>JAWQUS010000022.1:0-4837500 GCA_036365455.1 Macrosoma leucophasiata | reverse complement strand
GAATGCAGCCTTTGCGCGCGCTGCTTTTACATGTGCAGCGAAGGACAGATGCCGATCAAGCGTCACTCCTAAGTATTTGATTTTGTCCGTCCATGGGATGGGCTCGTCAAACATAAGGACTGGGGCTACGTTGGGTCTGGGAGCGCGGTCCCGTATGAAGAGTATGGCAGCGCTCTTGCTAGGATTTACCTCTATACGCCAGCGGCGGAACCAAGACTCAAGGTCTTTGGCCGCCGCTTGCAGGGCTTTCCTTATGATCTCTGGCTTTCTGCCAGAGACGTAAATAGCGGTGTCGTCAGCGTACATTGCCACCTGAACGCCGTGGCGGACAGGGATATCGCTAGTGTATAGCGTGAACAAGAGGGGGGAGAGTACGGATCCTTGGGGAACACCGGCTGTTATGGTGTGACGGTTCGAGAGGGTACCCTCGACTCGATATCGAAAGCCTCTGTCCGACAGAAAATCGCGAATGATGTGCACGATTTGGGTGGGCACTCCGAGAGTGTACAGCTTATATAATAAGCCGTTGTGCCACACGCGGTCGAACGCTTTAGCGATATCGAAGAAGAGGGCTCCCGTCATAATCTTTCTATCGAATTTACTGAGTATATGCTCAGTGATTCGATGTACTTGATGGACACAGGAGTGACGAGCACGGAACCCGAACTGTTCGTCCGGGATCAAGTGCCGCACTCGGGTGAAATCTAAGAGTCGAGCGTACACGACGCGCTCGTAGAGTTTACTTAGAGAACTGAGCAGACTTATCGGCCTGTATGATGAGGCCTGGTTGCTCGGCTTACCGGGCTTTTTAAACCCGATAATTGTGGCCTCTTTCCACGCGGGTGGAAACATACTATTTTTAAACGCTGCGTTGAGTATCGCAGCCAAAAGGGCAATGAGCAAAGGGGGGAAGTTTCTAACTGTGCGATTGGAAATGCCGTCCGCACCCGGCGCTTTCCGCACTTTTAGACGCTTGATCAGGTCTGTCACCTCTGCGACTGTCACAGGTCTGAGAGGATCATCATTATTTTCGCTATTACCGTTAGCGTTTTCATCGACTGGCGTGTCGGGAATGGGACCGGTTTCGCGCGGGGGGGTTGGCGGTCTCGCGTTCCTACTTTCGACTTCTAAGTTGATCTTGTCTAAATGATCGGCAGCTATCGGCATCGTACTTGGAGAGCATTGAATCTCGAGTTCGCTCGCCAGGCATTCGGACTTTTCGAAGTCATCGAAGGCTGGCGGTTGGTTAGGGCGAATGAGGGGAGGCATGGATGCCTCGTTTGGGGATTTGAAGCATTTAAAAAGCCTCCAGTCCTTGATCCCTCTCATACAGAGTGTATGAGAGGGATCAAGGTCAGTGAGCTTTTGCTCCCAGCGGTCGTTATAGACTTCCACCTTGCATTTCTTGGCCTGACGTTGCCAGTATCGCATGGTGGATTTTCTATCGGCCGTTGGGGCAGAGTAGTAAGCTCTGGTAGTTGCATTCCTTTCCCTCACTATCTCCCGTACGTGCTCAGGGATAACGGCGTGACTGGGTACAGTCGCGGGTTTTTCCTCTGAGCATCCGTCTACGACAGATTGTACGTGATTAGTGAGAGTAAGGATCGCACTATTGACTTCGTCAGTGGTCTCTATCAGGGAGGGGATCGTATCTAAGTCTGCGGATGTGGTGGCGGCCAACTTGGATCTCACTTGAGACCAGTCGGTCACCACTCTCATCGGGATGTCGCTACGACCTGTATCAGTGGGACCGCTATGGGGGATAAATTCTATGATAACAGGTCTATGGTCAGAGTCTAGCTCGTGTAGCACTCGTATAGAGTGTAAACGCAAGTTTACATTCTTTACGAGCGCTAGATCGAGTATGTCGGGTCGTCCCATGTTGTCGTCATAACAATAGTGGGTGGGTTCGAGTGGCACTAGAATGTCTATAGGTGCTCTGTCAAGATAACGTTCAAGAACTGTCCCTCGTGCATTAGACGAGTTACAGCTCCACATTATGTGTTTGGCGTTGAGATCTCCTGCCACTATGACGGAGTCGCCAAGCTTAAATAGACGATCTAGGTCGCCTACTAAGAGATCGCGTTGGGGAGATAGATACGCTGACACTATAGTGATCGGCTGATGACCGGTCATCGCTAGTAGGCAAACTGAGACTTCAATGTTCTCCAGGTCGTCGGGGGGGGATAGAGGCGTGCAATGCAGCGTCCTCTTGTAATATATAAGGGTGCCTCCGAAGGCACCGTCTGTACGATCGTTTCGTACTAACCTATAATTGGCCAAGCTTGGGTTACGGGCGGGTTTTAAAAATGTCTCCTGGATGAGGAAGACATCAATATTTTTATCGCGGAGAAATTCTCCCAGCTCATCGCGGAGGCCTGACATGCCATTGGCGTTAAAAAACCCTATTCTAAGTGAATAGGGTTTTATCCTGCTAGATAAATTAGTTAAGGGCCGTATGTTCATTTTGGGTTTACCGGGGGGTGTTGTTTATCAGCCGGTTGACGTCGGCTGCGGCCAGGACCATTTCTACCCTGGCGTTGGGAAGGTGGGGATTTGCTTTAAAGTAGCAGTATCTGTCCAGCAGGGGCTGGAGTTTGCTCATGTCAAACATGAGCGAAAAAGAGAGTACCTCGCTGATGAGGTCGAGTGGCGCCTGAGGGGGGCCGGGGGCGGGAGCCTGAAAGGCCATGGGTTGAGCCTGAGGGGCCTGGGTGGGTTTGTGGCGTGGTGCGGCCGTACAGCCGGCCAGCGGGGGCCTGATGGGAGTTGGCACGGGGGCCGGAGCGGGGGCCGGAGCCGGGGCCGGGGCGGGAGCCGGGGCCGGGGCTGGGGCTGGGACCGATTTTGGAGCGGCCTGAGGGGCCTTCGCGGGTGCCCGAGCGACCGGGGTGGTCGTGGGCGGCGGGATCACTCCTTTAAGAAGGGGGAAATGGGTGGTGCTCATGAGGGAGGGCGGCGGACCGGTCCTCCATGCGGGGGCCAAGATGGGGTTGGGGGTCCTCTCGAATTGAGGGGCCGCTCTGGGTGGGATTGGGCGACGACCCCTGGTGGGGATTCGTGCCGCTTTGGGAGCCTCTTTGCATCCCCTATAATTGGCGGGGTGGCCTGCCTGCCCGCAGAGTATACAGCTCGGGGGCTCCGAGCATGCAGCTCTATCCTTGGGGCGTGTGCAATCGGCCGTGCCGTGGTCTTCCAGGCACTTAACGCACCTGGGGCGCATTTTGCACCGACCTGAGGCATGGCCGTATCGTTGGCAGTTATGACACTGCCCTATGTATCCCCTTTTGTTAGGGGGCTCGACACGGATGCCACCGAGTCCCGCAACATCTTTAATGTTGAAGATTGCGGTGGCTTCCTTGGTGTTGTCAAGAATGACTAGCACCATTTCAAGGTGCCCGTTTTGGCCCCTGTGCCCGCGGTGCATCCTATGCACTTGCTGCACGGGGAGGGCTTTGACCTCTTTGAGGTCGGTCATAATCTCCTCGGGTGTGAGGAAAATGGGGAGGTTGCGTATGACAACGCGACGCCGTTTCTCCTCTGGGAGGGCGTATGTAAAATACTGTAAGCCTCTCTCGTCAAAGAGCGAGGTGGCTGTACGGTGGTGGGAGGAGGACTCCAGTTGGATGGTGTAACAACCATCCTTGGGATTCCATCTGGTATGGAGGGGGACGACCCCTTTGACCTTCAGCGATGCTGAGAGGTCGGTCCAATTGAATTTGTCGGACCCTAGGAGTTTGAGTGGGGGGGGGGGCGTTTGGATTTAGGCGCTCCTGGGGCGCTAGCCTGCGATCTCGCTGAGGGCGAGCTGGCTTGGGATTGGTGCGCGGGAGATGCGCTACCTCGAGAGGTTATCGCGGGGGTGGGGGGAGAGGCTGTGATTCTCACAGCTTTGGCGGGAACGGAGGGCTCCTCGGCCTGGGTTTTGCGGGTTTTCCGCTTTCGCTTGCCTCCTTTGACGAGCGTGAAGTCGTCTGTGTCGGAGGCGGACTCCTCATTGGACGCCTGTCCTACGGACATTGCGTCTGAGTCCGTAGAGCGTTCCTGGCCGGGAGTGGGGGAGGGGGTGGCGGACTCTGCTTGGTCCAAGAGAGGGGGGGCTGCGAACTGGGATGTGTCCGGAGAACAAACGGACTCAGGATGGTCCGAGACAGAGCGGCTCTGAGTGGGCGATCGAGAGCGCGGGGAACGTGAGCGGGGCTTTGAGAGTCTTGCGAGTCTTGCACCCTCACAAATGGATTCCAAGAATCCGTCGGGCAGGGGGTCCGGTAATTCCTGCCGTGGTAATCCGTGCTGAATTTATTCCTTGAATCCTGGAATAAAACGAACGCCACTACGATCGCCAATTTACATGCCAACCGAGGCGATTATGCCATTTTCCCCTCATATTAAGTTACTATCCGTATGACCAGCATGCTTTGCCAGCATCGTCGTTAAAGGTTGTGGATCATACCTGTGTAAAGCGCTATTCAGACCTGCGCGGTAATCGCGCCCGCATGCGGTAGCGCAACCGCGTGGGGACGCGGTAAAAGTACACCTAAGCGACAAGATTCGCTGCCCGTGGCGGTACTTTTTTTGGTTAGGGTCCTACTGCAGAATTATTTCGTTCATCCAGATATGCTGCAAACCTAATTTTAACGCATATTTATAATCAAAAGATATATATTTACTAGGTTGCCTATCAAAATTTAGCCGCAAGTATTTTGGGAAACAATATTTTTTACATGTTTTTGCGACTGCACGGCAATATGTATAAAGACTCCGAAAAATCACGGCTGCTATAAAGTATATTCATTATTTATATATCAATTAAAGCTATTTTTTTTTCTCATTATTATGATATACGACAGCAAAATTAAATATGTCGCAAATAAGGGTTGCGGGTAGAAAAAGTAAAAATAATTTAATTAAAAATACTAGCTTTCATATTTTGACAGGCAACCAAGTATATACACATTATCTAGATCATAAATATACTTACGTAATTAATAATCGGGTTTGCAGCATATCTGGATGAACGAAATAATAATGCAGTGGGATCCTAACCTAACAATACCGCTTACCGATACAATAACGCTGTACCGCACTACCGCAGTACCGCCTATGTTCCGATCTAGTCGCGAAACTTATACAAAATACCGCAGCGAAACCCGCGCGGTAATCCCGCTCCCGCAGGCGGCAGCGATTACCGCGCAAGTCTGAGTAGCGCTTAAATATGTCGCTCCCGTGAAGTCTGAACTGACGTCAAAATGTCTGCACAACGTAATGCGGAAATTAAAATGCTCTCACGTACCTTAGTAGTGATGTGTTGACAACTTATCGTTTTCAGGTCAAACGTTACTATAGGCTAAGTGAATACAGGGTTCGATCCAGAGAAAAATAATTAAAACTATTCTTCCTGAAGTCAAATTTTTGTTTTACTGTTTTTCTTTTAAAATATTTAACTCGAATGTGTTATTGCTAAATATTCAATCAAAATAAGCAATTAAAAAACCAACGGTTTGCACTCCGATTGAGACATATGGTTGGAGTTTCTCTGCGAGATCGAATCAGAAATGAGGAGATCCGCATGAGAACCAAAGTTACTGACAGGGCACATGACTTGAAGCACTGACGGACTTTGGGGAAGGAGTGTTCTTGAGTGGCGACCGCGTACCGGAAAACGAAGCGTAGGCACGCCCCTCACAAAATGGACCGACGAGCTGGTGAAGGTCGCGGGCAATCGCTGGATGAAGGCGGCCCAGAACCGTTCGTTGTGACAATCTTTGGGGGACGCCTTTTATCAGCAGTGGACGTCTTTTGGCTGAAATGTGAAATGATGATGATCGATGGTACTCCGGGAGTGCCGGCAGATTGGACTTTAAATAGAAAAAAGAAACCTAACAGATCATTAACTTCAAACAAGAAATGTTGTGTAGTTCAGCTTCCTAATTGTACCGCTGACCCTCCATGTTTAAAACCAACGATTTGATTTCCGAATCAACAAAAAATGTTTTTTTTCCAATTGAAAACCTTTTCAATTCTCGGCGTGAATTAATGGCAATAGAATCGACTCGTTTATATGGGGTTTTAAACAAATGTTGGGTTGCTTTTTTTATTGGAAATTTGTTATTTGACTTGTCCTATTAATTTCCATGAATTTCTCCAGTACGCGCACGCCCTTTTCACGCTTGTAATCTCCGAAGGGGTAGGGGCAGGGATAAATGCATGAAGAAAGGAAGAAAGAAAAGAAAATATATTTATTTGGACAATTTGTACAGTAAAAAACAAAACAGAAAAAGGAAAAGATATAAAACAAAAAACAAGAATTTATACAAATATAAAACTTAATTAATAAAATGTCTAAAAGAGTCCCCAACTCAGCATTGTGTTATGGTATTATGTTGGGGCCTTATTGTGTGAACCACGGATGCCCAACTGCTGCCAATAAAATAAAATAAAACAAAAAAAAACACATTAAAAAACAAAAAAGAAGAAGAAAAAAAACACTAAAACAAGACATTAAATTTAGATAATAATATAAAATAAGTACATACATAATAAAATAATAAGCATAAATTTATTAGACACATACATACATGCAAACACTCTCGATTCGCCGGTTTCGTTTTGGCCCTGTGTGGTGGCGAGCCTGATGACATCTACGGGCATATTGCCAAACTCCAAGGTACTGGGAAACTTCCAGTCAATTGAAAAATCCCAAAAGAACCAGAGATTAAGAATTATGCAAGGTTTAAACTGGAATCATATAATATAAACGGGGGTAGTTCAATCAAATCATTTTTAACAATTTTCATGCAATAACATTTTAGAAGGTATATCACTTGAAAGGTAATTTTATTGGCTTTTGAACGCTAGTTAAGATATATATATATATATATATATATATATATATATATATTATTTCCTACTTAAAGATGAGAATTTAGTACTACATGTCGAAATTGTGAACATCTAAAAGAATTGAATAAAAAGAAAAGATATATAATATTATCTTTTTTTTATCAAAATATTTTTTCACACTTGGCTTATTTTTTAAGGTTTCAGGACTTCCAAACCGTATTTTGTTTTATCAAAAAAAAAAAGGCTTTTGTTTTTACGTTCCATGATATAAGCTGAGATAGTTTTGGCTATAATATCAAAAGAGGTTTAAAACTTATAATATTAAATACCTTTCAAATGATATACCACATTTCATCATTTTGTTTCATAGAAAGTTTTGAACAACGTCAGTTTATGTTTATTGTATTGTTCAACGTACTGTTAGCGGGCGATAAATATAAGGGAGTTGAAATTTAATTAAAAATTAAAGAAATTGAAATTTTTTATGATATTTCAACTGTAAGTTTTTTACATAGACCAACACCGGAGGGGAGTAGCCATAATCAGGCTTTCCCCTCTGTCAAAGTACAAACCCAAATGGGGCCCCCCTATACCTGTCGCCTAGATGTTTTAATGTGTGCGTGAAATTGTTTCTGTATATTGTTAAAGTCTAGGTGTGAGTTTCGTAGTAACAGACGATTTTTGTAGTGAGAGTGTGTGTCGCACGCATTTCCACTGCAAAAAAATTACAGACTGTTTTGCATCGGTAATAAACGCTATGTCTACTCCCCTCCAGTCCGCCGCGGCCGGTGGCCCGTGTTGTTCTATGGTTTTTTATCAGTATTTTAATTGAAATTAAACTTGCGGATTTTCTCGCGTATACAACACTCCCAAACTTCTTCATACACCCGACGTTTCGGTCGCTTTCCAGCTACCGTGGTCACTATTTTAATTTACAATATATCTGGTTTAGTATTAGTTATCCACTCAAGGTAGTTATTGATTCTTATTGACTTTTCGAAAATGATTGTTAGATCTTACTCGAAATAAAAAATCTTTCTTTCAAAAACAGATTTATGATACAACCATTTAATTTCTTTTAGGTTCCGATTCGAGCCGCTAAATTATACACGTTAAGAAGAACAAGATTAACGTAAAATACATAAAATAAACACATTTTATTTCAACAAATAACTCTTTGAGAAAAAAGACGAGCACCCATTAAAAAGTTGTAAGTAAGTTTCGTAATTATAGGCTTTTATTTACTCTGTGCTCCTACGGAAGGATCAGATTTGTTTGTTTTTTCTTGTTTGTTAACTAATTAGTCTCGAATGGAAACCTTAGTAACAAAAAACTGTTTTACGTTTGAGAAATGTAAGCAGCAAGATTAAACTTTACGACTTTACTTTATACTGGTGGAAGAGCTCCAGTGACGGAGTTCGCGGACGTAGGCACCACCGCATTACCTAATATACTTGCCGCTAAATGGTAGTGTTCAGCTCTATCGTGTTCCGGTCAGGTGGTAATGTACGGCCCTGTAATTTCTAGGCCTCAGGAGTGGTAACGCATCTGCATTCTGACCTTGGTCTTTGTGTGAGTGTCTATAGGCTGCAGTCATCACTTAATATCAATGTGAACTGCATGCTTGTTTGCCACTCCCATCACATAAAAAATAATAGGTTGTGTAATGTTTGAAAAATGAACTAGTGACGTGCGATCACGACTGATTTATGTTTTAATCTAGATTGTTTATGTTCTGTAATATTTACACACATTATAGATATTGCAAGCTTTCACAAGAATATTTATTTATTTATTTATTTCACAAACTTAAATCTATCCTTACAGGTGGCTACCCAATGCGATAGACAAGCAATAGATATTATAGATTAAAATACATTCACAATTAAAATAGATTAAAATACATTAAATAATTTCAAAATACATTATAAAATTAAATTACATTATACAATAACATATTGATATAATTCCAATTTATTCAATTAAGTATGATTGCTAATTGTATTCCATTACTTATAACTAATGACACCTAAAGCTACCTTCGTAAATTCACTCAGAGAACAAGTGAATATATCTATATCTCTAGCAATGAGATTCATAGTGCGAAGACTCCGCGTCAGAGGTGCCTCTTGTAGCAGTTTTGTCCGACAACGTGGTATGGCCAGCAATGCTGGCATACTACGTCTCCATATATATTTATCTGGCACATATATATTTATTTCACCAAGTAAGTTGGTATTATATACTTTGCCTCTCAATAATTTTAAGATATATAAAACTAGAGCAAATTCCCTTCTTACTATCAGTTTATTATACCCGACCATCCCTAGAACAAATAAAGTTGGATATGTGAGTGGATAGGCAGGATATACACCATAGAGTCTAAAATATAAGTATCTCACAAATTTATTTTGAAGCCTTTCCAACATTGTGATGTATTTTTGCTCATGTGGAGACCATATAACTGCACAGTACTCCAATTGACTCCGGACTAATGCCTTATACAAAGATTCGATTGCTTTGATGTTTGTAAAAGTGCGAACTGTTCTCATTACAAATCCTAGAGACCGAAAAGCTTTCTTACAAATGTTTTTGATATGGCTAGCAAACTTTAGATCTGATGATAGGTGGACCCCCAGGTCTTTTACTTCGTTGACCCTAACTAACTCAGTCCCACTGACCTTGTATGTGTATTGGATTGGAGTGCGTGCCCGAGTGAAACTTATAGTGACACACTTAGAAGTGTTAAATTGAACGGAATTTTCCCTACACCAATCCGCTACTCTGTTAATGTCCTCTTGCAACTTCTCACAGTCCCGTACACATTTTACAGCAAGAGTCAGTTTGAGGTCATCGGCAAACAAAAGACATTGTGCGTATTTAACTATTTTGGGTAAGTCATTTATCATTAAAATAAAAGACAAAGGCCCAAGATTGGACCCTTGACTTACTCCAGACCACGTAAAATATGGTTCCGATCTGCGTCCTGCGTATTCTACGTACTGCTGTCTATCTCGCATATAACTACCAAAAAAATTGAGAAGATGAGGAGTGAATCCGACACTGGCAAATTTGGCAAGCAGGACATCGTTATCAACTAAATCGAATGCTTTTTTAAAATCAAAATAAGCAGCATCAGATTGCCCCCCACTGTCTACAGTTGGTATCACATTCATCATATGCGTCAGCAGGTTGCTATTCGTACTTCTTGCAGGTCGGAAACCGTGCTGAGCCTCTGAGAGTTGACCACTTACCTGTGAGTATATGCCTTTATGTATTATGGACTCAAATATTTTAGCCGGAGTAGAAAGTATTGCAACTGGTCTGTACTCTTCTACCTTGGTGCCTCCAGTACCTTTAGGCACAGGCACTACTCGGGTCAGTTTCCACTGATCTGGATACACCGCTAACTTTAAACATTTGTTATAAATGTGATGCAATGGTGCCGCTAAAACTGATCGGCAATCTTTAAATATAAAGGGTGGAATACCATCAGGGCCAGCTGATTGTTTGGGTTTCAGTAATCTAAGTGCTAGCATGACATCAGAAAGCTGCAATGATTCCATGTGAACTCGGAACACCCCATCCTCCCCTACATTGTCTGCCATTACCCTCCCCACATCCAATTTTGCCCTATGACTACTATACACTGAGTGAAAATAATTAGCAAATTCTTTAACACACTGATCATTTGTCAAGGTTATTCCATTTTTTAGAATTTTCCGTGGGTTTCTACAACATTTTTTTGAGTTTATATAATTCCAATAAGATTTAGGGTCTTTTTCAAAATTTAATTGGACATTATGTTGATATTGCTTATAAGCCAAAGAAATCATTTCTTTTGTTCTTTGTCGGGACACTGCAAAATCTCTATAATGTTCAGCTAATCCAGTTGTTTTATATTTTTTATGCAATATATACTTATTTTGTATTTCCCTAATTATATCTGGTGTGTACCACTCAGGATAAATATATTTAGTATTAAGACAAGACCTTAGTTTTTTTCTAGGTACGCAAGTATCAAAGATATTATTTATTGTAGCATATAAATAATTCAAACTTGATTCCAAATCTAATGAGTACATAGGTGTCCAATCGACGTCTTTAATCATTGAATATAACAAGGAAAAATTTGCTTTGTTAAAATTCCATCCTAATTGCATACCTGTGTCTTGACTACTCCCTGTAGTACACCCATCATTGCCGTCGTTGGAGCGTGACCTGATAGTGGGCTCAACCATCACCTCGAGCGGTGGGTGTTGCTCATCCACCACTAAAAGAGGCACCTCGGCCGCCCTCACACAAACACACTGTTCGTCAAATGAACTGAGCACTAGATCTAACATTCTGTTATTAATATTACTTATTTTGTTTCTCTGAGTGAATTTACAATACGTTTGAAAATACTCATAATAATTTCGTATGTTTTCCGAACACGAATATAGGTTAAAATCACCGATTACTAGAATATCTCTGTACATATTAGAATATTGTTCAATTATTTTAAACATTAGATCATATTCACTATCACAACTTTTTGGAGGGATATATACGACACATATTACAAATAATAATCGATTACTCAGGTAAACACCGGCACAAACAAGTTCAAATATGTGATTATCTATGTTGACAATGTTGACATCGCGATCGCCGTCACTAGGTATCGGTATACGTCGTAGCTCGAATCGCGGTGTGGCCACGAGAAGCGCGCCGCCATGTTTACGTCCGTCCGCTCGGTCGCATCGTAGTAATGTGTATCCGGGTGGAATTAATTCCGCATCTTGAATCGATTCGTTGCAACTGGTTTCAGTTATAGCGAAGATATCCGAATGTTGACTAGAAATACTTAAACAAAATTCTTCCGTTTTGGTCCGAAGTCCTCTAACGTTTTGGTAATATATTTCAATTACTTTACGAGTTTTTTTGAAAGCCAGTTGACTTTCGAAACCACACCCATTCGGCAAACTCAATATTGACTGGCCAACTTGCCGCTTGGCTTATCTTCTGGTATTGGGTCTCCGGAACTGTTATAATGAACGAAGCGTAATCTCTTTCCGTCTTATGTTTCACTTTGTCAATCTTAACATATGTATTCTCTCCACATACGCTCTTTACGTGTTTTTCAATATTCTCCTCCTTTGTGTCTTTTTGAACACGCCATATATGTAAATACTTTTTACGCTCTGTGCCTTGGATTTCACTAGTTGTAGCAGTCATTTCTCCTTTTTTTGCTTCATTTCGTGGATACCTTTTTTTTCTGCTGACAACTTTATATTCTAAATATGTATGTTCTAAATATGATAACTAAATATGTATTTATATAAAACTATTTTTGCGGATATATATCGCGTATATTGAACTATTATATATTGTATATATAGTATATGGATTTTTAAAATCAGCTTGACGTTTCGTTCGCTTTTCAGCTTCCGTGGTCCCAGGCAAACCCTGTAAAGTAGTTTTATTTCAATGTCTTTAGTTCGCGAAAACCTTAGAATACATCAAGAATATGTACTCGCACATCACATACAGACAGGAATAAAACATTCTATACTTAAAATACTTTCTGCGTTCAAACAGTGGCTACTCATATAATTCTCGTTATATCATTATACATTCGTTGTTTCTTGTTTGTTAATTAATTAATCCCTTAGGGAAGTAACGTGACACACCACTATGTTTTGTAACATTTGACAAATGGACAAGTGACGTGCGGTCACGACTGATTTATGTTTTTGTCACGACTGATTTATGTTTTTGTCACGACCCATTTATATTTTTATCTAGATTGTTTATGTTCTGTAATATCTACACACAAAGGTGCAAACTTTGAAGGTGACTATGTCATCGCGTAATCATTTACAAAAACCAGCCAAGTGCGAATCGAAATAACGTTCACAGAAATATGAAAGGAGATGTTGCAAAAATGTTTGGACCTCCGGCCATGTATTGTACACAATATTATTAAGAGGCAAAATCAATATAAAAACGTTTGTTTACTGCATATTTTCACTTATTTAGCTTTGTTTGCAATTACAAAACATAATTTGCAGTTAGAATTGCAACTCAAAACCAACATGGCGAATATGGCGGGCGATGTCATTTTGACATTTTCATTTTTTGAATTGTTTTTTTGATTATATAATATTTGGAGATAAAAGTAATATTTTCTAAATACTATCGAAATCGATTTTATTTATACTACACTAATTGATTTCGAGTTTAAAAAATTAATCGGAACTTCATTTAGTTGATCGATTCCATACATCGTTTATTTTTTTTGATAATATGTGATGCACTAGTAAGCTACAGATAGCATTAGTTTTGTTTTATCTGCGTACTCGTAGGTACTATCCCAAGCGTCGGCTGTATCGCCGCCATGTTAAACATGGTTGAAAATGTTATAACGTTTGAATTAAATGTGGTTGTAACTCAAAAATATATTCTTGAATAAATTAATTGCATTTTTTTCGGATTATTCGTTAATTTACCCATTTTTTGAGGACATGTACGAACCAGAGCCGAGCTCGCAACATCTCCTTTTAGCATTCATTTACCATTAATACGAATATTTGTAATTTTCACATGATATTTATGACACAATTTTGCACATCCATACAAAACCTTTCTCACGTGAGCCAAAAGGGTGCATCTAAGGGATTTCTATTTATATCCCGCCATCCATCCATCATCTCCATCCTGTCCCTTTCTTTTCGTCAATCCTCATATTTATCACTTTGTATAGTCACGCACGTTTTACGCCTTCATGCATCTCAAAAACAATTTACTTCGTAAAATTTTGTAGCAGGGTTGGACGGAAATCTTGGTGAAAAATAAAATAAAACGAAAAGATGCTGCAATATTAAGTATACATCGTGATACGTGATCTCGTCTCTCTAAAAGGTGTTCGAGAACTACGTCCGATTTTTTTATTTTAGACAATTTAATTTGATAAGTCTAATATAGGTCTGAACTTGTCATCTAGTTTTTTTTTGTGTGTGTGTGTATTTCACTCGATTGTAGAATATTTTTACCCGAAAATACTGGCCAACCCAATTTTTTTTTTAATTTTGGCACCGAATTTTTTATTTGTAAAATTTTAAGATTAAATACATTTAATATACTAAACTTATGTTATACGACATGTCATGCTTTTATTGGCGTGTTGGAAGAAATGAAGAAAGTGTATTTAACGATGCGCGCGCACATAAACAGAAAAAGGAACAGTCTGAAGTTAGTTGATAAACTTTTTTGTCGTTATTTTTTATTTCTGGTACATTGGATTGCACGCTAAAGAAGTTAAGTTCTTACGCGCGTACATCATTACACGCTGTTTTTTTTTGTACACTATTGAAATAAACATACCTACCTATTTTTATTTATCCAAAAAAAAATATTATCCTATCAATCCCCGTTACTAAATCTATCTCAAGTTAAGGTAACGTTTTCATAGGTTTTCGCGAGCTTCATACATTGTAGAAATTAAACTTGCGGATTTTCTCGCGTATACAACACTCCCAAACTTCTTCAGCTATATACCTAAGATCAGGCTGAACATCGTCGAATTAGTCTGCCCGTGACCACGGTATAGGTCGCGCCACGTAAAAAGAACGCTGGAAGAAAGTAGAAGGGATGTGTTCGCGCATCGGTACACTCGCGCACGAAAGTACTAGCCCTATTGGTTTATTTTTGATCTAGCTTTCGCTTGCGGTTTCGTGTATTGGTAGGCAGATTGAAAACTATATTACATAGAATAACATAAAATGAAATAAAAACACATGACGCGCAGCTTGACCGCCAGCGTTCTTTTTACGTGGCGCGACCTATAGCTACAAAGCGACCGACACGTCGGGTGTAAGAAGAAGTTTGGTAGTGTTGTATACTCAGATATATACTATACAGAAAATCCGCAAGTTTAATCTCAAGTTTAGGTGTTATAAATGCCCGAAGGCGGAAAACATGCGTGACTATACAAGAGATAAATATGAGGATTGATGGTTAAATAGGAAGGGATAGGATGGAGATGATGGATGGATAGTTGAATATAAATAGAGATGCCTTACATGCACGGTTTTGACTCATGTGAGTGGGGTTTTAAGGGATATGCAAAACTGTTTCTCTCAATATGTCGCGTATGTAGGTACACTGTACCTTGTACTTTTGTCTTTATTTAAGAAAAAAAACCGGTCAAGTGCATGTCGGGCCACGCGCAGTGTAGGGTTCCGTAGTAACAATGTAAGAGATGTTATGAAGAAAATAAATAAATATTTTCAATGAACTTGTTCGGAATTTTCTAGTAAAATACATTTGGTCGACTATAACTCGCAAACTTGCAAGGCAACTTTAGTGTGATAGTTTTCCTTTTAATTTTGTTATATGTAGCTACTATTGCCGTACCGTTTGAATTTCTAACAACAACCGTTTAGTCTGTAGGGTGGGGACACTTGAGTCTAACGAAAATTTGCACTTTAAAGCTTAATAAGTCACGAACAGTTAACTAAATCGAAAAATGATGTTCACACTCTTACAATATTTTTAAAAGACCTATCCAACAATATCCCACACTATATGAAAATCGAAAATTAAAAAAAATAGCCGCGCGTTACTAGTACGAGGTTACCCTAAAAACTTTTTTTTTCACGTTTTTATTCTACCGTTTTGTCGGCGTGATTAAGGTGTATACTTGTGTCAAATTTCAAGTCTCTAGTACTTATAGTTTTTTGCGCTAAACCGCGGACGGACAGACAGACAGACAGACGGACATGGCGAAACTATAAGGGTTCCTTGTTTACTACGGGACCCTAAAAATCGGGTTATAAATCTTTCACAATCCTCCTCATTCTACACGGACTGTTTAGGGTTGTGTTTATCTAAAGCTACCGAAGCGTTGGGTAAAAGAAGAAGTTGGGAATATTGTACGAACATAACGTAACTTCACGCCTGTAATCCCCGAAGAGGTAGGCAGAGGTAAATGCATGCATTCAAGCATACATGCAAACACCCACGACTCGCCGGTTACGTTTTGGCCCATGTAACAGGTGGCGAGCCTGTTGACATCTCCGGGCACATTACCAAACTCCGGGCCACTGGGAAACTTCCAGAAAATGGAAAAATCCCAATAGAACCAGAGATAAAGGATTTTAAACCGTTATCTCTGATAGTCCCCGACCCGGGAATCGAACCCAGGACCCCCAGCGTAGTAGTAGTGGCCAGCTACCACTACACTACTGAGGCAGTGAGGGAATATTGTACACGCGAGAAAATCCGTAAATATAATTTCTACAATATTTAGTGTTTTTTATTTATGGCCTTAATTGTCGTATGACGCGTAACGTCATTATTTCCGACGCCCATATACGTTTTATCTGGGGAAATCCATTTTTTCGGAAATTAAAGAAAAAACGGAAAGAAAAATTTTACTTCGGGCAGGAATCACCAGAATAACCAGTCCAGCCGCTTTATCACTAAGCTACCGAAGTCCCACGTGGTTATCCTGAGGTCGCAGGTTCGATTCCTGCCCGATGTCAAATTTTTCTTTAATTTCTTAAGTTCGCTTGCATGTGTTATTGCGAAAAATAAATAGTACAAATACAATTTTTTGTTAATTTTATAAATTTTACGCTTTACGCAATGAAATATTTGGCAAAATATCATCCCGTCCATCCTCAACCTAACTCAAGTTTATGTCTTTTAGATGCCCGAAGGCGGAAAACGTACGTGACTATACAAGTGATAAATATGGGGATTGATGATTAAAAAGGAAGGGATAGGATGAGGATGATGGATGGTCGGATATAAATGTAGATCCCTTACATGTGCGCTTTTAACTCGTGTGGGATAGACTTTGTAACGGACGAGCAAAACTGTCGTTTTTTTAACGTGATGGATCTGTCAAACAAGCTTGCAGTTTACATTGATGTTAAGTGATGACTGCGGCTTATAGACACCCACACAAAGACCAAGGCATATTGGCCTTACCACTCCTGAGGCCTAAGGTGTTATGCCTCTGTGCCGGAAATTACAGGGCCGTACATTACCACCTGACTGGAACACGATAGTGCTGAACACTACCATTTAGCGGAAAGTATACCTATTAGGTAATGCGGTGTTGCATACGCCCGCGGGTTCCGTCACTAGAACTCTACCACCAGTTAAAGTTAGTAGTAGCAGTTAGTAGTTGCTAATTTTGTTGTCAAATTTGTAAACAGTTGGTATTAATGATAATTTAAGGCTACATAGGTTTTGACTGCAAAATCCTTCTAATATTATAACGATGTGGTGCTGGCGGAAAATGCTGCAAATACCATGGACTGCTTTTCGTACCAACGAGTCGATCCTTCGCGAGCTCAACATCAAAACCAGGCTCTCTACCATCTGCCTGCGAAGAATCCTCGAATTCTTTGGCCACATTGCTCGAAAAGATGGTCATAACCTTGAGCAGCTTATGGTTACTGGTAAGGTCGATGGCAGAAGGCCTAGAGGTCGTAGCCCAGTCAGGTGGTGTGACCAGATCCGCTGTACTCTGGACACAAAGCTTCACGACGCACTCCATGACGCCAAGTACAGACACCGATGGAAGAATATCATCCATCGGAAATTAATCTCCCATCGGGGGAATCACGACCCACAGTAATGAGGAGTACGACGCGAGGAGGAGGAGGATTATAACGCGAAAGTTTGTAAGTGTGGAAGGATGTTTGTTACTCTCTCGCGTAAAAACTACTGAATGGATTTCATTAAAAATAAATACCTTTAACAGTTTTTAGATTGTGTCTTAACTGATCCAGTGACCTAGTGGTAGCACGCCACTACTGCTACGCTGGGGTTCGATTATCGGATCGGGAGCGATCAGAGAAAATAGTATAACTCGGTCCATATTGGGATATTTCATTTGTTTTTCTAAAAAAATATTTGTATTATATTAGTAAATTACCCAGCCCGGGTAAACTATACGTCGGGCTTAAAAATCATTTTAATTTAATATACCCGAGATAAAAATAGTTATAAAAAAAGCCAACTCCGAAGGCACATTTGCCCGGAGATGACAACAGGCTCGCCACTTGTAACATAGGCCAAAACGTAACCGGGCGGCGAATCGTGGGTAGCATTTTATGTTTGAATGAATGCATTTACCTCTACCTATCCCTTCGGTAGGTTTTGCTGATTAAAAATTGATTGCCCTCACTACAATAACGCTCGCTACACTCACATATGCAATGTGTTCAATATTGCACCCATTCAATTTAGAAAGCATCTTACAAAAAGAAAGTACAAGAAACACATTCAACACATTCACTAAACACATTGTCAATACCTTAAAGCGGTTCAACAATTCATGAGATATCATCACATAATACATATAGGTACAGCATTCAACAATAAATATTGCACATCGAGCCTACGAAAGAGACAATCGGATAGTTTCGACTTCGTAGAGCGTTATCTCTACTGCACACTGTCTACGTAAGCACTGCTACTGCGGTATTGGTCAAAACTTGATCAAAATGCTCGGCAAATGTCATATAAGTCAAGTGCGAAAGAGATAACGCTCTACAAACCCGAAATAAGCCGAAGTCCCCTTCCTGGGATCGACGTGCAATATATCTTGTTGGATTCTGTACATCTAAACTCAAAATACATACCTAACCCACTCTATACTCACCTTTCAACTTGATTAAACCGTAGCAAGGACTTCTGTCAAGTCATACACACCATCACTTACTTCTCTTGTATAAATTTACAAAGGGGGTGAAAAAAAAACCCCTTCGGTGATTACAGGCGCTGAAATTACTTTTCAAAAGACGACCCGGTTGGTCCAGCGGTCTGAGATGACCGTTTGATTCGAAGGGTCGCGGGTTCGATCCCCGCACCGGGACAAATATTTGTATGGCCTACAGATATTTGTTTCGGGTCTGAGTGTTTGTGTATGTGTTGTATGTGTACAACGGCACCCACGACACAGGTTTATACCTACTGAGGGACTGTGAGAGTAAGCGTATTAAAAAAAAAACTAGGGGGGATATATACCGATAATAATGATGGACCCAACAATCGATAAAGCATCAACATCTGCCTACCTTAGGCTATTGGCAATTAAAGAAAAATGGAAAGAAAAATTTGACTTCAGGCGAGGCTCGAACTCGCGACCTACTGGGAATCTAAGTCCAGCCGCTCTTCCAATTGAGCTACTGAAGCCCTGCCCGATTTGTCAAATCTTTCCTTCACATCCATTGCATTGCTTTTATGGTACCAGCAGCGCCATCTATTACCAACTATGCTAGTTAGGCAACCGATATAATAGACTTTTCAGTTTATTGAATATCGTAAAGAAGTCGCTTTTACCCTTAATAATTGTTTTATATTATTTCGCATTAACACATGCTTGTGAAATATATTTTATTTTTAAAGAAAAATGGTAAGAAAAATTTGACTTCAGGAGAGGCTCGAACTCGCGACCTACTGATATGAAAATAATGTATTACACATTTTGTAATCTCTTTCAAACTCATTGATATTCCTAATCATTACTTTTCTACTTAAAGCATAAGACAAAATGTTATTAATTATAACCTTTTTACGAGTATTAATCAAGAAGCTTCCAAAATACACCAATGCTTAAGTTGAAACGATGACTTAATAAAACTCAGAAGGGGTGCTCTCAACGGGGGTTAATTAAGCAAAGGAGACTTCATTCCATATGATATTACTTTTAATTCAACTTAATTCGTGATATAGTCACGTTCTAAAGGGATGACTTGTATGGCCGCATAATAACTAACACAGATACTTAAGAAAGAATGAAAGAAAAATATATTTATTTGGACATTTTGGACGGTAAAAAACAAAACAGAAAAAGGAAAAGATATAAAACAAAAAAACAAGAATTTATACAAAACCAAAACTTAATTTTACTGGTGGTAGAGCTCCAGTGACGGAGCTCGCGGGCGTAGGCACCACCGCATTACCTAATATACTTGCCGCTAAATGGTAGTGTTCAGCACTATCGTGTTCCGGTCAGGTGGTAATGTACGGCCCTGTAATTTCCGGCATAGAGGCATAACACCTTAGGCCTCAGGAGTGGTAACGCATCTGAATTTTTACCTCTGGTCATTGTGTGGGTGTCTATAGGCTGCAGTCATCACTTAACATCAATGTGAACTGTATGCTTGTTTGCCACTTTTAAAACATTAAAATAAAAAAAAAACTTAATTAATAAAATATCCGAAAGGGTCCCCAACTCAGCATTGTGCCGGATTAATAACCCGGCGCTGGTATTATGTTGGGGCCTTATTGTGTGAACCACGGATGCCCAACTGCTGCCAATAAAATAAAATGAAACAAAAAAAAACACATTCAAAAACAAAAAAGAAGAAAAAATACACTAAAACAAGACATTAAATTTAGATAAAAATATAAAATAAGTACATACATAATAACCATAAATTTATTAGATGAATTATTAAATATATATATATTTATATATATTTAAATAAAAAATAAAATATGACATCAATTTTAGATAATAAATAGGTATGATTTGGTTGGACTTAATATCTAAGGTCTTGTGGAGAAACGGGTGGAAGTGTTCCTCCGACGAAAAGGGAGGATCCTACGACCAGGCGAGGTGATAGCGCCTGGCAGGCGGCGGGCGGAAGTTGTATATATGCCAACTCTTGAGAAATCTTCGTATGTGCGATGTCATTCGGTTGACACGCCATCTACCGTACTAGACAAGTACTGTGAGGTTTCATTGTATTCCTCTATGTAGTTTGTAGTGGACGCTACAGATGCACGCTCGACCTAAGCGTTCGTCTGGTGACACTTCACTTCGTCTCGTCATTTCCTTGTTATATTTTTAGATGCGCTTATGTTCTGTGGTATTGACCAACCACCAATGAACACAGTGCTTGTTTATTTACAACCGCAGTTACTACCAACGAAAATATTCTGAGGAAATCTACACATTTATAGAAAAGCTTAGTACCTTAAACTATGTTAATAGTATTCAAAATATTCCTTACGCCTATCATAGTATGATGTATGCAGCGCTGTATTCTGTGAGTGGAGTAGACATGTGACATGCATCGACTTTTCTCGTTTCGTTGCTTATTTCGCGCATGGTTGCAAAGCTAGGAAAACGTTTAATAATATATATATAAAAGTGAATTGTAAAATGTGTTGGTAAGCGCATAACTCAACAACGCCTGGACCAATTTGGCCAATTCTTTTTTTAATGTTCGTTAAATTTCGAGGATGGTTTTTACGGATAGAAAAATTCGTATAATTTCCGGAAAAACCCTAAAAACAGCCAGGGTGACGGTTCTGCTCAGAAGAATCTTTTAACCCGACTATAAAATAGATAGAAGCAAAAAACTGCCGAATTACAAATCTTTTTGACAGGACGAAGTCTGTCGGATCAGTTAGTTTAACGTAAACTGTATCCATCATTATGCGTGATTTCAGCCTACGTTTTTACCGGACTTAAAGTCCATTGAAAGGCTATATTTTTTAGACCTTAACGTGCGTTTCTCAGAGAATGCAATTTTATTTTTCAAAAAAGTATGTATGTATTTTTCTTCACGCCAGGTCCCTAACGGGGTAGGCAGAGAGTGTAGAGCGCCAGATAACCCGGTTCTGACAAACCTCTCGTCCCTCGTCTACATTCATCATTCTCTTCATACATGCACGCCGATTCCTAAAAAGTGTAGGTATTTATTTTTATCTGTTGCCTCCCCCCCCCTCCCCATCCTCCTTCTTACATAAAAAAGGCTACAGTGTTCACTTACTATCATTGACGACCCGGTTAGTCCAGCGGTGTTAGATGACCGTTTGATTCAAGGGTCGCGGGTTCGATCCCCGCACCGGGACAAATATTTCTATGGCCTACAGATATTTGTTTCGGGTCTGGATGTTTGTGCATGTGTTGTATGTGTACAACGGCACCCACGACACGGGTTTATACCTACTGTGGGGCTGTGAGAATAAGCGTATTTTTATTTATCATTGTGAAGTAGTAGTAGATCATAGCAAGCTTATTTGCCACCATCATGATATAAATCCTTGGCTATTTTATTATTTATGTCTTTCACAATAACTGCGTTATGTTCCCGAAGTGACGGGTGACGTGTCTCGACCTTTCATTTCACGCGTCATTACAGCTTGTCTTGCCGCTTGGCTAAGGCATTGGGGATTTGAGATAGTTCGTGTAGTTATCTATACTATCTATACTAGCTGACCCGGCAAACTTCGTATTGCCTCAGAATGAAATTATGTGTCAAAGGTTTGATAGATATGGACTATTTGTATTGGAAAATGATATTGTGGTTTTTACTATTTCCCTTCAATTTCTTAATGATTTTCCTACCTTTTAAAGTATTTTAAACCTTCCCTGGACTTCCAAAAATCATTCAAAACCAAAATTAGCCAAAACGGTCCAGCCGTTCTTGAGTTTTAGCGAGACTAACGAACAGCAATTGATTTTTATATAGATTAAGATAATATCTAATAATTATAATCTTCTATACATTTAATAAGACTAGAAATACGATTTACTCCGTCCTTTACAGGGTTAATTGAAATAAGCGCATCATCTCTTGCGGGTAGCCTCTATAAATCGATCCCAACAACATTTGTTCTACAAAGTTTTTTAAGATTCCGTTTATTTTTTAATTTAAATTTTCCGACATTTTTTTTTTGCTTCTGAATTCAGTAGCGTGACGCAGCGGCGGCAATGCTCGAAAAAATATTTTTTTTTGGGTTATTTAATATAACCTTGTACATTTAATACATCTCCAGAAATATGTAATAATACTACGTATAGAATGGACACTTCGACGTCCCGCCTGATTTTCCCGCCTCACCCAACCTTCTCCCCTCTTATGGGCGGTGTTCTCTACGTTCTACGCACACAGGTGCACGTGGAAATACCCGTCACAGATTGATGTCTGTGTAATAGAGACCAAATTAAGCGTTTGTATTAAATTTTGGCGGAGTGTCCGCGGTGTGACATCTCTGTACTAATTACAGGGCCATTCATTAGCACCTGACCGGAACACGATAGCGTTGAACACTGCCATTTAGCGGCAACCAGATTAGGTAATGCTATCCGTACCCTCGCGACCTCTGTAATGGAGTAAGATTGTACCCTTATCAAAGAAACCTCGGAAAACAAAGGAGCTCGCGGGCGTAGGCACACTAGGCACCACCGCATTACATAATATACTTGCCGCTAAATGGTAGTGTTCAACACTGTCGTGTTCCGGTCACGTGGTAATGTACGGCCATGTTATTTCCGGCACAGAGGCATAACACCTTAGGCGTTAGAAGTGATAACGCATCTGCATTTTGATCTCTGATCTTTGTGTGAGTGTCTATATGCTGCAGTCAGAATCAGAATCAGAATCAGAAACTCATTTATTCATTTAGGGTGACAGGCACCTCTTATGACACGTAAAAAAAGTCATCATTTAACATCAATGTGAACTGCATGCTTGCTTGCCACTTTCATCACATAAAAAAACCCAAATAATTTCCACCATAGCGCATCACCTCTTGCAATCAGCCTATCTAGATCATTGCCAACAATATTTTTTTACGACTTTTCTACGACTTTTTACAAATCTTGATGAAAAAAACAAAAAAAAAAAAAATTTTTGGGTTATGTTCATAAAAGAGCATTTCCGCAGCTGCATCGTCCCGCAACTCCGCGTCCCGCTGCTCGTGGCGATGTTTTGCCTAGGCAAAGTGCGTGGCATACCTACGCTCAGAGTGAATGCCAGTTCAGAGGCAAAAATATAATTTTGTTTGTATGGGAAAACTTAAATTTCCATCAACATTAATTTCAGTTAAGTATAGCACCCATTTGTTGTGACGTAGATTTATGTGAACACTTAAAAGGTTTCGTGACGCTTATGACATGCACAACACTCAAGTCAGGGATTCTCAACCATTCTCTTGTTTTTTTAATCGGCACTAAACAGGTCAGTTGCGGATTCGATTGTCATTACAGTAGTAAAAAAACATAATTAAAAACATAGTCTGATTCCGCATAACCGGTAAAACTTTTAACAAACAACATAAAATAAAATTTTTAACATTGTTCAACACAGCAAAATTGTGAACAACGTATCATTTACAACTATAAACTTATTTAAATGACCATTGCAGTATAATTTGAAAAAATATTTTTTGCAGTATAATTTGAAAAAATATTTCTTGCAGTACATTTTGAAAAAATCTTTTTATAGTACTAATACAAAATATACCGACATATTCTTATTTGTTTAGTGGCTTATCGTCTTTTTGTACTTTTCACATGAATCCATGGGAGTTAATTTAAAAATATAAAAATGTATAGAATATATTAGTGAAGTTTGTTAGCCTAATGCAAAACCTGCTTGGGCTAGCAATCCAGAGGTTGCAGGTTCAACTTATTTAGAAAAAAATATAGTGCGTCTAATATTTTAAATGTGAAAGTTTGTATGCATAGATGGACGTGACTCTTTCACGTAAAAACTAATCAATGGATTTTAATGAAACTTTGCAATAATACAGTTTATACATCAGAATAACATATAGACTACAATTTATAAGGATATTGTCTGTAATACTAATCCTGCGCATTTGCATTATTACAGCTTATACATCAGAATAACATATAGGCTACAATTTACAAAGATATTGTGTATAATACTAATCCTCCGCAAACAAAGTCGTAAGCACCAACTAGTAAAAAATAAATGTTCCCTTGTAAAATATACTTACGCCAAATCTGTTGTTCAAAAGAGATGGGTAGACATACTTCTTTTGAATAGCGGGCCGCAGGTTGAGCGCCAGTGCCTCAAATAGTACGTGTAACACGCCACGGGCCGTATCAAAGCATATTATAAAATGTTATGAAAACTTATTACTGGTAACTAATTTTTCATTCAAGGCGTGTGGTTAGGTTTGCCTTTCAACTTATATAAGAAACTAGCTGTTGCCCGCAACTTCGCCCGCGTGGATGTCGTGATGAAAAACATATAAAACGGCTACCATATTAGAAATACAACAAAATGGAAAGAATTCGAACCTGCGACATCAGGATAACCACTATAACCAGTCCAGACGTATTACCCGTAAGCTCCCGAAGCGGTTGGTGGATAATGGTATATAATGGCAACCCATTATACGTCCCACTGCTGGGCACGAGTCTCTCCCCTTTTTGGGGGGAGGCCTGGAGCTTACTCCACCACGCTGCTCCAATGCGGATTGGTGGAGGTGGGTGGGTTAGTGGCCAACCTACTGTCGGATGTTTTCAAACCGCCCATAAGGCCTCCGACAAGGTTTGACGACTGCTATCCATCGATAGCAACCGGGACCGACGGCTTAACGTGCCCTCCGAAGCACGGAAACGCGCATTTAATTTGCCACTAGCGGTCACCCATCACACTACCCGACCGCGCCCGTAGTGCTTAACCGAGCAGATCGCTTACGATCTACACCAGCCGCTGGGCCATGCGCGCTTCATTGCTAATAATGGTATAAAAGTAATAAATTAAAATTAAAATGTTAACGTAACTGCAATATTCAAAGTGAATGTTATAAAAGTGGCAAACAAGCGTGCAGTTCACATTGATGTTAAGTGATGACTGCAGCCTATAGACACCCACACAATGACCAGAGGTCAAAATGCAAATGCGCTGCCACTCCTGAGGCATTAGGTGTTATGCCTCTGTGCCGGAAATTACAGAGCCGTACATTACCACCTGACCGGAACACGATAGTGCTGAACACTACCATTTAACGGCAAGTATATTAGGTAATGCGGTGGTGCCTACGCCCGCGAGCTCCGTCACTGGAGCTCTACCACCAGTAAACGTTTATTGCAGTTACATTCATGTGAACTACCACTTCCACTACGCCATCTAGGTGGGAATCATAGAGCAACACGGGCCATCGGCCGCCGCGGCAGACCGGGAAGGAGAAGCCATATCGTTTATTACCGATGCAAAACAGTCTGTAATTTTTTGCTGAGGGAAATACGTGTAGTACACAACAATCGTCTATTTCTACGAAACTCACTCCTTGACTTTATTAAAATACATAAACAATTTCACGCATACATTTAAACATCTGGGCGACAGGCAGAATCAGAATTAGAAACTCATTTATTCATTTAGGGTGACAGGAACCGCTTATGACACGTCAAATACAAACAAAATAAATTAAAGTGAATAACAATTGATATACATGTCAAACAAGATAAAAAATATATGTAAAGTCAAGAATATCACTAAGATGAGATTAAATATAATATGCAAATGTAAAAAGTATATCAGTAGAATGTCTCACTTACCCTTTACAAACTGATAAC
Source organism: Macrosoma leucophasiata (assembly GCA_036365455.1). Classification (NCBI taxonomy): domain Eukaryota; kingdom Metazoa; phylum Arthropoda; class Insecta; order Lepidoptera; family Hedylidae; genus Macrosoma; species Macrosoma leucophasiata. The sequence goes on along the minus strand of JAWQUS010000022.1, from coordinate 4,811,300 downwards.
AAAGAGTAAAAAGAAAATAAAAAGAGTCATTCTTTGTCATTCAGCGGCAGAGTTCCAAAGGCCAATATGATCTGAGAAAAACCTGACCAAAAAAACTCAGTCGGCTCTTTTAAAAATAGGCATAGGTACACTTGTACTTGTACATTGACAGAGGGGAAAGCCAGCATATGGGTACTCCCCTCCCGTGTTGTTATATGGTAGAAACAGTAAAAGAACTAATATACAGTACATCGACCTTAGCAAGGAGACTTCGGCTTATTTTGGGTTTGTAGAGCGTTATCTCTTTCGCATCTTACACATGTGACATTTGTCGAACATGTTGATCAAGTTTTTACCAATACCGGACTATCAGTGCTTGCATAGGCAGTGATCTAAGAGTCTCGATCATAAATCGCTTCTTTGCTTCAACAACGTGACAAGTTAAAAATATCGTTTTTTGATTGTTAATATAAACTGCCGTATTTCAATTTATTTTCTACGAAAACTCGGTATTTTTTACGTGAAAAGTGCCGAACTTGTGAGGGGAAAAAGACAGAGCAATCGTGATATTTCATTGTCTCTTTCGTCAAGGTAGTTTGTTTCGACAATGAAACAAGTCACTTTTATTCTTTCAATTTTAATTTTTTTTTTAATCCAAAGGTGTTTATTTCTATAACGTGTCTACATTACTCAACACAGGTCAAAGCTACAATGATTTTTTGAAAGTAAAAAAATAGTAAAATTGAGTTTTTTGATGTAACACACCATAGAGCAACGCGGCCCACCGGTCGCGGCGGACCGGAGGGGAGTAGCCATAGCGTGTATTACCGATGCAAAACAGTCTGTTATTTTTTGCGGAAGGAAATGCGTGCGACACACACGCACACTACAAAAATCGGCTACTACAACGAAACTCACACCTTGATTTTAACAAAATACAAAAACAATTTCACGCACACATTTAAACATCTAGGCGACAGGTACAGGCCCATTTGGGCTTGTACTTTGACAGAAGGGAAAGCCTGCATATGGCTACTCCCCTCCGGTGTTGCTCTATGTAACACACTAATGAAGCAATGAAGCGAAATATGCATAAAAATTAGGTTTGCAGCATATCTCGATGTACGAAATAATTCTGCAGTGGGATCCCTAACCTATAGTCTATGGCTTCCGTTTTTTTGGCTTCACATATTAATCACATAGTTACTTATTTCTTTTTATAAAGAAAAATAGAAAGAAAAAAATGACTTCAGGCGAGATTCGAACTCGCGGCCACTGGTTATCTAGTCCAGCCGCTCTTCCAACTGAGTGAGTGACTCTTCCCAGTAGCCGCGAGTTCGAGTCTCGCCTGAATGTCATTGAAATGTCGCTATTGCCACCATAAGGCAATGCAATAAATGTGAAGGAAAGATTTGACAAATCGGACAGGACTTCGGTAGCTCAGTTGGACGAGCGGCTGGAGTAGATTCCCAGTGGCCGCGAGTTCAAGACTCGCCTGAAGTAATATTTTTCTTTATAAAAATATTTTTTCATAAGCATGTGTTAATGCGAAAAAAACATATAACAACAAATCAATTTCATTTATTAGTTCACAAACGAAAATAATACAAAATCACATCTGCCTCTTTAAATAAATTACCAAAATCGAAGGCTCTTCTAATAGCAAAACCGATTATCCAAATTCCAATCTCACAATCCAATAAAGCTTTTATTTCAGCTATTATAATAATTTCGGATGATTAACATTCGGATTAAATACAAAATGAACATTTTTAATGAAGAAGTTCCGATATTGCGTATAATCGGGGGACTTGTAAGGCTACGGCAAGCAGTACGTGAGTTTTAATCTCTTATTTAAATTTTATTTTTGGTTTATGATTCGGATTCGTTTTTTTTTAACTGGAAAAAAAATTCTTGGATTGATTCGTACCATTTAGCGGCAAGTATAATTAGGTAATGCGGTGGTGCCTACGCCCGCGAGCTCCGTCACTGGAGCTTTATAACCATTTGATTAACACGTCTCTCTTATGCATCTCGATTGACCCTAAAATTCCCAAATTTGTTCCATTTATTACCTACGAACGGTGTTATACTTTCGACAGAACCTTATATGAGACCTTGTCTATATTCACCTGTTTTACATTGGTAACGAAGTGATTTGCATAGCTTTGTAAGGTAACTAGGTGATTTTGTTGAGATATATTGGATTAACGGGTACAAATTAATGTAATCATAATATGTGTTATTCTACAATTGTACTAGTTTTGTTTGCATATATTTTGCAAATTGGTTAACTAACTTTTATTTATTTTTGAAATTATGTAGATATTTCTGCAAAAGATGAATAAAAAAAACAACTGAAAATATTTCGAAAATTATTCGACTTAACTTTGTCAGTACTTTTTAGATAAAGTAAGAAGAAATAATTTCGAACTCAATTGCTACGACATGTTGTTTTCCCGGAGTTTTTTATTTCTTTCATACAAATCAAAGCAAATCGTTCTGATTTGCCTTGATTAGAGCCTTAGATTAGAATTATATAACAAAGTGAAAAAAGCTGTGAATTCATAAATATTCAGATAAAATTAGCTTAAAATTTGCCTCGTTATACAGCATAACTACAAAAAAGAATATAATAAATGTGACTATATTGTATATACCAGTGGTAGAGCTCCAGTGACGGAGCTCGCGGGCGTAGGAACCACCGCATTACCTAATATACTTGCCGCTAAATGGTAGTGTTCAGCAGTATCGTGTTCCGGTTAGGTGGTAATGTACGGCCCTGTAATTCCCGGCACAACGGTATAACACCTTAAGCCTCAGTAGTGGTAACGCATCTGCATTTTGACCTCTGGTTTTCTGTAAGTGTCTATAGGCTGCAGTCATCACTTAACATCAATGTGAGCTGCATGCTTGTTTGCCACTTTCTAACATAAAAAAGGTACTATTTATAATAATTAAGGCTACCCAGCCCACCATATTTTGTAAAATTGTACCTATTTTTATGAAATAAATATTTATTATATAACTATTACTAGTAGGTACTATCAAGACAAAATCATTTTGTTACTGGAAAACATCATTAAAATACACCACTGTATATGTTGATGGAATAAAATCTCATACCGCTTTCTGTGTATTATCACCCTAAAAGAAAACTCATTTATCGGAGGAGATCTCTTGAATGTTGTACTAATTGGTTTTTCTCTTTTTTTTTCATGTGCTGTTTACGCGATGCAGAGCCCAGCTTGAGTAAGTAACAAGTTTTCTCTTGTTTTGTTTTAGTTTATATCTTCCATACTTATATGTGTTTTAGGGATCCGTATGCAAAGGGTAAAAGGCGCCCAAGTACGTGTCAGGCCACGCTCAATGTAGGGTGACATTTTTCAGGTACATGATTTAAGAAGATCGACTATTACTCGTAAACTTGTAGAGTCTACTTATCTGTGATAGTTTTCCTTTTTAAATTATCTCCCAACTGAGCTACCAAAGTCGTGCATGCCAGACTGTCGAATTTTTCCTGATGAAATTTGACTTCAGGCGGGGTCAAGTCGCGACGAAAATTTTATTTTGTCAATTCCTTAATTCATCTGCGAAAAGTGACTCCTATTTTTAGGGTTCCGTACCTTAAAAGGAAAAAAGGAACCCTTATAGGATCACTCGTGCGTCTGTCTGTTTGTCTGTCCGTCTATCACAGCCAATTTGCTCCGAAACTACTCGACCGATTGAGTTGAAATTTTATGAATATATGTAAATTAGTGACCCAAAGATGAACACGTCAAGTAAAATGATAAATTTTAAACAGAGGGGCCACTTTTGGGGGGTAAATCAGAAAATTAAAAAAAAAATCGAAAACTGTGTCGCGAAATGAAAGAAGTTGTTGTCAGCTTCTCAGATATATTTTTTTTATAATTTTTGCATACACAAATTTGAAGTTATTTAAGAAAAACGTCGAAAATTGACCACTCCCCCCCTATCTCCGAAACTACTGAACTTAAAATTTTGGAAAAAATGTGGAAAATAGTTCTTTGCCTATAGATTACTGGAAAACCTAAAAGAAGTTTGAGTATTCAAATTTAATCGAAATTTCTTAATAATATAACCCCCCTGCCGGTACCACCGTAACCGCTATGTCCCTGCATTTTAAATCTGTAAATTTTCGAAAATATTTCTTTAAATTACGGAACCCTCACCACGCGAGTCGAACTCGCACTTGCCCGGTTTTTTTAATTGTAGCATCCAGTACGAAAAGCGCGTGGCGCGTCTAGTCCGGAAAATGGCGTATGACCGAATTGCATCGGGCATACGAAATTTCCGCAAGAATTGCAACTTGCTAACGTCTATCTTTGGATCGCGGCCAGCCACTATCACCTCGCCCAGTCGAAGGATCCTCCGTTACCGTCGGAGGATCACTTCCAGCCGTTTCTCCAAAAATTCACATGTGTTTACTTTTCAACTCAATCGGGCCAGTGTCTTCGGAGCAAATCAGCTGTAAATGACAGACAAAAACCGAACAGACGTACTTTTTTTATATCACAAAAGTGGTAGACAAGCATGCAGTTCACATTGATGTTGAGTGATGACTGCAGCGTATAGACACCCACACAAAGACCAAGGTCAAAATACAGATGCGTTACTACTTCTGAGGCCTAAGGTGTTATGCCTCTGTGCCGGAAATTACAGGGCCTATTGGAATGGTTTGACCGCCATTGTTCGGTTGACTGACTGCATTAGCGGAAGAATCCTCCTTCACTAGAGGATGATGGTTCACGGCCCGACACCTCGACGTAAGGTTATTTTCAGGAACTTTCTTATTGAAGGCCCCCCCTTCACTGTAATGAAGACACGAGGCAAACCTCTTCTATTTTGTTTAGTATGACGTACCTTTCGGTGGGTTCCGGTAAGAGTGAACTTTTGACAAATGCGTTGCCTTATTGCGATTCAAGTAAGGCGCTGCCAAAATCTTGGTGTTTCTGTAGAGGTTTATACGCTGGCGCTGCAGCATTTAATTACCATCTTTGTGAACTGCGTGACTATTAAAATTTGCCAACATAAAAAATCATTAGCCAATAGGAAAGTCTGATTCTATCTTTATAAACATAAAATTCTTCTAATATCACCAACTAATCTTAAAGAATGTTATTATATAATCTTTATTTCAATATTTACGGACCCCTAAACTGCATTCGTGTCTGTAGTGGTGTCCATTCTCGGGTCAATGAGCAAGAGAAGTCAATTTAAATCAGAAAATACTTTGAACAGTTTGATATTACATCTTTGATATGAAAAGAAGATTCTTTATTTTCAAATCGCAAAGCAATATCGCGAGCTTTTGGTCGATTTTAACTTCAGTTAGCTGTGAACCCTGTTGTTCAATGTCCGATTCAGTCAAACAGAAATTAACTTTTTCCAAGTAAGTTTTTAAGCGCGGCTTGCAGTTTGAGTAAACCCTAGTGCTACACGGGTCACCGGCCGCCGGTGTGATACACACACACACTACAAAAATCGTCTATTACTACGAAACTCACACCTGGACTTTAACAAAATACATAAACGATTTCACGCAACACATTTACACATAAAGCGCGCATGGCCCGGCGGCTGGTGTAGATCATAAACGATCTACTTGGTTAAGCACTACGGGCGCGGTCGGGTAGTGTGATGGGTGACCGCTAGTGGCAAATAAAAATGCTCGTTTTCGTGCTTCGGAGGGCACGTTAAGCCGTCGGTCCCGGTTGCTATCGATAGATAGCAGTCGTTAAACCTTGTCGGAGGCCTCATGGGCGGTTTGAAAACATCCGACAGCTGGTTGGCCACAAACCCACCCACCTCCACCAATCCGCATTGGAGCAGCGTGGTGGAGTAAGCTCCAGTCCTCCCCCCAAAAAAAGGAGACACTTGTGCCCAGCAGTGGGACGTATAATGGGTTGCCATTATTATTTAAACATCTGGGCGACAGGCGTAGAACCATTTGGGCTTGTACTTTGATAGAGGGGAAAGCCTATATCTACTCCCCTCCGGTCCGCCGAAACATAACAACATGGGATGGGCAGCAGCATCCCGCGATAAAACTACCTCCACTACGATTACCAATACGCCTGGTAAGCGTGGCTATTGTGCCGTGGCATATAAAATAACCATGGCAACCCTTGATACGTCCCACTCTATTACTTTATGTATTTTAATTAAAATATAAATAGTTTTTTGAATCTCCTGAAAACCTACTGTCTGTTGTTGTCATACGTCCTTTTGAACTGACAGCGACGGTAAGTACCTCGACGACCTCACCCGTCACGTGCCGACGTCAGCGAGATTACAGGTAAAAGCTTTTAAAAAGTAAATAGTTTCTTTTCATTCTGACTACATTTGATGACACCGTAAAAAATAATATACAGAATCTGTATAAAGATTACAGTAAATCCAATGAGTCTGCAGCGATGTCCATTTCCTGTTCAGTGATCAAGGAAAGTCAATTAAAATCATAATGAAAGCGAACCCGATACTGGTTCACCTTTGAGTTTGAATCGTTTAAAACAATATTGAGTTTTGAAATTATTGAAGTTGTAATTGTTTGAAACAAAAAAATCCCCATTTATTGTAGCGCCACAGTTCCAGAGTACTGCACTCACCATTAGTAAGTGTCGGTATCATGGGTGTCGAATGAGGTGCAGTTTTGAGGTCACATTGAGAGTAGGACCAAGATGGCATCAAAGAAGCTCGGGGCACTAAACAAGGCAAGACAGTATTTCACATCGGGGCAACTTCTACAGCTCTATAAAGCTCAAGTGAGGCCCCATTTGGAATACTGCTTTCATCTTTGCGCGGGAGCCCCTAAATACCAGCTTGGTCCCCTTGACTCCATTCAAATACGTGCCATTCGAATTATCAACGACTCAGGCATCACAGATAGGCTCGAAGATCACAGTCTGCGCAGAGACATCGGATGTCTGTGCATTTTCTACCGCTTTTACAACGTCGAGTGCTCTGATGAACTGTTGGGTCTGGTGCCATCGTCTACATTCCTCCATCGCACCACCCGCCGAAGAGAGAAGTTCCACCCGCACAGATTGGACACTTGGAAATACTCAACGGTCCGATTCGCGCGTTCATTCCTGCCTAGAACGTGAAAACTGTGGAACGAACTTCCCTCTGTTCCCCAGGCGCTACAATATGGCGTTCTTCAAAACTGGCGTCAAAAGTGTCCTTCAGGGCTGGCAGTGCGTTGGCAACTCCCCTGGTGTTGCAAATGTTCCTAGGCCTTTCCATCAGGTGGCCCGTCTGCTTGTCTGTCAAATGTAGTAGTAAATATAACGACGCGAGGCAGCAGCGTCCTGTAATAAAACAACCAACATTGAGATCGCCAATCCGCCTGCCAAGCGTGGTGGTTATGGCGTATTCTCCCCTAAAGCCCCACATTATTGTGGACATCTGTGGGGAAGGTTTTGGTCAGCAGTGGATGTCTTTCGGCTGAAGTGACCCATCACAAAAAGTGCAAAACTTCGCTAAATAAGTTTACACTCTAAAAGTTTTTTTATTTTATTTTATTGGATTTTTCGCAATAACACATGAGAGTGAAACATAGAACAACACGGGCCACCAACCGACCGGAGGGGAGTAGCCTTGTGCAGGCTTTCCCCTCTGTCAAAGTACAAGCCTAAATGGGCCTATGCCTGTCGCCTAGAAGTTTAAATGTGTGCGTGAAATTGTTTATGTATTTTGTTTAAGTGAAGATGTGAGTTTCGTAGTAATAGACGATTTTTAGGGTTCCGTACCTTAAAAGTAAAAAAGGAACCCTTAAAGGATCACTCGTGCGTCTGTCTGTCTGTCTGTCCGTCTGTCACAGCCAATTTGCTCCGAAACTACTAGACCGATTGAGTTGAAATTTTATGAATATATGTAAATTGGTGACCCAAAGATGAACACGTCAAGTAAAATAATACATTTTAAACAGAGGGGCCACATTTGGGGGGTAAATCAGAAAATTAAAAATAAAATCGAAAACTGTGTCGTGTGACATATCAAGTGAAAGAGGTTGTTGTCAGCATCTCAGATATATATTTTTTATAATTTTTGCATACACAAATTTGAAGTTATTTAAGAAAAACGACGAAAATTGACCATTCCCCCCACCCCCTCCTATCTCCGAAACTACTGAACTTAAAATTTTGAAAAAAATGTGGAAAATAGTTCTTTGCCTATAATGCCATAGATTACTGGAAAACCTATAAGAAGTTTGAGTATTCAAATTAAATCGAAAATTCTTAATAATATAACCCCCCTGCCGGTACCACCGTAACCGCTATGTCCCTGCATTTTAAATCTGTAATATTTTCGAAAATATTTATTTAAATTACGGAACCCTCGCCACGCGAGTCGAACTCGCACTTGCCCGGTTTTTTAGTGTGCGTGTGTCACATGCGTTTCCCCCCACAAAAAATTACAGACTGTTTTGCATCAGTAATAAACTCTATGGCGCGGCTGCCGTGCAGCCTGCGTTGCTCTATGGAGTGAATTATTTTTAGAGAAAAAATCATAGAGCAACGCGGCCCACCGCCCGCGGCGGACCGGAGGGGAGTAGCCATAGCGTGTACTACCGATGCAAAACAGTCTGTCATTTTTTGCGGGGGGAAATGCGCGCGACACACACGCACACTACAAAAATCGTCTATTACTACGAAACTCACACCTTGACTTTTAACAAAATACAGAAACAATTTCACGCACACATTTAAACATCTAGGCGACAGGTATAGGCCCATTTGGGCTTGTACTTTGACAGAGGGGAAAGCCTGCATATGGCTACTCCCCTCCGGTGTTGCTCTATGGAAAAAATCAAAAGAATAAATGCCAAAAGATATAGCCGTTTTTGTCGCAATTAGACGCAAATTTTCAAACCTACAGGGTACTTTCCGTGAACTCAGAATCTTGAACCTCCGCCACAGGTAGAGTAAAAAATTGCGGGAGCCGTAAATTTATTGTTACATCATGTACTAAAAATAATTTGATTTATATTCCTACAAGTTTGTTCGGAACCTTCAGTGCGAGTTCGACAAGCAGATGGCCGGTTTTTTTTTCCTTAAAAAAAAGAAGTATGGAACCCTAAAAAACTCTTGGAATGTATCCATATTTATTTTACGTGAAATAAATAAATACACATAGAATTATAGGCATTTCTTTGTCCGATCATCGAATTTAATATGTTGGCTAACCACACACAATCAGAGCTATTCCTCTACCTAATTAAATGAAGCTCAGTGGTTATCTTAATAATATATGTTCATAAAATTAATTATTCGTGGAATAGCTTTTGAATAGAAGCGTTGAAATATTCGTATATAAAATAAACATTTTCTTTATTGAAATTACAAATCAAAATGTCTTTATGCGATTTTTTATGCTTTCGAGCCTTACGAAACTTTTATTTACGTCTATCTGTCTGTCCGTCTGTCAATTTGCTTTATAACTACCTACTGCCCCTTTGTGATGATGACTCATCATCAAAATGCCAAACTGATTTATCGCTGGGAACAAAAACTTCCCATACATTTGCAAAATTTTTTGGAGTGTAAACGAAACGAATACCACCACCGCAGTTAACCAATTTTTCCGATAATTGCCGGCACAGAGGCATAACACCTTAGGCCTCAGGAGTGGTAACGCATCTGCATTTTGACCTCTGATCACGTTAGTATAGAATGGACATTTCGACGTCCCGCCCGATTTCCCCGCCCCACCCAACCTCCGCCCCTCTTATGGGCGACGTTTGGTGTTCTCTACGTGCTACGCACACAGGTGCTGATTGATGCTGTGTAATAGAGACCAAATAAAGCATTTGTATGGAATTTTAGCGGAGCGTCCGCGGTGTACTTTAAGCTGCAGTCATCACTTAACATCAACGTGAACTGCATGCTTGTTTGCCACTTTCATTACATATAAAAGGCCAGTGCAGTCTCGAGGAGTCACGTCTATGAGAGTCCATAGCAAAAAAAAAATTATTCAAATCAACGTGCTCAAAATATGAATTATCATCAACAGAACAACATCAACATCATCACCGCAAGCGAAGTCCCCAGCCGGCAGCAGCGCTGGTGCAGCCGCCAGCGCTTCCACAGCTCCCGGTGAACGTACTCCAACAGCTCACAACAAACAACTCCAGAATGTCAAGGGACAGGACCACCCGCCGCACCCATCTGTAAGTACCGTAGCAGAGATAAGTAGCCTGTATGGTGTTGATGAAGAATGAGATGAGAATGTGTTAGGTGTAATAGAAAATAAATAGGAGTTTGGTGATGTGAGTGTTATTTCAAGAAGTTACTTATATATAAAGAAGGATAGCAATTTGTATTCGAAGATAAATATAGTAATGAAAGATGAGAAGGTAAATAATAACGATTAATTTCAATAACGACAGTAATTTCGTGAAAGGGTAACTTAGCAATGTTGACTACGAGACATATTTGGATTTATAAATTAATATTTGAAGTAAAAGAGAATTCAGAACAAAAAATGAAATTGTTATTGATGAATTAGGAGAAATGGTAGCAAATTGAATTGCGGAAGTAAATTTATTTATTCATTTAAAATTAGATAGCACAATACTCCTTGATTGAAAGATAATTTATATTAACTATACAGAGGTATCAAGGAAATAAAAAAAAAGAATGAAGTAGCCAAATTAGGAAAAAGAAATGAACAATACAATGAATTTGAATGGATGAATTGTAAATGAAGAATAATTTAAGTTATTTGATAGTTATAAAGTAGATATTAATGTTTAAAATAATTTGTTGTATGGATGTCAAAGTAAGTACAGTTGGGTATGACATTTAACAATGTTGTTAGTAGGTCTGTGTTGTGTATTGGCTGTTTGTTAATGTTTATAGTTTAGTTTAATGTTAAATTTGATGTTATATCATGTCATATCATGGTGTTGTGTAACATTTTGGTGTTTTATGTGATTGACGAAAACTGAATGCGTAACGGAAATAATAAGACCATTAAGTTTTATAACCTTAACATAGGTAATTATATTTCTCCAGTAACTTATATAAAAATCTGATATTCAGATTCAGATTGATTGTATGTAGTACCTAGTTTTTTTGGCGGGAACCTTGAAAGATGCGTGTGGTTCCTTTATTTTATTTCATTTTCTTGGTGTATTTTTGAATTATCTAAACTAATATTATGAAGAGGTAATATTTTTTTGTTTGTTTGTTTGTATTGAATAGGCTCAATAACTACTGGACCGATTTTAAAAATTCTTTCACTATTCGAAAGCTACATTATCCACGGGTAACATAGGCTATATTTTATTTTGGAAAAAATAGGGTTCCGTAAGATATTTGGGTTTTTCAGACACAAGGTGTAAAAAATCAATTAGTAAAGTTACTAATTTTGCGTACGCTGCCTAAACTATAGAAGATATCGAGGAAGGCTTTAGGCTAAATCTATAATCATCGCGCTAAGACGAATAGGAGAGGGTAGGTAACATTGCACCCGCGCGAAGCAGGGGCGGGCCGCTAGTATTATATAAAGTTATTGGCATTTTGCTTGATATAGGCTTATTATAGTGCTCGTGTATAGTGAAATAGAATAACAGTGCGAAAACACGTTCTTTCGGGTTGTCTCCAAAACCTTGCCTTCATTGTAAATCTTCCGGTAAAGTAGCCATCGCTTTACTCGAATAACTGTGACTCTGGCTCACGGGCTGATAAATTGACTAACTGACTCTGACTTTTACGTTGCTTATTACGAATACGAAATATCGTTTTACTTGACACTGGCAATATGCATTACAAGCAATGCCATAAAATTAAAAAAAAATAGTATTTACACTACAATTGACACTTAAATAAAGTGGCGTTTTTCTTTATTCAATTAGCACTTCATTTGTGTTTTGGAAGACTTCTATCTTATACAGTTTTGTAAGATATTTTTATACTTGTACAGTATCAAACAAGAAATATCGTACTTTTTTTTTTAATTTAATAAAAGTGGCAAACAAGCGTGCAATTCACATTGATGTTAAGTGATGACTGCAGCCTATAGACACCCACACAATGACCAGAGGTCAAAATGCAAATGCGTTACCACTCCTGAGGCCTAAGATGTTATGTCTCTGTGCCGGAAATTACAGGGCCGTACATTACCACCTGACCGGAACATGATCGTGCTGAACACTACCATTTAGCGGCAAGTATATTAGGTAATGCGGTGGTGCCTACGCCCGGGAGTTCCTTCACTAGAGCACTACCACCAGTAAATAAGTTGCTTTCATAAAGAAATTTCGCTAATTTTTTACTTCAAATGTAATGTTTTGGTGCTATTTTCCACGATTTTATTACGTACCTTTAACCTTAAACCACAATAAAATACAAAACGCAGTCTCTCTCATTACCTTTTTTATTGCTGTTGAATAAAAGAACGCGTAATTTTCACTTGAGTTACAATATCGTATTATGAATCTTACTGCGTTAGAAATAGGGATTAGATTTTTTAAATTTAAGCGTAGTTATAAGCGGTTGTGTCGTGTTTTTTTATTTTATTTTTTTAACTGTTATTGCTGGTTTCGAGATTAGGATTGCTTTGTCTTAGTTATAAGGATTTGTAACACCATTAATACGATTATTGTTATACTGTGCCTGTATACGTTACAAAATAGGTATAAAATATGACTTGACATGTCGTTACTGGAAGCGCGCATGGCCCAGCGGTGTAGATCGTAAGCGATCTACTCGGTTCAGCACTACGGGCGCGGTCGGGTAGTGTGAGGTGACCGCTATGCGCGTTTCCGTGCTTCGGAGGGCACGTTAAGCCGTCGGTCCCGGTTGCTATCGATGGATAGCAGTCGTTAAACCTTGTCGGAGGCCTTATGGGCGGTTTGAACACGAACCCACCCACCTCCACCAACCCGCATTGGAGCAGCATGGTGGAGTAAGCTCCAGGCCTCCCCCCAAAAAGGGGAGAGACTCGTGCCCAGCAGTGGAACGTATAATGGGTTGCCATTATTATTATTTATTATTAGGTCGTTGCAAGATATTCAAACGATGTTTTCTAAACTAATATTTTAAAGAGGTAATATTTTTTTGTTTGTTTGTTTTGAATAGGATCAATAACTACTGGACGATTTTAAAATTTTTTTCACTATTTACCCGTAGATAATGTAGCTAATGTAGCTGATGACTTCAAACCTATTAGTAAATAGCACATATAAATAATAGGTAATATATAATTACAATTAAATCTTTATTATTTTTTACTTTTCAGTTTTGAAGTCGGTTTTTCTTAACGTAGTTATATTTATGAACTTATAACATGTCATAACAACATAGAAATAGATAATTCATGAAGGCTGATTGGTCTCTGAGGTATTTGTATTTAATCAAAATATCGTACGACACGAGTGCATGGATCACTGATCGCTGTTAGATACCTGCAGACTAAAAAAAATGGAAACAAATCAGATACGAAAATGAGTGAGACAAAGATGAAAATTAGTGAGGGAAGAGGTTAGAAAGTGAATAAAACAAAGTACCTGTACGCGCGCAAATCATTTTATACGAGCTACCCACTCTGGCGAGACAGTAGCGCTTGAGTAGAGTACCTATAAGTTCTGTGAAGTGGTGAGAATGCCGTTATCAAGCGCGGTCGTGAAACACGCCCCTTTTTGCCATTTCGACTTCGCGTGTAGTTACTTTTGAATAGTTGTTATTCCGGGAGAATTTTGTATGTTTTAAATTGTTACCGGGAGACGGGAGATTTTAATTTTCAGAGGTCAAATCCGGGAGACTCCTAGAATTCCGGGAGAGGTGGGAACCCTGCCTCATCATCATTCCAGCCGAAAAACGTTTACTGCATGACAAAACCTTCCCATAGACGCTCACAACAGTGTTGTACATCGTTAGGGGAGAATATATAGAAAGAAAGAAAGAAATAAACCTTTATTGGTGCAGTCGTGAGACATGCTATATTTATACGGTCTTATTCATAAAAAGTTATAACACCTCTAATGGCGAGATTCACAGACCACACTACGACTTTACTTTCGAGCAAAGTACGCTTCGAACTGTCAAAATCCATACATTTCTGACAATTCTAAGCATACTTTGCTCAAAGTAAAGTCGTAGTGCGGTCTTTGAATCTCACCATAAGAGCTCGCTATAGTATGCTATAAGAAAAACGTTATTCATAATAGCATTTTAGCGCTAAAGCACTCTATAAACCCACTATAAAGTTATAGAGGCCAGAACCCTACTATAACAGTGCTATAGGGACAAAAGATGGCCGACATTCAACAGGTGATTGTTGAAATGGACATTGGGCGCGTTCCATTAATCGACTACAACGACCGTAACGCCCTTTGTTTTGTTCCACCTGAGGCCCGTGGTCGTCGCGAGCGCTCGTTTGACGTCATAAATAACGTCACTGTTCGCGATCGCATTGCGTCCACTCCGATCCACCAATATTTTGTGCTTTCACCAAAACGACAATTTCAGCGGTCTTGGTCGCGGTCGTTGCGGTCGATTAATGGAACGAAGCTAGGAATGACTTGATATGACTTTATGTCACCTCTGACGTTGATTTTTTTCCTTTTATTCGAAATAAGGTCATTTTCACACGTAATTTATAGACAATTTGGCGTGTTTGATCTCTTGTTGGATCCATCTGTCAGTTGGATTCCTTGCACTGGCAACATTTTGTCTATTAGCAGAATTTTAACTATGGAATTTTTATAGAACGTTTATGAATAAACAATTTTATAGCATTTTAACTAATGAATGCTATGAACCTTCTATAAGCGTTTTTTATGAATAAGACCGATAGTTTTTAACGTAATGGAAGTGGCAAACAAGCATGCAGTTTTCATTGATGTTATGTGATGACTGCAGCCTATAGACACCCACACAAAGACCAAGGTCAAAATGCAGATGCGTTACCACTCCTGAGGCTGAAGGTGTTATGCCTCTGTGCCGGAAATTACAGGGCCGTTCATTACCACCTGACCGGAACACGATAGTGCTGAACACTACCATTTAGCGGCAAGCATATTAGGTAATGCAGTGGTGCCTACGCCCGCGAGCTCCACCACTGAAGCTCTACCACCAAACTTCCATCACTTCACAACTTCCATCTCTTTATCTTTCTTAAACGAAACCAAACAGACGTTATTAAAACAAAAACTCAGGGAGAAACTGCAGATTGAACTTGCCCTATCTCATCTGGGTGAAACGTCGAATTACCAAGCCGGGATATAATAAATGAATTTCCTATGCTAAGTATATCCGACCACTGAAATAGGGATTGCAATCCCGGTATTCTGGGATAGCCATGTGTTGCGGGATGCGGATTTAGCGGAACTGTAGTGAGTGCGACATAGATGAAAATATTTTCAAATGAATGTTGACAGTACTAGGTAAATTATAAACGAAGAAGATATCTAAAATACCAATGTTGAATTTAATGCCGACAAAAAATTTTACTTACCAAAAGTCTTACCCTACAGTACTACTACGGTAGCATTTTAATAGTGTGCTAGCGTTTTAATAAAACGCTAGCACACTATTAAAATGCTACCGAAACAGTTCATACGATTTTCAACCCTCTTGAAAAAAAAAAAAAGGATTTAAGGAAGAAGAAATTGAGGAAAAACTCACAAAAAAAATATGGGTATAGTAGGGTTTTACTCGTACCTATTATTAAATTTAGATAGTTATTTCTGGAGTTCTTCCCTGACGAACACTTGAATTACATACTTATATGATAAATTTATATATCGGGATTCTGCGGGATTGTTTTTTTTAATCATGAAGGGCTCCACTAAACTCTTTGTTGACATCGCGGAAAAATTACCAATAATATGTGTCCAATTTTTTGTGCCGTAAATACCGGGATTAGAAATAGATCGCAGGATCGAAAGTGCTACACTAAACTCTGTTTTACGCTTGCGGTGACAACGCGGCGAAATCTCTATGGCAATCGCATTAATTAAATTTCACTTCGATCGGGTTTCCGAAAAGATAAGTGACTTTGTCGATTAAAGAATTCGTGGCTTCTCAGGATGTAATACGATTATAAAAGTTAAGCATTATTCTTGGTCGGTAATCTGATGGGTGGAGTCATTCAGAGGTAATTATTTTTTAAAACGTCACGCAACGTTACTTCACGCCTGTAATCCCCGAAGGGGTAGGCTGAGGTAAATCACGGAGGGGCGACTCACCGGTTACGTTTTGGCCCATGTAACAGGTGGCGAACCTGTTGCCATCTCCGGGCACATTACCGAACTCCGAGGTACTGGGAAACTTCCAGAAAATTGAAAAATCCTAATTGAACCGGAGATTAAGGATTTTAAACCGCTATATCTGATAGTCCCCGACCCGGAAATCGAACCCAGGACCCCAGCGTAGTAGTAGTGGCCTGCTACCACTACGCTACTGAGGCAGTTGATTTTTTTATATCTGTAAAATAATAAGTAAACATTGTATGTTATATATCCGCTTTTCCCGACTCTATTTTTAAACACCATTTGGCGTTGCTTAGGATTACAAAAGTTAAGCACTATTATGCATGGTCGGGTATCAGATGGTTGAAATTTCTTCAGTGATAATATGCTTGATCGTTTTCGCGTTATGGTAAATAGGTATCTAGTAAGTGATGAATAAATTATTATTATGTAGAATTGATCAGTTAAGTCAGGGTCTTTCAACTTGATATCAATGACACCTCGGGAGATTGAAAATTGATCCAATTAATGTTAATACGAGTATACTAACTTACTGATGTACTGGGACTTTTTTATGTAATGAAGGTGGCAAATAGTAGCATGCAGTTCACATTGATGTTAAGAGATGACTGCATCCTATAGATACCCACACGAAGACCAGAGGTCAAAATGCAAATGCGTTGCCACCCCTGAGACATTAGTTTTTTGTCTATGTGATAGTTATTACGGACTTACAGACAGACTTGAACATCATAGCTTTAGCTAGCCCTTTTTAGGGGGAGTCCTGGAGCTTACTCCACCACGCTGCGCCAATGCGGGTTGGTGGAGATACGGGTTAGTGGCCAACCCGCTGTCGGATGTTTTTAAACCGCCCATACGGCCTCCGACAAGGGATAACGACTGCTATCTATCGATATCAACCGGGACCGACGGCTTAACGTGCCCTCCGAAGCACGGAATCGCGCATATTTATTTGGCACTAGCAATCACCCATCACACACCCGACTGCGCCCGTATCGCTTAACCAAGTAGACCCCTTACGATCTGATCTACACCAGCCGCGGGGCCATGCGCTTTTCGCATGCGCAGAGACATTGGGAGTCTGTGCGATTTTACCGTCTCTTCAATGGTGAGTGCTCTGTTGAACTATTCGATATGGTGCCACCGTCTCATTTCTTACATCGCAGTAACTGCCGAAGAGAGAAATTCCACCCTCACCTGGACACTTGGCAGTGCTCAACGTTGCAATGCTCACCCTTTCTGCCCAGAACGTGTATATTGTGGAACGAACTTGACTCTGAGGTGTTCCCTTAGTGCTTCAATATGGGGTTCTTCAAAAATGGCGTCAAAAGAATCCTTTAGGCCGTGCGTTGGCAACTCCCCTTGTTTTACAAATATTCATAGGCGACGGTGACCACTTTCCATCAGTTTCCATTTGTTTGCTTGTCTGACAACCTTTAAACATTAAAAAACTTGGCTCTTACAAATAAAGCTCAAAATTCGTTGGTATAGGCGTGGATGCATGCATGATATGCCTGTTCGATCTTTTTTACTGGTGGTAGAGCTCCAGTGACGGAGCTCGCGGGCGTAGGCATCACCGCATTACCTAATATACTTGCCGCTAAATGGTAGTGTTCAGCACTATCGTGTTCCGGTCAGGTGGTAATGTACGGCCCTGTAATTTCAGGCACAGAGGCCATAACACCTTAGGCCTCAGGAGTGGCAGCGCATCTGCATTTTGACCTCTGGTCATTATGTGGGTGTCTATAGGCTGCAGTCATCACTTAACATCAATGTGAACTGCATGCTTGTTTGCCACTTTTATTACATAAAAAAAAAAAAATCCGGCCAAGTTCAGGGACACTGGTGCCCAGCTTTCTGTACAATTTAAAGAAAGAAAGAAAAAGAAAGAACTGTCTTTACCTGTCCTGAGGTATGGCCCCAATTCAAGAATTGTCTAGATTTCCACATTAATAAATGCACAATTATAATGCCAGACTTCTCTTGTGTTTACCTGCAATTACGCGTGAAGGTGTTCTAAACGCGCCATAATAATTAAACGAATACCGCAGACAAATATTCAGCTATTTCAAAGTATTTTCAAACAACAATGATTTACAATAATGTAACTGCCATGCTCCCGTGCCACATCGAGTTTTCTGATCGCAAAATCCAATTTCATTTATTTCCGGAATGTGGGATAACTTAGCAATAATATACCGATAACCAGCACCAGTAATTACAAACAAACAAACAACAGATACTTGAATACACAAACGTGATCGCATCATCGTCTCAACCCCTTTGTGGTTAGCGTTAACTTAAGGGATGGGCAAACAAAAAATATCGATAAATATTATTTCGATAAAATTCAAAATTCAAATCATTTATTTCAAATTGGTCTGTCTACAAGGACACTTTTGCATTATCGGGTTATAAGCTACCTAGAGAGTTTTTTGACTTTTAATAATAATACAACAGGTATTCATAAAAACCAATTTAATAATAATATTTAACCGATATGGAAATCATCAAATTTTTCAATTCCTTAATAGAAGAAAAAGAAAAATTTGTCGGTCATAATCATAGTATACTTAAGAAAACTATCAATGTGTAGTAACATGCAGTTAGGGAAGTCTATTAACTAAAATATTTTTTAATGTTACGAAAGTGGCAAACAAGCATGCAGTTCACACTGATGTTAAGTAATGAGTACAGCCTACAGACATCTACAGACGCGTTGCTAACTAAGACATAAGTTACCATGACATTTCTGTAAGTTATTACGAGGCCATATATTACAATGTAAACGGAACACGATAGTGATGAACACTGTGTTCTGAAGGCAAAAAGATTAGGTAATACGTTGACGCCTATTGCCTATAGAATAGAATAGAATAGAACAGAATATTATGGGGAAATGTATGATTATGCTCACAAAACTGACGCCGGAGTTGCTGACTTGACGGTGCCGGCTTGTGAGGATATAACAATAGATGAGATTGTATGGGCGATACGAAGTTTAAAATGTGGTAAGGCTGCGGGTATTGATCAGGTTTCTGCCGAAATGATCAAATATGGTGGTGCTGCCCTTTGGGATTCTTTCTGGGTGTTGTGCAACCTTTGCTGGAGATCCGGAAGAATCCCAAAGGATTGGCGGTGTACGGTCATCGTGCCTTTGTATAAAGGCAAGGGTTCACGTATAGGCTGCACCAGCTATCGAGCGATCAGTTTGATCAGTTTGGCAGCTAAAGTGTATGGGAAAGTCTTAGAAAGAAGAATGAAAGGGAAGTCCGACGGGTTGTTGTGGGATGCACAGGGTGGTTTCAGAACTGGAAGAGGATGTATGGATCAAGTTTTCTCCCTCCGCAACATCGTAGAGAAGCATCTGGCTGTGAGCCAGAAGGTTTTCTGCGGTCTTGTGGATTTGGAGAAAGCGTTTAATAAGGTATTACGAAAAGAGCTGTGGGACATTTTGCCAGAGTATAGTATTGATTGCAGTCTGCTCCGTGCAATACAGTCCACGTATGTGGGCTGTCAAGCATGTGTGCGGGTAGATGGTAACATGTCACCCTGCTTTGATGTTAACATCGGTGTCAGACAGGGTTGCGTGCTTTTGTCTAGGCTGTTTATCATGTATCTGGACAAATGCCTCCAGAGGGTGAAGTTGATGGATGTGGGAGTGCGTATGGGTGACTTAGTGGTAAACTGTCTGCTTTACGCAGATGATGCGGTAATTGTTAGCTCTACACCATCTGGGCTACAAGCACTAGTCACAGTCATGAAAGAGGATTGTATGGAGAAAGGCTCACAATTGAATGTGGATAAAACTAAAGTATTAGTATTTGAAAGAGATGAACAGAGAACAAATGCAAGGGTAGTAGTAGATGATGCAGTGTGAGAACAAGTGGATGAAATTGTATATCTTGGATGTGCTTTTAGCAAGGATGGTAGGTACACCATTGACATAGAAAGAAGAGTGTTTGCTGGGAATTGCGTGAATGGAGCGTTGGGTAAGCTGCTAGAATCTAAACATCTCAGCCAGCGGGCGCGACTAGCCGTACATAAGGCTGTACTTACTCAAACGCTTTTATATGGAAGCGAGAGCTGGGTATGCAGGGAAGAGCATGAAAGTAAGTTGAACGTGGTCAAGATGAGATCATTGCGCAAGATCTGCGGTGTATCACTCACCGATCGCGTTCGTAATGAAGATGTAAGAAAGAGACTTTGTGTGAATGATAGTATCGGTGTAAAAATGAAAAAAGGCATGCTCCGATGGTTCGGGCATATAGAAAGAATGTCGAATGAGCGAATGACTAAACAGATATACAATGCGAATGTAAATGGTTGCAGAGGCCCAGGAAGACCAAGACTGACCTACCATTACCAAATAGGTCGAGTTCTGTCTGATGGTGGGATCAAAAGTCTTAGGAATCGGCGTGCATGTATGAAGAGAATGATGAAAGTAGACGAGGCACGAGACGTTTGTCAGAACCGGGATATCTGGCGCTCTACACTCTTTGCCTACCCCGTTAGGGACCTGGCGTGAAGATACATACATACATACATTCAGTTTTATTGCAGGCAACTAGGGCCCATATCATATTACAAAAATATACAAAGTTAAAAATAAAATAATATTAATACTGTACATTTTACTATGCACGAGAAACTGGAATTCTACCACCAGTAAATCAAACATAGTTTTTATTACCATTGCAAATTCCTTGGGCTAATGTTTTCATGGACTAGCTATATATATTTTGATTGAAATTACAGCATATTATTATTATTTAAAAAATATCGTAACTTGAATAAATATCATAATCGATATACTACAAATTAACTATTATCGATAGATTTCTGAAAAAATATCGAAATTCCAGCCCTAGTTAACAACGTCTAATAATTCAAATAGGCCGTATCTGGCTTGATTAATCCATGTCATTGAAATTGACAAAGTTTTCCAGACTTTGGGCGTACCCGTACTCTAAAATTAATTGTTACTTATGAAATATTGGGCTAGGAACAAGTGAAACAATAAACTAGGTGGTAGATATCTATGCTTAGAGTAGTAACTCTATGTCAATATAACAAAGAGGGATTTTTTGTATGTTTGCATGAATGTTAAGTTACAGCAAATTGTTGTAAACTTCGAAACTATTGATCCTAATTTTAAAATATTTAAATAAAACAAAATAATAAAATACGCTTACACTCACAGCCCCACACTAGGTATAAACCTGGGTCGTGGGTGCCGTTGTACACGGATCGAACCCACGACCCTTCGAATCAACCAGTCATCTCACACCGCTGGACTGACCTTGGCGTAATAACAGTTGTCTGATATTACTCTTTGTCATCAGTTTGTAAAGGGAAAATGAGACATTCTACTGATATACTTTTTACATTAGTATGATATATTTAGTTGTATCTTAGTGATATTCTTGACTATACATATAATTATATTTTTATCTTGTTTGACATGTATATCAATTCTTATTCACTTTAATTTATTTTGTTTGTTTTTGACGTGTCATAAGAGGTGCATGTCACCCTAAATGAATAAATGAGTTTCTGATTCTGATTC
The DNA here is from genome assembly GCA_036365455.1 of Macrosoma leucophasiata. NCBI lineage: Eukaryota > Metazoa > Arthropoda > Insecta > Lepidoptera > Hedylidae > Macrosoma > Macrosoma leucophasiata. The sequence goes on along the minus strand of JAWQUS010000022.1, from coordinate 4,789,512 downwards.
TGATATTATTTAAGCAATTGTTATACTTAGAAAGTTATTTTTAAACAATGAATATGTTTAAAGGGGGTTCAAATACGGTACTGTTAAAACAAATAAAATGTACCTAATACTGTAAAATGACCTGTTGTCATAGATTAGGCATAGATATTTTTGTTTGGCACTCAAAAATATCTATGCCTAATTTAGTGGTGACTGCAGTCTATAGATGACGGCAGCCTATAGACACCCACAGAAAGAGCAAGGTCATAATGCAGTTGTGTTACCACTCCTGAGGCCTAAGGTACCTATGCCTCTGTGCCGGCAATTACAGGGCTATGTTATTGGTTTTTATAAAAAAAATGTTGTGATTGCTAATTAGTCATAATAAACTGTTTGTTTTCCAATAAAAAAACACAAATATCGACTTTATAGAAAAGTTTTTTTCTATAAAGTCGATATTTGTGTTTTCCCAACCCTAGTTAACAACTAGTGTTGCCCAAAATCGGTCTTGGTCTTGCAATCTTGGTCTTGTTCCTGCATTTTTGCAAGACCAAGACCAAGAGCAAGACTGCCTAATTTTAGCAAGACCAAGAACAAGACTGACGGTGCAAGATTTGAGCAAGACCACACTGCTCACATTGGTCAAGCTCAAGAACAAGACCAAGACTGCAAGACCAAGACCGATTTCGGGCAACACTATTAACAACGGTTAATAATCCAAACAGGGTTTCTAGCTTGAATAATCCATGTCATTGTAATTGAAAAAGTTTTTTAGCTTAAAGTAATTGTCACTCGTGAAGGGGTCACTTGGGTTAGGAACATAATAATGGTCCAGCAGGATATTTACACGCTTTCATCAGATGGATTCACTGCTGGACTTTTACTGTCGGAGCTCGACACCATTGGCATCGCCGTATTACCTGATCTATCGCCGCCAAGTGGTAGTGTTCAGCACTATTGTGATTCAGTTATCTGTGTAATTTCTGTCACAAAGACGAAACAACATAAGTCTCAAGGTGGCAACGCATCTGCATCTGCATCAAAACGCAAATGTTTTTTTACGTAACGGAATTGGCAAACAAGCATTCAGTTCACATTGATGTTAAGTGGTGTCTCCAGTCTATAGACACCCAGACAAAGACCAAGGCCAAAATGCAGATGCGTTACTACTCCTGTGGTGTTATGTCTCTGTGTCGAAAATTACAGCGCCAAACACTACCTGACCGGAATACGATAGTGCTGAACAGTACCATTTAGCGGCAAGTATACTAGGTAATGCGGTGGTGCCTACGCCCGCGAGCTCCGTCACTGGAGCTCTACCACTCTCTCTGCCTTCAGTGTTTGTAGATTCCTATTGGTTACAGTCATCTCGTCATCAGCTGCCACTGTAACATGCCCAACTACAATTCATCATTCTCTTCATACATGCACGCCGATTCACAAAACTTTTGACCCCACCCTAAGATAGTACTCGACCTATTTGTTCATGGTAGGTCAGTCTTGGTCTTCCTGGGCCTATTAGTGTAATTTCATCAGCTCTGGTTCTTTATTCGTTTACAGAAAGCAAACAAAAATATCGCCTCTTCCAATTTCAATTCTGAACACAATCAACTCTAAAAAAATCTGACGGACCACAACGATCGCTATAATGGGTTTCGATGAATAATTTATACAAGACCCTTACGATAAGCTCCGTTTTACTATGGATCGATTATACTAAGATTGTTACTAAAATTGCCGAAGTGGTTATATAAGAATATATTTCTGCTTCCTTTTAGTTATCTATGATTGAATCTTCTTTGTCTATCAAAGTGATATTTATTTATTTAATCGTATGGAAGTCTGTAGAGTAGGCAAATATGTAAAGGAGACGGGTAATTTTGAACCTGCAAAATCGTTACTTAACCCATTGCACAGTACGTTTTGTAATATTGTTAAAAATTAGCAACCTAACTTTCAAAATGCAACCTGCAAAATTCTGACGATTTGGATGCGAGGCAGCCCTAAGAATTCAGCCCTTTATGGCAATCTTAGATTTGGTGGAGGTAATAGGGTGCAAGGTATCTCCTATATTCTAATCAGACGCACTGTAGTAAATTCAAAAATCCCCTATTGAGCTCCCCTACTTATAGGCTTTTTAGACATTTTTGAAGAATATGAACAACAAGGACTGGACGCGGCACTTTGGGCTTCATTTCTTAGTTGTGCTTTACATATAAATAATTAAAAAGGGGTATTCATGTAAGAATAGAAAGGTGGTGCGAATAGAATATCAATGTTTATACGTCAAAAAGAATACAGTTAACATTAGTGGCCAGGAAATATTGCAGGCAATATACGTAAACACAAAAACCGAAAATATAGAATAGGCCAAAAATGTAGATGACTTACATTATTGAGGTTTTAAATCTTTCACACTAACGGTAAAAGTGTGACCTTGAGAGAATTCCTAAACGATGTAGGTATAATGACGCTAAATTTTGATAAGTTTTCTTATTCTTAATAGAATACTTAAAATCTTATTTAACAATTCTAAAAGAAACTTTCCAGATTATCCTCAAGTTTTTCAACTTCAAAGAATAGAATCTAGACATTAAGGTACCATCTGTTGAATTGAAACAAAAGGAACACTACGTTTTTCACTCAGCTTGGGAAAGTTGAACGGGGAAAATGCAATGCATCGCATTTGTCGGTCTACCCGCATTTTTATTACTTAAAAGTTTCTATTTAAATATGTTCTATTTAAACGTGTGAAACTTTTAACTCTTCTCTAAGGATTTCTAGAGTACAGTAATAAAAAGAAAACTTGCAGGAAATTGCACGTTTTATCTCGGGAATCTGTGTGGGAGCGCGCATGGCCTGGCTGGTGTAGATCGCAAGCGACCTATACGGTTAAGCGATACGGGCGCGGTCGGATGTATGGCGATGGCTAGTGGCAAATTAAAATGCGCATTTCCGTGCTTCGGAGGGCACATTTAGCCGTCGGTCCCGGTTGCTATCGATGCTATAGATAGCACTGCAGTCGTTAAACCTTGTCGGAGGCCTTATGGGCGGTTTCCGAATCTTCACCAACCCACATTAGAGCAGCGTGGTGGAGTAAGCTCCAGGCCTCCCCCAAGAAGGGGAGAGAATCATGCTCAGCAGTGGGAGGTATCAAGGGTTGCCATTATTATTATTATTACGTATATCTTGTGGAAGTGGCAATAGAAGCGTATATAGTTCACATTGGTAACGTCTAACCCCCTTGTTCATAAACGTACATTAGATACGTTTTAGCTATATAGAATGCTTTGTCTTTGTCAGCTGCATTGTCAAATGTGCAGGATAGAAAAAGACAAAAGAGAGATTAGCAACACTTTAGCTAAAATACGTTTATGAATAAGGGGGTAAAGGTATACTGCAATCTTTGGATGATATAATAAAAGTAAAGTATGTAAATACGGCATCGAAAGAGTGCTTCAGGGTTGGCAGCGCGTTGGCAAATCCTCTGGTGTTGCAAATGTTCATAGGTGACGGTGACGACTTTCCATCAAGTGGTCCGTCTGCTTCTCTGTCAATCTTATTACATAAAAAAACATTAACGCCAAATAGCCGAGTTAGGCGGCAAGTGAAATGTCGAATTAAAAAGGGTTGCGATTAAGTTGTACCTCTTTAAGCCTAATATTGTTAGCCTGTATCATATGCCAGAAATTACTAGCCTTTACTGGGGAAATAGTTCTAGGGTTGATGGAGCTCGAGGGCATAGAGAAGCTTAATATGTGCCGAACTTTGTGAAGTTTGTTCCAATCATTTTTTTACGTTCCTCACATACGTACATATTTATTAATTCTAATTCCTTAAAACTCAGGGGGGTTAGACTTTCATCTCTGAAACAGAAATCATTTCTACCCACAATGTTTGTGTTCAACATCAATCGATTCCAAGATCAAAGAAGTCAAGTCAAGGATCTGTGTATCTCCTTCTAAATTGTGTTGATAGATGGCGTTGAGTTGTTTAGCATCGCGATAGCATTTGTAGCCCGTCATTGTGTAATTTTTTAATGAAAATAATTGTTTTGTCTTGCTCTGAAGTACGACTTTCAATAATAAGCGTATCGCTGGCTCCCTGGTATCTTGTACTCACACTCAGGGTACTTATCTAGGATAGCGTACAATGAGGAGTGAATGCGGGAGATAGGAGACTGTGCATGTGATACAGTCTTACGAGGTGCTGCTACCAATCTGCGCTTATGAGTAGAAAAACTAAGAACAAACAATTTAAGTAGCTGCTCGTTCAGGCACAAGCAGTAAGGTTTTCCTCTAATGACTTTGAGGCCTATGCTAATTTGGTCAGAGTTACGTCTAACTTCCAACGAATTATTATTGTTTTTTTCCGTTCCTCACATATACATAACATTAATTGAAATTCTTTATAATTCAAGGGGTTAGATTATCATCTCTTAAACAGAAGTCACCTCTATCATCCACAATTAACTTCAGCCATAATCAGGGTCGCGTATTCATAAATACCGTATGCCACGGTCCGCGGCGGCTCTTATGAATTATTCAACAATTGGACTAGGCAGCCGTGCGTGTACCTACTCCAATTATCCAACTCTTGGTCCAAGTTCTAATTCTTGTGGTAATGATGCTTTAAATATCAAGAATTTGTAGTCTATTCAGATGATATCTGATGTAAGATCAGATGTGATTCAAGTGGTCATTATTTTGTCATGCGTTATTTTGATACGAGTAAATAGTCAAAAACTCTCAAAAACTTTGACAATCCGGTTAGTCCAGCGGTGTGAGACGGCCGTTTCATTTGAAGGGTCGAAGAACCAAAGTAACCGACATAGTCCACCGAATAGCGAAACTGAAGTGGCTGTGGCCAGAAAAGTTCTAGAGTGGTGACCGCGTACCGGAAGACGAAGCGTAGATAGGCCCCCGACGAGGTGGACCGACGACCTGGTGAAGGTCGCGGGCAATCGCTGGATGAGGGTGGCCCGGGACCGTTCATTGTGGCATGACATTGGGGTAGGCCTTTGTTCAGCAGTGGACGTCTTTTGGCTGAAATGATGATGATGATGAACAGTATTGCTTATTTGTCACTTGATTTAAACAAAAAAATCATTTTTGTGTACATTTGGGTGGATCTCCGTATGGTTTTCATCGTTATAGAATCTAGTATGAGACTCCATGAATTCTAGAGAAGATAGATATAATGATATTATGGATCAATCTGTTGATCTGATGACGAACGAAGTGGATACAAGATTGTGCTCCGTTATACACTTTATCTTTAAACGAGTACCTTTGAATTAATATAAAAACCAATGGCATATATAAAGAATGTTGAATGAGCAATTGACTAAACAGATATACAATGCGAATGTGGATGGCCAAGAGGCTCAATAGGACTAAGGCTAACCTACCGTGACCAAATAGACCGAGTACTGTCTAAGGGTGGGGTCAACCGTCTTAGGAATCGGTGTGCATATATGAAGAGACCTCCCCCAAAAAAGGGGAGAGACTCGTGCCCAGCAGTGGGACGTATAATGGGTTGCCATTATTATTATTATTATTTATTGTATGAAGAGAATTATGAATGAAGAAGAAGCACGGGAGGTGTGTCGGGACCGGGATATCTGGCGCTCCACGCTCTCTACCTACCCCGTTAGGGATTTAACCTGAAGATACGTACCAATTTCAAAAATCTGAATAAAATTTCAACGATTTTAAATGCACCGTATTAAAATAAGAACTACGTGACGCTAAAAGAATTCTTGGGATCCGAATGATACAAAAATATCAAGAAATAGCATAATCATATGAATGTTTAATAAGAAACATTTCGATGTAAATGTCGGGCCGATGTACCGAGAAAGACAAGTATCGACTGATGTTCCTTATCCAAACCAAAAGGTTAAATATTCAGAGCTTGGGATTTTCTGAAATCTATGGAAACGATGTTAACGAATGAATAACTTAAAGAAGCAGGAGTTTTGTAGTTTGTAGGTATACAATAAGTACTGAATATCTCTGACCGTTTCTGAATTCTACGTCTGCTTTTATAACGATAAGCTTTAGTACGAGTATATTGACACAAAAAAAGGAAGGCCTTCCTCCAAGAATGTTTCTCTTTCTTGAGGAGAGTAGCCATATGCAGGCTTGACCCTGTGTCAAATACAATATATATACAAGTCTTATTACGCAAGAGGTCTTATGCCTGTCGCCGAGATGTTTAAATGTGTGTGTGAAATTGTTTATATATTTCATTAAAGTCAAGGCGTGAGTTTCGTAGTAATCAACTATTTTTCTTGTGTGTAACGCAAATTTCCCCCACAAAAAATGATAGACTGTTTTACATCCGTATTTGATAAGCGCTCACTGGTTCCCTCCGGTCAGCCGGTGGTCCGTGTTGCTCTATGGTCTCATGTTACGTCAAAACACTTATAAAACATATAAACTCAAAACAAAAACCAAGTGACTGAAGGAGTTCATAATGATTTCTTTTTATTTTTTTTAACTTTACAGTTTTCAAAACCGCCATCTCTTGAGACTTCGTCCTCTTTTGAATTAGCAGGTTTTAACATGTATAATATTTATACAGCCGCTTAAAAGCCCGTTGTACAGTGCTCATCAAGAAATATTGAACGTCGAGCTAACGAAGGGGACAATCGGTTAGTTTCGGCTTCGTAAAGCATTTTGCATTGCACAACCATTTACATTGTTTTAACTATTGTGTCTGCTACGATACAGTGACATCTTAGATTTTACATTGCTGCTTTATTTATTTAAAACGAAATAAAGGTGTAAAATTCTTTATCACTATTTATCGGATTTTTAGATTTTCTGGCAGTATCCCAGTACCTCGGAGTTCGGTCAGGCTCGCCACCTGTTACATGAGCCAAAACGTAATCAGCGAATAGCGGGTGTTTGATATGCTTGAATGCATGTATTCACCTATTTACCTATGTCTACCCTTTCGGGGATTACGGCGTTTACGTTATTGACAAATGGCCTCTACTTGGAATTTCAATGTAATATATATATATATATATATCGAGCGAGACTAAGGAACAGCAATTGATTTATATATATCGCTCGAGAACGACAGAACCGATTTGGCTAATTTTGGAACGATTTTTGAAAGTCCAGGGAAGGTTTAAAAGGTAAGAACATATGAAAAAATTGAAAGGGAATAGTAAAAAATACAATTTCTATTTCGCATACAACTATTTCGTATAAAACCATTATTTCATTCTGAGCCAATACAAGGTTTGCCAGGTCAGCTAGTATCTAATACATTATCAAATACGCCATCACCTGTAACTTCATCCTTCCCTAAATTAGCAGGGCTTAATGAAGCGCGCATGGCCCAGCGGCTGGTGTAGATCGTAAGCGATCTGCTCGGTTAAGCACTACGGGCGCGGTCGGGTAGTGTGATGGGTGACCGCTAGTGGCAAATTAAAATGCGCGTTTCCGTGCTTCGGAGGGCACGTTAAGCCGTCGGTCCCGGTTGCTATCGATGGATAGCAGTCGTTAAACCTTGTCGGAGGCCTAATGGGCGGTTTGAAAAACATCCGACAGTGGGTTGGCCACTAACCCACCCACCTCCACCAATCCGCATTGGAGCAGCGTGGTGGAGTAAGCTCCAGGCCTCCCCCCAAAAAGGGGAGAGACTCGTGCCCAGCAGTGGGACGTATAATGGGTTGCCATTATTAATGTGAGCAGAACGTAGAATATTTAGTGGACCGCATATAAGCCTTTTATATTACTCACACTATTCACGAAATCTTCTTAGACAATGCTAAAGTTGTTGTAACCCGAGAGGATATTTGGATTTATTCGAGCGCGTCTGATTATAATATGGAGTACTTTGCACCCTGTTGAATATCTCTACCAAATCGAAGCTCTTCATACAATTGCGCCATTAGGGCCAGTGTTAAAAAATTCAAAAAGCTACCACTTACCCATCCTACTTCCAATTCGACAGACTTTTGTGTATGATATGCATGTGTTTTTAAAAAAAATATATAAGTTAGGGTATTCATCCATAAGATACTCAATAAACTGGATAGTGTATTGTAATACATGGCCTTTATCCTCGATTCCACTCCGGCACTGAAGATCTACCAGTTAACCATATTTTTTAAATGTTATAAATAAGCATACAGTTTACACTGATGGTAAGTAATACCTATAAACATCTACATGAAATCTGAGATTTCAATGTTGAACCACTCTTGAGGCCTAGGGTGTCTCTGTGCTGGAAATAACAGATCCATACATTACTACTTGACCGGAACATGACAGTGCTGAACAATACAATTTATTAAGTAGTAAGTAAGTAGATTATGTATGCATGGATGTATCTTCACGCCAGGTCTCTAACAAGGTAAGCAGAGACTGTAGAGCGCCAGATATCCCGGTCCTGACATACCTCTCGTGCCTCGTCTACCTTTATCATTCTCTTCATACATACACGCCGATTCCCTAAGACTTTTGACTCCACCATCAGACAGAACTCGACTTTTTAGTCATTACTCTTCTAAGTAGATTATTTAATGCTGTATTACATACGCCGCTAGTTCCGTCACTGGAGCTCTTCAAAAAAAACATATTCTGGTTTGCAATATTGATAACTTAAAAAACAGAGATAGATTGACCATGGAATCAGGCAACCACGACAAAAAGCTCCAAGAATTAATTTGGTGCCTGGAATCTCTCAATAAAAGGAGATCATTACGGATAATAAAATTCGCTTTGAAGAAAAAGGCTGAGCTAAGATGCCTTTGGAATTTTTTACTGTCCCTTCTATGCCTAAAGTATTAGCACAACCTAAAAACGTATTATGGTATAAGTAGGAATAGAAAAGTCTATCTAGACCCATCTTTATACAGGTTTAATTTAAGTTAGCGCATCACCTCTTGTAGGCAGCCTCTCTACTCCAACATTTGTTTTACCACTTTTGACAAATCTTGATAAATACCTTGAAAAATAAACATGTTTTCATATGTTCAAAAGAGCATTGCGGCCGCTGCGTCACCCTGCAGCTCCTCACCCCGTTGCTCGTGGCAATATTTTACCAGTTCTCTGAACTGTACAAATCAATTTTGTTTGAGAAATCTTAAATTTTAAAAACTATTAATTTTAAAAAGTCGTTGAACAAAATTAACTGTTGTTGGGATTGATGAGAGGCTGCTTGCAAGAGGTGGTGCACTAATAACAATTAATCCTGTAAATCAAAGCGAAAAGTCACTCATCGTGAAATCTCAGAAACTAAAGCTGCGAGGAGTTACGCGCTCATTAAGATAGGATTTTGCGGAATTCGTAAGTAATGTAACTACACCTGTGTGAAGTCAGGGCGGACCCCTAGTTATTGATAAAAGATTAGAGTCAGATACAGGCTATAGAAAAATTCCATACTCTTTGCAAATTTTTAAAACATACTCCCAAGCAACAAGTGCAATTTCAGCAATGTTCTGAAGTGTTAACTCCGCTTTTGCAGCTCAGCTTCGTGAATATGACAGACACTCTATCAAACAAGTCAGTAATCCACAAACTTCTCAACTGTCATCCATTTCACCAACTCTAACTACATGTTGATAATCGAACTAAACTTCTACACAACAAAACTAAATCTTGCCTCTAACCATCCTAAGTTGTCGATACCGGGAATTCATTTCACTAGTTATCTCAATCTACTGAAGGCTCTCCTGAATTATTTATTTGTGGTGAGGTCAGAATCAATCGAGTGATACGAGCTTTATAAAAACAGTCACGCTTTGAGTGTAGATCATGAAAATTCATATGAATGGGCAACAGTGAATTGAGCTCGAAGAATAAACAAAAATGTTAAAACAACAAATATGATTTAGATGTGACACTTTTTAAATCACGATAAAAGCTTCCTCAATGCTAATATTAATGTAACCTTATGCCAAACATGGTTCTTCGTCGTAGATGCTTGTGATAATAATAACTGTCTACAACATTTCTCATTGTTACTTGAAGCAAATTTTAGCAACACTTCAAAAACGTAACTTCACGCTTTTTATTCCCGAAGGGGTAGGTATAGGTAAGCAAACTTCACGAAGCGCAATTCCGCTTTTGGTTTAAGTTACAGGTAGCAAGCTTGTTGATATCGCGAGGCGCATTTACAAACTAGGAAACTTCTAGAAAATGGAATAATACATTATACACTTACACTAGTGGCTCAACTCAGGCAGGTGGTGTGGTTCAACTTACTGGTGGTAGAGCTCCAGGAACGGAGCACACGAGCGAAGGCACCACCGCATTACCTAATATACTTGCCGCTAAATGGTACTGTTCAGCACTATCGTGTTCCGGTCAGGTGGTAATGCATGGCCCTGTAATTTCCGGCACAGAGGCATAACACCTTAGGCCTCAGGAATGTGTCTTTGTGTGGGTGTTCATAGGCCGCAGTCATCACTTAACATCAATGTGAACTGCATGCTTGTTTGCCACTTCCATAAAAAAGCTATTTAATTTGCACTCTTTACCTAAAAAATTTTTTGTGTCCAACATGTGAGACATGCAAAAAAAAGGCTAAATTTAACAATTTAGAAGCTTTTAATATTACAACTGCCTCGGTAGCCTAGTGGTAGCAGGCCACTACTACTACGCTGAGGTCCTGGGTTCGATTCCCGGGTAGGGGGTTATCAGAGATAATGGTGAAAAAGCCTTTATCTCTGGTTCTATTGGGATTTTTCCATTTTCTGGAAATTTCCCAGTACCTCAAAGTTTGGTAATGTGCCCGGAGATGTCAACAGGCTCGCCACCTGTTACATGGGCCAAAACGTAACCGGCGAATCGTGGGTGTTTGCATGTATGCTTGAATGCATGCATTTTCCTCTGCCTACCCCTTCGGGGATTACAGGCGTGAAGTTACGTACGTTACGTTAATATTACAAATTAAATGCTGGTTAATCTAAGAAGTTGTTCGTGAATATAGCCACGATTCTAGGAGACTCTAATCCAATTGGCTGTTCAATTAAGGGATAGTCCCTTTCGTCAATAAACCGTTGACAACTAAATAAACTAAATTCCATCGCTCTAAAACTAAATCCACCAACCATGTCGCTTAAACTGGAAATATTCCAGTTATCCCTTTCTCCTGGAGGCTCTCCTGAATTATTTATCTCTAGAGTGGTCCAAATCAATCGAGTAATACTCGCTTTATGAAAACAGTCACGCTTTGAGTGTGGATTATGGAAATCCATACATACTACGGTAATGCAAAGAGAGAAGCTTGAAAAAAACAGATAACATTTGAAAATGGAGTGTTCAATAATTCCATGTCAAATTTTAGGGATTATGGCATGGATCTTTGATTATATGACGTGTATATAATCAAAGGCATGGATACAGTCTATTGAGATGAAACTAATTCAAGTTTATTAGACCGTAATTTAACTGTTTGTGTTTTTTTTAATGTAATGGAAGTGGCAAACAAGCATGCAGTTCACATTGATGTTAAGTGCTGACTGCAGCCTATAGACACCCTCACAAAGACCAAGGTCAAAATGCAGATGCTTTACCACTCTTCGGCCCATTGCCAGAAGAGAAAGAAAAGGGGCGTAGCCACCACCGCATTACCTAATATATTTGTCGCTAAATGGTAGTGTTCAGCACTATCGTGTTTCGGTCAGGTGGTAGTGTATGGCCCTGTAATTTTCGGCACAGAGGCATGTCACCTTAAGCCTCAGGAGTGGTAACGCATCTGCATTTTGACCTTGCTCTTTGTGTAAGTGTCTATAGGCTGCAGCCATCATTTAACATCAATGTGAACTGCACGTTGTTTGCCACCTCCATTACATAAAAAAATCGTGCTAAAAGTCAAATTTTTCTTTCTATTCTTAAAAACATATCCATGTCTTGATAATAATAAATTTGGCTTTGAACCCTCTTGTTCTTCCCGTCACTAAACAGACTGCTAAAAATTACTAGCTGTTGCCCGCGGCTTCACCTGCGAGGGTTTCGTATATATATATATTATAGTTGTTGCCCGCGGCTTCGCCCGGGTGGATGTTGTTTCATATATTATGGTAAATCAATTTTCAGCCATTTACCTAGAAATATCCACGCCCTATTTTATGGAGGTGGGGCCATTATAATGGGAGAAAATGTAGCCTATGTCACACTCCAGCACCTCAACTATCTTTGTATAAAAAATCACATCAATCCGTTGCTCCGTTTTGACGTGAAAGTCGGACAAACAAACACACAAACACACTTTCACATTTACAATATTATATATGGATTACCAGTGTCACAAAGTGCCCTCTGTATAATACTCAGGGGAATAAAGGCGGTACCTGTAAGGGCTGTAAGTATACGACAGCTTGGCTTTTAAGGACGTGTAATTTAAAGGGACCGGCAGCTGGGCCTTCCTAGTAATCGTTTATTGCATTCGCCGACCCGCCCGCCAAGCTGAACGATTTTAGAATAGCCAGTATATTACATTTCTATTTATATGGCTTTTATGTAGATGTATATAGGCTACAGACGTCACTTAACATCCACGTAAACTGCAAGTTTGTTTGCCACAATCATTAAATTAATAAAAGAAATCCAGATATGCTGCAAACTTCATTGTTATGCATATTTATAATCTAGAGAATATAATGTATACATTCTCTAGATTATAAATATGCGCAAAAAATAGGTTTACAGTATACCTATCTGGATGAACGAAATGATTCTGCAGTGGGATCCTAAACTATAACGAAATCAAAATATATGTCACCATTACCCGTAAATACTTATAAAAATCTACAGAGTCCCATTACAGGGGAATCTTGCCGAAGTTGTACTATAAAAATGGCTATAAAGATATTCCCATATAAATTGTCATTTCTTTAGAATAAGCCGTATAAAGTTGTTTTGAACTCAATGGTTATAGGTTCAAGACAGTATGTTTTGTTGTTATGTTAGTGGTGGGGGTGGGTGGTGGTTGGTGGCTTTAAATTATCATTTGGTATTCAGAAATAGAAGTCAATTGTTTTTCTGATTTTATTAAGGTATGGCGATAAATCGCCTAACTGACCTGTTTTATGTAGATATCTAGAGGCTGCAGTGCTCACTTACCATCAATGCAGTTCGCATTGATGGTAAGTGCTTGCTTGTTTGCCACCGTCATTACATAAAAAACCGGTCAAGGACGTGTCGGGCCACGAGCAGCGTAGGGTTCCGTAGTTTGTAGGTTCGATCAATGCAGTATTCTTTTTTCAGTGCAGGATTCTTTTTAATTTCGTTATATTTAGCTACTGTTGCCGTAACTTTTGATTTTTAAATAACAACCGTTGAGTTGGTAGTGGGGGACTTAACTCTAACGAAAATTGGCACTTCTAAACTTAATAAGTCACAAATAGTTAACTAAATCTAAAAATGATTTTAGCACACCCCTAACATTTTTAAAAGACCTATAAAACGATATCTTACACTAAGTACATAGAAAACGAAAAATACAAAAATTATCCGCGCGGTACATGTAGGGGAGGTACCATAAATAATTAGTGATTAAACGAACTTACCTTAAGTGAAGTTCTATCATAATTATATGAGGGTTTTGTACGAATATATTAGTTCACATGTAGTACACACTACGGTCTCGCCATCTGCACTGAATTTGAGATATTCTCTTTTTTTTTTTTTTTTTTTCCTTTTTGTCGTTCCGTCTTATTTCTAGCAACCCTTGCCTTCATTTAGTTGAAAGTTTCTCCCAAGAGTAGGTGTGTCCTCTCTATTGTTGATATTTTGAAATAAATTGGGCTAAGAAAATGGGAATAGGGTGGGTTCTAATATATTCGTACAAAACCCTCATATAATTATGATAGAACTTCACTTAAGGTAAGTTCGTTTAATCACTAATTATATTTCAGGTTTTGTACTTCTATATTAGTTCACATGTAGATGTTGAGAAGATAACAGAAAAACAAAATATCAACAATAAACAAATTATGAATTTTGTTTTAATGAAGTAAATTAAATTAATAACATTTTTTCTATTTCAGTAATACTTAGTCATTTGCCAGAACACACCTGGCAAAGGAATCATCGTTTACAACAATATTTTTATTATAAAATTTACCAAATGTTATATAATTATTCCAACCTGCGGTTTTTCTGATTAGTTCTAAATTTACACCAGTTTTATATGCTTTAGAAGTCGATGCATGACGAGTACTATGTGCAGTGAAAATAGTAATGTCAATTCCACAAGCATCTAAGGTGGCCTTTATCCACCTGCTTAGTGACTGTGAGGTGATAGATTTATACGGTTTTTTGAAGATTATAAAAAGATTTTCAGAGTTGCGTAAGTCTCTCGTTAACTCAAGGTAGCAACGCAAGGTTTTTGCAGGACATAATAGGTTGGGGAAAAAGTCTTTTCGCATTATAGTATGTATGAACTTGTAATAAAATCTCTTTGGCTGTAGTATTTGTATCTGGCTGGTTTTGGTATCATTGAAAGTTAACATTTTAAAGAACATAATTCCAAATTCAAATTAGGCAAAGTGTGATTTTCATTTGTTTTTCGTACTGTCAAGATGAGTGAATCTAATGAAGAAATTCGATACATTTTAAAATGTTACTACAAAAAAGGTAAAAATGCAACGCAAGCCGCGAAAAAAATTTGCGTTGTTTATGGACCTAGTGCAGTGTCTGTGAGAGTAGCACAAATTTGGTTTAAGCGTTTTCAAGAAATTTCGATGTCAAAGATGCACCTCGCTCTGGTCGCCCTATTACGGATAAAATGGATGCCATTTTAGAAAAAGTGGAGCAAGATCGACATATCAGTAGTTACGACGTAGCTGAAGAACTGAGAATTGATCACAAAACAGTTTTGGCGCATTTGAAAAAAGCTGGGTACAAAAAAAAGCTCGATATTTGGGTACCTCACGAGCTCACTGAAAGAAACCTAATGAACCGTGTACTCATTTGTGATTCTTTATTACGACGTAATGAAACCGAATCATTTTTGAAGAAGCTGATAACTGGTGATGAAAAGTGGATCACGTACGACAAGAACGTGCGAAAAAGGTCGTGATCAAAGGCCGGTCAGGTTTCACAGACTGTGGCGAAACCCGGGTTAACTCGCAATAAGGTGATGTTGTGTGTGTGGTGGGATTGGAAGGGCATTATTCATTATGAGCTATTACCACCAGGCAGGACTATCGATTCTGAACTCTACTGCGAACAACTGATGAGATTAAAGCAGGAAGTTGAGAGAAAGCGGCCGGAATTGATCAACAGAAGGGGTGTGGTGTATCATCATGATAACGCTAGACCTCACACATCTATAGCCACTCAGCAAAAATTAAGAGAGTTTGGCTGGGAGGTGTTAATGCATCCGCCGTATAGTCCTGACCTTGCACCTTCAGATTTCCACCTGTTTCGGTCTCTTCAGAATTCTTTATGCAATGTTAGGTTAACATCACGAGAGGACTGCCAAATCCACTTGTCGCGGTATTTTGATGAGAAGTCCCAAATTTTTTATAGCAATGGGATCATGTCCCTACCTACAAGATGGCAAAAGGTTATCGAACAAAATGGTACATACATACTTTAGTTAAATTTAAATAAACTATATTAAAAAATGTTTTGAATTGTCTTAAAAAATGCGAAGAAACTTTTTCCCCAACCTTATATTTCAGGTTTTTCTAGAAAGAAGGGCAAGACAAGTTCGGGCTGAGCTAAGCCAGGACGGGACGTTTTTATCAAATCGGGTATTTTAATACGGATTTCAGTAGCAAAAAACTCTATATTACAAAGTTTTATTTTTGAAAGTGTTTGCACCCTGTGTGCAGTTGTTAGTGCCAATAAGGTGACTAATTTTTTAGATATTTCTAAATTTTGCGTATCATTTGGATACCATGTAGCTAAGGAGTTTAATACTCTAGATACGTCCCAAGTAGTATTATATCTAGGTAGAGGTGGACGTAGTCTGAAAATACCTTTACAAAAGCGTTTTACACGGTCATCATTAGATATGTATTGTCCTAGGATTAACGATAATGCCGATCTGCAAGTATTTATGGTTCCATATTGTGCACCTGACTCATAAAGTTGCATTAAGAATTTTAGAGTACAGGGGACGGATGCCTCATATGGATTTATGTTGTTACTATTACAGAATAAAAACCATTTTTGAGACAAGTGTCATATTGCTTAAGTGAACTATCAGCTAACATAACCGGTATTGTAATTAAGGGTACACCTCTTTTTATGAGCGACGAGCTGATAGTTTCCCGGCAACCAGGGTAATTTTCTGGTGTACTCTTCTGTTGCTGGAATTAGAAATGATCAGGTTTTTAGAAGGTTTAAGAACTAAACTTTTTGTGACTAGGAGGCTCATAAATATTGGATACCAGGGCTGTGTAGGCCATAGTGGCACCACCATAATGCCCTCTGCTTTGTCGTCAATAATTTTTCGCAAGGATTTTAAGATTATAGCGAATGGTGGAAAACTGTAAAAATAGAAGGTAGACGACCAAGATACTGTAAATGCGTCTACAACGTATGCATCGGGATCTCTGTGCCAAGATATATATTTTGGGCATTTTTTATTTATCCTAGTGGCAAATAAATCTATGTCAGGAGTCCCAAACTGTGTGATAATCTTTTGAAATGCTTGGTCGGACAGTTCCCACTCAATGTCTGGGTGAATGCGACGAGATTCTGCATCTGCGACGGCATTATCAGTTGAACTTATGTACGATGCAAAAACTAGTATGTTCCGTGTTTCACACCACTGCCATAATTCTTTGGTTATGTTAGTGAGATGGGGAAATTGGATGCCACCCATGCGATTTATATATGAAATAGCAGTTGTGTTATCTACTCTCAAAAGGATTTGGCACCCGTGACAAGCCTTTGCAAATGTTTTTAGAGCTAGAAAGGCTGCAAGAATTTCTAAATAATTAATGTGCCGAGAGCGTTCGCTCTTCGTCCACATCCCACTTGCCCGATCCTCATTACAGGCTGCCCCCCATCCCGTAGTTGAGGCATCACTAAATATTTCCATACTGAATATACTTTGTTTGATCTTGCACAAAGGATTATTAGTCATTTTTTGATCCCACCAGTCAAGATCAGGTATTACCGATGGTGATACAGTCATATATTTATCATAGTTATCATCTTTAAGTAAGTTCAAGTATTTACATCGTTCAAGCTCTTTGGTGTAAAGCCAGCCGTAGTCTACTGCTGGGCAAGCAGAGGTAAGTAGTCCTATCAGGCGAGCGAACTCTCTGACTTTACAACGATGTTTATTTTTAAAATTAATGATTTCACCTTTGATTTTTGAAATTTTTTCTTTAGGTAAAGTGACATGCATTTTTTTTGTATCAATAATAAACCCTAGGAATTTACATGTATTACTAGGAATAAGTTTGCTTTTTTCCGTATTAGTAATAAAACCTAAAGCCTGGAGGAGTCTGGTTGTATCAAATATGTTATCCGAACAAGATTTGAATGAATTTGCGGTCAAAAAAATGTCATCTAGATATATTGTTGACAAGTTTCCGCAAGATCGCAGTAAACTGATAACTGGTTTCATAATTTTTGTGAAAACAAAGGGTGCTGTATTTAAACCAAAAGGTAAAACATTAAATTGATACAATTTTGTATCAAATTGAAAACGAAGATACTTTTTAGACTCATTATGGATGGAAATTAAAAAATATGCATCCTTTAGATCAATAGTACCCATGTATGAGTCTTTTGAAACAAGTTTTAAGGCTGTGCGGAGATCCTCAATCTTGAAGTGACTTGTATCTATAAATTTATTCAACTTTTTTAAGTTTAATATGAATCTATATTTACCGTTTGGTTTTGGTACCAAAAAAATTGGCGATAAAAATTGGCCCTCACAGGGTGTACATTCAGATACAGCACCTACACTAATTAATTCGTTAATCGTACTTTTAAATTGCGCTCTTTCTGTTGGTGAATACCTTTTGTCAGTCTGACTAACATGTTGAGTTACCTGACGGGAAAATGGAATTTTATAACCTTTAATCCAGGATAGTATGTTGAAATCCTGGGTTATAAGGGACCATTGGCTAAAAAAGCATGACAATCTGCCTGCATATTTTACCGTGTTTAGCGGCGTTGATTGTGAGTTGGCACTGGATGCGATGACTGCTTCGAGGAGTTCTCGCGGCGATTCTTGTAGGCAGGCTCTTTCCTCCTCTGATTCCCCTTCGGCCTGACATGCTGGGGAGGAGAGCGCCAGTTTAAATTCTTCGAAGATTTTGAAGATTTTTTAACATGAGCTCTTGTTTGTGCTGGCTTCATATCGGCGCTTGATTTTGAAATAGCCTTAGCAGTCCTCAGCGCATTAGATAGTTCTTCACTGAAAAGAAGCTTGTCAATTTTTGTGGCGGTGAGTTGGTCTTTCAACTCCTTTTTCAAATTATTTAGGATGAAGTTCCTTCTAGTCAGCGAGTCTGCGTGTTGTGAATCACATAATAATTTACAACTATCCATCAGCAGTTGGATTATTTCAGTATCCATACTATCCTTTGCATCATTAATTTTTTCCATGAGTTTGGAAAGTGCCTGAGCTAGACATGCTATTACAGAAGACAGTTGTTTTTGCTTATTTTCTATTGCCATGTCTCGCTTATAAACCGCTTCGGGCACCGCTGCCTTTACCTCTGGGTTAAGGGCAGGAGCGTCAATTAGGGTACAGTTAGCTGGAGGTAAATACCTATCCATTAACTGCTTCCGGGCTTCCTTAGGGAGCCCCGATGTGGCCATATGTTGAAGCCTAATACTAAGATCGGATTGGATATTGTTACCGTGCAACTTTTGTTGGGACGGGTCCTCTCCTAAGATCTTGAGGATGTCTTCGTTCAGTTCTTGTGCGACTTCTGGTTCCGCAGTGGAGCAACCGGCAGCGCTCACTGTCGTGGTCGCCTGTATGTCCGTGGGAACACCGATGGTCGGTGTCGGGCCGACGCCAATGCTCGCGTCAGCGCTGGTGGACGGCAGGTGCACGGGAGGCAAAGCACTCTCACCAGCGTGTTGTGGCAAGTCTGGAGTACAATAGTAACACCATAAATACCTACTTATATTTTTGTCGCAATTTAGTTGCTAGGAAAGCAACGTTATACGTTGTGACTTGAAGAACCTATGGTTTTTGTATTCGTCTAGCAAAAAAAAGTGATAACCCCTGAGGTTACCCGCAATTTTGCTCTTGAACGAACCGTCGCCATAATTGCATGAAATAATTTTCGTCTAACAATAAAGTGATAGCCCCAAAGGATACCCGCATTATTGTTCTTCAACGAAAAAAACAAATGTTTGGTATCAAAACGAACCTTCAATGTATAACGTAGCCCGTGAAGCCATTGGAGGCTGACAAAGAAACTATGGTTTTTGTATTCGTCTAGCAAAGAAAGTGATAACCCCTGAAGTTACCCGCATTTTTGCTTTTAAACGAACTATCACCACAATTATCATCAGAATTGCATGAAGTATATTTCGTCTAACAATAAAGTGATAACCCCAAAGGATACCCGCATTATTGTTCTTCAACGAAACAAAAAAAACTTAATATGTTTGGTATCAAAACCAACCTTGAATGCTTAACATGTCCCGTGAAGCCGGTGGAGGCTGGTATGACCTCGGTTGTGGTTATAACAACGAGGAGCTCGACGATGAACTCGACGATGAACTCGACAATGAACTCGACGTGTCGGATCCTGAAGGTTGACGATACTTTCTTCTTGCACGCATCAATTTCTGATTCAATTTTTTTTTAGTTTACTTGCGATAGCTTCATATTTATTATCCGATTTTCTTTTTCCCATTTTTGGAAGGTAGATTTGAAATTGATGCGCGGCTAACGTGCGAATGGCTTGAGCACTGAAGCGTGAATGAAGGCAAGGGTTGCTAGAAATAAGACGGAACGACAAAAAGGAAAAAAAAAAAAAAAAAAAGAGAATATCTCAAATTCAGTGCAGATGGCGAGACCGTAGTGTGTACTACATGTGAACTAATATAGAAGTACAAAACCTGAAATATAATTTTATTTTTCTTGTGTTTTGTTTTACCACTTTATCGGCGTGATTAAGGTGTATACTTGTGCCAAATTTCAAGTCTCTAGTATCTATAGTTTTTGCTCTAAACCGCAGATGGATAAACAGACAGACAGACTAACATACAGACAGACAGACGGACATAGCAAAACTATAAGGGTTCCTTGTTTATTACGGAACCCATAAAACTGGACATCGAATTGTGAATTACTTTAAAGCTATTTATTTTTGAATAGAATATTTAATCTATCTTTTAAAAAGTAGATTAACATTGTGATTTAACGCATCAGAAATGTTATATGTTGTTATATATATATACAATGTCAAAAGTAATTAAACTAGCGATAGTTCGAGAACTTGTATAAAATTCAACGTAACAAAGTTGCAGTTAATCTGTAACTTTTGACGATGAAACTCCGTAATTATATCGGATTACAGAACTTCGCACTTTATTAGTAATCCGTCAGAACAATGTAGCCGTTTTCAATCTCTGTTAGTGATGTTGAGTCTTTTCTGACATTGAATGAAATAAATATTTTTTGCCTAGAAGAAGCGAAGCTTAGAAGGATTTACGCTTGTAATGTATATTTTTATAACTTTAGTATAATTTTAACAAGAGTACGTAAATTAACTGATTGTTTATGTAATGTTAAGTGATGATTGCAGCTTAATGACATATAAACAAAAACGAAAGGCGTTGCCACCCCTGATAGTTTGTTATGGGATGATAGATTATTTAACTAGAACATGATAGTGCGGAACACTACCATTTGGCGAAACTGGTGGTATAGCTCGCGGGCGTAGGCACCACCGCATTACCTAATATACTTGCCGCTAAATGGTAGCATTCAGCACTATCGTGTTCCGTTCAGGTGGTAATGTACGGCTCTGTAATTTCCGGCACAAAGGCATAACACCTTAGGCCTCAGGAGTGGCAACGCATCTGCATTTTGACCTCTGGTCATTGTGTGGGTGTCTATAGGCTGCAGTCTTCACTTAACATCAATGTGAACTACATGCTTGTTTACCACTTCCATTACATAATAAAAATGGATGCAAATTTTAAGCCAAAACGCGTTCTATTAAACTCAATTCTCAGAGCAAACTGTGAAATCCGCCCTAAGATTTGCTATGAAGTTGCAATTTTTTTCGCGCACCGCCCCTTATTCCTAACAATGCCCTAAGCTGAGGGTAGGGTCTACAAGGGTCTCCCTTAAGCAGTTGTGTCAATTTATTTAGGCTGAGAGTTATTAACGATCGCCACTTGCTCGGTGAAGTAGACTAATGAATGCCGTCTCAAGACGAGCCGTGTATAGGTCGCGCCACGTAAAAAGAACGCTGGCGGTCAAGCTGCGCGTCATGTGTTTTTATTTCATTTTATGTTATTCCATGTAATATAGTTTTCAATCTGCCTACCAATACACGAAACCGCAAGTGAAAGCTAGATCAAAAATAAACCAATAGGACTAGTACTTTCGTGCGCGAGTGTACCGATGCGCGAACACATCCCTTCTACTTTCTTCCAGCGTTCTTTTTACGTAGCGCGACCTATACGTCCATAAAAAAAAACATTCAACTTAGATGGTAACAGTTTTCCAACACGACTTAAAAGCATAACGATTCAGATTAATATTCAACGCCGAAAGTAATTAAACTTAAATACCTAAACATAGTTTGGAAACTGGTCCGAAATCCCGACGAAATACGTACAAAGTCGCAGTTATTACCTCACTTTTGGCCATAGAGCGACGCGGCCCACCGGCCGCGGCGGACCGGAGGGGAGTATCCGTAGCGTTTATTACCGATGCAAAACAGTCTGTAATTTTTCCGGGGGGAAATACGTGTGATACACACACACTACAAAAATCGTCTTGTAGCGTCCACTACATTAGGGCGCCAACTAGTGGAACACAGACGAAACCTCATAGTACTTATCTAGTACGGTAGATGGCGTGTCAATCGAATGAAATCGCACATACGAAGATTTCTCAAGAGTTGGCATATATATAACTTCCCGACGTCAACCGTTGGGCCGCGGCCCACCAGGCGCTAACACCTCGCCTGGTCGGCGCAGTCCCTTTTCGTCGGAGGAACACTTCCTGCACCCGTTCCTCCACTGTCTATTACTACGAAACTCACACCTTGACTTTAACAAAATACATAAACAATTTTACGCACACAAGTATCTTATTCATCCAAGCGACAGGCATGAGCCACTTGGGCTTGCATATTGCTTCTCCCCTCCAGTCCCGCCGCGGCCGGTGGCCGTGTTGCTCTATGCTTATGGCGGCTAATGCTTCGTAATTATAGGTGATTACGAAAGTTGGCAGTCCGTGAATGATACACAAAAAACGGTGCTAATTTTAAAATCCGGTGCTAAGAGTGAGCTACGTCCTTTTAGGAACCGGCTAAGTGCAAGTCGGGCACGTGTTCACAGGGTTCAGTACGGATATGTTTCTTAAGTTTGGTACCTTTAACGTCATGTTCTTTTAGGTTTTCTGTAATCTTTGGATAAAGGTCTTTTTTTTTCAAAATGCTGCTAGGTTCAATTTAGGCGATGAAGAGAAAGGCACTATCAAATTTTATCTTTTTTTTTCAAAAAACTTCGAAACAATTTATTTTGGAATTATACAAAAATATGTTTGACATCCTCTAAATAAGAAATTTGCCACATAGGTACTTATCCTTTGCGAAACTTTTTTATTATATTATCTTATTTTCTTCTTTTCACTGGTGGTAGAGCTTCAGTGACGGAGCTCGCGGGCGTAGGCACCACCGCATTACCTAATGCACTTGACGCTAAAAGGTAGTGATCAGCACTATCGTGTTCCGGTCCAGTGGTAATATACGGCCCTGTAATTTCCAGCACAGAAGCATAATACCTTAGGCCTCAGGAGTGGCAACGCATATGCATTTTCTATAGCATATTTGTCTATAGACTGCAGTCATCACTTAACATCAATGTGAACTGCATGCTTGTTTGCCACTTTTATTACATTAAAAAAAAATAGTAAAAGTTACTCCCATGTTTAAAATTCGTATAAGTAGTTATTAAAGGTCACTGTTCAGCGTCTATGCATTGTCCGTCTTAAAATCTGTAGCAAAGAAAAAAGTCAATTACAAATTTGTAGGACATACAAAGTTGTAATTATTAACTCACATTATTTAAGGTGGCTTATGATTCGTAATTATATACGACTAGTTGACCCGGCAAACTTCGTATTGCCCTGACAATGAAATAATGTGTCAAAGGCTCGATAGATACGGTCTATTTGTATGGGAAATTAAAGTGATTTTTACTCTTTCCCTTCAATTTTTTCATATTTTCTTACCTTTTAAACCTTCCCTGGACTTCCAAAAGTCATTCCAAACCAAAATTAGCCAAATCTGTTTAGCCGTTTTCGTTTAGTTTCAGCGAGACTAACGAACAGCAATTGATTTTTATATATATAGATTACGAAATTTGGCAATGCATAAATAAGTGATTGCTTATTTCAAAATGTGGGACTAAAATTAGGCTAGGTGTAACATAAAATAAATATTTCGACCAATACTTAGTAATTTTCCTTGAGATTTATGTAAAACCTTGTTGGAGAGGACACTAAACATTTACAATTATTCTATTCTAAAAATCGGTCGTAAATTACGTAAGTTCACACCTGTAATCCCCGAAGGAGTAGGCAGAGGTAAATGCATGCATTCAAGCATACATGCAAACACCCACGATTCGCCGATTACGCTTTGGCCCAGGTGGTGAGCCTGTTGACATCTCCGGGCACATTATCAAACTTCGAGGTACTGGAAAATTTCCAGAAAATGGAAAAATCCCAATATAACCAGTGATAAAGGACTTCACACCATTATATCTGATAACCCCCTACCCGGGAATCGAACCCAGGACCTCAGCGTAGTAGTAGTGGCCTGCTACCACTAGGCTACCGAGGCAGTTAAGTGTACATAAATTTAGAACCTATTTTTATTACTTATAATATTTTGGACAAGAATTAAATAAAATACTGGGCACATTTATTTCTTTTTCATTATATAATTCGTGTTAAACACAGATAAAAAGTACCTGCTTTTTATTCTCCAAGCATCTATATCACGAATGATACGCGAGCGGCTGTAGCAAATAATACATGCAACATTTGTTTCATTGTGTATAAAATATTTAGATATAGAAATTGAACAATCACGAATCTGTGATGACGTTGATGCAATAATATATTGTACAAATATTCAATATATCCTACACGCATTCAGTTTTCGTTCGACTCCCCAAAAAGTAACATTTCTGCAAGAAATAGGGGAAATTAAGTAGAAATAGGCAACTGTGTTACGGACTGTACCTGTGTTTTCTAAACTATGGATTCTCTTTCCATGCTTTCTCCTTCAAACATGGTAGGTAGAGGAGGTTGTATATGACAAAATAGAGGATTTTAAGAATAAAAAAAAAAAAAAAACGCTTTATAAAATTTTTCTTTTTCTAAAAATGCTGGATTTTAAGTGAGCCGAGCTTAATAATTTTTAGTGTACATAAAAACTGCTTTAAGCTTTTAAAACTCGATTGTAAACCACAAACTGGTGAATTCACGAGTGTTTAAACACAGTGTGTTGTTTTATGTTTAAATATCACGGCGTGAAAAATATATTAGTATAGAATGATGTAGTATCACGATAGGTTAGAAACATTCACGAAAATTTTTAGCATAATAGAAATAGGAATTAGTGAATTAGAATAGGTATTCTGGGATATGGAATACAAATAGAAAATTAGGCTAAAATATTATGCTATTATGCTTTCTTCATCACTTTTCCTTCATTTGTATCATTTGCATGCTTTAGTTTTAAATGTGGCTTAGTTGTATTTAGAAGGTAGTACTTAGTGTTTGTTCTCTAAAGAATTTGTGTTTAAATTATTTATTTTAATAAAATTTATCTTGAAATTTCTTTAAACTGAATAGGGTTTACTTAGATATAAAAACAAAATATTATTATGAGCAACCTATGGTATTCTTGGACAATTTAGATTTTTTATGAAAATTTGACAATTTTCAAAAAAAATTTAAAATAAAATTGAAATTATGATTAAAAAACTGAATTATTGGATTTAAGCTCAAAAAAAATGCAATTGGCTTAAAACTGTGATCAAAACGATAATTTATGAAAATAACTTTATTCGTTGACATTATTACACTATTAAATTACTTATAATGTGATATAGAAAAAAATCGGTAATTTTGATACCTAGGTATAAATATTAGACTACAAATGTAAATAACTTCTTTCGATTTTTTTATATCAATAAACAATAAAAATATGTACAAAGGCTTACATTTTATAAATAAATAATATACCTAAGGTAAATTTAGTCAGACTTACAAGAGTCTGGAATAAGATTATAAATAATTTATGTAAAATGTGCCTTTTGTATTTCTTTTTACTTTACGAAGGTTTTGTACCGATTAATTAATAATTAATTTTTTTATACGTTTTTAGATTAAATTTAAAACAGGGTAATAAAAACTTTAGTCGGCTACTATTTAGTCGGCTATTGTTTATTTTTTTTTTGAGATATAATAATATAATTAGAATACAGCGTAATATACTAGTTGCTAAATTGTACATTGTAGTATAGACCTAATATTATTTATTTTGTGCATATCTTAATTAAAAAAATAATTATGAAAAAATTGTTTTCGGCTATAAATTTGAAACTGAAGCTCAAATTAAAAAAAGTGAATCAAAATATCACGCTTATTTGTTTTTTTATTAAATAATTTATATTTGTATAATTAATGATCTTGAAATGAACCTATTGCTCGCAAGGTTTAGACTACTATTAGACTAATTAAGTTTATTTTTCTAACAATTACTTTACTTTAAAAGGTCATTATACTCATCACTATGAACAAATTTTACCATGGTATAGTTCTGAATTTGGAAAAAATATGTGTAAGGCATACAAATTCTTTAACACATTGCAAAAAAAATGTATAAAGCGACTTTTTCACGATTTTAGTATTGGTTGTATGGTAGAAATTGTACTTATGACACCTTTCAAAGTAAAGGTATCATTTTATAGATAATCTTGTATAACACTCGTAAAGATTGACACTCTTCAAGAAGGGAAAATCTACTAAATTACAAACGGGAATCTCGTATCTAATCAGTGAGATTCATAAAATTTGTAGCCGAAAATTTTATTAGATCATGAAGTACTAGCGTAAAATAAATTACTTTTCCATAGATGAAGTTATAAGAACTGTGTTTTTTTTTCTAATTGTAAATAAAAATCTAAGAAATGTTTGCCATAAATTAATTGAAATGCCATTGCTGTATACGAATCTTGTGGCACTTATTTTGCCTAATAAAACATTAATATCTTGAATATAATAATATACTATACTTTCATACTGAAATATATCAAAATAACATTTTCTTTGTTATTATTAACATCGATATGTTTAAAACTCCGTATGATTTCATTTTTTTAATAGTTTGTTTTACTCAAAATATAAAATATATTATGTTGAATGTAGATATAATTTTTACTTTTTTCTTATTATAACGAGTAGGTATATTTTTCATATAAACAATAGATGTACCTTTATTACGATCATCAATTCAGATAGATACTACAAATACTGAATAAAAAACGTCTTCAGGCACTAAATTAAGGACTCGTTTAAGTATTATGCATTAAAAGAAAAGAAATCCATATCCATTTAATATTAATAGTAGGAGACGCCATGAATAAAATTCCCTAGATTGCTGTTTCTTAAGTTTTATCCCCAAGAAATCACTTTTGAATTCTTTTACTAAGACAGTTTTATACAAACTACTGTTAAAAGTAAATGTTCATATTTTGCTAGCTCTCGACTTTTAATCAAATCAGCAAACAAGAATCTGCCTCGGTGTTTCATTGTAGTCGTAATATTTGTACAAAACTTTTACGTTATTATTAAAGAGTTTAATAGTCGTGTTCTAAGTTTTGATAATATGCTCTTAATTTTATTTAGTTTGTAATGAAGCTGTTATTTTATATTTTAAATAAACGTGTATTAAGTGTCTACTCATAATATTATTATAATGCACCAAAATAAAGAAGTTGAATATTTTTTTTTTTAATTAATTTGGATTAACGATAGCAAACGTAACATTTTTAAACCAAACACAACTCATTGTTTCTAAATCAATTGTGCTTAAATATTTACGAAAATTTGTAAAAATATGTAAATCTATTTCAACAAAACCAACGCATTCAAAATGTTCGAATACTGTTTTGGCAAAACATCAAATAATATATGGCATTCAAAAATCTTATTATTTATATTTTTTCTTTAATTTCAAATCAACAAAAAAAATAATATGGAGTTAATTTCAATTTTAATCATCGCATCGATAAAAATTGACGTTCTGTATTAATTTTCCAGTAATAAGAAAACGTATTTGAACCACAATGTTAAAAAAGGGGACCATGCTTCGAACTCCGTTTTGAATATTTGCGATCTTTGTAATTCGAGGGTAGTTATTTCTTTCTGATGCTAATAATAACTTCTAGATTTCCAATAAAAAGGGAAGCCATGGAAATCAAAATAATAAGACAAGAGAAATGCCTAAAGCTGCTTAAACTTAAATCATTTCTATTGTGAGAGAGTATGACCTAATGTAGATTTTTTAATGGCATAATGAAGAGACAACAACTACTCAATAACGTACACAAAGATAATGCCAATGCTATAATAAATGAAGTCAAATTAGCCATTAATACATTCTTTACTGGTGGTAGAGCTCCAGTGATGGAGCTCGCGGGCGTAGGCATCACCGCATTACCTAATACACTTGCCGCTAAATGGTAGTGTTCATCACTATCGTCTTCCGGTCAGGTAGTAATATACGGCCCTGTAATTTCCGGCACAGAGGCATAACACCTTAGGCCTCAGGAGTGGTAACGCATCTACATTTTGACCTCGGTCTTTGTGTGGGTCTATAGGCTGCAGTCGTCACTTAACATCAATGTGAACTGCATGCTTATTTGCCACTTCCATTCCGAAAAAACAAAACAATAAATATGTCGCTTTGACAGAATTCAACACCAGTTCCAATGATCTGACAAATCTTGTCAAGTATACAAAGTAAGCGATACGTAATAGAATGTATTTTGAGCCTTCGAACGCATATACGGTTTTTCTTAATAGTATTTTCATTGCCTGTGTCACCTTGAGTACACACCTACATAGTTTTTTCTGCGTATGTAGTTGTGAATATTGAAATCGGCGAACTGTTTTCCCAGACGTAAGTAAAAAGTAAAATGCAACTTCTACCATTTCTAGTGTCTTTTTATTTTGATTTTTATTCATGTATCGCTCAAAATATGGTTTGGATGTGTTGTCTCCTCTTTTACCTTCCTCTAAACCATCGCAAACGTCATAATGACAAAGTTAAAGTGTATGCACTGTGACTGACAGATGGCGTTCCTTCAGAACCGGTCGATATCTCTGGTGGACATGTACATCGACAACTCGGAGCCATCGGAGAACGTTGGTCAGATCCATTTCTCCTTGGAATACGACTTCCAGAACACTACACTGATATTGAGGATCATCCAGGTATGTTTGATTTGGACAGAGTTTGTTAGATACCATTATCCGCTTCCACTGATGGTAGAGCTCCAGTGACGGAGCTCGCGGGCACCACCGCAATACCTAATATATATAATGGCAACCCATTATACGTCCCACTGCTGGGCACGAGTCTCTCCCCTTTTTGGGGGGAGGCCTGGAGCTTACTCCACCACGCTGCTCCAATGCGGATTGGTGGAGGTGGGTGGGTTAGTGGCCAACCCACTGTCGGATGTTTTCAAACCGCCCATTAGGCCTCCGACAAGGTTTAACGACTGCTATCCATCGATAGCAACCGGGACCGACGGCTTAACGTGCCCTCCGAAGCACGGAAACGCGCATTTAATTTGCCACTAGCGGTCACCCATCACACTACCCGACCGCGCCCTCGGTTAAGCACTACGCTTAACCGAGCAGATCGCTTACGATCTACACCAGCCGCTGGGCCATGCGCGCTTCTATACCTAATATACTTGCCTCTAAATGTTGGTGTTCAGCACTATCGTGTTCCGGTCAGGTGGTAATGTACGACCCTGTGATTTCCGCTACAGAGGCATATCAGGAGAAGTAACGCATCTGCATTTTGAGCTTGGCCTTTGTGTGGGTGTTTATAGGCTGCAGTCATCACTTAACATCAATGTGAACTGCAGGCTTGTTTGCCACTTCCATTACATTAAAAAATGGTCAAACGCGGATGTCAACTCTTGTCGGGTGTTGCCCTCTGAGCGAATCTTGCATCTTGCTTATTCGCTTTCACGAAATTTAAACATTTATTCCTGTTTCCTGTTTAGTTTTTCGTCCATGATGAAGTTCAGAGATACAGAAAGTAATTCGGTACTTTGGACTGTCAAACTTTTGACCACTCTAAAAATACCTTTGTTAATTATCTCCAACTTTCTCGTGCATAAAAACAATAAAAATGTAATCTGTTCACCCCCTCTATAAAAAACTCATCTCTCTAATTTCCGCGCTATAAAAAAGGGTTTGGACTTCAAACACTCAATCATGTTTTCACAATCAGTGTGTATACACTCATGGCTCTAAATATAAAACAAACTACATCATTGCGATCAATACAAAATCTCACGATTCAAAGTGTTAATTTACAAAACAAATACCCTTTAAGAGAAGCCGTGAAAAGATGGCGTTTGTTTTCCATGATTTATGTTTCTTCTAGTCATTCTCAAAGAGGCTCATGAGTGTTTCCGGGTTTCCGGATTTTGCAGATTTTCAGAGATCTGGGGAACGTTTCGATTAGCATCTGATCGGGACGACTAATGTCGCAATCAATCAATAAATAATTATATAATCAGTGTAAAAATGTAAAAAGACATGCTCCGATGGTTCGGGTTTATAGAAAGAATATAATATATGTATATTTTTTTATGTAATAAAAGTGGCAAACAAGCGTGCAGTTCACATTGATGTTAAGTGATGACTGCAGCCTATAGACACCCACGCAATGACCAGAGGTCAAAATGTAGATGCGCTGCCACTCCTGAGGCATTAGGTGTTATGCCTCTGTGCCGAAAATTACAGAGCCGTACATTACCACCTGACCGGAACACGAAAGTGCTGAACACTACCATTTAGCGGCAAGTACTCGTATATTAGGTAATGCGGTGGTGCCTACGTACGCCCGCGAGCTCTGTTATAAGCGAATAACTAAATAAATATACCTACAATGTGAATGTGGATGGTTCCATAGGCCTAGGAAGACCAAGTCTGACCTACCATAACTACCATATAGGTCGAGTACTGTCTGAAGGTTGAGTCAAAAGTCTTAAGAATGTTAGAAGAAAAATGATGAATGTAGAAGAAGAACGGGAGGTGTGTCAGGACCGGGATATCTGGCAATCCACACTCTCTGCCTACTCGGTGAGGGTCTTGGCGTGAAGATGCATACATAGAACCCCAGTGTTGTTGTTGTTAGCAAAATAAATAAACATGCGTAATGATTATGCATTACGCACGTGTGATCTTATAGGTTCTGTTTCTCCCTTTGAGGAACGAATCCCTTTAAACATATGAATTAAGCAATAATTTGGAAATTAACGTAGTACTTACTGGTGATGGTTTTTACTGGTGGTAGAGCTCCAGTGACGGAGCTCGCGGGCGTAGGCACCACCGCATTACCTAATATACTTGCCGCTAATTGGTAGTGTTCAGCACTACCGTGTTCCGGTCAGATGGTAATGTACGGCCCTGTAATTTCCGGCACAGAGGCATAACACCTTAGGCCTCAGGAGTGGTAACGCATCTGCATTTTGACCCCGGTCTTTGTGTGGGTGTCTATAGGCTGCAGTCATCACTTAACATCAATGTGAACTGCATGCTTGTTTGCCTCTTCCGTAACATAAAAAAAAACGTAACTGGCTTCATTGCATTTACATATTCTTCCTCATCAGGGCAAGGAGCTGCCAGCGAAGGATCTCAGCGGCACCTCAGACCCGTACGTCAGGGTCACCCTGCTCCCAGACAAGAAACATCGTCTGGAAACCAAAATTAAACGCAGAACCCTGAACCCAAGGTGGAACGAAACGTTCTACTTCGAGGGTTTCCCTATTCAGAAGCTGCAGAGTCGGGTGAGGATTTGTTTTTTTTAGTGGCGATGGATCACAAGCTGCTAGATATAAGAGTGTTTCTTAGGTCCGTATTAAGAAATAGTCCCAGGATACTGCATTAATATAGATACCGTTTAGTGTGAAAAACGTGATTTTAAGCACTTTGCATAAGCAACTATTGCAGCAACTGGCCAACTAGCCAACTAGCTGTTTACATTATAATATATTTCAATTGGACTGCGCGCACATAGCAACCCGATATTCGAGTTTCGGTGATTGTCAAAAGTTTTCAATTGCTGTAATCATAGAGCAACACCGGAGGGGAGAAGCCGTATGCAGGCTTTCCCCTCTGTCGAGGTACAAGCCCAAATGGGGCTATACATGTCGCCTAGATGTTTAAATGTGTGCGTCTAATTGTTTCTGTATTTTGTTAAAGTCAAGGTGTGAGTTTCGTAGTAATAGACGATTTTTGTAGTGTGCGTGTGTGTCGCACGCATTTCCCCCCGCAAAAAATGACAGACTGTTTTGCATCGGTAATAAACGCTATGGCTACTCCCCTCCAATCCGCCGCGGCCGGTGGCCCGTGTTGCTCTATGGCTGTAATCGATGACTAGGTTAAATCCTGATTACCGCACAAGCAACTGTTGAATATTATACCGGTTTTTAAAGTTGCCGGTTGCCGCAACTGTCAATCGCAACGCGTCGGGTGATTTCACAAGCTCCCTCCCTCTCGCTGAGCTCGGAAATGCCAGTGTCGCTCCAAAAGCTGACAGATTGCCATAAAATTGCGACAACCGTAATCGTTATAGCAACTAAATTTTTTTAACTGCCTCAGTACCGTAGTGGTAGCAGGCCACTACTACTACGCTGGGGATCCTGGGCTCGATTCCAGGGTCGGGGACTATCAGACATAACGGTTTAAAATCCTTTATCGCTCGCTCTATTGGGATTTTTCCATTTTCTGTGAGTTTCCCAGTATCTTGGCGTTTGGTAATGTGCCCGGAGATGGCAACAGGTTCGCCACCTGTTACATGGGCCAAAACGTAACCGGCAAGTCGTGGGTGCTTGCATGTATGCTCGAATGCATGCATTTACCTCTGCCTACCCCTTCGGGGAATACAGGCATGAAGTTACGTATACGTTTAATTTTTTTTCATGAAACTTTTAAAATGTCCATAGTTGTACTTAAATTGCGCCTTAAGATCATTTTAAGGTTTGAGATTTGTGTATTAATTCGGGCCTTAATCTGTCAATAAGCGGTAGTAATGAGGTCATTTATTTCGGTTAGATGGTGATCACATGTGGCCCAGTAATTTCCGGCATAGAGGCCTAAGAGCTTCACTCTTCAGCCGAAAGACGTCCATTTCTGGACAAAGCCTTCCTCTAAGATACCCACAACAGTGTTGAGTTATGCGTCATTACGGAAGAATATGCCAAGCACCCCACGTGTTTTGTACAATATCTTATATGAATATTTCAATTGATTAC
This sequence comes from Macrosoma leucophasiata, assembly GCA_036365455.1. Lineage (NCBI taxonomy): Eukaryota > Metazoa > Arthropoda > Insecta > Lepidoptera > Hedylidae > Macrosoma > Macrosoma leucophasiata. Next base: position 4,756,807 of record JAWQUS010000022.1, on the reverse strand, counting down.
CACAGTTTTATTTTATTTTTTAGTTCTATTTGTTTTAATATAGTTCATTGTTTTTTAATTACAATCTATTATTTTTATCAAAGATTTATAACTGGTTCTCTGTTTAACAAATAATCAAAATTACAGGTGCTTCATCTGCACGTGTTTGACTACGACCGATTCTCCCGGGATGACTCCATTGGAGAGGTCTTCCTTCCCCTCTGTCAGGTAAGAATATTTGAGAAGATGAAGTACACATGACGAAAATTAAGCGTTCTCCCACGTCCTAAAAGACCCGGTCAACGAAACCACTTTGGCCATCGACGCAATGAACTCACTCTTACAACAATCACAAACACCCGACTATCGCGCCGACGCGTTCCGATTATCACCAACAGATGAATAGAGCGAAAGTCGCACCGCCCGCATCAATCGCATATGTCTTATGTATCACTCCGTAACGCTTTATGCCGGAGTTTGGACTTACAGGGGCCTCACTTAGGCATTTGGACTAACTTTGCTGGAGCACCCTCTGCGCTCGCCGATTACCCGATAAAGTCGACTAGTGCCGTCTGGAGACGTGCCGCCTATATGAGCCCATAAAAAAGAGGGCTCTCCAGCTAAGTAAGGTTCTGAACTAGACCTGACGATCGCATTTGATAGAATGCCTTTGATTCGATCAGTCACACACCCTAACACGAGTGATGTATCTAATCTTAAAATGTTGAAATGTTCAGCAGGGTACATGAAACTGTAAAATGCTTTGAGCTCCATTTAGTAAAACTTAGGATAAACTTTTATTCGAGGTTTAAAAGATCCGATCATTTAAGTACATAAATATGTGAAATCAGGCCACTAGTATGAAATAAAATAGGGAGCTGTGAGTGCATTTTACTTAATATTATAACTTAATTTTTAAGAACAGGGGGCGGCCGCCTAATCGATATTGCTATTGTCGTTGTCATTGCTGTCAAATTTTCACGTCGATTTTTACTTTAACTAAATAACAATAATCAAAATAATGTACCATTATCGCTTGTTTCTTACCTACGAAAACAAGAAAAACAATTAGATTATCACTACCGCTTTCAAAGGAGCTACATATCGACATGAACATTTGACAGCAACGACTCCGACAATAGCAATGTCGATAGGCGGTCGCACCCCTGGTATGCCGCGAAGATGTCATTCAAATGTCGTGCATATTTTTTATGATTCCTGAAATTACACTCAAAAAATAGTTCCACCAAATTTTCAACGTTTGAAACAAACTTTTCTGTAGTTAAATTCCACCTTCGAAACTTGTATAGCTGTAAATATTTAAATAACTCTTAGACAAATCCGAAACGAGTTCTTCAACATTTGCTTTATAATTAAAATGAAACTTTGTTAATTGTTTCAAATTATCAAACTCGAAACAAGGTAGATTAACGCCAACGCCTATTGAAACTGAGCCTATTGATGATTTAAAACTGGGGTGAAACACTGGCTTGCAGGTTTCTTTGCCCGCGAATTTTGTTTTAAGTTAGGAGCCCGCTGCAAAATTATTACGTTCATCGAAATATGCTGCAAACCTAATTTTTACGCATGCTTATCTATCTATAAAAATCAATTGCTGTTCGTTAGTCTCGCTAAAACTCGAGAATGGCTTGACCGATTTGGTTAATTATGATTTTGAATGATTTTTGGAAGTCCAGGGTTTAAAAGGTTGCACTAACCCCTACCTCCATCAACCCGCATTGGAACAGCATGGTAGAGTAAGCTCTAGTCCTCCTCCCAAGAAGGGGAGAGACTCATGATGAATTTTAGACAACAGAAATGTGACAAAAGTAAGATTGACGTAAATTATTCAGGAATATAAATTGGATGAAACATAAACCACAAAATTTTTTGGACTATATTTGGAGCATAATATGAAATGGAAAACACAAATTGATCGTATTTGCAAAAAGCTGAGTAGTATGTCTTATGCTATCCGAATGCTAGGTAGAACAGTAAACCAAAATACCTTACTTACTGCGTATCATGGATGTGTTTTCGTCAGTCCTTAGATACGGTATTATATTCTGGGGAAACTCTACTGATAAGGACTCAAAAAAGTGTCTAAGAGCTGTGTTCTTAAACAAAGAGATTCGTGTAAGCCATTCTTTAAGAAATATAAAATATTAACTCTGCCATCCCTCTACATACTTGAATGTTGTATGTTTATTAAAAATAATCCTGATTTTTCTCAATGTAGCACAAGTGCCCGAAGATGTGACAAATTAAATACAGTAGGTTGTCAAACACACTTATGTAGACAAAGCATTGCTGGCAAAGCTCCCACTATATTTAATAAATTGCCCAAACTCATACGATATAAACTTATTCGAGAGACGGCTTCATTTACTTTTAATTGACAAATGTTAGGTATTATAGTATAAATGATTTTCTGACCGACAAAATTGACTAAATTTAAATTGAATTTATAATTTTATTGTAATTCGTACTTGATGCTTTTTTTTTATTTAATTTATTGTAAAATTGCAGGTTTGGTAAAAAAAAAAGAATATTTTTTTAAATATAATTTATGGATTGCAAAACCTGATTGTTATCTAAAGTTTAATTAAATTTGTTTAATAATTATGTATTAATATTTGTACAACCATTTAAGTGGCACAGTAAGCGCATAAAATATTCTATCATAATATCTGCCATATACCTTACTAACAAATGAATGATTTGGGAGTTTTGGCGGGAACCTTGAAAGAGGCGTATGGTGCTCTTATTTTATTTCATTTTCTTGATGTATTTTTAAGTTATATTGAATAAAATTGGTGGTATTTTGTTTGATATAAGTTTATTACAGTGCCCGTATATAGTGAAATAGAATAACAGGGCGCAAACACGACCTTTCAGGTTGCCTCCAAAACTTCATTGTAAATGTTCTGGTAAAGTAGCCATCGCTTTACTCGAATAACTTGATTGTAACTCACTTGACTGACATATTATACTTGATAACTTATATACTTAATACTTACATATTACACTTGATGACTATATTATACTAACTTTTACGCTGCTTAAATAAATACGAAATATCGTTTTACTTGACACTGGCAATATGCGTAATAGCGATGCCAAAACAAAAAAAAAAAAAAAATGATTTGATTGATTGATTGATTGATTGATTGATTGATTGATTGATTGATTGATTGATTCATGACGGACGTATCAAGGGTTGCCATTATTATAATGACCTGCATAGAGGCACAACAACTTAAGCCCAGGGGTAACACCGCATCAGTATTTTGACCACTGTTTTCTATCTAATGGTGAGATTCACAGACCGCACTACGACTTTACTTTGAGCAAAGTATGCTTAGAACTGTCAGTTTAGTATGGGTTTTGACAGTTCAAAGGCGTACTTTGCTCAAAGTAAAGTCGTAGTGCGGTCTGAGAATCTCACCCTAAGAGTCTCTAACCATCTATGTGAGCTGTTGCTGCTTGCTTATGTTGACATATATTTCTATGTATAAATCTGATAATTCCAGGTGGACTTGAGTGAGAAGCCATCATTCTGGAAGGCGCTGAAGCCGCCAGCGAAGGACAAGTGTGGGGAACTGCTCACATCCTTATGTTACCACCCCAGCAACAGTGTGCTGACCTTGACCCTTCTGAAGGCGAGGAACCTGAAAGCCAAGGATATTAATGGCAAATCAGGTGAGATTAAAAGCCCTTCGAAATATTTTTTCCTCTAGGTTCTTGTAAATAAAAAAAACGTAACTTCACGCCTGTAATCCCCGAAGGGGTAGGCAGAGGTAAATGCATGCATTCAAGTATAGATGCAAACACCCACGACTCGCCGGTTACGTTTTGGCCCATGTAACAGGTGGCGAACCTGTTGCCATCTCCGGGCACATTACCAAACTCCGAGCTACTGGGAAACTTCCAGAAAATGGAAAAATCCCAATAGAACCAGAGATAAAGAATTTTAAACCGTTATCTCTGACAGTCCCCTACCCGGGAATCGAACCCAGGACCCCCACATAGATTTCGGTAGCTCAGTTGGAAGAGCGACTGGACTAGATTCCCAGCGGCCGCGAGATCAAGTCTCGCCTGAAGTCAAATTTTTCTTTCCATTTTTCTTTAAAATAAATATATTTCACAAGCATGTGTTAATGCGGAATAATATAATAAACAATTATTAAGGGTAAAAGCGACTTCTGTACGATATTCAATAAACTGCAAAGTCTATTATATCGGTTGCCTAACTAGCACAGTGCGGCAATAGATGGCGCTGCTGCCACCATAAGGCAATGCAATAGATGTGAAGGAAAGATTTGACAAATCAGGCAGGACTTCGGTAGCTCAGTTGGATAATTTGAGCAAAATAAAAAATCTAGAACAATGCGATTCTCGAGTCATTAAAACAACTTTATATTGGTTTCTGCTTATTTTATACTAACCTATTCATTAATTTTATTACATATAGTTCAAAATAGAAAAATTGAGCATATATACATCTACACAAAATGATGATGATTCTTTTATTGTAGAAACTATACCTTTTTTTTTTTTTTATGTAATTGAAGTGGCAAACAAGCATGCAGTTCACATTGATATAAAGTGATGACTGCAGCCTATAGACACCCACACAAAGACCAAGGTCAAAATGCAAATGCGTTACCACTCCTGAGGCCTAAGGTGTTATGCCTCTGTGCCGGAAATTACAGGGCCGTACATTACCACCTGACCGGAACACGATAGTGCTGAACACTACCATTTAGCGGCAAGTAAATCAGGTAATGCGGTGGTGCCTACGCCCGCGAGCTCCGTCACTGGAGCTCTACCACCAGTAAAAACCTATTTGTGTATTCTCTCGCGTATAAAATACTCCCAAGTTACTGTCTAACCTGACGTTTGGTCTCTTACCGTGACACGGAAAGAACAAGAATATTATGCGAGAAACTCCGCAAATATAATTTCTACAGTATAAGAACCGTGCTATTTTTATGTAAAATGCTTTTCTTCTCTTCTTCTTCTTGCTTTTCTTCTTCTTGCTACAAAATAGCGTTCCGCTATTACCAAAATATGAAATGTCAGCTCTTTGGCTAACAATCCCTTGTCGCGTTTTAATGGTAAAGTTCCCCTTTTTTACTGGTAGAGCTCCAGTGACGGAGCTCGCGGGCGTAGGCACCACCGCATTACCTAATATACTTGCCGCTAAATGATACTGTTCAGCACTATCGTGTTTTTTTTTTTTTTTATGTAATGGAAGTGGCAAATAAGCATGCAGTTCACATTGATGTTAAGTGATGACTGCAGCCTATAGACACCCACATGAAGACCAAGGCCAAATGCAGATGCGTTACCACCCCTGAGGCCTAAGGTGTTATGCCTCTGTGCCGGAAATTACAGGGCCGTACATTTCGGTACATTCCGGTCAGGTGGTAATGTACGGCCCTGTAATTCCCGGCACAGAGGCATAACACCTTAAGCTTGAGGAGTGGTAACGCATCTGCATTTTGACCTCTGGTTTACCTGTGGGTGTCTATAAGCTGCTATCATCACTTAACATCAATGTGAGCTACATGCTTGTTTGCCACTTTCATAACATAAAAAAAATGTTATACGAACATTCAGAGAGTGAAATGTTTTCAAATGAAGTAATAACTTATAGCTACGAATCATTTATATTAGTATTGAATAAGCTTCTTATTGTAAATCATTAGGGTTAGTCACATAATATCAATGCAAATTATTTGTTTGTATGCCACTTTCAACACATAAAAAAGGTCCTTAAATTGAAATAAAACTAGTTTTCGGATTTATCTCGCTTATATTAAACTAAAATGATTATTTGAAATTCCTTAAAGTTTCAAAAATTATATACATATCGGCATGAGGGCTCTCCAGTCAGGACATGTGGGTAGTGTTGTGGGCGTGTCTTTCCATAAGCCGATATGTTACTCGTGTTTGTGGGCATCTGTGGGTGGGTACTCGAGCGGATGATGAAATAAAGCACAGGTTGGCAGAATAAAGTCGTATATTGCCAAAGATCCGCCCATTCGATTACTTCCGGCAGGGAAGAACGGGCTTCTGAAACCCTTCGGACCAGGCAACCGTATTTATCAGGATACGATACTACTACTATCACAAGTTCAGGACTACCCGCTTTATATCACTTTAATATCACTGACGTTCACTTTTCTAACTGGCAGCATAACTGCCTTACAATAATTCGATTCAACTGTGTGACTGTGACTGACCGACTGTTACTCTATGACTGACCGTCATGAACTATTTTCTAGCCTTTATAAACCCGATATCGGCTGGTAACTATCCCCTCTAAGATAACAATTTCAAGAACCTACGCCGACAGTGGCGCCACCTAGAATTCTCTATTGAACAATCTACCCTAGTCATAATTAGGTTACGTCTCCGATAAACTAGATGGCGCTAGTTGTCACATTTAGGTTCCACTCCGATATACATTATAAAAGTTTGTTCACTTTATACCTAGTAGCTATCTAACAAAAACATCAATGAAACCCAGAAATCCCAGAATATCTGCAGTATTAAGAATCCCAGATAACTGCAGTATTTCCAATACAGAGTCGATACGAGAATATTTTGACAATGAAAAATTGGAACGGATTCTAAGCTGGGATCTTTGAAAAGATTATCTCTTGTTTTATGATTCCGTACATTTTTTGTATTTTCGGAATGCAATACTACTTAATTCACGGCTGAATTCAATATCCTATTAGAAAGTGCTTTTATTCCATTTATTTATACACATTTAATACAAATACGCTCGGTATAATGCGAAGTGAATGTTCCTCAAACATCACCATTTTGAGCCGAATGACGTCCACAGCTGGACAAAGCATTTACAAAAATTGTCACGACCATCAAGTGATTACCCGCAACTTTCACTAGATCTTTGGTCAATTGAGTTTTGCCAGTATGTCATCACTGGCAAAACTCATTGGTCAAAAACTGTCAACTTAAAACACCCATCTCATTAATTACTCAATATTTAATTTTATTTAATAAACTAAACTAAACTGAATATTTTTCAAGAAATAGTTACTTAAAGTAGCATACAAGCTTAAAGCCCACATTTTGTTGTGTGTATCCCCTTAAAATTTTAAATGAATACTACAACCTATAAACGTCTACGCAACAACAAACATTCTAATTCAAATGCATTTCTGACTTTTGAGCCCTAAATCCCTTTGCCTTTGTGACAGAAATGACGGACTCATAATATTAACTATATCATCAAAAAATACATATCTGAGGTCAAATAAAGTAGGTTTTGCACTGGTGCCTGCGTCCTTGAGTTCAAACACTGCAACTCTCTTTTCTACCGCCAGTAAAAACGACTACCTACGAATTAACGTTGGGACAACAATTTAATAAGTTTCTTACGAAAATCCGAATCATTAGGACGAAAACTCTTTGAATAATGCAATTTGAGGGTAGACATAAAAAAATCAGGGCATAACTCAACTTGAAGTTGTCTGTCGTAAATCACGTGGCCGGAAAACTCCAATTATATCGAAGGAACTCGGCACGGCTAACGATCATCTGATGCCTTGGGGTTCCGTATAAAAAATATAGCCCAAGCTTTTGTAGGAGACAATGATTAATTAGTCGTGTAAATAAGTTTATATAGGGCAGGAAAAAAAATGCAGTAGGTATAAGGCAAGAAGAAAAATTATTTTTAGTTGCAAATCTAGTGACGCCCATTTTGGAATGATATTATAGTTCGAAAAGGCTCTTGTTATAGCAAATTATAAACATTAAGAATATCTTTAAAGCGAGAAAGAAACTTAGTACAGATGCTATTCGAAAGTCCCGAAAATTTAAAGGACTACTAGGGATTTTCTTTTCTCTCTTCTACCTTGCTTTTCGGATGTAAGGATCGACTAAACCTCCCCATATGGTCGATGGATGCAACTCAAAACTGAATCTTTAATAACTACACAAAAACTAAAATTGAAACATGCCTGAATGCTATCGCATGATGTTTACAAACTTTAATTCACGCTTGTTTTATTTTTACCCAAAAGTTGGTAAAGTAAGAACATTTAATAAGTTTAAATTCTTAATTAATGAATCTGATACCCCTAATTGTAGTATATGTGGTAAAGTGGAAGACGTATACCATATTTTGGTTGAATGTGTTCGGGGTGAGGCTCATCGCAGGGCTTCATTAGAAATAGGACATAGCAACAGTGTCCTGGCAGATCCTACTACGGATGACGCCAGAATACTGTTGCAACTATATCAATTGTCAATGAGCTAATGTTGCTTAATTACATTATTTTAATGAAGAATGTTAAATTCATGCGAACGTATAGAGCGTCATGGTCTTTGACCAAGCTCTTTAAACGGAGAATAAAAAAAAATATATGTTAACAATATGATTCGTCAGTTACTCATGGGTCGCACTTTTCAGTCAAAACACAAAATACTGATATTTTAGCGACAAAAATACCAAAGTAATCCTTATTTAAGACGAAAAACTCCTTAAATGATGCTATCTGCGGGTAGACATAAAAAATCATGGCCATAACTCAACTTGAAGTTGTCTGTCGTAAATCATGTGGCCGGAAAACTCCAATTATATCGAAGGAACTCGGGGCGGCTAACGATCATCTGATGCCTTGGGATCCCGTGTAAAAACCGGTCAAGTGCGTGTCGGACCACGCGCAGTGTAGGGTTCCGTAGTTAGGTTTGAATAATGTTATGAAAAAAAAAAATTTTTTTCTATGGAGTTGCTTAAAATTTTCGAGTAGGTAAAAATTACATTTGGTCGACTATTACTCGCAAACTTATAAAGCCAACTTAAGTGTGATAATTTTCATTTTAATTTCGTTATATGTATCTACTATTGCCGTAACGTTTGAATTACTACAACCGTTTGGTTGGTAGAGGGGGAAAGACACTTGACGAAAATTGGCACTTTAAAGCTTAATAAGTTATAAATAGTTAACTAAATCGAAAAATTATATTAGTACACCCCTGACATTTTTGGAAGACCTATCCAACGATATCCCACACCATATAGAAAACGAAAAATAAAAAAAATATCCTTGGGTTACATGTAGTGAGGTTCCCCTTAACACATTTTTATTCTTTATAAATGTGTTTAAAGACGCAAGAGGGCCTTCATCAGAATTACCTGTCTCCACATTTAACCTGTGGGCGTAAGTATGAGTGGGAAATCAGATAAACAAGTTGGTAGCTTTCACAAGTTGTAATCAATTTTCCATTGATCACATTTATCCACTAGAATACTTCAACCATTAGCCGTCTAACACTAAATTAACATTAAATCCACACTTTAATTATAACTGTTGGTCTAGATTAATCTGATATATGGCGATTTGTCGCGGACGTGGTGCGCTGACTCCCCTTGTTTCCAACAGTCTGTAAACAAGCTGGTTGCCTCGCTACCATCGACACGACACTCCGCCTGAGTGATCCCCAAACGTCACTCAATATAAAACCTCCATACTGCTGACAGCGCTTGTAGCGCCGTCATGTTTTATTTTACCCAAAGGTAAAATAATGGCTTGGGTTTAAAAATAAGTGGGTCACAAAGGGGCAGTGTGAAAATTACCGGGCCATGACAGAACAATGATTGAGAAACACTAGTCGAAACTAAACCTGATTGGTCTTGTTATAAAAGAAGATAGAGATATAGATGGTGAAACTTACTGTGGGAGCGAAAATACTGAGCTGATTAAACAACTCTTCGAATCGGGACTAAACCTTTATTTTATTTTTGACTTGATAGCGTTTCTATCGATGTAGGCCCACTGCACGCGTAAAAAAGTGTCACGTTCCGCCTGATCCGCAAGCGAGGGCGTAGATCAGGTGATAGAGAGGCACGATTAGCCTAAGCGTTCGGCTTGTGACGCATGTTTTCTTATGATGTTATCATGAAAAAATATCAAAGACAACCAAATGCTTTGTTTTTAAATCGAAAATTATAAAAAATCGACGATAAAAAAAAGTGAAAACTCTTTGTAAAACTTCTGGACTGTTCCCTACAATGGCAACACTATTGTTTGGTCTGTATTAATGGGTTTTGGCGGGAACGCGGAAAAGAGCTGTGTCGCTGCGTGATATTATTTTCGAAATTTGTGTATAGTCGCGTTTTTATGTGTAAAAATAGTGGAATTTTTATCATAAAGCATTCGATAATGTTCACGAGTGTAAGAAAGTGATATTATGAAGTGAAAAGTGATTTTTCGTATTGCCTCCAAATCTTCGTAAAAACTCCTAGTAAAGTCCCCATCGCTTTACTGGAGCCATCCCATCATCTCATCATATTCCTCATGGAAGCATTTAATCATCGTCATCTTCCTTAAGGATATTCATTAATTTAAAGAAATGTGAAATTCAATATGTATACGACTGAAAGACTTTGTATCTATGGTCATATATATTAATAAAAAAAAAGTCTGTATTAATTGAAAAGGTTGTCTTCCTCTCTCTTCCGGTTGTGTGACACTAAAGACACAATTTTTCCAAGTTCTTATATTTTTTCAAGAACCGGCCAATTTAAAATATAGAAGCATCACAATAGTAAGCTTCACGGATTGTTAATGACATCGTTGCTCATAGTTATTTACAAGGCGTTCACTAATGCGTGATTGGACGAGTTGTTGTTTCGACATTTTTCTAATGTATCGAAGATGGCAAACAAGCATGCTGTTCACATGGATATTAAGTGATGACAGCAGCCTGTAGACATCTACACAAAAATCAGAAGTCTCAATGCAGATGCGTTGCCACCCCTGAGACCTTAGTTGTTATGTCTCTGTGATTTATTATCGGGGCCATACATTAACATCTAACCAGAAGACGATAGTGCTGAACACTACCATTTGGCCGCAGATAGATTAGAAGAATGCGGTGGTGCCTACGCCCTCGAGTCCCTTTACTGGAACTCTACCACCAGTAATAATACTCACAATATCTATCATAGTAGCTCTGGAATTCGCTACCCGTGGACATAAAAAAATCATCCAGTAGATTCTCATTTAAAAGAAAGCTCCGTGATTATTATCTCAAAATGCTTTGAGTTATTTTCTATAAAGGTTTGAATTTGATATTTCATTCTTACGTTGGTTTCATAATCAGACATATATATGTGTATATATATATATATATATTGATATGTGTATAATATTATTTGTATTGTATATATAAGTAATTTTTTTTTTTGATGTAGGTATATATTTAATTATGGGGTTACAGGATAACACATACTTAATAATTATATCATTATTAAGTATGTGTTATCCTGTAACCCCATAATATTACTCCCATTGCTCTGTAAATTACTTTCAAAATGACTATTATGGCTTTTTATCTATTCTTGACGATTTTCCAAATGCACTACCATTCTTTGTTTTCCACACAACCCTTAGGTTGACTGGTAGAGAATGCTTTCTAGCATTAAGTCCGCGTCATGTACTTTGTTTGTGCAGAAAGTTTAAATAAATAAATATCTTGCAACATATTTTCAATAAAAGCCTCCAGCCCTTATAAAAAGGTTGTTGTTGTTGAGTTGTGATTGTTTTATTATTTATTTTTTTTATCTTATAATGGTACGAACATGTGAAATTGAACCGTTCAGTCTCTTTTCTATTTACTATTCATTTATCATTTTTCTTTCATTCAGAAAAATACATTTTTCCTTCTTACATAAAGCGAATTAGTCTTTTGTTATGAAAATCTTTATCTTACAAAGTTGGGACTGAAGATCATTTCCCTTTACTTGAGTTTCGCAAACGATATCAGTTTTAATGAATCTTCTTCACAATTTGTTTTTAATATTGTCGTAAAAGGTCGCTCTCAAGTCGACGTAACAAGTTACTTTTAAATTTTGCAAGAAACACGTAACTTCACGCCTGTAATCCCCGAAGGGGTAGGCAGAGGTAAATGCATGCATTCAATCATACATGCAAACACCCTCGACTCGCCGGTTACGTTTTTTGGCCCATCTAACAGGTGGCGAACCTGTTGCCATCTCCGGGCACATTACCAAACTCCGGGGTACTGGGAAACTTCCAGAAAATGGAAAAATCCCAAAAGAAGCAGAGATAAAGGATTTTAAACCGTTATCTCTAATATCCCCCGACCCGGGAATCGAACCCAGGACCTCCAGCGTAATAGTAGTGGCCTGCTACCACTACGCTACCGAGGCAGTTAAAAGAAACACTCCTTCTAAAACGTACCCTCTGCGGACAGGTATTAAAATAAAAGTTAAATTTTATGTTCTTTGTTTCTGGAAGTATGTTGAGAAATAATTAAAAAATGTGTCGATACGAATAATATAAAAACGCTGACGGTTGGTCGTCCCATGATCTTAGACACTCGCACCTCAACCCACCTAAATTGATCGCAAAATGTAACTGTTCATTCCTAAATAATCGTTTGAATTAAATGTTGTGGTTGTAACTTTAAAATATATTTTCTTGAATAAATGAATTGTATTTTTTTCGGATTCTTCTTTAATTTACCCATTTTTTAAGGTAGTGTACGAACCAGAGCCAAACTCACAACATTTTCTTTATGCCAATAATGAAGGCTTGGCGTGTTAAGTTAGTACAGGATAGAAATGAGAAGTCCATGTTGGTGATTATTATATATTTTATCATTTTCAACCATGTTTAACATGGCGGCGATTCAGCCGACGCTTGGGATAGTGCCTATGTAGATAAAACAAAACTAATGCTATCTGTATCTTACTAGTGCATCACATATTAACAAAAAACAATGTATCGAATCGATCAATTTAAAGAAGTGCCGATGAATTTCTTTAAATTGGAAATCGATTAGTATAGATTATTAGTGAAATTTGTCAAAATGACATCGCTCGCCATATTCGCGATGTTGGTTTTGAGTTGCAATTCTGACTGCAAATAATGTTTTGTAACTGCAAAGAAAGCTAAATAAGTGAAAAAATGCAGTAAAAAACGTTTTTATATTGATTTTGCCTGTTAATGATATTGTGTACAATACATGGCCGGAGGTCCATACATTTTTGCAACATCTCCTTATAAAGTGTTGCAAAAATATTATTTTAAGAAAATTGGTCTTAAAATATGCTAACACAATCCCCAATATCATTCCAGATCCCTACGTAAAAGTGTGGCTCCAATTCGGTGACAAGCGCATAGAGAAACGCAAGACGGCCATCTTTAAATGCACGTTGAACCCTGTCTTCAATGACTCCTTCTCTTTCAACGTGCCATGGGAGAAGATCAGGGAGTGCTCCTTGGACGTCCAGGTCATGGACTTCGACAATATTGGGAGGAACGAGCTGATCGGCCGAATACTTTTGGCTGGTGAGTAATCTTTATTCAATAAAGCAGACTAGCAATCATGCAGCTCATGATGTGAATACTGCCGTCTGTAGATATTTACACACAATCTTAGGTCTTAGTATGAGATTCACAGACCGCACTACGACTGAATTTTGAGCAAAGTATGCTTAGAGCTGTCAGTGAAGTAGGAGTTTTGACAGTTCTAAGCGTAGTATGTTCTTGGAAGCGCGCATGGCCCGGCGGCTAGTGTAGATCATAGGCGATCTACTCGGCTAAGCACTACGGGCGCGGTCGGGTAGTGTGATGGGTGACCGCTAGTGGCAAATTAGATGCGCGTTTCCGTGCTTCGGAGGGCACGTTAGCCGTCGGTCCCGGTTGCTATCGATAGATAGCAGTCGTTAAACCTTGTCGGAGGCTATATGGGCGGTTGGAAAACATCCGGCAGCGGGTTGGCCACTAACCCACCCACCTCCACAAAATCCGCATTGGAGCAGCGTGGTGGAGTAAGCGCCAATCCTCCCCCCAATAAAGGGGAGAGATTCGTGCCCAGCAGTGGGACGTATAATGGGTTACCATTATTATGTTCTTAGGTATTCGCGAGCTACACTTATTGAAATAAAACTAGTTTTCGGATTTATCTCGCGTATATTAAACTAAAGTGATTATTTAAAATCGAACCCGACGTTTCGGTCGCTTTTCAGCTTCCGTGGTCTCGGTCTGCCCGATTTTAGTTTAATATACGCGAGATGAGTTCTAAGCATACTTTGCTCTGAGTAAAGTCGTAGTGCGGTCTGTGAATCTCACCATTAGTGTTGATTTTGCCTTCGTTTTCTGCACAGAGAAGCTTTCTTATAGGTCCATAAACTACCAACTAACTGGAACACAATAGTGCTGAACATTACCATTTGATACCAGACAGATTAGATTCTAATCTGTCTGGTATCAAATGGTACTATTGATAATCCAGTGGTCTCAGCTTTTGTACTTCGAGTATTTTGATTCTATCACCATTTTTTTTATGTTATTGAAGTGGCAAACAAGCATTCAGCATCCGGCACAGAGACATACCACCTTAGGCCTCAGGAGTGGTAACGCATCTTCATTTTGACCTTAGTCTTTGTGTAGTTGTCTATAAGCTGCAGTCATCACTTAACATCAATGTGAACTGTATGCTTGTTTGCCACATATCCATCGAAACAAAAAACGTCATACTAAATATCTGTTAAATCAATTTAAAAACCGAACCGGCTGTTTGTTCTCGGTTTCTACTCTATTAAAATGACCTCATTGATGTAAGTACGATTTTTTCTTTTGAATTTTCAGGCAAGAACGGCTCAGGCGCGACGGAAACCAAACACTGGCAAGACATGATAACGAAACCACGACAGACCATCGTACAATGGCATCGTCTCAAGCCAGAGTAAAATTGTTGTTTTAAATTTAAAAATAATGAAAAAAAAAATAACAAAAAAGTGAATACAAAACGTCATAAGACTGAGCGGTTAACAAAAAAAACGTAAAAGGCAGAAAAAAATGAATCTCCCTTCTAACTTCGATCTTCGGCGTGACCTTGAGCGGGCTTTCGACTTCCGAACTTTTTTAAAGTTTTGACAGCTGTCAATTTTTTTCTTTTTTTTGTGCGTAGATTATATTAAACAATATGTTAGGTTAAATGAATTGCATGATGAAGGAAGTTCTTCTGTTATCGATTCCCGTATTAAAAACAAAAAAATACAGGACTTTAATATTCCAAATGTTTTGTCACTTAACATGCGTTGATGACATGCGTTTAAAATTTTTGATACACGTCAAACTTATATATATTTCCTATTCAAGATTTAGGATAACTCTTACAAAAATAAAAAATAAAACTTTATAAAATCCTTTCTTCCTCTAAAATTGGGTGACATACTGGACAAAAACCTATTAGTCGTTTTTACTGAATACCGACTCCTTGGAAGAAACAGAATGATGGCATTTTATTATTGTCCGTAGGTAACTGGTGTTCCAGTTTTCCAACTGGAATAACCCCACGATAACATGGAGGAATCCAGTAAAAAAGGATTTGTCCAGAACATAAGTATATCATTATTTATTTATAGTTTTGTGATATGAGTAACGAACATCACTCAGGCTTAATCTGATGGTACCAGCCAGCTAACTCAACTAAATTAGAGCTATTATACCTATCTATGGAAGAGTTGCATTAAATTACTAAGACGATTTTAAAACGGAACAGAAAAAGCTTGGGTATAACTTAATAAGTTTAGTTAATACCGAATTTCAATCACGATTAGCATGACTCCGTATGTTAGGGCCTTAAATGACGATTGGCCATATTCGCTCTCACTAGCTAAAGGCTGTGCACATAAATGTAGCAATAATTTGAAATTAAATTTTTGAAATTGTTTTGCATATGAAGTTGTCACAATCCTTATAGGTTTACACATTCAATCTGTCTTACGATATACCTACAGATGTAACTTTTTTATTTGTTGAATGATGTTTTACAAATACACAAATATTGACACTTAAAAATTGTATCATACATTCCGCCTAGAAAAAGAAAGCTATATGTCAAATCGGTTTATAAATAGAAATTAGTACACATTGGTAACTTATTTATGTTACACGTCAGAAGTTAATGTGCACACATATAATTTTATTTTACAAAAAACATAAACTATATAATTAACATTATTATCAATTAAATAAATAATTATTGAATTTCATATTACACATAAATAATATTTTCATTTACACATTTGCAATTCTTAAAATTTTGTATTTTTTTGTAATGGTGGAATTTACTTTTCGTAATACCTAACTGAGAAGAACCAGGCAACCTGGCTGATTGATTAATGTCATAGAAAAACAAACAACGCGTCTATTTGTAAAACGTCTTTGGGCTTAGTCATAGAGCATCACGGGCCACCGGCCTCGGCGGACCGGAGCGGATATAACGTTTATTACCGATGCAAAACAGTCTGTCATTTTTTGCGGGCGAAATGCATGTGACACACACACGCTACAAAAATCGTCTATTACTACGAAACTCACACCTTGACTTCAACAAAATACATAAAGAATTTCATGCACACATTTAAACATCTAGGCGATAGGTATAGGCATACTTGTGCTTGTACTTTGACAGAGGGGAAAGCCTGCATATTGCTCCCCTCCGGTCCGTGGCCGGTAGCCCGTGTTGCTCTATGGGTTTATAAAGTATTTTTCTATCTTATAGTATTTTTTTAAATAAAGATATCTCGTCTTGAAACGGCCATATTCCATTCAGCCGAATCAGCAAGCGCAAAGGGCTCTCAGAGCCGTTATTTTTACGAAGTATAAATAATTATATTCTTGTGTAAAATTACTTATAATTATGTTTATTATTACATTGTAAGTCATAAATAGTAATAGTAAACGAGATTGACGTTTTTTTTAATTTACATTACATTCGTTTTTAAAACATAATAGAAAAACATGTAATAACAAACCCGAAAATTTCCGTGACTTCAATTGCGTAACGTTTTTTAAGTGAAAGTTTTTTTTTATTTAGATTCTATGTCTAATGTGGAATGGTTTCAGTCCTAATTGATTACTTGTGTCTTTTATTTTGTCGTATTGTACAATAGATTAATTTAAATGCGTGTTAGAAAGCAATTTTAACACACGCGAAAAAACGAATTAAACTAAGGCTAAGTGCACACTATGGTTATTGATTATTTTTGAGATGTATATATTTTTTAATGGAACGGGTGTAGACGGTCTTTATCTACATACTTTACCGAGCAATCGATGAGAGTAGAATCTAAGCCCTCTCTTTCTAATATAAGAAACTGCGGAAGCTCACATTATATATTACATTAAACAAAATATGTATGATCTTCTTGCCACTAAATGATAGCATTCAGCGCTATCGTGTTCTAGTAGGTGGTAATTTGCGGCCTTGTAATTTCCGGCATAGAGGCACACCAACTTAGACGTCAGGCAGGTCTAACCATCAATGTGAACTGTATATTTTTATCTCCTATTCTAATCTATCTCTTATCTTATTTGACAATATTAATGCAATTTAACAATTTGTACACACCATTGTCATTGAATTTACAGAATATTACGTGTCAGTGTTAATATCATTTTATTCATTTTACAATCTGTAGGTAGGTAGGTGTGTCCAAATAGTGCACTGGTCGGCCAGTCATCAGTGCCATAGGTAAATGATTCATATTGCCCGCAAGAATAATAATACACATAGTATTAATGGCATAATATTAATGCACGGTAGGTACCCACATTATTATTTCGCACGCAAAATTAAAATAAGCACCACAGTATGCGCTTAGCCTTATTTTTTCATATAAGTAAAGATCGTTTCTATGGTGTATGATAATACATTTATTTTTTTATAAAATTGCTGCATTCATTGTTAATTCTAGGAATGTTTATTTTTACTGTTAGTGGTTTATGTTCTTGAGCCTTTTACACAACCATTAAATTATTTTGATGAAATTGTGACAATCTAAATAAATACAAACAGAAGTATGCTCATATATATATTTCATTCATCTATAAATTTAATAAATACTGAATGTTTGTGAAATAGGCTTTAATGGCTACTGCAAACCAATAGCAATATCAGCAAAAATATAACTATACAAAACAAAATCACTTTCAACGAGTGAAACTGTCAATATGTGTCAAAATGTTGTGTTTATGATCTGACGATTGACGAATATCTGTCAAAACAATGACGTCACAATCAAATTCTGACAATGGCGAACTATCGTACTTTCTAATCTAAAATCTTATTCTTCTAATTGACGTTTTAAGTTATAAAGGTTGGACGATCAATGTTAAGATTTTTAATAAATTGTTAGAAATATATTATTATTAAATAAATT
Organism: Macrosoma leucophasiata; assembly: GCA_036365455.1. Lineage (NCBI taxonomy): Eukaryota > Metazoa > Arthropoda > Insecta > Lepidoptera > Hedylidae > Macrosoma > Macrosoma leucophasiata. Next base: position 4,738,584 of record JAWQUS010000022.1, on the reverse strand, counting down.
TATTGTTAAATCGTAGGAAATGTATGAAAATGTCGATGTTCAAATCGCACAAAGATAGTAGAAACTTTCTGTGTAATTATTTAGTTTTTATTTCAATAGCCGATACTATAGTGATTCTTTTCAAAATTAACCTTAAAAACTGCCAAAATATTAGTTTGTTTTTCAGAAATTTCCTTTAAAATGTATGTATTATTTTTTCGTACTTAAATTTAATACCTAAAGTGTAGGTAATTTTGACATTCTAAATTAAATGTTAAATTTAAATTAAGGCAAAGATTGAGGGATGGTCAATTTTAGGGGAGTAAATGGTACAAAATGGCGTATCGAAGCCGCTGGTCAGTTATTTTTTGTTACATTTGAAAAAAAAACAGTATTGTGTACAGCGTTATTTTACACTTTTTTTTTTAATTTAAAATAAAAGAAATATTAGAAGCTTGTTGTTGTTATGAAGCATAACATTCCGTTAGTTCAAATCGATGTTGAAATCCGAAAAAACAATATTGTTATATTGTATACATTTATAAAAGTTTTATAGTGAAAAAATGTAGTATATTTATAGATGTACCTACATACCAGTAGCTTGTTGTTTAGGTAAGTAGACAGTTCGTTAAGTGAATTAGTTGCAAGTGTGTTAAGGACTTAATCGTAATTTTGACAGTTGACAGTTGTGTTTTTCCTTTCAAAAACCCCTCCGAACAGAGCTTCAAACGATTTTAGAATGCGAACAAAAAACATGTAATTAGAAAAAAATAAGATACAATAGTCCTATGATAGTCCTAGATATAGTTTTCTGAGCCAATGGGTTACCGTTTGGGTGTTGTAATTTATTCCGTCATAGTGGACTAGTTTGAAAAATGTGTGCCTCATTTGTCGAGTTTATCGCTTATTTGGTATTTATAAGCTCAGAAATGGGAGCATGACAAAACTAGAGCAACCAACTTTTTTGTTACACCTGACATTTCTAAGGCTCAGTAATCGATGTTGTCATAGACTCAGAACTTAGCTAAAAAAATGTTGAAAACTATTTTTTACTCTCGGGTTTTTGGCATGGCAAAGGGTCTTGATACCTTGGGTCCGAAAGTGCTTTTTCATTATTTTTGCTATGCATTTTAAACTGTTGATTTTTAAAATGCTAAAGCGTATCTAGTTGTAAGCTCGTGTGCATTGTTTTCACATTATATTTGAAGCATATCCTGGGTAATGGTAGGAGAGTAAAAATAAAAAAAAAATATTGTAAGTAAAAATTTTGAAAGGTCAAAAATGAGAGGAATTATTCTATAAATGTATATATTATTAAAAAAAAACTAGTAATATTTTCGTGCATTAATGCGAATGGAAAAACCTTGAGATTCGTGTAGAGATACAGTTTTATTCACTTTCAATCTTCCGTGTACTACCTCTTTATTGCTTTCTACTCGTAAATATATTTTTTAATTTCAATAGCGGTATTTTTAAGGCCGCCACAAATGACTTGTGCCTCATAAGTCGTTTATTTTATTAACAAACAAATGCTTCTATTTCCGACAATTGTGATGTACAATATTGTAACATATCAAAAAATTTCGTTTTCAAATTACGCCTTCGACGAAGATATATTTTCATGAAATATTCTAAATAAAAAAGAGATATCTATATTTTTCGCAGCATGAGTGAAATTATTTTTAACTACTCTACAGCTAAGCTACTTATTCTTCATAGCACAAAGTGGTTCCAATTCTTATCTATTTATTAATAATTTACCGCCAAAATAAAGATTTTCTATTAAACTTCGACGTAATGTAGTGTTCGACAGTTTAGTAAAAAAGTTTGTAGAAAAAATAACGATCTGTCATAAACTTCGCGCGCTTATAAATGTCATAGATCTCCATCTTTGTATGTTTGACAGCTTGTGTATCGTTCAGAAAACAGCTCAAACGATGTTAATGTATGCGATCGGTGTCTATTTTGTGCAATACTGTATTTAAATGTTATTGATTAGGAGAATTGTGATTTTAACAATATAGTTGATTATTTTAACGTATAGTTAATGATATAACGTTTTAAAATTATATGTAATAATATCATGTAACAGTTAAGGAATCAGTGTTTAGATATAGAAAGGTTAAAAATGTATTTATAGACTGTTGGGTTTTTAAGTACAGATTATATTGGCTTTGTCTTATTTCATTTATATGCTTCTCTTGAATTAAATACATTATTGGTGTGAAACTATGAATGTAAACACGAATTATGTTTAATTTTTAAATCTTTTAAAGCAATTAGCTGTATGTTCATATTATACACGTATTATAAAGTGTTGACAATCATAATGTATTGTGTGTTTATTATTATACTTATGAGATTGATTATTCCCAAATAAAATATTGAGTTAAATAAAATTGTGTATCATTAAGTTGAAATGGAAGGGTAAATTAAAGTCACTTGTAGAAATTTTGTATTTTTTATTGAATAACTTTTCTATTACTATTGTATCAATATCACAAACCTTACGTATAATAGGCAGTATTCAAGAAAAAAGCCGATCAACTTCTAAAAAAATCGACACACAAAATGTGCCGGTACATTAATAGAATGTACCATACAGACCATTCTTTTCCAACAATGGTGTCTGATTTGTAACAGTTTTCAACAAAAACCAGGAAGGAAACGGCCTTTGAATTTAGTACATTGTTATCCCATTGAGGTAATCAAATAGAAAGCATCTGGAAATTGAATTATTGGAATCACTAGGCCGAACGTTATTTTGTTCCATGTCGAAATAGGAATGAAATAAATTATAAAATAAAGCTGTCGCAAAACGCGCGAATTTTGACACTGTTTGCACAGATAATTAATTCTATTTTTTTTTTATTTAAGCCTTAGGTTTCTCTTCCTCTTTCTTTGCTTCTTCTGGAGCTGGTGTGGGGACTTCGGGGTACTCCAATTTGGCGCCAGCCTCACAAGTGAAGATTGGACAACATCCAGGGAAGGGAGCGGTCTTGTTGGTCTTGTCTGGAAGAAAATAATTATAATTCTTATTAAATCGAAACACACTGGTGTTTATTGTATTTTACTGGTGGGAGAGCTCCAGAGACGGAGCTCGAGTAGGCACCACCGCATTACCTAATATACTTGCCGCTAAATGGTAGAGTTCAGTACTATCGTGTTCCGGTCAGGTGGTAATGTACAGCCCTGTAATTTCTGGCACAGATGCATAGGCCTTAGGCCTCAGGAGTGGTAACCCATCTACATTTTGACCTTGGTCTTTGTGTGGGTGTCTATAGGCTGCAGTCATCACTTAACATCAATGTGAACTGCATGCCTACATTACATAAAAAAAAATATCACGATATTTACGTAACTTCACGTAATCGCCGAAGAGGTAAATGCATGCATTCAAGCATACTTGCTAACACCCACGATTCGCCGGTTACGTTTTGGCTCATGTAACAGGTGGCGAGCCTGTTGACATCTCCGGGTACATTACCAAACTCAGAGGTACTGGGAAACTTTCAGAAAATGGAAAAATCCCTATAGAACCAGAGATAAAGGATTTTACATCGTTATCTCTGATAGTCCCCGACCCAGGAATCGAACTCAGCGTAGTATTAGTAGGTATTACACGGTCACGGTATTTAAATTATAGTAGTTTGGTAATAATAAGGTGGTCATTCCACACTTATTACCACAACACCAGTTTTTATAACTAAATTATTAGAGCAGAAAATCTGTGTCACTCGTATTACGTGGCATAATGGAGATAACTTTTTCTGTTATGTCATTTTGTATACACAATAATATTATAGACAAATGGAATTGGAGTTTTGGCGGGAACCTTGAAAGGGGCGTATGGTGCTCATATTTATTTCATTTTCTTGGTGTATTTTTAAGTTATATTGAATAAAATTGGTGGCATTTTGTTTGATATAGGTTTATTACACTGCCCGTGTATAGTGAAATAGAATAACAGTGCGAAAACACGACCTTTAAGGTTGCCTCCAAAACTTCATTGTAAATGTTCTGGTAAAGTAGCCATCGCTTTACTCGAATAACTTGATTGTAACTCACTTGACTGACATATTATACTTGATAACTTATATACTTGATAATTACATATTATACTTGATGACCATAATAAACTAACTTTTACGCTGCTTTAATAAATATGAAATATCGTTTTACTTAACACTGGCAATATGCGTAATAGCGATGCCATAATAACAAAAAAAAAATGGAATTGATAGAGGTGACAGAAGGTTGAAAAAACAGTATGAAAAAATTGTAATAATTCATGCAATTTGAATAGTACATACTCAAATGGCATATTGGTCTTTAGTCATACTGATAGTATATTTCCGCCTGTTTTTTTTTATGAAGAGGCAAACAAGCATACAGTTCAAATTGATGGTTTGGTAGTAGTGTAGAAAAACATGTAAGTATATAGTAATACCAGCTTGGGCCTCTTGATTCCCTACAAAGACACGCCGTTCGTATCGTTAACGATCCACGACTTACTGACAGGCTCAGACATCTGAGCCTGCGCAGAGAGATAGGGAATTTATGTGTTTCATATCGATTCTACAATGGTGAGTGCTCTGCTGAACAGTTAGATACAGTGCCACCGTCTCATTTCCTACACCATAAAACCTGCCGAATAGAGAAATTCCACTCTCACCGACTGGACACCCGGCAGTGCTCAACGGTGCGGTTTTCGCGGTCGTTTCTTCCCAGAACGCGCAAATTGTGGAACGAATTCCCCCCTGAGGTGTTCCCTCGGTGCTACAATATGGGGTTCTTCAAAAATGTAAATAGGCGACGGTGACCACTCTCCATCATGTAGCCTGTGTGCTTGTCTGTCAACCTAATGACGTAAAAAAACATAAAAAATCGTACCGGAATCCAGTTTGCATTTGGGGTTAGCCAACGGCAGCGGGCCGCAGTCTTCGACCAGCTCGAGCAGTCTTGGAGGCTGGTCTTCGCTCACGACACAGGTGCTGCGGCCGCAGAAGGGGGCGAGGTCCCAGGTGTTGCCGGGCTCGACCGTCGCGCACCGAGTGGACGCGAAGCACAAGCCGGGGAAGTCTGCAAGAAAAAAATTGGTTTAGTTTTTTGTTGTTACGGACAACGATTGGTATTGGTGTTATTGAAATAGTCTTTTTTATGTAATGATGGTGGTAATCAAGCATGCAGTTCACAGATTTTCACTGGTGGTAGAGCTCCAGTGACGGAGGTCGCGGGCGTAGGCACCACCATTACCTAATATACTTGTCACTAAATGGTAGTGTTCAGCACTATCGTGTTTCGGTCAGGTGGTAATTTCCGGCACAGAGGCATAACACCTTAGGCCTCAGGAGTGGTAACGCATCTGCATTTTGAACTTGGTCTGTTTGTGGGTGTCTATAGGCTGCAGTCATCACTTAACATCAATGTGAACTGGAAGCTTGTTTACCACATCCATAACTAAAAAAAAAAGGCTGGTATTTCAATACAACTCGTAAAAATCTGTATTAAAACCGGACGTCAAAATGCAGATGCGTTACCCTTCAGAACTACGTTATTTTGACTCTATAATAGTTTTTACGGAGGCATACGTTACCAAGTAACAGTTGATGGTAAGTAACAGTGTAGCCCAAAGACATACACATAGAAACCAGAGGTCAAAATATAAATGCGTTGCCCCTCTGGGTTATTTTTTAATAAATTACGCGACCATACAATTAATAAGATTTGATTAGATAGATAGGTATCCGTTTACTGAAATGGAGCAGATTTTCGAAGGATCATCTATGTACAACGTGTAACAGGATTGAATGTACAACCCGAAACTAGTTAGTTCAGAATCGATAACCGAATCGATTTCAGACATTTTTGATATTAGTAATATTTTGTCCCAAAGTTAATTAAAATTAAGGAAATTGTGGTCACCCATTTGGTGTGGCGAGTGTTAAATAAGGGTACGCAAGTTACGCTACATCACTTTTTTTTGGTTCGTGTTTTATGTGTGGTCGAAGGTAGAGGTAGGGTAAGTATTGCATAGGGTGTGCATACTGTTCGTACAAATTGAGGACAACTTATTTTTTAAATAAAAATTTTAAATACATAAATATGTCATTTCAGTTCATGTATTATGATTATAACTCGATTTTCTAATCGAGATGTTAAATAGTGTGCATTATTCCCGTTACATGTTGTATATAAAAATCAATTGCTGTTTGTTAGTCTCGCTATAACTCGAGAACGGCTCTACCGATTTGGTTAATTTTAGTTTTGAATTATTTCTGGAAGCCCAGGGAAGGTTTAAAAGGTAAGAAAATATGAAGAAATTGAAGGAAAATAGTAAAAACCACAATTTCATTTTCCCACACAAATAGTCCGTATCTATCAAACCTTGACTCATTATTTCATTCTCAGGCAATACGAAGTTTGCCGGGTCAGCTAGTTACTAAATAAATGTCAAATAGCACTGAGGTTTATCCTTACAGCTATAAAAATATATAAATTACGACCGTACTAACTATTCATACATTAAAATGCAATCACATAAATCTAAGACCTTCAATGCATTAGTCCTACGATCACTAGAACGTTCACGAAACATTTAAAATTGGAACGAGGTTAATCTAGACTAGAACTTAAAGCTTTGTTCAGTATGGCCTCGTGTTTAGAGCGTAAGAAAGCAAATTTAGCTCATTTAACCATCATTAAACTCATTAAATCCGCAAAAATCAGTGTGATCTTATTACTAAATGTTCAAATTTGTGTTTCTGTTTGTTCGTCCGTTTATCGACTCGTTAGGGAGTCCTGTATTTTGGCAAAAGAAAGATTTAGGATTTCGAACATTTTGTTATCAGAAAAATTACAATTTTGATACCAGAAAAAACATATTTTCGCTGAAAATACTAATAATAGAATCTTAGTACATTATGTACTAGGAGTAATATTACTTTTAAATATGATTATTTTGTCAGGCTAACATAAAAACAGTTTATAAGCAAATACATTTTTTTTTTGTATTCGTACTTTTACTATTTTATCAAGAAGTGAAAAAAAAAACAATTTAAATTATACCCAAAATTGAAATAGGTAGTTTTTCATGTTTTTTTGATATCCTATTAAAAAATATATTAATTCCAAAATATTTTTACTAAGTAGGTGTGTAATTATTTGTTTAAGATTTTTAAATTACGATTACCTACACTGAAAAACCTTTGTCAAAATAAAAAAAGCCTTTAAGAAAATAGAAAAATAGAATAAAATTATTTGCTTATAATTTTTTTTCATTCATTTTTAACCAAAAATCTTCGCCAAAGTTTTACCTACCACAGCCTAAGAACGTATATGTTTTTCTTGTACTGTGGTTTTACTATGCAAACAACTGTCAGAGTACCACTATAAATTAATTCCGGCCTCACCATTTCAACCCACGATCTAAGTCCGAATGTTTCCGCAATTTACTAAAACAGTTGAGTAATACAGGTAACGTGCAATTACCCAATTACAGTGTAAAATAAATTGGTTAGTAACGTTTCTATATAGAAAGTGTATATACACTAACCCCCTTATTCATGAACGTATTTTAGCTAAAGTGTTGCTAATCTCTCCTTTGTCTTTTTCTATCCTGCACATTTGACAATGCAACTGACAAAGACAAAGCATTCTATAGCTAAAACGTATTTAATGTACATTTATGAATAAGGGGATAAGGATCCAATACAATTTGAGAATTATTTTGACTGATACCTATATGATTTTATCTAAAGCAGCTCTCCCAATTTTTACTTTACTTTCTTATACTTTAGTAACTGCTGGAGCTTTTGTTAGGTTTTTATTTTATGTTTTCTTTGAAACAGATAAGGTTGCAGAAAATATATTTTTACTATGACAACCTTTTTAAACTCGAATAGGTACATGTGATTAAGTAAATGAGTATGTCAGTTTTGCTTCCATTATTCTCTGCTAATAGATATATCTCATGGTTGGACGTTGCCATCACATTCAGTATAGCTGGCGAATCATTTATTCTATATAATGATAATAAAAGAATTCGATAAATAAAAAATACTGCAGTCATCACTTAACATCAATGTGAACTGAAAGTTTGTATGCCACGTTCATTAAAACAAAATTGTCGCGTCGATCACGCTTCCCGTTTCGTAATAAGTTTCACTACCAACTCAATGAGGCATTGACAGTTGAAGGTTATCGATATTTCCTAGATCAGTATCGTACATACATAAAATTACAATCGAGTAATATACTTCTTGGAAATGTTGAGAAATCGATTTAATGTTATTCGTAAAGTTACGTGACAACTTTTTATATAATCATGTGTAAACAAAGAATGGACTCGATCTTTTTATCAACTGAGAAAAAAAAAACAAAAAATATACTTAAGTTTACACATTTTTTTTTTTAATAAATTTGAAATTATAAAGGCTTTATTTGTTTTTTCTATATTGCCTTCTCATGTGACATTTTAAACGTAAGTACTCGTTGATACGTCAACGAGTACTTACGTTTTTTCTAGATGTTAATGTAAGTTTAAAATAAATCGATATTTTTCGGTTTCAATGCTTGATACCTTATATTTCACGTTCAGATTTTTATTTTTTAATTTCTAAAATTACGTACTTTTTAAAAATTAATAAAATAACTTTCTAAATTTTTTTTTATTGCTTTATAAAAGGGCAATAATCATGATCAACTTTTCACGAAAACACAATAGTGCTCAACACTATCATTTGGCCTCAGATAGGTAATGCGCTGGTGCCTACGCCCTCGAGCTCCTTCACTGGAACTCTTCCACCAGTAAGTTTATTATATTTAAAACTAAATATCATTCATGAGTCCATAAAACATCCCCCAAGTATTACCAAACGCGGAAACTAGTCAGTGAAAGCAGTCCGCCTGGATGTCAAAATGTAGAGCGCGTGCCTCGCGCACGTTACGCCGGGTCACCCGTGCTAATCCATATTGTAATCATCATGCAATCGCCACAAAGGTAATAATGGAACATTCGAGATTAATATTACGTATTTGTTTTATACAATCGTCGAAGGTAAGACGGTATTTTGTTTTATAATTAATCATGATGGCAAATATTCACGATGTTTCTTTGAGCTGTTATCATCTAAATACATCATATTTGGATAAGCCTATAGACACCTGTATAAAAATCTTGCTTTTATAAAAGCCATAAACCAACACTATACTTCGCCTGTATTCCCGAAGAGATAAACAGAGTTCAATGCAAACCTACATTCATGCATACAAAAATAGATGCAAGCCTACAATTTGCCACTTACGTTTTGTCTCATGTAATAGGTGGCGAGTCTATTGACATCTCTGCCCATCCTATTGTCTTTTGACATCTCTTAACATGTCCCAAAGATGACAGTAGAAACTTTCGAAAAATCCCAAAATACTATTTTACGCATTGATTTATGATCGAAGATTTAAATTATACAATATGACAATAAACTAATGAACTTACTCCCTTGTTCATAAACGTATTTTAACTAAAGTGTTGCAGTGTTAATCTCTCCCTGGTCTTTTTCCATCCTGCACATTTGACAATCAACTGACAAATACAAAGCATTCTATAGCTAAAACGTATCTAATGTACGTTTATGAATAAGGGGGTTAGTATATAATGTATAATTAAATAATACCTGTCATAAACACTTACTAAGTGAATAACTTTGATCTTGACGAATAAGTTTTTCTTTTTCTTCATTTATTATCATTGAAGGAATTGAAAAATTTTATGATTATTATGTTTTAACCAAATAGTTTAAATTTTAATTTTTAATTTACTATTAATATATGATTTTGCTTTTACTATATGTAATGGTTATTCGCTCTAGGTAGTCTATGATTTATTGACGTTTTGAAAGTATCTGTAAAGATCTATTCGAAATAAAAATATTTTCTATTTCTATTTCTATTTCTACTAAAACGTAATAAATAAATGCCAATTTCGATTGACACGTTAATTAAACAATAATAGTTAACAATAAATCGTTAAACAATATAAATTACCGGATCATTACCGGTTTATTTCCCGTAACAACGTAAAGTTGGCTTAACGACTATTTCGTAAGTTTTGTGCAATATATTAGAGACTTTTTTACCAAAAAAAACTTTTTATTTTATGTAAGGAAGGTGGCAAACGAGCATGCAGCTCACATTGATGTTAATTGATGACTGCAACCTATAGACATCTACACAAAAACCAGAGGTCAAAATACAGATGCGTTGCAACCCCTGAGACCTATGTTGTTATGTCTCTGTGCTAGTTATTACTTGGCCTTACAATATCATCTAACTGGAACACTGCAGCACTAAAAATTACCATTTGACGGCAGATAGATAAGGTAATACGGTGAGTTCACATCTTCGAGCAACACTTAAAAGAACTCTAAAATAATCTATATTAGTTATCTAGTCAACTAGTGTTGAGTTCTCTTCACTTTTTTTTATGTAATGGAAGTGGTAAACAAGCCTGCAGTTCAAATTGATGTTAAGTTATGACTACAGCCTATAGACACTTACACAAAGACCAAGGTCAAAATGCAGATGCATTACGGTTCCTGAGGCCTAAGGTGTTAAGTCTCTGTGCCGGAAATTACAAGGCCGTACATTACCACCTAACTGGAACACTATATTGCTGAACACTACCATTTAGCGGCAAGTATATTAGGTAATGTGGTGGTACCTACGCCCGCGAACTCCGTCACTGGAGCTCTACCACCAGTAAAAATTACCAGTAACAGTCGTTACTTTTTTTTTATTTCCAACAAAAGAAAACCGTTCAATCATTTGACAATTGTCGATTATTATAATTAGTAACATAGTTGAATCGATTTTCTTTACCGGTTTTTAACAAACGCGTGGGAGAATTCAAACAATTGACAGCAAAAATTAGTTCCAATCTATTTGCAATACGTCAATTGTTACTTTTTTTAAGGGGCACTGACTTTCATTGTCCTTTGTTTCCTCATAATAATACAATGTCCGATTTAATTTTGTTATGTCTCTGTGATAGTTACTACTTGGCCTTACAATATCATCTATCCGGAACACAGCAGCACTAAAAAATACCATTTGACGGCAAGTAAAATAGGTAATACGGTAAGTCTACGTCCTCCAGCAACACTAAAGGTACTCTAAAATAAACTATATTACTTATCTAGTCAACTACAGTTGAGGTCAACTGCAAGGCGTTTACGAAATCGATGGAGGTAGCTACATATAATTTTTCAAACTTCTGTCAGACAAATGTCACCTCAGTCTGCCCGGGACCACGGAAGCTGAAAAGCGACCGAAACGTCGGGTTGATTCTAAAAATCATTTTAGTTTAATATACGCGAGATAAATCCGTAAAAATAGTTTTATTTCAATGAGTGTAGCTCGCGAAAACCTAAGAACATATCAACTACAGTTGAGTTCTCTTCACATTTGTTACTTTTTTTTTTATTTCCAACAAAAGCATACAATTATTTGACAATTGTCGATTTATTATTAATAGTAACATAGTTGAATCGATTTTCTTTACCTGTTTTTAGCAAACGCGTGGGAGAATTCAAACAATTGACAGCAAAAATTAGTTCCAATCTATTTGCAATACGTCAATTGTTACTTTTTAAGGGGCACTGACTTTCATTGTCATTTTGTTTCCTCATTATAAAACAATATCCGATTAAATAAACAATGACAACGAAATCGTGTATAGTTGAATAGATCTCTAAACATTCGTATGACGGAATATGTGAACGTGTGGGAAATATACTTAGCAAAAATATATTGCAAGCTTATTATGTATTCGAAACTCAAAAATGTTTTTTTTATGTAATGGAAGTGGCAAACAAGCATGCAGTTCACATTGATGTTAAGTGATGACTGCAGCCTATAGACACTTACACAAAGACCAAGGTCAAAATGCAGATGCGTTACCTCTCCTGAGGCCTAAGGTGTTACGCCACTGTGAAGGAAATTACAGGGCCGTACATTACCACCTGACCGGAACACGATAGTGCTGAACACTACCATTTAGCGGCAAGTACAATATTAGGTGACGCTGTGGTGCCTACGCCCGCCCGTATTTCCTCATTATAAAACAATATCCGAATGAACTAAAAATAATAACAAAATCGTGTTTATTACAGCAAAAACTTCGTTTCCTTAATAATTCGAAACAATTGACCTTGTGTTCTGTTACCGCTGAAAAATTGTTCACTCATTAAATCCTGGTACAAGAACAGTAGGCGTTTTCACTTGATAAAAAATGCCCTGTGTTCATTAGAGAAAAATTAATAAGAGATATAATGTCAAAAAGTCAAGTGACATATCGTGGAGCACTACAGATTTATCTAGAGAGAGAAAGGATTGAGAAACTTAAATTTAATAATGAGATAAGTATGGATATGTCCTGTGGTACACAATTGAATATTCAAACTAGTCGTAAAACATATAGTAGTGTAGTAGCTGAAACGTGTTCATCAAGTAAAATTGCTGAAGAACAGTCTGAACATACATTACCTAACGAAGATCATAATGTAGAACAAAGTTTCAATCAAACATCACGACAGAAAAAAACAACAAATAAAAAAAGGAGTAAACAACAGACTGAGAATTAAATTAAAATAATTTGCTAAAAAAAGTCAAACGTGAATTTTACCAAAAAGAACTCAGTGATGCTCGTGGTAACTCGAAAGAGACCTGGAAGATCTTAAAAAGAATTTCTTTCATTCCTGAGCGTAATCACGTTTTGTTCAGACAAAGAAAAAAAAACAGAGAATATGTAATAATACTACATATAGAATGGACACTTCGACGTCAATCAACACTCAATCTCTTTCCTTCTTATCGGCGACGGTTGGTATTTTGTACGTGCTACGCACACAGGTGCACGTGTAAATACACGTCACTGATTGATGTCTGTGTAATAGATACTAAATTAAGCGTTTGTATGGAATTTTGGCGGAGTGTCCGCGGTGTGTTTAAACAACAAACTAAAGAACGTAATAATAGTGCCTACTACATTTTGTACGCCACTTCGTTCGCGTAAGTATACTTAAAAAATCCTTAAGGAACCTCTGAAGGGGATAAAAAGTATCCTATGTATTACAGCCATATATACTCTACCTATGTACAAAATTTCATCGAAATCGTGATTGAACAACAAACAAACATCCATTCTTTCACATTTATAATAATTTAATAGTAGCAAGATTAATCAGACGTGGTTTAACAAGATTATTTTCACTTAAATCTGTTTTTTTTATTTCATTTCAAGATTATTTATTTATCACCAGTTTTTAGAGAGTGAATTGAAACAAATGAGTCAATTTAGACAATTCCATCACCATTATTTAGGTCTGTTCCGGCAAACTTCGTATTGCCTCACAATGAAATAATGTATCAAAGATTGATTTATACGGAGTATTTGTATGGGAAAATGAAATTGTAGTTTTTACTATTTCCCTTCAATTTCTTCATATTTTCTTACCTTTTAAACCTTCCCTGGACTTCCAAAAATCATTCAATACCAAACTAAACCAAATCGGTCCACGCGTTGTCGAGTTTTAGCGAGACTAACGAACAGCAATTGATTTTTATAATATAGATTAAGAAAACAGATTTTTCATACGAATATACATTGTCGCGACAAAATGTATTGTTTTTCACGATTACTAAATTACCTTGTACTATCTGACAATCCCACTTAATTTTGTGTTGCCAACAAAAAAAGTGATTTTGCAAAACATGACAAATATCTTTTACCATTTCAAGACCATTAATTTTAAATTGTATCTCTAATAAAGCTTTATAAAAAGTTTAAGATAAAATTAGAGTGCAGAATCTTGTGTGTTAATTCAATACATTATTTCATTGTCAAAAGTAACAGTTGTATAAGTACAAATTGAAATTTGAAATTAGAATGGCATTAAAAAATGGCATAAGATAAAAGAATCATGGCAAGTTTCATATATTGATTTGTACAAAAATAAGGTAGAAAAAAGTACAAGGTAAAACGGATTAGAAATATTATCAAGGAAACCTAAAGAACATTTTGAGTATCAGAAAATGTTATTTAGGTTCACTGGATAATATTTCCATGCTGTTTTACCGTGTACCTTTTTTTCATTTTTTCTGTACAAATTTTGCCATGATCCTTTTGTCTATTGACAAAGAGTCCTTCTGTGTTTCTGTTTAGAGCCATGACTCTACAATTATTGTTTTTAGTGTTCAATTAGTTAATGAATCATCCAATTCTATTCTCATGAATTTCTTGTACTATCTTGAATCGAATGGCCAATGATGGTCCAGGATTTATATGAGACTAGCTCTTACGCAGGGCTTCGCTCGCATTTTTTATCTTTCCTAAAAACTTTTTTTTTATAACTGAAAGGAGCCCATATAACTTTTAATACCTTCAAAAATATGTGTATCTACGAGTACATAGTTTCATGATGAATGGTTAAGTAGTTTTAGCGTGAAAGTGTAACAAACAAACTTACATTCGAGATCGAGATGATCTTGAGAGATTTAAGAAAAATCCCAAAGATATGAAATAAATGAGTTCCTAAAATAGGAACCGAACTCCATAAAATGTGCCTTCTTGAATTTAATTTCGAATTCAAAACATAATTGATTCGGTTAAAAATAAAACGTTTGCGACAAAATATGATGTTATAATCGTATATCTACTGTTGCATTTCATGCAATTTTTGTGTTCTATAGGCTGAATGATCGGTGTCCGTTACCGAAAAAATAAGCCACTGTCAGTTTCGAACAAGTATTTACGTAACGAAATGTGACATCGCATTTGTGCATCTATCACTTTCACGTTATTCTCGAATGTTCCAAGGCTACCACTCACTTAGCTCCATTTTATAACCTTACGTCGTCTGACTCAATGTTTTTTCTTGTTATAAAAGGACACCAGGAAATTCAATTAGCTACGTGACATACGCACAGATAAAAAAAGCTGTTTGACTTTTTTGTTTTTTTTTTCGGATTTAGGCTGTAGGTTTGTTGTATATCAATTCAGTCATATTTTTTGTGAACTATTCTTCCATATTTATTTAAAGAAAAATGGAAAGAAAAGTTTGACTTCAGGCGAGACTCGAACTCGCTGCCACTGGGAATCTAGTCCAGCCGCTCTTCCAACTGAGCTACCGAAGTCCTGCCCGATTTGCCTTCAAATTTTTCTTTCCATTTTTCTTTAAATAAATATATTTTACAAGCATGTGTTAATGCGAAATAATATAATAAACTATTCTTCCATAGGTAACGTAATTGACATAACTATACCACACCGCGGACACTCCGCCAAAATTCCATACGAACGCTTAATTCGGTCTCTATTATACAGCATCAAATCAGTGACGTGTATCTACACGTGCACCTGTGTGCGTAGCACGTAGAGAATACCAAATGTCACCCATAAGAGGGGATGAGGTTGGGTGAGGCGGAGAAATCGGGCGGGACGTCGAAGTCGAAGTGTCCATTCTATACGTAGTAGGTACCTACCCATTATTACATATTCTCTGACCATACCAAGAAGAGAAGACCTTAAGAATCCATAATAACCCAATGTTCTTGATATTATTCCTAAAGTATAGGATAATTAGTAAAGCACGAGAAGTGTAAGTACCAGTAAAAATTATTAAAACAGATTATCATAATTGAAACAATCAAAAACAGTTATCTTCAATTGATCAGATAACAGCAAATTGCGAAATGGGTTTCGGAATACAAAACCAGTTTTTAAAGTCAAAACCCTCAACAGGTTTATCTGCGATGGCTCGTGAACTCATTACATCATTACACAAGTTTTTTTTTTTGCAAACGTAATAAATTTTTCGAAATTCAAAAGAGGACCTTTGCCAAATGTCACTTTTATTTGTGTCGTTTCGTTTTACGCATTTTTTATTGTTTTCATTTTTCATTTTTTATTATTATTTTCTTGAATATTGACATTATGGTTCAGCAAAAACATTTTTTTATAAAAGAGATTTTTTATGTCATAAGAATGGTAAACAAGCTTACAGATCACATTAATGGTAAGTAAATACTGCAGCCTATAGACATTTATGTAAAAACTACTATACGTAATATAAATGCGTTACCATGAACTCTAAGGTAGGACACTAGTGGACAATGAACACTAGCTTTTAGAGGCAGATAGATTTTAGCTAATAAGGTGTCTTGTCCCTCAAATTCCTCTATCTTCAATAATAACGTTCTTGAAAATGAAAATGTTCATGGGTCATCTTCGAGTAAGCCAGACAAAATTATAATTTAAAAATACAGTTTTTAATTAAAAGCTCACATAAAGCATTATGAATAAATGTTCTTTATGTAGGTATATATTATGAGCATATTCCTCATGAAAAAGAAGCAAAAAAAAATATATTATCAAAAAGTTTCTATTAATCACATCAATAAAACTGGCATGTCTGTCTTTTAGTTTACATAAAACTAAACTCGCACATCATACATGCCAATTTGTCTTAAATGAAGGAATAATTACAAAAAATCCACAATTGACTGCCCATCTAAACCGCAACGGTGTGGAACATTACTAAATCAATGTCCCTGAGCAACGATCCGTGGTAATTAACAAGATTCTTCATAAATTTACCGTGTTTTAATTCAGTTTACCATAGATAACTAATTAATTTGTCTAGTCAAATTCACTGAGTTGTATAATTAGGCTAGATAGATGATTTGCACATTTTTTATGTAATAAATGTGGCAAACAAGCATGGAGTTCACATTGATGTTAAGTGACGACCCCAGCCTATAGACAAACAAAGACCTTTGTTGTTATGTCTCAGTGATAGTTAAAAATATGGAACAGTAGAATTCAATTTTGAATTCATAATAAGAATTCATTTCGATTCCGTAAAATAGGTATGACATCTAATACAAAAATAAATTAATCAACTTTAATAGAAAGGGATAATTTTAATGAGATAACAATAATTAATGTACCTATGACATAAATCAAGAACATAATATTTAGAAACAGTAATATCACAGTCTAAAGAAAAAGAAACATGTTAATTGTGGTAATATTAGACTCTACATAGCTTCAAACAAAAAAATTCAATATCTTAAGACTTTATGCAAATGGATCAATGATCATTAAAAAGTATCATAATAATATGTCACTAAAAACTAGCGCAACTGCACACTAAGTATAATAGTCAAGTAGGAGGTAGTCAATAAAGCTGAGAACTACACACACATTACCACACATCTATCTGCCGATAAATGCTGATGTTCAGCACTATCGTGTTCCAGTTAGATGGAACACAATGGACAGAAATATAACAGCTATGGTCTTTAGGGTGGCAACGCATCTGCATTTTCACTTCTGGTGTTTGTGTGGGCGCATGGTGGTGCAGTCATCACTTAACATCAACACCAATTTGAACTGTGAACTGCATGCTTGTTTGCCAGTTTTGTCACCTTTTTCTTTTCTTTCTCTTCTGGCAAAGAGTCGGATGTAGACTATAACGCCATTGGTCGTGTTTTCGGATTGGGTTTTTAGACTAGGTTTGGGTTAAAACGGGGAAACTTGGGATACGATTATTACGAATATGATTAAAAGTATGAGTACGGTAGACGAGGAATTGCCAACTTCATTACATAAAAAATTTGTCTACATGTGATGTACCAAAGATTATAATTGAATAATTCAAATTCCGTAACATTCAAAGACTACAAAAATAATCATTGCAAAATCTAAGGCTGTATGCAAATAGGCCAGTGCTGGTTAAAAAAAAGTACCATATGTCATTACAAAGCGCGCGCAACTTCCCGTTAATTACTTAACTGGACACGGGCCTCATATTAACTGATGCTATGATTGCTAATGCCTTGCTATTGCAGCCATTGCGAAATTTCCGCACTGAATTGCATCGCAGGCACTGGTACTGTACTAATGTTTATTTCAAAAATGATTATGAATTGTTAAAATTTTATAGAACAAATCGTAACAATTAAACTTTCTGTACCCGATTCTTTGCCAGAAGAGATCAAAAAAATATATTTAAATTTGACACGGACAACTGTTGTTTTTTTTTAAGGAAAGATAGAAAAAGTGCAACGGAACAAATGCCTATGGTTATATACCTTGAAATAAATTTGAATAATTTCATTTAGCGTCGTTGTGGTAGCCTATTCAAATAAGACGTTAAAATTTCGCTAGCGACAACTTTATTGACTAAGTTAAGGTGCCCACTGAAAGTGAATGCGCGAAAGTAGGTATCGCTGAACTTTGTGAAAGTGTACATTTCACAAAGTTCTGTACATTTCACATTTCTGTCTAGCATTTAAAATAAACTTTATTAATTTTATTTCAAAATCCCTGTTTAAATTTTCTCTCGTATTTAGAGGTCAAGGTCAAGGTTATGACAAACCTTTCCATATTTAAAATTTTAAAAAATCGTGTTACAGATACTAAAAACGTATATTTTTAAATGTAGAGCAGAATTTTCAACTGACAACATATTTAGCTTAAATAATAATTATAAAAAGTTTTGTTGCTCATCAGTATCCTGTTGTGTAGGTACCACTTATTGAATAATGAATGATTTACATAATTCAATGATTGATTTATATCAAGGACAGACCAGTGTTGCTAGTTACCATTAGTCTAGATTTAATAACTGTAACTGGTTTGTGTGATTATCATATTTACATAATGTTATACTAAGAACTCGTCGGTTTCGATAATCATATTAATATGGTTATATGGTCCGCTGTTAAGTTTCCTTGTAATTATTATTGTAGCTAACTCTTTGTTGAGTTCAAATTACAATAAATATCAGTATAATTATTAACTTCACTGGTATAGATAATTTTTATAGCATAGATTTTTGTAATAGAACAATTTTACACCTATCTCTATTGAACTTAATGCATTAAAGTATTAAGACAGGACACTCCCCTTAATAGCATGGTTCCAGTTTTCAGAAGTCAATTTACCACAGTTTCCCATAGTAACATGGTGACGTGAAAATTGCTGACATAAATATCTGTCAAATAAATTTAAAAACGGAACTGGCTGTTTGTTTTCTTTGTCTCCTCTATATATATTATTTAGATTAATCTCGTTGCCTATCACTGAGGTTATGAATTTAGGTCTATTTCTTTTGTATGAATAAAAAAACAAGCTTAGAAATGCAGATAGAAAATAAATGTACAAACTCTTTTTTTCCATAAATTACGAAATGATAGGCCAATGCTAAAAAATATTACGAAGGTAAAAGCCAAAAGACCTGTTAAATATAAGTAATTTAAGGAATTATTCGAACGAAAAATACGAATACTAATTATTATATAAATAGGTTGAATTTTATGACAAAATTGAATGGAAAATTTAATCTATACTTCGCAATTTAATTCTTTTGCCTATCTATAAGCATAGAGTAAAAAAAAAAGATTCCGACGAATTGAGAACCTCCTCCTTTTTTTCAAGTCGGTTAATAAATGTTGTCGATAAAGGTAGATAACAAATAAATTAACACCGAAAAAATTGCAAACTAAGCCGAAGTGTAAAATTTAAAACTAAATAAAGTTAGTTCATAAATAATAATTTGAAACAAAAAAGATAAGATTGCGTCAATTACTTTTTAAGCGCTTCATGACTAATGGAACACACGCGATCATGCCTTGCGGATAGCTATCATGTAAAATTGATTTCAATAATCAGATGAGTAATTTTTTATCTGTCCGAGAAAAGAGGTCATAACACCGAGGCAATTTATTTTTATAGCGCAATAAATTGGCATTCGATTATGTACTTTTGCAAATTCGAACGGGTTTTCAAGCATATAAGCTTTACCGGCTTTTTATGGCATATTCATATTTATTCCACGTGAAAATATTGCAAAATCATTTTCGATCACTGCACTTTTTTATTAGTAACACCACATTTCTTAATTTGAAGCTTTTAAAAAGCGAAAGCTTTTAACTTTCGATTACCAAATTAGATTAAATGTGGTGTCTTTAGATAAGTAAGTACCTATTCTAGAACATCGTGGAATTTTTAACACTACACAAACAGAACTCAGAAGTCCAAAATAATCTGCTCTATTTTTTTTATCACTAAAACACTGACCTCTTAGAACATCAGCCGGAATGAGCCTGCTGAATGTCTTGGTCTTGTCATCTTCCTTCTCTTCAGCGGCAAAAGCCAACGCGAAAACGGCTAACGCAACCAAGTACTTCATCTTTCCAACACCTTACGAGTGCCGATTTAAAAAAAGTAAAAAAAAGTTAAAACGCGCGCTCCCGTTTGACAGCTCGCCGTATCGCGACTGAGTTCCACGTACGATTTTCGCGGGGTTTTATTCAAACTTGACAGGCGGGGAGTGAATGTAACAAAATGGCCGTATGTGTTTTACGATGGCTCATCTAGGGTTGCCAATTTGCCAAGCTGTCAAGAACAGACAGAGGCCTTCTCAATATCATCGACAAAATGTTCGGGATCGAACGTAATGTACTTTTTTTAAAAATATAATGGCATTGCTGTTACGTATATTGCCATTATCAAGTAGAACGATATTTCATATTCGTTATAAGCAGGAAGTCAATTATCAGTCAAAGTCAGTCAGAGTCAGCAATTCGAGTAAAGTGATGGCTACTTTACGAGAACATTTATTAATTTTTTTTTGACCTGAAACGCCATGTTTTCGCACTATTAGGTATTCGTTATTCTATTTCACTTTACACGGGCACTGTTATAAACTTATATCAAACACAATGCCACCAACTTTATTAGAACTCAAATGTGCACCAAGAAAATAGTTCCCATAGAAGCTGAGCCTGATGACTTTAAAACAGATTTTCTGATATGAAATCTAAATAGTGTTTTTTATGTAATGAGGGTGACAAATAAGCATGCAGTTCTCTGCATGCAGTTCTCTGAGACCTTAGTTGTTATGTCTCTGTGTTAGTTATTACGGGGCTATACGTTACCATCTAAGCGGCAGACAGATTTAATTCGGTTGTGCTTACGCCCTCTACTCTGGAACTCTGCCATCAGTAAAAAGTACTTATCCAAGCCCACGGGTTGAACCAGAGAATTGCAGATTAAATTTTCTTAAAACTAAAATAATAATAAAATCAAATACATCAATGTAGATTCGTTGCCACTCCTAAGTTGTTGCGCCTCTGTAGCCGAAATTACAGGTCTGTACAATTCCACCTGATCGGAACCGGAACTCGATAGCACTAAACACTACCATATAGCGGCAAGTTTAAGTAATACGGTGGTGGCGACAGCTCCGTCACCACCAGTAGGTACAGAAAAAAACCAAAACAATCATAGACCTAAATATTTTTTTTTTGCATAAAACTTGACAACCCTAATCTCAGGGTTGGCTTTGTTGGGAAACAATGATTTTGTACGTCATTGTCGGTGTAAGGGAACATCGGACATTACGATTTATTTTTGTATCCAAGTCTTTTTACAAAAAAATATATAGATTTTAGGAACTTAAAAAAAAATGGAAAGAAAATTTTTACTTCGGGCAGGAATTGAACTTGCGACCTCAGGATAACCAAACTACCGAACTACCGAAACTACCTGAGCCCACCGTGGGCTTCCCTCGTATGGGAAAATTGTGTAGTGTGAGTTAAATAGTTGAGCAACTAACTTTAGACTGATGCTTTTATCTGTTTAGCAATTAACTTCAGACTGTTGCTTTTATCTGTTTAGCAACTAACTTCAGACTGTTGCATTTATGTGCCGGTGTGCGCGCGCATCTTAAAAAATAACTCTCATTTTTTCCCAAACGCGCGAAAAGAATCACGACGTATAAATTAAAAAAAAAACAAACACGTTTTTAAACTCAATTGAACTATAGTGTGCTGCAGAGTGCCGTTAGAGTGTGTGAGGTAAGCGGACAGACGGTCATGAAGAAACTATAAGTGTTCCATAAATGCTGCAGAACCCTAACAATGTCCCAATTGCAAATGCGGCTTGTCTTGAGCCCTAAGTTTTTTTTAATATTAAAATTTATAGATTGACAGACAAGCAAACAGGTCACCTGATGGAACGTGGTCACCGTCGCCTATGAACATTTGCAATACCAGGGGAGTTGCCAACACGCTGCCAGCACTGAAGGACTCTTTTGACGCCATTTTTGAAGAACCCCATATTGTAGCACCTAGACACACCGCGGACACTCCGCCAAAATTCCATACAAACGCTTAATTTGGTTTCTATTACACAGACATCAATCAGTGACGTGTATTTACACGCGCACCTGTGTGCGTAGCATGTACCAAATACCAACCGTCGCCCATAAGAGAGGAAGGGGTTGAGTGATACGAACAAATCGGGCAGGACGTCGAAGTATCCATTCTATACGTAGTTTTATTACATATTCTCTGACCGAGGGAACACCTCACAGAAAAGTTCGTTTCAAAATTTGAATGTTTTAACTGTGATACAAATAATGGCCTTACTTAATAAACAAAATAAACTAGAACGCTGTGATCAATGTCTTGATCTTTTCAATACTTGTTTTTATTTGCATGTGTGATTTATTCTAGAAGCAATGTTTATAATTAATTGTGATTTTTAAAAAAAATTATAATGGCATCGCTCTTACGCATTTTTCCAGTGTCAAGTATAATAATATTTCGTATTCGTATAATAAGCAACGTAAAATTTATAGAATCATTCAGTCTGTCTACTACTACTGGTGGTAGAGCTGCAGTGACGGAGCTCGCGGGCGTAGGAACCACCGCATTACCTAATTTACTTGCCGCTAAATGGTAGTGTTCAGCACTATCGTGTTCCGGTAAGGTGGTAATGTACGCCCTATATGTATGTAATGCCCTGTAATTTCCGGCACAGGGCATTACACCTTAGGCATCTGCATTGGTCTTTGTGTGGGTGTCTGTAGGCTGCAGTCATCAATTAACATCAATGTGAACTGCATGCTTGTTTGTCACTTCAAGTAAATAAAAAAGTCAATTATTTATTATGTCAGCCAAGTGAGTCACAGTCAGTAATTCGAGTGAAGCGATGGCTACTTTACCAGAACATTTACAATGAAGTTTTGGAGGCAACCTGAAAGGCCGTGTTTTCGCACTGTTATTCTATTCCACTATACACGGGCACTGTAATAAACCTATATCAAACGAAATGCAGAACGAAGTACGAATATTTCATATAACATTGCTTAACAAGATCAAAATGTTCTGTATTTCTATATTGTGTATCAGAGGAAGGAACTAGCATCTAAGATACAGGCTCAGCCTAGTTTAGATGCTAGTGATCACCACAGTGAACTGTTATCATACTTCTTAAAACCTACTAAACTGTAAGTACCTACAATACTACTACTGTACTGGTGACAAATAAACATTTTTTAAATTAAAAAAAAATAATTAAATTTTGAAAACTCAAAAATACTCCAAGAAAATGAAATAAAATAAGAGCCCCACACGCCTCTTTCAAAGTTCCCGCCAAACCCCAACTTGTGATTTCTACGTTAGGGTTCCGTATGTAATAGGAACTTTTATACTATCACAGAGACATTACAATTAAGGTCTCAGGGGTGGCAACGTATTTGTATTTTGACCTTTGGTCTTCGTGTGGAGGTCTTTATGCTGCAATTATCACTTAACATCAATGTGAACTTCATGCTTGCTTGCCTCCTTCAATTAAAAAAAAACATGTAAACTGAATACGCATTAGCATAATGTACGGACGAGGCTCATTGGAGCCTCGCAACCGATATAATCAATCTACATTAAATTATATATTAAACCAATAATTAAAATAACATTACCTGCATTTCACCCATCATCGTAACCACATACCAAAATTGCAACAGCCATTTCAATCATGAAAAAAAAGTAAAGATTCTACTTTTAAATTGCCAAAATAAAAATTTAAATCTCAATTGGCCAATGGCCAATGGCATGACGGATTTGTTTGTAATTTTGTATGCAAATACGTAATTATGTTTCCATTCAATGCCTAATGTCGACAGGTTACAATGTATTTTGTAAGGACTAAAAATAAAGAAAAATGGAAAGAAAAATGGTCGCGAGTTCGAGCCTCGCCTGAAGTCAAATTTTTCTTTCCATTTTTCTTTAAAAATAAAATATATTTCACAAGCATGTGTTAATGCGAAATAATATCAAACAATTATTAAGGGTAAAAGCGACTTCTTTACGATATTCAATAAACTGAAAAGTCTATTATATCGGTTGCCTAACTAGCATAGTTGGTAATAGATGGCGCTACTGCTACCATAAAAGCAATGCAATAGATGTGAAGGAAAGATTTGACAAATCGGGCAGGGCTTCAGTAGCTCAATTGGAAGAGCGGCTGGACTAGATTCCCAGTAGGTCGCGAGTTCGAGCCTCGCCTGAAGTCAAATTTTTCTTTCCATTTTTCTTTAAAAATAAAATATATTTCACAAGCATGTGTTAATGCGAAATAATATCAAACAAGGACTAAAAATAACTCCCGTAAACGAAATATCCTTTTAGTAATATTACAAACATACACTACTTCAACAAATACCACAAGTATTGGAAAATAACACTCATTACGTCGACAAGTCACTTCAATTCAATATACTGAAACACTTTTATTACTAATACAATGCAATCACATAGCGTAAAGGTAAGATATAATAATATTAAAAAAGTTTTTAGTTAAATAAAAAGTTGTGTAATTGTGAACATAATTATTTTACCTCAGGTATCTTTTCCTTCGGGAAACTGAAAAATGTTTTTTTTTGTCACGACTTGTTGACATACAGCAATACACTGCACAATAAAGCACCATCTCAATGTTAATAAATAAAATATTCGATTACAAATTAATCAAAACTAGACTGCTCGCAACCTCGCTGTAGAGTACCAACCGTCGCCCTTAAAAGGGGAAGAGATTGGGTGAAGCGGAACGTCGAAGTGTCCATTCTACACGTAGTATTATTACATATTCTCTGGTATAACTTCAGTGTGAATGGACTGTACCCTACCTACGGTTAGTATGTACGAGATAAGCGACATAATGGGATTCGAAGCAAATTCATATTCATAAGTACAGTGCTTATCAAGAAATTTTGCACATCGAGCTTAAGAAAGAGACAATCGGCTAGTTTCGACTATGTATAGCGTTATAATCTACGTAAGAACTGATTTTTTTTACCTATGTAAAGAAGATGACAAACAAGCATGCAGCTCAAATCGGTGTTAAATGATGACTGCAACCTTCTGGAAAACCAGAGGTCAAAATATAGATGCGTTGCTACCCTTAAGACCTAAGGTATCATGTCTCTGTGACAGTTATTAAGGGGCCATACAATACCTCAACCCGCATCTTGCTATTCTATTTATGGTGACCACAACCAATGTCTACAAAGAAAGATGCACCGCCCTTAATCGCATATGCCCCTGGCCCACAGAGTCTCTCTTATGCAGTTTCATAAATTTATTTAGACTGAGAGCCCTTTGCTATCCCCAATCGTCCGGTGAAGAAGAGTAGTGTCGTCTCGCGACGAGCCGCCTATAGTTATAAGCTCATTAAAAGTACCGGCCAGATGATACTAGAGTTACAAACTATTAAGCACCATCTTGCCTTGTCGAAGAAAACCCCTTTTTCGCTGAACTATGATTACTGTGAAGAAACTATATGTAACTGTATTATACTACGTAACCGACAACAAGAACTAACGAGCATTGTGAGTAATTAATCGTAGCAGACCGACGAGGTAACTTGTGATAGACTTTTCAAGTATCAATTAACTCTTTACTCTTTGCAAAGAATTTTAATGCGTGACGACCATATCGCCTACAGAGGAGAATAGTTCCGCTTGTGCGGTCAGTCAACCAGACAATGGTAGACAAATCATTCCAATACGATGGTAGTTAATCCAATAACGCGGAGATGGAGGGCAGTAGCGTCTCGCGATAAAACAGCGATCGCCAACTCGCTTACAAAGCGTGAAAATTGTAACTTAAGACACAATGGAGCAAGTTTGGGGTAGGCTTTTGTCCAGCCGTGGATGTCGTTCGGCTGAAATTATGATGAAAGAGTTTTAATATCCTACTCGACAACGAATCACAGATAGACTCGAAAATCTGATTCTGCGCAGAAACATCGGATTTCTGTGTATTTTTTACCGCGAGTACAATGGTGAGTGCCTTGATGAACTGATTGATCTGGTGCCGTCGTCTCGTCGTCAAAAGAGTCCGTCAGGGCTGGCAGCGCGTTGGCAATTCCCCTGGTGTTGCAAATGTTCATAGGCGACGGTGACCATTTTCCATCAGTTGGCCCGTCTGCTTGTCTGTCAACCTAAACACAATAAAAAAAGAGGAATGCCACAGACAGGCGGGCGCACGAGTGATCTTTTAAGGGTTCCGTTTTTTCCTTTTGAGGTAGGGAACCCTAAAAACGGGGACCTTTTATCTAAGGCGGTCAACTTTCTGTGGACATTTTGTGAACAAGCAGTGCGGGTGTGATCTATGTGCTAGGGTTGTTCATGGAGATCTGTTCCTACACTTGCTGTCTCTGACTTTTGATACGATGTTCTGTCATCATCATCATAATCATCTTAGCCGAAAGACGTCCACTGCTGGCCCTATTAATGACCCGGTTAGTCCCCGCATCGGGGCAAATATTTGTGTGGCCTACAGATATTTGTTTCGGGTCTGGGTGTTTGTGTATGTGTTGTGTGTGAACAACTACACCCACAACACAGGTTAATACCTAGTGTGGGGCTGTGAGTGTAAGCGTATTTATTTATTAAAATTTATTTATTGCATGTGGCGGTAGCGTTATTGCATTTACTACCGACCGCCTCATTGGAATGATTTGACCGCCATTGTTCGGTTGACTGACTAGAATATTGGAAAAATTATCCTCCAGTAGTGGGCCGTGGGTCATCACGTCCCGACACTTAACAAACGGTTTAATTCGTGAAATAGAAAATTATATATTTAATTATGATCCTTTCTCCAAAGAACGCAAGGCTAAATCGGGGCATCTTAAAAGGTCGTTCCAACAATCGCTTGCAATTATATGCGCTCGGACTAATGTGGATACACTTCATACTTTTTTGGGACAATTCATAAGAAGGAACCTTTTCCTTCTAGGTTTTTATTGTGCCTTGAAAAAAGTTTTTCTTCAAGGTTTTAGGGGAAAATACAGTTCCATTGATTAGATCAAAGATTATAATAGCCATAGGCCTCCAGTTTTGGGGGCTCCACAGATCGAGTTTTGATTTTTAGAGCCCACAGAAGCAAATATGTTTTTTTTTGCTCGCGCATGCTTCTTGTTAAGAACTTTTCTTTTGACAAATGTAAGAGTAGGGGCCACGCAAAAACAGAGAGAGCAAAGACGTTTTTTTGTTTTTGCTCGCGCGTTTTTATTTGCTCCTTAATTTAACGTGTAGGCACTAGCGTAGGGGCCTCGAAATACCGCCCCGGGCTTCTAATGATCTTAGTCTGCCACTGGCAAAATCATTGACTTTTAAAAATTAATCTAGAAAATAACATTTGTGATTAGAACCAAAAATTGACACAACATTGAAATATCTGTTTATTCCGCAAAATATTTGGTTTGGAGCTGGTTAATATTGTGTTATTTTGTGTGTAAAATAAAGAAAATAAAATAAATCCAGCTGGGTATAACCGCTTTTGTCGTATAATGTATAATGATGCATTCTCGCACATAAACGAGTTGCAATTTTATTCTAATAGTGCTACTCCTAGCACAATCCTCGTAATTTAAAAAAGCCCCAATTTTTTTTATGAACAATAAATTAAGCAAAGTAAGTATACGGGAAAATACTACAAAATCTACAAAATCATGGTCACGCTAGCTGCTTACTTATAGAGTGCATTTGCCTTTCTCTTGCACGTTTCAATTCTTTTTTTGATTCCTATTGTGTATTTGCAGATTATCTTTATATTATCTGTTTTAAGACCATACATTACAAATCAACAAATAAATGGACTTAGATTTTTGTAGCGGTTTCACAATTACACATAAATCAATAGGCTTATGTGGGAGTCCGTGCACACCGCGGACACTCCGCCAAAATTCCATACAAACGCTTAATTTGGTCTCTATTACACAAAATCAATCAGTGACGTGTATTTACACGTGCTTCTGTGTGCGTAGCACGTAGAGAATACCAAACGTTGCCCATAAGAGGGGAGCAGGTAGGGTGAGGCGGGGAAATCGGGCGGGACGTCGAAGTGTCCGTTCTATACGTAGTATTATTACATATTCTCTGGTCCGGGTGAGTCGAATTCCCATTTCCATATGTACTTTATTAGCTAATTTTATAAGTAAAATTAAATCATAATCATGAATTAAAATTTGACAGTTTAGGGTACACAACATATTTTAACTGATGGTAGAGCACCCGTGACGGAGCTCGCGGACGTCGGCACCACCGCATTAGCTAACCTACTTGCCGCTAACTAAATGGTAGTGTTCAGCACTATTGTGTTCCGGTCAAGTAGTAATGTACGGGCCAGTAATTTCCGGATAAACATTGATATCGCCAGTCTCATGTAGATGTTTACATGGTATGGTTTTGGTCTTTTGGATGACATAATTAATCTATACTAATATTATGAAGCTGAAGAGTTCGTTTGTTTGCTTGAACGCGCTAATCTCAGGAACTAGTGGTCCGATTTGAAAAATTCTTTCAGTGTTAGATAGCCCATTTACCGAGGAAGCATCACGCTAAGATGAATAGGAGATGGTAGGTAACATTGCAACCGCGCGAAGCCTGGATGTTGATTTTTTACTGGTGGTAGAGCTCCAGTGACGGAGCTCGCGGGCGTAGGCACCACCGCATTACCTGATTTACTTGCCGCTAAATGGTAGTGTTCAGCACTATCGTGTTCCGGTCAGGTGGTAATGTACGGCCCTGTAATTTCCGGCACAGAGGCATAACACCTTAGGCCTCAGGAGTGGTAACGCATTTGCATTTTGACCTTGGTCTTTGTGTGGGTGTCTATAGGCTGCAGTCATCACTTAACATCAATGTGAACTGTATGCTTGTTTGCCACTTCAATTACATAAAAAAAAAAAAAATGTGCCGCTAGTTGTAGATAAATCAATAATGTACCTACCTATATCCGAACTTCTCGTAAACCGAACACTGACCGACGAATAAACCGCGTATCTCAAAATGCTGGTGATAGAGCTCCAGTGACGGAGCTCGTGGGCGTAGCCACCACCGCATTACCTAATACACTTGCCGCTGATTGGCAGTGTTCAGCACTACCGTGTTCCGGTCAGGTGGTAATGTACGGCCCTGTAATTTCCGGCACAGAGGCATAACATCTTAGGCCTCAGAAGCAGTAACGCATCTGCATTTTGACCTCTGGTCTTTGTGTGGTTGAATATATTCTGCAGTCATCGCTTAACATCAATGTGAACTACATGCTTGTTTGCCACTTGCATTACATAAAAAAATGCGCGTAAAACGAGGTAGCGTAAGTTGGGGTACTACTGTATAGATAACAATTGCAAGTTAACATTAAGTATGATTAATGTATGTATGTTACGAAACAGCTTAACGAACAAGTAGAACGTTCAAAACAGTAAACACGTGTAATTCTTCGCTTATTATTATGTAAATATCTTGTTTTGCGATTAAATAAAGTCTGAATCTATACATCTATACAAATAAACAAAATTGGAGTGTCTGCTTGTAATATAAAAATTACTGATTTTTACTGAATGCATATAGTATATGTATGATTACACGGTACATTTTATTACATTTTATTTCGGTTATTTACATATACCGAAACAATATTTTTTACGATTTTTGTCTGTCTGTCTGTTTGTCCCCGCTAATCTCGGGAATGGCTTTACCGATTTTGACGGGACTTTCACTGGCAAATAGCTTATGTAATAAGAAGTAACTTAGGCTACTTTTATACTAGCTGCGCCCACGACTTCATCTGGGTAGATACTTAACAATCATAAATTCTCACGCGGACGAAGTCGCGGGCACATCTAGTACTTAATA
The DNA here is from genome assembly GCA_036365455.1 of Macrosoma leucophasiata. Classification (NCBI taxonomy): domain Eukaryota; kingdom Metazoa; phylum Arthropoda; class Insecta; order Lepidoptera; family Hedylidae; genus Macrosoma; species Macrosoma leucophasiata. Next base: position 4,708,552 of record JAWQUS010000022.1, on the reverse strand, counting down.
AAACTTGCTGACGTCGGTGACGATCCCACCGCCCACTAGCGGAAGAATTTTCTCCTACTGGAAGAGAATTCTTGTATTAGTGCAGTCACACCCTGCGAAGATCTCTCTACATTTTAATCTTTATCTCCTATCTATAATATATAAGTATAAATGAATCGCTAAATTTGTTGCTAAGCGCAATACTTCAGAACGGCTGAACCGATTTCGGTAATTCTTTTTGTGTTGTATTCACAACTGTCCGGAGAAGGTTTGTATGAAAGGAAAGAAAAAGATAGTTGCGCTGAAAATTAGAAAGGAGACGTTCCAAATACTTTATTGAGAGAAGAAGCATAAAATATTTAGTAAGTCATTTTCAGATATTCAAATCGTTTATTATATTATTATCTTCAATTAACTGTCGTAAGTATAATTCAAAAACAAGAATGTCATAATAGCATATGGTGACATAATTTTTAATGTTGTCATACAAAAATTACTTCAATAAAATAAAAAAATTCTAATAAAAAAAACAAGGACTCAAATTATTTTCCGAGTATTTTTCCATGATTCTACTTATTTTCCTCTATCTTTTGATATAATGACAAGGTGCGGGCCCAAAGTGGAACGTATCCTTTTAAGAAAATTTACCGACTATATTAACTTTTCTAATGTAAACCTTATAACGCTTGACATAACGGTCAGTCGTAAATTATCGTTTTAAACAATTGGATCGGTAGGAATTGATGATTGAAAATGGCATCAAATCATCAGTTGAAAGACGCGCGCGCGAAGCGCGCGGCGAGGAAGCAGCACCGGGGCTGGAAGCAGCACCCAACGCCGACCTGCATGGCAGGCCAGAAGAAGCCGCAGCAAAGGGGGCCCCCTTTGCTGCGGCTTCTTCTGGCCTGCCATGCAGGTCGGCGTTGGGTGCCCTGGGATTCGAGGGCTTCGGTGGAGGAGGCACACATCGTCAGTCGAGAGAGGGTGGGGGCTTTATACATATTTGTTTTTTTTTAATGACTTTAAGTGTATTTTGTTTTTTTTTTTTCTTTTTCTCCCATTTTTTTGTTTTTTGTATTATTGTTTTTTTTTTGATGAGCGGATCGCTAGTCTACAAATATCCAGTTACAGGTTTACACACTAGAACTCTACCAGTAGTATAATATTCTCTTATCGCTACCATCAATATTGATGGCAGATATTTGCCACTGGCATAACAATAAAAAACTAAGTTCAAGAACCTATTATGCTTTTTATTAGGTATAGGTATCGACAAAAAGTATCGCAATACGTATCGTAAAAATCAATTGACAAAAAATCCAAAAACTAGTTTTATTTCAATGTCCTAAATTCGTCCAACCGTATGGGAACCGTGGTGCATCATAGGGATACAAACGTTGTATCGATGATGCTGACATATCGATGTTTTGACAGAAAAAAATATCGATTTGTAACTCTAGACACTGGGGGTAGAGCTCCAGTGACGGAGCTCGCGGGAGTAGGCACCACCGCATTACCTAATATAATATACTTGCCGCTAAACGGCAAGCACTATCGTGTTCCGGTCAGGTGGCCCTGTAATTTCCGGCACAGAGACATTACACCTTAGGCCTCAGGAGTGGTAATGCATCTGCATTTTGACCTTGGCAAGCACTATCGTGTTCCGGTCAGGTAGCCCTGTAATTTCCGGCACAGAGACATTACACCTTAGGCCTCAGGAGTGGTAATGCATGTGCATTTTGACCTTGGTCTTTGTGTGGGTGTCTACAGGCTGCAGTCATCACTTAACATCAATTTGAACTGCTAGCTTGTTTGCCACTTCCACGACCTAAAGAAAAAAACTGTCTCAATTATACAAAGCTACCTCCTCGAGTCAGATTCGCACTAAATCGGTATTTTTCTTAAATTACGGATGTATCGATACGTCAATTTTCTGAACCATCGATACATGTTAAATCTTACGATGTACCCATCCCTAGTGTCAAATGACGTCATCGTCGGTGAACCGACGCACTATTGTGTTGAATAGAATAGAAAATGTTGACGAAAGTTCCTCCAATTGTTACCTACATATGTGTCACTAATATGTAAAATTTAACATTCGTACCGACTGGAACAAATATGTTCCTGAATCATGTTGAAAAGAGTAAACTTTAAATTAATACACCCATAAGGCTGGCACAATGATGGCAACAACCCTTTCTATGTCCCACTGCTGGGCACGAGTCTCCCCCTTTTTAGGGTTCCGTAGTAAACAAGGAACCCTTATAGTTTCACCATGTCCGTCTGTCTGTCTGTCTGTCTGTCTGTCTGTCCGTCCGCGGTTTAGCGCAAAAAATATTAGCACTAGAGACTTGAAATTTGGAACAAGTATACATCTTAATTACGCCGACAAAATGGTAGAATAAAAATGTGGTAAAAAAAACTTTTTAGGGTAACCTCCCCTACTAGTGACGCGCGGATATTTTTTTTTATTTTCGATATTCATATAGCGAGGACTATCGTTGGATAGGTCTTTAAAAAATATTATGAGTGTGCGAACATCATTTTTCGATTTAGTAAACTGTTCCTGACTTATTAAGCTTTAAAGTGCAAATTTTCGTTAGACTCTTGTGTCCCCCCTCCCTACAGACTAAACGGTTGTTGTTAGAAATTCAAACGTTACGGCGATAGTAGCTACATATATCGAAATTAAAAGGAAAACTATCACACCTAAGTTGGCCTTACAAGTTTGCGAGTAATAGTCGACCAAATGTATTTTACTCGAAAATTTCAAACAACTCCATAGAAAATATTTTGTTTTTTTCATTACATCTCTTACTCTGTAACTACGGAACCCTATATTGCGCGTGGCCCGACACGCACTTGACCGGTTTTTGGAGATACCTGGAGCTTACTTTCCTACGCCACTTGCCAACCCGCTGTCGGATGTTGTCAAACCGCCCATAAGTCGTCCGACAAGGTTTAACGACTGCTATTTATCGATAGCAACCGGGGCCGACGACTTAACGTGCGCTCCGAAGCACGGCAATGCGCATTTTAATTTGCCACTAGCCACATCAGGTCACCCATCACACCTCGGTTGTGCGAAACAGGCGCGGTACCCAACCGCGCCTGTTGTAGATCGCTTAAGATCTACGATCTTCACCCTTTTGAGTATATCCACAAAAAATAAGGTTTCTGAATAGTGCCGAACCCTTATGGTTACCTCCATGAGCTTGCCTTAAATTGAAATCATCTGAATTTTGGGTAGGAGCTTTGATTGGGTTCACTTAACGTCTTTTTTTATCTATTATTCTTGAAAACGAAATCTTTAACATCATGGTTCCAGTATGCTTCAGATACTCCAAGAGGGTGTATGTAAAAAGTGCCCAAAAAAAGCTATTATCCAAAATTATTGCAATACAAACGTTACATTTGGTGGAGATACCCAATTCTAACGTGCTCGAGTTAGTCCGAAAATAGCATCATAGACGGCGTCGCTGAAAATCATATATTTAACTACATATATGTACCTAATTCGGTTTTTTTTTTTTGGAAAACAGACTAATAGTACTTGATGAGGCCATTTATATATTTGTAGAAAACATTTTTAAAATTAGAAAAATAAACAATATGTTTCCCATGTTTCTAAGTTTGGTGGCGCGTCCACAATCTGTTTTTCTTGTATTAACCACCGTTTAAATAAAACTACACTGGTTTACCAGGAATAACTAATGTCATTTCTATTTAGCGTTAGTTATTCTATTCGCTGACAATTTTATTATTTTATTTAGTGCAATACTTTATCCCCCTTTATTCCCTCTAGGAATCGAAAAGGGCTGTCCACGCAAAATCTAAAATTTTGGTGGGAATAATAAAATCATTCATGAGCTCTTACACAATACATCCTTAAGGATAACATTTCCACCATTCTCTTTGTTTAGTCGGACGCTCACAGACAGTTACGTTCCGTTCATCCTGTTGTTATTTCCCGTCAAAAACGAAAGTAAGTCTTTTCAAAGTAATCGGACAAAAAAAGTGCAATATTGGTGTGATGTTTTAAATCGTTCCTTTTAAGAGTATTTTTGTAATACATATTCATAATATAAAGGTTTGGTATCATTTCAAAATGACACAAATATAATTATTGTATGTTTAGTGATATTTTTTTAAATAAATATTTTATACAAGTTTCTAATTTTGGTGGTCCAATTTTGGTGATTTTGGTGGTGTTTTACGTATGACAAGAATTGTTTTGCTACACCAAAATTATTCATATTTCTGAATGCAAGGAAAAAGTCGAAGTTAACACACGCGGAGTACTTGGAGAGGATAAGGTTTGCAGAAAGGAGGAAAAAAGAAAAAAATAGGTTTTTTTTTCAAACTAGAAAATTTGTGAAATGAAGAAAATGAAAGTGATTAAACATTTTAATAAAATGTTAATTCACTAAAATTATGAGGATCTATTGATTAATTGAAATTACGTTGTAGTAAAACAATTTTGTTGCCATATTTAATAACTTTGGAGTCAGGTATCAATTTTGGTGTCTTACAAATTCCGGTGTTGACAATATATTAGAAGTTTTTAGTAATAAATAGATTTCTCTTACATTTTTTATAACTCAATAGGTCTTTCTTGAAAATAAATAATAAGGATTACTGAGAAATTCAAAAACAAAAATTTCCACCAAAATTAGGCAAAAAATCGTAGTTGTTGAAATTCACTCTAATCAGAGAAGACATCGATCGCGTTCGTAATGAAGAAAGAGGAGGCTTTGTGTGAATGATAGTATCGGTGTAAAAATGAAAAAAGGGATGCTCCGATGGTTCGGGCATATAGAAAGAATGTCGAATGAGCGAATGACTAAACAGATATAAAGTGCGAATGTGGATGGTTGCAGAGGCCCAGGAAGACCAAGACTGACCTGCCATGACCAAATAGGTCGATTTCTGTCTGATGGTGGGGTCTAAAGTCTTAGGAATCGGCGTGCATGTATGAAGAGAACGATGAAGGTAGACGAGGCGCGACAGGTATGTCAGCACCGGGATATCTGACGCTGTACACTCTCTGCCTACCCCGTAGGGGACCTGGCGTGAAGATACATTTAGAGAAGACATTTACTTTCTCATTTACAACATTACTGATAGACATCCAATTAATATTCTATCTTCAATTAAGTGAAAGCGACAAATCTGGAGGATGTTTAAATGCATTAATTTTATCTAAAAAGTAAAATTTGAAAGTTAATTATGGTACTAGATCTACAGAAATTGTGTAAAAAGCTTTAATGGCTGCTTAAATTAGGTGTTATTGCTGAATTCTTAATGTGAGAAACACTATCTATATTATATACTAACGGTACCCGCGACTTTGTTCGCGTGAGTATCTACCCGGACGAAAACGTGGGCGCAGCTAGTATAAAAGTAGCCTAAGTTACTCCTTATCACACAAACTATCTGCCAGTGAAAGTCCCGTCAAAATTGGTCTAGCCGTTCCTGAGATTAGCGGGAACAAACAGACAGACAGATAGATAGACAAAAATTGTAAAAAAAATTGTTATGGTTTATGCACCGTGTTATGTATATGCACAAACTTCTGGCTTTTTAATAATACCGCTAAATGGTATTATTAAAAAGCGGTTATTTTTATATTACAAATAGACACTCCAGTTTTATTTATTTGTATAGATTGTAATAATTGGAAGAACAAGCTCTGCAGCTCTAGGCTGAACATTAACTAACCTTACAAAGGAAAAGCTTTTGTCCAGAAGGTGTCTTTCGATCGCAGTTCTGATTGGTTGGTTCGTTAATACTACAGTTATTTTTAGGGTTCCGTTGTAAACAAGGAACCCTTATAGTTTCGCCGTGTCTGTCTGTCTGTCTGTCTGTCCGGACGCGGTTTAGCGCAAAAAAAAAATTCTTGGTGCTAGAGACTTGAAATTTGGCACAAGTATACACCTTAATCACACCGATAAAGTAATAGAATAAAGCCATGAAAAATAAAATTATTTAGGGTATCTCCCCTACATGTAACGCGCGAATATTTTCTTTATTTCTCGTTTTTTATATAGTCTGGGCATAGAGCAACGCGGCACACCGGTCGCGGCGGACCGGAGGGGAGTAGCCATAGCGTGTATTACCCATGCAAAACAGTCATTTTTTGCGGGGGGAAATGCGTGCGACACACACGCACACTACAAAAATCGTCTATTACTACGAAACTCACACCTTGATTTTAACAAAATACAGAAACAATTTCACGCACACATTTAAATATCTGCAGGTATAGGCCCATTTGGGCTTGTACTTTGACAGAGGGGAAAGCCTGCATATGGCTACTCCCCTCCGGTGTTATTAGTTGATTACGCGCGTTACATGTACGTTTTTTCACGTTTTTATTCTACCACTTTGTCGGCGTGATTAAGGTGTATACTGGTGTCAAATTGCAAGTCTCTAGTACCAATAGTTTTTGCGCTAAACCGCGGACGGACGGACAGATAGACAGACGGTTGCCTTGTTTACTACGGGATCCAAAAAAAGGTTTATTTATTCAATTATCTTTATTCACTACTAATAGCGTTTATTGGTAAAGAACATAAGTACTTCACGCCTGTAATCCTCGAAGGGGTAGGCAGAGAAAAATGCACACATTCAAGCATACATGCAAACATCCACGATTCGCCGGTTAAGTTTTGGCCCATGTAACATGGCCATGTAACATGACCACGTGACGAGTCTGTTGACATATCCGGGCACATTACCAAACTACAAGGTACTGGGAAACTGCCAGAAAATCGAAAATCCCAATGGAACCAGAGATCTATATAGGATTGTAGCGTCCACTACCGATTGACACGCCATCTACCGTACTGGATAAGTACTGTGAGGTTTAATTGTATTCCAACTCAAAACTGAAACACAAAAATTTATTTAATCACTTGGATGTAATAGAATTTGCTTGTGATAGGTCAAATAACAAATATAAAATTAAAGCGAATAACAACTGATACGTTGATTAATATGTCAAAGTAAACAAAAAAAAAATATTTAAAGATGAAAATACCTAATAATAAAACTTGGTATCAACAGAATGTTCCATGCTCTCTTTTACAAACGGCAAGCTAAGACTAAACAAAAAAATGTAATTAACAGGCAGAGTTCCAAACCCACTACTAACGCTATATTCCACTAGTTGGCGCCTTAATGTAGTAGACGCTACAGGATTTTACACCGATATCTCTGGTAGCCCCCGGGAATCGAACCTAGGACCCCATCGTATAAGTAGTAGCCTGCTACCACGAGGCTACTGATACAGTTCAAAGGAAAATAAACGCAAATAAATGCATTTCGAAATATTGCATAGCCAAGACAGATCTTCGAAATGTACATAAAAGGTATTATGTAAAATTAACGTGAATTGGTTATATAATTTATTTCATCTGCATCGACCATAGAGCAACACGCGGCACCGGCAGGGGAGTAGCCATTGCGTTGTTTTTATATTATTTCGCATTAACACATGCTTGTGAAGGGTAAAAGCGACTTCTTTACGATATTCAATAAACTGAAAAGTCTATTATATCGGTTGCCTAACTAGCATAGTTGGTAATAGATGGCGCTGCTGCTACCATAAAGCAACGCAATAGATGTGAAGGAAAGATTTGACAAATCGGGCAGGACTTCAGTAGCTCAATTGGAAGAGCGGCTGGACTAGATTCCCAGTAGGCCGCGAGTTCGAGTCTCGCCTGAAGTAAAATTTTTCTTTCCATTTTTCTTTAAAAATAAAGCCATAGCGTTTATTACCGATACAGAGACACACACACACACTACAAAAATCGTCTATTACTACGAAACTCACGCCTTGACTTTAACAAAATGCATATACATTTTCACACACACATTTAAACATTAACCCCCTTATTCATAAACGTACATAAGATACGTTTTAGCTACAGAATGCTTTGTTTTTGTCAATTGCATTGTCGGATGTGCAGGATAGAAAAAGACAAAGGAGAGATTAGCAACACTTTAGCTAAAATACGTTTATGAATAAGGGGGCTAGGCTACAGGTATAGGCCCGTTTGGACTTGTACTTTGACAGAGGTTATCTAGGTATCTTGCCGTTTGTAAAAGAGAGTATGAAACATTATGTTGATACCTATTTTTATTAATAAGTATTTATAATGGACCATTATTTATTTTAATTTGTTTACTTTGACACATAAATCAACGTATCAGTTGTTATCCGCTTTTATTTTATATTTTGTTATTTGACCTATCACAAGCAAATTCTATTATTTCCAAGTTATTAAGAGTTTTTGAGTTTTGAGAGGGGAAGGACTGCATATGGCTACTCCCCTCCAGTCCGCCGCGGCCGGTGGCCCGTGTTGCTCTACGGCATCGACCTTTTGTGTCTCAACTCTTGGATGACGCACAATCCGCGATCATATTAATCAAACGATAAAGTATGGATAAAAGTTACATCAGCCTTTTGTTTGTGGGCGATAATTTATAAGTGGTAATAAATTATTTACAGTTTGTAGGTACCCTACAATACGAAAGACACAATCGGCTAGTTTCGTGAATACTAAAAACTATTTTTTTTCGTTAATAATAAAAACACCGGAGGGGAATAGCCATATGCAGGCTTTCCCCTCTCTCAAAGTACAAGCCCAAATGGGCCTATACCTGTCGCCTAGATGTTTAAATGTCTGCGTGAAATTGTTTCAGTGTTTTGTTAAAGTCAAGGTGTGAGTTTCGTAATAATAGACGATTTTTGTAGTGTGCGCGTGTGTCGCACGCATCCCCCCCCTCCAAATTACAGACTGTTTTGCATCGGTAATAAACATTATGGTTACTTTTTTTTTTTTTTTTTATTTTTAAAGAAATGAAAGAAAAATTTGACTTCAGGCGAGGCTCGAACTCGCGACCTACTGGGAATCTAGTCCAGCCGCTCTTCCAATTGAGCTACTGAAGCCCTGCCCGATTTGTCGAATTTTTCCTTCACATCTATTGCATTGGTTTATGGTACCAGTAGCGCCATCTATTACCAACTATGCTAGTTAGGCAACCGATATAATAGACTTTTCAGTTTATTGAATATCGTAAAGAAGTCGCTTTTACCCTTAATAATTGTTTTATATTATTTCGCATTAACACATGCTTGTGAAATATATTTTTATTTTTAAAGAAATGAAAGAAAAATTTGACTTCAGGCGAGGCTCGAACTCGCGACCTACTGGGAATCTAGTCCAGCCGCTCTTCCAATTGAGCTACTGAAGCCCTGCCCGATTTGTCGAATTTTTCCTTCACATCTATTGCATTGGTTTATGGTACCAGTAGCGCCATCTATTACCAACTATGCTAGTTAGGCAACCGATATAATAGACTTTTCAGTTTATTGAATATCGTAAAGAAGTCGCTTTTACCCTTAATAATTGTTTTATATTATTTCGCATTAACACATGCTTGTGAAATATATTTTTATTTTTAAAGAAATGAAAGAAAAATTTGACTTCAGGCGAGGCTCGAACTCGCGACCTACTGGGAATCTAGTCCAGCCGCTCTTCCAATTGAGCTACTGAAGCCCTGCCCGATTTGTCGAATTTTTCCTTCACATCTATTGCATTGGTTTATGGTACCAGTAGCGCCATCTATTACCAACTATGCTAGTTAGGCAACCGATATAATAGACTTTTCAGTTTATTGAATATCGTAAAGAAGTCGCTTTTACCCTTAATAATTGTTTTATATTATTTCGCATTAACACATGCTTGTGAAATATATTTTTATTTTTAAAGAAATGAAAGAAAAATTTGACTTCAGGCGAGGCTCGAACTCGCGACCTACTGGGAATCTAGTCCAGCCGCTCTTCCAATTGAGCTACTGAAGCCCTGCCCGATTTGTCGAATTTTTCCTTCACATCTATTGCATTGGTTTATGGTACCAGTAGCGCCATCTATTACCAACTATGCTAGTTAGGCAACCGATATAATAGACTTTTCAGTTTATTGAATATCGTAAAGAAGTCGCTTTTACCCTTAATAATTGTTTTATATTATTTCGCATTAACACATGCTTGTGAAATATATTTTTATTTTTAAAGAAATGAAAGAAAAATTTGACTTCAGGCGAGGCTCGAACTCGCGACCTACTGGGAATCTAGTCCAGCCGCTCTTCCAATTGAGCTACTGAAGCCCTGCCCGATTTGTCGAATTTTTCCTTCACATCTATTGCATTGGTTTATGGTACCAGTAGCGCCATCTATTACCAACTATGCTAGTTAGGCAACCGATATAATAGACTTTTCAGTTTATTGAATATCGTAAAGAAGTCGCTTTTACCCTTAATAATTGTTTTATATTATTTCGCATTAACACATGCTTGTGAAATATATTTTTATTTTTAAAGAAATGAAAGAAAAATTTGACTTCAGGCGAGGCTCGAACTCGCGACCTACTGGGAATCTAGTCCAGCCGCTCTTCCAATTGAGCTACTGAAGCCCTGCCCGATGTGTTAATGCGAAATAATATAAAACAATTATTAAGGGTAAAAGCGACTTCTTTACGATATTCAATAAACTGAAAAGTCTATTATATCGGTTGCCTAACTAGCATAGTTGGTAATAGATGGCGCTACTGGTACCATAAACCAATGCAATAGATGTGAAGGAAAAATTCGACAAATCGGGCAGGGCTTCAGTAGCTCAATTGGAAGAGCGGCTGGACTAGATTCCCAGTAGGTCGCGAGTTCGAGCCTCGCCTGAAGTCAAATTTTTCTTTCATTTCTTTAAAAATAAAAATATATTTCACAAGCATGTGTTAATGCGAAATAATATAAAACAATTATTAAGGGTAAAAGCGACTTCTTTACGATATTCAATAAACTGAAAAGTCTATTATATCGGTTGCCTAACTAGCATAGTTGGTAATAGATGGCGCTACTGGTACCATAAACCAATGCAATAGATGTGAAGGAAAAATTCGACAAATCGGGCAGGGCTTCAGTAGCTCAATTGGAAGAGCGGCTGGACTAGATTCCCAGTAGGTCGCGAGTTCGAGCCTCGCCTGAAGTCAAATTTTTCTTTCATTTCTTTAAAAATAAAAATATATTTCACAAGCATGTGTTAATGCGAAATAATATAAAACAATTATGGTTACTCCCCTCCGGGCCGGTGGCCCGTGTTGCTCTATGGTGGTGGCCCATTTAAGGTGGCCCAGTTAAGGGAATTCTTCCGCTAGTGCACTTATTCAACCAAACAATGGCGGTCAATTCGGTATTTCAAAAGGGCTGGAGGAAACATAATAACGATAACACTGATCTATCTATATATATAAAAATAAATTGCTGTTCGTTAGTCTCGCTAAAGCTCGAGAACGGCTGGACCGATTTGGCAAATTTTGGTATTGAATGATTTTTGGAAATCCAGGGAAGGTTTAAAGAGAATATGAAGAAATTGAAGAGGAATAGTAAAAAACACAATTTCATTTTCATAAAAATCAATAGCTGTTCGTTAGTCTCGCAAAAACTCGAGAACGGCTGGACCGATTTGGCTAATTTTGAATGATTTTTGGAAGTCCGGGAAAGGTTTTAAAGGTAAGAAAATATGAAGAAAGTGAAGGGAAATAATAAAAACCACAATTTCATTTTCCCATACAGATAGTCCGTATATATCAATCCTTTAACATATTATTTCATTGTGAGGCAATACGAAGTTTGCCGGGTCAGCTAGTACATTAATAAAATACTACCATTACGATAGCCACTCCGAATGTCAAGCGTGGCGATTATTACGTATATTCCGCAGATACTGGTGGTAGAGCTCCAGTGACGGAGCTCGCGGGCGTAGGCACCACCGCATTACCTAATATACTTGCCGCTAAATGGTAGTGTTCAGCACTATCGTGTTCCGGTCAGGTGGTAATGTACGGCCCTGTAATTTCCGGCACAGAGGCATAACACCTAATGCCTCAGGAGTGGCGGCGCATCTGCATTTTGACCTCTGGTCATTGTGTGGGTGTCTATAGGCTGCAGTCTTCACTTAACATGAATGTGAACTGCATGCTTGTTTGCCACTTTTATTACATAAAAAAAAAATATATGACGCACAACACTGGTGTGTTGTGTAGTATCTTTGGGGAAGGTTTTTGTGTAGCAGTAGAAGTGTTTAAAGAACCAGTCAGTCGTTATTTCGGTTACCATCAACCGATTACACGGGTCAACACGAATTTTGAGTCTGAGTTCTGTACCTCTGATTTTGATTACTTATGCCTAACTAATTAAAGAAAAAATATTTTTATCTCATAAAGTTTGCTTTTGTAGTTACGAAATTTTATTTTTTATGAAAAAGCTCTATTTTTTTATTTCATTTATATGTAAAAGGAAAACAGTTTTGAATTCACATATTTTTATTAACTTTAATTATACAAGACGGCATAAATAAACCCACAAATACAAAAATAATACAAAAAAGACTTTAAAAATGAACAGATTTGGTATTTCTTCCGTGTAAGTTGAAACTTTCTCGTATGAGCCCCCAAATGTAGTCCCCCATCATGTTTCCATTATATTGTCCTTGATAACGCTTTTCAAAGTTCATGACATCTTGGTGGAAACGTTCCCCTTGCTCTTCTTCATCAAACTCTTCTGAATTAATAAGATGTGGTTCAATAGACGGTGCTGTGGTCACGAACTCGCTGTCTCCGCTATTACTAGATGTTTGTGATAGTGGTAACTGCTCTTGTGCCTTCTGCTTTGGGCTCGAAGGCACAGGGAAATTTTCACTGTGGGGTACTGGAGCAGACGTTGATGGTAGGTTTGGGTATTCAATCTTTTTGGCATTTTTACCAGCGCGACGCTTACTTGGATTTACTACACAAAAATAGCAATCATGGATATGGTCAGTTGGTTCCCTCCATATTCTTGGTACTGCAAACTTCATACTTTTTTTTTCTCCTCGGTGCTGGAAAAAAAAACATTATTCCATAACGAATGACACATTTAATGTATTTGTCAGAATAGGAATAGTAATATATATAAATTTTTACTGGTGGTAGAGCTCCAGTGACGGAGCTCGCGGGCGTAGGCACCAGCGCATTACCTAATATACTTGCCGTTAAATGGTAGTGTTCAGCACTATCGTGTTCCGGTCAGGTGGTAATGTACGGCTCTGTAATTTCCGGCACAGAGGCATAACACCTAATGCCTCAGGAGTGGCAGCGCATTTGCATTTTGACCTCTGGTCATTGTGTGGGTGTCTATAGGCTGCAGTCATCACTTAACATCAATGTGAACTGCACGCTTGTTTGCCACTTTTATAACATTAAAAAAAAAAAAAAATTAATGAAAAAAATGATGTATTTTCTAACCCTCTAAAGTGTTTTTGCAGTTACTACATGAGAAATGAGGTGCCCATACTTTATCTTGACTTCGTACGGGTAAATTAAGATAAGATTTGTAGGCTTCACAAAGTCTCGTATTTGAAGACAAACAAATTTTTTTGGCTCTCACTTTAATGAATTCGCAGCAAATGTAACAAAAAGAGTCCACGGGATTTTTGCACTTTTTGGAAGACATTTTAGGCCTCACGATACATAAAATGCAAAGCGCACGCGCACACTGCCGTTGATATTTTGTCACTCCCGCTTCACACCCACAGCCCCCCCCCCCCTACCCTTCTCCTGTATCTTATATGCAACGGCTCCTAAAAAAACTGCTAAAACACTATAATATTCGTTTTACATTGTGTAAAGGTACAAAAGCAAACTTTATTTATTATAAATGGAGTTTCTGCTTTTTTTTCGATGTATACAATCAGAAAATATTCACTAAATAACAGACTCAAAGAAAAAATTTTTTTTTGTTGACTTGTGTTAGATAGACGGTTTCACCCCCTCCCTAATCGCGTTTAAATTAACACAAGCAGTGCTTGATTAGCCTTCTACTGACGTGCAATTTTTATTTTTTATGTAATCGAAATGGCAATCAAGCATGCAGTTCACATTGAAGTTAAGTGATGACTGCAGCCTATAGACACTTACACGAAGACCAAGGTCAAGATGCAGATGCGTTACCACTCCTGAGGCCTAAGGTGTTATGCTGTGCCGGAAATTACAGGCCCGTACAAACAATACTGTTTGTATTATCTTACAAATTAGGGTGTCACATGCGAAGACACTATTGAAAAGGCTCATTAGCTATTTCCCATGACATGCCCACCTCCAACAGATTCATGTTGGCATATCAATTAAACTTAAGTTCTATGCAGGACTATTTTCTTAAATTAAATGTAATCATATACTTCTAATGTACAATAGCAACTTTTGTATCGTACTTTACAAATGTTATTGCGCGGTCATTTTTTCACACGCATCAAACCTTGAATTGAAATGAACTAAAATACAATCAAAATCAAGTAAATACCGCGAATAAATTAATTTAGAGTGAATCATTAAAATGACTAAAACACAATTAAAACAAAATCAGAGGTTTTTTTACCGACGTATACAATTAATAACAAAGGAGTCGGTGTTATGCCTTGTGGCACTCCATTGTGATAATGAAATGCTGACCTCACAAAGGGTCATTTTGTAATATGAGTAAGCGTACATGAACCTCAGTGGCAATTTTAACTACTTATTGTTTCAAACAAAACACAGTGTAACTGTTTTTAGCACTAAAATTTGCTAACCAAGTTTTCAATCGACGCAATAAGGTCAGCTCCAGTAATCATTTCAATGCTTTTATGTTCTTTAGGAAGTCAATTATAATTAGACCTGTTTACTCGTTTAAGAATCTTGTTAGAATTTACCGGAGGATGTATTTCAACAATAAAGGTTTTAGTCATTACTTAATGCTCGGCCTCGTAATTTCCGTCACAGAATTATAGCAACTTCAGCTTCAGGAATATCTTCGCATATTTTTATGCAAGGAAGATGACAAACAAGCATACAACTCACATTGATGTTAAGTGATGACTGCAGCCTAAAGACATCTACAAAAAAACCAGAGGTCAAAATGCAGATGCGTTTTGCCACCCCTGAGACCTAAGGCGTCATGGTGTCATGTCTCTGTGACAGTTATTACGGTACTATAAATATGTTAATATGCATTAACAGCTCTGATTTCATGGTGATGTTTACAGATTGCAATATCCACTTAGCACTTACCATTAAGTAATACCACAGTCTAAAGAAAACGAACGTATATGTACTTATACTGTGGTAATACTATACTGTGGTAATACTATACCCTACCGTTTTTTTTTCAGTTAGATCCTGTATCATCTCACATTAGGCGACAGTAGTGGCAACATACCTGCATTGTGAATTATTGGTTTTAACGTTTTTACATTGTTACCATCATCACAATTTTTTATCAATTACCATATATACAATGATATACAATGCGAATGTGGAAGGTTGCAGAGGCCCAGGAAGACCAAGACTAACCTACCATGACCAAATAGGTCGAGTTCTGTCTGATGGTGGGGTCAAAAGTCTTATGAATCGGAGTGCATGTATGAAGAGAATGATGAAGGTAGACGAGGCACGAGAGGTATATCAGGACCGGGATATCTGGCGCTTTGCACTCTCTGCCTACCCCGTTAGGGACCTGGCGTGAAGACACATACATACCATCTATGTAAATAATGAACATAAAAGAGGCTTGCGTGACAAAAAAAACTGTCAAGGTGAAATCAACAATTTTCTCAAGTTAAATGTAGGTAACTAATCTTTTTCTAAGCGTTTCGTTGCATACGTCAATTGGGCATACCAATTTTATTTCTAATTTTATCAAATTGTAGAACTGTAGAAGGCTCTCTGAGAGATGTTCCACCATATTTCAAGATACTAAAGATTCAGTCACAAAGTCAGTTAAAATGATTTTATTTATTTCAAGATCGTAATTCAAAAATCGTTTCTTAAAAATTACCCAAGCTGCTGATTTATAATCGTGTGAAAATTGACATCACAGTGCTACTGAATCTGTAGAACATGGCAAAATTGAGAAATTTTGTCATAAAAGAACGGAACCGGTCGTCTGTGTTTCCCGAAGGAGTACCCAGACGTTGATGCATTTAAGCATACATGCACACATTGCACACTGCACACCCATGATTCTCGGGCTCCGTTTTGGCTCATGCAACATGCAACAGATGTTTATTTTATTTATATTACCATTTTTCTCATAGAGCAACACGGGCCTACGGCCGCGGCGGACCGGAGGGGAGCGTTAGTCATAGCGTTTATTACCGATGCAAAACAGTCTGTCATTTGATGCGGGAGGAAATGCGTGCGACACACGCACACTACAAAAATCATCTATTACTACGAAACTCACACCTTGACTTTAACAAAATACATAAACAATTTCGCGCACACATTTAAACATCTTTTGGCCCATTTTGGCTTGTACTTTGACAGAGGAGTAAACCTGCATATGGCTACTCCCCACCGGTGTTGCTCTATGGTACAATACAATATATTCATAAATTGTTATAAACAGTATAAACTAATCCTTATAATGTCGACGATATTTACGCTCCATAACCAAGTAATGTACCTACATCTATCGTTTTTTGGATGTAAAAAAAAATATTACACAAAACACTTCCTTCAAAACAAAGTTAACTCTAATTTGATTGTTTAATGAATATTTATCTACGAATGCCTTTTTGGGGCGTCTACCATATAATTAATGTAAATATTTGAAATTTGTAAGCGGAAAAGATGATGCAAAAATGTGTGATTTGGACATAAGATATGGGAAATATTCCTTCAGTGGCCAACTGCATCATGTAGATCGTAATTTTAGTAGATTTAGAGGCTCAGGAAACTGATTTAATTTGGGCATTCTAATTTGTAATAATAATAATAATGGCCACCCATTAAATGTCCCACTGCTGGGCACGAGTCTCTCCCCTTTTTTGGAGGAGGCTTGGAGCTTACTCCACCACGCTGCTCCAATGCGGATTGGTGGAGATACGGGTTAGTGGCCAACACGCTGTCGAATGTTTTCAAACCGCCCATAAGGCCTCCGACAAGACCCGGCTGCTATTGCTATCGATAGATAGGAGTAGGAGTAGGAGCTGGAGTAGGAGTAGGATAGGAGTAGAGCTTAACGTGCCCACTGAAGCACGGAAACGCGCATTTTAATTTGCCACTAGCGGTCACCCATCACTCCGCGCCCGTAATGCTTAACCGAGTAGATCGCTTACACAACACAACTGCATTTTCTGACCTGGGGTACGACCGCCTATCGATATTGCTATTGACGTTGTCATTGCTATCAAATTTTCATGTCGATTTGTAGCTCCTATAAAAGCAGTAGTGATTCTCTTTTTACTGGTGGTAGAACTCCAGTGACGGAGCTCGCGGGCGTAGGCACCACCGCATTACCTAATATACTTGCCGTTAAATGGTAGTGTTCAGCACTATCGTGTTCCGGTCAGGTGGTAATGTACGGCTCTGTAATTTCCGGCACAGAGGCATAACACCTAATGCCTCAGGAGTGGCAGCGCATTTGCATTTTGACCTCTGGTCATTGTGTGGGTGTCTATGGGCTGCAGTCATCACTTAACATCAATGTGAACTGCACGCTTGTTTGCCACTTTTATTACATGTAGGGACTCGAGGGCGCAGGCACCAACGCATTACCTAATCTATATACCGCCAAATGGTAGTGTTCAGCACTATCGTGTTCCGGTTAGGTTGTAATGTATGGCCCAGCAATAACTAACACAGAGATATAACAACTAAGGTCTCATGGGTGGCAACACATCTGCGTTTTGACCTCTGGTTTTTGATGTCTGCAGTCATCACTTAACATCAATGTGAACTTCATGCTTGTTTGTCACCTTCTTTACATGGTAAAACACGATGTTGCTGAATTGGCGGATTGGCTGGATTGGCATTAATTTTTTTTTATTGACGTGACAACGTCTTAAATTAGGTTGCGGCTCGGAGTCACTCATGAAAAAGTGTAACGCCCGGTAACGTAACGATGAGTCACCGAACGAGAGAGAGGCCTGCCGGACCGGCGAATGCCTTTCTACCGAGAAAAAGACGTTGTCACGTAAAATCTTCACCCGTAAAACCGACTTTACAGGCAACCAGTTTTTTTTTAATTATTGTTTACAAATTCAATCTCAGCGCCGGATTCATACATTTTTTGTAATTTTTTACTTTTTTGAATCTTGATTTTATAGTAGGTATATATCATGACTAATATTATCAATCACAACCCACGCTGCGGTGCAACTTTCTATTGTAAGCGTTATTACCAAATTAGATTCAAACAAAGCCTTACACAAAACCTTAAATGTAAATTTGCATCATCGAGTGCACTGTTTCGTAACTCCATGCCCTTAATCCCCGAAAGAGTAGGTAGAGATGTATTCAAGCATAAGTGCCTGCCTATCTGCAAATGCAAACACTTTTTGCCGCTAAATGGTAGTGTTCAGCACTATCGTGTTCCGGTCAGGTGGTAATGTAGTAATTTCCGGCACAGAGACTTAACATAAATGTACGGCGCTGTAATTTCCAGCACAGAGGCATAAACAATGGTAACGCATCTGCATTTTGACCTTGGTCTAAGGGCGAGATCCACAGACCGCATTACGACTTTACTTTCGAGCAAAGTACGCTTCGAACTGTCGAAACCCATACATTTCCGACAGTTCTAAGCATACTTTGCTCGAAAGTAAAGTCTGTGAATCTCACCATTAGCACCATCTAAAGAAAACGAACGTGTCCATTAGTGTGAGTGTCTATAGGGTGCAGTCATCACCTAACATCAATGTGTACTGTACTACATGCTTGTTTGCCACTTTCATTAATTTAAAAATCATTAGGCAGGTCCTATTGATGATATTACTAATAGAGTTTTAGTTCTGTCGTGTTCACAGTATTTCTTACTCACTGGTGGTAGAACTTCAGTGACGGAGCTCGCGGGCGTAGGCACCACCGCATTACCTAATATACTTGCCGCTAAATGGTAGTGTTCAGCACTATCGTGTTCCGGTCAGGTGGTAATGTACGGCCCTGTAATTTCCGGCACAGAGGCATAACACCTTAGGCCTCAGGAGTGGTAACGCATCTGCATTTTGACCTTGGTCTTCATGTGGGTGTCTATAGGCTGCAGTCATCACTTAACATCAATGTGAACTGCATGCTTGTTTGCCAAGGCCATTAAATTAAAAAAAAAAATCTTGATAGCGCCTCTACGTAAATATTTTTTAAAAAAATCTGAATTGCATTTATTTGGGTTCAAATCGGCTATACTTGATGAATATTAATACTATTACGTCAAGTTAACCAGCTGGAGCGAAAAATTGTAGTCATTTCCATATTATGTTGACACGCTAAAAAGTTGACACAGTTAAGTACGGTCAAGAATTTACTTACTACTTTTAGATGATTTTATATTAATTACTGGTGGTAGAGCTCCAGTGATGGAGCTCACGGGCGTAGGCACCACCGCATTATATACTTTCCGTTAAATGGAAGTGTTCAGCACTATCGTGTTCCGGTTAGGTGGTAATGTACGGCCCTATAATTCCCGGTACAGAGGCATAGCACCTTAGGCCTCAGGAGTGGTAACGCATCTGCGTTTTGACCTCTGGTGTTTTTGTGGGTGTCTATAGGCTGCAGTCATCACTTAACATCAATGCAACTGCATGCTTGTTTGCCACTTTCATAACATAAAATAAAATTGATAAATAGGTAATCAAACCATTCAAAAGCGTTGCTTACACCGATAATGGGATTCGATTGATTTTTAATTTTGTGCGGCATTCGCTTTTTTACATTCATTGTATGGCAGAACCACATTTGCCGGGTAAACTAGTAAAACATATAACAACGTTACGATTGAGTCCCACTGCTGGGCACAAGTCTCTCCCCTATTTCTGGGGAGGCCTGGAGCTTACTCTACTTAATGCGGGTTGGTAGAGATACGTGTTCACCCAACCCCCGTCGGATGTTGTCAAGTCGCCCCACAAGCCTCCGACATGGTTTAACGACTGCTATCTATCTATAGCAACCGGGACCGACGGCTGAACGTGCCCTCCGAAGCACGGAAACGCGCATTTTAATTTGCCACTAGCGGTCATCCATCTCACACCCGACCGCGCCCGTATCGCTTAACCGAGAAGAGCGCTTACTCTTAAGGTAAAACAGTCGAGGACGAAACATAGTTGTAAGCTAATTAAAAACCTCGTTTGAAAACATGGTATTTCCTAGTGTGTTTATTAACAGAAAACAATTACATTACATAGTTATAAATGTACATAATTATGCATTTATATATTCAGAACGACTTAAATTACAGGGCCGTACATTACCACCTGACCGGAACACGATAGTGCTGAACACTACCATTTAGCGGCAAGTATATTAGGTAATGCGGTGGTGCCTACGCCCGCGAGCTCCGTCACTGGAGCTCTACACGAGTAAAACCAAGTTGACGTTTGTCGACAATTTTGATCAAATATTGACCAATACCAGACTGTCAGTGCTTACGTAGGCAGTGTGCAACAGAGATAACGCTCTACGAAGTCGAAACGAGCCGATTGTCTTATTTGCAGGCTCGATGTGCATTAACAATTGTTGAGTACCTACTGTACGTACTAACCTAGTGTTTATCTGTGTCATTAGGATGACAGACAAGCGAGGGCCATCTGATGGAAAGTGGTTACCGTCGCCTATAAACATTTGCAGCACCAGGGGAGTTGCCAACACGCTGCCAGCTCTACAGACCCGAAATAAGCCGAGCACTGTGCATAGATGGTGCAATTTTAACCAATAAGAAGACACATTTTCCCTGCCGATATTAATGAAACAAAATAAAATCTCTCTTCATCATCTTTCAAATTTTCGCCACCGACGCCGCGCCCCCCTTAATTTTGTTGCCCCGGTTCATTTCTCGGTTTGCCGCTCCCCCTAGATCGGGGGCTGCCCTGCGCCCAACCGTCATTCCTTCTTCAAACGAAATTGGAGCGAATATCATGACATAAGTTAGCAAGTCTCTTATTCAGACACAAAATGCAAAATTATTGTATAACATCGTAAAAGTAAGAGTGAATTATGTTAATTTATGTATGGACGTTCAAATATTAGATCTGTAAGTTTTAAAAGATATTATATGATGTTGCTTAACATTATGAGATGCTTCCGATTGGTGCGGCCATGAAAAATGCGATTTCTTTAACTGACTTCGAAAAAGGTAATGTTTTTTTTTGGAATGGACTTATAAGCGGGAGGGCGCCTTGAGAAGGCATTAGTCTACTTCACCGGGCAATCGGCGAGAGCAGAGACTCTCAGCCTAAATAAAAGTTAACGCTTATGGGAGACCCCTGTGAGTCCGTACCTCGGCTTAGGGCGTTGCAGAGGGATAGACATAACATATGCAATTAAAGGCGGTAGGGGATACATAAGACATAATATATGCGATTAGAGGCGGTGCAAAAAGGTGGAGGTTTGTATGTTCGGCCGTATGTAAATACTTAACATTTTTAGAGTTCCGTAGCATATAAGGAACCCTTATAGTTTCGTGTTAAATAGGTACGTCTGTCCGAAACTAAGCTCGAAGATAAGTAACCTACTAGAAAGCTGTAATTTGGCACAATTATATATATTAGCTATGCGGTGAAAGTTGCGAAATAACATCTTGAAAAATGTTTGTTCTCTACACGTAAAAAAGATAGGCCTTTAAAAATATTCGGGGTTTGAGAAGACCAGTTTCCAATCAGTTTGTGAAATATTAAACTTTAAAATACAAATTCGTCTTCCGGTTAGATAATGTCCAATACATTATCTGCAATTACTTTCACAGAGGTAAAATAGCTTAGGTCTCAGGGGTAGCAAGCAAAGCATTGATCTCTTGTTTTATCTCGAGTCGAGTAGCCTGCAGATTCACTTACAAAATCTCACTTAACATCATTCAAATCGAGAAAGTTACCAACAACTAATTTACAACACTAATGACGGCCCACGGCTTCGCCAAATTTACTCGAATTTAATAAATAATCTCGAGCAAATAGTTAATTAGCTAAATATATTACTTAATCGGTCAATTAGTAATTTTATTCGAGAGATATCATCAAAAACACGAATGGTGTGAATTCGAGGGCACACCGCGCTTTTGTATATATTATTATATACCAGTTTAATACGAGTACATTTTTAGCAAAATAGAACCAATAGTCTTAACTACAAGTGACACACATAACAAGAACACTAATATAAAAATGGTGCCAAATTCAGCAAAAAGACATGAACACGGCAGCAAGGACAATTAAAAGAATTGTGGCATACCTTCCGTTCGTACAAAGTGAACATTTAAAAAATTCTAACCAAGCGTTTCGACTCTACGTTTATAATCAAAATAAGTAGATAAAAAAACGAAAAACTATAACCTGAGAATCTTTAAGTTTATTGTGAAAATGAAGCACGTTGATCTATAAGGTACTTAATCTTATAGACCAACGTGCTTCATTTTCGGCCACATCTTCACTTTCCATCAGGTGAGCTGACGTCACAGGATAGTAACGTCAAATGTTCAGAGGCGGTAGAGTTCCAGGGCTCAAGGGTGTAGGCAACACCGCATTACCTTATCAATCTGCCGCCAGGTACTGGTACTGTTATGCACTATCCTGTTCCTCCCTTCCCAAGTATAAAAAAATTGTGGACGTCTATAGGCTGGAGTCATCACTTAAAATCAATGTGAGCTGGTTTACCACCTTCATTACTCAAAAAAACGTTAATAAATGTTAAAAACCTATGAAACGACGCGAGCTAAGCACGCGATCTCGGCTCACACACTACTGTGTCTACATATGTACGTTGCCATGTCACAATATCCGCCGGCTTAGTGGCCGGCCGTGAATCACAGTAGAAAGTGTCGGGCATGACGTCACTGCTGGTGAACTACGGACTATATAGCACATACTGACTGTTTCAGCTGGGTTTGCTTGTTGGTATTTAACTTTAGAAGTGAAGTAGCAAAAAAAGCACGAACAAGCGCTTCGTAGTGGTCCTAGAATTGTAAGGATAATGAGCCCTTTCCCTCCCAAAATTGAACATGACATTACAGGACCCATGTAATACGAGGCTTCCACATCATCATCATCATCATCATTTCAGCCAAAAGACGTCCACTGCTGAACAAAGGCCTCCCCCAAAGAATGCCACAAGACGGTCCCGGGTCACCCTCATCCAGCAATTGCCCGCGACCTTCACCAGGTCGTCGGTCCACCTCGTGGGGAGCCTGCCCACGCTTCGTCTTCCGGTACGCGGTCGCCACTCCAGAACTCTTCTGCCTCAACGGCCGTTAGTTCTGCGAGCTATGTGCCCTGCCCACTGCCACTTCAATTTCGCTATTCGGTGGGCTATGTCGGTTTACTTTGGTTCCCATGCGGATCTCCTCATTTCTGATTTGATCTCGCAGAGAAACTAGCATAGCCCTCTCGATTGCTCTCTGAGTGATCTTGAGCTTTCTTATGAGGCCCATAGTGAGCGACCACTTTTCGGTTCCGTATGTCATCACTAGCATATAATAATATGGCTTCATAATGTGACCTAATGGAGAACAACAACCGATCAATGACAATCAATCTATTGCAACAGGGTGGTAGTAAATATAATAACGCTTGGTGGGCAGCCTGCTACCAATGCGATCGTTAGTCCATATGGCAAGCCTGGTGATTTTGGCATATCCTCTCATATTACAATGGAGCATCTTTAGGTCTTTTGTCCAGCTGTGGACCACTTCAGGGTGAGATGAGGATGATGATGATGATGTGGAAATTAAGAGGTTCATATTAGAATACCATATAATCGCGTCAGGTTTTTGGATTCACACATCAAAATAGAACTCCTCTCACAAATAACCTCACTTTTTTCTTTGTTGGCAACTGTTGATCATGATTCATTAAGCCAAACTTGAAATATAGCATATAGTCTTTTTGACTGGCTTGTTGAGTTAGTGGTCGCAATCACGATGATGAAGCCTGAGGTCCCGGGTTCGGTCCACACGTCGAGAAAATCTGTTATTGGGTTTTTTCTGTGAGCAAATTCCCCTGGGCGAAATGCGTGCGACACACACTAACACTACAAAAATTGTCTATTACTACAAAACTCATACCTTGACTTTAACAAAATACAGAAACAATTTCACGCACACATTTAAACATATAGGCGACAGGTATAGGCTCATTTGGGCTTGTACTTTGACAGAGGGGAAAGCCTGCATATGGCTACTCCCCTCCGGTGTTGCTCAATGTATAAGAGAGATTAGAGAGTGCAACTGCGTTTGCGCATACACTTGTGCACTATGATATCTCAGCAGTTGGCTAGTCTCCGTTGAGATTGGCCACCGTAGCCGAAATTCGATCTGGAGGACATTATTATTATAGTCTTTAAAAGAGCAAAACAAACTGTCATTACTCTTCTTTTTTTTAAAGCTATTCTCACAGAGATAAATATCCGCCATTTTGTCTCCCTCAAAAACTGAAGTTGATAGTTGATCTGATTATAATATTTATTGGAGCTATGAATATATATTGTTTTATGCTTTATTATGACTTTTTCCAAAGCCATAAAGGATTGACACGGTGTTAAGTACAATACATAATAGAGCGTGCGGGTGGGAGGCGGCCGCCGCGCCCGCACCTCCCCCACCAATTGTCATTGTATCGACACTCGCTTTTACTGTTACCGTTTGTAATACACGCAGCAATAAATTGCATTTCAACACGAAGACTTAGCCTTTTAATCTTTGCAAGCCTTCGGACTCCTCACCAGCAGATAATTACAGTCCACATACCATCACACAGACCTGGCAGGGTCACCAACACACGGTTTTTGTGACACAAGTATTAACTCGCGTCTTCGTTCGCGTTAATTCAATACAATGGAATTTTATTTTTTTTTGTACTGGTGGTAGAGCTCCAGTGACGGAGCTCGCGGGCGTAGGCACCACCGCATTACCTGATTTACTTGCCGCTAAATGGTAGTGTTCAGCACTATCGTGTTCCGGTCAGGTGGTAATGTACGGCCCTGTAATTTAAGGCACAGAGGCAAAACACCTTAGGCCTCAGGGGAGGTAACGCATCTGCATTTTGGCCTTGGCCTTCATGTGGGTGTCTATAGGCTGCAGTCATCACTTAACATCAATGTGAACTGCATGCTTGTTTACCACTTCCATAAAATAAAAAAAAAAATAAAAAAACTCAAATCGATGTTAAATGATGACTGCAGCCTATAGACACCCACAAAAAGACCAAGGTCAAAATGCAGATGCGTTAGCACTCCTGAGGCCTAAGGTGTTATGCCTCTGTGCCGGAAATTACAGGACCGAACATGACCACCTGACCGGAACACGATAGTGCTGAACACCACCATATAGCGGTAAGTATATTAGGTTATGCGGTGGTGCCTACGCCCGCGATTTCCGTCACTGGAGCTCTACCACCAGTAAAGAAATATTGTCGAAAACTTTTTATTTACCTATCTGAGAGAAAATGTTTTTCGTGTAACATTTTTTTATGTAGAGTACCTAGATATTTTTTTGTTTCTACTATAATGGCAACGCATTATACCTACGTCCCACAGCTGGGCTCGAGTCTCTCCCCTTTTTGGGGTGGACTTACTCCACCACGCAGCTCCAATGCGAATTGGTGGAGGTGGGTGGGTTGGTGGCCAACCCGCTGTCGGATGTTTTCAAACCACCCCATAAGACCTCCGACAAGGTTTAACGACTGCTATCTATCGATAGCAACCGGGACCGACGGCTTAACGTGCACTCCGAAGCACGGAAACGCGCATTTAATTTGCCACTAGCGATCACCCATCACACTACCCGACCGCGCCCGTAGTGCTTAACCGAGTAGATCGCTTATGATCTACACCAGCCGCCGGGCCATGCTTGTTTCTACTACTGAGCCTTTATCGATTTGATTTTTTTGTGGAGTGGTAGCTGATCCCTTGTGGGGCGATCTACTAAATGAGACAACTAAACTGTTAATGTATTAAAGTAAGTAAAAAATAAGAGTTAAAAATATTTGAAATACCAAGAAATCTTAATATATATAAATCTCGTGTCACAATGTTTGTCCTCAATGGACTCCTAAACCACTTAACCGATTATAATAAAATTCGCACACCATGTGCAGTTCGATCCAACTTGAGAGATAGGATAGCTTACATTACGCTATGACTAATAGGAGCAGAGCAGCGCGGGCGAAGCCGGGGCGGGCCGCTAGTGTTCTATAAATTTCCTAGATAATATTATAGATCTGTTTAACGTTTTTTTTTTAAATTTAAAATGGCATCGCTGTTACGCGTATTACCAGTGTCAAGTAAACGATATTTTGGATTCGTTTCAAAGCAGCGTTAAAATTAGAATCAGTCAGTCAGTTATTTGTTATGTCAGTCAAGTGAGTCACAGTCAGTAATTCGAGTAAAGCGATGGCTACTTTACCAGAACATTTACGATGAAGATTTCGAGGCAACCTGAAAGGCCGTGTTTTCCCACTGTTATTCTATTGCACCGTTCAGTGCCCGTGTGTGGCACTGTAATAAACCTATATCAAACAAAATGCCACCAACTTTATTTAATATAACTCAAAAATACCTACACCAGAAAACGAAATAAAATAAGAGCACCACACGCCTCTTTCAAGGTTCCCGCCAAAACTCCCTGTTTTACGTGGCGGTTTGAAATTTTTCTGCCTTGTTCCTTTACGATCTGAGGTAAAAAAAAACAAAAGCACGTTCGCTGTCATCCTCGATACCTTCACGGTGGGTGGATTCATGACGAATTAGAATCACGGAGCCTTGGCTCTAATGTGTACGAGTGTGTCCGAATATAATTTTGTAGGTACACTTATTTATTTTAGGGTTCCTCATATTGAAAACTTGGAACCTCAACCAAGGCATCGTACACATTCATGCTAGCATGGCCGGCTCTAGCTCGTGTAGCGCCCGTGAGCAATGAAACCCTGGCGCCCCTAGGCCTGAGCTAGGCCGCTTCTGACGGTTGGTAGGTAGAGAGTGTGGCGCGCACAGATCACCTCCAATAGATACCGCATAATATGTGAATATTTGAATGTGACATGTGAATATTTGTTCGGATTCGTGTTCACCGTTCTTTGAGATACGCGGGGGTTGCGGGAGACGTAATTAAAGCGCTGTGATTGGCTGTCAGGCAGCGTCGCTATATCGTGCATTGCGTTCTATGCTAGCAAAATGCACTAATATGTTGTGAGCGTCGGTTGCCCTGAATGCGGTATCTATTGGAGGTGATCTGTGGTGGCGCGCCAGATATCCCGGTCCTCGCACACCTCCCGTGCTTCTTCTACATTCATCATTCTCTTCATATATGCACGCCGATTCTTAAGACTCTTGACCACACCCTCAGTACTCGACCTATTTTGTCAAGCCTCTGAAGACCAAATTGACCTGGTCTTGGTCTTCATGGACCTCTGCAACCATCCTGCAGAATATTCGTAAACAGTACGGAATCCGGAAAGTGGACGCTAAAAAAAGCTGACAGAAGCCGCATTGACGCCTTCGAAATGTGGTGTTGGCGGAAGATGCTACAGACTCCGAGGACTGCCTTTCGCACGAACCAGTCCATCCTTCGCGAACTCAATATCCACAAACAACGTTCTACCACCGGCTCAAAAAAAAAACCTGGAGTTATTTGATCACATCGCACGCAAAGATGGAAATAATCTGGTTCCAGATCCGGAAACGGCCGAGATCGTTCCCCAACCAGACGGTCTAACCAGGTCCGTTCAATTCTCCATACCAAGCTGCATGACGCACTCCACAATGCAAAGGACAAAAAAAAGTGGAAGGAAGTTGTGCAGTTCATATTTTATTTTGTTTTATAAAGGAGACGTTCCAAAATGTATGGAGCTTGGGCCGGCACCATGTACACTATGTTGAGAGATGAAGCATAAAATACTAAATAATTTTCAGCTATTCAAATCGTTTATTAAATCTTCAATTAACTGTCGTAAGTATGTTTCGAAAACAAGAATGTCTTAATAGCGATATGGCAACACATTCCTGTCATACAAAAATTACGTAAAATAAATAATTCCGACAAAAAAACAACTATTCAAATTATTTTTTGAGTATTTTTCCATGATTCTGCGTATTTTTCTCTAACTTTTGATATAGTGTACAAGGTGCGGGCCCAACGTGGAACTTCTCCATTATTGAATTGTGACATGAATTTATTTTTTTTTAACTTGTTAATATTTTGAATATTTTTACTTTGACATTACGACTGACTTTTAATTTGATTTTAGCTTATAGAAAAATTTTAACCATGACGAATTTATTTTAATTTTTTTTTTTGGTGTTATTATTCTTAAATTATTATGTATTAATTATCTGACATTCCCTCTGTATTAATATTATTGTATTTTCTTGTATGGGCGTAATTTACCCAAACAAATAAATAATTCATTCATTCATTGAGGAAATAGATCCAAGGAGGAGATACGGAACGCTTTTGAAGCGAGTTCGATTCGCACTTGGCCAGCTTATTTAGAGTTAGCGTAACATAGATTACTGTTTATGCCCCCCGATTCTACCTGAGCTCGTAACATGACCTTTTACCTATTGCATTGTTTTACTAAATAGCTAACGCTCTGTCTCTTTCTTTTCTACGCCGTCCTGTAAAGAAACGAAACAAAACAGTGATACCTAGTTGCTAAATTAGCAATAGAGATTGATATATTCTAAAAATCCCCCGACCCTGTCTGCACCAGTGGCGATTCCTGGTGATTATAATTGGGGTGGCTCCAGCTTTTGTTATATGAAATAGGTACCTACTTAGTACTATCATGGTACCATCCTACTAAAGTAAATCAAAATAGTTTTTAGCATTTCGTACCTACATCAGTATAGTAATATTATGACCTGTAGTACCTGTAATAATATGTTTTGTATAGTTCAATTTAATTGATTATAAAATATTTTTTTTATTTAATCTAGTATGAATCTCTCATGTTTCTGAACGAGATTTTTTCTTGTATTGGCAGCATTGCTTGATAGGTACCTACCCAGAGATAACACTAATTTAGTATTCCCCTAAGCTCGGGAGAAATTATTGTATAAAAGAAAATAATGATTATCATATTGTTTTTTTATACGCTTTAATATTAAACAGAAACAATAGCAATGAGTGTTTCGATTTTTTTTAATGAGTAGTGTATTACAAATTTGTTGGTGTGATAGTAAAAAGTTGATTCCTATACACCGATAATATGTAGGGAAGTGACACCGATAGTATGTATATCGCTCTAACATATTTTAAGTCCATACCATACTCTTTCTCTTTTGATTGGCGACATATTTACACTACTTTTAAATTGAAGATACTGAAGAAGGGAAAACCAATATTTAAACATGGCAACATATTTATGTATTCCCGACGATTGGTATTACTGCGACGCTATTATTCAACTTAGGCATGTCACTTATTCTGAATAATATCGATAATTTGATAGAATCGAATAGCAAAACTTCGATTTTTTAAAGTGGTCTATAATTTCTCAGTGTAATATTAATAAAAACATGTTTATAGGTGTCTGGATGTCTAAACATGCTAACAGAGTCAATGAACGATCTGTGTCACAAGCTATATCTATTAAATATATAAATGGATAATATGTGATGAAAAATAAAGCTTACAAGAAATCAAAAAATAATATAGGTATTTGCATAGGTATTTGAGTTAAGCAAGTATTTTTTTCAATATTGCTTACACAGAGGCCCTTTTGAGAATTTCATCGAATTTGAAACGTATTATACCTCTCTCTGACTGTATTCAAATAGTTACTTGTTGTTGCTAAAAGGAAAGAATCGTGGTTCCATCCTCACTGACTTAACATTTGACAGTGCTAACGGTATGGTGTTTGAGCTCGTATCGGCCTAGGCCATGTAAACTGAAAAAAAAAATTTCTTCAGAGGTATTGTCTCGGCGTTGCAAATTAGAATTTTTTGAAACTGGCGACCAAAAGTCTGATAAGCTTGGCTGTATTTTGGAAACTCTGATGTTGCAAACGTTCATACGCATTTTCCATTCCAGGAATCCCGTCAGCTTGTCTGTCAACCGTTTTTCATACTAAAATATAAGTTATTCACTGCGGGTTTTATAAGAATTTTCTAGGTAATGGCAAAAGCAAAACGATTCTTGAGTGGTGACCACATAACTACTGGAAAGCAAAACATAACTCACTATAGTTGGTAAGGTGGACTGAGGACGTTGTATAGATTTTAGGCAAGCATAAAATTAGGGTCATTGTAAGTATCGTTCGGAGAGGTTTATGTCCCGCATTGGACGTTTTTATTCAATATTAAATTATATTTATGAAGAGCGTTTCGATTCGAATAAAATCATCGATTATCTTACCACACACAATCGATTTATTAATTAATCGATACGATCTTAACATTCACTTCACTTAAAAGTTTTTTTTTACGACAGACGAGCGCGATTGTCAGTGGACGTCGATTGTATTCCTTCCTACTGTGATTTCATAAATCGGTAAAACTATAACTGCCGCTGTGATTTACAGTGTATAAAGATTATAAATAACGTGTTGTTTTACTTGGTCAGTGAGTTTCAGTGCTGTTGCGTGAATTTCGTGTTAAATCAACTGTTACAGTGTAAATTTAAGTGACCACGAAAATGACTTCAAATTCAAGAACACCGAAAACTACGCCTATCACTGATGATTACGATATTTCAAACACTGTCCTCGGCCTTGGGATCAATGGAAAAGTAAGTTTTTATCAGTGAATTGTTTGAAAATTTTTGTATGTGTAGTACTCATCTTTGTTTACATGTATGACGTAAAGGCATATAATTAGATTTGGGTTTTTTTATCAATGCGACAGTCAAGTGTAAGTCGAGGCTTAATGTTATCGTTTCCAATGCCGTGTGGATTTTAAATATCGAATACCTTTTTTTTTAATTCACTATCGTCGCGGCAATGGCATGAGAATTTGATTTTAAAAATGTAGATTCGTGTAATGCACGAATATTTATGACTTGAGTCACTCGTTATTGTTGCCAAAAATTCTCTCATTTCTCTAACAATAACATTTAATAATATATTGTTGTGAAGATTTAACTCGCTTATTATGGAGGTACTTACCTACTGAAATTAAAAGTCATGTAAAAAAAAATAATTGGAAAAGTAGGTTTTTGGCATAGCAACAAACCTTGTTATGTCTCCCACTCACAGAGTACTATAATACATACTGAAACTCCCACTGCTGGGCACAAATCTCTCCCCAATTTTTTACTTTACTTACTAATGTTGTGGTAGCAGGCCACTACTACTGAGCTGAGGTTCCTGGGTTTGATTCCCGGGTACTATCAGAGATAACTGTTTAAAATGCTTTAACGCTGGTTCTATTGGGATTTTTCCATTTTCTGGAATTTTGTCTGTACCTCGGAGTTTGGTTATGTGCCCGGAGATGGCAACAGGTATGCCACCTATTACATGGGCCAAAACATAACTGGTGAGTCATGGGTATTTGCATGTATGCTTGAATGCATGCATTTACCTCTGCCAACCCCTTTGAGGATTAGAGGTGTGCAGTTACGACTTTAAAAAATATATTATCTAAGAGGAATACATAGATTAAAATAGAAGTTTAATGCTGTTGGTAGGATAATTATAATACTCTCCAGTGTGGGAGGTCAAATTTTACATGTTGAACAAATACCTGCATCAGCACAAACCTCTTCAGGCTTTTTGATGTAGTTCAAATTGTACAATAGTTTTAAGTATGTTTAAATAAAAAAAAAAGCATAAGCACGGTTGCAGTACCTAATCTATATGCCGAGTTTTCGCGGGAAGCTTGAAGGATGCGTTTGGTGCTCTTAATTTATTTCATTATCTTGGTGTATTTTTGAGATATATTAAATAAAAATGGTGGCATTTTGTTTGCTATAGACTTATTACAGTGCTCGTGTATAGTGAAATAGAATAACAGTGAGAAAACACATTCTTTCATGTTGCCTCCAAAACTTCATTTTAAATGTTCTGGTAAATTAGCCATGGCTTTACTCGAATTACTGTGACTCTGACTAACGGACTGATAAATTGACTGACTGACTCTGATTTTACGTTGCTTATTACGAATACGAAATATCGTTTTACTTGACACTGGCAATATGCATAACAAGCGATGCCATTAAATAAAAAAAAAATGTATCTGCCACCAAATGGTATTGTTCAGCACTATTGTGTTCCAGTAACATGGTAATGTGTGACCCTGTAATAATTATCACACAGGTAAAAAACTTAGGGCCGAGGAGTGGCAATGCATCTGCTTCAAATAAATAAACATGCTTACACTCACAGCCTCCACACTAGGTATAAATCTGTGTCGTGGGTGCCGTTGTGTACATACAGCACATACACAAACACCCAGATCCAAAACAAATATCTGTAGGCCATACAAATATTTGTCCAGTGCAGGGATCGAACCTGAGACCCTTCGAATCAAACTATTGTCTCACACCACTGGACTGGTAGTCTATAGACAACCCAGTTGGGTTGTCTATAGACTACAGTATTCACTTACCATCAATGTTAACTGCATGCTTATTTAACTTTAGCTTTAACTTTAACATAAAAAAGTGGTCCTTATACAAATCATATTGCATAAGCCCATAAGGATATATTGGTATATTACAAAACAATCTGTAACTGTATTATAATATATGAATCACCCAATTTATCTAACAGAAGGTCAAATGTTTTAACATAATTAAAATTGAACAATATTAATATTTCCTCACAAATATCTGGTTATTTGTGTACAATATTACTTAATCTGTCAGGCTACAAGAAAAAAATGTTAATTGATTTCTAATTGTTTGTGTACCGATATTGGCCCAACTGCGGCCTAACAACAGATAATATATAATAGTACCTACAACATATAGAATGGACATTTCGACATCACCATTCTCATTTCGCCTCTTGCAGCCCGCACCTTCCCTTGAGTAGGTATCATATGCGTAGCCTCATGCGAGCGGGCTACTGAGGTTATTCTAAAAGACCATCAAACGACTCCACCAGGTAGTTGGGTAATTAGATATTAGTTAAATGTTTATTGATAGGTATGTCTTTTACATCATTACCACATCAAATGAATAAAAGGTTAATCATTTAAGTAATAATAGGTAATTAACAAAATTATTAACAAATAATTTGTTAACTATTTTTTTTATGTAAAGGCGTGGTTTGCGCTCAGATGGGTGAAATCATGTGAGGTATTTACCCTTAATAGGTGGTGAGCCTGTTGACATCAGATACTGAAAACTTCCCCCTTTCCTCTTTAACATGTACCGTTAACAACCGTTACACTTGACAACACCCTCCCCCCCCCCTGATTGCGAAAGTTTTACGAACGATCCTTATCCGCAACCGGTATAATATTTTTCATATTATTATATCCCTTTCCATATTCAGTGATCCGAAATGTCGTATCCATACACACCATCTCCATCCACTTTCATCGTGAAAATAAATTGGACCAAAAACGTAACATTAAAATGAACCCGAGATTTCTATGCCTATTATTAGAACGGATGATATTAAAACATGAAAAAACCCTTACGATGGCCGCTCGCTGATATTAAAAGCCCTTTGGTTCAAAGAAATCACTTTGATGTAAAAATAGGTCTCGAACCCGATACATTATGCCATCGAAACCGATGTGTGGTCATTGAACCTTGATAAAAGATGTCCTGTTCATAAGTTAGTCATACTTATTTGTTGTTTGCTTACGAAATCTTGGTGGCATACAGACAAACAGTGACGCAAATGAGATAAAAAAAACAAAATAGATTTTTTTTTAATAGGTATTATAATGGCGGCGAGGCCGGCTAATCAGCAGTTCACAATTATTTTTACCACCAATGAGATCTGCATTCTTCATCATCATCATCACTCCAGTCTACTGGACAAAGCCTTGTGACTATTTTTATCGTCACTCAAAACGGGATATTCTCTTAATTAACCTTCCAGGAACCAAAGCGGAAAAGGTTTAATTACGAACGCCCAGCTACTCCTTTTATTATCGCTTTAAGTATCTTTAAGATCGTTATCGATACCTAACTCTTAATGATAATTCTTATAAAATATTCAAAATTTTGAAAGAATAATACATACCTACCTACATACATTTATTGTATTTTATTGAAATAAAAAAAAAATAAAAATGGTATTTCCTAAGAACGAGAAGTAGAATGAAGTAGATGCACGCCATACTAAACTTCATAACTCTAATTTATTTGATATAAAAATATTTTTAAAATACTAGGCAATGTTCTTTAGCCTCATTAAATAATATTTAAGAACTGTTGTACAGGGTACTGGTGCTGTACTGGTGTACAGGTAAAAAGGAATTTTTATTTTTTTTCTTTACTTAACAAATTTTGTCACGATGCTTTCGGATTGATGACGTGTTTACAGGAGAACTTTAGTCGGGTGCGCTAGCTTTCTATAGATTTTTTCTGATATTACCGATAACGGGACATTTTCGCTCCCCGGGTCACCGGGACGGGCTGCATGAAACGTTAGTCAACGGCCGTAGCCCGACGACCAATGATTAACGTTAAGAAGTTGTATATGTATATGCCAACTCTTGAGAAAACTTCGTATATGCGATGTAATTCGATTGTTACGCCATCTTCCGTACTAGACAAGTACTTTGGTGTTCCATCAATGTTCCACCAGGTGGCGCCAAGTGTAGGACGCTACACACGCTACGTACGTGTTCCTTTTATTCCTGGATCGTGTTTTATTTTGGCGAAGTTTATCGCATTCGCCTGACTCACACGATAAACAAAGTACGAAAAAATTACCAGTAAAACGAACATGAAACATCGGAGTAATGAGAAACAGTGTTTTTATGAGTTAAACGTAAGTAGTCGTAAGTCACAACCTATATGTGGTTTCAAGGAACCGGACGAAAGTAAATAATGACGTGTGATACCTAGTCGATTGACTAATGCGATATTTATTTGATTTTACATTGTCACACTTTCATAAATACACTAAGATGAATAGGAGAGGGTAAGTAACATAATAACCGCGCGAAGCCGGGGCGGGTCGCTATTAGAAATATAATTGTTAACCTCCTTATTCATAAACGTTATAAATAATACGCTAAACCTATATAATGTACGGTTTTGAATGAATAAGGAGGTATGTATCCACGTCACTGATAAATACCTATAAGGCGAGAAGGTTATTTCTTTATTTTATTTCCATAGACCTACAAAAAAAAAAGACTTGTGGCACTCGGGGACTGCCGCGGTAAAGCTATTGCATAGCATTTTGTATCAACTTATGCAATTATAATTATTTATTTATTTTATTTAAGCAGTATTTCTTTTTTTCTTTGATATTAATTCAAGTTACACTTTTTGAGCGTGGTGACCGATAAGAAAACATTTTTTTTTTCTTTTATTAAATAAATAAAAAGTTAATATTGTTTGAAATATTTTTATTATTTTACAATACATATAAACAGCTGCTTATGTATTCGTCCGATTTCGGAGCAGCTCGTCTCGATTCGTGCGAGCTTCGTAGAGCCGTACAATACGTCTGTATTGTACGGCTCTACGAAAAAAAGAAATACTGCTTAAATAAAATAAATAAATAATTATAATTGCGTAAGTTGATACAAACCGACCGAAGTTGCACGCACACAAACACCGTGTCGAAGACTGCCGAAAAGAAACGACGTTAGACAATGCACGGCCTTCAAGCCACACCTCCGTGCCCGTCGGAGTGAGGAGCGTGAAGTTTTTTTTCGTTACGGAATTTCTGGATTCGGTCCCCGCGCTCAAGGCCGTCGATAGAGCTATGCAATAGCTTAAAATTGAATTTTGACTTCGATTTTGGATTAGAATCCTGCAAAACAACAATTATCAACCCAAACGCGGTAGAATTTCGACCAATGACCGACCACTAGTAGTTATTAAAACTGCATCATGTTCATGACTAATTGACATTTTGTAATTGCTTAAATTTTTTATAGTGAGCCGTGTTTGAACTTTGAACCGTGTGTCACGGACCAATGGTTGTTAGTCCTTCTTTTTTTTATGGAAGGATGTTGGCAAACAAGCAAGCTGCTTACATTGATGTTTAGTGATGTTTAATTAACCCGTATCTCCACCAATCCGCATTGGAGCAACGTGGTGGAGTAAGCTCCAGGCCTCGCCCCAAAAAGGGGAGAGATTCGTGCCCAGCAGTGGGACGTATAATGGGTAGCCATTATTATTATAACATTAATTTGTTTTTTTGCACCACCAGCATATTTATGGCATATTCTCCCCTACTGACACACAACATTGTTGTCTTTGGGGAAGTATTTGTCCAGCAGTGGACCTCATTTGTCTGGAGTTTTAATGATGACTGTAATTTTGTGTTGAATTCAGACAGAGAATATGTACCTTATGTTAGGTTTTTTTTTCATGTAATGGAAGAAGCAAACAAGCATGCAGTTCACATTGATGTTAAGTGATGACTGCAGCCTATAGACTCCCACACGAAAAGACCAAGATCAAAATGCAAATGCGTTACCACTCCTGAGGCCTAAGGTGTTATGCCTCTGTGCCGGAAATTACAGGGCCGTACATTACCATCTGACCGGAACACGATAAACACTTGCCTTCGTCCGCGAGCTCCCCGTCACTGGAGCTCTACCACCCGTATACTACGTATAGAATGGACACTTCGACGTCCCGATTTCCCCGTCTCACCCAACCTTATCTACCTATATATCTTATGGGCGACGCTTGGTATTCTCTACGCACACAGGTGCACGTGTAAATACACGTCACTGATTGAAATTAAGCGTTTGTATGAAATTTTGGCGAAGTGTCCCCGGTTTGCTTCAGGCATATGAAAATATTTACCAACTCCTCTTTTCAATTCTAACAGGAAATAGATAAGGTAAGAAAACTACATTTTAATTTAACCCTTTACATTCCGTGCACAGTTTTACTATTTACCTCTATTTATCGGAATGACTCAAGGTGCTGTAAACCTTGTAAACATATTCATAAACGTATTTTACCTAAAGTGTTGCTAATGTCTCTCCTTTGTCCTTTTCTATCCTGCACATTTGACAGTGCAACTGACAAAGACAAAGCATTCTATAGCTAAAACGTATCTAATGTACGTTTATGAATAAGGGGGTTAATCTAAACAAGCTCTGCATGTAGCTCTGTTACGCCGACTGACGCAATA
Organism: Macrosoma leucophasiata; assembly: GCA_036365455.1. NCBI lineage: Eukaryota > Metazoa > Arthropoda > Insecta > Lepidoptera > Hedylidae > Macrosoma > Macrosoma leucophasiata. The sequence goes on along the minus strand of JAWQUS010000022.1, from coordinate 4,671,285 downwards.
GCGTGACGTCACCGTGACGCAACGACGGGACGTCGACGTCACTAAATATGGTGCAAGTTTTTGCAAGGTTTTTTTTGAACACTAGGTTCGCGATTGGATTGGAATGCAAGGTCCATGGTACGGTCTCTTCGCTTAATGCAAGGTTTTTAAACCATTGGCTATATTTTAAGGAGTTATTGTATCATGGACAACTTTTGGATGTTCTGGTTTTTTGTGTCTGGTTGCAGTCATCACTTAATATCAATGTGAAGTGCAGGCTTGTTTGGTGAAATACGTGTGATACACACACACTCTACAAAAATCTATTACTACGAAAGTCACATCTTGACTTTAACAAAATACATAAACAATTTCACTCATACATTTAAACATCTGGGCGATAGGCATAGGTCCATTTGGGCTTATACTTTGACAAAGGGGAAAGCCTGCATATGGGTACTTCCCTACGGTCCGCTGCGGCCGGTGGCCCGTGTTGCTCTATGGTTGTATGCATCACTCACGCGGAATATCGGACTTTTACCGAGAAAATGTAAACTATCATTAATTTCGGGGTTTCCCCAGATTCTCGGTCATCTGGCAACATTCCGTATAAACGATCGATTTAAGTACCGCTCTACTTTTAATTGTTAACATAATTTACTGCTAGATAATCAGCAACTGAGCTAGTTCATTTATCAAGTGAATGTTAGTTACGTAACTTCACGGCTTTATTTCTCGAAGGAGTAGGCAGAGATAAGTAAATTGCATTCATGTTTTGCATCGGTAATACACGCTATGGCTACTCCCCTCCGGTCCGCCGCGACCGGTGGGCCGCGTTGCTCTGTGTCCGCTGGACTCCTCTACACACGGCCAGATTTGATTCGGAGCGTACAGAATCCACTTTCCGCTCCGTACCAAATCCGAACGTGTATTACTAATATTAAAGCGAAATTTTACCATCCGTTCACGTATTTTTGTCTCCTTATTTTTAAAGGAGGCTTTAGTCAGAGAATATGTAATAATACTACGTATAGAATGGACACTTCGACGTCCCGCCCGATTTCCCCGCATCACCCAACCTCCTCCCCTCTTATGGGCGACGGTTGGTATTTTGCACGTGCTACGCACACAGGTGCACGTGTAACTACACGTCACGGATTGATGTCTGTGTAATAGAGACCAAATTAAGCGTTTATATGGAATTTTGGCGGAGTGACCGCGGTGTGCTTTAGTCGCTGGGCGATTATGTCAGCCTCATTGGAAACACAGAACTTAATTTCTAATATAAAGTAGCTTAAGAATAAGATAATAAATCTTAATAGCTAACTTAGAGGTAGGCCTAGATAGGATCACATTAAACACACCAATATCTCTCAATTTCATAGTTCCGTTCACGTGTTATATATATGATGAAATATAGACATAGTTCCACATAGTGACACCCACATGCATAGTGAGTGTATAATGTATAGTGAATCAGTTATCGATTTATTGATAACGCACTTAGTCATAGATAACGTGGCGCCCACTTGGGAATACTCATTGAGAAATCATTTTTTTTTCCGAGTATATCTTACTGGGTTAGTCCGTAATTTGTGTCGAAGACACGGAGAGCGGATTTGGTCGGCTGATTCGGTCCGCCGGACCTAATTCGTTCGTCTGTTATTTAGCTTATTTTATTGTATTTTATTTAAAGAAAAATGGAAAGAAAAATTTGACTTCAGGCGAGACTCGAACTCGCGGCCTACTGGGGTAAAAGCGACTTCTTTACGATATTCAATAAACTGAAAAGTCTATTATATCGGTTGCTTAACTAGCATGGTTGGCAAAAGATAGCGCTGCTGCTACCATAAAGCAAGGCAGTAAATGTGAAGGAAAGATTTGACAAATCGGGCAGGACTTCAGTAGCTTAATTGGAAGAGCGGCTGGACTAGATTCCCAGTAGGCCGCGAGTTCGAGTCTCGCCTGAAGTCAAATTTGAAATAATATAAAAACAATTATTTTATTGTGTTAAATATTGACAGGAGAAGGTTCTTATGAAAGAAGGGAAGGGTTTTTTTTTAATTAAGGAAGTAAAGCGACACATTTATGTTGAGACTCACAGACTGCACCACGATTTTACTTTAAGCAAATAATGTCGAATGAGCAATCGACTGAACGATATATAATGCGAATGTCAATGGTTGCAGAGGCCCAGAAAGACTAAGACTGACCAAATAGTTCGAGTACTGTCTGATGGTGGGGTCAAAAGTCTTAGGAATCGGCGTGAATGTATGAAGAGAATTATGAAATTTTTGATTGAGTTTTAATCATCATTTTATTCAGTAGTTACAAGTCATTATACATTGCAGATGTTATAGAAGCGTTGTTAACATACAGGCCCGATTATTTTTTTTTTATGTTCCTAATGGAAGTAGCAAACAAGCATGCAGTAAATGTTGATGTTAAGTGATGACTGCAGCCTATAGACACTTACACGAAGACCGAGGTCAAGATGCAGATGCGTTACCACTCCTGAGGCCTAAGGTGTTATGCCTCTGTGCCGGTAATTACAGGGCCGTACATTACCACCTGACCGGAACACGATATTGCTGAACACTACCATTTAGCGGCAAGTATGTTAGGTAATGCGGTGTTGCCTATGCCCGCGAGCTCCGTCACTGGAGCTCTACCACCAGTGAGAATAATGCTATGTTTGTAAGAAAAATCGTTTTAACAGACACACAGCATCACAACTACATGTTTGACGTCAATATCATGCATCATGAAGCGCGCCTGGCCCCGCGGCTAGTGTAGATCGGAAGCGATCTACTCGGTTAAGCGCTACAGGCGCGGTCGGGTGTGTGATGGGTGACCGCTAAACCGCTGGTAAATTAATGTAGATGTCAACATGCTGCAGTCATCACTTAACATCAATGTGAACAATGTGAACTGCGTGCTTGTTTGCTACCTTGGTTACATTGAAAAAAATGCATTCCGTTAAAAACCATAACTGTTAATTTAGAAACAAAGCGACGTCAAAACAACCATGCAATGTCCTCGCGTTGTTCTCAAGACAGACTCAGAAGGAAAAAAATGTAAAATCACAATACGCCGTTTCGATGGGACAAGTGCCAAGAATATCCTGTATGATTGCATTAAAGACTATTTAAACTACTCACATTATGAGCGCACTCATTGAAGACTTAGGGCTGTCACAATCAACCTCAAATATCATCATTGTCCGCGCCTATGACGCACGTATGGACCATCCCGGGGACGGCGGTGCGGGAGACGCGACGGAGCCGGTTTCGCTAGGCGCCCGTGCAACGCCCGCAACTAGCGCCGCCACGACAGACCTCGACGAACAGCGGACGGGTCACTTCAGTGAAATGTGCTAGTGTAATTCTGGCAATTAAGCCTATTTATTGATACAACCCGCTTATTATTGAAGACCAGCCCTTGGCCCCTTCAATCATCATCCCCTTTTGGACTTTTGGACAAAGTCTTCACCAAAGACGCCCCACAACAGTCATGTGCGTCATAAGGTGAGAGGTTGAAAGCAAAGAGCAACTCGGCCCACCGGCCACGGCGGACTGGAAGGGAGTAGCCATAGCGTTTATTACCGATGCAAAACAGTCTGTCATTTTTTGCGAGGGGACGTGTGATACACACTCACACTACGAAAATCGTCTATTATTACGAAACTCACACCTTGACTTTAACAAAATACATAAACAATTTCACGCACACATTTAAATATCTGGGCGATGGCATAGAACAATTTGGTCTTGTTCTTTGATAGAGGGGAAAGCCTGCATATGGCTACTGCCCTCGTAACTGCTCGATCATAGGTGTTTGCATGGTATTTGAAAATGAAATGAAAAATGAAAATATATTTAAGTATTTCGGCATAAACTAACAAACATGCTTAACTAAATAACTGAACAACAAGTTAGAAATTGTTTATGCAGAGGTAAATGTATTGTAGTATTTATGCTTGAATCTTGAATTGCATGCTGTCTACGTCTTCGGAGATAAGGGAAGGTAATTAATATACAAAAAAAAACGTTTAACAGTCTTTATTTTTTTTTACATTGACAACCCTAAAAAATATTATTTTCCCGCTCGCCGATTCACAACAAACACTGCGCATATTGTTCTAACAACGTTATGCGGTAAAATATTTACTTTGCACAAGAAAATCGTGACAACAGTTTGTGTTAGATAAAAATAGTAATTTTTCATATTTTTTTTTATGTAACGAATGTGGCGACCTGGCATGCAGCTCACATGTATGTAAAGTGATGACTGCAGCTCATAAATATCACACAAAAACCAGAGCTCAAAATGCAGATGCGCTGCCACCCCTGAGACCTAAATTGTTATGGCTCCATGATAGTTATTAACCGGAACACGATAGTGCTGAACACTACCATTTGGCGACAAGTTTATTAGTATTATAGTGATGCGGTGTTGCCTACGCCCTCGAGCTCCTATAGGTACTGGAGCTCTATCACCCGTAGACACCTAACTCGGTTAGTTTGGGCTAGTCACAAGGCTTACCCCCATAATGGTTAACCCGAACAAATATTTAAGAATTATTTTGGAAGGTTTAAAAGGTGAGAAAATATGAATAAATTGTAAGGGAAATAGTAAAATCAACAGTTATCCCATAGGTACAAAGATTCCGTATCTATCAAACCTTTGTCACATTATTTAATTCTGAGGCAATACGAAGTGTGCCAGGTATGCTTAAGGCTAATATTTTCAACTAGACATACCAGGAGGTTAAGCGTTGGTTACACAGAAAAGACGGGACGCCGACACGACGCTCAACTCGTCGACGCGACGCGGGCGCCCTATTATAAAACATACAGAAAGGACGGAGTAAGCGGGGTAGCGGCAGGCACGCGGGGAGTGGGCGCTCGCCTGCTCAGTGTCCTGAAACCGATTGCATGCCAGGAAGGCGTTCCTTGTCTTTTCTAAATGTCTTAAAAAGTCGCGACGTCGCCCTGTCTGCGACGGGTCCGCGTCCCGTCCGCGTCTTGCGTCTTTTCAGTGTTGCCAGCGATTTAGATGCGTCTTTTCTGTGTAGCCAGCGATTTAGATGCGTCTTTTCTGTGTGGCCAGCGCTTGAGATGCGTCTTTTCTGTGTGGCCAGCGATTAAGATGCGTCTTTTCTGTGTGGCCAGCGTTTTAGATGCGTCTTTTCTGTGTGGCCAGCGCTTTAGATGCGTCTTTTCTGTGTAGCCAGCGCTTTAGATGCGTCTTTTCTGTGTGGCCAGCGCCTTAGATCTTTAAAGCTGATTGTTATAATTGGGAGTAAAGTAGGTTGATTAGATAGGTGATCTTGAGACCGCTTTATCTACTTCACTGAACAAGTGGCGAGTGCAATATTCAATACTAGCGACTCGCTCCGACTTCGCACGGGTGCAGTTAATGTAAATAGCCTATGTCACTCAGTGAAGATGCAGCTTTCTAATGGTGAAAGATTTTTGAAATCGGTCCAGTTGATTTTGTGTGAAAATTTTAAAACATAAGAGGACATACTGAATGTTTGATACATAACTGCTTATTTTTGGTAAAATCTTAATGTCGACAGTTACGCATCGGACAAGCCTTAATAGATTCGACATGATAGTAGATTATTTTCAGGGTTCCGTAGTACACAAGGAACCCTTATAGTTTCGCCATGTCCGTCTGTTTGTCTGTCTATCTGTCCGTCCGCGGTTTAGCGCAAAATCTATTGGTACCTACTAGACTAGAGACTTGAAATTTGACACAAGTAGGTATACACCTTAATCACACCGACAACATGGTAGAATAAAAATATGTATTTTTTTATTTAGGGTAAGTACCTCCCCTACATGTAACGCGCAAATATTTTTTATTCTTTTTCTTTGCCATCTTAATGTGGGATATCGTTGGATAGGTCTTTCAAAAATGTTGGTGGTGTGCAAATATCATTTTTCGATTTAGTAATGCCAATTTTCGTTTGACAGTTTTCGTAGAGAAGTTGTAAGAAATTCGTGAAGTTATTGCTTCTTTACACACTGAGCATGAAATAACATTATGCAAGCGATATAAAAAACTTATAAATACCTTACATGGATGGATATGAACATTGACTTAAATGAATAGTAATGAAATACGGCCTAACCGGTTTGTAACCGTTGTTATGCAGTGTCGGGTATTTTGATGTTGTGATCAAAATGCAGATGCGTTGCTAAGAAAAAACCGTAAACTCAAATACCTATGTATTTCAAATTGGCCTACAAGAAAGGACACTTTCCGTATTGTAGGTTTACAATTAACATGGTATACCTACAGTTGGAGCTCTACTCCAGTGACGGACCTCGCGGGCGTAGGCACCACCGCATTACCTAATAAAGGTACATGCCGCTAAATGATAGTGTTCAGCACTATCGTGTTCCAGTCAGGTGGATGCAGCCATATGCCGGCTTTCCCCTCTGTCACACTGCGGACACTCCGCCAAAATTCCATACAAACGCTTATTTTGGTCTCTATTACACAGACATCAATCAGTGACGTTTATTTACACGTGCACCTGTGTGCGTAGCACGTACAAAATACCAACCGTCGCCCATAAGAGGAGAGGAGGTTGGGTGATGCGCGGAAATCGGGCGAGACGTCGAAGTGTCCATTCTATACGTAGTATTATTACATATTCTCTGCCTCTGTCAAAGTACGAGATGTTTCAATGTGTGCGTGTGAAATTCTTTATGTAGGTATTTTATTTTTGAACACTTCGTCTTTTTATCGTCTCGGGACCACGGCAGCTGAAAAGCGACCGAAACGTCGGCTTGATTTTAAAAACCATTTTAGTTTAATTTACGCGAGATAAATCCGGTAAATTATTTTAGTTCAAGTACCTACTGTCTCAGGGTGGGGTCAAAAGAGTCAGAAAATGTGTATGTATGAAGAGAATGTTGAATGTAAAAGAAGAAGCACGGGAGGTGTGTCAAGGGATATCTGGCGCTCCACACTCTCTGCCTACCCCGAAAGAGACTTGGCGTGAAGGTAGATCTGGTTTTTTCCACTTGCGAAGGTATTAATGATAACAATTTGTTTCAGGTGGTAGAATGTAAAGAGAAGAAAACGGGCGCGAGGCGAGCCCTAAAGGTGCTGCATGATTGTATGAAGGCAAGGCGGGAAGTCGAACTGCACTGGAGGGCTAGTGGCTGCATACATATTGTGGAGGTAAGAAATTATGGTCCTTCGAGCCAGGCACAAACATCCAGATATTTATATCCTGAAGTGGCAAACAAGCATACAGTTCACATTTATGGTAAGTGAACACTGCATGGACAAAAAACTTGCTAATTTTTTTTTAAGCTATGAACATGTTATTTTGGAAAGCGCGCATGGCTTCGCGGCTGGTGTAGATCGCAAGCGATCTGCTCGATTAAGCGATAGGGGTGCAATCGGGTGTGTGATGGGTGACCGCTAGTGGCCAATTAAAATGCGCGGTTTCGTGCTTCAGACGGCAGGCACGTCAAGCCGTCGGTCCGAGGCAGTTGCCATCGATAGATCTGAAAGCAGTCGTTAAACCTTGTCGGAGGCCTTATGGGTTTTTGGTTTGGTTTGCGGTTTGAAAACAGCCGACAGCGGGTTTGCCCCTAACCCACCCACCTCCACCAATCCGCATTGGAGCAGCGTGGTGGAGTAAGCTCCAGGCCTCCTCCCAAGAAGGGGAGAGACTCGTGCCCAGCAGTGGGACGTATCAAGGGTAGCCATTATTATGTTATTTTGATAGGCAATACATGCAAGATGTAAGAAATTTGATAAAAATGTTTCATTCGGTAAACAGATACTTAAGTGGAAGTCTACTTAGATTCGTATCTTAGACTACAAGTTGTATGCTTTTGATAAATTTTATTTATACAAGTAATGTTGTGTAGGTAACCGTTTTCATTAGGCGAAATGTAGGCATCGATGAATAGTTAATAAGTTAGATTCTTCTCATGATTTCATTTCCCAAAATAAATGTCAATGTCGAAATCAAAGTGCAGATTTTTTGGGGTTCCATGCACAAGGTGTAACCTTTTTTATGTTTTTATGTCGTGAAATTGCAGACAAGTATACAGTTTATACTAACGGTAAGTAAAACGTAAACGTAACTTCATGCCTGTATTCCCCAAAGGGGTGGGCAGAGGTAAATGCATGCATGCGGTAAGTAATAAAAAAAAAGTCCTCCAGACCGACTTTCGGTCACGGCGGCCAATCTCAACGGAGACTAGCCAACTTAACGGGAGATATTATAGTTCACAAGTGTATGCGCAAACACAGGTGCACTCTCTATTCCCTCACTCTCATAGTCCGATGGGACGGCAATCCGATACGACCGGAGAGAGACCGGACGCAGGACCGACGTCTAAACGTGCCCTCCGAAGCACGGAAACGCACATTTCATTTGCCACTAGCGGTCACCCATCACACTACCCGACCGCGCCCGTAGTACTTAACCGAGTAGATCTGGTATAGATCTTATGATCTACACCAGCCGCGGGGCCATGCGCGCTTCATGCGAACCACCAGTATAGTTTGAGTATTATAACATTAATTCGTGGTTTAAATATTAATATGGCATTAGGTACGGAACCTTATGTCATTTCGACTCGTACTTGACCGCTTTTTTTAAGGTAATTACGGATTAACAAGGTAAAATTCAAACTAACAATGGTGTATTGTTTCGTGCCGGGTTTGGAAACGCTGAGTTTATTTTTTTAGATAAAACCGAATATAATAACCACGTATCTCTTATCTATCGATTTTGTTTGGTGATTGATTCGGGTATGGATATTGCTATAATGTCGCGATTTTCAGCTTTTTACTGTTAGCCTAGGTTGCTTACTTAAATAAATCTGTAGTTAGAGAAGGATGTGAAATGTTACTATAACACACTTTAACTAATATCTTGGTGCAACCCAGGCTTATAGTAGTTTTTGGGTGGCACTATATAAAAATACGCTTACACTCACAACCCCACCCTATAGTACAGTGCTCATCGAGAAATATTGCACATCGAGCCTATGAAAGTGACTATCGGATAGTTACGACCTCGTACAGCGTTATCTCTGTTGCACACTGCCTACGTCAGCACTGATAGTCTGGTATTGGTAAAAACTTGATCAAAATGGTTGACAAACGTCACATAGTACCTTACCTCTATAGAGATAACGCTCTACAGACCCGAAATAAGCCGATGTCTCCTTCCTAATCTCGATGTGCAATATTTCTTGTTAGATTCTATATGAACCTGTATCGTGGGTGCCATTGTTCACACAGAACATACGCAAACACCCAGACCCGAAACAAATGTCTGTAAACCGTCTGTATTTGTCGAATATTTGTCCCGGAGCGGAAATCGAACCAGCGACTTTCAAATCTAGCGGTTGTGACACACCTCTGGAGGGTCGTTACGATGATAAACCTTTCAAGGGTAGAGTTCCAGTGTCGGAGATCGAGTATCTACCGTCAAAAGAAAGTGTTAAGCACAAGATTTTTGTCCAGCAGTGAACCTCAACATCCATGACTCGCCAATTACGTTTTGTCCGATGTGATAGGAAGCAAATCTTGTTGAAATCTCCTTCCATATTACCAAACTCCGAGGGTGTTAGATAAAAGCTTTGATCAATCTATCTTACTACTTTCCTTGTCCTACAGATCATAGACGTCTACGACAATACATACGGTGGCAAACGATGTCTGCTCGTGGTGATGGAATGCATGGACGGCGGGGAGCTGTTCCAGAGGATACAGGACAATAGGGAAGGTGCTTTCACCGAGCGACAGGCTGCTGAGGTGAGTCCTTTTTTTATTACGCGAGGAAACCTTCATGGGCACCCGCCACCTAGAGGAACAGGCGGCGGGTAGTGTGAGATTCGTACTCACTAAAACCCCACGGTGTTCCAACTCGTCCGCCATTAGTAGCAGGGTTACGGGAACGCTTACGCACATATCCGCGACCCCGCCGGCGGCTGCTCGTTTCCGAGCCATCTACAGATTGAACCCTTTGGCTGCAAAAAACACTAGAGGCGTGCGGAACGCGTGCACGCCAGTCTGAGTTGAGTCTTGATCTATCCTAACTTTATGCTCGTATTTCTCGAAGGAACTGAACTCTGGTTAGAACACTATCCGCCAGAGTAACGGTACCCACCAAGAAATAAGCACATCGAGCCTACGAAAGAGAATCGGCTAGTATCGACTTCGTAGACTGTTATGTCTGCTGCACACTGCCTATTTAAGCACTGATAGTGCGGTATTGGTTAAAACTTGATCAAAATGGTCGACAAACGTCACATATATTAAGTAACGTGCCAAAGAGAACGCTCTACAGACCCGAAATGAGCCGAAGTCTTCTTCCTAAAGTCGATTTCCAATGCATTATTTATTGCTGGATACTATGCCTACGTTTAATCCCACGTCTTAGATGGCAGACCTTCTGACATCGCTTACAAAAACTTGACGTTTCAACGTAGTTGCGTAGACACGCACTGGACTTTTCGCGCAAAATAGGTACAAGTGGCTGCGAAGAAGGCGATTTTATGGTAAAGAAGGGATTCGCGAGGACAGAATGTGGCAGTGATGGCGAGCCTCTTGTCTTTAACCAATTGGAAATCTGCCCAAACGGCTGATTGAAACTCTTGAAACCCCAGAGACTTTAAATTGGACTTGGTTACTCCACACTCCATCGGCGTAGCCATGCGGCACCTACATGACTCGAACATCGCTCATTGGAATATTCAAACTACGAGGCTGCCTCGTGAGCCAGCCTCGGCCGCACTGCTCGCCCGAATATGTCATTCTCTGAACTTACGGCTTGGGATGGCTCGGCTTGCCTCGCAAGCGTCGCCTCGTTGTTTCCGGTAAACTACGAGGCTGCCTCGCGATCTAGCCTCGTCCTAACCGCTCGCCTGTGCCTGCCAATCATTCATATCATTACACTAGGTAGGCGGAATGGTTGGCATGACTTTAGTAAACTTTTTTTTTACATGATCTCTTAGTAACATATTCCAATAAATGTTTACAGATAATGCACTCAATCTGCGTAGCCGTCCGTCATCTACACGATTCGAACATTGCTCATCGGGACATTAAACCCGAAAACCTTCTATACACCAGCATGGAACCGAATGCAGTACTTAAGCTCACAGATTTTGGGTTCGCTAAGGAGACTTTAACACAAGCGGATACCCTGCAGACGCCTTGTTATACGCCGTACTATGTCGCGCCTGAGGTAAGAGGTCTAGTATTATTAGGGCATATTTACTGGGGCGATTGAGTGGAAATTTGGTACACATATGTAATTTTTACTGGCAAAGTATGTGAAACCATTGCTTAGTTTCTAAGACCTGACATGTACTTACCATACTTTTGGAAAAATAAATCTTTGAATCTTTGAATATGTAGAGTAAATGGGGTGGTGGGCAGAGGTAAATGCATGCATTCAAGCACTGCCGAAAAGAGAAGTTCCACCCTCACCGACTGGACACTTGGCAATGTTCAACGGTGCGGTTCTCACGTTCGTTTTTGCCCAGAACGTGTAAATTGTGGAATGAACTTCCCTCTGAGGTGTTCCCTCGGTGCTGTAATATGGACTTCTTCAAAAATAGCGTCAAAAGAGTCCTTCAGGGCTGGCAGCGCGTTGGCGACTCCCCTGGTGTTGCAAATGTTCATAGGCGACGGTGACTACTTTCCATCAGGTGGCCCGTCTGCTTGTCTGTCAATCCTTTGACAAAAAAAAAACACGCACATTTTATATTAACATATTTTTCTGATATCCATATCAACAGGTCCTGGGCCCGGACAAGTACGACAAGTCATGCGACATATGGTCCCTCGGCGTGGTTATGTACATACTGCTGTGCGGCTTCCCGCCGTTCTACTCCAACCACGGCCTCGCCATATCGCCTGGGATGAAGAAAGTGAGTCATATTTTACTATATCCACAACAAACGTGCATGTATCGCCTCTCGTTCTTCTTTTAGGGTAGGACTACGTTAACAAACCGAAAACCAGGGGGGTCTGCAGTCTGTGAACACAATGGATAAGCCTAACCACTGTAACCGGTTTGATAAAGTTCTGATACTCGCAACTAGGGTTGCCACCTTTTTTTTTGCAAAAGAAGTACATTGGTTATTATAGGTAATAAAAAAGGACATTGTTGGAAGGACATTGACACAAATCGATATAATATTAACACATTACAATTATTAAGGGTAAAAGCGACTTCTTTACGATATTTAATAAACTGCAAAGTTTATTATATCGATTGCCTAACTAGTATTGTGTGGCAATAGATGGCGCTACTGCCACCATAAGGCAATGCAATGAATGTGAAGGAAAGATTTGATAAATCGGGCAGGACTTCGGTAGCTCAGTTGGAAGAGCGGCTGGACTAGATTCCCAGTGGCCGCGAGTTCGAGTCTCGCCTGAAGTCAAGTTTTTCTTTCCATTTTTCTTTAATTACCCTTCGTGCTGTGGAGGAACGGGTGGAAGTGTTCCTCCGGCGAAAAGGGAGGATCCTCCGACCAGGCGAGGTGGTAGCGCCTGGCGGGCCGCGGCCCAATGGTTGACGTTGGGAAGTTGTATATAAGCCAACTCTTGTGAAATCTTCGTATGTGCGATGTAATTTGACTGCACGCCATCTATCGTACTAGACAAGTACTGTAAGCTTTCATTGTATTCCACTAGTTGGCGCCTTAATGTAGTGGACGCTACAGTGCTATGCCTCAAGCTACGACGCGGGAACTCTATCACCAGTCACGTTACCAAGTTTCCCATTCATTAATATTAGTATGGAGACGCGCCGTATATACAAAGAATTAACATTTGACATTTAAACTTGTTCCTACAATAACTGCTATTCATAACAATAACAATGTTTTGATCACTTTTGCCTTATTCATTATACAAGTTCAGTGCCTATTTGAATACATTTCAGTAAAATAATACGCTACCAAGAAAGATTTTCTTTGCATTACAAACGCAAAAGTTTTTGGTTAAGTTCGTAATAATATCTGTTTTTGCGGGTGTTATTTTCTATCAAGATATTAAGCTGTTGATAAGTATTTGCATGTGTGTTTTTATAATGTTACTAGATGAAGACCCGGCTTCGCTCGGGTGAAATGTGACTCTTAATACACATCTAGGTATAAAATATAGGTAGATATTTCTGTAGTCATCGGTTCTCAAGAAATATTAAGGGTATAAGCGAGACAGATCCGTATAGCTTCGTTTATTGTGGTTAATAAATATATAGTAAAATAAAAACTTGCATTTGCTTGCAGTTTCTTGCAAATATTTTGACATTAGAAAAATTGCATGTCACTGGAAGTAAGTACTTATTTTATTTGAATGCCGAAAGTTTTACAATCCACACTTTAAGAATTTTTTTTTAAAAGTGGCATCGCTATTACCCATATTGCCAGTGTCAAATAAACTATCACATAAAAAAACACAGTCACATTAGTCACAGTTCTTTGTGAAACGGAACGTTTATTAACTACCCAAGATGGCGACTGCGGTTTGTTTGTCAGTGCCATTAGACTTTAACGAAATTCTCCATAATCCGAATTTTTTGGAAACATGTTCTCGACTCAGAATAATTATTTTTTTACAATCTTTAATTGTAAATAGGTTTCGATCGAGTCTACCGTAGACCTACACGAAATTATTAATATAGATAGAAGATATGCTTAGGCCATGGACGTTCACATTATCTGTATATATTCTACTTTAATTCCCATTTGTATTAGATCTAAGGATTTTGACTAAAAGAGCAACACTCTGAGTTTGTTGGGTAGCGGAGTTCTTCTCAGTAGTGCCTGCACTTGGAACTCTGCTAAGTGAATGACTATGTTTATGACGAATTGATTTTTCTTTCTCTTCTATGAAGGAATTGACAGATTTGATGTTTAAATCGGTTAAATTTAAATTTTATTTAATTTGAAAATTTTAATTTGATTATTATTAATACCTATTGAATAATTATTATAAGTTTTTATATTATTTCGCATTAACACATGCTTGTGAAATATATTTTATTTTAGCATAGTTGGTAATAGATGGCGCTGCTGCTACCATAAAGCAATGCAATAGATGTGAAGGAAAGATTTGACAAATCGGGCAGGGCTTCAGTAGCTCACTTGGAAGAGCGGCTGGACTAGATTCCCAGTAGGTCGCGAGTTCGAGTCTCGCCTGAAGTCAAATTTTTCTTTCCATTTTTCTTTAAAAATAAAATAATAATAATTATTATAAGTCGTTCGGTATGATAGCTAGTAAACTGAAAATGCAAAAGTGTCCTTGTAGACCAATTTGAAATAAAATACTTGAGTTCGACTGTGAGTTTTGAGTTTGTCTTCGAAGTATTCTTATTGTCATGTCGGTAAAGACGCAAATGGTTAATAAACATTTGCTGTTGTTATTCGTGTGGCGGGTTGCTCACTTCCCTTCAAATTGGTCGAAGAGAGCGATGGCTCCCACGTGCGTCATACTCCTTTACTTTTACTGGTGGTAGAGCTCCAGTGACGGGAGCTCGCGGGCGTAGGCACCACCGCATTACCTAATATTCTTGTCGCTAAATGGTAGTGTTCAGCACTATCGTGTTCCGGTCAGGTGGTAACGTACGGCCCTGTAATTTCCGGCACAGACATAACACCTTAGGCCTCAGGAGTGTTAACGCATCTGCATTTTGACCTTGGTCGTTGTGAAAGTGTCTATAGGCTGCAGTCATCACTTAACATCAATATGAACTGTATGCTTGTTTACCACATCCATTACGTGTACGGGTGCTGATTGTGAGGACTGGTCTGTTGTGCTATGTGATATCTTATAATACGGTATTCACAGTGTTAAGATTTATGAAGAGTATATGCATGTGTGTTTTATATTATATATGTGTCCGACCATCTGTCTGTCTGCTCACCAACCTGTCTGTTAACCACTTTTAGGGCTTAACATTTTGCTAGTGACAGGCACTAGCAAAATGTTAAGCCCTAAAAGTGGTTAACATGATAAATTCTCAAAAAGTCCAACTAGCAAAATGTCAAATTCATAAATTGTCAAATTCTCAATCAATCGCGATTATTCGTAAGATTCCAAACGAGAGATACATTGTAACATTTATTTTTCGCAATAACACATGCGAGTGAACTTAGAAATTAAAGAAAAAACGGCAAGAAAATTTGACTTCGGCCGAAGTACTTCTAGTAACTAAATACTTCGGTAGCTTAGTGGTAAAGCGGCTGGACTGGTTATCCTGAGGTCGCAGGTTCGATTCCTGCCCGAAGGAAAATTTTTCTTTCCGTTTTTTCATTTATTTCGAGATATACATTGTATTATTTATTGATGATTTTTACATCGATTAAGAGCACCCCGACGAATGACGACGTTAGGTCGAAGGGTGCGGTGGGCGAGCATCAAAGGTGATGTTGGTTTTTTTTTTATTTGCGAAAAATATAACTGGCGTATCTTGTTAACTTCCGGTAACATATTGTACGTGTATTTATTAACTTTTTGAGAATTGGTCATTTCGTAAATTGGACATTTTGCGAATTGGACATTTTGCTATTGAACTATTTCTTTTTTAACTTCCAGCGCATCAGACTGGGCCAGTATGACTTTCCCAAGCCCGAATGGTCGAACGTGTCGTCTGAAGCGAAGAACCTCATCAAGGGTATGCTGTCTGTGGATCCGGAGAAGAGGCTCAGTATACATCAAGTGAGTTTTTTTTTTATGGCATCGCTTGTTATGCATATTGCCAGTGTCAAATAAAACGATATTTCGTTATCGTATAAAGCAACGTAAAAGTCAGAGTCAGTCAGTCAATTTATCAGGCCGTCAGTCAGAGTCACAGTAATTCGAGTAAAGCGATGGCTGCTTTACCAGAACAGTTATAATTAAGTTTTGGAGGCAACCCGAAAAAACGTGTTTTCGCACTGTTATTCTATTTCAATATACACGAGAACTGTAATGAGCCAATATCAAACAAAATGCTACCAACTTTATTTAATATAACTCAATAATACATTAAGTAAATGAAATAAAATGAATGAATAAAAAGATACTTCTCCCATCACTGTGATCGCCTATCCGGCTGCCAAGCGTGGCGATTAGGGAATATGCACCCCTAATAGGTTAGGATCCCACTGCAGAACTGGCAGTTACTGGTAGAGCTCCAGTGACGGAGCTCGCGGGCGTGGGCACCACCGCATTACCTAATATACTGTCGAAGAGAGCGATGGCTCCCACGTGCGTCATACTCCTTTACTTTTACTGGTGGTAGAGCTCCAGTGACGGGAGCTCGCGGGCGTAGGCACCACCTAATATTCTTGCCGCTAAATGGTAGTGTTCAGCACTACCGTGTTCCGGTCAGGTGGTAATGTACGGCCCTGTAATTTCCGGCACAGAGGCATAACACCTTAGGCCTCAGGAGTGGTAACGCATCTGCATTTTGACCTTGGTCTTTGTGTGGGTGTCTATAGGCTGCAGTCATCACTTAACATCAATGTGAACTGCATGCTTGTAGCAAACATTAAATTACATTAAAAAAAAAGAATCATTTCGTTCATCCAGATATGCTGCAAACTTAATTTTTACACATATTTATACTCTAAAGAATATATACCCACTAGGTTGCCTATCAATAGGGAATATTCATGAATTTTTTTTTCGTCTTTAATTAAACATTAAACTTATATATTAGGTTGGGGAAAAACTTTCATCGCATTTTTTAAGATAATTCAAATCATTTTTTAATATAGTTTATTTAAATTTAACTAAAGTATGTATGTACCATTTTGTTCGATAACCTTTTGCCATCTTGTAGGTAGGGACATGATCCCATTGCTATAAAAATTTTGGGACTTCTCATCAAAATACCGCGACAAGTGGATTTGGCAGTCCTCTCGTGATGTTAACCTAACATTGCATATAGAATTCTGAAGAGACCGAAACAGGTGGAAATCTGAAGGTGCAAGGTCAGGACTATACGGCGGATGCATTAACACCTCCCAGCCAAACTCTCTTAATTTTTGCTGAGTGGCTATAGATGTGTGAGGTCTAGCGTTATCATGATGAAACACCACACCCCTTCTGTTGATCAATTCCGGCCGCTTTCTCTCAACTTCTTGCTTTAATCTCATCAGTTGTTCGCAGTAGAGTTCAGAATCCATAGTCCTGCCTGGTGGTAATAGCTCATAATGAATAATGCCCTTCCAATCCCACCACACACACAACATCACCTTATTGCGAGTTAACCCGGTTTCGCCACAGTCTGTGAAGCCTGACCGGCCTTTGACCACGACCTTTTTCGCACGCTCTTGTACGAGATCCACTTTTCATCACCAGTTATCAGCTTCTTCAAAAATGATTCGGTTTTATTACGTCGTAATAAAGAATCACAAATGAGTACACGATTCATTAGGTTTCTTTCAGTGAGCTCGTGAGGTACCCAAATATCGAGCTTTTTTTTGTATCCAGCTTTTTTTAAATGCGTCAAAACTGTTTTGTGATCAATTCTCAGTTCTTCAGCTACGTCGTAACTACTGATATGTCGAACTTGCTCCACTTTTTCAAAAATGGCATCCATTTTATCCGTAATAGGGCGACCAGAGCGAGGTGCATCTTTGACATGAAAATTTCCGGATTGAAAACGCTTAAACCAAATTTGTGCTACTCTCACAGACACTGCACTAGGTCCATAAACATCGCAAATTTTTGCGGCTTGCGTTGCATTTTTGCATTTTTTGTAGTAAAATTTTAAAATGTATCGTATTTCTTCATTAGATTCACTTATCTTGACAGTACGAAAAACAAATGAAAATCACACATTTGCCGAATTTGAATTTGGAATTATGTTCTTTAAAATTGTAACTTTCAATGATACCAAAACCAGCCAGATACAAATACTACAGCCAAAGAGATTTTATTACAAGTTCATACATACTATAATGCGAAAAGACTTTTTCCCCGACCTATTATATCGTAGAAAAATTATAAATAGGCCTGAAAATATTATAGTTATTTTTCAAAGTGAAATTTAAAACATTGAGTATATTTGAGCTCTTCAAACGCCGTCATTTTGATGACGTGTGTTGTGACGTCACAACACACGTCGAGTGTTTTTTACTCTAAACTTTTGTGTTACTTCATACGTATTTTCAATTTTAATAGCTCTACAAATCATGGAAGAAGCAAAAAAGCCATCTTACAAGTGAATGACTATGATTATGACGAACAGATTTTTCATTTTATTCTATGAAGGAATTGAAAAATTTGATGATTCACGTATCGGTTAAATATTATTATTAAATTGGTATTTATTAATACCTATTGGATTATTATTATAAGTCATTCTCTCAAGGTATCTTATAACCCGACAATGCTTAAGTGTCCTTGTAGACCAATTTGAAATAAATGATTTGATGTATAATAAATGATTTCAATAAACTGCAAAGTCTATTATATCGGTTGCCTAACTAGCATAGTTGGCAATAGATGGCGCTGCTGCTGCCATAATGCAACAAATGTGAAGGAAAGATTTGACAAATCGGGCAAGACTTCAGTAGCTCAATTGGAAGAGCGGCTGGACTAGATTCCCAGTAGGCCGCGAGTTCGAGTCTCGCCTGAAGTCAAATTTTTCTTTCCATTTTTCTTTAAATAAAATAAATTATTTGAATTTTGATTTTTTTTGAATTGTGTAGTACCTAAGTGCAATAGTATTAGAAAAACACCAGACAAAGTGTTATTTCGTCTCGACCAATGGCGGCGCGTTTTGGAAGTTTGAATTTCGTTACCTTATTTTGCACTATTTACATAATATTTTAATGGCATTAAATAATAAGTAAATAAAAAGCTTTGTAATTATAATATGGCGTAGATAAGTATTCGAGAAAAAAATATTTGAGACAATTTTAAATTTTATGCATATCCCTATTGTGTTTTTATCAATACACTTTTTTTTTTTTGCTAGGTTATGGCAAGCCCATGGGTGCGGCAGTTCACTCAGGTGCCACAAACGCCACTATATACCCACGCGATGCTGCGGGACGCGGGCGAAGCGTGGGCCGAGGTGCAAGACGAGATGACCAGGTCCTTGGCCACTATGCGAGTTGACTACGACCAGGTATTGATAATTTGAAGCCATAAACGCCACTTTACACGTCTCTGTTCATGCCACAATTGCCACTGTGCATACCATGAACGCCACTGGTTATGCCACAAATTTCACTATTATTGCCACAAATGCCACTGCATGCCACAAACGATACTATATGCCACAAATGGATAACACATTACAGTATCTAACAAGAAATATTGCACATCGATTTTGGCAGCGTGACTTCGTCTTAGTTCGTGTCTGTAGAGCGTTATCTCTTTTGCACCTTACCTATGTGACGTTTGTTGACCGTTTTGATTAAATTTTGACCAATACCGTGCTCACTTACGTAGTAGGGTTAAGATCCCACTGCAGAATCATTTCGTTCATGCAGATATGCTGCAAACCTAATTATTACGCAATTTTATAATCTAAAAAACATATATTATATCCACTAGGTTGCCTTTAAAACTTTGGCCGCAAATATTTTTAATTAAATTATTAGTATAATAATGAAACAAAATAGCTTTAATTTGATGTATTTTAAATAATACATGTAATGTAGACGTAAAAATTTATCGGGGCGGAACGAAAATAGGTAGGGGCGGCCAAGTGCGCAATGACAGCCGTGATTTTTCAGAGTCTTTATATTTCCTTCAGATGAATGATATTTTATTCTTGCGGCCAAATTTTGATTGGTCAACCTAGTGGATATATATTCTCTAGATTATAAATGTGCATAAAAATTAGATTTGTAGCATATCTGGATACTGGTGGTAGAGCTCCAGTGACGAATATCGCGGGCGTAGGCACCACCGCATTACCTAATATACTTGCCGCTAAATGGTAGTGTTCAGCACTATCGTGTTCCGGTCAGGTGGTAATGTACGGCCCTGTAATTTCCGGCACAGAGGCATAACACCTTAGGCCTCAGGAGTGGTAACGCATCTGCATTTTAATAATAAATAATGAAATACGCTTACACTCACAGCCCCACAGTAGGTATAAACCTGTGTCGTGGGTGCCGTTGTACACATACAACACATACACAAACACCCAGACCCGAAACAAATATCTGTAGGCCATACAAATATTTGTCCCGGTGCGGGGATCGAACCCGCGACCGAGACAAACGATGGTTTCACACCGCTGGACTAACCGGGTCGTCATTTTGACCTTGGTCTTTGTGTGGGTGTCTACAGGCTGCAGTCATCACTTAACATCAATGTGAACTGCATGCACCACTTCCACTACATAAAAAAAAACGAAATGATTCTGCAGTGGGATCCTAATTATTCCTAACATACAAGCACTTCAAAAAGTTAAAATTGATATTGGAATATAGTTTTGTCACTCAGTTGCAGATTGAGATGACACGCAACTGGATCTTTGCGAATTACTTCAATAAAAATATACCGCTTCCGATACCAGGTACTAAACCGTAGTACAGTGCTCATCAAGAAATAATGCACATCGAGCTCATGAAAGAGACAATCGGCTAGTTTCGGCATCATAGGGCGTTATCACTGCTGCACACTGCCTACGTAAGCGTCCGTAGTCCGGTATTGGTCAAAACAAGGTGCGAAAGAGATAACGCTCTACAGATCCGAAATAAGCCGACGTCTCTTCCTGAGGTCGATGTGCATTATTTCTTCTTGTACTTGTAATGAGTGTACGGGGCGTAGTTTGCTGACTTAACTAGCAGTTATTCAATGTAGGTACCAGGTATTCAACCCTTGATACGTCCCACCGCTGGGCACGAGTCTATCTTCTTCTTGGGGGGAGGCCTGGAGCTTGCTCCACCACGCTGCTCCAATGCGGGTGGAGGTACGGGTTAGTGGCCAACCCGCTGTCGGATGTTTTCAAACCGCCCATGAGGCTTCCGACAAGGCTTAACGACTGCTATCTATCGATAGCATCCGGGACCGACGGCTTAACCGGCACGGAAAATGCTTACTTAATTTATTAAAATTCAAACGTTGTATTTCAAATTAGTGTACAAGCACATTTGCATCATCGGGTTACAGTAGCTACGTATAGTGAATGACTTATAATAATAATAATCCAAATAAGTTTTAATGACTACCGATTTATAAATAAAAATAACCGATAAATCATCAAATAAAATTCCTTTGTAGAAGACAAAGAAGAATCTGTTCGTCATAATCATAGTCAGATCTTAATCAAAGTTCCAAGTGCAGGCACTACTGAGAAGAACTCCGCTACCGAACAAACTCCGTGTGCTGCTCTTTCTATCAAAAGCCTTAGAAGCCTTAGCCTTCTTATTCTTTCTACTCATGATACAGCCTCTCCAGACATCTCAGACATCTCATACCTGTATGCACTAAAGTACTAGACAGGATGATCCTGTTAGTAGTACAGTTCTAATTTTCAGAAGGCAATTTACCACACTCTCACATAGCAACAATGTCCAACGTCATCGAATAATAGGAATTTTTCAATTGATTGTTTTTTTATTATGCTATGGTTCAATTCGTTTTAAAAGAGAGTTTTTATTAGATTTTTGAACTATAATTTGTTTTTTAGTTTGGTTTATTAGGATAATGGATTTTTTTTGCATTGTCATCCGTCCTTGGCACGTGTGCAAAGTTTCAAGTTGATTAGATTTCTAGAAACCGGTGAAAATTAAGCTCAAAGAGTCCGTTACATGCATACATACAACAGTTTCGTGAGAAAGTCAGAATTTTGGATGGTAGCTTTGATTGGATTGACTTACATCATAGAGCAACACGGGCCACCGGCCGCGGCGGACTGGAGGTCAGTAGCCATAGCGTTTATTACCGATGCAAAACAGTCTGTCATTTTTTGCGGGGGGAAATGCGTGCGACACACGCACACTACAAAAATCGTCTATTACTATGAAACTCACACCTTGACTTTAACAAAATACAGAAATAATTTCACGCACACATTTAAACATCTAGGCGAGAGGTATAGGCCCATTTGGGCTTGTACTTTGACAGAGGGGAAAGCCTGCATATGGCTACTCCCCTCCGGTGTTGCTCTATGACTAACATCCTTTCTGAGTATTTGACATTCTTATGTAATTTTCCAACTTCATTTTTGATTCAGCATCAAAGGCTGTCGACGCATCAGTTTGATCGGAGTTGCGATTGAGACCATTCTGATCACCACCTTCTTCTTTTCCATTTCTTTTTAATAACTCTACTGCGATGCACACGCAAGTAGTAGTTAAAAGTGTTAAATAGATAAATAGCTGCAGGAGCTACATGTACTTAACGTTAATATTAAATTAAAAAGAAAAATAAAACATTTTTTATGCGCGTATTTCAAATGCGTGTTGCGTCTGTCGAGAATGAACACAGACTGATCGATCTACAGATTTGTGGACAGCTCATTTAAATTCACGTGTAGTTCCGGCTAGTTCTGACAGGGAAGTTATGCGCCCCTTACACTCATATTAGGTTTTAGAGGCCCCTAGGGCCGCCAGACTGTCCTTGTTTAGAGACATTCCAGTCATTATCATTGTTGGCTTTAGTTGTTTTTCTGTTGAGAATGGACTTATTTATACAAATATATTTTTGGGGTTTTGGATGAGCGTCATACTTTTTTTTAGAAACTTACTTGACCTCTGGTGATTGTGTAGAATGTCTACAATAGTCACTTGCCATCATAGAACAACGTGGCCCACCGGCCGCCGCAACGGACTGGGGGGGAGTAGCCATTGCGTTTATTACCGATGCAAAACAGTCTGTAATTTTTTGCGGCTAGGAATGCATGTGACACTCTCACACTACAAAAGTCGTCTATTATTACGAAACTCACACCTTGACTTTAACAAAATACATAAACAATTTCACGCACACATTTAAACTTCTGGGCGACAGGCATAGGCCCAATTGGGCTTGTACTTTGAAAGAGGGGAAAGCCTGCATATGGCTACTCCCCGCTGCGACCGGTGGCCCGTGTTGCTCTATGGTTGCCATCCATGTGAACTGCTTGCTTGTTTACCATCGCCGTTAAAAAAAGAAAACACACAAACACTTACTGTTGACTTAACTTAGTTTTGAAGTTATACTTCTTAGGTGTGATTGGAAAAAAATAGTGAATTTTAACGATGCGCGCGTTCCGACCTGTCTAAGCAACAGTCTGAAGTTACTTGCTAAATACAAAGATGAAAGCGACGGACTGATGGACGGTCTCGGTTAGTTGCTAAACTTTTTTTGTCGTTTTGTTCTATTTCTGGTATATTGGACGCTAAAAAAATATAACTGACCCGGCAAACTTCATATTGCCTCACAATGAAATAATGTGTCAAAGGCTTGATAGATACGGACTATTTGTATGAAAATGTGAAATTGTGGTTTTTACTATTTCCCTTCAATTTCTTCATATTTTCTTAACTCTTTTAAACCTTCCCTGGACTTCGAAAAATAATTCAAAACCAAAATTAGCCAAATCGGTCCAGCCGTTTTCGAGTTTAGCGAGACTAACGAACAGCAATTGATTTTTATATTTAAAGAAGACTACGTGCATATGTAACACTTTTTATATTTTTTCAGCGCATGCCATTGTCAATTTCTAAATGTTTAGGACATTTTCATTATTTTAAATTACTATGGTTGTTGTGCTATATGTTAGGTAGATTTTTTGTGTAATTAACGTTAAATTTATACATGTCAAAATGTTTGTATGTCAAAAAAGATTTCTGGCAAACAAAATTTAAAAATATTTTATTTTTGTCGATTTCAGCTAATAAATGGGAGAATTTGATGATGTATTCTTTCTTTTTCGTTTTTTATTTTTTACTAGCAGTTATTCAATGTAGGTACTGTATAAAAAAAATACTTTTACTTTTGAAAAGTGTATATTTTTAAATAGAAATTGTAAAATGATTTTTTATATTCAATTAAAGTTTAACTATTTTACACTTATTTCAGGTGCAAATCAAGGCTCTGGAACAGAGCAACAACTCCCTCCTGAACAAGAGAAGAAATAAAGTGGGCGCATGAAACATCACAACTAAATAAACTTAATTGTATGACAGGAAAATTCCAATTAATAACGAGAAGCTGTAATTAAATGTGGCGACAACTCTCCCAATATCTATTTGAAATAATATAAAACTGTAACTAGGGCACACCCCGGACACTCGGCCACACCGCGGACACTCCGCCACACCGCGGACACTCGGCCACACCGCGGACACTCGGCCACACCGCGGACACTCCGCCTAAATTCCATCACTTTCTAATATAGAAGATGGCGATACCAGAGAAAGAGAGGTCTCACTGGTGGTAGAGCTCCACTGATGGAGCTCGCGGGCGTAGGCACAACCGCATTACCTAATATACTTGCCGCTAAATGGTAGTGTTCAGCACTGTCGTGTTCCAGTCAGGTGGTAATGTACACCTTAGGCCTCAGGAGTGGTAACGCATCTGCATTTCGACCTTGGTCTTTGTGTGGGTGTCTATAGGTTACAGTTATCACTTAACATCAATGTGAACTGCATGCTTGTTTGCCACTTCCTATACATAAAAAAGAGGTTTTGACTAGTGATGTGCTGGATATCCGTATCAGCTTCGGATATACGATGAAAAAGAAAGATCCGTATCCGTTTTTTTTCAACCCCTGCTAGTGAGATATCGTGAGATTTGTCTCGACCCCCTCCTCCGTCACCCAATATCGCCTTTTTTTTTTTTCAAAATGTGTGTACGTAGGGTTAATGGGTTGAATTTGTTCTAAACAGAACAAATAATGTGCCCAGTATGTTGATATAATACAAGTATTTAATAGAGTTCAGAAAATGGGCTAGATCTGGGTATGTTTAGGGTTATGGGTCATTTTCACTTAATTTAACACTGCTTCTGCTGTTGTTTCTTTCTGCGGCAAAAATTATCTGTAATTTGTCGCGATTTACCTCTCCCCAAAGTGAGATTACATAAGGTTTGGCTCGAGCACCCCTCCCCCCTCCACATCTCAAGTAATTAATAAACGCGCTCCGTAGGGACTTGGCGTGAAGATACATACAAATAACTTTAATCTACCAATAGAGTTGTCCATCTACATTAATGCAAGATATGTTATATTCAAATTATACATCACTAAAGATATATAATTCCTATTAATATATGACTTTTGACTAAATGTCTACGTTTCACAATGTCTCTGGTCAGTTTTTGAAGGTCCATTTGTGATCAATTGAATATAATCCAGATATGGACTGCTATGACTTTTATTTTACAAAAAAAAATTTTTGTAAATTAACTTTTTGGGAAATAAATTTAAATTACGCCATTCATACATTTTTTTTGTTACTGTTGATCATAAATGGACATCTGCCAATATTTGCTTTGTATTTTTTTTTATTTGCTAGTTCGGTAAGTGTGTGCTATTTTGTGTTTAGTATTTATGGATTTGGAAAAGTTTTTTTTTTACAAACTAACTGCTTATAGGTTCAAAGTATTTAGACTGACTTCAGAGTATTTTAATAACTATAAATAGTATGATGTGTAGAAAAAGAAGTGTATTTAAAAATTTTTCGCTCAAAAATTTTTGTGAGCATAATTTTAGTACCGAATTTTCAGTCCAAGGGAAATTTTTGCCAAAATCCATTTATGTGTGAAACTGGGTTCAGGACTTGTGTATGGAGTGTGTTTGATCGTTCAAATACTTAATACTTGTATTCGTTTAAGTATGTATAATTAAAATAATTGGTAGTTAAATGTTTAGTATTATGCAATGACGCAATACATAAACGGTAAAATAAACCTATCAAAATTAAATTAAATCTCGCAAAAAAATTAAATAGAAGATGAATAATAAAATATGAATGCCAAATTAAAAAAAAAAAATATTTCTTAAATTATAGAAAATGACGAATACTGTGTTTGCTAGAGTTCATTTAAATATATAACAATTAAAAGATAAGTGTTATTTTTTTACTAAAAGTGTTAAGTACAAGCTCAATTTACTCGCACTTACAATTAATTAACACTTGGCACACTTTCAAACAACACAGCATCCTCTACGAAAATATTAACAAAATAAAAAAGTGGTACAATTTTTTTCATGCATACAAATAACTAACATCAAGGCAAAAAAATACTTAATTTTTTGTATTACAGTTTTGAAAAAAAAATATATTCCTAAGTTTTTTTTTACATTCTGAATCCTAGTTACCTATTTTTTTTACAATAGTGATAACAAAAATATAGTTCAAATGTCGTACAAAAATATATTTTTGTATTTTTTTTGCGTTTCTACTCCGGTCAGTATAATAGCAAATTTTAATGTAATATTTTTGTATAAGTATAATATTATATTTTTGTATTTAGCTCTGTCAGTAGAAAATAATCCGAATGCTTGCTTTAAATCTAGATTTTCAGTCGTATTGAGGTGCTCATTGCATTTGTAATAGTAAATAATTATTAATAGATAAAAAGTCATTGTGTAAGATGTTGGGTGTTGTGAAAAAATCATAATGACATGAAAATCATTATTATTAACTCAATTTATTGTTATATGGTACAATATAAATAATAATATATTCTAATAACTCACAGATGATTAATATATCAACTCACAGAAGATGTTTTTTTTTATTTAAAAAAATATAGTATATAATAGTGTCATCGAGTATGTACGTGCTATCCCACTATGCCAATCAACATATTATTGGCTTAGTGGCATAGCATTCCTTAACTGCAGTATTACATTACTAAAACGGTTGCACCAAACCATTTGTTAAAGTTTGCGTAAAAGGAGATGTTGCGAGCTCGGCTCTAGATCGTACACATCTTCAAAAAATGGGTAAATTAAAGAAGAATCCGAAAAAAATGCAATTTATTTATTCAAGTATATATTTTAGAGTTACTACCACATTTAATTCAAATGATTTTATCATTTTCAACCATATTCAACATGGCGGCGACACAGCCGACGCTTCTTTAAATTGGAAATCGATTAGTTTAAGTTCTTAGTATTAACACATGAAATCGATTTCGATAGTATTCAGAAAATATTACTTTTTTCTCCAAGTTCTATATAATCAAAAAACAATTTAAAAAATTAAAATGTCAAAATGACATCGCCCGCCATATTCGCCATGTTGGTTTGAGTTGCAATTCTAACTGCAAATAATATTTTGTAACTGCAAACAAAGCCAAATAAGTGAAAATATGCAGTAAAAAACGTTTTTATATTGATTTTGCCAGTTAATGATATTGTGTACAATACATGGCCGAAGGTCCATACATTTATGCAACATCTCCTTTTCCATCCTTCTCTAACTTAAAAAAAATTATAAAGTTAAAAGAAGGATGTAAAATTTTATATTAACAATAACTTTAACAAATATTTTGGTGCAACCGAAACTAAGCTTTTAGTCGCAATGGTGGCCAAACATGGAATACTCTAACAACTTACACTTTATGAGTAAAAATCGATTTACCTCATTGCCATATTTTTTAATTTGATTTATTCTGCAAATAAAAATGTTAGGAAATGTAGCAAAACCCAAAATATGGATCCACGTAAATAGACACACCGTGGGCGGGCATAAAAAAGACACACCGTAGCGCGTCAGGCTATTGCATGTCTACTTGCTGTTAGGCAAAATAAACTTGTTGCGACCAAATGAATGACAAGGTCACTTTGCGGAGCGGAAAGGCCCATAGCCTGACGCGCTGTGGTGTGTCCTTTTTATGTCCCGCCTACAGTGTGTCTCTTTGAAACATAATTTTGCCTTAATAACACTTCTTTACGTTATAATTCTTAAATTTTGACATAAATCATTGTTACACATTAACATAATTGTAATTAATTCATACACACGATGTTAAATTGCGTCATTCAATCAGGTTTTGT
Organism: Macrosoma leucophasiata; assembly: GCA_036365455.1. Lineage (NCBI taxonomy): Eukaryota > Metazoa > Arthropoda > Insecta > Lepidoptera > Hedylidae > Macrosoma > Macrosoma leucophasiata. The sequence goes on along the minus strand of JAWQUS010000022.1, from coordinate 4,643,351 downwards.
TATTATCAAAAAGCATTTTACAATACTTACAATGGTTGAAGCAGTTTTCATAGAAAAGCGTGTGTATTGTCAATCACTAAATCTTCTAACATCTTTAAATGTAGACCTAAAAATATTTTTTATGTCTAGACAAAGACCTATTAAAGTAAGAAAGCTTAAAAAATCTTGATACTTAAATATGAAAATGTATTTAGATAATATATTATTATATATTAGCCCCCTTATTCATTAACGTAAATTAGATACGTTTTAGCTATAGAATGCTTTGTCTTTGTCTATTCATTGTCAAATGTGCAGGGTAGATAAAGACAAAGGAGAGATTAGCAACACTTTAGCTAAAATACGTTAAGAATAAGGGGGTAAATATTTTTGTATCTGCATTTTGCTGCAATATATTCAACAGCTTTTATATTTTAGTTTAACTTTGCCGTCCATTCAAGGAAAAATAATGCAGATGTTTATTGTAATAGAAAATATACATAATGTAATTTGTGTTCATGATAAAAGTTATAATATTTCTTTTAAAAAAGTGTGTAAAATTTTCTGACACAAAATTGAGGTTAATCGGATTTTTTTTTTGAGTTTTGTCACAGGGAGTGTTAATGACGTATAATATCCAATAAAAAATATCGCACATCGACCTTACGAACGAGACTTCGGCTTATTTCGGGTTTGTAGAGAGTTAACTCTTTCGCTCCTTACCTCTGTGAGGTTTGTCGCCCATTTTGATCAAGTTTTGAGTGTTTTGACCAATGCCGGACTATCACTGGACACAACTGGTGGTAGAGCTGCAGTGACGGAGCTCGCGGGCGTAGGCACCATCGCATTACCTAATATACTTGCCGCTAAATGGTAGTGATCCGAGCGAGCACTATCGTGTTCCGGTCGGGTGGTAATGTACGGCCCTGTAATTAACAGCACAGAGGCACCTTAAGCCTCAGGAGTGGTAACGCATCTGCATTTCGACCTTGGTCTTAGTGTGGGTGTCTATAGGCTACAATCATCACTTAACATCAATGTGAACTGCATGCGTGTTTGCCACTACCATTACATAAAAAAAAACAGTTCTCACGTAGGCAGTGTGCAACAGAGATAACGCTCTACGAAGTCGAAACTAGCCGATTGTCTCTTTCGTAGGCTCGATATACAATATTTCTGCGGGCACTGTAACTATTTTGATAATACAACTGAAAAACATAACAGATTATTGATTCATGTAACCTTCATTAAATTCTTTGACCAGCCATAAAAATGGCCGCTGTACATTGAAATGTCATATTATTCATAAGAATGTCTATAATTACAAGTACTTTAATGTTATCATTTTAAGTAGTCACAAATTAAACGTTTAGTTAAGTACAAAAGTTTTTTTTATTTAAATTGGTTCCTTTTAAGATGTGGCAATCCTGGCATTGCCTCAATGAAAAAATACATGACGTGTGTTCTCACGTAGTAGAAAAGAATGTCAAAATGATGAAAAAACTCCTCAATTGCCTCGGTTAGTAGTGGTAGTAGGCCACAACTACTACGCTGGAGTCCTGGATTTGATGCCCGGGTCGGGGGCTATCAGCAGTTTATCTTTGGTTCTATTGGGCTTTTCCATTTTCTGAAAGTTTCTCAGTACCTCGCAGTTTGGTAATGTGCCCGGAGATGTCAACAGGCTTGCCATCTGTTACATGAGCCAAAAACGTAACCGGCCGATCGTGGGTGTTTGCATGTAGATATGCTTGAATGCATGCATTTACCTCTGCCTAACCCTTCGAGGATTACAGGCGTGAAGTTACTTTTTTTTTTCGTAATAACACATACGAGTAAAGTGTTTTTGACGAAAATATTGGTAATGTGTTCGGAGATAATTATCAATAGGCTAGCCACATCTTACTAAACCTAACTGGCGAACCGTGAGCGTTTGTATTTCTGTTTGAATGTTTGCATTAACCTCTACCTACCCTTTCGGGGAATATTTTTTTTTACATAATACACAATAGTCACATTGAGGTTAGTAATGACTTCAGCCTACCCAGACAAAGACCAAGGTCAAAATGTAGATGCGTCACCACTCCTGATGCTGTTATGCCTATGTGCCGGAAATTACAGGGCCGTACATGACCACCTGATCGGAACACGATAGTGCTGAGCACTACCATTTAATAATGGCAACCCTTGATACGTCCCACTGCTGGGCACGAGTCTCGCTTCTTGGGAGGAGGCCTGGAGCTTACTCAACCACGCTGCCCCAATGCAGGTTGATGGAGATAAGGGTTAGTGGCCAACCCGCTGTAACACTACCATTTAGCGGCAAGTATAGGTCGCGCCACGTAAAAAGAACGCTGGAAGAAAGTAGAAGGGATGTGTTCGCGCATCGGTACACTCGCGCACGAAAGTACTAGCCCTATTGGTTTATTTTTGATCTAGCTTTCGCTTGCGGTTTCGTGTATTGGTAGGCAGATTGAAAACGCCGCACCTCATACCACCAAATAGATCGATAAATCGTCTACTGCGCAGCTTGACCGCCAGCGTTCTTTTTACCTGGCGCGACCTATATATTAGGTAATGCGGTGGTGCCTACGCCCACGAACTCCTTCACCGGACCTCTACCACCAGTAAAAAACATAAAGTTGCGTTTCTGACAGGTTACAGAACGGGCTCGTATGGTGGAGACATGATAACAATAAAACTACCTTTTAAATAAATACTTTTATATTTATTACAATGTAAAACACCACCGACATTGACACCAATTAATATTAAAAAGTGATATCAAAAATATACTTGTCATATGAGTAAATTATTGAACATTTTGTAGAATATGTATCAAAGGTAAAATATCTATGCAATAGGTACAATCGAAAAAATTTTCTCTCATCCAAAAACATTGAAAATTATACTTTATCCAAAATAAGGCACCGAAGTGACCGACCGGACATTACTTTTTTATGTGTGAAGGTGACAAACAAGCATGCAGCTCACATTGATGTTAAGTGATGCCTTCAGCCTATAGACACCGACACATAAACCATCCTCTGGTCACCAGAGGTCAAAATATAGATGCGTTGCCACCCTTGAGACCTTAATTATTATGTCTCTGTGATAGTTATTACGGGGCCATACATTACCATCTAACCGGAAGACGACAGTGCTGAACACTACCATTTACCATTTACCGGCAGATAGATTAGGTAATGCGGTGGTGCCTACGCCCTCGAGCTCCTTCACTGGAACTCTACCACCAGAAGATTTTCTTTGATGGTTCATTTATAAGAAATAAATTATTGAAATCAACAAGTAGATATCTACTAAGGAATACAACATGTCATTGTTATAATTTTTCATATAGGTCGCGCCACGTGAAAAGAACGCTGGAAGAAAGTAGAAGGGATGTGTTCGCGCATCGGTACACTCGCGCACGAAAGTACTAGCCCTATTGGTTTATTTTTGATCTAGCTTTCGCTTGCGGTTTCGTGTATTGGTAGGCAGATTGAAAACTATATTACATAGAATAACATAAAATGAAATAAAAACACATGACGCGCAGCTTGACCGCCAGCGTTCTTTTTACCTGGCGCGACCTATACATATGTAGGTACTATCTATCGATAAATAAGCGATGCATCAATTTCAAATAATCAAAATCAACAATAGCTTAAAATTAATAATTTACATCAAACTAATCTTTGAGAAAGCCTTAGCAATAATTAAAAACTTTAAATCCGTAAATCTATGAAGTTGCGAGAATATTCTACGCAGTTATGTACCTATTTATTCTTATACACGGTTAGAAATAAGCGCATTACCTCCTGCAGGCAGCCTGTGAATCCCAACAATATTTGTTCTATCCCCCTTATTCATAAACGTACATTACTAATGCTTTGTCTTTGTCGATTGCATCGACAAATGTACAGGATAGAAAAAGACAAAAAAGAGATTAGCAACACTTTAGCTAAAATACGTTTATGAATAAGGGGGTTTTAAAATGAACAGTTTTGAAAATTTAGATTTTCCCATATAACATTTATTTTTTGCCTTAAATCTGGCATTAAAATTTACTCTGAGCATAGGTATGCCGCGCACCTTTGCCTACCGTTTAACTCGCGTATCGCCTGCGGATACAAAGAGAGCGGGGGGCGATGTCACCGGGTGGGTACAAGGGTTGCGCGGAGCAGATAGCCACGTCAAAGCGCGGCAGTACGCTGTCGGTACTCGCAGCGTGCGGTTTGTATTTTTGCAACGGACGGTAAGACATTGACGCAAAGGGTAAAAACTTACCAAAATTAATCTCAAGATAAATCGCATTTAATGTTTTGCAAAAAAAAAAAACAAATAGCGTACAACGTATATTCCTTTTTTAAAGCCAGCAAACAAGATCATACTTCTACGGAGTATCTCCAAGTCAATAACTTGAGAGAAGATGAAGAGACGGACAGCTTTATTATTAATTTTCAAGATTCTGACTCTTCAAGCTGCTCAGACAGTGAAAACGATTCAAGCGATATGTACCTATATTAGTGATGAATAGTCCTAATCCTACATAACTTTTATCTGTGGTTAAATATTACGTGAATGGAGTTATTATTATTTTAATATTTCGTACCTTAGAAGCTATTATTAAAATAATTAAAATTATAAGTTTACTTTTTACTTAGCAAAAAAAAGTTTGTTTATTATTATATTCTAAACTTTGCCAACAATATATCTCGAGATAAGTATTTGGATTATTGGGACCGTGTGTAGCGATAACCGCTCCCGCTCCCCTTGTACCGCGCAGGCGATACGCGAGTTAAACGGTCGGTCTATATGCACAATATGGGGTTGTGGGGTCACGCAGCGGCGGCAATCCTCTTTTAAACTTTTGAAAACATAATTTTTTTAAGTTATTTATCAAGATTTGTACCGTACTCAAGAATTAATATTGCATATCGAGCCTGCGAAAGAGACGATCTTCTCGTTTCGACTTCGTAGAGTTGCACACTGCCTACGTAAGCTGTGACAGTCCGGTATTGGTCAACACTTGATCAAAATGGTCGACAAACGTCAAATAGGTACGGTGTGAAAGAGATAACGCTCTACAAACCCGAAATAAGCCGAAGTCTCCTTCCTAGGCTCGATGTGCAATATTTATTGTTGAGCACTGTAAAACAAATGTTAGGTTATAGAAAGGCTGCCTGCAAGAGGTGAAGCGCTAATTTAAATTAACCCTGTTTAAACTATAAAATACCTGTTTAGATGTATCAATTCTATGCGATGGTATTTTAAATTTGTAAATAATTATACAAAAAAACGCGAACACTTTATGAGTGAGAGTAAAAATCTAAGATTGTATTTAGTTATTAAAATATACTTAGTCCCATTAATTTTGAAATTTTAACTTAAGTACTTACTATATTCATCTTGTCAAGTGGTAGTTTAAATACGAAAGAGATTCAATCAAGTAGTCTCCCATAAAGGCACTGGTTGTTTTATGAAACTTTAGTTTATACTAACCCCCTTATTCATAAACGTATTTTAGCTAAAGTGCTGCTAATCTCTCCTTTGTCTTTTTCTATCCTGCACATTTGACAATGCAACTGACAAAGACAAAGCATTCTATAGCTAAAACGTATCTAATGTATGTTTATGAATAAGGGGGTAGATTTATATTTAAATGGAAAAAAAAAAATTTTTCTGCTTGTTTTTAGCAAATTGAGAAAAATAATGAATTGTCTAATAGCCATTGGTTTAAAAAGTTATTCAACCATAAAGGATTCCTTCTTTTCTCCATCGTTAAATCGAAATACATTTTACTATATTAGTTTCGGTGTCTTTTTTGTACTGTCAAAATTAAGGGTGTGTTCCGAAATACACTGCGGACACTGGAAGATGTGGCAACAGTTCAGTGTACTGCGAAGCCGTTCCTTTATAGTAAGCTATTCTGGTCAATGTTTAAAACGGAACGCAGAATAGTGCACTGAATGAATGTGTCATTCCTTTTCCTAATTCCTGTTTTTGTTACTATCATTTAATTTTTATACAACATTTTGGTTTCACACGGTAATACACACAATTTAAATAAAAATCCATGTTTGTTTGAAAGAATGTCTTTGAATGACAATCATTAATTAAAACATGTCACACGTTGATAACGTGATCAACCCACTGAGTGTTTATTATTAGGCAGGGTTCCCACTACGCCGGACCGGCAGATCTGCCGAAAAACCGGATACCGGACAGAGAGTTCACATTACATCGGATCCCGGAAGAAATTCAGACAGTCATCAGACAGTTTCTTTTTCACCCAGTTCATCGAAGTTTGGTTTCAGTATTAAACATACTTCACGCCATGCTGCTAACTTTAAGCTTTTGTCTTTATAGACGTCTTCGGTCTTATCCCACAGAACAGGTCTCTCTTGGACAAGCGTAATTAAAGTTTCTGCTTGAATATCCATGCTAAACGTCTACTATTACCAGAAAATGCGAGCCGAATGACGTGAGTGGAACACGAGCGGGGCGAGGGGAGCACGAGCGGGGCGAGCGGGGGACAGATACCGGCACAAACTCGTTCACATTACTCCGAGCCCGGTCGTGCTACCGGCAATTCGTAGTGACAAAACGCTCGGTAAAAATGCCGGACCCGGGATATTGTGAATAGCTTCATATAAATTGTACTAGCCCTTCCGGCAGATTTACCGGCGCGGCAGTTCTGTCGGTCCGGCGTAATGGGAACCCTGCCTTATTCATCTTAACATGACAGCGACATCTATTGGCAAATAGTTATCGATTTTTCTACAGTACAGAATATATTTTTAAATTAAACTTTACCATTTACAGAGTATTTTAAAGTAAACTATACAAGAAGTAAATGACGGGTGGTGCCCACGCACACCGGGACATTGTCAATCCTGTGATACAAGACACGAAGTACCAGAGAATAGCTATGATCATAGCTTGCCATAGTAGGTGCATCACTCGGAGTCTGAAACAAAATATTTATATTAATTAAAATCTAGTACGATAAGCGACCCTACCGACCACATTGATGTTAAGTTAAGACTGCAGCGAGGACTAAATGCAGCCTGAGGCCTTGTGTGAATGATAGTATGGGTGTAAAAATGAAAAAAGGCACGCTCCGATGGTTCGGACATATAGAAAGAATGTCAAATGAGCGAATGACTAAACAGATATACAATGCGAATGTGGAGGTTGCAGAGGCCCAGGAAGACCAAAATTGGCCCACCATGACCAAATAGGTCGAGTTCTGTCTGATGGTGGAGTCAAAAGTCTTAGGAATCGGCGTGCATGTATGAAGAGAATGATGAAGGTAGATGAGGTACGGGAGGTGTGTCAGGACCGGGATATCTGGCGCTCCACACTCTCTGCCTACCCTGTTAGAGATGTGTTGTACACCTGAGACCTAAGTTGTTGTCTCTATGATTGTAATTACAGGGCCATACATTTAAATATCTGCTTTTAATATAGATGTTTATGCAGTTTTGACTTACCATCCATGTACATGGCCCCGCGGCCCTTGCAGATCGTAAGCGATCTACTCGGTTAAGCGATACGGGCGCGGTCGGGTGTGTGATGGGTGACCGCTAGCGGCAAATTAAATGCGTGTTTCAAATTAAAGGCACGTTAAGCCGTCGGTCCCTGTTGCTATCGAAACCTTGTCGGAGGCCAAATGGGCGGTATGAAAACATCCGACAGCGGGTTGGCTACTAACCCATATCTCCACCAACCAGCATTGAAGCAGCGTGGTGGAGTAAGCTTCAGGAGACAACATAAAGCGGCTAGTCTACTTACACTCTATCCTTGCTCTTGGCGGCCGGTAGAGTTTTGTCGCTTTCCTTATTGAGGTATCTCCTGACACCAACGTGAAGGTTCACGAAGTAATCTTCCCACTGAAACATTCATTATTGTATTTTCTTTTATTATCATTAATTGTCTTTGTACCTAAATTACATAATGACAAATTATCTTTAAAAAATATGTGTTAATAGCTGCGCGACTTCGTCCGGGGAGATACTAAACAATATTTGTATTAAATTCTACGCGGACGAAGTCGTGGTCACAGCCAAACTAAATTAAATAAACCGCGTTCAAATCTGTTGAGTAGTTTCGAAGTTATAGCGTATAAGACAGACAGACACAAGACTTCCAAAAATTGTTTTTTTGTGTTCTTGTTACGTACTCTTCTTTTATTGCCCCCTATCAGTTTTTTAGAAAAATATTTACCCCCTTATTCATAAATGTACATTAGATTCGTTTTGGCTATAAAATGCTTTGTCTTTGTCAGTTGCATTGTCAAATGTGCGACAAAGGAGAGATTAGCAACACTTTAGCTAAAATACGTTTATGAATAAGGGGGTTAATTTACATACACTTGATTTTTACTGTCCTCTGATATGTATTGATTATACAGGGTTATTTGTAATTAGCGCATCACCTCTCGCAGGCAGTCTTTCTACATCAATCCAAACAACATTTGTTCTACAACTTTTTAAAAATTCTTTTTTTTTTTTTTTAATTTTTCCATACAACATTTTTTTTTTTGGGTTTTTTATCAAGATTTGTAAAAAGTCGTAAAACAAATAAAAATGACAGTGCTGCGGTAAGTAGGGTGGTAGAGTTCCAAGGGTGGGAGCTCGAGGGCACAGCCACCACCGCATTACCTAATCTATCTGCCGCCAAATGGTAGTGTTCAGCACCATCGTGTTCCGGTTAGATGGTAATGTATGGCGCCGTAATAACCATCACAGAGACATGACACCTCAGGGGTGGCAACGCATTTTCATTTTGACCTCTGGTTTTGTGTAGATGTCTATAGGCTGCAGTCATCACTTAACATCAATGTGAACAGCATGCTTGTTTGCCACCTTCAATAGCTCACAACAATAACTCACGCAAATCTTAGAGACGTCCATATAAAACAGTTCCTTGTCTGTCTTATTCAGTTTCGCTGTAAGCGCAATAGTGTTGGTGTTGTAGAATTTCCACTCTGTGAATATGAAGACTTCTAGGCGCCCAAGAGACGCCCAAACGTTCCTGTGTAGCCGGAATAATCTGAAAAATAGTTAATGCTATACTGTCTGACCGGGACCACGGAAGGTGTAAAGCAACCGAAACGTCAGTTTGATTTTAAAAAGCATTTTAGTTAACAGCCTCCGAAGCCTATAGTTTAGGATACCACCGCAGAATCATTTCGTTCATCCAGATAATAATATGTTGCAAACCTAATTTTTATGCATATTTATAATCTAGAGCAGTGATTCCCAAAGTGGTCCTTAAAGACCCCCTGGGGTCTAGTGTGAGTCTAATTGTGAATAAAATTTGGAAATATGGGCATGTGATATAAATGTAGCAAGGAGGAAGAGGAAACCAGAAAAAAATTGAAAGGGGTCTACAAGAAAAAGTAGTTTGGGAACCTCTGATCTAGAGAATATTATATCCACTTGGTTACCAATCAAAATTTGGGCGCAAGTATTTTTTTTTTATCTTTAACAGTCAGCAACTCTTATTTGCGAACGATTTAATTTGGCTCTCGTACATCATAATAATGAGAAAAAAAAATCTTTAATCTAATATATAAAATTCTCGTGTCACGGTGTTCGAACTTGAACTCCTCCGAAACGGCTGGACCGATTTTAACCAAATTTTGCATGCATATTCAGTAGGTCTGAGAATCGGCCAACATCTATTTTTCATAACATTTTTGGACATTTTTTTTTTTAATTTTCTAGGGCGATACGAAGTTTGCCGGGACAGCTAGTCTATTATATAAAAATCTATTGCTGTTCGTTAGTCTCGCTAAAACTCGAGAACGGCTGGACCGATTTGGCTAATTTTGGTTTTGAATGATTTTTGGAAGTCCAGGGAAGAAAATATGAAGAAATTGAAGGGAAATAGTAAAAACCACAATTTCATTTTTCCATACATATAGTCCGTACCTATCAAACCCTTGACACATTATTTCATTCTCAGTCAATACGAAGTTTGTCGAGTCAGCTAGTTTGATATATAAATAATACATGTACGATATGGACGTAAAAAGTTATCGGGGCGGAACGAATGGGTAAGGGAAAATAGGTAGTGCGCAACGGCAGCCGTGATTTCGCCGTGAATCTTTATACATATTGCCGTGAGGTGAACGGTGACTTGGTAAGTGGTGAAAAGATCAAATTGTAGTAAATTATTTTTAAAGAAAAAATTGGTGGTATAGGTCGCGCCAGGTAAAAAGAACGCTGGCGGTCAAGCTGCGCAGTAGACGATTTATCGATCTATTTGATAGTATGAGGTGCGGCGTTTTCAATCTGCCTACCAATACACGAAACCGCAAGCGAAAGCTAGATCAAAAATGAACCAATAGGGCTAGTACTTTCGTGCGCGAGTGTACCGATGCGCGAACACATCCCTTCTACTTTCTTCCAGCGTTCTTTTTACGTGGCGCGACCTATAGTATAATATATTTAGACATAACGTTGTGAACATTATAATAATATTATCTACTTGTTTCTACTTTAGTCTAAGAAAACCTGTGTGCCATAAATATACACAAATGTTTTGTATAATATATGACATGTTAAATTATCACTGTATTAGCCGAAGATGGGAATCTGGAGTCCTAAAATACAGGGAATCCTAGTTTAGGCTCCAGGCTTCATACAACTTTTTTTTCTTGCACTTCTAATTCAACATTCTATATTAGTCTATAAGATAAAAAGTTTGTGGAGTAAATAAAAATTTATTTATTTATTGATAACGCCATAAGAAAACATTGATGAAAAATTGCATACTTTTATGGGAAAAAAGGGGATAAAAAGTGTGACGAAGGGGGAGGGAAAATATCGATACGTTATGGCTTCCCGGCGGTGTTAGAAACTAAATGACGATATGATAGACTTACATGGGTTTCCCACCGGTAAGCCTGAGCAGGGTGTCGAGGAGTATCGCCGGAAGAAAGTGGATAAAGATGGCGGACAGACGGAACAACCACAAAGTGGGCACGAATTCCAAGTGAGGGTACCTGAAAATAAAATATTTTGGAATACAAAATACAAAATTGTATGTTATGCTTCGTGTAGGTATAAAATGTGAAAGTATGGATTATTGTTTGTTTATTCAGTTTATTCATTTATTTCATAAAATAGGGCTCCTGGAGAGCACTTTTACATCGTCATTTTTAAACTAACCTAGAGTGAATAACCACTAATAATAATCAAAAACACATAATCAATTAAATTGAAACTAAACAATTTTGTATAATATGGAAAGCATCTATTATTTACACATTTCTCCATTTCCCCATTTCAAAAGAAACTGAGAAATAATTGGTCGTCATGATAAAGGTTAGGTAAGGTTATGTGTTTGTTTCTCTATCACGCTAAAGCGACTGGACGGATTTTCATGAAATTTTGTACATAGGTAGAGTGCATATATGGCTGTAACACATAGGATACGCCCGCCTGTGTTCAGCATTATCGTGTTCAGGTTTGATAACAAATAACACAGAGTAACAAATTTGAAGAGGAATGGGTGGAAATGTTCCTTCTATGAAAAGGTGTAAACCGCCGACCAGACGAGGTGATAGTGCCTGGCGGGCCGTGGCCCAACGATTGACGTTGGGAAGTTGTATATAGGGCAACTCTTGAGAAAACTTCGTATCTGCGATTTAATTCGATTGATACGCCATCTACCGTATTAGGCAAGTACTTTGGTGTTTCGTCAGTCCACTGCGTAGTGGACGCTACAATTTAGGTCTAAGTAGCGGCAACGTATCTGCATTATGACTGCATTTGGTTTTTGTGTAGGTGTCTATAGGCTGCAGTCACAACTTAAAATCTATGTGAAGTTGTGAATTGCATGCTTGTTTGCCACCTTTGTTTTAAAAAAGTTTTTCGTTTTTTTTTACTGGTGGTAGAACTCCAGTGACGGAGCTCGCGGGCGTCGGCACCACCGCATTACGTAATTTACTTGCCGCTAAATGGTAGTGTTCAGCACTATCGTGTTCCGGTCAGGTGGTAATGTACGGCCCAGTAATTTCCGGCACAGAGTTATAACACCTTAGGCTTCAGGAGTGATAACGCATCTGTATTTTGACCTTGGTCTTCGTGTTCTTGGTTCTTGGTCAGCCTATAGACACCCGTCTATAGGCTGCAGTCATCACTTAACATCAATGTGAACTGCATGCTTGTTCGCCACTTCCATTACATAAAAAAAAACACTAAAATAGTTTGAATCTTACCAGACAGCGCTCTTGAGTGGATAGTCGTGCAAAATTTCATTGACAGATGACTGCAACATGACCCATTTGAAAGGTTTCTGTGTAGAAGAAGTACTGTGGTACACTGTTACACCGCTCCTGGAGAAAAAAAATACGATTAATATAGTTCTACTACTAATAATTATCATTCCTCTCTCCGCACATTGGACGACACAAGTCATTGGACTGGAACTCCCAAGGAAAGCGAAAGCGTGCTCGTCCGAAGCAGACTTGGCGACGAACGTTTACTGACGAAGTGAAGAAGATCGGGAAGTGTTGGAGCGAAATCAAGCGCGAGGCTCAAGACCGATCGAGATGGAGAACCACTGTGGACCCTCTGTCCCATCTAGGGGACATAGGACTATAAGTCAAGTAAGTCTCTCTCCGCACATGAAGCTTAACAAAGGAAGGGGATGGTTCGGGGGTCGAGGTGTAGCCCTCCCTTCCCGAGCCCATCTGCAACCGAAGCGTCAGGGGCGTGGTCGAATTGGGGGTATTGTGGCACACAGAGCAACTCGCTGAAGGGGGAGGGGGGTTTGATGCTTTTTAGCAAACCCCCATCACAAACCTCCCCGCGTCTTGGGGGAAGGCTTAGTCCAGAAGTGGATTTCTATAGGTTGGAATAATGATGACTCAGGATAAAATATTGGAAAAGGAAAAAAAAGGAAAAGAAACATTTATTTGACACAACAACAAGACACATACATATAAACAGACATAAAACGTAGCTAACAAATAACACATTTTCTAAAATTATTAGGTACAAACCTTTAAGTAATATGTGCCTCACGGCTGCGTCAAAAAGGTGTCCTGTTCAGCAAATGTCAGGTAACTTCATTTCAGAGGTACCTGACGCTGGTTTTCAACAGGACCCAACGTGAGTGAACCACGGATGTCAAATGATTTGTAAAAGTACTTAAACTTATACATACATAAGGATATTCAATTCAATAATTTATTTGCATTCTGCAATGGTAGTGTCGTTGGACTATAATAATATTAGTATCACATTACAGACCCGTTTGGGCACAGCAAAATTATATAAGTATTAATAGGAGAGGAGAGGTTCTTCATAGCAAAAATATTTTTATAAATTGGTAAATAGAAAATTTGATATGTTCTTAGGTTTTCGCGAGCTACACTCATTGAAATAAAACTATTTTTACGGATTTATCTCGCGTATATTAAACTAAAATGATTTTTAAAATCAACCCGACGTTTCGGTCGCTTTTCAGCTTCCGTGGTCCCGGGCAGACTGAGGTGACATTTGTCTGACAGAAGTTTGAAAAACCGGGAACACGGAAGCTGAAAAGCGACCGAAACGTCGGGTTGATTTTAAAAATCATTTTAGTTTAATATACGCGAGATAAATCCGTAAAAATAGTTTTATTTCAATACAAAATCTGTTTAGTACTATTTTATAAAGATTTTTATAATTTATCGTTTAAATATTCTTGCTTTATAATAACATATTGCACATCGAGCCTACGAAAGAGACAATCGGCTAGTTCCGACTTAGTAGAGCGTTATCTCTGCTGCACACTGCCTAAGTAACTTACTTTTCCTTAGCCGCGTTCCACCCAGCGACCAACAGTTGGTTCACTACCAGATCTACTGGAATGTAGTCCGCTATGTTATCCTTTGCTAGCGGTAGTCTACGGACCACACCTAAAATATTAACGGAAAATATTAAAATATGACCAAGCGCGAGTCGTATGTGAAGGGTTCCATGGCCAGCAAAAGTTTAGTTTTTTTATGTTACAGAAGTGGCAAACAAGCGTGCAGTTCACATTGATGTTAAGTGATGACTGCAGCCTATAGACACCCACGCAAAGACCGAGGTCAAAATGCAGATGCGTTACCACTACTGAGGCCTAAGGTGTTATGCCTCTGTGTCGGAAATGACAGGGCCGTACAATACCACCTGACCGGAACACGATATTGCTGAACACTACCATTTAGCGGAAAGTATATTAGGTAATGCGGTGGTGCCTACGCCCGCGAGCTCCGCCACTGGAGCTCTACCACCAGTAAAAAGATTATCTACAAGATAATATTTCAAGGCAGTTTTTACCTTTTCTGTACAAATCAATGTATGGGACTTTTCATGATTTCTTGGACGTATGTACAGTACTCAACAATGAATATTGTACATCGAGCCTGCGAAAGAGACGATCGGCTCGTTTCGACTTCGTAAAGCGTTATCTCTTTTGCACACTGCCTACGTAAGCTGTGACAGTCCGGTATTGGTCAACACTTGATCAAAATGGTCGACAAACGTCAAATAGGTACGGTGTGAAAGAGATAACGCTCTACAGACCCGAAATAAGCCGAAGTCTCCTTCCTAGAATCGTAGTGCAATATATATTGTTGAGCACTGTATAATACTTTTATTTCTACTTCCCACCTGCAATCGTCGAAGGGGTAGGCAGAGGTAAATGCTTACATTCAAGCATACATGAAATCACTTACAATTTGAGAGAGAGAGAGAGAGAGAGAAAGAGAGAGAGAGAGAGCCTATTCACATCTGCGGTTACATTACCAAACCAGAGATAAAGAATTGTTTCCCTCGACCCGGGAATCGAACCCTGGACCCCAGTGTAGCAGTAGTGGCATACTACCACTAGACTACTGAGGCAGGTAGGTATTATCTTTATTTTTTTGGAAATTCAAACCAGATAATTTCTGAAACGTAAGGTACCTTACCGAAGGGCGCATGAACCAGCGGCTGGTGTAGATCGTAAGCGATCTACTCGGTTAAGCACTACGGGCGCGGTCGGGTAGTGTGATGGGTGACAGCTAGTGGCAAATTAAATGCGCGTTTCCGTGCTTCGGAGGGCACGTTAAGCCGTCAGTTCCGATTGCTATCGATAGATAGCAGTGGTTAAACCTTGTCGGAGGCCTAATGGGCGGTTTGAAAACATCCGACAGCGGGTTGGCCACTAACCCGTATTTCCACCAACCCGCATTGGAGCAGCATGGTGGAGTAAGCTCCAGGCCTCCCTCCAAATAAGGGGAGAGACTCGTGCCCAGCAGTGGGACGTATAATGGGTTGCCATTATTTTTTTATTATTATTATTAGGTACCTTTCGCAGCACCCATTAAGAAACCTTGAGGTCCGACTTTTGAACACGTCCAACCCGGCACCGGTTCTTGCAATGCGGCCACAACTGCAAAACAAAACGTAACCTCACGCCTGTGATCATTGAAAGGGTAGACAGAGTTAAATGAATGCATTCAAGCATACTGGTAGTACAGTTCCAAGTATAGAAGCTCTAGGGTGTAGGTACCACCGCATTACCTAATCTATCTGCCGCCAAATGGTAGTGTTCAACACTACCGTATACCGGTTAGATAGTAATGTATGGCCCCGTAATAACTATCACAGAGAGGTATGCAGAGGTATAAATGTATATATCCACTAATCGATGCTTTTATAATTAACTAGTTGCCCGCCCCGGCTTCTACCGGGTACAATGTTACCTACCTACATTATCTAGTAGCATCTACGTTCTAAAAACAATCCATGCAAAATTTGAGATTCCGGCCACTTGTAGTTCTTATTTATGTTATGGAAGTGACAAACAAGCATGCAGTTCACATTGATGTTAAGTGATGACTGCAGCCTATAGACACCCACACAAAGACCGAGGTCAAAATGCAGATGCGTTACCACTCCTGAGGCCTACGGTGTTATGCCTCTGTGCCGGAAATTACAGGGCCGTACATTACTACCTGACCGGAACACAATAGTGCTGAACACTATCATTTAGCGGCAAGTATATTAGGTAATGCGGTGATGCCTACGCCCGCGAGCTCCGTCACTAGAGCTCTACCACATTCATAATTATCTTAATACATTACGGCGATTCCTAAGACTTTTAACCCCACCATCAGAAATTGTACTCACTCATGCTGGGTCTGACGATGGTACATGGGAACAGTTCGGCGCATTTCAACACTTCGTGCTCCGCCAGGTGTTTTGTGAACGTGTATGTGTTTGGATGATCCTTCAGGACGCTGTAACAAACATAATCTACATGGTTGATTCACGAACCAAGAAGCTGCAAGTGCTGCTTAAAACCGCATGTGCGACTTCGATCTGATACATGGTGAAGTATAACACCATATTTGTACTGAAACTCAATTCATAATTCCAAAACATAATAAATATAGCACATCGACCTCAGGAAGAGTCTTCGGCTTATTTCGGGTGTGTAGAGCGTTATCTCTTTCGCACTTGACTTATATGACATTTGCCGAGCATTTTGATCAAGTTTTGACCAATACCGCAGTAGCAGTGCTTACGTAGACAGTGTGCAGTAGAGATAACGCTCTACGAAGTCGAAACTAGCCGACTGTCAGTTTCATAGGCTCGATGTGCAATATTTTTTACTGGTGGTAGAGCTCCAGTGACGGAGCTCGCGGGCGAAAGCACCGCCGCATTACCTAATATACTTGCCGCTAAATGGTAGTGTTCAGCACTATCGTGTTCCGGTCAGGTGGTAATGTACGGCCCTGTAATTTCCGGCACAGAGGCATAACACCTTAGGTCTCAGGAGTGGTAACGCATCTGCATTTTGACCTCGGTCTTTGTGTGAGTGTCTATAGGCTGCAGTCATCACTTAACATCAATGTGAACTGCAAGCTTGTTTGCCACTTCGGTAACATAAAAAAAAATCTTGTTGAGCACTGTATATTGATGTTGGCAGGACTCAGCGTATAGGTCGATAAAGTCCTTTAAAATATAGATATCAGAATCAGAATCAGAAACTCATCTAAATTCATTTAGGGTGACAGGCACCTCTTATGACACGTCAAATACAAACAAAATAAATAAAAGTGAATAACAATTGATATACATGTGAAACAAGATAAAAAGTCAAGAATATCACTAAGATAAAACTAAATATAATATGCTAATGTAAAAAGTAGGCACATCAGTAGAATGTCTCATTTCCCCTTTACAAACTGATGACTGAGAGAATAGAATAGAAATAGATTAGAAAATATTTGTAAAAAAAAGAAAAGAAAAAGAGTCATTCTTTGTCATTCACCGGCAGAGTTCTAAAGGCCAATATGATCTGAGAAAAAACAGCCCAAAAAACTCAGTCGGCTCTTTTAAAAAAAAGGATAGAAGGATAACACATACCTGCGTTCAACCTCATCCAGAGCTTCATCAGACATAGTGTTGACCATCTGTATGATCCTCTCCACGTCGTCGGGGGCATCATATATTTTTTCTTCCACTTCTACCAAATACGAGTTCACGTACGCCGAGGACACGTGTATAAGAACCTGAAAAAGAAAGATAATGTCTCGAAGGCGATTCGTTCGATCAGTTCGTCGGGGCAGCTAGTACCTGTTATTATAATGCTTACGTTACAATTTTACAGTATAATAATAATAATAATAAGGGGGCAGAGCAGCTTGTGGCGAGCTGTTGGTGAGTAGCGACACCACCCCCTACCATCATCTCGAGTTCCTCCGAGAGAACTGGGCTCCGCCTCGTCCGCCACACAGAGGTACGGCCGGACAGAGCATCAGGTCTCTCACCTCTGGCTTGCCTTCATTGGCCGGTCCGAGTGGGGCGCTAGAGGTATGGCATTTGCAGAAATTTTGATAATAGGCTGTTGTCTAAATTTCTGCAAGAGCCATACACTCGGGGGTGGAAGTGTCTAAAGGCATAATAGCGGGGAAGCCCGCTCCGAGCTCGAGATTACTCGCTCGTGATGGTGAAACCGGGGCCACACCTCTCGACACCCCCAGCCTCTCTCAACAGTGTTGCCCCCCGTCGACCATCGGGTTGGCTGTTTGGGGGGCCCACCAAGAAGAGGCGAGTCACCACCTGCCTAAAGTAGGATTCGATAATGTGAGATGTTGAATATAGGCAGGTGCCGGATCTCACTCCATAGGCCCAGCCAGCTAGTCCCCCCAGTTCACCCACATAGCCCAAAGTTTGGCGAATCACTTATCATTACAATAGTCCCATTATATTCTGCGGGGTCTGTCTGTGCCTGTATTAACTATTGATGCAGTCAGAGAGAGGTCCCGCCGAATATAACCCATTACAAAGTAGATCAAAATTCTCGAAAGGGCCTCTACGTGTTGGACCCCCCATGTCCCCGCGCAAGCCTGACAAAGGTCCGGGGTTCAAATTGGACCCCGTGCTGACGAGAGACATAATAATAACATGGTGTTTAACAACGAGTGAGAAATGGAAGAATGATAACGAGAGCAACTGCCAGACGTACAGCACACACACCAGCTCCGGGCTCGTCGCTGAGCTCCGCCTCGCAACCGCCGGCCACCGCTTCCTCCGAGAGTGCAGTGTCACCGGCCACCGCAGCTGCGTCGAGCTCCAGTGACGAGTACCATTCCCCGCCGTCGACACCAACACCTACGCGACGACGTGGAAGACCCCGGCTACCGGCCGGCTTGGGACCTCGAGGCCAACCGGCCCCGAGCAGGGTCCCCGCTGCCGGTGGTAACGTGCAGCGCATGAAATGGACACCTACACTTAATGAAAATGTCATGCGCGCATATTTCGGGGCTACAGAGGGGGGAACTAACCTGACTGCGTATCGTAGTCGTATGCTGCCTCTGTTTCAGACTCTCGAACCATCAGTCAACGTGTCGAGCCAACGTCTATCGGATCAGGTGCGTGTCATTCAGCGTGGACGCATGCTGGATGACAGTGTACTTGATCGGCTACGCACCGAGATGCAGGGTTACCGCTCAACCCCTGCCCCACCACCACCTACGGTACCGACGCAACAAAACATTATAGCGAATGCACCGGAACCCGTTGATGGGGAGGAGGTAGACCAGGTAACAACTGTAAGTACCCGAAGCATTGATCAATTGAGGAGCGCCTTGGAGCATGCTCTTCGTGAATACCGGTCCACTTTTCCCACGGATAGGCCACGTTTGCCTCGGTTGCCCATGCATAAACGGAATGTGGCGCTAGTGTGTGCTCTGAATTCGCTGTTGCCAGAATACATTGACAACAGCGAAAATCTCGGTGATACTCACTCGATTCTGTACTGCGCGGCTGTCGCGGTGTGCCGTGTAGCTCGTGTCAAGTTACCAAGTTCTGATACAGCTACGCGGCCGAAACCTACATCGCCAGTCTGGCAGTGCCGGATCGAGCGGCGTATCGCTGAGGCCAGAGCACTCATTGGCAAGCTAATCTGCTTCAGGATGGGCAATACACGCCCAAGGGTGATGCGTTTTGTGAGGCGGGCGTTTTCAGGGACTGGAGTCAGCCCCCAGGACTATCCAGCTCGCCTCACAGAGCGCATTGACTTCCTGAAGCAGAAAGTTTATGCATGGGCAAACCGGATTAGGCGTTATAAAGAACGCGTGGACCGGTACGAACAGAATAGCATGTTCCAAAGTGATCAAAGGAGGGTCTATAGAATGTGGGAGCGGCCTAACCAAGGAGTGGCTGACCGGAGTCGGCCAGATGATGACGCTATGCTTTCATTTTGGCGCAGCATGTGGTCGGAACCGGTCGATCACTCTGAGGGTGGCTGGATGCAGGATGTTGAAAGAGCGTGCGAACCAATACAAGAAATGAATTCTATAAACATAACAGAAGAAGACGTAGCCAATGCAGTCCGTCCGATGCCGAACTGGAAATCGCCGGGACCGGACGGACTGCATAATTTCTGGTTAAAGTGGCTACGAAGTTCGCACGCTCGTTTAGCAATCCAGTTTCAGGCATCTCTGGAATCAGGCTCACTCCCACAGTTTCTAACGACTGGTGTAACCCACCTGCTCCATAAATCAGGTAGTACCGCGGAACCCAAAAATTATAGACCAATAACTTGTCTACCGACAGTTTATAAGGTTCTTACATCCATTCTGAGAGTTAAAATAACTAAACACATTGAAGACTCCTCCATTTTGTCTCTCTCTCAGAATGGATGTAGGAGTGGGTCCCGCGGTACTAAGGAGCTACTCCTCATAGACATGGCAATTAGCCAGCAGGTTCGTCGTAACCGAAAGAGTCTGTCGACATGCTGGATAGATTATAAGAAGGCCTACGATTCCGTGCCGCATACATGGCTCATGCGGGTCCTGGAGTTGTATAAAATTCATTCAACTCTTCGGGCCTTTCTGGGCTCATGTATGCTGCAGTGGAGTACGGTTCTTCGCTATCCAGGGTCTCGGCAGCCCCTGGCGGTTGGTGAACCTGTGAGAATTGCCAGGGGCATTTTCCAGGGCGATAGTCTGAGCCCCTTATGGTTTTGCCTGGCCCTGAATCCTCTCAGCACGCTGCTAGAGGCTTCGGGGCTTGGCTATCGGTTGCGAAGAGGTGGTCGGACGATATCTCACCTGCTATACATGGATGACCTGAAATTGTTCGGTTCCAGTAATTCCAACCTGTCTAAGCTACTGAAGGTAACTGAAAACTTCAGTAACTCTATCAGGATGGAATTCGGAATCGAAAAATGCGCTGTTATGCATGTACGACAGGGGCAGATAATGGAATCCGAGGGAATGAATCTCCCGGGTTCCATCCTGTTCCGAAACCTCTCTGCCACCGAGAGCTATAAGTACTTGGGTATGGCGGAGGCCTTAGGTATACGCGAGGTCGAGATGAGACAATCGTTGAAGGAACGTTTCTTTGGTCGCCTGACAAAAGTACTGAAAAGTCTTTTGTCGGGCGGTAATAGGGTGCGCGCCTTCAACGGTTGGGTCATGCCGGTCTTGCTGTACTCCTTCGGCATACTCAAGTGGACTCAGACCGAACTGGATGCCCTTGACAGGCGAGTTCGCTCTTTACTGACAGCGCACCGCATGCATCACCCACGGTCTTCGGTGATGAGATTATACATCCCACGGAGATGTGGGGGTCGTGGCGTTCTAAGCGCTAAGACCCTACACAACCGTGAGGTGTGTAATCTCCGAGAATACTTTCTGACCGCCGCCGAAGAGATGCATCGGGATGTGGTGGCAGTCGACAGCGGACTCACCCCACTCTCTTTGGCTAAAAAGAACTGGCGCAAACCTGAGGTGCTCACGACTAGCGACCGCAGGATTGTATGGCAAGGCAAGGAGCTACACGGGCGTTTTTACCGGGCCCTCCATGGGCCCGATGTAGATTTCTTAGCTTCTGTGGCCTGGCTACGATTCGGTGACCTCTTTGGGGAAACCGAAGGTTTTGTTTGTGCAATTATGGACGAAGTGGTAATGACCAACAACTACCGGAAGTTTACCCTGAAGGATGGAACGGTCGACATATGTCGGGCATGCCATCGACCGGGTGAATCAATCAGGCATATTGTTTCCGGCTGTTCGAGTCTTGCCAACGGCGAATACTTGCACAGACACAACCAAGTAGCCAGGATAATCCATCAGCAACTTGCCTTGAAATACGGTCTTGTAGCCGCGGAGGTGCCGTACTACAGGTATGTGTCCGACCCAGTTCTGGAAAATGACCATGTCACGATGTATTGGGACCGATCTATCATCACTGACAGGACTATTGTTGCCAATAAGCCTGATATAGTGGTGATAGATCGCTCGGAGCGCCGCGTAATGATGATCGACATCACCGTCCCGCATGATGAGAATCTCGTGAAAGCCGAAAAAGACAAGGAAATAAAATATCTTGATCTGGCTCACGAGGTTGTCGCCATGTGGGATGTGGATTCGGCCATCATTGTGCCGATAGTCGTATCGGTGAACGGGCTGATAGCGAAGAGCCTCGACCAACATCTCAAGAGGCTCTCGCTTGGTGGATGGATCAAGGGTCTGATACAGAAAGCAGTACTCCTCGGCACGGCACGCATAGTGAGGAGGTTCCTGTCTCTGTGTCCCTAACCACCGGCAGCTTGGACCCTGCTCTCGCTGCCGGCGGCACACTATTTTTTAATTTTTTATATATATATTTGTTGTTTTTTTTATACATATATATGTAAAAAATTATTTAATAAGTTGTTCGAATAAATAAGTGGAATAATAATAACCCTTATGGTTTTGCCTGGCCCCCTTATGGTTTTGCCTGACCCTTATGGTTTTGCCTGGCCCTGAATCCTCTCAGCACGCTGCTAGAGGCTTCGGGGCTTGGCTATCGGTTGCGAAGAGGTGGTCGGACGATATCTCACCTGCTATACATGGATGACCTGAAATTGTTCGGTTCCAGTAATGCCAACCTATCTGAGCTACTGAAGGTAACTGAAAACTTCAGTAACTCTATTAGGATGGAATTCGGAATCGAAAAATGCGCTGTTATGCATGTACGACAGGGGCAGATAATGGAATCCGAGGGAATGAATCCCCCGGGTTCCATCCCGTTCCGAAACCTCTCTGCCACCGAGAGCTATAAGTACTTGGGTATGGCGGAGGCCTTAGGTATACGCGAGGTCGAGATGAGACAATCGTTGAGGGAACGTTTCTTTGGTCGCCTGACAAAAGTACTGAAAAGTCTTTTGTCGGGCGGTAATAGGGTGCGCGCCTTCAACGGTTGGGTCATGCCGGTCTTGCTGTACTCCTTCGGCATACTCAAGTGGACTCAGACCGAACTGGATGCCCTTGACAGGCGAGTTCGCTCTTTACTGACAGCGCACCGCATGCATCACCCACGGTCTTCGGTGATGAGATTATACATCCCACGGAGATGTGGGGGTCATGGCGTTCTAAGCGCTAAGACCCTACACAACCGTGAGGTGTGTAATCTCCGAGAATACTTTCTGACCGCCGGCGGAGAGATGCATCGGGATGTGGTGGCGGTCGACAGCGGACTCACCCCACTCTCTTTGGCTAAAAAGAACTGGCGCAAACCTGAGGTGCTCACGACTAGCGACCGCAGGATTGTATGGCAAGGCAAGGAGCTACACGGGCGTTTTTACCGGGCCCTCCATGGGCCCGATGTAGATTTCTTAGCGTCTGTGGCCTGGCTGCGATTCGGTGACCTCTTTGGGGAAACCGAAGGTTTTGTTTGTGCAATTATGGACGAAGTGGTAATGACCAACAACCACCGGAAGTTTATCCTGAAGGATGGAACGGTCGACATATGTCGGGCATGCCATCGACCGGGTGAATCAATCAGGCATATTGTTTCCGGCTGTTCGAATCTTGCCAACGGCGAATACTTGCACAGACACAACCAAGTAGCCAGGATAATCCATCAGCAACTTGCCTTGAAATACGGTCTTGTAGCCGCGGAGGTGCCGTACTACAGGTATGTGTCCGACCCAGTTCTGGAAAATGACCATGTCACGATGTATTGGGACCGATCTATCATCACTGACAGGACTATTGTTGCCAATAAGCCTGATATAGTGGTGATAGATCGCTCGGAGCGCCGCGTAATGATGATCGACATCACCGTCCCGCATGATGAGAATCTCGTGAAAGCCGAAAAAGACAAGGAAATAAAATATCTTGATCTGGCTCACGAGGTTGTCGCCATGTGGGATGTGGATTCGGCCATCATTGTGCCGATAGTCGTATCGGTGAACGGGCTGATAGCGAAGAGCCTCGACCAACATCTCAAGAGGCTCTCGCTTGGTGGATGGATCAAGGGTCTGATACAGAAAGCAGTACTCCTCGGCACGGCACGTATAGTGAGGAGGTTCCTGTCTCTGTGTCCCTAACCACCGGCAGCTTGGACCCTACTCTCGCTGCCGGCGGCACACTATTTTTTAATTTTTTATATATATATTTGTTGTTTTTTTTATACATATATATGTAAAAAATTATTTAATAAGTTGGATCAATAAATAAGTGGAATAATAATAATGGCAACCCATTATACGTCCCACTGCTGGGCACGAGTCTCTCCCCTTTTTGGGGGGAGGCCTGGAGCTTACTCCACCACGCTGCTCCAATGCGGATTGGTGGAGGTGGGTGGGTTAGTGGCCAACCCGCTGTCGGATGTTTTCGAACCGCCCATAAGGCCTCCGACAAGGTTTAACGACTGCTATCTATCGATAGCAACCGGGACCGACGGCTTAACGTGCCCTCCGAAGCACGGAAACGCGCATTTAATTTGCCACTAGCGGTCACCCATCACACTACCCGACCGCGCCCGTAGTGCTTAACCGAGCAGATCGCTTACGATCTACACCAGCCGCTGGGCCATGCGCGCTTCAATTTTACAGTGCTCAACAATAAATATTGCACATCGAGCCTAGGAAAGAGACTTTGGCTTATTTCGGGTCTGTAGAGCGTTATCTCTTTCGCACCGTACTTATTTGACATTTGTCGACCGTTTTGATCAAGTTTTGACCAATACCGGATTGTCAGTGCTTACGTAGGCAGTGTGCAACAGAGATAACGCTCTACGAAGTCGAAACAAACTGATCGTCTATTGCTCGATGTGCAAATTAATTATTGAGTAAAAAATTTAAAAAAAAATTCATGAGGATTATTTAACATAACTTCACGCCTGTAATCCCCGAAAGGGTACGCAAAGGTAAATGCATGCATTCAATCATACATGCAAACATCCTTGACTCGCCGGTTAGGTTTTGGCCCATGTTACAAGTGGCGAACCCGTTACCATCTCCGGGCACATTACCAAACTCCGAGGTACCGGGAAACTTACAGAAAATGGAAAATTTCAATAGAACCAGAGATAAAGGATTTTAAACCGTTATCTCTGATAGTCCCCGACCCGGGAATCGAACCCAGGACCCCCAGCGTAGTAGTAGTGGCCTGCTACCACTACGCTACTGAGGCAGTTTTTTTTTTTTATGTAATGGAAGTGGTAAACAAGCATGCAGTTCACATTGATGTTAAGTGATGACTGCAGCCTATAGACACCCACACAAAGACCAAGGTCAAAATGCAGATGCGTTACCACTCCTGAGGCCTAAGGTCTTATGCCTCTGTGCCGGAAATTACAGGGCCGTACATTACCACCTGACCGGAACACGATAGTGTTGAACACTACCATTTAGCGGCAAGTATATTAGGTAATGCGGTGGTGCCTACGCCCGCGAGCTCCGTCACTGGAGCTCTACCACCAGTAAAAGAGCAGTTAAGGATTATTTAAACATACAAAACATGGAAGTAATCTTTCTCATCAGAAATCCAAATGACGTAGCGGGCTGATCCTTGCCAGGCGATGGTTATCGTACTTAGAATATGACTCATCCCTATAAAAATTTCTAGGCTTACAGGCGTTCCGATACTCGAACGGTTCACTAGCTCTCGGACCAATAGTGTATCGTTAATAATTCAATTACCATTGCAGGCGTAATAGTACCGAACATCGCGTAGCTTCGGCATAGTGTGTTTCCACACTAACCCTCTTATTCATAAACGTACATTAGATACGTTTTAGCTATAGAATGCTTTGTCTCTGTCTGTTGCATTGTCAAATGTGCAGGATAGAAAAAGACAAAGGAGAGATTAGCAACACTTTATCTAAAATACGTTTATGAATAAGGGGGTAAATGTATATTTAAATAACCCTACCTTCAAACCCTTAATCTCCTTGCAAAGCTCAGTAATTCTTCTAGTGCCCATCACATTAATCTTCACCGTCTCCCGCAAGTTGTCCTCGAAGTCCAGGGTGGCTGCGGAATGGACGACCACGTGCACGTTCTCGATCAGCATCTGCCGGTCCTTGGGTTGAAGACCCAGCCCTTCCTGACCCACATCCCCGCTAACTGGGACCAGTTTTTGGAAGACGTCCGTCGATGACAGTTCTTTTAGCTTTTCGAATACCTGGAAAGATTAAGAGGAATTGTTTAGACTAACGATGAGATTCACAGACTGCACTACGACTTTACTTTGAGCAAAGTATGCTTAGAACTGTCAGAAATGTATGGGTTTTGACAGTTCGAAGCGTACTTTGCTCGATAGTAAAGTCGTAGTGCGGTCTGTGAATCTCACACTTAGGGCGAGATTCAGACTTTACTTTGAGCAAAGTAACAGTCGTAACACGTCTGGATTTAGTAAGGAGCGGACAGCGGATTCGGTACGCTCCGAGCCATAGTGTTGGTCGTTCGAGTCAGTCCGAGACAATTTTTTCATTCCGGGACAATCCCAGAAATCCCGGCCATTTGGCAATTCTTGGAAGTCAACTTTGCGAGGATCAACGCAAAATTAACAGTATTTTCATAACTTTGCGAATGCATCTAAATACCTTTTTCTTGTAAAAAGACTCTCAACTAAGTACCTATTTTATCCGAATCGTAATACCTACATAAGCACGATTTATTTGCTATTGTAAGCATCTATTAAGTTTGTTTTTGCAACTTGTTAGGTAATGTATGTACCTATGTTGTTTTTATGCACACAATGACGCAAGATCGTCAATGATAGTCAATGTTAGAAACGTGTTAATGAATTATATCAATTGGGTGCTAATTTAAATGATTTACAGCGCTTTTTTTCTTTTTAGAAGCGCGCACGGCCCTTCGGCTGGTGTAGATCGCAAGCGATCTACTCAATTAAGGGATAGGGGCGCAGTCGGGTGTGTGATGAGTGACCACTAGTGGCAAAATAAATTGCGCGTTTTCGTGCTTCGGAGGGTATGTTAAGCCGTCGATCCCGGTTGCTATCGATAGATAGAGCAGCAGTTGTTAAACCTTGTCGGAGGCCTTATGGGGCGGTTTGAAAACATCCGACAGCGGGTTGGCCACTAACCCTTATCTCTACCAACCCGCATTGGAGCAGCGTGGTGGAGTAAGCTCCACGCCTCCCCCCAAAAAGGGAAGAGACTCGTGCCCAGCAGTGGGACGTATAATGAGTTGCCATTATTTATTTATTTATACAGCGCTTTAACATAGCTAACCACGAAAAACCACGAAAGTCCGCTTGATGAGATGTTTGGTGTTCCCCATATTTCTCTATGGCGCAAAAACGACCGTCGCAAAATAGCCTTTGAAATGTGGTGCTGGTGACTATTGTTGTTGCATATCCCTTGGACGGCCTTTCGGACCAACGTTTTTATCTTGGAGGAATTAAACATCAAGGAAAGATAATCGTCAACTGTGCAATTACGACTACTGAAATACTTCGGACTCCTTGTTAGAAATGAACATTCTATGAACTTCAAATCGCGGACCCGCGGATCCCGCAAATTTAAATTTGCTGCTAAAACGTTCGTGAAATTTCGCGAGAAAACAAGTGGCGCGAGCGCGACTACCGCCTCGCACAGGGGTGCTATGCGGGGTGAAGCAAAAGGATTATGAGAAAATTTTGAAGAAAGCAATGGCATATTTTGAGTTCGATGGTATCACAGGAGAGTACCTGACTCTCCTCTATGAATATATGCTGACGATTCAGCCTACTAGTGTAGAAACCGAGAGAGCATTTTCGGCGTCAGGAAATATTTGGGTTGATTAAGCTGCGGAATTGCATTCCCTAGTTGCCACCCCTGAGACCTTAATAAAATTGTAATGTCTCTGTGATAGTTATTACGGAGCGATACATATTTCTATACTTAATATACCTATTGAGTTTCTTTGGTAGCGGAGTTCTTCTTAATTGTGACTGCACTTGGAACTCTGGAGAATAAACTTTGATTTTGACGAATATTTTTTTCTTTTTCTTCTTTTTTGTTTGCTGCTGATTAAAGATCTCCCCCAAAGGTTGCCACAACAAAGGGTCCTGGGCCGCCCTCATCCAGCGATTGCCTGTAACCTTGTGAAGAGCGCGTCTTCGCTTCGTCGTATGCTTGTAGACATGTATTTACCTCCACCTACCCCCGTTTATTAACATTTAACATTTTTTTCCAACTTACCGGGTGTTTGGGGATTTCCTGTAGCCTCTCCGATATATCTTTCCCTTTCTTAGGCCTCATCAGAAGATATATCTTCCCAACATCTGGTATGGTGCGTAGAATCTTCTCGATGAGGCAGAGGCCCACGAAGCCTGTGCCGCCGGTGATGAAGAAGTTCTTTCCGGTGTAGAACGCCCTCACTTCTGATTCCGCCATATTTTATTCTGTAAAAGAAGAACAGCTGTTTTAATATTGTATTTCCTTAAGTATTCGTGACTTACACTCATTAAAAACAATTTTGACGAGCCGAAACCTGTCCACTGTTGAACCAAAGCCTCACCATAAGGAGGATATGCCATGATCGCCACACTTGATATGCGGATTAGCGAATTGGCGATCGTAGTGACTATAGTTTTATTCTCACTCGAGTGTTAGACTCTGCTGCCTATGCCTGTTATGGCATTTACGACCGTCCTATGCGAATGGTTTGGACGCCATTGTTCGCTAGCATTTTATAATCTTTATAAACAATGTTCCCCTATATTCCCACCTTGGGAAACGCTCGCGGGAACGGCACATCACAAGTTGTATGTGTACAACGGCACCCACGTCACAGGTTTATACCTGGTGTAGAGCTGGAGTGTAAGCGTATTTTATTTTAATTCAGATTATTTCAATAATACGAAATCCATTATGATAATTTCATTAGAACACGACATTGTACAATTAAGCGCAGGTCATATTTAATTCTATTGTTTTGTAATTTCATTGTGTTTTCCAATGCTAATAAAACTGAATTAAACTGTAATTAGTTAGGTATGGTTATAATAATAATCAGTCGTAAATTACTATTGGGCATAACAGTACTTAAGGTCTGGCCAAATAGACCGGCGGTTTGTTTCAATCCCTCCCAAAACAGAAATGTAAAAAAGGTTAGCCAATTTCTGCTCTCGCTCTTGCTGTTGTTGTTGTTGTTGCTGTTACTCATGCTGATGCTTTTGTTCTTGCTGTTGCTGTTGTTCTTGCTGTTGCTGGTGCTGTCGCAGTTGCTGTTGTTCTTGCTGTTGCTTTTGTATCTGCTATTGCTGCTGCTGCTGATGTTGCTGCTGCTGTTTCTGTTTTCTTCTTCTTCATCATCTTCTTCTTCTTATCATCATCTTCTTCTTCTTATGGCTTTGGTGATGTGGCACTATACCGATTATCAGTAGAGTCAAACGTCATGGATGCACACGACATTTTTAAATTTTCCATAGAAAGTAATCAATAAATAACAAAAGCTGATATACATTCATAGTAGAATAAAACGAAGGCAGAATGGCGAATGATTTTCTCAACGCTGTTTTTGTATAAAAATACAACAATACAATTTATCAACATAAAATGATGGCAAGAAAAATTTGACTTCAGGCGAGACTCGAACTCGATGCCTACTGGGAATCTAGTCCAGCTGCTCTTCCAATTGAGCTACTGAAGTCCTGCCCGATTTGTCAAATCTTTCCTTCACATTTATTGCATTGCTTTATGGTAGCAGCAGCGCCATCTATTGCCAACCATGCTAGTTAGGCAACCGATATAATAGACTTTGCAGTTTATTGAATATCGTATCTTTACGAATTGAATATCGTAAAGAAGTCGCTTTTACCCTTAATAATTGTTTTATATTATTTCGCATTAACACATGCTTGTGAAATATATTTTATTTTAAAGAAAAAAGGAAAGAAAAATTTGACTTCAGGCGAGACTCGAACTCGCGGCCTACTAAGGGACAACACCTAAAACAATTATTAAGGGTAAAAGCGACTTCTTTACGATATTCAATAAACTGCAAACTGCGAGTTCGAGTCTCGCCTGAAGTCAAATTTTTCTTTCCATTTTTCTTGAAAATAAAATATTTTTTACAAGCATGTGTTAATGCGAAATAATATAAAACAATTATTAAGGGTAAAAGCGACTTCTTTACGATATTCAATAAACTGTAAAGTCTATTATATCGGTTGCCTAACTAGCATGGTATAGATAGATATATAGCATAGATGGCGCTGCTGCTACCATAAAGCAATGCAATAAATGTGAAGGAAAGATTTGACAAATCGGGCAGGACTTCAGTAGCTCAATTGGAAGAGCGGCTGGACTAGATTCCCAGTAGGCCGCGAGTTCGAGTCTCGCCTGAAGTCAAATTTTTCTTTCCATTTTTCTTTAAAATAAAATATATTTCACAAGCATATGTTAATGCGAGATAATATAAAACAATAAAATGATGGGTTAACAATTGGCACATTCTTCTTCGTTTATTTAAAAGCAAAAATAAACACATTTTTTTACAATTTTTTTTTTCGTGTTTTTAACCGACATTGTTAATCGAGTCACTGAATTTGTTAATTGAATTACAAATTATAATCGAGACTTATTTGAATATGGAACACTTTTGTTTAATTGAGACATTACCGCCTTTAATTCTAATAACGTATTCGAAATTCGTACTTAAAATTTATTTTATAATAGATTCTTAAGTAGCTACAAAACTACATTTGCACATAAAAATCAACAGGCTAGTTGACACTTTTTTAAACAAGCCTTTTAACGAACGAACGATATACCGTGCATTGCTATTTGCTTCATTGCTGTTTTAGTTTTTTTTGTAATAAAAGTGGCAAACAAGCATGCAGTTCACATTGATGTTATGTTATGACTGCAGCCTATAGACACCTACACAATGACCAGAGGTCAAAATGCAGATGCTTTGCCACTCCTGAGGCCTAAGGTGTTATGTCTCTGTGCCGGAAATTATAGGACCGGAACACGATAGTATTGAATACTACCATTTAGCGGCAAGTATATTAGATAATGCGTTGGTGCCTACGCCCGCGAGCTCCATCACTGGAGCTCTACCATACATACGTAGTTGGCCACAAATTAACTGGTGGTAGAGTTTTAGTGCAGGAGCTCGAGGCACCACGGCATTACCTAATCTATTTGCCGCTGTATGGTACTGTTCCGCACTATCATGTTCAGGTGGTAATGTACGGCCCTATAATCACAGAGGCATAACATTTAGGCCTCAGGAGTGGCAACGCATCTCATTGAAATCTCTCCCATAAAAATCTAAAGCCTGGGTTGCACCAAGATATTTGTTAAACTTAAAGTTACTATAACATTTCACATCCTTCTCTAACTTAAAGAAATCTGTTAAAGTTAGAGAAGGATGTAAAATGTTACAGTAAGCCTGGGTTCAACTCTAACTTTAACAAATATCTTGGTGCAACCCAGGCTTAGTTTAACAAAATCTTGTTGCAAGCCAGGCTAAGTGATGTATACTTTTATGGGCTACAGTGTTACTTACCATCAATGTATCATGTATGCTTGTTTGCGACTTAATGACATAAAAGAATATGTGTATGTATGTAGTTAATATTATCATTATGTTAATTAATTCTCATTCATTAAAAAAATCTTTCCCTGCATAGCATATTAGTAATAAGAAAAGATAATAAAAAAGAAATAATATTTTGACGATAAGATCAGATCATTGTTATTAAATTATCATACAGACTGTCGTGGGAATTTCGTCGTGTCTAAGTTGCATGAAATTTCATTCTTATTCATCTCCAATGCTATCTTCTAAATTAATGTTTTATTTTTACACTTTTATATATTTTTAACAGATGCCCATAGAGCAACACGGGCCACCGGCCGCGGCGGACCGGAGGGGAGTAGCCATAGCGTTTATTACCGATGCAAAACAGTCTGTCATTTTTTATAAGGGGAAATACGTGTGACCCACACACACACTACAAAAATCGTCTATTACTACGAAACTCACACCTTGACTTTAACAAAATACATAAACAAAATCACGCACACATTTAAACATCTCGGCGACAGGCATAAGCACATTTGTGCTTGTACTTTGACAGAGGGGAAAGCCTGCATATGGCTACTCCCCTCCGGTCCGCCGCGGCCGGTGGCCCGTGTTGCTCAATGCACATGGCAGACTTAGATTACACCGTCGCGTCGCAATAAAAAGCGATACACACTATTTTTCGTTTCACCAACGAAAATTGATCGTGATTAAGCTGAAAATGGATGCTAATTTTAAACTCAGTTAACCAGTTCTGAGAGCAAACGGTGAAATCCGCACTTAATGATAAAAGAACTCATTTTCACTAGTGGTCGAAACTCGAGGGCGTAGGCACCACTGCATTACCTAATCTATCGGCAGAAATGGTAATTTTCAGCACTTTCGTGTTCCGTTAAAATGAAATAACTGAACTCAAAATAACTGAAACAACTAACTGGTAGATATACCACAATGCCTGGTCTACTAATTGACCTCTAGTTTTTGTCTAGATGTCGATAGGCTGCAGTAGTCACTAATCATCCCTGTCCATATTCATAAAACTTTAACTGCCTCAGTAGCGTAGTGGTAGCAGGCCACTACTATTACGCTGGAGGTCCTGGGTTCGATTCCCGGTCGGGGGTATCGGAGATAACGGCTTTAAATCCTTTATCTGTGGTTCTATTGGGATTTTTCCATCTTCTGGAAGATTCCCAGTACCTCGGAGTTTGGTAATATGCCCGGAGATGGCAACGGATTCGCCACCTATTACATGGGCCAAAACGTAACTGGCGAGTCGTGGGTGTTTGCATGTATGCATTTACCGCTGCCTACCCCTTCGGGGATTACAGGCGTGAAGTTACATAGTCATAAAAACTTGCAACGAATTCTTTTGATCCGAAAATAATTATAATTTACAATGTCTAATTAGTACGACTGCTATAAACCGACATCGAGTTTAAAATTCGAAGATTAGATATACTTAAAAACGAGTTATTTTCATGTGGATTCTGTATTATGAAACTATCTATTTATCTAAATATGAAAACGTATTTAGTAAAACGAGGTGTTGAACCCTGATAATAAAATAATTAGGTACATTTTGAATTTGAAAATGGAATTTGAAAACCGGCCTGCATTAAATAAAAAACAAATCATTTATTTCAAATTGGTATATAAGGACACTTTTGCATCGTCGGGTTTTTTTTTTTTTTTTGGTATTATAGCATTGCTGTTACGCATATTGCCAGTGTCAAGTAAAACGATATTTCGTATTTATTTAAGCAGCGTAAAAGTTTGTTTAATATAGTCATCAAGTATAATATGTTAGTATCAAGTATATAAGTTATGTATGTATGTATGTATCTTCACGCCAGGTCCCTAACGGGGTAGGCAGAGAGTGTAGAGCGCCAGATATCCCGGTTCTGACAAACCTCTCGTGCCTCGTCCACCTTCATCATTCTCTTCATACATGCACGCCGATTCCTAAGACTTTTGACCCCACCATCAGACAGAACTCGACCTATTTGGTCATGGTAGGTCAGTCTTGGTCCTTATATAAGTTATCAAGTATAATATGTCAGTCAAGTGAGTTACAATCAAGTTATTCGAGTAAAGCGATGGCTACTTTACCAGAACATTTACAATGAAGTTTTGGAGGCAACCTGAAAGGTCGTGTTTTCGCACTGTTATTCTATTTCACTAGACACGGGCACTGTCACAAACCTATATCAAACAAAATGCCACCAACTTTATTCAATATAACTTAAAAATACACCAAGGAAATGAAATAAAATAAGAGCACCATACGCCTCTTTCAAGGTTCCCGCCAAAACCCCATCGTCGGGTTACAAACTACCTATAGTGAATTACTTATTATGAGAATCCAATAGGTATTCATTAATAACAATTTAATAATAAAATTAAATCGATAAATCATATTTTTTTTAATAATTTAACTGCCTCAGTAGCCTAGTGGTAGCAGGCCACCACTACAACGCTGGAGGTCCTGGGTTCGATTCCCGGGTCGGGGACTATCAGAGATAACGGTTTAAAATCCTTTATGCCTGGTTCTATTGGGATTTTTCAATTTTCTGGAGGTTTCGGAGTTTGGTAATGTACCCGGAGATGGCAACGCCTACTTACCTACATGGGCCCCAAAAACATAACCGGTGAATCGTGGGTGTTTGATGAAATTGTATTGTCCATAACTTATGTTACTAATTCTACGCGGACAAAGTCGCGTGTAAAAGCTGTATATAAATTTACCGTACCGTACTTACTTCTTAAGAATAAAAAATTCCAAGATAAGGAAATGCCTTCACTGTTAATCCTACAATCACAGACTTTACATAAAAAACACTGCACTCACGTTATGGTATTTATTTTTAGATTTATTTTACGTAAGAAATATATAATATTTGAATTACACGTTACGCGTCTGTGGAGCCAGAGTTCTCACAAGAGACTGACTGACATATAAAGGTACCTATACCTACTCACTCTGCAAGACTACCCAAGTAGTATTTGAGAGTGACTGGTCTTGTTTGTGTAGGGTTGACAACCGTAGGTACTCTAAAATGGAGTATTGAATATACGCGGCATATAAGTTGACCTATGTTTAGTTTTCCATTTATTTTATCATTAATTCAAAGAAATATATACTTTTCTTTCGGTTTTTTATTCTTCATTTTAAAGCTGTCTAACACTTTCCTTCGTTATTTTTGGACCGCCATTTTGGTTTAACATAAAGGTTAGGTGCTTCATTGAAATTGATCAAAAATTAGCTCCAATGATAACAACTTACATAAAGTTTAACGACATTTTTTTAAAGACACGATTTTTTAAAATATAAAATGTAACATCACGCCAGGTCTCTGACGGGGTGAGCAAAGAGTGTAAAGCGCCAGATATCCCGGTCCTGACACACCTCCCGTGCCTCATCAACCTCATATGAAAGTACCATAAAATACCTTTTTTTTTAATAAACGATACCTAATATTTTTTTAATAATGATCAATAATGATCAATAATCAATTACTTCTAATAAAAGTTAGTTGGCAACCCTAGTTAAGCATTACTTTACGTGACGTTCATCGCAGCTCTGAGTATGCATTAGGGGAGCAAAGTTCAAATCTTACAAGACTTGGACGTTAGACTATGCTAATCTTTAATTTAGCTCGAAAAAAAATCGTCTAGAATATTGCGCTGCCTTGAGCTTTGCGCCTATAACAAAAGTGCCTGCGGCAGACCCTAGCTACACTGCTGGTGAAAAGTAGGTAGTATTGGACACTTGATTGTAAATTGGATAACTGACTGATTTTGCGAACCAATTACAGTCCACAGCAGGAGATATTGCATATCAGAACTGTATGCTTGCTAGCCACCTTCTTTATGTAAAAAAACGGTTTAGCTCCAGAAGTGCCAAAAAAGTGAAAACTTGAATATTAACGTGGTTTTTTATGTAATCGAAGTGGCAATCATGCATGCAGTTCACATTGATGTTAAGTGATGACTGCAGCCTATAGACACCCACATAAAGACCAAGGTCAAAATGCAAAAGTGTTACCACTCCTGAGGCCTAACATATTTTTACTTATCACAAAAAGTGCACAACGCCGCTAAAGAAATAAGTTTTAATTAAAAAAAAATGCTTTTATAGATGTGGGGCCGACCGCGTAACTCTACTGGTTTCGACTATGGTGTCGTCTTGTCAGAGTTGTCGGTTTCGTACCGCCTATCAAAAATGTTGCTCTAATAAGTATGTACCTGCGGAAGAAAACAATTCCTGGCAAAAGTTAGGCGGTACGAAGCCTGACAGACCCGGGTTCGTGCCCCAGCCACCGATTGGGATCGGCCCAACCCCGGTCGAGTCCCGGAGTTGTCGTCCGGGATCGCGGCCGCGTCACCCGGCTTAGGCCAGAGTGATGGCGCGGACGTGTGGCCCCTGACAAAAGGGAATTTGCACATATTCAACCAATTATAAGCGGCACGCGGGGGAATAGCCGAGGAAATGAAAAAAATGCCCCTAATAAAAAAAAAATAAAAAAACAACTATAAAAAACACCAAAAAAAAAAAATAATAATAAGTGCCCCTCCTCGGCGAGTTTCCCTGCGTGCCACCATCCCCCCAATTCGAGCACGCCCCGACGCTTCGGGAGCAGTAGGCCCGGGGAAGGAGGGTTGCACCTCGACCCCCGAACCATCCCCTTGCCCTGTTACGCTTCACGTGCAGAGGGAGAGATGATGATTATTAGCAAAAAAAAAGAAGGCTGACAGCATGACGTCAAAATCGAACGCATCACGAAAGCATTAAAGTTAGGCCTCCTCACATACAAATATTTGTGCACAAAATACCTTAAAGACACAGCTCACTGTTGTCTCGTTTCTCGATTTCCACAAAACATATTTGCGTTGGTCTATTTACTGTCCATGTTGCTACATGTCAAGGAGAACGAGACGTCATTTAAACGTGGGTAACACGTATAAAGTACGTATTTGAGTACTAATTTGAACAAACAGAACATAATGACTATGTTAAATATAATTACCATAATGTGAAGATTCTTTCACGTCAGTTGTTTAATTATAATGATGTCCGCAAATAAGCCTTTTCTGCCCCCACTCCCTCCCAATTGACACGCTGTGTCACACGTGGTCACACTATCTGTGACTCCCCCACTAAAAATATTACGGCACAAAAACTAAGACCCCCCCCCTGAATATGACAATTTTCTTTAATCTTGTATATATAAAAATCAATTGCTGTTCGTTAGTCTCGTTAAAACTCTCGAGAACGGCTCCACCGATTTAGCTAATTTTGATTTTGAATTTTTTTTGGAAGTCCAGGGAAGGTTTGAAAGTTAAGAAAATATGAAGAAATTGAAGGGAAATAGTAAAAACCACAATTTTATTTTCCCATACGTCCGTATCTATCAAACCTTTGACACATTATTTCATTCTGAGGCAATACGAAGTTTGCCGGATCAGCTAGTTAATAATAGTCTGAAGCGCGCATGGGCCCACGGCTGGTGTAGATCGCAAGTGGTCTACTCGGTTAAGCGATACTGGCGCGGTCGGGTGTGTGATGGGTGACCGCTAGTGGCAAATTAATATGCGCGTTTCCGTGCTTAGGAGTGCACGTTAAGCCGTCGGTCCCGGTTACTATCGATAGATAGCGGGCGTTAAAGTGACCGAGTGAGAAACCGCTAAAGTAATTATTGGTAGCACAACCAGCGTGGCGGCGCGACCAGTATCCTTGTGTGCCGGCGTCCGAGCCGAATGCGCCGCCAAATTGGTTGTGCAACCAAACGGACAACAGGTGAGTAGCGCTCTTTAGAGCTGTATACATTTTGTTGGTGGCGGTGACTGGTTTCGCCACCATTGCGACCCGGTGAAATGTATCCCTAAGGGTTCTGTTTTCCCAAAATCCCTAAAAACAACAACTAATAGAAAAGCTTAATACTATGCAAGAGAGGGCCATTTGGATTTGAACCAAGATAAGAAATAATATTAAAAATAATAAACCATACGCTTTATATAAATTATTTGCACGTCCTTCTGGTAACGGGCAATGACTTCTGCAATTGTAATTTTTCCCACGTTTTTAACTCGCATTTTAAGTGTTAATGACTTTTTGTTATGTACATGAACAACCAAGGTTAGTAGGTATTTGTGAGAATTTTGTAACAAAATGTCCATACAAAATATAGTTCACACGCCTAAGGCCCGACCGCGTAACCCAAATTATTTCGATTATGACATTATTTAATCAGTTTCGTATGTATCGTCACGCCAGGTCCCTAACGGGGTAGGCAGAGAATGTAGAGCGCCAGATATCCTGGTCCTGACATACCTATCGTGCCTCATCTACCTTCATCATTCTCTTTATACATGCACGCCGATTCCTAAGTAAACGATCAGTTTCGTACCGCCTTTAAAACATTTTGCTCCGATTTTGAGCAGTCAGTCAATTAATAGCGAACAAATGCGTGTTGCCCTCCGCTTCTAATAGATCAGTAGTATAACATAACATGGAGTGAACAGCAGCGTGTCGCGACAAAACTACTGCTGCTATCGCAAACAGGCGTGGTTT
The DNA here is from genome assembly GCA_036365455.1 of Macrosoma leucophasiata. Lineage (NCBI taxonomy): Eukaryota > Metazoa > Arthropoda > Insecta > Lepidoptera > Hedylidae > Macrosoma > Macrosoma leucophasiata. The sequence goes on along the minus strand of JAWQUS010000022.1, from coordinate 4,605,499 downwards.
TTTTTCTACAACGAAAGTGGAAAACAAGCATGCATGACCCATTGATATTAAGTAATGACTTGAACACACATAAAAATGCAGACGTGTTGCCAGTCTGTCTGTGGTTACATTACGGGCCTATTGGGCTTAATACACGGCCCGGTATTCAGGGTACGATAGCAAGGTAATTTTGACGACCCGCTTAGTCCAGCGGTGCAAAACCACCGTTTGATTCGAAGGGTCGCGGGTTCGACCCTCGCATCGGAACAAATATTTGTATGGCCTACAGATATTTGTTTCGGGTCTGGGTCTTTGTGTATGTGTTGTATGTGTACAACGGCACCCACGACACAGTTTTATACCTACTGTGGGCTGTGAGAAAAAAAGGTCAAGGTAGTGAAATAACATTTAGGGAGTTAGGGCCCTAATTAGGGTGACCAGTAATGTAGTGAATAGTATGTTAACTACATAGTTAACATACTATTCACTACGTTTCATAGTGATTGCGCCGTTTCAACGTTTTGTACGTAGTTTCCATACTGTGTCTGAGTTAGGGCCCTGTCGACCGGATAGTGTAATAAGCGGCAACCCGACGCGAGGCCCACTCTTTCTGCCGGACCCTGAATACCGTGTCGTGTAAAAACCTTTTATACATTACCAACTTACCGGAACACGATAGTACTGAACACTACCATTTGGCAGCTTATAGATAAGGTGATTCGGTGGTGCCTACGCCCTCAAGTCCCTACACTTACCTACTAGTATTATGATATAGAAATAACACAGAATTCATAGTTAGTATTACCAGCAATACCGTGTGGTAAATAGGTAACTAAAATTTCGCTTATCATGGTTTGCTCAGTGACGTTTTAATAAATAGGTAGTGGTATCTCTTTTGTTCACATGCATCTAGTTACGCTATTTCGTTTTTCCATAGACGTCATGGGCTTTGTCAACAATTGACATTATATAGCACTCAAAGTCTTCTCGATTTAAAGGGAAAGTGGGGCAAATTGATACGGCCAAGAGCATGGCATGATTTGTACAAAAAAATAAGAGTATATAAAAAACGTAAACGTAACTTCACGCCTGTAATCCCCGAAGAGGTAGGCAGAGGTAAATGCATGCATTCAATCATACATGCAAACACCCACGACTCGCCGGTTACGTTTTGGCCCATGTAACAGGTGGCGAACCTGTTGCCATCTCCGGGCACATTACCAAACTCCGGGGTACTGGGAAACTTCCAGAAAATGGAAAAATCCCAAGAGAAGCAGAGATAAAGGATTTTAAACCGTTATCTCTGATAGTCCCCGACCCGGGAATCGAACCCAGGACCTCCAGCGCAATAGTAGTGGCCTGCTACCACTACGCTACTGAGGCAGTTAAATAAAAAACGTTTATATAAAAAACGCCGTGCCAAATGCGTGTCGGGATACGTGGGATGTAGAGTGGCGTTTTTCTAAGTACATTTCGTGACTTGAACGGCTATTACTCAGATAGTTGTCGAGTCTTCTTAGTCGTGATCTTTTTATGTATGTATGCATCTTCACGCCAGGTCCCTAACGGGGTAGGCAGAGAGTGTAGAGCACCAGATATTTCGGTCCTGACATACCTCTCGTGCCTCGTCTACCTTCATCATTCTCCTCATTCATGCACGCCGATTCCTAAGACTTTTGATCCCACCATCAGACAGAACTCGACCTATTTGGTCGTGGTAGGTCAGTCTTGGTCTTCCTGGGCGCCTCTGCAACCATCTGATCTTTTTAAATTAGTTTTATGTACTAGTACCATGGATTTTCTCACCTGTTTAATTTCCAGCTGACAGAAGTGGGAGGATATTTGACTTTGGCACAAAGGAGTTGTTGCGAGCTCAGCTCTGGTTCGTACACGTCCTCAAAAAATGGGTAAATTAAAGAAGAATCCGAAAAAAATACAATTAATTTATTCAAGAATATGTTTTAGAGTTACAACCACATTTAATTCAAATGATTTTATCATTTTCAACTATGTTAAACATGGCGGCGATACAGCCGACACTTGGGATCAATCGATTTTGATAGTATTTAGAAAATATTACTTTTTTCTCCAAGTAATATATTCAAAATACAATTTTAAAATGAAAATGTCAAAATGACATCACCCGCCATATTCGCCATGTTGGTTTTAAGTTGCAATTCTAACTGCAAATTATGTTTTGTAACTAGAAACAAAGCAAAATAAGTGAAAATATGCAGTAAAAAACGTTTTTATATTGATTTTGTCTGTTTAATGATATTGTGTACAATACATGGCCGGAGGTCCATACATTTTTGCAACATCTCCTTTGCACTGAATAGTTTAATATGTATTTCAATGTCTTTTTGGCTATATAAATAAACAGACAAACATACTCACAAGTGATCTTATACGGATTTTGTTTTTCCTTGTGATAACCTTAAAAATTATAATAAAATAAAGTAAAAACTTAACGTAACTTCACGCCTGTAATCCCTGAAGTAGTAAGCAGAGGTAAATGCATGCATTCAAGCATACATGCAAACACCCACGACTCGCCGTTTTAGCCCATGTTACAAGTGGCGAGCCTGTTGACATCTCCGGGCAGATTACCAAACTTCGAGATACTGGGAAATTTCCAGAAAATGGAAAAAATCCCAATAGAACCAGAGATAAAGGACTTTACACCATTATCTCTGATAACCCTACCCGGGAATCGAACCCTGTGTAGCCTGCTACCACTAGGCTACCGAGGCAGTTATAAAAAATATATATATGATTATTTAGGAACATTACAACAGTTATATACATTTATTATTAAAACGATGAATATCTGCAAAAGTTGGAAACGGTGTCGCAGATACCATCGCCCACCTCCAAACTTTCGGTTCTGATTTTTACACAATAGAATAAATTTTAATATTTATGAAATTACTTATAAAATTAAATCGTGATTTGGTATCTAAATTTCTAGATCAGTATTTCCACAAATAATCAATATTAGTTCCAATTTAAGGCGATATAATCTAGTAGTATTTAATCAATATTTGTCAACCGAATATTACATTCATTTATCGTAATGTAGAACGGATTACGAAAACGACCGGTTTCTTTCGAATTGTTCTAAAATTTGAATTTCGTAACAAGATATTGATTGAAATTTGATTAATATTTATATATTCGATATGTACATATTTAAAATGGCGTCTGTGTAGAAATTTCGATTTCTTTAAGGTGAATGAGGAACGACTGATTGCAAATTTAATTTTTGTTTTGTGGATTTCATAAGACTTTTGGCATGTATCACAAAAATTGCCAGACTGGTTCAGTTTTTTTTAGACCACTATTTTCAGGGTCCGTCAGAAAGGGTGGGCGTGGCCTCGCGCCGGGTTGCCGCTTATTACACTATCCGGTCGACAGGGCCAAATATAAACAGTATGGTACCTACGTACAAAACGTTGAAACGGCACAATCATACAAACATGCGCAACAACGAGGCCGCTCAGCGGTTCTCGCGGTGCTGCAGCTCCGAGTCACTGGCTACTCGACCGTCGATGCGCATATTTGTGTGAGTGTGCCGTTTTGAACGTTTTATGCGGAGTTTCCATACTGTTCAAATTTGTGCTGTGTGTAGTTAGGGCGTTAGGTTGACCGGGCCGCTCCGGTCGCCCTAATTAGGGTCCTAACTCCCTAAATGTTATTACACTACCCTGACCCTTGCTATCGTACCCTGAATACCGGGCCGTGTAATAAGGCCATTTGTTAAATTTAAGCGCCGCTGCCCACTGACCGCATGGCACGGTAGCGATGGCAATTAATGCTATTTCTCCTAAAGGAGATGTTGCAAAAATGTATGGACCTCCGGCCATGTGTTGTACACAATACCATTAACAGGCAAAATCAATATAAAAACGTTTTTTTACTGCATATTTTCACTTATTAAGCTTTGTTTGCAATTACAAAACATTATTTGCAGTTAGAATTGCAACTCAAAACCAACACGGCGAAATGGCGGGCGATGTCATTTTGACATTTTGAGAAAAAAGTCATATTTTATATACTATCGAAATCGATTATTTTTGTTTTATCCACGTAGGTACTATCCCAAGCGTCGGCTGTATCGCCGCCATGTTGAACATGGTTGAAAATGATAAAATCGTTTGAATTAAATGTGGTTGTATCTCTAAAATATATTCTTGAATAAATTAATTGTATTTTTTTCGGATTCTTCTTTAATTTACCCATTTTTTGAGGACATGTACGAACCAGAGCCGAGCTCGCAACATCTCCTTTCATAACTATGTGAATCCTAGAGTCTTGGCATGCTAATTGCTAATGTGTTAGTAATTGATACCTAATTAAGTGTATGATTTCTGTTACTATGATTTGCATAGTAACAGAAATCATACACTTAATTAGGTACGGGGGGAAAAAGACGGGGATCTTTGGCGCCCCACGCTCTCTGCTTACCCCATAAGTAAATTGGTGTGAAAGTACATACAAAAGTATCTTCATATTTTTCCATTACTCTTATGAATCAGATAGGTTTAGATTTGGTTAGAGTAAGGGCCGACGCCCACTAACGGCATGGCACGGTACAGCGCGGTAAATAATTCTTTTTTGTGAATTCCTACCCTATTTGAAAGAATCTAGTATATCTTTAATATAACATTTAAATGTATCTAACTTTTATATTTCCAAGTTTGTTATTTTTAAGAATATGAAAATCGGGGGCAGCTGCTGCGTATTCACCTTAAAAGAATAACACGAACAGTGTATAACAAAAGGTCAAAACGATCAGATGTACATTTAAAATTAGATAACAATAAAATTGATTTTAGCTATAGTAATGAATATTTATACAGTGATTGTATTTTGTTGCATAATATAGTCTCACAATGAAAGTGTAGGCCAAAGTACAGTCACACCGCGGACACTCCGCCAAAATTCCATACAAACGCTTAATTTGGTCTCTATTACACAGACATCAATCAGTGACGTGTATTTACACGTGCACCTGTGTGCGTAGCACGTACAAAATACCAACCGTCGCCCATAAGAGGGGAAGGGGTTGAGTAATGCGTGCAAATCGGGCGAGACGTCGAAGTGTCCATTCTATACGTAGTATTATTACATATTCTCTGCTACAGTACTGGACATTAAATATTGCACATCGAGCCTACGAAAGAGACAATCGGATAGTTTCGACATTGTAGAGCGTTATCTCTGCTGCACACTGCCTACGTAGGCACTGATAGTCCGGTATTGGTCAAAACTTGATGACAAACGTCAGATAGATAATTTGGTGACGTGGTCAATGTGAAGGCTAATTTTACGATTGTTGTAAGTCATAACCCTACGTGCTACATCTCTGTGTGCGCATGTAAAAGTACGTCACTGATTGATGCCTTTCTAATAGGTAACCAGAATAAGCGCTAATATGGAATTTTAGCCGAGTGTCCAGGGTGTGGTTTGGTAGAACCATTCGTTCGCCGCTCATTCGTTGCCACCCCTGAGACCATAGCTGTTATGTATCTGCATAGAGCAACACGGGCCACCGGGGAGTAACCATAGCGTTTATTACCGATGCAAAACAGTCTGTCATTTATAATTGCGGACAGGGGGAGGGAATAGTGTGACACACACACACACACACACACAACAAAAATCATCTTTTACTACGAAACTCACACCTTGACTTTAACAAAATACATAAACAATTCCACGCACACATTTAAACATCTCGGCGACAGGCGTAGGATCACTTGTGCTTGTTGCAATTTGACAGAGGGGAAAGGCTTCACATTGTCACTCTCCTCCGGTCCGCCGCGGCCGATGGCCCATGTTGCTCTATGTGTACCTACCTGTGACAGTGATAACGGGGCCATACATTAAGGCCACCAGATAATTAGAGTCGAGACAGCCCATAAACAAATTAAAATATAGAGATTTCAATGTAGATGCCTCACCACTCCTTCTATTATTTGATTTCTATCTTTTTTTTATGTAATAAAAATGGCAAACAAACGTGCAGTTCACATTGACGTTAAGTGATGACTGCAACCTATAGACACTTACACGAAGACCAAGGTCAAAATGCAGATGCGTTACCACTCCTGAGGTGTTATGCCTCTGTGCCGGAAAATACAGGGCCGTACATTACCACCTGACCGGAACACGATAGTGCTGAACACTACCATTTACCGGCAAGTATATTAGGTAATGCGGTGGTGCCTACGCCCGCGAGCTCCGTCAGTGCAGCTCTACCACCAGATCAAGGTCAAAATGCAGATGCGTTACCACTCCTAAGGTGTTATGCCTCTGTGACAAAAAATACAGGGCCGTACATTACCACCTGACCGGAACACGATAATGCTGAACAATACCATTTAGCGGCAAGTAGGTATATTAGGTAATGCGATGGTGCCTATGCACGCGATCTCCGTCACTGGAGCTCTACCACCAGTAAAAATCTACAGAAAAAATAAAGTTTGTTTTCTATTTATATAATGCGTTTTTTTAGACCTTGACCTTGAGTTTACACCATAAACCCTTCGCGTTATTTCTTGAACCGGCCAAGCGAGTTCATCTCGAGGTGTTTTGATGGCTTAGAAATTACAGGAAAAACACCGAATGTGGGTTCTTTCCATCTTATTTTGCATTCCAACAGTTTTGAAGAAATTTGAATCAAATGTCATAGTCATTAGAGTTGAGTTTTATTTTGTTTTTCGAAATAATAACCTTACAATAAGGGCTGTCAACTTTTTCGAGACAAATATTTCATTTTTATTGATTTTGGTTAAAGAGAAACTAAAAAATAGAATTATTTGTCATTGACCTATATGTATGTATCTTCACGCCAGGTCCCTAACGGGGTAGGCAGAGAGTGTAAAGCGCCAGATATCCCGGTCCTCACATACCTCTCGTGCCTCGTCTACCTTCATCATTCTCTTCATACATGCACGCCGATTCCTAAGACAGCGTCATTGATCTATATGTACTAAAGTAGGTACTAGACTGGAGATTCCCTCATTTTTTTTCTATGTAATCAAAGTGGCAAACAAGCATGCAGTTCACATTGATGTTGTGTGATGAATGCAGCCTATAGACACCCACATCATGACCAGAGGTCAAAATGCAGATGCGCTGCCACTCCTGAGGCATTAGGTGTTATGCCTCTGTGCCGGAAATTACAGGGCCGTACATTACCACCTGACCGGAACACGATAGTGCTGAATACTACCATTTAGCGGCAAGTATATTAGGTAATGCAGTGGTGCATACGCCCGCGAGCTCCGTCAGTGGAGCTCTACCACCAGTAAAAACCTTTATAGCATGATTCCAGTTTTTATGCATACCATTACCTACGCTTTTCCATAGTAACGTGAAAACGTTATAAAAAACATGTGTCAAATCAATTTAAAAAAGGAATGGGCTGTTTGTTCCCGATGTCTACTCTAGGTATATATTTACCTAGAGTAGACCTCATTATTATTTGTTTTAAATTTTTCAAAATTTGTCATATTTTTAACAATATTTGTCTTGTTTAAATAATAGCGTCACTATTACTTATTTATGTAAGCAAAAAAGAAAAGCTGGCGTCAAGACAACAAACCATTCCAATGGGGTGATAGTAAGTGCAATAACGCAAGATGGGCAGCAGCGTCCTGGGATAAATCTGCATTTTGACCGCCGGTTTTATGCAGTCTACAGGTCTATAAGCTACAGTCATCACTTAACATCAATCAAACAAGTGTTCAATTGTTGCCTGAAATAAATAAATAAATAAAAATAATAAATGGGATCTGTTACATAATATTTTAGTGACAACCCTGCGAATAGTCCCGCCCACGAGACTAGTAATTCCAGTACTAGTAATGCGAGTCAGAAAATGAGGTTCAAGTTGTATAGTTGTATCTAGTTATTATCTTGTAGGTAGGTACTGGTTGAACAGTTCTACTTACATAATAGAGGATGCAAACTCCATCATGCATTCATGCATACCATATTAAGTGTATGGGTGTTTTATGAAAGCGCACTGGTAGAGCTCCAGGGATGGGGATCTAGGGTGATGGCACCGCATTAATTTTTTAATAACTAGCTGACCCGGCAAACTTCGTATTGCCTCACAATGAAATAATGTGTCAAAGGTCCGATAGATACGGACTATTTGTATGGAAAAATGAAATTGTGGTTTTTACTATTTCCCGTCAATTTCTTCATATTTTCTTACATTTTAAACCTTCCCTGAAATTCAAATTTCTTCCAAAAATCATTCAATACCAAAATTAGCCAAATCGGTAGAGCCGTTCTCGAGTTTTAGCGAGACTAACGAACAGCAATTGATATTAATTTATAAATAGATAATAATAATGGCAACCCATTATAAGTCCCACTGCTGGGCACGAGTATCTCCCCTTTTTTGGAGGCCTGGAGCTTACTCCACCACGCTGCTCCAATGCGGATTGGTGGAGATACGGGTTAGTGGCCAACCCGCTGTGGGATGTTTTAATTTATTTACATGCCGCTAAATAGTGGGTACTTGCCAACTCTCAGAGTAAAGATGCTTTGCCTATAGGGATAGAATCCTGAAAAACATTTTTCTTCTAACGTCCTTATAAAAAAAAACTTGTGAAACTGCCTCGGTAGCCTAGTGGTAGCAGGCCACTACTACTACGCTGAGGTCCTGGGTTCGATTCCCGGGTAGGGGGTTATCAGAGATAGTGGTGAAAAAGCCTTTGTCTCTGGTTCTATTGGGATTTTTCCATTTTCTGGAAATTTCCCAGTACCTCAAAGTTTGGTAATGTGCCCGGAGATGTCAACAGGCTCGCCACCTGTTACATGGGCCAAAAACGTAACCGGCGAATCGTGGGTGTTTGCATGTATGCTTGAATGCATGCATTTACCTCTGCCTACCCCTTCGGGGATTACAGGCGTGAAGTTACGTTTAAATAGTGGGTAATTGCCAACTCTCAGAGTAAAGATGCTTTGCCTATAGGGATAGAATTCTAAAAAACATTTTTTTCTAACATCCTTATAAAAAAAACTTGTGAAATCGCTTGTTTTTTACAACATGCATTTTAATATTTTTTCCACGATCACAAAATTATGCGTTATCATCTATGGAAGTTTCCTTGATGGTATTGATCAATGCAAAAAAATGTAAAATTATAATAGTAGCGAATAGCGATTCGATAGAAGGCAATTTATGTGTTTTTTTTTATATTTGTTTATTGTTGTGTGACCTTTGTTTTTACTGTTTGTTTCGTGTAAGAGCTCTTTTTTTTTGCTTCGGGTAAAATTATATTAATAACGAATAGCGATTCGATACAAGGCAAGTTGTGTGTGTTTTTTTTATTTTTTTTTGTTTGTGACCTTTTTTTTTCTTTGGGTAATTTTACAAAAATCTCTACCTGGCTTTGACTAATTTAAATTGATAAATAAGCTTCCATTTTCAAGTTATCTGAATAAAGTTTACTTTTATTTACATCCCCCACTTTATCCCTGCAGGGATGGTATTTCAACAACTCTCAAAGTAACAAGCTAGTATTTCACTAATTTTACGAACCGGGTCGTGACGCGATATAGATATTGGTTAGATTTAGATATAGAAATTAGTGAAATGAGTGTTAAACAAAAGTGTTCTAAAAGTTATTTAACAACCTAGTAGAAGTATCGTAATAACGGCAAATCACCTACGGAAGTTTCTTTTTTTGTAGATATCTATAGTAGTAGGTGTAATCACTGTCCATAATAGCGTTTGTGAAAGAAAAACATAATAGGTAGGTAATTTGTTTCTTTATTCAAAAACCTTGACCTAGCGAACCACATTATTATGCATATTTAAACAAATCACATTCGTTGCGCAAGCGCAAAATTTAAAATTAAAAATAGGAAATACGAACTGAATTACAATTTAATAAAAAAAGCAAGAAATATGTAACTCCGGTAATTTATATCTACATATCAATAGATTACAGTAAAACCTAAGAGATGTTTGTTGCATCTACACTTACTAATATTATAAATCTGAAGAGTTTGTTTGTTTCAACGCGCTATCTCAGGAACTACTCGTCCGATTTAAAAAACTTCTTTCAGTGTTAGATAGCCCATTTATCGAGGATGGCTATATAACGCTAAGATGAATAGGAGTGTGAATGATAGTATCGGTGTAAGAATGAAAAAAGGCATGCTCCGATGGTTCGGGCATATAGAAAGAATGTCGAATGAGCGAATGACTAAACAGATATACCTACAATGCGAATGTGGATGGTTGCAGAGGCACAGGAAGACCAAGACTGACCTACCATGACCAAATAGGTCGACTTCTGTCTGATGGTGGGGTCTAAAGTTTTAGGAATCGGCGTGCATGTATGAAGAGAATGATGAAGGTAGACGAGGCGCGAGAGGTATGTCAGTACCGGGATATCTGGCGCTCTACACTCTCTGCCTACCCCGTTAGGGACCTGGCGTGAAGATACACACATGAATAGGAGAGGGTAGGTAACATTGAACCCGTGCGATACCGCGGCGGGCCGCTAATTTAGATAAGCAAAGGAAATCTCTCAATCGCTCATCAATTTCAACTCGTGTTTGGCTGGATTTTTATGCATCGGTAGAGCGATTATGCTGCAATTATTAGTTAGGTCATAGGTATGCATAAAATTTTCACCACATTCGTCGTTTCGCTTGTTAGCAATATTTTACGGATTTCAAATTTTAATTGATCGTCGATTATACTATTTAGGCACTATTTATCTTGAAACCTAGGTACCAATGTCATTTTTTTTATGTTACCAACTTGGCAAACAAGCTTGCAGTTCACATGGATGTTAAGTGATGATTGCAGCTTATCATCTACACAAAAACCACCGTCAAAATGCAAATGCATTAAAACTAGACGACTTAAGTTGATATGTCTGTATGATCATAGAGCAACACGGGCCACCGGCCGCGGCGGACCGGAGGGGAGTAGCCATAGCGTTTATTACCGATGCAATACAGTCTGTAATGTTTTGCGGGGAAAATGCGTGCACACTACAAAAATCGTCTATTACTACGAAACGCACACCATGACTTTAACAAAATACAGAAACAATTTCACGCACGCTATTTATGTATACATATGTATATATATGTATATATTTATTATATATTTATATGATAGTTATTTATTTGTGTATTACGTATGTATAGAAATAATTTAAATATTTATTTTGGTTTCTGTAATATATTTATTTTTGTATTTAATTGTACCATTCCAACTGAATATCTCGATTTATTAGTTTATTTTTTTTGTTAGCACCGCCAACAATTTTTTTTTAACTACCAATGGTTGACTGGCAGAGAGCGCTTTAAGCGTTAAGTCCGCCATTTGTACCGATATTTTATTGATGCAATAAAGAATAAATAAATAAATAAATAAATTTAAACACCTAGGCGACAGGTATAGGCCCATTTGGGCTTGTACTTTGACAGAGGGGAAAGCCTGCATATGGCTACTCCCCCGGTGTTGCTCTATGTGTGTGGTGGCTATTACGTGGCCATTGCCATCTAACCGGAACACGATAGTGCTGAACACTACCATTTGGCAGGAGATAGATAAGGTAATGCGATGCTTTTTTTAACCGACTTCATAAAGGAGGAGGTTCTCAATTCGACGCGTATGTTTTTTTTGTTTAATTTCTTTTTACAAAAAATTATAGGGGAGAGGGGGGCATGACGGGGTAGTTAACTATTATCAGATTTTTTAAATGTTAATTATTCACTAATTATTAGGAACTCCTGTTTGATAATTATTTAAATAAATTAAAAAATGTTCAATAAGTCCAATCTCCCCATCTTGCCCCTTGGGTAGGGTAAGATGGGGCGATGGTACTTATTACGTAATTGCAAGATTATTATTATCATAATGAGTATCATTACGTGAAAAGTCTTAAATTTATGATTGCTGGCAAAATTCACATCAATAATACCCCATATCTTCGTCTTCATCTTCGACACCAGCACAACTACAGTGTGCCAATTATTCACACACTGCACATGCCACCCATCCTTCTGTAGACTCTAAATAGCGACCTGCACAATAAAGACAGGGCGTCTTTTCTTCGTTTTAGTCACTTTACATTTCTTGGCATCTTTTTTGTGGTTTCCTAAGTTCTTTTATTAGTTTTCTTTTCTGCTTAGCATCATCTGCCAGCTTCTTTTTCTTAATCGTTTCTTCCAAATCGTTCTTATAGAGCGATGAGGTAATTATTGCGGTTTTCCTTCTCTTTTTTGTTACATTAGCTGTTTTTCGTGTCGCTGGAAATGGCATAATTTGTTGGAGGGTACCCTATACCCCATCTTGGCCTCGCATGCCTTGCGAACTTTAATAAATTATTAAACAAAAAGCGGTATTCATATGGTAATAAGTAGCTACTTGCCTGTTTTCGTGAATCTTTAAACATATGAAAAAAAAACACAGTACCTGTAATAACAAAATTTAGACCACTAACACTAATCAAGTGAAATGCAAAAATTACAAGGGATTTGGCAAAATTCAGTTTTTTTCAATTATTTAACAAATGTGAAAGTGTTTTTACCCGACCTCTGTGCTAATTGATTGACATCATGACGACGTTGGTCAAATGTTACGCTGTATAAAGCCGTTGCCCCGTCTTGCCCGCAACCCCGTCTTGCCCGCAACCCCGTCTTGCCCCCCTCTCCCCTACAAATAAGGATGTGACATACCTATAATTACCTCGGTCTTCGTGTGGGTGTCTATAGGCTGCAGTCATAATTTTACAAGTTTACATCAATGTGAACTGCATGCTTGTTTGTCACTTCCATTTTTCCAGTTCCTAAAAATTTCCCAGTACCTCGAAGTTTGGTAATGTGCCCGGAGATGTCAACAGGCTCGCCACCTGTTACATGGGCCAAAACGTCACCGGCGTCATCGTGGGTGTTTGCATGTATGCTTAAATGCATGCATTTACCTCTGCCTACCTCTTAGGGGATTTCAGGCGTGAAGGTACGTTGCGATTTAATGATAAAGTTATTCATTATAGATAACTTGTGATTTCTAGTCGTTTTGAAAGTATCTGTAAAGATCTATTCGAAATAAAAATATTTTCCTTCTTTCTTTAACCTCAAGTTATTATATATTAGTAATGCTTTAGTTTGCTTTAAGTAATAGGTATTTTTAATTTAATTCATTACCTACTCGACTTTCACCGACACGAATCCGGTTTTTGTGACTTGTGACAGTTTTGTTTGTCGGCACTAAGTAGGTGATTAAAGGCTATTCAGGGTCCGGCAGAAAGGGCGCCGGGTTGCCGCTTATAACACTATTCGGTCGACAGCGCCCTCACTCAATCACAGTATAAATACACAGGCCGCTCCGGTCGCCCTAATTTTTTAATAATATCGCGTTATTACACTACCCTGACCCTTGCTATCGTATCCTGAATACCGTGAGGTGTAATAAGTCCTATACACGGGCCGCTCCGGTCGCGGTAATTAGGGCCCTAACTCCCTAAATTTTATTACACTACTCTGACCCTTGCTATCGTATCCTGAACACCGTGCCGTGTAATAAGTCCTATACACGGGCCGCTCCGGTCGCCGTAACTAAGGCCCTAACTCCCTAAAGGTTATTACACTACCCTGACCCTTGCTATCGTATCCTGAATACCGTGAGGTGTAATAAGTCCTATACACGGGCCGCTCCGGTCGCGGTAATTAGGGCCCTAACTCCCTACATTTTATTACACTACTCTGACCCTTGCTATCGTATCCTGAACACCGTGCCGTGTAATAAGTCCTATACACGGGCCGCTCCGGTCGCCGTAACTAAGGCCCTAACTCCCTAAAGGTTATTACACTACCCTGACCCTTGCTATCGTATCCTGAATACCGTGAGGTGTAATAAGTCCTATACACGGGCCGCTCCGGTCGCGGTAATTAGGGCCCTAACTCCCTACATTTTATTACACTACTCTGACCCTTGCTATCGTATCCTGAACACCGTGCCGTGTAATAAGTCCTATACACGGGCCGCTCCGGTCGCCGTAACTAAGGCCCTAACTCCCTAAAGGTTATTACACTACCCTGACCCTTGCTATCGTATCCTGAATACCGTGAGGTGTAATAAGTCCTATACACGGGCCGCTCCGGTCGCCCTAATTAGGGCCCTAACTCCCTAAATGTTATTACACTACCCTGACCCTTGCTATCGTATCCTGAATACAGTGCCGTGTAATAAGTCCTATACACGGGCCGCTCCGGTCGCCCTAATTAGGGCCCTAACTCCCTAAATGTTATTACACTACCGTACCTGAATACCGTGCCGTGTAATAAGTCCTTTAGCCACGCTGCAAGTTATTTAGGTACATCGGAGTGTAAAAAGCAAAAACCACAATTTCACAAAGCTCATTACGTAAACGCGTTATTTGTGGTACGTGGTTAGTTTGACGGTAGAAAATTACAAATAGGAATTCAATGTTCCTGCTTTCAAAGCTTTCAAGTCAAGATAAACCGTTTCCTTTGTTGCATAATGAAAAATGTAACTTCACGTCTGGTATCCCCGAAGGGGTAGGCAATGTGTCATGTGGCATGCATTTGCCATGAATGCATACGCACATGCAAAAACCTCCAATTCACCGGTAACGTTTAGGCCCATGTTTTTTTAATGCAATAAAAGTGGCAAACAAGCATCCAGTTCACATTGTATAGGCAGTACAGGCTATAGACACCCACACAATGACCAGAGGTCAAAATGCAGATGCGTTGCCACTCCTGAGGCCTAAGGTGTTATGCCTCTGCGCCGGAAATTACAGGGCCGTACATTACCACCTGACCGGAACACGATAGTGCTGAAGTCTTACCATTAAGCGGCAAGTACCTATATTAGGTAATGCGGTGGTATTTTTTTTTAGGTTGGCCTTTGTGTAGGCTTCCTGTCTCAAGACGGCACTAGTCTACTTCACCGGGCAATCGGCGAGCCCCAGCCTAATAATGCGGTGGTGCCTACGCCCGCGAGCTCCGTCACTGGAGCTCTGCAACCAGTAAAAACGAGAAGTGGCGTTTAAAAAAACTTGATTATTGCACATTTTAATGTGTCTTTACGGGAGCGGCAGAATTGCCAAGCGATAAAGCTCCATAAATAAATAGAAAAAAAAAATAATTACCCTGTGCCAGAGAATGGCTTGTGCGTAGAATTTTTCATTCCGTTTCTGAAGATTTATTGTTTTTGACTTCAACTTGATACGACAGAGCTTCATTAATTATTAATTTATCATTTTTACATAAAATCATAACATACACAAAAACAAATAGGCATGTCACCCGGTTTGGGTCGTTTTTTTTAACACAAACAAACACGCCAATTAAAGGTTGTAAATGTCGAAATTATGTAGATGTTATTTAAAAAAAATGCTGATATGTATTATAGGTACCTACAACTATTTCAACATTTAAACTTGAACGAAACGTACGTCAAAGTTATTGTTTATATTTATTACTATTACCCCTAGTTTGCACTAAAAACATTAAACTTGATGTTGTTTCGCAACTCGTCGCATGAAATATGTATTGCGATAATAATATGTCTTGCTGGTGCTAGCGTTCGCACTGCTGTCAAACCTATCATTTCAGCAAAACATCTCAAGATTTGTTGTTATCTGTGTTTGCATTGACATAAAACATGTCTTTTATCCATGTTTGTCTAAGTCATAGAGCAACACCGGAGGAGAGAAGCCATATGCAGGCTTTCCCCTCTGTCAAAGTACAAGCCCAAATGGGCCTATACCTGTCGCCTAGATGTTTAAATGTGAGCGTGAAATTGTTTCTGTATTTTGTTAAAGTCAAAGTGTGAGTTTCGTAGTAATAGACGATTTTTGTAGTGTGCGTGTGTGTTACACGCATTTCCCCCCGCAAACAATGATAGACTGTTTTGTATCGGTAATAAACGCTATGGCTACTCCCCTCCGGTCTGCCGCGACCGGTGGGCCGCGTTGCTCTATGGTTGCCACTCCTGAGACCTAAGGTGTAATGTCTCTGTGATAGTTATTACGGGGCCATACATTACCATCTAACCCGAACACGATAGTGCCAAACACTACTATTTAGCGGCAAATAGGTTAGGTAATGTGGTGGTGCCTACGCCCTTGAGTTCCTACTCTTAGAACTCTACCACCAGTAGACCAGTTGACTTTTTTATATATATTTATACTTACTTACATAAAATTGATTGCGAGTAATAATTAAACTATGCGCATAATAATATTAGATAAGCCATTATTATAATGCAAAACGACAGTTTTAATGGAAGTTGTGCGACTTAAGTGTGGACATTTGAAACGGGGTCTCATTAATTTAACAGTAGAAGTAAATTAATATTACATTTTTTTTTAATATAATGGCATCGCTGTTACGCATATCGCCAGTGTCAAGTAAACGATATTTCGTATTCGTAACTAACCGTGCCCGCGACTTCGTCCGCGTGAGAGTTTATGATGGTTCAGTGTCTACCCGGACAAAGTCGTGGGCGCAGCTAATATTAAAGCCTAAGTTATTTTATTATTATTACATAAACTATTTCCCCGTGAAAGTACCCGTCAAGATCGGTCCAGCCGAGCCGAGATTAGCTGGGACAAACAGACAGACAGCCAAAAAAACAGACAGACAGACAAAAATTCTAAAAAAAAATGTTTTGACTCCATTGTATGCATGTAGCGTGTATACAACCAACCTACACATTTACATGTAGTATAAAGCGGTTATTTTTATATTACAAACAGACACTCCAATTTTATTTATTCGAGTGGTCGCTGGATGGTACGGTTTTACGTAATTAAGTATGCCATACAATGTCGTAATAAGTACATTAAAATTTTTATCGTAAAATTATGATGACTGCACTGCAACGATCAAAATGTCGATTACGAAATAAAGGTTACTCCCAATATGGTTTCACACCTTTAGAATTGAAGTGGCATATCTCAAAAAATAAGAAAATGACTTTTGTACATCAAACGACTTTTTTTTCTTTTTTTAAGCTATTGCATAGCTTCTATCGATGGCCTTGAGGGCGGGGACCGAATTCAGAAATTTCGTAACGAAAAAACCTCACGCTCCCCACTCCGACGGGAGGTGTGGCTTGAAGGCCGTGCATTGTCTAACGTCGTTTCTTTTCAGCAGTCTTCGACACGGTGTTTGTGTGCGTAATACTAACTTTTTTATTAAATAAAAGAAAAAAAAATGTTTTACTATCGGTCACCACGCTCAAAAAGTGTAACTTGAATTAATATCAAAGAAAAAAGAAATACTGCATAAATAAAATAAATAAATAACTATTGCATAATTTGATACAAAATGCTATGCAATAGCTTTATCGCGGCAGTCCCCGAGTGCCACACGTCGATTTTTTTATTTTTTTTAAAGGGGTTTCGTCCCACGACATGTCAACCCCATCGTACCCAATACTAACTTAAACCATTACTGATAATAATATAAAGAAATAGAAAGGAAAATGTTACTGGCGAGGTATTCACTTAGATAATTATTTTGCGATTTCTGCATTTGGATAAGCTAAAATATTCTGGAGAAGGCCAAATCAATCAAGCGACTTAAAAACATGTATTTCGTTCAAGCAAACAAACAAATACAACTCTTCAGCTTTGTAATATTAGTATAGATATACCTAGATTTTTTAGTTCTTTTTTTTTTTTTTTTTTATGTAATAAAAGTGGCAAACAAGCATGCAGTTCACATTGATGTTAAGTGATGACTGCAGCCTATAGACACCCACACAATGACCAGAGGTCAAAATGCAGATGCGCTGCCACTCCTGAGGCCTAAGGTGTTATGGCCTCTGTGCCTGAAATTACAGGGCCGTACATTACCACCTGACCGGAACACGATAGTGCTGAACACTACCATTTAGCGGCAAGTATATTAGGTAATGCGGTGGTGCCTACGCCCGCGAGCTCCGTCACTGGAGCTCTACCACCAGTAAAATTAGTTATAGTTCAATTAGTTTTAAAAGGGCGTTTATTAGTTTTTTTTTTTTTTAATATATTAAGTATATTAAGTATATTAATATATTTTTTATTATTGTGATGATTGCACTCCAACATTCAAAATACCGATTACGAAATAAAGGTTACTCCTTAAGTGACGACTGCAGCCTATAGACACTTACACTAAGACCAGAGGTCAAAATACAGATGCGTTACCACTTCTGAGGCCAAAGGTGTTATGCTTCTGTGCCGGAAATTACAGGGCCGCACATTACCACCTGACCGGAACACTACCATTTAGCGGCAAGTATATTAGGTAATGCGGTGGTGCCTACGTCCGCGAACTCCGTCACTGGAGCTCTACCACCAGTAAAATAGATACATATACAATAAGATTTTTGAGTTCAATCTGTTTTAACGTAAACGTAACGTAACTTCACGCCTGTAATCCCCGAAGGGGTAGGCAGAGGTAAATGCATGCATTCAATCATACATGCAAACACCCACGACTCGCCGGTTACGTTTTGGCCCATGTAACAGGTGGCGAACCTGTTGCCATCTCCGGGCACATTACCAAACTCCGAGGTACTGGGAAACTTCCAGAAAATGGAAAAATCCCAATAGAAGCAGAGATAAAGGATTTTAAACCGTTATCTCTGATAGTCCCCGACCCGGGAATCGAACCCAGGACCTCCAGCGTAATAGTAGTGGCCTGCTACCACTAGGCTACCGAGGCAGTTCTGTCTATCTGTTTTAAAAGCGTATTTATTTAGTTTTTTTTTTCAAAATATTTTTTATTTTTAATTATTGTGGTGATTGCACTCCAACAATCAAAATGCCGATTACGAAATGAAGGTTACTCCCATTATGGTTTGTTACATTGTGAACTTAAGCTGATATTTAATCTACCCAAAAAGGGATGACGGACGATTATTGCAGCCAAAAAGAGCTGTTGACCTTTTGCAAGTCAAAAGGTTGAGAGACTAGCAGATGGGTCAACTGTAAAAGGTAAGGAAAATGTAACTGTTTTTTTATGTAATGATAGTGGGAAAAAAACATGCAGTTCAATTTGATGTTAAGTGACGACTGCAGCCTATAGACACCCACACTAAGACCAGAGGTCAAAATACAGATGCGTTACCAATTCTGAGGCCTAAGATTTTATGCCTGTGCCGGAAATTACAGGACCATACATTACCACATGACCGGAACACGATAGTGTTGAACACTACCATTTAGCGGCAAGTATATTAGGTAATGCGGTGGTGCCTACGCCCGCGAGCTCCGTCACTGGAGCTCTACCATCAGTAAAAACTGTATTGGTGGTCTTCCAATTCCTTGAGCAGACTTGACTCTTGAGCATAATATTTAATACTAGCTGTGCCCGCGACTTTGTCCGCGTGTGAATTAATGATTGTTCAGTATCTACCCGGGCGAAGTCGTGGGCGCAGCTAGGATGAAAGTAGCCTATGTTACTCCTTATTACAAGCTATCTGCCAGTAGAAGTCCCGTCGAAATCGGTAAAGCCATTCCCGAGATTAGCCCCAACAAACAGACAGACAAAACAGACAGACAGACAAAAATTGTAAAAAATGTTGTTTTGGTATATGTACCGCGTATCCATACATATGCATTTAGTAAAAAGCGGTTATTTTTATATTACAAACAGACACTCCAATTTTATTTATTTGTATAGATTTCACAAATGGTTTACATAATCGAGAAATAGTTTTCTCAAACTTACCTACATATGGTAAGGGTCTTTTAAAGATCTATCCAACGACACAACCCACCTAGGGATGCCTACTAGTATATTTATGCCAAATTATGGACTTGTAGTGCTATTAGGGCGGATTCCACCGTTTGCACTGATAACTGAATTTAATAAAGTTCGTTTTAGCTTAATTGAGTTAAAAATTTGCATCCAATTTCAGCTTAATTGACGATTTTCGTCGATGAAATCCAAAACTGTTGAACACGTTACATGAAACCCGTCAGCTCGCGAGAAAAATATGACAATTGTTTTTCTATTGTCATACGGACGATAACGTCCGCCCGATGCTCAAGAACTCATGTTTTGATCGCGTTTTATGACTACGGTAAAGTCTCTGACCCTGCACTAAATAACATATTCTCTGGCTAAGCTGCGGACAGACAGACGACGGAGATAGCGATAAATTGTTCCGGTCATAAGCAATTTTTTCTTAAAAGCCTTTGATGTCCCCATTGTTTTGCAAATGGAACTGACGAAATTCGGACTTGACCGATTTCAAACGACATTGAATAAGACCTGTTTTAAGCAAGTTTTATTTGAGTCGACCAAGGGCCACATTTTGACGTCATAAAGTAATGCAATTTAGAAACTTGATAGTGAATCACTCGGGTTTTTTCCAAGTTATGCGAAGACGCATACAAATAAACGAGAAAACACCGCGATTTAGTCTAGACAGAGAAAACTATGTAGGTCTGTACCTACCTGCGTATAGAATGGACACTTCGACGTCCCGCCTAATTTCCCCTCCTTCATCACGCAACAAGGATTAGAGTGTACGCGGTGTGGTTTAGGTTCGCAAAATTCGCAATTAAATAGCAATAGAATTAAGTTAATCGCACATTTAATCATATCCTAGGAAAGTGCGCATTATGCGAATTGCACATTTTGCGCAGTCCTCATGCTGCGAAATGCACATTTTGAGAAGGGCTCCTTATGAGAAATACACATTTTGCGAAATGCATATTTATGTATATATCTTCACGCCAGATCCCTAACGGGGTAGGCAGAGAGTGTAGAGCGCCAGATATCCCGGTCCTGACATACCTCTCGTGCCTCGTCTACCTTCATCATTCTCTTCATACATGCACGCCGATTCCTAAGATTTTTGACCGCACCATCAGACAGATCTCGACCTATTTGGTCATGGTAGGTCAGTCTTGGTCTTCCTGGGCTTCTGCAGCCATCCACATTCGCATTGTATATCTGCTTAGTCATTCGCTCATTCGACATTCATTCTATATGCCCGAACCATCGGAGCATGCCTTTTTTCATTTTTACACCGATACTATCATTCACACAAAGCCTCTCTCATACATCTTCCAAACGCACATTTTGCGATATGTACATTTTGGGCAAATTGCTCATTGGTCACACAACATTGGCAACACACACTGGTCAATTCGCATTAATCAAAACTTATTGAAGTTATTTACGAATTGAACCTTCTGCAGCTATACGTTTAACTATTCTGTGACGTAGCCACATACTTCAAATATGTCTAGTCACGTACAACATAGAGTAACAGTGAAAAGGTACCGGTATGGCCCCATAATAACTATCACAGAGAACACCTAAGGTCTCAGGGATGGCAGCACATCTGCAGTCATCCTTGTAAGACTCACAACACGCAAAGTTTCTTTGGTAGATCTCATGCCATCTACAATAAATTTCCAAAGACATTTCGATCTATTACAAACATAGAGCAACTCGGCCCACCGGTCGCGGCGGACCGGAGGGGGGTAGCCATAGCGTGTATTACCGATGCAAAACAGTCTGTCATTTTTTGCGGGGGGAAATGCGTGCGACACACACGCACACTACAAAAATCGTCTATTACTACGAAACTCACACCATGACTTTAACAAAATACAGAAACAATTTCACGCACACATTTAAACATCTAGGCGACATGTATAGGCCCATTTGGGCTTGTAATTTGACAGAAGGGAATGCCTGCATATGGCTACTCCCCTCTGGTGTTGCTCTATGATTACAAATATCGAAATATTTGAAAAGAAGCTTCATAATTTACTTCTAGACAAGAGTTATTACACGTTGCATGAATTTTAGATGATAAAATTAACAGTTAAATCCTATTATTTTACTGAATTTTTATAACTTAACTTAATAATAATATAAATATAGCGAAGAGCCTCGACCAACATCTCAAGAGGCTCTCGCTAGGTGGATGGATCAAGGGTCTGATACAGAAAGCAGTACTCCTCGGCACGGCACGCATAGTGAGGAGGTTCCTGTCTCTGTGTCCCTAACCACCGGCAGCTTGGACCCTGCTCTCGCTGCCGGCGGCACACTATTTTTTAATTTTTTATAGATATATTTGTTGTTTTTTTTATACATATATATGTAAAAAATTATTTAATAAGTTGTATAAATAAATAAGTGGAATAATAATATAAATATTGTACGCCCATCTATGGCAGGAATTTCTTTTTTTTTTTTTAATGTTTTAAAAGTGGCAAACAAGCATACAGTTCACATTGATGTTAAGTGATGACTGCAGCCTATAGACACCCACACAATGACCAGAGGTAAAAATGCAGATGCGTTACCACTTCTGAGGCCTAAGGTGTTATGCCTCTGTGCCGGAAATTACAGGGCCGTACATTACCACCTGACCGGAACACGATAGTGCTGAACACTACCATTTAGCGGCAAGTATATTAGGTAATGCGGTGGTGCCTACGCCCGCGAGCTCCGTCACTGGAGCTCTACCACCAGTAAATTGGCATAATGATTGTATCTCAACTAACATCTTTAATATACCCTTATTTATTTTGAATTTTGACCTCTGGTCTTTGTATGTGTCTAAAGGCTATAATCATCACTTAACATCCGTGTGAACTGCATGCTTGTTCGCCACCTCCGTAACTTACAAAAGACTAACAAACATACATAGTCACGATACTCACGATCGTAAACATTATTTGTTTACGATCGTGAGTATCTCCTTGGACAGTTATCTCCTTGGACAGTTGTGTAAAAAAAAAACGTAACGGAAACAGCAACAAGGCCATTCATTGAAGACCACACAAATGTTACTTAGTCATTTATATACTGGTGGTAGAGCTCCAGTGACGGAGCTCGCGGGCGTATGCACCACCGCATTACCTAATATACTTGCCACTAAATGGTAGTGTTCAGCACTATCGTGTTCCGGTCAGGTGGTAATGTAATTTAACTCGGCCCTGTAATTTCCGGCACAGAGGTATAACACCTTAGACCTCAGGAGTGGTAACGCATCTGCATTTTGACCTTGGTCTTTGTGTGGGTGTCTATAGGCTGCAGTCGTCACTTAACATCAATGTGAACTGCATGCTTGTTTGCCACATTCATAACATTAAAAATAATTCTTAAGACCCGCGTCCATTAGCCTCATCGAATCGAGTAGAGGAGAATCGAAGGAATTCGCCTGTAAATATATCTTGTAGGAAACCGTAAGAGGTGACTGCAGGCTATAGACACTTACAGGGGTGCGACCGCTTATCGACATTCTATTGTCGTTGTTATTGGTGTCAAAATTTCATGTGTATTGTAGCACCTAGGGAACATCTCAGAGGGCAGTTCGTTCCACAATTTACACGTTCTGGGCAGGAACGAACGTGAAAACCGCACCGTTGAGCACTGCCAGGTGTCCAGTCGGTGAGGGTGGAACTTCTCTCTTCGGCGGTTAGTACGGTGTAGGTGAAAAACTATGAATAATGGAGGCTGGTTCACTGAAAAACATTCTAAGGTTACTTTTTGGCATTATCTTTTAGTACCTACAAATTATGCTATTTGATAAAAAAAACAAATGCAACTACAAAAAACATAGAAAATCACAATAGGCACTAAATTATCTTTTTATAACCTTCAAAATATAAATAGAATCTGGCTAAAAAAGATTTAATTACACCGTCATGATTTTTTGTTTAGCCGATGATTTGTTAAGTTAGAAATAATTCTTCCCACACTCGGATACCCTGTTTTTATGTGATGTTTTTTTACGTTACCTCACGCCTGTAATCCGCGAAGTGGTGGGCAGAGGTAAATGCATGCATTCAAACATGTACCGCGCTTTGCCGGTTACGTTTTGGCCCATGGAACTTTAATATTGAGTTTTGTCGGGAATCTTGAAAGATGCGTGTGGTGCTCTTATTTTATTTCATTTTCTTGGTGTATTTTTGAGTGATATTACATAAAGTTGGTGGCATTTTGTTTGATATAGACTTATTACAGTGCTCGTGTATAGTGAAATAGAATAACAGTTGGAAAACACGTTCATTCGGGTTGCCTCCAAAACTTCATTGTAAATGTTCTGGTAAAGTAGCCATTGCTTTACTCGAATTACTGTGACTCTGACTGACGGTCCTGACGGACTGATAAATTGACTGACTGACTCTGACGTTTACGTTGCGGTTTAATACGAATACGAAATATCGTTCTACTTGACATTGGCAATATGCATATCCAGCATTGCCATAAAACAAAAAAAAAAACTTTAATAATTAATCAATTTATTAACTTTAATAATAATAATTAAAGAATTTACCAATATACCTTTTGTATGACATAGATATCTCAGCAGTAAGTTTTTCGGCTGAAATATTTAAGGGGGCGCCAATACAACAAGCGTGATTTTTGGCCGTTATTATAGATAATGATACGGAACCCTTCGTGCGTTAGTCCGACTCGGAGTTGGTTTTTTATGACGTCATCAGATTCAAATCAAAATTTTTTGAAGTGATAACTTTAGCGGCGTTTTGCACTTTTTATGATGGATAAAAAATGTTAAACTCGCGTCAGGACACGTGACCTGATCGAGAATTCGTAAGACTAAGAGGGAGTAGTCCGCCGGCGCGGCGCGCGGCGTTGCAGATGAGGTATCCACCTCTCTTTCTACCGCGAGGCGAAAATGTATGCCTGCGCCTGCAGTTTCGTGCATAATCTAAAAAATGCACAACGTTAATATTCAAGCTTTCACTTCTGCCGGCCCGTCCGGATTGCAATCCGTTGTTTTTTATATTAATTTAAATATCACACAACAAGCATTGAGCAGCAATACGAAGTCATTGTTCATTTATTTGGACCAATTTAAAATGGCTGACAATGTACAGTAGGTACACCGTAAACTGAATGATGGCGATATGGTGATGGCACGCGTTATGCATTATAATTAACATACGACGTGTTTTTGAATAAAGAAAGGTATGTCACATTCACATTACTTACTGCCAATGTTGTGAATTACACCGTCCATTGTCATCAAGGTTGTCAATAATAGCGGTGCCAGGGCCCGTACCCGAATAATGGATCATGGCGAGAATTGTATAAAAAAAAATGGTACAAGGTAAAGGTTGAAGCGCGCATGGCCCTGCGGCTGGTGTAGATCGCAAGCGATCTGCTCGGTTCTACGATACGGGCGCGGTCGAGCATGTAATGGGTAACCGCTTGTAGCAAAAATTACAAAATACGCGTGCTTCGGAGTGCACGTTAAGCCGTCAGTCCCGGTTCCTATAGATAGATAGCAGTCGTTAAAACTTGTCGGAGGCCTTATAGGCGGTTTGAAAACATCCAACAGCGGGTTGGTTACTAACCCGTATCTCCAACAACCCGCATTGGAGCAGCGTGGTGAACTAAGCTCCAGGCCTCCCCCCCAAAAAGGGAAGAGACTCGTACCCAGTCTTATTACACTAACCTGGCCCTTGCTATCTGACCCTGAATACCGTGTCGTGTAATAAGGCCATAAGGCTGTGAAGCCGCCGCCGGTCAGACAGTTAACACGAGAAACAGGAAAGGATTTATTATAATAACTACATATACCTATTAGATGTTATTATGATTATTATTTGATTATTTATATTTAAATTATTGTCTTAACGAGTGTGGTCATTAATTGATAACCATGAAGAAGACCTTTGCGTGACTTCTAACATAAGGATATTTAATATCAATTTCCTTAACCCACTCATCTTGACGATTAATCGATGTACCTTGCTTAAGAGATTACCTATGGTGTGTAAAATACCTATGAGGTCGTCCATTTATCGTCGTAACACACGTCCGGATTTGGTACGGAGCAGACAGCGGACAAATCTGGCTGTGTGTAGAGGAGTCCGGCGGACAGAATTATTATTAATCAAGTCCGATGCGGTCCACTTGCGGTTTGGTCGGCGAATTCAGTCCGCCGGACTGAATCCGGTCGTGTGTAGCGAGAGCGGATTTGATCGGCGGCATAGAGCAACACGGGCCACCGGCCGCGGCGGACTGGAGGGGAGTAGCCATAGCGTTTATTACCGATGCAAGACAGTCTGTGGTAAAACTTTACAACAATTGACGATGGTCTGTGGGGGTAAGGGGGGAGGGGGGGAGGGGAGGGAGGCAACCAACCCCCTTATACCTCCCCCCTCCCGTCGAAACCCCAGATTTTAGGAGCATGTCCCTTTTAGGAGACATGCTATAGCACTGTTTCCATTAAAAATACTCCATTTTGAAGTAAGAGGGGGGTTATAGGGCATGATAAAAGGTGTGAAGGAGGGTGTACCTTTCCCTCCCCAACACTTATCTACAAGAACCGCATAGTTTTATAGAAAAAAAAATTGTCGCTTGTATTTCTTAAACAACAGTTTGGTTCTGGCGCTTCGCCGGCCGCTACCGCGGCACGCTCGCTTCGCTCGGCTCGCGCGCTTTTTTTACATGTACAACCTAACCTAACCAACTCTTCATGGGAAACATGGGTAGGAGACGCCATGGTAGTCACTCGTTGGAAATCTTACAGGATTACGTGAAAACGATCTCAACTGCTAGGGCAACAAACGCTGACTCACAGACCAATAAGCTGACTCACAGCGCTGACTGACAATTGACTTGACACAGCTGTCACTGCATGTAGAACAAACAAAATGGCGTCCGTTGCGTTCCGTTCCAAAAAAAGTAAAAACGGATTTGTATAATTTATGTGTAAAAAAGTAAAAATATACTATGTACTACAGAAGTTATTATTTACACAAAACATAATGAATATTTATAACAGAACAATATTAATTATCGAAATCTAAAAATACGTAAATAAGTAACATGGTATGAAATAGAACTAAACGCCGTTGACGAGTAATGAAACGTTTATGCCAATGCTGCCACCAGACATGACATATAAACAAACTTAAAATGGCGATCTAGTCGATTTGTATGGAAATTTTGAAAAAATATATCTTAAGAACTGTGCATTTTCGAAAAGTAAAACTTCACAAAACGCTTTATATTTACGAGTACTATCTTCAAAAAAAAAATTATCTTCCTAATCGCTGTCAATCGTCGGAACGTTTAGCCCTCAGCGTTTATAACATAACCTTAAATACGTCTGAAACACCCTTTAGACGTGTTCTATGTAAATTGAATAATTTGTTCGTTGCCGGTGATTACGTACGTGGTAAATACATTAAAACACATCAATAAACTACAGTTAAATAACGTTTTATTATACCTTAAACGTATTCTTGAGATATATGAGAAATTCAAATATATTTTCCTGTTATCAAACCACAGTTAAACAATTGGCTGAACTAATAAACTTGCGCCCTTGAACCTATTATTTATGATCTATGGTTTAAAAAAAAATGGCGTCAAAACATACCGGTGCCGGTGTCAATGCACTTTAAAATTCACAATGTGTGTAGCACAAATTCACACGCGCTCCTCTTGCGAGTTACCAGTAAACTAAAATAATTCAATCCAGTAAAACTGGACGACAACAAGTAAACTCGCTCGACTGCACGATTTTGGGTTGCCAGCTACTATATTTCAAAATTGTACCTTATTGTACATTATTTATTAAAGGCAAAATTCTACCTAATAAATTGTAGTTGAAGTACCTCATTGAAATAAAAAAAGTTTTCGGATTTATCTCGTGTATATTAAACTAAAATGATTATTTAAAATCGAACCCGACGTTTCGTTCGTTTCGTAGTTTTATTTCAATGAGTGTAGCTCGCGAAAACCTAAGAACATACTATTTAAATACCTACTCTAGCTTTTTAAATCTCTGCAGCTATCAACATTTGCAATTGAGCATGTCTATTTTTAATAATGTACATTGTAGCTATATTTAATTTAACTATTGTAAGTAAACATTATAGCGCTGGATACCTCCAATGAGTAGGAATTTTGTCATAAATACTCATGAACTTAACTTCCACTAGATTTTAATGCCATGAACAAACGCAGTGAATGTAAACGCGCAAGATAAAAATTATTCTTAGTTAGGCCGTTCAGAAAAATGTAGACCTTACAAAACTTTGTAACCTAAGTCACAAAAAATGATTGAAGCACTTCATTTTAATTTTGTGAGTTAAGAAAAGCCGCTATTTTGTCTAAGTATCACATGTATTTATCAGAATGTCAGATTTATTTTACTTTGTCAGATAACAGTAATGACTGTCTGTTCTGGCCGATATTGTTTAAATTAGAATGTTATGTTGTTTCTGAATAGGTTTTATTTTCTGAACGGTCGCATTAATTCGTATAGTATTCCACATATCAACGACTAATTCTGTTTACTAAAGCTATTCGTTTTCTAAATCGTGGTTTAAAAAAAAATGAAATTTACAAAATTAAAATAAAGTTATTACTGGATATTAATGTACCGATAACAAGATTTATAGCAATAGAATGTTTTATTTTATTTTTGTCACTGGGCTCACTGCTGAAGTTCCAAAAGATAAATATGGTTACTTAAAAAACTGGTTGCCGGTAAAGTCGGTTTTACGGACGAAGATTTTACGTGACAACGTCTTTTTCTCGGTAGAAAGGCATTCGCCGGTCCGGCAGGCCTCTCTCTCGTTCGGTGACTCATCGTTTCGTTACCGAGCGTTACACTTTTTCATGAGTGACTCCGAGCCGCAACCTAATTTAAGACGTTGTCACGTTAAAAAACTCGCCTATAAATGGGTATTCCCTTATTTAAACTATGTTCATATGAAGCTGTTTTAAACCAAAATAAACATTAACATTTATTAAAAAGTCTCAACAGAAAATAAATAATTTACTTATTAAGTAATTAATTTACAACATGGCAACTCCATGATCGAACAGCATGAATCGTACTTAGTTTGATAACTGTAAAGAAAAGACACGAACACATGCCATCCTTGTCTAACTTACAAATGATTAGCTCTTGTTCTCATCTCACTCTCTCGCACCTGCCGCTTCCACCGGCTTTTTATTGTTTATTTATTTATTTTTGTGAATAAAGTACAATGTGCAATACTTGTTTTTTCACCAAATTCAGGAAATGATAATCTGCAATTATGGAAAATCTGAATTCATTCAATATGTCTTAATTTCCGCAGTTTTGTTAAGTCTACAGAATGATCAAAGGAAGAGTCAAGAGGTTTAAAAAAATACATACATGAAAACAAAATTAAAGGTGATGCCAGGGTTTACTGGTGGTAGAGTTCCAGTGACGGAGCTCGCGGGCGTAGGCACCACCGCATTACCTAATTTAAGTCTAAATATAAAAATAATAATATGTCTAAATAGTTACTATGTAGAATATCCCTATTATATTTTATATTTTGTATAAAAAACCCTCTTAACCCCTATCTCTTGCTGTGCCCAACAGGGTCTATAATTGATACACATATTAGACTAAATACAACCTAACTCAGTATTGTACATTTATGGAATGCAATAAATGATTGGGTATTGAGTATTGAGTATAATATACTTGCCGCTAAATGGTAGTGTTCAGCACTATCGTGTTCCGGTCAGGTGGTAATGTACGGCCCTGTAATTTCCGGCACAGAGGCGTAACACCTTAGGCCTCAGGAGTGGTAACGCATCTGCACTTTGACCTAGGTCTTTGTGTGGGTGTCTACAGGATGCAGTCATCACTTAACATCAATGTGAACTGCATGCTTGTTTGCCACTTTCATTACATAAAAAAAAAGTGAAGGTGCTCAAGGACGTAGGCACCACTGTATTATTTATTATCTGTCGCCAAATGGTAGTGACCGGTAGTGTTCAGCACTAGGTATTGTGTTCCGGTTAGATGGTACCTAATGTATGACTCCGTAATAACTATCACAGAGACATCGCACCTTTAGAATTGAAGTGGCATATCTCAAAAAATTAAGAAAATGACTTTTAAACATCAAAAGACTTTCAAACATGTAATCTATCAAATTAAAAAAAAAAAGAAAAGAAAAGAAAACATTTATTTGGACAGCACAGAGACATGACGATACAAATTGCCAGACGATTGGTACACAGGTACAATTAAACAAAAAGCAAAAACAATAACAATTAAAAAAGAAAAAAAAAAGAGATTAAGTCTCACGGCTGGTCCAAATGGGAGCCCAGATCAGCTTCATGTCAAGTCGATCACATCAATCGACTTGACGCTGATTTTCATCTGGGACCCTGGTGTTTCACGGATGTCAAGCAGATCAAACAAATTAAATTAATAATGGTTAACAATATATACTTACATATTTTGTCAGGACAAATAATATAGCATATTTACGATAATTATACATATTATTATATTCTTATTATACCATACATAAAAATAAATGTTTACAATGAATATTTTTTACATATATATTACGTATATATACCGATAATGTTAAAATATAGTAAACATATTATTATACATAAATTACGGAATAATTTATAAATAATTAGCAGTTTCCCGCGGCTTCGCCCGCGTGGATGTCGTTTTATAAATAACTAAGCTTATGTTCTTTCTCAAAGTTAGCTCTATCTCTGTACCAAAATTCATTAAAATTGATTCAGTCGTTTGGACGTGAAAAGGTAACAGACAGACAGAGTTACTTTCACATTTATAATATTAAAGCAGGGAAGTAGGGATTTGATAGACTACATGTTAAACTTAAATAACTAGCTGACCCAGCAAACTTCGTATTGCCCCACAACGAAATAATGTGTCAAAGGTTTGATAGATACGGACTATTTGTATAGGAAAATGAAATTAAATGTAGATTCCCGTGGGAATGAGTGATTTTCCCGCAGTAAAAAGTAGCCTAAATGTTGGCCAGACTTAGTATTTATACACCACAAAAAGTTTCATTTGAATCCGTCCAGTATCTTCGATGATTAGCCTAGACAAAGGGACAAACAGACAGACAAAAAATTTAAAAATCATTGAAAAGTGTTCTAACACTATTTTAACATCGCCCCCAATTGGTTTTTCGTAAATATATACAATGTACAGACACGCGGATTTCACTGTTTTATTATATGTATAGATTTGATAGATTACATGTTTTTAGGTCGTTTGACGTATATAAGTCTTTTCTTAATTTTTTGAGATATGCCACTTCAATTCTAATGGTGCGACATAACAACTTAGATCTCAGGGGTGGCAACTGGCAATACATCTACATGTTGATGTCTGGTTTTGCAAGGAACTACAAGAGTGTTTGCCATTTGCCACCTTGTTTCCATAAATACAAAACAATACCTACCTACCATGACCAAATAGGTCGAGTTCTGTCTGATGGTGGGGTCAAAAGTCTTAGGAATCGGCGTGCATGTATGAAGAGAATGATGAAGGTAGACGAGGCACGAGAGGTTTGCCAGAACCGGGATGTCTGGCGCTCTACACTCTCTGCCTACCCCGTAAGGGACCTGGCGTGAAGATACATACATACATACATACAAAACAATAGACACAATACCTATAACTCACAATAATTGTTTCTTGCTAATCATTGAACAATCCGATCGTTTTTATAACAATCGATGATGTATTTGTAGGTCATCATTGTTGTATGGGAATTAATTTACTAGCGGTCCACCCCGGCTTCGCGCGAGTGCAATATTACCTGCCCTCTCCTATTCGTCTTAGCGTGATGTTATATAGCCTTAAGCCCCCTCGATAAAATGGGATATCTAACAGTGAAAGAATTTTTCAATTCGGACCAGTAGTTTCTGAGATTAGCACGTTCAAACAAAATAAACAAACAAACTCAGCATTATAATATTTTTAGCCCTGAAAAGAACTGTTGAGGGGGCCTATTAGCTACCATTCATTAAATTGTTGTTAGGAAAAAAGTTGGCCGTCTTTTTTTTATAAAGATGAAAGATGTTAATTTGAATTTAAAATAATCATTATTTAAACCGGACTTTTCTCTGTTCAATTCTCAAAATAATTTTCTAAATAAGGGGCCATCCATAAATTACGTCACACGAATTTCGGGACTTTTGGACCCCTCCCCCCGTCCTTGTCACAGGTTGTCACATTTTTATAAGCCCCCCCTCCTGATGTGACGTCACATATTTTAAAAATTTATTCATGTACTCAAAAATAATCGAGAGAAAACAGCTTTTTCCATTTTTTGCTTATTTTTATTAAATAATCTTATAAAATCAACATAAATTCCAATATTTCAGATAACTGAAAAAACAACGACTAGTTAAAAAACAATAGACGACTAATAGGTATTAACTTCGTCTTGTATTACTTGTTTTTTTTTGTCAGCATAGGCTACACTATAGGCGTCAAATAATCTACGGTAGAGAATACCTAAATCTATCTTTTTATTCATTTTAAAATAATTTAATGATAAATTAAAAATATTAAA
Source organism: Macrosoma leucophasiata (assembly GCA_036365455.1). Taxonomy (NCBI): domain Eukaryota; kingdom Metazoa; phylum Arthropoda; class Insecta; order Lepidoptera; family Hedylidae; genus Macrosoma; species Macrosoma leucophasiata. The sequence continues at coordinate 4,573,145 of JAWQUS010000022.1, read as the reverse complement.
ATAAGTAAACTGAGATAACTTTGACTGTCACTCGGCAAAAGACAATGGTCAAGTAAACAATAGGAACGTATTGAAGTCACTGCGCCGGCGCATGTGGCAGTACTTGTCGCAGGTCTCGCTAACAACCGACGCGCGGAACGGTAGAAAAGCGAGCGAGCACTCGCAGACGACTTAAACCTATTTAAACCCTTACCATTCAAAATTCTTGTGAAGTTGAGTCTCACTCGAATCAATAAATATAGTAAATTATTGATAAATATAGATCAAGTTCGTAGATTTTTAGAGTTTTTTATTCACATCTAGATTTCACGTTTCAGTATTTTAAATTTTAACATGTGACGTCACAAAACTTTCGACCCCTCCTGCCCCTTGTCACACATTGTCATATTTCGGTGATACCCTCCCTCCCCATTTACGTGTGACGTAATTTATGGATGGCCCCTAACTCGAGACAACATTGTACCGATGAGGGCAAAATATTTAAATACCAATAAAAATATTTAAATATCCATAAATATCCTCAACTTGTCAATATAAAATTCTACAATGGTTTAAAGTTTAACTTAACCTTGCACCTTTTATTCATAATTTTTGTACAAATCAATGTTAGTATGATACTTACTACAATTTTTTACATTTAAACGCTATAAACCTGTAGTTTATGAGAAGTAACACTGTTTGCTTAACAATACAAGCCTGCATTGTTACGTGAACTTGACGCTGCCCTACACTAGTTCAGACAGCAGTAGGGCTGCAACTTTTATAAAAATCCAGCGGTATTGGAAATATAATCAGTTAAAGTTATGTTATCATCTATACTTATAATAAAACTGTAGAAGTGTGAATTCTGTACATTAGAAATAAAAAATAAATAAATATCACTAACTGTTACTAGATCGATACCGAACACAAATATGTGATTAGAAAAAAATAGTCTGTCTGTCTGTCTATTTGTTCAAGCATCACACAAAATCTACCGGTCCGATTACTATGAAACTTGATATAATTATACTTTAACCTTCCCGACGCCAAGCGTCCCGACTTCCAGCGTCCCGACGCCGAGCGTCCCGACGCTGAGCGTCCCGACGCCGAGCGTCCCGACGTTGAGCGTCCCGACGTCGAGCGTCTCGACGCCGAGCGTCCCGACGTCGAGTGTCCCGACGCCCAGCGTCCCGACGCCCAGCGTCCCGACGCCCAGCGTCCCGACGCCCAGCGTCCCGACGCCGAGCGTCCTGATGCCGAGCATCCCGACCCCGAGCGTCCCAACGCCGAGCGTCCCGACGTTGAGCGTCCCGACGTCGAGCGTCTCGACGCCGAGCGTCCCGACGTCGAGTGTCCTGACGCCGAGCGTCCCGACGCCCAGCGTCCGGACGCCCAGCGTTCCGACGCCCAGCGTTCCGACGCCCAGCGTCCCGACGCCTTCAAGAAAACAGAAAAAATATTACGAGCACCTGTTTGTTTGACAACCGATGTACCACAAATCGGGCGCATACAATGGCGCCGACGGGCACGCGAAGGCATAAGTATGACGTTACATCAAATCATTTCCATAATTGATACTCTGCATACATCTTATGTCTCTTTTTACAAAGGGAGCTACTGGTTAGTTAGAAAGAGTCAAAACTGCTTTTGTCAGACATGTGTCGATTTTACCCATTATTGTATAACTACTGTTTCTATAGTAAAATGTGCCTTCTCCATGTGTATTAACTCTGTGCGGCGGACCGAATGGGAGAACTCTACCACCCGATAAAGACACCGGGCCAAAATCGGAGGGGTAGTTGTGGCAACCCTAATCCAGACTAACAGCAACTGGTTTAGGACTGTGTTTAGGTGAACAAATACTGCATTTTCATTTACATTGAAATATTCTTAAGGGTTCGGATGACGGATAGTAAAATGTTTTGTAATTTATGTCATGTAAGATGTTCATTTTCTTGCTTTTTTATGGAAAGTAGTATAATAAATTTACAGTTTATCTGATGGGTCACCGTCGGCGCGGTCGCGGATGTGTGCTAATGCGTTCCCGTGACCTCGCTACTGAGGGCGGACGAGTTGGAACACCCCGGGGTTGTTAGTGGATAAACGCGTCTTTTTCTTGTCCCGGAGTCCCACATAACCCACCCCTAACCCCAAAGGTGGGTATGCGTAAAGCATTTTACCCTAATAAAATAAAACAAAAGGCTGCTGCTTGTTTGCTGCTTTCATTACATTAAAAATCACCTCGGCCGGTAAATGTCAAAGAATGACGCTTTTCTCTTTATTCTTTGTTAGTCAGTTGTTAGTCAGTTTGTAAAAGGGTAGGTAAGACAGAGTGGTAACGCATCTGCACTTTGACCTTGGTCTTTGTATGGGTGTCTATAGGCTGCAGTCATCACTTGACATTAATGTGAACTGCATGCTTGTTTGCCATTTCCATTACATAAAAAAGGGAAATGAGACATTCTACTGATATACTTGTGGAGGAACGGGTGGAAGTGTTCCTCCGGCGAAAAGGGAGGAACACTTCCACCCGGAATCCTCCAACCAGGCGTTGACGTTGGGAAGTTGTATATATGCCAACTCTTGAGAAAATCTTCGTATGTGCGATGTAATTTGACTACACGCCATCTATCGTACTAGACAAGTACTATAAGGTTTCATTGTATTCCACTAGTTGGCGCCTTAATGTAGTGGACGCTACATACTTATTTACATTAGTACCTATATTATATTTAGTTTTATCTTAGTGATATTCTTGACTATATATATTTTTTTTTTAGCTTGTTTGACATGTATATCAATTGTTATTCACTTTAATTTATTTTGTTTGTTTTGGACGTGTCATATAAGAAGTGCCTGTGACCCTAAATGAAAAATTAGTTTCTGATTCTGATTCTGATTTTGAACTAAATTAACTTCTATTACAATATACATTTTGGTTACCCATACATACTTATAGTACTTTTTAATAACCTACGATATTTTTTTTAAATAAAAATACTTATCATAAAGGAGATGTTGCGAGCTCGGCTCTAGTTCGTACATGTCCTCAAAAAATGGGTAAATTAAAGAAGAATCCGAAAAAAATACAATTAATTTATTCAAGAATATATTTTAGAGTTACAAACACATTTAATTCAAACGATTTTATCATTATCTACTTTGTTAAGCATGGCGGCGATACAGCCGACAGTTGGGATCAATCAATTTCGATAGTATTTAGATAATATTACTTTTTTCTCCAAGTACTATATAATCAAAATACAATTTATGAAATGAAAATGTCAAAATGACATCGCCCGCCATATTCGCCATGTTGGTTTTGTGTTGCAATTCTAACTGCAAATAATATTTTGTAACTGCAAACAAAGCTAAATAAGTGAAAATAATAGTTTGGGGATAAAGTCTTTTCGCATTATAGTATGTATGAACTTGTAATAAAATCTATTTGGTCGTAGTATTTGTATCTGGCTGGTTTTGGTATCATTGAAAGTTAAAATTTTAAAGAACATAATTCCAAATTCAAATTAGGCAAATGTGTGGTTTTCATTTGTTTTTCGTACTGTCAAGATGAGTGAATCTAATGAAGAAATTCGATACGTTTTAAAATTTTACTACAAAAAAGGTGAAAATGCAACGCAAGCAGCGAAAAAAATTTGCGATGTTTATGGACCTAGTGCAGTGCCTGTGAGAGTAGCACAAATTTGGTTTAAGCGTTTTCAATCCGGAAATTTATGTCAAAGATGCACCTCGCTCTGGTCGCCCTATTACGGATAAAATGGATGCCATTTTTGAATAAGTGGAGCAAGATCGACATATCAGTAATTACGACGTAGCTGAAGAACTGAGATTTTTTTTATTTTTTTTATTTTATGCAAGTGGCAAACAGGCATGCAGTTCACATTGATGTTAAGTGATGACTGCAGCCTATAGACACCCACATGAAGGCCAAGGCCAAAATGCAGATGCGTTACCACCCCTGAGGTCTAAGGTGTTTTGCCTCTGTGCCGGAAATTACAGGGCCGTACATTACCACCTGACCGGAACACGATAGTGCTGAACACTACCATTTAGCGGCAAGTAAATTAGGTAATGCGGTGGTGCCTACGCCCGCGAGCTCCGTCACTGGAGCTCTACCACCAGTAAAATTGATCACAAAACAGTTTTGGCGCATTTGAAAAAAGCTTTGTACAAAAAAAGCTCGATATTTGGGTACCTCACGAGCTCACTGAAAGGAACCTAGTGAACCGTGTACTCATTTGTGATTCTTTATTACGACGTAATGAAACCGAATCAATTTTGAAGAAGCTGATAACTGGTGATGAAAAGTGGATCACGTACGACAAGAACGTGCGAAAAAGGTCGTGGTCAAAGGCCGGTCAGGCTTCACAGACTGTGGCGAAACCCGGGTTAACTCACAATAAGGTGATGTTGTGTGTGTGGTGGGATTGGAAGGGCATTATTAATTATGAGCTATTACCACCAGGCAGGACTATCGATTCTGAACTCTACTGCGAACAACTGATGAGATTAAAGCAAGATGTTGAGAGAAAGCGGCCGGAATTGATCAACAGAAGGGGTGTGGTGTTTCATCATGATAACGCTAGACCTCACACATCTATAGCCACTCAGCAAAAATTAAGAGAGTTTGGCTGAGAGGTGGTGTTAATGCATCCGCCGTATAGTCCTGACCTTGCACCTTCAGATTGCCACCTGTTTCGGTCTCTTCAGAATTCTTTATGCAATGTTAGGTTAACATCACGAGAGGACTGCCAAATCCACTTGTCGCGGTATTTTGATGAGAAGTCCCAAAATTATTATAGCAATGGGATCATGTCCCTACCTACAAGATGGCAAAAGGTTATCGAACAAAATGATACATACATACTTTAGTTAAATTTAAATAATCTATATTAAAAAATGTTTTGAATTATCTTAAAAAATGCGAAGAAACTTTTTCCCCAACCTTATATGCACTAAAAAACGTTTTTATATTGATTTTGCCTGTTTAATGATATTATGTACAATACATGGCCGGAGGTCCATACATTTTTGCAACATCTCCTTTATAAAATTTTTTTCACTTGCATGTGTAGGTATTTGCGAAAAGTAAAAATATGACAATGCAGTGAAACCTACGCCGAATTCAGTCACTGTAGCGCTACCACCAGCAAAATATAATGTACAGTAAAAAAACACAATATACTTCTACAATTTATTTCATATTTCTTAAAAGATACAAATTTGTGGACACTTAACATATTTGAGATTAATGCTCAACTATTATCATAAATATATTAATTTATTCGCTAATATTACATAAATATAAAATTAATCTACTTATAATAACATGTGATGGATTTCAAATATTTAATAATAACAATACATTACAAAGCTGTTTATAATTATGAAAAATAATCGCATTTCTGATGTTCGAAATTCAATCAAAACAATTTTTAATTTCTTTTGATTTTTTATAAAATCATTGTATTACGCAATCCACCAAAATAATCAATAAAAACTACATTTTCTATACATCTGCACTTAATATAAATAGGCTGAATCAATAATTGCCTTTACGTATCTTACGTGCCTACTGCGATTTGAAAAACATTGTGGGTGAGATTCACAGATCGCACTACGACTTTACTTTCAGCGAAGTACGCTTAGAACTGTCAAAATTCATACTTTACTTACAGATTTTTTTTACTTCTAATGGCATTGCTGTGTTACGTATATTGCCAGTATCAAGTAAAAAAAATCGTAATAGTCAGAAATAATTAGAATTTTAGTCAGTCAGTAATTCGAGTAAAGCGTTGGCTACTTTACATTTACAATGCAGTTATGAACGCAACTTGAAAAAAAATACGCTTACACTCACAGCCCCACAGTAGGTATAAACCTGTGTCGTGGGTGCCGATGTACACATACAACACATACACAAACACCCAGACCCGAAACAAATTACTGTAGGCCATACAAATATTTGTCCCGGTGCGGGGATCAAACCCGCCTTTCGAAAGTGAAAGGCCGTGTTTTCGCACTGTTATGCCGTTTTACCATACACAGGCACTGTAATAATCTTTTAACAAACAAAATGCCACCAACTTATCTATCAAAAATGCACCAAGAAAATAAAATAAATAAATTAAATAAACTAAGAGCACCACACGCCTCAAGGTTCCTGCCAAAAGTCTTACTGACAGTAAGCATACTTTGCTGATAGTAAAGTCGTAGTGCGACCTGTGAATCTCACCCTAAAAAGCAGCAAAATTTACTAATGACAGCTAAAAACTTTTTAAAATTTCAATTTACATTGCTTTACCATTATTTACGTAATGTGAAATCGATATGGCAAGATACATCTACGCTAAGTTTATAAATAGATTTAACTATATGTAAAAGTCCTTGGAAATGTGTTATATTGATTTCAGTTTTGAATTCGTAATCTATACTTATATTATAAAGGGGAAACATTTGTGTTTTTGTATGTATGTTTGTAACGTTATCACACAACACCCACTGAACCGATTTCAATAATTCTTTTACAGTTAGAAAGCTGTATCTTCACTGAGTGACATCCCTACTAATATTATAAATGCGAAAGTAACTCTGTCTGTCTGCCTGTTACCTTTTCACGTCCAAACGACTGAACCGATTTTAATGAAATTTGGTACAGAGATAGAGCTGACTTTGAGAAAGAACATGGGTGACTTAGTTATTTATAAAACGACATCCACGCGGGCGAAGCCGCGGTCAACAGCTAGTAGGCTATATTTCATTTGCACCCGTGCGAAGCCGGGGCGAGCCGCTAGTATCAACAATTTATTTAATTTATAAAGCGATATTGAAATGTACCATTGAAGCAGGTTCGCATGAATAAGACACCGGCGTGATCTACCGCACTCATACCGGACTCGATGGTATATTCAAATAAAAGAAGTAAAAATAGGTAGGTACTTATATTTTTTGTTAAACGTAATTCATATGACCATGGAATGGCATCATCAATTTTAAAAACCGACTAAGTGCGAGTTGTTTTCGCTCGTTGAAGGTTCTTTAAGAAAATATCAAGCATGTAGTCCTATTAGTTGCGGTGTTACGTGGCATACGGACGGACAGACAGACAGGAATGTAACGTGAAAGTGCTGTTTTTTTGCCATTTGGCTATTGCACCAGAAAAAGGCTAAAAATATTTCTTAAGGAGCAGTCACCATAATCAACTGACAGCTAAAATCCATGGTGTGGTTACAACTTTAAACATTGTTTTGAAAGAGAGTCACATTTTTCTTAATTATTTATTCATAGTAATAATGTGAGTGTGGCAATGTCCCTTCGGGCTTTTGTCTACATTTTTCACGACAGAGAGCACGGCTCATCTAATATCTAATATACAAAACAAATAGGTACACCCAGTTACCCAGTTCTACAAAATATAGAAATAGAAAAAAAAAAAAAATAGTCATGGATACAAATCATGATGTATAACAAAATAAATATATTTTTTGAATGAATACAATTACTAATTCTAATTAAGTACTTACTGGATTTTTATTGCATTAAATACGTTTAATACTTTAATCATTCAAAAAAATTTTCAAATAAACCGATTTAAAAAAATAATCTAAAATTATATACGACATTGGAATTAAATGAGTATTCTTATAAAATAAAAATCCATTATTAAATAATTAAACTATGTAACAATTATTCTTATAAAATATTTGTATTCAGAATTGAAAAAAAAAACTGTACAGTGTAATCAATCAAAATATTAAATTATTACATAAACTAGCTACCATCGCATAAAAACGGTGTCCCTAAAATAATATAACTGGATATTTTATTTCGCAGGTACAAAAAAAACCGGTTCAAATTTTTATTACATTTCAAATATCACAATACTATTTGCCGCATTCTAGATTTTTATGAGCACTAACATTTAAGTTAACATTAAAACTTAATTAAATTGATTACATCTAATCTAAAATAAAAAAAACATCTACACATGTCTAGTGCTAGTATAAACTATTTTACATTAAAAAAAAAACAAAAAAAAAAATATTTTTAAAGAAAAATGGAAAGAAAAATTTGACTTCAGGCGAGACTCGAACTCTTCCCAGTAGGCCGCGAGTTCGAGTCTCGCCGGAAGTCAAATTTTTCTTTCCATTTTTCTTTAAAAATAAAATATATTTCACAAGCATGTGTTAATGCGAAATAATATAAAAAAACAAAAAAATAGCTAAACGTTAATCAAAACGTGAGGTTTCCAATTCATCAGACACTTTTTTGTTTTAGACATCAGCTGTTAATAGAACCTTGAAAGACAGTGACGTCATTGCAATATCTTAGGTATGTTGTTAAAAACAAACTAGTCAGTTATATTAAATAAAATAAAAACTTAATAATAAAAAGGAATGCAAACAGTACTGAGATTTCATATAAAGCTAATATTTAGGAATTATTATTACAAATGAGATGCAAAAATATACATATTATTAATATATTGTCGTGTATAATATTTTTTTCGGACGGACATTGAATAATTGCACTTGGAATGTTTGATTCTAGATTATATTAAATAAAATACACCGCAATACAATAATTGTTCATTTCTGGTCTTCAATCAAAATGATTTCCCAAATTTCCATAAGATTTTTCTTGTAAAAACGTCAATGAATCAATTTTTTTTAATGTTTATCACAAAATCTAAATACCAAGACAATAGTAGTGCTATGGTCGCGCGAACTTGTTTCAACGAATTGGTGTCGTATAGACAGTATTCGACACCAATTCCAGTGATTTGTCAAATTTTGTTACCGGAAGAACCGAATGCCTGTGTCAAAGAATAGTTCCAGACTGCGACATATATTGTCAAAGATTAAAAAAACCTTTTTTTATTAATTCCATAAGTGAAGAAGATTTCTGGGATTTTTAAAGGAGATGTTGCGAACTCAGCCCTGGTTCGTACACGTCCTCAAAAAATGGGTAAATTAAAGAAGAATCTAAAAAAAATACTTTTAATTTATTCAAGAATATATTTTAGAGTTACAACCACATTTAATTCAAACGATTTTATCATTTTCAACTATGTTAAACATGGCGGCGATACAGCCGACACTTGGGATCAATCGATTTTGATAGTATTTAGAAAATATTACTTTTTTCTCCAAGTTCTATAATCAAAATACAATTTTAAAAATGAAAATGTCAAAATGACATCGCCCGCCATATTCGCCATGTTAGTTTTGAGTTGCAATTCTAACTGCAAATTATGTTTTGTAACTGCAAACAAAGCTAAATAAGTGAAAATATGCAGTAAAAAACGTTTTTATATTGATTTTGCCTGTCAATGATATTGTGTACAATACATGGCCGGAGGTCCATACATTTTTGCAACATCTCCTTTAATTGTCAGTTTATAGAATTTGGCGTATGTTAGCCCTTTAAAGTATAATAACACAGCTATAAACGGCTGATTTTCATATCGGGTAACATGAAGTTTAAGCAACTAATATAGGTATCGGCACGTATATTGAGCGGTAAGCTTCGCCACAAGCGAATGACTGGGTCTCTTTCTCTTTCAGGCGCGGGGGCGGAGGAATCATATCGATATAGTGATTGGCCCATCGCACTACGCGTCATAACCGCCAATCGTGATTCGTTCTTTGCTCTCGCTATACGCATCTCTCTACCAATTGGGGGGCATTTTACTATGTCAATGATACGACAAGCGATTCTCATCCTATTGTCCAGCGTTCAAGTTTCGTGTCGATATCCATACTTAGTATAGTTTTCAGATAATAGAAGTAGTTGATAGTTGTATAGTTTTCGTAGATTAGGTTAGGTAATGCAGCGGTGGATGCTCTCACCAGCATTTTGGTTTAATACTTATTTACTTCGAAAAAGTTGAGATTCAATCCATAGAATAAACATTAGTTGTGACAATCTCTGTATATGTGAATGTTGAATTCGACGAACGGAATCTTGTTTTCTGGGCTCAAGTAACATAAATCCTGAAACAAAAGAAAAAACTACGTTATTATCTGTTGTGGTTATGAAAATAAAATAAAATAGTTTTTTTCGTTCTTGAAAAACTGATGTCAGTGAAACTGAAACCTGAAGACCTGAAGACGATAATATACTGTTTTTGAACGCACTTTCGATATCCATAGTGGCCACGTGTTACTATGTATATATCTATATATATAAAAATCAATTGCTGTTCGTTAGTCTCTGAGAACGGCTGGACCGATTTCGCTAATTTTGGTTTGAATGAATTTTGGAAGTTTAGGGAAGATTTAAAAGTTAAGAAAATAAGAAGAAATTGAAAGGAAATAGTAAAATTACAATTTCATTTTCCTATACAAAAAGTCCGTATCTATCAAACCTTTGACACATTATTTCATTCTGAGGCAATATTACGAAGTTTGCCGGGTCAGCTAATATATATATATATATATATATATGTATGTGGAGGAACGGGTGGAAGTGTTCCTCCGGCGAAAAGGGAGGATCCTCCGACCAGGCGAGGTGATAGTGCCTGGCAGGCTGCGGCCCAACGGTTGACGTTGGGAAGTTGTATATATGCCAACTCTTGAGAAATCTTCGCATGTGCGATGTAATTCAAATGCACGCCATCTACCGTACTAGATAAGTACTGTGAGGTTTCATTGTATTCCACTAGTTGGCGCCTTAATGTAGTAGACGCTACATATATATATATTGCGAATATACACAACCGTCACACTTCGCGTCTCCATATCGCTCTCATAAAGCCAGCGATAACACCTATTTTGTAGAGAATGAATTTGCGAATTTTCTTGCATCACAAATTCCATTCTTCACATTGTTTGAAGTTCGCGAAAACTTTAAAACAACACTATGTCGCTCACATCTTGCACCGCGTACTGGTAGATATTTGTTTGGGCGCCATACGCCTCTCGGCCCTCGGTATCGGCGCAGACGCATCGGTTCACTCAACTACCACTTAACACGGTCGTTTTCTTTAGACTGTGCTTCTACACTACACTACTTAGGTCCCATATATTACAAAACGCTTCGCCACGCTATCAGTTCGCTGTCTATTTGCTTAGTGGGAAGCTGAGAGGCAGTGAGTGCCCTGGAAATATGGCGCTATAAGAACAGTTTCAGTTAACAAAGCGAGGCAGTATTTCAGTTCGGGGCAACGTCACTGACTGGACACCTGGCAGTACTGAATGGTGCGGTTTTCGCGGTAATTTATGCCCAGAACATGCAAATTGTGGAACAAACACCCCTCTGAGGTGCTCCCTCGGTGCTGCAATATGGGGTTCTTCAAAAATGACATCAAAAGAGTCCTTCAGGGCTGGGAGGGCGTTGGTAACTCTCCTGTTGTAAATGTTCATAGGCGACGGTGACCACTTCCCATCAGGTGTCCCGTTTGCTTGTCTGTCAACCTAGAAAGATAGAAAAGTGTACGACGTTAGATATTAATATTACCTTCTGTGGCATGAAACCAGCTCGTATCTTGATGTGTCTATCCATGTTGCACTCCAAAGTCAGCTTGGAGGTCCACACCTCTCCTGAGGGCACTGGCTTGGCTATCTCCCGGTTCATGAGGCAGGTTTTCTGCGAGTCGTACTTGCATCGGAGATCACAAAGACGCATTTCTTTTAGTTTCGACGATCTGGAGGAGAAAAGATGATTGTCAAATGACCATAAATCATAACCATTTGTTTGCAAGGTCTCCCCCTTTCCTGTGATTAAAAGTTACGCCAACTTGGGCGAATATACAATTCATGTATTTATCCAAAGATATTAGAGGAATTAGATTGCCAATACGCACCGGCCGCTGAGCGTTCGTTTAGACTCTCGGACGGTCAGGTGACCGTTCCCGCTCACGCGTCAAGCATCATCCATTCATTGTGCATTCGTCCGCCGACCGCAAACTTAGTGAGGAAAAACCGTTCAAGTAAAAATTGTTCAGTGTTTTGGTGTAAATACCGAACAGTAAAGCAAACTAAACCACTCAGTAGCACTACTTATCTGGGATATGGTCTTTGTACATCCATCAGTAGAAGCGGCATCAAAACTTTGGTTTGGAAGAAACTTTCTCCAGAAATTTTGTTCCGAGATGGGTTTATCATATGAGGAAATTTCAATCAAGGTGTCGATAATATAAAAACATACAAAAATGCTTTTGCCGCTTTGGACAGAACTTGTGTGATTTGGAGGCTCTTATTAATCTTCTTTCGGATCCGCTACACTAACTACAGTACTCATCAAGAAATAATGCACATCGAGCCTATGAAAGTGACAAACGGCTAGTTTCGACTTCATATAGAGTAATCTCTGCTGCACACTGCCTACGTCTACATAAAGCCCCTGATTTCAAGGAGTTTCCGATAAGCTTTATGAAGCATATTCTAAAAGATGAAACTGCATTATCAAGTAACAAAAATTACATAGAATCACGAACTGGCGAACACACCCGAAAATGGTTACCCGACTTGAATGCAATAAACGAGTTACACAAAATAGGCTACCCAAGTTTCCACCTCACTCAAGTTTTTACCGGGCACGGTTACCATAAACAATATCTCCATAGATTGAAAATCACTCCCTCGGACAAATGTCCCTGTGATGACACTTCAATTCAAAGCATCCACCATCTGCTAACTGATTGTCCTCGCTACAGTAACGCTCGCTTCACTCACATAAACACATGCAATATGCTCAATATTATCATTCAAATTAGAAAGCATCCTACAAAAAGAAAGTACAAGAAACACATTCAATCAGTTCACTAAACACATTGTCAACACCTTAAAGCAGTTCAACAATACATGAGATATCATCACATAATAACTAAACTCAAAATACATATCTAACCCACTCTATACACACCTTTCATCTTGATACTGACTTAAGTCGCCCGTAAACCGTAGCGAGGACTTCTGTCAAGTCATCCACAACATTACTTACTCCTCTTGTTTAATTATAAAAAGGAGACAAAAAAAAAAAAAAAAACACTGCCTACGTAAGCATCCGTAGTCCGGTATTGGTCAAAACTTGATCAAAATGGTCGACAAATGTCAAATAGGTACGGTGCGAAAGAAATAACGCTCTACAGATTCGAAATAAGCCGACGTCTCTTCTTGAGGTCGATGTGCATTATTTTTTATTGGATACTGTACGTGAGAAGTTTTTGTTGAAGGCTTATTCCTGAGTGTCATCTTGTCTTATGACTTCTTCGTCACTAAAACAAAGAATATGTAATAATGCTACGTATAGAATGGACGACACTTCGACGTCCCGCCCGATTTGCCCTTCCCCTCTTATGGGCGACGGTTGGTATTTTGTACGTGCTACGCATACAGGTGCGCGTGTAAATACACGTCACTGATTGATGTCTGGAATTGTGGCGGAGTGTCCGCGGTGTGACTAAAGTGTGCCGTACCTGAAAGTGACGTCGACATGCTCCTGTCTCAGGCAGCGCGCGAGTGGCACGGCGTATGTAAAGTTGTGCAGCGCCCGCGGACACACCGCCTCGCTGAACACCGAACTGTTGCTGGCCACCCCCATGTGGACTGTACCGCATTCTGTGGGAATAAAACCTCTTTTAACCGACTTCAAAAAAAAGGGGAAATTAAAGAAAAAACGGAAAGAAAAATTTGACTTCGCGCAGGAATTGAACCTGCGACCTCAGGATAACCAGTCCAGCCGCTTTACCACTAAGCTAAGTAATGGAAGTGGCAAACAAGCATGCAGTTCACATTGATGTTAAGTGATGACTGCAGCCTATAGACACCTACACAATGACCAGAGGTCAAAACACAGATGCGTTGCCACTACTGAGGTCTAAGGTGTTATGCCTTTGTGCCGGAAATTACAAGGCCGTACATTACCGTCTGACCGGAACACGATAGTGCTGAACACTAACATTTAGCGGCAAGTATATTAGGTAATGCGGTGGTGCTTACGCCCGCGAGCTCCGTCACTGAAGCTTACCACCAGTAAAAAAAAGTCTGTTCCGTAGAATTCTTTACTTCAAAAATAAGTTAGGTCTGGCGGCCCTGAGTTCTTTCTTTAAACATCGATACCTAGTGACATAAAATCACTACCTATAAATGCATTTACAAAAAATGTTCATAACTGGTTGACTGAAAAATGTTTTTATTCCGTCCAAGATTTTTTAGAACATTGACCACCTTGATTTGATGACATTAATACCTATTCATTTTTATTAACAATAATGGTTATTAATATGCTGTGATTTAATGTATTTTGATTTTATGTGAGTATTTAGAGTTTTACTGATTATTATCATGACAAATAAATTAATTTTGTGTTTTAATTATAAATATATATATCGAAGCGCGCATGGCCCAGCGGCTGGTGTAGATCGTATACGATCTACTCGGTCAAGTAGTATGATGGGTGACCGCTAGTGGCAAATTAAATGCGCGTTTCCGTGCTTCGGAGGGCACGTTAAGCCGTCGGTCCCGGTTGCTATCGATGGATAGCAGTCGTTAAACCTTGTCGGAGGCCTTATGGGCGGTTTGAAAAACATCCGACAGCGGGTTGGCCACTAACCCACCCACCTCCACCAATCCGCATTGGAGCAGCGTGATGGAGTAAGCTCCAGGCCTCCCCCCAAAAAAAGGGGAGAGACTCGTGCCCAGCAGTGGGACGTATAATGGGTTGCCATTATTATTATTTATAATTATAAATAATTAACAGGATTAACTTTACTATATTGTATTAAATGATTTTTGTTATTCTAAGCTTAATTTGACAACTTGTACCATTATTAAATTATAATCAATATTGAATGATAACGAATTAATTAATGAAATATATGAATTATGAATGTATTAATAGATTTTTATAACAGCTAATTGATATTAATATTTAAATTTAAGATTTGCATGCTTATTATATTTGGCAAAGTATGTGAAACAATAAAACACTAAATATTACCTGTAAAACCATACTTTAAGCAAATAAATATCTTTGAATCTTTTTGAATCTTTGAATCTTTCGAAAAAAATCTAACGTGCTACTTCTAAACTTACCCAGAATACCCGGCATCTCATCAGACTGTTCATTCAACGCCATCTCCTCTGAACTACTCCTCAACAGTCCCTCATTCCCTTCCCTCACCTCCCGTTTCAACCTCACAGCGATTTCCGTCACATTTTTATTCGGATCCAAGAAATTACTGGACTCCGCTATCTCTTCATGGATTTTTAGAGAGTCATCAGATTTGACCTCGGAGTTGTTCTTCTCTGGTATGACGGGTATACCGGGGAGGTCTTTCACGGGTTCTAATCGAGGGAAGGTGTCGTTGAGGTCCTTATCGGGTTTCAAAAGTCGCTCCAGGGGTTCTTGGTTCTCGTACGTCTGCGGTGGGTCTAGGCCGCAGGAGGACTAAAAAGAAGAGTAAAATATATATTTTTTAAAAGTGGCAATAAAGCGTGCAGTTCACATTGATGTTAAGCGATGACTGTAGCCTATAGACACCCACACAATGACCAGTGGTCAAAATGCAGATGCGCTGCCACTCCTGAGGCATCCTCCATTAGGTGTTATGCCTCTGTGCCGGAAATTACAGAGCTGTACATTAAAATAAATTTATAAAAAATAGTAACAGCTTCACACTTAGATAGGTAATGTCTAATTGTCATATTTTTATTATTCGCAATAACATACGCGAATGAATTAAGAAATAAAAGTAAAAAAAAACCTGACTTCGGACAGGAATCGAACCTGCGACCTTAGGATAACCAGTCCAGCCGCTTTATCACTAGGAACCGGCCTGAAACGCTTTCACGACTGAACCACTTCACCTATTTGTATGAAATTTGGTAAAAATTAGAGCCCAACCGCAACAGTCTGTAGGACCTCAAGATACAATTAGTAATTTTTGTGTTAATCCTGAACGCTACGCAAGACGTTTGCGAAATAGATGGAGGTAGCTGCACATAATATTTTTTCAAACTGCTGTCAGACAGAAGCCACCTCAGTCTACCCGAGACCACGGAAGCTGACAAGCGACCGAAACGTTGGGTTCGATTTTAAATTATTTATTTATTTATTAGTCACACCAACAAACGAATCACTCTTATAAGCAAAATACATGAAAAAGCACATTGGATACTTGGTAATTGACACCTCAATTACAGGTGTAAACTTGCTTGTGAAATATATTTTATTTTTAAAGAAAAATGGAAAGAAAAATTTGACTTCAGGCGAGACTCGAACTCGCGGCCTACTGGGAATCTAGTCCAGCCGCTCTTCCAATTGAGCTACTGAAGTCCTGCCCGATTTGTCAAATCTTTCCTTAAAATAAAAATTAAAATATAATAATTTTATATATATCCGAAAACTAATTTTATTTCACTTTCTTCATATTCAACCCCCAAACCAACAATATAATTACGAATTCCACACGGACGAGGTCGCAGGCAATAGCTAGTTTTTAATGTAAAAAAGGTATAAGTTTTCTTACCACAGCAAGTTTAATCCAATTGAACAACTGTCCAAAATCCTAAACACGAGCAGCGTAAAACAAAAACAAATAAAAATCAGCAAGGATATATGAATACGTACCTCTACGCATATGGCGAACGCACGACCGGTTACATTATCCCTCGACTTATCAATAATCTACCTTCAGACTTATGCAATAAATTGACTACAAATAATATTAAACACATCATACAACTATATTTTATAAACACTCTAGAGTGAAATTGTTTTCATAAACATGTAACTTGTCAACTAGATAAGTGTCTAACCCAGTTAATTACCTATCATTTAAAACAATATTTTATAAACACTCTAGAGTGAAATTGTTTTCATAAACATGTAACTGTGCAGATATGCGAAGTAAGCAAGAAAATATTCAGTGCTGTTGGTTCTCTTAGAAGATTGCAAAACTTTTTGCCTACTTCCACTAAGGTTGCGCTAGCTCGATCAATCCTTCTCCCTATATTAGACTATGCCGACATATGTTATCTTGACCTAACACAGGAGCAACTCAACAAACTTGAGCGTCTACAAAATCTTTGTATACGGTTCATATTTGGCTTGCGCAAGTATGACCATGTCTCTAAATTTCGAACTGAGCTCAAGTGGCTTCCCATTCCCCTTCGCAGGAATACGCACATTCTCTCTCTTCTTTACTGTCTACTATTCTTTTCCCAAACTCCTAATTATCTTAAGAGTCGTTTTAGTTACCTATGCCTATCCAATTCTCTCTCCCTCAGCTCTTCTGAAAATCTTCTTCTTCAAATTCCTCTTCACTCCTCTTCCTTCGTTATCTTTCACAGTTACGGCAGTGCGTTTGTGGAATTCACTGCCGTTGGAAATACGTAAAGCACAGACTCTTCAATCATTCAAAAAACAGCTGAATGAGTACTATCTCAGCGAAAATACGAGTAATGTTTAATGTTCATCGCATCGTTGTGGTTATATGTAAGCTTCAAATTATTATTATTGATAGTATTATGTATGTATTTATGTATTTATGCAATATAAATGTATTAGTATTTACTACTTTAGAGAATGTACACCCTACTGCTGCAATATTAGCGATGATTCTCCTTCCACCTTAAGGTCGTCTGGAAGAGATTGCTTTCAGCAATAAGACCGCCTTATTGTATTGCCTACTATTATTATAATAGCATCTGTATTTCCTACAATTCTGGTGTACAATAAAGAATATTCTATTCTATATTCTAACTTGTCAACTAGATAAGTGTCTAACCCAGTTAATTACCTATCATTTAAAACTACCTAACTACTAACCTATAATTACCTTTATTTTAAAACAATATTTTATAAACACTCTAGAGTGAAATTGTTTTCATAAACATGTAACTTGTCAACTAGATAAGTGTATATATAACCTAGTTAATTACCTATAATTAAGGAATGATTGTAAATACCTTATATGATAGACTCATAATAGCGTAGTCATAAACCTCTTATGGTTTTTTTTAATGCTATTAGGTATTGTATAAATTTTGTAAACCTTTTGTAAAAAGCGATAAATAAATTAAAAACAAAAAGGTAAAATATCTAAGTGAACGTTTCATAACTTTATGGAAAGGTACTTAATGACATAAGCTTTTCTCATTATATTTTTGTACGACTTTTTTTTTAAATGTTATGTAAGTGGCAAACTAGCATGCAGTTCACATTGATGTTAAGTGATGACTGCATCCTATAAACACCCACACAAAGACCAAGGTCAAAATACAGATGCGTTACCACTCCTGAGGCCTAAGGTGTTATGCATCTGTATCGGAAATTACAGGGCCATACATTACCACCCGACCGGAACACGATAGAGCTGAACACTAACATTCACCGGCAAGTATATTAGGTAATGCGGTGGTGCCTACGCCCGCGAGCTCCGTCACTTGTGCTCTACCACCAGTGAATTCTGATTGATTTGTGATGATTTTACAAACCTGGCAGTCAGCATCCAACTCGTTGTCAGTATTGACGTTGTAACTGCATCCGTTGCCTATGACTTCCGCGATCCGGGAGAGGGTCACTGGGTTGTCTAAGAAAGGGGACTGCGTTGTTGCTGGTATACCTGTGAAGAAAAGAATAGAATATAAACGTAACGTAACGTAACTTCACGCCTGTGATCCCCGAAGGGGTAGGCAGAGGTAAATGCATGCATTCAAGCATACATGCAAACACCCACGACTCGCCGGTTACGTTTTGGCCCATGAAACAGGTGGCGAACCTGTTGCCATCTCCGGGCACATTACCAAACTCCGAGGTACTGGGAATCTTCCAGAAAATGGAAAAATCCCAATAGAAGCAGAGATAAAGGATTTTAAACCGTTATCTCCGTTAGTCCCCGACCCGGGAATCGAACCCAGGACCCCCAGCGTAGTAGTAGTGGAATAGAAATAGAACAGAATAGAAAATGTTTTTATATCGAATAGATGTTTACAGATAAATAAATAAAATACGCTTACACTCACAGCCCCACAGTAGGTATAAACCTGTGTCGTGGGTGCCGTTGTACACAAACAACACATACACAAACACCCAGACCCGAAACAAATATAGGTAGGCCATACAAATATTTGTCCCGGTGCGGGGATCGAATCAAACGGTCATCTCACACCGCTGGACTAACCGGGTCGTCAAGATACTTTCAAAACGTCAAGAAATCATAAAATACCTAGAGTGAATAACCATTACATATAGTAAAAGCAAAAACATATATTAATAGTAAATTAAAATTAGAATTTAAACCTCTTAGTTAAAACATTATCACATTTTTTTCAATTCCTTCAATGATGATAAATGAAGAAAAAGAAAAACTTATTCGTCAAGATCAAAGTTATTCACTTAGCAGAGTTCCAAGTGCAGTCACTACTGAAAAAAACTCTGCTACCTCTATGCCGCTACCCAACAAACTCAAAGAATTTATAATCCATATTCATAGAGCAAAACAGGCCACCAGCGAATAGCCATAGCGTTTATTTTTTATTTAAAGAAAAATGGAAAGAAAAATTTGACTTTAGGCGAGACTCGAACTCGCGGCCTACTGGGAATCTAGTCCAGCCGCTCTTCCAATTGAGCTACTGAAGTCCTGCCCGATTTGTCAAATCTTTCCTTCACATTTATTGCATTGCTTTATGGTAGCATAAGCGTATTCTTTAAAACTGTTAGGTTAATGTATTATTTAATTTTCGATCTTCAGAAATTAAAGAAAAAACGGAAAGAAAAATTTTACTTTGGGCAGGAATCGAACCCGCGACCTCAGGATAACCAGTCCAGCCGCTTTACCACTGAGCTACCGAAGTCCCACACCGATCCGTCAAATTTTGCTTTCCCTTTTTGATTTTTAACCGATTTAGGGTCGGTGAACGACATCCATTGATAACTTATTAATAGATATACAACCGATATGACAGACTTAGCAGTTTATAAAATATCGTTAAGATGTCGCTGTTCACTTAATAATTGTACTATTTATTTTTCGCAATAACTGAGGTCGCAGATTCGATTCCTGGCCGAAGTCAAATGTTTTCTTTCCGTTTTTTCTTTAATTTCTGACTTTTTTTTTTTTATGTTATGAAAGTGTCAAACAAGCGTACAGTTCACATTGATGTTAAGTGATGACTGCAGCCTATAGACACCCACACAATGACCAGAGGTCAAAAAGCAAATGCGCTGCCACTCCTGAGGCATTAGGTGTTATGCCTCTATGCCGGAAATTACAGAGCCGTACATTACCACCTGACCGAAACACGATAGTGCTGAACACTACCATTTAACGGCAAGTATATTAGGTAATGCGGTGGTGCCTACGCCCGCGAGCTCCGTCACTGGAGCTCTACCACCAGTAAAAGTGACTGTTAGGTTACTTACTTAGCACAGTGTTGACATAGTTTCGCGATGGATGCACCGTCGGCGACTGTATTGGCTCTGGGATCGGCGTTGTATACTCTGGACTGGGCTTGTGCGGTCCTTTCTCTATTGGACGATGATAATTGAGTTATGTGCGAGAACGAAAATATTTGTGGTGAAAAATACGAGAGAAGAGTAAAGGAGATGTTGCAAAAATGTATGGACCACCGGCCAAGTATTGTACACAATATCATTAACAGGCAAAATCAATATAAAAACGTTTTCTACTGCATATTTTCACTTATTTAGCTTTGTTTGCAGTTACAAAACATTATTTGCAGTTAGAATTGCAACTCAAAACCAAGACGGCGAATATGGCGGACGATGTCATTTTGACAAATTCCACTAATATTCATATTGAAAATGATAAAATCGTTTGAATTAAATGTGGTTGTAACTCTAAAATATATTCTTGAATAAATTAATTGTATTTTTTTCGGATTCTTCTTTAACTTACCCATTTTTTGAGGTAGTGTACGGACCAGAGCCGAGCTCGCAACATCTTCTTTAAAGAGAAAAAAACCAGGCAATCGCGTATCGGGTTACGCGCAATGTAGGGTTATTTTTTCCATGTACGTTTTATAAATACGAGTAGTTCGACTGTTATTCGTAAAATAAGTCTATTAATCTGTAATAGTTTTCTTTTACATACGTAACTTCACGCCTGTAATCCCCGAAGGGGTAGGCAGAGGTAAATGCATGCATTCAAGCATACATGCAAACACCCACGATTCGCCGGTTACGTTTTTGGCCCATGTAACAGGTGGCGAGCCTGTTGACATCTCCGGGCACATTACCAAACTTCAAGGTAGTGGGAAATTTCCAGAAAATGGAAAAATCCCAATTGAACCAGAGATAATGGACTTTACACCATCATCTCTGATAACCCCCTACCCGGGAATCAAACCCAGGACCACAGCGTAGTAGTAGTGGTCTGCTACCAATAGGCTACCGAGGCAGTTCTCTTTTAAATTCATTATATCTTATTACCATGATTTTTTTCACGCGCCTGTTTGACTGGGGGAGGGATATTATATTTGAGTTTATCAAAAAATCGCACTTTATATCGATTTGATAAAATAAAAGTATGTGACTCTTGTTTTATCAAAACGAATTAGAAAATAGATCTTACCTTTTGCTGTTTTTTTAGCGGCTCCATGTTGTGCCTGTTTTGCATTCTGAAATGAACAAAAATGTCATGTAAATATCTAATATTATTAGTTCACGTTATGTAAAGAACGACTATTTATTTCCCTACTTTTTGGGAGTTCTTTTTTTGTTCGTCTGTATCGGAGAATATGTAATAATACTACGTATAGAATGGACACTTCGACGTCCCGCCCGATTTGCCCGCATCACTCAACCCCTTCCCCTCTTATGGGCAACGGTTGGTATTTTGTACGTGCTACGCACACAGGTGCACGTGTAAATACACGTCACTGATAGATGTCTGTGTGATAGAAACCAAATTATGCGTTTGTATGGAATTTTGGCGGAGTGTCCGCGGTGTGTCTGTATGTCAGGTCTGACTGACTGATGCTCTGACTGTGCATCTGTCTGTCTGTATGATTGGCCAGCTGTCTCTCTATCGGTATGTCTATCCATCTATTATGTCTCTCAGTCGAACTGACTGTATATCTTACGATATGCCTGTCCAGTTGTCCAATCTGTCCACATATCTTTCCGTCTAAATAAACAAAATTGTCTGTCTGTTCGTGTATCTTACTATCTCTCTATATGTCTGTTAGAATATGTCTCAATTTATCTGACTGTATATCTTACGATAAGCCTGCCCAGCTGTCCAGTCTGTCCACATATCTTTCCGTCTAAATAAACAAAATTGTCTGTCTGTTCGTGTATCGTATAGTCGTATGTCTGTTTATCTGTCTGTCTGTCAATCTCTATGTCTGTCTGTCAGTTGGCCTCTGTTGTTATCATACCTGTATTTGATTATGATCTGGTGGTGATGCTCGATGAGCGGGTGCACCGTTCACATTGATCTTCCCGTAGTGCGGGTAGTTGAATTTCTCGTGCATACGTATCTCTTTCATCGATAGCAACTCTTGGTGTTCGCGGAAGTACAGCGCTGACATTACTACGAGGCTGGGGAACATATTATTATAATGTAAGTTACATCCCTACTTAATATTATAAATGCGAAAGTAACCCTGTCTGTCTGTCTGTTACCTTTTCACGTCCAAGCGACTGAAACGATTTTAATGAAATTTGGTACAGAGATAGAGCTGACTTTGATAAAGAACATAGGCTACTTAATTATTGTTTATAAAACATTCACACGGGGCGAAGCCGCGGGCAACAGCTAGTAATAATATAATTCATTGAAAAGTTACATTTAGGGTTGCGTTTTTCAGAGGACGTAGGTAATTCTATATTTTTTTAGGTTAGGGAGGGGTTTTTTGTATGTAGACAAGCTTTAAAGTTTGTGGGGTTGCCACCCTTGTCGCCCTGCCGTCATCTTAGAAACAGGGGTGCAAAGGGTTTTTACTCTGTATTTCGTTAATTAGCCACCCTACAGAAAACTTTTATCACACATCACTTATAGAAAATTAAATTGCCTACACCTTGATTTCTATTACTTTTTATGGTTAAATGGAAAATAAATAAAATATAGACAAAAATAAATTTGAATGTATAGGCAATACATGCAAACGTGTTTGTTTATGTATGAAATTTGATTAAAAAAATTATTCGGTAAACAGATAGGTGAAGGTCAACTTAGATTGAGATCTCATAATAGATACTTAAAAATAACGGATATTCGCTCCAAAAACTCACCAAACAGCCATAATGAAAATCAAAATCGTGATGACAATCTGCAAAAATTTATTCGACACCAACTCCGTGCTGGCATCACCGTATTTATATTTTCTCCGACAGCAAAAAGCTAGTTTAGTATCAAAAGCCATACTATCTTCTTCGTGTAACCATAAACACGAGTCTTTCTTTTTCGACATCGTACTATACTCTTCTGGTTTAGCCGGATTTGATTCTAGAGTGTCTATGTAAGTTGGAAAACTGTTCTCTTCGCTTTTCTCTTTACTCGAGTGATATCTCACGCAAGTTTTATTGTAGTTATAATATTTCCCGTACTTCGAATTGACGTGACAATTTTTGCACTGTTTTCGGGTGTATTTTGGGGAGTTATGGCTTAGTTTGTGGCAACACTCGTGTCGTCGGATGTTGCGCGCTATGTCTCTTATTTGGTCGATAGATATGTTACCGTCGCTATAGAATGATTTGGATGAGTTTGAGAGGCCTGAGAATCTTGAATCTGGAAAAGAATTACTCACATTAGTTCGTGATGTTAGTAGACGCGTGGGTTTCACCGCTATGGTTATTAAAATTTGCCGCCAAATATATTTTTTTATATTATGGAAGAGGCAAACAAGCATGCAGTTCACATTGATGTTAAGTGATGACTGCAGCCTATAGACACCTAACACCTACACAAAGACCAACGTCAAAATGTAGATGCGTTACCACTCCTGAGGCCTAAGGTGTTACGCCTCTGTGCCGGAAATTACAAGGCCATACATTACCACCTGTCCGGAACACGATAGGATAGGAGGTAATGCGGTGGTGCCTACGCCCGCGAGCTCTGTCACTGGAGCTCTATCACCAGTAAAAGTAGTGTAGTAGTGGTAGTGTTCTGCACTATCTTGTTCTGGTTAGAGCTATCACAGAGACATAACAACTATAGTCTCAGGGGATGAAGCGCATCTGCATTTTTGTGTAGATCTCTATAGGATGTAGTCCTAGCACTTGAAGTAACGAAGTTTCATACAAACAACCCCAAAAATAACCTCTTAGAGATCGAATTTCATAAAATACTGTCTTAGTGAGTATCTACGTCCTAAACAGAACTCCCATGCAAAATTTGAAAGTATTAGCACTTGTATTTTCTGAGTTACCTTTCGCAATATCTTCGCTATCTATCTATATACAACGTGTAACAGGATTGAATGTACAACCCGAAACTAGTTCGTTCAGAATCGATAACTGAATCGATTTCAGGCATTTTTAATATAGGTAATAGTTTGTCCCAAAATTAATTACAATTAAGGAAATTATAGTCACCCATTTAGTGAACAGTCAATACAAACGAAAATGAGACTAACGTCTATCCAAAATAAAATGCTAGTCTCAACAAGTTCATTAGAACTCGTTGAGGCGTGCATTTTATTATTAATAATAATTTAAGAAATAAAATAGTGAATAAATGAATCTTATTACTAGCAGTGTTAAATAGGGTTACGCTACATCACATTACGACAGTGTACGTGTGTGAGTTGGTTTGTGTTTTATGTGCGGTCGTAAGTAGAGGTAGGGTAAGTATGCCTAGGGTGTGCATACTGTTAGTACAAATTGAGGACAACATGTTTCTTAAATAAAATATATTAAATACTTAAACATGCAATTTCATTTCATTGTATTATGATTATAACTCGATTTTCTAATCGAGGTGTTTAAGAGTGTGCATAATTCCCGTTACATGTTGTATATAAAAATCAATTGCTGTTCGTTAGTCTCGCTAAAACTCGAGAACGGCTACACCGATTTGGCTAATTTGGTTTTGAATGCTTTTTGGAAGTCCAGGGAAGGTTTAAAAGGTAAGAAAATATGAATTTAACTTGAAGGGAAATAGTAAAAACCACAATTTCAATTTTCCATACAAATAGTCCGTATCTATCAAACCTTTGACACATTATTTCATTGTTAGGCAATATGAAGTTTACCGAATCAGCTAGTATTTTATAGATTGGTGACGCGAAGCCTAGCCTTATCTAATTCAGAGGAAACTTACCATTACTAACACTAGACCGGGAGCTGTCAGTGCGTTGGAGTACGCTGATTTTGCACAATTTCTTGTTCATCCTCTCAAGCTTATCTATACGAGACTCTAGGTTGCCGGTGACCTTGGATAACTCCTTCACAGCACCGAGGTTCTCCATGAAGATACGGTCCTGAAGACAAAAGGTTTTTTTTATGTAGAAGGCTCATCTTTAGATATCCTTAGAAATGGACCCGAGACAGATTTATCAGTAGTGGTAGAGAATATGTAATAATACTACGTATAGAATAGACACTTCGACGACCCGCCTGATTTCCCCTCTTGCAGCCCGCACCTCCCCTCGAGTACCGCACGTACCGGCAGCCTCGTGCACTGAGGTTGCGAGCGGGCAAGTGTGTGTGTGCGTGTAAAAACACGTCCAAAAAATTAATAAGGGCATGCTCCGAGCGAATGACTAAATAAACAGATATACAATGCGAATGTAAATGGTTGCAGAGGCCCAGGAAGACCAAGACTGACCTACCACGACCAAATAGGTCGAGTTCTGTCTGATGGTGGGATCAAAAGTCTTAGGAATCGGCGTGCATGTATGAAGAGAATGATGAAGGTAGACGAGGCACGAGAGGCACTACACTCTCTGCCTACCCCGTTAGGGACCTGGCGTGAAGATACATATGCATATATAGAATGGAAACTTCGATGTCCCGCCTGATTTCCCCTCTTGCAGTCCGCACCCCCCTTGAGTACCACACATACCGGCAGCCTCGTGCACTGAGGTAGCGAGCGGGCAACTGTGTGTGAGCGTTAAAAAACACGTCCTGATTGATGGTTATTACTACCCAGTAGTAGGTAGTAGGTTCCTGGTGGTAGAGCTCCAGTGACGGAGCTCGCGGGCGTAAGCACCACCGCATTACCTAATATACTTGCCGCTAAATGGTAGTGTTCAGCACTATCGTGTTCCGGCCAGGTGGTAATGTACGGCCCTGTAATTTCCGGCACAGAGGCATAACACCTAATGCCTCAGGAGTGGCAGCGCATCTGCATTTTGACCTCCGGTCATTGTGTGGGTGTCTATAGGCTGCAGTCATCACTTAACATCAATGTGAACTGCATGCTTGTTAGCCACTTTTGGTACATAAAAAAAAAAAAAAAAAAAAACAAAATAAGCGTGTATATAGAAGTTTAGCCGAGTGTCCGCGGTGTGGTAGTGATCTGCTAACATTAACGTACCTTATTAACAACGAGGAACTTCTGTATGGTGTCTCCATTAGGTAACGTGACGTCACCAGCCTCCTTGACGGCGTCGGGCAGCACGCGGCGCACCTCCTGCGCGACCACGCCGGTGTCCGCGCGGGGCGCCGCCCTGGTCGGGTCCCAGCCCAGCAGCCCGGAGTGTTGCGCGAATGATGGGTCGTAGTTGAATCTGGTGATTAAATATTATTGGGAGTCTTGAAATATTTTATTTTTAAAGAAAAATGGAAAGAAAAATTTGACTTCAGGCGAGACTCGAACTCGCGACCTACTGGGAATCTAGTCCAGCCGCTCTTCCAATTGAGCTACTGAAGCCCTGCCCGATTTGTCAAATCTTTCCTTCACATCTATTGCATTGCTTTATGGTAGCAGCAGCGCCATCTATTACCAACTATGCTAGTTAGGCAATATATTTCACAAGCATGTGTTAATGCGAAATAATATAAAACAATTAGTCTTGAAATATACAAGTATTATACTAGGTATTATGCTAGTATTATACTACCTATATATTTAAAAAGGTAAAAAAAAAACGTTACTTCACGCCTGTAATCCCGAAAGGGGTGGGAAGAGGTCAATGCATGCATTCAAGCATATGCAAACACCCGCGATTCGCCGGCTACGTTTTGGCCCATGTAATAGGTGGCGAGCCTATTGACAGCTCCGGGAACATAACCAAACTCAGAGCTACTGGTCAACTTCCAGATAATGGAAGAAATCCCAATAGAACCAGAGATAAAGGAATTTACACCCTTATTAAGAACCCCATATTGTAGTACCGAGGGTACATTTCAGAGGAAAGTTCGTTCCACAATTTGGACGTTCTAGGTAGGAACGACCGCGAATACCTTTTTTTTAGTGACAGATTCGATGGCGTCTACGACCCCGAGCGCCGCTCCGAAGTAGATACTACTATCATCAAAAAATATTTGGAGTGGCATTTGTATCTGGTACTACTCCAGTTTTCTCTAGATATGCATATCTTTTTGTTTCTATTCAAATCCTACGAATATACCTACTTCATTGTACCTACCGGTATACTAACCTAATTGCTAGTTAACATACTTTTAACCTTTCGGATAAATTGCATGCAAGCGTCAGGCAATGTTAATCTAAATAAATACCCTGCCAGATTTCCAAAGTAGGCTTTACGATCTTTAGTTTTCAGACTTAGATTAGGAACACAATATAGAACCCTTTGTGAGAACTTTAACACTCACTTGACTACCCTGATGCTCTGGACATTCTTCAGTTGCTGAGCCGTGTCCAGTTCCTCAATATCGTGCTTGGCTCGGGCGTCGGATGGATGGACAATGTGTCCCATCACTTTGAGATTACCTGCAAATAGTATTGGAAAATATTAGGAGAGCTCATATGATTCTTATAATTCTAACGTTCTTATAGGCTTTCATAATGGAGACAAAACAGATAACCGAAGACAGGAAGCAGGGTCTGGTGGGTTACAGTTTTGTGGTGTAACCACTAATTTCAGTATGAAATTAAGACCCCGTAACTCTGACATCCGGACAGGGTTACACTCTACAACTTAATCTTAGGTTCTACTCTACAATCAAGCAGCAAGCGTGCAAGCAGTCACCGACTTATTCACTCGCCTTGCTTGCAAACCAGGCGTTCCGGTGACTGTACGCAGCTGATGTAGTGAGCATAGTGTAGTAGACCCATAGAAATTCCTACAAAGAATATCAACCGCACGAGTTCAGGTGATGTGGATCGGGTGCCGGGTAGCGTCGCCAGCCGACGATACAGAGGAGGGCAGTTTGGCTATAGGGGAGGGGCATAGAAAGAAAGAAAAGAAAAAGGCGTTTATTTGGCGCATAGCCGGAAAACACACAAAAACAAACAGTTTTAAAAACACAAAACAATTTTAAACCAGTAACAGCACAAAAACAATAGAACACAAAAAAGGAGAAAGAGAAAAAAAAAACAGAATTAACTACACAGTAACACAAATGGCATGGCATATTGGCTCTAGAGGGAACATTTTGATACCTGTACTTATGGCACTCAGTATTTGCTGCATATTACGCAATTTTTATCTCTAGAGAGGGGCAAGTGCTCTCCCCTGCCATCCCCTGGCGATGTCCATGGTGCCGGGTAACTATAATGAGCCACCTCAAACCCGAGTTCAGCGTGCAACTTTACGTACAATCTGGTGATAATCCAAGGAAGTCCTTACCATTAATAACGCAGGACTCGTCAGGGCGGTCTGTGTTGATGCCAACGCGGCCGTTGAAGTGTACACTGTTGTCGGAGATGCCACGCTGCCACCAGTTCTCCGTGCAGTCTGACTCGAACTGGCCCGGGTTTGATGCCTGCAGACAAAATTGATGTGAATTTTTCTATTGAGAACCTTGTTATGAACTATTTCATATGAAAACTAGCTGCCCCAGCAAACTTATAATTAATTTTGGGAGAAAAAATTACCTATATTAAATAACCAACCACTTCTAGGGTGTGCATTTATTGCGTTACACGTTGTATAATACGTCCTTTTGTTATAATAATATAATAATGGCAACCCTTGACATGTCCCACAGCTGGGCACGAGTCTCTCCCCTTTTCGGGAGGAGGCCTGTAGCTTACACCACCACACTGCTCCAATGCGGGTTAGTAGAGATACGGGTTAATAGCCTACCCGCTGTCAGATGTTTTCAAACCGCCCATAAGGCCTCCGACAAGGTTTAATGACTGCTATCTATCGATAGCAACCGGGACCGACGGCTTAACTTGCCCTCCAAAGCACGAAAATACGCGCATTTTTAATTTGCCACTAGCAAATCACCCATCCACCACCCAACCGAGCCCGTATTGCTTAATCGAGAAGATCGCCTGTCGCGGGGCAATGCGCGGTTCGCCCTTTGGTTACCAGAAAAAAAAACCCTTTTCTTAAATAACTTGGTTTTGATACAGCAAAAATAATTCCTAATAACTACTTACCCTGACAATAATCCTGTCGCTAGCATGAGCGGCAATGATGAAGTCACCCTGCCCCGTGTGAGCTCGCAAGGCTACCACCAGTTGGAAGTGCCTCTGGTCAGGGTTTGGTCGGCCTTTCTTCCTCATATTGTTGTTTGTGGTCTCCGCGAAATGCAGTCTACCGACCGTCACTTTCGCACCCTCGCGGCGTAGTTCCACACTGTTGACAATATGTTTTTGTATGATATATAACAAGCACAAGCTCTTGCATTAAAATGGAAGTGGGCCGGACACATAGCAGGTGGACAACTAGTGACACAATGGAGGGGGGGCCATGGGAAAAAAGAAAGAAAGAGAGACCTTACAATAGATTGGAGGACGAAATTAATCGCACAGCGGGTCCTAACAGCGCAATCGCGAGAAAACTGACTCTTTTGGAGGAGGCCTTTACCCGCAGAGGGGTTCTTACAGAACAATAGCAATATAATATTAACATAGATATCTAAAATTCTTTTTAACAAAACTGTAACTACTCGCACTATATCTATATATTTTCTGATATTAATAAAACTTTGTAAACTAGCATTTCTGGAAGAAATAAAAGGCTTTTTTTATGTTGATTTTATTTATTTATAAAACAAGATCCCATTCGGGATTGCTGAATTACCGATAGTAAGTTCAAAGCACTAATTATGATTTTATATTACACGCTATGTAATATAAAATCGAAGACTATCTCAAGGACAGAAATGCTTGGTTAAAAGCTGATCTAGCTTTACAAGGTTGTAAAATGTAATGATCAATGTGTAATGTTGATATGTATCGTTTAATTTTAAGTTTGTATAAATTACGGAAAGTTGTAAAATTATTTCCTGAGAGATATTTTTAAAAGTCCTCAGTGAATCTCCGCGGAGTCCTCAGTAAATATCCGCCTGAACATTGTCCTACATCTATAATCTGACTCCGGGTCTCTGACTGACTGTTGAGTCTTTTTAAACATTGCCATAATTATGACGGAGCCATACAACTTTCTATTGGAAGAAGCTCAAACATTTCGCGACATCGCAATTGCAGTCACTAAAATATAGATATTAACTCGATTTCCAAGAATTACAAAAATATTTCAAAGTGAAACCACTTACGGGACTGGATGGAATGGCTTCTTCGTTCTGTCGGATTGGCTTTGCTCGACTCTGACTTCTTGACTTGGGTCTTCAGCCTGTGAACAAAACCAGTAGGTGTCACAATAGGGTTGTTGACTAATTTATTTTTATTGATTTTCTAAAAAGCATTGGGTAAATAAAGACTATTTGTCTTAGAAACATATAGTCAATAAGTGATAGTTGTTAAGATATAACGTTTCAAAACTTTGCAAGTAGTAAAAAGACTCAGAACGGCCCAAAATTGCAGCACTTTATGACGACACAGAGTGTACGACACCGGTGAATTGAATGGTGAAACCCAAGAAATGTTAGAATATCTTCGTCAATACTGCATTTTTGTGTAACGTTGAAATACTAAAAGATTTTGGAAATTGTATAATGATTCTAAAAGTCAAATTATTTCAATTTTTCAGTTAACTTTTATGTTTGTCATTTTAGAAACCTGTTTTCTCATATTATAATACTCCAATTTTCGTCAATTTAGTACTATTACATTCCATATGCATTAAATTTTCAAATGATATGATAAAATAAACTGATTTTGTACCTAGGACACAACTCTATTGTCTGAATATTTTAATTTTAAACATTGCAGAACATCAAAAACATCGAATAATGAAAGGAGGCGGGTAACGTTTTGGTTAACCATAAGTTAATTTATTGAAGTTAGTAAAAAAAATGTGGGGTTTTTTAAGCTAAAAAACTAAATACACCGTAATTAAGTACACTGAAAGCGAGAAAAGTTAGAGCAACAAATAACATAAAAGAGAGTACAAAAGTTAACAAGCGTTAACACATGGGCCCAGAAATGAATGGAAATTATGGAATTCTCCTTTATTATGATTTATGGATGGCCCCGTAGTGTTACAAGTTACAATAGGAATTGTAACTAATGATGAAATCACAACTTATTCTCTAAATTTACGAAAAATGGGATATTATTGTATGAGAAAGAAGATTACAAATATAGCAATAAAAATACTTTTAAATAAAAATAACTAAAAATTAACTACCTCGGTAGCCTAGTGGTAGCAGGCCACTACTACTACGCTCAGGTCCTGGGTTCGATTCCCGGGTAGCAGGTTATCAGAGAGAACGGTGTAAAGTCCTTTAACTTTGGTTGTATTGGGATTTTTCCATTTTCTGGAAATTTCCCAGTACCTCGAAGTTTGGTAATGTGCCCGGAGATGTCAACAGGCTCGCCACCTGTTACATGGGCCAAAAACGTAAGCGGCGAATCGTGGGTGTTTGCATGTATGCTTGAATGCATGCATTTACCTCTGCCTGCCCCTTCGGGGATTACAGGCATGAAGTTACGTTTTTTAAAACCCTGGTGTTTACCATACTGTGACGTCGTAATGCTGCAGTTGTATATAAGCCGTTTTGAAGCATTTCACTAATAATTAGTTTATGACATTTCAGATATTTCAAACACTTAAATCATTTTAATATTCATTATGTTTTTTTTTTTTTAAAAAAGGCCACATTTCAACTTTCCTATTAATTACTTCTATATTTATTTTAGTCTACTGAATTCTAAATAAAACACTGTTTGTGAGCTCGCTTTACCTTGACACCATAAAAATGTAGGCAGAAGTTATTGATCTTCTTGTAACCTTCAGCTGTCTTCACATAATGCGGCTCACCCTGCATCTGAATCTGACAGGTGACCTGGAAGTGATTCTTCTTCTGACAGACAAACGCCTCGTCGATTTGGGAGTAGTTGAAGCCTTTATCAGCGCCGACTATGTAGGAAGGGGTTGGTCTGGAATAAAAATACGAAAATAAATAAATACATACAGCTTATCCTCACAGCCCCACACTAGGTATAAACTTGTATTGTTAGTGCCGTTGTACACACACAACACATACACAAACACTCAGACCCGAGACAAATATCTGTAGGCCATACAAATTGTTGTTCCGGTACGCTGATCGAACCCGTGAGCCTAAATTTAAATGATCGTCACACACCAATGGACCAAATGACTCGTCATTCGTAATGGTCTGTACAAAGGATTTAAGAGTTCTTAGTGTGATGTGTAAAATTAATATACTTACAAAACTTTAAGGTTGCAGTCGTATAACGCGTGCCAGGCAGGTTGTTGGAAGGAGGAGAACCTGATGCACTGTAGAGGTGCATCATCACCGGCTTCCGAGCCGTCTACTGACGGTGGTGGTCGCACCACCACACTCTCTGGTGATAACGCCGCTGGAGATAGAACAGATTCGGATGTAGAGTTCATAAATAATAGAAAACTGAAGGTCTTGCAGACAAAAGACAGGCTGTCAGACAAATACCACCTCAGTTGGCCCGAGACCACGCATGCTGAAAAGCGACCGAAACGTCGGGTTCGATTTTAAATAATCATTTTAGTTTAATATACGCGATAAATCCGAAAACTAGTTTTATTTCAATGAAGGTCTTTATTAAATCTATGGAACTGCCATTCGGTTTTGAAAAACACTAAGAGAAAATAATGACAATCTTATCTACAGGAGAATATGAGAATCCTGTAGTGTGCAAGTGAAATGTACAATCAACCGAACAAATGTAATCAAGACATAATTTTGCACATCGAGCCTACGAACGAGACGATCGGCTCGTTTCGACTTCGTAGAGCGTTATCTCTGCTGCACACTGCCTACGTAAGCACTGACAGTCCGGTATTGGTCAAAACTTGATCAAAATGGTCGACAAACGTCAAATAGATACGGTGCGAAAGAGATAACGCTCTACAGACCCGAAATAGGTCGAAGTCTCCTTCCTAAGCTCGATGTGCAATATTTATTGTTGAGCACTGTACATGAAAGCAATAAAACTTTGAACTTTGAACAGTGGCGATCAAAACATTCCAATAGTAGAAGTAAATAAAAAAAAAAATTCAATATCGCTTGGTGGATGGCAATGCGACCGCAATCCGCATGCCAAGCGTGACGTTTATGGCATATCCCTCCATACGATACTATAGTGCATCTTTGATGGGAGGCTTTTGACCAGCCGACGTCTTTGAGCTGAAATGATGATGATGCGGCAGTAAAATTAATTTCACTAACCAGCAGACCCAACTCACCAGGCTCACATTTGACTTGAGAATTGATATCCTGCGAATGCTTCCGTTTCTTCCCACTGGGCTCTTGCAAATTTGTGTAAACCGGCGTTATAGCATCATGTCCCAACGCCACCAGCTGAGGATTGATCATGCTCTGCTCCAACTCCGGCATCTGATTGTATCTGTTCTGATAAGAAATTGGATCCAGAGTATGCTCGTGACGTACTGTTCTGATACCAAGCTCAACAATGTTGGAATCTGGTGGCAAGACAACCACGTCATTTAGATTGCTTCTCAGCACTTCATGGTCCATGTTGTCGGACTTCAGCTCCCCGTAGATGTAATCACCATTAGGCTGTAGTATCTCGTGGGGGGGTAGATGATCGTGGACTAACATGTAGTCGGCGCCGAGGACGGTTTGTGAGACTGCTATGGAATGTGAGACTTGGTTTTCGGAGGGGCTGTAGGGGTTCTCTGAACCGGAGTCCGGTGGACTTTCGGGTAGCTGGTGAATCCTGTGAATAAAGGTGTTATGTTGGTAGATATTCTATAACAGAGCTTGACGGTATCAATGCTTCAATAATAAAAAATACTAAGGCATGTAATTTCCGCCATAGAGCCATAATACCTTAGACCTCAAAAGTGGGAACGCATCTACATCTAGATGGTTATAGACTACAGTATTACTTACCATCAATGTGAACTGTATGCTTTTGCAGTATGCCTTTTTTGTGTAAAGAAGGTGGCAAACAAGCATACGATTGACATTGATGTTAAGTGATGACTGCTGACCCAAATGGACCTATGCCTGTCGACTAGCCCCCTTATTCATAAACGTACAATACATTTTAGCTATAGAATGCTTTGTCTTTGTCAGTTGCATTGTCAAATGTGCAGGATATAAAAGGACAAAGCAGAGATTAGCAACACTTTAGCTAAAATACGTTTATGAATACCTTTAGCTAAAATACGTTTATGAATACCCCTTATTCATAAACGTATTTTAGCTAAAGTGTTGCCAATCTCTGTAGATGTTTAAATGTGTGCATGAAATTATTTACGTATTTTGTTAAAGTCATGATGTGAGTTTCATAGTAAAAGACGATTTTTGTAGTGTGTGTGTGTCACACGCACGGAATAGATTTATCTATTCTGTGGTCACACGCATTTCCCCCCGCAAAAAATGACAGACTTTTTTGCATCGGTAATAGACGTTATGGTTACTCCCCTCCGGTCCGGCGGCCGGTGGCTCGTGTTGCTCTATGCACATTAAGGAGAAATTAAAGACAGTAACTTGTAGGAAAATCCAGAAATGCATGGAAGTAGACGTTTTTGTGTTTCTTGACACCCCATGTTTAGCCCCGTATACCGAATTGTAGGAAGGGGAATGAGAGGTGGGACTCATTAATATTGGATAGTTACCCTATACGCCGTGCGTCGAGCGGCTGGGGCGCGTAGCACCCACCATCGCCACCCATGATCGCCTCCAGTTCATCCATCAGCCCCGGGCCTGCAACAAACATATTCAAATTATTAAGTACTGTAGCGTCCACTACATTAAGGTGCCAACTAGTGGAATATAATGAAACCTCACAGTACTAATCTAGTACGGTAGATGACGTGCATTCGAATTACATCGCATCGTCGGAGGAACAATTCCATCCGTTCCTCCACAATACCATTTTAATTGCGTCAGGTTGTTTCGAAGTCTAATACTGTCATTGCTTTTTTTATGTTATGGAAGTGGCTAACAAGCATGCAGTTCACATTGATGTTAAGTGATGACTGCAGTCTTTAGATATCCACACGAAGACCAAGGTCAAAATGCAGATGTGTTACCACTCCCGAGGCCTAAGGTGTTATGCCTCTGAGACCTGACCAGAACGGAATACGACAGTTCTGAACACTACCATTTAGCGGCAAGTACATTAGGTAATGCGGTGGTGCCTACGCCCGCGAGCTCCCTCACTAGAGCTCTACCACCTGTAAATTGTGATTTTTATTGCTACGTAGCAAACAAACATGCAGTTAAAAGGGCTGTTAAGTGACGCTGCAGCCTGACATCTACACAAAAACCAGAGGTTAAAAGCAGATGCATTCCCATCCCTGAGATCTACGATGTTGTGTCTCTGCGATAGGTGTTACGGGGCCCATACATTACCATCTAGCCGGAACACGATAATGCTGAACACTACCATTTAGCGGCAAGTATACTAGGAAAAGCGCGCATGGCCCGGCGGCTGGTGTAGATCATAATATTAAGTTTTACTGGTGGTAGAGCTCCAGTGACGGAGCTCGCGGGCGTAGGCACCACCGCATTACCTGATTTACTTGCCGCTAAATGGTAGTGTTCAGCACTATCGTGTTCTGGTCAGGTGGTAATGTACGGCCCTGTAATTTCCGGCACAGAGGCATAACACCTTAGGCCTCAGGAGTGGTAACCCTTTGCATTTTGACCTTGGTCTTTGTGTGGGTGTCTATAGGCTGCAGTCATCACATAACATCAATGTGAACTGCATGCTTGTTTGCCACTTCAATTACATAAAAAAAAAAATAAGCGATCTACTCGGTTAAGCACTACAGGCGCGGTCGGGTAGTGTGATGGGTGACCGCTAGTGGCAAATTAAATGCGCGTTACCGTGCTTCGGAGGGCACGTTAAGCCGTCGGTCCCGGTTGCTATCGATAGATAGTAGTCGTTAAACCTTGTCAGAGGACTTTTGGGCGGTTTGAAAACACCCGACAGCGGTTTGGCCACTAACCCACCCACCTCCACCAATCCGCATTAGAGCAGCGTAATGGAGTAAGCTCCAGGCCTCCCCCCAAAAAAAGGGGAGAGACTCGTGTCCAGCAGTGGGACGTATAATGGGTTGCCATTGTTATTAACGCGAATGTGGATGGTTGCAGAGGCCCAGGAAGACCAAGACTGATCTACTATGACCAAATAGGTCGAGTTCTGTCTGATGGTGGGGTCAAAAGTCTTAGGAATCGGCGTGCATGTATGAAGAGAATGATGAAGGTAGACGAGGCACGAGAGGTTTGTCAGAACCGGGATATCTGGCGCTCTACACTCTCTGCCTACCCCGTTAGGGACCTGGCGTGAAGATACATTGTTATTATTGTATATTAGGTAATGCGGTGGTGACTACGCCCACGAGCTCCGTCACTGGAGCTCTACCACCGGTAAAATCGAACTGTTGTTGTGTGTTACATTTGACAATAACCATACCTAAGTTAAACAAATATTTTGATGCAACCGAAGAAGAAGAAGATACGAACCTCCGTAACATCTCTCTCCGTAACTCCGTATAATGTTTCTATCCGTCACAATAACCGAATCTTCCTCTTCTTCTTATATATATATATATATATATATATAACCGGTCAAGTGCGTGTCGGCCCACGCGCAGTGTTAGCTTCCGTAGATATAAGGTTTGATTAATGCAATAAAAAAATTAATAAATATTTTCATTGCATTTTTTTTACTTAAACGGGATATTATCTTTGTTTACGTTAAAGAAAGATGTTGCAACACAGATTTAAAGCCGTAAAACCACAGATATTTAATCAGCAATGGATAATCGTGAATGAAAACGATAAAAAACAATACACTTTTAAAAAGAATATACACATTTCCGGACAATTTCACTCCACTTTCTAGTATGAATATGTATATCGGATTTACTTTCCTTTTAACACGAAAATGTGATACAAATGTCATACCAATACTGCTATGTACACATATATTTATGTCATCTATAATATAAAAAAATAAGTCGGGTTTTCCTTCCCGACGCTATAACTCCAGAACGCACCAACCGATTTCCACGGTTTTGCATTCGTTGCAAAGGTCTCGGGCTCCGTGAGGTTTATAGGAATTATAAAAAACAAAATTCAGGAAACATTATTTATAAAATAACATCCACGCGGGCGAAGCCGCGGGCAACAGCTAGTGAAGTAATAATAAATTATAAATATCGGTTATTTCATCCCAAAATACATACATGTGACACTTTAGTAGGTATATTATATAAAAAATAGGTACATTGTAGTTACAAACAATATTGTGGGAAGCTGGTGTCTGACATAGGTACAAAGACCTGTATTACAGATCACCAGGTTCCCTCCCCGTAGTACAACATGCTTGATTACTTCATATAACGTAACTTCACGCCTGTAATCTCCGAAGGGGTAGACAGAGGTAAATGCATGCATTCAAACATAGGTACATGCCTACATGCAAACACCCACGATTCGCCGGTTATGTTTTGGCCCATGTTACAGGTGGCGAGCCTGTTGACATCTCCGGGCACATTATCAAACTTCGAGGTACTGGGAAATTCCAATTCCAGATCCAGAAATTTGTTTTATAGATAATATTTTACTGCCCCATTTTTTCATCAAGATTGATAATATTAATATTAGAGATGCGCCGAATACTCGGTTGGTATTCGGTATTCGGCATTTTCGGCATGTTTGCCAGCCACTATTCGTATTCGGCCGAGTTATTCGGTTTTGGTGCCGAATATATTCGGTTCGAATATTTCTATTTTATTGGCTACACGACTCGGTATAGAACTAAAAAATAAATATTCTTATGTTATTTTATAAGCCTAAGAAATCCTATAAAATGTGCTGAATAATGCTAATAAAATAAAATCATTATATTACAAATCAACATTTATTTTGAAATCTCAAATCAACATATTCTTAAACCTTTAGCCCTGTAGCCCTTACATGCAGTCAACATTTATTTTAAACCTTAAATCAGCATTTATTTTTCAACTCTTATTTAAACATAAATGAAAATCAATCTATCCCGAGCCATCCCAGTATACTCTCAGTAGGTACTACCACAGAATAAAATACCTTTTTATTTTGTGGTAATGTAGTGCGCATAGCCCCGCGGTTGGTGTGGATGGTGTGGATGTGTAAGTGATCTGCTCGGTTAAGCGATACGGGCACGGTCGGGTGTGTGATAGGTGACCGCTAGAGGCAACAAACAATGTGATTTAAAAAAATTGTGTGTGTGTGACCATTATATTGGTTTGCCGCGTAAACGCACGCAGCAAAATAATAAAATGGTCAACCGAATAATTCGGCCGAATATTCGGTTCGGTATAGGTTAAACTGAATATTATTCGGTATTCGGTTATTCGGTGAAACCACTATTATTAATATGTTTACTTATGCCAAATAACAGTTTTCTAGTATTAAGAGTATTCGAATGCGTTGAATAGTTGCGGACAGACGAACGGACAGATGGACAGAACTATAAGGGTTATTTGTAGGCTACGGAACCCTAAAAATAGTGACAAAAATCCATTAAGACACTTACATAAAGACCAAGGTCAAGATGCAAATGCGTTACCAGTCCTAAGGCCTAAGGTGTTATGCCTCTGTGCCGAAAATTACAAGGCCGTACATTACCACCTGACCGGAACACGATAGTGCTGAACACTATAATTTAGCGGCAAGTATATTAATAGCCACCAATTAGCTTCCAGTTTAAAACCACCATCAGACTATGACGTGAAGATTGTTACATACCTTACTTTTAGAAACACTGGCCATTATAACCTAAAAACTAAAAAACAACAAAACTAAACACACATGCACTTTTATAAAATAACAATGTAACAGTCACCAACACATTACGCACGTCATATCAAGACGAGATACGAAATAAAACTAAAATTTCGCCACATAAAATTTCACCTGATCAAAGATACCGTTTTTTTCGACGCACGCGCATACTAGAAAACAACAGTGCGTTGCATCAATTATGCCGTTTACGTCACAGCGACTAGAGGATCAAGTTATGAGTGAGTAGACACGCAACATTAGCAAGAATTCCAAACCAGACTGAAGATTTAATAATAAAGAAACTGCCTCAGTAGCCTAGTGGTAGCAGGCCACTACCTACAGCTGAGGTCCTGGGTTCGATTCCCAGGTCAGACGCTATTAGATATAAGGATGTAAAATCCTAAATAAAAAAATAGAGCGTTGTAGAGGTACACAACACATAAGACAATATGCGGTAAGAGGCGAAACTTTCGCTCTAGGCGTCATTGGTAAGGAGATGTTGCGAGCTCGGCTCTGGTTCGTACACGTCCTCAAAAACAGGGTAAATTAAAGAAGAATCCGAAAAAAATACAATTAATTTATTCAAGAATGTATTTTAGAGTTACAACCACATTTAATTCAACCGATTTTATCATTTTCAACCATTTTCAACATGGCGGCGACACAGCCGACGCTTGGGTTATTACCTAGATGTAGACAAAACAAAAATAATCGATTTCGATAGTACTCGTATTTAGAAAATATTACCTTTTTCTCCAAGTGTCATGAAAATGTCGAAATGACATCGCCCGCCATATTGGATTTCAGTTGCAATTCTAACTGCAAATAATGTTTTGTAACTGCAAATAAATCTAAATAAGTGAAAATATGCAGTAAAAACGTTTTTATATTGATTTTGCCTGTTGATATTGTGTACAATACATGGCCGGAGGTCCATACTTTTTTGCAACATCTCCTTTGATTTTTCAAACGAGCGGTTTACACGTTAATCATTTAAAAAATCGTTGCGTGAACGACATACCTTACATCGAATACGATAAGTTTCGGATTACTAGGGAACTGGGGGTAGGTATCTACCAAATGCGTAAAAAAACTTGGAATAATTTTATTTAAAAAGGACAAATTCCACGTAGTAATCTGTATCGAAAGATAAAGAAAAAATACGTAGAATCATAGAAAATACTCAAAAAATAGATTGAATCGTTGTTTTTTTTGTCGGCAATATTCATTTTATGTAATTTTTGTATGATAACAATGTGTCACCATACTGCTTTTTTTATGTAGTGGAAGTGGAAAACAAGCGTACGCATTGATGTTAAGTGATGACTGCAGCCTATAGACACCCACACAATGACCAGAGGTCAAAATGCAGATGCGCAGCCACTCCTGAGGCATTAGGTGTTATGCCTCTGTGCCGGAAATTACAGGTCGTACATTACCACCTGACCGGAACACGATAGTGCTGAACACTACCATTTAGCGGCAAGTATATAGGTGGTAGAGCTCCAGTGACGGAGCTCGCAGGCGTAGGCACCACCGCATTACCTAATTTACTTGCCGCTAAATGGTAGTGGTTAGTACTATCGTGTCCCGGTCAGGTGGTAATGTACGGCCCTGTAATTGCCGGTACAGAGGCATAACATCTTAGGCCTCAGGATGCATTTTGACCTTGGTTTTCGTGTGGGTGTCATTAGGCTGCAGTCATCACTTAACATCGATGTGAACTGCACGCTTGTTTGCCACTTCCACTACATAAAAAAAACAATATGGTGACACATTGTTATCATACAAAAATAACATAAAATGAATATTGCCGACAAAAAAAACAACGATTTAAACTATTTTTTGAGTATTTTCTATGATTCTACGTATTTTCTTTTTATCTTTTGATACAGTTTACTACGTGGTATTTGTCCTTTTTAAATAAAATTATTCCAAGTTTTTTACGCATTTGGTAAGTACATCCCCAGTTCCCTAGTAATCCGAAATGTATCGTGTTCGACATAAGGTATTTCGTTCACGCAACGATTTTTTAAATGCTTAACGTGTAACCCGCTCGTTTCAAAATCAAAGGAAATGTTGCAAGAATGTATGGACCTCCGGCCATGTATTGTACACAATATCATTAAACAGGCAAAATCAATATAAAAACGTTTTTACTGCATATTTTCACTTATTTAGCTTTGTTTGCAGTTACAAAACATTATTTGCAGTTAGAATTGCAACTTAAAACCAACATGGCGAATATGGCGGACGATGTCTTTTTGACATTTTCATTTTTTAAATTGTTTTTTGATTATCTAGTCTACTTAGAGAAAAAAAAAATTTATAAATGCTATTGAAATTGATTGATACCAAGCGTTGGCTGTATTGCCGCCGTGTTGAACATGGTTGAAAATGACAAAATCGTTTGAATTAAATGTGGTGGTAACTCTAAAATATGTTCTTGATTAAATTAATTGTATTTTTTTCAGATTCTTCTTTAGTTTACCCATTTTTTGAGGACATGTACGAACCAGGGCCGAGCTCGCAACATCTCCTTTACCAATGACGCCTAGAGCGAAAGTTCCGCCTCTTACCGCATATTGTCTTATGTGTTGTGTAGTTCTACAACGCTCCAAGTTGAGGTTTGGACCCATAGGCTCCTTTAAGCATTTGTGTAAAATTATTAAGGCTCTAGGTAATAATTATCGGCGAGCACAAACGGGCTCTCCCGTTTGTTCTCGCCGATTATTCGGTAAAGACGACTAGTGCCGTCGCAAGACAAGCCGCCGACGTCAGTCCTAAAAAAAAGCTCAAAAAATCATGTGAACTATAAAGGACATAAAAATCTAGAAAACGAGATAACGGCTAAGTATGACTGGATTGTTTTATTTTTTCGTGTATTGAAGTGGAAAACAAGCATGCAGTTCACATTGATGTTGAAAAAAAAATTACAGATAGGACCATACATTAACATCTGACCGGACCACGATAGCACGATAACACTATCATTTAGCGGAAAGTAGATGAGGGAATACGAGCCTTGTCAATGGAACTCTACCATAAAAATAAAGCTTACCGGAGCTAAGCTTTACATATATTTTTTATCTTGTTTGACATGTATATCAATTGTTATTCGCTTTAATTTATTTTGTTTGTTTTTGACGTGTCATAAGAGGTGCCTGTCACCCTAAATGAATAAATGAGTTTCTGATTCTGATTCTGATTCTTGACGGAGCTCTCGGGAGCAGGCACCACCGCATTACAGTTAGTAATGCGGTGGTGCCTGCGTAGTGTTCAGCACTATCGTGTTCCGGTCCGTCTCGTTACGCATCTATCTACATTCAATTCATAAAAGTGAACACTTTTCAGAACTGGTTTCTATTTTTTATGTAATAAAAGTGGCAAACAAGCGTGCAGTTCATATTGATGTTAAGTGATGTTTGCAGCTTATAGACACCCACACAGTGACCAGAGGTCAAAATGCAGATGCGCAGCCACTCCTGAGGCATTAGGTGTTATGCCTCTGTGCCGGAAATTACAGGGCAGTACATTACCACCTGACCAGAACACGATATATACGTCGTTAATCCTGTGTGTTATGTTACTATGAAATGATTTGAATTGTTACTATGAATGAAATTCTGGCGATTTTTGTCATGAAGTTGCTGAACACTACCATTTAGCGGCAAGTATACCTATTAGGTAATGCGGTGGTGCCTACGCCCACGAACTCCGTCACTGGAGCTCTACCACCAGTCAAAAGTCTTATAACGTTGCATAAAGTAAACCGTAAACCGACCTTACAGTTATTTTTCTTTAAAATTTTTAATTAAAAAAGTGCGTTTGTCAATGGCCTAACACATAATTAAAATACACCTCCCCCAATGACGACA
This sequence comes from Macrosoma leucophasiata, assembly GCA_036365455.1. Classification (NCBI taxonomy): domain Eukaryota; kingdom Metazoa; phylum Arthropoda; class Insecta; order Lepidoptera; family Hedylidae; genus Macrosoma; species Macrosoma leucophasiata. The sequence continues at coordinate 4,530,054 of JAWQUS010000022.1, read as the reverse complement.
CCTATCGTGATGGATCAGTCACGCACCCGCGTTTCACCACATGCAAAACTGGTGTATTAACATTGCGATTAAGATTCGCATGAAATCAACTCGTCTTCAGACGCTTATATACGTCGTTAATCCTGTGTGTTATGTTACTATGAAATGATTTGAATTGTTACTATGAATGAAATTCTTGCGATTTTTGTCATGAAGTTGCAAAAAAGCTTATAGTTTACATTCATAAGATAAGATACAGTAGCATATTGACATCTACATTAAAAACCGATCAAGTGCGTGTCGGGCCACGCGCAGTGTAGGGTTCCGTAGTTGTTAGGTCTGATTAATGAAAAAAATAACATTTTATTTGGATTTTATTTAAAGAAAAATGTAAAGAAAAAATTGACTTCATGCGAGACTTGAACTCGCGGCCTACTGGGAATCTAGTCCAGCCGCTCTTCCAATTGAGCTACTGAAGTCCTGCCCGATTTGTCAAATCTTTCCTTCACATTTTTATTGCCTTGCTTTATGGTAGCAGTAGCGACATCTATTGCCAACCATGCTAGTTAGGCAACCGATATAATAGACTTTTCAGTTTATTGAATATCGTAAAGAAGTCGCTTTTACCCTTATTAATTGTTTTTATATTATTTCGCATTAACACATGCTTGTGAAATATATTTTATTTAAAGAAAAATGGAAAGAAAAATTTGACTTCAGGCGAGACTCGAACTCGCTGGCTGGAACTGGCAATAGATGTCGCTACTGCTACCATAAAGCAAGGCAATAAAAATGTGAAGGAAAGATTTGACAAATCGGGCAGGACTCCAGTAGCTCAATTGGAAGAGCGGCTGGACTAGGTTCCCAGTAGGCCGCGAGTTCGAGTCTCGCCTGAAGTCAAATTTTTCTTTCCATTTTTCTTTAAATAAAATATATTTCACAAGCATGTGTTAATGCGAAATAATATAAAAACAATTTTCTGTGGAATTGTTCAAAAATTTCGAATATTACATTTGGTCGACTGTTACTCGCAAACTTGTAAAGCCAACTTATGTGTGATAGTTTTCCTTTTATTTTTGAAACGTAGCTACTATTACCGTAACTTTTGAATTTCTAATAACAACCGTTTAAGACACTTGACTGTAACGAAAATTGCCACTTTAAAGCTTAAATAAGTCACGAAAAGTTTACTAAATCGAAAAATGATTTTAGCACACCCCTAATATTTTTGAAAGACTTATCCAACAATATCCCACACTACGTAGAAAACGAAAAATTAAAAAAATATGCGCGCGTTAGGTACGGGAGGTACCCAAAATTTTTTTTTTTCAAATTTTTGAAAAATCCCACCACTTTGTCGGCGTTAAGGTGTATACTTGTGCCAAATTTCAATCGTTTTTGCGCTAAACCGCGGACAGACAGACAGATAGACAGATAGACGGACATGGTGAAACTATATGCGTTGCCACTATTAAAACCTAAGCTGTAATGCATCTGTGCCCGATATTGCAGGACCGTACATTTCACCTCACTGGATCACAATAGACTGAACTGGAACTAGAGTGAACACTACCATTTAGTGGCACATTGCTTCTTTTTTTAATAAAGATTACAAATATAAAATTGGAAGTTGGACTTTGAGGTTTATGAATCTCACTCGCAATTATATGTAACACACATGAATTGTGACTTTTAGTTTAGATCAGTGATTCCCAAGTGGTCCAGGTGGACCCCCTGAGATCCACGGAAGACTTGATCGGGGTCTACGTAGACGGGAACAAAAATTGGAAATATGGGAATGTGATATAACAGCTAAGGTCTCAGGGGTGGCAACGCATCTGCATTTTAACCTCTAGTATTTGTGTGGTTGCAATCATCAATTTACATGAATGTGAATCTATGTGAATACATTAAAATGGTTGGTTAGCCATGGTTTCATGGCTAAGCAAGTGTGGTTGGAATCCCCGGCGTGCGAGTGTGGAGCTGCTGTGCAAGATGTCGCACATACAACGTGTAACAGGATTGAATGTACAACCCGAAACTAGTTAGTTCAGAATCGATAACCGAATCGATTTCAGGCATTTTGGATATAGGTAATATTTTGTCCCAAAGTTAATTAAAATTAAGGAAATTATGGTCACCCATTTGGTGAACAGTCAATTCAAACGAAAATGAGACTAACGTCTATCCAAAATAAAATGCTAGTCTCAACAAGTTAAATAGAACTCGTTGAGACATGCATTTTATTATTTATAATAATTTAAGAAATAAAATAGTGAAAATTAATCTTATTACCTACTAGCGAGTGTTAAATAGGGGTACGCAGATTACGCTACATCACATTGCGACAGTGTATGTGTGTGAGTTGGTTTGGGTTTTATGTGCGGTCATAAGTAGAGGTAGGGTAAGCATGCATAGGGTGTGCATACTGTTCGTATAAATTGAGGACAACTTGTTTCTTAAATAAAAAATATTTTATACTTAAACATGCAATTTCAGTTCTTGTATTATGTTTATAATTCGATTTTCTAATCGAGGTGTTTAAGAGTGTGTATTATTCCCGTTATATGTTGTATAGTTAGAGATTGTCCCATTACAAAATATAGTGGAAGTTCAAGGGACCTGTTCTCCCTCGAAAACGCGCTATCCCCTGGATACAGAAATTCTCTCATAATATAATATTGTAGACGAGGCACGAGAGGTTTGTCAGAACCGGCGCGGCGATATCTGGCGCTCTACACTCTCTGCCTACCCCGTTAGGGACCTGGCGTGAAGATACATACATACATATAATATTGTAATCTTAATTTGACATATTTTAATTTAAATGTTTATAATTAATTTGAAAATTGTATATTGAACGACTGTAAATTATATGCCATACGAATAAATAAATAAATACATTAAAAAAAATGTCTACAAAAGCATAAAAATTGCCACCAAATCTCATCCATCAGAATACGGACCACGTCTTACAACATTTTGCCTAACCAGCATGCATCCACGCCACGAGCGCTTCGTATTGCGCACGCGCACATTTTATAAATAAATAATAAATAGCTGATAATAATGATCTTCATGAAATGAAACGCACATCTGTTGCGGAGTAGGTATATAACTCGCGATTAAATTGTGACGCATTTGGTAAAACAATGCGGTAAAATACATGAAGCAACACGGGCCGGTAAGAGTTCTCTCTCTACGCGATCTCCTGCTGGAACTCTACCACCAGACCAGTGTTGTGTAAGTATATATGTATGTATGTATCTTCACGCCAGGTCCCTAACGGGATAGGCAGAGAGAGTAGAGCGGCAGATATCCCGGTCCTGACATACCCCTAAAACATTCTTATTCGATCGTGCCGTGGTGATAAAATATGGGCGGTGAGCCCTCATCGGTGGGGCTCACCGCCCATAATCGCATATGTCTCATATGTCCCTCCGCAACGCCCTAAGCCGAGGCACGGACCCGCATGGGTCACCTTTAGGCAGTTGCGCTAACTTTTTTGCTAGGCTGGAGCGCCTTCTGCGCTCGCCGATTGCCCGGTGAAGTAGACTAGTGCTGTCTCGAGACAGGCCGCCTACATAAAGGCCGACCTAAAAAAAAAAATATGTCTAATATAATAAAAAAGGTATGTCTATAGGCTGCAGTCATCACTTAACATCAATGAGAGCTGCATGCTTGTTTGTCACCTTCCACAAAAAAAAAATAAGGAAGTGGTCTTCCTCATATTCTTTGTAGTGTTGTTTAACTATCGATAGTTGCGCTATCGATAGTTGACCTCGAAAAACATTCGATAGTGCGATAGTCCTATCGAAACTATCGACTCTTGACTTTTTAACAATCGATACTATCGATAGTATTGATTGTTAAAAATAAGCAATACTATTGCCAAAGATCAATAGTAACGATAGTATCGATACTATCGATAGTATTCGTTTCAATAGTATGGATAATATTGATAGTTTCGATACTATTGATAGTTTACTATCGATACTATCGATAATTTTGATAGTGTTTATATCAATACTATCGATACTATTGATCTTTGGCAATAGTATTGCAGCATGTCGATATTTTCGATAGTCTTATCGATATTGTGACTGTTTTTTCGAGGTCACGATAGATCACAATACTATCGATAGACTATTACTATTGCAACAATGCTTATTCTTTGGACGCATTTTAAACTAAATAAACTAATTAATATATATAACATCCTTATTCTTTTTTCCACCGGATACACCCCTGTATCGCACCAGTAGCATTTCGCCTGCGTATCGTTTTCTATTAATGACAAATCACAAGGTTCACTGAGCAGCACCCCTGACGCTAATTTGTTAACGTAATTGTGTGAAAAACTACCCCTATCTGGTCTGGTCAAGCGTGGTAATACATCTGGCTTTGACATTTTGTAATATCCGAAATTTAGATAAGTTTTTTTTATGTAATGGACGTGGTGTAAACGTGCATGCAGTTCACATTGATGTTAAGCGATGACTGCAGCCTATAGACACCCACATGAAAACCAAGGTCAAAATGCAGATGCGTTACCACTCCTGAGGCCTAAGGTGTTATGCCTCTGTGCCGGAAATTACAGGGCCGTCGTACATTACCACCTGACCGGAACACGATTGTGCTTAACACTACCATTTAGCGGCAAGTTAATGAGGCAATGCGGTGGTGCCTTCGCTCGCGAGCTCCGTCACTGGAGCTCTACCACCAGTAGAAATGTTAATGACAAGGCAAATTGGCGTGGGTTCAATTGTGAATTCAGCACTATCGTGTTCCGGTCAAGTGGTAATGTACGGCCCTGTAATTACCGGTCTGATTAATTGATCGATGTAATTGTCTTTGTGTAAGTCTATAGGCTGCAGTCATCACTTAACATCAATGTGAACTCCATGCTTGTTTGCCACTTTCATTACATAAAAAAGGCAGAAATCAACATCCATTCGTGCACCTAAAATAATTGAAAATTATACACGTCAATTATTCTTATTTTTTGTTCAGCTATAGGCCACCCCCAAGTCTTACAATAGTTTTAGGCTTCAATACTTCTAAAGGAAAAGTAAAAGTAAAGAACTGCATGCTTGTTTACAACTTCCATTTAATAAACAAAAAAGGAAAAACTGGACAAGTGCGTGTGTACGACTCCGTTCTTCCAAGTAGTTAGAATTTTATAAATTGAAATCAGTTGTCATATTTTTCTCGCGAGTAGACGGTTTAATAAAAACAGACTGGTTTTTACTGGTGGTAGAGCACCAGTGACGGAGCTCGCGGGCGTAGGCACCACCGCATTACCTAATATACTTGCCGCTAAATGGTAGTGTTCAGCACTATCATGTTCCGGTCAGGTGGTAATGTACGGCCCTGTAATTTCCGGCACAGAGGCATAACACCTTAGGCCTCAGGAGTGGTAACGCATCTGCATTTTGATCTCGGTCTTTGTGTGGGTGTCTATAGGCTGCAGTCATCACTTAAAATCAATGTGAACTGCATGCTTGTTTGCCACTTCCATAACATAAAAAAAAAACAAAAAAAAAAACAGACATTGTTAAAACTCTATTACTTTAAATGGCCCTTCCATCACACTAACTACGAGTCAACGCTAATCCAAAATAATAGCTTACATACAACTCATACAACTCATACAACCTAGTGATTCTATTGTCCAGATATCAAGTACAAATGATGACCATATGATGAGATGTATGTATGTATATAATAGCCAGACAATTAAAATTCCGATGAACATTACTTAGAGGCGTTGGAAAAATCTACGTCAATTGTAGCTAATAGTGGAATAATACTTATAATAATATATAATAATAATGACAACCCATTATACGTCCCACTGCTGGGCACGAGTCTCTCCACTTTTTGGGAGGAGGCCTGGAGCTTACTCCACCCCGCTGCTCCAATGCGGATTGGTGGAGGATGGGTTAGTGGCCAACCCGTAGTCGGATGTTTTCAAACTGCCCCATAAGGCCTCCGACAAGGTTTTAACGTCTGCTATCTATCGATAGCAACCGGGACTGACGACTTAACGTGCCTTCCGAATTAATAAGATATATTAAGTAATCTATTATGATTATTGGGATCTGACATTTTTGCCACGGCACCTGGTGGCAATTTTTGTAAGTAGCCCACCAATGCAAAATAGCGAGATTAGTTCTTGTATTATGATAGTATTATATTTTCATTATGTAACTTTTGTGTATCAAATAAAATATCAATCAAATTCAACAATATTATTAAATTGTTTTTATATTATTTCGCATTAACACATGCTTGTGAAATATATTTTATTTAAAGAAAAATGGCAAGAAAAATTTTACTTCAGGCGAGACTCGAACTCGCGGCCTACTGGGAATCTAGTCACAGGAGTCATGGATTTCGTTGCGAAACCACCAGTCTTTTTTGTATTTAGTGCGAACGTATCGCGTGCCTCTTTCTCGGTCTTTTTTCCGTACTCCGTATATTCCGAGCGGAAATCTTTGGGAGCAAAGTAAGCCTCACATTTGGCGGGCCAATTAGGTTTTTTATTGCGGACATACTATCGATATTTACGCAAGTCTTATGCTGCTATAACATGTGTTTCCGTGCAATGTTAGAATTTTTTGAATAGGCCCCGCCGCCATGTCAGATCCCAATACTAACTGACCCGGCAAATGTCGTTCTGCCTTACAATAAATAAATGTTTAAGTCATGAGCGTAAAATTTTTTAATATTTTTTTTTTAAAAAACAAGCGTGTACAACCATTGGCGTGAGCAACGCGTTTGAAAGATTTTTTTTACTGGTGGTAGAGCTCCAGTAACGGAGCTCGCGGGCATAGGCACCACCGTATTGCCTAATATACTTGCCGCTAAATGGTAGTGTTCAGCACTATCGTGTTCTGGTCAGGTGGTAATGTACGGCCCTGTTATCACAGAGGCATAACACCTTCGGCCTCAGGAGTGGTATCGCACCTGCATTTTGACCTTGGTCTTTGTGTAGGTGTCTATAGGATGCAGTCATCACTTAACATCAGTGTGAACTGCATGCTTGTTTGACTCTTAAAACTATTTAAGTCCACTATGGCATATATTAGATATCTTTCAAGGATAGTTTACTTTGTGGCGGTAATTGGAAAGCTATTTACACCAATACAGTATTAATTCATATCAAATTAAATCCTTATTTACCTCAAGCGATTCATGCATACATTTTATAATTAAAATAAATATCTTAGAAGTCTTTGCGAAAAATATCGCGCGGGAAATAAAGTCTTGGAAACGCGTTGCTTACATCAATGATGGCTCCCGCTTGGTGTTTTTTTTTGAACGGAATCGAGTTTTTTTACTGATTTATCCGTAAAAATGATTTTATGTGTGATACATTCCTGATGTTTTATAACAATGTCCCCATAATTATTAGTATTTAGGCAATAGTTGATATTGAAGGCCCCATCTGGAATATTGCTCTCATTTGTGGGCGGGAGCCCCCAAATACTTGGTCCACTTGACTCCCTACAAAAAAGCGCCGTTCGTATCGTTTACGATCCAGGACTTACTGACAGGCTCGAACATCTGGGCCTGCGCAGAGACGTTGGGAGTCTATGCGTTTTATACCGTCTCTACAATGGTGAGTGCTCTGCTGAACTGTTCGACATGGTGCCACCATCTCTTTTCCTACACCGTACTACTCGCCAAAGAGAGAAGTTCCACCCTCACCGGCTGGACACCTGGCAGTGCTCAACGGTGCGGTTTTCGCGTTCGTTCCTGCCCAGAACGTGTAAATTGTGGAACGAACTTCCCTCTGAGGTGTTCCCTAGGTGCTACAACTACAATATGGGGTTCTTCAAAAATGACGTCAAAAGAGTCCTTCAGGGCTGGCAGCGCGTTGGCAACTCCCCTGGTATTGCAAATGTTCATAGGCGACGGTGACCACTTTCCTTCCATCAGGTGGTCCGTTTGCTTGTCTGTCAACCTTCAGACATAAAAAAACACTATTTTTTTTTATGTAATAAAAGTGGCAAACAAGTGTGCAGTTCACATTGATGTTAAGTGATGATTGCAGCCTATAGACACCCACACAAAGACGAGAGGTCAAAATGCAGAAGCGCTGCCACTCCTGAGGCATTAGATGTTATGCCGCTGTGCCGGAAATTACAGAGCCGTACATTACCACCTGACCGGAACACGATAGTGCTGAACACTAACATTTAGCGGCAAGTATGTTAGGTAATGCGGTGGTGCCTACGCCCGCGAGCTCCTTCACTGGAGCTCTACCACCAGTTTAAAAGTCTTAAGGCAATAGGTGGTATTGAAGCCACTGCAATGCTCCATTTCACCCATCACATTATAAAACACGCTGTTATCCATTTCACACACTTTGAATTGACATTAATTTCCTTATACTTACATTTTGTTGCTAGCTAGCTAGACGTGGAAAGGGAAAATATCTCATGTTTTATTTTATGTTTATTTTTTTACTGTACTGATGGATGAGGATAAAAGTTGTTTATTCATCGTTTTCATGTACAATGCGAACGTTTTTTTTTATGTAATGGAAGTGGCAAACTAGCATGCAGTTCACATTGATGTTAAGCGATGACTGCAGCCTATAGACACCCACACAAAGACCAAGGTCAAAATGTATATGCGTTACCACTCCTGAGGCCTAAGGTGTTATGCTTCTGTGCCGGAAATTACAGGGCCGTACACAACCTTCTGACCGGAATACGATAGTGCTGAACATTACCATTAAGCGGCAAGTATATTAGGTGATGCGGTGGTGCCTACGCATGCGAACTCCGTCACTGGAGCTCTACCACCAGTAAAATGGTAAATAACTCAATATTATTGAGTTATTTTTCTACAGCAAAACCCAATAAAACACCAACGTTAAAATTTAATTCATATATCTTTTGTCGATAGCATACTTTGAATCACGAAATACCTACGCTATGATAACCAGTTTTAATTTCATAACAGATTTTGTAAATTAAATAAAATGTTACCATCAAAATGTTTCACCATATTTTTAAACAAGATAATTAAAACAATAATACAGCACGTGGATGAAACATTTAATTGCTTATTGTTTGCTGTGTCATTTTCTTTAAAAAAATCATTTTTTTTTTATACGCTCACACTCACAGTTCCACAGTAGGTATAAACCTGTGTCGTGGGTGCCGTTGTACACAAACAACACATACACAAACACCCAGACCCGAAACAAATATCTGTAGGCCATACAAATAATTGTCCCGGTGCGGGGATCGAACCCGCGACCCTTCGAATCAAACGGTCATCTCACACCGCTGGACTAACCGGGTCGTCAAATTGCTGTTCGTTAGTTTCGCTAAAACTCGAGAACGGCTGGACGTACCTAATTTTGGTTCTGAATGATTTTTGGAAGTCCAGCGAAGGTTTATAAAGTAAGAAAATATGAAGAAATTGAAGAGGAATACTAAAAAAACACAATTTGTTTTTCCCATACAAATAGGTTGTATCTAAATATATATCAAACCTTTGACACATTATTTCAATCTGAGGCAATACGAAGTTTGCCGGGTCAGCTAGTCTTATATATATATAAAAATCAATTGCTGTTCGTTAGTCTCGCTAGAACTCGAGAACGGCTGGACTGATTTGGCTAATTTTTGGTTTTGAATGATACGAGTACTACTTTGAATAATACTACGTATAAAATGGACACTTCGACGTCTCGTCCTATTTTCCCGCCTCACCCAACCTCCTCCCCTCTTATGGGCGACGCTTGGTATTCTCTACGTGCTACGCACACAGGTTCACGTGTAAATACACGTCACTGATTGATGTCTGTGTAATAGAGACCAAATTAAGCGTTTGTATGGAATTTTGGCGGAGTGTTCGCGGTGTGGCTGTAGATAGAGTATGAAGCGCTAAATATCTCGGTTCTTACCCCTAGGCTCATATAGCGATAAGGCCGCCTATTGTACTGTGTTAAGTTCTCTTTTCTGAATTTCTTTTAATGTTATGTCTGGTGTACAATTAAGTTTATTGTTGTTGCTGTAGGATTTTATGATAAGTCTGTGTAGTTTATAACTTATTACAAATAAAAAAAAGAATATTATTAAAAAATGCTGTAGTTCGGTATAAATGCAATTTGATAAATTATTGAGATTGCACAGGGATGACCATTCGGTCCTTTTTTCTATTTATATTGTATTTGTCATTAAAAATATATTTTTGCTTTTTCTCTTATAAATACTTACCCCCTTAACATAAACGTACATTAAATAGATACGTTTTAGCTATAGAATGCTGTGTCTTTGTCAGTTGCATTGTCAAATGTGCAGGATAGAAAAAGACAAAGGAGAGATTAGCAACACTTTAGCTAAAATACGTTTATGAATAGGAGGGTTAAATTATAATTTTAATAGCATGATATTTAAGGAGCATACACTTAAATTTACCTTGGTTCCGTACAGGTATCCTGTTATTATTCCTGTTAGTCTCTTGACTCCCTGCGTCCTCTATGTGCCATGAATATTCCATTTTAACTTGATAACTATGTCATTTCACTATCACCAACTATGTCGCATCAACAATAAAACCTATTTGACACATTTCGAATTTCAAAAAAAGTCCTTCGTAATCAAAACAGTTTTAAATAGTAATCATGTTAAGTCTTAATTGTCCTAATTGCTATCACTTTAAATCACATTATAATACACTTGATAGTTAGTAAAGTATAACATTCAGGATGTCACGTCTTTTTAACAGTTATAATTTTTTTTTTACCATTATCACCCAAAAAGATATTGGCTGAAAGACGTTGAAAAGCGATTATTTGTTCAATAAACGTCCGTCAATTGTTTAAACTTGGAAGGTACTGACAGCGATCGTGACCATTTGGTTTCACCCTTCAAGCGTAACAGAGACAAACCGTGAAATTCAACCGAGGGTGAAACAGGACAGATATATTTACCCTCTGACGGTTTTGTGGAAAAACAACGGTGGTTTGGAGGGAAAACATTCGACCAATCGTGTGTGCCGACGAGAATTGCGTGGGGGTTGGTTTTCCTAATTTGAATAGGGGTGAAAAGGTTATACATGTAAATGATTTCTGAAATGTCTCGACAATTTTTGGTATCAACGACGTTTTTATATACCTACCTTCATTTGTTTATTGAGTTTACTTCGGTCGTAGAGTTTGTATAGAAGGATATATTTCAAATGATGACACGCAGTTAATTGTACATAATCATTTGGATTTCAGACAGCGAACTGTAATTACAAGTTAGTTAATGTTTCTGCATTTTTATTTATTGGAGTTTAATATTGAATTAATTTTTCTGTAGACACAACGTTGAGTCTTATCATTTTTATAACTTTTACTATCCGTATTCCGTATCCGGTTATTGCTCTAATGTTACTTTTATTTGAAGTTATCGTACAACTTATTTTAAATGGATCGAAAACATTTTTAAGGGATTTATTTATATCTTACGTTAATTTAGTATTTTACAGCTTCCTCCATATTGTTATGTCCCAGTTTGAAAATAAATTGCAGAGTACGTTGTTAAAATTGTCATACAAGTAATCAATTAAAATGCCACACAAGCCTTAAATATTATTTTTTAGTTTTAAGCCAGAAAAGAGTTAGGCTTATACGAGTACTTACATGGACTCTGAATAACGCAGTATATATAGTCAAATGTTTGCCTTTTTGTAAAGGAGATGTTGCGAGCTCGGCCCTAGTTCGTACACGTCCTCAAAAAATGGGTAAATTAAAGAAGAATCCGAAAAAAATACAATTAATTTATTCAAGAATATATTTTAGAGTTACTACCACATTTAATTCAAACGATTTTATCATTTTCAACCATATTTAACATGGCGGCGATACAGCCGACGCTTCTTTAAATTGGAAATCGATTAGTTTAAGTTCTTAGTATTAACACATGAAATCGATTTCGATAGTATTTAGAAAATAAGACGTTTTTTCCAAGTACTATATAATCAAAAAACAATTAAAAAATGAAAATGTCAAAATGACATCGCCCGCCATATTCGCCATGTTGGTTTGAGTTGCAACTCTAACTGCAAATAATGTTTTGTAACTGCAAACAAAGCTAAATAAGTGAAAATATGCAGTAAAAAACGTTTTTATATTGATTTTGCCTGTTAATGATATTGTGTACAATACATGGCCGGAGGTCCATACATTTTTGCAACATCTCCTTTTCTTATACATTAATTAATATGATGTCAATTTCTTACTTTATTAAATGTAACTTTACGCCTGTAATCCCCGAAGGGGTAGGCAGAGGTAAATGCATTCATTCAAGCATACATGCAAGCACCCACGACTCGCCGGTTACATTTTTGGCCCATGTAAAATGTGGCGAACCTATTGCCATCTCCGGGGACATTACCAAACTCCGAGGTACCTACTGGGAAACTGCCAGAAAATGGAAAAAATCCAATAGAAACAGAGATAAAGGATTTTAAACCGTTATCTCTGATAGTCCCCGACCCGGGAATCGAACCCAGGACCTCCAGTGCAGTAGTAGCGGCCTGCTACCACTACGCTTCTGAGGCAGTAGCGCAGTGGTAGCTCTTACTTTATTAAACTTTGCAATAACAAATCCGGTTTTAATCTAACAAAGTTTTTCAACCTTTCTGCTAATCACAATCATGCATCTTTGACTAAAGATAGCATTCGGCTTACCACTTTCAACAGCGTAGTAGGAAATTAATATCATTGTAGGTTTAACATCATGGTCAAGTCCAGCACGCATTTGCAATAAATATTCGCACTTATTATCAGATTAAGAACATTAAAGTGTACATTGTTGTTCACAATCTATGCTATAGTATATTTCTGTCTGCGTCTGTTTTTGCTTAGTGCCTTTGACACTTAGAAGATATTTTATTCAAGAATTCCATATTTAATAAAAAATCATACAATATGTTTTCTTATTATCTAAGTAATTACTTATCCCACCAAAAATATTTTCATTTAAAAATGTTGCCAAGACGAGTCTAGCTTGCTTATCCAGTGAAAAAGTTATCAGATATCGTATAAAGCTATGGTCCAAAGACTACACGCTCTAACCTACAAGCCTTAACTTCACAAACTACACTTTAGTCAAAATGTATGAAAAAGTGGTCAGATCTCATGTAGAGTCAAGAGTCTTGATATATGCGCCCTAACTTTACTAGACCTAACTTCACATACCCTATATTCTAGTTAAAACGTGTGGCTTGGCCGTTTTGCTACCAGCACGTAGATTTCATAGGCATCCGTTATCTTATTTCTAGAGTATCGAAACGGCCAAGCTAAGTATCTGGCTATATCCAAACCAAAGTAACGAGGGTTCAAAATTACGATGAAACGTTACGAGAAAAGGTAGGTAATGCCCTAGCGCATCGCTTGGCTTGTCTTGGCGGGGGCACTACAGTGCGCATTTGGGATAACTAATTTTATTTCTAGATATTGACTCGCGCGACAATGATTGTCAACTCTGGTCGAACATTGGCTCGCGTGGCTGTCGCGCGTACTTTACATGCAGCTCTACCACAGTACAAATATGAACAGTATGGAAACTACGTACAAAACGTTTGAAACGGCACACTAACACAAAAACGCGCATCGACGCTCGATGTAGCGAGTGACTCAATACTGCAGCACCGCAAGAACCGCTTAGAGGCCTCGTCAATGCGCATGTTTGTGTGGTGTGACGACGATTCAACGTTTTGAACGTAGTTTCCAAACTGTTCATATTTGTACTGTGGCTCTACGGTTGATTGCTACTCCTTGATTTCATAATAATCGATATTATCCATACACTTTGCATACACACAGGTGCTGGGAAAGTTGAAACAGTTTTCAAAACCCCGTGCATTACCGTTTAAGTGCAATGGTGCATACATTTATTGAGGGTTGATCAGGTGATATAAAAACTGATGGAGCGAGACCAACAGCTGTTATGTGTCTCATAATTTCATGGTCTCTGAGTTCATGGTGATCTGGCTAATAATCGTGACCAGACATATTATGACAAGGATCGGTTTTAGGGTTCTTTAGCATACGAGGAACCCCGTAGTTTCATCGTCGCGTTTGTCCGTAGTTTCGCTCATGGATGGGACAATATCGGAAGTATACTTTTTATGTTGGGAAGGCGGCAAACAAGCATACAGTTCACATTGATGTAGTGATGACTGCGGCCTTTAGACACCCGCACAGAGAGAGGTTAAAATGCAGATGCGTTGCAACCCCTGAGACCGAAGTTGTTATGTCTCTGTGATAGTTATTACGGGGCCATACAAATATTTTGCACAGATAAATCGGGGACCTACTATTCGAAGATTAGAAGGTTTACAGAGCCCTACGTGTACATATGAAGTGGCTCAGACGTGCAAACCCGTAGCCCGAAAAATCCCAACTGGGATCATGCCCCGGACGAGGAATTGAGTCGTTTGGGACCGTGGCTGCTGTCCGGCTTAGGCCAGAGTGACGACGGGGACGTGAGGCCCCTAACAATAGAAAACGTATCTCTATTAATCTAATGTAAACGGCGCGCGGGGGAATAGCTGAGGGAGGGAAAAGATTATGCCCACAAAAAAAAAACAACAAAAAAAGGGTTAAAAAGCTTAAAAAAAAAGAGAAAGGAAAAAAAAGGGGAAAAGAGGAAAAAAAGGAAAAAAAGAAGAAAAAAAAGGAAATGGCCTCCTTCAGCGAGTTTCATCCTCCTTCATTCGATCACGCCCCCGACGCTTCGGGGGCAGATAGGCCCGGGGAACGAGGTACACCTCGACCCCCAAACCATCCCCCCTCTGTCGCGCTTCACGCGGGAAGGGAGGAATGATGTTTAGTTAGTAGTAAATACAGAGACATTTGCCGCTCAAATAAACCTAATAATAAAATTGCTTCAAATATTGACTCACAAAATCACGACAGCCAAGTTAAATGAAGTGTATTAACAATTAATTGCAGTAAACGCTTGTTTGAGTCGAGCAAAGGTCGGCGCTGATCACTGCGCACCCCTTTTAATGCCGTGGGAATGTGGCGCACGCTTTACAAAGTAAGTTTAGTTCATGGCTTCAAAAGTAAAAGAGTAGTTCTATTTTTTCGTGCAAATTGAACGAAAAATCGAGAAAAAAATAGAAATGCTTTTTTTTAGTGCCAATGCATAGCTACATGAAAAATAAACACGCTATATTATTATCACTAAATTATACGCAGGATTGGCAAAGTTATGGGCTTCAACTTTTTTGTCATTGTTATGGTAATGAAGGAAGAAGTTTGGTAATGATAATGGGGACAGTGGTAAAGATAAACTGCTAATGTTTAAATTTTTATGTATGTGAAACTCAATTTAAGTATTTAAAATACTTAAATTGAGTTTCACATACATAAAAATTCAATTGATTTGAAATATCTTTATACTTGCTGTAACATATGGAAACCTATTTGTAACAGATAATAACATTATTTATAGCTCAGTCTCAGAAGTTATGTTACAGTCTAAACTATAAAGAACATATTAAGCATGAAAACTAGTAGGAACTTTAATTAAAGCCTCAAATTATTGACATAAAAGCACCATTGACACAACTTAAAATATGTTATCATCAGAAAAAACACTACAAAACGTAATTATATTAATAGTATACTTTCCTTCGCTTGTATTACATTCTGTTTTCGTATGTAGTAAATCTTCATTTGATAAATTTTTTACTACTGTCCTCTTAGCTGGTCTTCTAGTTTTTTTTACAAAATTTAAGGGGAGTAAGTTAGAGTTGGACATTATAAACCTTTAACATCTCTAAAGGCGACATTATCTACCATGAGGACTATAGTACAATATCGTTTTTTCTGAAAATTGTTCATTTCAGTTTGATAATGAAATTCAAAGCTTTCATTTCGGTGGTAGCCGAACACAAATAACGTTACACACTACGGTGGTGTATATCATTGATCAAGAAACCTGAATTTTGAAGCCATATAATATGCTTGCAGTATCAGAGAATGTAATTAATACGACGCAAGGGTTAAATGGGATTATCTGCGACCACCGCATGGCTATATCCAAGAAATAGCTTATTTATTAGAGCTTATTTTAGTCTCCTTTCCTCTTCTCTATTTTCATTAATTCCATCAGTAATCATTTGACTTCTCTCTACCACTTATATGCAGATGATTTACAACTTTACTTACAATCTAGTCTTGATAATCTTCCTGAAGCCATACATAATATGAATAATAATTTAAAGAAAATATCAGATTGGGGTAAAGCTTATGGCCTTCAGGTTAATCCGGAAAAAAGTCAGGCCATTATAATAGGCAGCTCTCGGTTGATTCGAAAAATTAACTTTGATACACTACCAACTATATCATTAGATGGAACTATAATAAAATATTCTATGACCGTGAAAAACCTGGGTGTAATCATGGATAGTTCTCTGACTTGGGTTCCTCAGATTAGTGAGGTGAGTAGGAAGATGTTTGCTGCTGTAGGTTCCCTAAGAAGGTTATGTAATTTCTTACCTATTGCCACTAAGGTTACGCTTGTTCGATCAATCCTGTTTCCCATTTTAGATTATGCTGACATATGTTATCTCGATCTAACCCAAGAGCAGCTAAATAAACTTGAGCGTTTGCAAAATCTTTGTATAAGGTTCGTATTTGGTATACGAAAATACGACCATATTTCCCAATTTCGTGTACAACTCAAGTGGCTGCCAATCCGCCTTCGCAGGAATACTCATATTCTGTCTCTTCTTTATTGTATACTTTTTTATCCTCACTATCCTCAATACCTCAAAGTACGTTTCCGTTACCTTAGCCTCTCCAACTCCCTCTTTCTACGCTCTTCCAATAATCTACGACTTATGACTCCTTCCCATTCTTCGTCCTTCGTGTCAAATTCCTTTACTAATACAGCTGTACGTCTGTGGAATGCCTTACCATTAGATGTACGTCAAGTGCAAACCCTCGAGACATTTAAAAAACATTTAACTGAGTATTTTCTCTCCCATAATCAATAGTCATTGCTTTCTTTCCCTTCAAATAGTATGCTTTTATTTACCTATTTATATTTTATTTACCTTTCTTCCGCACGCCTATCCTTGTAAGTATGTTATTAAACAGTTATGTATGTATTTATTTATTTGTATAATATTATTTATTTATTTATATACTATTTATTTATTAATTTGCCAGTATAACGTTATTTATTTATTTATTTATTCATAATCGTACACCCCTGTCTTATATTACATAGCCACTCTTTTCCTCCACCTGGTTGTCTGTAAGAAATTGCGTCAGCGATAAGACCGCCAATTGTGCATTTTAATTCTTCTTTTTATGTAACAATGTTTCAATAATTGGTGTACAATAAAGAATTTATTATTATTATTATTATTAATAGCGCCGCTGATTGATACACAATCACATATCATATCTGATAGCCCATCAAGCCTTTTTCAAATAGCGAATGGTAAATGATGGTTTGAAAGGAACGGTAATGAGATTTACCACATATTTTAGATTTTTCCTTAAATAACCGATAAATGTTTAGAATGCAGTTCACATTGATGTTAAGTGATGACTGCAGCCTATAGACACCCACACAATGACCAAGGTCAAAATGCAGATGCGTTACCACTCCTGAGGCCTAAGGTGTTATGCTTGTGCCGGAAATTACAGGACCGTACATTACCACCTGATCGGAACACGATAGTGTTGAACACTACCATTTAGCGGCAAGTATATTAGGTAATGCGTTGGTGCCTACGCCCGCGAGCTCCGTCACTGGAGCTCTACAGCCAGTAAAAATATGTAAACTGCAAGATAGGTTACACAAAAAAGGGTGTTATAACAACCGAGACTTCCAATCAATTTGTGGCGGATTCACGCGTTACCACCGTGTGACCAATTAGACATTATTACATTTATGACTTCATGGTAGACGACCCGGTTAGTCCAGGGGTGTGAGATAACCGTGTGATTCGAAGTTCGATCCCCGCACCGGGACAAATATTTGTATGGCCTACAGATATTTGTTTCGGGTCTGGGTGATTGTGTATGTGTACAACGGCACCCACGACACAGGTTTATACCTGCTGTGGAGCTGTGTGTAAGCGTATTTTTTGTATTTTATGGTGAATCAATAGACGATACTTACATTTATGGGAATCAACTAAAAATGTTTATATTGATCAATTGAAATCGAGAAAGTAGTTAGTTTTACTGGTGCTAGAGCTCCAATGAAGGAGCTCTTGGGCGTAGGCACCACCGCATTACCTAATATACTTGCCGCTAAATGATAGTGTGCAGCACTATCGTGCGTCAGGTGATAATGTAAGGCGATGTAATTTCCGGCACAGAGGCCACCTTAGGCCTCAGAAGTGGTAACGCGTCTGCATTTTGACCTCTGGTCTTTGTGTGGGTGTCTATAAGCTCCTGTCATCACTTAACATCAATGTGAACTGCATGCTTGTTTGCCACTTTCATTACATAAAAAAGACTTTACCATTCTTATGTTAAAAAAGTTTTTATATAAATAGGTACACAGTGAAGCGCGCATGGCCCAGCGGCTGGCGTAGATCGTAAGCGATCTACTCGGTTAAGCATTACGGGCGCGGTCGGATGTGTGATGGGTGACCGCTAGTGGCAAATTAAAATGCGCGTTTCCGTGCTTCGGAGGGCACGTTAACCCGTCGGTCCCGGTTGCTATCGATGGATAGCAGTCGTTAAACCTTGTCGGAGGCCTTATGAGCGGTTGGTTTGAAAACATCTAACAGCGGGTTGGTCACTCAATCCCCATTGGAGCAGCGTGGTGGAGTAAGCTGCAGGCCTCCCCCCCCCAAAAAGGGGAGAGACTCGTGCCCAGCTGTAGGACGTATAATGAGTTGCCATTATTGTTTCACTATTCGGTACACAGTTACATCAAACATCTGATAACCGCGTCACTACAAAGGGGTCTTAGGGGTACCAACGCATCTGTACTTGGACCTTGTGTTTTGTGTAGTAGGTAGTCTATAGGCTGCAGTCATCACTTTAGGTACAGCCGTGTGAGCTGCACGCTTGTTTGCCACCATAGAGCAACACCGGAGGGGAGTAACCATGTGCAGGCTTTCCCCTCTGTCAAAGTACAAGCCCAAATGGGCCTATACCTGTCGCCTAGATGTTTAAATGTGTGCATGAAATTGTCTCTGTATTTTGTTAAAGTCAAGGTGTGAGTTTCGTAGTAATAGACGATTTTTGTAGTGTGAGTGTGTCGCACGCATTTCCCCCCGCAAAAAATGACAGACTGTTTTGCATCGGTAATAAACGCTATGGCTACTCCCCTCCAGACCGCCGCGGCCGGTGGCCCGTGTTACTCTGTTTGCCACCATTATTACAAAAAAAAATTGCAAGCAAAAACCCGACGATTCTTTTTCTTTTGGCAAGAAGACGAATTCAACTCAAATAACCATAAAATCGACCAAACAAACCGTTGCCATGACAACATTGGCAACATCCTCGTGAGCAGCCCAATTGTAAACCTCTGGCGGTATGCCCATCAAGTAAACGTAACTTCACGCCTGTAATCCCCGAAGAGGTAGGCAGAGGTAAATGCATGCATTCAATCATACATGCACCCACGACTCGCCGGTTACGTTTGGCGAACCTGTTGCCATCTCCGGGCACATTACCAAACTCCGGGGTACTGGGAAACTTCCAGAAAATGGAAAAATCCCAATAGAAGCAGAGATAAAGGATTTTAAACCGTTATCTCTAATATCCCCCGACCCGGGAATCGAACCCAGGACCTCCAGCGTAATAGTAGTGGCCTGCTACCACTACGCTACTGAGGCAGTCCCATCAAGTATCGATTGAAATCATTGACTTACTGTAACAAAATACAGTACCTAATGATAATGATTATTCGATTCGACAGTACCTAACAGAGAGAAACACCTACCTCTCAGAGATAAATTTAAGGAAATTAATATATTGACTGTAGCTTCGCAATACATTTACGAATATGTACTGTATGTACGTAAAAATATTAGCGAATTTCCTAGTAGAGCTAATGATTATATGAATACTAGGAACAAACACAAGTTGTCTGTGCATACAACACGACCGCATAGGGTAAGTAATTCTTTTAGAGGTCAATGTATACGTTTCTTTAGCGAAATACCTGAAGATGTTAAAAGTCTTTCAATTAATAAACTTAAGAAAGTTATCAAAAAACGCTTATACATGTGCAACTATTATAAAACGTGTGATTATCTTACTGACACCACACCATTGGATTGAAGCGATCGCTCCCAGACAATTTCGAAAACCTGTACTGTGTAATTACAGACTGTATTAGATTCAAGTTAAAATTCAAAAGAACTGTACTGAGTTTCTTCAGTTGCGGAATTCTTCTCAGTATTGACTGCACTTGGAATTCTGCCAAGTGAATAATCTTTATTATGACGACTTAATTCATTCTTTTATCAGTTTCTTTTGAAATGAGGAAATGGAGGAATTTGTAAATAATTGATTCTTTCCATATCCGATTTGAAAAGTTCTTTCAGTGTTAGATATCCCATTGATCGAAGAAGGCTATAGGCTATATATCATCATGCTATGACTAATAGGAGCGGAGCAGCGCGAGCGAAGCCGGGGCGAGCCGTTAGTTAACTATAAATGGAAACATAAAAGGATTCCGACCAGTCACTTCGAAGTCAGTTAAAATGGTAATTAATTACACGACTCTGTACTGCGAATTCAGATTTTTTACCTCTAAAATACTTGAAGCTTCGTGTCGTCTAACCAAACCATTAAATCTAAGTAGTCAAAACAGAGTCAATGTTCTATGTATTTGTCAAACACGACATGCCCCAAAAGATATGATCTATAGCAAAATAAGCACTTTTCAAGGCTACATACACAATCACTGGCTGAATATTGACGAAACATTACATAGCAACCTGTAGGAATAAAGAGGCGTGGCTTATTTGCCACATTGTCCGCCACCACCAATCACGGTCGAATATTTAAATTGGGAACGCGTGACGATGCGTCGCTCTATTTGTAATGTCAAAAGTTGACGTATAGTCAAAATCAAAACAGTGTTATACAGGCTGGTTGTATTTTTTAACTCTTTTATTTTGCTTATAGAGGTAAAAAATTGAATTCTTCTGTTTTGTCTTTTATTATTAGATTACAAAAGTAACTAGTTACGCCCATCACTGCTATCTAAGCATGCCTACAAATATTAAAAAATAATACATTACCGAATGATATTTTTATGAAACTCAAGAAGGCCCATATTTGGGCTTTCTCCTTTATTTATAGTTTTTATATACAGTAGAAGCTTTTTATTCGCGCTTCCTTCATTCGCGTTTTCACTATTCGCGGATTGAAAAAATGCGACTCAAGTCCTATATTCGCGGCTTAGATTTCTTTATTCGCGGATTGGATCGGTACCTCGGTACATATATAGTTGTCCCTAAATAAAAAGCATCCGTTGTCAACGCGTCAAGAGATAAATAAAATAGACCTTATTACAGCTAAACTTAGATTGTGTTTTCAAAAGCTAACGGGGCGTTGTTTGTTTCGTTCGACGGTTCATTTGAGGTAAAGTCGCCTTCGCCGCGGTCGGTGTCTTTAAGTATGTAAACAAACTGAAAATTTAGATTATTTTAGATAAAACAAACTTGTTACTCAAAACATAAAGTCTATTATTGAATGTTGACCCTTGCCTAAACCTGAAGATATTATGTAACTTATCAAAATGTATGGTCTTTATGTTTTTAAATTAAACTAATTTTTTTTTGGAGGGACCTTGATACCGCCTAGGAACGTTTCCTTTTATAATTCTATAAAAATTACCATTCCATATTCACGGTTTTTATATTCGCGGCATATTTACGGAACGTATACCTCGCGAATAAAGAGCTTCTACTGTACTTTAATGAAGATTAAATCATCCTGTATGCGACCTGTGTCATTAAGGGTCGCGTGTCGCATACCACGAGGCCAACATGAACCCAAAACGCACTTTTATATTTACCTAAATATAATATACCTACATGTTATGAACACCTAATAACCATCACGGAGACATAACAACTAAGGGTTGGCAACGCATCTGCATTGACCTCTAGTTTTTGTTTAGCTGTCTATAGGCTGCAGTTATCACTGAACATCCATATCAATTACAAACTTGATTGCCATATGAATATGGAAAAAAAAAGTGTTGAAACACTTTTTTTTTTTTTCAAATACGCGTATATTCACAGCCCCACAGTAAGTCGTACTCACAGCCCCACAACCTGTGTCGTGGGTGCCGTTGTACACATACAACACATACACAAACATCCAGACCCGAAACAAATATCTGTAGGCCATACAAATATTTGTCCCGGTGCGGGGATCGAACCCGCGACCCTTCGAATCAAACGGTCTTTTCACACCGCTGGAGTAACCGGGAATTAAAGAGCATCAGCATCAATAAAATTATGAATGTATTTTCCACCACTCTTCATCATAATGATCAAGCAAGTCGTGGGCGACCCTGTCTGAGAAATAAGGGTTTAAACTTTTGTACAATCGATAAAATCTAAAATATAAACTCCAACTCACAAAAGTACTACAAAACCTACTGAACTATAGCAAACCTTGGCAACACCCTTCGATTAAAGGTTAGACCACGACGACTTTGAACTTCGCTTACTAATTATATTTCTAATAACTAATGATACCTTGATCAGTAATGCAAAAACAGAGTCGATCACGATTTGCTCGACATTTTGGGAAGAAAAAAATAGTTTAATTCATTGTAAGGAAAAAAAATATATTTCACTCGTAACAGAGTTTTCGTGATAAATTTTTTACCCCTTTCGGGTCCTTGTGCGTTCCCGAAGACGCATATTTTTTTGGTTACACACAAATTCTCGCTAATGCATACGGGCAACTTTGTTATATTTTTTGGTCTGGATGCGCGTATCGTTTTTTTTTTTCAGTTTTAAGTTTGGTGTTTTTATGATGAATTTGTAAGTTATTTCGTGGAGGTAAAATGGGCTTACATTTGTCATAGTGCAAATTGTGAAATGGTCATTGCCGTCTTGCCTGTATCTGATACAATCTCTGAGTAGGTGATCGATAGTTTGGGTAGTAGTGTTATCGCATGGGCATGTATCGGTAGGCGTAATGTCAAAACGATGCTAAAACTGTTCATGACATCCGTGATAGCTGGCCCCCTCTGTTGTAGTATAATATGTAGGTAGAGGTAGGATAAGTACCTATACAGATCTAATGGAATAAGAAACTGAATAGAAAATTAACAATATATGTACACTAAACCTAGTCATGCTGTACTGTGATTCGATCTGATTGTTTATAAATGCCGTATTCGTCCATCTTTGAGTTAAAAATAAGAAAGCTATCATAAAATTCGGACAAATGCAAAATTTCGATTTTTGCATACGTCATATACCCAAAGTCCGGCTGCATCTAGTTTTAGCCAGTTCAAACAAGTAGCCATTCAATAATGTTCTATTTCGAGATTTCCATTTTGTCCTCTTTAAGATCCAAGGAAGCGTAAAATATCAACTTGGAATCAAAGAAAAAAATAGCCTTGTTACATCAGTGAGCAGGACTGTTAATAAAAAAACAATCATGACCCAAAAAACCGTCACCTTTCAAAGTCGGTTAACAATAATCTCGCAAGTTCAAGATTGTCGTGGTCAAACCGTACACGTAGGTACGTTGTATTGTAATAAAACAAAAGCAAATTTGTTCGACTAGGAAAACAAGTGTAATGTGTTTATTACACCATTGATTTTATATTAACAAAATATTTTTTTCTAATGAACAAGCTACTAGGCTGTAGAACCCTATTATAGTAGGGGAGGAAGCCCAAGAGGGGATTTTTGCCAGCCCCGGATCTAGGAAGGGGCAAACCCGGGCCTATGCCCCGAGCGGCAAGTTCAGAGGGCGGCCAAATTCATTATAAACCAACGAATTGACTCATAATTTAGATATTTAACTTTGACCATAGAATAAATAACAGCAATTCATGCATTATTTCCGGAAGACTTTTTATGTCTTAGCGGACATCTGATAGCTGAAATTATAAAGATGATAAAGGTATAAAAAAATAGAATTGGGCGGGGCCGGCATATTTGTTTTTGCCAGGCCTAAAAAAATTGAAGATCCGGCTGATTTTTGCAGTTTTTTTTTTATTGTTATGGCATCGCTATTACGCATATTGCCAGTATCAAGTAAAACGATATTTCGTATTCGTAATAAGCAACGTAAAAGTCAGACAGTCAATTTATCAGTCAGTCAGACAGAGTCACAGTCAGTAATTCAAGTAAAGCGATGGCTACTTTACCAGAACATTTACAATGAAGTTTTGGAGGCAACCTGATAGGCCGTGTTTTCGCACTGTTATTCTATTTCAATTTACACGGGCACAGTAAGAACGAAAGAGAGAAAAAGAAACAAAATGCCACCAACTTTATTTAATATAACTCAAAAATGCACCAAGAAAACGAAATAAAATAAGAGCAGCGGAGCACGCGGGCGTAGGCACCACCGCATTACCTAATATACTTGCCGCTAAATGGTAGTGTTTAGTACTATCGTGTTCCGGTCAGGTGGTAATGTACGGCCCTGTAATTTCCGGCACAGAGGCATAACCTTAGGCCTCAGGAGTGGTAACGCATCTGCATTTTGACCTCGGTCTTTGTGTGGGTGTCTATAGGCTGCAGTCATCACTTAACATCAATGTGAACTGCAAGCTTGTTAGCCACAGACGTAGCACCGAACTCTACCATTAACGGTATACATTAGGTAGGTACTGCAGTGGTTCATGGTTCCTAAGCCCCGAGCTCTATCACTATAGGTCTACCACTATACTTTGCGTTAACCAAGTCGTCGTATAAAAGGAAATTCAATCATTTATCAACAAACAGTTTAAGAGTACTAACAAGAATTCCCACAGTGGGAAAAAAAAGATTTCCTAGACAATGACTACTATGCAAGACTACAAGTTATTGTGTTGCAATTTTATGAGATTCTCAACCTTAGTCTACTGCAATACGGTCTATTTTCTTTTAATAGGTGTTTTTCATTATTCAAGTTCTGCAACACCTGTGCAAAGTACCTACATTTATTATGTGGCCTATATGGTTTCTGAGAATTTTTAAAATACATACAAGATCTAATGGTGCTGCGGCCATACTTTCTTACTGATGTACCTACTCCACTCACTGGACACACGTATACTTTTTTTTGGTGGCAGAGCTCCAGTGACGGAGCTCTACCACTAGCCGAGATAGTCAGGTTACGGCCCTATAATTTCCGGAATAGAGACCATAATGCCTTAGACCACAGACCTTTAGGTGTGGCAACCCATCTACATTGGAATATCTGTGGATGTTTACACCTATTACTTACATCAGGGTTTCTCGAAGTGGGGTACGCGAACTCCTAGGGGTTCGCGACAAGATTTAGGTAAGGCGACCAACCGTCCCGGATTTTGCGGGACCGTCCGGATGCTGGATGTAATCCCGCTTTGCAAGAATTAATAAAATAGTCCCGCTAAACGTTGGATGCGTCGCGCATGTCCTGCATTTGATGCATTGACGTACCTACCAAGGCTATTTTTTTTCTAGGTAATTCACAACCACACAGACACGTTTTAATGTACGGCCCTGTAATTTCCGGCACAGAGGCATAACACCTTACGCCTCAGGAGTGGTAACGCATCTGCATTTTGACCTTGGTCTTTCTGTGGGTGTCTATAGGCTGCAGTCATCACTTAACATCAATGTGAACTGCATGCTTGTTTACAAATTCCATAACATAAAAAAAAAAAAAAAAAAACGCACATAAAACATACACTACGCTACACTTACACACGCATGCAAGCAACAGCGGTTTGCGTGTGTGTATGTGATCGCTTTCCATTTGTACTAATTTTGTGAGTTTTGTGTTTTTATGTAATTTTGACTTTTTGTGGAAGTTTTTTCAGTATACGTACCATACTGACAAAACATCCACAAAAAGTCCCGCATACTATTTTCAGAAAGTTGGCCGCCTTAGGGTTAGGTACTGTAAATCATCTTGATGCCGAGTCAAAATTATGGTTAAAATTGACAAAAATTACTCATTATTGACATTGGTAGAGCTCCAGTGACGGAGCTCGCGGGCGTAGGCACCACCGCATTACCTAATATACTTGCCGTTAAATGGTAGTGTTCAGCACTATCGTTTTCCGGTCAGGTGGTAATGTACGGCTCTGTAATTTCCGGCACAGAGGCATAACACCTAATGCCTCAGGAGTGGCAGCGCATTTACATTTTGACCTCTGGTCATTGTGTGGGTGTCTATAGGCTGCAGTCATCACTTAACATCAATGTGAACTGCACGCTTGTTTGCCACTTTTATAACATAAAAAAAAAAAAGAAACAAGCGCACCTATCACAATAATAGTAGTAAAAATACGAGTATATTTCTCTTGGCACTTTATTTGTTACCTTTTATTGAAATAAAAACATTATTTTCTTCAACAGTCTATTTTATTGTTTTCTTTGGAGGAAGAGGGGAAGGGGTTTATATGAGTGGTTCACTGTCACTTAGATACCTTTTTTTTTAATGTAATGGAAGTGGTAAACAAGCATGCAGTTCACATTGATGTTAAGTGATGACTGCAGCCTATAGACATCCACACAAAGACCAAGGTCAAAATGCAGATGCGTTACCACTCCTGAGGCCTAAGGTCTTATGCCTCTGTGCCGGAAATTACAGGGCCGTACATTACCACCTGACCGAAACACGATAGTGTTGAACACTACCATTTAGCGGCAAGTTTATTAGGTAATGCGGTGGTGCCTACGCCCGCGAGCTCCGTCACTGGAGCTCTACCACCAGTAGAAAGTATACTTTTCAACAGGGGAACGTAGAGCCAAATTTGAAAAACCCTGATTTACATGACCGGAACACGATAGCTCTGAACATTACCATTCGCTAAATGGAGATAAAGTATTACGTATTGATGCGTACGCTCGCGAGCTCTTTCACTGTAGCTCTACCATCAGTAGAATATTGATCTAAACAACAGAACCACTGTTTTTGTATTTATAAACATAAACATAGAATTCTGCTCTAAAGTTTAGTAACAGAAACCAGGCCATACAAACTGGTATGAACCACGCCAAGCTGTAGTGAGGTGCGATAAGGAGTATCGATATTTATTTTCAATTTAACTCTTGTTTAAAGGGAACTAGTATTTCGCCGCGTTTTCACTCAAGTTAATCCTCATTTCTTGGTTATGGTGGAAAAATTATCTCTTTTACTTTTAGGGTTCCGTAGTAAACAAGGCTACATAGCCTAATTTTGGTTTTGAATGCTAAACCGCCGACGGACAGACAGACAGACAGACGGACATATACACCTTAATCACGCCGACAAAGTGGTAGAATAAAAACATGAAAAAAAAAATTTAGGGTGGGTACCTCCCCTACATGTAACGCGCGGTTAAGGCTTGGGCAAACCAAGCGCAGGGCAGTAGCAGCGCTGTTTGAATGCGGGCCCGCCCAAGTTTTAATACAAGAAACTCTTTGAACTGCGTCACACTAAATTTGAACGCGAGCCCGCGCTCAAACTGCACCGCGCCGCGCCGCGCTGCAACTGCCGGACGACAAACCAGGCGGCGCGGACGCGGGACAGGCGCAGCGCAGGGCAGTGCAGAGCGCGGGCCGACGCTGTTGTATTACTATGGCGGTCATTTTGTCACGACACACCGAAGGCAGTGCAGCGCAGCGCATCGAGAGCGGTAGGCGACTGTTGTATTTTTTTACAATGGCGTGATGAACATCAGTGAAAAGATAATCGAATTAGTGCGTAAAAATAAATGTTTGTATTATTTCCGATTTGGCTTATTTTTGATTGAGCTGTCTTTCGCAATCTTCAAAAGAACTTTTGGGCATTTTTTCACATATTTTCAGAATATGTGAAAAAAAAATTTTCATGACTTTCCAGCTCTCTGCAGAGACGATGAAATTCCCCATATTCTTTTTTCTTGTTTTGATATCATAAACGAAAATTCTTTTTTTTTGCCTAAGAGCCAAAAACACCATGAATTTTTCATGTCGTCTGACATCTTGCAGCCTTCTGCCTGCCGCACACGTCAAACTGAACGCGGTTTAAACGCGGTCACGCGTTGCAACCGCTTGAAAACTGCTGCTGCGTTCAGTGTGCCGACTCCCT
This sequence comes from Macrosoma leucophasiata, assembly GCA_036365455.1. Taxonomy (NCBI): domain Eukaryota; kingdom Metazoa; phylum Arthropoda; class Insecta; order Lepidoptera; family Hedylidae; genus Macrosoma; species Macrosoma leucophasiata. The sequence goes on along the minus strand of JAWQUS010000022.1, from coordinate 4,501,832 downwards.
GCAACTGTCCTGCGTTTGGTTTGCCGAAGCCTTTAATTTTTTTATTTTTTGTTTTCTATATAGTGCGGCATATCGTTGTATCGGAAAGGTCTTTCATAAATGTTAGGGATGTGTAAACATATTTTTTTCGATTTAGTTATCTATTCGTGATTATATATGGTACCTTCAGACATTTACATAAAGATCATGGTCAAAATGCAGAGACGCGATACCACTCCTGAGGCCTAAGGTAATATGCCTATATGCCGGAAATTACAGAGCCGTACATTACCACCTGACCGGAACACGATAGTGCTGAACACTACCATTTAGCGGCAGGTATAGGTAATGCGGTGGTGCCTACGCCCGCAAGACCCGTCACTGGAGCTCTACCACCAGTAAAGCTTTCTGATTGTGAAAGAATTTTCATGTTCGTTCAGTATTTCCGAACATTGGCCCCTTCAAACAAACAATCAAAGTTACATACATTACCTCTTTATATAATACTAGCGGCCCGCCCCGGCTTCGCCCGCGCTGCTCTGCTCCTATTAGTCATAGCGTAATGTAAGCTATCCTATCTCTCAAGTTGGATCGAACTGCACATGGTGTGCGAGTTTTAATATAATCGGTTAAGTGGTTTAGGAGTCCATTGAGGACAAACATTGTGACACGAGATTTATATATATTAAGATTAGTAGGTATAGAAAACATAATAAGCGCTAAGCGCACTCAAGCTACCTATTATGAAACAAAAAACAATAGAACAAACATAAATTTTTGTTCCGCTGTGTAATTTCAAAACTACGAATTGATTGTTATTCGTAGTTTTAAAATGAACGTTATTGGTTTTCCCCAGATTCCATAAATCTCACATAAAAACATTTTTTGTAAAAAAAAAACACGTTTATTTTCCTCTTGACAGCACTGGTCTCAATTTAATTATATTAAATTGTTACCTACCTAGATTTTAACGCCTTACAGACCGTGAAGTGTGATTTATGTATATGTTCATTGCATACATAAATCACAGTGAGTATTAATAAGCATACTATTTAGTTTACATACATGTTGTCCAGTTTAGGACTATAATTACTGTATTGAAAGACGCAATGCAACTCACCAAAAAATTCTGGAAGACCACCTTTTCAGTTATATGATTCAATAAAGTTCATCAATTAAACTCCGTTTTTACACAGACACTTCAGAGTCATTGGTTTTAGGCTTTTACTTAATAAAAAGAAAATTCACAAAAAATGCATCTCGAATTGGCGGCAATTTTCAGGTAAGTGTTTTCTCTCGACGCCGCTAGCCGCGTGGCGCTAGTCTCGCCTTGACGTATGAAGGTGCCACGAACTCCTTGGTTTAGGCACGACACGGAGCTCGATGGCGCGTGAATTTGAATTCGCGCCGCGGTGGTGGTTGGTGATATGATTGGCATTGCTTATGAAAACCCAACACATGTACTATCACAAAACTGGCTACTTGATCGCATAGGCAACTAAAAATAACGAAATAAATGCTATGTTTCATTGACTTTGATTAATGCTAAGGCTATACTATGCCTTAACAGTGCGGTGCGGCGCCGCAACGAAATTTATTCGAGGTATAAGATGCCACACTAGCGGTGCGGTACAACGCTGTTAACATCGTGAATAATCACGTTCGATACTCTTACAATACTGCGGTGGCGGAACGTTGTCACTCCGGCGCTTGTGAGAAGACGTTGCACGTCGGCCTAATGCGTCGTGTGACATGGTATAAAAGGCTATTTATTATACGACACGGTATTCAGAGTCCGGCAGAAAGGATGGGCGTGGCCTCGCGTCGGATTGCCGCTTATTACACTATCCGATCGACAGGACCCTAACTCAGTCACAGTACAAATATGAACAGTATGGAAACTACGTGCAATACGTTGAAACGGCGCAATCACACAAACATGCGCATCAATGAGGCCCCTAAGCTGTTCTCGCGGTGCTGCAGCTCCGTCGATGCGCATATTTGTGTGTGTGTGCCGTTTTGAACGTTTTGTACGTAGTTTCCATACTGTTCATATTTTTACTGTGTATAGTTAGGGCGTTAGGCTGACCGGGCCGCTCCGGTCGCCTTAATTAGGGCACTAACTCCCTAAATGTTATTACACTACCCTGACCCTTGCTATCGTACCATGAATACCGTGACGTGTAAGAAGTCCAATAGTAATTTATAGTGGTAACACACGTGCGGATTTGGTATGGAGCGGTCAGCGGATTCGGTACGCTCCGAACCAAATCTGGCCGTGTGTAGGAGTAGGTAGGAGTCCGGCGGACAAAATTATTATTAATCAAGTCCTATGCGGTCCGCTCGCGCGGTTTTGTCCGAATGGAATGGAATGGACCGAATCCGGTCGTGTGTTACTAATCTATACTTATTATTTTATTTTTATATTAATATTAAAAAGCTGAAGAGTTTGTTTGTTTGCTTGAACGCGATAATCTCAGGAACTACTGGTGCTATTTGAAAAATTGTTAGATAGCTCACTTATTGAGGAAGGCTATAGGCTATATAACAAAATGCTAAGATAAATAGGAGAGGGTAGTCAACCGCGCGAAGCCGGGGCGGGCCGCTAGTGTCATATATTTAGGGACATTGCGGTATTATTCCGGCGCCGTACCGCATCGTGTGGCCGTACTGTAAGCGGAGAGTTTCCTGACTCTACTTAACACACCTAGAGTTATCAAAGTGTTATAAGTTACTTCAAATTTAGTTTTATCAACTAGGTAAATGAAACAATTTTTACTGATGGTAGAGCTCCAGTGACGGAGCTAGAGGGCGTAGGCACCACTGCATTACCTAATATACTTGCCACTAAATGGTAGTGTTCAACACTATTGTGTACCGGTCAGGTGGTAATATACGGCCCTGTAATTTCCGGCACATTGGCATAACACCTAAGGCCTCAGGAGTGGTAACGCATCTGCATTTCGAGCTTGGTCTTTGTGTGGGTGTCTATAGGCTGCAGTGCAGTCTATAGTATTACATTTTTCGGATTTTCAGACAGATTTGCCGGAACGAAATTCGCGGTAAGACTGCATTTAACGTTATTAATTTGTTAACAACAAAAACAATCGATGCGGAACAATCGACAACAGCCCATCACTCAACCTAATCGGACATTCCTCAATGGCTGTCCCTGTAGCAATTTAAGATAATAAATCGTCAAATATGTAATCTGACCGCGACATGTGGAGGTATGATGTGCCAAGCCCACATTTTTTTTATGTCATGAAAGTGGCAAACAAGCATGCAGTTCACATTGATGTTAAGTGATGTCAACAGGCTCGCCACCTGTTACATGGGCCAAAACGTAACCGGCGAATCGTGGTTGTTTGCATGTATGTTTCAATGCATGCATTTGGGATTACAGCTGAGGCGGGTCGTTAGTCACTATAGATGTGATAGAATACCTACCAAATGCGAATACTTTGTCAATTGGCTTACACAAAAACTATTGATAATCTTCTTCTTCTTCTACTCGTGTCAATGGCCTGTCATAGTCATACTCTAGCGGACAAAAAATTTGACAATTTCACAGCGGCATCCGTAGCCTCCATTAGGTCTCTTCTTGTGCAACTGTTGGGGCACAGTGGGCAGGAGAGCAGATGTATCATATCCTGCTTTGGAGCACCGCAGTCACATTCTGGTCCTGACAAATAGCCCCATCTAGCCATGTTTGATCTACAACGACCCACTCCGGTGCGTAGTCGGTTTAGCGTTCGCCAAATAGGCCATTGCAGATTGGAACCCATTGATAATCATTAGTTCATACACAACAATCGACAACAACCCATAGAAAGAAAGAAAGAAAAAAAGCATTAATTGGAGCAGCCGACTTAATATGCCGCATTTAAAAAAAAACACTAGAAAAAACATTTTAAATGTAAATACTTAACACGACAAACAAAAAAAATACTTTAAAAAATGGTTAAAAAAAAAAGAAAAAACTCTTATATTTAAAAAAGTACCTTGTACAGTAGAAAATAAATAATCAAGATCCCACCACGGCTGCACCAAATAGTTTCCAGTTCAGCATTATGTCAAGCCGGAGCCCGACGCTGGTTTTCAACAGGAAACTACTCTGTGGGACACGGATATCACTGAACGTAATCAGGAATTCCCCAATAGCAATTCCTAATTCAAGATAACACGCTTCAAATTTGTAATCTGACCCCAAAATGGCGACATGTGGACGTAATTGACTATGACCTGCCAGAAACTGCCGAAAATAATGCTCTTGGTTTGAATGATCTATACATCTATTATCCACTTATATACCTATATAACCGCTTTTTGTAAAGGAGACCATAATGTATGGAATTTGGGCCCACACCTTGTACCTACTCTATATTGAGAGAAGAAGCATAAAATACTAAATCACTTCAGCTATTGAAATCGTTTATTATACCTTCAATTAATTGTCGTAACTCTATTTCAAAAACAAGAATGTCATAGTACAGACACAGTCTAAAGAAAACGAACGTTTTAATTTCATACAGTCATCCAACGAACGTGTAATGTCAGAGCAATCGTGCGGGGCGTACGACGCGAGGGAGGGAGGGGGCGGTACCAAGTAGCCCATACAAGAACTCATCATTCACTTCGTCATCTACTTGGTACTCAGCGATAAGGGGTGCGAGATTAAAAATTTATTTTACTAAGATTTTGGAAAGATGATATTGAAAAATTTGATGTTGACTTTACTGTTAATATTTTAGTCTAATTTTAATTTCTTAATAATGTCTGTTATATTTTACACTTTATGTACATACCTACTTACTTCACTTACAACGAAAAAATATTTAAAAAAACCTTTTTTTTATTGTATGTATTTGATATTCGGCTTATATTGGACGGAGTTAAGAACGTATGGATGAATATTAGAATCGGTACATACATTATATATATATATATATATATATACATATATTGTTAGACCGCCCAACTGGAATACTGGAAGATTGATGATAGAGTGGTAAATTGTTGATAGGTTGAAATATTCACAAATTGGTAGATTTTTTTATTTTCTGGAGGCTTCCCAGCACCTCAAAGTTTAGTTATGTGCCCGGAGACGTCAACAGGCTCGCCGCCTGTTACATGGGCCAAAACGTGACCGGCGAATCGAGGGTGTATGCATGAATCCATTTACCACTGCCTACCCCTTAAGGGATTACAGGCGTGATGTTTTTAGGATTTTTGTATATGTTCAACGTAAACTGTCGCATTACAAGCAACGTAAATAAAAACCAAACACGTGACAACCTTAATGAATTTGCGTTTTTATGGGTGAAGGCGGAATATTGTAAAACTTCAAAGGCGATAAACTACTGTATGTGCTTATACTGTGGTACAGATATGATGACATACTGTTGTCATACAAGACATAAAATAAAATAAATATAACTACGTTTAGAAAAACCGACTTCAAAAATGAAAAGTAAAAAATAATAAAGATTTAATTGTAATTAGGTATATAATATCTATTATTTATATGTGCTATTTACTAATAGGTTTGAAGTCGGTGCCAAGCCTTAAACAAATAATTATATTTTAATCACTTAAATATGAATACGAGCAAATTAATACACTGCACAAAACGTAACCGACGAATCGTGGGTGTTTGCATGTATGCTTGAATTCATGCATTTACCTCTGCCTACCCCTTCGGGGATTACAGGCGTGAAGTTACGTTTTAATACAATGAAATGCCTACTTTAGTGATTTTGGCTTGGCGCCGACTTCAAACCTATTAGTAAATAGCACATGTAAATAATAGGTAGTATATACCTAATTACAATTAAATCTTTATTATTTTTTACTTTTCAGTTTTGAAGTCGGTTTTTCTAAACGTAGTTATATTTATTTAATACTTTTTAGTTTATTGCTGCATTGCCAATTAGATTAATGTTCACATCTGTTAAATTTGTAAAATCTCTCTAAAACTAAAACTCTTTTAGCTTCGTGATAATTAAATTAGATTGTTTAGGTGTGTCGAAACAAATTATTACGCGACTATACGAAATCAATTTAAAAATTTTATCCACGAAGGAGTAAATAAGCTGTGTTGTGTGGTCGATGAGTAAATGTGTCATTGTCACTTGTTGTCATCTTGTTGTCAGGCGCATTAGGACTATCTTTTTTTTTTAATTGTTTTACGGCCACGGATTCAAGTCCCTAACAGCCAATCTTCAGTATTTTTTTTTCTTCATTTCTTATGATAATGAATATCCACATGGAAGATGACGATGATTGGATGCTTCCATGTGAAGTATGATGAGATGGCTCCAGTAAAGTGATGGGGACTTTACTAGGAGACCTTGCGAAGTTTTGGAGGCAACATGAAAAATCACTTTTCACTTCATAATATCACTTTCCTACATCCGTGAACGTTATCGAATGTTTTATGATAAAAATCCCACCATTTTTACACATAAAAACGCGACAATACACTAATTTTGAAAATAATATCACGCAGCGACACAGCTCTTTTCCGCGTTCCCGCCAAAAAACTCTTAGGACTATCTAGGACGTCAGTGGATTCAACGCACTGTATGACAACTCGCCGTCTATTCTAATTCCTTTAGTCTGAGGTGAAAGTAAGTAAAAAAATGCTCATAAAATAAAAACTGATGGGCCTATCTGAATCAAATGTTTGTGGGACCAATTTGAAACTATTCCGCATCAAACAAAAGAGGAATTACGTAAATCGGTCTTGAAATCTCGGCGAAATTCGCGTACATACATAATATATATATATATATATATATATATACCACCCGAATTGAGAACCTTCTCGTTTTTTGAACTCGGTTAATAAATAGGTATTTCCGACAAAAAAAAAACCATTCAAATTATTTTTGAATGTTTTCCATGATTCTACGTGTTTTTCTCTATATTTTGACATAGTATACAAGGTGCGGGCCCAACTTGGAGCATATCATATCGGTTTAACAAATAGTTATCGCAAAATTTACAAAAGATCTCTAACATTTACGCGTCAAACTAGTACAAGTACCTACAGCTTACAGGATGTATTAATGTATTATGGCCGGTCCTATTGTGTGCCCATCGCGTCCAGTCGCCGAGTTAGGATAATACAGCTCCCTTGACATCTACATTATTGTCCAATAGAGGTCTTGCAACACTTCTAGATTGTACTAGAAAGTTCTTGTTTTGTTTATGTTATGAAGTGATAAACAAGCGTACAGTTCGCATTGATGGTAAGTAAAACTGTAGCCTATAAACATTTGCATGAAACGAGAGATTTCAATGTAGCTGCGTGATTCTCCCCTGGTGTTGCAAATGTTCATAGGCGACACTTATTTTTTTAATATAATGGCATCGCTATTACGCATATTGCCAGTGTCAAGTAAAACGATATTTCGTATTTATAAAGCAGCGTAAAATTTTGTATAATAGGTATAGTCATCAAGTATAATATGTTAGTATCAAGTATATAAGTTATCAAGTATAATATGTCAGCCAAGTGAGTTACAGTCAAGTTATTCGAGTAAAGCGATGGCTACTTTACCAGTACAATTACAATGAAGTTTCGGAGGCAATCTGAAAGGTCGTGTTTTAGCACTGTTATTCTATTTCACTATACACGGGCACTGTAATAAACCTATATCAAATAAAATGCCACCAAACTTTATTCAATAAAACTTAAAAATACACCAAGAAAATAAAATAAGAGCACCATACGCCTCTTTCAAGGTTCCCGCCAAAAACCCTGGGCATTCATATATAATTTTTTTTTTAATTTAATGGCATCGCTTGTTATGCATATTGCCAGTATGAAGTAAAACGATATTTTGTATTCGTAATATGCAACGTAAAAGTCAGAGTCAGTCAATTTATCAGTCCGTCAGTCAGAGTCACAGTAATTCGAGTAAAGCGATGGCTACTTTACCAGAACTTTTACAATTAAGTTTTGGAGGCAACCCGAAAGAACGTGTTTTCGCACTATTATTCTATTTCACTATACACGAGCACTGTAATAATCCTATATCAAACAAAATGCCACCAACTTTATTTAATATAACTCAAAAATACACCAAGAAAATGAAATAAAATAAGAGCACCATACCCCTCTTTCAAGGTGCCCTCCAAAACCCCCATTCATAATTAATGGCTCCGATTTCGCATTGTTTTTTTTAAAAATAAAACCCAATATCTATAGCTACCTATATTGTACTCGAAATACGAAAATGTAGAGTATGGACTATGAATCATACTTTTTAGACAATAGAGTTGTGAGCTTTACAAACTATTGTGTTAATTGTATTTTTTTTTTGATAGAGCAATTTTTTGTGATATATTTTTTTAGGTAGGTACTGTTTTTGTGATCGATTATAATACACTGTTACATCGCATTTTTTTATTAAACATGTATCTATATCGTATTGTATATTTCAATGAAAATTTAGAGAATATGAACCATGGTACGTTTTAGAGTTGAGAGCCTTACAAACTTTTGTGTTTATTGTGTTTTATTTAATAGAGTAGTATTTTGTGACTTTTTTTACCAAAGTACCCAGTACCTACTATTTTTGTGAGGGATTATAATTTAATAACTATAGGTACCTACCTACGCAGTTTTCGCAGTGTTTTTTATAACAGAACACGTACTAGTATCGTATTGGATACATAAATAAAAATGTAGAAACTGAACTCCTATGTTGTGTTTTAGAGTAAGGAGCTTTATAAACTTTTGAAATTTTCCTTTTATTTTATGATATTTAAAGTTGAGGTACTATACAACTTTAATATCCTATTATCTATGTTAAAGGTAGAGTTCCATATATTTTTAATTTGTTTTATGTAATTGAAGTGGTAAACAGTGCAGTTCACATTGAAGTTAAGTGATGACTGCAGCCTATAGACACCCACACATAGATCAAGGTCAAAATGCAGATGCGTTACCACTCCCGAGGCCTAAGGTGTTATGCCTCTGTGCCGGAAATTACAGGGCCGTACATTACCACCTGACCGGAACACGATAGTGCTGAACACTACCATATAGCGGCAGGCATTTTACCAGGAATAATGATTAAATTTCCGTATAGATATGGCGTAATCAATCGATAGATTGAAAATCAGCGGGTTAAAATTCACGAGGCGATTTCATCTTAAAAACATGTTTTATATCGAATTTAGTAATAAAATTCGAGCCATTTAGATATGACCTTTACACGCGTGTTAGAGAAAAATGTTTTGAACTCTGCGTCATCGTTGTCATTCGAACTTTTATTGTTTTATATCTATAAAATATGACGATAAATGTTGCAGTTCTAAATATAGCTTGCATCGTGTTTGATAGAAAGTGGGCCGTAAACCCTTTCCGGCTTTCCGTTTACCTTTATAGAATCTAGAGATTTTTTAAAACAATCTCCACAATTTTAAAATAATAAATATACATCTGAACAACACATGTTACCTTGATCATTTTTTGGGTTTGAAAAAGTAATTTGTCATTTATTTTTAAAGTAAAGACAAAAAAACAAAACATGTAAAAAGCTTTTGTACTTACTAAGGGGCGATAAAACGTTGATCATTCTATCCATTTTTCTAAAAACACTGTATCCAATGTTTTTATTTTCACTTTATATGGGTGTTTCAGCCTGTCCCCCATGTCGTTATGTGTTCTGTCCAGGGATACATGTATCACAGTTATACATAACTAGTATCACAAATCAGTGTCACCCAGCGCACTTTTTTTTCCGTATTTTGTATCCGATATTATGATTCCTATCACTATCGCTGTTGAGGCACTGTCTCACATGACAATAGCACTATCACCCATCACAATCACAATGATTTCAATGCACTTTCAACGCGAATCCACTGAATATGTTACTTACACTTAATTGAACGCTTCTTCGAAACTATTTCACTAACTTATCACGAATTTATTCCAAAATCGCACGACACAGTAACGTTGAACGTCAGCCAACAAAACAGGTTTGTTTTTTTTTCTAGTTGTTAGCTCTACCCATAACCACGTGATCGATTTTGTTGACCCAGTCCGAAAGTTTGCCGAAAGATGGCGCTGTACGGGTATAACGGTGAATTTTTAATTAAATTGCACATATTTTATGATTTATGTGCAAATAACCGTTAAATATTTGATGGCTTTGTGAATTCCATTGTGAATTGTTTTTTATGTTGGACTGATGGGGAAAAAATGAGATTAAGTCAATCTGGAACTCTACATAAAGCTCTACCATTAAAAATAATCTGATAACTTTGAAAAAAAATGTAATTTATATTCATTCTGGTGTTTTTCATTACATTTAAGACTTGAATAATATGTAATTTACAGTTAATTGTTTTAATTATTTTGATAATTAATTTAATATAAGAATATAACAGCGATTGATTTGCGCTTCTCAAATGGAAATCTTATTGAATTCAAATAATTCAATTGACCAATTTAAAGACATGATTTGTACCTACTATAATACAAAACGTAACTTCACGCCCGTAATGCCCGAAGGGGTAGGCAGAGATTAATGCATACATATACATACCAACACTCTCGATTCACCGGTTAAGTTTTGGCCCATGTAACAGATGGCAAGTTGACATCTTCAGGCAATTTTACTATAATATACAGTACGTAGGTATGTTGTTAGTGTGGAAACTTAAGATTAAGAAGAAACTAAGTATATTTTTCGTTATTCCCATATTACTTATTTAAAACTATAATTTTTAAAAAATCTAATTTTAGTTCAAATATAAACAATACTATTTTCTGTAACAATTGCAGGTTGATTGCAGGTTGACAATTCAAATTATGCATTATTAGGTTGGTTTACGGTCTGTAGCTCAAACTATTTCATATGAAGTATATTCTACGCAAATATTTGTCTATTTAAGGTAACTGACCTATGTAATAACCACAATTAATAATCTCCATAGAACAGCTGGTTATCATCCGAAACGGATTGGAGATCCATCATTATTTGAGGCAAATTATGTCAACAGTCACAAGTTAGGCATTCATCTTTGGAATTTTCTTTAAATATTAGATATGAATTGTATGTATAAATTTGTATATATATATACATATAATCTATATTTTAAATACCATATATATAGTTGCTGTATATGTGTTATATTTAAATTTATATACTATAGTAATGAATATAATTATCAAATCAAATCATTTTCCAGTCATAATTTCTAAAGGCAAAAATTTATGGACCTCCGGCCATGTATTGTACACAATATCATTAACAGGCAAAATCAATATAAAAACGTTTTTTACTGCATATTTTCACTTATTTAGCTTTGTTTGCAGTTACAAAATATTATTTTCAGTTAGAATTGCAACTCAAACCTACATGGCGAAAATGGCGGGCGATGACATTTTGACATTTTCATTTTTTAAACTGTTTTTTGATTTTATAGAAATTGGAGAAAAAAGTAATATTTTCTGAATACTATCGAAATCGATTTCATGTGTTAATACTAAGAACTTAAACTAATCGATTTCCAATTAAAAGAAGCGTCGGCTGTGTCGCCGCCATGTTGAATATGGTTGAAAATAATAAAATCGTTTAAATTAAATGTGGTAGTAACTCTAAAATATATACTTGAATAAATTAATTGCATTTTTTTCGGATTCTTCTTTAATTTACCCATTTTTTGACGACGTGTACGATCTAGAGCCGAGCTCGCAACATCTCCTTTAGACCCGTTTTGCACCTACATCGTTCCTTTCTTCATAACCCAAAGGTTGACTGGGAGATAATGCCTAGTGGCATTGAGTCCGCCTTTATGTACCCTAGTGCATAAAAATAATAAATAAATAAATAAAACATCACTACGCGTGTCATTATTGTGTTACCATAGCAACGATAATGACAACAAGAAACCTCATTTTCAAGCATTTGTAGTATAGTGATCTGTGATTTTTTTTGAAGTGTAGAAACACGTGAAGTGTTTTTTTGGTGTTTCAAATATAAAATAGATCTTTGGTGATTATTTTAATAGCAAGTTATATCTTTTTATTATCAACATAGATATACTTATCTCAATAAACAAAGTTATAAGTACAAGGTGGGTGTAGAAGAAGTAGAGTGTTTTGCAAAGTCGATGTTTGGTGCCCCACGGTCTATACTTACCCGTTGGGTATTTTGCGTGACATACATTTTAAAACTGACTGACTCAAATTATGACATACAACGAATTGGAATGAACTTCCCTCTGAGGTGTTGCCTCGGCGCTTTGTTATGGGGTTCTTCAACACTGGCGTCAAATGAGTCCTTTAGAGCTGGCAGCGCGTTGGCAACTCCCCTGGTGTTGCAAATGTTCATAGGCGATTGTGTTTACTTTCCATCAAGTGGCCTGTTTGCTTGTCTATCTGCCTTTTGTCATAAAACCTTACCTGTTCTTCACAATCTGCAATATTACATTATTTGCATCCGACGACCTTTGGACATTCACCGGACACTATTGATTTTTTTTAACAAACTTCGAGAGTGTCGATGGGTACCTTTATGTCATTGAGGTTCATACATAGAGCACCACCGGAGGGGAGTAGCCATATGCAGGCTTTCCCATCTGTCAAAGTACAAGCCCAAATGGGCCTATACCTGTCGCCTAGATGTTTAAATGTGTGCGTGAAATTGATTCTGTATTTTGTTTAAGTCAAGGTGTGAGTTTCGTAGTAATAGTCGATTTTTGTAGTGTGCGTGTGTGTCGCACGCATTTCCCCCCGCAAAAAATGACAGACTGTTTTGCATCTGGCTACTCTCCTCCAGTCCGCCGCGGGCGGTGGTCCGTGTTGCTCTATGGGTTCACATGTTCACATTTTCTGTATTCTATTTTAATTCCAATTTGTATCAGATCTAAGGATTTTGACAAAAAGAGCAACACTCTGAGTTTGTTTAGTAGCGGAGTTCTTCTCAGTAGTGCCTGCACTTGGAACTCTGCTACCTATGGGAGGGACTATATTTATGACGAGCAGATTTTATTTTCATTTTATGAAGGAATAAGCATTGGTGATTTATCGGATTTTTTGAAAATAATTTATTATTATAAGTCATCCACTATAGACAGATTTTAACCTGACAATGCAAAGGCGTGCTTGTAGACCAATTTGAAATAAATGTTTGAAGTTTGAAGACTCGGCAGCATGGTCTAGTAGTAGCCTGTACAGCTTCGCTTCCCAGGTTCAATGCTGGGCAAAGAAAGAGTAGTGTTATTGTCATTTGTCAGTTTTTGAAGTACGTATATGGCATAAATACAGATATACATATTGTCATAAAAGAATTAACACGGTGAATACCGTGATAGAAAATATCGCCCGCAAACCACAACGGACAATCAGCACCCGTTCACGAGTATGACGCATGTGGCAGCCATTGCTTTCCTTGACCATTTTGACGGGCAATGAGCAACCCGTCACACGACATGTTGAGAATGATTCTATTTGCCAATATTTCAGCTGCAGATAGTCCGAGAAGATCACAGTCATGCCGGAGTTAGTGGAGCAAATGTACTGTTCCCAACAGATCGTGATACCTCCCAAGTATCCCTACATACTGAAGAGGTACTGCAAAGGTACGTTGACAACCTAGATTTAGGGTCAGGGTTCAGGGTCCCAGATAAAAAGTCGATTGATGTTATCGACTTGACAAGAAGCTGATGTGGGCTTCCATTTGGATCAGCTGTGAGACTTACTCTGTTTTTTTTTTAATTATTGTGGTATTTCTTTTTGTATAATTGTACCTATGTACCTAATCCTCTGGATTTTTTTGTATCGTCATGTCCCTGTGCTGTCCAAATAAATGTTTTCTTTCTTTCGACGACCCGGTTAGTCCAGCGGTGTGAGACGACCGTTTGATTCGAAGGGTCGCGGGTTCGATCCTCGCACCGGGTCAAATATTTGTATGGCCTACAGATATTTGTTTCGGGTCTGGGTGTTTGTGTATGTGTTGTATGTGTACAACGGCACCCACGACACAGGTTTATACCTACTATGGGGCTGTAAGTGTAAGCGTATTTTATTTTTTTATTTTATTTTATTTCTTTCTCTCTATCTAGATCTAGAATAACTGTCGTTAGAGATTCATTTTCGGAGCTCCAGAGCTCGAGAGCATTAGTGCCTTTACTTAACATCTCACACTCTCTCTCATTTCAGCCAAAAGACCTCGATTGGATAAAGCCTTCCCCAAAAACGCCCATAACAGTGTTGTGCGTCATTAGGGGAGAAAAAGCCATAATCGCCATGCTTGGCAGGCGGATTGGCAATCAGAATCAGAATCAGAAACTCATTTATTCATTTAGGGTGACAGGAATCTCTTATGACACGTCAAAAACAAACAAAATGGTAGGTATAGGTCGCGCCACGTAAAAAGAACGCTGGAAGAAAGTAGAAGGGATGTGTTCGCGCATCGGTTCACTCGCGCACGAAAGTACTAGCCCTATTGGTTTATTTTTGATCTAGCTTTCGCTTGCGGTTTCGTGTATTGGTAGGCAGATTGAAAACGCCGCACCTCATACCACCAAATAGATCGATAAATCGTCTACTGCGCAGCTTGACCGCCAGCGTTCTTTTTACCTGGCGCGACCTATAGGTAGTTTTATCGCAGAATGCTGCTGTCCGTGCCACATTGTTATTTTTAGCTTCTGCTAGTGAAGTCTGTCAACTGAACAATGGTGGACAAACTTTTTCAATTGGGGGTATGAAAAGTGAGTACAATATTGTCAGATAGACAGCAGCGTCTCGCGATAAAACTGGTGGTAGAGCTCTAGTGACGGAGCTCGAGGGCATAGGCATTACCTAATACACTTGCCGCTAAATGGTAATGTTCAGCACTATCGTGTTCCGGTCAGGTGGTAAAGCCCTGTAATTTCCGGAACAGAGGCATAACACCTTAGGTCTCAGGAGTGGTAACGCATCTGCATTTTGACCCCTTGGTTTTGTGTGGGTGTCTATATGCTGCAGTCATCACTTAACATCAATGTTAACTGCATGCTTGTTTGCCATTTCCATTACATAAAAGAAACCGACATTGCGATCCACATGCCAAGTATAGCTATTAAGGACGCACAACACAGTTGTTGCTATCGTTGAGGCATTTGTCTACCAATGGATAACTTTCGGCTTAAGTGATAACGATGATGTACACCTATTCCGTTTGCATTCCAGCTGCAATAAAAACCCAGCCATACGACCTACTTCGCTGGTCTTTCGAATACTTCAAGGCATTGGCGCAACATAGACCACCACCCGTCAAGCTTCGTCTCGAATATCCCATATACAGCACTGAAGGTGGTCTCACCAGGGGATGCTTGAAGGTTATGGCGCAACAGGTGGGTATAGAGGTTTTATTTTTTCAATTTCTTATCATGTTGTTGTTGTCTATGGATTTCAAATTCAAATTATTTATTGCGTTATGTCATATGGGTACATAGGTGGTATTGCACAATGACACCCTGTTAGGGTATAGCAACATAAGAGGGGAAGCTTATGTAATAAGGGGAAAGTTAAATATTATCATTTATTTAGATTAAACAATATCATTTGAAGGTGTCGCTCAAATAATCCTGAATATTATAGTAACATTTATCGATGAGTAATTGTTTGATATTTTTAATGAATGTGTTTCGTCCTAGTCTTGGGGGTAACTCTTTCAGGATTTCACTATACCCGCGTGTCGCTGTATACTTACAATTTAATACACCCTATTGTACACCAGTTGAAGGAATTTTAAGAACAAGATCTTCGAAAGCGAAGAAAGTAAGGATGAGTTAGGCCAAGATAACGGAAACGTTCTTAATATGAGGAGGGGTCTGTGGTTGAAATAGTAGACTATAGGGAGAGTGCGGAGACGGATTGGTAATCACTTGAGGTGTTCACGAAATTTTGAAACATGGTCGTATTTTCGTAGACCAAATACTAACCGGATACAAAGATTTTGAAGCCTCCCAATTATATATAATAACTCCTTCAAACTTTATGAGTAGTACATTCGAGTAATAAATTTTGAAGATCAATCCAGTTATTTAGAAACACCAAATTGGACAGATCAAGAACTCAGGTTCTACGATTTCAGCTAGCAGGAACTCCAGAGCTACCACTATCTTCAGTCCGAGCAGCATGGAGGTCCTTCTGCCTGGACCCTCAGGAGTTGAAGCGTATATTGTGCCTCTGCGAAGTGTATCTGCGACAGGAGACCGTGTCTTATCTGCATTTTATAGCTGTTGCTGGTGGATTCTTGACTAAGGTATATTGCATTTTTTTTATGTTTCCAAGATAAGCAAACATGCTGCAGTTTTACATGGATCTTAAGTAATGACTGCAGCCTATGGACGTCTACACAAAACCAAAGGTAAAATTGCAGATGCGTTGCCACCCCTGAGACCTTACTTGTTATGTCTCTGTGAAAGTTATTACGGGGTCTTGTATTACTTACCATCAAACCGGCATGCCATCGTGCTTTACATTAGCATTTGGCGACAGATAGATTTGGTAATGCAGTGGTGCCTACGCTCTCAAGTGCTTACACTGGAACTCTACTCTCCGTCTCTGATGCCCCCCCAAGACGTGACGCTCTTTGCAATTGCTTAATTGGCTTATGGCTTAATCCGTAACTGCATGCAAACATGATTCGCCGATTACGCTTGGTCCATGTACCAGGTGGCGAACCTATTGAACTGTTGATCTCTGGGCATTCACCCAAAATCCGTGGGTGGAAAGCTTTCAGAAAATGGAAAAATCCTCTCTTACCTGACCGACCCGAGGCTCAGATCTACAACCCTATCGTAACTGTAGTGGACTGCTACCACTAGACTACAGAGACAGTTATACTTAACTCTTGTAATTTTTCCAACAGACCCTAACACACACAATGATACTGCTCTGCGAAACGCTAACCAAGGAGCCTGATGGTGGTTCTGCAGCTATTCCTGTGCAGGATTTCCTGGTGATGTACCACTTCTTGGCTGAAGCCGACGCCTCCAAGGATGTCAAGTACATTGATGGATATAAAGAGGGTATGTCTAAAATAAGCGCGAAACTCAAATACTACAGAGTGAAGTTGGGTGCGTAAACTTTGCTCTAATCTCTTTATTGCGACGACGACACGTATGAGGACGGAAGAGAGTTTCAATGTTGGCCAGGTGAAAGCAGACTACTCACTCATTTTCCTCTTAGTGCGTCTTTTCTAAATATCAATCTCTTACTTTGCAGCATTTTGTAACTTACTTCACGAACGCATTTAAGTTTTGCGCTTACCTTACTTTATAACTTAATAAATAACTATGAAAAAATGTGGTA
The DNA here is from genome assembly GCA_036365455.1 of Macrosoma leucophasiata. NCBI lineage: Eukaryota > Metazoa > Arthropoda > Insecta > Lepidoptera > Hedylidae > Macrosoma > Macrosoma leucophasiata. The sequence goes on along the minus strand of JAWQUS010000022.1, from coordinate 4,484,524 downwards.
AATGAATCTGAATTTGCAGAACATTGGTCTTATAGCTTAGGTCTTAGAAATGGCAACATATTTATTTATTTTATTTATTTATACTTAAATGCACATGAGAAGTACATAATATGGCGGACTAAACCCTTCCAACAGTGTTGTGGGTTTAGAAGGGCGAATATGCCGTTATCGCCACGCTTGGCTTGGCGGATTGGAGATCGAAATGGCGATAGTTTTATGGTAAAGACCAATGTTCTGCAAATTCAGATTCATTTACCACATTATTTCATAGTTATTTATTAAGTTATAAAGTAAGGTAAGCGCAAAACTTAAATGCGTTCGTGAAGTAAGTTACAAAATGCTGCAAAGTAAGAGATTGATATTTAGAAAAGACGCACTAAGCGGAAAATGAGTGAGTAGTCTGCTTTCACCTGGCCAACATTGAAATATTGGCGAACGTCCTTCGTTATTGTATGAATTGACGCCTGTTGGAATGGTTTGATCGTCATTGTTCCATTGATTGACTACACTAGCAAAAGAATTCTCTTCTTCTAATAGATGGTAGGGTATATCTCATTTAATTATAGTATAGATAGAGATTAATACGAAGCGTGCATGGCTCCGCAGCTGGTGTAGATCGGAAGCAATCTACTCGGTTAAGCGATACGGGCGCGGTCGGGTGTGTGATGGGTGACCGCTAGTGGCAAATTGAAATGCGCGTTTCCGTGCGGAGGGGTTTGGTTCAGAGGTTAAGCCGTCGGTCCCGGTTTCAGATATAGGTCACGCCAAGTAAAAAGAACGCTGGCGGTCAAGCTGCGCAGTAGACGATTTATCGATCTATTTGGTGGTATGAGGTGCAGCGTTTTCAATCTGCCTACCAATACACGAAACCGCAAGCGAAAGCTAGATCAAAAACAAACCAATAGGGCTAGTACTTTCGTGCGCGAGTGTACCGATGCGCGAACACATCCCTTCTACTTTCTTCCAGCGTTCTTTTTACGTGGCGCGACCTATAGCAGTCGTTAAACTTTGTCGGAGGGCTTATGGGCGGTTTGAAAACATCCGACAACAGGTTGGTCACTGACCCTTCCCTCCACCAACAAGCAGATCTCCTCCCAAGAAGGGAAGAGACTCGTGCCCAGTAGTGGGACGTATCAATGGGTTGCCATTATTATTATTAACTGCACAAAATTATCAAACATGGTAGATAATATTCAACTTTCAGGTGAAACACCAGAAAAAGAGTCTACCGTCGACGAAGAGTCATCTAATGCCTTAGCGGTATCACAAGAGGATGTGAGTATTGAATAAAGAAATATTTATGGTCTTATTGATCTAGAAAAATCTGAAAGTATGCCTGTATCTAATCTAGTATTGTGAAGTAATTCTTCAGACCGAATTTCGGTCACGGTGACCTATCGTAACCATTTTTTCTTGTTGTACCATTCGTGGAATGTACGCGAGGCTATGGGAATGAAAAAAAAACACACTCATTTTAATAGAGAAGATTGATGGCGATTTTCAACATCATGGGATTCTATACCTACTTTGTAAAATTAAATCCCAGCCGCACCAGTCCACCAGCGTTAATCCTTAACGCTACGCAAGGCGTTTACCAAATCGATGGAGGTAGCTGCATAAAATTTAATAACTTTTCAAACTGCTGTCCAACAAATGTCACCTTAGTCTGCCCGGAACCACGGAAGATGAAAAGCGACCGAAACGTCGGGTTGATTTTAAAAATAATTTTAGTGTGATAAACGTGAGATAAATCAGTAAAACCAGTTTTATTTCAAATGCGTGTAGCTCACGCAAACCTAAGAACATATCAGATGTAGTATTGTATACTAAATGATATGCACACACTCAGGCAGTGGCGTAGCTATCGTAGGGTGGTGCAGTGTACCAGGGAACCGGACCTCGCGGGGCCCTTTGCCCATTAACCTAAACTTTGAAAAGAGCGGGTCAGCCAACTCGCCAGCTCCTGAAGCTAGGAAACCTCAACCCTGCTAACAAGTTTTTATTTTTTTTTATTTTAATGATTTTACGTGAACATAACATCAACAATAAGAGAACTTCCGATTCAAGACTTTCAACACATTCGCCGAACTTCTTCGAGACAATTTTTTTTTCTCTATGCACCGGGGCCCTTGCCCACTTAGCTACGCCACTGCAGACAGGTGCACTTTCTCACTCTCACATCCCGATGGGACGGCAATCCGAAACGACCCGAGAAAGATCGGGCACACGACTAATGGTTTTGCGTACTCTCTGAGGCATGGAACTTGATAATTCGCTTCTTCGAGTACCTAAAACACATAATTCTGGTTCCAAACAGGCGTCCTCCGACGATTTTTGGCAAGACGAAGACAGTCTCCATAGATTGACCATTATAAATGATCGCGTACCTCATTCGACGAGGCTGAGCTGGAAGTTGAGCATGCCAGTGATTGGCAAAATCGAAAGATCACCGTCCGTCGAGAGAGCGGGACAGATTGAGAGAGAGAACTATATGAGAGAGAGGAAAGGTTATAATCCTCCTATATTATTTGATAAGAGCGATTTTCAAAGAATCATGGTTCCATAAGTACTTTGATAGGTAGAAAATGATGCAAATTGAAATACCTATCTGGGGAATAAATATCATCTTTAGAACCTTATCGCAATAAAAATGTTCTATTATACTCGCAATAGCAGGAAGCATAGCAATATCAAAATTTGAAAATTTAAACTTTCTATTCCGATTAGTGAAAAAACTTCGGCAAATATTATTAGATGGTCAATTTAGTATTTTAAAGCGGATCTTGGACCTCTTTTCTAATATCTGTACAAAATTTGCTGATGATTCCTTTGCGTAGTAGAAATCAGGGAAAATCTCCATAGGTTGACCATAAGCAATCATATCTTAATCAAAAACATTTTACGAACCTCGGCTTAGCTTGAAGTTGAGTATGCCAGTGATTGGCCATAATCGAACGTTCATCGTCCGTCGAGAGAGCAGGCCAAATTGAAAGGGAGAACAATATGAAAGAGAGAAAATGTTATAGCCGCCATTATTATCAAAATATTGAAAATGTTAAATGTATGAAATGGTAATTTATTTTATGTATTTGTGGAAGGTAGGACCATGGTGAAAATTCAAATATTATAGTAGCAACGGTTTAATCTTAAGAACTTGTAAAAATGCTTATTATGATATTCATTAGATCAGACCAGTAGGGACTGTTTGTCCTTACCGTATATACCTATTGCTGTCGGCAATGCTAGGAACTGTGGATCACTGGCTCACTACTACACACAATACGAGCGCAGGCGCACGTCCAACCCGTGTTAAGTTCCTATAACCGACTGCCTCTGTCAGTTGACTGTTAACTGCAGCCGCCTCTATTGGTGTACGTGAGACAGTGTAAATATCTACTAAATAGATACAGACCAGGGGTGCGACCGCCTATCGAAATTGCTGTTGGCATTGTCATTGCTGTCAAATTTTCATGTCAATTTGTAGCTCCTTTAAAAGAAGTATTGATAATCTGATTAATGTTCTCACTTTCGTAGGTGATAAACAAGCGATTATGGTAGATTCTTTCGATTTTTGTTATTTACTTGAAGTAAAAATCGACTTTAAAATTTGACAGCAATGTCGATAGGCGGTCGCACCCCAGATCATATTGGCCATTGGAACTCTGCTGGTGAATGACAAAGAATGTCTCTTCTTCTTTTCTCTTTACTCTTTGTTATCAGTTTGTAACGAGACATGGAGGACATGGAGGGAAATGAGACATTCTACTGATATACTTATTTACATTAGTATATTATACTTAGTTTTATCTTAGTGATATTCTTGACTATACATATATTTTTTATCTTGTTGGACATGTATATCAATTGTTATTCACTTTAATTTTTTTTTTTTGACGTGTCATAAGAGGTGCCTGTCACCCTAAATGAATAAATGAGTTTCTGATTCTGATCATCTCAAAGTTAGCCCTTCTAGATGTTATTCATACATAAACTTTGAACTTTGAAGCGGCCACCTGCTCCCTGGATAACGAAGGGTGTTAGAATCGCAATGACTCGGCGCGATAGAGCTTTCCGGGCCTTCAAACGAGACAGGTGTGACAAGAACTGGGGTCTGTATAAGAGTGCACGGAACCGGTGTAATCAAATGGTGAGAGCAGCCAAACGTCGTTATTGTTTTGATAAAATTTCAGACTCATCATCAGCCGAAATTTGGAAATTTCTTAACTCGCTAGGTTTCGGTAAAGCAAATATCTCTTCAGATAATGTTTCTTTTTCAGCAAATGAATTCAATTCCCATTTCTCCCATGTCCCGCCTTTAAGCTCTTCTGTCAAAATCTCAACGTTAGCAGAAATTTCTCTCATGAGTCTACCTTCCATTGAAACTTTTTCATTCACTGAGACGACGAGTGATGAACTTTATAAAGTCATTAACTCCATAAAATCGAATGCAGTAGGTGGTGATGACATAAGCCGGATGATGGTTATGCCTATACTCCAATTCATTATTCCCACGTTTACACATATCATTAATTCTTCATTAGCATCTGGGGTATTTCCTTTGATTTGGCAAAAAGCCTTAGTCTCACCACTTCCAAAAGTTAGTAACCCCCGTGAATTAAAGGAGTATAGGCCAATTTCAATATTACCGTTTCTATCAAAATCCCTGGAAGCTGTTTTCCACAAACAGGTCTCTTCCTTTATACATGGAAATAATATATTATCCCCATATCAATCCGGATTTCGTCCTGGCCACAGCACTACCACGGCACTTCTCAAAATTACGGAGGATATTAGGAGTGCCATGGAGGATAAAATGGTTACTATTTTGGTTTTAATAGATTTCTCAAACGCGTTTAATATGGTGGACCATGATATCCTCCTGGCCATCCTGAGACATCTGAATTTTTCTCCAACAGCTGTTGGTTGGTTTTGCTCTTACCTGAGGAAGAGACAACAGGCGGTTCGGGTAAATGGTACACTTTCAAACTGGTGTAACCTCAATGCAGGTGTTCCACAAGGTGGCATACTTTCACCTCTCCTCTTCTCTATTTTTATTAACATTCTTTCTGCTTCGTTGGACTGCTCTTACCATTTTTACGCCGATGATTTGCAACTATATAGTCATTCAGACATCGAGAACATTGCTCATGCTATAAACAAAATTAACTGCAACCTAAATAAAATTTAGTACCTGGTCACAAAATTACGGCATTCAAGTTAATCCTAACAAGTGTCAGGCTATAATCATTGGAAGCTCACGACAATTGGGTAAATTAAATATGAGTTCTGTCACCCCTGTCAAGTTTGAAAATCAAGTGATTCCTTTCTGTTCAGCTGTGAAGAATCTAGGTTTGCATATTGATGCCACTCTCAGCTGGAAAGTTCATGTCAGCGAGGTAAGCCGGGCAGTCTATAGCGCACTACACTCCCTCAACCGACTTCGAAACTTTCTGCCGATTGAAACTAAGATTCGTCTTGTTCAGGCTCTCATTCTCCCCATTATTGATTATGCTGATGTGTGTTATTCGGACCTGAACGAAATTTTACTCGACAAACTAGACAGATTAATTAATAACACTATCCGTTTCATTTTTTGTCTGCGGAAGTTTGACCATGTATCCTCTTACCGTAATAAGTTAAATTGGCTTCCCATTCGGCAGCGAAGACAAATAAGACTGCTCTCTCAACTCTTTTCTATTCTTTCCGACTCTTCTTCTCCTTCTTACTTAAAATGTAAATTTGAATATCTTTCTTCCTCTCACTCTTTACAATTACGCTCTAACGATTCTCATGTTCTCACCATACCACTTCACCGTTCTGGCTTTGTATCCAGCTCCTTTGTGATTCAAGCTACACGCCTGTGGAATGCTCTTCCGGAGGACTTGCGTAGACTCACCACAAAATTTGCGTTTAAAAAGAGTGTTAAGGCTCATTTTCAGTCATAAAGTTTTCAAATCGTCATAATATTTTGTATTTATATAATATTTGCACGTATGTATAATTGTATATATATTGTTGTGTATATATTTATTAATTTATGTATAGATATGTATTTAAATAATATGTATATATACTTAAATATATTTTATTCTATTAACATAATTATATGGATAATTTTTAGTGTATTAAGTTGCTTTTTTTTGTGTTAATTTTTTTTTATTGTTTAATCTACCACCGCCTACGATTTTTCTCTTCACTACCAATGGTTGACTGGTAGAGAGCGCTCTTAGCGTTAAGTCCGCCATTTGTTGCAATTATTTTTTTTTTGTGGCAATAAAGATTAAATAAATAAATAAATAAATAAACTTTTGTACGTAGATACTGTCATTCTAAAAATGCGATTGATATACTATCAAAAAAGAGATGAGTCTTAGCCGGAGAATAACGAATTGATATTTGTATGTATAGAACTTGGGAAAGGCATTCCGAATGTGAAAATCAACCAACTGACTGATACAACAAATGCAGGTTACTTAGAAGATAACATAAAATGTAGAGTTAGAACTTTTACAGGTTTTTAATCTTCTCACACTCTTATATAAGAATGGTTTTCAGGTAGAGCCGCACCTACTGATGATGTTGATGTTAGTACTGTGTTAATTAATTGTTTTCATATTAGGCATAAGGAAGTCAAGTTTACTACAGAAACTTTTTCGATTCTAAATATTATCTTGTATTATTTAACGAAAATCTGCTATTTAAGTGCCTACAGACCCAAAAAGTTAGATCTTAGAGTTAGACTTTTAAAGTTTCCATAACTCCTTTTAGATTCATGATATTCCTCATGCTCTGTTCGTTGAGTGAGCCTATAATATTATAATTGTATGTATTAATTTATTTTTTATCTAGAAAAAGCTTCGTGAACTCAGCGCAAATAAACTTGGATCACAGGAAATCAAAGCTGAAGGTTTGTTATGTTTCATCAAGAATCAGCATTACCTTCATTTCACAAAGGAATACACTTATCAAAGCCCCGTCTACTTCGATTATTTCGCTTGAAACGTATACAATTTCTTGTTTTAAATGACACCGAGCTGATGCTTCCTAAATTCTAATATCACTCAAATTGTAACTGAGATAATTTATAAATCTTTCGATATATTATATTTTATCGATGTTTTTTATAAAGCTATAATGCCAGGAGAGGCAAAAAAAAGATTTTTTATGGGGAAATTTAAGTTTTAATTAAAAACTATGAATTTTAAGAAGTCGTTGATCAAATGGCTGCCTGCAAGAGGTGATGCGGTAATCAAAATTAACCCTGTACCTATAGAAACCTCTAAAACAAGAGTATAAATGAACAGTGGACCGTGCACTAAGCTAAACTTGTATCGTCCGTGTCAGTGGTCCTGAAACTGTTTCCATTAAGCCATTTATAATGCTTATAGAATCACACTTATTTCTCTAATAATATACGAATGTAGACGAGGCTAATTGTATTATACACCTAAAACATTAGTTTATTGTATTCAACTTTCACACACTCCAAATATTCAGTGTATATTGAAAGGGAAACAAATTTAACTGGTCCTCCTAAAATCTGAATTGAACAGAAAACTTCTAGACACTTCTAGTTTTATCACGCATAAGACGAATGAGTATTCAATTATGGATAAAATCATTTAAGAAAAAGAAATGCCTTATTACAATTATTATCAACTACACAATCACCACAATATTATTAACTAAACCAAATATACCTACGAGTACATAATAATTATTGTATCTATAAAACTCAGTTTGAAAACATTTCAAAGTTGTATTTGAGTGAAACTGTGTATTTCAATATGCACTGCATTTTCACATACATTTTAAATACAATACGTAGGTACTATTTGACAACTGTCCGATTGACCAAACGAACACTTTACAGTTTACACGGTCGCAATAAAAGCTGAATTTGATTACTAACTTTTATATAACCGGACAGTTCCTCAATAGTACATCATGTTCGTTGAAATCAAATGAAAACCACACAACAAAATTATAACTCATGTATTATGATTTGTTTGCTCATGAAATAGATTTACCAAAGGCCAAAATGGAGAAAGTAGAGGCAAAAAAAGATGGGGTAGAGATAAACGTGTTCGATGAAGACGACAACGCGGTACCATACGAGATCTATGGTTACTTTTTTTAATTCTGATTTTCAAGCATTATGTAGAGATAGAAGGTTTGAGTAGAATAACAGATAGAGGTAGTATAGACTTAGATCATAAAATCAGTGAGGTTAAAGAAGATAGCAGTAGGGATATACCTGATGTGTTTTAGAGTATCGCTTTTGTTAGATATTGATGCATTTTTTACCATTTTATAGTAACGTTTTTTGCAATGTATAGATAGTCTAGTCTGCTTAACGTAGAATTTTATATTAGATAGGTAGCAGAGCTGTACATAATTTATTGTTTTAGTATTGATTATACTTAAGAATCTTGCTTTAAAATAATTCGATTAATCAAAGGTAGGAGTAAATTTTGTCAAGTAACTTTTCTAACATTATACTTAAGTTTGGCAATTGTGTGTATATTATTCTTCTTTATTTATATTCCAAACATCCAAATATTACTACTAACAATACATATCAAACTTTTTAGTATAAACACTACATAACTGGTTAAAAGAAAATGTATGTTATCAGTGAATGATTTATATTTACTTTTAAAAAACTGAGATTACAAAAGCATCGATTTAGAAATGTACTCATTATATGTATATCAATGCACTAACAAAAAATTAACTTGTATTTTTTTATATGTAATGTAAGTGGTAAACAAGCATGCAGTTCACATTGATGTTAAGTGATGACTGCAGCCTATAGACACCCACAGAAGAAATACCAAGGTCATAATGCAGATGCGTTACCACTCCTGAGGCCTAAGGTGCCTCTATGCCGGAAATTACAAGGCCATACATTACCACCTGACCGGAACACGATAGTGCTGAACACTACCATTTAGCGGCAAGTATATTAGGTAATGCGATGGTGCCTACGCCCTCGAGCTCCGTCACTGGAGCTCTACCAAAACAAAGTTGAAGTTACACTACAAATAAATTTTAATATAGGAGAACCTAAAAAAATCGTAGAAAATGACGAACACAATGAAGAAGAAGAAAGAATTACGACAAATATAGATGAGAAAGGAGTTGAATCTGACGAAATCGCTCAAATGGTCGCTGAAGTAAATATTTTTAATTATATGTTTTACTAAGATCGAAGTTCTATTTATAGTAGTTGTAATAATATAAGTCGTACTAATGGTAAATGATAATGGATAGGATTTTCGTGATTGATTTCTTTTAAACTTGGGCCTCTCAAGTATTTTTTCGAAAACATTATGTAATTTCACGCTTGTAATACCCGAAGGGGTGGGCAGAGATAAATGCATGCAATCCAGCATACATGCAAACACCCACGATTCGCTGGTTACGTTTTGGCCCATGTAAGTGCCTTTTCACATGAACCGGTTACTGGTTAGCCGGCGCCGGATATTCGGCGGCTAAGTGTATGGCCATGTACTTTAGCTTTACCGGCGGCGGCTCGGACAGTCGGCGCCGGCATACTGGCGACCGGTTTATGTGAAAATGCACTTACAGATGGCAAACCTGTTGACAACTCCGGGCACATCACCAAGTTTCGAGGTACTGGGAAACTTCCAGAAAATGGTTGGATCATGGGTCAAATACAGAAGGCGGTACTTCTCGGCACGGCACGTATAGTGAGGAGGTTCCTGTCTCCGTGACCCTAACCACCGATAGTTTGTTTTTTTTATAACTACTTATGTACATAAAAAATATTAAACCTGTGTCGTGGGTGCCGTTGTACACATACAACACATACACAAACACTCAGATCCGAAACAAATATCTGTAGGCCATACAAATATTTGTTCCGGTGCGGGGATCGAACCCGCGACCCTACGAATCAAACGGTGGTTTCGCACCGCTGGACTAACCGGGTGGGTCGTTTAGGCCGTTTTGAGTCATTTCACCCGTCGCAACATTTTGAATCGTTATATCTTAACAACTTTTAAGTACTTATTGACTATATGTTTCAAAGACAAATAGTATTTATTTATCCAATACTATTACAGGGTAACCAATAAAAAAATAGTCAACATCCCAATACGATTGAGTAAACATCAGTAAATGAAAAAATAATAACACCATGATTTAAAAAATTTAGTGACACCCCTGTTGCTTCAATGGAGTGTAGGTAAATATTTTATAAAATGGGCTTAGTTTCCATACTGTTTGTATCTATTTACTGTGGTTTGGTGGTAATAACGTGTGAATGCATAATGTGCAAGCGAGAGCGGACACATGACTGGCCGCTTCGTATGTCACGCACACTGACACACCATACACGTACTTATTAATGGTCATAGCTCACTACAGCCACCCGGCACCCGACCAGCACCGCTTACCTACTTCCGCTTCGTTTTAGGGAGTCCATGATACAGACGCGATGTTACTTGTGAATCACTCGCGGGCAGCGCGCGGTCCTCTTAGGAACAGCGTGTTGGCAATGTTATGTCAACGCAAAACAAGCAAATGGGCACCGAATGGTCGCGTGCCGACCGCGCGTGAGATGATGGCTTCGAGGCGATCCGGTGTCGATATGGAGCAGAGATGATGTAATGAGCGCAGACCGCTCGAGGCGGTCAGGCGCTAGTCAAGTGCCGGGTGGCTCTAGTGAGCTTTGACCCTATCTAACCACATCCAAGCGTTAATCGCACACGTGAATTGCAAGAATTATAACAATTGCTACACTAACAAATCTTTTATCAAAGTTTAACATAACTTTATTGTCTCAGAGCTATAAAAGTCGTGAGGAACGTCTAGAAGACTTGGAGAGAACATTTGGTGAAATAGCTGTCATTGTCGATAGATTCAAGTCTGCCAACTATGATTTGGGTTAGATACATCACGAGTATAATGACTTTTGAGAAATATCTACTTATTTTGGATGAAATAGAATTCAATCTCATCTATATAGATTTTACTTTTCAATATGTTATCCTATGATAATTTAAGTCTACGTTATTTCATAAATCATAATGTTCTAAAATCGATGAGTAGCATAACTATCAATATTTAGTATTTTCCTTGTTTTTTTTTTTTAATTTAAGGTGAAGTTATTTTTGTAGTAAATATGATTTGTGATATAAAAAAAGACATTTTGTCATTGGCATATTACATGAGGTAGATATTTGTATATAGTATGTAATTAGATTTTTATCCAAAGCAATATCATCAATAATTGAGATAATATAACGGACGAAGTTAATAATTATTAAACTCTTCTACAATTGAATTAAACTTTAACAGGTATGGTTGCTGGTAAACAAATGTCAACAACCAGCGGAGAATTCATAGTACAACAAGTGGAGAGAGAAATCATGGATTACATAGATGAGCAGATCGCTATTCTGCCTGATCCAGACTTAAAGAAAAAGAAGGTAATTTTTGAAACGCAACGTTAACGTTTTCTTATCCAATTGTTTTAGTCATTCTAAAGAAAGATAGATGAGACGAAGGATATTGTTAAAGCAGTAGTTCGTGTCAAAGTTTAAGGACATAAACGTGTCGTGCGAAAGTGTTGGTCACATTACCAATGATACTTCCAGTAAAGAAGTAAGGTACAGGCCTTTTTTTCTGGAGAAGAGAGCACTCAGAGAGCAATGGGCTATGCTCGGAGTTTCTCTGCGAGATCGAATCAGAAATGAGGAGATCCGCATGAGAACAAAGGTTACCGACATAGCTCACCGAATAGCGAGACTCAAGTGGCAGTGGGCAGGGCACATAGCTCGAAGAACTGACGGCTGTTGGGGCAGAGCAGTGGCGAAAACATTCCGGGACACGAAGCGTAGGCAGGTCTCCTACAAGATGGACCGACGCCCTGGTGAAGGTCGCGGGCAATCGCTGGATGAGGGCGGCCCAGGACCGTTTGTTGTGGCAATCTTTGGGGAAGGCCTTTGTTCAGCAGTGAACGTCTTTTGGCGGAAATGATGATGATTCAAGAGTGTCAACGCATCTGCATTATAATCTATGATGTTGTGTATAATACAATGCCTCTAGACTTAATCAAACAACGAATTTTTTTTATAAACAGGCTAAGCCAGAAGAAGTGGAAATGATCCGTGGCATCCTGGAGACATTTTTGGATGAGAACATGGATATAATTGTGCCGGAAGTGGAGGAGGTGGAGGAAGAAGAATTACCTATACCTGAGGTAACGTAAACAGTAGTTATATTAATATTTATGACAAAAACGAATGATCCCAAATTGAATGATAATGGTCATTTGTTTGATAACAACTTATGGCTCTTAAATACTTTAGAAAAAATACTTTACAAAGGCTTTGTGTTGTTTGTCTAAGGAAATATATTTTTGTGTTCGTAGTAAATAGATAAAATCAACATAATATAATACGTATGAGATTCACAGACCGCACTACGACTATGGGCGTCCACACAAAACTGCGTGAACTTGCGATCCGATTTCGTCTGACATAATATGGCAAGTATGGGCAACTGAATCGCATCGCAGCAATTCGCATCGCAAGTTTCTGCGATGTGGCGTCGCATCGCAGTTTTGTGTAAGCGACCTTTACTTCCAGCAAAGTACGCTTAGAACTGTCAAAACTCATACTTTACTGATAGTTCTAAGCGTACTTTGCTGAAAGTAAAGTCGTAGTGCGGTCTGTGAATCTCACCCTTACAGCTGCTGTTTTTGGAAAGCATATTTTAGCTAATTTTCTTTTGAGTTCCGAAACGTCCAATCTATTAAAAGATTTTTATTATGTTATTTTTTGTATAGGTACATAGTGAAACTCTCTCGCAACATTTTTTTTGTCTTGGTAGTAGAATCAATCTATTAGTGTCTATTACCACTGTAACGTTTAACATTAACAGTCAAAAGTTTTGACGTCATTTAACAATTTTTCAAATAGTGCTCATTACTTAACCGGTACTTTAACAAATTTATGAAAGTAAGATGATGCAAGCCAGCCTTAGTGTGCTTTTCCACTGGAGGTGTGCTATGTAAGCTAGCTATTCTGCGAAGATGTGAACTTTACGCTACGAAAATATCCGACCGTTTCCACCAATGCTAAACTATGTAGCTGTACGAGGAAGATGCGCCACCGCAAAGTAGCTGCGCGAGAAAGATGCGCAGCTCGAGCTGTGCCATGTATCGATTGTAGGGAACCGGCGAGCGTCCATAGCACGCATCCATAGCTCGCATCTATAGCAAGCATCCATAGCACACTTCCTTCCATATAAAAACATATCGTAGTTGAATCCGTTTCCACCAGTGCTAAGCTATTTGCATCAATGGTGCAATTGGTGCACGCGGTGATATCAAACGAATCCATAGCGACGTAGCATAGGACATCTCTGGTGTCTTACGCTAAGTGTCCTTTAACATTCCAGATAACCCTGGTATATGCCGTGCCGGGTATAGGCCCGGTTGTAGAGAGCGAGCTGATGACCGACTTCGTGGAGTACGCCCTGGACGTCTGCAAGGTTCAAGCTGATATGTTCATGCCAAGGAACATTAGACATTTCATGTGCCCTCCGCTTGAGAAGTGAGTATAGGAAGAATAAAAACTGTACTCAAAAAGCGAATGTGGATGGTTGCAGAGGCCCAGGAAGACCAAGACTGACCTACCATGACCAAATAGGTCGAGTTCTGTCGGATGGTATGGTCAAAAGTCTTAGGAATCGGCGTGCATGTGTGAAGAGAATGATGAAGGTAGACGAAGCACGAGAGGTATGTCAGGACCGGGATATCTGGCGCTCTACACTCTTTGCCTACCCCGTTAGGGACCTGGCGTGAAGATACATATATACATTCTAAAAAAAGCAGCCAATTGCGAGTCGGACTCGCCTCTGAAGCGGATCCTTCGTCACACATAGTCAAACTCGCCTCTGAAGCGGATCCTTCGTCACACATAGTCAAGATATAAGTGTTTTATCGAGAGCTTTTTTGTAGTTTTTGAAATTATATTTGCCTCAGTTGCCTAGTGGTAGTAGGCCACTACTACTACGCTGGGTTCGGTTCTCGGGTTGACATTGTGAAATCCTTTATCTCTGGTTCTATTGGGATTATTCCATTTTCGGGAAGTTTCCCAGTAGCTCGGAGTTTGGTTATGTGCCCGGAGATGTTAACAGGCTCGACGCCTGTTAAATGATTGACCTCTCGGGGATGACAGGCGTGAAATAACTTTTTTTTTAATTATATCCCATAAACTGTTAAGGGACCGACTAAATGTTGTTTGAAAGTTATCATTAAGAACTACATACCTTCATGATATCCTTTTTTTGTTAGATTATGACTGTCCTCTTTTGTTTTGAAGGTTAGAGGGGGAGGCGGGACATAAATACTACCACTTTGGAAGTACCTTTCGAAATCTCTGCTTACCCCTTTATAGACGAATGCTTATGTCACACCTCGGACACGGCTAAAATTCCATCGTACGCGTATTCTGGTTACCAATTACACAGATATCAAGCAGTACACGCGCACACAGATATGTAGCACGTAGGGTTATAAGCGACTACGTGACGAAATTAACTAAAAATAGACCGCTTGCTCGCCCGCTCGCAATCTCACTGTTGAAGTTTATTCAACTGCCTCTCGAGGGGGGGTGATAGGTGAGTAGGGGAAATCGGGCGGGACGTCGAAGCGTTTATTCTAAACGTAGTATTATTACACAGTTGCTTCTGTTTATAATTTCAGATACATAGAGCACAGCTACGACGATGATCCTCCGAGGAAGGAAGAAGTGCCTACAGGAGGTGTTCTAACAGATTAACTAATGATGTTCACTTCACTGATTGAACGAAAGTAGTTTGTGATGAATTCACATAAAATGTTAAAAAATATAACTATCACGTCATCATTCGCTATATTAATTTAGGAAAATGAATAAAACAGCAAAAACTTTACATTGTTTTTATTTTAATATATATGGAATAATAAATCAACCCCCCATGTATAATACCGTCCTATCACCCAGACACGTTGGCTGCCTTTCCACTATCCCCATCTTGATTTAGCTTTGCTTATTCTGCTATCTTTTTCTCGCTCTTTATCCGGCTTGAAGGAGCAAAAGTTTTTAGGAAGAACACATAATTGCCTTTTACCTATAAAAATCTGAGTAATTTCATCCGTAAATTTCTCGCAGTTTCATTTAAAAACACTGGTATGGCCATCCTCTTAACTAACAATTTTATAATTTCCAACAGAGCTATCTGATTGTGTACTTGTTATATATTGTTTCTAGTTACAATTTCATGGCAAGTTTTATATGAGCAGTTATAAGCAAAGCTAAAGGGACATGAGACGATCTTCCATTGAGCATTTAGTCGAACCAGCGCTAAATATTAACATTCCACCAAGATTTTACAGATTTCAATACTTTAGCCATGAACCGCTGGCATCTAAGCGAAACAAATTTAATTTAAAGCATCACTTCTCAGTTTCCGAACGGAATCGACCGCCATTTCTACGTTTCAGCGGGAAAGGAACGTCATTGTGACATTACATTTTTAAGGTTATATTTTGTACATTAATATTATTTATTGAATTAACAAAACTAGATAACTAGAATATTTAAATATTGATTGATTTAATAATAATGCTTATAATTCCGCTCGGAAACCGTCTAGTCTTACATCACCCCGATCTCTACAACGTAGGTACAGCGAAAAAAAAAACAAATTTAAATATTTCACAATGTACTTGGATTCAACTTTGGGTAACTAAACTCTATTTACACAATAATAAATACGGGAACGGTCAATTTCCGATCATACATCCGAACAACACTATTATTTTAAATATAAAAAAGCATTCAACGCAAGAATCTTTACAAGCTCGCTAAAACAAACGTTGAAAATAGTTTTGTTCAAAATGTACATATAATATACTTACAAGCAAAAAACAAACTTCTAATCTTTGGCACGTAGAGAATTAAATGACAGATGTCAAAAGAGCTGTCAATGTCAGAACATTGTTAAGTTATTTTTTCCCAATATCTGTCTGTCATCTATTTCTTTTCGCGCGTTTCACAAACTCACGTAGGAATCAAGTCTCGTAACACTAAGAGAACTTAAACAATTATATAACACTGGAAGATATCGGAAGAGACTTCCAATCCCGGACATTCCTTAAAAAATCGACATACAATCGACATACCTACAAACTATACGTCAGAATGACGTCTCACATAATTTATGACGGATTGTGGAATATCCAAATTTGAAATATCGCTTCTGTGAATAAACTGTGTAATTTTCTTTTTAAAGGCCCGTGAGAACAAAAGCATCATGCGTTAAGACTTATACTATTATAATAAGAAAAATGCTAACAATAACATGTTGTATAAACTTAGGCATGACTTATTATGTAAATCCTACACCATATTTCTGGGTATGGAGCTGGATGGGACGCTATTTCACGTCTTTAACGTGAAATAGCGTCCCATCCAACTCAAAACGTATAGAAGAGAGAGTCATGTCATTGTTTGGAACGCATTAAATTTTAAAAATTCTTGCCTGCCATTGAAAATTAGTAATTGCATAAGGTACACATATACCGTTTGCGTAAATAAAAAAATTCAAACATTCAGATTGACTGCCGTCATTGTGTTTTGGGACCTTTTCGGTTTGTGACTTCATGTTGAATGTAACCTTCGACCAGTGGCTTAATTCTCGTAATACAAAGTCGTTGAATCGAAATACAATTGATTCTCTGTCTTGCTTTAACTAACGCGCGCGACCTATGTTAGAGCAGGGCATTTAAGTTCGATTCAACGATTTCGTGTTATGAGAATCAGGTCTGTCTATGACATTCATTCACGTTTATTGCCCTAGTCATTTCAGTCATATCATGATTATGCACCAAAAAATCGCCTTAGGCAGTGACGAAAATTATATCTATTTCAGGAGACCCTATAATCAGTGACGTAGCTAACATGGATGGCTCCAGGGGCGGGTGAGCAAAAAAATTGAAATACTCTCCATTCTTTTGAATCTTATTTGAATCATTCTCCACCGGTGTGCCTCGTATTTGAGCAAATTCTCTGTCTCTGGCGCCCCCCACGACGTAATACTCTAATACTATAAATGCGACCATAAATGCGGCTGGTGCAGATCGTAAGCGATCTACTCGGTTAAGCGATACTGGCGCGGTCGGGTGTGTGATGGGTGAGCGCTAATAGCAAATTAAAATGCGCGTTTCCGTGTTTCGGAGGGCACGTTAAGCCGTCGGTCCCGGTTGCTATCGATAGATCGTTAAACCTTGTCGGAGACCTTATGGGCGGTTTGAAAACATTCGACAGCGGGTTGCCCATTAACCCGTATCTCCACCAACCCTCATTGGAGCAGCGTGGTGGAAGCGGAGTAGCGTAGTAAGATCTAAGCCTTCCCCCAAAAAGGGGAGAGACTCGTGCCCAGCAGTGGGACGTATAATAATGGGTATAAATGCGAAATTTACATATGTGTTGAGCTTTCACGTCTAAACAGCTCAAATTTTGGTTATTTAAAGAGTGGGTGTCACCCCCAAACGGGTGGCACCCGATGCAAGCCGCCCCCGCCCTCCTATAGCTACGCCACTGCCTATAAACCCAAGGGAATAAAAGATCATGGCAAGGTTTGTACTTAAAAAAGGAGGAAAAAAAGGGCAAGATAAAATTAGCTTTGAAATATTATCAAGTGAACCTAAAGAATATTTCCTGGTACTAAGCTGTTTTACCATGTACCTTTTTTTTCTCATTTTTTCTGTATGCAATATGTACAATGCATGTAATTTGCCATGATTCTTTCAAAAACGACTGACGTAGTCGATTAGGAAGACTACATCAGAGTATTTTATAATTATAATTCATTTATCGAAAAGCGTCTAATTTCAACAAACTGTCAAAAATTATGAATTTCTTAAGAACAATCTCGTAGAAACGGAATATCAGTTTACTTTAACAAGTAACTATACAAATAAATATCTTAAGCCTAAGGAAGCGTTACGACATGGAAAGAAAATAAGTTGTCACTATTCAAAAATCGTCTAGATGTAAGCATATAAAAGTTTCATTTTCATCAAAGTTATCGTCAGTCCGTAGGTATTTTTAAATTAATAATAAGTACAGTATCCAACAAGAAATAATGCACATCGACTTTACGAATGAGACGTCGGCTTATTTCGGGTTTATAGGGTGTTATCTCTCCCGCATCTTACTTTTGTGACGTTTGTCGACCGTTTTGATCATGTTTAGACCAATACCGGACTATTAGTGCTTACGTAGGTGGTATAGAGATAACGCTCTACGAAGTCGAAACTAGCCGATTGTCTTTTTCTTAAGCTCGAATTGCAATTTTGCTAGCTGGGTACGATAAAGCAATTGCAAAAATATGCAATTGTAGGTACGCATATTTTTAATGCATCAATTTTTTTTAGCGTGAAGCGATTTTAAAATTGCTAAAGTTCATTTAGTAAATTATTAATGAAATATAATTCTGAAATAAGCAAAAGGTAATTGAGATCAGTTGTTAATTAACACTGTTCATTCCAAATCTTTCTTTAATTTCATCATTTTTTTGCTAGATATCTAATTCTAAGGGGATTTATTATTTAAGATTTACACATATTGGCTCGCACCACGAGATGTTTGGATGCATAGCACTCGTGTTTGAATTACATATAGTTTATAATCGTTATTTCGTACGTAACATTTTCTAATTCGCATACATTTTTATTGTGCTCAGACAATTCTCATTTCTCAGTAATATGTGAATATAGCTTAATTTTTACTAGATCTATGACAGAATAATTTTACTTCTCTAGAGGTGCGAGTCAATGATTATAATTTTATTCTGCCTTAATTATTTTCGTACTTTTGTTTCAGAGTTCGAAAAACTTTTTGTGTGTCAGTATCTTAATAATTTTTAACCTTCGATGTTGACATAGTTTTTTGTATTTTTGATCAAAAATATAAAACATTTTAATATTGTAACCAGGAAGCATAGGAAGACATAATTTTTTTAAATAAACAAATAACATAGATGTTCAAGTTATTATGCTAACCCAAGATCGTTTTAGCATAAAATTAAGATATAGCATAAAACAGTTAAGCCTTTTAATTTTCATTGATAACCGTCAGTTTAAAAACAATATATAAACAATATTTTAATAGTTATGGAAATATCTTCACGTCAAGTGCCGTACGTACGAGGTAGGCAAAAAGTGTAGAGCGCCGTATATCTCAGTTCCGAAGACTCTACAAACAGCGCTCGACCGACGATATACCTACTACACGAGTTATAATAATTATGTAGTGTAGGCATAGTACAGTGTATAGTATAGGTAGTATATATATATGATATAGTTGTCTGTATATATAATAGATAAGTTGATATTATTTGCATAGGTAAGAATTCTACTGTTATATATTTTTGACCAAAACATTTAATTGAACGATACCAAGTTAAACCTTATAATTTTCGACGGAAATACCTACTTTTTGAATGTTCATGTGTCAAGTGTGGGTACTTATAAACGGTTACAATATTGTTTATAATATAGCAAACAGCTAACAGTGTTGTTTTTTTTTTGTTTGGGTAAATTAACAGGTATTTTGTAACAAATCAAATTTTTAATAAACATCAAATATAAAAACAGTTAAATGTAATAAAAAAGCGACAGCATCACCATAATTTTAACTTTCCTATTGTCCCATACGATATAAGGGTGGTAATAATTTCACTAAAAATTTGCTAATTTTAAATTTTTTGAGCGTTCACACCTAAATAAGTGTTTTTCTTTAATGAAATCGGAAAAATTACGCTTAGAGCTGCATCGCATTGGCGTTCAGCGTTATTTTTAAATGTACACATATAGTATATCGTTGTCTCTTTCAATGAAAATGCTGCGCGAGCGAGAGGCAACAATACAGAATGTACTATACGAATCATTTGGAAGAATCAAAATAGAAGCATTCAATGAAATACCCGCCAATGCGATATTACCCTTCATTAGGGTACTCACTAAAAATGTAAAATTGAAAACAAATACTTTTATCTACTCGTAATTACACTAGCAATGTCATAATTTACTAACAAGTTAAAAAAAAAAAAATAAAAAATAAAATAAGTTTGACGGCCCTATCAGTTGGGTACAAAAGTGTTATCAATCAATAAACAAATATTAGGCCTGTCATATTTGAACTGTAAAACTACAAATTGTGACGACGATGGTAACCTAAATCATGAAAATGACATACATTTCCCAACAATAAATACTGCAAATCGAGCCAAGGAAGAAGACTTCGGCTTATTTCGGGTCTGTAGAGCGTTATCTCTTTCGCACCGTACCTATCTGACGTTTGTCGACCATTTTGATCAAGTTTTGACCGGACTGTCAGTGCTTACGTAGGCAGTGTGCAACAACCATAGAGCAACACCGGAGGGGAGTAGCCATATGCAGGCTTTTCCCTCTGTCAAAGTACAAGACCAAATGGGCCTATACCTGTCGCTTAGATGTTTTAATGTGTGCGTGAAATTGTTTCTGTATTTTGTTAAAGTCAAGGTGTGAGTTTCCTAGTAATAGAAGATTTTTGTAGCGTGCGTGTGTGTCGCACGCATTTCCCCCCGGAAAAAATGTCAGACTGTTTTGCATCGGTAATACACGCTATGGCTACTCCCCTCCGGTGCGCCGCGACCGGTGTGCCGCGTTGCTCTATGGCAACAAAAGAGATAACGCTCTACGAAGTCGAAACTAGCCGATCGTCTCTTTCGCAGGGTCGATGTGCAATATTAATTGTTGAGCACTGTACATTTGTGTGAGGTAAAGTCTAGCTTTACATCACACTATAACAACTAAAAACGCACACGAGTACAAACATAACTCATCAAAAAGCATACAACAAATATATTTGGCAGCTTGAATGTTGTGCCTACACTGTCGAGTGCACTAGATATTCTATTCATACCTATTTCACACGTTAAATAATTGCAATAAATTATTATAACTAAAAAAAATATAATTCACCATCCACAAATCAACCATTCACGCGAAACATCATCAACTTGACATTAATGAAAAATTCTCACAATAAATTGGTAACCTTCCCAATCTAGAATTTTATTCAATAAGTCCCTTTTCTAGAATTATTAAACATAAAAAAAGTAACTAAAAATTGTGAAATGACAAATATCAAGTAATTTTCAGTTTTGCAAATTTGTGTTTTTTTTTAATTAGAGCATTTTTGTACCCAACTGATATTGCAACATTTAATAACTGTGTTATGCATAATATATTTAAATAACTATGCGTAACAATTCTTTGAACTTGTATCAATTTTTGTTTCACAAGAATACATTGAGCTGTTACCGGTACAAAATATCAGTTTGTTACATCATAGCTTAGCTTTGGATGTGGGGAGGTTATTTTTCCAAAATCGAACTCTATACGTCTATATCTCTACATTTTTAATACCTAAGTAACGTGACAAGAACATTTCATTAAAGTTGCTAAAAATACAATTAAAATTGGGATAATCTCATCAGATGGCTAATGTAACTCGGTTGACATAAGTTTGATGATCATTGGAGTAAATTGCTGTTTTTCTACATGATCGTAATTGTGTAAGACCAGCAATATTTAACCATGGTAACTACAAAATTGTTGCCAACAAAGTTAGAGAGAATATACGGTTATAGTGCGATATTCACAGATCGCACTACGACTTTACTTTCAGCAAAGTACGCTTAGAACTATCAGTAAAGTATGAGTTTTGACAGCTGTTCTAAACGTACTTTGCTAAAACTGTGAATCTGACCCTTAGAAACTCTAAGTTAGTCATCTCACTATCTAATTCAAAAATACATTTTGTTTTTCATTATAAAATCCATGTTTATCTATTTCGTATCTTGTTTTTCAAATTTCGTATTAGGATGTTAGAGATTTTGTAGGATTGATTGTTGACGATAAAGTTCGTATATTGGAAGAATCACCAGGGAGCGTTTTGCAGTTTATTACCTAACACGTTCATCGCTTTGTATTAGATACAGTTTTCTTACAAGACCAGAGCGGATATTATGTATCTCCGTAAGCATCAATTTACAAGTCACTTCGCAATACAAGCTGAATCTCTATTAGATTTGTCTCATTTCTTCATACGCGCTGTCATATAGCACAAATGAAACAAAATTTTAGCAGTGTCAAGTTGAATCGCAATACGGTATCATGATACGATTATGCACTCATCCAAATCAAACCATATGAGTTAGTGATTGTGTCATTTCTTTACTACAAAGTAAGTGCTTCCAATCATCGGGCACCTAGTTCTTTTCGATATTATTATCTGTTTGCAAATTTAATTTTGGTAAGATTTCACAATTCCTAAGCTATGAACGTGTTAGGATTAACGCTAAGAGTTCGTCGTCTGACAATTTTGTCATTTTATTTCGTATCTATTTTGTTTCAAAACTCGTATCGTAGATCTAAATCGAATACTACGACTAATTAAATAAATATTTTGATGGTGCTTACTATTTTATTAATGTTCGTTATGTTTACCTTATTTTTGGCCATTAGCGTTTCAGTATTTTGGGACCAATTTGGTTTAGGAAATATAAATTTATACAGAGCCATTTAGTAGAAAGTACAAACCTTTCCAGAGTTACATTATGACGTAATAAGTCACGAGAAAAACATGACAGTTGATTTCAATTGTGTCTCCGCCAATACTGACCTCCTGATTCGTAAGAGATTTATTTATTGAAAACAAATTGCATAAACAATGCGTCTCATATCCATAATATAAAAATAAGTCGGGTTTTCCTTCCTGATGTTATTACTCCAGAACGCACTAACCGATTTCCACGGTTTTGCATTCGTTAGAAAGGTCTCGGGCTCCGTGAGGTTTATAGCAAAGAAAATTCAGGATTATAAAACGACATCCACGCGGGCAAAGCCGCGGGCAACAGCTAGTTATTTATAATGACAAAACTGTCAACGACGTCCAAATACCGTAGTGCCAAAGCAACAGCCGTCCAAGCCTTCAAGAGAAAAAACATATTTCTAACTGTATCCTTAACTATTGGTGTTCCGCGATCCTGCTCGGCGCGACATGAAATGTCCAAAGAGATTTTGTGATTTGTTAATGGTCCGTCACGAATGTTGACTGGGCATTTAGGTAGATTGGAAGGCATAGGTTATACTTTATTGGGGGATTCTAAAGAGGGGGCATTTTAGATTATAATTAGATTGTGATTATTCCTTGATAAGACATCAATATTGGTATTATGGCAAAACATTCAATAGGTCTACGAAATATTAGAGTTAGATTAAGTAAACTATATCCCAGGGGTCTTTTTATTTTAGTGTCACATTTCAAAGTTCAAAAGCTAAGTATATATTTGTACAAAGATGGAATCTTTACTTTAATATGGCACTAACGGTGTGATGTTTTATTAGCCGTTTCGTATTACACTAAACCGTAGATGTACGTACTTATCATAAAGTCCGCCTTACAAAGTTCTTAAAAACATGCTTATAAAACAACTGCAAACATACGTAAGAACAATTGATCTAGAATTCTAAAAATGCCCCGTTTAGACGAACTTCTATCATAAATTATGATTTAATTGAACTAACAACGCCCTTTTTCTAAAGGAGCATACAAAAACTTGCAAGTGATTTATTTAAGAACAATTGCATCAAGTCCGTTAGAAATACATCAGTCATCATATATTTTATATGAAGACTCCTTATAAACTACATTACGTATAGTAAATATTATTACGCAAGTCTACATAAAAAGTATATGACTGCCTTTCATCGATAGAAACATCCAACAGATTAAGTATAACGCTGGTACATGTTTGCTTCATAGTTATCCCGAGTCAACCACGCTTATAATCCTATAAACATAAACAAGGAACACAGGCGGGTCGAAAACACGTCCCTTGAGGAACACCCAAGCCTTACCCCACATTCGCGACGGACTATCTAAACTCACGCAACAGAATACCTAAGTGTAACGTAGCTAAAGCTTGCGTTGCGTTGGATCAGACGATGGCCAGCAGACGAGCGGAGCGGGTGATTATGTCGATGATCCGAAGCCAGAGGTTCCTGAGGGCACTCGAACGGCTGAACAGGAACCGCCAGAGGAAGAACACTGAGGCCAGCTGGGTTAGGATGTGGACTATATGTAATCTGGAATAGATTAAAAATTACATTTACATTCACAGATCCGGACTAGGTTTAATCTGTGACAGATTTTATTGTCACGAGGTGGCAAACAAGCAAACAGTTCACATTGCTGATAAGTAAGTGAATACAGTAAATATTACTACACTACTGTATCTATCTGCTTAACGGTAGTGTTCAGCGCTTCATGCTTCATATATATTGATAAATAAACTGGATAATTATGGTTTTTATATTATTTCGCATTAACACATGCTTGTGAAATATATTTTATTTAAAGAAAAACTAGCCTTTTTTTGCCTAACTAGCATAGTTGGCAATAGATGGCCCTACTGCTACCATAAAGCATGGCAATAAATGTGAAGGAAAGATTTGACAAATCGGGCAGGACTTCAGTAGCTCAATTGGAAGAGCGGCTGGACTAGATTCCCAGTAGGCCGCGAGTTCGAGTCTCGTCTGAAGTCAAATTTTTCTTTCCATTTTTCTTTAAATAAAATGGATAATTATGGAATACGAGGCAATTCTTTGGACATAATTAAATCATACCTTATTAATAGAAAACAATACACTGAAATAACTCGTATTAAAAAAGTACTAAAACAGAAGAATCATACAGTTCTGATAAAAAAATCGTTAAGTTTGGTGTTCCACAAGGGTCTATATTAGGACCTCTATTATTCATTGTCTACATAAACGACTTTCCAAATGCCATAAAGGAGCCTCTTGTGCTATTTGCCGATGATAGCACCATAGTTTTCAAAGAAGAAGACCCCAAGCACTTTGAATCTAATATTAACAAAGCACTCGAATCAGTTGTAGAATGGTTAACACTTAACAATCTCAGAATAAATCTGGACAAAACGAACTTTATGAAGTTCAGTAATAAAAAATCTCGTACTGATCAATTAGACATTAACTATAAGGGGCATAATATAAAAAATGTAGAATGTACAAAGTTTTTAGGCTTACATGTAGACTCAGGATTAACTTGGAGGACACAAATAAATCACATATGCACTAAACTAAACCAGTTTGCCTATGCATTGTATATGTTGAAGAAAGTGACAAATCTACAAACGATGTTAAGTGCTTATCATGCGTATGTAGGATCAATACTAAAATCTGGCGTTACGTTCTGGGGAAATGCCACAGACAAAGTATTTAAGGCACAAAAAAAGTGTATCCGCTCTATTAGTGGATTTGCTCAAACTGACTCATGCAAACATTATTTTATAGAGTATCGTATATTAACTTTACCATCGCTGTATATATTTGAAGCAGCGACCCTAATTTATAAGAGTATTGATAACTATGACCCAACATATAGCCAAAGACACAATAAATTGTCGTTACGACAATGTAGGACATCAAAATATAATAACAGTATATTTTGTATGGCTCTGAAAATTTATAACAAAATACCTGCCCACATTAAAAACATTGACTCAACAATTAATGGATTTAGAGCCTCTTTAAAGAAATTGTTAATCAATAAAGCATATTATTCAATAAATGAATTCATAAATGACAAATTATGTGAGCAGATCGCCATTATTATTAAGACATTGAAATTATTATTTGCAATTATATTATAATTTTCCTTCTGACATCTGTTTCCATTGAAGTTTATCTTATGTACTTACCAAATGTATTGTACTACTGTATTGTTTTATCAACTAATTAATATGACTGTACTTCACGAACCATTATTATGAACATTGACATTACATAAATATGCCTACCTAACCTATTTAAAACTATTATAAATATTATACACCGAAAGGTATTGTTGCAATGGAACTATATTGTATTCTTCAAAAACCTGTACACCTGTGACAAACAATAAATGACAATAAATAAATGCTTTTTATGTTAACGAAAGTCAAAAGATATCCAATGTTATCATAGAATCATTTTGGACTTTCTGCCAACATTCAAAGCAATGACATATTATAAACATAACATTAAAACTGAATTCAATTTATGAATATTGTCCAAGCTTCTTCAAGTCACATTGATTCTTCAATTATTTAGTAACACATTATTCCAACTTATTGAACCTTAAAAGACCTGCTTTATAAAACATGACAAGTAGGTACTAAATAAAAAATCAAAGATAGTACTTTTAGCGCACGAACGTGATCTGAAGAGGTGAACATTGAAGAATCTTTGACGGACAGATCGAAAGCGGAGCTTAAATAATTAAGTCTCGATGGTACTTGTAATGTACAAAAACAATCTGACGAAATGAAGGTAATATAAAAAATAGAACCTCTTCTTCGCCTGAAAACGGATGAAACTATAAAATATGAACTATTAATATAATAAATATAAATTGAGTTGTAGGGATAGATTGAAACCAAAGAACGTCACCCACCTCCGTAGCAATTTCCGTGACTTGGGCAGCGTTTGCGGGCTCTCCTTGAACAGAAACCTCCTGATGCCCAGCACGTACGACTCGATGTACGCGTCCCAATCGATTTTGCTCACGTCAAAGTCGAAAGTATCGCGGTCGTCGGGAGAGAGTGCTGTGCATAACGCTTGCACGTTATCGTCGGCGAACGCCCATTGGCGGGTCGTGAAGTATTCGAGGCAGGCCGAAGCTTTCTCTAGCTTGTTTTGTACTCTGACCATCCTGGAATTGGAGAAAATATTGAAATCAGTTAAATATCGCTCGACGTTCACGTTTAATGGATAATGATATAGGTACTCGATGGACAGGTAGTCTCTG
The DNA here is from genome assembly GCA_036365455.1 of Macrosoma leucophasiata. Lineage (NCBI taxonomy): Eukaryota > Metazoa > Arthropoda > Insecta > Lepidoptera > Hedylidae > Macrosoma > Macrosoma leucophasiata. The sequence goes on along the minus strand of JAWQUS010000022.1, from coordinate 4,457,579 downwards.
AAGAGTAAATATAACCTAAAATACTGATATTAGATACCCGGTAACAAAAGATACATTCATTACTATTGATAGTAAATCTAATGTTAAAATACAAAAGAAAGAAAGCACGCCAAGTCCCTCACGGGGTAGGCAGAGAGTATGGAGCACTAGATATCCCGATCCTGACTCGCCTCCTGTTGCCTGTTGACCCGTGCTTCTTCTACATTCATCATTCTGTTCAACTGCTGGACAAGTGGCCAAGTTTCAGAAACATTAAGGTTTGATTGGCCCAAAATATATTTTTAAGTTATTGTTAATGTAAAATTTTACATCCTTCTCTAACTTTCATAAAGGAGAAGTTCCACGTTGGGCCCACACCTTGTACACTATATCAAAAGATAGAGAGATATACGTGGAATCATGGAAAAATACTCAACAAATAATTTGAATAGTTTAAAAAAAAAAACTTTTAAAATTATTTTTTTGTCGGAAATATTTATTTTACGTAATTTTTGTATGACAGGAATATGTTGCCATGTCGCTACTATGACATTCTTGTTTTCGAAATATACTAACGACAATTTATTGAACATTTAATAAACGATTTGAATAGCTGAAAATTATTTAGTATTTTATGCTTCATCTCTCAATATAGTGTACAAAGTGCGGGCCCAAGCTCCATACATTTTGGATCGTCTCCTTTGATAAAGTTAGAGCAGGATGTTAATTTTTACAAAATATTAATTTTTACGAATATTTTGATGCAACCGAAACTAAGCAACAGGCGTTCTCTGACAGCCGTTTCCCCATTAGATTGATCACCAACGAGACTTTTCATTATTGTGGTATCACAATTCTGTTGAAGAGTATTCTTCAACAGAACGATTCACGATTCTTTGACGTTTCGTAGACATAATTTTCTTTCTATATCCAAACAGCTATGTTAGCTCAGATTGTAAAGACTCGACGAAATAAATATTGGGAAACCAAACTAAACAACATGTATCTTTATGGTGTTATACTAAACCACACCGCGGACACTCCGCCAAAATTCCATACAAACGCTTGATTTGGTCATCAATCAGTGACGTGTATTTACACGTGCACTTGTGTGCGTGGCACTTAGAAAATACCAACCGTCGCCCATAAGAGGGGAGAAGGTTGGGTGAGGCGGGGAAATCGGGCGGGACGTCGAAGTGTCCATTCTATACGTAGTATTATTACATATTGCCTGACTAAACATTTTTTTTATTGAAACTCACATGGGCTTGTTCCCTGTGATCCACGAGACTAGATCCATGATGTTGGCAGGCACCCGGTGCTGGAGCATCGTGAGGGTGCTGTGCTTCAGCCGGTTGCTGGTGATGTCACCGCCGGGGTACCACACCACCTCGCCTGGAAGATAGGAGAAATTAGGGTTATTTAGAGCAATTGAGATATTACGAAACTTTGTATTCCAAATAGTCATCATCATATAAGCCGAAAGATGTCCACTGCTGGACCAAAGCCCCATAGGGGGGGATATGCCACCATCGCCAAGCTTGGCATGCGGATTGGCGAGCGCAGTGGCGGTATTTTTATCGCAAGACGCTGCTGCTAGGGTTCCCACCTCTCCCGGAATGCCGGGAGTCTCACAGATTTGAACTCTGAAAATTAAAATCTCCCGTCTCCCGGAAGGAATTTAAAATATACTAAATTCTCCCGGAATAACAAGTTGTTCAAAATTAGATGGCGCTGCTGCTACCATAAAGCAATGCAATAAATGTGAAGGAAAGATTTGACAAATCGGGCAGGACTTCAGTAGCTCAATTGGAAGAGCGGCTGGACTAGATTCCCAGTAGGCCGCGAGTTCGAGTCTCGCCTGAAGTCAAATTTTTCTTTCCATTTTTCTTTAAAATAAAATATATTTCACAAGCATGTGTTAATGCGAAATAATATAAAACAAGTTGTTCAAAAGTAATGACACGCGATGTCGAAATGGCTAACAGTGGCGTTAATTTTTGCAGGCTTCTCGCCACCGATGCGACTACTCGCCAGTGGGCCAGCTAGTTTCGTACAAAATGATTTACGTGCGTGTAGGTACTTTTTTTTTATGTTATGGAAGTGGCAAACAAGCATGCAGTTCACATTGATGTTAAGTGATGACTGCAGCCTATAGACACCCACACAAAGACCGAGGTCAAGATGTAGATGCGTTACCACTCCTGAGGCCTAAGGTGTTATGCCTCTGTGCCGGAAATTACAGGGCCGTACATTACCACCTGACCGGAACACGATTAGTGCTGAACACTACCATTTAGCGGCAAGTATATTAGGTAATGCGGTGGTGCCTACGCCCGCGAGCTCCGTCACTGGTGCTCTACCACCAGTTAATTTTACTGTCTCGTTGTTGTTAGATTGCGTCGTCTTTGTCTGACTCATGTTCGTTTGTTATAAATTTCATTCGTTCGCTCATTAGTCTGTATCTAACAGCAATCCATGCACTTGTGTCGTATTTTGATTAAAATACAACTATTTCTATGTTGTTATTAATTCAAAGTAAAACAAAAACTCATTACATTCATTTTTTGTTATCAGTTTGTAAAGGGGAAAAGAGACATTCTACTGATATACTTTTACATTAGTTTATTACATTTAGTTTTATCTTAGTGATATTCTTGACTTTACATATATTTTTTATCTTGTTTGACATGTATATCAATTGTTATTCGCTTTAATTTATTTTGTTTGTTTTTGACGTGTCATAAGAGGTGCCTGTCACCCTAAATGAATAAATGAGTTTCTGATTCTGATTCTTTTTTTTTTCTTTCGGATTTAGACACCTAAGACGTGGTTACCCTAGCTGCTGCGCATCTTGCGTTATTGCACTTACTACCGCCCCATTGGAATGGTTTGACAGCCATTGTTCGGTTGACTGACTGTACAAGTAGAATAAAATTCTTCCGCTAGTGGGCGGTGGGGTAAAGAAAATGGAAAAATACGAATAGAACCAGAGATAAAAGACTTTACACCATTATCTCTGATAACCCCCTACCCGGGAATCGAACCCAGGACCTCAGCGTAGTAGTATAGTATATAAAGATTTTGCCTTTATCCAAAATGGAGCCATATCCATCTTTCTGCATAAAATATTTTTAATAAGGATGACTTTTATCTATAAAATGGGTACGTATTCGTAATGTTCATAATTTATATACACGAAACACGAATTCGAAAGTTCAGAAATTGTTACGTGATTGAGACCCAAACAATTAAATAAATTTGAAAGCCAATTAAGTAACAACGAAATGCATTTTAGCACGCAATTCCAATATACGACATGATTTTTATGTAATCCAACGAAAAAAAAATCTAACATATAGTTTTGCGATGACGACAGGATCAGTGTTTTTGTTTCATAAAAGCGGCAACAATTTTTGGTAGCTCCAGTGACGGAGCTCGCGGGCGTAGGCACCACCGCATTACCTAATATATTAGGTTGGGGAAAAAGTTTCTTCGCATTTTTTAAGATAATTCAAAACATTTTTTAATATAGTTTATTTAAATTTAACTAAAGTATGTTTGTACCATTTTGTTCGATAACCTTTTGCTATCTTGTAGGTAGGGACATGATCCCATTGCTGTAAAAATTTTGGGACTTCTCAACAAAATACCGCGACAAGTGGATTTGGCAGTCCTCTCGTGATGTTAACCTAACATTGCATAAAGAATTCTGAAGAGACCGAAACAGGTGGAAATCTGAAGGTGCAAGGTCAGGACTATACGGCGGATGCATTAACACCTCCCAGCCAAACTCTCTTAATTTTTGCTGAGTGGCTATAGATGTGTGAAGTCTAGCCTTATCATGATGAAACACCACACCCCTTCTGTTGATCAATTCCGGCCGCTTTCTCTCAACTTCTTGCTTTAATCTCTCAAAAACTGTTGAGTATTATCGGTCTTCATATCTATCTATCTAATATATAAAATTCTCGTGTCACGGTGTTCGAACTTGAACTCCTCCGAAACGGCTAGACCGATTTTAACCAAATTTTGCATGCATATTCAGTAGGTCTGAGAATCGGCCAACATCTATTTTTCATAACATTTTTGGACATTTTTTTTTTAATTTTCTAGGGCGAAACGAAGTTTGCCGGGACAGCTAGTCTAATATATAAAATTCTCGTGTCACGGTGTTCGAACTTGAACTCCTCCGAAACGGCTGGACCGATTTTAACCAAATTTTGCATGCATATTCAGGAGGTCTGAGAATCGGCCAACATCTATTTTTCATAACATTTTTGGACATTTTTTTTTTTAATTTTATAGGGCGATACGAAGTTTGCCGGGACAGCTAGTATATATATAAAAATCTATTGCTGTTTGTTAGTCTCTCCAAAACTCGAGAACGGCTGGACCGATTTGGCTAATTTTGATTTTGAATGATTTTTGGAAGTCTAGGGAAGGTTTAAAAGGTAAAAAATATGAAGAAATTGAAGGGAAATAGTAAAAACCACAATTTTATTTTCCCATATAAATAGTCCGTATCTATGAAACCTTTGACACATTATTTCATTCTCAGGCAATACAAAGTTTGCCGGGTCAACTAGTAACAGTTATAAATATATATTTCACTGGCATGTGTTATTGCGAAAAATAATATAATAATAACACACATACAGTCGAAAATAGGACCTCTTCCTTTTTTGAAGATCGTTAAAAAGAAATGTGGTACTCACTGAAAGGATGTTTCCGCATATATTTGAAGCTGGTTCTGACGAAGCGCTGCCACGTGATAGGGTTCTGCTGGCCCGTGCAGCAGTTGTACACCACCACACCCTCGCCACTGGAAACGACGAAACTTCAAATAAAAAACGTTACATCACGCTAGTTTTTTATTTTATTGAATTGGCAAACAAGCATGCAGTTCACATTGATGTTAAGCATAGAGCAACGAGGTCCACCGGTCGCGGCGGACTGGAGAGGAGTAGTCATAGCGTGTATTACCGATGCAAAACAGTCTGTCATTTTTTGCGGGGGGAAATGCGTGCGACACACACGCACACTACAAAAATCGTCTATTACTACGAAACTCACACCTTGACTTTAACAAAATACAGAAACAATTTCACGCACACATTTAAACATATAGGCGACAGGCGTAAGATCATTTGGTCTTGTACTTTGACAGAGGGGAAAGCCTGCATATGGCTACTCCCCTCCGTGTTGCTCTATGATGTTAAGTGATGACTGCAGCCTATAGACACCCACACAAAGACCAAGGCCAAAATGCAGATGCGTTACCCTGGCCTAAGGTGTTACGCCTCTGTGCCGAAAATTACAAGGCCATACATTACCACCTGACCGGAACACGATAGTGCTGAACACTACCATATAGCGGCAAGTATATTAGGTAATGCGGTGGTGCCTACGCCCGCGAGCTCCGTCACTGGAGCTCTACCACCAGTAAACTACTAACTAACTAGTAATCCCCGAAGGTAGAGGTAAATGCATGCATTCAAGCATACAGGCAAACACCAACGATTCAGCGATTACGTTTTAGCACATGTAACAGGCGAGCTTGTTGACATCTCCGGGCACATTTCCGAATTTCGAGGAACTGAGAAATTTTCTGAAAATGGAAAAATCCCAATAGAACCAGAGATAAAGGACCTATACCATTATATCTGACAGAACCCAGGAACCCAGCGTAGTATTAGTGGCCTACTATCACTAGGCTAATAAGGCAGTTTTGATACGAAAATTAGTTTTTTCAATTGGACGTATTTTTCTATCTATCGAAGGTGACAAACAAGCTCACAATGTTAAGTGATGTCTGCAGCCTAAAGACATCCACATAAAAACCAGAGGCCAAAATGCAGATGCGATGCCACCCCTGAGACCTAATTTGAAATGCATCTATGGTAGATTTTACGAGGCCATACATTGCCATCTAACCAGAACACAGTAATGCTGAACATTACACCCTTAGTGACAAGAAGATTAGACAATACGATAGTGTCTACGCCCTCGAGCTCCTCCTCATCTCTCTTCGGCGGATAAAGCTTGACCATAAGCGCTGTACCGCGCCCTAGGTATACGAGGCGAGTCGGGCGGAAGGGTAGAAACACAATACCATAGGCGATGACGGCAGACTGACAAAGCTACAGCCGAGGATACTCCCCGTCTCGCCGCGCGCATACCTAAGGGGCGGTAGAGGACCGTTCGTTGTGGCATTCTTTGGGGAGGCCTTTGTTCAGCAGTGGACGTCTTTTGGCTGAAATGATGATAGAATAGAATAGAATATTCTTTATTGTACACCAATAATTTTTACAAAATAAAGGTAGATACATAGCAAATAGGCAATACAACCAGGCGGTCTTATCGCTGAAAGCGATCTCTTCCAGACTACTTGTAGGTGGAAGGAGAATTTTAATATGGTTAAGACGGTAGGGGTGTACAGGTTAAATATATAATACGTACAGTAATTAAATTAATAAAATACAAAGTATAAAACATATATAGATAAACATCATGAGATAGATATATACATAATAATACAGCAATATTATAGGTAATTAAGAACAATACTAATTTTTAGTTAGATAGTACTCATTGAGTTGCTTTTTGAAAGACTCAAGAGTCTGAGCTTGACGAATGTTTAACGGCAAGGTATTCCCACAATCGCACTGCCGTAACTGTAAAAGATTTGGAAATAAAAGAAGAGGAGTGTAGAGGTATTTGAAGAAGACAATTTTCTGTAGATCGGAGGGAGAGGGAATTTGTATGACAAAGGAAATTGAAGCGACTTTTGAGGTAATCGGGGGTACGAGGTAAGAATAGTAGACAGTAAAAAAGAGAGAGAATGTGAGTATTCCTGCGAAGGGATATAGGAAGCCACTTGAGCTCAGCGCGAAATTTAGAAACGTGGTCATATTTGCGCAAGCCAAATATGAACCGTATGCAAAGGTTTTGGAGTCGCTCAAGTTTATTTAGTTGCTCCTGTGTAAGGTCGAGATAAGATATGTCGGCGTAGTCTAATATAGGGAGTAGTATAGATCGAGCAAGCGCAACCTTAGTGGAGGTAGGCAAAAAGTTTTGCAATCTTCTAAGAGAGCCGATCGCTCCGAACATTTTTCTACTAACTTCGGATATCTGCGGAGTCCAAGTAAGACACCTATCGATGATCACTCCGAGGTCCTTAACTTTATCACAAAAAGGTATTGGCGTACCGTTAAGGACGACTTGAGGTGTTCTAGTCCAGTCAATTTTGGACAGCATCCGAGAGCTGCCAACAATGATCGCCTGTGTCTTTAAAGGATTGCTGTTGAGGCCCAAAGATTCTCTCTTGATGATGATGACTCTAAAGGGATAGGACAACATCTGTCAGGATCTGATAGTTTAAAAAAAAATCACTCACCGTTTCATATGAGTCCGCCACGCACACACTATCATCAGGTTGATGACGGTGTCGACTGGCACTAGATCCGCCACTTTAGTGCCGGTGCCGAGCATGGTGCGGAATATGCCCTTGCCAACCGCTGCTATGATCCCGTTGGGCCCGTTCCAGTTGTCCACCCAACCCTTCACCGGCTCCCGGACTGATGAGAGCACTGGAATTAAAAATATCATTTGATTGCCGACGATTCGGTTAGTCCGATACATGACAAATGTACATGGGCCAAAACGTAACCGGCGAGTCATGGGTGATTGCATGTATGCTTGAATGCATGCATTCACCTCTGCCTACCCCTTCGGGGATTACAGGCGTGAAGTTACGTTTATGTTACATTTTAACAAAGTGAACTCCAGGGGTAACGTTTTGAAAAATATTCGCAACTAGCTTCGCGCGGGTGCAATGTAGATTGCTGGTAATTTGATGGCATTTTCAATCATCAATTCCTATCGTTAATTAGAAAAACCGGACAAGTGCGAGTTCGACTCGCGTGGTGAGGGTTCCGTAATTTAAATATTTTCGAAAATATTACAGATTTAAAATGCAGGGACATAGCGGTTACGGTGGTACCGGCAGGGGGGGTTATATTATTAAGAATTTTCGATTTAATTTGAATACTCAAACTTCTTATAGGTTTTCCAGTAATCTATAGGCAAAGAACTATTTTCCACATTTTTTTCAAAATTTTAAGTTCAGTAGTTTCCGAGATAGGAGGGGGGGGGGAATGGTCAATTTTCGTTGTTTTTCTTACATAACTTCAATGTTGTTTATGCAAAAATTATAAAAAAAATATATCTGAGATGCTGACAACAACCTCTTTCATTTGATATGACACACAGTTTACGATTTTTTTTTTATTTTCTGATTTACCCCCCGAACGTGCCCCCCTGTTTAAAATTTATTATTTTTCTTGACGTGTTCATCTTTGGGTCACCAATTTCAACTCAATCAGTCGAGTAGTTTCGGAGCAAATTGGCTGTGACAGACGGACAGACAGACAGACAGACAGACAGATAGACGCACGAGTGATCCTATAAGGGTTCCTTTTTTTTTAATGTACGGAACACTAAAAATTAATATGGTCTTTAAGTTTTCTTAAAATTTCTATTTTTCGCGCATCTATCTACGAGTATCTTTCTTCTTTCATACAAACCTTCTCCAGACAATTATAAATACAACACAAAAAGAATTAGCAAAATCGGTAAAGCCGTTCTCGAGTTTTACGATTAACATCATATTTAGCGATTCATTTTTACTTAATATACGAGTATATAGATTAGTTGAAATTTCCTGTAATTGAATTCTATAGATTCTAGGTTTAAACTTCTGATTGAGGGATATAACTTGTTGATTAGGGCCCTAACTCACTAGGACGACGAGAAGGTACCCAGGTATGTATGTATGTATCTTCACGCCAGGTCCCTAACGGGGTAGGCAAGGAGCGTAGAGCGCCAGATATCCCGGTCCTGGTCCATACCTCTCGTGCCTCATATAGATGAGGCACGAGAGGTAGGCCTGCCTATGGGGTTCTTCAAAAATGGCGTCAAAAGAGTCCTTCAGGGCTGGCAGCGCGTTGGCGACTCCTCTGGTGTTGCAAATGTTCATAGGCGACGGTGACTACTTTCCATCAGGTGGCCCGTCTGCTTGTCTGTCAATCCTAAGACATAAAAAGAAAATCTACCTTCATCATTCTCTTCATACATCCACGCCGATTCCTAAGGCTTTTGACCGCACTATCAGACAGAACTCGACCTATGACCTATCGGTGGCGAGGTGAGTTAGGTATCATGTATTTCCATACTAGCTGCTTGGATACGTAGCTGGTGATGGCATCCTAGTGAGTTAGGGCCCTTACTGATGGTGTTGGAGCTTAAGATATCTTCTTTTATATCATGAGAGTGTGACACAAGCACGCATTTCAAATGGATTAAAAGTGAACACTTCGTTGCCACTCCTGAGGCCTAAATTTTACCTCTGTCATAGCTTTTCTTTATAATAAGGATGGCCATATAATACCATATCACCATAACACAATAGCGCTGAACTACCAATTGATGGCAGAGAGTTTTGGTAATGCGATGCCTACGATCGGAACCGACTCTGAAACTCTATCACCATAAAAAATGAAACAACTGAGCTTCGTGCCCGAATTTTTCATGGAATTAATTCAACCAGGTGTTATTTGCACCTTATATATTGCATTTGCTTTAATATTACACAATCATTCAGACCAATCGTATTGATAACATTTTTTTTAGGTTATTCCAAGAAATTTATCAGTCACAAGTTTGTCTGATAAGATTACTTAGAACGTGTAATAGATTAAAAGGTATCTGTGGCTGACAAATTTTATTTATAAACATGAGAAATTTGGATGTATCGGATTTGATTACGAGAATTAGCTGGAATAAATAATTCTAGCGATAGAAGCGTGCATGGCCCCGCAGCTGGTGTAGATCGTAAGCAATCCACTAGGTGACCGATAGTGGCAAATTAAAAATGCGCGTTTTCGCGCTTCGGTGGGCACGTTAAGCCGTCGGTCCCGATTGCTATCGATAGATAGCAGTCGTTAAACCCTGTCGGAGGCCTTATCGGGGGGTTTGAAAAGATCAGACAGCAGGTTGGCTACTAACCCGTATCTCTACCAACCAGCATTGGAGCAGCGCGGTGGAGTAAGCTCCAGGCCTCCTCCCAAAAAGGGAAGAGATTCGTGCCCAGCAGTGGGACGTTTCAAGGGTTGCCATTATTATTATTATAAATAACTAGCTGTTGCCCGCGGCTTCGCCCGCGTGGATGTCGTTTTGCTTTAAACCTCACGCAGCTCGAGACCATTCCAACGAATGCAAAACCGTGGAAATCGGTTCGTGCGTTCTGGAGTTATAGCGTCAGGAAGGAAAACCCGACTTATTTTTATATTATAGATTTTAATAACTTCCCTATAGAATGTAGCTATCATTATGGAAAATAATCATATTTTTTGTTAAATTTTTTCGTAGTTATACTTTTGGCGCGATTGGAAAAAATTATGAGCGAGTTGATAGATAAAAGTAACATTCTGAAGTTAGCTACTAAACAGATAAAAGGAACAGTCTGAAGTTCGTTGCTCAACTTTTTTGTGGTTTTGTTTTATTTCTGGTATACTTATTTTGATACGCTAAAGAAGTTTAAGTAACTTCTTACGTGCGAGCATAGAAGTAGGTAGTTTTTGAAAAACAAAGTTTTTGGTCTCCGTTCTCCCACTTACCAATAGATGGTCTGACGATGGCCACTGGCAGATTGCCGCACTCCCGTATCAGCATGTCCTCGGCTAAAGCTTTCGTGAATGTATACGTATTAGGCCTGTCGCCTGCAAACAAAATTATCACACATTAACTATACAACGTCACACGTCGCTCCGCTAAAATTTCTGACAAACGCTTCATTTGGTCTCTATTACACAGACATCAATCAGTTACATGTATTTACACGTGCACCACGTAGAAAATACCAACCGTCGCCCATAAGAGGGAAGGAGGTTGGGTGATGCGGGGAAATCGGGCGGGACGTCGAAGTGACCATTCTGTACGTAGTATTATTACATATTCTCTGACAACGTGTAACGCGAATAACGCACACCCTCAAACACCCTAATTACAAAATGGAGTTATAATCATAATACATAAACTGAAGTTACATGTTTATGTATTAAATATTTTAATATTAATTAGAAATATTTTGTCCTCAATTTGTACGAACAGTATGCACACCCTACGCACGCAAACTTAGAAGGCTATTACACGACACGGTATTTAGGGTCTGGAAGAAAGGGTGGCCTTGCGCCGGATTGCCGCTTATTACACTATCTTGTCGTCAGGGCCCTAACTCAGTCACAGTACAAATATGAACAGTATGGAAACTACGTACAAAACGTTGAAACGGCGCAATCACACAAACATGCGCATCATATCATATTTGTACTGTGTGTAGTTAGGGCGTGAGGCTGACCGGGCCTCACCGGTCGCCCTAATTAGGGCCCTAACTCCCTAAATGTTATTACCCTAAATACCGTGCCGTGTAATAAGTCCTTTAACCTGCTCACTCTACCTACGGCCGCACATAAAAGACACGCACACTGTCGCAATGTGATGTAGCGTAACCTGCGCTAGTTATAACATTCGGTTTTACTATTTATTCATTTCTTAAATCATTATTTTCATTAGAATGCGCGTTTTTTTTTAAACTTAATGAGACTAGCACTTTATTTTGGATAGACGTCAGTCTCATTTTCGTTTGTATTGACTGTTCAACAAACGGGTGACCATAATTTACGTAATTGCACTTAATAAGTTTTGGGATAAGAAATAACCTATAATGAAGATGCCCGAAATCGATTTGGTTATCGATTCTGAACAAAGTATCTTCGAGTTATGCATTTATTACGTTACACGGTCTATTTTTTTTTTTGTAATGGAAGTGGCAAACAATCCTATAGACCACACAAAGACCAAGGTCAAACGCAGATGCGTTACCACTTCTGAGGCCTAAGGTGTTATGCCTCTGTGCCGGAAACTACAAGGCATAACCATCTGACCGGAACACGATAGTGCTGAACACTACCACTTAGCGGCAAGTATATAAGGAAAATGCGGCGATGCCTACTCCGGCCAGTTCCGTCACTGGAGCTCTGCCACCAGTGAAAATACTGGTAGTGGAGCTCCAGTGAATATCAAAACATACTTGCTATAAAACAAAGTCGCAATCAAATGAATTGCATATTTTAAATGTGACTAAAGTCTATTGATAGATAATCATATAATATTGTCATAATAAAGATTACAATCGGTTTAATGACATACAACAAGCAATCTGTTGAAACAATTCAAACAGAGTTGATTGCGGTTTACAATATCGATTGATTAATTACATTAAAACAGATTACCATCAATCCCGGCACCATCACCTCAATAAAAAAGAAGTGATTTCAATTGCGCTTCTTCTTATCTTTTTATTTATTTATTTATTTACAAGCTGTACCCCACGACTTCGTCCGAGATACTGAACAATATATTTGTTAAATTCTACGCGGATAAAGTCGCGGGCACATCTATCTATTCTAAATTAAATACGTTTATGTAAACCGCAATCAACTCTGTTCAAAAGTTTTGAAGCAGTGCTTGAAGTAATAGTGCATTTTTACTGGTGGTAGAGCTCCTGTGACGGAGCTCGCGGGCGTAGGCACCGTCGCATTACCTAATATACTTGCCGCTAAATGGTGGTGTTCAGCACTATCGTGTTCCGGTCGGGTGGTAATGTACGGCTCTGTAATTTCCGGCACAGAGGCAAAACAAGGCCTCAGGAGTGGTAACGCATCTGCATTTTGACCTTTGCCTAAGTGTGGGTGTCTATAGGCTGCAGTCATCACTTAACATCAATGAGAACTGCATGCTTATTTGCCACTTCGATTACAAAAAAAAGGTAAATTTTCAATTGACCATCATTTATTTTTTCACTTAATCGATTTTGACGAAACAAATTGTGACACTCGGAGTTTTGGGAACCTTGACAGGTGGTGCTTTTAGTTAATTTCGTTTACTTGGTGCATTTTTGAGTTACAGTAAATAAAAATTGGTGGAATTTTGTTTGATAGGTTTATTACAGGGCCCGTGTATACAGTGAAATAGAATAACAGTGCGAAAACACGGCCTTTCAAGTTGCCTCGAAAACTTCATTGTAAATAACAACCTGTATATGAATACGAAATATATGTTGACTCGGCACTGACAATAAGCGTAACAGCAATGCCATTTATACATTAAAAAAAGTCACTCACCAACTAAATCCGGCGTGATTCTATCCACCAGCTCGTCGGGCAACGTCTGCACAAGTGTGACGACATGCTCGGGATGCGCGGGCGGCGAGTACACGCACTCTTCGACGCGTGAACGTTCGCAGTTGCAGTACGCCGTGGATACGTGCACTAGGGCCTGTCAGGGTTAAATTAGTAAAGGTTATTATAATAATAATAAAATAAAAAATAACCCTTTATACGTCCCACTGTTGGGCTGGCTTTTTGGGGGGAGGTCTGGAGCTTACTCCACCACGCTGCTCCAATGCGGATTGGTGGAGATACGGGTTAGTGGCCAACCCGACGTCGGATGTTTTTCAAACCGCCCATAAGGTCTCCGACAAGGTTTAACGGCTTAACGTGCCCTCCGAAGCACGGAAATGAGCATTCTTAATTTGCCACTAGCGGTCACCCATCACACACCCGACCGCGCCCGTAATGCTTAACCGGGTAGATCGCTTACGATCTACACCAGCCGCGGGGCAATGCGCGCTTCAAATTCTTAGTAAAGGTTAATTTTCCATAACTGCCTGAGTTCTACTACATAGTGGTAGCAGGCCACTACTACGTTAGGGTCTTGGGGCTATCAGAGATTTTTTTAATGTTAGGATGGTGGCAATCAAGCATGCAGCCCACATTGATGTTAAGTGATGCACTTTTGTAGGGCCCTGTAATTTCCGGCGCAGAGGCATAACACCTTAGGCCTGAGAAGTGGTAACGCATCTGTATTTTGAACTAGGTCTTTGTGTGGGTGTAAGTATAGGCTGTAGTCATCACTTAACATCAATGTGAACTGCACGCTTGTTTGCCACTTCCATTACATAAAAAAAACCTATAGACATCTACACAAAACACAAAAACTCTGGATCATCCTCATCCATCAATTGCCCGCAATCTTCACCAAGTCATCGGTCCACCTCGTAGGGGTCTGCCTACCGCTTCGTCTTCCGATATGCAGTCACTATTCGAGAACTCTTCTGCCCCAACGGCCGTCAGATCTTCGAATTATGTGACTGCCACTTGAGTCGCTATTCGGTGGGTTATGTCGGTTACTTTAGTTCTCATGCGGATCTCCACATTTCTGATTCGATCTCGCAGAGAATCTCCGAGAATATCTCGATTGCTCTCTGCGTGACCTTCAGCCTTCTTATGACGCCCATGATGAGCGACCACGTTTCAGTGCCGTATAAAACCATGGAGAAAAAAATTAAAAATGAAAATAGACATGCGCCGCCGATGGTTCGGGCATACAAAAAGAATGAGCGAATGACTAAACAGATATACAATGCGAATGTGGATGGTTGCATAGGCCCAGGAAGACCAAGACTGAACTACCATGACCAAATAGGTCGAGTACTATCTGAGGGTTGGGTCAAAAGTCTTAGAAATCGGCATGCCAGTATGAAAAGGGATGTCTGGCGATCAACACTCTCTGCCTACCCTGTTAGGGTCCTATAGATACAGACATACATAAAAACCATAACGAAAGCGAAACGTTATCTATACGATTGTATTACCTCAAGGCCCATCATACGATGGCAGAGCTGGACGAGCTGCTGGGTGCCCAGCATGTTGATGGTGACGGACAGTTTCAGTTTCTCGTCGAACTTCACCGTCGCTGCCGAATGGAACACCACTGATACCTGTCACAAACAATTACACATAAGGAACACATTTTCCATATTGTTAGGAGACAGTTATACCTAGATGATGTAATTACTTCACCTGAGTAGTCTAGTGGCTCAGACTAATGGCCTTATTACACGACACGGTATTTAGGGTCCGGCAGAAAGGGTAGGCTTGGCCTCGCACCGGGTTGCCGCTTATTACACTATGCGATCGACAGGGCCCTAACTCGTGTAGTTAGGGCGTCAGGCTGACTGGGCCGCTACGGTCGCCCTAATTAGGGACCCTAACTCCCTAAATGTTATTACACTACCCTGATTCTTGCTATCGGACTCTGAATACCGTGTCGTGTAGTAAGGCCATAAAGGCTATATTTCACCAGGACACTATATCGGCGCAACCAGTCCGACCACTGTGGTATCCGTAAGCAACCAAAACTAGATACACCATACAGATACCAGAGTCCCCACACCACAACGATAGCACCAAAATGGCGGCCGAGCGAGTGAGACACTTTGGTGTCTCATACAGCGCTATTAGCGGTGGCGCGACCAGCGTGACGACCCGACCAGTATCTTTCTCTGCCGCTTTTCCTTTCCAAATTGATTGCGCAACCAAACAGACACCAGATGAGCAACTCTCTATAGAGCTGCATACATTTTGTTGTTAATGGCGACTGGTTGCGCTACCATATTATTTAATGTAATGGAAGTGGCAAACAAGCATGCAATTCACATTGATGTTAAGTGGTGACTGCAGCCTATAGACACCACACTTAGACAAAGGTCAAAATACAGATGCGATACCACTCCTGAGACCTAAGGTGTTATGCTTCTGTGCCGGAAATTACAGGGCCGTACATTACCACCTGACCGGAACACGATAGTGCTGAACACTACCATTTAGCGGTAAGTATATTAAGTAATGCGGTGGTGCCTACGCCCGCGAGCTCCGTCACAGGAGCTCTACCACCAGTAGATTGCCATGGTGGAATATACCCCTAAAGGGATAAGAATAGACATTTGTCAAACGGCTGGACTGGTTATTCTGAGGTCGCTGGTTCGATTCCTGCTCGAAGTCAAAATTTTCTTTCCGTTTTTTTTTAAATTTCTAAATAATTGTAGGTACTTCCAGATTGTTATTTGTCAAACTTATGGTGCCACATTTTGAGTTTGATTAAACTTCTATTAGTTCAATAATGGCCCCTTTCGGGACTTTACCTTAAACTTTCTACACATTATTCCGAATCGAATGACACCTCGATCGTAATTTTCGGAGAAAGTACAAAAAAGGAGATGTTGCGAGCTCGGCCCTGGTTCGTACATGTCCTCAAAAAATAGCTAAATTAAAGAAGAATCCAAAAAAAATACAATTAATTTATTCAAGAATATATTTTAGAGTTACAACCACATTTAATTCAAACGATTTTATAATTTTCAACTATGTTAAACATGGCGGCGATACAGCCGACACTTGGGATCAATCGATTGTGATAGTATTTAGAAAAATTACTTTTTTCTCCAAGTTCTATAATCAAAATACAATTTAAAAAATGAAAATGTCAAAATGACATCGTCCGCCATATTCGCCATGTTAGTTTTGAGTTGCAATTCTAACTGTTTTGTAACTGCAAACAAAGCTAAATAAGTGAAAATATGCAGTAAAAAACGTTTTTATATTGATTTTGCCTGTTAATGATATTGTGTACAATACATGGCCGGAGGTCCATACATTTTTACAACATCTCCTTTACCCAAGGTACATGTTGACTGGACTATATAGAATTCCTTATTTGTAATGTTAGTGTAATATAAAGCAAAAACTAAACACCAGGTAACAGTGAAATCTGAAGTCAGACTTCGACAAAATAGTTCATAGATAGAAGAATATTAATAGCATAGCCTACAGACATCTACATTTCTAGCTGAAACCTAGAGGTCTAATTGTCAAAATCAAAGATCGTTTGGCTTTGTACCAGAAATTACTGGGCTGTGTAATGCTATCTAACTGGAACACGATAGTACTGTAGACTTCCATTTAGCGACGGTTAGATTAGGTGATACGGTGGCCCAAACTTGAGAGCTTAACCGCTTAGAGCAACACGGGTCACCGACCGCGGCGAACCGGAGGGGAGTAGCCATATGCAGGCTTTCCCCTCTGTCAAAGGCCAAGCACAAGTGTTCACATTGTCGCCGAGATGTTTAAATGTGTGCGTGAAATTATTTATGTATTTTGTTAAAGTCAACGTGTATGTGAGTATGTCACACGTATTTCCCCCCGCAAAAAATGACAGCCTGTTTTGCATCAGTAATAAACGCTATGGCTACTCCTCCCCGGTCCGCCGCGACTGATGGTCCGTGTTGCTCTATACTTAACCGCTAAATCCACCGGAGATTTGGTACTAAAGTACAATACGTAACAAAATATATTGCACATCGACTTTAGAAAGGAGACTTCGGCTTATTTCGGGTCTGTAGAGCGTTATCTCTTTCGCGCGTTCTCTATGTAAAGTTTGTCGACCATTTCGATCAAATTTTGACCAATACCGGACTATCAGTGCTTGTGTAGGCAGTGTGCAACAGAGATAAGGGTCTACGAAGTCGAAACTAGCCGACTGTCTCTTTCGTAGGCTCGATTTTTCTTGCTGGATACTGTATGCTGCTGTAGCACAAAGAAATTGAAAGTCATGATTTTAATGGGCACCAGTGAGTGTAAACACACTATGACGAATTTAAAGTTCCGACGTATTCCGCTGATATGACACACTATAAGTGCTGAACTTAAGCGGCAGAACTTCAGTTCAGTGTGGTGTGTGTCGGCATAGTGTGTGAATTCAGCAATCGAACCGAACTTCAGCCGTAAGGCCGACCGAAGTTACGCTGTACGCTGCAACGCAGCGTAATTTTGACATAGTGTGTCAGTAATTCAAATAGCATTGCAGGCGTCACCGATCACCTCCAATAGATACCGCATTAGTGAATATTTGTTCGGAGCTGTGTTCACCGTTTTTGAGGTACGCGGGTGTAGCGGGGAGACGTAACTAAAGCGCTGTGATTGGCTGTTTGAATTGGAGACTTGGATACGCCCACTCATTGAGCTGGGAAGCTGTCGATATTTCTGATCGATATTTTTTCCACATTTATTTGCTTTTTTAAAGATAATTCAGCACAACTTGGAAAACACAGTTGTCAGTAATTGGAAATAATATGTTCATCATTTCAGAAATAGGTAAATAAAGACAGTATAACATTTGAGTAGGTAAATTAAAACGCATAAATTAATGCCAATAAAGTAATTTTTACGCTATACAGATTTTAAGCATTTGGAATTCCATACAAACGCTTAAAATCTGGTTACCTAATACATAGTCATAGACATTCCGTACAATTATTATAATCAAAGAGATGCTTTAAAGTGGCCTATTTAAATGATATTTTATTAAATTATCATAATCCGCGGTGCTGTACATGCGCGATGGCCTGAAAAACATTTAAAGTTACTTACACTTTTAATCTATATACTTTTATCCGAATTAATTCCAGACAAACGCTTAGACATCAATGAGTGACGTGTATTTCCACACGCACTTATCAACATTCAATTTTTTAGTTAGCCAAAAAAAGCAAATTAAAAAAATAGGAAATTTTTGGTATAGCTTAATTAACGAGCTCAATATTATATAATTTACCTGCCGCTAAGTGATAGTGGTAATGTATGGTAGTAGAGCCAGAGAATATGTAATAATAATACGTATAGAATGGACACTTCGACACGTATAGAATGGACACTTCGACGACATCCCGCCCGATTTCCCCGCCTCACTCAACCTCCCTCCTCTTTTGGCAAAGGAATGGTATTCTACAGCGAGGTTCCGTTCAATGTTCCTTAAGGTGTTAATGGCGGACATAATTATTTTTAGAAAATATGATATGGATTTCTATTTCACGGTTTCCTGAGGTGCATTTTTCTCATCCAAGATGGCAGACAGACTTTTTTTAAATGTGATATGGGTATCAATTTCGAGGTTTCTTGGGGTGCTGATTACGAAAATGGCATCCGTTTTCAGATCCAAGATGGCGAACAAACTTTTTTTTCAAAATGTGATATGGGTATCAATTTCGAGGTTTTTTGGGGTGCTGATTACGAAAATGGCATCCGTTTTTAGATTCAAAATGACGGACGGACTTTTTTTTTTAAGTGTGATATGGGTATCAATTTTGAGGTTTTTTGGGGTGCTGATTACGAAAATGTCATCTGTTTTCAGATTCAAAATGGCGGACGGACTTTTTTTTAAAGTGTGATATGGGTATCAATTTTGAGGTTTTTTGGGGTGCTGATTACGAAAATGTCATCTATTTTAAAGTATTATTAAAAATGTCGATACCGACTAACGTATATGCGGTACAACACTATCGACTTTCTTTTCTTAGAAAGGGACAAATAATGTAAATAACGTAATGAGTGAGCAGGACTTTGCGAAAATATACTTGTGCGTAATCCAGTTTAATTGATCTCTGATAATACGTATTTTATATGAATTATTTACTTACCGGTGAACTATCATACCATCCTTTTTAATATTTGATGTTCTAGACGTATTTAGATATGATTTTAGTGCGCAGGAAGCCATTTTCTAGATATTTTCGGTACAACATGAATTATTTCTCAAGTACGAACGGGTCGGAGGCTTGGTCGGTAATGGCGTCATTGGCGTCGCGATTTCGAGCATTGAAATTAAGCTAGCAAATTAGCTAGCAACGTGTTGTGCGCGTCGGTTGCCCTGTATGCGGTATCTATTGGGGGTGATCTGTGGCAGGCGTAATAATGCCAAACTTCCGTCGCGTAGCTTCGGCATTGTGTGTTAACACACTAAGGGCGAGATTCACAGACCGCACTACGACTTTACTTTGAGCAAAGTATGCTTAGAACTGTCAGAAATGTATGGATTTTGACAGTTTGAAGCGTACTTTGCTCGAAAGTAAAGTCGTAATGCGGTCTATCTATACATATAATAAAACAGTACAATCCGCGTGTCTGTACATTGTATATATTTATGAAATACCAATTGGGGGCGATGTTAAAATAGTATTAGAACACTTTTCAATGATTTTTATTTTTTTTGTCTGTCTGTTTGTCCCTTTGTACAGGCTAATCTCCGAAGATACTGGACGGTTTCGAATGAAACTTTTTGTGGCGTATAGATACTAAGCCTGGCCAACATTTAGGCTACTTTTTACTGCGGGAAAATCACTCATTCCCACGGGAATCTCTACATTTAATTTTATTTAATACAAATAGTCCGTATCTATCAAACCTTTGACACATTATTTCATTGTGAGGCAATACGAAGTTTGCCGGGTCAGCTAGTACTTAATGAATCTTTCTATTTAGGTCGCCTTAGGTCATTATTGTGCATATATGTAAAATTGTTTTTGCAAATTCTTGTTCTTATGTGTACTCTTCATTGTAAGAGTATTTTATGACGTACTTTATTATTATTATTAACTCTTCTTCAGTGTATAAGTAATTATAGAACGTATAGTATAGAATGAATTAATATACATAAGTACTATAATTTTATTTTTTTTAACCGATTTAGGGTCGGTGAACGACATCCATTGATAACTAATGAATAGATATACAACCGATATGATAGACTTTGCAGTTTATACAATATCGTTAAGATGTCGCTGTTCCCCTAATAATTGTACTATTTTATTTTTCGCAATAACACATGCGTGTAAATTTTAGAAATTAAAGAAAAAGGAAGAAATAATTTTGGTTAAAAAACAAAAAACGAAAGCCAAAATTTGACTCATCGGTGTGGGACTTCGGTAGCTTAGTAGTAAAGCGGGTGGACTGGTTATCCTGGGGTCGCAGGTTTGATTCCTGCCAGAAATCAAATTATTCTTTATTTTCTAAAACTCACTCGCATGTGTTATTGCGAAAAATAAAATATTACAATTATTAAGATTAAAAATCTATTATAAAGTCCCGACACATATTAAAAGCATAAAATCCAATACATTATTTGTGAAGAAACTTAAAGAATGGTTGTTGTGTAAAGCCATAGAAGGCAGAACTTGAGTGAATTTCATAATTTTTAAATTATTGAAACGTAATGTATGTATCTTCACGCCGGGTCCCTAACGGGGTAGGCAGAGAGTGTAGAGCGCCAGATAACCCGGTTCTGACAAACCTCTCGTGCCTCGTCTACATTCATCATTCTCTTCATACATGCACGCCGATTCCTAAGACCTTTGATCCCACCATCAGACAGAACTCGACCTATTTGGTCATGGTAGGTCAGTCTTGGTCTTCCTGGGCCTCTGCAACCATCCACATTCGCATAGTATATCTGTTTAGTCATTCGCTCATTCGACATTCTTTCTATATGCCCGAACCATCGGAGCATGCCTTTTTTAATTTTAACACCAATACTATCATTCACACCAAGCCTCTTTCTTACATCTTCATTACGAACGCGATCGGTGAGTGATACACCGCAGATCTTGCGCAAAGATCTCATCTCGACCGCGTTCAACTTACTTTCATGCTCTTTCCTGCATACCCAGCTCTCGCTTCCATATAAAAGCGTTGGAGTAAGTACAACATTATGTACGGCTAGTCGAGCCCGCTGGCTGAGATGTTTAGATTCTAGCAGCTTACCCAACGCTCCATTCACGCAATTCCCAGCAAGCACTCTTCTTTCTATGTCAGTGGTGTACCTACCATCCTTGCTAAAAGCATATCCAAGATATACAATTTCATCCACCTGTTCTAACACTGCATCATCTACTACTACCCTTGCATTTGTTCTCTGCTCATCTCTTTAAACCACATTCAATTGTAAGCCTTTCTCCATACAATCCTCTCTCATGACTGTGACTAGTGCTTGTAGCCCAGATGGTGTAGAGCTAACAATTACCGCTTCATCTGCCTAAAGCAGACAGTTTTCCACTAAGTCACCCATACGCACTCCCACATCCATCAACTTCACCCTCTGGAGGCATTTGTCCATATATATGATAAACAGCCTAGACGAAAGCACGCAACCCTGTCTGACACTGAAATGTAATGTAGTTAAATATATCAGAATTACTGTAAACTCAATGCACCTATGTAATACCTATGTAAACAGCGTAATTTCGAAATATCCAATAATTATAATAAACTGATAAGAATAATTAATTGTAATCTATAATGACAAAATTTTGTCCTTATATAAATTGCACCCTTTACAATCCTGTCCCACATCCCAAAGGTTGACTGTTAGAGAATGCCTAGTGGCATTAAGTCCGCCTAATGTACTCGGTGCATTGAAGAATAAATAAATAAATAGAATGTGACATGTAAATTCATATTAACCAATAAATTAGTATTTATCTGAGTATAAACATTTTGACTTTTTTTATCTCACCTTCTGACACAGCATCGCCTGGTCCGCGAGACTGATGCCCAGCTCCGGTTCCGTTATGTCGCCCACAATTGGGACTATCTTGTTCAACTCGAGCGGCCGCTCTTTCCTCAACGTCTCGAATAACTGTCGGACAAAAGACATCGATTATTGTGTAGTCGAACACGAACGACATGAGTGAACGCACAGTTATCCGAGCCGAACTAATCGAAGGGAGGCCTCGCACACATGTCATATCCGCACCAACCGATGAATAGAGCAAAAGATGCACCTCCAGCTCATAATCGAATATGTATTACCCTGCGCAGCCTTGGGACATTGCGCTCCTGTGACGCACGCGCCACGAGTTCATTTCATCGGTACAGCAGCCACTAACTTATTAGGTGTAATCTTCAATATTTTAATTATTCTAAATATTATGTATAAGTATAATAATATCTAATATGTTTATTTTATGAAAAAAAAAAATTATTTTATATTTATTCGTTTTTACTAGGTATCTTTATTTATGCACTTCTATTTTATTTTTCCGTGACGTTTTGACATCCGTGAACTCCCTCATGTGGTTCCATTGAAAATCAGCGTCAGGCGTTACGCCTGACTTCTATGCTGAACTGGAGACAATTTTGGCGCAGCTGTGTGACACACACTATTATCATTACCTACTTGTTTGTTTGTGTCACTGTGTAGTTGGTTCTGTTTTTTCTGTTATTTTTTTTTCTTTATCTCTTTTTTTTTGTGGTCTATTGTTTTTGTGCTTGTACTAGTTTAAAATTAATTGTTTTGTGTTTTTAAATCTGTTTGGTTTTGTGTGTTTTCCGGCTTTGCGCCAAATAAACGCGTTTTCTTTCTTTCTTATTATGTGTCCCTCCAGCCGATATTCGGACTTACAGGCAGTTGCGCTAACTTTATATAGTGTCTAAACACACTATGCCGAAGAATTATAATGAGACAAATCAGAAGTATGAGATACTATTCACTAACCGGTGACTGTATCAGTTTGTTGAGTCGCGAAGCCAATTCCTGCCCTCATTTTGGCAGCATCAGAATGTAGATAACCTATACTTTCTAACGTGAGATGTCTCAGAAGTATGAACCACAGTCATAGAGCAACACGGGCCGCGGTGGACCGGAGGGGAGTAGACATAGCGTTTATTACCGACACAAAACAGTCTGTCATTTTTTGCGGGGAGAAATACGTGTGAGACACACACACACACACACACGCACACTACAAAAATCGTCTATTACTACGAAACTCACACGTTGACTTTAACGAAACACATAAATTTCACGCATTTCTACTGGTGGTAGAGCTCTAGTGTCTGAACTCGCGGGCGTAGGCACCACCGCATTACCTAATATACTTGCCGCTAAATGGTAGTGTTCAGCACTATCGTGTTTCGGTCAGGTGGCAATGTACGGCCCTGTAATTTCCGGCACAGAGGCATAACACCTTAGGCCTCAGGTCTGTTGTGTGGATGTCTATAGGCTGCAGTCATCACTAAACACCAATGTGAACTGCATGCTTGTTTGCCACTTCATATTACATAAAAAAAAAACTTTGGGAATCACTGATGTAAACCATCACTTTCTAATATGATAATTGATATGAATCAGAAGTTTGAACCACTGTAGACTACTAGTGTCCTTAAAATTCTGCTATGTTTCATAAGAATGAGAAAGTAGACCGTCTCAACTTTTTATATCAGATTGATTCAGTAGTTTCTTCCTTTTTTTCTTTTTTTTTCTTTTCTTTTTTCTTTGTTTTCTTTCTTTCTTTTCTTTCTTTCTTTTCTATCTTTCTTTTCTATCTTTCTTTTCTTTCCTTCTTTTCTTTTTCTTTTCTTTTTTATTTTCTTTGTTTTCTTTCTTTGTTTTCTTTCTCTCTAGTTTATCAGAATCATAAGTATGAGATGGTGCAGAGAAGACTTACCGGTGACTGTGTCAGTTCGGTGAGTCGTGAAGCCACATCTTGTCCCCGCTTTGGCCGCATCAGAAGGTAGATCTTCTTAATTTTCGGACAACTGCGTAGTAATTTCTCAACCAGGACCTGATGAAAATAAATTACAAATTATAAAGTGCCTCAGTAGCGTAGTGGTAGCAGGTCACTACTACTGCGCCGGAGGTCCAGGGTTCGATTCATTCTATCAGAGATAACGGTTTAAAATCCTTTATCTCTGGTTCTATTGGGATTTTGGGATTTTTCTATTTTCTAGAAGTTTCCCAGAACCTCGGAGTTTGGTAATGTGCCCGGAGATGGCAACAGGTTCGCCACCTGTTACATGGGCCAAAACGTAACCGGCGAGTCGTGGGTAGGGTTACCACCTCTTAGCTGTCTAAATCCGGGAGAAAAAAAAAGTTAAATATCAAAACATTTTATTTCATTACGAACTTAAAAGAGTGCATGGATTGCTGTTAGACTGACTGACTGACTAATGAGCGAACGAGCGAAACTTACAACAAAAAATGAGAGACGAAAATGAGTGAGACTAGGACGACGCATTCTCCAACGCACGTGGGTCAGAAAGAGACAATAAAATAAAGTACCTACACGCACACAAATCACTTTATACGAAACTAGCTAGCTACCCAAGTAGTGGCGTCAGTGGCAAGATAGTGGCGAGAAGGCCGTTGTCGTGCGCGGTCGTGAATTTCGCCGCTCTTAGCCAATTCGACATCGCGTGTCGTTACTTTTGAACAACTTGTTAATCCGGGAGAATTGAGTATATTTTAAATTCCTGCCGGGAGACGGGAGATTTTAATTTTCAGAGCTCGAATCCGGGAAATTACCGGAATTCCGAGAGAGGTGGGAATCCTAGTCGTGGGTGTTTGTATGTATGCTTGAATGCATGCAAACATTTACCTCTGCCTACCCCTTCGGGGATTACAGGAGTGAAGTTACGATTTTTGTTATGTGCAAATTATTTTAAAAAATCTATCGGCCACTAAATGGTAGTGTTCGGCGCTATCGTGTTCCGGTTAGATCAATATGAACGGCTCCGTAATAAATATCACAGAGACATAACAACTTAGGTCTCAGGGGTGACAACGCATCTGCATTTTGACCTCTGGTTTTTGTATATACGTCTATAGGCTGCAGTCGTCACTTTACATCAATGTGAGCTGCATGACTGTTTACCACCTCAATTACATTAAAAAATAGCGTTGCACCATTCCAATACACAAACAGATATTGCATGACTACACGGCACGGTATTCAGGGTACGATAGCAAGGGTCAACATTTAGTAGTAAGGGCCTTAATTAAGCCCGTAGGGCCGTAATAAGCGTCAATCCGGCGCGAGGCCGCGCCCACCTTTTCTGCCGGACCCTGAATACCGTGTAGTGTAATAGCCTTTCTACTTCAGATTCGCAATAAAGATCGTCGCGTGTACAATAAGGTATTGAAGTCTAAAGGACTTATTACACGGCACGGTAATCAGGTTACGATAGCAAGGGTCAGGGTAGTGTAATAACATTTAGGGAGTTAGGGCCCTAATGAGGGCGACCGGAGCGGCCCGTGTACTTGTACTGCGATTGAGTTAGGGCGCTGTCGACCGGATAGTGTAATGTAGTAGTGTGTAGTGTAGTGTGTGTAGTGTAGTTGCCGCTTAGGCAACCCGGTGCGAGGCCACGCCCACCCTTTCTGCCGGACCCTGAATACCGTGTAGTGTAATAGCCTTTCTACTTCAGATTCGCAATAAAGATCGTCGCGTGTACAATAAGGTATTGAAGTCTAAGCGAACGCATAAAATTTGATTCGACAATCGAAATACCGGGTCACGTGAACTTCGAAGGGGTGATAAAACTGGTATCACATAAAATTTATACGATACTAGCGACTCGCCCCGGCTTCGCGCGGGTTCAATGTACATTGTTATTGGCAATTAGATGCCGTTTTGAATCCTCAATTTCTACCGATTCAACTGTTTAAAACATAAAGCAACACGGGCCACCGGTAGGGTTACCACCTCTTAGCTGTCTAAATCCGGGAGAAAAAAAATATGATTATCATAACTTTTTATTTTATTTTGAACTTATCAACATAGAAATAATTACGAGTACATAGATCGCTGTTAGATACAGACTAATGAATGAGCGAACGAATGAAACTTAAAACATAATTATGAGAAACGAAAATGAGCGAGACAAATACGACGCATTCTCTCACGCACATGGGTCAGAAAGAAACATTAAAACAAAGGTACCTACCTACCTACACGCGCGCAAATCGCTTTATACGAAACTAGCTGGCTAGTCTGGTTACCCACTCTGGCCAGTAGTGGCGACTGTGGCGAGATATTGTCGAAGGCTGTTGTCGAACACGGTCGTGATTTACGCCGCTCTTAGCCATTTCGACTTCGCGTGTCGTTACTTTTAAACAACTTGTTATTCCGGGAGAATTTTTATATTTTAAATTCCTTCCGGGAGACGGGAGATTTTAATTCTCAAAGGTCAAATCCGGGAGACTTCCGGAATTCCGGGAGAGGAGGGGAGTAGCCATAGCTTTTATTACTAATGCAAAACAAACAGTCTGTCATTTTTCGCGGGAGAAAATTTCTGTGACACACACACACCAAAAATCGTCTATTACTACGAAACTCACACCAAATACATAAACAATGTCACGTACACTGGTGATAGAGCTCTAGTGACGGAGCTCGCGGGCGTAGGCAGCACCGCATTACCTAACATACTTGCCGCTAAATGGTAGTGTTCAGCACTATCGTGTGCCGGTCAGGTGGTAATGTAATGTAATGTAATGTCCGTCACAGAGGCATAACACCTTAGGCCTCAGGAGTGGTAACGCATCTTCATTTTGACCTTGGTCTTTGTGTGGGTGTCTATAGGCTACAGTCATCACTTAACATCAATGTAATAAGGAGTAAATTACTATGACTAAGTGAATGACTATGATTATTACGAACAGATTTTTCTTTTTCCTCTATGAAGGAATTGAAAAATTTCATGATTCACGTATCGGTTAAATATTATTATTAAATTGGTATTTATATAGTGTATGTATGTATGTATCTTCACGCCAGGTCCCTAACGGGGTAGGCAGAGAGTGTAGAGCGCCAGACATCCCGGTTCTGACAAACCTCTCGTGCCTCGTCTACCTTCATCATTCTCTTCATACATGCACGCCGATTCCTAAGACTATTTATATAGTGGTGTGGTAGTAATACCTATTGGATTATTATTATAAGTCATTCTCTCTAGGTAGCTTATAACCCGACATCGCAAAAGTGTCCTTGTAGACTTGTAGACCAATTTGAAATAAATGATTTGATTTGATTTGTTTAATGATTTTTTTTTTTTTTTTAAGTAACTTAGGCTACTTTTATTCTAGCTTCGCCCACGACTTTGTCCGGGTAGATACTGAACAATCATAAATTCTCACGCGGACGAAGTCGCAGGGACAGCTAATTAGTAAATAAATACAGTTTCTTCTATCACCTATTGTTCACATTTCAAAACAGTAATTTAATGGCATATTAATTACGTTTATTGATCATAAAATGACTGATTTACTCATATTAATAACACAGTAATTGAAGTAAAAAACTTGCATAGGATTAAATCAAATTTTCTTATAATGATCTTTTTTGCACTAAGTTTTTCTTGGAATAAGTATATTAATTATCTTATTATCTTAGTCTTTGTGTGGGTGTCTATAGGCTGCAGTCATCATTTAACATCAATGTGAACTGCATGCTTGTTTATCACTTCAATTTCATAAAAATATACATATATAAAAACTCACCTTCCCCATAAACCCGGTGCCGCCCGTAACAAACACGGACTTGTCCGCGTAAAACTCTGCTACTGGAATGTAATCTTGGTCACCGTAGGGGCCTCCGATAGACGATGCCATTGTCAAATGTTTTTTTTTTAATCTCCCGCCCTATATCATCAAGAACGCATGTGCGTTTTTTTTTTCAATATCGGTCAAAAGCTCTCATAGATCCGTTGGCCTCTCGCTCCGCAACATGGCTGGGTTTGATCATCTGAAACAATAAAAAACTAATTAAGTTTTAACGTTACTTCACGCTTATAATCCCCGAAGGGATGGGCAGACGTAAATGCACGCATTCAAATAGGTAAACGCAAACACCCACGATTCGCCGGTTCATTTTTTTGCCCAGGGCGAACCTGTTGACATCGCCGAGCACATTCCAAAATTCCGAGGTAGTGGGAAACTTCCAGAAAATTGAAAAATCCTAATGGATACAAAGATAAAGAATTTTACACCGTTATTTCTGATAGCCGACCCGGGAATCGAACCCAGTGTAGTAGTAATCCATACTAATATTATAAAGAGGAAACATTTGTGTTTTGTACGTATGTTTGTAACATTTTCACACAAAAACTACAGGACCGATTTTCAAAAATTCATGCTTAAAAGCTGCACCTTCACAAAGGCTTTATTACATTTATTGCACCCGTGTTAAGCCGCCAGTCCGCTTGAACCTTTCGCACAAACTTCAAATATTTGAGAACAGCAGTTGGTTTAGCAAAATTAACAATTACTTCTTGCCAAACCTGCACCGATCTATTCAATCAAATTCATTGATACTATATCAGAATGTTAAAGAAAGATATAGATAGTGGCACACTGACTTACATAACCTAATACTTTTGTATTCTTGATTTTAATCTGTCATTATGCAATCATTTTGGCATTGTTTTTCAGATTTTTCGCAGAGGTATTGTGAAAGAAGATTATAATACCAAATAGCCGGGAATGCCCACGATATTTGTCAAATTTAAAGGAGATGTTGTGAGATCGGCTCTGGTTCGTACACTACCTCAAAAAATTGGTAAATTAAAAAGAATCTGAAAAAATATAAATAATTTGTTTATTCAAGAATATATTTTAGAGTTACAACAACATTTAATTCGAACGATTTTATCATTTTCAACCATGTTCAAAATGGCGGCGATACTTGGGATAGTACCTATGTAGATAAAACAAAACTAATGCTATCTGTATCTTACTAGTGCATCACATATTCGATCGAATCGATCAATTTATCGATGTTTTTTTTTTAAATTGGAAAACGAGTAGTATAGTATTAACACATGAAATCTATTTGGGTAGTATTTAGAAAATATTGCTTTTTTCTCCAAGTACTATATAATAAAAAAAAATGGTTGCCTGTAAAGTCGGTTTTACGGGCGAAGATTTTACGTGACAACGTCTTATTCTCGGTAGAAAGGCATTCGCCGGTCCGGCAGGCCTCTCTCTCGTTGGGTGACTCATCGTTACGTTACCGGGCGTTACACTTTTTCATGAGTGACTCCGAGCCGCAACCTAATTTAAGACGTTGTCACGTCAAAAACAATTTAAAAAATGAAAATGTCAAAATGACATCGCCCGTATTCCCCCCATATTCGCCATGTTGGTTTTGAGTTGCAATTCTAACTGCAAATAAAGTTTTGTAACTGCAAACAAAGCTAAATAAGTGAAAATATGCAGTGAAAAACGTTTTTATATTGATTTTGCCTGTTTAATGATTTTGTGTACAATACATGGCCGGAGATCCATACATTTTTGCAACATCTCCTTTATTGTTATCGACATTTCACATCCTTCTCTAACTTAAAGAAATCTGTTAAAGTAAGAGAAGGATGTAAAACGTTACAATAACATTAACAAATATCGTGGTGCAACCCAAGCTCACATGCTCATTACAAGCACGAAAGCATGCCACTTTTGAGCAATTACTACTTAGTAGCATGTGTGTCGAGACATTGCTAATAATAAGCACGCTTAATCCTTCGCGAATTAGCATGCTTGTTTGCAAATGAGCATGCCGTTTATGAGCATGTGTAACTGTAGGCATTACTCTGCCTATTTCTCTAAAACAAAGTTAAATAGATTTTTTATATTAATAACTGCCCCTAAGGATTTCATTGTCTGCAGTTATTGACCTGTCGCAGTCTTATAGAAATAAAATAATATTGAAATACTTTAGGTCGTAATTAACTTTGATTGAGAACGGCTGAACCGATTTGGCTGATTTTTTGACGTGACAACGTCTTAAATTAGGTTGCGGCTCGGAGTCACTCATGAAAAAGTGTAACGCCCGGTAACGTAACGATGAGTCACCGAACGAGAGAGAGGCCTGCCGGACCGGCGAATGCCTTTCTACCGAGAAAAAGACGTTGTCACGTAAAATCTTCGCCCGTAAAACCGACTTTACAGGCAACCAGTTTTTTTTAATTGTATTTGATGAAGTCTGCGTGTCTGAGAATGGTTCTCACGGGAGGAAAAACTAAAAAAATACGAGGAAAATAATTAATACAACAATTTTCTTTTACCATACAAATTACTCTATTCCGACGACAAACAAAACGACAACGCTTACATCACATTAAGAATGGCAATCCTTGATACGTCCCACTGCTGGGCACGAGTCTCTCTCCTTCTTGAGAGGAGGCCTGGAGCTTACTCCACTACGCTGCTCCAATACGGTTTGGTGGAGATAAGGATAATATTAAATAAGATTAATAGAAATTAAGATAGTTAATGGCCAACCCGCTTTCGAATGTTTTCAAACCGCCCATAAGGCCTTCGACAAGGTTTAACAACCGGGACCGACGGCTTAACGTACCCTCCGAAGCACGGAAACGCGCATTTTAATTTGCCACTAGCGGTCACCCATCACACTACTCGACCGCGCCCGTAGTGCTTAACCGAGTAGATCGCTTGTGATCTACACGAACCGCCGGGCCATGCGCGCTTCAGTATTAATTTATTTCTATTAAACTGCGATATGCCAATAAATTTAGGTAGATAGAACGAAATCTGTCGGGGCATTTATTAATATAGGAAAATCTATGTAACTTTGATTAAAAGAAATAGGGCTGAATTAGGTATGCTGCCAGACAGCTAGTATCTACACTTATAATATTATAAAGAGGTAAACTTTGTTTGTATGTTTGTTTGGTTGTATTGAATAGGCTCAAAAACTACTAAACTGATTTTAAAAATTCTTTCACCATTCGAAAGCTACATTATGCACAAGTAACATAAGCTATATTTTATTATGGAAAAAATAGGGTTCTGTAAGATATTTGGGTTTTTCGGACACAAGGTGTATAAAATCAACCAGAAAAGATACTAATTTGCGTACGCTGCCTAAACAATATAAGATAGATCCATAAAATGTTGTAGTTTATTGTAGATCTTACAAATATCTACCAAAAAGTCTACGACACACTATACCTATCTATGTTGAGTGAGACACAATAACCATTTTTTTATTTAATATTCTTGAATTTTTTGGACATTTAAACGCTATTAACTCATGCTATTAATCTTTATCAAAAAAAATTTTTTTTTTTTAATGTAATTGAAGTGGCAAACAAGCATGTAGTTCACATTGATGTTAAGTGATGACTGCAGCCTATAGACACCCACACAAAGACCAAGGTCAAAATGCAAATGTGTTACCACTCCTGAGGCCTAAGGTGTTATGCCTCTGTGCCGGAAATTACCACCTGACCGGAACACGATAGTGCTGAACACTACCATTTAGCGGCAAGTAAATCAGGTAATGCGGTGGTGCCTACGCCCGCGAGCTCCGTCATTGGAGCTCTACCACCAGTAAAAGTAAGCGGCAAGTAAATTTCATCACTAAGTACAGTTTATAGTTTATGTTGATAATAATAAATTAATAATAATAATTGTCTTTGAATTATTAAGATTGGCCGTTTAGTTTTGAAGTTATAGTGAAATTAAAATATTACGATTTCTGCTACACGGCCCGTCTATAATATTATATAGAGGTAATGTTTGTAACTTTGTTTGTTCGTTTGTAGGGGCTAATCTTCGTAAATACTGAACCCATTGTGAAAATTCTTTCACATCCAGAAATGTACACTATTCAGGAATTCAGGAGTGCTATACTCTATATTTTATTATGATATAGGTAACAATACACCCGTGCGAAGCCGGGGCGGGTCGCTAGTAATTATATAAAAGCGAAAATACACTCACCAAAAAATATAGTGAACTGCTTGACATATAACGATGCAATTGAATAGCGAGGTAGGTTTAAATTAGAACACGTCCGTTAAGACCGTTACCGACAAGCTGAGTGAGAAGGTCTAAAGACTCGCAATTTATTTGGTCCCATTCACACCTTCTCCACTCTAATGTGCCATAGACTCTTATTATCGAAATAGCTACACGGCCGGGGCTACGTCGTAGCACGAAACGCTACGTAGCAAAAACAAAAAAAAAATTTTTTTTACACGAGACTACGTCGTAGCACGATACGCTAAGTGGCGTTTATTTTTTTTTATTTTTTTTTAGTAGGGACTTATGTATGCGGATTATCTTGTGATGGCACTAGACTTCTTCAAAGGGCGCTCGTGGCGTATTTGATCGTTTCTAAAAACTTCATACAATTTATATGAAACAAATAAACTGGTTCTTAATGACGCACCGTCTGCAAACACTACACTCATTAGTTCAACACTTTTTATGTATTGTCTGCGTTAATAAGCGGAAAAAAAGTAAATTAGTTTTTTTTTTTAATTTGAATAATAAATCACTGACTAATTTACAGTATCCGATAAAAAATATTGTACATCGACCGTAGTGAGACTTCGGCTTATGTCGGGTTTGTAGAGCGTTATCTCTTTTGCACCTTAACTATTGGTTAAGATCCCACTGCAGAATCATTTCGTTCATTATATATGCTGCAAACCTAATTTTTACGCTACTTTATAATCTAGAGAATATGTATGGCCTGCCTATCAAAAGGTTGCCTATCAAAAAATGGCCGCAAGTATTGTTTTTTTTTTTTTTTTTTTTGGAAAGAATTTTTTTTATTTGTTTTTTCAATAAAATATCATCTACCTCACGGCAATATATATAAATACTGAAAAGTCACGTCTGTAGTGCGATCTTTATGATATTTGTGTAAGTTGCATATATAAAACATATCAGTACGTTAAGAGACGCAAAGTATATTAAACTGCCTTTTATAACAATTTGAAACGCTAAACATGAAGACATCATATCGTAGAAACATAAACTGTTGTCATTGAATTTTTCATGAAATTGCATTCAAGCACACATGCAAACACCCACGATTCGCTCGTTATTTTATGGCCCATGTAACAAGGTGGCGAATCTGTTGACATCTCCGGGCATATTACCAAACTCCAAAGTACTGGGAAATTTCCAAAAAATTAAAAATGCCCAATAGATAAAGTATTTTACAGTATCTCTGATAATCAACCCAGGACCCCAGCGTAGTAGTAGTGGCTTGCTACCACTAGGCAATTGAGGCAGTTATTTAATTCATTTAATATTTCGAGAAGATAGCCTCTAAAAAGAGTTTAGGTAAAATATGATTTGGCTCATGACTGCACCTAACTCAAATGAGTCGTAGCTAATACTAGCGAAATAGCTCTCCGAATAGCGAAATAGCTCTCTTTGTGAGATTTCGTAGCATGAAACCCTACTTGGCGTAGTCAATTGTTTCTAGATTATTTATATCGTTCTCTCTTTTAGAGTTCCGTAGTAAACAAGGAACCCTTATAGTTTCGCCATGTCCGTCTGTTTGTCTGTCCGTCCGCGGTTTAGCACAAAAACCGCCGTCGCGAATGGTGTAGCTACATTATTTCGATCGGGCGAGTCACCACCCGAATCCGCTAGTCAGAGCAGCCGCGATTTACACTCCTTTTGATAGCGCCAAAAGGAGACGACCAAGGCACGTCTTAATAGATCCGGACGATGAGACCACGTTGGCCATAGCCGCTATAAATGATCACTTACAGAAACACTCTACATAAACCGCCAATACAACGCGCCGACGCGTTTCGCGCTGCGCCCGCCCCTGATCCCGACCCTATGGCCCCACGAGGACGATGACATTCCGGCTATCGCCAACCGAATGGAGTAGAGCGAAAGTTGCACCGCCCATAATCGCATATGTCTCATATGTCTCTCCGCAACGTCCTAAGCCGAGGCAGTTGCGCTAACTTTTTGTTTAGGCTGGAGCGCCTTCTGCGCTCGCCGATTGCCCGGTGAAGTAGACTAGTGCCGTCTCGAGACAGGCCGCCTACAAAAAGCCCGACTAAAAAAAAAAGTTGTAGCAAGAGTATGTGCAAAGTAGGGTTGTTGAGGATTCCTCTTCCTCTTCCTCATAATGAGGAAGTTCCGCAATATTTTGGGGTCCTCAACCGTTTCCGCATTCTCATAAATAAAAACAAAATTCCTCAAAATTTAAGAGGAATTTATGAGGAATTTCATTGCGCATGCCCGTCTTGTATCCATGGCAATACACACACGCCGCAGCGCGATGCCGGGCCGAACAAGCGAGCGACACCTGGCGCTGTTCCTTGCTAGTTTGTTTTAACTTTATTGACATACATTACATACAATATTATGTTTATACGCAGCAGCGACAGCAGTGAAATGCGAATAAACCATTGCAGTATAACTATGAAGGGGGCAAATGAAACTAACGGCCACCCCGGTGGTCGTTAGTTTCATTTGCCCCCTAGGTACCAATAGTCGAAAATTGACACCATCTTCGATCCATATTTTGACACCACTATCGAATTCAACACCCACAAGAACCATGAAAACGACACTCATGACGAAATAATTGACAAATTGTCAAATTGAAGAATTGTCACTTAAGTCAATTTTCGACTATAGGTACCTACCTAACGTCCGATACGAAATGCGAATAAACCATTGCAGTATAACTATGAAGGGGGCAAATGAAACTAACGACCACCGTGGTGGCCGGTCTCAGAGGGGGGCGATGGGAATAAAGGGTTAAGCCGACGGTCCCGGCCACTAACCGTTATCTAAGCTTCGTGAAGCATATACTAAAAGATGAAACTGCATTATCAAGTAACAAAAATTAGTTGGTAATAGATGGCGCTGCTGCTACCATAAAGCAATGCAATAGATGTGAAGGAAAGATTTGACAAATCGGGCAGGGCTTCAGTAGCTCAATTGGAAGAGCGGCTGGACTAGATTCCCAGTAGGTCGCGAGTTCGAGTCTCGCCTGAAGTCAAATTTTTCTTTCCATTTTTCTTTAAAAAATAAAATTTATTTCACAAGCATGTGTTAATGCGAAATAATATAAAACAAAAATTACATCGATTCACGAACTGGCGAACACATCCGAAAATGGTTACCCGACTTGAATGCAATAAACGAGTTACACAAAATAGGCTACCCAAGTTTCCACCTCACTCAAGTTTTTACCGGGCACGGTTACCATAAACAATATCTCCATAGATTGAAAATCACTCCCTCGGACAAATGTCCCTGTGATGACACTTCAATTCAAAGCATCCACCATCTGCTAACTGATTGTCCTCGCTACAGTAACGCTCGCTACTCTCACATAAACACGTGCAATATGCTCAATATAGACCCATTCAAATTAGAAAGCATCCTACAAAAAGAAAGTAAAAGAAACACATTCAATCAGTTCACTAAACCCATTGTCAACACCTTAAAGCAGTTCAACAATACATGAGATATCATCACATAATAACTAAACTCAAAATACATACCTAACCCACTCTATACTCACCTTTCATCTTGATATTGACTTAAGTCGCCCGTAAATTGTAGCGAGGACTTCTGTCAAGTCATCCACAACATTACTTACTCCTCTTGTTTAATTAAACAAAGGAGAAAAAAAAATACTACGCTGGTCCTGGGTTCGATTCCCGGGTCGGGGACTATCAGAGATAACGGTTAATCTCTGGTGCTATTGGGATTTTTCCAGATTTTTTTTTAAAGAAATAAAAATAAATAAATAAATAAAAATTAATAATAAAAATTGTAAATGATTAGACAACTTTTTAAATGCTCAGAGTGAATAAATAAACAAATTAATTTATTTTTTTATTTATTCATTTTTCAATATGATGGTCGGCGCACACACTGTGTATGTTTATATTATATGTATAAGATAATTATGAGGAGCTAACGTTAATTTTACTCTTTAAGATTAATAATTAAAAAATAAAATTAAAATGTTTGATGAATGTTATATAATAATAATAATTAATATAAGAATAAGAATTTGCAGCACCTGGAAAAGGTAACTAAGTATTGTAAAAATTTAATTTAAGATCTTTGTATAAACTTAGTTGGCAAATAAAGAATTGAATTGAATTGAATTGAATGGCATCGCTTGTTATGCATATTGCCAGTGTCAAGTAAAACGATATTTCGTATTCTTAATAAGCAAGGAAAAAGTCAGAGTCAGTCAGTCATTTATCAGTCCGTCAGTCAGAGTACTTAGGGCGAGATTCACAGACCGCACTACGACTTTACTTTAGAGCAAAGTACGCTTCGAACTGTCAAAACCCATACATTTCTGACAGTTCTAAGCATACTTTGCTCAAAGTAAAGTCGTAGTGCGGTCTGTGAATCTCACCATCAGAGTCACAGTAATTCGAGTAAAGCGATGGCTATATACTAGCTGTGCCCGCGACTTTTCCCGCGTGAGAATTTATGATTGTTCAGCATCTACCTGGACGAAGTCGTTGGCGCAGCTAGTATAAAAGTACCCTAAGTTACTCCTTATTACATCTCTCTTTTTATAGATATTAACTGGCTATATGCCAGTGAAAGTCCCGTCAAAATCGGTCCAGCCGTTCCGAAGATTAGCCCCGCCAAACAGACAGACAGAAAGACAATTGTTTTATATTATTTCGCATTAACACATGCTTGTGAAATATATTTTATTTTTAAAGAAAAATGGAAAGAAAAATTTGACTTCAGGCGAGACTCGAACTCGCGACCTACTGGGAATCTAGTCCAGCCGCTCTTCCAATTGAGCTACTGAAGCCCTGCCCGATTTGTCAAATCTTTCCTTCACATCTATTGCATTGCTTTATGGTAGCAGTAGCGCCATCTATTACCAACTATGCTAGTTAGGCAACCGATTTAATAGCCTTTTCAGTTTATTGAATATCGTAAGGAAGTCGATTTTACCCTTAATAATTGTTTTATATTATTTCGCATTAACACATGCTTGTAAAATTCAGAAAGACAGACATACAAAAATTGTAAAAATGTTGTTTTGGTGTATGTAACGTGTATACTGAGAACTGTCTGCGGGAGGGGCCTGGCGACCTGTAGCACAGATTTCATTTAGAAACCTATTTCAGGCACCAGTCCCTCACAAAAATAGGATCTAAGTGCACAAGTACTGTATTAGCAATAAGTACCTATAAGCCTAAAATTTGTGAAGGAAAATTAAACGTTTTTTTACTTTACTTTACTTTAATACATACATATGCATTTAGTAAAAAGCGATAATGTTTATATTACAAACAGACACTCCAATTTTATTTAATTGTATAGATGTATAGATATACTAACTCTAGCCGTAAGTTGTACTAACAAATGGAACTGTAAATGATCCGAATTAAAATTAAATAACTTTTTTTTAAAAGCCGTACAAAAACTAAATTAATGTTACCAAACCCTGCTTTCGTCTAGGCTGTTTATTATATATCTGGACAAATGCCTCCAGAGGGTGAAGTTGATGGATGTGGGAGTGCGTATGGGTGACTTAGTGGTGAACTGTCTGCTTTACGCAGATGATGCGGTAATTGTTAGCTCTACACCATCTGGGCTACAAACACTAGTCACAGTTATGAAAGAGGATTGTATGGAGAAAGGCTTACAATTGAATGTGGATAAAACTAAAGTATTAGTATTTGAACGAGATGAACAGAGAACAAATGCAAGGGTAGTAGTAGACGATGCAGTGTTAGAACAGGTTGATGAAATTGTATATCTTGGATGTGCTTTTAGAAAGGATGGTAGGTACACCACTGACATAGAAAGAAGAGTGCTTGCTGGGAATTGCGTGAATGGAGCGTTGGGTAAGCTGCTAGAATCTAAACATCTCAGCCAGCGAGCTCGACTAGCTGTACATAATGCTGTACTTACTCCAACGCTTTTATATGGAAGCGAGAGCTGGGTATGCAGGAAAAAGCATGAAAGTAAGTTGAACGCGGTCGAGATGAGATCTTTGCGCAAGATCTGCGGTGTATCACTCACCGATCGCGTTCGTAATGAAGATGTAAGAAAGAGACTTTGTGTGAATGATAGTATCGGTGTAAAAATGAAAAAAGGCATGCTCCGATGGTTCGGGCATATAGAATATACAATGCGAATGTGGATGGTTGCAGAGGCCCAGGAAGACCAAGACTGACCTACCATGACCAAATAGGTCGAGTTCTGTCTGATGGTGGGGTCAAAAGTCTTAGGAATCGGCGTGCATGTATGAAGAGAATGATGAAGGTAGACGAGGCACGAGAGGTTTGTCAGAACCGGGATATCTGGCGCCCTACACTCTCTGCCTACCCCGTTAGGGACCTGGCGTGAAGATACAAACACCCTGCTTTATTGTTACAAATCGATTTAAATAATAATCTTTTAATTAGATATTTTATTACATTGTCGAAGAAAAACAGTGGTGGACTAGCCTCAATTAAAGTTGAAGATAACTTTTTACATGTCATATCATATTTAGGGTTCCGTAGTAAACAAGGAACCCTTATAGTTTCGCCATGTCCGTCTGTCTGTCTGTCCGTCCGCGTTTTAGTGCAAAAGCTTGAAATTTGGCTCAAGTATACACCATAATCACGCCGACATAGTGGTAGAATAAAAACATGAAAAATAATTTTATTTAAGGTACCTCCCCTACAGGTAACGCACGGATTTATTTTTTATTTTTCGTTTTCTACATATTGTGGGATATTGTTGGATAGGTCTTTTAGAAATGTCAGAAGTGTGGCAAAATCTTTTTCAATTTAGTTAACTATTCGTGACTTATTAAGCTTTAAAGTGCCAATTTTCGTTAGAGTCAAGTGTCCCCCCCTAGACACTAAACAGTTGCTGTTAGAAATTCCTTACGTTACGGCAATCAATAGTAGCTACATACTCGTATAACGAAATTAAAAAACTGGTTGCCTGTAAAGTCGGTTTTACGGGCGAAGATTTTACGTGACAACGTCTTTTTCTCGGTAGAAAGGCATTCGCCGGTCCGGCAGGCCTCTCTCTCGTTCGGTGACTCATCGTTACGTTACCGGGCGTTACACTTTTTCATGAGTGACTCCGAGCCGCAACCTAATGTAAGACGTTGTCACGTCAAAAATAAAATTATCACACCTTAGTTGGCTTTACAAGTTTGCGAGTAATAGTCGACCAAATGTAGTACTCGAAATTTTTGAACAACTCCATAGAAAATATTTGTTTATTTTTTTTTTGCATTAATCAAACCTAAAAACTACGGAATTTTACTGTGCGCGTGGCCCGGCATACCCGACACACACTTGACCGTTTTTTTTGTTTAACTATGAATGAACGTGATGGGTAATTGGATGGAAAATTTTGTGAAGTACAGTAATACTTCGACTTACGCTACCCCACTTTGCGCGAGTTCCGAGATGTGATTTTTTTTAACGCCGCGCGCATCGGTTTCTGCACAAGGCTTTGTCAGTGTTCGGTTTACCAATGTTCATACGTCCTCGTTCGTCGTTTTTTACATACAATTCATGTCATCCAAAAGGCCAAGAAATTAGTAATTTGAACTTGATATAGTTAAGTTTTTTTTTTAAGTAATGGAAGAGGCAAACAAGTATGCAGTTCACATTGGTGTTAAGTGATGACTGCAGCCTATAGACACCCACACAAAGACCAGAGGTCAAAATGTCAAAATTCAAATCTCATAATGTGTGTAGCATATATATTAATATGACGTTTATTTAAATATAACCACTACTATTGCGCTGGAGGTCCTGGGTTCGATTCCCGGGTCGGGGACTATCAGAGATAACGGTTTGAAAATCCTATAACTCTGCTTCTATTGGGATTTTTCAATTTTCTGGAAGTTTCCCAGTACCCCGGCGTTTGGTAATGTGCCCGGAGATGGCAACAGGTTCGCCACCTGTTACATGGGCCAAAACGTAACCGGCGAGTCGTGGGTGT
The DNA here is from genome assembly GCA_036365455.1 of Macrosoma leucophasiata. Classification (NCBI taxonomy): domain Eukaryota; kingdom Metazoa; phylum Arthropoda; class Insecta; order Lepidoptera; family Hedylidae; genus Macrosoma; species Macrosoma leucophasiata. The sequence continues at coordinate 4,417,289 of JAWQUS010000022.1, read as the reverse complement.
TTGCATGTATGATTGAATGCATGCATTTACCTCTGCCTACCCCTTCGGGGATTACAGGATTGAAGTTACGTTTATTTAAATACAACATATATTCAACTCAAAAAACAAGCCTCCTTCTGTCGCTGTCGGGTAGAAACTGTTGTAAAGGATATACCAATTGATTCAAAAATATCTGATTCCTGATTCCGTATACCACCCACTGCCACGAGCAACTCTATTAAGAACTGACGGCTTGATGATGAAATAACTACACTGTGTCTGAGAATGTTATGAGACTTATTGTACAAAATAACATTTTATATCAATACTAGCTGACCCGGCAAACTTCGTATTGCCTCAGAATGAAATAATGTGTCAAAGGCTTGTTAGATACGGACTATTTGTATGGGAAAATGAAATTGTGGTCTTTACTTTATTTCTCTTCAATTACTTCATATTTTCTTACCTTTTAAACATTCCCTGGACTTTGAAAAATCATTCAAAACCAAAATTAGTTAAATCGGTATAGCCGTTCTCGAGTTTTAGCGAGACTAACGAACTGCAATTGATTTTTATTTATACAGGGTTTTTTGTAACTAGCTCTGCCCGCAACTTTGTTTGCATGGAATAGTGGCTTTGGGACATTGGGCAGCGCTTTTGGATATACCTACATTTTTGGGTTTGTTTTGAATCATAAACACTTTCGGGTAGCTAAAACAATCTACTTTGCAGTAATGCTTCTCTGTACATGATATTAGACGTATGGCCATCGGGGATAAAAGCACACAGGCTGCTAGGATTGCGAAATATTGCTATTTATATGTTCAAACGCGCATCCATCCTATGCTGATTCATATTTTCGAAAAAGCATTTTTTTTATAGAAAATTATTATAAACTTTTGTAAAGTTTCAGTCAATTAGCGCTTCTAACAGAATTAAATATAAAATATAGATCTATGCATAATATAGGCACTCCGTCAGAGCCGGCAGAAGTGAAAAATTGAATATTAACGTTGTGCATTTTTACCCACTAATGACACCAACACCACCACCACCATCGCCACCACCACCACCACCATCACCACCACCACTATCATAACTACCACCTCTACCACCGCTACCACTACAATCACCACCAACGCCATCAACGCCATCACCATCACCAAACAAACACCTACGCCATCAATGCCACCAATGACACAAACGCCTCCAAAACCACCACCACCACCACAACCAATGCCACCAACGCTTCCAAAACTACCAACAACACCACCAACGTCACCAACGCCATTGCTGGCGTCCAATCGCCACTAATAATCACCGCCAGCACCACTAACGCCACCACCACCACCACCACCATCACCATCATCATAATTACATTCGGAAGACGTCCATCCGTCTCCGCTGGACAAAGCCTTTCCCAAAGATGCTCCTAAAAGTGTTGTGCGTCATAAGGAAAGAATACGCCATAATTGTTATATATATATATATATATATATATATATATAAGGGTTCCGTAAATCTAAACTGGCATTTATTCTTAGCGTATATATATAGCTTAGGTATACTACGCACCTTTGCCTAAGCAAAATATCGCCACGTGCAGCGGGGAGCGGGGTTGCGGGGTGACGCAGCGGCGGCTATGCTCTTTTGAACTTTTGAAATCATTTTTTGTTTAATTTTTTTTTGGGTATTCATCAAGATTTGTAAAAAGTCGTAGAACAAATGTTGATGGGACCCAGTACCTACCTGGTAATGTGTCCGGACACATTACCTGGTAGGTACTGGGCTATTTCCAGAAAATGGAAAAATCCCAATAGAACTAGAGATAAAGGACTTTACCTACGCGGGAATCGAACCCAGGACCCCAGCGTAGTAGTAGTGGCATGCCACCACTAGGCTACTGAGGCAGTTATATATATTTTCTAATAACTTTATAAAATATATATACTTACTGGTGGTAGAGTTCCACGTGTAGGAGCTCGAGGGCGTAGGCACCACCGCATTACCTAACCTATCTGCCGCTAAATGGTAGTGTTCGGCACTATCGTGTTCCGGTTGGATGGTAATGTATGGCCCAGTAATAACTATCACAGAGACATGACACCTTAGGTCTCAGGGGTGGCAACGCATCAGCATTTTGACCACTGGTTTTTATATAGATGTCTATAGACTGAGTGATTGAGCAACAAACAAACAAACAAATCCGAACTTTCAAAGTAAGATTGCTGTTTCGACGAAACGGGCTACTTTCATTATTAGTAAAAAAACCGGTCAAGTTCGTGTCGGGCCACGCGCAGTGTACCCTACACTGCGCGTGGTCCAGTGTTACAGAGTTACAGAATAAGAGATGTAATGAAAAAAATAAATAAATATTTTCTATGGAGTTGTTCGAAATTTTCTAGTAAAACACATTTGATCGACTATTACTCGCTAACTTGTAAAGTCAACTTAAGTACGAAAGTTTTTTTTTTAATTTCGTTATATGTAACTACTATTGCCGTAACGTTTGAATTTCAAACAACAACCGTTTAGTTGGTAGAGGGGACACTTGACTCTAACGAAAATTGGCTCTTTAAAGCTTAATAAGTCACGAACGGTTAACTAAATCTAAAAATGATACAAGCAAATCCTTTACATTTTTGAAAGACCTATCCAACGATATACCACACTACATAGAAAACGAAAAATAAAAAAATTACTCGCGCGTTACATGTAGGGTAGGTACCCTAAAAATATATATATTTCATGTTTTTATTCCACCACTTTGTCGGCGTCATTTAGGTGTATACTTGTGCCAACTTTCAAGTCTCCAGTACCAATACTTTTTGCGCTAAACCGCGGACGGACAGACAGACAGACGGACAGACGGACATGGCGAAACTATACGGTTTCCTTGTTTACTACAGAACCCTAATGATAGTAAAAATTGTTGGCAAAAGACAAGAAATATTGCAGTAAAAAGATTATAACGTTTTGCAGTGTCCAATTGAACTATTTCACAACTGAATGACGTAATGTGAGGACATTATACTAGACAATGTAGGTCTGTCTGTGTAATCCAAGGCGTGAGTAAATGCGATTTACATCGGTTCAACATACCTCACACCTGGCAACTAATGTATTTATGGAGACGGTTACAGAGTAGATACACATTACATTCACATTCTGTTACCCTTTTTAACGTAACTTTTTTTCTATGTTACGAAGGCGGGGCAAACAAGCATACAGCTCCATAGAGTAACATGGGCCATCGGCCACGGCCACAGAATAGATAAATAAGGATAGAATGGCTAAAGACTCATTTTCATATTGAAACCGCTGTCGCCAGTTGCACGCATTGACATTGACACTACAGAGACAATTCAAATTGCAAGTGGTCTATTTCATTGGTCAATTGAAATAGACCACTCCCAAACGCTTACTTCTCACAAAACTAACACTTTCAACTTAAGTAATTCGGTTGCTTTTCGTATGCTCTGATTTCGCAAAGTTAAGACGTTTTAATTCGAAATATTCGAATGTCATAATTTCCACAAACTGTATTACCAGTTTATAACATTTCCACAATGATCGTGCAATTACTGAACCATAGATAACATTTTAAAAATGCCAAAAATGCACATCAATCTATTGACATAATGATAATAAATGTATGGCATACTTTTAACGTTCGATTAAATTAATTTCTAATAGTTAATAACGTGATATACAAAAAAACATCCAATATTGATACTAATTTTTCTCAAATTATTTCGTGGAAAAAATTATTTACTGGTATCCCAGCTTAAGAGATGTTCTTTATATTTTATCGACTTTTTATCTTATTATCGAAATTGATGTTTTTGTTAAACAATATTTTTAAGGAATTATTTTTATTTTATTTAAGTGTATTGAATGTGACCTCTATTGAGATGTTTAGTGAAAACCGTGCACAGAAGCTAATATTATCGTAGGTGGTCGCACATTCACAGGTGTTTTAGTTAATGGTGAATATGACATCTTTTTTCGAATCCAAGATGGCAGACATAATTATTTTTTGAAAATGTATTAGAGGAGTCAATTTCGAGGTTTTTTGGGGTGCTGATTACGAAAATGACTTCTATTTTCAGACACAAGATGGCGGAAACCTAAATGTGATATGGGTGTCAATTTGAAGGTTTTCTGGGGTGCTGATTACGAATATGGCGTCTGTTTTCGAATCCAAGATATAGTAAACCTGTAAAAATCACAAAATTGACACCCATCATTGTAGGTTAACTGACATTCCATACTCATATTACTCACATGATAATTGTGTGCCTTCGAGCTCTACCATTGAAGCTCTACCACCGTACATTACCACTTAGCAGCAGGTAAATTATAGACATATTAATATAATTACACAAATATTAATATAATGCGGTGCTGCTGATCGATGAAGTATGAAGGGTAATCAGTTTTGAGTGTTCTTTTAAAAAAACTGGTTGCCTGTAAAGTTGGTTTTACGGGCGAAGATTTTACGTGATAACGTCTTTTTCTCGGTAGAAAGGCATTCGCCGGTCCGGCAGGCCTCTCTCTCGTTCGGTGACTCATCGTTACGTTACCGGGCGTTACACTTTTTCATGAGTGACTCCGAGCCGCAACCTAATTTAAGACGTTGTCACGTCAAAAAATGTATAAAAGTATAATGAAACATTGTCACATTAACTTATTATCACTTTCATACCATCGGATACACCACCCGGAACTAAGCAGTTGATCTGTATTTCATATCTTTGACGCAATGTTCCAAATGTGCCGAATGTTCCAAATGATGCATAAAATGATTCGGCACAGTTTAGTGTTTCAGATGCTAATGTTCCATCCACCACTGTCATATTAAAAAAAATCTACATATGTAACTATATAAATATCGATATGGACCATAAAAAAATATCGATAATGTATATATGACAACACTAGTGAATATTTTGGTTTTAGATCAATTTAATAATTATTAAAGGGTTTTTAGGGTAACGGTGGTATTAAATATCTTTAACTGTACCTCCTCGATTTACTGGAGGTCTTACTTTTCATTTTACGTGTTAAAATAACACAAAACGGCATTTTTACCCAGAGATGTGTTGTTCTAAGCTGTCTACACGACACTACGAGCGGCGAACGAATGGTTCGGCCGAACTGTGTGTGTTCAGGCATAGTTGTGGTGCGCTTGCCACGCCCACATTACCATTCCATCTTTATTTATCTATTCCGTGGCCACGGCGGACGTGGGGTGCGACCGCCTATCGACATTGCTATTGTCGTTGTCATTGCTGTCAAATTTTCATGTCGATTTTTACTTTAACTAAATAACAATAATCGAAATAATCTACCATTACAGCTTGTTTCTCACCTACGAAAGCAAGAAAAACGATCAGATTATCACTACTGCTTTTAATGGAGCTACAAATCGACATGAAAATTTGACAGCAATTACAACGACGATAGCAATGTCAATAGGCGGTCGCACTCCTGAGGGGAAACAGTCTGTCATTTTTTGCGGGGAGAAATACGTGTGACACACACACACACACTGAATAAATCGTCTATTACTACGAAACTCACACCTTGACTTTATCAAAATACATAAACAACTAGCGGCCCGCCCCGGCTTCGCCCGCGCTGCTCGGCTCCTATTAGACATAGCGTAATGTAAGCTATCCTATCTCTCAAGTTGGATCGAACTGCACATGGTGTGCGAATTTTATTATAATCGGTTAAGTGGTTTAGGAGTCCATTGAGGACAAACATTGTGACACGAGATTTATATATATTAAGATTTCACGCACACATTTAAACATCTAGGCGACAGGCACAGGCACACTTGTGCTTGTATTTTGACAGAGGGGAAAGCCTGCCGCGGCCGGTGGCCCGTGTTGACCTATGTGCAGCTCACATCCATGATAGACATCCCGCTTAGACCCGTTTAAAAAAAGTGAGCACTCAACACAAGAACTGAGCGAGCGCTTACAGCGCCTCTATCGGTAATTAGTGCTAGTTTACGACATGATCAAATTAGTTGAACATTTCATGAAGTAGCCACGCGTTTAACCGACCATATCTACGAACGATTTCTTATCATTGATCTAACCAATGCACATCATGATGCGCCGAATGAACACTTAAAATTTTACTATATACGATCATTTCATGACGTGGGTAATTTAACTACGTGGTTACCAAGTAGGTATACATACAGGTTGAAATTATAGGTATAAAAGAGAATTAATTTTTTACAGAGTAATGGTATACTTATACCACACCGCGGACACTCCGCCAAAATTCCATACAAACGCTTATTTTGGTCTCTATTACACAGACATCAATCAGTGACGTGTATTTACACGTGCACCAGTGTGCGTAGCACGTACAAAATACCAACTGTCGCCCTAAGAAGGGAGGAGGTTGGGTGATGCGGGGAAATCGGGCGGGACGTCGAAGTGTCCATTCTATACGTAGTATTATTACATATTCTCTGCCTATACTGAAAAGGCAACTCATTTTGCTGCGGGAAAAAAAACCATTACAACGTCACCAGAATGTTGTGTTGTATATTTTGTATGTGTTGTCAAACAGAATTTAAATAATTAATTGTAATTACAAAATAAAACAAGTTCAAATGTCAAATGCTGTTCCAAATTCAATTATTATTATACTTATACATTTTAGGCGTCCATTACACACTCATGACCGCGTCAATTCCGTCAGTCATGAATGATGTTTGACTTATGCTTGCCGAATAAAATAATAATAATAATGGCAACCCATTATACGTCCCACTGCTGGGCACGAGTCTCTCCCCTTTTTGGGGGGAGGCCTGGAGCTTACTCCACCACGCTGCTCCAATGCGGATTGGTGGAGGTGGGTGGGTTAGTGGTCAACCCGCTGTCGGATATTTTCAAACCGCCCATAATGCCTCCGACAAGGTTTAACGACTGCTATCCATCGATAGCAACCGGGACCGACGGCTTAACATGCCCTCCGAAGCACGGAAACGCGCATTTAATTGCCACTAGCGGTCACCCATCACACTACCCGACCGCGGCCGTAGTGCTTAACCGAGTAGATCGCTTACGATCTACACCAGCCGCTGGGCCATGCGCGCTTCTGAATAAAATACTTTTACACAATTATTACAATACCCATCAACAAATATTGCACATCGAGCCTACGAAAGAGACAATCGGCTAGTTTCGACTTCGTAGAGCGTTATCACTACTACACACTGACTCCATAAGCATTGATAGTCCGTTATTCGCCAACGTCAACATATATATAACCGTTTGTAAGCGGCGAGCGGGGGAATAGCTGAAGGAGAGAAAAGAATATACCCAAAAACAAAAAAATATATCATAAAACAAAAAAAGGGTTAACAAGCTCAAAATAAAAGGAAAAAAAAAATTAAAAAATATTTTTAAAAAAGTGTATGAAGCCTCCTTCAGCAAGTTCCCCTGCGTGCCAGCATCTCCCGTTTAGGACCATGCCTCCGACGCCTCGGCACATAGGCCCGGGGAAAGAGGACATTCCTCGACCTCCGAACAATCCCCACCCTTAGTTGCGCTTCACGCGCGGAGGGAGGGATAATGAATAAGCAGTCAGTCCGTTATTGGTCAAAAATTGATGAAAATGGTCGACAAACGTCACATACGAAAAGTACGAAAGAGATAACGTTCTACAGACCTGATATAAGCCGTAGTCTTCTTTTTAAAGTCGATGTGCAGTATTTATTATTGAAAACTTTACCTACCATTTTTTTTAATTTAATGAAAGTGGCAAACAAGCATGCAGTTCACACTGATGTTAAGTGATGACTGCAATAGACACCTAAACAAAGACCTGAGGTCAAAATACAGATGCGTTACCACTCCTGAGGCCTAAGGTGTTATGCCTCTGTGCCGGAAATTACAGGGCTGTACATGACATTACACAGTAGGTTATCCGTCAGTCACAGCACAGCCGTGACTGTGATAAAACTGACAGCAAAACCAATCGTCTAATGGGCGCCTAAAACAACATTATTACAAAACGGTTTAAACAGAAACAAAAATATTCAACAGATGTTAACACATACATACAGTAACTGAATAGAAACAATTTTTAATGCATCACAATTTGAGTTGCATTACAGGAAATAAGTTTAAAATCCTAAGAATATGCAGTACCCTACAAGGAATATTGCATATCGATACTATACTGTTGGTAGAGCTCCAGTGACGAAGCTCGCGGGCGTAGACACCACCGCATTACCTAATATATTTGCCGCTAAATGGTAGTGTTCAGCACTATCGTGTTCCGGTCAGGTGGTAATGAAATGTAACGGCACAGAGGCATAACACGGTTTTTTTTTCTATGTAATGGAAGTGGCAAACAAGCATGGAGTTCACATCGATGTTAAATGATGACTGCAGCCTAAAGACACTTACTCAGTGACCAGAGGTCAAAATGCAGATGCGTTGCCACTCCTGAGGCCTAAGGTGTAATGCTTCTGTGCCGGAAATTACAGGGCCCGTACATTACCCCCTGACTGGAACACGATAGTGTTGAACACTACCATTTAACGGCTAGAAAATTAGGTAATGCAACGGTGCCTACTACTGCCTACGCCCGCGAGCTCCGTCACTGGAGCTTTACCACCAGTAAAATTTCAAGTGTGTAGAACGTTATTACAGGGCTGCCTTACATATTTGATGTTTGTCGACCATTTTGATCAAGTTTTGACCAATACCAGCCTATCAGTACTTACGTATGCAATGCACAACAGAGAAAACGCTCTACGAAGTCGAAACTAGACGATTGTCTCTTTCCTAAGCTCGATATGCAATATTTCTTTGCCTAGTATTTTTAATTAAATTATTTTATGTGTAGGTAAATATTTCGTAAAATGGGCTTAGTTTCCATACTGTTTGTATCTATACTGTGCCTACGCTATGGCTACTCCCCTCCAGTCCGCCGCGGCCGGTGGCCCGTGTTGCTCTATGATCCGGATCAACGAAATAATTCTGCAGTGAGATCCTAACCTATTTCTACTCACCCCCTGCTTCTGGCTACGCCCTAACCACAGACCAATCAGCATGGCCCTAACAAAAAACTAATGTAATTTTATAATTCGGCTTATCTGCTATGACGTAATTAGGTCGACCATATTTTATAAATTTCACCGTATGCTGCACCTCTCTCTTTATCATACGATAAAATTATTTGTAAGATAAGATAATGTAATACATAGTTGTGTGTCATGTTTATAGTATAATATAGTAGCTTCCTTCGATTTCATTTTAACTGCCTCAGTAATCAGTTTCTACTGGTGGTAGAGCTCCAGTGACGGAGCTCGCGGGCGTAGGCACCACCGCATTACCTTATATACTTGCCGCTAAATGGTAGTGTCCAGCACTATCGTGTTCCGGTCAGGTGGTAATGTACGGCCCTGTAATTTCCGGCACATAGGCATTACACCTTCGGCCTCAGGAGTGCAGAACGCATCTGCATTTTGATCTTGGTCTTTGTGTGGGTGTTTATAGGCTGCAGTCATCACTAACATCAATGTGAACTGCATTCTTGTTTGCCACTTCCATTACATTAAAAAAACTAGTGGTAGTAAGTAATAGTTGGTAATAGATGGCGCTGCTGCTACCATAAAGCAATGCAATAGATGTGAAGGAAAGATTTGACAAATCGGGCAGGGCTTCAGTAGCTCAATTGGAAGAGCGGCTGGACTGGATTCCCAGTAGGTCGCGAGTTCGAGCCTCGCCTGAAGTCAAATTTTTCTTTCCATTTTTCTTTAAAATAAAATATATTTCACAAGCATGTGTTAATGCGAAATAATATAAAACAATTAGTGGTAGTAAGCTACTACAACAACGCGGGGGTACTGGGTTCGATGCTTGGGTCGGGAGCTTTTTTCTTATTTTATTTTTGTAAGAAAGGTGGCAATCAAGCTTGCAGTTCACATTGATGTTAAGTGAGGACTGCAGCCTATAGACACCCACAAAAAGACCAAGGTCAAAATGTAGATGCGAAATGTAGATGCACTCCTGAGGCCTAAGGTGTTACGCCTCTGTGCCGGAAATTACAGGGCCGTACATTACCACCTGACCGGAACACGATAGTGCTGCTTGGTGTTCGCATGTATACTTGAATGCATGCGTTTTTCCTCTGCCTACCCTTTTGGAGATTACAGGCGTGAAATTCATTTTTTATTTTAGAAGATTCACGGCTGACTACTGCTGATCTAAGACAGAGTTGAGTTCCAGTGAGCTCAGGGGGGTAGGCACCACCGCGTTACCTAACTCTCTAACCTCTACTAGCTGCTGAGTGGTCGTGTAAAGAGCTATCCTTTGATAATGCTAGAAAGCATTCTCTACCAGTCAACCTAAGGGTTGTGTGGAAAACAAAGAATGGTAGTGCATTTGGAAAATCGTCAAGAATAGATAAAAAGCCATAATAGTCATTTTGAAAGTAATTTACAGAGCAATGGGAGTAATATTATGGAGTTAAAGGATAACACATACTTAATAATGATATAATAAAAATATATACCTACATTAAAAAAAATATATATATTACTTATACATACAATACAAATAATATTATATATATACATATATATGTCTGATTATAAAACCAACGTAAGAATGAAATGTTATGTTGGGGCTCGAAAAATACTCTGCATTCATAATGCTTGATTTCAAAATCTTAATTTTATTTTGTGTTAAATGGTTTTGCTGGTAGAGTTCTAGTGTAGGAGCTCGAGGGTGTAGGAACCGCCGCTTTACTTAATCTATCGCTTTCCGGTTAGGTGGTAACATAGAGCAACACGGCCCACCGGCCGCGGCGGACCGGAGGGGAGTAGCCATAGCGTTTATTACCGATGCAAAACAGTCTGTCATTTTTTGCAGTGGGAAATGCGTGCGACACACACGCACACAAAAAAAATCGTCTATTACTACGAAACTCACACCTCGACTACAACAAAATACAGAAACAATTTCACGCACACATTTAAACATCTGGGACAGGTATATTTGGGCCATTGGGCTTGTACGTTGACAGAGGGGAAAGCCTGCATATGGCTACTCCCCTCCGGTGTTGCTCTATGCTATAAGGGTTCCGAGGTAAACCAGGAACCCATGTTCGTCTGTCTGCCTGTCTGTCTGTCTGTTCGTCCGCGGCTTAGCGCAAAACCTATTAGTACTAGAGACTTGAAATTTCGCACAAGAATACACCTTAATTACCCCGACAAAGTGAAAGAATGAAAATACGAAAAAAAAAATGTAGGGTACCTCCGGTACTCTCCCTATATGTAACACGCGAATATTTTTTTTTATTTTTCGTTTTCAATATTGTATCGGATATCATTGAACAGGTCTTTCAAAAATGTTAGAGGTGTGCCAACATAATTTTTCGATTTAGTTAACTGTTCGTGACTTATTAAGCGTTGAAATGCAAGTTTTCGGTAGAGTCACGTGTCCCACCCCCTTCTACCAACTAAACGGTTGTTGTTAAATATAAACGGTAATATTTGGAAATATGGGAATGTGATATAAATGCAACAAGGAAACCAGAAAAAAATTGAAAGCGGTCTACAAGAAAAAATAGTTTGGGAACCTCTGCTCTAAATTCTAACCTTCCATTCACAATCATTTCGAAAAAAAAAATAAAAATAAAATAAAATACGCTTACACTCACAGCCCCACATTAGGTACAAACCTGTGTCGTGGGTGCCGTTGTACACATGCAACACATACACAAACACCCAGACCCGAAACAAATATCTGTAGGCCATACAAATATTTGTCCCGGTGCGGGGATCGAACCCGCGACCCTTCGAATCAAACGGTCGTCTCACACCGCGGGACTGTCAAAAAGACCCTAACGGCCAAATACTCAAACGTCACTTAAATCTAAGTGGGACTTAAAAGTTTTCTGTCTTTATAAAACACGTTCAAACGATAGAGATAGCGAACATTTGAGCGTTGCTTAAAATTGAGTGACGTTTGAGTATTCGGCCATAAGGAAAGCAGATATATGTGTCAATAACCGACCTTGACCCACGAATCGATCTCAGCACTCGGTGAAAGTTGTGAGAGGGACCCAAGATTCTTCGCAATGCACCTGTCCCGCTCTATTTCATTGAAAACGAGCGCGACAGAATTACTGTCTTGCATTCAATAAAGGGGGGGGGGGGGTTACATTCATGATTGCGCTTATCGCTTGTTTAAGGAGATATAAAAGAAAGTTAGAAAAGGCTTTTACTGGTGGTAGAGCTCCAGTGATGGAGCTCGCGGGCGTAGGCACCACCGCATTGCCTAATTTACTTGCCGCTAAATGGTAGTGTTCAACACTATCGTGTTCCGGTCAGGTGGTAATTCGGGATTCCAACGCTTTCGGGTTACCAACAACGCAGACATCCATCAAAACATATTTTTACACGCACACACACAGTTGCCCGCTCGCAACCTCAGTGTACAAGACCGGGAGTCTTGTACACTGAGGATGGTAGCATGCAAAGAATAGATAAATAAGGATAGAATGGCTAAAGACTCATTTTCATATTGAAACCGCTGTCGCCAGTTGCACACATTGACATTGACACTACAGAGACAATTCAAACTGCAATTGGTCAATTGAAATAGCCCACTCCCAAACACTTACTTCTCACAAAACTAACTCTTTCAACTTAAGTAATTCGGTTGCTTTTCGTATGCTCTGATTTCGCAAAGTTAAGACGTTTTGATTCGAAATATTCGAATGTCATAATTTCCACAAACTGTATTACCAGTTTATAACATTTCCACAATGATCGTGCCATTACTGAACCATAGATAACATTTTAAAAATGCCAAAAATGCACATCAATCCATTGACATAATGATAATAAATGTGTATGGCATACTTTTAACGTTCGATTAAATTAATTTCTAATAGTTATTATCGTGATATATAAAAAACATCCAATATTGATACTAATTTTTCACTAATTATTTCGTGGAAAAAATTATTTACTGGTATCCCAGCTTAAGAGATGTTCTTTATATTTTATCGACTTTTTATCTTATTATCGAAATTGGTGTTTTTGTTAAACAATATTTTTAATAAATTATTTTTATTTTATTAAGAGTATTGAATGTGACCTCTATTGAGATGTTTAGTGAAAACCGTGCTCAGAAGCTAATATTGTCGCAGGTGGTCGCACATTCACAGGTGTTTTTAGTTAATGGTGAATATGACATCTTTTTTCGAATCCAAGATGGCAGACATAATTATTTTTTGAAAATGTATTAGAGGAGTCAATTTCGAGGTTTTTTGGGGTGCTGATTACGAAAATGACTTCTATTTTCAGACACAAGATGGCGGAAACCTAAATGTGATATGGGTGTCAATTTGAAGGTTTTCTGGGGTGCTGATTACGAATATGGCGTCTGTTTTCGAATCCAAGATATTGTAAACCTATGGAAATCGGCTGAAATGTTGATGTTGATGATGAGTATTTTATTATTAGACCGAGCCCATATTGCTTTGTAGTGTTATTTCTCTAGTTTATGATAATTGCCCCGCAAAGAACTTTTTTTTTTCAAAATGTGATATGGGTATCAATTTCGGGGTTTCTTGGTGTGCTGATTACGAAAATGGCATCTGTTTTCAGATCCAAGATGGCGGACAGATTTTTTCTTTTAAAATATGATATGGGTATCAATTTCGGGGTTTCTTGGTGTGCTGATTACGAAAATGTCATCCGATTTCCCTTTATTCCCATCGGCCCCCTCTGAGACCGGGAGGGCCGTTGGGAATAAATAGAACCAACGGCCACCCCGGTGGCCGATAGTTTAATTTGCCCCCTTCGTAGTTATACTGCAATGGTTTATTAGGTGATAGGTGACAATTTTGCAATTTGACAATCTGTGTCAAAATGTAAATCCAAGATGGTGGCTGCATGGAGTTGACAACTTTTTCGTCATGGGTGTCGTTTTCTTGGTTCATGAGAGTGTTGAATTTGATAGTGGTGTCAAAATGTAAATCCAAGATGGCGGCTGCATGGAGTTGACAACTTTTTCGTCATGGGTGTCGTTTTCTTGGTTCATGAGGGTGTTGAATTTGATAGTGGTGTCAAAATGTAAATCCAAGATGGCGGCTGCATGGAGTTGACTACTTTTTCATCATGGGTGTCGTTTTCATGGTTTTTGAGGGTGTTGAATTCGATAGTGGTGTCAAAATGTAAATCCAAGATGGCGGCTGCATGGAGTTGACTACTTTTTCGTCATGGGTATCGTGTTCATGATTCTTGAGGGTGTTGAATTCGATAGTGGTGTCAAAATGTAAATCCAAGATGGCGGCTGCATGGAGTTGACTACTTTTTCGTCACGGGTGTCGTTTTCATGGTTCTTGTGGATCTTGGATCTGAAAATGGATGCTATTTTCGAAATCAGCACCCCAAGAAAACTCGAAATTGATAACCATATCACATTATGATAAAAAAAGTCTGTCCGCCATCTTGGATCCGAAAACGGTTGCCTCTATCGTAATCAGCACCCCAAGAAACCACAAAATTGACACCCATAAATATAGGTTAACTGACATCCCATACCCATATTACTCACATGATAATTGTGTGCCTTCGAGCCATTGAAGCTCTACCACCGTACGTTACCACTTAGCAGCAGGTAAATTATGGACATATTAATATAACTACACAAATATTTATATAATGCGGTGCTGCTGATCGATGAAGTATGAAGAGTAATCGGTTTTGAGTGTTCTTTTAAAAAATGGTATAAAAGTATAATGAAACATTGTCACATTAACTTATTATCACTTTCATACCATCGGGTACACCACCCGGAACTAAGCAGTTGATCTGTATTTCATATCTTTGACGCAATGTTCCAAATGTTCCGAATGTTCCAAATGATGCATAAAATGATTCGGCACAGTTAAGTGTTTCAGACGCTAATGTTCCATCAACCAATGTTATATTTAAAAAATCTACATATGTAACTATACAAATATCGATATGGACCATAAAAAAATATCGATATTGTATATATCACAACACTAGTGAAGATTTTCGTTTTAGTTCAATTTAATCATTATTAAAGGGTTTTTAGGGTAACGGTGGTATTAAATATCTTTAACTGTACCTCCTCGATTTACTGGAGGTCTTACTTTTCATTTTACGTGTTAAAATAACACAAAACGGCATTTTTACCCAGAGATGTGTTGTTCTAAGCTGTCTACACGACACAACTAGCGGCGAACGAATGGTTCGGCCGAACTGTGTGTGTTCAGGCATAGTTGTGGTGCGCTTGCCACGCCCACATTACCATTCCATCTTTATTTATCTATTCCGTGGTAGCATGGTACTCAAGGGGGGGTGCGGGCTACACGAGGGGAAATCAGGCCGAACGTCGAAGTGTCCATTCTATACGTAGTATTATTACATACTAGCTGTTGCCCGCGGCTTCGACCGCGTGTAGGTCGCTTTTCGCGTAATCTGTGGAAACTTATCAAATCATCCCATAGCATCCCACGGCAACATTTTTTCGAGATAAAAAATCTCAGTCAGCTAATACCCTATCCGTATAACAAATTTCATCAAAATCTGTTCGGCTTGATTGACGATCCAAACAAAGAAACTTTCACATTCATAATATTAGTGCATAGAGCAACCCCGGAGGGGAGTAGCTATATACAGGTTTTCCCCTCTGTCAAAGTACAAGTACAAATGGGCCTATACCTGTCGCCTAGATGTTTAAATGTGTGCGTGAAATTGTCTCTGTATTTTGTCAAGGTGTGAGTTTCGTAGTAATAAACGATTTTTGTAGTGTGCGTGTGTGTCGCACGCATTTCCCCCCGCAAAAAATGACAGACTGTTTTGCATCTGTAAAAAACGCTATGGCTACTCCCCTCCAGTCCGCCGCGGCCGGTGGCCCGTGTTGCTCTATGTATTAGTGTGATTCTCTGGTAATAGTGTCCCGTTATTACCCTTTGGAAGCGCGCATGGCCCAGCGGCTGGTGTAGATCGTAAGCGATCTGCTCGGTTAAGCACTACGGGCGCGGTCGGGTAGTGTGATGGGTGACCGCTAGTGGCAAATTAAATGCGCGTTTCCGTGCTTCGGAGGGCACGTTAAGCCGTCGGTCCCGGTTGCTATCGATAGATAGCAGTCGTTAAACCTTGTCGGAGGCCTTATGGGCGGTTTGAAAACATCCGACAGCGGGTTGGCCACTAACCCACCCACCTCCACCAATCCGCATTGGAGCAGCGTGGTGGAGTAAGCTCCAGGCCTCCCCCCAAAAAGGGGAGAGACTCGTGCCCAGCAGTGGGACGTATAATGGGTTGCCATTATTATTATTATTATTATTACCCCTTGGGTACGGAACCCGAAATATAATACTCTCTTTTTCTCCGCATTCTAAATTTGAATCGTGACATTGACATAACCATCAAACATGGCAGCGCGGTCTAAATAACAGGTACGCATTGTCATCTGTTTGTCGAGTCACTGAACCATAGTGAAAGTAGTACAATTTGCTATTCGTTCTATTATTGTGTCTATGGACTCATTTTTTTAGTTTCATCTATTATCTATACGAGGTCGACTTAACGTAACGACCCGGTTAGTCCAACGGTGTGAGACGACCGTTTGTTTCGAAGGGTCGCGGGTTCGATCCCCGCACCGGGACGAATATCCAACAAGAAATAATGGACATCGACCTCAGGAAGAGACGTCGGCTTATTTCGGATCTGTAGAGCGTTATCTCATTCGCACCTTACCTATTTGACGTTTGTCGACCGTTTTGATCAAGTTTTGACCAATACCGGACTACGGATGCTTACGTAGGCAGTGTGCAGCAGAGATAACGCTCTATGAAGCCGAAACCAGCCGATTGTCACTTTCATAGGTTTGATGTGCATTATTTCTCGAAGAGCACTGTATGCCCTATTGATATTTGTTTCGGGTGTTTGTTTGTGTATGTGTTGTGTTGTTAACTTCACGCCTGCAATCCCCGAAAGGGTAGGCAGAGGTAAATGCAAGCATTCAAGCATTCATGCAAACACCCACGATTCGCCGGTTACGCTTCTGGCCTATGTAACAGGTGGCGAGCCTATTGACATCGCCGGGCACATTACCAAACTTCGAGGTACTAGGAAACTTCCAGAAAATGGGAAAATTCCAATAGAAACAATGGCAAAGGATTTTATACCGTTATCTCTGATACCCCCCGACCCTGGAATCAAACCCAGGACCCCAACGTAGTAGTAACGGCCTGCTACCACTAGGCTACTGAGGCTGCTACTACTAATCTTATATATAAATTACTGTTCATTAGTCTCGCTAAAAGTCGAGAACGGCTGGACCGATTTGGCTAATTTTGTTGTCGAATGATTTTCGGAAGTCCAGGGAAGGTTTAAAAGGTAAGAAATTGAAGGGCAATAGTAAAAACCACAATTTCATTTTTCCATACAAATAGTCCATATATATCAAACCTTTGACACATTATTTCATTCTGAGGCAATACGTAGTTTGCCGGGTCAGCTAGTATAATTAAAAAATAAATAAAATTTTCTTGAATAAACGGCACCCTACTATTCGCGTAGCCCGACACCCACTTTGTAGGCTTTCCTTTTGTAGTACGGCACCATACGGAGCAATTTAGCCATATTTCAACACTACACCATGACGCCAAGTGACAGTGGGTATGACTCAGAACTTTCTAGCATTATTTGCATCCTGCACAAAGTGGTCGCATGATTCATGATGTCAGCAAGATGATTGGCAATTCTCTGTCCTCCATTATAAACCGATTATACAATGTGTCCCAGGGATAAGTGACCGCCCGGCGTTTTCGCATATTTGTACAAAATTAAGGATAATTACTCTTAAATATATAGTAAGTAAGTAAGTAAGTAAAACTTTATTTGATGCAGAAAGAAAACACGGGATGGTTACAGAGAAAAAGAACATAAAATCACTTAAAAAATAGCACAACATACTGGATACATAGATCTGCTCTGAATGTGTGTCTCCTTTTAGCACCAAAAAGGTGACCGATTCAGCAATATGCCAGGCGTAAGCCTAGCGCTGATTTTCAATCGAAACCCATTCGTTGACGCACGGATGTCGATTACCATTTAAAGCCAAATTATTACACAAAAACGAAAAAAAAAGTTAACAAAATAAAAGATATCGCGAAATTAAAACAAAAATGAAATACACATTACTATGCTCGAGATCTCTTTAGTCTATATCTAACGCATAAATCGTCAAAGGTGAGTTAGGTACGTTAAGACTGACAACTTTTGTTTTATGACTTTTGCCAAAACGCTGTACATCACATGATAAGAAATAAAATCGTTTCAAATGGGACTTCTATCAATTGTTAGCACTACGTTTCATAGGTATATTTTTACATAGGTAGGTACAGACGTCAGCTGTTTACGTAAAGCGAAGTTAAGAAGTAATAGAACTGCAAATTCTATTTATTATTTTTTGTATGGTTAAAAAAAATATTGAATTAGAAAAAGTTGTATAACAAAAGTGTTAGTCTTGATGATCCAAAGCCTCCCTTATGCGCTAGTTACAAATAACCCCGTATATGGGACTTACCGGTTTTGGTTTTTTTTTTAATGCTGCAGTTTTTTACGATATTTCCTTAGGTTTTCCATCTTTCTTCATTCATTTTTTTTATTGTCAAGCCGAAATTATAGTTTATCAATTAGAATGATCAAACATAACTAAAATGTAATAAAACATTTTTTAGAGTGAGAAAAGTGAAAAAGGAGCTTTATCTTCTATGAATTTTAATTTTCTTTTTATTTTAATAAATGTTTTATTACATTTTGGTTGTGTGATCATTCTAATTGATAAATTATAATTTCGGCTTGTCAATAAAAAAAATGAATGAAGAAAGATGGAAAACCTAAGGAAATATCGTAAAAAACTGCAGCATTAAAAAAAAAACCAAAACCGGTAAGTCCCATATACAGGGTTATTTGTAACTAGCGCATAAGGGAGGCTTTGGATCATCAAGACTAACACTTTTGTTATACAACTTTTTCTAATTCAATATTTTTTTTAACCATACAAAAAATAATAAATGGGCTTGATTTATTCCGACACCTCCAACATTTATCATTATATTCGAACCAAATTTACAAAAACCTTTAACATTTTTTTTTTAATGTAATGGAAGTGACACACAAGCATGCAGTTCACACTGCACTGACTGCAGCCTATAAACACCCCAAAAAGATCAAGGTCAAAATGCAGATGCGCTACCACTCCTAAGGCCTAAGGTGTTATGCCTTTGTGCCGGAAATTACGGGGCCGTACATTACCACCTGACCGGAACACGATAGTGCGACATTATTTACCTCTGCCTACCCCTTCAAATATTGCAGGCGTGATGTTGCGCATTTAATCAGCTCCAAAAAAAAACGCTTGACGTCACATTGTTCCTTAATAAAATTCTCCTTTTAAGCTTAAGGTAGATCGAGGATCGAGGTAACAAAAAAAATCTACAATATTTTTATAATAAAATAATTGAAATAACAAAAAAATCTTTCCTACCACAATGGTATAATATCTTTAATATTCGGTGTTCACCTAGCGTAACAACATGCGAATTTCCTGGTTGCTACCTCAAATAAAAACTTAAACACCTGATGTTCAGTATAGATTTCAATCCATTTCAAATTAAGGAAGCCTAGTTCTAGGCCAGTGCTGAACATTTTAGAGATAAAAATAAAACAGGATAAAACCCATTTGAAAAGTATGAAAAGATCGAAGGACGGGAAGGGGGGAGGCATTTTAAGAGTCCCCAAAGATGCCTGCGACGAACAGTGTTGTGAATCACGTGGGGGGAATATGTCATAATTTTGACTAGTGTCCAATAGGGATATTGAATAGTTTTTTTGGTTTATTCCCGTTGTCCCCGTGCGCCGTGTCCCCGTTACGGGGACAACGGGAAAGGAGTTTATAGACTTCCCGCTGTCCCCTTGACGGTACGGTGACGGTGCGCGGGGACAACGGTACTTTAATAAAATAATTAATTACTGTAATTTCAAAAAGTATAGGCAAAATACTATAAAATAAAATATTTTATGTATGTAACGCGCAGGGCGCATGGCTCCGCGGCTGATTTTGTGCGCGGTCGGGTGTGTGATGGGTGACCGCTAGTGGCAAAAATAAAAAAATGCACGTTTCCGTCCTTAAACGTTGTCCGAAGCCTTATGGGTAGTTCGATAACATCCGTCAACGGGTTGGCCACTTACCCGTATCTTCACCAACCCGCATTGGAGCAGCGTGGTGGAGTAAGCTCCAGGCCTCCAGGCCTCCACCTCCCCCTCAAAAAGAGGGGAGACTCGTGCCCAGCAGTGGGACGTTTCAAGAGTTGCCATTATTATTATGTATGTAACTTCACGCAGTCAATCAAATTAGGAATCGTTATGCATGTATGAAGAGAATGATGCAAGTAGAAGAAGCACAAGAGGTGTGTATGGACCGGGATATCTGGAGCTCCACATTCTCTGCCTACCCTGTAAGGGACTTGACGTGAAGGGACATTATGATTTTGGATTTTTGACAAGGACATAAATGCTTAAGATACATATTTAAGAATGATTTAATGAAGTAAGCGGATTTGCTTTGAAATCCTTTTAAAGTGCTTTATAATTTTCAAGTATTTTTGTTTTTTTTTGTTACAATCGAATAATGGTTTATGGCGTAATGATGGTGGCAAACATGCATTTACTGGTGGTAGAGCTCCAGTGATGGAGCTCGCGGGCGTAGGCACCACCATTACCTAATATACTTGCCGCTAAATGGTAGTGTTCAGCACTACCGTGTTCCGGTTAGGTGGTAATGTACGGCCCTGTAATTTCCGGCACAGAGGCATAACACCTTAGGCCTCAGGAGTGGTTACATTTTAACCTTGGTCTTTGTGTGGGTGTCTACAGGCTGCAGTCATCACTTAACATCAATGTGAACTGCACGCTTGCTTAGCACTTCCATTACACAAAAAAAAATTTTTTTTTTGCTTTTAGAGGTTTTCAATTTGACTACCAAATTGAAAACCTCTTTTTTGAAGTCGGTTAAAAATCATGTTCCGGTTACCCGGTTAGATGGTCCCGTAATAACTATCACAAACATAATAAATAAGGTCTCAGGGATAGCAACGCATCTGCATTTTGACCTCTGGCTTTGGCTTTATATGGGTGTCTATAGGCCGCAGTCATCACTTAACATCAATGTAAACTGATTGTTTGCACCTTCATTACAAACATAAGATCTTTACCAACCCTACATCTAAATATTACTTTTTTTTTTTATGTAATGGAAGTGGTAAACAAGCATGCAGTTCACGTTGATGTTAAGTGATGACTGCAGCCTATAGACACCCACACAAAGACTAAAGTCAAAATGCAGATGCGTTACCACTCCTGAGACCTAAAGTGTTACGCCTCTGTGCCGGAAATTACAGGGCCGTACATTACCACCTGACCGGAACACGATAGTGCTGAACACTACCATTTAGCGGCAAGTATATTAGGTAATGCGGTGGTGCCTACGCCCGCGAGCTCCGTCACTGGAGCTCTACTAAAAACTTACTTCTGTATTTTGTTACTTTTCACTATTATTTAATATGAAAATTGGTACTTTTTCGCTTTTTTTTTTCACAGATTACACGAATATAATTTTCTATTGATTTATTTCTTGTCAATACTAATATAAAAACAAATCTAGATTGAATCCGCGCGAAGCCGGGGCGGGTCGCTAGTAATTTTACTTCCAAAAATTAATATAAACAAAACCAAGACTGCAAGTAAATTTAAGTCAATAAATTATAAGAATTACCTTGAAAAACCTTATTTTTTCAATGTTGAAAGTAATGATAAGGATTCTTAATAATACCTAAACTAATAGGTACGTTTTTTTTTTAGTTTTTGTAAAAAAACAGTATCCAAAATAAGCAGTAAGAATATTTTATAATGATTACTGCCTTGAAAATATTGCATTCTATGGTCAATATAGGTATTATATTATCTTTTGAAAAACAAAAAAAAAATTGCAAAAAAAAAAAGTATCAATTTCCAAACTAAATAATAGTGACAAAGTACGGAAGTAATACTTAAAAGTCGGGTTAGTAAAGATCAACCTCAATCGCATTTCGCAGTCAGTGTTAAAGGAGATGTTGCGAGCTCGGCTCTAGTTCGTACACGTCCTCAAAAAATGGGTAAATTAAAGAAGAATCCGAAAAAAATACAATTAATTTATTCAAGTATATATTTTAGAGTTACTACCACATTAAATTCAAACGATTTTATCATTTTCAACCATATTCAACGTGGCGGCGATACAGCCGACGCTTCTTTAAATTGGAAATCGATTAGTTTAAGTTCTTAGTATTAACACATGAAATCGATTTCGATAGTATTTAGAAAATATTACTTTTTTCTCTAAGAACTTTAAAATCAAAAAACAATTAAAATAATGAAAATGTCAAAATGACGTCGCCCGCCATATCCGCCATATTCGGTTTGAGTTGCAATTCTAACTGCAAATAATATTTTGTAACTGCAAACAAAGCTAAATAAGTGAAAATATGCAGTAAAAAACGTTTTTATATTGATTTTGCCTGTTATTGATATTGTGTACAATACAAGGCCTCCCCATACATTTTTGCAACATCTCCTTTGACAGTAAACAGTAAAATTAACAAATATTTAAGTGCAACCAGTTGCCGAACGAACCATAGTTGACGAGTCATACAAATCAGTTGACATGTATTTCCATTGTTATTGGCACGAACTCTCTCTCATACAAATATTAGCAAAAGATGTTTGAATAAGAGAGCATTAGGGTCATGCTTATGCAATGGTAATAAGGCATTCTAATTTCTACATAGGTACCTACGTAAAAAAACTATAACGAGAATATTATGTCTGTATGTGCGTTTTTGTGTATTGAAGGCGGCAAACAAGCATGCAGCTCACATTGATTTTTTTTATGTCATGAAAATGGCAAACAAGCATGCAGTTCACATTGATGTTAAGTGATGACTGCAGCCTATAGACACCCACACAAAGACCAGAGGACAAAATGCAGATGCATTGCCACTTCTGAGGCTTAAGGTATTATGCCTCTATGCCGTACATTACCACCTGTCCGGAACACGATAGTGAATACCATTTAGCGGCAAATATGTTAGGTAATGCGATGGTGCCTACGCCCGCGAGCTCCGTCACTGGAGCTCTACCACCATAGAGATTGATGTTAAGCGATGACTTTATGCCGCTTGCCACTTTATGGCACAAAAAATAAAGCGTCTGTCATTGACCTAGGTTTATGTACTTAAGTACGAGCACAGTCTAAAGAAAATGAACGTGTTTATGTACTTATACTGTGGTATTAGACTGAACATTCCCCTTGATAGCATGGTGCCATTTTTTTGCTTACTTATTCTATCCTATTACCTATTCTATTCTATTTTTCCCGTGTGGCAACTACCACACTTATACCCGGACTTTTAATTCGATTCCCAATTTGACATTAGCTACTGTCATTTCGTAAAATAATGATACCACATTTAACATAATAGTGATGGACCCAACAATCGATAAAAAATCGCGATTTTATGTTTATGTAATTATAATATTGGTGTGCCAGTTTTAAGATTTATTGATCGTTTTTATTGAAAAAAATACATTATTAATCACAATAATTATTTATTTATTAGTAACCATTGCATTATTATAATAGTAATAAGAAGTTAATGTTTTTTAAAAACAAAACGTATAATAAAAGAGCCTAGATATGTAGTTTTTTTTTTAGTTTAAGTGTATTTATTTGTTTCGGTTTGCCATCAAAATGAATCCTCAGCCAAGTACATCACAAAAAGACATAAACACATTGACCCCAACGAAAAAAAAACGTTAACGAAAAGTTTTGACGGTTACTGAATAAGTAATGATCCGCAACGCCTATAAATACGTGAAAAACGAAACTACTGCGCTAAAATAGTAGTTGTTTAGATAATACTATAAACGAATTGAATCGATTTCATTTTTGTATCGATTAATTTCGCAACGTCACTATTTAGCAGTTGTCATTACGTTGCAACACTGAAATTGTCAAACCAGGAATCGGAGTTTTGGCGGGAACGCGGAAAAGAGCTATGTCGTTGAGTGATATTATTTTCGAAATTTGTGTATAGGCGCGTTTTTATGTGTAAAAATGGTGGGTTTTTTATCATAAAACATTCGATAACGTTCACGAGTGTAGGAAAGTGATATCATGAAGTGAAAAGTGATTTTTCATGTTGCCTCCAAAACTTCGTAAAAGCTCCTAGTAAAGTCCCCATCACTTTACTGGAGCCATCTCATCATATTCCACACGGAAGCATCCAATCATCGCCATCTTCCATATGGATATTCATTATCATATGAAATGAAGATAAAAATTACTGAAGATTGGCTGTTAAGGACGTGAATCCGTAACCGTAAAACAATTATAAAAAAAAAACAAACCAGGAATCGAATTAAAATTCCGGGTATAGTAATAATTCTGCCAATACTATAACCTACATTTTCCCATAGTAACATGACAGCTGACGTGAAAACGTCATACAAAATATCTGTCAAATCAATTTAAAAACGGAACCGGCTGTTTGTACCCCGTGTCACCCTTTTTTAATAGGCAACCTAGTGGATACATATTCTCTAGATTATAAATATGCGAAAAAATTAGGTGTGCAGCATATGGACGCGGTCGGGTGTGTGATGGGTGACCGCTAGTGGAAAATTAAAATGCGCGTTTCCGTGCTTCGGAGACCACGTTAAGCCGGTTGCTATTGATAGATAGCAGTCGTTAAACCTTGTCAGAGGCCTTATGGACGGTTTGAAAACATCCGACAGCGGGTTGACCACTAACCCGTATATCCACCAATTCGCATTGGAGTAGCGTGGTGGAGTAAGCTCCAGGCCTCCCCCCAAAAAGGGGAGAGACTCGTGCCCAGCAGAGGGGCGTATAATGGGTTGCAATTATTATTATTATTATATCTTAGATTAATATCTTAGTTCAACATTAATTCATTTTAATTAATATCCTACATTTCTGCGTTTTATTACGAGAAAAAGCGCGCATATAAATAAATTTATTTCAAACATCATTCAAACAGGTTATTCGGTATTACTCACAACAAACGAGGGCCAGTTTTTTTTTGCGGCAAAAGCTTCAACATTTATTTTATTGTGCTTATGGCAGAACGACGTTTGCCGGGTAAGCTGGCCCACAGCGATGATGGGATTCGCTCTTGATGTTTTTTTTTTTAATTTTTATCAGGCAATGGCTTTTTACAAGAAATTTATTGTATGGCAGAACGACATTTGCCGGGTCAGCTAGCTTCTTAGTATAATTATAAATTTAAGTAACAAAAGCTGTCATGTCATGGAGTTTTGGCGGGAACCTTGAAAGAGGCGTATGGTGCTCTTATTTTATTTAATTTTCTTGGTGTATTTTTAAGTTATATTTAATAAAATTGGTGGCATTTTGTTTGATATAGGTTTATTACAGTGCCCGTGTATAGTGAAATAGAATAACAGTGTGAAAACACGACCTTTCAGGTTGCCTCCAAAACTTCAATGTAAATGTTCTGGTAAAGTAGCCATCGCTTTACTCGAATAACTTGACTGTAACTCACTTGACTGACATATTATACTTGATACTTACTTATCATACTTGATGACTATATTATGCTGGCTTTTACGCTGCTTGGATAAATACGAAGTATCGTTTTACTTGACACTGGCAATATGCGTAATAGCGATGCCATAATAACAAAAAAAAAAAAAAAAAAAGTAACAAAAAATGATTTCGTTCTTGATTTTTTTAATTTTTTATCAGGCAATGGCTATACAAGAAATGTATTGTATGGCAGAACGACATTTGCCGGGGCAGCTAGCTTGTTAGTATTAATATAAATTTATGTAACAAAAATATATGTAGGTACTCGTACTTACTAAGATCATTTTTGTTTTTTTTTACATTTATATTTTACATAGAATTTTTTTTTTATGTTATAAAAGTGGCAAACAAGCGTGCAGTTCACATTGATGTTAAGTGATGACTGCAGCCTATAGACACCCACACAATGACCAGAGGTCAAAATGTAAATGCGCTGCCACTCCTGAGGCATTAGGTGTTATGCCTCTGTGCCGGAAATTACAGGGCCGTACATTACCACCTGACCGGAACACGATAGTGCTGAACACTACCATTTAACGGCAAGTATATTAGGTAATGCGGTGGTGCCTACGCCCGCGAGCTCCGTCACTGGAGCTCTACCACCAGTAAAAATCAACCTAAATTTTAAATTTTGTAACATACCTAAGCGTAGTTGAATAAAACGATATTTTGTTTCATTTTTCTAATTATAACAAATTACTTATTTAATAGTCTGCTAGTTTTTATAATAGTTATGCATAATTTACCTACTTTTTTGAGAATTATTATAACGATTTTAAATCCGAATTAAATAATACTTAACGAACTTTTTCGCAAAGTCAAAGAATCATTAACAAAATGAGGAATCAGGATAATGCAGGGAATTGCAAAAATAATATAACGTTTGAGGCTGCAGGGTTATTTAACAAACTTCCGAGTGATATAAAAGAATATGAAATATTTCAATATGTATGAAACTAAATTAAAACAATACGTATTAGGTAATATCTACGACTAGACAGCTTCGACTGTTTTTTGAACTTTTTAAAAGAGATCTCAATTAAGTTTTAAATACAGGAAACTACACGTTATTAACCGTTTCAAAAAGGAAGAGGTTCTCAATTCACCTGTATGTTTTTTTTTTTCTTTTTTTTTTGTAGGTGTTACGCGATTTTTCCGGCGTTTGTGGACCGATATGCAAATTTTTTTTTTCATATTTTAATTTAAGATAATGTTTGTGTACAATTTGTTATTTTAATTACTTCTAAGCATAGCCCTCTTGTCTATTTGCTACGCCCCAACGGGGTGTCACTATTATTTTTTAAGACCTAGATTATACTTTCTGTTTTTTTTTTATGTAATGGAAGCATGCAGTTCACATTGATGTTAAGTGATGACTGCAGCCTATACACACCCACACAAAGACCAAGGTCAAAATGCAGATCCGTTACCACTCCTGAGGCCTAAGGTCTTATGCCTCTGTGCCGGAAATTACAGGGCCGTACATTACCACCTGACCGGAACACGATAGTGTTGAACACTACCATTTAGCGGCAAGTATATTAGGTAATGCGGTGGTGCCTACGCCCGCGAGCCTCCGTCACTGGAGCTCTACCACCAGTAAAAAATGTTATTGTGTTATTATGTAAAGAACTGTATTAATGGTGACATTGCAATAAATAATCCAATGTAATAATATTTTACATATACCTATTATATATGTACCTTACGTATTTATGTTTCTCATATTTGCCTGTGCTAAATTTATTCATCTTTCCCGTTCTAAGTTATTTTAGAGTTATTTAATATCCCTGCAACTCTTCGTTGACTTTCTGCTCAACCTCAGGTTGACTGGGAGATAATGCCTAGGGGCATTAAGTCCGCCATATGTACTTCTCAAGTGCATTAAAATAAAAATAAATTAAAAAAAAATTGAAATTTTCTAATTTTTTACAAAATATTAACACAGTTTGTTCAATGCACCACTTACCTTAATGCAAAAATTTTACAAAACTTCACTCTATCACCAAGCAATGCATTCGATCCGTACAATAAAAAAATAACAACTTAAAAAAAAAACTCGATACGTACCAAGTAAAAAACCACTTTCTTTCGAACTCAAACAATTTCTCTTTTCAAATTACCGCACGTACTCGATCCAATATGGCGGGAGGACCGTTACACGCCGCGGTAGAGTTATAACTGGAGGTGTAGACAGTAAAGATAAACTTTGTTTTGATAACGAAATGATTTTCCGATCATCCGTTAAGCTTCTTACAAATTACCATTCCTGTGTTCATTGATTTTCATTTTATATACTTTTCTATGGCATGTAATTTCAATATGGCGGTGAATAATTAAAACATAGACGTCATAATATGATTAGGATTCCGTAGTGTTTGTTTTTTAAATAGTTTTACTGGTGGTAGAGCT
Source organism: Macrosoma leucophasiata (assembly GCA_036365455.1). Lineage (NCBI taxonomy): Eukaryota > Metazoa > Arthropoda > Insecta > Lepidoptera > Hedylidae > Macrosoma > Macrosoma leucophasiata. The sequence goes on along the minus strand of JAWQUS010000022.1, from coordinate 4,389,138 downwards.
CCAGTGACAGAGCTCGCGGGCGTATTATCTAATTTACTCGTCGCTAAATGGTAGTGTTCAGCACTATCGTGTTCCGGTGAGGTGGTAATGAACGGCCTTGTAATTTCCGGCACAATGGCGCAGCTTAGGCCTCAGGGGTGGTAACGCATCTGCATTTTGACCTTGGTTTCGTGTGGGTGTCTACAGGCTGCAGTCATCACTTAACATCAATGTGAACTGCATGCTTGTTTGCCACTTCCATAACATTAAAAAATCCAACATGACCAAAATGGTATTCACATGGACGGTAAGTTAATTCTGCAACCTATATACATCTACACCAGAGACAAAACTCAGATTTGAGACCCACTCTACCCCTAGTAATATCCCTGGTATAGTGGTATTTTGTACTAATAGCAGACCGCGGACACTCCGCCAAAATGCCACACAAACGCTTAATTTGGTCTCTTATTACACAGACATCAATCAGTGACGTGTATTTACTTACACGTGCACCTGTGTGCGTAGCACGTAGAGAATACCAAACGTCGCCCATAAGAGGGGAGGAGGTTGGGTGAGGCGGTCCATTCTATACGTAGTATTATTACATATTCTCTGCTAATAGTGACTCATTACTAGTCATAGAGCAACACCGGAGGGGAGTCGCCATATGCAGGCTTTCCCCTCTGTCAAAGTACAAGCCCAAATGGGCCTATACCTGTCGCCTAGATGTTTAAATGTGTGCGTGAAATTGTTTCTATATTTTGTTAAAGGCAAGGTGTGAGTTTCGTAGTTAGAGACGATTTTTGTAGTGTGCGTGTGTGTCGTACGTATTTCCCCCTGCAAAAAATGACAGACTGTTTTGCATCGGTACTACACGCTATGGCTACTCCCCTCCAGTCCGCCGCGATCGGTGGGCCGCCTTGCTCTATGTTACTAGTACATAGATACCAAGCGGTAGAGTGCCAAGTGTAGAAGCTCGAGGGCGTTAATCTATGTATGTAGTGTTCAGCACTATCATAATCCGGTTAGATGATAATGTGCGATCGCGTAATAACTATCACAGAGACATAACAACTAAGGTTTCAGGGGTGGCAACACATCTGCAATTTGACCCTGGTTTTTATGTAGATGTCTATAGGCTGCAGTGATCACTAAACATCCATGTGCACTATTTTATTTTTAAAGAAAAATGGAAAGAAATTTGACTTCAGGCGAGACTCGAACTTGCCTAACTAGCATAGTTGGTAATAGATGGCGCTGCTGCTACCATAAAGCAATGCAATAGATGTGAAGGAAAGATTTGACAAATCGGGCAGGACTTCAGTAGCTCAATTGGAAGAGCGGCTGGACTAGATTCCCAGTAGGTCGCGAGTTCGAGTCTCGCCTGAAGTCAAATTTTTCTTTCCATTTTTCTTTAAAAATAAAATATATTTCACAAGCATGTGTTAATGCGAAATAATATAAAACATCCATGTGCACTGCATTATTGTTTGCCACCTTAATTACTTTAATAAATACAGGCTATAGACATCTACACCAGAGGTCAAAATTCGGATTTGAGTCCCACTCTACTCCTCGTCATATCTCTGGAGCCCTGTGATAGTATTTTGTACTAATAGCAAGTAATAATAATAATAATGGCAACCCATTATACGTCCCACTGCTGGGCACGAGTCTCTCCCCTTTTTTTTGGGGGGGAGGCCTGGAGCTTACTCCACCACGCTGCTCCAATGCGGATTGGTGGAGGTGGGTGGGTTAGTGGCCAACCCACTGTCGGATGTTTTCAAACCACCCATAAGGCCTCCGACAAGGTTTAACGACTGCTATCCATCGATAGCAACCGGGACCGACGGCTTAACGTGCCCTCCGAAGCACGGAAACGCGCATTTAATTTGCCACTAGCGGTCACCCATCACACTACCCGACCGCGCCCGTAGTGCTTAACCGAGCAGATCGCTTACGATCTACACCAGCCGCTGGGCTATGCGCGCTTCATTATAGCAAGTATTATTACATATTCTCTGTTAATAGTAATTGACTAATATTGATAATGAACATACGTAATAAGAACTTATACTACTTATTTCATAATCACGGCCTACTTCACGGCACAAAAAAAGGCATAAGCCGTCTGATCTTTTACTAGCGATAGCAAGCCAAAGGCTGACAGAACTTCTCATATTCTAGTATCCCACTGCAAAATTATTTCGTACATCGAGATATGCTATGTTTTGCTATATTCTAAAGGAAGCTAAGCCCAGTAGTTTTGGAGTTGAAGAGAGGGGTTACTGGTTTACATATGTGCACCCAAATTTTATCTCAATCAAGTGAAACTATTTTGCAGAGGGCTGAGACAGACAGACAGATAGTTTGGATAGCTTAAGCTATGGGGCTTTTTCCATTATTCGGCAGATTTCAGAAATCTTTCGCCATTAAGTTGGTGACGAAATATGATGAATATGCCCTGAGATTGAGAGAGAGAGAGAGAGAGAGATGAGAGCCTTCCCAAAGATGCCCACTATCATTTTTTTGTATGTAAAAGAAGTGGCAAACAAGCATGCAGTTCACATTGATGTTAAGTGATGACTGCAGCCTATAGACACCCACACGAAGTTCAAGCTCAAAATGCAGATGCGTTACCACCTGAGGCCTAAGGTGTTATGCCTTTGTGCGGGAAATTACAATTACATTATCACCTGACCGGAACACTGATAGTGCGGAACACTGATAGTGGTGAACACTACCATTTAGCGGCAAGTATATTAGGTAATGCGGTGGTGCCTACGCCCGCGAGCTCCGTCACTGGAGCTCTACCACCAGTAGAAAAAGAGTGTTGTGAGTATAATTAGAGAAGAATATGCCATAACCGTTTAGCATGCGGAAGCTGCTCATTCCGCGTTATGGTATTGCATAGAGCAAGAAAAAAGGCATGCTCCGATGGTTCGGGCATATAGAAAGAATGTCGAATGAGCGAATGACTAAACAGATATACAATGCGAATGTGGCAGAGGCCCAGGAAGACCAAGACTGACCTACCATGACCAAATAGGTCGAGTTCTGTCTGATGGTGGGGTCAAAAGTCTTAGGAATCGGCGTGCATGTATGAAGAGAATGATGAAGGTAGACGAGGCACGAGAGGTTTGTCAGGACCGGGATATCTGGCGCTCTACACTCTCTGCCCACCCCGTTAGGGACCTGGCGTGAAGATACATACATAGAGCAAGACGGACCACCGGCCGCGCGGCGAACCGGAGGGGAGTAGCCATATCCAGGCCTTCCCCTCTGTCAAAGTACAAGACCAAGTGGCCGTCGCCTAGATGTTTAAATGTGTGCGTGAAATTGTATATGTATTTTGTTAAAGTCAAGGTGTGAGTTTCGTAGTCTTGTAATCTTGTATCTATAAATCAATTGCTATTCGTTAGTCTCCCTAAAACTTGAGAACGGAAGAATGCTAATTTTGGTTTTGAATGATTTTTGGTAGTTTACGGAAGGTTTGAAAGGTAAGAAAATATGAAGAAATTGAAGGGAAACAGTAAAAACCACAATTTTATTTTCCCATAGAAATAGTCCGTATACATATATCAAACCTTTGACACATTATTTCATTCTGAGGCAAAACGAAGTTTTCCGGGTCAGCTAGTTTAATTACTAATTAAAGTAACCTGAGTTACTCCTTATTATATAAACTATATGCTAGTGAAAGTCCCGTCAAAATCGGTCCAGCCGTTCCCGAGATTAGCCGGAACAACCAGACCCACAAAAATTGTAAAAAATATTGTTTTGGTATACATTATGTACCGTGTATATAGGTAGGTAGGCAGGTACATACATATACATTCGGTAAAAAGAGGTTATTTTTATATATTACAAACAGACACTACAATTTTATTTATTTGTATGTACTCATTGAAATAAAACTATAATATTTTTACGGATTTATCTCGCGTATATTAAACTAAAATGATTTTTAAAATCAACCCGACGTTTCGGTCGCTTTTCAGCTTCCGTGGTCCCGGGCAAACTGAGGTGACATTTGTCTGACAGAAGTTTGAAAAAATTATATGTAGCTACCTCCATCGATTTCGTAAACGCCTTCAGGATTAACACAATAATTACTTATGTACCCGGGACCACGGAAGCTGAAAAGCGACCGAAACGTCGGGTTGATTTTAAAAATCATTTTAGTTAAATATACGCGAGATAAATCCGTAAAAATAGTTTTATTTCAATGAGCGTAGCTCGCGAAAACCTAAGAACATATCTTGTATGTACTCGTTTAGAAATAATAGATGAATAGATATGAAACATGCTAACCAATTTTTTTCTTCATGACGTTCGTTCTTTTTATCATTTATTTAATCATTTATCTTTTTCGTGTTAACAACCTAATTCAAATAAAAAGAAAAGAATTGCATCATTTGCAAACTGTCTAACGCAGTCGGTGTTAATTATATTAGAATACTAGCTGCGCCCGCGACTTTGTTCGCGTGAAATAATGACTTTGGGACTTTGGGTAGCGCTTTTGGATATAAATTTTGGATCATAAACACTTTTGGGTAGCTAAAAAAATCTACTTTACAGTAATGCTTCTCTGTACACGATATTTACCACAATATATCAGTGAAAACCGCAAATCGGATAAGCCGTTTCTGAAATTAGCGTGCACAAACACACAGACACACAGACATTTTTATGGGATAAAAAGTATGCAGTTTTGTGCGCCAAACGTTAAAGTATAGTTATACCAAGTTTCATCGTAATCGGATTAGTAGTTTTTGTGTGATGCTTGAACAAACAGACAGACAGACATTTTTTAATCACATATTGGTGTTCGGTATCGATCTAGTAACATCCCCTGGAGATCTACCACCAGTATAAAAAGGCCACCAGTATATCTATTTACTTACTTATAATAAAAATGTAGAAGTGTACATTCTGTACATTAGAAATAAATACCAGGGGATGTTACTAGATCGATACCGAACCCAAATACTGTCTGTCTGTTTGTTCAAGCATCACAGAAAAACTAAGATTCCGATTATAATGAAACTTGGTATGATTATACTTTAACCTTTGGCGCACAACACTGGGTACTTTTTATCCCGGAAAAATGTATTGTCTGTGTGTTTGTGCACGCTAATATCAGAAAGGGCTTATTCGATTTCCATTGCGGTTGATTTCATTTCATTAATATATTGTGGTAAGTTTCACTTAACATTTAGTGTTTGTTTCATGTGAATCGGTTCAGAAATAAAAAAATTAAAGAATCATATTGAATATTTTTAATTAAGCTATTCTGTATCTTTGTTCTATCTTTTAGGGGGTTTCGTACCTAAAAGGTAAAAACCGACCCAACGGATTACTAATCCTCCGCTGTCTATCCGTTCGTCCGTCTGTCTGTCACCAGCCTGTATCTCATAAATAGTGATAACTAAGCTAGCTAACGGTGGTGGTGGCGGTGGAGGTGGCGTTGGTGGCATTGGTGTCGTTGGTGTCACTGGTGTCATTGGTGTCCTTGGTGGCGTTGGTGGTGGTGGTGGTTTTTAGGGGCGATGGAGGCATTGGTGACGTTGGGGATGTTGTTGGTAGTTTTGGATGCGTTGGTGGCAAGGGTTGTGGTAGTGGTGGTGGTTTTGGTGGCGTTGGTGTCACCAAAACCACTAACACTTTGGCGGCATTGGTGGCGTAGATATTTGGTGATGTTGGTATTGGTGGTGGCGTTGATGGCGTTGGTGGCGTTTGTGGTGGTGGCGGTGGTGGAGCTGGTAGTGGTGACATTGGCGGTGGTGATGGTGGAGGGTGGTGATGATGGTGGTGATGGTGGTGGCGGTGTTGGTGGCATTAGTTGTTATAAATGCACAACGTTAGTATTCAATTTTTCACTTCTGCCGGCTCTCACGGAGTGCATATTTATTATTATAGATCTATCCTTCATCTTTCATTCTCTATCAGTAGCACTAATTAACTGAAACTTTATAATAATCTTAATATATATAAATCTCGTGTCACAATGTTTGTCCTCAATGGACTCCTAAACCACTTAACCGATTATAATAAAATTCGCACACCATGTGCAGTTCGATCCAACTTGAGAGATAGGATAGCTTACATTACGCTATGACTAATAGGAGCAGAGCAGCGCGGGCGAAGCCGGGGCGGGCCGCTAGTTGACTATAAAAAAATATTATGCCTCAGTAGCGTAGTGGTAGCAGGCCACTACTATTACGCTGGAGGTCCTGGGTTCGATTCCCGGGTCGGGGACTATCAGAGATAACGGTTTAAAATCCTTTATCTCTGCTTCTATTGGGATTTTTCCATTTTCTGGAAGTTTCCCAGTACCCCGGAGTTTGGTAATGTGCCCGGAGATGGCAACAGGTTCGCCACCTGTTACATGGGCCAAAACGTAACCGGCGAGTCGTGGGTGTTTGCATGTATGATTGAATGCATGCATTTACCTCTGCCTACCCCTTCGGGGATTACAGGCGTGAAGTTACGTTACGTTTACCTCCATCGATTTCGTAAACGCCTTGCGTAGCGTTCAGGATTAACACAATAATTACTTATGTACCCGGGACCACGGAAGCTGAAAAGCGACCGAAACGTCGGGTTGATTTTAAAAATCATTTTAGTTAAATATACGCGAGATAAATCCGTAAAAATAGTTTTATTTCAATGAGTGTAGCTCGCGAAAACCTAAGAACATATCTTGTATGTACTCGTTTAGAAATAATAGATGAATAGATATGAAACATGCTAACCAATTTTTTTCTTCATGACGTTCGTTCTTTTTATCATTTATTTAATCATTTATCTTTTTCGTGTTAACAACCTAATTCAAATAAAAAGAAAAGAATTGCATCATTTGCAAACTGTCTAACGCAGTCGGTGTTAATTATATTAGAATACTAGCTGCGCCCGCGACTTTGTTCGCGTGAAATAATGACTTTGGGACTTTGGGTAGCGCTTTTGGATATAAATTTTGGATCATAAACACTTTTAGGTAGCTAAAGAAAAAAATCTACTTTACAGTAATGCTTCTCTGTACACGATATTTACCACAATATATCAGTGAAAACCGCAAATCCGATAAGCCGTTTCTGAAATTAGCGTGCACAAACACACAGACACACAGACATTTTTATGGGATAAAAAGTATGCAGTTTTGTGCGCCAAACGTTAAAGTATAATTATACCAAGTATCATCGTAATCGGATTAGTAGTTTTTGTGTGATGCTTGAACAAACAGACAGACAGACATTTTTTAATCACATATTGGTGTTCGGTATCGATCTAGTAACATCCCCTGGAGATCTACCACCAGTATAAAAAGGCCACCAGTATATATATACTTACTTATAATAAAACTGTAGAAGTGTAAATTCTGTACATTAGAAATAAATACCAGGGGATGTTACTAGATCGATACCGAACCCAAATAATGTCCGTCTGTCTGTTTGTTCAAGCATCACAGAAAAACTAAGATTCCGATTATAATGAAACTTGGTATGATTATACTTTAACCTTTGGCGCACAACACTGGGTACTTTTTATCCCGGAAAAATGTATTGTCTGTGTGTTTGTGCACGCTAATATCAGAAAGGGCTTATTCGATTTTCATTGCGGTTGATTTCATTTCATTAATATATTGTGGTAAGTTTCACTTAACATTTAGTGTTTCATGTGAATTGGTTCAGAAATAACAAATTTAAAGAATCATATTGAATATTTTTAATTAAGCTATTCTGTATCTTTGTTCTATCTTTTAGGGGGTTTCGTACCTAAAAGGTAAAAACTGACCCATTGGATTACTAATCCTCCGCTGTCTATCCGTCCGTCCGTCTGTCTGTCACCAGCCTGTATCTCATAAATAGTGATAACTAAGCTAGCTAACGGTGGTGGTGGCGGTGGAGGTGGCGTTGGTGGCATTGGTGTCGTCATTGGTGTCATTGGTGGCGTTGGTGGTGGTGGTGGTTTTTAGGGGCGATGGAGGCATTGGTGACGTTGGGGATGTTGTTGGTAGTTTTGGATGCGTTGGTGGCAAGGGTTGTGGTAGTGGTGGTGGTTTTGGTGGCGTTGGTGTCACCAACGCCACCAAAACCACTAACACTTTGGCGGCATTGGTGGCGTAGATATTTGGTGATGTTGGTGTTGGTGGTGGCGTTGATGGCGTTGGTGGCGTTTGTGGTGGTGGCGGTGGTGGAGCTGGTAGTGGTGACATTGGCGGTGGTGATGGTGGAGGTTGGTGATGACGGTGGTGATGGTGGTGGCGGTGTTGGTGGCATTAGTGGTTATAAATGCACAACGTTAGTATTCAATTTTTCACTTCTGCCGGCTCTTACGGAGTGCATATTTATTATTATAAATCTATCCTTCATCTTTCATTCTCTATCAGTAGCACTAATTAACTGAAACTTTTTTTTTTATGTAATAAAAGTGGCAAACAAGCATGCAGTTCACATTGATGTTAAGTGATGACTGTAGCCTATAGACACCCACACAATGACCAGAAGTTAAAATGCAGATGCGCTGCCACTCCTGAGGCATTAGGTGATATGCCTCTGTGCCTGAAATTACAGGGCCGTACATTACCACCTGACCGGAACACGATAGTGCTGAACACTACCATTTAGCGGCAAGTATATTAGGTAATGCAGTGGTGCCTACGCCCGCGAGCTCCGTCACTGGAACTCTACCACCAGTAAAAAACTTTATAATAATTGACTATAAAAAAAATATTATGCATTGAAGTTTAAAATACCCTTTTCGAAAATACGGTTCAGCGTAGAATGGACGTTTGTGGGTAGGTACTTACACGACTGAGCGTTTAAACACATAATTAGCTATTTTTCGCAATCCTAGCAGCCTGTGTGCTTTTATCTCTGATGGCCATACGTCTAATATCGTGTACATAGAAGCATTACTGTAAAGTAGATTTTTTGGCTACCCAAAATGTATATCCAAAAGCGCTGCCCAAAGTCCCAAAGTCACTATTCCACGCGAACAAAGTCGCAAGCACAGCTAGTTGCAGTCTCTAATTAAAATTTTAATAAAAAAGATGCTAAACTATTCTATACTTCATGACGTTCGTTCTTTTTTATCACTTATTTAATCATTTGTGTTTTTCGATGTTAACAACCTAGTTCAAATAAAAAGTGACACACTCATTTTTTATTTTTTTAGCATTAAAAGTGGCAAACTACTTTTAGGGTTGCGTACCCAAATGGCAAAAATCCTTATTAAATGGATCCCTTATAGATTCATCGTGTCTGTGTCTGTCCATTTGTATGTCACAGCCACTATACTCCGAAACTATTTACGTTGAAAATCGGTAGTGTAAAGTACGGATACTTTCCTAAGGGGGGGTAGTTGCCTAGGTATTAAATACACTACGTTACGAGACATATCGAGCGTTAACGTTCTTAAATCATTTGAAGCACTCACCCCGCAGGCCTCTGTGTGTCTCACCCTTCGTGTGCTGGTCAACAAAAATCATATTCTTTTCTATTCATATTGTGCGCATATCCTAACCCCCTTATTCATAAACGTACATTAGATACGTTTTAGCTATAGAATACTTTGTCTTTGTCAGTTGCATTGTCAAATGTGCAGGATAGAAAAAGACAAAGGAGAGCTTACGACACTTTAGCTAAAATACGTTTATGAATAAGGGGGTTAATTTTTAAATAAGGATATTTTTTCAAAGAGTATGGCTACTATCCGTTTTTTTGAATGTCAATCGTTTGAAAGAATCAATTGTTTCAACTCCAAAGTAATAAAATGTGTCCCTCCCACTCCCTCATCTCCCTCCTCACACTTTCAAATTAAGAGAGTACAAATCTAAACAAAATATATGCCGTAGCTCTTAACGAAAACTTTTAAGGGGTGAACAAAATATTTTAATAATTTTTGAAATATTTTCAAAATGTGCAACCGCTCGATAAATATTAATTACTTGCTACTACGCAACCTCTCATGCGCAACTCCGACTCGCACTCACGATTTTTTTATAATTTCCTGCGGAACCATAACAAACACGAAGGATTCCCATTGTGTAGCAAGCAAGCCATGCAATGATATGTTACCATTTCACCAACACGATCTGTCGGATATCCTCAATTTGAGCCAATCAACGGCCCTTTAACTATTTTATTGTGTTTATATTACTTTATAGTCTGTGTTGAAACATTACAAAAAAACGGCCAAGTGCGAGCCGGACTCGCGATCACAGGGTCAAGATGCAGATGCGTTACCACTCCTAAGGCCGAAAGTGTTATGCCTCTGTGTCGGAAATTACAGGACTGTACATTATCACCTGACCGGAACACGATAGTGCTGAACACTATCATGTAATGCGGTGGTGCCTACACCCTGAGGTCCGTCACTGGAGCTCTACCACCCTCTATTATTATAATATAATAATGGCAACCCATTATACGTCCTTCTGCTGGGCACGAGTCTCTCCCCTTTTTGGGGGGAGGCCTGGAGCTTACTCCACCACGCTGCTCCAATGCGGGTTGGTGGAGATACGGGTTAGTGGCCAACCCGCTGTCGGATGTTTTCAAACCGCCCATAAGGCCTCCGACAAGATTTAACGACTGCTATCTTTCGATAGCAACCGGGACCGACGGCTTAACGTGCCCTTCGAAGCACGGCAACGTGCCACACCCACACCAACACCCATCACCAAGCTAACCCTCTATAAGTTCAACAGTAATTGCTTTACGTCAGATTGCTTTGGGAATTAAGGAAAAAAATATGTAGCACCAGCTACAGCAATAAATCTAATATGACATTATATAATTTTCTCATATCATTATACATTGTTTTTTGTATTCCAAACGCCTTCTGCATGTAAACTGTATGATTATGTAGTCACACTAATTCTTACGCTATACATAATACCTACTTTAAAAAACTGGACAAGCGCGAGTCGGACTCACGTTCCGTGAGTTCCGTACAGTTGCGAGATTTCTATACCTTTTCTCCCCGACCTTAGTACCTACACAGACCCAAAATGTTAGGGCCTAAAATCAGTGCCGATATTGGGACAGTAGTAGGGTTACCACCTCTTAGCTGTCTAAATCCGGGAGAAAAAAACATTGATTATCATAACTTTTTATATTGTTTTTAACTTATAACATATCAACATAATTGTATTTTTTATTAAGCATAGCTTCTATCGCGGGCTTTGAGCGCGGGGACCGAATTCAGAAATTCCGGAGGCGTGGGTTCGAATCCCACCGCTACCAAGATTGTTTTTATTCATTTTTTTTTATTGTTTGTTTTTCCATTCAATATTTAAAAAGTGGTAAATATTAATAGAAAATTATTGTTTCCTTTTTCTATTTTTTTTTCTTTGATTTGCATTTTATTTTGTTTTGCATAATTTTAGATAATTATATTTTAATTATATTTAATTATAATTATCCAGCCTATAGACACCCACACGAAGACCCAGATCAAAATGCGTTACCACTCCTGAGGCCGTAGGTGTTATACCCCTGTGCCGGAAATTAAAGGGCCGCCTTAAAATAGTTTGACAGCCCGTCAAGTCATAAGAAAAGTATGACAAGTGATTTAAATTGTGTCTCCGCCAATATTGGCCTCGTGATCCGTGAGAGAATGTAAATCACAGTAATATTTTCTTATATTTCATAAGATTAGAATTTTAGAATGGAACCCAAAAAAATAGTGCTTCCAATTCATATTATTCTAATTTATTTTGAATAATTACGAATCGCTTAGAATCGAATTGACAGATAATAAACATAGCAATTTAAAAAAACACGAAATTTCGCAAGAAATAATGAAAAATTGTTATATGCTTGATATTTTCTTAAAGTATTTTATAAGATTAGAATTTTGGAATGGAACCCAAAAGAAATAGTGCTTCCCATTCATATTATTCTAATTTATTTTGAACTACAGGCCCGCCCCGGCTTCGCGCGGTTGGAATGTTACCTACCCTCTCCTATTCATCTTAGCGTGATGTTATATAGCCTAAAGCCTTCCTCGATAAATGGGCTATCTAAAAATGAAGAATTTTTCAAATCGGACCAGTAGTTCCTGAGATTAACGCGCTCAAGCAAACAAACAAACAAACTCTTCAGCTTTATATTAGTATAGATAATTAAGAATCGCTTAGAATCGAATTGACAGATAATAAACATAGCAATTTATACAACATTTTAATTTCGCAAGATTAAATGAAAAATTGTTATATGCTTGATATATTAAACGTAATTTCACGCCAGTAATCCCCGAAAGGGTAGGCAGAGGTAAATGCATGCATTCAAGCAAACATGCAAACACCCACGATTCGCCGGTTACGTTTTGGCAAATGTAACAGGTGGCGAGCCTGTTGACATCTCCGGGCACATTACCAAACACGGATATAATGGGAAACTTCCAGAAAATGGAAAAACCCCAATAGAACTGGAGATAAAGGATTTTACACAGTTATCTGTGATAAGTTGAATTGAAGCGCGCATGGCCCGGCGGCTGGTGTAGATCATAAGCGATCTACTCGGTTAAGCACTACGGGCGCGGTCGGGTAGTGAGATGGGTGACCGCTAGTGGCAAATTAAAATGCGCGTTTCCGTGCTTCGGAGGACACGTTAAGCCGTCGGTTCCGGTTGCTATTATCAATAGATAGCAGTCGTTAAAACATCCGACAGCGGGTTGGCCACTAACCTTAACACCTCCACCGATCCGCATTGGAGCAGCATGGTGGAGTAAGCTCCAGGCCTCCCCCCCAAAAGGGGAGAGACTCGTGCCCAGCAGCGGGACGTATAATGGGTTTCCATTATTATTATTATATCTCTGATAGCCCCGACCCGTGAATCGAACCCAGGACCCCGGCGTAGTCGTAATAGTCTGCTACCACTAGGCTGGGGCTCCTACACTTGGAACTTTATTGATGGTAGAGTTCCAAGTGTAGGAGCTCGTGGGCGTAGGCACCACCGCATTACCTAATCTATCTGCCGCTAAATGGTAGTGTTTAGCATTACCGTGTTCGGGTTAGATGGTAATGTATGGCCCCGTAATAACTATCACAGAGACATGACACCTTAGGTCTCAAGGGTGGCAACGCATCTGCATTTTGACGTCTGGTCTTTGTGTATGTGTCTATAGGCTACAGTCATCACTTAACACCAATGTGAACTGCATGCATGTTTGCCATCTTCAACACATAAAAAAATGCAGCATTAAACCACAGCTCAAATCTTTACTCGAAAAACAACTCACTCTACTCTTTCAAATTTCTATGAAAACTGTATCTAAATAATTAAAAATGATAGCTTTAAGAAGGGCTCTAACGTAACATAATACTAGTAAATACTTATGCAATTTATTAAAAAAAAATGCACATAAATCTTAAAACCATTGCGCATGCCTAATAACCCATTCAGGAAGAACTGTACAGCGAGATAGAATATACACGAGCGATAGAGATAGATGTTTGAGTCCCGAATTTCAGGGAAAACCTCTCCGGTTACCAATCTCGACCCTCAATATATCAAGCGTTATGTCATTGATATGTAACATTTTAAATAGGAAATAAAAAAAGATATACTGGCTGGAAACAAGGTTTATTTTTTAAACGGCAATGGAAAACATCTATACAGCTTTAGCTAGGTTAGCAAACGCTAACCGCATTATGTCTAGATTTTAGGTCAGTAGAACCGTCTTGAACTAGTCTTAATTTGACTTGGAGGTACTCACCTATATTAAATGATGAACTAATTCACACTGAACGTAATACACAAAAACGTCATTTGTTAGTTGTAGTTTAAAAAAAAATAGGTAATGAACACTTGACGCACAGGTTATTATAAAACTATATTTGTAAAACGCGGCGCGGTTGGTATTGCAACGTTATTTTCGTCGTTTTCAGGCCGCACCGGCCGTGTTTTTTGCTGCGAACGGCTATGAACGTATGGAATAAAAAAATCAATCGGGAGACGCGTTAGACGGAAGCCATCTTACGTCTAGCTGTGAGGCGCGGGCCAGACGGCACTGCGCATGCGTGCTGAATCCAGACATAACGAACAAATAGGATACAGCTCTATAAAATCCAGTATTATCAGCTCTATACAAATATAGACATAACTATAAAGATAAAACGTAAAAAAAGAAAAATGTACATAACATTTTAGAAATAAAAACATATTATTTAATTAGCCATTGCTCTATATTGAATTATTTGCCATGGCAACCCTCGGGCATGATGTGAATTAGATAATTGAGATAATTATTACGGCTTACACAGACCGGTGACATAATAGTGTGGCATTCATACTTATTTACCCTATTTACCCGTTTGCAGGCATACTGACGTTGCCAAACTTTATTCTAATAATGCTTTGTTCTGAAAGGACTTAATTCATAATAATATTAGGCTAGAATCCCACTGCAGAATCATTTCGTTCAATCAGATATGCTGCAAACCTAATTTTTCGCATATTTATAATCTACATCAACAACAACATATACAATTTTATATATTTTTCTACTGGTGGTAGAGCTCTAGTGAAGGAGTTCGCGGACTTAGGCACCACCGCATTACCTAATATACTTGCCGCTAAATGGTAGATTCAGCAGTATCATGTCCCGGTCAGGTGGTAATGTACGGCCCTGTAATTTCCGGCACAGAGGCATAACACCTTAGGCCTCAGGAGTGGTAACGCATCTGAATTTTGACCTTGGTCTTTGTGTTAGTGTCTCTAGGCTGCAGTCATCACTTAACATCAAAGTGAACTGCATGCTTGTTTGCCACTTCCATTGTGTCACTAGAGCTCTACCACCAGTAAAAATAATACATTAACAAAAAAAGTGTGTAAGAACCGGGATACTAGGCGCTACACGCTCTCTGTCTACCCTTTTAAGAAAGTGCCGTGAAGATACATATAAATGGCGAACAGATTATGTAATGCGGGGATGTCTCGAACTCCAACACTGGAATTCTACCATTATTTAACATGTCTGCTGATCTTCTATCTATCTATATACATATAAAAATCAATTGCTGTTCGTTAGTCTCGCTAAGACTCGAGCACGGCTGGACCGATTTGGCTAATTTTGGTTTTGAATGATTTTTGGAAATCCAGGGAAGGTTTAAAAGTTTAGAAAATGTGAAGAAATTGAAGGGAAACAGTAAAAACCACAATTCTATTTCCCTATACAAATAGTCCGTATCTATCATACATTTGACACTTTTCTTCATTCTGAGGCAATACGAAGTTTGCTGGGTTAGCTAGAGTATTTTATTTTTATGTAAGGAAGGTGTTAAACGATCATGCAGCTCACATTTATGTTAAGTGATGACTGCAGTATTAACATCTACACAAAAATCAGAGGTCAAAATGCAGATGCGTTGCCACCCCTGAAACCTGAGTTGTTACGTCTCTGATTATTGTTAAGGAACCATACATTACCATCTTACCGGAACACGATAATGCTGACTACTATCTCACGGCAGATAGATTAGGTAATGCGGTGGTGCCAACGCCTTCGAGCTCTTGCACTAGAACCAGAGAATATGTAACAATATTACGTATAGAATGGACACTTCGACGTCCCGCCCGATTTCCCCGCCTCACCCAACCTCCTCCCCTCTTATGGGCGACGTTTAGTATTCTCTACGTGCTACGCACACACGTCACTGATTGATGTATGTGTAATAAGGACCAAATTAAGCATTTGTATGGAATTTTGACGGAGTGTCCGCGGTGTGCTATAACTCTACCATTAAATCTTCCGGCTTCGACGTTCGTCACTGGCCATACAGCAACACGGGCCACCGGTGGGCCGAAGGGGAGCAGCCATGAAAATATGAAGGCTTTCCCCTCTGACAAAATACAAGCCCAAATGATCCTACGCCTGTCGCCTTAATCTTTAAATGTGTGCGTGAAATTGTCTACGTGCTTTGTTAAAGTCAAGGTGTGAGTTTCGTAGTGTGTGCGTGTAACACAAATTCCCCCCCCCCCCCCCACTAAAGACCCAGACTGTTTTGCATCAGTAACAAAAGCTATGGCTACTCCCCTCCGTGTTGCTCTATGTCACTGGCACAAAAGAAGCATAAATGTTCAAAAGCAAATTATGCTGTACAACAGTACCCAGCAAGAAATATTCCACATCGAGCCTACGAAAGAGACAATCGGGTAGTTTCGACTTCGTAGAGCGTTATCTCTGTTGCACACTGTTTACGTAATCACAGATAGTCCGGTATTATTGGTCAAATAATAATAATAATGGCAACCCTGGATACGTCCCACTGCTGGGCATGAGTCTCTCCCCTTCTTGTGAGGCGGCCTGGAGCTTATTCCACCACGCTGCTCCAATGCGGGTTGGTGGAGATAAGGTTTAGTGGCCAACCCGTGGTCGGATGTTTTCAAACCGCCCATAAGGCCTCCGACAAGGTTTAACGACTGCTATTTATCGATAGCAACCGGGACCGACGGCTTAACGTGCCCTCCGAAGCACGGAAACGCGCATTTTAATTTGCCACCTATGTTTGCCACTAGCTACCCGACCGCGCCCGTATCGCTTAACCCAGTAGATCGCTTTCGATCTACACTAGCCGCAGGGCCATGCGCCATGCTTTTTCGCTATTTGTCAAGACTCTATCAAAATCACATAGCTAAAGTGCGAAAAATATAATGCTCAGAGCCGAAGTCTTCTGCTTAAGGTAGAAGACTTCGACTTGTTTCGTTAATATTTCTTGTTGGATGCTGCAATTTGAAGACTGCAATTTTATAATATGTAATTTGAATGATGTATAAAGGTGACATCGGCGACATTGCCAATAGAAAAAACTCTAATATGTACCACAAATAGATTTGTTCAGACCATGCTAATACGGAGAACAAAAAAAACAATGATGAAGTAATTTAAATGTTTTCTTATTTCATTATGACTAATTGATATGATTATCGCCTCTAAAACATAAGCTGTAAAAACATTCAAGTCTCGTGACGCAGCTCAGTTCTTTAACCGTAAAAACTTATTTTCAGTGGTGGTCAACGCGATGCCGGCCCTGAAGGACTCTTTTGGAGAACCCCATATTGTAGCACCTAGGGAACACCTCAGATGGGAGGTTTGTTCCACTATTTCCACGTTCTGGGCAGGAACGAACGTGAAAACCGCACCGTTGAGCACTGCCAGGTGTCTAGTCGTTGAGGGTGGCACTTCTCTCTTCGTAGGAAAAGAGATGGTGGCACCATGTCAAACAGTTCAGCAGATCACTCACCATTGTACAGACGGTACAACACGCACAGACTAAAAAACTTACTTGTTACTACTAGAATTTAACTCAGATATGTTAGAAAGAGGGTCCGATACAGGGGCCTCCAAATGCCACCCCAGGCCTCTGATCACATCTGATGACATCACAAAATAAGAGTCTAAGAAACTCGACCAACACCTTAAGAGACTCGCGCTGGGCGGCTGGGTCAAGAGCTTGATGCAGAAAGGCTGTACTCCTCGACACCACGGCAAAAATAGTGAGGAGGTTCCTTTCTCTGCGTCCTTAACCACCGGCGGCTGGGCCCTGTTCCCGCTGCCGGCGGCACGCTGTTTTGTATTTTTTATATAAATTTGTTTTTCTACTTAATAATACAACGTATAATGGGAATAACGCACACTCTGACACACCCCGATTGGAAAATTGAGTTAAAATCATAATATATGAACTGAAATTACAGGTTAATGTATTTAATATTTCTCATTTTAAAATAAGTTGTCCTCAATTTTAACTTACAGTATGCACACTCTACGCACACTTTCCTTACCTCTACCTACGGCTGCACATAGAACACAAACCAACTCACACAAGCACACTGTCGCAATGTGATGCGTAACCTGCGCACCTCCATTTAACACTCGCTAGTCATAAGCTTCATTTTCACTATTTTATTTTCTAAATTATTATGTATTATAAAATGCGTGCATTTTATAATACATCAACTCAACGAGTTCTATTTAAGTTGTTGAGACTAGCATTTTATTTTCAATAGATGTAATTGTCACTTTCGTTTGTATTGACTGTTCACCAAATGAGTGGCATAATTTCTTTAATTGTAATTTATTTTGGGACACTTTTTTACCTATATTAAAAACACCTGAAACCGATTCAGTTATCGATTTTGAACAAACTAGTTTCGGGTTGTACATTTAATTCTGTTACACGTTGTATACGTAAAAATATTTAATAAAACTATACAATAAATAAGTGAATAAAATAATATCTTTATTTCATATTTGCTACTTTATTTACAAAATTTAAATACTTCTCACTACAGAAGGGTAACTTGTAAAACATTAATAGCACTGCAAGACTTCTATAAGTTCAAATCTGTAAACATACTACAGTAGGTACCCAGTAAAAATTATTTCACATTGAGTCATAAAGCAACTCGGCTCACCGGTCGCGGCGAACTGGGTTGCTACCGCCTATCTGTATTGCTGCTGACATTGTCATTGCTGTCAAATTTTCATGTCGATTTGAAGCTCCTTTAAAAGTAGTATTGATATTCTGATTGATATTCTCGTTTTCGTAGCAGATAAACAAGCGATAATGGTAGATTATTTCGATTATTGTTATTTAGTTAAAATAAAAATCGTCTTTAAAATTTGACAGCAATGTCAATAGGCGGTCGAACCCCTGGAGGGAGTAGCCATAGCGTTTATTATCGATACAAAACATTTCTCTTATTTTATTCTGTCATTTTTTATTTATTTATTTATTATTTATTGCCACAATATAAATATCAGAACAAATGGCGGACTTAACGCTAAAAGCATTCTCTACCAGTCAACCATTGGAAGTATGGAAAAGAAAATAGTGAGCGGCATTAGTAAACAAATAAAAAAATAGACATGCTTATAATGAAACAAAAATGTTTACACTTATAATACTTTCATACATACATAGATATACATAAAATAATATACGTACATACATAAAATAATACATATACCTACAAAATAATCTACATAAATAAATATGTAAAATACAATAAATATATATTTAAATATTGAAATGACTTTGTAAAAATTTTACGTTCGAAAATATTCCTGAACCCTTTTTTTGAACGTTATTTTTGAAGTGAGCTTACGTATATCCTCTGGAAGAGCATTCCGCAAACGGACTACTTGGACAAGAAATGAACTGGATACAAAGCTGGAACTGTGAAGTGGTATAGAAAGAATATTAGAATCATTAGAGCGCAATTGCAGTGAATGAGAAGATGAAAGATATTGAAATTTGCATTTTAAATAAGAAGGAGATGTAGAATCGGTAAGAATAGAAAAATGTTGGTTAAGAAGTCGTGCTTGTCTTCGCTGTCGAACAGGAAGCCAATGAAGTTTTGTTCTAAAGGACGAAACACGAGTTATTAATTAATCGATCAAGTTTGTCCAATAAAATTTCATTTAGATCCGAATAACACACATCAGCATAATCAATGATGGGAAAAATGAGAGCTTGAACAAGACGAATCTTAGTTTCAATTGGCAGGAAATTCCTAAGTCGGTTGAGGGAGTGTAGAGCGCCATACACAGCTCGGCTCACCTCACTGATATGAACTCTCCAGCTGAGGGTCGCATCAATGTGTAAGCCCAGATCCTTGACGGCTGAAGAAAAAGTTATTATTTGACTCTCATACCTGACCGGAGTAATAGCACTATGATTTAATTTACTTAACTGTCGTGAACTACCAAGTATGATAGCTTGGCACTTATTTGGATTAACTTGGATGCCATATTTGTGAGACCAAGAACTAATTTTATCAAGGTTAAAGTTAATCCTGTCTTTAGCACTATTGATATTTCCTACGTCTGATTGGCTATACAATTGCAAGTCATCTGCATAAAAATAGTAAGGGCAGTCCAACACATCCGAAAGAATGTTTATGAAAACCGAGAACAGCAGGGGAGAAAGAATGCCCCCTTGAGGGACACCTGCACTAAGATGACACCAGTTAAAAATTACTCCATTTCTTTTAACTGCCTGTTGCCTGTTCTTTAGGTACGAAGAAAACCAATCAACCGCTTTGGGGGAGAAATTTAAATGTTTTAAGACAGCAAGGAGGATATCATGGTCAACCATGTTAAAAGCGTTAGAAAAATTAATTAGGACCAAAATAGTGACCATCCTATCCTCCATGCCACTCCTAATATCCTCCGTTACTTTTAGTAAAGCAGTGGCGGTGCTGCGGCCAGCGCGAAAACCGGATTGAAATTGAGATACAATATTATTATCATGTAAGAAAGAAGAGACCCGTTTATGTACTACTGCTTCAAGAGTTTTGGAGAGAAACGGTAATATTGAAATAGGCCTATACTTCTTTAACTCACAGGGGTTATTAACTTTTGGAAGAGGGATCACGAATGCTTTTTGCCAAATCAAAGGAAATAACCCCGACGATAAAGAAAAATGAATGATGTGTGTTAAAGTGGGCATTATGAACTGGAGTATAGGCATAATCATCATTCGGCTTATTTCGTCACTGCCAACTGCGTTTGACTTGATGGAGTTAATAACTTTTAGCGTTTCCTGCTCATTTATTTCACTGAACGAGAAGCTGTCAGTGGGGGGTGAGACATGAGTGAGTTTTTTGAGGGGGGAAATTAAAACTAAACGATTTCACGCATACATTTAATTATCTGGGCGACATGCATAGGACCATTTGGTCTTGTACTTTGACAGAGGGGAAAGCCTGCTTCTATGGCTACTCCCCTCCGGTCCGCCGCGGCCGGTGGCCCGTGTTGCTCTATGACATCGAGTCTACGAGAGACAATCAGCTAGTTTCGACTTCGTAGAGCGTTATCTCTGCTGCACACTGCCTACGTAAGCACTGATAGTCCGCTATTGGTCAAAACTTGATCAAAATGGTCGACAAACGTCACATAGGTAAGGTACAAATTACTGGTGGTAGAGCTCCAGTGACGGAGCTCGCGGGCGTAGGCACCACCGCATTACCTAATACACTTGCCGTTAAACGGTAGTGTTCAGCACTATCGTGTTTCGGTCAGGTGGTGCACATCGACCTTAGAAATTAGGAAGGACATTTCGGCTTATTTCGGGTTTGTAGAGCGTTTTCTATTGTATTTTTTTATGTCATGAAAGTAGCAAACAAGCATGCAGTTCACATTGATGTTAAATGATGACTGCAGCGTATAGACACCCACACAAAAACCAGAGGACAAAATGCAGATGCATTACCACTTCTGAGGCCTTAGGTATTATGCCTCTGTGCCGGAAATTGCAGAGCCGTAAATTACCACCTTTCTTTTTTTCTTTTTTTTTTATGTAATGGAAGTGGCAAACAAGCATGCAGTTCACATTGATGTTAAGTGATGACTGCAGCCTATAGACACGAACACAATGACCAGAGGTCAAAATGCAGATGCGCTGCCACTCCTGAGGCATTAGGTGTTATGCCTCTGTGTCAGAAATTACAGAGCCGTACATTACCACCTGACCAGACCACGATAGTGCTGAACACTACCATTTAGCGGCAAGTATATCAGGTAATGCGGTGGTGCCTACGCCCGCGAGCTCCGTCACTGGAACTCTACCAACTGGTTTTTATGGAGATATCTATTGGCTGCAGTCATCACTTAACATCAATGTGAGCTGCATGCTTGTTTGCCATATTCCTTATATAAAAAAAACATAAATTCATTTCATATCCTCATCGCTGAGCTCGATCTTTTTGGGGTCCTTAATAATTTCATCGATACGATGGAGGTCCTTCAACGACACGTTGCCAGACCCTCTCTCCATCGGTTTGGGCTGCGCTGGATCAGGTTTCCAACCGAGGAAGTTTATGATCTGGAACGTGGCTGGTACTCCTCGTGACTCGTGCTCAGGGAAGTCCTGAAATTATCACATTTTTATTGTACACTAGCTGTGCCCGCGACTTCCGAAGACTTGTCTGTGCATACAATACGACTGCATAGGGTGAGTAAATCTTTTAGAAGTCAATGTATACGCTTCTATAACAAAATACCTGAAGACGTTCAAAGTCTTTCGATTAATTTTAATAAAGTTATCAAAAAACGCTTATACATGTGCAACTATTATAAAACGTGTGATTATCTTAACTGCCTCAGTAGTGTAGTGGTAGCAGGTAACTACTACTGCGCTGGGGGTCCTGGGTTCGATTCCCGGGTCGGGGACTATCAGAGATAACGGTATAAAAATCCTTTATCTCTGGTTCTATTGGGATCTTACCATTTTCTGGAAGTTTCCCAGTACCTCGGAGTTTGGTAATGTGCCCGGAAATGGCAACAGGTTTTCCACCTGTTACATGGGCCAAAACGTAACCGGCCAGTCGTGGGTATTTGCATGTATGCTTGAATGGATGCATTTACCTCTGCCTACCCCTTCGGGGATTACAGGCATGAAGTTACGTTTTTTTTATTATCTTAATGACACCACTCCATGGGATTGATACGATCGCTCCCAGGCTATTTCGAAAACCTGTACTTTGAATTTACAGACTGTATTAGATTTAAGTTTAAATTTAAAAGAGCTGTACTGAGTTTCTTCAGTGGCGGAGTTCTTCTCAGTATTGACTGCACTTGGAATTCTGCCAAGTGAATAAACTTTATCATGACGACCAAATTCCTTCTTTCTCAGTTTCTTTTGAAATGGAGAAATGGAGGAATTTGTAAATAATTGATGCTTTCCATATTATACAAAATATTTTAGTTTCTATTTAATTGATTATGTGTTTTTGATTATTATTAGTAGTTATTCACTCTAGGTTAGTTAAAAAAAATGACGATGTAAAAGTGCTCTCCAGGAGCCTTATTATATGAAATAAATGAATAAACTGAATAAACTGCGTCCACGTGAGAAAAAATATGATTGTTCAGTATCTACCCTGGCGCAGCTAGTATAAAAGTAGCCTAAGTTACTCCTTATCACATCAGCCATCTGCCAGTGAAAGTCCCGTCAAAATCGGAGACATCAAATTTAATTTATTTGTATGTATGTAAGTATGGTTGTATGGAGATAAAAGTAGCCTAAGTTACTCCTTATCACATCAGCTGTCTGCCAGTGAAAGTCCCGTCAAAATCGGACACACTCAAATTCTATTTATTTGTATGTAGGTATGTATGTATGGAGATAAAAGTAGCCTAAGTTACTCCTTATCACATCAGCTGTCTGCCAGTGAAAGTCCAGTGAAAGTCGGATACACTCCAATTATACTTATTTGTATGTAGGTATGTATGTATGTATGGAGATAAAAGTAGCCTAAGTTACTCCTTATTACATCAGCTACCTACCCGTGGAAGTCCCGTAAAAGTCGGATACACTCCAATTCTACTTATTTGTATGTAGGTATGTATGTATGTATGGATGTATGGAGATAAAAGTAGCCTAAGTTACTCCTTATCACATCAGCTATCTGCCAGTGATAGTCACGTCAAAATCGGTAGAGCCGTTCCCAAGATTAGCCGGAACAAACAGACAAAAATTGTAGAAAATGTTGTTTTGGTATATGTACCGTGTATACATACGTATGCATTTAGTAAAAAGCGCATATTTTTATATTACAAACAGACACTCCAATTTTATTTATTTGTATAGATAATAATTTAAGAAATAAAATAGTGAAAATTAATCTTATTACTAGAGAGAATTAAATAGGGATACGCAGGTTACGCTATATCACATTGCGACAGTGTACGTGTGTGAGTTGGTTTTTGTTTTATGTGCGGTCGTAGGTAGAGGTAGGGTAAGAATACATAGGGTGTGCATACTGTTTGTACAAATTAAGGAAAACTTGTTTCTTAAATTAAAAATATTAAATACAATAAACATGTAATTTCAGTTCATGTTTTTTGATTATAACACGATTTTCTAATCGGGGTATTAGTGTGCATTATCTAAGAATAAGTTAGACGGTACGAAACGGACAAGATGATCATAATCGAAGGCTAAACATAAGCATTATAGCTAGACTGTCGCCCCTCTGATCTCAGTATGGGTTTATTTAAATAAATAAAAAAAAACGCTTACACTCACAGCCCCACAGTAGGTATAAACCTGTGTCGTGGGTGCTGTTGTACACATACAACACATACACAAACACTCAGACCCGAAACAAATATCTGTAGGCCATACAAATATTTGTCTCGGTGCGGGGATCAAACCCGCGACCCTTCGAATCAAACGAATATTTAGGTTGAATCATCACTTAACATCAATGTGAACTACATGCTTTGCCACCTTCATAACATAAAAAATGTAATGAAGTTGGCAAATAAGTCGTTCTCATTGATGTTAAGTGATGACTAAAGCCTATAGATACCCACATAAAGACCAGAGGTCAAAATACAGATGCGTTGCCACCCCTGAGACCTTAGTTATTATGTCTCTGTGATCGCTACTACATGGCCTAACAAAAATTTTTTTACTGGTGGTAGAGCTCTAGTGACGGAGCTCGCGGGCGTAGGCACCACCGCATTACCTAATATACTTGCCGCTAAATGGTAGTGTTCAGCACTAACGCGTTCCGATCAGGTGGTAATGTACGGCCCTGTAATTTCCGGCACAGAGGCATAACACCTTAGGCCTCAGGAGTGGTAACGCATCTGCATTTTAACCTCGGTCTTTGTGTGGGTGTCTATAGGCTACACTCGTCACTTAACATCAATGTGAACTGCATGCTTCTTTGCCACTTCCGTACCATAAAAAAAATCCACAAATACATATCCCTTTAAGAACTCACCTTCCCGTACATCTCATTGTATATGGCGGCCGCAGCAAATTGCACTTCCTTGGCCAGCCTCAGGGGCCTGTTGAGGGCCGAGTTGTTCTCGCCCAGGGCCCGCATGTCCCTCATCACGTGCCACGCGGTCGGATACCACACGCATAGACTATCCACGTCCACCGTTTGTAACGTGAATCCAGCGCTGTAACATATCACATTGTCAATGTGAAAGTTTCTTTGTTTGGATGTTTGTCCGTCAATCACGCCAAAGCCACGGAACGGATTTTGATGATAGGAGATGTTGCCAAAAATGGTAGAGCTCCAGTGACGGAGCTCGCGGGCGTAGGCACCACCGCATTACCTTATATTGCCGCTAAATGGTAGTGTTCAGCACTATCGTGTTCCGGTCAGGTGGTAATGTACGGCCCTGTAATTTCCGGCACAGAGGCATAACACCTTAGGCCGCAGAAGTGGTAACGCATATGCATTTTTAAAATTGGTCTTTGTGTAAGTGTCTATAGGCTGCAGTCATCACTAAACATCAATGTGAACTGCATGCTTGTTTGCATGATATAAAAGAAAAACAGCTTCCCTGTGTAACAAATAATTAATTTTATTTTGACAACCCGGTTAGTCCAGCGTTGTGAGATGACCGTTTGATTGGAAAGGGTCGCGGGCTCGATCCCCGCACCGGGACAAATATTTGTATGGCCTACAAATATTTGTATTGGACAAGTTAGTATTTTTTTTTTGTTTGTGTATATGTTGTGTGTACAACAGCAACTACGACACAGGTTTATACCAAGTGTGGGTTTATACTAGGGTTGCTGAGGATTCCTCTTCCTCTTCCTCTTAATGAGGAAGTTCCGCAATATTTTGGGTTACTCAACCGTTTCCACATCCTCAAAAATTAAAATAAAAAAATCCTCTTCCGCTATCCGCTTCCTCAAAATTTAAGAGGAATTTTGTTGCGCATGTGCGTCGCGTATCGACGGCAACGCACACGCCGCAGCGCGGTGCCAGGCCGAACAGGCGAGCGAGACCTTCCCACCCGCCACCGGCGCTGTTCCTTGATTGTTTATTTTAATTTTATTGACATACATTATTTTGTTTATACGCGTACTCAACTTAAAAAATCTAAATATTCGGGACTTTACAGAACTGTATCTTTACTCTCTTCCATTAAATGTACCTTTTAGCAATGCTGTATTGGTATATGATGAGCTATAAAACCGGTTGTTGGGGAAACAGCGTCCAAATATTTTTTTTATAAAAATTAACCTCCCTATTTAAAATAAATTTTGATTAATAGTATTCAATTCTTTTATTTTGATTAATAATATTCGACTTAAATACCTAATTAACAAAGAAATAAACACTGCATTCTTATTTTCATTTCAATTCCTAAATGAAATTGTGTCATTCACTCATCTTTTTTTTTGGTGTGCGTATGTTTTTTTTATGTCTGTAGGTTGACAGACAAGCAAACGGGCCACCTGATGGAAAGTGGTCACCGTCCCCTATGAACATTTGCAACACCAGGGGAGTTGCCAACGCGCTGCCAGCCCTGAAGGACTCCTTTGACGCCATTTTTGAAGAACCTCTTAATGTAGCACCTAGGGAACACCTCAGAGGGAAGTTCGTTCCACAATTTACACGTTCTGGGCAAGAACGAACGTGAAAACCGCACCGTTGAGCACTGCCAGGTGTCCAGTCGGTGTGTGTGGAACTTCTCTCTTCGGCGGGTAGGAAAATAGACGGTAGCACCATGTCAAACAGTTCAGCAAAGCACTCACCATTGTAGAGACGGTACAACACGCACAGACTCCCAATGTCAAGTGGACCAAGCTGGTATTTGGGGGCTCCCGCCCACAAATGAGTGCAGTATTCCAGATGGGGCCGCACTTGGGCCTTATAAAGTAGTAGTAGCTGCCCCGAAGTGAAAGTGAATACTGCCTGGCTTTGTTGAGCACCCCTAGCTTTTTGGATGCCAACTTGGTCTTACACTCAATGTGACTCCCGAATTGCACTTCGTTCGATATGTCAACGCCCAGGATACCGATACTTTTACCAACGGCGATAGGAATGCCCTTTTTTCCCCTTTATTATAGTATAAATTAACAAAGTTTTAACATCATATCACTTAATGCTAGCATTGAAAAAACCACTAAGGTTTGTTAGTATGCTAACCTAATTTATGTCGGTAGGCAGGTAAAAAACTGTACATACAATAATTTAGTTGAAAAGAATCTATAAACCTAAGATACATACCTACGAAGGAAACAAAACATGCAATACAGAGTTTAAGAGTTAGGTAGATATGTACTTAGTTGGGTAAATATACTTAAAGTATCGTTACTATCAAAATGACGCATTTTAACAATGAGTCATTTCGATGAGCCAATAAATAAATAAATGAATAGTCTGGTAGATATTTTGTTGGACTTAACTTATTTTGAAATTTTGTAAATTAGTCCAGCAGTTAAGGACGAGTTCAGTAGTAGCCCTGGAACTGTGGTGCTACAATGCATGGAGTTTTTTTTAGCGGTGAACGTGCAGACTTGTGTCCTTTGTGTCCTCGAGGGGTTTAACTGCATTAAATTAAGTCGACCCCAATCCGAGACCCGCTCCAGAGAGTGCTCGATTTCAGACACAAGTCTAGTCCTTCTTTCCTCGATAAGTGTCCGAGAGGCATTTGCACGGCTAGTGTAGTGTGCATCTCCCGTACTATCATCGGTATAGAAATGAAAATTGGAGTTTGGCTCCAACATTTCATTGATTTGCAGAAGAAAAAGCGTGGGTCACAGAGCCTTGCGGCACACCAGCGTTGATAGGTAGTCTGTCTGAGCGCTGACCGAGAAAGCTGGCTGTCCAGTTGCATAGCCTCTCGGGAAGACCGTAGGATGGAAGTTTCGCGAGAAGTGCCCTGTGCCAGACCCGGTCAAAGGCCTTAGCAATGTTGTTGTGTAGATATGTTACTGAACTCGTCCTTAACTGCTGGACTAATTTTGATGATTCTTTATCGAATGTGTTTTGAGAATGGTTTAGATCAGTGATTCCCAAAGTGGTCCATATAGACCCCCTGGTCCATGGGACTCGATGGGGGTCTACGTAGGCGTGAATAAAATTTGGAAATATGGGAATGTGATATAAATGTAGCAAGAAGGGGTTGGTCACGGAAACCAGAAAAAAATTGAAAGGGGTTGAAACAAGAAAAAATAGTTGGGGAACTTCTGGTTTAGATTCATAGTTTGGTCCACTACAAAATGCTCTTTTAATTATTTTTTTTTTACTTAGTTAAGTAGATATAGACAGGATACCGGATTTTAGGTTGGGTCTGCTAGTATTTATAACTTCGTATCATCCTCTTCTCATCTTTCTGAAGCGCGCAAGGCCTCCCGGCTGGTGTAGAACGCAAGCGATCTAATCGATTAAGCGATACGGGTGCGGTCGGGAGTGTGACGGGTGTGTGACGGAAAATTAAAATGCGCATTTTCGTGCTTCGGAGAGCAGGACGCCAACGGTCCCGGTTGCTATCGACAGATAGCAGTCGTTAAACCTTGTCGGAGGCTTTATGGGCGGTTTGAAAACATCCGACAGCGGGTTGGCCAATAACTCCACCAACCCGCATTGGAGCAGCGTGGTGGAGTAAGCTCCAGACCTCCCCTCAAGAAGGGGAGAGACTCGTGCCCAGCAGTGGGACGTTTCAAGGGTTGCTATTATTATTATGTCATCTGCTTCCTTCTCCGCTTCCTCATCCGCATCCTCTTCCTCATCCGCATCCTCTAAATTGGCGCATCACAATTCCTCTTCCTTCTCCTCTTCCTCATAATCACTTCCTCAACAACCCTAGTTTATACCTGTGAGTGTATGCGTATTTTATTTATTATTTTTATATCTATTTTTGAAACTTTTCAAAAAAAAAATAGGTGAAGCCAAGCAATCTGGATCAATTCAAAAAAAACCCACCCCTAGTCCACGAGTTTCAATAATACTCACGCATGCAACAGTCCACCGATATCCCGAACACGGGTGAAGGGCGACACGTGAGGCGCTACGCCCCCCAGCCGCTCGGCCTCCGCCAGCTGCAGACACTGGCGGAGCTCCATCAGGGTGTCCCCGCCGAACATGCATGCTATAAACACCTGTGGATACCATCAAAGGCATAATAATAATATTGAACGTTTTCGTAGGTTTTCGCGAACTTCATACATTTTTTTTTTTAATTTAATGTCATCTCTTTTGTGCATATTGACAGTGTCAAGTAAAACGATATTTCGTATTCATATTAAAGCAACGTAAAAGTCAGAGTCAGTCAGTCAATTTGTCAGTCCATCAGTCAGAGTCACAGTAATTCGAGTAAAGCGATGGCTGACTTTTGGAGGCAACCCGAAAGAACGTGTTTTCGCACTGTTATTCTATTTCACTAAACACGAGCACTGTAATAAGCCTATATCAAACAAAATGCCACCAACTTTATTTAATATAACTCAAAAATACACCAAGTAAATGAAATATGAGCACCACACGCATCTCTCAAGCTTCCCGCCAAAAGTCCTTCATACATTAAAGAAAATAAACTTGCGGATTTTCTCGCGTATACAAAACTCCCAAACTTCTACAGTAGTCGTCGGGTGTAAGAAGAAGTTTGGGAGTGTTGTATACGCGAGAAAATCCGTAAGTTTATTTTCTACAATAATAATATTGATTCACCAGAATATAATACATGCAGTACATGTACAGTAACCCAGTTTTTTAAAGTTTATTTATTTATTTTAACGATTGTAAATTTGTTAAAAAAAAAAACATAGCTTCACGCCTGTAATCCCCGAAGGGGTAGGCAGAGGTAAATGCATACATGCAAACACCCACGATTCGCCAGTTATGTTTTGGCCCATGTAACAGGTGGCGAGTCTGTTGACATCTCCGAGCACATTACCAAACTTACGAGGTACTGGGAAATTTCCAGATAATGGAAAAATCCCAATAGAATCAGAGATAAAGGACTTTTATTAAAGGACCATTATCTCTGATAAACCCCTACCCGGGAATTGAACCCAGGACCTCAGCGTAGTGGTAGTGGCCTGCTACCACTAGGCTACCAAGGCAGTTAATTTGTTAACTGTTATTTTATATGATATAAAATAAATAAACAGTAACCCAGCAAGAAATATTACACATAGAGCAAATTAAAGAGACAATCGGCTAGTTCCGACTTCGTAGAGCGTTATCTCTGTTGCACAGTGCCTACGTAAGCACTGATACTACGGTATTGGTCAAAATTTGATCAAAATGGTCGACAAACATTACATAACTAGGTATTTCAAAGGTGCCAAAGAGATAACGCTCTACAGACCCGAAATAAGCCGAAGTCTCATTCTCATATTCTCATTCTCTAAGGTCGATGTGCAATATATCCTGTTGTATACTGTAGGTACAGATGTTGAAGTAATGTTGAAAGATGTTTTTCACTGGTGGTAGAGCTCCAGTGACGGAGCTCGCGGGAGCAGGCACCACCGCATTACCTTATATACTTGCCACTAAATGGTAGTGTTCAGCATTATCGTGTTCCAATCAGGTGGTAATGTACGGCTCTGTAATTTCTGGCACAGAGGCATAACACCTTAGGCCTCAGGAGTGGCAATGCATATGCATTTTGACCTCTGGTCATTGTGTGGGTGTTTATAGGCTGCAGTCATCACTTAACATCAATGTGAACTGCACGCTTGTTTGCCACTTTTAATACATTAAAAAAAAATTAACATCTGGGCGACAGGCGTAGGTCCATTTGGGCTTGTACTTTGACAGAGGGGAAAGCCTGCATATGGCCACTCTCCTCCGATCCACGGCCGGTGGTCCGTGTTGCTCTATGCATTCTACCATAACAAAAAAACGAATACTAACCCCATCAGGTGTCAAACAGCGCATGATCTTGTCAAAACACCCTGGGAGATCGTTCACCCAGTGGAGTGCTAAAGATGACACCATCAGATCAACACTATTGGTTGGGAACTGAAACAAAATGTTTTATTGAGACTAAAGCCGCGGTAGGAGGTATTTAGGTAGATGAGGCACGGGAGGTTTGTCAGGACCGGAATATCTGGCGCTCCACACTATCTGCCTACCCTGTTAGCGACCTGGCGTGATGATACTTACATACATAACATACTACCATTTAGTAACTCATAGTTGCCATTATTATTATTATTATATATTAGTTAATGCGGTGGTGCCTACTCCCACGAGCTCCATCACTGGAGCTCTATCACCAATTCTGTCTCTGGCGCCCCCTGGTATAATAACTGCGAAAGTGAGTTTTGTGTTGCGCTTTCACGTCTAAACAGCTCCAGCACAGTCCACCCCCAAACGGGTGGCACCCGGTGCATCCGCACCGTCCCCGCCGCCTCCCTATAGCTACGTCACTGGCTTAGAGATAGAGTTGTTTTTAAAAGAAATATGAATACTCACTCACATCAATACTCTCCTCGTCCATCACCCGTCTCTCACACTGCACACCTTCACCAACTAACGCCTTGTCTAAATGTGTCTGTGATGTATCACATAATGTCACTTTCTCTACGCTATCTGGAAGGAAATGACGGGAGACGTAACCGCGAGAGGCGCCTGAAAACCAAATAGGTGCTGTTCAATGCAATGATGATCTACTACAATCAATCAAATGAACTACTGGTGGTAGAGCTTCAGTGACGAAGCTCGCGGGCGTAGGGATCACCGTATTATCTAATATACTCGCCAATAAATGGTAGTGTTCAGCACTATCGTGTTCCAGTCAGGTGGTAATGTATGGCATTGTAATTTCTGGCACAGTGGCATGCATAACACCTTAGGCTTCAGGAGTGGTAACGCATCTGCCTTTTGACCTTAGTCTTTGTGTGAGTGTCTATAGGCTGCTGTCATCACTTAACATCAAAGTGAACTGCAAGCTTGTTTGCCCTTCCATTACATTAAAAAAAATCAATGATAGCTACTTGATTTCTTGCTACTTTCTCTAATGTCTTTTAACTCCTTAGAACAAATATCATGGCCTTATGAGGCTAAAAATATTTTTACGTAACAATCATGAATATAATATTAGAACATAGATAATAATTCAAAAAAAAAAACATCATAAAGGATCATGACAAGATTTGTACAGAAAAAAATGAAAGAAAAGGTACACGGTAAAACAGCATGGAAATATTATCCAGTGAACCTAAACAACATTTCCTGATACTTAAAATATTTTTAACTCTCCGCAGTAAAAAGTTTGAATTTGAACTTTGGTATGGAGTGCTTCTACTGTTGTTAGGAAAGTAGATTTTTGTTCTGGTGATTTAAAAATATTTTAAATACCAGAAAATGTTCTTTAGGTTCCCTAGATAATATTTTTAATCCTTTTTAGCTTGTACCTTTTTCAAACTTATTTTGTTCAAATCAATGTATGAAACTTGCCATGATTCTTTAAAATTTATGATTTTTTTGTCCCTTGAAACAGAATTTTAATTATTTATAAAACTGTCATATCAGTCATAGTATTATTCATATTACAGTCCTTAAATAAAAAAAATACATTTCATGAAGTGACAAACAGGCACACAGTTCACATTGATGGTAAATAAAGAATGAATAAGAAAACATCAAAATTAAACCAGAGATTCCAATGTCAGGATCAGGATGTCTGGTGCTCCACACTCTCTACCTACCCCGTAAGGGACCTGGTGTGAAGATACATATATAGATTCCAATGCCTTAGGCCTTATGAATGGCAATGAGGCACAGAGGCATAATACCTTAGGTCCTAAGGTATATTATTCCTCTGTGCCGGAAATTACAGGGCCGTACATAAGCTGTATACATTATTTTCGTTATATAAATGTACTTACCAAGTTCAACAGCGTTTTTGAACGTTCTTTTAATATCAAATACGCGATCTGCCGTTCTCCAGCCAACTTCTTCTTTTATATACTCAGCTAGGTGGTAATCTTCCCTCTGCGCGGATCGCTCTCGCTGTAACACCTTCACTTTCCTATCAAATATGTTCATGCTACGGTATACAGAACTGGCGGTCTTTTTCTGAGCATCGGAACTTGAATTCCTATAATCTAAATTGAATAGATGTTTGCACCGTTTCAACGATCTGTTTGAGCCTGTATTAGATAACAAGCGAAAGTAGTTGATTTGCGACATGTTCTTAACCTTGTTTTTCTATTTTAAAATTAAGATTAAATGCATACCTAGTAATTAAGAAAATTTCGTAAAATTGAAAAGAGAGGTTATGTTTTTATTTATTTTGTCAGTTTGACATTTGACACATGCGTAATCGTTTAGGAAACTGGGCTACTTGTAGACTTGTCTGGGAATACTTGGTTACTTTTCATCAAAAAAAATATATACAGATACAATTTAGTATAATATATTTCGCCAGCATTTCTCAATTCAATTGTGCTCAATTTATACCGCTGGATGTGATCGTGTCGGTTTTTAATCTAGGTAGGAAGAATCTGTCGAATTTTACAAAAAATGACTAGAAGATCAGCTTTATACATTTTTAATTTTGTGTAAGTACTTAGTAGTGATCTGTGATACCAAACATGCCCAATTTTATATTGATCAATTATTTCATCAATTGTCAATTTGTCAAAGGAGTTTTGGCGGGAACCTTGAAAGAGGTGTATGGTGCTCTTATTTTATTTAATTTTCTTGGTGTATTTTTAAGTTATATTGAATAAAGTTGGTGGCATTTTGTTTGATACAGGTTTATTATAGTGCCCGTGTATAGTGAAATAGAATAACAGTGCGAAAACACGACCTTTCAGGTTGCCTCCAAAACTTCATTGTAAATGTTCTGGTAAAGTAGCCATCGCTTTACTCGAATAACTTGATTGTAACTCACTTAACTGACATATTATACTTGATAACTTATATACTTGATACTTGCATATTATACTTGATGACTATAATATACTTACTTTTACCCTGCTTAAATAAATACGAAATATCGTTTTACTTGACACTGGCAATATGCGTAATAACGATGCCATAATAAAAAAAAAATAAAAAAATTGTCAAAATTGACAAAAATTGATAAATAGAGGGATTTTATACGAGTTTTCCTCAATTTTCGATAATTTTCTATAGTTTTTGTGAATTTGTGTTTCTTACGGGAAGGTAGGATTAAATAAATTAATTACACCGTACACATTAAGTAACTTGTAACTCAATAATTTTACCGTTCTGTCGGTATTATAACCTATTTTCTTTTTTTATAAATTACATAAATCGTTACGGAATAACTTGAAGCATCATGTGGAATTATACTGTAAAAAGATCGATCTCATCAGTTACTCTGGAAGGATTGGATAGGATCAGTTACTTCATCAGGATACTCACCAGTTTATTTACTAGGTTTATAATATCTGCAAAATCGCCCCAAAAGTTTAGGCAAACAACTCAATGTCGGGGAGATAACTTAAGCATAAACCACATACAGTAGTCTTAGTTTCGTCATGAACTATGAACTTCTTATACTCATTACATATTATTTTAAACTGTAGAATAACTTGTTTACGTAAATTACCTTATTTATGAGCAGGCGGGCTCGCGTAAGAAGAACAGACACTTGAATAGTAGTTGATTCATATATTTACTGTCGGTAGAGCTCCAGTGGCGGAGCACGAAGCACCACCGCATAACCTCACCTACTTACCACCAAGTGTTCAGCACTACCATGTTCCAGTCAGGTGGTACAGCCATGTAAAAAAATTGAAAACTGCCAAAAGAGCTACTGAGTTCCATATATTTGTAAATATTTTTATTATGGCCCGATAATAACTATCACAGAGACATACTGGTAGTAGAGCTCCAGTGACAGAGCTCGTGGGCGTAGGCATCACCGCATTACCTAATATACTTGCCACTAAATTGTAGTGTTCCAGTCAGGTGGTAATGTATGGTCCTGTAATTTCCAGCACAGAGGCATAACACCTTAGGCCTGTGACCTTTGTCTTTCTGTGGGTGTCTAAAGGCTGCAGTCATCATTCAACATCAATGTAAACTGCATGGTTATTTGCCCTCTTCGTTAGATAAAATATATATGTTTGACTTTACCATACATTTTCAGATGTGGCCGATACTCATGCAGTTTCTGAGGACTAATGCACCTTATATTACACTACCAATAGCAGCAGTAGTTGGTATAATTGGATACAATCTGGAAGGCTTGTTATCTGATAGATACACACCATATAATAGTAAGTTTATTTAAATTCTAACCCCCTTATTCATAAACATACATTAGATACGTTTTAGTTATAGAATGCTTTGTCTTTGTCAGTTGCATTGTCAAATGTGCAGGATAGAAAAGGACAAAGGAGACATTAGCAACACTTTAGCTAAAATACATTTATGACTATGGAGGTTACATTTTAAAGGCGATTATTCCATGTAAGGTAGGGTTGTTGAGGAAGTGATTATGAGGAAGAGGAGGAGGAAGAGGAATTGTGATGCGCCAATTTAGAGGATATTTTATGAGGAAGAGGATGCGGATGAGGAAGCGGCAGAGGAAGCAGATGACATAATAATAATAGCAACCCTTGAAACGTCCCACTGCTGGGCACGAGTCTCTCCCCTTCTTGAGGGGAGGTCTGGAGCTTACTCCACCACACTGCTCCAATGCGGGTTGGTGGAGTTACTTGCAAGGGTTAGTGGCCAACCCGCTGTCGGATGTTTTCAAACCGCCCATAAAGCCTTCGACAAGGTTTAACGACTGCTATCTGTCGATAGCAACCGGGACCGTCGGCGTCCTGCTCTCCAAAGCACGAAAATGCGCATTTTAATTTTCCGTCACACACCCGACCGCACCCGTATCGCTTAATCGTTTAGATCGCTTGCGTTCTACACCAGCCGGGAGGCCTTGCGCGCTACAGAAATGAGAAGAGGATGATACGAAGATATAAATACTAGCGGACCCAACCTAAAATCCGCTGTCCTGTCTATCTACTTAACTAAGTATATATATATACAAAACTTGGTCCAGCAGTTAAGGACGAGTTCAGTGACATATCTACACAACGACATTGATAAGGCCTTTGACCGGGTCTGGCACAGGGCACTTCTCGCGAAACTTCCATCCTACGGTCTTCCCGAGAGGCTATGCAACTGGACAGCCAGCTTTCTGTCTGAGTGTTATATACAAGTCTTAGTTGACTGTCAGCGCTCAGACAGACTACCTATCAACGCTGGTGTGCCGCAAGGCTCTGTGCTATCTCCCACGCTATTTCTTCTGCAAATCAATGAAATGTTGGAGCCAAACTCCAATTTTCATTGCTATACCGATGATAGTACGGGAGATACATACTACACTAGCCGTGCAAATGCTTCTCGGACACTTATCGAGGAAAGAAGGACTAGACTTGTGTCTGAAATCGAGCACTCTCTGGAGCGGGTCTCGGATTGGGGTCGACTTGATTTAATGCAGTTCAACCCCTCGAGGACACAAGTCTGCACGTTCACCGCTAAAAAAACGCCATGCATTGTAGCACCACAGTTCCAGGGCATTCCGATCGCCGTTGGTAAAAGTATCTGTATCCTGGGCGTAGACATATCGAACGAAGTGCAATTCGGGAGTCACATTGAGTGTGTGGCGAGTGATTTGCGTGGTAAAACAAACAAGTCCAGGTACTTACTCAAACAAAGTTTATTGTTTATTACACAAACACACCACACAATGTTGAAGGAGAACAAGCACGACAATAGAAACAGAAGAGAAACAGTAAGCACAGCACGGTACAGCAGACAAGCACAGAAATGGTAAGCTTTTGTTTGTTGACTAAAAATATATACGCGACAGGCGAAGCCGTGCGAGAGCTCGGTATACAGAGACGCGGGTTAGGCGTATGAGGAAGCGAACACGACTGGTGCGCGTGCGCCGGCCGGAGCTCGACGAGCTACGGCGGGCGACAGTGACGTCACACGATGGTAACGGTACAATACAATGTTATCGCCCGTTTCCATTGTGCACGGCAACAGCATTGCACGATATTTAAATATTGACTTAATATAATTATTTATGCATGTATATAATTATGCATGTGTGCATGTATGTGTGTGTGTGTGTGTGTGTGTGTGTGTGTGTGTGTGTGTGTGTATGTGTGTGTTTATATGTATTGTAAATTTGTATTTATATGTATACTGAGGTAAGTACAATAGTGGGGTAAGCCCACATAACTCCCCCCCAGAGACCTGGCTAAGGGCGATAATATTCCGGGAATCTTACTCGCCGGCCGGAGCGTGTGATTTTGGGAACAACAAGGGAAGGAACCGGAGCATGAGGTGTTACTGAAGGAGGGTTGGGAGGTCGAGCTGGTGCAGCTTGGGAAGACGTTTTAGGTAAACCTGGAGGTGTGTTGATGGCGAATGGTTTGTCTTCCTCTTCACTGTCGGTAAGTACAAATGCTGGTTTTAAGCGGTCAATCGAAACGGTCACAGTTTTACCTTTGACCAGTAACTTGAAAACTTTATTGCCTTTTTCTAGTACCTTGTGTGGTCCTGTGTAGGCTGGTTGTAGAGGAGCACGCGCGGCGTCTTCGCGTAAGAAGACGTGATCTGCGGTGGCAAGCTCTTTAAAAATAAACACTTTGTGTTTGCTATGGTGAGATGCTGTTACAGGCTTCAGATTCTCGCCGAACGAGCGCAGTCGCGCTGTAAAATCAGACAAATCATCTGTGCAGGAAGAGCCAGGGTCGAAGAATTCCCCAGGAAGTCGTAATGGCTCACCGTACAGCAACTCAGCAGAAGAAGTCTGTAGATCCTCTTTGAATGCGGTACGAATACCTAATAGCACGAAAGGTAGGATTTCTGACCAACTAGCGCTAGCATGACAGGTTATAGAGGCCTTGAGCTGTCTATGGAAGCGTTCCACCAATCCATTACACGCTGGATGGTAGGCCGTTGTGCGTCTGTGCTGGAATCCCGTGGTTTTTGCCAGATGTTGGAATAGTGCAGACTCAAATTGACGGCCACGATCTGTGACAATATCTATAGGCACGCCGAATCTAGAAATCCAGCCGGAAATAAATGCTTTGGCCACGGTTTCTGCGGTAATATCTGGTATAGGAACGACTTCCGGCCATCGAGTAAACCTGTCTATAGCTGTTAGACAGTATTTATGCCCTTCTGATATTGGAAGTGGACCTATCAAATCGATATGCACATGCTTGAAACGAGCGCGAGGTAAATTAAAAGTGCCTACTGGAGCCGACACATGGCGACTTACTTTTGCTCGTTGGCATGACAAGCATGAGCGAGCCCATTCTCTGCAATCCCTTCTCATTCCAGGCCATACAAATCTCTCTGCTGTACAATAGTGGGGTAAGCCCACAAGTGTAAGAGCAAGTTGGCATCCAAAAAGCTAGGGGTGCTTAACAAAGCCAGGCAGTATTCACTTTCACTTCGGGGCTGCTACTACCACTCATACTCATTTGTGGGCGGGAGCCCCCAAATACTAGCTTGGTCCACTTGAATCCCTACAAAAATGCGCCTTTCGTATTGTTAAAGATTCAGGACTTACTGACAGGCTCGAACATCTGAGCCTACGCAGAGACATTGGGAGTATGTGCGTGTTGTACCGTCTCTACAATGGTGAGTGCTCTGCTGAACTGTTTGACATTGTGCTACCATCTATTTTCCTACACCGTACTACCCGCCGAAGAGAGAAGTTCCACCCACACCGACTGGACACCTGGCAGTGCTAAACGGTGCGGTTTTCACGTTCGTTCTTGCCCAGAACGTGTAAATTGTGGAACGAACTTCCCTCTGAGGTGTTCCCTAGGTGCTACATTAAGAGGTTCTTCAAAAATGGCGTCAAAGGAGTCCTTCAGGGCTGGCAGCGCGTTGGCAACTCCCCTGGTGTTGCAAATGTTCATAGGCGACGGTGACCACTTTCCATCAAGTGGCCCGTCTGCTTGTCTGTCAACCTACAGACATAAAAAAAACACGAACACCAAAAAAAAATAGATGAGTGAATGACACAATTTCATTTAGGAATTGAAATGAAAATAAGAATGCAGTCTTTATTTCTTTGTTAATTAGGTATTTAAGTCGAATATTATTAATCAAAATAAAAGAATTGAATACTATTAATCGAAATTTATTTTAAACAGGGAGGTTAATTTTTATAAAAAAAATATTTGGACGCTGTTTCCCCAACAACCGGTTTTATAGCTCATCATATACCAATACAGCATTGCTAAAAAGTCGTTTGCTGGTACATTTGATGGAAGAGAAGATAGGTATTGTAAAGATACAGTTCTGTAAAGCCCCGAATATTTAGATTTTTTAAGTTGAGTACGCGTATAAACAAAATAATGTATGTCAATAAAATTAAAACAAACAATCAAGGAACAGCGCCGGTGGCGGGTGGGAAGGTCTCGCTCGCCTGTTCGGCCTGGCACCGTGCTGCGGCGTGTGCGTTGCGATCGATACGCGACGCGCATGCGCAACAAAATTCCTCATAAATTCCTCTTAAATTTTGAGGAAGCGATAGCGGAAGAGGATTTTTTTATTTTAATTTTGAGGATGTGGAAACGGTTGAGTATCCCAAAATATTGCGGAACTTCCTCATTATGAGGAAGAGGAAGAAGAATCCTCAGCAACCCTAATGAAAGGTAACTCTTGCTATCATTTTTAGAGTACTATAGCCTACTGGGAAGCCTTAAAGTTTCCCCATGGCTTCGATTTAAAAAAATCTGTAAAATTAAATCTCGAGATTATTTTTAACTCTATGGTGAAATAGGGATGATTTTTTATCTTTTAATTTTTCATTAAAAAAAACATGACTTGGTGAGGAATGGTTTTTCTTAAAGGAGTATGTTTGCGAAATATTAACCTTTGAAGTGCCGATTTTCAACCCCACTTGGTTCTGACACACACCCTCTACCAACCCATACCACAGATATAGTTTGTTGTATGTGTGCACAAAAATTGTGGACACATATTTGTTTTAGATGAGCAAACCTAAATCTTCGTAATTAAAATGTTGTGTGTGTCATGTAAAATAAAAAATATTTAAAGTAATTTACATGTCACTATAAAAAATATTTGTTTTTTTTTTCAGAGCCAGTACAAGATCAAAGACTTGAGAGACTAGAAGAGGATTTACTTAAAGACCCCACAAATGTTCAGAAATTAAAATACCAAGAAAATGTTCTCGGCAAAAATGTATCTCCATCATTGCAGAAAAACTAGTAATTTTAATAGTTAGGCTGAATGAATTTTATTCTATGCGCAGTTTATTTATTATTACTTTACAAAACATGTTGATAGTCTCACGTATGCTCACCAGTCTTCTTACACAAATTGAAGATCAGGGATAGTTCCATTTGCGAGTGTGGATTAAACGAAGGCACCCCGGATCACATTTTCTTTAAACCAAGTTTCCCTATACTCCCTCCTCCCTCCGAAAGTCCCTCGTCCTACTAATCTAAATTCTCTGTTAATGTTGGTCAACTCCCCCTTTGTATATATATTATGTAAATTTATCACTGTTCAAATTCTAAATTACTGTAAATTTATTGACTCACCGGACATTTTTATTCTACTAGTGCCTTTCCAATCACCAGATTCTGGCAGAATTACCATATAGTTGGTATGTATGTATGTATGTATCTTCACGCCAGGTCCCTAACGGGGTAGGCAGAGAGTGTTGAGCGCCAGATATCCCGGTTCTGACAAACCTCTCGTGCCTCGTCCACCGTCATATAGTTGGTAGTTGCGATTAAAAAAAAAAAAATGGTGATAGTCGTTGATTCCAACATTCTAAATTTGGTAATGAATAAAGCAAGAATTGTACAAACATTTTTTTAAATGAAAAGCAATTTTTGCTTTCTGGAAAATCCTTTATTTTTTTATGTAATGGAAGTGGTGAACAAGCATGCAGTTCACATTGATGGTAAGTGATGACTGCAGCCTATAGACACCTACCAAAAGACCAAGGTCAAAATGCAGATGCGTTACCACTCCTGAGGCCTAATATGCCTCTGTGCCGGAAATTACAGGGCCATACATTACCAGCTGACCGGAACATGATAGTGCTGAACACTATCAGTTAGCAACAAGTATATTTGGTAGTGCTCCGTCACTGGAGCTCTACCACCAGTAGAATTAAAGGATAGGCACCAAATGTGAAACGCACTGATTCAGATACACGATAAAATACATTTTTTACTATTAAGATCAATAATAGTTATCACCACGAACATTTCAAACCCAGATGCAAATAATAGCAGTGGCGGACTAAGGGGGAGGAGGGGGGGGCTCCAAAGCCGACTTAATCGGTCGGTCAATGGTCGTAATGCCGCCCTCGGCCCATCCAATTGGGGATTTTCTTTACTCATCCGTCCCACGTGCCACATGTTAGCTACACCGCTGGCCCTGGGCCTCTGATGACCTTAGTCCGCCACTAATCAATAGTTAACTGATTTGTTATATTTTTCAAATTGAACTTAGTTCAACGCTGTTTTGCCAACGAATAATAGTGTGTATAGAAATGTTACTCTCATACAGTGGGGCTCTGTTGTTGTATATAATAATATGCTGGTTATTTTCTATTTTAGTTTTATTGTAATTCAAAGTTTTTTTATGTAAATAAATGTAAATTATATTAATTAGTTAAAACCATAGATTTATTGTTTTATTTCACATCACAATACATCGACACTGCAGGCAAGATTGAGATTCTCTTTTCCTCATGGACTTATAGGACCTTAGTGTAATAAATCCTTTTTTTATTTAATAAAGTGCCTGTTTTTTTTATTTTGAAATTACGTACCTATATTAAGTATATCATAATAAAAATAAAAAATCGATGTATGAAAAACATCGATGTATTTTCTGAAATATCGATATTACATCGATGGAACTTTGCGATGAATTGCATCTAAAAAAACATCGGTGTATTTTTTCAATGTCCATCCCTACTCATGGCACCCATTGACGTGTCACGAGACGGCACGCTTCGTCATACCGAATCATGCCGCGGCATACCGCACGATTTGTGTCATGCCACACGATCTTGTGGCATGCCACACGCGCCATACCACACGACCTTGTGGCATGCCTGAACGTTCTTGTCATGTCCGTTCGGGCGCCCGTGCGAGCCATTGAGATTGCAGGGTTCCGGACTGTTGGGTTTTAGAAGGCATTGTAGGGGTCAGGTCACTTACTTCCGACTGGATTCAATTTGTCCGATTTTTACCCAACCGGTTTCGATCACACACGATCATCTTAAGGGGTTTGTTGACAGTAAACTACTTTTTTAAAGTTCCAAAAGAGAGGGTAGATTAGGAAAAATATTTATACATGTTGCCACTGTACAAAGTACCTAATAATCCAAAACCTGGAGAACAAATCAACCTCAAAGAAAAAAGTTTTTTCTTAGAATTTGACCAAGTATGATCATAAAGATATCCGGTTATGGCGGCTGGAGAAGTTGGTAACCCTGATTGCAGCCCTTACGAGCTATATTCAACCTTAGTGATACACACTTAGCACTCACTTTCCTTATTGAACCGCAATCTATGCAGTTCACTAGCAACATCGGCGTCCCAAGATAACCCGATAACTGTTAATTCGGTTAACGGACGACAATTTTAGGTGATAACGTCGTAAGAAAACATGCGTCATAAGCCGAACGTTTAGGCCGATGGTGCCTCTCAATTGCTTGTTTCCCACTCGCTTGCATGCTCGTCTCGGGCGGAACGTGACACTTCTTCATGCGTACAGCCCTCCATCAACGATTTATAAGACATTATCACATAATAGAATAGAATAGAATAGAAAATATTTTTATTTCGAATAGATCTTTACAGATACTTTCAAAACGTCAATAAATCATAAACTACCTAGAGCGAATAACCATTACATATAGTAAAAGCAAAATCATATATTAATAGTAAATTAAAAATTAAAATTTAAACTATTTGGTTAAAACATAATAATCATAAAACTTTTCAATTCCTTCAATGATAATAAATGAAGAAAAAGAAAAACTTATTCGTCAAGATCAATGTTATTCACTTAGCAGAGTTCCAAGTGCAGTCACTACTGAGAAGAACTCCGCTACCCAACAAACTCAGTAAGAGCTCTTTTAAATGAGAGCTTAAATCTAGTACAGATTATCGTGAAAAATCAAATAATGTCAACGTCCATAGCATAGATGCAAATAAACTGCTATCTACTAAATGTGATGTAGCCCCTGCAAACCAGAACAGACCAGTCCCCACCAACAGCACCCGTTAATTATAAAAATCTGCAGTCTACTAAAAGAAAATTTATCGATAAGGATGTGGAAAATAAAATTGAGTAATAAGCTTAAATCCATAATATATTTTAAATATTACTACATTTGCTCTTAACATTAAAAGAATATTTAAAAATAATAAGTATAATGTAAAAATCTTACTAAATATATACCTAATTTGGCCGTATTGCCAAAATTTTATATTATAGTCGACTTATTTCAAAAATGAATTTTACAGAACAAGGCGTGAATATTAACAATTTCCGTGCATAATTACATCTCGGCGATAAACATCTTTTTTAAATAAACATAAGGCGAAGTAATGGCTTGAGCGACCCAAAAAACAAGTCCTTATTGGAGATCAAATGACTCACGAATGAAACCTTTTTCAAGAATTACAACTTTTTGATTAATGACAAAAAAATTGCACTATCACAATAATTATTATGAAAAATGTATTCAAGTTAAAAGTGATACCCAGCAGAGTTTAGGATTCAATTTTTGACTTTACTCGAGCGCGTCAGTTTAAGGGCGAGATTCACAGACCGCACTATGACTTTACTTTCAAGCAAAGTACGCTTCGAACTGTCAAATCCCATACTGTACTGACAGTTCTAAGCATACTTTGCTCAAAGTAAAGTCGTAGTGCGGTCTGTGAATCTCACCATAAGATATCGGACTCATATGGGAGATACCTTGTCTGTCGAGTGTCTCTAAAAAAAACTATAAAGTTATCAGGGTGTCCACAGCTGATGTTCAAAAAAAAATCCCTGACTTCCCTGCCTGACATTTATTTTAATTTCCACTGATCAAAATTTATTTATTTAGTAGGCAAGTGTGTATTATTCATATCGCGCATGGCCCCGCAGATGGTGTAGATCGTAAGCGATCTACTCGGTTAACCGATACGGGCGCGGTCGGGTGTGTGATGGGTGACAAATTAAAAAACGCGTTTTCCGTGCTTCACGTGATCACGTGACATTGCCGAACCGCGGAGCCCGCTAGTGCGCGGGAATAATACGCTGCGTTGCTTTTGCCCTTTTATGTATACAAACAAAAGTATCGGATTCGTCAATATTTTGCAGTTTTTCTTTTAAATAAATATTAAAAATGAAATGAGAAAAGAAGTAGATTATGTTTTTTTTTTTGAACCTCCACTAAAAAACGTCAAGAGCCGCCTCTGCCTAACTTTAAAAAATTGCTATATAAGCTTTGAAAAAATGAGATGTACTGAGTTTGAAGGACTTGCAGCATACTTTACAATATGCTAATCTTGGATCATCTATTTCCGTTATCACTTAGCCATTGATAAAATTCTTAACAAATTTTGGGCTCTAGCCACATTTTATTAGATACCTATAGTACTATACACTATTAAGCACTCATTTTAACACTGTAAAAGTATGACTAATTATGATGAAAAAATCGTAACAGATTACTCTAAACTTGAAAAATATGCTACTATGGTCTGAATTAAGCATTAGACTAGACCAGAGTATAAAATTAGTTCCCTTATTTTAAAATCGCTGGGAAAAAATGTTAACAAATCTCAATTTTCCCTGACTTTCCAGTTAGCTCTTCGATTTCACTGACTTTCCCCGACCACCTTGAGCTTCCCTGACTTTCCCTGACTTTCCAGAATG
Source organism: Macrosoma leucophasiata (assembly GCA_036365455.1). NCBI lineage: Eukaryota > Metazoa > Arthropoda > Insecta > Lepidoptera > Hedylidae > Macrosoma > Macrosoma leucophasiata. The sequence goes on along the minus strand of JAWQUS010000022.1, from coordinate 4,344,487 downwards.
TGGACACCCTGGTTATGATAAGTCAAGTTCGCTATCACTTCAAACACTCAATAATTTTTTTGGTAATAAGTACCCTTGGATGGTTTAACGCAAGTTGCGCGAGTTATTTTCATCTAAAACATTTTGCCAAGCTCATTCCACAAATCACGGAATTTTGAACAATTTCACTATGATAGAATGTTTTTCTAATAGTTTTTCATCGACCTACGAATCAAACGAACGCCTCATTAAAAAACTTTCGATATTCATGAAAGAACAGAATGTCTCATATGAAGTGTTATCACTTAGCAAATAATTTCTCACAATTTCTAAATCTTCAAATGCATTTATTCTACGCATTATCACTTCAGTGTTCAAAGTTTCTTGTCTCTCCGTACCCAACGGCATAATACCGTCCTTCTCTTTTTCGGCATTCGTTCTTTTGTCAACTTTATGGTTCCCACCGAACACAGAGCAGTTAGTTCCTTGTCCGTTCACTAATTCTTCATCTACCGTCAAATATTGGTCTAATTGTGCAAGATCAGTATAATAAGTATCAATATTGTGATCTTGAAGCAAATCGCATATAATTTCCTCGTCATTGTCATTCACCTTTGGCCTGTCTCTCGGAGGCACCAATTCACATTTTTGGACATCGTAACCTGTTGATTCGAAGCTGTTGAATATCACTTCAGGAGATAGCCTCTCCCAAGCTTTTTCAAGCATATTCAATGCCTCCAAACACGTTAAATCCCGCATAATTCCTTGCAAAGCCATAACAGCTTTCTCTATTAGAACTAAACGTCGAAATTCGTCGCGGAATTTTGTGTAGACGCCATTTTTAATGGGGATCAACCCAGACGAAGCCTTCCACGGTACAAAGACCAATTTTAAATGGGACATTTGTAGTTTTGTATGGATCGTTGCCCGATCCAAAACCAATATAGCTTTTCTATTGACAATCTTAAGTTGTCTGTTCCAGTATTTGACGTACTCTTCAAATATCTGCGTCGTGAAATGCGCTTGGCTTTGTCTGATATACGTGACTGGCAACGTATTTGGGTCCCTATGTGAATGTATCAACGGATCTTCGGTGCCACAGACTAGTAATTGTTTTTTATCCGATCCAGTGACGTTTGTGCATAGAAATATAGACAGTCTATCTTTGGTTTGGCCTTGGATATATTTCTTACCGCCCAGTTTCTTCACCCGGCCGTTTGAGGAATTGTAGAATAGTCCAACTTCGTCCGCAGTATATATATCTTCATCAGGTATGCCCAGACGTACATCACTCCATTGCTCTTTGAAGAATTGGGATTTCCATTTAGACTCACCAACGGCATGATAATCCCGTTTTGGTGTGCCTTTAAACGTGATATTATACCTCTGTTTAAACCGATCCAACCATTTCTTACTACCATTGAAAGCGACAAACCCGCACTCTTTAGCAATCTCTTCAGCCGTATCTTGGAGCATTTTGCCCGAAACTTGGACACTGTTCGCTCTTTGCTCATTAAACCAAGTTAGAATCCGATTATCCAGCACACTGTTCATATATTTCGTTGATCGGAGTCCAGATTTCTTGGGCAAGGCGAATTTCTCTCTGTCTTCCCATATTTCGTTGACTACCTCTGGCGTTAGGTTATACAATTGGCAAACGTCAGAAATGGATCGCCCTTTGTGCATTTTGTTGACGATAGCGCACTGTGTCTGATTACAAAGGTCTTGTCTTCTTAAAACTATTTCGACTTCATTCAGTTTTTCTTCTTTGCAGTCTTCGATGGTGTCTAAGCTGGGAGCCGATTCCGCCGATTGGTTGGCATCTTCCTTGCGCCTGTTGGAGATATTGCATGATATTTAGGAGATTTGATCTAGATACGTAATAATAATAATAACTCATTACACGTTCCGCTGCTGGGCGCGAGTCTCTCCCCTTTTTGGGGGGAGGCCTGGAGCTTACCCCACCACGCTGCTCCAATGCGAATTGGTGGAGGTGGGTGGGTTAGTGGCCAACCCGCCGTCGGATGTTTTCAAACCGCCCATAAGGCCTCCGACAAGGTTTAACGACTGTTATTATCGATAGCAACCGGGACCGACGGCTTAACGTGCCCTCCGAAGCACGGAAAGATACGTATATTTACTTAAATGATTCCAAATTGAAGGAGTCGGGACGTGACGACCCCACCGCTCTCTAGTGGAGTTATATTCATGCGCTAGCGCAGTCAGTCAACCGAACTATGGCGGTCAAACCATTCCAATAGGGCGGTAGTAAAAATCATCACAGCAGAGCGTCCCGCGATAAAACTTTCGCCTCTGCCAAGTTTTGCAACACTAAGGGGGTAAAAGCCCCCTACCCTTTACCCCCAAATAACTCCCGGGTTTCTCGTAATTTAACTAAGCCATTTCTGTCATGAGGTGGTAATTCATAACATACAATTCACACTGATGGTAAGTGAATTATGTAGCCTCTAAATATCCACATGAAAGAAAGAGATATCAATGTAGAAGCGTTGCCACTGCCGTCTAAGTTGTTGTGCCTTTGTGCCGGAAATTACAGGTCCGTAGATGTAACTGGAACACGATCTTTATCATTTCAGCCCAAAGACGTCCACTGCTGAACAAAGTCCTGATAGTTCGGTATTGGTCCGAACTTTATCAAAATGGTCGACAAACGTCATATAGGTAAGGTGCGAAAGAGATAACGCTCTACAGACCTGAAATAGACCAAAGTCTCCTTCCTTTTTTTTTATCTAATGGAAGTGGCAAACAAGCATGCAGTTCACATTGATGTTAGGTGATGACTGCAGCCTGTAGACACCCACACGAAGACCAAGGTCAAAATGCAGATGAGTTACCACTCCTGAGGCCTAAGGTGTTACGCCTCTGTGCCGGAAATTACAAGGCCGTACAATTACCACCTGACCGGAACACGATAGTGCTGAACACTACCATTCAGCGGCAAGTATATTAGGTAATGCGGTGGTGCCTACGCCCTCGAGCTCGAGCTCTAAAACTTCACCAAATCACTTACCGTGGATTGTTGCTCTTAAGACCGTGCGAGAATATCTTGTGCCTGTGCAGCTGCTGCTTGGTGTGGAACTTGGATATGCAGAGTTCGCACTCTACTTTGCGCTCGTGGATCTTTATATGGCGGCGCTGGGACAAAATAATTTAAATAAACAAGCTTGCAGTTCACATTAGCTAAAGAAAAGATATTTCCCCCGAGGTAAATATCTTTTTTCTTAACTCACACATAATTGTTTGCTTCAAATCCGCAAATTCATCATCGTTACTTTTATCATGTATTATATCACTGTGTTAATTTAATATCTGTATAAGGTATAAGGCTATTTATGTATATTATTATGTATACATATGTATATATATATTTATATGATATTTATTTGTGTATTACATATGTATAGAAATAATTTAAATATTTATTTTGGTTTCTATAATATATTTATTTTTGTATTTAATTGTACCATTCCAACTGAATATCTCGATTTATTAGTTTATTTTTTTTGTAAGCACCGCCAACAATTTTTTTTAACTACCAATGGTTGACTGGCAGAGAGCGCTTTAAGCGTTAAGTCCGCCATTTGTACCGATGTTTTATTGATGCAATAAAGAATAAATAAATAAATAATTTAACTTATATGTCAGAAATACGCCTAGGGGCCGTGGTCGGGGCCTAGGGGCCTCCTAATGCCGCCCCGGGCCTCCAATGACCTTAGTCCGCCTGGCCTATGGCTATGGCCTACACCGTCGAGTTTTGCCACTGGAGCTCTACCAATCAATACCAACCATATCATTTTTAGAGTCGAACCTCTCCTCGCACAAGGGACACGGTACATCGCTGGTCTGGTGGACGCGCATATGCATGCGCAGACTGAAGGATTTCTTGAAGAACCGCCCGCATTCCTCGCATTTGTGCCTGCAATGAAAATTTATCATTTTTTTATATAATCAAAGTGGCAAACAATCATGCAGTTCACATTCATGTTAAGTGATGACTGCAGCCTATAGACACCCACACAAAGACCAGAGATCAAAATGCAGATCTGTGCCGGGAATTACAACACTACCATTTAGCGGCAAGTATACTAGGTAATGCGGTGGTGCCTACGGCCGCGAGCTCCATCACTGGAGCTCTACCACCCATAAAATTTTGTTTTGCTTGTAAAGTCGGTTTTTCTAGATTGTAACTATATTTCATTACTAACATTGGGTATGTTATGTGGAACTAACAGAAATTGTGATTGTTTTTGCCCTTTTTTTTAGGTATTTGTGGAATGCTGCACTGAATGAATTTATTAAAACTATAAATTCTAATCACTGGAAATTTGTCGACTCACAGGGAATCCTTATTCTACTAGTGCCTTTCCAATTACCAAATTCTGGTAGAATTACCTTCTAGTTGGTAATTGCCATCATAAAAAGTAAAGAGGTTTTTTTGGCCGGAACCTTGAAAGAGGCATATGGTGCTCTTATTTTATTTCATTTTCTTGGTGTATTTTTAAGTAATATTGAATAAAGTTGGTAGCATTTTGTTTGATATAGGTTTATTACAGTGCCCGTGTATAGTGAAATAGAATAACAGTGCGAAAACACAACCTTTCAGGTTGCATCCAAAACTTCATTGTAAATGTTCTGGTAAAGTAGCCATCGCTCTACTCGAATAACTTGACTGTAACTTACTTGACTGACATACTTAATAAGTAATTGACCGACTTTATTATACTAACCTTTACGCTGCTTAAATAAATACGAAATATCGTTTACTTGACACTGGCAAAAGGCGTAAAAGCGATGCCATAATTTAATTTAAAAAAAAAGTAAGGAAAGAAGAGAGTAAAGTCTGTTTGAGGACGACAATTTTACGAATGTCATAAGAAAACATGTTTACATAAACCAAAAAAACGCAGAAATCGCAGAAAAACGCTGAATAATTAAATTGGCACTTATTTTCGTTCTTACCGGACATCCCTCAGATCACCGGTCATAACTCATACGTCTAGTGCCTCCTTAATCACCAGAACTTGGCAGAATTACCCAAACCGAGGTAGAAGCCATAGTATAAAGAAGAAAGAAAAGAAAGAAAGAAAGAAACCAAAGTTTGGTAGTTATTGTTTAATGTTTTGGGCTCCATCAAATTATTAACTTCGCAAAAGTGTTGTCTTCAAACAAAAAAGGTTAAAACCACTACCCTTATAGGTAGGCTTACCATAATTACGAAGAGCCAAACCGGGACGCAGAAGAGAAAGAGGCTCATTTTCATTTTGCTTTTAGCTTAATTCGTGTTTTTCATATTTAAAATGCAATCAAATTTTGACCGGGACCTCAAACCGGGATGTATGGTAAGCCTACTTATAGGGATAGTAGGATACAAAATTATTTCTCACCTAGTCTGAACTTGATGCTCCAATGAATGGTGCTTCAAAGCCCCGGCAGTATCAAATGCGGAGTTGCATTTGTAACATGGAAATTTCTTTTTCTTCTTTGGTGATATCTGTTTTCTCCTTTGTTTATTTTTCGATTTTGATGTCGACGGTTTGCTTTCGCTGCGACTCTGAAGTGAAAAAATCAAAATGTTACTCATACAAACATCCCCAGAATAAAAGAAATGACAAACAAAATAAAAGCCTTTTTTTTAGTTTACATGATCATACTATGGCATCAGGAAGTGACAATCCCACCGCCCACTAGCGTAAGATTTTTTTTCTATACATATATATATATATATATATATATATATATTTTTTTTTTATGTAATGGAACTTAATGGAAGTAACAAACATGTAGTTCACATTGATGTTAAGTGATAACTGCAGCCTAAAAGGAAATGACAAGACCAAATTTTATCAAATTAGTTGTACGCGTCCCCACAATATAACAAATTTGACCTGTGCAAAGTCACTCCGACTTTATTAGTATTATATAAAAAAACATACCTTAGAGTAATCCAATGGAATCTCCTCAACCTGAACTTGTAGCAGCACCTCAGGGTATATGTCGTCTTCGCTGCCACATTCATACCTATCTTGTTCCACCTTCCGCTTTATATCCATCAAACACTCATCATCGGACGATGATGTGTCAATGTCGGGGGGCTCAATTTTCAATGCCATCTTTATTTGTTAAGCTCTTACAATATCTACATATTGTTCAACATGATTCCTTTTTATTTTCAAGTGTTACCTATTTTAATATTTTATTTTTTTTAATACTATAGCATTAATTTTCCTGAAATGAAACAATTTACAAATTGAAGTTTGTGAATGCAACAATTGAGTTTGAAGATCAGATTGTTGGTGAAACTACAGCAATTTTTTTAATGTTATGTGAAAGTGGCAAGCTAGCATGCAGTTCACATTGATGTTAAGTGATGTCTGCAGAACAAGATCTAAATGCAGATGCATTACCACTCCTGAGGTCTAAGGTTTTATGCCTATGTGCCGGAAATTACGGAGTCGTTCATTACACGATAGTGCTGAACACTACTGCAGTGGTGCCTACGCCCGCGAGCTCCGTCACTGAAGCTCTGCCACCAGTGAAATGTAATACTATGTTTTTTTTGCACGAAAATTTGTAATTCGCGCCTTATTACGTATATTTTACAGAACGCTCGTAAGTTATGGATCAGAGTTCCCATGGGTAATTATAATTACAGTTAGCAACCGCCCCCGCAGCCATTCAGCGACAAATAAATTAGATACTGCATTGATGCCTGCGCACTCATGTACTAGCACCTTCAAAACCATTATTTACCTAACATAGAAGTCTAAAAACTATTTCAATCACGATTTATTAGTAAAAAAATAGCTTACCAATGCAATATGCCAAATGTATTGTATTCCGTCAAGCCAGGGCCTTCAGAATAAGCTGGTATGGTAACACATTTAATCACGTTTCACATACATTTCTTTGTGCTTATCAGAAATGTTTGTATTTGTACAAAACATACTAATTAAAAATAGGTAAGCCTCGTTTTGTACTACCGGCTTCACGTTCGGATATTTGAACAGTATCTGCAAATGTCTGATACACAATGTTTGATTGACACATCTGATACCACAATAGCAATCCCAGTATGTTTGACAAATTTATATTATTAGGAATCAAAAGAATACAAGAAAACAAGACAGACCACAACGCTTGTCGCCATTTCTGCCATTTCTGTGAATTTTGACAGTGGAGTGGACGCAGTGGACGGACAGGACACACGGAACAGTGGACCAGTGTTGCTAGATGGTCTCGGCGACGTACCCTTAGAGTATTTTGGTTTCCCCCTAGAAATACCCTAGAATATCCTGACTAAGCGGATGCGGATGGTGGCATGCCGCAATTTTTTTAAGAGATTGAGAAATTAAAAGCATTACAAAAAGTATTTGTAACAGAATTTGGATTGACAGCAGTAAGTCTCTTTCGCTTTTTGCTTACAGAAGACCAAAGAGTATAATAATATATGCAGAAGACTCTGTTTTTCATTGGCTATAGATTAATTTTGACATAAACTTTAAATCACAGACTCACAAATCACAGCTGGGCCTTAATAACTAATAAAGTTTATTAACTTTTACTAACTAATTAAATTAACTCGTTTTTATAAACCAGTGGTTTACCGGATTGTATATTCGTCCGGAAACATATCAATTTGAGAAACACGTACCTACATTTAATATGATGAAATGATTTCGTCTTTTCTTGCGACGTTAAAGCACCGCATAACTTATTTTTGTTTTTTAAAATATATGTGAATCTTAAAACACATGAAACTACTATCTGTAAACTAATAAAATTATTTGTACTATTTATTTTTTGCAATAACAAATGCGAGTGAAATTTAGAAATTAAAGAGAAAAACGGAAAGAAAAATTTTACTTCGGGCAGGAATCGAAATAAGTAGTACAATTATTAGGAGAACAACGACATCATATATATATTGTCGATATTGTCACTGCAAAGTCTCTCATATCGGTTGTATAGCTATTAATTAGTTATCAATGGATGTCGTTCACCAACCCTAAAATCGGTTAAAAATAAAAAAGGGAAAGCAAAATTTGACGCATTGGTAGCTTAGTGGTAAAGCGGCTTGACTGGTTATCCTGAGGTCGCAGGTTCGATTCCTGCCCGAAGTCAAATTTTTCTTCCCGTTTTTTTTTTAAATTTCTGAAGATTATAATTCAAATATTTATGAATTAATGATACTGATTTTTAATGACATGATAATGAATTATTATTATTTTGTGAGGTGAAGTGACATGAAATTAGTTCAAGTGTACCCTGTGTCACGCTTTCCTTAGGCGTTTTAGGCCAGTGTAACTCTGATTTGAGCAAAATTTGTGGTCCCGACCACCACAGCGAACACTCACTGATACGGTCAGCCTGCGAAAGACAAAATCCGTTGGATTGTTAGGAGACGGCATGTATCTCCGTGTCTGTCCAGCGGTACTTTCTTGAATTTCATTAACGCGATTTCGCACAAAACGTTTCAGTGTATTAGGAGCCATAGCTAGCCAACTTAACAGAATTGTGGAATCGCACCTGTGGTGTCCTGCGTCCAGGGTGTTATTGGGTAAATAAAACCAACACAATCGGTTCACCGAGGAGCGCGCGCGCACCTCCGCCCCGGCCGGCAGTCGGGCAAACAATGCCCCCACCACTCGCCGTCACTCGATTATATAAGTCCGTGCGCGCGGCCCTCGCCCTTTATTAGTACGTCACAACACCAATACTGGCATTAATTTATAGTAGTATAGAATTGTAGTAGGCTTGATAGGTGCAGTTCAATTAGAGGCTAACAGCTGAGATTTAATTTGACCGGTCTTGTCCATCAACCGAATATATATACAGGCACCGTACTCCTTTTTGGACGCGTCTGTGAAAACATGAACTTCGTGAATAACTGAATTTTCGCATGACACCAATCTATGAATTTTCAAAGCGTTAATATGTGTCAAAAGAATTAATAAGCACTTTTAAATAATAAACGAATTAAGCTACAACTATTTAATCTTATTACACCATATTCCCTTTATAATAATCCGTTCTAAATACGCAGTCGCTGACAAAACAATAGTGAAGTATAGACTTAGAAAAAACTATTATCATAGTACTAAAAAGTATGTATATCAAAAATATTCTAACACCCCCCCTTCAATGTTAAAATCATATTTGTAACATTGCAAACAATTACTAAAACAAAATATTACTAAATTAGAACATGCTTCTATCTTGTATAACACCAACCAACAATTCTAGTTATTTTAAACAGTAGATAACATTATAAGTTTAAAAATTCGACTTTTACATTATTATTACAATATATTCAATTTAGACGAAAAATAGTTGTGCTTAACCTCACACAGTGGTTTTGTAAATACATCTGCTACATTTTCTTCAGTTGGTACATACATTATATTAATTTTATGAATCCTAATTGCATCTTTAACATAGTGATATTTAATGTCGATATGTTTAGTTCTTTTTCCATTTTCTCTATTATTTATCATTTTTATGGCACTCTGGTTGTCTATTAAAAGTAAAGTTTCAAAGTTACGACTGTAAAAATTACTCAGGATACCTTTGATAGACGAGCTCTGTAGTGGCCGAAGCTGCTGCGATGTACTCCGCTTCTGCAGATGATAACGAGACAGTACATTGCTTTCTAGATGACCAACATATTAAATTATTACCAAAATAAGTTGCAGATCCACTTACACTTTTGCGGTCAGTTTTATCACTTGCCCAGTCTGCATCTGTATATGTCATCAGTTGTATCGGTTCGTCCGTTTGTAAGTAAGTAAGACCTTTACTGATAGTGTTTTTTAGATACCTTAAGATCCTCTTTGCTGCTTTCCAACGCTGTGACGTAGGTTTATCTAAGTATCTACTCAAGAAAGAAGTGGCATAAGTGATATCAGGTCTACTTGTAATTGAAAGGTATGTAAGACTTCCTATTAATTCCCTGTAGGGTACATTTATTATTTCTTCTTCTCCTGTTGTTAAAGGTTCTTTCTCCATAGGTGTTTTTACTACTTTGCTATCTTCCATTCCAAATTTATTCAGTATTTTCCTTATTAATTTTTCTTGTCTTATACATACAGAGTTTCCGCTTTTGTATATTTCCATACCTAAATATTCTTTAACATCTCCTAAATCTTTTGCTTGAAATACGATCTGTAGTTTTTCTTTTATTTCTTTAAAATTACCCATTAACAGAATATCGTCAACAAAAATAAGTGCCCAAGTTCCAGGCTTGAAGTATAAACAAACATCATACTTTGATTGTTCAAAATTGTTTTCAATAAAGAAATTGTGTATTCTTTCATTCCAACATCGTGGCGCTTCTTTCAATCCGTAAAGAGATTTTCTGAGTTTCAATACTTTTCCTTCTTCTTCTTTAACTCCTTCAGGATATTTTATATATACTTCATTTTTCAAGTTTCCATTTAGAAAAGCTGTAGGTATATCCATCTGTTTTACTGGTTTGTTTTCTTGTAGTGATATACTCAATAACAACCTCACAGTTGACATTCTAGCAACTGGTGCATAAACATCATTGACATTATTTTCTTGATAGCCTTTAGCTACTAATCTAGCTTTCTTTGTTCCATCTGTCTTTTTCTTAAAGATCCATTTAGTATCAATAGCCTTATGTCCATTTGGTAATATAGAAGTTTCCCATGTTTGCAGTTTTTTGTGAGCATCTAGTTCTTTTTCTATTGCTTCTGTCCATTCTGAATTGTTAATCGCTTCTTTGTAAGTAATCGGTTCAGTATCAATATAGGTATTTAAACAATATGCTATGTTAGATTCAGTATTTTCATAGTCATTTTCATTAATATTATTATAGTTAGTTTCATAATCATTTAAGTAGTTAGGTCTTCTAGTCGTTCTTTGAGATCTTGCCCGTGTATTACCTTCAGTATTATCTTTTTCTCCTATTGTGTCACATTCTGAATTTGATTCATTTTCTTTTACTTCATCATAAGCATATTTGTGTTCCTTTATTGTTTCTTCATTAATTGATTTGTACTTAATATCTTCCTCATCAAATCTTACATCTCTTGATATAACTATTTTGTTTTCTTGTGAATTCCACAGTCTGTAGCCATTGGGAGCATAACCTACCATTCTCATTTCATGTGCTCTGTTATCAAATTTATTTCCTCTAGGTAGTTGTAAAGCCCATGCTTTGCTGCCGAAAACACGCAGTCTACTCAAGTCTAAGGTACCAAACATAACTTCTGCTGGTATCTGAAAATTAATAGCTGACGAAGGGCATCTATTTAACTGATATGCTGAAGCTAATATGGCTTCTCCCCATAAATATTTCGGAAGATTTGTTTCTAAAATCTGTATGTATGTATCTTCACGCCAGGTCCCTAACGGGGTAGGCAGAGAGTGTAGAGCGCCAGACATCCCGGTTCTGACAAACCTCTCGTGCCTCGTCTACCTTCATCATTCTCTTCATACATGCACGCCGATTCCTAAGACTTTTGACACCACCATCAGACAGAACTCGACCTACCTCTAAAATCTGTGTTCTAGCTTTATTATACAAAGTCCTGTTCATTCTTTCGGAAACTCCATTTTGTTGAGGTGAATAGGGCTGAGTATACTCAATGTTTATTCCTTTCTCCACACAAAAAGATTCTATTATTTTATTTTTAAATTCCCCACCGTTATCACATCTTATTCGTTTTACTTTAACGTTTTGCTGATTTTCAATATTATTTATATATTTAATTAAGTTCTGAGTTGCTTCATTTTTACTTTTGAGTAAATAAACTACTACAAAGTGTGAATAATCATCAACAATTACCTGATAATATTGTTCTTCATTAATCCCTTTTATGTTTACAGGTCCGGCTACATCTGTATGAAGAAGTTCACCAATACGAGATGACCTTATCTTCGAAGTTTGCGGAAAAGGTTGACGGGTTGACTTACCAATCATACATGGTCCACATATTTTCTTAGAAAAAGGAAGTTGCATAAGTTTTAAGCTATACCTGTTAACATGTCCTAATCTATTGTGCCATAAAAAATCTGTACTAAGACCACATATATTATTTCCTGAAAATAAAGATGTTTTTAAGATGAACAGTTTTCCTTCACAATACCCTGTAATACAATATCTAGAGTTATTTTTACGAATTTTGACTTCATGTTGATTAAACTGAACATTATAATCATTTTGCACAATTTTCTTAACCGAAATAAGATTAAATGATAAATTATCTATTAAAAGAGCATTCATAGTTAACTTATGTCCATTACACATCAATATTATTTTTCCTTGTTTCCTGGCTGTCACATAATCTCCATTAGCAATATATATCTTTATTTCCTGTGGTAGTTCAACAATTTCGCTCATATATTTTCCATATTTAGCTTGAATAAGGTGTTCCGTACATCCAGAATCTATAATCCACTTTATATTCTGATCATTCTCTCCAAATAAATTACAATGACCGTCAGTTCTTGACAGAAAAGAAAATTCCTGTTCATTCGTCTCTGAAGTTGCAGCATGACTCTGGTTCTGGTCATATACTCTGCCTCGGTAACGGCCTCTATAACCTCTTCCTCTATAATTTCCGTTCATATAACCTCTTCCTCTATTTGTGTAACATTCGTAGCTTTTATGACCTTGTTTCTTACATTTATAGCATACTATTGTATTAGACTTGAATGCTATTCCGTCAATTTGCTCAATTTGTTTCGTATTTCTTAATTCTTCATTCATTGTTTCCAGTGCGGTTACAACAGTATTATAATTTTCAGTAAGTCCTAATAAAAGATAAGTAATTTTTTCTTCTTCATCAAGTTTTTTATCTGCATTTTCTAGATCCCTAACGATAGATTCGAATTTCAAAAAATATTCTTCCATTTTCTCATTGCTTTGCAATTTTATCGCTAACAATTTTTTTCTAAGATGTATTCGACTTACTATGGATTTTCTCTCGAAAATACTGCACAATTTGGCAAACATTTCTTTAGCTGTCTTCGCATCTTTTATTAAATTTAAATGGGTGTCCGTGATGCATTGTACAATTAGCGATTTAGCTCTCGAGTCATTTTTCTTATCGACATCTTTGGGATCGTCGTCCAACGTCTCCAGCAATTGTCTTTCTTCCAGTACACATCTCACTCTATATTTCCAATTGTTAAAATTTTCTGGGCCCATAACCTTTTAAATAATAAACGAATTAAGCTACAACTATTTAATCTTATTACACCATATTCCCTTTATAATAATCCGTTCTAAATACGCAGTCGCTGACAAAACAATAGTGAAAGCGTGCCAGAAAGTTAGACCATGAACAAAGTATATCGTCAGATACCTTATCATCCCAGTTACATCCACTTAACCATAATCTCTGCATAATCAGTTTTGCACCTACCACACAAGGCCCAACGAGACCTAATGGATCAAATATCTGACTTATGTCTGATAAAATACTTCGTTTTGTCACCTGTTTGTCACCATTTATGCCAATAGAAAATGAAAGCGTATCTGACTCACACATCCAATGTAACCCTAATGTTTTTGTTGATACATTTCTTTTCTCTGATTTACACTATTGAGACATCCCGATTTGCTAGTGATAGCAGTCAAAATACATGGATTATATACAGGTATTTTTTTTATTGGACTGCCATTTTCTGGCAAATCGAGATGTCCCAATAGTAGAGATCCGGCTCGAAGGACAAAAATGTTCTTACTTTTGCTAGTGGTGGCGGTAAAATAAAGTAATGGACTTTAATTTAAGATATAATTAATAACCATCCATATTCATTGTTACAACCATCAAGATGGTTATAACAATGAATAAGAGCAAGATAAAAGCTTGTGTCGTCGATGGATGATTGAAATAGAATGAGGAGGTGCGCTGCGGCACGGTGACGGTGAATCACTGAGGCGGAGCGGGGGCCTGCGCCGTGCCCGCGCGCATTTACCCACGCTCGTCATTCATCCAGCTGCCGCGGCCGGTTAGTGCTCCAACCTCCAACAGTTTGCTAATGGCTTTTATTCTAATCTTCAACCTTTCGAATCTCCACCTCGACTAGTTGCGGTGCTCAAGTAAAGTAAGATAGTGAAAAAACATCAACACACAACGTCAGGAACGTGATATATGGCAAAAACTGTATTTTGCGTGTTTTTTAAATTTCCCCTAAAAATCCTCTAAATATTTTTTACCTTATTCTGCCCCTAACTCGGTCGAAAAACCCTTAAATCTAGGGGGAAATCCTCCGTATGGCAACACTGCAGTGGACAGTGGACAGCACAGACCATGTACACACCTTTGTTTGTAAACTTTGTATACTAGCATAAAAAATTTATTTTTCGTTTAATTCGTTTATCAGTTATCAGTTGTTCAACGAAAAAATAAAACCTAAAACCGAACGGTGCAGCGGGTGAGCTCGGCTCGACCTAATCTGGCTAAGTCGGGGTCTTCCCTTCCATAGAGCAACGCGGGCCACCGGTCGCGGCGGACCGGAGGGGAGTAGCCATACGCAGGCTTTCCCCTCTGTCAAAGTACAAGATTAAATGCTTTATAAAATCTTGTGCGTATAATAAAACTAGTTGCAGCTGGACTGCTCATTAGACTAAGAGAGGAAGGCTGAAGGCTATATATCATCACGCTAAGACGAATAGGAGCGGAGCACCATGAACCACCAACGCCACTTACGCCACCAATGCCGCCAACACTACTTACGCCAACAACACCATCAAATTGACAACGCCACCAACGTCTCCAACGCCACTAACGCTACCAGCGCCACTAACATCAATAACGCCACCACCACCACCACCACCGCCGTCACCACAACCGCCACCACCATCACCGCCGCTACCAATGCCACCAACGCCATAAACGCCACCACCACCACTTCCAACAACGCTATCAATGCCAGCCACTAACGCCACCAACGCCACTAACACCACCAACGCTGCCAACGCCACCAATGCCACCAACAACCACAAACACAATGCAACGCCACAACTAACGATTTTTGTGTCACTTTCACCATTTACGCACGCAAGGAAAGCTCAATATTTACTGCTAATCTCTTATTCATCTTAGCGTGATGTTTATAGCCTTCCTCGATAAATGGAATATCTTACACTAAAAGAATTTTAAAAATTGATCCAGTCCGTTTATTGGTGGTAGTGCTCCAGTGACGGAGCTCATGGGCGTAGGCACCACCGCATTACCTAATATACTTGCCGCTAAGTGGTAGTATTCAGCACTATCGTGTTCCGGTCAGCTGGTAATGTACGGCCCTGTAATTACTATCACAGAGGCATAACGTGGCAACGCATCTGAATTTTGACCTCTGGTCATTGTATGGGTGTCTATAGGCTGCAGTCATCACTTAACATCAATGTGAACTGCATGCTTGTTTGCCACTTTTATTAAGTACATAAAAAAGTAGTTCCTGAGATGCGCGTTCAAAAAACAATCCAATGGTAGTGTTCAGCACTATCGTGTTCGGGTCAGGTGGTAATGTACGGCTCTGTTATTTCTGGCACAGAGGCATAACACCTTAGGCCTTAGGAGTGATAACGTATACCTATGTATTTTGACCTCTAGTCTTTGTGTGAGTGTCTATAGACTGTAGTCATTGCTTAACGTCATTGATGAATGTGAACTGCATGCTTGTTTGCCACTTAATTACATAAAAAAAAACTCTTCAGCTTTCTACCGGCCTACCCCTCATGACTGCTGGCCGCCTTTGTACATTGTGCGGGCAGTGCTCAATTATTATTTTGCTGTGTTTACACTAAACAAGATCACAACTAACCCGTGGAGTAGGTACTACAATTTTTTGATCTACAATTTTTGCCTGGGGTACTGTTATGATAAAACTGACCGTTTTGCTGAAAATCGTGAAAAACTCTTTTTTTTTACCTTTGACCTTGAATATTTTTTTTTCCACACACGGGTATGATAGGGAATTTCACTGAAATTCATCTTGTTGGGACCTTATGTAACTTCACTCTCATTTTTTGGTCTAAATTGACCGGACTATACGTGCGCATAACATGACAAGATTATTTGTTAAATTGGTAGTACATAATAAATAAAGTCCATCTTTATAATAGTACAAGTGTATTTCATTTAAACCTTATTTCCCAGAGTTAAGTAATTTATCGATAAAATTTATCGACACTTGTCGCAAATATGGTTTTTAGGACTTGTCGATGTAGTTGCATCATTCTATTACACTATTATGACATGGAATGATTACATGTGTGTGTGAAATTGTTGGTGTGTTTTGTTAAAGTCAAGGTGTGAGTTTCGTAGTAATAGACGATTTTCGTTGTGTGTGAATTTAAGAAAGTGTGTGTTCCCCCCGCAAAAAATTGCAGACTATTTTGCTTCGGTAAAACACGCTATGGCTACTCCCCTCCGGTCCGCCGCGACCGGTGGCCCGCGTTGCTCTATGTTCCCTTCCAATCTAGCACAAGGTTAAGTTCTGTCATCGATTAATCCATGAAAGAATTTGTTTATTTTGTTTGTCAGCTAATTCATGATAAATTTCACAATACTCGTAGGTAGAGGTAGTAATTAAAATAAGATTTAATTAAACAACCTACGCATTCATTATCTCATAATTTAAAACAAAATAAGCAAGACACAGAATTATTAGAATGGCAATAATTGTAGTGTCAATATTAAACAGTTATCGTCTGTCATTAGCGGTACGAAAAAAAAAGCAACGCGCTTCGCTTCTCTTTTGGAATTTATGGTACTGTAACAAGGCTTGCTTTTGTGTTTCACCACGGAAAAGTTTTAAAATTTCGATCGGAATAATGTCAACAAAACGTTAAGACCGTTTAATAGACTTTCGCCCGCGTATTTATACAAAAATTGTGGGCCAAGTGCATTTTATTACGGATCAATAATAAATCCTTTGTGATGACTCCGTAGCGTCGTTGCGCAAATGGAGCCGAAATCCGGCGTTGGTATTCAAGACCATTGGATGAAAAGTATGATGGAACCGGCCGGTAGCGACAAACAAGTACAAAACGACAACAGATCTTCGGTGAAGCGAGAAAAAATGGCTGAATCTTACAATGGCCAGGAGAACGTGACTTACGAGTTGAAACAACAGCAGAATGAGACAAGATATAGATGCGACGTTTGCGATCTCACTTTCGAAGGCATGGAATACTTGATGCTGCACAAAAAGTTCCACGGAAACGATAAAGATGGACCTCCGATGGAGGCTGAGCCGCCGCCACCGAAGGAAGGTCCGAAAAAGCGTCGGAAATTCAAGTGTGACCAGTGTGACGTTAAAGTCAATTCGCAGTATCATCTCGACATCCACCGCAGCAAACACGAAGGTAGCGCCTCTAAAAAGTATATATGCCAAGTATGCGATCGTAGTTTCGTAGCAGCTCAGTTCCTAAAAAGCCACATGCAGACACATTCGTCAACTAGCACTATCAACTGTGAGATTTGCAGTAAAAGCTTTACTGGGCAAGCGTACCTAAAATTGCATATGCAGCTGCACAACGACATAAAAAAATTCAAATGTTCTAAATGTGATGAGATGCTGCCAACAAAGAACTGCCTGAAGATACACATGAAGAAGCATACGAAGGTCAAAAACTTTAAATGCGATTACTGTCACAAGTTGTTTGTGTCTAAAATCACTATGGAGAAACATAGACAGACGCACGAAGGCCAGCCAGCCGATTGTCATGTGAAGTGTTTGCAATGCGACAGGACAATGCATTCGTCATTATTACGCACTCATGTAACCCGAGCACATCCAACTACACTGGACGACGATGTCAAAAGACCGTATAAATGTGCAACTTGCGGCAAAAGCTTTATCGTAGAATTGAATCTAAATCTGCATATTCGAGTGTGTCATCCAGATCTTGCGGAGCCAGAGGATGATGAGGAAGATGTTATGACAGACAATTCGTAGTTTTAAGCTGTATACATCACTATCATTGTATTATGGATAATTATACTTTTTTATGCTAAATTTGTGTTTTTTTCTTACATAACTTATTTTTTTGTCTTTCTACTACAATCTGTCGCCTTCCTTGTGACATTCAGTAGTAAGATGGTTTTTTTTTTAATAATGGCAACCGCTTTGTAGCATATTTGCCAGCATCACATTTGATTTTAGGTAAAGTATGATGGTTATACTACATTGTCATGCATGCTTGGCATGTTGGCATGTTACCTTTGTCACATACTCCTCAATGAACAGTAGGTATGTTTACTGTGATTGGACCAAATCCTAAGTGATTTTCGGTTTTAGCCGACGACGTGTTTGCATTGTTCATTAGTGACTGGGTGAGTTTTTTTTTTTGTTACTGAAGTGGCAAACAAGCATGCAGTTCACATTGATGTTAAGTGATGACTGCAGCCCATAGACACCACACAGAGACCGAGGTCAAAATGCAGATGCGTTACCACTCTTGAGGCCTAAGGTGTTATGCCTCTGTGCCGGAAATTACAGGGCCGTACATTACCACCTGACCGGAACACGATAGTGCTGAACACTTGGCGGCAGATAGAGGTAATGCGGTGGTGCCTACGCCCGCGAACTCCGTCACTAGAGCTCTACCACCAGTAAAAATTTACACCCTGGGCAAGTATACTGTGGCGCCCTCTCTCTGACATACATCTATTCTTTGCATGGAGACATTTGGACTAATTAGCTATACTATTGTGAAAAGTGGTAAAATGAAATCTAACACATGACGTAGGTAGGTTTTTTTATGTAATGGATGTGGTAAACAAGCATATAATTCACAATGATGTTAAGTGATGACTGCAGCCTAACCAAAGAAAGACCAAGGTCAAAATGCAGATGCGTTACCACACCTGAGGCCTCATGTGTTATGCCTCTGTGCAGGAAATTACAGGGCCGTACGTTATAACGTTTGTATTTTTTTCCACGCCGTCGTATTTGATCTCGTCTATAAAAGACATGGAGTTTGAGATTCGATAAAAGGATTTGTGAAATATTAGGTAAATTAAGTCCTATTTTTTATAAGAGCCCAGTGTCCACACGTCCATACCCCGTATGTACCAGCTAAATGGTTGAAATTATCTACGCCTTCAAAAAAAAAAATATATATTTTTGTTATGTACAACGTTTATTAAAAATGGAAATATATAGGTAATACAAAAGTTTATTTTCGTTTCTTCTTTGTATAATTCATTAAAAAATTTGTCTTTATTACCTATACCTACCCATAGTCTTGATCTATTATAACCTAAACCTACCTACCTAAATGGTTGAAATTATGTCAACCGAGGTAGGTACGCCTTCATAAATAAAAAAAAATTAACAATATAAGGTAAGTATGTTAATACTTACAACTTTTGTTGGAAATGGACATTTATATTACAAAAGATTATTTCGTGTCTTCTTTTTACAATTCATTATAAAAAAAATATTCTTCATATTGGTAAAGTTGGCAAATACTTTTTACCTATCATAGAGCAACACGGGCCACCGGCCGCCGCTGTGGACCGGAGGGGAGTAGCCATAGCGCTTATTACCGATACAAAACAGTCTGTCATTTTTTGCGAGGGATCTACGTGTGATTGTAGTGTGTGATACACACACACTACAATCGTCTATTACTACTCACACCTCGACTTTAACAAAATACAGAAACAATTACACGCACACATTTAATCATCTAGGCGACAGGTATAGGCCCATTTGGGCTTGTACTTTGACAGAGGGGAAAGCCTGTATATTGCTACTCCCCTCCGGTGTTGCTCTATGGGTGGTACCGGCTGTGGCGCCTGTCGAGTGCCTATTAGCATTGCACCCGTGCGAAGCCGGGGCGGGTTGCTAGTATATTATATATTGTACATATTAATCTTCTGCAAGTCCTCGTAATTCCATTCGTCGTCGTCGTTGCTTATTGGTCTATCTGAAAAGTCAATATAAGATAGGTTAGGATCCATTTCGCTCATCATTACACGACACGGTATTCAGGGTCCGGCAGAAGGGGTGGGCGTGGCCTCGTGCCGGGTTGTCGCTTATTACACTATCGCTTATTACAGGGCCCTAACTCAGTCAGAGTACAAACATGAACAGTATGGAAACTACATACAAAACGTTGAAACGGCGCAATCACACAAACGTGCGCATCAACGAGGCTCCTAAGCGGTTCTCGCGGTACTGCAGCTCCGAGTCACTCGCTACTCGAGCGTCGATGCGCATGTTTGTGTGAGTGTGCCGTTTTGATCGTAGTTTCCATACTGTTCATATTTTTTGTATTGTGTGTAGTTAGGGCGTTAGGCTGACCGGGCCGCTCCGGTCGCCCTAATTAGGGACCCCAACTCCCTAAATGTTATTAAACTACCCTGACCCTTGCTATCGTACCCTGAATACCGTGCCGTGTTATAAGTCCATAACTGCTTGGCTAGGTGCACTTATGGTGAGATTAACAGACCGCACTACGACTTTACTTAGAGCAAAGTATGCTTAGAACTGTCAGTTTAGTATGGGTGTTGACAGTTCAAAGGCGTACTTTGCTCAAAGTACGCTTCGAACTGTCAAAACCCATACATTTCTGACAGTTCTAAGCATACTTTGCTCAAAGTAAAGTCGTAGTACGGTCTGTGAATCTCACCATTAGTGTATTTTGTATTTCGTTATAGCGCGAAAAAGTAATAGAAATATTTAGATGCATATCAAATTTTGTTACTACTTTCGTTAAATTGTATATTATTATTACTTTAGTGTAATGACTGTGATGTTACTGTTGTCGTACCTACATTCGCCCAAGCATACCGGACAAGTCTTTGTGATTTTTGGTTTGCTTTGATGTACCTACATATTTTATGTTTTCTTAAATAAATATTTTTAAAAAACTAGGCAGGGACAAGTATAGGCCCATTTGGCTTTGTACTTTAGCCGGGAACGTGACCATGGCATCCTAGTGAGTTAGGGACCTTACTGAAATATAATAGGTTGGGGAAAAAGTCTTTTCGCATTATAGTATGTATGAACTTGTAATAAAATCTCTTTGGCTGTAGTATTTGTATCTGGCTGGTTTTGGTATCATTGAAAGTTAAAATTTTAAAGAACATAATTCCAAATTCAAATTAGGCAAATGTGTGATTTTCATTTGTTTTTCGTACTGTCAAGATGAGTGAATCTAATGAAGAAATTCGATACATTTTAAAATTTTACTACAAAAAAGGTAAAAATGCAACGCAAGCCGCGAAAAAAATTTGCGATGTTTATGGACCAGTGTCTGTGAGAGTAGCACAAATTAGGTTTAAGCGTTTTCAATCCGGAAATTTTGATGTCAAAGATGCACCTCGCTCTGATCGCCCTATTACGGATAAAATGGATGCCATTTTTGAAAAAGTGGAGCAAGCTCGACATATCAGTAGTTACGACGTAGCTGAAGAACTGAGTATTTGAAAAAAGCTGGGTACAAAAAAAAGCTCGATATTTGGGTACCTCACGAGTTCACTGAAAGAAACCTAATGAACCGTGTACTCATTTGTGATTCTTTATTACGACGTAATGAAACCGAATCATTTTTGAAGAAGCTGATAACTGGTGATGAAAAGTGGATCACGTACGACAAGAACGTGCGAAAAAGGTCGTGGCCAAAGGCCGGTCAGGCTTCACAGACTGAGGCGAAACCCGGGTTAACTCGCAATAAGGTGATGTTGTGTGTGTGGTGGGATTGGAAGGGCATTATTCATTATGAGCTATTACCACCAGGCAGGACTATCGATTCTGAACTCTACTGCGAACAACTGATGAGATTAAAGCAAGAAGTTGAGAGAAAGCGGCCGGAATTGATCAACAGAAGGGGTGTGGTGTTTCATCATGATAACGCTAGACCTCACACATCTATAGCCACTCAGCAAAAATTAAGAGAGTTTGGCTGGGAGGTGTTAATGCATCCGCCGTATAGTCCTGACCTTGCACCTTCAGATTTCCACCTGTTTCGGTCTCTTCAGAATTATTTATGCAATGTTAGGTTAACATCACGAGAGGACTGCCAAATCCACTTGTCGCGGTATTTTGATGAGAAGTCCCAAAATTTTTATAGCAATGGGATCATGTCCCTACCTACAAGATGGCAAAAGGTTATCGAACAAAATGGTACATACATACTTTAGTTAAATTTAAATAAACTATATTAAAAAATCTTTCGAATTATCTTAAAAAATGCGAAGAAACTTTTTCCTCAACCTAATAATTGTTTTAGGTACCTGACTCATAGACTGGAGTGGGTGGTATTGGTTTTGTTTTCACTGTGGGTCGCCGAGGTACTTCTGGTACTGCAATAAATAAAATAAAAAATGACAAAAATCCAACTAATTCACTGGTAGAGTGTAAAATGGCGTAGGCACCACAGCATTACCTAATATACTTGTCGCTAAATGGTAGTGTTCAGCACTATCGTGTTCCGGTCAGGTGGTAATGTACGGTCCAGTAGTTTCCGGCACAGAGGCATAACACCTTGGGCCTCAGGAGTGGTAACGCATTTGCATTTTGACCTCAGTCTTTGTTTGGGTGTCCTAGGCTGCAGTCATCACTTAACATCAATGTGAACTGCATACTTGTTTGCCACTTCCATTACATAAAAAAAATGAACTTACATGGCCTGGGGGATTTCTTTATCCCCTTGAGAGGTAAGGTAGGAGAACCGGATGGTAAGCCGGACAGGTTTGACGATGAAGCCATCACTGTAAAAAAATTTTCATTGGAGCACTTTACTGGTAGAGTTCTCATAAAGATTAGAGACTCCCAGTGTTGACATATGGCTATATGGCTACCAGACTTGGGCCCTCAATAAAGCGCAATATCAGTGCCGTCAACTTAGAGGTTTTCCCCCTAAAGGATCATGGCAAGATTTGTACAGAAAAACTGAAAAAAAAGATACACGGTAAAACAGCATGGAAATATTATCCAGTGAACCTAAACAACATTTCCTGATACTTAAAATATTTTTTACTCTCCGGAATAAAAAGTTTGAAATTGAACTTTAGTACGGAGTGCTTCTACTGTTGTAAGGAAAGACGATTTTTATTACGGTGATTTAAAAATAATTTACATACCAGAAAATGTTATTTAGGTTCCCTAGATAATATTTCTAATCCGTTTTACCTTGTACCTTTTTCTAACTTTTTTTGTACAAATCAATGTATGAAACTTGCCATGATTCTTTGGGAATAAGTTAGATCAGTGATTCCCAAAGTGGTCCAGATCGACCTCCTGGGGTCCATGGAAGACTTGATGGGGGTCTACGAATGTGATATAAATGTAGCAAGGAAACGAGAAAAAAATTGGAAGGGGTCTACAAGAAATAATAGTTTGGGAACCTTTGAGTTAGATGAAACGGGGTATTTTTAGGAGCCTTATTTTTTGGGGGTATACCGTAGGGGTAATTTTTTTTGACATTCATTGACAAGTTCCACTTTGAGCCCGCTCCTTGTACATAATCAAAAGATAGAGAAAAATACTAATAATCATGGTAAAATGAGACTAAAGAAAAATTTGAATCGTTGTTTTTTTTTGTCGGCAATATTTATTTTATGTAATTATTGTATGACAGCAATTGTTACCATATTGCTACTATGACATTCTTGTTTTTGAAATGTACTTACGACAATTATTTTAAGGTATAATAAACTATTTGAATAGCTGAAAATTATTTAGTATTTATGCTTCTCTCAATATAGCGTACTAGGTGCAGCCCCAAGCTTCACACATTTTGGAACGTCTCCTTTTCTTTCCATTTTCGTTATGATTTCTAGGTAAACTTCACGCCTGTAATCCCCGAAGGGGTAGGCAGAGGGAAATGCATGTATTTAGACATACATGCTACCCACGATTCGCCGGTTACATATTGGCCTATGTAACAGGTGGCGAGCCTATTGACATCTCCGAGCACATTACCAAACTTCGAGATACTACCGAGGGAAACTACCAGAAAATGCAAAAATCCCAATAGAACCAGAGATGAAAGATTTTGCACCGTTATCTCTAATACCCGCTGACCCGGGAATCGAACCCAGGACCCCAGCTTAGTAGTAGTAGCAGAGAATATGTAATAATACTACGTATAGAATGGACACTTCGACGTCCCGCCCGATTTCCCCGCCTCACCCAACCTCCTCCCCTCTTACGGGACATTTTTGGTATTATCTACGTGCTACGCACACAGGTGCACGTGTAAATACACGTCACTGATTGATGTCTGTATAAGAGACCAAATTAAGCGTTTGTATGGAATTTTGGCGGAGTGTCCGCGGTGTGGTAGTAACCTGCTACCACTAGGCTACTGAGGCAGTTAATTTCTAGGTACATTTATTTTTATAGAAACAACTTACATGGTTTGGGGGAGCGCTTGATCGGCATCAGAGGTGAGGTAGGCGGGACGGGGGATAAGCCGGGCAGGTTTGACGATGATGAGACTATTACTGTAAAATAAAGGAGATGTTGCAAAAATGTATGGACCTCCGGCCATATATTGTACACAATATCAATAAACAGGCATAATCAATCTAGAAACGGTTTTTGCTGCATATTTTCACTTATTTAGCTTTGTTTGCAGTTACAAAACATTATTTGCAGTTAGAATTGCAACTCACAACGATGTCATTTTGACATTTTAATTTTTAAATTGTTTTTGATTACATAGCACTTGGAGAAAAAAGGAATATTTTCTAAATACTATCGAAATCGATTGATCCCAAGCGTTGGCTGCATCGCCGCCATGTTGAACATGGTTGAAAATGATAAAATCGTTTGAATTAAATGTGGTTGTAACTCTAAAATATATTCTTGAATAAAAAAAATGTATTTTTTTCGGATTCTTCTTTAATTTACCAATTTTTTGAGGACATGTACGAACCAGAGCCGAGCTCTCAACATCTCCTTTCATTGTAACATACACAATTCCATAGTGGCCCGCGTTGCTCTATGATCACCGGCCGCGGTGGACCGGAAAGAAGTAGAATGTGAACTGCAGGCTTATTTGCCATCTACATTACATAAAAAAATAGGGTAGGTAGTTACTTACGGTCATTTCTTTTCTGTAGTTTGACCTGAATTTCGCTCATTAATTGATTTTCTGAAAAGAATATTAGAAACAATTTTAAATTGTAAAGGGATTTTATGTTTTCATAAAACGTAACTTCACGCCTGTAACCCGCGTACGAGTAGGCAGGGGTAAATGCATGCATTCCATCATACATGCAAACACCCACGATTCGCCGATTTTTTGGCCTATGAAACAGGTGGCGAGCCTGTTGCCGACTCCGGGCACATTAATTTTGAACCGTCTATCTCGCATACTCGACGACTTTCAGCCTCCCGAATAAGCCGGGTTCTGTAAAGGCTTTAGTACTATAGACCAGGACAAACAGAAGACCGAAGAATATAATCACGTCCTATGCCTAGCATTCCTGGTCTATGAAAAGGCCTTCGATTCAGTTGGAATTTGGGCTGTGTAACAGTCACTCCAGAGGTGCCAAGTCGACTACCGATACATCGAAGTGCTGAGGAGCTTGTACGAAAATGCCACTATGTCAGATGGTCTTCAGGATCAAAACTCGAAACCTATCCAATTGCAGCGAGGCGTGAGACAGAGAGATGTTATATCTCCGAAACTGTTCACCGCTGCATTGCAAGATATCTTCAAGCTTCTGGACTGGAATGGACTCGGCATCAGCATTAACGGCGAGTACATCTCCCACTTCAGATTTGTGGATGATATCGTAGTCATGACTTGAATAAATTGGCACAACGCTCAATGGCCTCAGTAGGGCCTCCCAACGAGTGGACCTTAAAATGAACATGGACAATACGAATATCATGTCAAATGTCGGTACAACTTCGTAAAAGAGGTCAATCGCCGAATCCAATTCAGTTGCGCAGTTCTCAGGAAGCTGCGATACATCTTCTCGTACGACTTATCTAAACTTGCCTGTCTCAAGAAAAAGGTCTTTGGACCAGTGTGTGTTGCCAGTGATGACATATGGAACAGAATGGTGGTCGCTCACTATGGGCCTCACAAGAAAGCTCAAGGTCATGCAGAGAGCAATGAAGAGAGCTATGCTTGGAGTTTCTCTGCGAGATCAAATTAGAAATGAGGAGATCCGCATGAGAACTAAAGTTACAGACATAGCTCACCGAATAGCGAGACTATTACTACTAGATTTCGAGCTATGTGGGCAGGGCACATAACTCGAAGAACTGATGGTCGTTGGGGCAGGTTTTTTAAATTGGTTTATCACGATTCTGCAAAAAATCTTACTACTGGACATTTGTGACCTAAAAGCGAACATTTCCGCCAAGTTTCATAAAAACCCGATTTGTTTTGTGCGAGAGAAAAACGAGAAACCAAAATGTCGGTTATTTGGCATTTTCGCAATTATTATTAAGTAATTATTTTGCCTCAGTAGCGTAGTGGTAGCAGGCCACTACTATTACGCTGGAGGTCCTGGGTTCGATTCCCGGGTCGGGGGATATTAGAGATAACGGTCTAAAATCCTTTATCTCTGCTTCTAATGGGATTTTTCCATTTTCTGGAAGTTTCCCAGTACCCCGGAGTTTGGTAATGTGCCCGGAGATGGCAACAGGTTCGCCACCTGTTACATGGGCCAAAACGTAACCGGCGAGTCGTGGGTGTTTGCATGTATGATTAAATGCATGCATTTACCTCTGCCTACCCCTTCGGGGATTACAGGCGTGAAGTTACGTAATTATTTTGAAGTTATGTGAAAAAAGTGTGAAGATAAAAGTTGTAGTCCTTTTTATGGCCTACAACTTTGCCATTCATGGTTTTATAGTAGGACTTGTAGTTTTGCCTGAAATGGTAATAACCCGTTTTTAATCTAAAAAGTCCAAATCCTCTCACTTTTCGACCCTTAATTTATTTTTCTTGGTATTTTATTATACTTTCGTATTTTTTAGATGAATTTAATCCAGTAACTATTTTTCTAAAAAAATATCTGTACCTACTGGCTTACCATGCATTATTACTTGCTGGATGCATTTGGATTTTTATGTGAACGAACTATTAACAGAACCGAGTCGAGTACCTACTAATACCTACCTAGGTACGGCACGCAGAACCCGACAGATGGATGCAAGCGGGAAGGTAGGGCGGGGGGCGTATCACACGTCTTGTTGTGATTTATAGAAACTTGTACAGCAGCGATTAAATGGCAATTAGGAGCAGTTAAATTTACCTACTCCTTAATTCAGTTTTTTTTTACGCTGTGCCCCCCCTGACATCTCTCTACGCCTCCCCAGAGGGGCGTGCCCCCCAGGTTGGGAAGTCTTGATCTAGAGAATGTGTAGGTATTCACTAGGTTGCCTATCAAAATTTGGCCGCAAGTATTTTTAATTAAATTATTTTATCTTTAACAGCCCGCAACTCTTATTTGCGGCCGATTTAATTTGACTCCCTTATATCATTATAGATTATGAGCAAAAAAAATAGTTTTAATTTGATATATAAATAATGTTCATTATGTAGGTACGTAAAAAGTTATCGAGCGGAACGAAAATATGTAGAGGCGGCCAAGTGCGTAACGGCAGCCGTGATTTTTCAGTCTTTATACATATTGCCATAAAGTGGAAAATATTTAATTGAAAAAACATGTAAAAAATTTCTGACCAAAAAAAATATAAAAAAATACTTGCGACCATTTTTTGATAGGCACCTAGTGAATATATTATTATATTCTCTAGGTTATAAATATGCGTGTTACCCCGATGTTAACATGTTACGTGCTTTCGTCTAGGCTGTTTATCATATATCTGGACAAATGCCTCCAGAGGATGAAGTTGATGGATGTGGGAGTGCGTATGGGTGACTTAGTGGTGAACTGTCTGCTTTACGCAGATGATGCGGTAATTGTTAGTTCTACACCATCTGGGCTACAAACACTAGTCACAGTCATGAAAGAGGATTGTATGGAGAAAGGCTTACAATTGAATGTGGTTAAAACTAAAGTATTAGTATTTGAAAGAGATGAACAGAGAACAAATGCAAGGGTAGTAGTAGACGATGCAGTGTTAGAACAGGTGGATGAAATTGTATATCTTGGATGTGCTTTTAGCAAGGATGGTAGGAACACCACTGACATAGAAAGAAGAGTGCTTGCTGGGAATTGCGTGAATGGAGCGTTGGGTAAGCTGCTGGAATCTAAACATCTCAGCCAGCGGGCTCGGCTAGCCGTACATAATGCTGTACTTACTTCAACGCTTTTATATGGAATCAAGAGCTGGGTATGCAGGAAAGAGCATGAAAGTATGAAAGATGAGATCTTTGCGCAAGATCTGCGGTGTATCACTCACCGATCGCGTTCGTAATGAAGATGTAAGAAAGAGGCTTTGTGTGAATGATAGTATCGGTGTAAAAATGAAAAAAGGCATGCTTCGATGGTTCGGGCATATAGAAAGAATGTCGAATGAGCGAATGACTAAACAGATATACAATGCGAATGTGGATGGTTGCAGATGCCCAGGAAGACCAAGACTGATCTACCATGACCAAATAGGTCGAGTTCTGTCTGATGGTGGAGTCAAAAGTCTTGTATGGAATCGGCGTGCATGTATGAAGAGAATGATGAAGGTAGACGAGGCACGAGAGGTTTGTCAGAACCGGGATATCTGGCGCTCTACGTTCCCTGCCTACCGTTAGGGACCTGGCGCGAAGATACATATATATATATACATATACATGAATATGCGTAAAAAATAGGTTTTGCGACATATCTGCATGAACGAAATTATTCTGCAGTGGGATCCTATTACTTTAATGGTCTCTCCTGCATACCCAGCTCTCACTTCCATATAAAAGCGAAAGAATATCAAGATAAGAACTGAAAAATGTTTTTGGCGGGAACCTTGAAAGAGGCGTAAGGTCTCTTCTTTTATTTCATTTGATTGGTATATTTTTAAGTTATATTGAATAATATAATTATAATATTTAATAATATTATAGGTTTATACAGTGCCCGTGTATAGAATAACTGCGAAAACACGACCTTTCAGGTTGCCTCCAAAACTTCATTGTAAATGTTCTGGTAAAGTTGCCATCGCTTTACTCGAATAACTGACTGTAACTCACTTGACGGACATAACATACCTAATAAATAATTGACTAACTATGTATATTATACTAACTTTTACGCTGCTTATATACGAATACGAAATATCGTTTTACTCGACACTGGCAATATGAGTAATAGCGATGCCATAATAACAAAAAAAAAAACAAAGAACTGAAAAAAAAAATTGAAACTGTTTTACATTATACCTATATTTTGCCTATATTACGCTACGATGTTTGTTTGTACTTACGCATCATGGGTCGGTTGGGTCTTGATGGAGGTATTCGAGTCGAATCTGTATGCATTTCTCGATCCTCGAATAACGGTTTAACTTTAGGGGTCCTTGGCAAAGACAGTTCTGAAAAAAAAAAGTTTACTGTAAAAAGCTGGTTTCTCTCTCTGTGGTCAGTCCCTCAAGTCTGAGGATCTTTTTTCTTCAGTATTTCCAACCACAATCAATTTTTCTAGGCTGGAGTCGGAGAGATGTTTAACTGTAAGTAATTTAAAGCCTTTTCTTTTGCAATAAAAACGAAGCAAAAAGACTGCCGTTTGGAGAACATTTGCATTTTAAGAAAAAAGGGGTCATTTTGAAATGGTTTTTTCTAAAAGGGGGTTAGCAAATATAACATTCTGTTCAATTAAAAATATGCATTGAATCCTTGTCTGTCGTCGTGTATTTCTATATTACGGATTCAATTAACAGTTTTTTCTAGAATTTGACTATAATCATGTACGAATTTAGGCAGTTCACGTAACTAACTCCTCTTAATGCGAAAATGTAGGAATTTTCGTATTAAGAGAAAATTGGTTCTTCTAATGTTCTATATAATGGATTACTATAGTGATAATACATACTTTCATTTCCATGTGGCAATGTTGAGGGTTTTCCTATTGAACCAAAATGATCCCCTGAAAATAAGTTAATAACAAAAATGAATGCAATAGGTTGATGCAAATATAAAATATCTAAATTGGTTTCTAGGCTATAGGTACGTGAAAAGTAGTTAAATGCATTTTCTGTTCCTCAACTCTTTGTTATCAGTTTGTAAAAGAGAAAAAGAGACATTCTTATAATATACAAATTAATAAGTACCTATTTCTTTTTATATATATATTATATTGTTTTGTAAATTGTGGCTTTTTGACGTAACATAATAATATGTGTCTATTGTTATTCACCATAGTTTAAAATAGTAATTAATGCCGTAACAGCGATTCATGATCCTAAATGATAAATAAACTTTTTGATTTTGATTTAAAGTGGAGTACCACAAGGGCCTCTTCTTATTCCTTTTTTTTTTATTTTTGACAAACATAAATGCGTGTAGTAGGGGAATATTGGTGTCTAATTCGAAGGGATATAAGTATATTGTACGTACTTTCAAATTCATGTGGTCTAGTTGAGGGTTTTCCTACTGAACAATAATGATCCCCTGAAAGTAAGATAATTACAAAAATGAATACATTTAAGTACGTTGATGCGCCTATAAATCTAAAGTGGTTCTGAAGCTAAACATGAAATGGAGTACCACAAGGGACTCTTCATATTCCTTTATTATTCCTGATTTATAAATGCGTGTAGTAAGGGTATATAGGTTTCTATTTAGAAATATTGTACTTACTTTCAAATTCATGTGGTCTAGTTGAGGGTTTTCCTACTGAACCAAAATGATCTCCTGAAAGTAAGATAATTACAAAAATGAATACATTTTAGTTTGTTGATGCGACTATAAATCTAAAGTGGTTCTGAAGCCATACATGAAATGGAGTACCACAAGGAACTCTTCTTATTCCTTTATTATTTCTGATTTATAAATGCGTGTAGTAAGGGAATATTGGTTTCTAATGAGAAATATTGTACGTACTTTCAAATTCATGTGGTCTAGTTGAGGGTTTTCCTACTGAACCAAAATGATCCCCTGAAAGTAAGATAATTACAAAAATGAATACATTTAAGTACGTTGATGCGACTATAAATCTAAAGTGGTTCTGAAGCTAAACATGAAATGGAGTACCACAAGGGACTCTTCATATTCCTTTATTATTCCTGATTTATAAATGCGTGTAGTAAGGGTATATAGGTTTCTATTTAGAAATATTGTACTTACTTTCAAATTCATGTGGTCTAGTTGAGGGTTTTCCTACTGAACCAAAATGATCTCCTGAAAGTAAGATAATTACAAAAATGAATACATTTAAGTATGTTGATGCGACTATAAATCTAAAGTGGTTCTGAAGCCATACATGAAATGGAGTACCACAAGGAACTCTTCTTATTCCTTTATTATTTCTGATTTATAAATGCGTGTAGTAAGGGAATATTGGTTTCTAATGAGAAATATTGTACGTACTTTCAAATTCATGTAGTCTAGTTGAGGGTTTTCCTACTGAACCAAAATGATCCCCCGAAAGTAAGATAATTACAAAAATGAATACATTTTAGTTTGTTGATGCGACTATAAATCTAAAGTGGTTCTGAAGCCATACATGAAATGGAGTACCACAAGGAACTCTTCTTATTCCTTTATGATTTCTGATTTATAAATGCGTGTAGTAAGGGAATATTGGTTTCTAATGAGAAATATTGTACGTACTTTCAAATTCATGTGGTCTAGTTGAGGGTTTTCCTACTGAACCAAAATGATCCCCCGAAAGTAAGATAATTACAAAAATGAATACATTTTAGTTTGTTGATGCGACTATAAATCTAAAGTGGTTCTGAAGCCATACATGAAATGGAGTACCACAAGGAACTCTTCTTATTCCTTTATGATTTCTGATTTATAAATGCGTGTAGTAAGGGAATATTGGTTTCTAATGAGAAATATTGTACGTACTTTCAAATTCATGTGGTCTAGTTGAGGGTTTTCCTACTGAACCAAAATGATCCCCTTAAAGTAAGATAATTACAAAAATGAATACATTTTAGTTTGTTGATGCGACTATAAATCTAAAGTGGTTCTGAAGCCATACATGAAATGGAGTACCACAAGGAACTCTTCTTATTCCTTTATTATTTCTGATTTATAAATGCGTGTAGTAAGGGAATATTGGTTTCTAATGAGAAATATTGTACGTACTTTCAAATTCATGTGGTCTAGTTAAGGGTTTTCCTACTGAACCAAAATGATCCCCTTAAAGTAAGATAATTACAAAAATGAATTCATTTAGGTATGTTGATGCGACTATAAATCTAAAGTGGTTCTGAAGCTATACACGAAATGGAGAACCACAAGGAACTCTTCTTATTCCTTTATTATTTCTGATTTATAAATGCGTGTAGTAAGGGAATATTGGTTTCTAATGAGAAATATTGTACGTACTTTCAAATTCATGGGGTCTAGTTGAGGGTTTTCATACTGAACCAAAATGATCCCCTGAATGTAAGATAATTACATAAATGAAGGCATTTAAGTATATTGATGCAAATATCGACCCTCACCGACTGGACACCTGGCAGTGCACAATAGTGCAGTTTTCGCGTTCGTTCCTGCCCAGAACGTGTAAATTGTGGAACAAACTTCCCTCTGAGGTGTTCCCTAGGTGCTACAATACGGGTATTTTGAAAATGGCGTCAAATGAGTCCTTCAGGGCAGGCAGCGTGTTGGCAACTCCCCTGGTGTTGCAAATGTTCATAGGCGACGGTGACCACTTTCCATCAGGTGGCCCGTTACTTGTCTGTCTACATTCAGACATAAAAAAAATACATAAATCGTTTTATATTATTTCGCATTAACACATGGTTGTGAAATAAATTTTTAAAGAAAAATGGAAAGCAAAATTTGACTTCAGACGTGACTCGAACTCGCAACAAATATATAAATCTTAAGTGGTTCCAAAGCTATATAGAGTATCACAAGGGCCTCTTCTTATTCCTTTATTATTCCTGGTTTATAAATGCGTGCAGTAAGGGAATATTGATTTCTCAGTAAGGGAATATTGGTAATTAGAAAGGATATAAGTTTATTATACGTACTTTCAAATTCATGCGGTCTAGTTGAGAGTTTTCCTACTGAACCAAAATGATCTGTAAAAAATATAAACATTTTGTACTATATAAACTGTTTAGTGCTCTTATAATAATGGCTTGATACGTCCCACTGCTGGGCTCAATTCTCTAAAGTAACCGACATATGAGAGATAACTCCCTTGTGAAATTACTTCTCAATACGCTCAATGCCGAAGCGCGCATGGCCCAGCGGCTGGTGTAGATTGTAAGCGATCTACTCGGTTAAGCACTATGGGCGCGGTCGGGTAGTGTGATGGGTGACCGCTAGTGGCAAATCAAATGCGCGTTTCCGTGCTTCGGAGGGCACGTTAAGCCGTCGGTCCCGGTTGCTATCGATGGATAGCAGTCCTTGAACCTTGTCGGAGGCCTTATGGGCGGCTTGAAAACATCCGACAGCGGGTTGGCCACTAACCCACCCACCTCCACCAATCCGCATTGGAGCAGGGTGGTTGGAGTAAGCTCCAGGCCTCCTCCCAAAAAGGGGAGAGATTCGTGTTCAGCAGTGGGACGTATCAGACGGTTGCCATTATCATTATTTATTATTATACGCTCAATGCTAAAATTTGTGTAAAACTTTACATCCCTAACATAAACAAATTTACAGTAACATTTTATAGTAACTTTAATAAATATTTTGGTAAGTACAACCGAACATGTGTTCAAATTATCTAACAAAGTTTACAAAAGGAAACGATTCGATATTATCATACATACTTTCAATTTGCATTCCATTCGGCAACCGTGAGGCTTTTCCAATTGATGCAAATTTATTATTCCCTGAAAAAAAAATAGTTGAAGTCGATTGTTAAATTTAAATGGACGATAGTAAATTTTTACGTGAGAAAACATGCGTCACAAGCCGAACGCTTAGGCATGTGCGGAACGTGATACTTTTGCGTGCGTACAGTCGGCACTCATTACTAGTTGATCCGGCAAGCTTCGTATTGCCTCAGAATTAAATAATGTGTCAAAGGTGGTCAAAGGTTTGATATGTACTATTTGTATGGGAAAAAAAAATTGTTTTTACTAGGTATTTCCCTTACAACTTGTTCATATTTACCCAACTCTTAAACCTTCCCTGGACTTCGAAAAATAATTAAAAATCAAAATTAGCTAAATCGGTAGAGCCTAGGGACGGCGATCTGAGATCGATTAATCGGAAATCGATCTTTTGGACCATAAAAATCGATTATTTGAATCGATTCACAGCACTGGATCGATCTAGCGAATCGATACTTTATCTTGGAGAAACGAATATCGATCTTTTTGCTTCATAAAGCAAGCATACAGTTAAAAGAGACACACGTGGGGAGATATGAAGCATTAAACATTGATTTCCTTTTTTTTTTGCTCGTCACTTATTTATATAGAAGTGAGAGCTTGGTATGCAGGAATGTGCATGAAAGTAAATTAAACGCGGTCGAGATGAGATCTTTGCGCAAGATCTGCGGTGTATCTCTCACCGATCGTGTTCGTAATGAAGATGTAAGAAAGAGGCTTTGCGTGAATGATAGTATCGGTGTAAAAATGAAAAAGGAGAAGAGAATGATGAGGCACGAGAGGTATGTCAAGATCGGGATATCTGGAGCTCTATACTCTCTGCCTACCCCGTATCTGGCGTAAAGATACATACATACATACTTATGTTTGATTGAATTTGAAGTATTACATAAACTAAATTGAAAAATTATCGATTAATTGTAAATCGATTTTTTAGACGTCGATACAATTGTGGATCGAATTTTTACACTTCGATTCGAATCGATTGAAAGATCGATATTTTTCAGAAAGAATCGCCATCCCTAGTAAAGCCGTTCTAGAGTTTTAGCGAGACTAACGAGCAGCAATTATTTATACATAATATATACTTACATTTTTTTTATGTAAGGAAGGTGGCAAAAAAAGCATGCTCACATTGGTGTTGAGTGACGATTGCAGCCTACAGACATATACATAAAAACCAGAAGTCAAACAATTGATTCCTACACTAGGAACTCTATCAGCAGTAGACCTGTAGCATCCACTACATTATTAAGGCGCCAACTAGTGGAACACAGACGAAACCTCACAGTACTTGTCTAGTACGGTAGATGGCGTGTCAATCGAATAACATCGCACATACGAAGATTTCTCAAGAATTGGTATTTAAAAAACTTCCTTTACATATAGATTTACCCACTTATTCATAAACGTGTTTTAGCTAAAGTGTTGCTAATCTCTCCTTTGTCTTTTTCTATTCTGCACATTTGACAATGCAACTGACAAAGACAAAACATTCTATAGCTAAAACGTATCTAATGTACGTTTATGAATAAGGGGGTAATGGTATTATTTTTCACAGATTACATAAAGAAATACATACGGGCTTCATGTGGCAGTGGCATCCGCGGGCGTCGGCTCATGGGGGACATGGGAGCGGCAGTCCCTCTGAAATTGCTCTCTGGAATGAAATCAACTCTCTATATAAATAATATGAATCACTCACTAAATGTGTGGAGGAAATGTACCTCCGATGAAAAAGGAGGATATTCTGACCAGGCGAGGAGATAGCGCCTGGCGGGCCGTGGCCCAACGGTTGACGTTGGGAAGTTGTATATATGCCAACTCTTGCGAAATCTTCGTAAGTGCGATGTAATTCGATTGCACGCTATCTACCGTACTAGACATGTACTGTGAGGTTCCATCTGTGTTCCACTAGTTTGGCGCCTTAATGTAGTTGACGCTACAAATGTGTTGCTAAGCGCAAAGCTCGAGAACGGCTAAACCGATTTCTCTAAGACTTTTTGTGTTGTATTTATAATTGTTCTGCCTCGTTGGCTCAGTGGTCGCAATCGCAATGGTGACTCCTGAGGTCCTAGGGTTAGGTAGTAGGTAGGGGAGGTATAGAGTTCGATCCTCAGGTCGGAAAAATATGTTATTGGGTTTTTTCTGTGAGTAAATGTCCAGTAGTAGCCCCGAGTCTTGTTGTGCCTCGTAGAGCACGTAAAAGCCGTCCGATCTGTCTCTCTCTCGTGTCGGATTGAAGTCCCATCGGATTATGAGATTGAAGGAATAGAGAGTGCACCTGCGTTTGCGCATACTTGTGCACTATAACAAAAAAACACACTTTACTGGTGGTAGAGTTCCAGTGTAGGAGCTCGAAGGTGTAGGCAACACCACGTTACCTAATTTATCTGCCGCTAAATGGTAGTGTTCAGCACTATCGTGTTTAGTAATTGAAATCCAAACTTAAATGCAAAATCATGACATTTTACAGGTATTTACAATTTTATATTAAAACCAATTAATTGTAAATTTTATGACTTTCTCTGTTGTTTCCTAAATGTACCAACTGAACTATAATTTTTAAACATACGTTCTTAGACTGTGATAATTTCTACAATTTGAAATTCAATAAGAAAAAAATTTTATTTATACTTTGTGTAAAAACACGCCATTGTCGTGGTAAAATACGTAACTTCACGCCTGTAATCCCCGAAGGGGTAGGCAGAGGTAAATGCATGCATTCAATCATACATGCAAACACCCACGACTCGCCGGTTACGTTTTGGTCCATGTAACAGGTGGCGAACCTGTTGCCATCACCGGGCACATTACCAAACTCCGGGGTACTGGGCAACTTCCAGAAATTGGAAAAATCCCAATAGAAGCAGAGATAAAGGATATTAAACCGTTATCTCTCATATCCCCCGACCCGGGAATCGAACCCAGGACCTCCAGCATAATAGTAGTGGCCTGCTACCACTACGCTACTGAGGCAGTTGAATGAATGGTAGAATATTATAATCTGATTAAGCTGTACTCTCACCATCTGTACAAGACTATGTAATATTCTCTTAAATAAATGATTATGATTATGATTATGATTCGGTTAGATGGTAATGTATGGCCCCGTAATTACTATCACAGAGACATAACAACTAAGGTCACAGGGGTGGCAAGGCATTTTAAACTCTGGTCATTGTGTGAGTGTCTATAAGCTGCAGATGTGAAATGCATGCTTGTATGCCACCCTCATTATATTAAAAAAAAACATACATTCATCAGCGGCGCGCATGGCCCCGCGGCTGGTGTAGATCGGAAGCGATCTACTCGGTTAAGCGATACGGGCGCGGTCGAGTGTGTGATGGGTGACCGCTAGTGGCAAATTAAAATGCGCGTTTCCGTGCTTCGGAGGGCACGTTAAGCTGTCGGTCCCGGTTGCTAGATAGCAGTCGTTAAACCTTGTCGCAGGCCATATGTATGGCCGGTTTGAAAACATCCGACAGCGGCCACTAAACCCTTATCTCCACCAACCCGCATTGGAGCAGCGTGGTGGAGTAAGCTTCAGGCCTCCTCCCAAGAAGGGGAGAGACTCGTGCCCAGGTGCATACCTTCATCAGCGGCCTTTCTGATGTCGGTAACAGACTGATAAATCCGCTCTTCTGTGTCAGTAGAATTGTCTTTTTGGTTGCTGTTTTTCTTTGGTGGTGCGCTGTAACGTGCTGCAAATATAAAGT
The DNA here is from genome assembly GCA_036365455.1 of Macrosoma leucophasiata. Taxonomy (NCBI): domain Eukaryota; kingdom Metazoa; phylum Arthropoda; class Insecta; order Lepidoptera; family Hedylidae; genus Macrosoma; species Macrosoma leucophasiata. Next base: position 4,306,892 of record JAWQUS010000022.1, on the reverse strand, counting down.
ACTAATAAAATATCATTTACTGGTGGTAGAGCTCCAGTGATGAAGTTCGCGAGCGTAGGCACCACCGTATTACCTAATATACTTGCCGCTAAATGATAGTGTTCAGTACTATCGTGTTCCGGTCAGGTGGTAATGTACGACCCTGTAATTCTCGGCATAGAGGTATAACACCTTAGGCCTCAGGAGTGGTAACGCATCTGCATTTTGACCTCTGGTCTTTCTGTGGGTGTCTATAGGCTGCAGTCATCACTTAACATCAATGTGACTTGCATGCTTGTTTGCCACTTCCTTTACATAAACAAAAATGAGGGGAAAGCCTGCATATGGCTACTCCCCTCCGGTCCACCGCGGCCAGTGGCCCGTGTTGCTGTGTTGCTCTATGTTGCCTATTGCCTACCTTTATAATGATTATGTTACACACCCGATGTGACGATGGCGGGGTATAAGAGCGACTTTCTTAATGGACGTTTGTAGAAGGCTAATCTCACAGCAATTCAAATAGTTGCGAAAAGAGAAATGACTCAAAACGGCCCATGTAAAATTGCAGCACGTTATGACGTCACAACGTGGTACAACACCGTTGAATTGAAAAAAAAAACTTTATTAAGAACATTGTTGTTTAATATTTATTCTAAAAGTAAAATATTAATTTTAATGTTCGTTATTGTTGATTTTTTTATCTCATGTGTAGGCTGTGTGTGTAGCATGTACTAAAACAATTAAATTTTCATAAATAAACTTTTAAATTCTATTTACTCTTGCACTAACATTTCAATTACCTTTTATAATGATTATAATTAAAAAGTAATCATTTCATACCTAGGAATAATTCACCCCTATTGCGTGAAACAGGTACTTACTAAGTAATGATTAATTTGAAATAAAACTATTTTTACGGATTTATCTCGCGTATATTAAACTAAAATGATTTTTAAAATCAACCCGACGTTTCGGTCGCTTTTCAGCTTCCGTGGTCCCGGGCGGACTGAGGTGACATTTGTCTGACAGAAGTTTGAAAAAATTATATGTAGCTACCTCCATCGATTTCGTAAACGCCTTGCGTATCGTTTAATATACGCGAGATAAATCCGTAAAAATAGTTTTATTTCAATGAGTGTAGCTCGCGAAAACCTAAGAACATATAATGATTAATTTACCTGTATCTGGGTTTTCTTGACGATTATTGGTGTGTCTAATCTCATTCAACGCCTCCCTGGTTTTTTTAACTGTAAATGTAAAAAAAAACAAACATTAATATATATTTTTTTTAAAGGTAAAAGCGACTTCTTTGCGCTATTTAATAAACTGCAAAGTTTATTGTATCGGTTGCCGAACTAGCACAGTGCGGCAATAGATGGCGCTACTGCCACCATAAGGCAATGCAATAAATGTGAAGGAAAGATTTGACAAATCGGGCAGGACTTCGGTAGCTCAGTTGGAAGAGCGGCTGGACTAGATTCCCAGTAGGCCGCGAGTTCGTGTCTCGCCTGAAGTCAAATTTTTCTTTCCATTTTTCTTTAAAATAAAATGTATTTCACAAGCATGTGTTAATGCGAAATAATACAAAACAATTAATAAATAAGATATTTTCATGAAGGTACACCAGCTAATTCATTATCATCATAATTTCATTCATCATACATACAATAAACTAATTTATAAACATCAGAACAATTTTCTCTCCGCGTGACGTTTAGGCCTACATAAAAGCTTTATTTTTCCTTGACACCACACCAAAATGTATACAGCTCTATAGAGAGTAACTTACCTGGTGTCCGTTTGGTTGCGCAACCAATTTGACGGCGCGACCAGGTCGGACAGCGGAGTTATTCGTCATCTCGCACGACGAAAATTCGCACGATCGGGCGACTTGGCACCTTTTGAATTTACCTAATATTTCTGGGGTGGGTTAACCCCAGCGACAGTATCAAAATGGACGTCACTGGCGACTAGAATTGAGGCCGAGTGAGTGAGATACCATAAAGTGTCTATAGATATGATTCTGTGCCGCTGGGGTGTGGTGACTCTGGTGTCTGTATGGTGTCAAGTTTGACAGTTTACGGACACTACGGTGGTGCGACTGGTTGCGCCGGCCAACAGTGTCCCGGAGAAATATAGCCGTAAGAGACTTACAGCCATGTTCTAAGACGTTACTTGAAACATTGGCCTTTGGAACTCTGCCGGGGAATGACTCTTTTTCTTTTCTTTTTACTCTTTGTTATCAGTTTGTAAAGGGGAAATGAGACATTCTACTGATATACTTTTTACATTAGCATATTATATTTAGTTTTATCTTAGTGATATTCTTGACTACACATATCTTTTTTGTCTTGTTTGACATGTATGTCAATTGTTGTTCACTTTAATTTATTTTGTTTGTTTTTTGACGTGTCATAAGAGGTGCCTGTCACCCTAAATGAATAAATGAGTTTCTGATTCTGATTGCTTGACTCACACTCAGCTAAGGATACTTTATAAGGACACCACGAAATCCATATTCTTAGTTGTATTTCGACAGTAACTCCTGTGAGGTAATTATATGTAGTATCATATAGATAATTCTGAAGATCCATTTTTATAGAAAAATATGTATGTATTTAATTATATTTCCAGACAGTTTCGACAATATAGCGTAAATGTTACTTTAGGTCGTGAGGTACCTTGGAGTTTGACAGTTGCTTTCTTACCTCAAACGTAGGCAAGAAAAGAGGAGTTACAACTAAAAATACCTACCAATTCCATTGACTAAGGTTGAGTTAAGGTCGAGATTACGACTTAAAAGATGGGTGTTAATAGTTGTCGACAGAACTGAAACGTTTCTATAAACTTTAACTATAAGTCATCACTGGCAATTCACACTCCAGACACACATTGGTCAAAGACCTTCGTCTTGAGATGATCTTGGGACATTATGATACTCTCATCCAATGCCATAGTAATCCAATACAGACGGGTTAAAAACGTTAAGTGTTTCCATTTCCAGGTAAGGAACCCTAAAAACTTACGTTTTCGTCGGTAATGACTAACAATGCAGCACACTATGGCTGCAATAAAGATGACCAGGCAGACTCCGATGCCAGTTCCTACGGAGATCCAAAAATCTGGAAATATGTGTATCTCTATTATACACAAAATTGGTATCGGGACGAGACGACCCCACCAACCACTAGCGGAAGAGTTCTCTTCTAGTAGAAGAGAGCTCCAGTGACGGAGCTCGCGGGCGTAGGCACCACCGCATTACCTGATTTACTTGCCGCTAAATGGTAGTGTTCAGCACTATCGTGTTCCGGTCAGGTGGTAATGTACGGCCCTGTAATTTCCGGCACAGAGGCATAACACCTTAGGCCTCAGGAGTGGTAACGCATTTGCATTTTGACCTTGGTCTTTGTGTGGGTGTCTATAGGCTGCAGTCATCACTTAACATCAATGTAAACTGCATGCTTGTTTGCCACTTCAATTACATAAAAAAAAAAAAAAAAAAAAAAAAAGAGAATTCTTCCGCAAGTTTTTTTTTAATGTAATGGAGGTGGTAAACATATCGGAGCAGCATTGCGACGTCGCAACAACAAGTTGTAAAGCGCAGGTGCAACAAAAACATCAGAAAATAATCAATGTACCGCAATAATGAAGCCGCACCACTGACGTATTGAATAAAAAAAAGATCCGGATGAATTGAGAACCTCCTCCTTTTTTCGAAGTCGGTTAAAAATGGGCAAGCTCATTGCTGCAAGGGATGGTCATATCGTCACGTGCGTTTTGAGTAGTCGGATGTATTACTTTGTCATTTACTAGTTATTTTTTATTTTTGTGGATGTATTTAATTGAATCTTGAAAGCGATCGTTTTGTTGTTATTAACATAATAAACCGCAATGAAAGATCATGGTTTAATTCGTGAAAGCAACCCCTCCTCTTATAAACATGCATGCAGTACACATCGATGTTAAGTGATGACTGCAGACATCTACATAAAAACCAGAGGTCAAAATGCAGATGCGTTGCCACCCCTGAAACCTAAGTTGTTATGTCTTTGTGATAGTTATTACGGGGCCATACATTACCATTTATCCGGAACACGATAGTGCTGCTTGTAAAAGGGGAAATGAGACATTCTACTGATATACTTGTTTACATTAGTATATATGTTCCAACAGGGCGATCAGTAAATGAGAAACCAGTACGATCGCCAATCCGCATGCCAAGTGTGGCGTTTATTGACTCCGGCGGCCTAGAAGAGTCATGGCCCCGCGGCTGGCGTAGATCGGAAGCTTTTACGCGATATGGGCGCGGTCGGGTGTGTGATGGGTGACCGCTAATGGCAAATTAAAGTGCGCGTTTCCGATTTCAGAGGGCACGTTAAGCCGTCGGTCCCGGTTTCTATCGATAGATAGCAGTCGGAGGCCTTATCGCCGGTTTGAAAACATCCGACAACGGGTTGGCCATGAACCCTTATCTCCACCAATCCGCTTTGGAGCAGCGTGGTGGAGTAAGCTCCAGGCCTCCTCCCAAGAAGGGGAGAGACTCGTGCCCAGCAGTGGACCGTATCAAGGGTTGCCATTATTAATGGCGGCCCCTGACAGATGAGTAGAGTGACCACGCGAAAACTTCAACGTACCATTACTAGCTATGACTATGACGTTATGAAAACTGCGCGTAAGGGGTAGGTAATATTCAAGAGAAAAACTATACTAACTGCCTCGGTAGCCTAGTGGCAGCAGGCTACTACTACTCTGAGGTCCTAGGTTCGATTCCCGAGAAGGGGGTTAGCAGAGATAATGGTGTAAAGTCCTTTTTATCTCTGGTTCTATTGGGATTTTACCATTTTCTGGAAGTTTGGTAATGTGTCCAAAACGTTACCAGCGAAACGTAGGTGTTTGCATGAATGTTTGAATGCATGCATTTACCTACCCCTTCGAGGATTACAAGCGTGAAGTTACGTGGTAACATATCCTTTTAGTTTTTAAATTAAAAAATCTGTTTTTACCTTTAGCGTTGTGTAATCACCGTTCTAATATTTTTTTTGTATGTATGTATGTATCTTCACGCCAGGTCCCTAACGGGGTAGGCAGAGAGTGTAGAGCGCCAGACATCCCGGTTCTGACAAACCTCTCGTGCCTCGTCTACCTTCATCATTCTCTTCATACATGCACGCCGATTCCTAAGACTTTTGACCCCACCATCAGACAGAACTCGACCTATTTGGTCATGGTAGGTCAGCCTTGGTCTTCCTGGGCCTCTGCAACCATCCACATTCGCATTGTATATCTGTTTAGTCATTCGCTCATTCGACATTCTTTCTATATGCCCGAACCATCGGAGCATGCCTTTTTTCATTTTTACACCGATACTATAATATATTTTTTTTAATAAGAGGAAAATGTTCTTGCCCTGACCACTCACTACGCCAGGCGTGCCATACCGCCCGGGAGGGAGCCATGGGCACACAGTTCGGCCCCGGGAGAGCGGGAGCGTAAATAAGTATTTATACTTACATGTGGGTGGTTCGCTAGTACTAGGAGCATCAGCCATGGCATTAATTGTGCTGTCTGAAAAAAGAAAGTGATTATGTAGTATATCATTTCAATTTGGTATGGGGTGGTCTGTCGCACAGTGAACCACGTTTTATTATAACTTGCAAAGTACCTATATCTACGTTTTATAGGTTTCATGCTTTGTGTACTTGTATGTGGTTAAAATTTAAATACGAAGATGACAAAGCTTGTCGTTTAAAAAATTATAATTGGTTCACTGTGTACTAAGATGTATTATGTTACACATTGCACCAGCACTCACTTTGCAGTGAACCACGGAGTTTTATCAAAAGAAAACAAAACAACAAAAATTATAAGAAAATATGTATTTGTTTTTATTTAGATATATTTTTTCAGAACTATGTGCGAGTATATTCGCATTGAAAAGGTAATGTTAAGATTTGAAATATTATCTAGAGTACCTAATGAATTTTCTAGTAATTAAAATATTTTAGTTCTCCTTCTCTTTAATATTTTTAATGCCTCCCGTACTTTTTCTACATAGTGTGTATGTGTATACCAATGTGAAGTTATATTCCGTTAAATACTTACTTGGTGTGCTCGAAGGATCCACTTTATTCATATTGTGACCTAGAAACAAAATTGTAAATAAGGTCATAACCCTACGTGTTACATTTTTGTGTGCGCGTGTAAAAACACGTTACTGATAGATGTCTGTATAATAGGTAATCGTTTGTATATAATACTATATTTAAAGGTAGGCGTTTATATATAATTTTAGCCGAGTGTCCGGGATGTGGTAATGTTATGTTTTGAACTACAGCCCACAGCACAGTACAAATATGAACAGTATGGAAACTACGTACAAAACGTTCGAAACGGCACACTAACACAAACATGCGCATCGACGCTCGATGAAGCAAGTGACTCAGTACTGCAGCACCGCGAGTACCGCTTAGAGGCCTCGTCGATGCGCATGTTTGTGTGAGTGTGACGTTTCAACGTTTTGTACGTAGTTTCCACACTGTTCATATTTGTACTGTGGTCATAGTATTGTTTATTTTCGGCAGCCCCTTCAAGTTATACAGGTTTGAAGTAATATTACGTTAAATAGTTTAAACACTAACTTGGTGTGTTTGGAAGAGGAACCACGGGAGCTGAAAACAAAATCGTGATTCATCATCGTGACCAATCATTCAAATAAGTTATTGAAACAGTGATTTCCGTAACACGTCTACTTTACGAACTATAGTTTTTATGTATACATAGGTACGTTTAAGTTTTAAGCCACAGTATTTGGTTCACTGTTGCCTCCTTCATATTGTTAGAACAAATTAAAATATAATTAAAGTGTGTATTTAGCTTAATTTAGGAGGTACTACAAATTAGTACTTTTTCAAAAATATATTCTCATTGAAATTTACAAAAAACAAATTGACATAAATATCAGTCTTTTGGTAACAAAATATTTTATGTGGATATTTTTAAGCCACATTTCCTCCTATCTATTCACTTACCATCAACACGAACGCTACCTATACTTGTTTACGACTTTAACGTAAAATTTCGTTGATTGCAGCCTATAGACACTTACACAGAGACCAAGGTCAAAATGCAGATGCATTACCACTCCTGAGGCCTAAGGTGATATGCTTCTGTGCCGGAAATTACAGGGCCTTACATTACCACCTGACCGGAACACGATAGTGCTGAATACTACCATTTAGCGGCAAGTATATTAGGTAATGTTAGGTATATAAGGTAGTTTTTTAAACTTGGCTCATGTCATGTCATGGCAAATATATACTAACTTGGTGTACTTCGAGGAGGACCCGCGGGAGCTGGAAACAAAATCGTGATTGATATAACACATATATACATAACATTCAAATAAGTTATTGAAAGAGTACTTTACGAACTATAGTTTTTATTACGTTTAAGTTTTAAGCCACAGTATTTGGTTCACTGTTGCCTCCTTCATATTATTACTTTATTGTTATTAATACAAATATGAACAGTATAGAAACTACGTACAAAACGTTCAAAACGGCACTCTCACACAAACATGCGCATCGACGCTCAAGTAGCGAGTGACTCGGAGTCTCGGAGCAGCAGCACCACGAGAATCGCTTAGGGGCCTCGTTGATGCGCATGTTTGTGTGATTGCGCCGTTTCAACGTTTTGTACGTAGTTTCCATACTGTTCATATTTGTACTGTGACTGAGGGGCCCTGTCGACCGGATAGTGTAATAAGCGGCAACCCGGCGCGAGGCCACGCCCATCTGCCGGACCCTGAATAATGACGCGGTATTCAGGGAGTTTATCTATGGTAGTATTTCTATGGAGTTGTTCGAAATTTTCGAGTAAAATACATTTGGTGGACTATTACTCACAAACTTGCAAGGCCAACTTTGGGTCAAGATTTTTTTTTTATGTGATGGAAGTGGCAACAAGCATGCAGCTCACATTGACGTTAAGTGATGACTGCAGCCTATAGACACCCACACAAAGACCAAGGTCAAAATGCAGATGCGTTACCACTCCTGAGGACGAAGGTGTGGGATGCCTCTGTGCCGGAAATTACAGGGCCGTACATTACCACCTGACCGGAACACGATAGTGCTGAACACCATAATTTAGAGGCAAGTATATTAGGTAATGCGGTGGTGCCTACGCCCACGAGCTCCGTCACTGGAGTTCTACCACCAGTAAAAACCTAGCTTTACTTCGGGCAGGCTCAAGGCTTACTGAGGCAGTTATAGATCATTACGTATATATGTATATTCACGCCAGGTCCCTCACGGGGTAGGCAGAGAGTGTAGAGCTCCAGATATCCCGGTCCTGACATACCTCTCGTGCCTCGTCTACCGTCATCATTCTCTTCATACATGCACGCCGATTCCTAAGGCTTTTGACCCCACCATCAGACAGAACTAGAACTATTTGAGATCATTACTTACGAGTGTTATTTGAACATGGTAAGTCGTCTTTGAATTCCGTTGCCTTTATTTTGCATACGTGGTGACCTTCCGACCAGAAGAGCTCGAGCGGCCCTGGTATTGTCTGAAATAATAAGGTTATTAAAAAAAATGTGTTTGACGTTGAGCAGAATTTGAAGCTTCAACCAAAAACACACCGCGGACACTCCGCCAAAATTCCATACAGAATCAGAAAGTAATTTATTCATTTAGGGCAGTGATTCCCAAAGTGGTCTATATCGACCCCTGGGGGTCTATGACAAACTGAAAGGAGTCGGCGTCAGCGAAAAAAAATTTGGGGGTCCATGAAATGAAAATGGGGGTCCACGATAATGGATCTCAACACATACACTGATAGTACCAATTTACTAACATCATACCAGTGATTCCCAAAGTGGTCCATGGGAGACTCGATGGGTCTACGTAGGCGTGAATAAAATTTGGACATATGGGAATGTGATATAAATGTGGCAAGGGGGTCCACGGACACCAGAAAAAAAGTGAAAGAGGTCTACAAGAAAAAATAGTTTGGAAACCTCTGATTTAGGGTGACAGGCACCTCTTATGACACGTCAAAAACAAACAAAATAAATTAAAGTGTATAACAATTGCTAAATACATGTTAAACAAGAAAAAAAAATATGTGTAGTCAAGAATATCACTAAGATAAAACTAAATATAAATACTAATGTAAAAAGTATATCAGTAGAATGTCGCATTCCCCCTTTACAAACTGATAACAAAGAGTAAAAAGAAAAGAAAAGGAGTCATTCTTTGTCATTCACCGGCAGGGGAAAGTCTGCGTTGAAACACAAACGCTTAATTTGGTTATCTATTATCATAGAGCAACACCGGAGGGGAGTAGCCATATGCAGGCTTTCCCAAATGGGCCTATACCTGTCGCCTAGATGTTTAAATGTGTGCGTGTAATTGTTTCTGTATTTTGATAAAGTCAAGGTATGAGTTTCGTAGTAATAGACGATTTTTGTAGCGTGCGTGTGTGTCGCACGCATTTTCCCCCGCAAAAAAATGACAGACGGCTTTGCATCGGTAATACACGTGTATTACCGATGCAAACGTAACGTGAACGTTTACGTGACGTGAAGTTAAGAAGTATTAGAACTGCAAATTCTATTTATTATTTTTTGTATGGTAAAAAATAATATTGAATTAGAAAAAGTTGTATAACAAAAGTGTTAGTCTTGATGAGCCAAAGCCTCCCTTTAACAATTATGCGCTGGTTACAAATAACCCAGTATATTAAAAAACGTTTATTTACAACCGGGGGCGTGAGAAATAAAATTAAAAATACTTACAGTAGCTAGCAGTTTTTCCAGGGGGTAGCTTTGCTGACTTTTGCCGCATCTTAAAAATAGGATAAAATTTGTATCAAACAAAAGTGAAACGTTATTCAGACCTGTGAGATAAATGCATAAGCGCGTCCACGCGCTCGCTTTGTGTGGACGTGCCTCGGTTAGCACGCACCATAGAGCAACGCGGCCCACCGGTCGCAGCGGACCGGAGGGGAGTAGCCATAGCGTGTATTACCGATGCAAAACAGTCTGTAATTTTTTCGGGTGGAAATGCGTGCGACACACACGCACACTACAAAAATCGTCTATTACTACAAAGCTCACACCTTGACTTTAACAAAATTAAGAAACAATTTCACGCATACATTTAAACATCTAGGCGACAGGTATAGGCCCATTTGGGCTTGTACTTTGACAAAGGGGAAAGCCTGCATGTGGCTACTCCCCTCCGGTGTTGCTCTATGATGCAGAATTATACTTGAATGGTGCCTACCTGGTGGAACACGTTATTTAATGTCATAGAGCAACACAGGCCACCGGCCTCGGCTGACCGGAGTGGGAGTAGCCATATTCAGGCTCTCCCTCTGTCAAAGTACAAGTATAGGTCGCGCCACGTAAAAAGAACGCTGGAAGAAAGTAGAAGGGATGTGTTCGCGCATCGGTACACTCGCGCACGAAAGTACTAGCCCTATTGGTTTATTTTTGATCTAGCTTTCGCTTGCGGTTTCGTGTATTGGTAGGCAGATTGAAAACTATATTACATAGAATAACATAAAATGAAATAAAAACACATGACAGCTTGACCGCCAGCGTTCTTTTTACCTGGCGCGACCTATACAAGTGTTCCTACGCCTGTCGCCCAGCCAGATGTTTAAATGTGTGCGTGAAATTGTTTATGTATTTTGTTAATGATTTTTGTGGTGTGTGTGTAGCATACGTAGTTCCCCCGAAATATGTACAGACTGTTTTGCATCGGTAATAAACGCTATTCTAAGGCTGTTCCCCTCCGGTCCGCCGCGGCTGTTGGCCCGTGTTGCTATATGTTCAAAATGTTTTTTTAGTAATGGTAGTGGCAAATAAGCATACAGTTCACATTGATGTCAAGTGATGACTGCTTCCTAAAGACACCAACACAAAGACCAAGGTCAAAATGCAGATGCGTTACCACTCCTGAGGCCTAAGGTGTTATGCCTCTGTGCCGGAAATTACAGGGCCGTACATTACCACCTGACCGGAACACGATAGTGCTGAACACTACCATTTAGCGGCAAGTTTATTAGGTAATGCGGTGGTGCCTACGCCCGCGAGCTCCGTCACTGGAGCTCTACCACAAGTTAAATTATACTTACACTAGCTCTACGTCGGTTAGTGGAATTTGTTTATTTGTGGCGATTCTAAATACATTGTTTCGAAAACCATCGCATTCTATTGTAACAGTACAGATGACTCTATCGTTATATTGTTGTATTTCATATTCCACCAGCCCTTTGTTAACACGTTTGCTTACTGGAACAAAAATAACACACGCTAGTTTAAAAATATTATCAAAAAAAAACCGGCCAAGTGTGTATTGAGACACGCGCAATGTAGGGTCACGTTTTCCCAAGTAGGTACATTTTATAAGTTAACCTGGGGCACAGTAAATAGATACAAACAGTATGGAAAGTAAGCCCATGTTATAAAATATTTACCTACACTTCATTGAAACAACAGGGGTGTCACTAAATTTTTTAAATAATGGTGTTATTATTTTTGCATTTACTGACGTTTACTCAATCGTATTGGGATGTTGACTATTTTTTATTGGTTACCCTGTAATAGTATTTGAATAGTATTTGATTCGAAGGGTCGCGGGTTCGATCCCCGCACCGGAATAAATATTTGTATGGCCTACAGATATTTGTTTCGGGTCTGGGTGTTTGTGTATGTGTTGTATGTGTACAAAGGCACCCACCCGGTATTTTTTACATACATAAGTAGTCATAAAAAAAACAAACATATGCTATAAGAAATTAAAAAATAGTGCGCCGCCGGCAGCGGGAACAGGGTCCAAGCTATCGGTGGTTAGGGTCACGGAGACAGGAACCTCCTCACTATACATGCCGTGCCGAGGAGTACCGCCTTCTGTATTTGACTCATGATCCAACCTTGATCTTATTATTATTATAGTTTTAAGTACGGCAGACAGTTTAATTTTGATATAACTTGTAGATCTTTGTTTTTTGTTTTGTCTTAAAAATAACAAAACTGAGTGCTAATTACTTGGGTGTTTTTTATAGTTCTGACGACAGTACAATCTGTGGAATACTGCAACGAGTTGTCGAGACCGGGCGAGTTTCTCTTCCCCTCACCCACTCGGGTAGGCAGGATAATAAATAGCTACCCCGACAAACTTCGTATCGCCTTAGAGGTATAAACAAATTAACTGTCCAAAAAATCGAAAAAAAAAATGGTGAGAATCACCCTTACCATTTAGGGATATAAAAAAAGACTACAACCGTTTCTCATACACACAAAATTTCATAGTGATCGGTCTAGCCGCTGCGGAGGAGTATTGTTACAAACACTGTCACACGCGATTTTTTTTAATATGTTAGATATTATAACAATACATCATTCTTGCCTTTCAAAATCACCAGGAAGTTTAAAAAACGATAGCTCCGGTTTTGATGATGCAGAGTTCAAACAGTCGTATACCACGCAATACGCTCGTGGCATCTTTAAAACACTCTTGGAAATAAAAACAAATCGCAACGTGACCGCTCGTCTCGACGCGACACTCGCTACTGTAGCACTGCGAGAACCGCTTAGAGGCCTCGTAGATGCGCATGTTTGTGTGAGTGTGCCGTTTTGAACGCTTTGTATGTAGTTACTTTACTGTTTACAATCTATTTACTGTGCCTGGGGTGCGACCGCCTATCGACATTGCTATTGTCGTTGTCATTGCTGTCAAATTTTCATGTCGTTTTTTGCTTTAACTGAATAACAATAATCGAAATAATCTACCATTATCGCTTGTTTATAACCTATGAAAATGAGGACATCAATCAAATTATCAATACTGCTTTTAAAGGAGCTACAAATCGATATGAATATTTGACAGCAATGACAATGCCAACAGCAATTTCGGTAGGCGGTCGCATCCCAGCTGTGCCCAGGACTTCTGGACTTATTACACGACATGATATTTAGGGTCCGATAGCAAGGGTCAGGGTAGTGTCATAACATATTTGGACGACCAGAGCGGCCCGGTCACCTCACGCCCTAACTACACACAGTACGAATATGAACAGTATGGAAACTACGTACAAAACGTTCAAAACGGCACACTCACACAAACATGCGCATCGACGCTCGAGTAGCGAGTGACTCGGAGACGCTTAGGGGCCTCGTTGATGCGCATGTTTGTGTGATTGCGCCGTATCGACGTTTTTAAAGTAGTTTCCATATTGTTCATATTTTTACTGTGACTAAGTTAGGGCCCTGTCGACAGGATAATGTAATAAGCGGCAACCCGGCACGAGGCCACGCCCATCCTTTCTGCCGGACCCTGAATACCGTGTCGTGATGTTATACCTATAACCTTTAGCCTTCCTCGATAAATGGACTATCTTACACAATTTAAAAGATTTTTTCAAATCGGTCCAGTTCCTGAGATTAGCGCGTTCAAACAAACAAACTCTTCAGCTTTATATTATTGCTAGCGGCCCGCCCCGGCTTTGCGCGGGTACTATTCATCTGAGCGTGAAAGCATTCCTCGATAAATGGGCTAGGTATCTAACACTGACAGAATTTTTCAAATCCTACCAAACAAACTTCTTTTTTTTTATGTTATGGAAGTGGCAAACAAGCATGCAGTTCACATTGATGTTAAGTGATGACTGCAGCCTATAGACACCCACACAAAAGACCAAGGGCAAAATGCAGATGCGTTACCACTCCTGAGGCTTAAGGTGTTATGCCTCTGTGCCGGAAATTACAAGGCCGTACATTACCACCTGACCGGAACACGATAGTGCTGAACACTACCATTTAGCGGCAAGTACATTAGGTAATGCGGTGGTGCCTACGCCCGCGAGCTCCGTCACTGGAGCTCTACCACCAGTAAACTCTTAAGCTTTATAATTTTATATAGCAGAGAAATAAAGCATAGAATCATAGAAGTATAGTGAAGCGCGTATAACCCCGCTGCCGGTGTAGATCGGAGGCGATCTACTCGGTTAAGCGATACGGGCGCGGTCGGGTGTGAGATGGGTGACCGCTAGTGGCAAATTAAAATGCGCGTTTCCATGCTTCGTAGAGCATATTAAGCCGTCGGTCCCGGTGTGCTATCGATGTATAGCAGTCGTTAATAATTGTCGGAGGCCTTATGGGGAGGTTTGAAAACATCCGACAGCGGCTTGGCTACTAACCCGTATTTCCACCAACCCGCATTGGAGCAGCGTGGTGGAGTAAGCTCCAGGCCTCCTCCCAAGAAGGGGAGAGACTCGTGCCCAGCAGTGGGACGTATCAAGGGTTGCCATTATAAAGAAGATAGTATTAGATAGAATAGATTGACTCCTACTTGTAAAAGTCGAACAGTCCCACTTGTAAAAACGAAGCGAGACAAAACATTGCACAATTTACAGCAAAGACTGATGAGTGCCTTACTTTAGGTACCATCGTGACCGGCCTGGACCTAATCTGCCCACCCTATAGCTACGCTACCCCCTTCTATATCACTGGCTGGCGACGCTCTTGGTTGAGTCTATTTGTATAATTAGCTGTGATAGTTTTCCTTTTAAATTCTTACTTACCTATTATCAGTGTGATTTTTTTACCTTTTTTTATACAATGCCACCTTTGCAATCAAGCATGCAGTTCACATTGATGTTAAGTGATGACTGCAGCCACCCACACATAGACCAGAGGCCGAATGGTCAGTGAAAGAAGTACATATCTATTAAAATATAAAAATCAGTTGCTGTTCGTTAGTCTCGCTAAAACTCGAGAACGGCTTTACCGATTTGGCTATTTATGGTTTTGAATTATTTTTAGAAGTCCAGGGAAGGTTTAAAGGGTAAGAATATATGAAGAAATTGAAGGGAAATAGTAAAAACCACAATTTCATGTTTCCATACAAATAGTCCGCATCTATCAAACCTTTGACACATTATTTCATTGTGAGGCAATACGAAGTTTGCCGGGTCAGCTAGTTAAAAATAAAATGTATCAATTCGGACAAGTGTCCGAATAATTTGTGTCCGAGTCGTCAGCTACCATAAAACTAATTATACTTACCCGCACACTTATCTAGACTGTATATCACATTTAATAGGGTTAAAAAGAGGTATATTGTTCTAATCATTTCACTTATTTCGACATTCGATCACACACACACACTTACTTAATGGGAAACCTTATTACACGCTCCCATCACATCATTCGGGGAGGACATCACGGAATTTTGACGTGTAGGGTGACCACAATGTTTGGGTGATTCTTCACTAAGTACAGTACGCAGCAAATATTGCACATCGACCTTAGAATAAGTATTAATACTACGTATAGAATGGACACTTCGACATCCCACCTGATTCCTCCTCTTGCAGCCCGCACCTCCCCTTGAGTCCTATTCCGAAAGCCTCTCGTGCTGAGGTTGCGAGCGGGCAACTGTGTGTGAGCGAGTAAAAACACGTCCTGATTGATGTCTCGGAGGACACTCGGCTAAAATACCATACAAACGCTTATTCTGGTTACCTAATGTGTACTAGGTAACCAGAAATGAGAGAGACTTCGAATAATTTCGGCTGTGTAGAGTGATTTCTTTCACACAAAACCTTTTTAACGTTTGTCGACCATTTTGATCAAGTTTTAACCAATACCGGATTTTACTATTTTTATTCGATAACTATTAGCCCGTACGTAGGCAGTGTGCAGCAGAGTTAAGTTAAAACGAAGTTCTACGAACTCGATATTAGCCGATTGTCTCTTTCTTAAGCTCGATGTGTAACATTTCTTGATAATCACTTTATGGTGTTAATTTGACTTGACCAGAGAATATGTAATAATACTGCGTATAGAATGGACACTTCGACGTCCCGCCCGATTTCCCCGCATCACCCAACCTCCTAAACTCATATGGGCGACGGTTGGTATTTTCTATGTGCTACGCACACAGGTGCACGTGTAAATATACGTCACTGATCTGTCTGTCTGTCTGATCTGTCTGTGTAATAGAGACAATTTATCAAATTAAGGGTTTGTATGGAATTTCGGCGGAGTGTCCTCGGTGTGCCCTTAGGGAGAGATCGCTCGATAACCCTGAAACCCGTTTTAGTCACCTCTTACGATAGGTACGGGATACCGTAGCTTAACCCACTTATTCATAAACGTACGTTAGATACGTTTTAGCTATAGAATGCTTTGTCTTTGTCAGTTGAATTGTCAAATGTGCAGGATAGAGAAAGACAAAGGAGAGATTTGCAACACTTTAGTTAAAATACGTTTATGAATAAGGGGGTTATTCTTTAAGGGCGGCACTATAGGGCCCGTTCACTCCTCTGGTTTAAGTTGTTTTGCCTCTATGGCAGTTATTACTTTGTCTCACAGCAGTCCTCAATTAGTCGCTAGCAAGGACACACTAGCTTGACGTATATTGTCATGTAATGATTGGACCAATAATTTAGTAACAGGATAATAATATTTTTCCTGGTTCATTGGTTATTTATGTGATTATGTGCAATCAAATACATATTTTCGAAACAATTCATTACAAATAATTTAAAAAAGTCAAGCTTTCTGGAAGTAGAGTTCAAAGTTTAGGAGCTGGAAGGCGTAGGCACCACCGCATTACCTATCTGCCGCTAAATGGTAGTGTTCGGCACTATCTTGTGTCGGTTGGATGTTAAGTTTTTTTTACTGGTGGTAGAGCACCAGTGACGGAGCTCGCGGGCGTAGGCACCACCGCATTACCTAATATACTTGCCGCTAAATGGTAGTGTTCAGCACCATCGTGTTCCGGTCAGGTGGTAATGTACGGCCCTGTAACAGGCACAGAGGTATAACACCTTAGGCCTCAGGAGTGGTAACGCATCTGCATTTTGAGCTTGGTCTTTGTGTGGGTGTCTATAGGCTGCAGTCATCACTTAACATCAATGTGAATTGCATGCTTGTTTGCCACTACCATGAGATATAAAAAAAACTATGGCCCCGTTTTAACTATCACAGAGACGTAACAACTAAGGTCTCAGGGGTGGTAACTTGGTGGTAATGGAAGTGGCAAACAAGCATGCAGTTCACATTGATGTTAAGTGATGACTGCAGCCTATAGACAGGACACAAAGACCACGGTCAAAATGCAGATGCGTTACCACTCCTGAGGCCTGTTACGTCCCTGTATTAATAATAACGGGGCCATACATTACCATCTAACTGGAACACGATAGTGGCGAACACTATCTTATGGGGCAGATAGGTTAGGTAATGCGGTGGTGCCTGCGCCCTCGAGTTACCACCAGTAAAGCCTTCCTAAGGTCGATGTGCAATATTTATATTTATATCTTGTACTTTCGAGACCGCAAACTACCCACGGTAAGCAAATGTTGACGTATGAGGGAATTTAATAAATTACCGTCAAAATAAAAAAACGGGACACCTAAATGCATTCAAATTAAAATTATCTAGCCATTTAAAAGTTTGGGAGGTTGTTATTAAAAAAAAAACGTAACTTCACGCCTGTAATCCCCGAAGGGGTAGGCAGAAGTAAATGCATGCATTCAATCATACATGCAAACACCCACGACTCACCGGTTACGTTTTGGCCCATGTAACAGGTGGCGAACCTGTTGCCATCTCCGGGCACATTACCAAACTCCGGGGTACTGGGAAACTTCCAGAAAATGGAAAAATCCCAATAGAAGCAGAGATAAAGGATTTTAAACCGTTATCTCTGATAGTCCCCGACCCGGGAATCGAACCCAGGACCTCCAGCGTAATAGTAGTGGCCTGCTACCACTACGCTACTGAGGCAGTTATTAACAATATTATTTAAACTATCTAATTTTATAGTGATAACTCCAAATCTAAAGTTGCACTATGTGTGTTTTGTGCGAATGCGTGAACGACATCAAATTAAAAAAAAAATACGTTATTTTTCTTCTCATGTCGGTGATTTTTATAATATTTTATGAGAATAAAGTATCTTTTAACCTATATTTCTTGTTGGATTAAGTATTCATTACATTCAAGTTTTGTCCACTTACTTAATTATTCGAATAGAAATAAATTAAGTTAATGTAAACTACGCAATGAACTTAAAGGTCGTGGACTATGTTAAGTGAGTAAATTAAAAACAAAACTACAGTCTAGATTTTTTTTTAATTTTAATTCCAAAGGAGACGTTCTAAAATGTATGGAGCTTGGGCCCGCACCATGTACACTATATTGAGAGATGAAGCATAAAATACTTAATCATTTTCAGCTATTCAAATCGTTTAATAAATCTTCAATTATTTGTCGTAAGTTTATTTCGAAAACAAGAATGTCATAGTAGCGATATGACAACATATTGCTGTCATACAAAAATTACCTTTAATAAATATTTCCGACAAAAAAACAAAGATTCAAATTATTTTTTGAGTATTTTTCCACGATTCTGCGTATTTTTCTCTATCTTTTGATATAGTGTACAAGGTGCGGGCCCGACGTGGAACTTCTCCTTTAAAACTGTGTCATCACATAACTATTTCCTTATTACATACTGTTTTTAATTTTTAAAAAATAATAAATACTTGGCATATAAAGTTAAATATTCAATTTCATGATTCTATTTTGCTTCTTCTGGTACTTCTTCTGTCTCCTTCTTTTCTGCTGCTAATTTTGCGTCTTCCTCTTCTTTGCTGGCCTGAGAACAAGCACAATACAAATAAAAAAAAACCAGCCATGTTTTTTTAATGTAACGAAGATGGCAAGGCAAACAAGCATGCAGTTCACATGAATGATAAGTGATGACTGCAGCCTATAGACATCTACACAAAAATCAGAGGTCAAAATGCAGATGCGTTGCCACTCCGGAGACCTCAGGTGTTATGCCTCTGTGCCGGGAATTACAGGGCCGTACATTACCACCTGACCGGAACACGATAGTGCTGAATACTACCATTTAGCGGTAAGTATATTAGGTAATACGGTGGTGCCTACGCCCTCGAGCACCGTCACTGGACCTCTACCACCAGTAACCAGTAATTATCGTTTCTTGGGGAGTTAACTTTTTTTTTTTTTTTTTTTTATGTAATTGAAGTGGCAAACAAGCATGCAGTTCACATTTATGTTAAGTGATGACTGCAGCCTATAGACACCCACACAAAGACCAAGGTCAAAATGCAAATGCGTTACCACTCCTGAGGCCTAAGGTGTTATGCCTCTGTGCCGGAAATTACATTGCCGTACATTACCACCTGACCGGAACACGATAGTGCTGAACACTACCATGTAGCGGCAAGTAAATCAGGTAAAGCGGTGGTGCCTACGCCCGCGAGCTCCGTCACTGGAGCTCTACCACCAGTAAAAAAGACGTTAATACTTACAGCCTTCCTCATTTCCTCTTCCTTCTTCTTCTGCAGATCCTTGCTGACCTCCCTGATGAGGTACAGCTCCTGTAGCTGCTTTTCAGTAAGCGGATCGAAGACCCTGATCGGCGTCGCGTCGGGATCGTGGACTACTTCTAGAAATTTCCTATAACGCTCTTTCGTCTTAGCATATGGGTCGTTCGCTGGTTGTACTGGCATTTTGGATCCTAGAAAAATGACAATGTCGATCATGGATAGATTATCTAGTAAGGGGAGGGCACGACCCTGGGATTTTGGGATCAGACAGACTTTTATTTATTAATTTATTTAGGCTTTTTGCACAATCATGTACATAAGGCGGACTTAATACCAAGTGGTATTCTCTCCCAGCCAACCTTAGGGCCAAATAGAGCAGTCGAAGAGACTTTTACTGGTGGTAGAGCTCGCGGGCGTAGGCACCACCGGATTACCTAATATACTTGCCGCTAAATGGTAGTGTTCATCACTATCGTGTTCCGGTTTATCGCGGGACGCTGATGCCCTTTCTTCGTTGTTATGTTAACTATCGTCTTATTCGAATGGTTTGACCGCCATTGTACAGTTGACGGAAGAATTTTCTTAACAAAATTGATGGGCGGTGGGTCGTCACGTCTCGACGCCAAGTTTAGATATGTTATTGTAACCATGCATTTGCATTAATGAAACATTCACATAAAAACATGTTAAAATGATTGGTTTGACAGCAGTGCGAACGCTAGCACCAAAAAGACATTCATCGCAATACATACTTTAAATGCAACGAGTTGCGAAACGTCATCACGTTTAAGGTTTTTAGTGCAAACTAGGGGTAAGAATAATAGTAGAGAACATTTTTTTTATGCAATGGAATTGGCAATCAAGCATCCAGTTGTGTGACAATGATGATGCAAGTGATGACTGCAGCCTATAGACACACAATGACCAAGGTTAAAATGCAAATGCGTTACCACTCCTGAGGCCTAAGGTGTTATGCTACTGTGTCGGAAATTTCAGGTCCGTACATTACCACCTGACCGGAACACGATAGTGCTGAACACTACCATTTAGCGGCAAGTATATTAGGTTATGCGGTGGTGCCTATGCCCGCGAGCTCCGTCACTGGATCTCTACCACCAGAAGCATAAAAAAAAAGGAAATTGAATTACACTTCTAAGCAGTTTTACTTGGTACCTTTTTTCTATTTTTTTTCTCCACAAATCAATGTACCTATGCAACTTGCCGTGGGTCTTTTTTAGTACTAGATACATAGAGCAACACCGGAGGGGAGTAGCCATATGCAGGCTTTCCCCTCTATCAAAGTATTTATTTATTTTATTTATTATATCGCATGTCACAGGTCTGACAGATCTTTTAAAAAACACAAAAGTACAGGTGACGCCCTGTAAGGGCACGGCAAACATAAGGAGGCAACTAGCTGCCTTATTATAATTATTATTATAGCCTTTTTAAGGTAAGTACAAGCCCAAATGAGCCTATACCTGTCGCCTAGATGTTTAAATGTGTGCGTGAAATTGTTTCTGTATTTTGTTAAAGTCAAGGTGTGAGTTTCGTAGTAATAGACGATATTTGTAGTGTGCGTGTGTGTCGCACGCATTTCCCCCCGCAAAAAATTACAGAATGTTTTGCATCGGTAATACACGCTATGGCAACTCCCCTCCGGTCCGCCGCGACCGGTGGGCCGCGTTGTTCTATGACTAGGTACTATAAAATATGATATGTGACGCGGGATAAACTGCAATTCCGAAAGGGGGTGAAGCTAGAAAGAAATCTATGGACAATACCATTTTAAAAATTAGAACAAATATTCTTTCAAAGAAGAGTTTTTTTTTCTATTAAACTAGCTGTTCGTGAATTGATCACTTCCCTTCAAATTAAAATTGATATAAATATTTGTTATTTTGGTCACATTTTGCAACTTTTTTTTTTCAATAAAATCTATGTTGGTTGAAATATTTTTTTAAGTAGAGCTCATAATACGAAATTCAAAAATTTTACTGGTCATAAAAGCCAGAATATTCGATTTTTTATCGATACATATATTTTAGCCGGTTATTAGGTTTTGTCTTACAGTAAGGCTTCATCAAATATTTGGTTATCCATAGTGTTCAAAAAAAGTTTGAGAACCACTGTCCTAGAGAGAAGGAACGTGAATAACGCTCGTACAAAGTCGAGGGTGAGTTTTGGCGGGAACCTTGAAAGAGGCGTATGGTGCTCTTATTTTATTTAATTTTCTTGGTGTATTTTTAAGTTATATTGAATAAAGTTGGTGGCATTTTGTTTGATATAAGTTTATTACAGTGCCCGTGTATAGTGAAATAGAATAACAGTGCGAAAACACGACCTTTCAGGTTGCCTCCAAAACTTCATTGTAAATGTTTTGGTAAAGTAGCCATCGCTTTACTCGAATAACTTGAGTGTAACTCACTTGACTGACATATTATACTTGATAACTTATATACTTAATACTTACATATTATACTTGATGACTATATTAAACTAACTTTTACGCTGCTTAAATAAATACGAAATATCGTTTTACTTGACACTGGCAATATGCGTATAATAGCGATGCCATAAAAACAAAAAAAAAAACAAAAAAAAAAGTCGAGAGCAAAGTCTAGTGTAAGTATAAATTGACCCAGTGTTAATAAAAAAATATGATAATTAATAAAGAAGCAAAATCTTACCGCGTGCAAGTTACAAGAGTAGTAAATGAAGACTGAAAATAAAAATGTACCACCACATATTAAAATTTTTCTTTAACGTGTTCAAGTTGAGTCAGTTGTAAAGAACTTTTTATTTATCAATACATTTTAAAAATTATTAAGTACCTACTTGATACATGTATCGAGCTGCGACAACTACAAAATGTTTATTTTACCTATTTGTGCCTGTAATGCCTTTTCTTGTAAAAAATATCTGAACCTCAACCTGTAACCTCTGGATAACTAAGACAACCGATTTACCATTTTTCTACTACAATGCCAATTAACATGTATAGGAGGTATCCTTATCTCCTTTTTTTTTCGTTATCGAAGAAGTACGCTCATGTATTAACGGCGTACCTACCTAAAAGTACCAAAAATGTGTACAACCACTGTAGTTCAAATGTCACACTAATTATTGAAACGGTGATTTGCATTGGTATTTATTTAAAAAGGTTTTGTCAATGTAATTAATGTATTCACAGTATTTTTATGTCATTAAAATGACCTACAAGTATAAGGGGAAGTCGGGCAAAGTGGCCTCCCTAATAATAGGGTGGCAAGAGCGGATTCAGAGAATATGTAATATAATACTAAGTATAGAATGGACACTTCGACTTCCCGCCCGATTTCCCCGCATCACCAACCTCCTCTTCTCTTATAGGCGAAGGTTGGTATTTTCTACGTGCTACGCACACAGGTGCACGTGTAAATACACTTCACTGATTGATGTCTGTGTAATAGAGACCAAATTAAGCGTTTGTATGGAATTTTGGCGGAGTGTCCGCGGTGTATATTTAATAAATGCGTCAGATTTTTAAATAATAATTAATGTGGCACCCTTTAACATTAATTAATTTGTATATTAACAGAAATCACATATTTCATTAGGTATCAATATCAATCATTACCCTTTTAGCAAATAGCATAGAGCAATAGCAATTAGCATGCTGCCTGAAGACTCACGATTCACATGCTTATGAATTTAAGAAATAGCATTTATTACTATCGCTACCTACAACATTTGTTCTACGACTTTTTACAAATCTTGATATATAATATAACCCAAAAATTAAACAAAAATATTATGTTTTCAAAAGTTCAAAAGAGCATTACCGCCGCTGTGTCACCCCGAAGCCTATTATGCTTAGGCAAGGTGCAAACCTACGCTAAGAGTAAATATTTAGAAAGAAATCAATTTAGAGACAAAATAAATTGTATGGGATACTTTTAATTTAAAAAACTATGAAATTTAAAAAGTCGTATAACAAATGTTTTTAAGGATTGATGTAGAGGCTGCCTGCAAGAGATGATGCGCTAATTTCAAATAACCCTGTAGATATGGGACATATCTTGCGCCTTGTTGTGTACCTCACCTCCATCATATTTAACCCCTAAATACTTTACCCCGTAAGGAACTTAGCGTGAAGACACATACATACATGACAAATATTTTAGGCACTCAAAGCCGACAGGGAAAGCACTTTCCAACCAAGGTCAGGTAAAGTATTATAAAAATAAAAATAATAAAATACGCTTACACTCACAGCCCCACAGTAGGTATAAACCTGTGTCGTGGGTGCCGTTGTACACATACAACACATACACAAACACCCAGACCCGAAACAAATATCTGTAGGCCATACAAATATTTGTTCCGGTGCGGGGATCGAACCCGCGACCCTTCGAATCAAACGGTGGTTTCGCACCGCTGGACTAACCGGGTCGTATTGCACACATATTACATCTTACGAGTATAACGGCCTGGCCTAGATTAAATGAAAATTAATATTGTCTGACCAATGTTTAGCTTTTAAAACAGGACTTTGAATAAACAATATTTTATATGTTTTTAAGAATATACTCGTAGTTTTAACATATAAACATCTCAAATGAGCATTATAATTATTTAGAAGGCAAGCATACGCTATATGAACAACATTCGAAAGAAAGACAACAGCTGTACACTATTTAATGATCATTATATTAAATATCATTAATATTAATAAAAGCATTCAGGGTAATTACTGGTGTAACGTGTTGCCTGCAAAAGCGGGGCCACTTTACCAGAAACGGATAGTAACTTAAAAGATAAAATTAAAAGAGTAGGACCTTTCCTAGTGGTAGAGCTCCAGTGACGGAGCTCGCGGGCGAAGGCACCACTGCATTACCTAATATACTTGCCACTAAATGGTAGTGTTCAGCACTATCGTGTTCCGGTCAGGTGGTAATGTATGGCCCTGTAATTTTCGGCACAGAGGCGTAACACCTTAGGCCTCAGGAGTGGTAACGCATCTGCATTTTGACCTTGGTCTTTGTGTGGGTGTCTATAGGCTGCAGTCATCACTTAACATCAATGTGAACTGCATGCTTGTTTGCCACTTCCGTTAAAAAAAAAACACTTTGTATAGCAATATTTTTCCCCTCGAACTTACCCTGCAGCAATAAAGCATCGGAAAATTATTTGTTTTCCTCCACGACCTCTTTACTTGACTGGGCAACTTTAACCATCCTTCCCCTAGCTCACATTTATGGCCTTATTACACGACACGGTACTCAGGGTCCGATAGCAAGGGTCAGGGTAGTGTAATAACAGTTAGGGAGTTAGGGTCCCTAATTAGGGCGACCGGAGCGGCCCGGTCAGCCTAACGCCCTAACTACACACAGTACAAATATGAACAGTATGGAAACTACGTACAAGATGTTCAAAACGGTACACTCACAAACAAGGGTATCGACGCTCGAGTGGCGAGTGACTCGGAGCTGCAGCACCGCGAGAACCGATTATGCCGTTTCAACGTACGTAGTTTCCATACTGTTCATATTTGTACTGTGACTGAGTTAGGTCGACAGGGCTAGCCTGTCGACCGGATAGTGTGATAAGCGGCAACCCGGTGCGAGGCCACGCCCATCTGCCGGACCCTGAATACCGTGTCGTGTAATAAGGCCATTAATCATTAAAGTTAATACTGTAGTCTATAGACATCAACATAAAAAATAAAGGTCGCATTTAACGTTGCCAACACAAGACAATAGAAATGAATAGAATTAATTAATGTTGTTTAAAACCATGGGAAAGGCATGTCGCCGGTTTGTATAATATATTTACTACTGCATAGGTGCCTACACTGACAATAACTATACTTGTGCTAACACAAGTAATGAAAAATATGAAGATACTGTTATGGAACATTGAGCTGTATATGCGTTCTGTTTTCACTGGTCCAGTGATGAAGATGGCGGGAATTGGCTCCACCGCAGTATCTAATCTAATTGCCGCTAAATGGTGTGTTCAGCACTATCGTGTTCCGGTCAGGTGGTAATGTATGGCCTTGTATTTTCCGGCACAGAGGCATAACAATATAGGCCCCAGGAGTGGTCTGCATTTTGACATTGGTCTTTGTGTGGTCTATAGGCTGCAGTCATCAATTAACATCAATGTAAGCTGCATGCTTGTTTGCCACTTCCATTACATAAAAAAAACCATGAACTGTATGTTTGTATACCACTTTATGTACCTTAATCTCAAACTCAACATTTTTTTTAATCACTTGGAAATAATAGAATTTGTTTGTGATTAATGCGCAGAGTATACCCTCTCACTATAACGATTTCCTAGAAACCTTTTCTTCTCATTCTAAAATAGACGCTGTTTTAATTTCTGAGAGCTGGTTCAAGCCATCTCTCTCAAGTACGTCTTTTGGTCTCCCAGGGTTTGTCTTGCTGAGGAATGACAGAACCGGGAAGGGTGGAGGCGGGGTTGCCATATATCTTCGAAGTAGCATTCCACACACTATTCTCTCTTCTTCACCTTCTTTGTACAACGCTTCGGCGGAATATCTGTTTCTAGAAATCCAAGTGCATCACGTTAAGGTTCTACTTGGCGTGGTGTACTGTCCTCCTGGCACCGATTTTTATGCAGATCTTGAGCTGGTGTTGGATTCTTACTGTGCAGATTACACACATCACATCGTCATGGGTGATTTCAATGTGAATCTTTTAAATGTTACACCACAATCCTCCAGGCTTCGAAACATATTCGAGTCAGTCAATCTTTCAATTCTGCCTTCTGGTCCAACTCATCATAATCTCAACACTTCTGACACTTTGCTTGACTTGATTGTTACGTCTTCTCTTAATCGCGTAATCAAACACGGTCAAATACCGGCCCCTGGTTTTTCTCTTCATGATCTTGTTTATTTGGCGTATAAACTTAAATTACCTAAACCTAAGCCAGAAATAGTCTGGCTGCGGAATTTTAGCAGTATTAATTACGACTGCTTAAGAGCTGATGCTGCTCGCTTAGACTTCTTACCGGTTTATGATGCGTTGTCGGTTGATGAAAAACTTTCACACTTCAATTCTCATGTTCTGAAACTGTACGACGCACATGCACCGGTGAGGGCAGTCAGGTTGAAGCGGCCGCCTGCATCCTGGATAACAGCGGGTGTTCGCATGGCGATGAGGCGTCGAGATAGAACTTTCCGGGTCTTTAAGCGTGACAGGTGCGATGATAACTGGTGTTTGTATAAGGCTGCTAGAAACCGGTGTAACCAAATGGTAAGAGCAGCCAAACGTCGATACTTTTTTGATAAAGTTGCAGATTCCTCTACAACAGAAATATGGAAATTTCTGAACTCTCTAGGTTTCGGCAAAGCTGCCAAGCCTGTGGACACTAACCTTTTTTCTCCCAATACTTTAAATTCTTATTTTTCTCATGTCTTTCCCCTTAACTCTTCTATAAAAATAAGTACTCTGTCGGATATTTCTCTCTTTACTCAAACTTACACTGACTCTTTTAAATTTTCTAAAATCGATGTAGAGGACACCCTAAAAATTATTAACTCCATAAAATCCAATGCGATAGGCAGTGATGACATAAGTCGAATGATGATTATGCCTATACTCCAGTTCATTGTTCGCCCTTTAACTCATATCATTAATTATTCTTTAGAGTCGGGGGTCTTCCCTTTGATGTGGCAAAAAGCTTTTGTGGTCCCACTTCCAAAAGTTAATAACCCCCGCGAATTAAAGGAGTATAGGCCTATTTCAATACTACCGTTTCTCTCAAAAACCCTCGAAGCTGTTGTCCATAAACAGGTGTCATCTTACGTGCATGCAAACAATTTAATATCTTCGTTTCAATCCGGTTTTCGACCTGGGCACAGTACCACCACTGCACTTCTTAAGGTTACAGAGGATATTAGGACTGGCATGGAGGATAAAATGGTCACTATTTTGGTACTTATAGATTTCTCAAACGCATTTAATATGGTAGACCATGATATCCTCCTTGCTATTTTGAAACACTTTAATTTTGTCCCTGTAGTGGTTGAATGGTTTTCCTCTTACCTTAAAGATAGACAGCAAGCGGTTAGGGCCAATGGGGTGTTTTCTAATTGGTGTTATCTAAGTGCGGGTGTTCCCCAGGGCGGTATTCTGTCACCCTTATTATTTTCGTTGTTCATTAACATTCTTTCGACTATTTTGGACTGCTCTTACCATTTCTACGCTGATGACTTGCAACTATATTGTCAATCGAGTGTAGTAAATATTGATAGTGCTGTTCATAGGATTAACAGTAACCTTCATAAAATTAGTTCTTGGTCACACAAATATGGCATCCAAGTTAATCCTAATAAGTGCCAAGCCATTATAGTTGGTAGTTCACGCCAACTAGGGAAATTAAATTATAGTACCATCGCGCCTGTCCTGTTTGAAAATCAAATAATTTTACTTTCTACAGCTGTTAAAGATTTGGGTTTATATATTGATTCAACGCTAAGTTGGAGAGTACAGATCAGCGAGGTAAGTCGAGCCGTTTATGCCGCATTACATTCTCTGAACCGACTTAGAAATTTTCTGCCCATTGATACTAAGATTCGTCTTGTTCAGGCCCTCATTTTCCCCATTATTGATTATGCTGATGTGTGTTATTTGGATCTGAATGAGACCTTTCTAGACAAACTTGATAGATTAATAAATAATGCAATCCGCTTCATCTTTTGTCTTCGTAAGTTTGATCATGTCTCTTTATTTCGATCAAAACTAAATTGGCTCCCAGTTCGACAACGAAGACAAACACGGCTTCTTTCTCAACTCTTTTCTATTCTTTCAGATCCTTGTACTCCTTCTTATTTAAAGTGTAAATTTCAACATCTTTCATCTTCACACTCACTACAATTACGCTCTAGTGATTCTAACATCCTTTCCATCCCTCTTCATCATTCCGGCTTTATATCCAGCTCATTTGGCATTCAAGTAGTACGTTTGTGGAATGCTCTTCCGGAGGATATACGTCGACTCACTTCAAAAGCTGCTTTCAAAAAAAGAGTCAAAGCATACTTTCAATAATAGTAAGTATCAGCAAAATCATCATCTATTATAAGCATATGTATATATCTTTAACTATATATTTATGTACTATAATTTCATAATTTTAGTATTATATTTATATTCATAATATTCAGAATATTATCTAGATATGTATTTAAGTATATTTCATTATAATATGTACGTACTGTTGAGTGTATGTATTAAGTCATTTTTTTTTTCCTAATTATTCATTAATGCCGCCAACCAATCTTTCTACACTACCAATGGTTGACTGGTAGAGAGCGCTTTTAGCGTTAAGTCCGCCATTTGCTCAAATATTATGTATTTTGTGGCAATAAAGATTAAATAAATAAATAGATCAAATTACAAAATTAAAAATTAAAGCGAATAACTGATAGGTTGATTAATATGTCAAAGTAAACAAATTAAAATAAATAATGGTCCAAAAATACTTAATAATAAAAATAGGTATCAACAGAATGTTCTATACTCTCTTTTACAAATGGCTATCTTTTACAATCTAGTTCTCACAATATAAAATATTATACTTAATATAGATTAGTTTCTTAAATCAATTCAAGGTCGAATTCAGTAAAAAAATAACAGGTTTACCAGAAAGGCTGTGGCAGTATTAGAATAACGGAGATATATTTAATTTTCTGTATCACATGGTTATACGCACCATAGTTCTGCATTGATAGTTCTTTAGTACTACGTTGTGGTTGTTAGAAGACCCTTAATGATCCTCCGCCAGAAGATCGTTCAGGTTGAAGGTGGTGCTCTCGTCTAAAAATGCTGTCTTTCCCAGTATCTCCTCAGTCATCTCTGATATCAATGTTAGTGGCAAAACAGTCACTTTTTCTCCAGATGGTTCTGCATCTTCCAAGTTTTCCTTCCCAGACTCTGAGTGCCCTGAGGCGAGTCCCCTGAGTGATTCTACGGCCTTCTGATCGTCCTCACCAATGTCCGCCAATTGGAGAGCTGGTACCAATGAATGGTGAGGCTGTGGACCCGACTCAGTTTGCTTTGAGTCTGACTGCCCCTTCGCCCTACATTTTGCCAACAGCTTAAAGTAACTGCAGTCCAGTCCAGTTGTGAGGGTGTAGCCACGACCCGCAATGTAGTCGGCTGATACTCTATCCATAAGAACGATGCGCCGAGCACTGATACCTTCGGAGACAGTTTTTACAACTCTCCATCTCTTAGCGTGTACAGTTGGATGGATGCGCTGGATTACTTTAAGGACTGAGGCGAGCTCAAGCTTGCCTCCATTCCTCGTCTTCCAGACCATCTTCACAGGCTTGGGTAGATCTTTAGCATCGATAACCCTGTATAATATGCCATTGATGGTCATGCCATCCTGGGCAATCAGCCAGCTTGCAGAACGCTGGTCTTCGCACTGCACATGTAGGATGCCTGCTATGATGTTGCCTAGAACGATGATGGGTAGTGGATCTGGGTGGGCTCTCAGTCTGTCCCACAGCACTGCTTGCAGAGCCACAAAGTCCTCTACACTCATTGAGTCAGCAGGATAATGCCTTGCGATGATTGCCATCCTGATTACCACAAGAGCCTCCTTTTTAGTATTGCTGTAGTGTCTTTGCTTCTTGTTGGAACTGCCTTCTTCACTCATGACCAGCTGTCTCTTCAATGTCCAAGCAACCATTGTGCCATTCGATGTCTTGGTTACTGGTCTGTGGTTCAATGTATCTTTACTTTTTTTTTATTTTTGGCAATCGCCAAGAGGCGTTTCTGCCAGCATCACATCTGAAAGGAAAAGAAAAGGAATAATAAGCTTTATGTACATAATATCTGAATCATTTCATTTGAAACGTTTACAATATTTAGGATGTATTTTTTTATGTAATGAAGGTGGCAAAAAAGCATGCAGTTCACATTGATGACTGCAGCCTATAGATACTTACACAAAGACCAGAGGCCAAAATGCAAATTCGTTGCCACCTCTGAGACCTTAGTTACTGTTATTAAGTCTCTGTGATAGATATTACGGGGCCATAAGTACATTACCATCTAACTGGAATACGATAATGCTGAACACTACCATCTAGCAGCAGGTAAATTAGGTAATGCTGTGGTGCCTACGCCCACGAGCTCCTACACTTTAAAATTACCAAACATCGACCACCTTTCGTACAATAATAAGACGCCACGAAATCAAAATAATGATGACATGTGTTAGGCTTAATTATTATAGTACTCTGTGGGCATAAAAAGGTACTCTGAACTCTGTGCTGTGGGCTTAATAACCTTATCTCTCCAGACACGAGAAAAATATGACAATTGAATTGTGTCTCGCCGCCGGTGGCCGTACTTACCGGATTAATGTACCTACTTTTCTTTCTTTCTTCTTTATACTATGGCTTCTACCTCGGTTTGGGTAATTCTGCCAAATTCTGGTGATTAAGGAGGCACTAGACGTATGAGTTATGACCGGTGATCTGAGGGATGTCCGGTAAGAACGAAAATAAGTGCCACTTTAATTATTCAGCGTTTTTCTGCCAAAAACAAGACAAAGACGATCACAGACCTACTTGTTGGGTTTCTTGCGTGTCAGCGGTGTCCGCGGTGTCAGTCTCTTCTAGCCATTGACCTTCTTCTAGCCAATGAGCTTTACTTTAAATTATCATTGCTTCTAGCCATACGCAATGTAGCCGTTTTCTTGATGACCTCGTGTTATAAAATATAGTGAATCTACCACTGAACACTTGTATGTAAGTGCTCAAATAAATTGTATGGATTTATTGGATATATACAGGATATTAATATTTACTGTTTTTGCAAAATATTCAGCAGATTTATCTCGGAACTTAATTTTGTTTATCTTTTTTTTTTTTAATAATTTATTCATGACCATAGATACAGAGTCTTTCAGTCGTATACATATTGAATTTCACATTTCTTTAAATTAATGAATATCCATATGGAAGATGACGATGATTAAATGTTTCCATGAGGAATATGATGAGATGATGGGATGGCTCCAGTAAAGCGATGGGGACTTTACTAGGAGTATTTACGAAGTTTTGGAGGCAATACGAAAAGAAAAATCACTTTTCACTTCATAATATCACTTTCATACACTTGTGAACATTATCGAATGCTTTGTGATAAAAATCCCACCATTTTTACACATAAAAACGCGACTATAAACAAATTACGAAAACAATATCACGCAGCGACACAGCTCTTTTCCGCGTTCCCGCCAAAATTCCATTTTGTTTATCTAATTTGAAGGGTTGTCAATTCTTATATTTCATATTCCCCAAAAATCAAAAATGTAAGTCATATTCTCCGCATTCAGGGAGAAAAAGTTTCGAATACCCGGAATACCTCTACCTCTACTGCCTCATACATTACCTACATTATTGTAACTATTGCAAGAAATACGAGTAAGTTCAAAGTAAGTACTTACAGTATGATTATTTTTCATGCAAGACAAAAAAAAATCTATATTGTTTAAGCATTTTGCATTTTGGTTGAACCTCACACTACCGCCCAGTTTAGACGTGATAACGTCTAATAAATAAATAAACATGCTAGTGAGAGCGCGGAACAAATGACAGTCGGCTTAAGCGTTCGGCATAAGACTCATGTTTCCTTAAAAATATTATGATTTTCATCACTATCATCAACCATGTATAATTGTCGTCTGTAAACCGGCTAAGCAAACAATATTTTTTTAATCCCTTCCGTCGTTGCCATTAACGATACCACGGTAACTGTATGAAGTTGGTTACGGTTTTCTATCTTTACGTTTTTAATAAGAGCACTTAATTTTCGTTCGAATGATGCGTTTGTAAGCAGCAGTATTAGTAGTAGTAGTTTAGCGATAGAACAAAATACGAAATTAACTCTACAAACGAACGTAATTTCGCCGTTATAGACATTTGCTAGACGAACAAAAAAAAATGTAGTGAAAGTGTTGCTGTATTGAAATAGTCCAAATAAAGATTTGCATGATGCTAAAGTATGGTAAAGGAGACGTACCAAAATGTATAGAACTTGGGCCCGTACCTTGTAGGTACACTATGTTAATAGAAGAAGCATGAAATACTAAATCATTTCAGCTATTTAAATTGTTTAGTATACCTTAAGTATATTTTAAAAACAAGAATGTCATAGTAGCAATATGGTGACATAATGTTGTCATACAAAAATTAAATTATATAAATATATCTGGCAAAAAAAACAACGATTCCAATTAATTGTTTTTGAGTATTTTCCATGATATTACGCATTTTTCTCTATTTTTGATGTAGGTTTGAACTTTTAACAAATATAAACAATATCGATATCATCCGCATACTATTAATAAACCTTGAAGCTATCGAGGTATTTACTTTCGATATTATTTTAAGGTGAGTTGTCAAAATCTCAGCATTTTCCCCACTTAATTTCCAATCCCCAATAAATACCCACTCAGCTTGAAATTCCCTGAAATTTGGGGAATTTTCCACAAATTGGCAGCCCTGATGGTTTGTCAATGTCAAGAGTTTTTTTTATAATGGCATCGCTGTTACGCATAATGTCAGTGTCTGTCGGAAAAGGAACTAATTTCTGGAGGGCACTTAGAAAATCCCTCCTTAATCCTGATATCCTCTCAGAAATTGTAAATTTTGTAAGTAAAAGTAAAATAAAATTGTAAATATTAAATTGTATAAATGTCCATACAACGCTTTGAGTGTTTCTAACAATGTGTATCGTTTAATAATCTACTAACCTTACATATTATGTGTTTTCAGATTAAATGATGTCTACGCGGATTTAATTAATTGATTTATGTACCATATATTTCCAATAATTCAAACGTGATGCTGGCAGTTATGCCTCCTGGCGGTTGCCAATAAAAAAAAATGTCAGTGTCAAGTGTCAAGTAAAACGATATTTCGTATTCGTCCTAAGCACTGGTGGTAGAGCTTCAGTGACGGAGCTCGCGGGCGTAGGCACCACCGCATTACTTAAGGCGTTAAGAATATTATTAAGGCGTTATTTCTTAAGAATTTAAAAAACATGATTGTTAAAAAATGTTATTATAATATAAAAGAATATTTTGACGATAAAATGTAAAATATTTGCTATATCTTTGAACAACCTCTCCTCTCCTATTATAACTATTATATAATTTTGCTGTGCCCAAATGGGTCTGTAATGAGATACTTATATTATTATTGTCCAACGCACTACCATTGCAGAATGCAAATAAATTATTGAATTGAATTGAATTGAATTAAGTAGCCTGAATGACCTTGGCAAAACGGAGCTCAACATATATTTGTCAAAATTTGAGCGATCTAGCGGATACTCGCTGTACTTGGTCGAAAAGATCACAGATAAGTAATTATAGAGGAGACAAGCATTCTTGTGTTTAGTAATATTGCATCACAGTGTTTATACTACTAGAACGGTTTAACTATTTTGAATACAACAACAAACATTACAACCGTTCCATATTTATGTGTATAAAAGTGATCAAAGGGCACTTAACACTTTTGTAGGGAGTCTGGAATACCTACTTTCCGTCATCTTAAAAAAAAACAATTTTGTCGTCATGCATAAAAAAATCAAAAGAATAAAGTCCAATTCAGACCTGAGCGTTATCCGCTACTGACTACGGTAGCAAAACCGCATGGAGACGCGGTAAAA
This sequence comes from Macrosoma leucophasiata, assembly GCA_036365455.1. Lineage (NCBI taxonomy): Eukaryota > Metazoa > Arthropoda > Insecta > Lepidoptera > Hedylidae > Macrosoma > Macrosoma leucophasiata. The sequence continues at coordinate 4,272,819 of JAWQUS010000022.1, read as the reverse complement.
TCGCTGTTCACACCTAAGCGGAAAGTTTCGCTACCGGTACGGGTAGCGAGCGAAACTTGCTTTATTTTTGCTCTATTTCTGCGTTGCGAGCGGTCTAATCTTGGATAATTCAAAAACTTAATTTTTTTTTGTACATAAAAATGGTGGGCTATTGTGCTATGTATGACTCTATGGTGATAGAACTTTAATGAACGAGCTCGATGGCGTGAACACCTCCTTATCACCTACTTTACCTACCAGTGAATGATAATCTCCATGTCGACCGTTATTATATTCTGGTAAGGTATACAGTGGTATAGCTTTGGTGGCCAAGCTCCAGGGCAAGCGAGCACCACCACATTTCCCAATTTACATTTCATTAATGGTACCTACTGTAAGCGATAATAGTAGTTACGTAAGTAGAAAAATGGTAGGTATCATCTACCATTACAAATCGAAGACGGCGGACATAATTATTTTTCGAAAATATGATATGGATTTCAATTTCACTGTTTCTTGGGGTACAGATTTTTCAAATCCAAGATGGCGGACAGATTTTTTTGGATCTTAATTTCATAGTTTCTTGGAGTGCTGATTACGAAAATGGCATCCATTTGCGAAACGGATGCCATTTTCGCAATCAGCACCTCAAAATTGACACCCATATCACAGTTTGGAAAATAATTATGTCCGCCATCTTGGATCTGAAAAATGATGTCAGTTTCGTAATGAGCACTCCAAGAAACCTAGAAATTGATACCCATACCACTTTATCGAAAAACAATTGTGTCCATGACGTCAAATCCTTATCATATTTCGATATGAAAAATCTGTCCACTATCTTGGATCTGAAAACAGGTGTCATGTTTGAAATCAGCATTCCAAGAAATCATGAATTTGATACCCATACCTCTTTTTCGAAAAACAATTGTGTTCGCCATTTTGGCTTTATTTCAATTACTATTCTTATTTTATTCCAACTACTATTTTTATTTCACCTTTTTACTAGTTTTATTTCAACTAATTCTTATTTTACTATGGTCTAGCGGAACTTGTTTCGCCGGATAGGCGGAACTTGTTTCGCCGAACAATGCCGCTTACCGATACAATACCGCAGTACCAACTCCCGCATCCCGCTCCCCGAGTCGATAGCGAATATTTTCAAGGCTAATATATATCTATTAGCCTCGCTAGTTCATCTGCGGGGACTTCAGGTATAAATACAGTAATACACTCTTGAAACACCTTTAGTCCCATTAGTTTAATTCATTCGTTCGATCGTTGAACTGGTGAGAATTTTTTTTCTCATTAGTTCTACTGTCAGCAAAAAAACCTCCTCTACCTCTGAACACATCTGTAAATGATATATACTCTACCTGTGAACAAAATTTCATCGAAATCCGTTCAGCCGCTTTAGCATGACTGACCAACATCAAACAAACATCCATACTTTCACATTTATAATAGTAATTAAGATTGAAAAATATCTGTAAGATTGTAAAATATCTTACACAAAAAATAGGTACCTACTTACTTACTCATATAATTTTGGTAAGTAGCAATGTAGGTAAAGTACACGTAGGTATAGCAAGTATAAAGAGTAATCAACTATATACATTCTTCAGTTTCTTCAGTTAATTTGTGTTTCTTTTTCTACGTCAACGATCCGTGTCCAATGTCAATATTGTCAATGTATTTATATTCTTTGACAACAACATAAGACCAACTCGCGCAAAAACAAAATGGACACTATTTAGTAAAATATTCAGTCCGTAAACACTCGTGTTGTATAGTAATATATATTTTTTGTTAGGTTTTACTCATAACTTCGCAGTAACATCCCAAAATACATAAGTTTATATGCCGACAGCACGCTGTACATCCTCCCGTCACAAAGGGCCGTAGCCGACTAGCCAATTGACGTTGACTGAGATTACAGTATGGCGGGACGAAGAAGCTCGCGCTCATGCACGGAAATTTCGACATTTTATTAATTTTCAGTAATAAAAAACACAAAAAAAAATAAAACTCTTAAGTCGAACTGTAAAGAATTTAAAACCTTTTCTTTTGCAATAAAAACGAAGCAAAAAGATTGTGCCGTTTTGGAGAACATTTGCTTTTTATGACAAAAATGGGTGCATTTTGAAATGGTTTTTTCTAAAAGGGGGTTACCAAATATAACATTCTGTTCAAGTCAAAATATTAATTGAATCCTTGCCTGTCATCGTGTATTTTTATATTGCGGATTCAATTATCAGTTTTTTCTAGAATTTGACTTAAATCATGTACGAATTTAGGCATTTCATCTATCTTAAGGCCTTAATATAGGTACATGCCGCTAAATGGTAGTGTTCAGCACTATCGTGTTCCGGTCAGGTGGTAATGCACGGCCCTGTAATTTCCGGCACAGAGGCATAATACCTTAGGCCTCAAGAGTGGTAACACATCTGCATTTTGATCTTGGCCTTTGTGTAAGTGTCTATAGGCTGCAGTCATCACTTAACATCAATGTGAACTGCATGCATGTTTGCCACTTCCATAACATAAAAAAAAAACTTAAAAATACTCCAACTGCATATAAAGTAGAAATCAAAATTACAGATTGTTCAATCGTTGAAAAAAAAATCTCGCCGGCCGTAGGTACATATTTTACTTTCTCTATGCTTTCCCCATATCAATTCACGCATGCGCGTAGAATTACAAATAGACAAAAAGTATGGAGTGCAAACTAATTCTAAAACTATTTAGCGTGGTATTTACATACATGTAGATTAATCTTTCGAAAAAAATCATGAAATGTGTAATCTTTAAATGAATTGTATTTTTTTTATTCTAATTTTCATTTCTCATCACACATACCTAAATTTCAACAATCGACAGCTTGCTTGAACATCACTTAATCAATAACACATAGGTATTTTAAAACTATTATTAGGTTTAATTTTAACTCCAAATTCGTAAAATACAAAAGTAGAACACAATAATTTACACAATGGAACAGCGTAATAAGGAACGCAAAACCACCCCTCGAAGGCTAATGACTCACTCGACCCACCCCCAGTCGAAAACCCCCGAAGTGACCCGACGTTAACCGATGGCAGCGGACACACCGCACCAAAAACATTACTAATCCACTACATTATTTTATAACAAGTTAATTTTTATACAATATATTTAACAGTTAACGCGATATAATGTCTGAATTAACAAATAGTGATTGTGTTAAAATGGTGTATTGCACGTCTTTTGTTAAGCACGCGTGATGTTAAGACAAGTTGTATCGATTTTTCAGTGACGTGCGAAACGAACGTTGAATGCGGATTCCAGTGTTATTATTAGATGTGTAGTGCTTAAATATTTAATAAGTGTTCCTTTAGTGGGTAACGTATTGTTTTTGCATTTATCAACAAACTTAATTTGGTTGCACGGTGCTGCGGATCAGTGCCTCAATTTTTAAAAAGTTCAAATTCAAAAAATTCTAATTGCTTCGATTCTAAAAATAAATGTTTAGACAACCGAGGAAATCATATTCGAAATTCAGAAAAAAACCTTTTTTTTTCTAATAAGATATCGTATCTTCTTTTAGGTATATTATTATATATATTAGGTATAACTATATTATTATACTTCATTATATTGAATTATTTTAAAAAATATTACGATATTTAAATCAGATAATAAAAAACAAGGCATATTTTGTCTCTGCCTACCCCTTTGGAGAATACAAGCGTGCAGTTACGTTTTTTTACCACTTTATCTAACTACTTTAATCATTCACACTAAATATTCTCACACTGATTCTAGAAATTGATTATTTTTGAGTTTTTTTTTTATGTAATGGAAGTGGCAAACAAGCTTGCAGGTCACATTGATGTTAAGTGATGACTGCAGCCTACATACACCCACACAAAGACCAAGGTCAAAATGCAGATACGTTACCATTCCTGAGGCCTAAGGTGTTATGCCTCTGTGCCGGAAATTACAGGGCCATAAATTACCACCTGACCGGAACACGATAGTGCTGAACACTACCATTTAGCGGCAAGTATATTAGGTAATGCGGTGGTGCCTACGCGGGGGCTCCGTCACTGGAGCTCTACCACCAGTAATAAACAGTCAATTCCGTCACGTTATTTTCACCCTTTATCATAACTTTAGTGCTATTTTCTTCAAAATATGAAAAAAATACGTATCTTCCTATTTACTGAAACCGTTATTAATTTTATTTGCGTATACTTAGGCGTAATTGCGTAGGTTCACTTTAATAAGTAAAACTGAAGTCAATTATGGCTTTAGACACTTCGCCAGTATAAGTGGAGACTAGTAGCCTACATTCTGAAAGACAAATCAATTTTCAAGGTTCCGTACCTCAAAACGAAAAACGGAACCCTTATAGGATCACTCGTGCGTCTGTCTATTTGTCACAGCCAATGTTCTTCCAAACTTCTGGGCCGATCTAGTTGAAATTTGGTACACAGTACTTAATATGTTCTTAGGTTTTCGCGAGCTACACTCATTGAAATAAAACTATTTTTACGGATTTATCTCGCGTATATTAAACTAAAATGATTTTTAAAAACAACCCGACGTTTCGGTCGCTTTTCAGCTTCCGTGGTCCCGGGCAGACTGAGGTGACATTTGTCTGACAGAAGTTTGAAAAAATTATATGTAGCTACCTCCATCGATTTCGTAAACGCCTTGCGTAGCGTTCAGGATTAACACAATAATTACTTATGGTATCTTGAGGTCTTGCCGTCTTAACGTCGGGTTGATTTTAAAAATCATTTTAGTTTAATATACGCGAGATAAATCCGTAAAAATAGTTTTATTTCAACACAGTACTTAACTCAAACATAACCCATATATACATGTGTTACGTATGTAGGTATAAATAAGTGACTAATGTATCAGGGTGCAATTTTTTTCCAATTTGCTATAAAACTCTAAAAATCCAAGCAGATTATAGGCAAACGCGTGCACAGTTTACTGGTGGTAGAGCTCCAGTGACGGAGCTCGCGGGCGTAGGCACCACCGCATTACCTAATATACTTGCCGCTAAATGGTAGTGTTCAGCACTATCGTGTTCCGGTCAGGTGGTAATGTACGGCCTTGTAATTTCCAGCACAGAGGCATAACATCTCAGGCCTCAGGAGTGGTAACGCATCTGCATTTTGACCTCGGTCTTTGTGTAACTGTCTATAGGCTGCAGTCATCACTTAACATCAATGTGAGCTGCATGCCTGTTTGCCACTTCCATAACATAAAAAAAAATGTTAGCGAAAAATAAATTACAATCTTATATCATTAACACGTTTATATTTACTTAAAGTATATGCTAAAGAGGAATTAAGTAACACGAGAGGAGGGAGTTGAAGTTGATAGAACGGGGGATTTTGTCAGGAAGAATTTGTCAGGAAGAAGATTTTTAAAGAAAAATGGAAAGAAAAAATTGACTTCAGGCGAGACTCGAACTCGCGACCTACTGGGAATCTAGTCCAGCCGCTCTTCCAATTGAGCTACTGAAGCCCTGCCCGATTTGTCAAATCTTTCCTTCACATCTATTGCATTGCTTTATGGTAGCAGCAGCGCCATCTATTACCAACTATGCTAGTTAGGCAATTGGAATCAGTAGCTCAATTGGAAGAGCGGCTGGACTAGATTCTCAGTAGGTCGCGAGTTCGAGTCTCGCCTGAAGTCAATTTTTTCTTTCCATTTTTCTTTAAAAATAAAATATATTTCACAAGCATGTGTTAATGCGAAATAATATAAAAACAATTAGGAAGAAGGTTGTACAAGAAAGTTGAATTTAGAGGACAGTTAATGAAAATATAACTTTTAAAACACTTGCGTATAACACTCATTTTACTACTTTTACGAACCGGGTCGTGACGCGATATAGATATTGGGTAAAAACACTTTTTACCTTTATTCCGTTCCGACTCGGTTGCACAAGCCGTGGTCGCGGACAGACTGTTGTAACTGCAAAATGTCAAATTGCGGGTGGCTTGATGTTCTTCTACCTACAAGTTGCGTGATTATTGTAGAGGCCGGCACACAACGCTCACATGCTCACAATGTTACATTGCGCGATCCTAAATTGTTTATGACCAGTATCCAGGTCGGAGACAATTTATATCCTCCTCCTTATCTTATAAGGAAATATGGTCTGGAGTGCCTTCCTCCGAGCCGCATTCACATAGAGAGTTGTCCCTTATCACTACGACTTTACTTTGAGCAAAGTATGCTTAATAATGGCAACCCATTATACGTCCCACTGCTGGGCACGAGTCTCTCTCCTTTTTGGGGGGAGGCCTGGAGCTTACTCCACCACGCTGCTCCATTGCGGATTGGTGGAAATGGGTGGGTTAGTGGCCAACCCGCTGTCGGATGTTTTCAAACCGCCCATAAGACCACCACGACAAGGTTTAACGACTGCTATCTATCGATAGCAACCGGGACCCACGGCTTAACGTGCCCTCCGAAGCACGGAAACGCGCATTTAATTTGCCACTAGCGGTCACCCATCACACTACCCGACCGCGCCCGTAGTGCTTAACCGAGTAGATCAGTTATGATCTACACCAGCCGCTGGGCTATGAGCGCTTCGTGCCATACATTTCAGACAATTCTAAGCATGCTTTGCTCAAAGTAAAGTCGTAGTGTGGTCTTTGAATCTTGCCCTAGGACTCTACCACTTGTAAGGAACAGTTAGTCGTCGTCGGTCAGTTCAGTGCACAACTCCTAGAATTTAATACCAGGGAGTAACTAAGTAATTCACTTTATTGCCTCCTATAAACCCTGTCCTTGTAGGTAGCAAATTACTTTCTTAGAACGTGTTTGTATATTTAATGACATCTTGGATATTTATCCAGAATTGCAGTAGGTTACTTTCTGAGTGCTTTCGACAACTATACAACATACTATGTTCTGCTGTTGCTCAGTCTTATGTCAAGAAGACTCTCTCTTCACGCCAAGTACCTTATAGGGTTGACAGAGAGCGTTTATCGCTGAACACCTTATTTATGTCAAAACGTTGATAGACAATCAAATGGGCCACCTGATGGAAAGTGGTCACCGTCGCCTATGAACATTTGCAACACCAGGGAATTACCAATGCGCTGCCAGCCTGATCGACTTTTTCGGTGTTATTTTTGAAGAACCCCATATTGTAGCACCAAGGCAACACCTCAGAGGGCAGTATGGTTATGTGAAGCCAAGAAAAACGGCACCCATTTCAGCTAATAGTTGCAGCAAATGCTGCAACGCTGATGTTCTGTTGGGCAAGACCATCGGTTCTGTTGTTGCTGGGCAAGACTGACCTTTCTTGACCAAATAGGTCTAGTACTATCTGAGGTTGGGGTCCAGAGTCTTGAGAATCGGCGTGCATGTATGGAAATAATGATATATGTATGTATCTCCACGCTAGGTCCCTAACGGGGTAGGCAGAGAGTGTAAAGCGCCAGATATTTCGGTCCTGACACACCTGCCGTGCCTCATCTACCTTCATCATTCTCTGCATACACGCACGCCAATTCCTTAGACTTTTGATCCCACCGTCAGACAGAACTCGACCTATTTGGTCATGGTAGGTCAGTCTTGGTCTTTCAGGGCCTCTACAATCATCTTCATTCGCATTGTATATCTGTTTAGTCATTCGATCATTCGACATTCTTTCTATATGCCCGAACCATCGAAGCCTTTTTTCATTTTTACACCGCTCCTATCATTCACACAAAGCCTCTTTCTTACATCTTCATTACAAACAGGTCTTGCACAAAGATTTCACCTCGACCGCTGGAATATACTTATATGGAAGCGAGAGCTGGGTATACAAATGAATGATGAAAGTAGAAGAAGCACTCTTGTTAGCACCTCTCTGGGTATGTCAGGACCGGGTTATCTGAGTTATGACGCCCCACACCCTCTGCCTACCCCGGGACTTGGCGTGAAGATAATATCCATCACGTAGTAGCAGTAAAGATTAACATTAAGTATCACTCGGAAGGCAATGAAACATACGTAAAAGTTCGATAGTAAACGCTTTATTGCAGTCTGTTCGGAACATGAAGTGTTGAGCTTTGGAATCGGCAATAAAAAATATACTTACGCTCCAGTGATGTAGCTCGCGGGCGTAGGCACCACCGCATTACCTAATATATTTGTCGCTAACAGACCCGAAACAAATATCTGTAGGTCATACAAATATTTTTCCTGGTCCGGGGATTGAAACCGCGATCCTTCGAATCAAACGGTCGTTTCACACTGCTGGACTAACCAAGTCGTCAAAAAAACTGGCCAAAACCGTACCACACGGGTGAAGTCGCGGGAAAAAGCTAGCAGAAAATAAATGGATAGCTCCATTAAATAGGTTACGCTTTCAGCTAACTTTCGAATGTCAATAATATTAATATAATGAATCCAATCTTGTAAGTAGTCGCTATTGGCCTCAATCGAGAACTTTCTATGAGTAGGTAACATCGAAGAACTAGCGATCCGCCCTGGATTCACACCGGTGTAATGTAGGTACTCTACAGTAGGGTTGTTGAGGAAGTGATTATGAGGAAGAGGAGGAGGAATAGGAATTGTGATGCGCCAATTTAGAGGATGCGGATGATTAAGAGGATATTTTTATGAGGAAGAGGATGAGAAAGAGGAAGAGGAAGAGGAAGCAGATGACATAATAATAATAGCAACCCTTGAAACGTCCCACTGCTGGGCACGAGTCTCTCCCCTTCTTGAGGGGAGGTCAGGAGCTTACTCCACCACGCTGCTCCAATGCGGGTTGGTGGAGTTGCGTTCTACACCAGCCGGGAGGCCTTGCGCGCTACAGAAAGATGAGAAGAGGATGATATGAAGATATAAATACCAGCGGACCCAACCTAAACTCCGCTGTCCTGTATCTATCTACTTATATAATTAAAAGAGCATTTTGTAGTGGTTGGTCCACTACAATATGCTCTTTTAATTATTTTTACTATGAATCTAAAATCTAAACCAATCTTCGAAACACATACGATAAAGAATAATCAAAATTGGTCCAGCAGTTAAGGACGAGTTCAGTGACATATCTACACAACGACATTGCTAAGGCCTTTGACCGGATCTGGCACAGGGCACTTCTCGCGAAACTTCCATCCTACGGTCTTCCCGAGAGGCTATGCAACTGGACAGCCAGCTTTCTGTCTGAGCGTTATATACAAGTCTTAGTTGACTGTCAGCGCTCAGACAGACTACCTATCAACGCTGGTGTGCCGCAAGGCTCTGTGCTATCCCCCACGCTTTTTCTTCTGCACATCAATGAAATGTTGGAGCAAAACTCCAATTTTCATTGCTATACCGACGATAGTACGGGATATGCACACTACACTAGCCGTGCAAATGCCTCTCGGACAATTATCGAGGAAAGAAGGACTAGACTTGTGTCTGAAATTGAGCGCTCCCTGGAGCGAGTCTCGGATTGGGGTCGACTTAATTTAATGCAGTTCAACCCCTCGAGGACACAAGTCTGCACGTTCACCGCTAAAAAAAGCCATGCATTGTAGCACCACAGTTCCAGGGCATTCCGATCGCCGTTGGTAAGAGTATCTGTATCCTGGGCGTTAACATATCGAACGAAGTGCAATTCGGGAGTCACATTGAGTGTAAGACCAAGTTGGCATCCAAAAAGCTAGGGGTGCTTAACAAAGCCAGGCAGTATTCACTTTCACTTCGGGGCAGCTACTACTACTCATACTCATTTGTGGGCGGGAGCCCCCAAATACTAGCTTGTTCCACTTGACTCCCTACAAAAACGCGCCGTTCGTATTGTTAACGATTCAGGACTTACTGACAGGCTCGAACATCTGAGCCTACGCAGAGACATTGGGAGTATGTGCGTGTTGTACCGTCTCTACAATGGTGAGTGCTCTGCTGAACTGTTTGACATGGTGCTACCATCTATTTTCCTACACCGTACTACCCGCCGAAGAGAAAAGTTCCACCCACACCGACTGGACACCTGGCAGTGCTCAACGGTGCAGTTTTCACGTTCGTTCTTGCCCAGAACGTGTAAATTGTGGAATGAACTTCCCTCTGAGGTGTTCCCTAGGTGCTACATTAAGAGGTTCTTCAAAAATGGCGTCAAAGAAGTCCTTCAGGGCTGGCAGCGCGTTGGCAACTCCCCTGGTGTTGCAAATGTTCATAGGCGACGGTGACCACTTTCCATCAAGTGGGCCGTCTGCTTGTCTGTCAACCTACAGACATAAAAAAAACACACGCACACCAAAAAAAAAGATGAGCGAATGACACAATTTCATTTAGGAATTGAAATGAAAATAAGAATGCAGTCTTTATTTCTTTGTTAATTAAGTATTTAAGTCGAATATTATTAATCAAAATAAAAGAATTGAATACTATTTATCGAAATTTATTTTAAACAGAGAGGTTAATTTTTATAAAATAAATATTTGGACGCTGTTTCCCCAACAACCGGTTTTATAGCTCATCATATACCAATACAGCATTGCTAAAAAGTCGTTTGCTGGTCATTTGATGGAAGAGAAGATAGGTATTGTAAAGATACAGTTCTGTAAAGCCCCGAATACTTCGATTTTTTAAGTTGAGTACGCGTATAAACAAAATAATGTATGTCAATAAAATTAAAACAAACAATCAAGGAACAGAGCCGGTGGCGGGTGGGAAGGTCTCGCTCGTCTGTTTGGCCTGGCACCGTGCTGCGGCGTGTGCGTTGCCATCAATACGCGACGCGCATGCGCAACAAAATTCCTCATAAACTCCTCTTAAATTTTGAGGAAGCGGTAGCGGAAGAGGATTTTTTTATTTTAATTTTTGAGGATGCGGAAACGGTTGAGGAACCCAAAATATTGCGGAACTTCCTCATTATGAGGAAGAGGAAGATTAATCCTCAGCAACCCTACTCTATAGTTAATATTGCACATCGAGCCCGCGAAAGAGACGATCGTCTCGTTTCGACTTCGTAGAGCGTTATCTCTGTTGCACATTGCCTACGTAAACACTGACAGTCCGGTATTGGTCAAATCTCGATCAAAATGGTCGACAAACGTCGAATAGGAGTTTTGGCGGGAACCTCGAAAGAGGCGTGTGGTGCTCTTATTTTATTTCGTTTTCTTGGTGTATTTTTGAGTTTTATTAAATGAAGTTGGTGGCATTTTGTTTGATGTAGGTTTATTACAGTGCCCGTGTAAATTGAAATAGAATAACAGTGCGAAAACACGGCCTATCAGGTTGCCTCCAAAACTTCATTGTAAATGTTCTGGTAAAGTAGCCATCGCTGTATTTGAATTATTGACTGTCTGTGACTCTGACTAACTGACTGATAAATTGACTCTGACTTATACGCTGCGTATTACGAATACGAAATATCGTTTTACTTGATACTCTCAATATGCGTAATAGCGATGGCATAACAATAAAAAAAACGTCGAATAGGTACAGTGCGAAAGAGATAACGCTCTACAGACCCGAAATAAGCCGAAGTCTCCTTCCTAGGCTCGATGTGCAATGTTTATTTATGAGCACTGTACTCATTTGTATTTAGGGTTGCGTAGCCTACAAGGTACCTATTTTTATTTTATTTGACACATGCCGGCACTGCTGCTGCATCAGCGGCGACCCTAAAGCGGCGCAAATACAGTAGTCTTTCAGATGACTAACTATATGTGCCATTTTAGGTCGAAACGCTAGGTCCATGGGGCCCCAGTGCTCATTTCCTGTTTGGCGACTTTGCGAAGCGTTTGGTCAACACTTCTTGTGACCAGAGGGCTGGCCAATATTTTGGTCAGAGAATAATCTTTGCCATTCAAAGTGGCAATCTTGGCAGCCTTCTGGGAACGTTGCCGCAGTACGACGGCGATGAAGATTTTTTTGATGCATGTGCATCACCGCTTTATTTGTTTTAAGGTTTGATTTTGACACATTATTTACTACTCTAAGGCGGTACTACGGCAGCTAATCTATGTATATAAAAATCAAATGCCGTTCGTTAGTCTCGCTAATACTTGAGAACGGCAGAACGGATTTATCTTATCTTGCTCTTGAAATGTTCGTGGAGGTCTAGGGAAGGTTTAAAAGGTGAGAAAAGTTCGAATAATTGCCGGGAAAACCCTAAAAACAGCCCTTTTCTTTTTCCCATACAAAAGTTTTCTAACTAAAACGTAGACTCAATTTGAGCTTTATTGCTATTAAGTAAAGTTCATATTAAATTACAAACACTCACTGTCTAATTGTCTAAGCAATGTGGGTGTGTTCCTAACATCAAAGAGTCAACAAAACTTTTTGACAGGACGAAGTCTGTCGGGTCCGCTAGTCTATAAATATAAAAATCAATTGCTGTTCGTTAGTCTCGCTAAAACTCGAGAACGGCTGGACCGATTTGGCTAATTTTGGTTTTAAAATATTTTAATAAGTCCAGGGATGGTTTAAAAGGTGAAAAAATATGGAGAAATTCTAAGGGAAATATTAAAAACAACAATTACATTCTCCCCATACAAACAGTTCGTACCTGTCAAACCATTATTTAATTCTGAGGCAATACAAAGTTTGCCGGGCCCGCTAGTTTATTATAATAATAGGTTAGGAGAAACCAATTATACTAATAAGTCCATTACAAGTCGTACTTAATACCCTTATGTTTGTACAGTAACATTATATTAGCCAATCGCCAAGCTTTTACTATTTAATGACAATGTCAACTAAAATAATAATTGTATTTCTTTTTAGGGTTCCTTATTAAGTAGCACGTCCAGATTTGGTACGGAGCGGACAGCGCATTCGGTACGCTCCGAACCAAATCTGGCCGAGTGTAGATAAGTCCGGCGGACATAATTATTATTGTTCAAATCCGATGCGGTCCGGTTGTCGGCGGATTCGGTCGTGTACGGCGAGAGCGGATTTGATCGGCGATTTTCACATTTAAACATTTAGGCGACAGGTATAGGCCCATTTGGGCTTGTACTTTGACAGAAGGGAAAACCTGCATATGGCTACTCCCCTCCGGTGTTGCTCTATGGTATAAATAGATTTTTAATTACGGCAATGTAAGTTACCAATTTTTTGGAAGTTATAATGTGTGTCTATCTATGCTATCTTTGCTATCCATAAAACATAGATATATGCCCTAACCAAATCAACAATAAAAAAAATATTTTATAAATAAATAAAATATTTTTTTACTTTTTTTTTACTTTACTATTTTCAGTAAGCAGACAGTGAAAATAGGTAAATACAAAAATAATAAATACCATTTAGGAGCTTTCGCATAATGCAAAAGTTATTTCTTCATAATATTAGTATAGATGTGAGCTGTATTTTTTTTTAATGTAATGGAAGTGGCAAACAATTATGCAGTTCACACTGATGTTAAAAAAAACTCAAATAAACGGCAAGTATACTTAGATTAGGTAATGCGGTGGTGCCTACGCTCGCGAGCTCCGTCACTGGAGCTCTACCACTAGTAAAAATGTATGCTTGTTTGCCAATTTAACACAAACATTTTAGTAGGTAGGTACTTAGTACCGAGTACGAACTATGGGTAATTGAACTCAATATGGTGTGAGTCACGAAAATTTATTGAAACAACTGATTCTCGGACGATAATTTAAATTATACTCACTTTTCGGGTTAAAATTTTATTAAACGTTTTTAATTAGGCAATGGATTATGTTTTTGCCACCATATACGTAAGTAGGTGTTTCCCGCGACTTCGTCTAGATGTTATTTGGCATTAAAAGTACCTTTAATCCGTTCTCAAGGTTCAAATTGACGAGAAGTTCATTAGGTTCAAACAGAAGACCCTTTTAGAGAAGACTTTAAGACCCTTGGAACTTATTTAATTTTTTTGTAAAAGGGACAAAGGGACCCTGTTGATATACCTACTTAATTATGGTTATTCTTCGTTATTTAGAACGATTTTTTATTGGATTATTTGGTTTAAATGAACATATCAATCAGTGTAGATTAGACCTATCACCTATTTACTTTAACTTTTTTTAAATTTTACATGTGACAGACAGACAGACAGACAGGCAGACAGACAGATGCGCGAGTGATCTAATAAGGCTTCCGTTTTTTTTAGGGTACTGAACCCGAAAAACCGTAGAAAAACTTTTTAAAAAATATCGGAAAAGAAACGGAAGAACGATCCCCTTCTCTAAAATCGCTCCCTCGCCTACTAATGATCGTCATGGGATATCAACTGCATACTGTACCCTTCTAGTGCCGTGAGTTATGGGGACCTATATCTAGAGTTGCGACGATATGCCGAAAATAGCCCAAAAATCGATAATCGATAATGTCGATATTGAAACTCAGAATTTTAATTTACAAAATTCAACTCGCAGGAATCCGACGTTACTTGTGTAACCTAAACATATCATAAAATGAAAGAATTAATGTTTTTCATCTTTAGGTACCTAGGCAGGTCCGATCCTGCGCAAGTCGGTATTTTTCTTTTAAATATTTACGGCCAACCTTATAATTATTTTGTTTTAAATTTGAATCATATTCTATCAAATAATAGGTACTTACAGTGCTCAACAATAAATATTGCACATCGAGCCTACAGCCGAACATACAGCGTTATCTCTTTCACACCGTATCTATTTGACGTTTGTCGACCATTTTGATCAAGTATTGATCAGTACCGGTCTGTCAGTGCTTACGTAAGCGGTGTGCAACAGAGATAACTCTCTACGAAGTCGAAACGAGCCGATTGTCTCTTTCGCAGGCTCGATGTGCAATATTAATTGTTGAGTTGTGTAAGTACTAAAGCGGCAATGAGTAATATCATTTATTTTGATTGATAATATCTTACCTCTATATTTTCGATGTCAGTTATGTAGATAATATACATATATGACTCCTTGAGGAAGGTGACAAGATGAAATGAAACTACCGCAAAATTTTCTGTCCCTATCTTCACCTGAAATCCCTTCCGGGGTAGGTACAGAGTGTAGAGCGCCAGATATCCCAATTCTGACACACCACCCGTGCTTTTTTTATGTAATAAAAGTGGCAAACAAGCATGCAGTTCACATTGATGTTAAGTGATGAATGCAGCCTATAAACACCCACACAATGACCAGAGGTCAAAATGCAGATGCGTTACCACTCCTGATGCCTAAGGTGTTATGCCTCTGTGCCGGAAATTACAGGGCCGCACACTACCACCTGACCGGAACACGATAGTGCCACACTACCATTTAGCGGCAAGTATATTAGGTAATGCGTTGGTGCCTACCGCGAGCTCCATCACTGGAGCTCTACCACCAGCTTTTTCTACATTCATAATTCTCTTCATGCATTCACGCAGATTCCTAAAATTTTATATAGTATCAGATTTTGATATTTTGTCACCCGGAACAATTATCGATATTTTTTATCGATATGAGAACCTACTTGCAACACTACATAGAACGACTTCGTGGGTCCCGTTTCCGATATACTTTATTATGATTTGTTAGAGGTTTGATACTGTTAGAAACCACGTACAGTTTAATGACTTTACTTGACTCTCAAAGCGATAGGCAGAGTTAACGAAGATTTATATATTTTTGAAAAAAATAAATGTTTTTTTTTAATTAAATTATGGCATCGCTTTTACGCATATTGCCAGTGTCAAGTAAAACGATATTTCGTATTCGTATTTATTTAAGCAGCGTAAAAGTTAGTATAATATAGTCAGTCAATTACTTATTAAGTATGTCAGTCGAGTGTGTTACAGTCAAGATATTCGAGTAAAGCGATGGCTACTTTACCAGAACATTTACAATGAAGTTTTGGAGGCAATCTGAAAGGTCGTGTTTTCGCACTGTTATTCCATTTCACTATACATGGGCACTGTAATAAACCTATATCAAACAAAATGCCACCAATTTCATTCAATACAACTTAAAAATACACCAAGAAAATGAAATAAAATAAGAGCACCACACGCATCTTTTAAGCTTCCCGCCAATACTCCAAAAATAAATGTTAATACCTATCCCAATAATATATGTAAGCAAAGGTTAAAAATTATAGGTATTGAATCAAAACTGACAGTAGCCTTGTGGTAGCAAGCCACTAGTACTACACTGGGGTACTGGATCAGGGGATATGAGAGATAACGGTGTGAAATCCTTTATCTCTGGGTCAATTGGCATTTTTACATTTTCTGGAAGTTGGTAATGTGCCCGGAGATGTCAATAGGCTCGCCGACTGTTACATGAGCCTGAATTCACGCATTTCCCTCTGCCTACCTATGGAAAAATCCCAATAGAAGCAGAGATAAAGGATTTTAAACCGTTATATCTGATAGTCCCCAACCCGGGAATCGAACCCAGGACCTCCAGCGTAATAGTAGTGGCCTGCTACCACTACGCTACTGAGGCAGAGGCAGTCTAAAACTAATTCACTCTAAACAATTTTTTTTGCATGTATTCCCGAATTCATGCATTTCCCTCTGCCTACCCCTTCGGGGATTACAGACGTGAAATTACGTGGCTTACGATGGTTATAAGTTTTCAATGTTTTATATGAGCTGTTCTGACACTTCTAGTTTCAATGGCCAGATTTTTTCAATCTTTCGTGTATTTTATTTAGATTTAATTGAACAAAATACGCTTACACTCACAGCCCCACACTAGGTATAAGCCTTTGTCGTGGGTGCCGTTGTACACACACAACACATACACAAACACCCAGACCCGAAACAAATATCTGTAGGCCATACAAATATTTGTCTCGGTGCGGGGATCGAACCCGCGAGCCTTCGAATCAAACGGTCGTCTCACACCGCTGTACTAACTGGGTCGCCAAAAACTACGTAACTTCACGCCTGTAATCCCCGAAGGGGTAGGCAGAGGTAAATGCATGCATTCAATCATACATGCAAACACCTACGACTCGCCGGTTACGTTTTGGCCCATGTAACAGGTGGCGAACCTGTTGCCATCTCCGGGCACATTACCAGACTCCGAGGTACTGGGAAACTTCCAGAAATTGGAAAAATCCCAATAGAAGCAGAGATAAAGGATTTTAAACCGTTATCTCTGATAGTCCCCAACCCGGGAATCGAACCCAGGACCTCCAGCGTAATAGTAGTGGCCTGCTACCACTACGCTACTGAGGCAGAGGCAGTGATAAACTAATTCACCCTAAACAATCTTTTTCATAGAAATTGAGGCACTTATCATAAATATTTAACAGTTAGTACCAAATAATGACCGTCCACTTTTCTTATGGCATCTAATAAAAGAAAAACTAAATATGTTTGTGTGTACGTGTGAACTGTGCGAGACTGTAAGGAAATGACGTCACTGTGCCCGTGAAAATGGAGGGAGCTAACTCGGCCACAGAGGCCTACCAGTTTGTCGGCCCTTTCCGACTCGAGAAGACCCTGGGGAAAGGACAGACAGGTAACGTGAACTTGGTTTTATCTATACATCTCATAAAGCAACACGGGCCACCGGCCGCGGCGGACTGGAGGGGAGTAGCCATAGCGTTTATTACCGATGCAAAACAGTCTGTCATTTTTTGCGGGGGGAAATGCGTGCGACACACACGCACACTACAAAAATCGTCTTCTACGAAACTCACTAGTTGACTTTAACAAAATATAGAAATAATTTCACGCACACATTTAAACATCTAGGCGACAGATATAGGCCCATCTGGTCTTGTACTTTGACAGAGGGGAAAGCTTGTATATGGCTACTCCCCTCCGGTGTTGCTCTATGATATATCTACACCATACGCTGGCCACCGGTTGCGTATCGGTTGACCGGTTGCCCGCGTTGCTCTATGATCTATGCAAATAAATAAAATTGGAGTGTCTGTTTGTAATATAAATATAACCGCTTTTTACTAAATGCATATGTATGTATACACGGTACATATACCAAAACATTACTTTAAGAAATCTGTGTTAGAGAAGGATATAAATTGTTACAATAACTTTAACTTTAACAAATGGTATAGCCGAATACTTAAACGTCACTCAATTTTAAGAAACACTCAAATGTGCGCTATCTCTCTCGTTTTAACGTGTTTTTTAAAGACAGAAGACTTTTAAGTCCCACTTAGATTTAAGTGTCGTTTGAGTATTTGACCAATAGTGGTGCAACCCAGGCAAAGTTTTTGTTTTTAATACGTTCTTATTCCTTTTAATTTACGCCAGAGAATATGTAATAAAACTACGTATAGAATGGACACTTCGACGTCCCGCCCGATTTCCCCGCATCACCCAACCTCCTCTCCTCTTCTGGGCGACGGTTGGTATTTTGTACGTGCTACGCACACAGGTGCTCGTATTATACACGTCACTGATTGATGTCTGTGTAAAAGAGACCAAAATAAGCGTTTGTATGGAATTTTGGCGGAGTGTCCGCGGTGTGCTTATGTGTTGTAGACTGAATGATACGTTGCTACGACATCGTAGCTCAGTGCTACGCAGCGTAGTAAATAATTATATTTACAGTATCCAAAAAGAAATATTGAAACGTTTATTGTATGGGGACCGACCTTAAAGTTTTATTAGTACACTAGCTGTTGCCTGCGGCTTCGCCCGCGTGGATGTCGTTTTATAAATATTTTTTCCTGAATTTTCTTTGCTATAAGCCTCACGGAGTCCGAGACCTTTCTCGGAGTCCGAGACTTATAGCGCCAGGAAGGAAAACCCGATTTATTTTTATATTATAGATATTGTTATAGCAGCAATGGAAATACGAGTGAATAACGTAATAATAATTCGTACATAACTTGTGAAAATATCCGACAGCGGGTTGGCCACTTACCCTCATCTCCAGCGACCCGCATTGGAGCAGCGTGGTGGAGTAGGCTCCAGGCCTCCTCCAAAGAAAGGCAGAGACTCGTGCCCAGCAGTTGGACGTATCAAGGGTTGCCATTATTATTATAACCATTATGTATTTCCGTTGCCGCTATAACATAATACTAAAAATTCAAAAAAATATTCAGGATGTATCCCCATACAGTAAACTTTTTTTTTTTTTCGTATTTTTGCTCAATATTAATAATGGTAAGAAGTAGACGCTTAAAATTAAACTTTTTTTTTATGTAATGGCAGTGGCAAACGAGCATGCAATTCACATTGATGTTAAGTGATGACTGCAGCCTATAGACACTTACACAAAGACCAAGGTCAAAATGCAGATGCGTTACCACTCCTGAGGTCTAAGGTGTTACGCCTCTGTGCCGGCAAATTTCAGGGCCGTACATTACCACCTGACCGGAACACGATAGTGCTGAACACTACCATTTAGCGGCAAGTATATTAATGCGGTGGTACCTACGCCCGCGAGCTCCGCCACTGGTGTACTACCACCAGTAACTTACTTCAAATATTTATATTTGTTTAGATAAAATAAAGAATAAACGGAAAGAAAAGTTTGACTTCGGGCAGGAATCGAACCTGCGACCTCTGGATTACCAGTCCAGCCGCTTTACAACAAACGTCAAGCTTAGAGCGACAAGGTTTTACTTGCGGCTAAATGGTAGTGTTCAGCACAGCATAGGCTCCAATCATCACTTAACATCAATTTGAACTGCATGCTTGTTTACCACTTCCATCACATAAAAAAAAGAAAAAAAAATGTCGTTTTTATTTTATTTTACATTTTCAAAAATATGGGGTCGATGACGGGGTTGATCCTTGCCAGGCGATGATTTTTGTACTTAGCATGTTATGATTCATCGCTACAAAAAAATCTAGCCTTACAAGGCCAACGGTATTCGGAGGGTTCAGTATCTCTTGGACCATTGGTTACTGTACCTAAAAAAATAAAAATAAAATAAGACCCAAGTAAGAACATATCCTTTTATTTAAATCGTTGGAGAAAAAGAACACATCTCGTCTATAATGTATTTTATATCAAAATTGCATATATTCCAAGTCAAGTATCACATCGTCTACGTCTCTATATCGCTGCACCCTTCTTTTTGTTGCCGTCTCTGGTGAGTTTTCGAGCCATCGAAATGGATTCGAGAATATTGGATCTGTAATGAATTTAAAATAAGTATCTTTTAAATTTAAGGAAAAAAAAACGGTCAAGTGCATGTCGGGCCACGCGCAGTGTAGGGTTCCGTAGTTACAGAGTAAGAGATGTAATGAAAAAAAAATGTATGGACATGTTCGAAATTTTCGAGTAAAATACATTTGATCGACTATTACTCGCAAACTTGTAAGGCCAACTTAAGTGTGATAGTTTTCCTTTTAATTTCGTTATATGTAGCTACTATTGCCGTAACGTTTGAATTTCTAACAACAACTGTTTAGTCTGTAGGGGGGGGGGACTTGAGTCTATCGAAAATTTGCAGCTTTAAAGCTTAATAAGTCACGAACAGTTAACTAAATCGAAAAATGATGTTCGGACACCCACAATATTTTTTAAAGACCTATCCAACGATATCCCACACTATATGGAAATCGAAAATTTTAAAAAAATATTTGCGCGTTACAATTAGGGGAGGTTACCTACCTTAAATTTTTTTTTTCATGTTTATATTCTACCACTTTGTCGGCGTGATTATATTAAATACTTGTGCCAAATTTCAAGTCTCGAGTACTAATAGTTTTTGCGCTAAGCTGCGGACGGACAGACAGACAGATGGACATGGCGAAACTATAAGGGTTCCTTGTTTACTACGGAACCCTAAAAATGGAAAGAGAAAATTGACTTCAGGCAGGGCATCAGGCATCGTTATTCACTATAGGTAGCTTATAACCCGACAATGCAAAAGTGTCATTGTAGACCAATCTATCTATATATACTTATAATAAAACTGTAGAAGAAAGAAAGAACATAGAAAGAAGAGTGCTTGCTGGGAATTGCGTGAATGGAGCGTTGGGTAAGCTACTAGAATCAAAACATCTCAGCCAGCGGGCTCGACTAGCCGTACATAATGCTGTACTTACTCCAACGCTTTTATATGGAAGCGAGAGCTGGGTATGCAGGAAAGAGCATGAAAGTAAGTTGAACGCGGTCGAGATGAGATCTTTGCGCAAGATCTGCGGTGTATCACTCACCGATCGCGTTCGTAATGAAGATGTAAGAAAGAGACTTTGTGTGAATGATAGTATCGGTGTAAAAATGAAAAAAGGCATGCTCCGATGGTTCGGGCATATAGAAAGAATGTCGAATGAGCGAATGACTAAACAGATATACAATGCGAATGTGGATGGTTGCAGAGGCCCAGGAAGACCAAGGCTGACCTACCATGACCAAATAGGTCGAGTTCTGTCTGATGGTGGGGTCAAAAGTCTTAGGAATCGGCGTGCATGTATGAAGAGAATGATGAAGGTAGACGAGGCACGAGAGGTTTGTCTGAACCGGGATATCTGGCGCTCTACACTCTCTGCCTACCCCGTTAGGGACCTGGCGTGAAGATACATACATACATACATAAAACTGTAGAAATGTAAATTCTGTACATTAAAAATATTGAAAAAATAATTACCAGGGGATGTTAATAGATCGATGCCGAACCCAAATATGAGATTAGAAAAATTTTTGTCTGTCTGTCTGTTTGTTCAAGCATCACAGAAAATCTACCGGTCCGATTACAATGAAACTTGGTATGATTATACTTTAACCTTTGGCTCACAACACTGGGTACTTTTTATCCCGGAAAAATGTCTGTTTGTCTGTGTGTTTGTGAACGCTAATATCAGAAACGGCTTATTCGATTTGCGGTTTTCACTAATACATTTTGGTAAGTTTCACTTAACATTTAGTGTTTGTTTCATGTGAGTCGGTTCAGAAATAAAAATGTTATGCCAATTTTAAGAATCATATCAAATATTTTTGAGCTATTCTGTATCTTAGTTCTATCTTTTAGGGGGTTTCGTAGCTAAAAGGTAAAAACGGTCAATATGTATTACTAATCCTCCGCTGTCTGTTTGTCTGTTCGTCCGTCCGTCTGTCTGTCACCAGCCTGTATCACATAAATAGTTATAGCTAGAAAGCTAACATTTTTACAAATTATGTATATCTGATACCGCTATAAAGACAAAATTAATGTGGTGGCTGTTTTATATTATTTCGCATTAACACATGCTTGTGAAATATATTTTATTTAAAGAAAAATGGAAAGAAAAATTTGACTTCAGGCGAGACTCGAACTCGCGGCCTACTGGGAATCTAGTCCAGCCGCTCTTCCAATTGAGCTACTGAAGTCCTGCCCGATTTGTCAAATCTTTCCTTCACATTTATTGCATTGCTTTATGGTAGCAGTAGCGCCATCTATTGCCAACTATGCTAGTTAGGCAGTATTGAGCTACTGAATAGCTCAATTGGAAGAGCGGCTGGACTAGATTCCCAGTAGGCCGCGAGTTCGAGTCTCGCCTGAAGTAAAATTTTTCTTTCCATTTTTCTTTAAATAAAATAATGTGGTGGCGTTGGTGTCATTGGTGTTGTTGGTGGCGTAGGTGTTGTTGATGGTGGTGGTTTTTAGTGGCGATGGAGGCATTGGTGACGTTGGGGATGTTTTTAGTAGTTTTAGATGTGTTGATGGCATTGGTTGTGGTAGTGGTGGTGGTTTTGGTGGCGTTGGTGTCATTGGTGGCATTGGCGATGTTTGGTGATGTTGGAGTTGATGGTCACGTTGATGGTGTCGTTTGTGGTGGTGTTAGTGGTGGAGGTGAGTGGTAACAGTGGTGGTGGTGATGGTGGAGGTGGTGACGATGGTGGTGATGGTGGTGGTGGTGTTGGTGGCATTAGTGATTATAAATGCACAACGTTAGTATTACATTTTTCACTTCTACCGGCTCTTACGGAGTGCATATTTATTATGTTTAGATCTATCTCTCATCTTTCATTCTTTGTCTGTAGCACTAATTGACTGAAAAATTATATGTATTGAGTTTAAAATGGCCTTTTCGAAAATACGGTTCAGCGTAGGATGGACGTTTGTAAGTAGGTACACGACTGAGCGTTTAAACACATAATTAGCGATTTTTCGCAATCCTAGCAGCCTGCGTGCTTTTATCCCTGATGGCCATACGTCTAATATCGTGTACATAGAAGCATTACTGTAAAGTAGATTTTTTTGGCTACCCAAAATGTATATCCAAAAGCGCTGCCCAAAGTCCCAAAGTCACTATTCCACGCGAACAAAGTCGCAGGCACAGCTAGTTTGAAATAAATGATTTGATTTTTTGATTTCATAAGAGTTTATGCAGTGTGCATTTACCAAACATTGTTTCCTCTGGGGAAACCACCGATATCTCGTGTTTAGACCTTGTTGTTTTGGCGAATGGCCAACTACGTAACTTCACGCCTGTAATCCCCGAAGGGGTAGGGTAAATGCATGCATTCAAGCATACATGCAAACACCCACGATTTGCCGGTTACGTTTTGGCCCATGTAACAGGTGGCGAGCCTGTTGACATCGCCGGGCACATTACCAAACTTCGAGGTACTGGGAAATTTCCAGAAAATTGAAAAGTCCCAATAGAACCAGAGATAAAGGACTTTATACCATTATCTCTGATGACCCCCTACCCGGGAATCGAACCCAGGACCGCAGCGTAGTAGTAGTGGCCTGCTACCACTAGGCTACTGAGGCAGTTAATGTTGTGCTATTATAATCAGATCATTTTGTTTCCTGTGTTCCTAAAATTAAATAGTGTAAATATTTGTAAAGAACTAGCTGTCCCGGCAAACTTCATATTGCCTCAGAATGAAATAATGTGTCAAAGGTTTTATATATACGGACTATTTGTATAAGAAAATAAAATTGTGGTTTTTACTATTTCCCTTCAATTTTTTCATATTTTCATACCTTTTAAACCTTCCCTGGACTTCCAGAAATATATATATATATATATATATATATATATATATATTCGTGGGTGTTTGCATGTATGTTTGAATGCATGCATTTACCCTACCCCTTCGGGGATTACAGGCGTGAAGTTACGTAGTTGGCAAAACAACAAGGTCAAAACACGAGTTAACGGTGGTTTCTGGAAGTCCAGGGAATTATATATATATAAATATATATTGATAAAAATCAATTGCTGTATGTATGTGTATATATATATATAGATAGATAACGAGTGAATGAATAAACGATAAACAATTTAAAATTCAAAGGAGGACTATTCAACGTTCTATATTCCAGTGAAATCTGACAGGCAACCTTTGATTATATACACGTCTAGATAGAGCATTTGAGTTCCTAAGCGTCCAAAAAAATATCAGTTAACTGTTAGCTGATATCTTCGTTTCGCTCGCTCAGTAGCGACACCGTCATTGTGACGGGAACACGTCCGCATCTGTGCTTTCAATATGACGAGTTGCGCTATTAAAGTGTTCCGAAATTACAAAATAAGAATGAAAACATCTAAAAACATTTCTTACTACCGGTATCTACACATTTCATAGTCCTAAATGTATCCCAGAATTAAATCAACAATATTTAATTTTACGTCGCATTTGTACGATTCATTGAACGCCATGTTAACTGTGTTGCCAGTTTTTGATTTAAAATCTTCCCAGAGAAATATGAAGTTACAAAATAAAATGTATATAATGTTCTAATATATGTTTAATATACCTATATTTATTTTAATAACATTATTTTACTAACCCCCGAAGGAAAAAGAGGGGTGTTCTAAGTTTGACGTGTGTATCTGTTTGTGAGTTTGTAAATTTCCAACGAGTGGATCAATTCCAGATTTTGATTTTGTTCTTAAAAATGTATTTATTTTTCTCCACGATAAAAGTAATTTACACTAAGAACAAATAACTAACAACGAATAACTTAAGCTAATACACGTACCAATACAAACAAAAAATTAAAAATAACTTAAAACGAATAACTAAAGATACTGCGAACGACCCGAAGAATATCGTAATATAATTATGTCACACATGATGAAAAAATTGAACTCGACTTAAGCTTATTTTCCCTATTTTTAGGGGAAAATGTCATAAGCAAGTAACATTTTCACCAGTTGAGTAGTGTGTGTAAAGCGAATAAAATATACATACTAGTGTGTGTTACACGCACACAAGGATTTTCGAATTGGACATTGTTTTTGCAGCGTTTGTAAGGCGACGCTCCATCTAGACGTGTATATAATCAAAGCAGGCAACTGACAGTGCCATTTTTCCGGTGCAGCGCTATATGGGTCAGGCGTTCCGTTTTACGTGAATGGATCCATTTTTTAGTTTTACTTGTTAATAAATGTTCAATCTATTTTCAAAATATGGTTCACCTATTCATACAGCAGATTCTGGCAAACTAAAAATAATATTCTAATATCTTAACTCTTGCAAAAAAAGGGTTGTAATTTACTTATTTTATCGTAAAAACAGATGAGAGTGAATTAAGAAATTGAAGAAAAATTCAACTTTCATTTTTGTCTTCGGCTCGGGATTGAACCTACGACCTATCAGAAGAAGAAGAAGAAAGAACATTTATGTGTTCCAATTTGCGAAGAGTATTTTAAGTAATAACGAGTAAAAATTACATTTACACAAATTGGTCCTAATTCAGCATTTGCTGGTTGAAGAACAACCAGCGCTGGTCTTCCGTTAGGACCACCAAACCATCATCAGTTAGCCAGGCTAGCTGCTTTGTCACTAAGCTACCGAAGCGTACGAGCTTCGATAGCTTCAAATGATTAAAATTTATGTCTTGCAATAATTAGATGTTTAGATGTTGTCATTAGTCCTATTTTATATATTATATGACCTGTACTCAGAGCAGGACACACCTAATCGAGGATATCGATTTAAAAGTAGTTTCTTTCAAACTGTGTATTATTCATAATTTTCCTGAGATATATACCTAGACGAGTGACATTAATACACCTTGATAAAATTTATAAAATTATTAAATCAAGTGTGAAGGTGAAAGCACACAACCTTGAGGTACACCGTACATTGGTAGCCCGTTAACTAAGTAAGACGTTTATAAAACGTTCAGTCGTAATGCTGGCTGTTTTATTACATAATTCTATGCTGTTCTCATAGGTAAGATACCTACGTAATATAATACCTTGGCAAGAAAAGTTCTGTAAACGCAATCAAAGGCATTAGTCAAATCAAAGCTTGCATGCAAACAAACACGATTCGTCGGTTACATTTTGGCCCATGTAACAGGTGACGAGCGTACGCGTACATACATATTATTTTTAGTTATATACAGGTTCATACTAACCCATGAACAAAGTTCCGCCATTGTCGTCCATCGGCAACAAATCCAAAGTGGGAGGCACCGGTTGTATCGAAGCGGTGTATCCGTCGATGGGTTTGCCCTCCGTGGTACATACGAGCAGCATAAAAATGCTGGAGGAAAGAAAAATTCTGTAAGTAAGTAATCCTTCAAGTTTGATTGTGGGAGGCCATATATCATGGACTAAGTCATTTACATACAGGCATTCCTTAATGGTGACAAACGAACATTAAAAAAAATAGAGTTTACAATAAGGCAGCCTATATCTTTGATTGAATTTACACTATTTTCATGTTAAATTTCATCCGTGTTTGCTGAACGATTTGATCGTGAACGCGTAATCATCAAATGCGTTACTTTCACATTAATAATCCTTCAGACCGAATCTCGGCCACGGCGGCCAATCTCAACGGAGACTAACTCTCTCAATCAAAATCTCAACACACAAGTGTATATGCGCAAACACAGATTCACTCTCTTTTCCCTCACTCTCATAGCCCGCTGAGACGGCAATCCGACACGACCGGAAGAGATCGGGCGCAGGACCGATTTTTCGTGCCCTCCGAGGCACGACCAGAATCCGGGCTACTACTGGGAATTTCCTCGCAGAAAAAAAATGAATGGGGATCGAACCCAGGGCCTGAGGCATCGCGATTGTGACCACTGAGTCAACGTCGAGGCAGTCTTGCACATCAATAATGTCTGTATGTTTTTGGACAAATCCCTCACGGGGCATGCAGAGAACGTGGATCGCCAAACTTTCCGATTCTAACACAGGCCCTATACCTCTTCTTCATTTATCATTCTCTTTATTCATTCACATATAAAACTATTGTCGCAACCTTCGGAAAAGGTAGAAAGTCAAGTAATCAATCAATACATAGTTTGGATATTCCTAAGGCTCACACACCTCCCAAGCCTCTCCTACTTTCATCTCTCTCTTCGTACATGCGTGACGATTTAGAAAACTTTTGAACCTACCTTAAGACAATACGAGGTAGGGTAAGAGAAATGTACACGCCTGTAATCTCCGTAAGGTAGGCAGAGGTAAATACATACATTCAAGCATACGGTTCGCCGGTAACGTTTTGGCTCATGTCAGAGAATATATAATAATACTACGTATAGAATGGACACTTCGACGCCCCGCCCGATTTCTCCGCCTCACCCAATCTCCTCCCCTCTTATGGGAGACATTTGGTATTCTCTACCTGCTACGCACACAGGTGCACGTGTAAATACACGTCACTGATTGATGTCTGCGTAAGAGATAGGTGTGCTCATGTAACAGGTGGCAGCCTGTTGATATCTCCGGGCACATTATCAAACTAAGTGGTACTGGGAAATTTCCAGAAAATGGAAATTTCAATGGAACTAGAGACAAATGATTTTACATCTTTATTACTGGTTTTTACATAGACATGTTAGATATTTTATTACACAGATATTTTACTGGTGGTAGAGCTCCAGTGACGGAGCTCGCGGGCGTAGGCACCACCGCATTACCTGATTTACTTGCCGCTAAATGGTAGTGTTATGGTCGGGTCGGGTGGTAATGTACGGCCCTGTAATTTCCGGCACAGAGGCATAACACCTTAGGCCTCAGGAATGGTAACGCATTTGCATTTTGACGTTGGTCTTTGTGTGGGTGTCTATAGGCTGCAGTCATCACTTAACATCAATGTGAACTGCATGCTTGTTTGCCACTTCAATTACATAAAAAAAAAAAAAACTATAAATGTACTCACCAACTCATTAGGGAAGCCATAGCAGTTATTTTCTTCGACAGACTCTCGAATACTGACCGTGGACTGACTAGTGAGACAAACAACTAACAATTATCCGAGTAATGATATAGAGTTGTTATTACTTTCAAAATTAATAACTGATTAGGATTTAGAAATTAAAGAAAAAACGGAAAGAAAAATTTGACTTCGAGCAGGAATTGAACCTGCGAGCGACCTCAGGATAACCAGTCCAGCCGCTTTACCACTAAGCTACCGAAGTCCCAAGAAATTTTCATTTTCATGATAACCTGTACTAGATCTAAGCTCTCATTTAAAGAGCTCTTGCTGAGTTTGTTGGGTAGCGGAGTTCTTCTCAGTAGTGACAGCACTTGGAACACTGCTAAGTGAATAATTTTGAACTTTTTTTTTTTAATCTCCATTTAAAGAGCTTGGTCAAAGACCATGACGCTCTATAATTTTGATCTTGACAACAAACTTTGTAACAAACTAGTTTTTCTTTTTCTTCATTTATCATCATTGAAGGAATTTTAAAATTTTATGCGAACTATATTTTAACGCTATTCTTTAAATTCTATTTTTAATTTACTATTCGTATTAATATATATTTTTACTTTATGTAATAGTTATTCACTCTAGGTAATTTATGATTTCTAGAAGTATCTGGAAAGAACTATTCAAAATAAAAATATTTTCTTTCTTCTTTCTTTCTTACTAAAGGGGTGTTATCAGCTCTTCATACATCTTCATACACCCGTAAGTTGAAACTTATCTGTTGTAAGAATCGGGCATTGTGTGTCTTCACTTCAGAGAAGACAAAACCATAAATGGTTGCATCTTACAATTCTTCATACAGTTGAAATGATATACATATACGAACAAGACTCCGTTGTAATAGTTATGGGCTTTTATAGCCCACTCTCTGAACTACCTTGATCAAATAGGTCGAGTACTTTCTGAAGGTGGGGTCATAAGTCACTACTACGGATTGCAATCCCGCAAAATGGGATCCAGCATTCCCGCGGGATCTCAGCAACGCCCTAAGCCGAGGTTCGGACTTACAGGGGTCACCCTTAGGCAGTTGCCAATTTATTTTGGCTGAGAGCACCCTCTGCGTTCGCTAATTTCCCGGTGAAGTAGCGTAGTGCCGTCTCGAGACGTGCCGCCTACATGAGACTACTATAAAAACCGGTCAAGTGCATGTCGGGCCACGCGCAGTGTAGGGTTCCGTAGTTACAGAGTAAGAGATGTAATGAAAAAAATAAATAAATATTTTCAATGGACTTGTTCGAAATTTTCGAGTAAAATACATTTGGTCTACTAAGTATAACTCGCAAACTTGCAAGGCCAACTTTAGTGTGATAGTTTTCCTTTTAATTTCGTTATATGTAGATACTATCGCCGTAACGTTTGTATTTCTAAAAGCAACCGTTTAGTCTGTAGGGGGGGGGGGCACTTGAGTCTAACGAAAATTTGCACTTTAAAGCTGAATAAGTCTCGAATAGTTAACTAAATCGAAAACTGATGTTCGTACACCCATAATATTTTTAAAAGACCAATCCAACGATAGCCCACCCTATATGAAAATCTAAAATAAAAAAAATATTTGCGCGTTACTAGTAGGGAAGGTAACCCTAAAAAATTTTTTTTCACGTTTTTATTCTACCACTTTGTCACTTGTATACTTGTGCCAAATTTCAAGTCTCTAGTACTAACAGTTTTTGCGCTATACCGCGGACGGACAGACAGACAGACAGACAGACACAGACAGGCAGACGGACATGGCTAAACTAAAAGGGTTCCTTGTTTACTACGGCACCCTAAAAAGAATTGAACGAAACAAGTTTTAGTTCGCGTCCCGCCGGAATCGGTCAGTCAGAACACCAGAAATCCTAGACGAATCCGGATGTCTTTAGATTCGATTTCTTCATTGTTTTAATTGGATTGGTTAATAATTACGAAGAGCTGCATAAGTCCATCACGATTATCAAAGATCCGACAGGCGTAAAGGGAAATGGAAACGATTTCTTTGGCGCTCTCGATTGTTTCAGGGCTGATATGTCATTTTTTTATGTAATAAAAGTGACAAACAAGCATGCAGTTCACATTAATGTTAAGTGATGACTGCAGCCTATAGACACCCACACAATGACCAGAGATCAAAATGCAGTTGCGTTGCCACTCCTGAGGTCTAAGGTGTTATGCCCCTGTGCCGGAAATTATAGGACCGTATATTACCACCTGACCGGAACACGATAGTGCTGAACATTACCATTTAGTGGCAAGTATATTAGGTGATGCGGTAGTGCCTACGCCCGCGAGCTCCGTCACTGGAGCTCTATTGTGTGTGAATACACCTTGAATTGAATTCTTTCGACGCGTTTGTTTTGCATTTACCTTATAACAACAATTTCCCAGCATGATACACATACCTATACCAATAGGTACGTATTTGATTGAAAATCCAGTCGCCGACCATTTCCTCCGCCGAGTTGCGGTTAACCTATATCCGCGATTTGTTTCACCCATTTTATTGTGAACTAGCGGCTTGCCCCGGCTTCGCACGGGTGAATTGAATGTAATATAGCCTATGTCACTCAGTGAAGATATAGCTTTGTAATGGTGAAAGATTTTTTTTAATCGGTCCATTAGTTTTGGTGTGATAACGTTACAAGTATACATACAAAAACGGTGTCGTAGCTTGGGGCGGCTGCCAGGAGCGCAGACCTCAAGGGGGCGCACTTAGAGGCAAATCTTTTTGAAAATAATAAATGTGCCAAAAATTGAAGAAAAAAATGATTTAAGGACAAAATATAATATTTTGCTATTTTTGTACATACGCGGTATTGCAATACGTAGTTACGCGGTATTGCAGTATCGTAGACAATATGACTTTGGCACTTGAAAATTGTTTGAAATATTTCATATAGAAGGTCGAAGAGAGAAGTTCCACCCTCACCGAATGGACACCTGGCAATGTTCAACGGTGCGGTTCTCGTGTTCGTTTTTGCCCAGAACGTGTAAATTGTGGAATGAGCTTCCCGTCGAGGTGTTCCCTCGGCGCTACAATATGAAGTTCTTCAAAAATGGCGTCAAAAGAGTCCTTCAGGGCTGGCAGCGCGTTGGTGACGCCCCTGGTGTTGCAAATGTTCATAGGTGACGGTGAGTACTTTCCATCAGGTGGCCCTGTTTGTCTGTCAATCCATTGACATAAAAAAATAATAATATTTCCTACTAAGCCGTTACACCTTGTACCTACCTACCTTTTTATTCTTTTGTACAAATCGTGCAACGATCCTTTCTCAATTGTACGGAATTCTCTACTCTAGTAATAATCGCACTCGAACGGTTTTTAATGTACCTATAACATTTGCTTCGAAGTAAGTGCTACAGCCAATTAACAAAGAGTGTTTTAAGTGCTTTTTTATGTCATGAAACTTACAAACAAGCCAACAGTTTGTTTATATTCGTTGGAAAGTGTATACACTGAGCGTTATACCTATATATCTGTAGTAGACGATCCGATACAAGAAAGACCTTCACCGATCTGTTAAAATATAAGCCTTCGGCGGCGTCGTGTGACGGGTTGCTCACTTCCATTCAAAATGATCGAGGAGAGCAATGGCTGCCACATGCGTCATACTCGTGAACGGGTGCTGATTGTCGGGACTGGTCTGTTATGATTTGCGGGTGCTATTTTCTATTATGATATTTAGCTGTTGATGGGTATTTGCGTATGTGTTTATATGCAAATATTTATATGCCATGGACGTTCACACTATCTTTATTCTATTTTAATTCTATTAAATAATGTCTGTATTAAGTCTAAGGCTTTGACAAAAGAGCAACACGCCATTCATTGTAGCACCACAGTTCCAGGGCACTCCGCTAGCCATTGGTAAGAGTATCGGTATCCTGGACGTTGACATATCGAACGAAGTGCAATTCGGGAGTCACACTGAGTGTAAGACCAAGTTGGCAGCCAAGAAATTCGATACATTTCGCTTCTATTTCGCTTATTATGACTTAAAACACAACTTTTACTGGTGGTAGAGCTCCAGTGACGGAGCTCGCGGGCGTAGGCACAACCGCATTACCTAATACACTTGCCGCTAAATGGTAGTGTTCAGCAGTATCGTGTTCCGGTCAGGTGGTAATGTACAGCCCTATAATTCCGGCACAGAGGCATAACACCTTAGGCCTCAGGAGTGGTAACGCATTTGCATTTTGACCTTGGTCTTTGTGTGGGTGTCTATAGGCTGCAGTCATCACTTAACATGAATGTGAACTGCAAGCTTGTTTGCCACTTCCATAACATAAAAAAAAAACAAGACGAAACATGAACTATTGCGGTTCGCCGCTTAGTTTCGCAACAGAGATGTGCTACAGGCATATAAACAATGAGTGTTATTCTGCAGTCATAAGAAGAAAGGCCGTAACTAATACCATACTGTTTGCTATACCTACTTATAAAATAGCTTGTTGGAATATGAAAAAACTTTCTTGTTAGGACGGAAAAGTTAATAGTTATAGCCGCGGGGGGGTCAGGCCTAGGGGGCGCCAGGGTTTAATTGCACACGGACGCTACACGAGCTAGAGCCGCCCCTGCATCAGATCAAGTGATGTTAATCCACCGCTGGACTAACTAGATCGCCAAAAGTTTAATAATGTCTAAACTATTTCCAGGTTTGGTGAAACTGGGCGTACACTGCGTGACGGGGAAGAAAGTGGCCATCAAAATCATCAACCGGGAGAAGCTCAGCGAATCGGTACTCATGAAGGTAAGCTTTTTAACGAGGTGGAAATCCTCATATTGTCCTTCTTTTGTATCGAAGTTGGCAAACAAGCATGCAGTTCACATGGATGTTAAGTGACTGCAGCCTATAGACAATTACACAAAGACCAGAGGTCAAATTTACTGGTGGTAGAGCTCCAGTGACGGAGCTCGCGGACGTAGTCACCACCGCATTACCTAATATACTTGCCGCTAAATGGTAGTGTTCAGCACTATCGTGTTCCGGTCAGGTGGTAATGTACGGCTCCGTAATTTCTGGCACAGAGGCATAACACCTTAGGCCTCAGGAGAAGTCACTACTGGTAACGCATCTGCATTTTGTCCTTGGTCGTTATGTGGATGTCTATAGGCTGCAGTCATCGCTTAACATCAATGTGAACTGCATGCTTGTTTGCCACGTTCATTACATAAAAAAATGTAGATGCTTGCCATCCCTGAGACCTAAGCCGTTATATTTATCTGATAGTTATTACGAAGCCAGTGGCGGCCAAGGTTAGTGGCGTATTTGCAAAACCTAGAGTCCGATGGCAAAAATGAAATCACGAGTAATCAATACGAGTATCACAGAGGCAAAAAAACAACTGAGGCTTCAGTGGTGGCATCTCCACTTTGTTTGCATCTTAGCATAATTAAATAAGTAAATAAACATTAGGTCCATAAAATAAATACCTTACAGACTAACATACTATAAAAACACTAGACTATTTATCATGTAAAGTCGGCGATGGGATGCGCGGCTTGTCTGCAGGCAGTTGTCCCTTGAACCTCCGGAACATAACTCCCTGCGGCGAGAATTCCTCCTTCTCAAAAGTTGGTGGGTGGTGCATCGGTACTCTAACCAGAAAGGAGTTGAAACTGACTTTGCGGCGAGACTCCAATCGCTCTACTCTGATGGTGAGATTCACAGACCGCACTACGACTTTACTTTCAAGCCAAGTACGCTTCGAACTGTCAAATCCCATACATTTCTGACAGTTCTAAGCATACTTTGCCCAAAGTAAAGTCGTAGTGCGGTCTGTGAATCTCACCATGAGTGTAAGGGTGGTCTTCTTTCGGACACAGTCAACAACATCCGTTAACCAGTGCAGTCGAGACACGTATAATGGCGTCGATGGCTTAGCTGGACGTAGCAAATGATTCGGGGTCATTAGGTGCTGTTCCGCATTGATTACGGTTGGCAGGCCTTTTCTTCTTAATTACTTTATTACTTCTATTTTATTTGTGATGCAGGTGGAGAGAGAGATAGCTATAATGAAACTGATCGAGCATCCGCACGTATTGGGCCTGTCTGACGTTTACGAAAACAAGAAATATTTGTAAGTATACAACGTATGTTACACCTTTTATTCAACTAGGAAGCGAGCAACAGAGGCAGCTGCCCTCTCCCCCGTCTTAAAGACAGAAAACAGCTCAGAAGTCAGCTTAATAAAATAAAAAAACTAGGTATTGCAAAATTTTTTGTCAATGGACTTACGGAGACGGCACTTGTTAACTTTACCGGGATATAGGCGAGCGCAAGGGGGTCAACTTAAATACATTAATACAAGCTAACACAGGTGATTGCGAGTCCGATCCTCGGCTTGGGACTTTTTGCAGGGACACGTAAGACATGCGATTAGGAGCAGTGTAACTGGAATGAGAGAAAAGAGTATAGCAGCGCTCTTGCTTGGATTGACCTCTATGCGCTAGCGGCGGAACCAAGACTCAACTAATGTTGACCGCCGCAAGGTCCGTTGTTTAGTCTCTGGTCTCTTTCTATCTGAGACGTTGTATCTACTTAATTAAAAGGGTGGGCTGAGCCTACATTAAATTACATAAAACCTCATTGTCAACAAATTTGGACAAACAAATAATCACCAAAAGCCACAATGCTATCCTCAAATAACGTCAAAATGATCAAAATATCCAATCCAATCTAATGAAAATATTATTTCTTAATTCCAGATACCTAGTCTTGGAACACGTCAGTGGTGGGGAACTCTTCGACTACCTGGTGAAGAAAGGACGACTCACGCCCAAAGAAGCAAGAAGATTCTTCAGACAAATCATATCCGCTTTGGACTTCTGCCACAGTCACTCTATATGGTAAATTAGTCCTTCGAGGTAAATTGGTCCTTCGACTGTTTTTCTAGCGACGGTGGATCCAGCGAAAAAAATCTAAATCTATTACCACCTTTACTGGTGGTAAAGCTCCAATGTCAAAGCTATAGGGCCCCACCGTATTTACTTTTTAATTACTTAATTTGTCACCAATCGGTAGCGTTCAACACTATCGTGTTCCAGCAAAATGGTAACGTACGGTAGTGGCGAAATAACTTAAGCCTTAGGCGTGGCAACGCATCTGCATTTTGGCCTCTGTTTTGGTGTAGATGTCTATAGGCCATAGGCTGCAGTCATCACATAACATCCTTAAGAACTTCATTTTTTTGCATACCTGTCACCCTGCCACGCTGAGGCCGTGGTCGAGAGATTTGTACCTAAATTCCACTAAGAGTTTTCCTAATTTCAGAAATTTTGAAGTGTCATATCAGCCGAAAGATGTCCACTGATGGACCAAAGACTCTTCTTCATAAGCGGGATATGCTATAATCGCCACGCTTGACATGCGGATTGGCGATCGCATTAGTTTTATCGCAAGTCGCTGCTGCTTTTTTAACGTTATTGCACTTACTACCACTCTTTACTAATAGTCTGACCGCCATTGCCTGGTTGACAGACTGCACTAGCTGAAGAATTTTCCTCCACTAGAGGACGATATAACTTCGCCCATAGATGTATAATACTAAGTAGATAATAAATCTGTGACTTCGCCTTACTGTTGATGTTTAAGCTTAGAAAACACAACTCACCATAAAAGTTAGTAGCCTATTAAACCTCTCATCATCTGTTTTCCAGTCATCGGGACCTCAAACCAGAAAACCTGCTGCTAGATGAAAGAAACAACATAAAGATAGCGGACTTCGGCATGGCGTCGCTACAGCCAGCCGGCTCATTGCTTGAAACGTCCTGTGGCAGTCCGCATTATGCCTGCCCCGAGGTTATTAGAGTAAGTATGGGTAGAGTCGGCTACTGGCACTGTTGGCACAATTATACGAACAATACAGCCTTGATTTGACGAGACGAATTACCAAAAAAACGTTCACATGCAAGCTTCATTCATTGAAGGAACTGGTTCTCTATTTTATGACATAGATTTTTAGTCATAAGCTGAAATGTCATGTTTTTGATCCTAATCATAATTTTGATGGTCTAGAAGACAAACATGCTAAGTACAGACCTACATTTTTTTGGGGAGGACAGTTTTTATTGATTCCAAACATATAATAATATAATACATTTAAACTAGAAAATTCCAAACTTCTAGTTACTATAACTTAAAAATGTACATACATGTACTGTACATGTGTATATACACAATTTCTATTTCTATGTACAGTTTTAAGTTTAAGTACAGATGAACTGTCCTCCCGAAAAGAATGTAGGTCTGTACTTAGCGTGTTTGTCTTCTAGACCAGCTATACTCTAAGTGTGTTCCGCGGAACCCTAGGGTTCCGTGATACCTCTGCCGGGGTTCCGCAAGAATTTAGAAAAAAAAATCAAAACACCTCTCCCTGGTCGCTCCGCGGCCGCACAAAACGCTATGAACGTTATTTATTTATTTATTTGTATTTGTAGAAACATGTGTTACAATAGCTGGTACAATATCTCATAAGTTTGGTATCAACAATTTTATACTTGTACAACCCGTTCGCTATAAGTTTGCCGGTCTGTGGAATGCGCGTACCCTCCCCCATGTGACAACAAAACTTACAATGTGTCATTGTTTTACCCAAATACGTACGTACACAATTTTTATTGTTACAATTAAATAAAAAATATTTTTATATTATGTATTGCTGACGCTACTTTTCGAACGTCGCCAGCGGCAAACTTAAAACGAGCGGGTAGTACACTTGTGAGCGCGCAGTCTCTTTGATAAAAGCCGCCTCTGAATTAAACGCTATAGTTGTCAACAAGCGACTTTCGACTCTAACTTCAAAGGATAAAGTCGATATTGTTTACAACGCAATTTTTAAATTTCTGTATTTTTTTTTTGCTTTTTGTTTATCAAAGGTGGCAACTCGAGTATTTTCGAGAATATTTGAGATCGAGTCTAGGTATAAAAGCGGCGATCGCGCGTCGCGCGTCGTCAGTTGACGATTAGCGTTCGGAGCGATAAGTTACTACCTACTTACAAGCTCGCTAGCGAGAAACTAGTGTTCAAGAAGAATGGAACGTTGGCTTAAAGGTGTTGCAACAACCGCTTCTAATGACGCTGAATGTTCAAAAGCGGTACGCGCGGAGAATATAGCAATCACCGATCCAGAAGATGATGCCACGACGTCAAGCTCGACGGTTTCAAAGACGAAAAGAAGGAAGTATGATGAATCTTACATCAGTTTCGAATTTGTTGATTCCAACGGCTCACCTCTCTGCATGCTCTGTAGTAAACTGCTTCCTAATAGTTCCATGGCACCTGCCAAATTGCGCCGACATTTAGAAACTGTACACCCCGAGTCTAAAGACAAGAATAAAGAATTTTTTGTTCGCAAAAAAGATCAGTTATTACAAAGTCAAAAAAATATGATGCATGTAACAACTATCAACGAAAAGGCTACGGAGGCATCATAATTAGTTAGCTATCGCATTGCACAAGCAGGCGAAGCGCATACTATCGCTGAGAAATTAATAAAACCATGTGTATTAGACATAACAAAATGTATGCTCGATGAAAAATCTGCAAAGCACTGTTACTGTTCCGCTATCAAACGATACTGTTTCACGACGAATCCATGATCTGGTAAGCTTCGTCAAACAAGAACTAGTTACAAGTCTACAAAATACACGATTCGCCTTGCAAATGGACGAGTCGACTGATGTCGCTGGTTTGGCTATCCTGCTGGTTATTGTGAGATATGCATATAAAAGTTCTTTTGAAGAAGACATGCTTATGTGTTCATCGCTGCTTACAAACACTATCGGGGAAGAAATTTTTAAAAAAATAAATATATTTTTTGAAGAAAATAATCTCAGTTGGAACAATTGCATTGACATTTGTACAGATGGGGCCAAGGCGATGACAGGTAAAACAGCGTGTGCGTTCCACTAAGCGTTCACAACAATCAAAACGCTCCTTTAGTCGTTCCACATGACGACCGCAGTCGTTGTGGTCGCGGCGTAAACGTCACTCATGACGTCATGAATTACGCTCACGCGAAGCTCACGACGACCCATCTAAAAAGGTGGGTCGAAGTGATCGTTGAGAAAATTAGCGGCATTTTCAAAAGTCAAAACATAAAAAATGGCGACCGTAAAGCTTACGTTATTTCATGCCGAAAAAGATATATTAGTAGAAGTGAATGTTTCTGCAGCGGATGCTCAACGTGCCTCCACAGGTAAATATAATTATGTAAAACAAGTTTAGAAAAATTAATTGTAGTTTATAATTAATATACATGTATACCAAACATCCAAGTGCCGCCGCAAAAGACATTTTAATTACATTTGAACATAAATTAATTAAATACACCACTGTTATTAAATATCAAAAAATTAAATTATAAATTTTTTCAATATAAATCGATTTAAACAATAATTAATTAAGTTTATTTTCAAGGCTTACAGATTATAACCTAACCTCTTAAATCTATTGCATTTTTTTTATTAACTCGCCATTTGCATTATTGACCTCTACGCTCAAAACGCTCTATAATCCATTCCACTTGAGTTTACGACAGTAACGCTCACAAGCAAGTGGAACGGGAAAAACTGCGGTCGTGAGCGTGATCGTTGTGAACGCTTAGTGGAACGCACCCAGCAGGAGCAGTGTCACGAATGAAAAATAAAGCGCCTAATTGTAGTTCCAGTCATTGTATTCTGCATAGACAAGCACTTGCGATGAAGCAAATGCCGTCAAATCTAAAATTAGTTATGGATGAAGCGGTAAAAATAATTAATTTTATCAAATCACTACAATCCCGATTGTTCTCATTATTGTGTGAGGATTATGGCAGCAAACATAAAACACTGCTGCTCCATACAGAAGTGCGATGGCTGTCTCGGGGTAAAACTTTAACAAAGCTATTTGAACTTAGAGCCGAGTTACAAATGTTTCTTTCAGCAGATACTTCTTTTAATTTGAAGGACCGTTTGTATGATAAAACTTGGTTGTTCCGATTGTCTTTTATGGCGGATATCTTTCAAAAACTTAACGAATTGAATTTATCGTTGCAAGGTAAACAGACAACAGTGTTTCAGGCCTATAATAAAATAACTGCTTTTAAAAGAAAATTAGATTTTTGGATCATTTGCATTGGTAAGAAAGAAATAGAAAGCTTTACGTTACTCAGTGAGTTTGTTAGCGAAAACGACTCAGAAATGTTTGAAGATGATGTGTTTGAAGAATTGGTCCAATATCTCAGTTCGATGCGCGCATCTTTTGAAAAGTATTTTCCCGAAGAACACAATACAAAAATTAAAGTGAATTCATGGATTCATAATCCTTTTTTACCCAGCAATAATAACCCGAAAATTGTAGCATGGATACTAAAGCGGTGCAAATGCCTCAGTCTGGCACTGAAATAACCATCAGATGCATCAGATAGATCTATGGCGGAATACTAAAGTCACTTAATTTAAGTAACCCTCAAATATAAGCTGTCTCTGTCGTTTGCACGTATTTTTGAGAGACAAAAACTTTTCAAGTCCCACTTAGATTTAAGGGACGTTCCAGTATTCGGCCGCAATTGTATTAAAAAACGCTATATACAACTAGAAAGGTATTTAATATACTTCAAAAAAATACAAAAACATGTCTAATGTTAAACGTAATTATCTAGAATACAACTAAATACAAGTAAGAATAATATACACCACACACCTTAAACCATATCAAAATAACAAACCATAAACGAGCGTTGTCACACATTCTATCACGAAGCTCAACTTAATGGTGGTTATCTTTTGGCTCATTTGCACATGCGCATATGTGTAACAAAACCCATAAATATAATTTAACTAATTAAGTACTACAAAAGTAAAACAGAAAAGTTACTCAATATTCAAGTTAAACTTAAAAAAATATACAACATTATTATACACTGGGTGACCTTTGTACCGTTTTGAAAATATAACCGGGCGAAATAGGGAAACGGCGTACGAGAATATAGCTTCGTTTTTTCGTTAACAAATTTCAATCTATATAATCAATTAAATTTATATGGATATTTAACAAAATTCGAAATATTCAGCCTCTGTCCTGCTATACCGCACCAGGCTACCGCTCCAAGTATACAGGTTGAGCCATACAAATATGAACCCTATATCAGTAATAATAATACTAAGTATAGAATGGACACTTCGATTTTCCCGCCTCACCCAACCTCCTCCCCTTTTATGGGCGACGGTTGGTATTTTCTACGTGCTACGCACACAGATGCATGTGTAAATCACGTAACTGATTGATGTCTGTGTAATAGAGATCAAATTAAGCGTTTGTATGGAATTATGGCGGGGTGTCCGCGGCGTGCCTATATGACGTCCCCTGCTGGGAAAGTTCTCACCTAAGTTCTTACCTATTCGTAAAATTTAAGTTGTCTTATTCAAAGGTAACATTTATTTCTAGAAATAAAAATTCATACGTATGGCATGGATCATCCTGTATACTCTGAACTTTAAAAATCGAAATACTTCGCCAACTTCAATAATTAATAGTATCCACAAAAAGTTTTTTTTTTTTCATACCTTAATTACCTTAATAAACACTCGGTTTAAAGGCCTGGGATTATTTTTTTTTGTCATAATTATGTGGAACTTAAAATAAGATTCAATTATAGGTCTAAGATGTTACTATTATTTCAATATTAGTATTTTTCACACAGTAAGTAAATTTCATTACATTTTTTTTTATTATTTCTTCAATCAATTGAAGTTGGTT
The DNA here is from genome assembly GCA_036365455.1 of Macrosoma leucophasiata. Taxonomy (NCBI): domain Eukaryota; kingdom Metazoa; phylum Arthropoda; class Insecta; order Lepidoptera; family Hedylidae; genus Macrosoma; species Macrosoma leucophasiata. The sequence continues at coordinate 4,232,126 of JAWQUS010000022.1, read as the reverse complement.
TTTAAAGTACAGTCATATTATCACCAAGTTTATAACATATTTATTTTAATTTGAATTGTAAATGCTAATTTGTGGAAAAAGGCAAACATGTCAACTAATTATTTTTCCATCATAATTCTAAAATAAGTTTATTTTAATTTTTATCTAACGGGTATTGCTTTGTGAGATTATTTTAAAATTTTATTTCGTCATCAACACAAATATTAAAACTCTGTGTATAATTTAACCTTTCTTAATTACATTGCCACTTCAAGAGATTCTATCACCTAAATATTAAATTGTCTTATTTTTTTATTCTTTATTGCATGTCTTGTTTATTTTTTGTTTGTGTTATATTTTGGTTATTAAATATATCAACTCATTTCTTTTTGTTGTTTTATTCATCCAAAACCGCATTACAGTACGCAGCAAGATATATTTCACATCGACCTTAGGAGGGAGACTTCGGATAATTTCAGCTCTGTAGAGCGTTATCTCTTTGGCACACTACCTTAGTGACGCTTGTCGACAATTTTGATCAAGTTTTGACCAATACCGGACTATCAGTGCTTACGTAGGCAGTGTGCAACAGAGATAACGCTCTACGAACTCGAAACGAGCCGATTGTCTTTTTCCTAAGCTCGATGTGCAATCTTTCTAGACGGGTTCTGTAATTATGGTCCTTCGACTCTAAGAGCCATATTATTAAAAGTATCACTAAACTTCATAAGGAACTATTGTTGGTTTATTGTTATACTTTGTTGTATATTGAGCAGAAACTATATCTAAAGGTAAATGAGGCACATTAATATCTAAAATGTTGTACAGTATGCGGAAAACTTAAATGCGTCCGTGACGTTAATTACAAGAGTCTACGAAGAAGGCAATTTTTATCGTGATAACGTCTTATAATCGATGAATACTGGCTGCACGGACGAAAAAGTGTCATGTTCCGCCTAAGCCGAGCGTACAAGCGGGAGCGCAGAACAAGTGATATTGCGAGATATACAGACCGTACTACGACTTTACTTTCGGAAAAGTATGCTTCTATTCTATTTTTCCCGTGTAGCAACTATTACACTTAGTAAAAATTCTGCCAAAATCTGGTGATTACAAAGGCACAGTGTTAATTTAACCTTTTCACCTTTTCACCGCCAACAACTTCTATAAGATTTCAGGATCAGAGAAGTTCAGGATTTTCGTGCCGTTCACGCCACTACTTCTATAGAAGTTCATTGTATCTACCTACCATAAAAAATACATTTACGATACATAAAACATTTGTTTCTTTGTAATTTTGTAAGATGGACACGGCTGATGTCCTATGTATTATTTTTTCTCATGCAAAACAGGCTATTTTCTGTTTTAAAATGGTAAAACATAAAAGGTCTCAAATACTTTTATATCCCGCACGCCAATGTGACGCGAAAGTTGCATTCATTAGAATCTTTATTTACTATATTTATTTGTTTTCTTTTCCATCCAATCGTTCTTGAATTCTATGAATAAAAAGAAATTCCGGTCAGTAAATAACGTATTACATAATACATTTCTAAATTAATGTACGTACCTATCAAATCATTTCATTAAAATTAATTATTATGTACTGAGGGTTTTCGATATTGCTAGACCCACGTAATGGCAATTACATTTAACAGTTTGTATTTTTAATTGTAAATTTAAGTACCAATTTAAATTTACACATTATTTTATTCATTTTCGACATGTTGTTACCGCCATCCCTACTTTCGTACTATACAATTATTATACATATATACGTTGGCGTACAGCGACACATCGTTTTTAGTATAGCTGGGCAGTGAAAAGGTTAAAAATGACCGGTGATCCGTGTAATATCCGGTACAGCAGGAAATAGTAAGAAATTCTAACATTTGTCCTGCGTCTTACCTAAAACAAAAGACAAAAACAATCAGAATGGTTAAAGGTTAGTTTAAACAAATCACACTTAGAACTGTCAGTACCTACAGTATGAGTTTTGACAGTTCTAAGCGTACTTTGCTGAAAGTAAAGTCGTAGTGCGGTCTGTGAATCTCACCAACAGACACGATCCTTGTTCGGAGCTGTGACGCATGTTTTCTTATTGCGTTATCACATAAAATTATCATCGTTCGTTAAACGAATTTATAGACATACTATGTTTTTTTTAATTTAGAATTTACGCGAGGAAAAATATAGCAGTAGTTCGCCTTCATCAGGCCAACATTAAACCTGGCTTTATTACTGGCCTGTGTGGTCGCGATCTAATGGTGAGATTCACAGACCGCACTACGCCTTTACTTTTAGCAAAGTATGCGAGAACTGTCAGTTTAGTATGGGTTTTGACAGTTCAAAGACGTACTTTGCTCAAAGTAAAGTCGTAGTGCGGTCTGTGAATGGGCAAAGTTTACGCAGGCGACTTCACTGAAAGACATTTATTTAAGTTTTGCGCGTACTGTATTCAGATTGATCACAATCAGGTACCAACTTGGAATATAAATACTATATCACAAAACTCAGATCTGGGGATGCACCACATTTTATAGCGAAGCTAAGCTGAAGCGCTTTTCGCTTAGCTTTTATAAACAACAATAATTTTAGCAGTTCTTGAATTAAATCGCAATAATACATAGCTTTGTTTTTACTTTCCTCCAATCTGTGAGCTACATAGAACTAAAGTTATAAAAACTTTGAAGAAGGGATGTATTTCAGAAAGGTATGGAGCCTGGGCCCACTCTATCTATGTACACAAAATGATTCTAAACAGTATTCTGAAATCAATCTAACACAATACTGTATCGATTTTTTTTTGTATTAATACAATAACTTTTACAAAATGGTTACATCTGAAGATTCTGGCCATAATTCTGTAGTCCTCAAGTTGTTAGTCGTTATTATAAAGAAAAGAAAAAAAGAAAGAGGTGAAATTAAAATTTCCATAATGAGTAAAAACAAATCGATTGTACAAATTAATCTTGGATTTAATCAAATAAACATTATTTCGAAATACAAGCCTATTTAAGGCAAACTGTACAACGTGTGGGCCCAGTATTAAACAACTCTATTCCAGAGTTAAGTTCAGAGATATTTAGAACAATTTGGTTTTTGCACCACAGTTAAATTCTGCTACAAAGCTGCTAGATAGTTAGTCAATTTCCGAATTAGTTAATTATTTAGGTACTAAACACAAAAATTGAACAAATCCTGCCTGAAATATAGGCTCAGCAAAATGCATCACCATCAAACCAATACATAAAGTTAAGTTGTTAATGTCAAAAAAGATATATATCACATACAAAACATCATACTTCACTAGAAAGTAGGCTGTATTTTTACAAAAATGGAATAAATGAAATCATATGATGCATTTATTAAGTTATGAAGGTCTGTCAATCTTCTGTCTACTCAGTTGAGAACAAATTCTCTATGTTTTATGTGAATTATATCACTTGATTAATAACTGCAAGCAATATTTATAATTGAATAAATCAAAGGATATTTTGAAGAAAATTAGTAAAATAAAAACAGTAAATATTAACATCAGGTTTAGAGGTAATTTTCTAATTGGTTTCTGTACTCACTGAACGATTTCTTTTAACTAATGAGAATCTTAAAATTGTTTCATTTGAGCAAATCTTCAAACCAACACGATGATGGTTGCCTATAGAGTTAACAGAAAAATGACAACAATCAGATGAAAGATCCATTTCACATCATTGTAACGTAATTTCAAATATCCGTTCAACTTTCGTATCAAATAAACACACTTCACACAAGAAGCTATTATGCTAGAGATAAATTAGAACATCCTTCCATCGAAACATCTAATCATCGTCGACTCTCTGTTTCTTGCTTGTATTTGAAGGTGTTTGGGGCGGGGAGCATCCTGTATCACGTCTCTTGCCCGAATGGCGCGCGCAATTCGATCCGGACACACGATGAGAATGAGTATGAGATTCACGCGTCGGCGAAAACTGTTTGAGCATTTCCACGTCGTTAAATATGACCTGCGCGCCTCCACCGCACGTCGGGACAACATCTCCTTTGTACAACTTCGTCTCCAGCTCGCCATCCGTATCTTGTTCTTGGGATATCAAGCAGTACTTCGAGGTCTTCGAATTCGCGATGTCTTTTACGTTTGTTAGTTTATTCACGAATTTGCTATTTGTGATGCTCGGTTTCAATACTGTGCCCATGGGTACAATTTTATTTGGCGCGTGCTCCACCCAGCCACGGCCGTCCGCTGATAAAGACCTTCTGTGTCTCGGATTGGCGACGGCTACACCGCGTCGCGATGTTGCAGGGGTATCTCTAGACTCTCGAGTCTCCCTTGTCTGTGGCACAGAACTGAATGGCGTCAACAAATGCGCAGGCAAAGCTCTAGGCGTCGAACCAGGCGTAAAATCTCTCGTATGCGCACCCATATCCATTTTAGGGATTTCATTATCCCCCCTATCGCCGTGGAGAGCCTCAGCGATAATTCGCAAACGATTCTCTTTCTCTTCAATAGCATTCCGAAGTCGTTCCTTTTCGCTATTTATCTCTTTAGCTTTTTCGTGTTCAGCTGCAATCTTGTGATGATATTTCCTTTCCAATACCTTCTTTTGTTTCTCTTTATCCAGCTTGTTTTGGCTTAACAGTAATTCCTTTTCCTGCAACTCTCGTTTCAAGCCCGAGGTGTATTCGGTCATCTCAGACAGCTTCCGCTGGTGGGATAAGGATGCAGTCTCTGTAGCAGTCAATCTCTCTTCTAAAGCTCTTATCCTGCGTTCCGCAGCGTTAAGTTGACCACGCAAAGAAGCATTCTCGCTTCGCACTTCCAATGACTCCTTTTCAAGTTCCAGTAAAGCAGATCTGAGTCTCTCGTCTTTTATTGCTTTGCTTCGTTTCAAAGTTTCACGGCGGCTGATTCGCATCTCTAAATGAGCCATCAGTTCTTTGATTATATGAGATGCTTGGGAGCTCTTCAGTTCAAGGCTTGGGAAGTCTGGTCCAAGGCTGTATACTAAGCCAAGATCCATTTCCAAATCTTTGGCTTCGGGCCGGATGATATTTTCTCGGGCAGTTGTGAACAATCTATTAGCCTTCCTTCGACCAGACATAAGTCCGATTGCTCCAGCAATATCTGTGATCTGTGGCTTCGCAACTTCAACCTCTGCAGCCATTTCAGCAAACCTCATGACCTGCAGTGTCTCATCGTAATCTTCAGCCCTTGGATTGGCACATACAATCATTCTGACCTGACCTTCTCCTTCAAAGAAATTTTTGAACAGATGTGTGACCTTCGATTCACGGTACGGAACCATATTATTGGTTCCATTTATCTGATTCTCCCGTAATGCTTCCATACAAGTTCTCAATGTCATTAGAGACTTATTTATATTACCGGCTTCTCGTAATCGTTGGCCAGTGTTTTTCGTTCGATTAGTCCTTTCGCTACCAGCTAAATCAACAAGACTGAGTTGGCTTATCGTTAAGAACTTCTTATTTTGAATAACGGCTTCACCCATTTCGTCTACTGGTGCCTGCACCAGTCGTATTGTGAAAACCGAGTGGCTTCTACTAGATTCTGCATTCAGAGTCGTATGAGCCATTCGTTTTCTTTTCAAACCCAAGTAGAATGCTTCAAAAGCTTCATCTGCAGACTTAATTTCTATTTCGGTTACCCCGTGCACATACATATTGTGAGCTGCATCTTCTCTAATGATTTTTACAGGTAAGTTTTTAGTTGGTGGTCCATCTTCTAGCAGATCAAATACACTGTTGTTGTATATTTCAACATACGTAACAAAAACCCCATATTGGTTATCTTCATTAATGCCTTCAATTTTTGTCAAATCACTCGCAGACATAGCTAAATCTGGATTAGAATTGTTTTTACGGCCCGATTTGAACTTATGTAACTCCTGTTGCCTCTCCAACATAGCCTCCGGCTCACTTTGTATATCGAACATGTTCATTTTGTCAGGTTTGAACACATATTTGTGAGCTTGCAAGTCGTTTATAGTTTTAAATATTATATTTAGGCATCGAGGCAAAATGCCACAATTTTGTGGTTCACCGGTCATTGTGAAAGTTTTTCCACTGCCGGTGACTCCGTATGTGAATAACAAGCCGTTTTTACCTTTGATGAGTCCTTCTACGAGAGGCAGAGCGACTTTATCGAAGACTTCCTGCTGATTTGTTTCGGGCGGGAAAACTTCTTTGAACGTGTATTTCATGGTCTTACTGTTCTCATTTCTGTAACTCAGAGCCGTAGAAGGCGGTGTCATCAATATGGTAGTTGGAGAAATGATTTTTATGCAGGAACTGTCTGTTTCACGCTGCATGGGGCGTAATCGACAGTATACCTGAACGGGATCTTTTTCCCCGTTCAAATTTTGCTTACTTCGTGCCGGTGTCCTCATTTCGTTTATTCTCTGCTTGGATTTTGCTGACTTCATAATTATTCACTGTTTAAAACACCATACAATAAGTTTTCCACCATATATTTTTACAACGGTCCGGCGAAATCAAGCAACGGTCGTTCGATTCGTAAACTAATACCCGAATGATTTTTAAACGTAGATAAATCGTTCGTTGATTATATTAGGCATCTCCTTCTTACGTATTTAAAGTATGTTCTTTTCTCTCACATATTTGTCAGGAACGGTTGACATTATCTACCACCTAAAATTGGCTGGCTTATAAATTCAACGTATTTTGACGTGACATTGAATCTGGGAGAGGGTGGTCATTATAAAATTTAATTACCTTAAAATTAAATGATAATAGTTAGAGCACAACACAGGTTTAAAACCTACATAGTGTGAGCTGTGAGTGTTGCTGACTTGCTTCAAAATGACAGTTTTTATATTAATATCTCAACAATTCACAGTTTAGTGCAGTGGTGCGTGATTTGTTTTATTTGAGAATTTCGGTTTGACACCCGCACTGTGGCAAATATATTTTTGTTTGTATAAACATCTGCAATGTTTGTTTGTTGTCTGTTTGCAAAGAGCAACACCGGAGGGGAGTAGCCATATGCAGGCTTTCCCCTCTGTCAAAGTACAAGCCCAAATGGGCCTATACCTGTCACTTAGATGTTTAAATGTGTGCGTGAAATTGTTTCTGTATATTGTTAAAGTCAAGGTGTGAGTTTCGTAGTAATCGACGATTTGTGTAGAGTGTCGCACGCATTTCCCCCCGCAAAAAATTACAGACTGTTTTGATGTTTTGCATCGGTAATGAACGCTATATCTACTCCCCTCCAGTCCGCCGCGGTCGGTGGCCCGTGTTGCTCTATGTCTGTTTGTGTGTGTTTATGGGACTCATGACAAAGGCTACCGATTGAATTTTAATATTTTTTTTAGATTTCATTTAACTAAAAACAATTCTAAGTTACATGTAGACGAGTAGACAGTTGTGCTCGCTTTACACCGACCGTGGTTTCCTATCAAAAAAGATTACCCCACTTTTTGGCAATAAATTATTGCCAAACTTACGTTTCATTTTATGCAAGACTGTTATTGTTGTAGGTATTTTATAAGCAGAAAATATTATTATTGATGTATTCGAAATAAATATAGTAACAATAGTTACATTTATATAACATTTATGCTCAGTTTTTATGCCCCTTTTATTCCACAACTATTACTATTATGTTAATTTGATCGATAGCACACAAATTATCTCTGCGCAATTTGGACCAAGCTCGATTGTTTACTTATCAAATAAAAAAACAAAACAATGTCAAAAAAAAGGCTTTAGATTTGCTTACTTACCGATCCTGATTTTAGATAATTATTTTTTAATTAAATGCCTGCGCTTGAAACAATGATTTATATAATAAAATCTTCTGGAAAGAATCATCTAAGTTGTGGTACAAACCAAATAAGAATCTATTTTGTAGTTTACGAAGAATAAGTGTTTATATATGAGATCAGTTCTCTTCAATATTTTTAAGAAATATTTTTCTTAAATTATTCTGTGAATGTATGATTACAGGGTGAGAAATACGATGGAAGACGTGCAGATGTGTGGTCGTGTGGTGTTATATTGTACGCGCTGTTGGTTGGAGCGCTCCCGTTTGACGATGACAATTTACGACAACTTCTTGAAAAGGTAAGGTTATAAAATGTAACTTCACGCCTTTAATCTCCAAAAAGGTAGGCAGAGGTAAATGCACGCATTCAAAGATACATGCAAACACTTATAGTTTGCCGGTTATGTTTTGGCCCATGTAACAGGTGGCGAGCCTGTTGACATCTCCAGGCACATTACACCACTTACACAAAGACCAGATGTCAAAATGCAGATGCGTTGCCACCCCTGAGACCTTAGTTATTATGTCGTTGTGATAGTTAATATGGGGCCATACATCACCATCTAACTGGAACACGATAGTGCTAAACACTATCATTTTTTAATATTTTTAAAATATCAAAGAATAGTTTAGGCAGATAAATAAGGTTATGAGGTGGTGCCTACGCACTCAAGCTCGCATTGAATATCTACCATCAGTAAAAATCCATGTTATTTGTATGCAGGTGAAAAGAGGAGTATTTCACGTTCCACACTTTGTGCCGCCTGATTGCCAGCAGCTGCTACGAGGGATGATTGAAGTTAACCCCGAGAAAAGGATGACGGTGAGATATTCTTTTTTTTTTTAACGTAAAACGTAACTTCACGCCTGTAATCCCCGAAGAGGTAGGCAGAGGTAAATGCATGCATTCAATCATACATGCAAACACTCATGATTCGCCAGTTACGTTTTGGCACATGTAACAGGTGGCAAGCCTGTCCATCTCATCTCCAGGCACATTACCAAACTTCGAGGTACTATTACTCGCGACGGCGCGCGGACCACTTGGAAACAGCGCGTTGGCAATGCAAAGTCATTGCAAGGCAAGCATGTGGTCATCGAGTGGTACACTCGCAGTCCGCGCGACGACCGCGAGTGGTTCACAAGTATGGCGTCGTTCACCCGTGGACCACCCGTCCACAATGAGTGGACGCCGTAAACCGAGGCGGTGCTGGTCGGGTAAAAGCGCAACACGAAACTCACTTTCGTGTTTATAATACCAGGGGGCGCCAGAGATAGAGATTTTCCTCATATAGTGGGGCACAACGGTGGAGAATGGAGAAATAAATCTGGCCCTGTAATTTCCGGCACAGAGGCATAACACCTTAGGCCTCAGGAGTGGAGCGCATCTGCATTTTGACCTTGATCTTTGTTTGGGTGTCTATAGGCTGTAGTCGTCACTTAACATCAATGTGAACTGCATGCTTGTTTGCCACTTCCATTACACATACAAAAGAAAGGGGAGTATTTCCTATTTTTAGTCTCATCTGCCTAGGGTGCCATTTTAGCTACGCCACTGATGATCAGTCCAACTCCTTTTGAACCATCATATTTCATTATAAAACTGATGAAGCCCATTCGCGCTTTTAAACGCTTAAAAAGGAGAGCTCCACATGACCTTCTCCCATCGTAAAAAAATAACTCTTCCTTGAAGATTCTACTTTGTATATGGATGCGCCACTGGGCGTCATCAGCTAAATGCCCAAATGAGGCAGATTGCAAAAATAAAGTGATTTTAAAAAAAATAATTATAAAATTTAGATCACCCTAAGTAAATTTAACATTTCAGCTAGCAGAAATCACAAGACACCCTTGGGTAACGGCGGGTGGTAGGGGCGAGTTGGAACAAGAGTTGCCGATGATGGAGGTGGTACAGACCAGGGTGTTGCCATCAGCTGAGGCGATTGATCCGGACGTACTGCAGGCGATATGCAGTTTGGGCTGCTTCAAACAACGTGACAAATTGATACAGGAGCTTTTGAGTCCGCAGTAAGTATATTTAATTGAAAGAAAGAAAATATTTTTATTTTGAACTAGCTGACCCGGAAAACTATTGCCTCAGAATGAAGTAATGTGTCAAAGGTTTGATAGATACTGACTTTTTGTATGGGAAAATAAAATTGTGGTTTTTATTACTTCCCTTCAATTTCTTCATATTTATCTTAACTTTTAAACCTTCCCTGGACTTCCAAAAATCATTCAAACCCAAAATTAGCCAAATCGGTCCAGCCGTTCTCGAGTTTTAGTGAGACTAACGAACAACAATTGATTTATATATATATATATATAGATAGATCTTTAAAGTTTTAGTACAAATCATTAAAAAAAAATATATAGGATACACTGGTTGTCTGTAAATTTGGTTTACGAGCTATAAATTTACGTCATAAAAAAAACATTCGACACAAGCTAATCGATTAGGCCGATCGTACCTCTCTATCCCTGCGCTTGTACCGCGTTCTTTCGCACGCACTACTCAGACGCAACGTGACACTTTTTCGTGCATACAGCCACAGCATTCATCGATTTATAAGGTTTTTTGAGGTTATCAAAAACGGCAATATTGGGTACAATTATAAGGTTGGGGAAAAAGTTTCTTCGCATTTTTTAAGATAATTCACAACATTTTTTAATATAGTTTATTTAAATTTAACTAAAGTATGTATGTACCATTTTGTTCGATAACCTTTTGCCATCTTGTAGGTAGGGACATGATCCCATTGCTATAAAAATTTTGGGACTTCTCATCAAAATACCGCGATAAGTGGATTTGGCAGTTCTCTCGTGATGTTAACCTAACATTGCATAAAGAATTCTGAAGAGACCGAAACAGGTGGAAATCTGAAGGTGCAAGGTCAGGACCATACGGCGGATGCATTAACACCCCCCAGCCAAACTCTCTTAATTTTTGCTGAGTGGCTATAGATGTGTGAGGTCTAGCGTTATCATGATGAAACACCACACCCCTTCTGTTGATCAATTCCGGCCGCTTTCTCTCAACTTCTTGCTTTAATCTCATCAGTTGTTCGCAGTAGAGTTCAGAATCGATAGTCCTGCCTGGTGGTAATAGCTCATAATGAATAATGCCCTTCCAATCCCACCACACACACAACATCACCTTATTGCGAGTTAACCCGGGTTTCGCCACAGTCTGTGAAGCCTGACCGGCCTTTGACCACGACCTTTTTCGCACGTTCTTGTCGTACGTGATCCACTTTTCATCACCAGTTATCAGCTTCTTCAAAAATGATTCGGTTTCACGGAGTCTCGCCTGAAGTCAAATTTTTCTTTCCATTTTTCTTTAAAATGAAATATATTTCACAAGCATGTGTTAATGCGAAATAATATAAAAACAATGATTCGGTTTCATTACGTCGTAATAAAGAATCACAAATGAGTACACGGTTCATTAGGTTTCTTTCAGTGAGCTCGTGAGGTACCCAAATATCGAGCTTTTTTTTGTACCCAGCTTTTTTCAAATGCGCCAAAACTGTTTTGTGATCAATTCTCAGTTCTTCAGCTACGTCGTAACTACTGATAAGTCGATCTTGCTCCACTTTTTCAAAAATGGCATCCATTTTATCCGTAATAGGGCGACCAGAGCGAGGTGCATCTTTGACATCAAAATTTCCGGATTGAAAACGCTTAAACCAAATTTGTGCTACTCTCACAGACACTGCACTAGGTCCATAAACATCGCAAATTTTTTTCGCGGCTTGCGTTGCATTTTTACCTTTTTTGTAGTAAAATTTTAAAATGTATCGAATTTCTTCATTAGATTCACTCATCTTGACAGTACGAAAAACAAATGAAACTCACACATTTGCCTAATTTGAATTTGGAATTATGTTCTTTAAAATTTTAACTTTCAATGATACCAAAACCAGCCAGTTACAAATACTACAGCCAAAGAGATTTTATTACAAGTTCATACATACTATAATGCGAAAAGACTTTTTCCCCAACCTATTAATTCACAAATTTTAGTTGTAAACACGTTGTTTCCGAAAGTTTTATTCCACCATAACAGGTGTCGCACTGTGTACTGTGTACACACATTTTGTTTTAAACTAACATTGCTTGTACCAAGCCAGTGTCACGTTCCGTCTCCGTTTCCACCGGCAAGGCTTACATGTACATACACACTGTGCAGCACATTTTGTTTATAACATTGGTGGTGACTGCTGAACAATTTACTGGTGGTAGAGCTCCAGTGACGGAGCTCGCGGGCGTAGGCACCACCGCATTACCTAATATACTTGCCGCTAAATGGTAGTGTTCAGCACTATCGTGTTCCGGTCAGGTGGTAATGTATGGCTCTGTAATTTCCGGCACAGAGGCATAACACCTTAGGCCTCAGGAGTGGTAACGCATCTGCATTTTGACCTCGGTCTTTGTGTGGGTGTCTATAGACTGCAGTCATCACTTAACATCAATGTGAACTGACGAAAAAAAAAATCTGTGAAAATTACGACCATACATTAAAAGATATTTGTTTTTATTGCAGCCACAACACAGAGAAAGTGATATACTTCCTTCTATTGGAACGCAAACGTCGGCGGCCGGCGCGCGACGACGAGCCGCGCCCCCCGGCGCCCCCCGCGCCCCCCGCGCCCGCCGCGCCCGCCGCGCCCCCCGACCCGCCGCGGAAACGGCTCGACACGTGCCGGGTCAGTAGACACGTTAGTGCTTCATTTTATTGCATTTTTCACAATAACACATCGCAACTTTAAAATTTTATTATTATTCAATATATTTCAAGTTCTAAAGATATTTGGTACAAAATAATTCAGCCTGAACCTCCTCGTTATCCATACTTGATAAATCGTAAGTTGAGAAGGAAGATGATTGTGATTACGCATAGGCTTCGCACCGGTCACATTCCACTCAATGCTTTTAAGTTTCTAATGAGGCTAGTGAACTCGCCAAATTGTACCTCTTTTGATAGGCTAGAGCAGTGATTCCCAAAGTGGTCCATATAGACCCCCTGGGGTCCATGGCACTCGATGGGGGTCTACGTAGGCGTTGGACATATGAGAATTTGATATAAATGTAAACGGAAACCAGAAAAAAATTGAAAGGGGTCTACAAGAAAAAATAGTTTGGGAACATCTGGGCTAGAGTATGTGTACCACATTGTGGTGGAATGTGAACGGAGCGCTTCTTTAAGATCTCTAATATTAAAAGATCATGGTGTAGATTTAAGGAATTTAGGTGAAATCCAAAACATCTTAGCCGACCCTCTGAGTGATATTAGTAAAATGCTTTGTAATGGTATATGTAATATTATAAATTCTTGATTAATAATGGCAACCCATTATACGTCCCACTGCTGGGCACGAGTCTCTCCCCTTTTTGGGGGAGGCCTGGAGCTTACTCCACCACGCTGCTCCAATGCGGATTGGTGGAGGTGGGTGGGTTAGTGGCCAACCCACTGCACAAATTCTTGATTAGGTGACATTAATTAGCAACCACGGGGCTGGCATAGTCGCACTACGACTCAAAATCCTTAAAAAAATATAGAAAAAAAAACTTTAGAATTGAAGCGGCATATCTCATCAAGAAAGTTACCTTCATACATCAAATGACTCAAAAACATCTAATAACGTAACGTAACTCCACGCCTGTAATCCCCGAAGGGGTAGGCAGAGGTAAATGCATGCATTCAAGCATACATGCAAACACCCTCGACTCGCCGGTTACGTTTTGGCCCATGTAACAGGTGGCGAGCCTGTTGCCATCTCCGGGCCCATTACCAAACTTCGAGGTAATGGGAAACTTCCAGAAAATTAAAAAATCCCAATAGAACCAGAGATAAAGGATTTTATACCGTTATCTCTAATAGTCCCCACTGACCCAGGAACCCAGGACCTCTAGCGCAGTAGTAGTGGCCTGCTACTACTACGCTACTGAGGCAGTTAAACACAAAAAAATACTAAAACACATCTAATCTATCAAATTATTAATAGTTTAATTGTAGTTATTAGTAGTTTAACATGTAAACTATCAAATTATTCCATAATTACATGGTCACGTGTTTCCAAGTCGTTTGATGTATAAAAAAGTCATTTTCTCAATCTTCTGAGACATGCTACTTCAAGTCTAAAGGTGCGGGCGAAGTATTTTTTAAAGAAGAAAAAAAAATAGATAAAAAAAAATAAAAACCAAAAAAAAATATTACAAAAAAAATGGCCCCCCTTCAGCGAGTTTCCCTGCGTGCCACCATCCCCCCAATTCCACCACGCCTCCGACGCTTCGGAAGCAGATAGGCCCGGGGAATCCCCTTCCTCGGTGACGTGCGGAGGGAGGGATGATGATTATTAGTAGTAGTAGCTGCCGGCATTTTCGTATTGCCTCACAATGAAACAATATGTCAAAGTTTTGATATATACGGACTATTTGTATGGGAAAATGAAATTGTGGTTTTTGCTATTTCCCTTCAATTTCTTCATATTTTCTTACCTTTACCTTGCCTGGACTTCCAAAAATCATTCAAAACCAAAATTAGCCAAATCGGTCCAGTCGTTCTCGAGTCTTAGCGAGACTAACGAACAGCAATTGATTTTTATATATATAGACTAGCTGAAACCGGCGCTCGTTGCTATTCCGACTACTAAAATGATAATAAAATAATACGAATATTAAAAATACATCTTTCATCATACCCATTTCATCAAAGGGGCAGAAAGTGTAGCTACTTTCTGCCCCTTGCAGCGCCATCTGGTGGCGAGTGGCATCAATGAGCATATTATACAAACCTCCGTGGAGAAATATATCGTTTGTTCCGCCCTCTCGCTTACACGCTCGGCTCAGACGGAACGTGACACATTTTAGTGCGTGCGGCCGACGTTCATCGATTTATAAGACGTTACAAGGAGTTTTGGCGGGAACCTTGAAAGAGGCGTATGTTGCTCTTATTTTATGTCATTTTCTTAATGTATTTTTGAGTTTTATTAAATAAAGTTGGTGGCATTTTGTATGATATAGGCTAATTACAGTGCCCGTGTATAGTGAAATAGAATAACAGTGCGAAAACACGTCCTTTCGGGTTGCCTCCAAAACTTAATTGTATAATGTTCTGGTAAAGTAGCCATCGCTTTACACGAATTACTGACTGTGACTCTGACTGATTGATTGATAAATTGACTGACCGACTCTGACTTTTACGCTGCTTATTACGAATACGAAATATCGTTTTGCTTGACACTGGCAATATGCGTAATTAATAGCAATGCCATAACATTATAAAAAAAAGACGTTATAACGTCAAAATCGCTTTTTTTTTTTCAGGTGAATGGACAATCAGCGCATTTCGGACAAATAAGTGAGGGTTCACCAATTACGCCTAGAAGATCACAATTCAGGTACAAATTACTCGAATTAGGTTGTTTTATATTATTTCGCATTAACACATGCTTGTGAAATATAAATTGGAAGAGCGGCTGGACTAGATTCCCAGTAGGCCGCGAGTTCGAGTCTCGCCTGAAGTCAAATTTTTCTCTTTCCATTTTACTTTAAAATCGAAATAGGTTTTTTTTTTTTAGCTTTGCCCGCGACTTCACCCGCGTGAGAATTTATGATTGTTCAGTATCTACCCGGACGAAGTGGGCGCAGCTATACAAAAATAGCCTAAGTTACTCCTTATTACATCAGCTATCTGCCAATTAAAGTCCCGTCAAAATCGGCCCAGCCCTTTCCAAGTCTATCAATTAAACATATGCATTTAGTAAAAAGCGGTTATTTTTATATTACAAACAGACACTCCAATTTTATTTATTTGTATAGGTTATATGAATGTAATACAGGTGGCAAACAACCATACATAGTTCACGTGGATGTTAAGGATGACTGCAGCCTATAGACATCTACACAAAACCTGAGGTCAAAATGCAGATGCGTTGCCACCCCTGAGATCTTAGTTTTCACTATGACTATGACATGATTTTTTTTTTATTGAATTGACTTTATTAATTGTTAAATGTTATAAAGGAGATGTTGCAAAAATGTATGGACCTTCGGCCATGTATTGTACACAATATCATTGAACAGGCAAAATTCATATAAAAATGTTTTTTACTGCATATTTTCACTTATTTAGCTTTGTTTGCAGTTACAAAACATTATTTGCAGTTAGAATTTTTTTTTTTTGCTCTCTTCGCAATTGTCCTTAGACATTTCTGCCAGCATCACGTTTGACATTATGTTAGGTCTTCAATGATACTTCAGTGCGTGATGCAACAACAGACACAAAATCTGAAAAAGTATATATTAATATTGTTAGTAGGTGGTTAGTTGAGAACAAAAGACAACCAAAGTTAGTATTAGTAATGTTATAACAAACACATAAAACAATAATAATCACACACACACACACACACACACACACACACACACACACACACACACACACACACACAGACACACAAATTATGTAAAAGTCGCTGCCGGAATACTTATAAAAAGACATTTTTATAATAAAGAAACTAATTTATTAAATGATTACATATTAAACTATAACTAAACTAAAACTAGTGACCCTAAGCGATGTTAGCTATAGAATGTTCACATTTATCACAACCGAGCGCATCAAGACTACGCGACCTCGTAAAACCGCTGCCTCAGCTTCCTCATTCGGTGCCCTGGTGTCGCAGTTACCTAGTGTTCTAGATGTTAGGTGATGACTGCGCGTCCTTGTAAATCACCGCCTCAGCTGCCTTGAATTGTGGAATCGTCATTCGGTGCCCTCGATGTCGCAATTAGGTTCGTTATTCGTCAGCATACCCCTAATGGTTTAGTGGCGTACGTAACACCTCCACCCGCAGTTCAGCGACTATTTTAAAACGCCTAGTGAAAATGTTGCTGGTTGCGAAATTCTTCTAGGACTATCAGGGCTGGCGTAATCATCAGCTTCTTCTACTCTGGTTGCTACTACTGCCGTTGCTGGAATGGATCTGGTAATAAATCTTCTCAGCATGATCATGATGGCCAGTACAACTGCACTCGACAGTACTGTATAGTGGTATATACGGTAAAGTGGTATGGTACATCGACACGGCGCCTTGCTCGACTGGTCTCTGTAGTCCAAAGATCCAATAGCTTGCTATAGATTAAGTTTTGATAGCAGTTCTCCAGTTGAAGGTAGTGGTTATTCTTCTGTTCGCAGAGATACCGATTGTAACTAAACTTCGGGCATTCAGCCTCTATGTACATGAATGCCTTCCCATTAGTTGCTTATAAAGGATAGGAGTTATAAGGGACTGATGGGATTTATTGGGAACTTTAGCGAGTCTATATAAATTAAATACGTATATTGAAACTATTGGCAATTAATAAAAAAAATATAACTGTTATCCTAACGTCGTAATATTGAGCGGACTTAATGACGTCATAACTTATTCTAATTGTAAAATTTGATTTCTATTATACATTTTCATAAGGTTTATGTAACATGTCCTTTAAAATATTTAATACATACTATGATAAGTTGTCATAGTGCGTATAAATGACAAAGAACTGTCTACTATAATCAGTTCGGTCAAAAGATCCTCTATATCTTCTCCCATAATATTCAAAATTTGCGAGAACTTTGTAAATTTTATAAGGCTGGAGTCTTTTTGCACTTCGCTGTCTAAAATCAACTGTAATGTCGTTTTAATTTTGCTTTGATTTGTGACTAATTTACTAATTATTATATCTGAATCATAGAGGTACTCGTATAACGCTGAATGATAAACCATATATTCTTTGCTAATTAACTTCATCTATAATATACCCCTGTCTATTCTGTAATTTTTTTTATCGCATTATTATAAATAATGGCATCCGAATAGTCAAGGTTTTATGTAATACTTTTTTTTTTAAGATACATCCTAACCCGTTTACAAGACTTCGTTTATCACGACCTGGCTCTAATAGTGTTTTCAACTGATTAACTAATTAGGTATTTTAGCAGATATTCATAAAAATAAAAAAAAATACATCATTAGGGTCGTTAAATTAAAACAAAATTACGGTAATTGAATGATAGTTCCTAGTCGTAATTGCATGAATATTAGTGACCTCAAACGGGTGGCAATCGGGTGCAAAATTAAAAAAAAAAAATCAATAGTGGGGCTTATAAATGACTAACTAGCCCCGGTATCAATTCATAATTTTAAAGGGGATATTTTAAACTACAATCTTATTCCTATTCGAATCTGAAACTAATTTACGGCTATGTCTACTTGATGTAGACTAAACTACATTATATATCCCTATACGAATCTAATACCAATTTACAGTTATGTCTACTTGATGTAGACTAAACTACAATATATATCCCTATTCGAATCTAATACTAATTTACAGTTATGTCTACTTGATGTAGACTAAACTACAATATATATCCCTATTCGAATCTAATACTAATTTACAGTTATGTCTACTTGATGTAGACTAAACTACCATATATATCCCTATTCGAATCTAATACTAATTAACTGCTATATCTACGCAATGTAGACTAGCTAAGTTCAAATTTTTCGGGGTGAAAATTTCTGGAAAATTTTTAGGAGACACAGGATGCAACACATGAAAGTATTCAAAGGTACTTACAAGCACTGCATGTCGGTCTCTGGGGTCGATTTTTGGATCCCGTTCTCTCCCGGCAGCACTCCTTAGGTTCTGAATACTCGAATAGACTTGATAGTCGGGTCAGCCGCCTTCGCTTGGTCTATCGATATTAGATAGGCCCTAACCTCGAGTATCCTACCGACTGCGCCAATTATGTAAAAGTCGCTGCCGGAATACTTATAAAAAGACATTTTTATAATAAAGAAACTAATTTATTAAATGATTACATATTAAACTATAACTAAACTAAAACTAGTGACCCTAAGCGATGTTAGCTATAGAATGTTCACATTTATCACAACCGAGCGCATCAAGACTACGCGACCTCGTAAAACCGCTGCCTCAGCTTCCTCATTCGGTGCCCTGGTGTCGCAGTTACCTAGTGTTCTAGATGTTAGGTGATGACTGCGCGTCCTTGTAAATCACCGCCTCAGCTGCCTTGAATTGTGGAATCGTCATTCGGTGCCCTCGATGTCGCAATTAGGTTCGTTATTCGTCAGCATACCCCTAATGGTTTAGTGGCGTACGTAACACACATAGATTTTTTACAGGTATATTAGTTATTTACAACTTAATTTTATTTATATTTACAAAGTTTATAATGCCTAAAAGGACTGTTGGATCTTGGATAGAGAGAAGAGTAGGTATGCAAGTGGGAAGCGGGACATTTTGGTGGAGGAGAGATAGGAATTGGGAACGATTGTATAGGGGGCAAGAGAAAAAGATATGATTCACGTCACCTTCGTCTAGACCGCATTCACAAATTGAGGAATCCCGAATCCTTAGCTTGTGAAGGAATTGGGGAGATGTACAATGACCTAAACGAATACGACAGATGACAGATGTTACTCTCTTTGAAGCTTTGACTTTAAAAAACCATGGTTTAATAGGGATTGAAGGCTGAATCCTTGCATAATAGGCTCCACGGGACTTGTTTGGTTTCAGCCAGTGAGAAGTCCATGCATCATACAAATATCTCTTTGGTTGGTGAACCAAATCATGAGGGAAAATTTTATAAGGAAACAGATCACCGGAGGATACTGCGTCCTTTGCCAGTTGGTCGGCATGTTCATTACCCGACACACCAGAGTGGCCGGGTATCCAGGCTAAGATGACAGTTAAATTACATTCTTTGCATTGTTTTAGATTTTTTTTTATTTCCAAGAGGATAGGATTATGGGTTTTTTGGGCAAAGGGATTACATACAAGGGATTGCAATGAGCTGAGAGAATCAGAAAAAATTAAGGAGAAGGGCAGTTTACACATCAGTATATATTTTACGGCTTCAAGTATCCCAGTACATTCTCCGGAGAATACAGAAGTCTCAGGAGGATATTTAATTTTTTGAACAATATTGTACTCAACATGATATATGCCGATGCCGACACAACTATCAGGGGAAAGTTTGGAGGCATCCGTGAAAATAGAATGCCACCCTTGCCAGTCCTCTTTCATGGTAGCAATGAAACGCTCCTTGGCGCATGGGTCATTTTTATTTATGTCAAAGTTGAAGATGATATTAGGTTTAAATTTAACAATGTCATAAGGGTAACTGAATATAGCAAGTTTACAAGAGCGATGTACTGGCGCATCAAGAGCTCGGAATTTGAGGTAGCTGTTGACTAATTTGGGAGGTTCTTTATGAGACCAATAATTGGAAGACCTAACAAGATGTGATAATTGTTCCAGAACTTGAAATAATGGGTGGTGGGAAAATTGGCTAATACGGAACAGAAACTTATCAGCAAGATATTGTCGTCTACAATTGAGTGGTGGGTCCACACACTCAACTTGTAGTGCATTTATGGGACTGGACTTCATAGCTCCTGTTATAATGCGGAGTGCCTTAGATTGAACCCGGTCCAATTTGCTGAGCCCAGCCTTATTGACTGGGTCCAATAAAAATGACCCATAATCCAAAACACTTCTAATGATCGCATTATACAGGAGTTTTAGGGAGAAGGGATGAGCCCCCCACCAGACGCCCGCTAAGCATTTAAGTATATTGAGATTTCTCTCACATTTGGAAGCAATATACTCACAATGATTTTTACCAGTTAAATGTGAATCTAAAATAAGTCCAAGAAATTTTACATTATCTTTTATGGGAATTGGGCAATTATTTATTTTTATGTCAACAGCTGGGATGATTCGCTTCCTAGTAAAAATCACCACTGTACTCTTGGTCGCAGACAGCTCAAGGCCATTAGTATCGAGCCATTCGCTCAGAGACGACAGAGCATGATTCATCGCAAATGAAGCATTTGTTATACAAGGATCAGAAACGAAAAGCAACACATCATCAGCATATTGGAGGATTTGGCAGGAATGAGGGATGCAAGTCTCTAAGTCATGGGTGTAAATGTTGTAAAGGATCGGACTGAGGACTGAGCCTTGCGGTAAGTCTTTATATATGGAGCCAGGGGTCTGTTCGTGGCCTCTGATGTAAATAAAACGTTCAGAAAGAAGGTTTAATATGAGACGGATCCAATTGTCAGGCATCCTCAGCTGTTGAAGTTTCTTCCTGAGTATGGGCAACTGGACATTGTCGTAGGCGGATGATATGTCCAGAAAAGCACCTACTATGTGCTCTTTTCGCGAAAAGGACAGACGAATTTGGGATGTGAATATGCTGAGACTGTCTATGGTGCTTTTACCCTTTCTAAAGCCGTATTGCGTATCAGCTAGAATACCTCTATTTTCGATAAACCATTCCAGACGATTTTTGAGCAAATGTTCAGTAATTTTTACTAAGACAGACGAGAGTGCGATTGGCCTATAGGAGTTTGAATCGTTCGGATTTTTATTTGGTTTAAGAATAGGAATTATTAGTTGCGACTTCCAAGATATTGGAACTTTACCTGTATCCGAAATAACATTGACGAGTTTTAAAAAATAGTTAAGGGTGGATTCTGGTGCTTTGGATATGAAAGAGTACGGAATGCCATCCAGTCCGGGAGAGGAGTCTCTAACATTTGTCAGGACATCCTCCAACTCTTGTAATGAGAAAGGAGCTGCTAAATAATCGTTGGAATGTTGGTTTGGTGTATTAGAAAAACATGGGAGATCATTGAAGGAAGGAACAAAGGGAGGGGCAATTTTATCAAATATTTTTTCAAACATATCTTTGGAGAAGCAGGGTGGAGGGGGTTTATTCAGTTTTGAAGATCGAAACCGTCGAATTTTATTCCATACAGTGGAAGCAGGTGTGCCTGGAGAAATAGACATGCAATATTCTTTCCAACCATCTCGTTTTTTGGTGTGAAGAGTGAGCCGACATTTGGCTGATATCCTGTTAAGTTGAATATAGTTATCACTTGTCATTTGGTAGCAGTAATTCAGTTCAGCTGCTTTCCGTTCTGTTACCGATTGAGTACATTCTCTATCCCACCATGGTGGAGAAGGAGGTTTACCATCGCATTTTTTTTTCTTAGGAAATGCTACGTCAGCTTCTTCAGTTATAGCGGAGATGAGACTGTTTGAGCAAAACTCTATATTCTCCGAAGAGACCATTGGCAACTGTTCAGTTTTCAATGTTAATATTTCAGAATATTTTTTATAATCACCATATTTGGTTTGATATTTTAGGAGAGGAGCATTTTCTTTAAAGGGAATATAAGTGGATGGAAGATTAAGGACAATAGGGAAGTGGCGACTCCCGTGTGTGATGCCAGATCTGGGGAACAGATTGACAGATCAATTGCACTCGCATTCTCCGATGGTCTGGTTCGAAATGTGGATGTTCCGTCGTTAAGTATGCAAAGATTCAGTTCATCAATGATATCAATTAGAGTTTCACCCGATGCATCACTTCTAGAGCTACCCCAAGACCGGTGATGGCAGTTGAAATCCCCTAAGACAATTCGAGAAGAAGGAAGGGATAGTATAATATCTTTCAGTTCCAAAAGGATTGAATCTGAAGGATATGGGATATATAAAGAGAGGAAGGAAATATTATTTACAGATACAGCTACAGCTTGGAAACTGTCGCTGTGAGACGGGATAGGAATTTGGGAACAAGGTATGGAGTTTCTGACGAGCAGGGCGGCACCACCCCACCCGTCAGTTCTATCCTCCCTGAAACATACAAAGCCCGGCAGCCCAAATGAGCTGGTCGGGCCCAGCCATGTCTCAGAGAGGGCTATTATGTTGGGATTTATATCGCGGACTAGGAAAGCTTTGGCAGTTCCACTGAAGGATTTTCTCCAATGGAGCCATTTTTAAGCACGGATGATAAAGTTTGAAGTAGATAGTCGGCGTGGGACGGTGAAGAGTTATTATATAGGTTAGAGATTGTTGAAATGAGAGAAGCAAGAAAAATTGGAAGGGATATGGTTGATACATTGGAAGGTGACTCATTGCAATGGTCGAGGAGAGCACACCCATTAGGTGTCTGAGAAGAAGAAGGTCTGATGATCTCACTATGAGCAATTTTGTCATATCCTTTAGATATTTTAGATTGGCTACGAGGATGCAAGAATACAGTTTTTTTGTACGAAGGAGAGTTGGGCAAGCTAGCAAGAGTATGGCTAATCCCACCACTACGTGGGATACTTTTAGAGCTTGTCACATCTGCAAAAGATCTGTTCACTTGGGCATGAAGTTTTGTAGCCTCGGCATATGAGATGGACTTTTCAGCCATGGAAGTTTTTATTGCCTTTTGGCGGGAGAATTCTGGGCACCGAACCTTGTCAGTAGCAAAATGGTGTCCTCCGCAAGAAAGGCAAAGGGCATCCTCTTTTTCTACTGAGCAGGAGTCACCGGCGTGTTCCTTACCACACTTATAACAGCGTGGTTTTGAACGACACTGTGTTTTCGTGTGCTCGAAGCGACAACAAGTGAAGCATTGTACGGTGGGGTAGATGTATAATTCCACTGGTAAGGAATTATAACAGACAAAAACTTTATCTGGCAATTGCTGACCATCAAAGGTAAGAACTACAGTTTGGGATGGTTTCCAAACTGCTTTTCCATCAATTACTACTTTGTAGTTTAGTCGCCTAGCCTTGAGAATGGGACTTCTGCAATTATTAGGGAGGGAAATATACTCTATGATTTCTTCTGGGGACCATTCGGATGGAATACCTCGCACAAGTCCTAGTTTTGTAACATTAAATGAAGGTATAAATGCCTTATAGCCTTCGGTGGTAAGAATGGGATTGGTTTTAAAAGAATTTGCATGATTTGCTGAGGAAAATGCTAGGGCAATACGGTTTCTACCGATACTTTGAATGCTGCCCTCGACAACATTAGCAATGCGTCTCTTGAAAAGGAACCTACCAAAATTGACAGGATGGAGAGTGGTGCCTGCATTGGGAGTATTTTCAATACGTTGTACATGGATAATGAAAGGTCCTACATCAGAGTCGCTGTAATCTACACGACCAACGGGTGTAGCAGTAGTAGGTGTTGTAAGTGACGATAAAATAGATGTAGGAACCTGGGAAAATTGAGTAGGAGGTGTAATTTGTCCAGCGGGGATTTCAGCATCCATTGGAATTTGTACAGTGGGATTTTGCGGTGACGCTTTCCTACGTTTCGAATTTGAATTTGATCTCGACCTAACGGGAGATGTCGATGACTTGCGCATCTTACGATCAGTATTTCTTGTTTTTTTTGTGAATTTTCGCTCATGCGAGTCGAATTCTTGGGCAGATACTGTTAAAAGGGCAGAGAAAGCGTTGTGGGTGGGAATACTGGGACCGGGGTCCCCAGGATCAGGAGGTTCGTTCATTTTTGGTAAGCAGGAGGTAGATCAGAAAAAAAAAACCTAAGATACTGTGTGAAACACCAATGTGACAAAGTATTTGTATTTGAACAAATAACTACGAGATCTATAACTTACCCAGCACCAAAACACATAAAATCACAATCACAAAACAAATATGTTAGACTTTGTGTCTTCAAACCACAATTTTTATGAAGAAAACCGAGAACTCAACGCGACGAGTCAAACGCTCCGCTGGATCGCAGTTAGAATTGCAACTCAAAACCAACATGGCGAATATGGCGGGCGATGTCATTTTGACATTTTCATTTTTTAAATTGTATTTTGATTATATAGTACTTGGAGAAAAAAGTAATATTTTCTAAATACTATCAAAATCGATTGATCCCAAGCGTCGGCTGTATCGCCGCCATGTTGAACATAGTTGAAAATTATAAAATCGTTTGAATTAAATGTGGTTGTAACTCTAAAATATATTCTTGAATAAATTAATTGTATTTTTTTCGGATTCTTCCTATATTTACGCATTTTTTGAAGATGTGTACGAATCAGAGCCGAGCTCGCAACATCTCCTTTATCTTTTTTGCTTGTCTATCGCATTGGGGAAAACCTGTAATGATAGATTTAAGTTCGACAAATAAATAAATAAATCACGTCTCTGTGAGAGTTATTACGGGGCCATACATCACCATCTAACCGGAACACTATAGTGCTGAACACTACCATGAAGCGGCAGATAAATTAGGTAATGCGGTGGTGCCTACGCCCTCGAGCTCCTACACTGAAACTCTACACCAGTGCCTCCCCCCCACATTATGTTTCCCCCCCTCCACAATGCCCTGAACTGAGGATCGGACCCGCAGGTCTTGAAGTGGTTAACAAGCATGCAGTTCACATTGTTTTTAAGTGATGACTGCAGCCTATAGACACTAACACAAAGACCAAGGTCAAAATGCAGATGCGTTAACACTCCTGAGGCCTAAGGTGTTATGCCTCTGTGCCGGTAATTACAGAGCCGTACATTACCACCTGACCGGAACACGATAGCGCTGAACACTACCATTTAGCGGCAAGTATATTAGGTAATGCGGTGGTGCCTACGCCCACGAGCTCCGTCACTGGAGCTCTACTACCAGTAAGAAAGAGCTCTACCTCCCTTTAAAGCAGTAGTGATAATCTGATTGTTATTTTTGCTTTCGTAGGTGAGAAACAAGCGATAATGGTAGATTATTTCGATTATGGTTATTTAGTTAAAAGTAAAAATCGACATGAAAAAATTGACAGCAATGACAACGACAATAGCAATATCGATAGGCGGTCGCACCCCTGGCCCCTTAATCAAAGGCGTTGCACCCTTTGTATCCTGTACGGATTGTAATACTGATATAGAGTGTGTTCAGTAACCGAGTGTATTGAGGGCAGGTTTGGTCGTAGCAGGTCGTCGTCGGGCCGCCGCGAGGGCCGCAGCTCGCCGCAACTCTCGGCCAGCCCCCCAGGTACACATATTCACTACTCTAAGGGTGTTTTTTTTTAAGCTATTGCATAGCTTCTATCGAGGGCCTTGAACGCGGGGACCGAATCCAGAAATTCCGTAACGAAAAAACCTCACGCTCCCCACTCCGACGGGTACGGAGGTGTGGCTTGAAGGCCGTGCATTGTCTAACGTCGTTTCTTTTCGGCAGTCTTCGACACGGTGTTTGTGTGCGTGCAACTAGACGTATTGTACGACTCTACGAAGCTCGTAAGAATCGAGACGAGCTGCTCCGAAATCGGACGAATACATAAGCAGCTGTTTATATGTATTGTAAAATAATAAAAATATTTCAAACAATATTCACTTTATTATTTAGTAAAAGATAAAAAAATGTTTTCTTATCGGTCACCACGCTCAAAAAGTGTAACTTGAATTAATATCAAAGAAAAAAAGAAATACTGCATGAATAAAATAAATAAATAATTATAATTACATAAGTTGATACAAAATGCTATGCAATAGCTTTACCGCGGCAGTCCCCAAGTGCCACACGTCGATTTTTTTTTTTAATGATTTTTACTGGTTTTCCTCTAACATAATCAGAGACATTTTTTTCAGTTTTAGGTTAACTTATGTTTAATTAATTCTTAACCTTACATTTAATATTTCGTAACTAAATTTTCATTTAGTATACAGTCTAGGTACTTACTTTACTAATATCTTATATTTTACGAGCCAAGCTTACGAACTATTATTCTGTTTACTAACTTTCTATTACTAATTTATTTTCTTCTACACCAATTAGTTTTATTTTATAAAAAACGTAAAAAACGTAACTTCACGCCTGTAATCCCCGAAGGGGTAGGCAGAGGCAAATGCATGCATTCAATCATACATGCAAACACCCACGACTCGCCGGTTACGTTTTGGCCCATGTAACAGGTGGCGAACCTGTTGCCATCTCCGGGCACATTACCAAACTCCGGGGTACTGGGAAACTTCCAGAAAATGGAAAAATCCCAATAGAAGCAGAGATAAAGGATTTTAAACCGTTATCTCTAGTATCCCCCGACCCGGGAATCGAACCCAGGACCTCCAGCGTAATAGTAGTGGCCTGCTACCACTACGCTACTGAGGCAGTTTTATTTTATACTAGATATATTATCCAAGTTACCAACCTATGATTTTTACTTTATAATGTAAAATAACCTAATTTGCTTTGTATGTTTTCTGTATACTAAATTTCTTACATGCTATGCCTATACTATTCTATTGATATATATATTTTTTTTATGTAATTGAAGTGGCAAACAAGCATGCAGTTCACATTGATGTTAAGTGATGACTGCAGCCTATAGACACCCACACAAAGACCATGGTCAAAATGCAAATGCGTTACCACTCCTGAGGCCTAAGGTGTTCTGCCTCTGTGCCGGAAATTACAGGGCCGTACCTTACCACCTGACCGGAACACGATAGTGCTGAACACTACCATTTAGCGGCAAGTAAATCAGGTAATGCGGTGGTGCCTACGCCCGCGAGCTCCGTCACTGGAGCTCTACCACCAGTAAAAATGCAATGATATATAATATATTTACTTATATGTAATAGCATATGCTTATTTATCATTCTTATTTCTATTTATTACTTCATTGCCTATCTTTATACAGTATTTTACTATTCTAAGGCTGGGTTGCACCAAGATATTTGTTAAAGTTTAAGTTATTATAACATTTCACATCCTTCTCTAACTTAAAGAAATCTGTTAAAGTTAGGGACGGAGGTGAAATGTTACAATAACATTAACTTTTACAAATATCTTGGTGCAATATAACTTTTAAAACCCTCACGTATCACGTTCATCACACACATTTTGAACCGGGTCGTTGCGCGATACTATTTTCGATGAAAATATACGTTTTTTACCTTTATAATACCTTTATAATAAACTGCCTCGGTAGCCTAGTGGTAGCAGGCCACTACTACTACGCTGAGGTCCTGGGTTCGATTCCCGGGTCGTGGGTTATCAGAGATAATGGTGTAAAGTCCTTTATCTCTGGTTCTTTTGGGATTTTTCCATTTTCTGGAAATTTCCCAGTACCTCGAAGTTTGGTAATGTGCCCGGAGATGTCAACAGGCTCGCCACCTGTTACATGGGCCAAAACGTAACCGGCGAATCGTGGGTGTTTGCATGTATGCTTGAATGCATGCATTTACCTCTGCCTACCCCTTCGGGGATTACAGGCGTGAAGTTACGTTTACCTTTATTTTTATTCCGACGTTTCGGCTCGAAAAGAGTATCTCCTCAAAAAATGTTTCTACAAACTATCAGAATATTTTGAAAACACTGATGATTAGCTAAATGATAAATAATGTATAAATGGTTACAAATGAATCGGTTTGCTCTCATTGCATTAAATGTGTAGCGTCCACTACATTAAGGCGCCAACTAGTGGAATACAATGAAACCTTACAGTACTCGTCTAGTACGGTAGATGGCGTGCAGTCAAATTACATCGCACATACGAAGATTTCTAAAGAGTTGGCATATATACAACTTCCCAACGTCAACCGTTGGGCCGCGGCCCGCCAGGCGCTACCACCTCACCTGGTCGGAGGATCCTCCCTTTTCGCCGGAGGAACACTTCACCCGTTCCTTCACAAATGGATTGCAATACCCAAATTGGGTTCATTTGTGACATTGTAACAAAAATGTTATATACCACCATTATAATTATTGTAATAACCTACTATAACAAATGAAAGCAATAAATATTGAGTATTGAGTATTGAATTCATGTGCCAAAACGTAACCGGCGAATCGTGGGTGTTTGCATGTATGGTTGAATGCATGCATTTACCTCTGCCTACCGCTTCGGGGACTACAGGCGTGAAGTTACGTTTTATTTAATTCATGTATGCATATAATGTTTCAGGTCACACTCCACATCGGGTGTCGTCTTTAGGTGGCACTCCAGCCACGCCCGGATCGCCTTTAGGTGAGTACAGTAGAAGCTCTTTATTCGCGCTTCCTTCATTCGCGTTTTCACTATTCGCGGATTGAAAAAAAGCGACTCAAGTTCTATATTCGCGGCATAAAATTTCTTTATTCGCGGATATAATCGGTATTTCGGTACATATATAATTAAATGTCCCTGAATAAAAAAATATTCGGTATACGTTGTCAACGCATCAAGAGATAAATAAAATAGATCTTGTTACAAATACAACTACGCCTAGATTGTGTTTTCAAAAGCTAACGGCGTTGTTTGTTTCGTTCGACGGTTCCTTTGAGGTTAAATCGCTTTCGCCGCGGTCGGTGTTTTTAATTATGTAAACAAACTGAAAAGGAGATGTTGCAAAAATGTATGGACCTCCGGCCATGTATTGTACACAATATCATTAAACAGGCAAAATCAATATAAAAAGGTTTTTACTGCATATTTTCACTTATTTAGCTTTGTTTGCAGTTACAAAACATAATTTGCATTTAGCATTGCAACTCAAAACTAACATGGCGAATATGGCGGGCCATGTCATTTTGACATTTTCGTTTTTTTAATTGTATTTTGATTAAAGAACTTGGAGAAAAAAATAATATTTTCTACTTGCTATCAAAATCGATTGATCCCAAGTGTCGGCTATATCGCCGCCATGTTTAACATAGTTGAAAATGATAAAATCGTTTGAATTAAATGTGGTTGTAACTCTAAAACATATTCTTGAATAAATTAATTGTATTTTTTTTTGGATTCTTCTTTAATTTACCCATATTTTGAGGACATGTACGAACACCAGGGCCGAGCTCGCAACATCTCCTTTAGATTAAACAATCTTGTTACTGAAAACATAAAGTATATTATTGAATGCTGCCGTAATTGGACCCTTTCCTAAACCTGAAGATATTATGTAACTTACCTAGGAACGTATCCCCTATAATTCTATATAAATTACCATTCCATATTCACGATTTCTGTATTCGCGGCATATTTACAGAACGTATACCCCGCGAATAAAGAGCTTCTACTGTAATAATAATAATGAGTTAATAAGAAATTATCCTGTTATTTTTTACTGGTGGTAGAGCTGCAGTTGCGGGCGTAGGCACCACCGCATTACCTAATATACTTGCCGTTAAATGGTAGTGTTCAGCACTGTTGTGTTCCGGTCAGGTGGTAATGTACGGCCCTGTAATTTCCGCCACAGAGGCATAACACTTTAGGCCTCAGGAGTGGTAACGCATCTGAATTTTGACCTTGGTCTTTGTGTGGGTGTCTGTAGGCTGCAGTCATCACTTAACATCAATGTGAACTGCATGCTTATTAACCACTTCCATTACATAAAAAAAAAGATAATGCTATAAAGTAATAAAAGGTAGCAGGCCACTGCTACTATTTCGATTCCCGGGTCCGAGGCTATCAGAGAAAACGATGTTAAATCCTTTTTAGCGCATCATCTTTTGCAGGCAGGTTCTCCAGATTTATCCCAACAACATTTGTACAACGACTTTTTTCTAATCTTGATAAATAACCCAAAAAAAAAAAAAACAAAATTGTCACTATATAAAATCACCCATTTCAGCGTCACCATCGGTCAGAGAACATCACCATCAAAGAGCAAACTCCACGGGACCTACCATTAGTTTAAATATAAGTGAGTATCACTACATATTATAACTGCCGCGTCTGTCTAAAGGCCTGTCCAGATGAGGCGTTTTACGCGCGAGTTTACACGCGCGTTGTCAGTCGCTCGTACCCGAAATACTAGAGCTACATAATATACAACATTCGGTTATAATGCTCACTCTCTAACACCCCGATTAGAAAATTGAATTTTAATCATAATTCATTATCTGAAATTACATGTTTATGTATTTTAGTATTTTTATTTAAGAATAAGTTGTCCTCAATTTGTACGAATAGTATGCACACCCTTTGCATACTTACCGTACCTCTACCTACGGCCGCACATAAAACACGAACCTACTCACACACGCACACTGTTGCAATGTGATGTAGCGTAATCTGTGTAGCGTAACTCGCTAGTAATAAGATTAATCTCCACTATTTTATTTCTTAAATTAATCTTTATAATAAATAGCACGTCTCAACGAGTTCTAATAAAATTGTTGAAACTAGCATTTTATTTCGGATAGACGTTAGTCTCATTTTCGTTTGTATTGATTGTTCGCCAAATAGGTGATCATAATTTCCTTAATTGTAATTAATTTTGGGACAAAATATTACATAAATCAAAAATGCCTGAAATCGATTCGGTTATCGATTCTGAAAAAAGTAGTTTCGGGTTGTACATTCAATCCTGTTACACGTTGTACATCCCGTCCAAATTCCTACGCGCGTAAAACTCGCCATCTGGACAGGCTTTGAATGTCTGTTATTAATGTAAAACGAATTTTCGTACGGTGTTCATCAATAGATAGTGATACTTCGTCCTCCCAAATGAGCCACTGAAGTCCTTAAGGTCTTCGCGGGTTCATGTCTCGCCTGAAGTCAATTTTTTTTGTCCAGGTTTTCTGTAAATGTTCACAAATGTTAGAAGTGTTGGTTTGAAAACAGTATTTATTTCTCTTTTAATAGATCTACAAATAAGTCCGTGTAACGTTTTTTATTGCAGGTGGCGAACCAGGGGAAGCTGTTATAATAATAAACGAATCACCCCTCATGGGGTCTTCCGTTGCAGTCAGACCTCATAGTCCTTCGCAATCACATAGAAGTGAGTCGACTTTATTTTATTATTATGGTTTAATTAGATATATCAATTATTGTATTAACTGTCATTCACTTATTTTGGAGTTTTTAAGAAAGGATTTGAGTTATAAGGCGATAATTCAGACGATTCGGAAAATGAGTAAGATCGTAGCGACCTTTTGATTTTATTTACAAGCTACCTTTCGGGCGCCGCCTTATTTACAAACTTTAGATTTAGTGCAGGTAACCAACGGGGTTCAAGGTTTAAAAATTATCCCCAGTTTAAGAATCTGACGCGCTCGAGTAAATCCAAAAATAGAATCCTGGGTTCTCCTACTACTTCGACAGGGCATTCCCCTTGATAGTATGGTTCCAATTTTTTGCATTCAATTAACTACACTTCTTCATAGTAACACGACAGTTGACGTGAAAGCGTCTTACTAAATATCTGTCAAATCAATTTAAAAACGGAACCGGCTGTTTGTTCCCTGTGTCTACTCTATACAACGTGTAACAGGATTGAATGTACAACCCGAAACTAGTTTGTTCAGAATCGATAACCGAATCGATTTCAGGCTTTTTTGATATAGGTAATATTTTGTCCCAAAATTAATTACAATTAAGGAAATTATGGTCACCCATTTGGTGAACAGTCAATACAAACGAAAATGAGACTAACGTATCTAAAATAAAATGTTAGTCTCAACAAGTTTATTAGAAGTCGTTGAGACGTGCTTTTATTAGAAATAGTAATTAAAGAAATAAAATACTGGAAATTAATCTTATTACCAGCGAGTGTTAAATAAGGGTACGCAAGTTACGCTACATCACATTGCAACAGTGTGCGTGTGTCAGTAGGTTCGTGTTTTATGCGCGGCCGTAGGTATAGGTAGGATAAGTATGCATAGGGTCTGCATACTGTGCGTACAAATTGAGGACAACTTAATTCTTAAATAAAAAATATTAAATACATAAACATGTGATTTTAGTCCATGTATTATAATTATAACTCGATTTTCTAATTAGGGTGTTAGAGAGTGTGCATTGTTTCCGTGACATGTTGTATATTGACCTCATTGGTTTCGTATGGTATTAAACATTTCAGTACGAGAAAGATCGTCTCTACCCGGTCCCCCGAGCTCAGGACAGTCGCCGGCACAGTCTTCTATTTTTCCCAACCTCACCAATATCACTGGTATGTGTACTAATTAATATATTTAAGGAAGAAAATCTTAAATATGATATTAGTTTGTTTCTTAATTACCTATCAATCTTTACCAGTTACGTAATTATTTATAGGCAAAACCTATTATAAATATGTATTATATCTAATGTATATTTATTTTTATATGTATATAAATATATTATTTTATGTATTATTAACCCAAAGGTTGACTGGCAGGGAATGCTATATAGCATTAAGTCCGCCTCATGTAACAATTTTCTTGTGCACATGAAAGAATAAATAAATAAAATAAATAAATTATTTGAATATTATTCCCACGCATATTGAAATTTATTTCGTTATTAATATTTTTAGTTGTCACTCATATTTTTGCTCTTTGTAAGATTGCTACAATCACAGCACTACTTCGTCGATTTCCTCACTACCCGAAGGTTGACTGGTAGATAACGCCTAGTGGCGTTAAGTCCACCTTATGTTTGTTTTCTGTGCATAAAAGAATAAATAAATAAGAATTCGACTATCAGGCGTAGACTTCGGTAGCTCAATTGGAAGAGCGACTGGACTAGATTCCCAGTGCTCGCGGGTTCAAGCCCCGCCCGAAGTTTTTTTTTTTTAATATTTTACTCATATGTTATTGCGAAAAAAATAATGTAAAAATAATTATTAAAGATAAAAGCGACTTCTTCACTGTCAAAATTTCAAAATTTAAACTGCAAAGTTTTGTTATATCGGTTGCTTAATTTTCATTGTAGGCAATAGATGTCGCTACTGCCAACCCAAGGCAATGCAATAAATGTGAAGGAAGAATTCGACAATCAGGCGTGGACGTCGGTAGCTCAATTGGAAGAGCAACTGGACTAGATTTCCAGTGCTCGCGGGTTCAATCCCCGCCAGAATTAAAATGTTTCCTTCCATTTTTCTTAAAAAGTATTTCACTCGTACATACGATTACTACGATTTGTACTAGTGCCTTGCCATTACTATAACCTTGTCTACTATATATGAGCACTGAGCACAGTGGTGTGGTGCAGGTTCGAGTCCCGCGTCGGGCGCTGGCGCGGGCGCGGGGGGTGCGGGGGGCGCGGGCCCGGCGGCCCCCTGGCGCGCGAGACTCGCCACCATCAAGAACTCCTTCCTCGGCTCCCCCAGGTTCCATCGGAGGAAAATGCAAGGTGACGTTCTTTCTTTTTAAGCGTCTATATCGGTGATTCCCAAAGTGGTCCAGTTGGGCCCCAGGGTGCCACCCTGGGCGACCCTGAGGCATTCGACGGGGGTCTACGTTGGCGTGAAATAAAAATAGGGGTTCACAAGTTGTAAGCGGGGGTCCGCGAAGATTTATTATAAATCTATTATTAAAATTATCTGGTTTCGATAGTCAAGAACTAAAATGTTGGCTTGGCTTTACCTACATATCAATTTGCAGGCAAGTCAGCGTGTATTACTCGTAAAGACTTGCTTTTTCGATAATCAGTACAAACATAGAGAGCAACTCGGCCCACCGGTCGCTGCGGACCGGTGGGGAGTATCCATAGCGTTTATTACCGATGCAAAACAATCTGTCATTTATAGCGGGGGGGGGGGGGGGATGTGTGCGACACACACAAAAATCGTCTATTACTACGTAACTCACACCTTAACTTTAACAAAATACATAAACAATTTCACGCACACTTTTTAACCTCTACGCGACAGGCATAGGCCCATTTGGGCTTGTACTTTCACAGAGGAGAAAGCCTGCATATGGTTTCTCTCCTCCAGTCCGCCGGTGGCCCGTGTTGCTCTATGAGTACAAAGCGTGTCCAAAACTTTGCAAAGAGATTCTTGTTCAGACGTGCAAAGCTACGAAATACGACTTCTGCTATGCTTGTAATCTTGTATGAACTTGTTTGATTCTTCAACATTGAAAATACGAATGCAACAAAGTTTTGAGCAATGACTCTATGAAACAATCGAAGACCATCTAGCCGAGGAAACTAGCCGATTGTCTCTTTCATATATTTTTTTTCTATGTTACGTAAGTGGCAAGTGTTGATGTAAAGTGATGACTGCAGCCTAAAGACACCCAAGAGATCCCGTATATCATAACAATGAGAAAAAAAAAATAGCTTAAAGGAGATGTTGCAAAAATGTATGGACCTCCGGCCATGTATTGTACACAATATCATTAACAGGCGAAATCAATAT
This sequence comes from Macrosoma leucophasiata, assembly GCA_036365455.1. Lineage (NCBI taxonomy): Eukaryota > Metazoa > Arthropoda > Insecta > Lepidoptera > Hedylidae > Macrosoma > Macrosoma leucophasiata. Next base: position 4,197,416 of record JAWQUS010000022.1, on the reverse strand, counting down.
AAAAACGTCTTTTACTGCATCTTTTCACTTATTTGGCTTTGTTTGCAGTTACAAAACATTATTTGCAGTTCGAATTGCAACTCAAAACTAACATGGCGAATATGGCGGGCGATGTCATTTTGACATTTTCATTTTTTAAATTGTTTTTTTGAATATATAAAATGATATATTTTCTAAATACTATCGAAATTGATTTTATGTGTTAATACTATACTAATCGATTTCCAAGTTTTAAAAAATCATCAGAACTTCTTTAAATTGATTGATTCGATACATTGTTTTTATTTTATAATATGTGATGCACTAGTAAGATACAGATAGCATTAGTTTTGTTTTATCTACATAGGTACTATCCCAAGCGTCGGCTGTATCGCCGCCATGTTGAAAATGGTTGAAAATGGTAAAATCGTTTAAATTAAATGTGGTTGTAACTCTAAAATATTATATTCTTGAATAAATGAATTGTATTTTTTCGGATTCATCTTTAATTGTAAACTCAAAATTTTGCACGCCTTAACAGGTGGAACTTGGCGAAACAACTGTTTATTTTGTAACAACAATTCTTTATACCCATGTTTATGCAAGTAAAGTGAATTGAATTTTTCATTTTTTTGTGTATTTTTTTTTGTTTCACTATTTTGTAACATAAAGCATGCTGTGCTGTTATCTATAAGTGCAAGAACAGTTTAATAAGTTCATATTTATGCAGTTTATAATTTAGACGCACCCACTGTACCTTGTGTTGGTAATCCGTAAATAAATAAATTTTCCCATTTTTTGAGGACATGTACGAACCAGAGCCGAGCTCGCAACATCCTTATTGGTTTTCATATTACAACTTGCAGCATCATCAGAGGAAGTCCACCTCACGCCGGAGTCTTCGCCGGAGCTGACGAAACGGTCCTGGTTCGGATCCTTGCTGCTGTCCGCGGACAAGGAGGAGACCTTCACGGCCCTGGTCAAGGGCAAACCTCTCGCCACTGTCAAGGCTGATCTCATACATGCTTTTTTAAGTGTAAGTGGATTATTGGAAACAAAGATATTAGATGAATTAGATTGCCAATGCGCACCGGCCGCTGAGCGTTCGTTTAGACTCGCGGACGGTCAGGTGACCGTTCCCGCTCACGCGTCAAGCATCATCCATTCATTGTGCATTCGTCCGCCGACCGCAAACTTAGTGAGAAAAAACCGTTGAAAATGCCAAATTGTTCAGTGTTTTGGTGTAAAAACCGAATAGTAAAGCAAACTAAACCACTGAATAGCATTACTTATCACCGGTGAGTCTTAATTTTGTTATTTCATTTAGTTAAACACGATATCACATCGTCTATATCAAATATATCGTGTCAAAACAGGGAGTACTGCCGGCTGACTCATTAACACGGAAAACAACATCCATCTAGATTTTGTAGTATAATCACGTCTTTATACTCGTGTACGAACTGATAATACGCCATTTTTGTGACGTTTTGTGACGCGACCAAACACTAATCAGGAGAAGTCAGGTGCATTGACCTCGCGCCTAATTGGTGTATATTTTAGCCTCACAATAAGCTAGTCTCACTTACAATGGTTTAAGCGGTTTTCATAGAAAAGCGTGTGTATTGTCAATCTATTCTTATAATATCTTTGATTGGAAAGTTCCGCTGGATAACGTTCTGTAGTTTTTACATAAATACGACCAAACACTCAAAAATTACTTAAATCTAAGTAGGACATAAATGTTTTTTTCTGCCTCAGTGGTCTGGTTGTTGCAGGCCACTATGCTGGGGTCCTGTGTTCGATTTTCGGGTCGGGGCTGTCGTAGATAATGGTTTGAAATCCTTTGTCTGGTTCTATTGGGATTTTTCGTGTGGGTCAGAATGGCCGGTCACTACTCATATTTAACGTTGATGTAGATTTAGAAAATTGCTACCTATTTGCTACTATTTGCTACGTAACGTGAAATATTTGCTACCTGCGTATTTTTTCAAAATATATCACTTTTAAAGGTGACAGGCCATTCTGACGTCAGCTTGGCCGGTCACTCATCCCGTATGTACAAACTTCTGCGAATTAATCGAAATGTTTTTTCTCTATTTATTGCTACCTAATTGCTACCTAAAAACCTAGAGGTCTGGATTCTGTAGCTTTTAAGAACAAATAGTTATTAATAACAGTTTACGAAACCTTGAACGCCTACCATATGGAAATAGCAAATGATGCATAGATGTTTACGTTGCATGATTATTACGTATATTAAGGCGCTAAATGAAAAGTTTACCTAGGTACTAAAACACTTAAAACTTTAAATAATACTTACATTGACATGAATATTGAGCTTTAGATAAACAAACACATGTGTAATTGTGAAAATTAAGTTTTCCAAGATTTTTTCCGGGTCGGGTAGGGAACAGTAACTCGGATTTTGCTGGGCGTACATATTATGATGAAAAAATTGATGTAGCGATACGAAATTCACATTCAACATGCATTGGTTATTTATCTTTCTCCCTGTAGTATAATTTCAAGACAAATATGACAAGGACAATGTTAAAGTTGCTAGACCATTTTATTTTTAAATGGGAAATGAGCCATTTTGCTCTGGTATGTACTAGGCTACTGTGACTCAACACTGCAGTACACAGTGACTCGAATAGTAGACAGTGACTCATAAGTAATAATTCAATGGTTATTGATTGAATTCAGAATAATTTCTTCAGCATATTATATCTAATTGCCTACTCCAAATAATCACATAAACGTTATCAAAATAATGAAATTGAATGAAAATTGAGATCAACTTATTTAGCCATTTTTTCTTTGCTTTTCGAGGTCTTAAACCTTCTAAATTGTTTAATTATTAATTTCAATTAATTAAATTTTCTAAATGATTCACCTTAATGCCAATTATAATGAGTTTGTAGGTAAGTAAGTTAGGTACAATGGAGTACAAAAGTGTAATTTTTCAGAAAAGTTTCGAGTTACTTAAAAAAACAAAATAAAATGTTAATAATCTAAGTACCTATAACTCTTTGATTTGACATTTTGTGTAAATAGTCAGCATGAAATACCAAAGTACTTACACCCTAAAACAGTTATTCAAAACTACACACATTCAAAATAAGTTAATTATATCAAAATGTACTTTAAGAAAATCTCGGAAAACCTAAATTTAACAATTACACAGGCGTTACTTCATCTAAAGCCCGGTTTACATGTCAGTGTAAGTATTATTTAAAGTTTTAAGTGTTTTTACCACCTAGGTAAACTTTTCATTTAGCGTCATTTGCTATTTCCATAAGGTAGGCGTTCAAGGTTTCGTAAACTGTTTTTGTTAATAACTATTAATCCTTAAAAGCTACGGAATCCAGACCGTTAGGTTTTTAAGTAGCAATTAGGTAGGAATTAATAGTGAAAAAACATTTCGATAATTCGCAGAAGTTTGTACATACGGAATGAGTGACCGGCCAAGCTGACGTCAGAATGGCCTGTCACCTTTAAAAGTGACATATTTTGAAAAAATACACAGGTAACAAATATTTCACGTTAGGTAGCAAATAGTAGCAATTTTCTAAATCTACATCAACGTTAAATATGAGTAGTGACCGGCCATTCTGACGCACACGATTTTTCCATTTTCAGGAAGTTTCCCAGTACGTTTTTTTCTGTAATTAAAGTGGTAAATAATCATGCAGTTCACATTGATGTTAAGTGATGACTGCAGCCTATAGACACCCACACAAAGACCAAGGTTAAGATGCAGATGCGTTACCACTCCTGAGGCCTAAGGTGTTATGTCTCTGTGCCAGAAATTGGCCGGATGTCCGTACATTTTTGCAACATCTCCTTTCTGTACTTTCATACGAATGATTCTGTAAAAATGTATTTATATTTTTTTACATCTATGATAGTGGTATAATATATAAAGATAGATAAATGTCCTTTATCTTCTCTATTACAGATAGCAGAGCTATCTCACAGCGTGTTAAGTCCGATGTCGTTCCGTGTTGAATACAAACGCGGCTCGAACGCGCCCGCCATGTTTCAGAGGCATGTCAGATTTCAGGTGAGTATTTTTTATTTTTTTATTTTATGGAAGTGGCAAACAAGCATGCAGTTCACATTGATGTTAAGTGATGACTGCAACCTATAGACACCCACATGAAGGCCAAGGCCAAAATGCAGATGCGTTACCACCCCTGAGGCCTAAGGTGTTTTGCCTCTGTACCGGAAATTACAGTATTGTTTTGTGTGTTGTTTCCGTGCTTCGGAGGGCACGTTTAGCCGTCGGTCCCGGTTGCTATCGATAGATAGCAGTCGTTAAACCTTGTCGGAGGCCTTATGGGCGGTTTGAAATCGAAAAGGGAAAGCAAAATTTGATGCATCGGTGTGGGACTTCGGTAGCTTAGTGGTAAAGCGGCTGGACTGGTTATCCTGAGGTCGCAGGTTCGATTCCTGACTGGATATGGCTTGGTGGCCAACATCCGACAGCAGGCCACTAAGCCTTATCTCCACCAACCCGCATTCGAGCAGCGTATTGGAGTAAACTCCAGGCTTCCTCCCAAGAAGTGGAGAGACTCGTGCCCAACAGTGGGACGTGTCAAGGGTTACCATTATTATTATACAACAACGCGGAATAGGTAGCAGCGTCCCCCGATTAAACCACCGCCACTGCGATCGCCAATCCGCCTGCCAAGCGTGGCGATTATGGCATATTCTCCCCTAATGACGTACAACACTGTTGTGGGCGTCTTTGGGGAAGGCTTTGTCCAGCAGTGGACGTCCTTCGGCTGGAGTGATGATGATGATGATCGTAGTGGATACACAATACAATACAATACTCTTTATTGTACACACAAATAAAACATATTAAAGAATAAAAACAAGGAAATGGCACAAATGGCGGCCTTATCGCTGCACAGCGATTTCTTCCAGGCAACCAACATTGTAGGATTAAACAAAAAAAAAAAACAAAACAACAGGGGTGTACTAAACGCAAAAAAAAAAAAAAAAGAATAATCAAAACACAAAAACATAACAACAAGACATGAAGAAAAAAAAAAAAACTACAACAATAAATACACAAGTAAGAAAGAAGATAGAGATACTTATATAATATAGTAAGATACAATAAAATGAAAATAAGGATAACAGGATAGATAGATACAAAAAAACAAGAAAGAGAGAAAAATGGAACGATTAAAGATTCATATAATACTCTTTCACACGAATTTTAAAAGTTAGAACTGTCTGAGCTTGACGCACAGACAAGGGGAGAGCATTCCACAGACGAACAGCTGACACGGTGAAGGATTTCGCCAAAAAATCGGTTGAATGGGAGGGAATTTTTAGCTTTAAGTTATGTGTAGAACGAAGGTAATTAGTTTTAGAAAGATAAAGGTAGTCGAATCGTTCCTTTAAATAGGTGGGAGTTTGTGGGTTGAACAAAATGCCAAAGAGAAGAGGTAAAACATGAGTATTCCGGCGAAGATGGATCGGGAGCCATTTGAGCTGTTTACGGAAGTTGGAAATATGGTCATATTTGCGTAATCCAAATATGAACCTAATACACAAATTTTGAAGTCACTCTAATTTGTTAAGTTGCTCCTGTGTTAGATTCAAATAGCAGACGTCGGCATAATCAAAAATAGGAAAAAGTAATGAATTTACTAATTCAATTTTCGTGGAGATAGGCAAGAAATATTGCAATCTTCTCAAAGAACTAACCGCAGCAAACATCTTTCTGCTCACCTGACTAATCTGTGGAGTCCATGACAAACACCGATCCATAGTGATCCCCAAATTCTTAACAGTGTCACTAAATGGAATGATATGGCCATCAAATACAACATTAGGCAATGTTTTCCAATCAATCCTATGAATTATCCTAGAGCTACCAAATAGTATCAACTGCGTTTTAGATGGATTCAATTTCAAGCCAAACGAAATGCTCCACTTCAGAATATTTGATAGATCTTCATTTAATGCGGCAATAGCTCTAGGCAGATCATCTAGAGAAGTCTGTACATATATTTGAACATCGTCTGCATACAAGTGGTAGAGAGAAGTAATATATTGAATAAGGGAGTTTATAAAAATAGCGAAAAGCAGAGGGGACAACACGCCACCTTGCGGGACACCAGCATAGGTTGTGCACCAAGAAGAGAAACGTTCTCCTGTCTGCAAACGTTGCCGGCGTCCACACAAGTAACTACGAAACCAGTCAATTGTATTCGGAGATATGTTATGAGAACGCAGGATAGCCAACAAAATGTCAAAGTCTACGGTGTTAAAGGCATTGCTGAAGTCCAGCAATGTCAACACAGTAAACAGTTGTTTATCCATACCACACCGAATGTCATCAGTGATTTTAATTAAGGCAGTAGTCGTACTATGACCAGTGCGGAAACCGGATTGGAGGGGATTTAGGATTGCATGCTTGGCAAGAAAGGAATTTAGTTGGGTGTGAATAAGGCGTTCTAAAAGCTTGGATAATAGAGGAAGGATTGAAATATTGCGATAATCGGAACAAGAGACAGGATTGGTTTTTTTAGGTAGAGGAATAATGTTGGCATCTTTCCAAATATTTGGAAACGAGCAGGAAGTGATAGAGGAGTTCATGATTGAAGTGATAACAGGAGCGAGGAATTCAAGAAGAGGAAGGATCATATTACGACTAATTCCATCACTACCGATCGCATTAGAATCTATATCCTGAATGATCCTCACAACATCACGATCACACACTTGACATAATGAAAAGGCAGGAAAGTCAGGAGTGGGAAGACGTGAAAGCTCATTTAAGGTATTGATTTTTATCAAATCATCACAAGGAGACGCAGAGGAAAAAAACTGAATCAAAAGATCAGGATCTAGGTCACAAGGAAGAGAATTAGACAAATTTTTCCCAACTCCCAAAGTTCTCAGAAATCGCCATGCCTTAGCAGGGTCTACATTTTGGACAGAGGAATGAATATAGCGTCGTTGTGCATCTCTACACATCTTGTTGCAGCGATTTCGAAGAAGTTTATATTTACTGTGATTAATTTCGGTCGGAAAAAGTTTAAATCTGGCTTTGGCTTTGTTTCTTTTAGACATAGCGTGTTTAATTTCGTCAGTGAGCCAGGGAGCAGGAAGATGCTTAACTTTTACTGGACGAATAGGAGCGTGTACATCAAACAATTGAATAATTAAAGAATTAAAGATTGCGACTTGCTCATTGATGTCGGTAGCACTAGAAACAACAGTCCAATCAATTTTAGATGCATCATCTCGAAGTTTGTTCACATCTATTCCACGAAAATTACGTTGTAAAAGAATGCGAGATTTACTTTTAGGGGGACGTATTTTATAAGATGCATAAAGAAGGTCGTGATAAGAGAAAGCGTTGGAAGGACATTGATCAAATTTAGCCACGTGATCAGGGTTAGATACAATAATTAGATCAAGAAGTGAGGGAGAACAATTAGGGAAAAAGTGAGTTGCAGAAAGAGGGAGAAGATGGAGATTCACAGAGTCAACTACTGATTTAAGACGAGTCGATCTCGTGTCATTTTTCAGGAGACATGTGTTAAAATCGCCCATAATGACAGTATGATCGTATGAAGATACAATATTTTCTAAAAGAATTTCAAAAGAAGAAAAATAGTCTACTGCTAAAGAGGGGCTGTAAAAAACACCAAGGAGATGTTTAGTTTTTGCAAAAATAATTTCGATGAATAAGTGTTCCGCTCCATTATTAGGATCAGGCGATTTATGAACTACAGAAAATGGAATATGGATACTGATTTTGATTTTCAAATTTTCAGGTAGACATATCGACCATAACAAAAGCGCCGGGAGAGAACGGGAAGGAATATCTATATGCTATCACTTTCACTCTATTATCCGGTAAGTTTATTTTTTAACGGTTTTATGCAATGACAGTGATAAACAAGCGTACAGTTAAAACTAAAAGCGAAATTAGAAAAGTGTAGCGTACAGAAAAAACACTGTTGATTTTATTAACTAAAATAGACAGCTCGCTCGCCTGCTCGCAACATCACTGTTGAAGTTCATTCAACTGCCTCTCGAGGGGGGATGGGTGAGGCGGGGAAATCGGGCGGGACGTCGAAGTGTCCATTCTATACGTAGTATTATGACATATTCTCTGATTCCAGGCAACATCAGGCGTTTTCGTCGTGTGTGTGAAGTGGTGCAAGCGGCGGTGTGTCGAGCCCCCGGGGCCTGCCGGGCGCCCCTACACGCCCCTCAGCCCCACGCCGACCCCCCGCCCCCGAGGGCACAGAGGCGAAGGATGCACCCACACCCGCATGGTGTGTAGCTTACCATTTACCTCCCATATCTATTATTACCATTTAGTGTACAAGAAAATAGGCGAACTATCGAGAAACACGGTAAAACAGACAGGGGCGGATTTGATAGGTTGGCTGCTCTAGGCCTATGAAAGATTGCTAAAGATTTTGAAACGATAAAGTGCACTCCGGACACTCGGCTAAGCGATCTACTCGGTTAAGCACTACGGGCGCGGTCGGGTAGTGTGATGGGTGATCGCTAGTGGCAAATTAAATGCGCGATCCTGTGCTTCGGAGGGCACGTTAAGCCGTTGGTCCCGGTTGCTATCGATGGATAGCAGTCGTTAAACCTTGTCGGAGGCCTTATAGGGCGGTTTGAAAACATCCGACAGCGGGTTGGCCACTAACCTACCCACCTCCACCAATCCGCATTGGAGCGGTGGAGTAAGCTCCAGGCCTCCCCCCAAAAAAAGGGAGAGACTCGTGCCCAGCTGTGGGACGTATAATGGGTTGCCATTATTATTATTATTTGCCTATGAACATACATTTTATCTCACCACAGGCGGAGAGATCCCGGACAGTCCGGAGACTCCGCACCAGCAGTCAGACCAGGACAGCGACTCCTCGGTTTTCGACACCATCAAGAGCCCCACCAGCCATACGTCCATAGACCAACTCGATCAGGTTAGATGACGAATTTTACTGTCCCCATAAAGCATCACGGGCCACCGGCCGCGGTGGACCGGAGGGGAGCAGCCATAGCGCTTATTACCCATGCAAAACAGTCTGTAATTTTTTGCGGGGGGGAAATTTGTGTAACACACACTCACATTACAAAAGACGTGTATTACTACGAAACTCACACCTTGACTTTAAACAAAATATATAAATAATTTCACGCACACATTTTATCATCTAGGTGACAGGCGTAGGTACAATTGTGCTTGTACTTTGACAGAGGGGACAGCCTGAATATGGCTACTCCTCCCCGGTCCGCCGCGGCCGGTGTCCCGTGTTGCTCTATGATTGTCCCCCAAAATGGGACATGCCAGTGGAGGAACTCGAGGGCGAAGGCACCAAAGCATTATGGAAGTGGCAAGCAAGCTTGCAGTTCACATTGATGTTAAGTGATGACTGCAGTCTTTAAAAATAATATGCTGTCTTTAAAAATAATACTCCTTTGCATAACAAATATCTTCTAATCAGTTTTTTTTTTATGCAATGGAAGTGGCAAGCAAGCATGCAGTTCACATTGATGTTAAGTGATGACTGCAGCCTTTAGACACCCACACAAAGATGCAGATGCGTTACCACTCCTGAGGCCTAAGGTGTTATGCCTCTGTGCCGGAAATTACAGGGCCGTACATTACCACCTGACCGGAACACGATAGTGCCGTACACTACCATTTACCGGCAAGTATATTAGGTAATGCGGTGGTGCCTACTCCCGCGAGCTCCGTCACTGGAGCTCTACCACCAGTAAAAATGTATTAATCCTAGGTTTTAAAAAATAATACTCTTTTTCAAAACAAATATCCTTTAATCGGTATTAATCCTATTTCTTGGTCGGAACATTAAAGGACAATTTTTTTCGTATGATGCTTAAATTCTGATATTTGCCCTATAACTGTGAGATTTCGACAATTTAATGTACCTACCTAATTTGTTTTCAGAATGGAACTCATCCGCTTGGCTCTAGTTCATCCGTCACAAGTGGTTCAAGCGGATATAAAGTAAGTAATTGACTTCCGAAAAAAAAAAAATCGAAAATCTTATAAATACAAATTAAAAAAAAGTGCGGTCAAGTGCGTGTCGATCCACGCGCAGTGTAGGGTTCCGTAGTTACAAAGTAAGGGATGTAATGAAAAAAAAATATATTTTCTATAGAGTTGTTCGAAATTTTGGAGTATAATACATGTGGTCAACTATTACTCGCAAACTTGTAAAGCCAACTTAAGTGTGATAGTTTTCCTTTTAATTTCACTATATATGGCTACTATTGCCGTATCGTTTGAATTTCTAACAACAACCGTTTAGTCGGTAGGGGGTGGGGGGGACACTTGACTCTAACGAAAATTTCATCGTCATTTTTTTTGAACTAACCTAGAGTGAATAACCACTAATAATAATCAAAATCACATAATAAATTAAATAGAAACTAAACAATTTTGTATAATATGGAAAGCATCAATTATTTACAAATTCCTCCATTTCCCCATTTCAAAAGAAACTGAGAAAGAATGAATTTGGTCGTCATGATAAAGTTTATTCACTTGGCAGAATTCCAAGTGCAATCAATACTGAGAAGAGCTCCGCCACTGAAGAAACTCAGTACAGCTCTTTTGTATTTAAATTTAAATCTAATACAGTCTGGAAATCCAAAGTACAGGTACAACATTGTTTTAAGTAAGATTTTACATCCTTCTCTTACTTTAACAAATTTGCTAGACTAAGATTTAAGTAAGATATTACATCTTTCTCTAACTAATAAAATTAAACTTAGCCTGGATCGCGCCAGGATATTTGCTAAAGTAAGGGTTATTGTACAGCCTTCTCTTAGTTAAAGAAATCTGTTAAAGTTAGAGAAATGTTACAATATTTTTATTTTTAAAGAAAAATGGAAAGAAAAATTTGACTTCAGGCGAGACTCGAACTCGCTACCTACTGGGAATCTAGTCCAGCCGCTCTTCCAATTGAACTACTGAAGCCCTGCCCGATTTGTCAAATCTTTCCTTCACATCTATTGCATTGCTTTATGGTAGCAGCAGCGCCATCTATTACCAACTATGCTAGTTAGGCAACCGATATAATAGACTTTTCAGTTTATTGAATATCGTAAAGAAGTCGCTTTTACCCTTAATAATTGTTTTATATTATTTCGCATTAACACATGCTTGTGAAATATATTTTTATTTTTAAAGAAAAATGGAAAGAAAAATTTGACTTCAGGCGAGACTCGAACTCGCGACCTACTGGGAATCTAGTCCAGCCGCTCTTCCAATTGAGCTACTGAAGCCCTGCCCGATTTGTCAAATCTTTCCTTCACATCTATTGCATTGCTTTTATGGTAGCAGCAGCGCCATCTATTACCAACTATGCTAGTTAGGCAACCGATATAATAGACTTTTCTTTCCATTTTTCTTTAAAAATAAAAATATATTTCACAAGCATGTGTTAATGCGAAATAATATAAAACAATGTTACAATATCTTTAGCAAATATCGTGGTGCAACACATGCTAGTGTATGAAGGTGATAGAGCATATTTTTTTATATAATGGAAGTGGTAAACAAGCATGCAGTTCAGATTGATGCTAAGTGATGAGTGCGGCCTATAGACACCTACACAAAGACCAAGTTCAAAATGCAGATGCGTTACCACTCCTGAGGCCTAAGGTGTTATGCCTCTGTGCCGGATATTACAGGGTCGTACATTGCCACCTGACCGGAAAATGATAGTGCTGAACACTACCATTTAGCGGCAAGTTTATAGGTAATGCGGTGGTGCCTACGCCCGTGAGCCCCGTCACTGGAGCTCTACCACCGGTAAATCCTTCTCTAACTTTAACAGATTTGTTAAACTTAGCCTGGATTGCACCATGTAATGTTAAACTTAAAGTTATTGTAACATTTCACATCCTTCTCTAACTTTAACAGATTCCTTTAAGTTAGAGAAAGATGTGGAATGTTACAATAGCTTTAACAAGCATCTTGGTACAACCCAGGCTAGTGTATAAAGGTGATAGAGCATATAGGTGATAGAGCATAAAGGTGAGGAACGTTATTTTATTTTAAAGAAAAATGGAAAGAAAAATTTGACTTCAGGCGAGGCTCGAATTATTAAGGGTAAAAGCGACTTCTTTACGATATTCAATAAACTGAAAAGTCTATTATATCGGTTGCCTTACTAGCATAGTTGGTAATAGATGGCGCTGCTGCTACCATAAAGCAATGCAATAGATGTGAAGGAAAGATTTGACAAATCGGGCAGGGCTTCAGTAGCTCAATTGGAAGAGCGGCTGGACTAGATTCCCAGTAGGTCGCGAGTTCGAGTCTCGCCTGAAGTCAAATTTTTCTTTCCATTTTTCTTTAAAAATAAATATCCTTCTCTAACTTTAACAGATTCCTTTAAGTTAGAGAGAGATGTGGAATGTTACAATAACTTTAACAAGCATCTTGATACAACCCAGGCTAGTGTATAAAGGTGATAGAGCATATAGGTGATAGAGCATAAAGGTGAGGAACGTTGTTTACAGCAGAGCGTGAGGTGCCGCCGGGCCGCCGAGCCCGCCTCCGCCTCGCTCGACCACGAGATGATGAGCTGCGGCCGAGACCTGCCCGGTATGCACATACCCTTATTTAAAAAACCAAAAAAACGTAACTTCACGCCTGTAATCCCCGAAGGCGTAGGCAGAGGTGAATGCATGCTTTCAAGTATACATGCAAACTCCCACGATTCGCCCATGTAACAGGTGGCGAGCCTGTTGCCATCTCCGGACATATTACCAAGATCCGAGGTACTGGAAAAGTTCCAGAAAATGGAAAAATACCTATAGAATCAGAGATAAGGAATTTTAAACCGTTATCTCTGATAGCCCGCGACCCGGGAATCGAACCCAGGACCTCCAGCGTAATAGTAGCACGTAGCACACCGCGGACACTCCGCCAAAATATATAGGTAATGCGGTGGTGCCTACGCCCGCGAGCTCCGTCGCTGGAGCTTTACCACCAGTAAATAACACAATAAACAACACATAATAATATTACTGATTACATTATGCATTCAAGCATACATGCAAACACCTTCGGGGATTACAGGCGTGAAGTTACGGTTTTGCATATAAAAAAGAAATAATAATAATAAATTGCAAATTCGCAGGTACCCACACAAAACGGTCGTCGTCCGAGTGCCGCGAGACATCGTCCTCCCCTCGGCGCGGTCTCGACTCCCGCGACAGTTCCATCAAGGACGAACTCCGGAGGAACAACTCCTTGCGGGAGAACAAGCGGGACATCATGAGGGACGTCGCCCCACCCACCACTTCTATTGCGTGAGGTAGACGGCGAGTATTGCCGAGTTTTGCCGGTTTTTGTCGAGTTTTGTCGAGATTTGTCGAGTTATGCCGAGATTTGTCGAGTTTTGCCGATTTATGTCGATTTATTTTTTCACTCTCTCTAAATTAAGCGCAGTTTGTTTTAACATCATAAAAGCCCACTGTATAAACCGCATGCAATTCTTTCAACAACAGAAAACTCATATGGGAGCTGAAAGACTATGGAATAAAATTGTTAATATAATAGGTTGGGGAAAAAGTATTTTCGCATTAAAGTATGTATGAACTTGTAAAAAAATCTCTTTGGCTGTAGTATTTGTATCTGGCTGGTTTAGGTATCATTGAAAGTTAAAATTTTAAAGAACATAATTCCAAATTCAAATTAGACAAATGTGTGATTTTCATTTGTTTTTCGTACTGTCAAGATGAGTGAATCTAATGAAGAAATTCGAAACATTTTAAAATTTTACTACAAAAAAGGTAAAAATGCAACGCAAGCCGCGAAAAAAATTGCGATGTTTATGGACCTAGTGCAGTGTCTGTGAGAGTAGCACAAATTTGGTTTAAGCGTTGTCAATCCGGAAATTTTGATGTCAAAGATGCACCTCGCTCTGGTCGCCCTATTACGGATAAAATGGATGCCATTTTTGAAAAAGTTGGAGCAAGATCGACATATCAGTAGTTACGACGTAGCTGAAGAACTGAGAATTGATCACAAAACAGTTTTGGCGCATTTGAAAAAAGCTGGGTACAAAAAAAAGCTCGATATTTGGGTACCTCACGAGCTCACTGAAAGAAACCTAATGAACCGTGTACTCATTTGTGATTCTTTATTACGACGTAATGAAACCGAATCACTTTTGAAGAAGCTGATAACTGGTGATGAAAAGTGGATCACGTACGACAAGAACGTGCGAAAAAGGTCGTGGTCAAAGGCCGGTCAGGCTTCACAGACTGTGGCGAAACCCGGGTTAACTCGCAATAAGGTGATGTTGTGTGTGTGGTGGGATTGGAAGGGCATTATTCATTATGAGCTATTACCACCAGACAGGACTATCGATTCTGAACTCTACTGCGAACAACTGATGAGATTAAAGCAAGAAGTTGAGAGAAAGCGGCCGGAATTGATCAACAGAAGGGGTGTGGTGTTTCATCATGATAACGCTAGACCTCACACATCTATAGTCACTCGGCAAAAATTAAGAGAGTTTGGCTGGGAGGTGTTAATGCATCCGCCGTATAGTCCTGACCTTCCACCTGTTTCGGTCTCTTCAGAATTCTTTATGCAATGTTAGGTTAACATCACGAGAGGACTGCCAAATCCACTTGTCGCGGTATTTTAATGAGAAGTCCCAAATTTTTTATAGCAATGGGACATGTGTCCCTACCTACAAGATGGCAAAAGGTTATCGAACAAAATAGTACATACATACTTTAGTTAAATTTAAATAAACCATATTAAAAAATGATTTGAATTATCTTAAAAAATGCGAAGAAACTTTTTCCCCAACCAATAATATTATTTTAGGGCGAAAATTCGTTTTAGTGAAAGTTAATTTTTTGCTGTTCACCACTTAAATAATACCAAGATGAAATCTCCATACTTAAAATGTTATTGATCATTTTAAAAAATAACTTAATTTCAATGTCAATCAAATGAAATATTTATATTACATCGGTAAAATTTACTTTTAGGCTCGGTTGTATCTAAATATTTGTTAAAGTTATGGTTTTTGTCGAATTTAAACAACAGTAACTTTTGCTTTAACATTGACAGCGAAATGCGTTGCATTAACTTATTTTTTGACTTATAAAAAGATATTAGAGAAGCGTTGCACCAGTGTATTTTCTGTCTTTTCAAACAGATGGTGAGGGAACTCAAGAAATTAAAGAAAAAACGGAAAGAAAAATTTGACATTTTGTCTACCCCGTTAGGGACCTGGCGGGAAGATACATATAAAAAAAATAGAATGAAAAATTTGATTTCGGGCAGGAATTGAACCTGCGACCTCAGGATAACCAGTCTAGCCGCTATACCACTAATCTACCGAAGTCCCACACCGATGCGTCAAATTTTGCTTTCCCTTTTCGATTTCGGTGAACGACATCCATTAATAGCTATACAACCGATATGATAGACTTGCCATTTATCAATATCGTTAAGATGTCGCTGTTCACTTAATAATTGTGTAAACGCATGTGTATTACGAAAAATAAATAGTACAGATGGTGAGGGATTCGTCAGAAAAGTGTGGTTAACTTTTAAATTAACCAGCTCGGCTCGACCGATTTACTTACTGGTTAGCAGTTAAAATTATGATGTCATTTAACAATTGGCCAATGGTGCAACTAATTTTTTGCTTAACAGGAACTTAAACTTTGTAAAAGCTAAAGTAAGAAGTTGCAATGCAGCCTAAAAAGTTGAGAACATCCTATTTGAAGTATATTTTATTTTTAAAGAAAAGAAAGAAAGAAAAATTTGACTTCAGGCGAGACTCGAACTCGCGGCCTACTGGGAATCTAGTCCAGCCGCTCTTCCAATTGAGCTACTGAAGCCCTGCCCGATTTGTCAAATCTTTCCTTCACATCTATTGCATTGCTTTTTCTTTCCATTTTTCTTTAAAAATAAAATATATTTCACAAGCATGTGTTAATGCGAAATAATATAAAAACAATCCTATTTGAAGATTTTGAATCAGAAAACCGTACGAAGAAAAATATAATTTTAATTAAATATATTGTTGTTCTATGATGTAGTTTTCACTTCTATAAGAGACTTATTATATCAGCCTACTACTAATTTAAAATACATATTATTTTTTAAAGAAAAATGGAAAGAAAAATTTGACTTCAGGCGAGACTCGAACTCGCGGCCTACTGGGAATCTAGTCCAGTCAAGTCTAGTCTAGTCAGTCCGCTCTTCAAGTCAAATTTTTCTTTCCATTTTTCTTTAAAAAATATTTCACAAGCATGTGTTAATGCGAAATAATATAAAACAATACATATTATGTTGCGATAAAAACATATTTTAAAATCGACATATAAGGTTTTGGAAAAAGTTTCTTCGCATTTTTTATGATAATTCAAAACATTTTTTAATATAGTTTATTTAAATTTAACTAAAGTATGTTTGTACCATTTTGTTCGATAACCTTTTGCCATCTTGTAGGTAGGGACATGATCCCATTGCTATAAAAATTTTGGGACTTCTCATCAAAATACCGCGACAAGTGGATTTGGCAGTCCTCTCGTGATGTTAACCTAACATTGCATAAAGAATTCTGAAGAGACCGAAACAGGTGGAAGGTCAGGACTATACGGCGGATGCATTAACACCTCCCAGCCAAACTCTTTTAATTTTTTCTGAGTGGCTATAGATGTGTGAGGTCCAGCGTTATCATGATGAAACACCACACCCCTTCTGTTGATCAATTCCGGCCGCTTTATCTCAACTTCTTGCTTAAATCTCATCAGTTGTTCGCAGTAGAGTTCAGAATCGATAGTCCTGCCTGGTGGTAATAGCTCATAATGAATAATGCCCTTCCAATCCAATGGCATCCATTTTATCCGTAATAGGGCGACCAGAGCGAGGTGCATCTTTGACATCAAAATTTCCGGATTGAAAACGCTTAAACCAAATTCGTGCTACTCTCATAGACACTGCACTAGGTCCATAAACATCGCAATTTTTTTTCGCTGCTTGCGTTGCATTTTTACCTTTTTTGTAGTAAAATTTTAAAATGTATTGAATTTCTTCATTAGATTCACTCATCTTGACAGTACGAAAAACAAATGAAAATCACACATTTGCCTAATTTGAATTTGGAATTATGTTCTTTAAAATTTTAACTTTCAATGATACCAAAACCAGCCAGATACAAATACTACAGCCAAAGAGATTTTATTACAAGTTCATACATACTATAATGCGAAAAGACTTTTTCCCCAACCTATTATATAATTCGGCAAAAACAAAATCTTTTAAACGGCTATTTATAAGACAATCGGCACTCGAATGTTGTTTTTTTATATATAAATATAGCTGTATCTAGTAAGCTTATGTTCTAATTGTATTTAAAAGTATCTAAATGGAAATTACATAATGAAACCGGCCATGTATATTAAAAGAAAAGAAAAAAAAAAACTATATATCCGTACTGAACCTATCGCCTATGTATAAGCGTGTATTTTTGCAGATCTATTATACCGTGAATCGGTATAATAGAAAGGTGTACCCAGGCCAATGTATAAATTTCATTATCAAATTCTTTGATTAAGCCTGGCACCAAGATATATGTTAAAGGTTTTTTTTTTAATGTAACGGAAGTGGAAAACAAGCATCCAGTTCACATTGATGTTAAGTGATGACTGCAGCCTATAGCCTATATTACGGGGCCGTAAATTACCATCTAACCGGAATAACTTATCACAGAGACTTTTTTACTGGTGGTAGAGAACCAGTGTAGGAGCTCGAGGGTGTAGGCACCATCGTATTACCTAATCTATCTGCCGCCAAATGGTAGTGTTCAGCGCTATCGCGTTCCGGTTAGATGGTAATTTACGGCCCTGTAATAACTTATCACAGAGACATAACAACCAAGGTCTTAGGGGTGGCAACGCATCTGTATTGTGACCCCTGGTCTCTGTGTGCCTATGTTAAAATGCAGCTTTCTAACTTTGAATGGTTTCTGAAATCGGTCCAGTTGATTTTGTGTGAAAACGTTATAAACTTACATACAAAAACTTTAATGTTTCTTTTTTATAATATTAGTATCATAGAGCAACACGGGCCACCGGCCGCGGGGGACTGGAGGGGAGTAGCCATAGCGTTTATTACCGATGAAAACAGTCTGTCATTTTTTGTGGGGGGAAATGCGTGTGACACGCACACACACTACAAAAATCGTCTATTACTACGAAACTCACACCTTGACTTTGACAAAATACGTAAACAATTTCACGCACACATTTAAACTTCTAGGCGACAGGTATAGGTCCATTTGGGCTTGTACTTTGACAGAAGGGAAAGCCTGCATATGGCTACTCCCCTCCGGTCCGTCGCGGCCGGTGGCCCGTGTTGCGCTATGATATGGGTGTCTATAGGCTGCAGTCATCACTTAACATCAATGTAAACGTGCTTGTTTGCCACCTTGATTACATTAAAAAAAAGAATATCCAGTTCCATCAAGGATTATTTTAATCCATTACAGTCAATTTCTACGTCGAAACAAGGCAAGGCCAAAAAAGCCTGTCCTGGTTTATTCTTTTTTATGTCTAAAGGTTCACAGACAAGCAAACGGACCACCTGATGGAAACTGGTCACCGTCGCGTATGAACATTTGCAACATGCTGTCGGCACTGAAGGACTCTTTGGACGCCATTTTTGAAGAACCCCATATTGTAGCACCTAGGGAACACCCCAGAGGGAAGTTCGTTCCACAATTTACACGTTCTGGTTTCACACGTTACACGTTACGTATTTGCATGTCAGATTTCATCATAATCTGCTCAGTGGTTTCGTATAATTCGCGGTATTGTGTGACACATAATAAGGTTTTAATATACTAACTGGGTACACCTTAACAAAATCTTCGACCCTCATAAGATAAGACACCGTGTAATACATAAAATTAAATGAAAACATGTCATCTTATTTTATTTTCATATACGAATTGTATGAATCCAAGTAATACTTTAATATGAATCGCGATATATGATAATCCGTACATGAGTTACTGTCAAAATACAACTAAGAATATGGATTTCGAGGTGTCCTCATAAAGTATCCTCTGGAGTTTTGGCGGGAACCTTGAAAGAGGCGTATGGTCCTCTTATTTTATTTCATTTTCTTGGTGTATTTTTAAGTTATATTGAATGAAGTTGGTGGAATTTTGTTTGATATAGGTTTATTACAGTGCCCGTGTATAGTGAAATAGAATAACAGTGCCAAAACACGACCTTTCAGGTTGCCCATTGTAAATGTTCTGGTAAAGTAGCCATCGCTTTACTCGAATAACTTGATTGTAACACACTTGACTGACAATATTATACTTGATAACTTGTATACTTGATACTTACATATTATACTTGATGACTATATTATACTAACTTTTACGCTGCTTAAATAAATACGAAATATCGTTTTACTTGACACTGGCAATATGCGTAATAGCAATGCCATAATAACAAAAAAAAAAAAAAAGTATCCTCTGCTGAGTGTGAGTCAAGGAATGTTTCGGGTAACGTCTTAGAATATGGGTGTAAGCGAAGCTACGTTCATCAAAAATAAATGTTACACTCAATGATTCTTATGTACTAAATTACTACACGGGACACTCCCATTGGCTCCAGTTGCCAGAAGTCAATTTGCCACACTTTCACATAGTCACAAGACATGACGTGAAAACATCTCACATATCTGTCCAAATCAATTTAAAAACGGAACCGGCTGTTGCTAGTGTATTCTCTTTATGTATATTAAACTCTTTGGTTACACTGTACGTCTTATTTTGTGAGGGTCAATAAATATAAAAACCTAGTTTCTAATAGTTTGCACTGTAGAAGCTCTCGTTGTCTTTACCGAGGTTATGTTTTATAACAGTATTTTAAATAGATAACAAATCAATTAAATGACTTCGGAAAAGATGCTATTACAATTCGCTTCTTCGCAAGGTTTTTATGTACCCGATCTGAAATAGATTGTTAAATGTATTAATTACCTGAGGCACTTACTATTGATCGAAGTCAAAATTGTCTATAGATTGTTCACTTACCATCAGTATAATTACATGCTTATTGTTAACAAAAAATCTTAAGAAGTCTCAAAATGGTCCTTCGTAAATCTTAATTTCAAGATATTCAATCCCACAAAAAATACTTTGTTAAACATTTCTTATGATCAAGACACGTTTTTACGCAGATGACCTTGTTTATCAGCTTCAGCCCCCCCCCCCTCCCCATCCATTCTCCCGCCGTTTGATTAATAAAATAATGACTAAATGGCGGATTTCACTGTTTGCTCTAAGAACTGAGTTTAATAAAACGCGTTTTATCTTAAAATTTGGATCCAATTTCAACCTTATCAGAAACAATTTTCGGCGGTGAAATCCAAAATATTATTAAACTTATTGAACTCGTTTATTAGTCTGTGTGAAGCGCGCATGGCCTCGCAGCTGGTGTAGATCGGAAGCGATCTACTCGGTTAAGCGGTACGGGCGCGGTCGGGTGTGTGATGGGTGACCGCTAGTGGCAAATTAAAATGCTCGTTTCCGTGATTCGGAGGGCACGTTAAGCCGTCGGTCCCGGTTCCTATCGATAGATAGCAGTCGTTAAACCGCCGCGGTCACGTGTCGCGGTTTGAAAAACATCCGACAACGGGTTGGCCACTAACCCTTATCCCCATTGGAGCAGCGTGGTGGAGTAAGCTCTAGGCCTCCTGCCAAGAAGGAGAGAGACTCGTGCCCAGCAGTGGGCCGTATCAAGGGTTGCCATTATTATTATATTAATCTGACAAGCCACAAGAAAAATGAGACAATCGATTTCAATTGTGTCTCCGGTCTCCTGATCCGTGAGAGATAAGAACGAAAAACGCGTCTTATTACGACCGTGAATTTGGCCCTAAGAAATTGAAAATTGCTTTTAAAATACTGTTATTAAATAAAATCTCAACCATCAATCATTGTAGCTCAACAAATACTGCCCTAGTGCGAAAAAATGTCCATAATATTGCCTTCGCATATATTCTATCAATCGTTAAAAAACCCATTTAAAATAGACTGAATAGTCTATAATTGATTATAATACTTCACGAGATTGTGAATCTATAAGGTTTTGTCTACCCCATATCGGGTATATTGTAATGATAATGTAAATTTCTCGATCTCCGACCAACTTTGATGGCTTGTCAAAAATCGCCGCATTTCTATGCCCAGCCATTAAAGTTGTTAAAAAAAATAGACGCTTAAAAGGAGGTCTGTAAAACATTGCGTGTTATTCTATGGTTCCCTTGTAAATACATTTTAGTAACAATTGTACGTACATGTATGGTTCTAGCGAATCAAGGTTTTCTATGTGTCAGGGATGCGTCAGGGATTTTAACCCGATGCTTGTTACATATTGGAATATGGATGAATTGATTTTATTGATATTAAAGTAGTGTAGCGTCTCCAAAATCTTATATGGAAGTATCGTCATACTAATATGATATGGAATTGGAACCTTCAAGTTATTATTATATATATGCGGTATTATATGAAAGGCGTATTAATAAAGTAGGTACCCAATGATAATGATGTTGCTAATAGCCTACAAAAACTTGTATTAGATATGTTCATTACATTGAAAAGGAGAGGTGAACGGAAAATTAAGTGCATCTCCGTTGTTTACCTGACACTTCAGTGGTAAAATGCCTGACACATCCCTGACATATATGTATAAACCTGACACTAGTATGAATGATTTGACACGCACATTTAGTGACGCGTTGTGTAGTCAACAAACGATTTTTTCTATTCATTCTGACTCAGAAATCAGATGTGGTTCATAATATGAACCATCTCATCATAATTTTAAGGTTCAAATTAAACTTATGTAACAATGTGCAATCCAGCAATTTTGCAACACTTTCGTATGTACGATTGAGCGTGGTTAAACGCCATCTGGCGTACTAGACAGGCAATTGTGTTTTCTCAGTGTTCTACTAGATGTCGCCTTACATAGTAAACACATATAAATAAGGAGACCAATCTAAATACATATTTGAAGAGCGGTAAAACTATCGTTATTACCATCAATGTGGTCTCGCTTTCTCTTTCCAATGTTTAGTAAAATATTCATACCACAGATATTGAAATCCAACCACAGAGGTTTTAGGCAATGATATTGTTGTAGGTATCCATTTTTGTCTTCAGCTTCATGAGTAGACATCTATTTTCTTACCCCCTTATTCATAAACGTATTTTAGCTAAAGAAATAGAAATAGAAAATATTTTTATTTCGAATAGATCTTTACAGATACTTTCAAAACGTCAATAAATCATAAAATACCTAGAGTGAATAACCATTACATTTAGTAAAAGCAAAATCACATATTAATAGTAAATTAAAAATTAGAATTTAACTACTTGGTTAAAACATAATAATCACAAAATTTCAATTCCTTCAATGATGATAAATGAAGAAAAGGAAAAACTTATTCGTCAAGATCAAAGTTATTCACTTAGCAGAGTTCCAAGACTTCCAAGTGCAGTCACTACTGAGAAGAACTACGCTACCCAACAAACTCAGTAAGAGCTCTTTTAAATGAGAGCTTAAATCTAGTACAGATAATCGTGAAAAATCAAATAATGTGAACGTCCATATCATAGATGCAAATAAACTGATATCTACTAAATGTGATGTAGCTCCTGCAAACCAGAACAGACCAGTCCCCACCAACAGCACCCGTTCACGAGTATGACGCATGTGACAGCCATTGCCCTCCTCGACCATTTTAGAGGGAAGTGAGCAACCCGCCACACGACGCCGCCAAAGGCAAAGACATTTAAGCGTGCATGACTGTTCCGGATATGCATACGGCAAAATAAAAGATGGTGTTGCTAATCTCTCCTTTGTCTTTTTCTATCCTGCACATTTGACAATGAAACTGACAAGGACAAAGCATTCTATAGCTAAAACATATTTAATGTACGTTTATGAATATGGGGGTTAGTCTGAGAGCTTTATCCAAATTGATATATTTCGTATGATTGTAAAGAGAGAAAGAAAAATTTCTTTACGTATTTGAAAATTCTTTCACGTATCAAAAGCTGAAAAGCGAAAGGCGAAAATGTGGAATTGATAGTGGATTTCATTTCTTTATATAATTATGTTCAGTCGTGAGTAGATTACACAACGTGTTTAAAAAGTTTTGTAATATATAACTTAGATATTGTGTTTATTTATCGGTGATATGCATGCCGCGAATCTGATGGTCGACGCCATATTTTTTATATGTATTTGTGGGGTATGATAAATTTGTTGAAGAAACATCAAGTCAAACCGACGAAACGGGCGAATTCCGTATGAACGAAAAACATAAAAATAACTTGTTTGTGGTGGTAAATTAGTCCAACGGTTAGTTTACAACATAGAGCAACACGGGCCACCAGCCGCGGTGGACTGGAGGGGAGTAGCCATAGCATTTATTACCGATGCAAAACAGTCATTTTTTGGGGGGCGAAATGCGTGCGACACACACGCACACCACAAAAATCGTCTATTACTACGAAACTCGCACCTTGACTTTAACAAAATACAGAATCAATTTCACGCACACATTTAAACATCTAGGCGACAGGTATAGGCCCATTTGGGCTTGTACTTTAACAGAGGGGAAAGCCTGCATATGGCTACTTCCCTCCGGTGTTGCTCTTTGGGTTACAATTACTGAAAAAAATCAAGTCCATGTTTTGTTCCAATGCTGGGGTACACTAACGTCAAAGTTTACTTTAATGTCAATGCTGAGCAACGCGATAATTCAGCGGCCACACAAAACGTTTGATGTGTCGAGAAAACCTACATCAGAGCTATCCCCTAACGTCATCGCCTTAATGCCATTAAATATTGTCATAGTAGGCGAGATACAGAACCCTACGAGTAACGTTGGCTCTGCCAGGCTAGAAATTTTTGTAGGGATGAATCCACAGATCACCCCCAATAGATACCGCATTAGTTAATATTTGTTCGGATCCGTGTTCACCGATTTTGAGGTACGCGGGTGTTGCGGGAGACGTAACTAAAACGCTGTGATTGGCTGTTTGAATTGGAGACTTGGCCCACCCCATACGCCCACTCATTGAGCTGGGAAGCTTATCGATATATCTTATCGATATTTTTTCCACATTTGTTTGCTTTATAATTATAATTTCAGAAATAGGTAAATTAAAATATTAGTAGTATATCATTTGAGTAGGTAAATAAAAACGCATAAATAAATGCCAATAAAGTAATTATTTTACATTATAGCTTAAAAGTATAAGTAACTTTAAATGTTTGTCAGGCCATCGCGCATGTACAGCACAGCGGATTATGATTATTTATTAAAATATTTAAATAGGCCACTTTAAAGCATCTTACCATATAACCTGCCTAGTGGTTATCGGTTTTCTCCAATGTAAACCGTCATCATGTTCGGGATAGGTTATATACTGCTGTGGTAGAGCTTCAGTGATGCAGCTTCAGGGCGTACGATCACCACCGCATTTCCCAATTTATATTTCACTAAATGGTACCTAACGATAATGTGGGTGTCAATGTTAGGGTTCCTTGAGGATTCAATTACGAAAATGGTATCTCCTTTCAAGTCAAAGATGGCGGACATAATTATTTTAAAAAAATATGATATGGATCTATATTTTACGGTTTTCTGAGGTGCATTTTTCTAATTCAAGTAGGCGGACAGATGAAAAATGAAGAAGAGAAAATGGCATCCATTTTCAGTTCAAAGATGGCGGACGGACTTTATTTTCAAAATGTGATATAGGTATCAATTTCGAGGTTTCTTGGAGTGCTGATTAGGAAAATGGCATCCATTTTCAGATCTAAGATGACGGACAATTTTTTTTCAAAATGTGATATGGGTATCATTATCGAGATTTCTTGGGATACTGATTACGAAAATGGCATCCGTTTTCAAATCTAAGATGACAGACAATTTTTTTTCAAAATGTTATATGGGTATCAATTTCGAGGTTTCTTGGGGTGCTGATTACGAAAATGGCATCTGTTTTTGAGATCCACGATGGCGCACAGATTTTTACTTTCATAATATGATATGGGTATCAGTTTCTAGGTTTCTTGGAGTGCTTATTACGAAAATGACAACTTAAAGATCCAAGATGGCTAATAACTATTTCTTAAATTAAATGCGTGTAACTTTCGAAGTTTTCTAAGGTGCTATTAGCCTATATAGGTGTATCTAAATAAAAAACAATTATTTCCGCCATCTTGGATCTAAAAACGGATGTTATTTTCGTAATCAGCACCCCAAGAAACCTCGAAATTGATTCCCATTTCACATTTTGAAAAAAAAGTCTGTCGACCATCTTGGATCTGAAAACGGATGCCATTTTCGTAATCAGCACCTCGAAAAACCTCAAAATTGATACCCATATCATATTTTGAAAGAAAAATCTGATCGCCATCTTGGGTATGAAAAAAGATGACATTTTCGTAATCAGTACCCCTAGAAACCGCGATATTGACACCATATCACAACGTAGAAAAATAATTAAGTCCGCCATCTTCGATTTGAAAGGAAATACCAATCAGAATCAGAATCAGAAATTAATTTATTCATTTAGGTTGACAAGCACCGCTTATAACAAGTCAAAAAAGAACAAAATAAATTAAAGTGAAAAACAATTGATATGCACGTCTAATTAAAACAAAAATATAAATATATATATTTTTGTTAATTGTATTACTTTTATATTTATATTATATTCGTAATTATCACCTACAGGAACCCTGACATTGATACGCACATTGCTAACATACTATTGTCGCTTGCATTAAATGTAAATTGGTAAATGCGGTGGTGCTCGCTCGCTCTGGAGCTTTACCACTGTATATTACCATCTACCTGGAACAGGATAACGGTTTACATTAGAGAAAACCGATTACCACTTACTGGCAGGTCAAATAGGTAACATGTAGGTGTTCACGCTTTCGAGCTCGTTCATTGGAGCTCTATCACCGTACATTACCACCGAACACAATAGCGGTGGACACTACCACTTCGCGGCTGGTAGGTAAATTGAATTAAGTACACAAATACACCGCAAGACCTTAAATTTATCACCCAACTGATTTTAAACTAAGAGCTCAGAGGGGGAGGGCAAAACAGGTAGGACGTCGAAGTGTCCATTCTAAACGTAGTATTATTACATATTTTCTGATAAAGGTTTTGAAGTATTATTAAAAATATCGATACGGACTAACGTATATGCGGTACAACACTATCGATCGACTTTCTTATCTTAGAAAGGGACAAATAATGTAAATAACGTAATGAGTGAGCGGGACTTTGCGAAAATGTACTTGTGCTTAATCCAGTTTCAGTTGATCTCTGATAATAAGTGTTTTAAATGAATTTATTTACTAACCGGTGAACTGTCATACCATCTTTTTAAATATTTGATGTTCTAGGCGTATTTAGACATGATTTTACTGCGCAGGAAGCCATTCCCTAGATATTTTCGGTAGAAAATGAATTATTTCTCACGTACGAACGGGTCGGATGCTTGGTCACTAATGGCGTCATTGGCGTCGCGATTTCGGGCAGTGAAAATTAGCTAGCAAATTGGCTAGCAACTTGTTGTGCGCGTCGGTCGCCCTGTATGCGGTATCTATTGGGGTTGATCTGTGGATGAATCATAACATTCCAAGTACAAAAACCATCGCCTGGCAATTATCAACCCGTCACGTCATCTGGATTTCTGATGAGAAAAGTTGCTTCCATATTTTAGATCTGGCTCGATTGCGACCAATTATGTTGCGTCTTAAAGTTTAATTTTTGTGTGTTCGGGTATATAAAAAAAAAACACGATTTGTTTACTGCAAATGAGCGACTCAATCGTATATCAATAGCAGGCTAATTGATGTACAATTTACATTACATGATACGCTCGATACAAAATTATTGCATTCGTCCTAACAATTTCATCGTCATGGAAACATCCTTACGTTGTCATGGAAACACCACTACAAATATAAATAAGACTCAAAAATTGTCGCGTCGCATCGTATTCGTCGCTCAAGCCACGAATACGATGCGACGCCGCCTAACAAGGGCAAAAGCGATTCAGTTATGCGCCGCTGTTTATCATGCGTCATGGAGTTATACCCACAAATACATGTTAAACTTTAAAAGATGTAAGATTTTGCGCGCGTAGACGAAGAATTTGATCAGAGATACGAAACTTGACTTGTTATTGTCAGTATTGATAGAAAATTATGTTCACTCGATTTCTGATCAGGGCTAAGCTGTGTCCATATTGGCGTGGTCTGTTGTTTTTCATCAATTACTGACCTAATCAGTTCAATTGTTAAAATGTCCCCAGCGCATAAGAAAGAATCGCGTCAATATGGTTAAGGTGCGGCCACACTGCAATGGGTTCGGAATTAATAGTATTAAATTTTATTATGCTTGTCATATAAACTATGTTAATAAAAATATCTTGCCTATCATCTAGTCATACCGTCCCGGAGCCCATATGGCCGTACCTTTATTTTAGATAGATTATTTGTATAGTATTTTGTGATGTGTAATAATTATATTAATGGTTTTGTTTTCTTTTTTTTTTTTTTGTTATTTAAGAATGTTATTCATCATCCGACAGTACACCTGATGTCACATATCACAAGATTCCATTATATTCAATAAAATAAATAAACGTAAAAGAAATATATAAATAGCGCTTCAAAAAAATATTTAAAATCGCGGACGAGTTCATCTTTGAAATTATTTGTTGATTGTTTAGTAATGTAGATATTTCAATGGCGGCTAGTTATGTTTTACACCACGTATTGCATAAAACCTTATTTGTATAAAATGCCTTTATTATAGTAATTGTATGGTTAAAAAAAAATGAAGTAATCATATATTTTACATTAACAGAGCAGAGTGTAATTTTGTACTCCGTTAATTATTAAGAATACGCTCGTTTTTCGAATTTCTTTTTCTCTCTGGTTTGGTGTGTGCAAAATTTTAATAATACAAATACATATTTAGTAATAAACGTTAGGTATGTATGTATCTCATTAATGATAACCTTTCTTTCTTTCTTTTGATTGATGGCAATTACCAACTTTAAGGATAATTCTGCCAAATTTAATGATAATATTTCATTTATAATTATGACATTTACACTTTACGCGCGTTATTAAATGCCACTTTTGACAGTTGCTAATTCTGAATAACACAGATAAAATATGTTATTTTTTTATTAAAATTCTGCAAACACCAACAATATATTTAAAGTTTCCTCAATGAATATACATATTTATCATGTGTTCGTGAAATAATTTGTAATTATACATAATTAATGTCTACTAAAACGATCCTTCCTTGGTCTGCGAGTTATGGACGAATGTATGTAATAGCTTTTTACAGTTCTGTTCGCGACCAATTCTATGACCGCTGTAAAGTAAGTAAGACTACGCTATGCTACTATACTGTAACTGCTTAAGACTCATTGGTTAATATTGAAAAAATAAATACATTGAAAATTATCTCTGTATGTTATTTAGCCTGACTCGTCATCTCATCACATTTCCTCATCGGCTTATACAACATGTAACGGGAATAATGTACACTCTTTAACACCCCGATTTGAAAATCGAGGTATAATCATAATACATGAACTGAAATTATGTGTTTATGTATTTAATATTTTTTATTCAAGAAATAAGTTGTCCTCAATTTGTACGAACAGTATGCACACCCTATGCATACTTACCCTACATCTACCTACGGCCGCACATAAAACACGAACCTGCTTACACACGCACACTGTTGTAATGTGATGTAGCGTAACCTGCGTATCCTTATTTAACACTTGCTAGTAATAAGATTAATTATATTTAAAGAAAAATGGAAAGAAAAATTTGACTTCAGGCGAGACTCGAACTCGCGGCCTACTGGGAATCTAGTCCAGCCGCTCTTCCAACTGAACTACTGAAGTCCTGCCCGATTTGTCAATCGTCAAAATATATTTCACAAGCATGTGTTAATGCGAAATTATATAAAACAATTAATAAGATTAATTTTCAATATTTTTTTCCTCAAATTATTATTTATAATGTTTTGAAATGCTCGTCTCAACGAGCTCTAATGAATTTTGTTGAGACTAGAATATTATTCAAGATAGATGTTAGTCTCATTTTCTTGTATTCAGTGTTCACCAAATAGGTGACCATAATTTCCTTCATTGTAATTAATTTTAGGACAAAAAATTACTTATATCAAAAATGCCTGAAATCGATTCGGTTATCGATTCTGAACAAACTAGTTTCGGGTTGTACATTTAATCCTGTTACACGTTGTATGTACTAAAGTACTAGACATGACATTCCTTTTGATAGCACAGTTCCAGTTTTCAGAAGTCAATTTACCACACTTTTCCATAGTAACACGACAGATGACGTGGAAACTTCTCACATGAATATGCCTGCAAGAGACGATCGGCTCGTTTCGACTTCGTAGAGCGTTATCTCTGTTGCACACTGCCTACATAAGCACTGACAGTCCGGTATCGGTCAAAACTTGATCAAAATGGTCGACAAACGTCAAATAGGTACGGTGTGAAAGAGATAGCGCTCTACAGACCCGAAATAAGCCGAAGTCTCCTTCCTAGGCTCGATGTGCAATATTTATTGTTGAGCACTGTATCTATCAAATTAATAATTGAAAATCGGAACTAGTTGTTTGTTCCCAATGTCTTCTCTATATATTAACCCCATTGCTTTTCCTTTTTAACCAATTTAAGAGGTGGAGGTTTATTTTTCTGTTCACCTTTATTCCTTTTGTCGTTTTTTTTTACTGGTGGTAGAGCTCCAGTGACGGAGCTCGCGGGCGTAGACACCACCGCATTACCTAATATACTTGCCGCCATCATAGTCATCACTTAACATCAATGTGAACTGCATGCTTGTTTACGACATCCATTACATAAAAAAAAAAAAATAAGGGTACGCGGTCATTACTGCGGTTTTTTATGCCCCGCCCACGGTGTGTCTATTTACGTGGAACCATTTATTTGCTATATATATAGACACATACATAGTCGGACGGACGAACAATTTTTTTTTCCATTTTGGGGTAGGGAGCCCTACAAATATATTGTGCTTTATTAGGAGAGATTTAATAAATACGTTTTCGTATTGAAGAAATCTCAAATGAATTATTTTCATCAAATATATTGGTGTAAAATCCGTTTCTGTATTATAGGGCTACCACGAAATAAAACAAAATATGATTTTCAAATATATTTCAGTAATCAAAATATAATAATAGGCTTACACATTAATAGTTATAAATCGTATCTCATGGCATGACCAATCGTTTAAAAATAAATCAAAAGCCCAAATTAAGAAAAAAAAACCCTAACAACTTACCAGCTATACATAATTCCCAATGAAGCCGAAAAAATATCACAAAAACATTTTGTCTATAGCCAAAACAATCCCAAAAATTATTTACAAGCCGGTAAATTACAATTCCCATAGAGTATTATATTTTTTTTTTACATAAATCGTCAGTGCACTTTATTCACAATGTGAAAAATTTCGCTTACCTTTATTATTTTCTTTTAATTAATAAATTATAAACGAACAGAAAGCCTTAAATCTACATAGTGTAATTACTTTAACATTGTGCAAAACACATTTTTTTTAATTTTGAAAAAATCAAAAAAAAAATTGCTATCAAATGGCTTACAGAAAACATATTATATATTTCCCATTTATCCCTATTTATTATCTTCGGTTATTTTAAAAATTAATACTTTCGTCCTGTATTTATTTAAAATGCGTTTACATTAAAATATTGTAAATAAATTATTCAGCTAAGATTATTTACAATAGTCTTTTCGGCTACATTTTTTAATATTTATTTTTCCATTTAAAATAATAGGTGGTGTAGGCAAGCATTGACAAATTCAATTCACTTAAAAACTATTCCATTTTTAAATAAACCCAGTTATCACAAAAATGAAGGGAATTGGAAACAAACGTCAGGAACTCGTGACTATGAATTATTTACATATTTTTTTTCTTAAATGTAATTTTTATATCACAAATTAAAATTCCAAACTATTTTTCTTTATGAGCAATTATATTTTTAAACTACTATTGGTCAAGATTTGTGAATAGCGCGTTCTAATGTTAAAAGCTGAAAATAAAACAATACTAAGTTACAAAGACCCACTTATTTTATTACTGTTTGAACATTATATCATGACAATTAAAGTTATTTTTTAATAATTTGCATTGTAGATAAACTTTAGTTTAGTTACATAAACCTAAGTTTAGTCGACTAATCTAAAGTTTATGATTGAGACCTATTTTTAGCCGTTAGTTATACTAGAGAAATTGCCATATTTATATTTTTCGCAATAACACATGCGAGTGAATTTAGAAAAGATGGAATGAAAAATTGTGTCCGTGTGCCGCTTTAAAGCGACTGGACTGGTTATTCTGAGATCGCAGATTCGATTCCTGCCCGAAGTCAAAATTTCTGTCCATTTTTTCATTTATTTCTAAAGCAATTGCTTGTCTCTAAATATAATTCAATATTTGTATGAGCAATCAATGTTCATAACGTTCAAAACAGCTATAAAATAAATGGTATACATAAGATTAATGAACGGATCAATAAGTTAACACATTTCGTGTTAAAACAGTTCAAATATTTATTTTATCTACATAATTAATCTGTAGAAATTTAAAAATATCTGTCATTTTTTACCAATTAGGTACAAAATAGCGAAATATAAGCAAAAAAGGAAAGAACTGGACGTTTAAAATAAAACTGAGCATAATTTGTCTACATTTATGTCTATCTATTTAAATTTAGACTTATTTTTTAATCTGTATAATATTTTTGCATACAGTACAAATGTATACTTGAAAAGCGTTTTTTTTTCTATAAATAATATGTATATAGATATATTGTACAGATAATTACTAGTCCCCAAAAATTTACTGACAAATTGTAGACTGCCATTTTAGAGGACAACACCGGGTAATGCTTAAAAAAAGTTTAAATTACATAAGTAACATTCTTTTAAAAATCGCAATAATTTCTCTTCACCACCATTATACCATCTTTTTTATATTTACAATTTGATCACGTTACTTCGTTTCCATTTAACATTGTTTAGTTCCCGACTAACCTAAAAAATAAAATTCGCTCGCAAACTGACATCTGTCAAATTTTGGCGCGCTAAAAACATTTTTTTTTTACAAACACTATAGTATAGGGTAATTGCTATACACAGCCTAGAAAATATTTATCGCCGGAAAATTTGACAGATTACTTATTGAACTCACAGAATTACGGGTGAATTCGCCACCGCGTTATTCTGTCACTAATAAACTAAAAGCCCATTGAAATACAAGCGACATTATACCGAATTTAATAAAAGAAAACCAATCTTTTGTCAATTGTTAACAAATCTACGGGAAATAGATGACGAAGTTCAATTATGAAATTTATCAAATAGCTGCAAATTCACAGATATAATATCGCTTATATTTATAGTCCTTAAAGACAGTTATTTTCTAAATAAAAGCTGCCGAGTTCACAACATAGCTGTCGTTTTGGCAAACCACTGGTCACAAGAATCCCGCCATATACATTATCACAAAAGCAACTAGATATTACAAAATATACTAAGTGATGCGTTTGGATTGAGTATTCGTCTGAAAATTAAGCAATAAACATTAGTAATATCTTTCAGAATGAGAAAAATATATCTTCTAATAAAACTGTCTTCTTAATTTAAAAACTAAGCACAACTAATGGCCAAAACATTATCTATAATTATCCATAAGTAATATCGAATCGATTTTTACATTCTAAACATGAAAAATGTTAAGGCAGTATACATTCTTCGTATTCAACCATTCATTACATAAAAAAAACAAAACAAGCAAAAATTTGTGAATGAAAAATGAACGGGAACGAATGACTATGATCTGTAATATTTAATTACCACAGAATAGATTAGGCAGTGGTTGGCAATATCGAAATATTATTATTATCGAACTAAATTTAGGGAAAAATACATTTGTGTTCAACTCATGAGGTTTTGAACCACATTACACTTCTCTACAAGACTTGAAAATAAACAAATTCTAATATAATTATTTAACCCGATGCCTTTACATCGTTTAAACGCGTCTCACATCTTTTTTCGAGACGCTTGTACAGGTTTAGCACTGGTTAGATATAATTGTTTTTTCGCTAGTCTTCTACGGATTTTGCAGCCTGGATAGATTTAATTGCATTTACGAGTTTTTAAACTGTCATCAAAATTGTCTACATTTAGGAGTTCTTGAATAAAATAGGCCTATTATTTATTCGGTATCAATATCCGGAATCCATCTTGAGTCAAGCACCTGTCTCTTTACCGTGTTTAGTCAGCGTTTCCCTCCGACAGTGGCGCCCTCTGTTGGTCTAGATTAGGTACTTTCGGGCGCACGAGCTCCGGGAGATGTTTTACGAATGTCATTAGAGCGTCATTTCTTGCCGCGTTCGCATGTCAGCAAAAAAATTCACGTTTATAGTATATTTTCGTTTAAGTTTATTATAACGTGTATCTCTCCGATACAATGGAGGATCATATTGATGTAGATAGTGGAAAGTTACCAACTCCTAGAAAACGTAGTCGTTCTAAATCAGTTTCGGATAGTAATTCCTCTTCAAGTGATTGTGGTTCCAGCCTGACAAGCCATAGCAAGAGGAGGAAAGAGGAACAAACTGTGAGTTATGCACATTTTGAATTTTTATCCCAACAAGAGGCGTTTTTAACAGAACTGATTTCGAAAAGAGATCTACCTACAAATTCAATTTCTGACAACGTTCAAAAGGCGGCTACGTCTTTGCAAAATTCTTGTAACACCCAACCATTTGACATGAATTGCAACGCCCTAATACTTTAAAGTCTGCTCAGCTTAACCTATCAGAATTAAAAACTACCGTCAAAGATCCTTTACATGTGTGCGCTAATGAAAATTATCTTCATAAGTTAAAAACTATTCAACGGTTTAATAGCGATGATTGGTATGCTGTTCGATTTTCTTAAGTGCAAAAGAAATATTTGGCTACCCCCGGTTTTGTGGAGTTTACTCGAGCGTTCCTTTGCGGGGTTAACTAATGCTATGCTTGCCCAGAAGGACGAGTTACATAAAACATTACAAACACTGATAGATTGGTCAAATGATTCAAAACAGATATTAACTCCAAATACATTATTCGATAAAATAGAATCATTATTTTGTAAAGATTCCAATTATGGCAAAGTGTCGGATGACTTGTTGCAAATGGTGTGAGGGCGACGAGCTGATTTTGTTAGTATGCGTCGGGATTCACTGCTCCGGCCAATACCGGAAGAATTTAATCGGAACGTTTTATTTAAAATACCCCCTAGTAGAGAATTTCTGTTCGATGACGAAGCAGTTCAAGCCTACCTTCAAAAAATTGGTGAGGTGGATAAACTTATTGCCTCGCCACAATCAAATCAGCAGAATCAGTGGCAGTCTAAAGATTATTTTTATCGTAACCAAAAGCCATCTACTAGCAAACAAACAGGCGATAAGCCCTTTCGTTGGCACACTACCGCCAAGAGAGGAAAACAAACCTCGCGACCACACAACCAAATTAATAAAGATACGACAGGACAAAACAAGCACAAGAGAAAGAAATCAAACTTCAAATCTTTTAAAAACAAGCATCACGATTGACTGACTATCAATCATTTCACGGCGGTTGTCTAAAACAATTTCAAAGTGTTTGGAGCAATTTAGGGGCACCAAATCATATCTGCCAACTATTAAACGGAGCTCGCATTCCCTTCAAACTGAAGCCGTCGCTTATTTTTCCAAATTCAGTAGTTCTCCAAAAGTACAGAACCAAAATCTCTTCGAATATGACTGCTCAAATTCAAACTATGTTAGAATCGGGTATACTCGAGGACGTAGAACCGAGTCCGAGCTACCTTTCAACATTCTTTCTGGTACGCAAACAAGACGGCAATTACCGCCCTATCTTCAATTTGAAGAAATTAAACGAATTTGTGGTCACATAGCCATTCCAGTTATTCAGTCATTTTCGAGTACCAACATTCTTACAACATCAGGACTGGATGGCAAAATTGGATTTGAGCCAAGCATACTTCCATTTACCAATAGCTCAGCACCACCGCCGGTTCCTGAGGCTGAGTTATCATCACGATCCCAACCAGCACAAACTGCTCCAGATGACCTGCTTGCCCTTCGGTTTGTCGTCGGCACCGAGAACATTTGCCACGCTAACCAACTGGGTAGCAGAGTTCCTCAGGAGTCACGGCATCAGATGCGTAGTATACATAGACGACTTTTTACTAGCAAACCAGTCGATGCACGATCTACACGACGATATAGCCTTTACAATCAAGATTATGAAATTATTGGGATGGACAGTCAATTTAGACAAGTCTGTGCTGGCTCCGACACAATGCCTCGAGTTTCTCGGCATAACTTGGGAAACCAAACGCAACGCAAAGTCCCTGTCGGAGCCGAAGTGCCTATCGCTACGCAAAGCACTTCAGCTACAGCTCGAAAAAGGCAAATGGTCCCTCAAACAGTATCAAACTCTAATGGGGAGACTGAACTTTGCTGCATATGTTACTCCGAGAGGTCGGCTCCTCAGTCAAACACTGCAATACTTCAGTCGACAGCTGCCAAAAGACCATCCATACCGCCAAGTGAGTCTTCCCCAGCAAGTGATGATAGATATGAAATGGTGGAGAATAACTATTGGAGAAACAACTCGGATTCATATGCGGGAAATCACACATCTGTTAACGATCGACGCCTCCGATATCGGCTGGGGAGCTCACCTTGGAGACAAAAATATTATAGGGACATGGACAAAACGGCAACTCTCTTGGCACGCAAACAGAAAAGAGATGTTCGCCGTTTACGCTTCCATTCTACAGGAGCAGCATCACCTTCAAAGTGCACAAATAATTCTCGAGACAGACAATCGAACTGTAGTGTCCTACATAAACAAAGAAGGTGGCACGAAATCGAGAAAACTTCTGGATCAAACTCGTCAACTTCTTACAATCCTGGACAGATTGAACATACACCTTCTGGCTCACTATCTGCCGGGCAGGTTCAATGTAGAAGTAGATGCTCTGTCTCGTCAAAAGATTTGTCCAGAGTGGCACCTGACATCAACCGCGACCTCGAACATATTTCAGATGTTGGGCACTCCGGAAATCGACTTGCTTGCGTCGAGAACAGCTCACGTGACGTCGAGATATGTAACGTTGGACACAGCGGACCAACAAGCGTAACATCACAATGCATTCTGTCATCAGTGGCAATACCGACTAGTATGGTTGTTCCCGCCTCCAAACCTCATTCCCAGAGTACTAAATCACCTGAACCAAGCAACGGGGTCGTACATATTGATTGCTACGAAATGGAACAAAGGCTTCTGGCGCGCAGATGTTCAACGTCGAGCTCTGCGCCTTCCATATCTCATTCCACACCTGGAACAAGTTTTGATAGACACGTCAACGGGAACGCACCCGCCAAGGATTCAAGAACTTCAACTAGAAGCTTGGCTGATTTCGGGTGGCAAGACGTGTTGACAGACTGGACTGACCAGGAACAACAACTTTTGATGTCAGGATGGCGAGATTCTACGATCAACACCTATAAACCAGCATGGAATAGGTGGAGAAAGTGGTGTGCATCTCATTCAATAGATTTTAAATATCCTAGGGCCGACCAAATAGCTCGTTATCTTGCTCATTTACATTCTGATATTGGCCTTGCATATAAAACTATTTTGGTGCATAAATCTGTAATTTCTTCGTTCACTCATTTATGTTCTAATATTGATTTATCATCCAACTTTTTTGTTAAGCATATGTTGAAAGCTATATCGGTTGCCCGTGATAAACGTATAAAAGCACCTATCGGGTATCCGAAGCTGTTACTAGATTTCATCAGTGCACATGAACCTGACAAGAATAATATTTATCAGGTATCGAGGCTTACAGCAACATTATTATTACTAGCTTCAGGCCGCAGGGTTCATGATCTCACTTTATTAAGGGTAGATAAAGATAGTTTAATAGATGGAGGTGATCATATAATATTATGGCCATCTTTTGGCTCAAAAACGGACACTATCAATCATAGACAATCGGGCTGGAGGATTAAACAACATCCAGATATAAATTTGAATATAGTCTTCTGGATTAGACAACTTTTAAATAGTCTTTAAATCGTAGAATTGATATTAATAATTTATTTATAAACACTAGAGGTGTGATCAAAGCAGCTTCTAGAACTATAATTGGAGATTGGATAAAATGTATTTAAAAAGATGCAGGCATTGAAGACACGCCAGGTTCAGTGAGGTCAGCAGTAGCTTCACTGAATTAGGTGGAAAATTTTATAGATAAGATTCTTGAAACAGGAAACTGGAAGGCTAAACATACTTTCCAGAATTATTATCAAAAAGAAATAATCATAATGTTAATAAACCTGGGCAATCAGTATCGCTTTCTAATTATTTTGATCCTATACATTGAAATAAATTGAAAATAATTATTGATATAACGAAATGATGAGTACATTGATAATTTAATTTCTTTTGATTAAAATAAACTGTTTTATATTATTTCGCATTAACACATGCTTGTGAAATATATTTTATTTTTAAAGAAAAATAGAAAGAAAAATTTGACTTCAGGCGAGACTCGAACTCGCGACCTACTGGGAATCTAGTCCAACCGCTCTTCCAATTGAGCTACTGAAGCCCTGCCCGATTTGTCAAATCTTTCCTTAAATATTAAAATAAAAGTAAAATAAAAAGTAAAATAAAATAAAAAGTAAAATATTTAATCCTTCAAGGATCGTACGGCCACCGGCGGCGAGACACAATTGAATTTCAATTGTCATATTTTTCTCGTGTCTGGAGAGATTAAAAGCAGATGTTGCGAGTTCGGCCCTGGTTCGTACATGTCCTCAAAAAATGGGTAGATTATAGAAGAATCCGAAAAAATACAATTTATTTATTCAGGAATATATTTCAGAGTTACCACCACATTTAATTCAAACGATTTTATAATTTTCAACCATGTTCAACATGGCGGCGATACAGCCGACGCTTGGGATTGACAGTACCTATATAGATAAAACAAAACTAATGCTATCTGTATCTCACTAGTGCATCAAATATTATAAAAAAAAAACGATGTATCGAATCGATCAATTTAAAGAAGTTCCGAAGATTCTTTTTAAATTGTAAATCGATTAGTATAGTATTAAAACATAAAATCGATTTCGATCAAAAAAAATCAATTTAAAAAATGAAAATGTCAAAATGACTTCGCCCGCCATATTCGCCATGTTGGTTTTGAGTTGCAATTCTAACTGCAAATAATGTTTTGTAACTGCAAACAAAGTTAAATAAGTGAAAATATGCAGTAAAAAACGTTTATATTGATTTTGCTTGTTAATGATATTGAGTACAATACATGGCCGGAGGTCCATACATTTTTGCAACATCTTTGTGTTTAAAAATAAAATTTTAAGTGAATCTCTTTTTCGCACCAGGTACAAAACCACATCAAAACTCCGTACAAATTCGGTACATCTCCTTTCTATTGTATTCTGTGACTAAAATATTCACAAATGATAAATACGACTCAATCCAAACGCATTATTGAGCTAGCAGCAAAGGTATCATCTGAGAGAGACGAGTAGTAGCACAAATAGCGTGGGCGGCGCCAGCCTAGTTGCCATGCTATTGTACTTGCTACTTTGCTCGCAAGTTCCTGAAATAGAGAAAAATATAATTAAAAACTGATTTGTGTTCATTACTATGCCTATGTATGTGATGGCGGGTTTTATCTTCTGGCAGGGGATTACTGATATTGGGTAGTTTTTTTTGTAACATATATGGGAAACAAACGTGCAGTTCGCATGGATGTTTATTTTTAGTTAACGGTAGTGGCAAACAAGCATACATCTCTAAACTAAACTAATGACTCTTTTTCTTTTCTTTTTATTCTTTATCAGTTTGTGAAGCGGAAATGAGACATTCTACTGATATACTTTTTACATTAGTTTTATTACTTTTAGTTTTATCTTAGTGATATTCTTGACTTTACTTACTTGACTTTATATATTTTTTATCTTGTTTGACATGTATATCAATTGTTATTCACTTTAATTTATTTTGTTTGTTTTTGACGTGTCATTAGAGGTGCCTGTCACCCGAAATGAATAAATGAGTTTCTGATTCTGACATTGATGTCAAGTGATGACTGCAGCCTATAGACACCCACACTAAGACCAAGGTCAAAACGCAGATGCGTTACCACTCCTGAGACCTAAGGTGTTATGCCTCTGTGCCGGAATTTACAGGGCCGTACATTACCACCTGACCGGAACACGATAGTGCTGAACACTACCATTTAGCGGCAAGTATATTAGGTAATGCGGTGGTGCCTACGCCCGCACTGAAGCTCTACCACCAGTCAAGAATTAATGAAATATCTATTTCATACATGTTCGTGTCAATCACGACTCACGAATTCACAACTCGTCCAACAAAGCTTGCGATAAGAAGATTCAGTGAACTACTGAATTGCTAGGATACAATGAACTACAGAATGGAGAAGAAAGAAAACGATAAACACAAGACTGTCTTTCATAAGTTCAATAGTCCAGTCTAGTTCAACTGGACTAGTGAACTAAATGAACTAAATGAAGGATATACTTCACCGACACGAAAAGACACATATCTTTTCATTTCAGTGACACATTTATCGCATGTCTGTAGCCTAGGAAATAGAAACTCACCATTCCTAGTAAGGTTGTAGGCCTTGTCCCCGCCTCGACCCGGGACCACGTCGCGGTCGCACGAGTGCGCCACTGCACTCAGCGCTATCGACTCCGTGTGGCTGTCTGCAATTACACTAATAAA
Source organism: Macrosoma leucophasiata (assembly GCA_036365455.1). Lineage (NCBI taxonomy): Eukaryota > Metazoa > Arthropoda > Insecta > Lepidoptera > Hedylidae > Macrosoma > Macrosoma leucophasiata. The sequence continues at coordinate 4,157,329 of JAWQUS010000022.1, read as the reverse complement.
ATTAACTAGCGAACCCCACAAACGTTCTGCCATGTTCATTCAGCCACAGTATATTGTAATCGGTCGACCGAATGGTTGTAGTATAAATAAATAGCCTCCTTTCTCTACGTAGTACGTCTTTTTACGTAGTAAAAAGTCTCCTTTCTATACGCAGTATTATTACATATTCTCTGCCTATATACCGACTGCAGCGCCATCTGCCGGGCTTATTTGTGAATCTTAAATATCCAGGGCGCTACCTAAACGCATACAAATAAATCGGTCTAGCCGTCTAGGAGTTCAGTGATATACACCTGTACAGTAGAATTATATAATATATCTTATCTATATATATATAAAAATCAATTGCTGTTCGTTAGTCTCGCTGAAACTCGAGAACGGCTGGACCGATTTGGCTAATTTTGGTTTTGAATGATTCTCGCAAGTTCAGGGAAGGTTTAAAAGGTAAGAAAACATGAAGAAATTGAAGGGAAATAGTTAAAACCACGATTTTATTTTTCCATAAAAATAGTCCGTATATATCCCTATACATATATAACCTTTGACACATTATTTCATTCTGAGGTAATAGTAGGGGAGCCCAGGATGCTATTTTTGGATTTACTCGAGCGCGTCAGATAAAGATATGGGAGATTCCTTGAACCCCGCTGGTTATTTCCACCAAATCTAAGGTTCGTATATAAAGACGCGGCCGAAGAATAGTCTTAAAAAAAATTATAAATGTCGCTACGATCTTACTCATCTTCCGAATTGTCTGAATTTTGGATAGGAGCATTGTTTGGCCACATTTTAAACCCTCACAGAATATCTGACACGCTCTTGACCCAAGACGTTGATGCCGCGTCCTCTTCAAAAACATTTGATTCGTTCAAAAATGAAGGTGAAAAATTACTCAAGAATGTCAGATACTCAGAGAGGATCTAAAGTGAACCCCATCAAAGCTCCCATCCAAAATTCTGACAATTTGGATGCGAGGCAAGCTCGTGGCGGAAGCCCTAAGGGTTCGGCTTTTTATGGAAATCTTAGATTTGGTGGAGGTACTGAATTGGGTGCAAGGTATCTCCTATAACTTAATCTGACGCGCTGGAGTAAATTCAAAAATCCCCTCTTGGGCTCCCATACTATAATACGAAGTTTGCCGGGACAGCTAGTTATTCTAGAAAGATGTTCAAAAAGGAACCTCCTCACGACACGTGCTAAGTAAAGAAGAACTGATTGACTTCCCAGCGAGAGCATCTTCAAAATGAATGTTTGTCTTATGTCCTTTATAGGATCGTAAACTACGCATTCGATCATGTGATGATCTTTAGCAAAGTTGGTGTGCATGAGCCCGCGAAGGTTTCTGAGTTGGCAAATTCGACAGATGGCGCCACTGTATTTTTCTAGTTGATACCGTATTAACGCGCGCAGGGTACAGCTAGATATTATTATAAAAAAAGGAAAGAACCAAATATATTATAAGAATAGATTGACAATACACACGCATTTCTATGAAACCGCTTCAACCATTGTAAGTGGGAGGAGCTTATCTTGCCGCGGAAATATACACGAATTAGGCGCGAGGTCAACGCACCTGACTTCACCTGATTAGTGTTTGTTCGCGCCACAAAACGTCACAAAAATGGCGTATTCTCAGTTCGTACACGAGTGTATAGACGTGATTACACTATAAAATCTAGAAGTACCTAAAAAATATACCGGCCGAATTGAGAACCTTCACGTTTTTTGGACTCGGTTAATAAAATAACAAAATTAAGACCCCAGTGATAAGTAATGCTATTGAGTGGTTTAGTTTGCTTTACTATTCGGTTTTTACACCAAAACACTGAACAATTAGGCATTTTCAACGGTTTTTTCTCACTAAGTTTGCGGTCGGCGGACGAATGCACAATGAATGGATGATGCTTGACGCGTGAGCGGGAACGGTCACCTGACCGTCCGCGAGTCTAAACGAACGCTCAGCGGCCGGTGCGGATTGGCAATCTAATTCATCTAATATCTTTGGAAAGTAGGAGTATGTTACCGTTGTGCGTGGTGCGCGTGTAGATGAAGCAGAAGGTGGGGGGGTGGGACGAGGCGCGCGCGGTGGGCGCCGCGATCAGGTACCCGCGCCCGCCCTCCGCCCAGCTGCCGTAGCACGTGTACACTGCCGCACACACCACATAACATGTTATTTATAATAAAAACGTTACTTCACGCCTGTAATCCCCGAAGGGGTAGGCAGAGGTAAATGCATGCATTCAATCATACATGTAAACACCCACGACTCGCCGGTTACGTTCTGGCCCATGTAACAGATGGCGAACCTGTTGCCATCTCCGGGCACATTACCAAACTCCGGGGTACTGGGAAACTTCCAGCAAATGGAAAAATCCCGATAGAAGCAGAGATAAAGGATTTTAAACCGTTATCTCTAATATCCCCCGACCCGGGAATCGAACCCAGGACCTCCAGCGTAATAGTAAAATACATTTGGTCGACTATAACTCGCAAACTTGCAAAGCCAACTTTAGTGTGATAGTTTTCCTTTTAATTTCGTTATATATTATGTAGCTACTATTGCCGTAACGTTTGAATTTCTAACAGCAACCGTTTAGTCTGTAGGGGGGGGGCACTTGAGTCTAACGAAAATTTGCACTTTAAAGCTTAATAAGTCACGAACAGTTTACTAAATCGAAAAATGATATTCGTATACCCATAACATTTATAAAAGACCTATCCAACGATACCACACACTATATGAAAATCGAAAATTAAAAAAATATCCGCACGTTACCCTGAACCTAAAAATATTTTTTTTTCACAATTTTATTCTATCGGGCGTGATTAAGGTGTATACTTGTGCCAAATTTCAAGTCTCTAGTACTAACAGTTTTTGCGCTAAACCGCGGACGGACAGACAGTCAGACAGACGGACATGGCGAAACTATAAGGGTTCCTTGTTTACTACGGAACCCTAAAAATGGGAAATTCGTAGATATTGTTTTTATTGCAGGGTGGTATACCTATATTTTATATAAAAAGAAAGCAACTTAAGAAATGTATAATCGTGCATCCATCCAGTATATTGGATAGGGCGTTCCGTTGTTAAACAGTGAACAGTAGTAAACAGTGTTGTCTAATAAAACGGAACGGCTTCGCAGTACACTGTACTAACATCACCTCTAGTAGTGGCCGCAGTGGATTCAGAAATATAGCCTTATGGGGAGATTCACAGACCGCACTACTTTACTGTGATCAAAGTATGCTTCGAACTGTCAATAGATGGAGGTAGCTGCACATAATAATTTTTCAAACTGCTGTCAGACAAATACCACCTCAGTCTGCCCGAGACCACGGAAGCTGAAAAGCGACCGAAACGTCGCGTTCGATTTTAAATAATCATTTTAGTTTTATGTACGCGAGATAAATCCGAAAACTAGTTTTATTTCAACGAGTGTAGCTCGCGAAAACCTAAGAACATACTAAATCCCATACTGTACTGACAGTTCTAAGCATACTTTGCTCATAGTAAAGTCGTAGGGCCGTCTGTGAGTCTCACACATAAAGTCGCCGCCGTACGGTGCGACTTTTAGAAATTGTGGCATCGCATTACGCATATTGCCAGTGCTAAGTAAAACTCGGGCACTGTAATAAACCTATATAAAACAAAATGTCACCGACTTTATTCAATATAACTTAAAAATACACCAAGAAAATTAAATAAAATAAGAGCACCGCACGCTTCTTTCAAGTTTCCCCGCCAAAACTCCAACGGAGCTGTTAATAAATTACACAAAGAGGCACCGACCGGTGTTGGCGCACTCGGACTTGAAGTCGATGTAGTCCTGCGCGGCGCCGCAGCCGACGCTGGCGCGCTCGTACCGCTCGCGCCGGCGCCACTCGCACGCCGGCGCCGCCGCCCCGCCCGCCGCCTCCGCCTCCGCCTCCGCCTCCGCCTCCGACCCTGCGCCGACAACACAACCACACGCGCTCAGAGAATGTCTAATAATAATAATGTCGTCCAGACCGAATTTCGGTCACGGCGGCCAATCTCAACGGAGGCTAGCCAACTGCGCGGGAGATATTATAGTGCACAAGTGTATGCGCGAACACAGGTGCACTCTCTATTCCCTCACCCTCACTCTCGTAGCCCGATGGGACAGTTATCCGACACGACCGGAGAGAGATCGGGCGCATGAACGATTGCTTTACGTGCTCTCCGAGCATAGAGCAACTCGGCCCACCGGCCGCGGCGGACCCGAGGACAGTAGCCATAGCGTGTATTACCGATGCAAAACACTCTGTCATTTCTTGCGGAGGGAAATGCGTGCGACACACACGCACACTACAAAAATCATCTATTACTACAAAACACCTTGACTTTAACAAAATACAGAAACAACTTCACGCACCCATTTAAACATCTAGGCGACAGGTATGGGCCCATTTGGACTTGAAATTTGACAGAGGAGAAAGCCTGCATATGGCTACTCCTACACCGTCATTTACCATATACTACGAAAAGTACAACGCCATCTAGTGGACATATTAAACAATTAAACACCTCCGGTGTTCGTCTATGCCGACAACCGACAACACGCGCTCAGAGAATGTCTAATAATAATAATGTCCTCCAGACCGAATTTCGGTCACGGCGGCCAATCTCAACGGAGACTAGCCAACTGCGCGGGAGATATTATAGTGCACAAGTGTATGCGCTAACACAGGTGCACTCTCTATTCCCTCACCCTCACTCTCGTAGCCCGATGGGACGGGAATCCGACACGACCGGAGAGAGATCGAGTACAGGACCGACGGCCATGTATCTTTTAAAATAAATATATGTTATAATTCTTTCAAACATTGGGTGATGTTAGTAATTAAACACTCGACATACCTATAGTGGCCTGTTGGCGCTTCTTCCTTCTCTCGGACTGCGTGTTCACCACCGAGTACCGTCCGATCACAGGACATCTCATCGGCACCAGCGACGTCGCTGTAAACATTAATCATACAATATATAAATACACTTAAATAGGCAAGGTTTAATAATGTAATGAAAAATTGACTTCGGGTAAGGATCGAACCTGCGACCTCAGGATAACCAGTCCAGCCACTTCACCACTAAGCTACTAGTCCCATATCCGAGAGTCGAATTTCTCTGTCCCTTTTAAGTTTAATGTCTGTACCCTAAATGAGGGTGTGCGGTCGGGGGGAAGGATATTGACCGATGAGGGTGACGTAGGGCGGCGGCTGGGCGGGGGTGACGCAGGCGTCGTGCGGCGCGTCCCACAGCGCGTCCTGTGCGGCCGGGGTGAGGGGTACTGACCGATGAGGGTGACGTAGGGCGGCGGCTGGGCGGGGGTGACGCAGGCGTCGTGCGGCGCGTCCCACAGCGCGTCCTGTGCGGCCGGGGGGAGGGGTACTGACCGATGAGGGTGACGTAGGGCGGCGGCTGGGCGGGGGTGACGCAGGCGTCGTGCGGCGCGTCCCACAGCGCGCCCTGTGCGGCCGGGGGGAGGGGTACTGACCGATGAGGGTGACGTAGGGCGGCGGCTGGGCGGGGGTGACGCAGGCGTCGTGCGGCGCGTCCCACAGCGCGCCCTGTGCGGCCGGGGGGAGGGGTACTGACCGATGAGGGTGACGTAGGGCGGCGGCTGGGCGGGGGTGACGCAGGCGTCGTGCGGCGCGTCCCACAGCGCGCCCTGTGCGGCCGGGGAGAGGGGTACTGACCGATGAGGGTGACGTAGGGCGGCGGCTGGGCGGGGGTGACGCAGGCGTCGTGTGGCGCGTCCCACAGCGCGCCCTGCTGCAGCTCCAGCACGTTGCCCTCGCGCCGGTAGAACGACAGGCACACGTGGCCCGACTCACTGTCGACAATTGCGTAAACATTTAGGTTCGGTTGCATCAAAATATTTGTTCCAGAAAATGTTAAAGTTCCAATACAACCAGAGTTTGGTACAATTCCTGGCTCTGTATTCAATGAGTGCGAAAGGGAAACATCGACACAGGCCGGCGCGTGAAACAGAACATCTTGTATGTGAAATTAGCCTAATGCGGAGCGCCGCTCACACGTGATCACGTGACATTGCCGAACCGCGGCGCCCGCAAGTGCGCGGGAATCATACGCTGTGTTGCTTTTGCCGTTTTATGTAGGTATACAAACAAACGTGATGGATTCATCAGTTATTTTGCAGTTTTTCTTTTAAATAAATATTTAAAATTGAATGAGAAAAGAATTAGGTATGCATTTTTTTGGGAATTTCCACTAAAAAACGTCAAGAGCCGCCTCTGGCTGAGACATTGTTATCAGAATAACAAATTATTCAATCAAACTCACCATCCTCTAGTGACGTGCGCCACTAATTTGATGTATTTCTTGTCTTTCTGTTCCAGTATGGAGTGGCACACCAGCCGCTTCTCCTCGAACGTCCGGTCGGCATTCATTATCTGGAATCATATAAGTTTTCGTAAGACAATCTATGTATGGTTTATAAAGTGTTTCAATTATTATCAAAAAATGTTAAAATGTTGCATGTTTTTAATTATGGAAATGCTTGGAAATGGAAATCTTTAGAATAATTTTTTGTTTGCTGGTTTTTGTGGTTTACGCATGCACCTGTAATTGAGGTGGCGCTATAACATTTTTCTTTTATTTTATTACGTACAATTCGTTGAAGCAACTTGTTCACGCACTACGTCAGATGTTTCTGTATATTAGCCAATCCTGAGCCATCGGAGTGCTGCGGGCCAATAAGAGCTGCTATCGGTCACGACGGCACGAAATTGACCAATGGCGGCCGTCTTTCAGTGCAATTTTTAAATGTTATAAAACCGATCTTTTTTCTGTTTTTTGACGCATTACACGTTATTCACTTAAACCTGCTGCATCATTTTCTACCAAGCCCATCTACAAAAGTTGTATCTTCGTTTTGTGTCTCACAAATAGACATAAATTGGTCATTCGAGCCGAAAGTTGAAGAAATAAGCAATCGACGGAGGTATATACAAGAAATCACGGGCGATTGAAGCAGCAGCCAGCGCGCATTAGGTGAAACGTGTCAGCCATTCCATTCCCAAACCTTTCCCACTTTTACTTTGTGTTAATACTGTATTTGTGCATATTTCAGTTAATTTCAGCATATTGCCTATCGATTAATAAAATTGTATATGTGTGCCCGCTAAACGGAACCGAGGTTTTATGGAAGCTAAGTAAAGCTAAGTATCTACGTAATTAATCTCCACCTGTTAACTGTGAGTATTTTTCTTTCTATTAAGTGCCAAGATGACTAGTGTAGACGCAAAGATCAGTAATAGTGATATTCGTGAGCTTAATAAACGTCGCGGTGTAATAAAAGGGAGGCTTACAAATTTTAAAAAATACTTAACGACTAATCAGTCTTGTAAAGATGGCCGGTCTATTTTTACTTCGCATAATGCCGAATTAAAATTACGCATTAAAGGATTCGAAAGTCTATTTAGCGAATTCAACGACGTTCAAGATCGTATAGAACGTTTTATTTCGGATAGCGATATAGAAAATCAACTTCAAATAAGAGAGGATTTTGAGAACGAATATTATTGTATTTTGGCTGAAGCTCAAAGCTTGGCGGTCTCCGATGAGGGATCTGATCAAGCTCGGGGAACAATGCGTAGTATAACACAGTCAGTGAAATTACCTACTATTACGTTACCTTCGTTTAATGGTGCCTGCGATCAATGGCTTGAGTTTCGCGATACATTCGTGTCACTCATCCATAATACGCACGATTTAACTAGCATACAAAAATTTCACTATTTAAAATCATCACTATCGGGCAATGCACTAATGGTAATAGATTCTCTCGAATTTTCGTCTTCCAATTATTGTGTTGCATGGGAGCTATTATTAAATAGATATAACAATAATAAATTATTGATACATAACCATGTAAAGGCTTTGTTTTCGATGCAGTCGTTATCTAATGAGTCACCGGTTTTATTACGAAGGCTTATTGATACAGTATTAAAAAACATACGCGCATTAAAATCCCTCGGTGAACCCACAGAGCACTGGGACACCTTGCTTATTTATTTAATCGTATCAAAATTAGATTCGACCACTGAACGAGAATGGGAACAATTTAAATTAACACTATCGGGACAAGCTGGCACTCATAATAAAAGTGGTGACTCAGTATCTTCGCCTACTGTGAATACTTTATTAGACTTTCTAAGAGGTAGGGCAGAAATGTTAGAAACACTTATTTTGACACACAGTAAAGGTAATTCACACAGTTCTAAGCGATACAATTCATCACAGAGTGATACTAAGATTCACTGCAATATTGTTACGAATAATAACAATAAATCAAAAAATAATTCCGGTTATTCGAAATCTACTTTTTCAAATAGATTGTGTCCTATGTGCAATGGAAAACACCCATTATATTCGTGTCAACTATTTCTTGATTTAAGCGCACAGAAGAGATTAAAATTGGTACGTGATAAAGGGTTATGCGAAAACTGTTTCAATGTAGGTCATACATCTCGGGAATGTCGATTCGGACCATGTCGGAAATGCGAGAAAAAGCACAATTCGCTAATTCATTACGACGGTGATAACGTTGAGGAGAATTCGGTAAGTAAGCACACAACTGCATTGTTATCATTAAATAAAACATGCAACAAAACCGGTTCTCTCGCCATCGTTGATAGTAATGAAAACAAACAAGGCACACTAGCACTATCTACCTATAACGTAAATAGTGCACACACGGACAACTTAGACGCTCAGTTGTCACCGGTTTCGCACGTTCTGTTGTCAACTGCAATTGTTGAGATTATCGACGATGTAGGTAAATTTGTTAAAGCGCGCGCAATATTAGACAACGGAAGCGAACGGTGTTTTATAACACAAAATTTAAGCGACAAACTTAACACGCGCAACATACAGTCCACTTTTCAAATACGCGGCGTAGGGAACTCTGTCACACAAAGTTCGCAAATGTGTGATATAGAAATACATTCCACTATCGCTGATTTTAAAACACGCATTACTTGTATAATATTGCCGCAAATTACTCTAAATATGCCACACATTTCTGTTAAAAGAAATAACTTTCTAATACCTGAGTACATTAAATTAGCTGATCCAAGTTTTAACGAGTCGCAACCTATTGACTTACTCATAGGCGCGGATTTATTTTGGGACCTCATAATAGAAGGTCGATTACGTTTATCAAATGGTCCGTATTTATTGAATACAAAACTTGGATGGATATTATCAGGCCCGATCTATTCAACACGTCAGATGAAACAAGTCCGTTGTAATTTTTCGCAATCTATTGAACCTGAAGCTATGGATGCGTTGCTGCGTAGTTTTTGGGAACTAGAAGAGGGTTCGATTAGTTCACAGACAAATTCGATTACCGACGAAGAACGTGCGTGTGAAAATCATTTCGAGCAAACTACTCGTCGTGTTGCTGACGGAAGATTCTGTGTACAAATTCCATTCAAAGAATCTCCCGATGTTTTAGCAGAATCGTTCCCTCAGGCTCAAAATAGGTTTTTTGCATTAGAAAAACGATTGCAACGTAATCCTGAGTACAAAAAATTATATTCAGAATTCATTAATGAATACATAGCTTTAGGTCACATGACTCGCGTTGATACCTACGGAAAGCCGTATTATTTCATGCCTCATCACGGCGTATTTCGTGAACACGCTACTACCACTAAACTTAGGGTTGTTTTTGACGCCAGCGCACGCTCCAGTAACGGAAGATCATTAAATAGTTTACAAATGATAGGACCGCCAATTCAAGGAGATTTGATTGCTATTTTACTTAGGTTCCGCGAGAATAGGTATGTAGCGTGCGCCGACGTGGAAAAAATGTACAGACAGGTACTAGTGGATGAAAACCAGCGAGATCTGCAACTAATATTGTGGCGTGAGAACCCATGTGACGCTTTAGGTATTTATCAATTAAACACGGTCACTTATGGTACCGCGTCAGCGCCATTTTTAAGTTGTAGATGTCTGAAACAGCTGGCTTGTGAATGTACTAGCGATGAGGTAGCACGAGTTATCCGTGAGGACTGTTATGTCGATGACGTCATACTAGGATCTTCAGACATTAACGCCCTCACAAAGGTATGTCATGAACTTACCAACGTTTTAAAATCAGGCTGTTTTCTATTGCACAAATGGGTTTATAATTTAATTGTATACCCAAAGTAAACATTTTAGGTATTATGCAAAAACTTGTCACTAGATGAAATGTATCATTTAGGACTTTAGGTTAGGATGGTGTAATAATGACGATGATGATTATAGGCGTCGGGATGTGACGACCCCACCGCCCACTAGCGGAAGAATTTTCTTCTACTGAAAGAGAATTCTTCCACTAGTGCAGTCAGTCAACCGAACAATGGCGGTCAAACCATTCCAATAGGGCGGTAGTAAGTGCAATAACGCAAGATGGGCAGCAGCGTCCTGCGATAAAACTACCGCCACTGCGATCACCAATACACATGCCAAGCGTGGCAGTTATGGCACATTCCCCCTTATGGGGAGGCTTTGGTCCATCAGCGGACATTTTTCGATTGATATGATGAATAATACTTATTATAACGAACACACAGAATTGTCATCAATTGAAAATTTACCTAAAATAAAAAATATTAATATTAACACATTGATAACAAAATAATGTCGGGCAATGAGTCATCGTCATTGTTTCCGTTTGTAAGATTCTCTCAGTTCAATCGATTGACGCGAAGCTTTGCTTATGTACTGCGTTTTATACATGATGCACGCAATAAAACCGACAAACGCACTGATTCGCTTAATTCGGATGAACTGAATGAATTTATATTGTTACTCGCTAGAATATCACAAAGGGAATCTTTCCCGCACGTATATGATACGTTACTAAAGGAAACAGTAGGTATAAAAGGAAAAAAAACGCTTTCAATTTATTTAACACACAGAATTGTCATCAATTGAAAATTTACTTAAAATAAAAAATATTAATATTAACACACTGATAACAAAATAATGTTCGGGAAATGAGTCATCGTCATTGTTTCCGTTTTTAAGATTCTCCCAGTTCAATAGATTGACGCGAAGCTTTGCTTATGTACTGCGTTTTATACATGATGCACACAATAAAACCGACAAACGTAATAATTCGCTTAATTCGGATGAACTGAATGAATCTATATTGTTACTCGCTAAAACATCACACTTTGAAACATCACATTTTGAATATTGTAAAAAGCATCCTATTTTAATTTATTCTAAACATCGTTTTACAGAATTGTTGTTTCAATATGAACACAAGCAGTTACTGCACGCTCCACCGCAGCTACTCCTATTTATCATAAGGGACACCTGGTGGCCGTTGGTGGCAGAAATCTAGCCAAGAAGGTAGTACACAGTTGCGTCACTTGCACACGGATGCGAGGTAAGGTTTTGAAACCAATATTGGGAAATCTACCTAAAGAACGTTTAGACCCAGGGTTTCCTTTTATGCGATGCGGAGTTGATTATGCGGGGCCTGTGTTCATATTGAGGCACAAGGGGAGAGGCGCCAGAACTGTAAACGCGTACATTTGTTTATTTATATGTTTCACAACTCGCGCTGTTCACATTGAGTTGGTTAGTGATCTCTCATCGGATGCATACTTGCTAGCTTTAAAAAGATTTATATCGCGTCGTGGAAAACCTTTAGAAATTTTCTCCAATAACGGAAAGAATTTCGTCGGTCTTAAAAATGAATTCGCTAAATTTCTTTCCTCTTCTTGTAAAAATATTACTGATTATGCATTATCGCAAAATATCAAATTTTCAATGATACCGCCTTACGCTAGTCATTGTGGTGGCTTGTGGGAGGCAGGAATTAAAAGCTGTAAATATCACTTGGTTCGTGTAGTGGGTAACGCACATGTTACATTTGAAGAATTCAGTACAGTATTGGCACAAGTAGAAGCAATCCTGAATTCCCGACCATTAAGCCCCTTGTCTACCGATCCTACAGACTTCCTACCCCTATCTCCCGCATATTTCCTGGTTGGCCGTCCACTGACTGCGCCTGTCCTCAAAGATCTCGAGGACGTTCCTGTACACCGATTGACTCACTACCAGAGGGTCGAACAGCTGCGCCAACATTTCTGGAGACGTTGGTCAACCGAGTACGTGTCGGAGCTTCAGACGCGGTGCAAATGGACGACGAACCAAGACACACTTACAGACGACACCATGGTTCTAATCAAAGACGATAATCTGCCACCGCTGAAGTGGAGTTTGGGCCGTATCATCAAAACTTACCCTGGCAAAGATGGAATTTCGCGCGTAGCTGACATCAAGACCAACAAGGGAATAATTCGGAGAGCCTTTTCAAAAATATGTCCGTTACTGATTGAGGAGTAGTAACGATTAGATTACATAACTATACCTATATGATGTGCCTGCGACATACCTACATCCAAATTATTTGAAAGCTGCAGCTTCCAAGGCCGGGAGAATGTTCACGCACTACGTCAGATGTTTCTGTATATTAGCCAATCCTGAGCCATCGGAGTGCTGCGGGCCAATAAGAGCTGCTATCGGTCACGACGGCACGAAATTGACCAATGGCGGCCGTCTTTCAGTGCAATTTTTAAATGTTATAAAACCGATCTTTTTTTCTGTTTTTTGACGCATTACACGTTATTCACTTAAACCTGCTGCATCATTTTCTACCAAGCCCATCTACAAAAGTTGTATCTTCGTTTTGTGTCTCACAAATAGACACAACTATTCATTAATTAAATAATTAAATCACTAGCACAAAGAATAGTAGGGTCACAACAAGGAACCCAAAACTCGATTTTATGGAGAGATGAAAGAAATAAAATGTAATGAAATTTGAATAAATCTTAATGTATTTTGAAATTGTTAAGATATTACAAACTATACATTATGAATAACTGCTGATAATATTGGCGAATGGTTTTAGACGTGATAACGGCTTGCGATTCGATGAAACAGGCCCCACGCAAAAGTGTCACGTTGTGTGTGAATAAGTGTTACGTGACCAGTTTGTTGACATCTCCGGGTAAATTAGCTCCGAGGTACTAGGAAACTTCCAGAAAATTGAAAAATCCCAATAGAACCAGAGATAAACGTTTTCATACCGTTACCCCTGACAGCCCGACCAATGAATCGAACCCAGGACCCCAGCGTTATAGAAGCGGCCTACCACTACTATACTACTGAGGCAGTTTAATGATTTAGTATTATACTTAAATATTGAAAACAATTTAGTTTAATATACGCGAGAAAAAAACCGTAAAAACCGTTTTTTTTTTAGTTTTTAAACAGCTATTAATTAAAATAGGCATTTTTTTATTACGCTTACACTCACAGCTCCACATTAGGTATTATATAAACCTGTGGCGTGGATGCCCTTGTGCACATGTATACAACACATACATACACAAACACCCAGACCCGAAGCAAATATCTGTGAGCCATACAAATATTTGTTCCGTGTGGGGATCGAACCCGTGACCGCGGACACGAATCAAGCGGTGGTTTCGCACCGCTGGACTAACCGGGTCGTCAAATAATATATAATATATAATAATAATTCAATGAGTGTAGCTCGCGAAAACCTAAAACCATATCATATTAAAAACAAGTTTAGATGAAGAAGTATACACGTTTTAAGTAAAGAAAACAGTACCTTGAGTGTAGCATTTTTTGTGGTAAAATGATACTGGTGCGTGTGGTCAAGACTGAACCACTTGTGGTGCTCCACGATCCACGAGGGGAAGTGGCAGCGGTTGTGCTCGTCGTCGCCTGGAAGATGGTTTTTTTATGTAATAGAAGTGGCAAACAAGCATGCAGTTTACATTGATGTTAAGTGATGACTGCAGCCTATAGACACCCACATGCAGCAAGACCAAGGTCAAAATGCAGATGCGTTACCTCTCCTAAGGCCTAAGGTGTTATGCTTCTGTGCCGGAAATTACAGGACCGTACATTACCACCTGACCGGAACACGATAGTGCTGAACACTACCATTTAGCGGCAAAGTATATTTTATTGATTGATTCAAACAATACCATACAAACGCTTTGCCACGCTTTCGGTTCGCTAGCTATTTGACACGGGCTTAAAAGAGATATAAATAACAATTTTGACAATAATTTCTACAGGCGGTGGCGCGCCAAGGTCACCTTTCTTCGTCTTTGGGGTAGACCTTTGTCCAGCAGTAGACGTCTTTCGGGTGAAATAAGAAAGAAGAAATAATCCTTTATCAGCGCAGTTGCGAGACATGCTTATTACAGGCTATTAAACAAAAAAGAGAGAGAAAATAAAGAATTTTAAAACATATAACAATTGACAAATTAAATTACTTGCATATATACACAATACCTCCGTTAATGATGTTTTTTACTGGTGGTAGAGCTCCAGTGACGGAGCTCGTGGTTGTAGGCACCACCGCATTACCTAATATACTTGCCGCTAAATGGTAGTGTTCAGCGCTATCGTGTTCCGGTCAGGTGGTAATGTACGGCCCTGTAATTTCCGGCACAGAGGCATAACACCTTAGGCCTCAGGAGTGGTAACGCATTTGCATTTTGACCTTGGTCTTTGTGTAGGTGTCTATAGGCTGCAGTCATCACTTAACATCAATGTGAACTGCATGCTTGTTTGCCACTTCAATTACATAAAAAAAAAAAAAAAAATGAACAGCGTCTCACGGCTGCACCAAATAGATTCCAGTTCAGCATAAGTCAGGCCGAAGCCCGACGCTGATTTTCAACTGGAAGCTATTTGGTGACAAACGAATATCAGACCCAGTAAGCAGAGAATATGTTATAATACTACGTATAGAATGGACACTTCGACGTGCGGATTTGCCCGCATCACTCAACCCCTTCCCCTCTTACGGGCGACGGTTGGTATTTTGTACGTGCTACGCACACAGGTGCGCGTATAAATACACATCACTGATTGATGTCTGTGTAATAGAAACCGAATTAAGCGTTTGTATGGAATTATGGCAAAGTGTCCGCGGTGTGCAAGTAGTCCAGTAGGCCAGGTATACCTACACGTAACAAGAGAAAATGATGAATTACTCACTGTTGGTCAACTTCATGGTACGGCTGCCGTCGGTAGGTGACGACAGGCCGTTGCAGGTAGCGTCGCCGGACTGCGCAATTATGTACGTCATGCTTTTGTCGCTGTGTTGCCCTTTGTAGATGAAGCATCTGGAATTTTAATGTATGTATATTAAAATTTATAAGTGGTAACTGCCTCAGTCATAGAGCAACACCGGAGAGGAGTAGCCATATGCAGGCTTTCCCCTCTGTCAAAATACAAGCCCAAATGGGCCTATACCTGTCGCCTAGATGATTAAATGTGTGCGTGAAATTGTTTCTGTATTTTGTTAAAGTCAAGGTGTGAGTTTCGTAGTAATAGACGATTTTTGTAGTGTGCGTGTGTGTCGCACGCATTTCCCCCCGCAAAAAATGACAGACTGTTTTGCATCGGTAATACACGCTATAGCTACTCCCCTCCAGTCCGCCGCGGCCGGTGGCCCGTGTTGCTCTATGGCCTCAGTAGTCTAGAGGTAGCAGGCAACGACTACTTTTTTATATGTAATAGAAGTGGCATACAAGAATGCAGTTCACTTTGATGTTAAGTGATGTTTGCAGCCTATAGACACTTACACAAAGACCAAGGTCAAAATGATACGTTACCACTCCTGAGGCCTAAGGTGTTTATGCCTCTGTACCGGCAATTACAGGGCCGTACATTGAAACAGCTACTACTACGCTGGGGTCCTGGGATCGATTCCGGGATCGGGGGATATCAGAGATAACGGTGTTAAATCCTTTATCTCTGGTCCTGTTGGGATTATTCTAGCAGTTTCCCACTACGTTGGAGTTTGGTAATGTGCCCGGAGATGTCAATAGGCTCGCCACCTGTTACATGGACCAAAACGTAGCCGGCGAATCGTGCGTGTTTGCATGTATGCTTATATGCATGCATTTACCTCTGCCTACCACTTCGGGGAATACAGGCATGTTACGAAGTTACGTTTTTAAGGTTCCGTACTCAAAAGGAAAAAAACCGGTCAAGTGCGTGTCGGGACACGCGTTGGGCGTACATATAGGGGAGGTACCCTAAAATCAAAAAAAAAACATGTTTTTATTTTACCAGTTTTTCGGCGTGATAAAGTTGTATACTTGTGCTAAATTTCAAGTCTCTAGTACCAACAGTTTTTGCGCTAAACACGTCACCCTCATAAAATCACTCGTACATCTGTCTGTTTGATTGGCTGTCCGTCTATCACAGCCAGTTTTCTCCGAAAATACTTGATCAATTGTGGTATTCAGAATCTATATCACTTGACAAAAACCCTCACCTATAAGTATCTTCATCAGAGACTATGGAGTTCCTCCGTTGCACCTGCGATATCTGGCCGACCAGGTACCGCGTGGAGCCTTCCTTCCATGTCGCCAGGCACACCAACTCTTCCACTAGAAACAAGAAAAAAAATTGGTCCTTCGTGGCGGATCTTGGGGACGGTCCTAGTTCAATCTTCAAGGGTTTATTTCTATAGGCCTCAGCCTAACCTTGAGGGGCCTTCCCCTCATGACTCATGACTCCTTAGTCATGAGCTCTTCATTCCCATGTGGGATCCGCCCTTAGATTCAATTAATATTATGAATATATCATGCTAAGTCCCTTCGAAGTAGATATAGGAGAATTCTTATTCATATCTCGATACTTACTACACCTTACACACCTCTTTTACTTTACCGAAGACTCTTGACCCTACCATCGAGTCTAATTTAAACGAAACATAACTTGTTTCATAATATGCTACTATATTACGTTAACGGCGTCGGGACGTGACGACCCCACCAGCGGGAGAATTTTCTTTTAATAATAATATTATAATGGCCCATTATACGCCCGTCTCTACCCTTTTTGGGGGAGGCCTTCTTTTTCTTTTACTGGAAGAGAGTCCTTCCACTAGTGCAGTCAGTCAATCGAACAATGGCGGTCAAACCGTTCTGATGAGGCTGGGAGCAAATGCGAAAACCCAAGATGGGTAGCAGCGTGCTGCGATAAAACTACAGCCACTGCGACTGCCAATCCGTATGCTAAGCGTGGCGATTGTGGCATTTTCCCCTCTAATCGGGTGGCTTTATAGAATAGAATATACATATTATTTTTTTTATAGAAGACAGTATTATCGCTATTGAATTACCTATATTACTTATACATCAATGTCATCAATATTACAAAATAGAATAAAAATGTCAAAAAATGTCTTGCCTTAAAACCTAACCCTAAGCGTTAGTTTCTAGTTAGTTGTTAATAGGGGGTTAGTTGTTCATAAATTAACATTAGATACGTTTTAGCTATAGAATGCTTTGTCTTTGTCAGTTGCATTGTCAAATGTGCTGGATAGAAAAAGACATAGGAGAGATTAGCAACACTTTAGCTAAAATACGTTTATGAATA
This sequence comes from Macrosoma leucophasiata, assembly GCA_036365455.1. Classification (NCBI taxonomy): domain Eukaryota; kingdom Metazoa; phylum Arthropoda; class Insecta; order Lepidoptera; family Hedylidae; genus Macrosoma; species Macrosoma leucophasiata. Next base: position 4,139,832 of record JAWQUS010000022.1, on the reverse strand, counting down.
AGGGGGTAATTCTACTATTAAATTTGTCCAACAGTGGACGTTTTAGCTAAGATGATGATGATGTCACCATTGCTCTCGGTGCCGGGCACGTCGGGGCAGGCCATGTACCGCAGCAGCAGTCTCGAGTCATCCGTGCAGGACTCCGCTCGTGACGGGGGGTACGTGCAGTCGCCTGACCCCCTGTAATGAGAAATAAGGAGATTATATAATATATGCTATCATATATTCATGCCTGTATTCCCGGTAGGCAAAGGCAGAGGTATTTATAAGTACCTAGTCAGATAAGGAACGTGGTGGGGCCGCGGTGGGGGCGGTGGAGGGTCAGTTCATCCCTGACACTCCCGGGATGCGACCGCCTATCAACGTTGCTATTGTCGTTGTTATTGCTGTCAAATTTTCATGTCCATTTGTAGCTCCTTTAAAAGCTCTAATAACTCGGAGCTAGTTGCTTTCGTAGGTAAGAAACAAGCGATAATGGTAGATTATTTCGATATATTTTTTTTTTTTGGTATTATGACATCGCTATTACACATATTGCCAGTGTCAAGTAAAACGATATTTCGTATTTATTTAAGCAGTGTAAAAGTTAGTTTATTATAGTCATCAAGTATAATATGCAAGTATCAAATAAATAAGTTATGAAGTATAATATGTCAGTCAAGTGAGTTACAGTCAAGTTATTCAAGTAAAGCGATTCACAATGAAGTTTTGGAGGCAACCTGAAAAGTCGTGTTTTCGCACTGTTATTCTATTTCACTATACACGGGCACTGTAATAAACCTATACCAAACAAAATGCCACCAAATTTATTGAATATTACTTAAAAAAACACAAAGAAAATGAAATAAAAAAAGGGCACCATACGCCTCTTTCAAGGTTCCCGTCAAAACTCATTTCGATTATTGTTATATAGTTAAAGCAAAAATCGGCATGAAAATTTGACAGCAATGACAACGACAATAGCAATGTCGATAGGCGGTCGCACCCTCGTTCCCCTCGGGCCGGACTGTGTGCCCCTGGACCTCCACCCGGACGTCTTGGGACGCCGATGGAGGTCCCGGGCTTGCTGGCGTGTAGGTGTTCTTCACGCCACTAAACACTAGTGGCGTGAAGAACACCTACAGTTGGAGCCGAAAGGCTCCGATGAGGGTTCGGAGACTGGCAGCCGCCGGTGGGGTTTCGGATGTGAACGACAGCGTTCCCGTGACCCCGCCACTAATGGCGGACGAGTCGGAGCACCCAGGGGTTTCTAGTGGTTGGACGGATGTCTTTTCCCGGAGTCCCACATAACCCACCCCACTCCCCAAGGGTGGGTATGTTAGTGTTAGTGGTATGTTAGTTTTTCACTATTGGTTGGGGTGTTAAGTTTGACCTGATAACACCCTTTCCAAGGTTTCTGCGGCCCGCAGACTAACGATGATTTCCAGGGAATTATCTATACTAATAAATAAAATTGGAGTGTCTGTTTGTGATATAAAAATAATCGCTTTTTACTAAATGCATATGTACACGGTTCATGTACCAAAATATATATTTTTAGATTTTTTTGTCAGTCTGTCTGTCTGTTTGTTTGTTTCGGCTTATCTCTGAAACGACTGGACCGATTAAGACGGCACTTTCACCGACAGTTAACTGATGTAATAAGGTTACTTATTCTACATTCATTACAGAATTAAATTCTACGCGGACGAAGTTGCGGACACAGCTTATCCTCGTATAAATCAGACAAACTCACCTGTTATAAGTGAAAGTGAAGGGTGGTGGGTGGAAAGGGCAGGGCTGCGGTTCGGGTCGCGGCTCCTTCCGGAACATCGAGTACAGGGGCGCATCGCCGCTTATCTCGTCGCAGATAGACGAGATCGAGTCTTTTTCTCTGCAGTATGCTGAAATGATAGAAATAGAAATTAAGTGACATTTTATTGGACACCAAAACCACAGTACAAATATGAACAGTGTAGAAACTACGTACAAAACCTTGAAACGTCACACTCACACAAACATGCGCATCGACGAAGCCTCTCAAGCGGTTCTCGCGGTGCTGCCAGTACTGCATCAGAGAATATGTAATAATACTACGTACAGAATGGACACTTCGACGTCCCACCCATTTGCCGCGCTTCACCCATTCTCCTCCCTCTTGGTTACCCACGAGTTGGTGCTCTACAGCGAGGTTACGAGCGGCCTAGTTTTGATTATTTTGTAATCGAATATATTATTTATTAACATTAATATGGTGCTTTATTGTGCAGTGTATGGTTGTATGTCAACAAGTCGTAAAAAAAAGATCATTTTTTTAGTTTCCCGAAGGAAAAAATAAGGTTAAATAATTATGTTCACAATTACAAAACTTTAGGTACTTTATCTGTTTAGTCAATAAAATAGTTAAATTTAAATAAATATGGGACTATCACAAAATTTCACAATTTATGATTTTATTTATTGTTAAAAGATATTTTAATTCAAATTAACTGTTCCGCAACTACGAGTATCTCGCTCTTTCGTATGCTGCCATCTTTTTTCGGTTTATTTTTTCTTCTCTTGCGGCAAAAAGTCTTGCCAAGAAATGTGATTGTATTGCATTAGTAATAAAAATGTTTCAGTACATTGAATTGAAGTGACTTGTCGACGGAATGAGTAGAAGGTAGTGTTATTTTCCAATACTTGTGCTATTTGTTGAAGTAGTGTTTGTGTTTTATGTGTAAAATGCACCGGTAAACTGGGTGAAACTCATAAATAGGAAATTTGCCTAATTGTTGAGCCGCAGTTGGCCCATATCGGCCAAGAACAATAAAATTGGAAATCAATTGTCATATTTTTCTCGTGGCCTGACGGGGTGCACAGTGTGGGTCCAAGAATAGAAAGAAAGAAATAAATACTTACTTGTGGTAGAGCTCCAGTGACGGAGCTCGCGGGCGTAGGCACCACCGCATTACCTGATTTACTTGCCGCTAAATGGTAGTGTTCAGCACTATCGTGTTCCGGTCAGGTGGTAATGTACGGCCCTGTAATTTCCGGCACAGAGGCATAACACCTTAGGCCTCAGGAGTGGTAACGCATTTGCATTTTGACCTTGGTCTTTGTGTGGGTGTCTATAGGCTGCAGTCATCACTTAACATCAATGTGAACTGCATGCTTGTTTGCCACTTCAATTACATAAAAAAAAAAAAATATCTATGTAAGTACATACTATTATTTTATTTCTTTAATGTCGGTCCGAGGCCTAAAGTCATAACGTCATAACCCTACGTGCTACGCACACGGTTGCACGTTTGACTACTACATGTAACTGATTGATGTTTATGTAATAGGTAACCAAAATAAGCGTTTGTATGGCATTTTGGCGAAGTGTCCGCGGTGTGACTGAGTCACTCGCTATATCGAGCGTCGATGCGCATGTTTGTGCCTTGCACACATACATACACATTACGTTACAGCTACAAACATATACTTACTTTCTTTGTACTGCAGCACATATTTATGTTTTTCATGTATCACCATGCATCTGTAGCAGTCGTAGCTCCTGAAATTTGAAAATAACAACATGAATTACTGACAGATTAACATTATTTACTGGTGGTAGAGCTCCAGTGACGCAGCCTTTTTTTTTATTACCTTATATACTTGCCGCTAAATGGTAGTGTTTAGCACTATCGTGTTCCGGTCAGGTGGTAATGTACGGCCCTGCAATTTCCGGCACAGAGGCATAACACTTTAGGCCCCAGGAGTGGTAACGCATCTGCATTTTGACCTTGGTCTATAGGCTTCAGTCATCACTTAACATCAATGTGAACTGCATGCTTGTCTGCCACTTCCATTACATAAAAAAAGTGTTTAGCACTGTGAGCACTATCCCTACTTCCCTACTATTATTATTAATATTATAAATGCGAAAGTAACTCTGTCTGTCTGTCTGTCTGTTACCTTTTCACGTCCAAACGACTGAACCGATTTTAATGATATTTGGTACAGAGATAGAGCTGGCTTTGAGAAAGATCATAGGCTTCTTAGTTATTTATAAAACGACACCCACGCGGGCGAAGCCGCGGGCAACAGCTAGTGTTAATATTAAACGTGTAAAATAATGAAGAAAGAAATGTTACGGTGTAGGTATATTGATTCCAAAGTGTTATCTATAGCAGTGATAATTAGGCAATTGAAAAGGTTATAGTTGAGGAGAAAATCTAAGTCAATGTTTTTCTCAAATATTTCAAGTAACAGCCCTGTGTTGACTTCACTTATCTCTACTTCGCGCCGCGCTAACGCGACGCCCGCGCCGTTACGACTTCGCTTCAGTCTTTGTTTAGGGTTGTACAATTTTTAACATTAAACTAATAAATAAAATTATATGGAAAATAAATACAGCGCTGTGTCGATAGTTTGCCATTTGATTGTGGATACGATGTAAATTAATACTCTCAAATATTATTTCTTCATTATTTTACACGTTGTATTAGTCAAATACCCTACCCATTTTGATTAGGTCTTGAATCTTGCTTGATCACGAAACAACTGAATATCAATTTTTCCATAAATTAACTTTTTATGCGTTTTAAATACTCCAATCCAGTGCACACTTTCAGGAAAACTCGGGCTAATTTGAGTATCTAAACGGTAAACAATGTGCGATACATTGCACCGATTGAATTCATTAAAATCAGCAGCCAATCGTTAATGAAAATGTTCAGCATAGTTCAGTATTTCGAAAATTCGTTCATTTTTAACTACCAAAACGTTAAATGTATGAACATTGGCATACGTAGGTGGGAATAAGGGAGAAGCAGGCAGCAATGGAGTACCGTGGCCCGCGTTCTCTATGCTTACACCGATGATGCCATGACTTATAATATTACAGAACGACATTTGCCTGTTAGTTAAAAGGCGTATTACACGACACGGTCTTCAGGGTCCGGCAGAAAGGGTAAGCGTGGCCTCGCGCCGGGTTGCCGCTTATTACACTATCCGGTCGACAGCGCCCTAACCCAATCACAGTACAAATACACGGGCCGCTCCGGTCGCCCTAATTAGGGCCCTAACTCCCTAAATTTTATTACACTACCCTGACCCTTGCTATCGTACCCTGAATACCGTGCCGTGTAATAAGTCCTTTAGAATGTAAAACACGAACACAATGTAGGAAACAGTTTACGTTCAGTGCATTTTCTCACAATCCTAAATGTTTTGCTTTTTCAATGTTTACCATTCTGATTATACACAGTTCTAAGATAAAAAAAAGTTGGACAAGTGCTAGTCGGCTTCGCGTGTTCAGGGTTCCGTACAATGGAGATGCTTCCTTTTTACTAAATTCCATAAATCTCTTATAGGCTTTCCTGTAAGTAATCCATAAATAAAAAAAATACATAACATTATCCGTATATATTTTTATTTTTAAATTTTTTTGGGTCGATTACCTATTTTTGCAATTATAGGGAGAGAATGGTAATTTTTCGCTTATTTATTTCTGATAAATTTCAAAACTATAAATGATTGAGGTACTTACAATAAAACCTTAATATAATACATAATATAGAAGAAGCACGCGAAGTGTGTCAGTACTCAGTGACCGGAATATCTGGCGCTCTATACTCTCTGCCTACCCCATAAGAGACTTGCCGTGAAGATACATAATATTTGCCAAACTTTTTTATCCTCCAAAAGTGTGAAATGTGTGCACATATATGTATACCTACTACTCGTTTGGGTAATTGATGCATGTGCACCAAATTTCATCTCAATCGACTCAGCAATTGTCGTCAATCTCTCACAAATAATTAGTCAAGCTAATTGTTTGTGAGAGATTGACAGACGGACAGACAGACGCACGAGTGATTTATACGGTTTCCTTTATTTTCTTTTGAGGAACCCTGAACATTTTCCAAAAAAAAAACAACCATATCATAGACTTCCATAAACAAGAATCACAATAAACAATAAATAACACACCCTAATGGTGGAAATTCTCATCGGCAAACTGTTCAATAAAACATATGGGAAAACAAATGATATTACAATAAAAAACCAAATGGAATCACATAGATAATACATAATTCATTATTTATTATTCCCACTTGTTTTTTCTCTGTCAATATCACCAGTTGCTATGTCGAAGCTGTGGTCATGAATCAGAATCAGAATCAGAAACTCGTTTATTCATTTAGGGTGACAGGCACCTCTTATGACACGTCAAAAACAAACAAAATAAATTAAAGTGAATAACAATTGATATACACGTCAAACAAGATAAAAAATATATGTAAAGTCAAGAATATCACTAAGATAAAACTAAATGTCATAAACTAATGTAAAAAGTATGTATATCAGTAGAATGTCTCATTTCCCCTTTACAAACTGATAAAAAAGAGTAAAAAGAAAAGAAAAAGAGTCATTCTTTGTCATTCACCGGCAAAGTTCCAAAGGCCAATATGATCTGAGAAAAACTTGCCGGAAAAAACTCAGTCGGCTCTTTTAAAAATATCTCTTAGGCATATTTTTACAATTTTCCATAATTTAAACAAGCTTAAAATTAACAATATAATATCAACGTTACACTTTGATTATTACATTTAACACCCTTGTGGAGCTAGATCAGCATTTAGCCAAACATTTCTATCCTTGAGATAGTCCTCGAGTTTATAGTAAGCCTTTTTACATAGAGTGCGTTTAAGTAATGCTTTGAATTTACCATCGGTGAGTTCAGCAATCCCGGATGGGATCTTGTTATAAAATTCTACACTATATTTTTTTGGAAAGATGTATTAGTTTTCGCCAGTCGAAAACTTGGCAGAGACAACTTGTTCTTATTCCTCGTATTATAATTATGCCTATCGGAGATTTTATCAAATAGATGTAAATTTTTCCTCGCGAAAAGTATATTTTCATAGATGTAATGGCAAGGGACTGTCATTATATTTATTTCTTTAAATAGTTCTTTCAAATAATCACGACTACGTAAGTTATACATCGCTCTAATGGCCCTCTTCTGTAATACAAAAATTGATTGTATGTCAGCCGCTCGACCCCACCATAAAATACCATAGGACATGACACTGTGAAAATAGCTAAAATAAACAAGTCTTGCTGTGTCTATATCAGTTAATTGCCTAATTTTTCGAACAGCATAAGCTGCGGCACTCAGACGTTTCGCTAACTGCCTAATAAGTGGTCCCCATTGTAACTTCGAGTCAAGCGTTATTCCCAAGAAGGTAGCGTCATCAACAAATTGAATTTTGTTATTGTTTATAAGAATGTCTCCTTCTTTACTTTTTACATTAGGGAGGGTAAAACGGATACATTTGGTTTTTTTACTATTCAGTGCAAGATTATTGACAGTAAACCATTTTATTTTAAAGTAAAATGGAAAGAAAAATTTGACTTCAGGCGAGACTCGAACTCGCGGCCTACTGGGTATCTAGTCCAGCCGCTCTTCTAGCATAGTTGGCAATAGATGGCTGCCTAACTAGCATAGTTGGCAATAGATGGCGCTGCTGCTACCATAAAGCAATGCAACAAATGTGAAGGAAAGACTTGACAAATCGGGCAGGACTTCAGTAGCTCAATTGGAAGAGCGGCTGGACTAGATTCCCAGTAGGCCGCGAGTTCGAGTCTCGCCTGAAGTCAAATTTTTCTTTCCATTTTACTTTAAAATAAAATATATTTCACAAGCATGTGTTAATGCGAAATAATATAAAACAAGTAAACCATTTATGTACTTCTCCTCTACCTTATTTACAGTATCGTAATCTGAATTTCGTCTGTTCATTTTAAAAACTATTGAAGTATCGTCTGCAAATAAAATTGTTTTGGGCATACTGTTAGGCATCAAATGAAGTAAATCATTAACGTAGACTAAAAACAGAAATGGTCCTAATATTGAGCCCTGTGGGACACCCATTCCTGTCTTTGCACCTTGAGATTTTACTCCATTCACTTGAACTACTTGTTCCCGATTCTTAGGGTAAGATTGAACAAGTTGAAGAGCTTTATTTTCAAGTCCATAATGATCAAGTTTGCCAATTAATGTATTGTGGTCCACGCAGTCAAACGCCTTATAGCATCTTGTGAATCCTCCCAAGCTTCAAAAATATGTTTTAATAAAGCAACATCGGCATCGGTTGTACAACGTCCTTTTGTAATACCAAATTGCTGTTCGTGTAAGATGTTATTTGTATTGAAATGTTGCAACAATTGAGTAAGCATCAGTTTTTCGAACACTTTACTGAGAACGGGCAGAATAGATACCGGTCTATAATTATTAGGGTTTTTATTGTCACCTGATTTAAATAACGGTATAACTTTACTAAACTTTAATAAATCTGGAAAGACTCCCTGATCAATACATAAGTTAAAAATGGATGCTAAGTAAGGAGCTAAGGTATCTATAATCAACTTACACACCATAACAGACATGCCATAAATATCTTCGGTAGCTTTTATTTTAAGTTGATGAAAAGCTGAACTTACAGACTGTGGGCTAACATGTTTAAACCTAAATTGAATAGTACAAGCTTCTACGTTATTTTTCAGAATATCAATGGATAATAAAGAGGATGAGTTTAAGGGTTTTGTAATATCAAAGGGAATATTAGCAAAGTATTCTACAAAATGCTGCGCAATGTCAGGATTCGAACTCACAGTACCCTGAGATGTCTCCAAAATCACGCGACCATCACTCCGTTTATTTTTACCTGCTTCACTATTTATTACTTTCCACGTAGCCTTCATCTTATAGTCTGCATTTATTATTTTCCTACTCAAATATATAGACTTTGCCTTTTGACACACATTTTTGAAAATTTTTGAATATGTAGCGATATATTTATTAAGTTTTTTCATTTTGCATACAATTCTTAAGGCCATATAATTCGAATAATCTCTCCCTACTTTTACGAATGCCAGTTGTAGCCCAATCACAGAAACTAAATTTATATTTGGTAGATTTAGTTTTAATTTTAAATGTTTTATTAAATTGTGTATTAAGTACCTTAAAATTTGCTCATAACAATTATTTGCACTATTTTAATCAAACTTTTGGGAATATAACTCTTTAATTAACATGTCATTAAAATAGTTTAATTTAGCAGAAGTTATTTGTCTGTATGTTTTTTGTGTTATATTTTTACTATTAGCAGTGGCAAAAGTCATTATTTGCCCGCTATGACCCGAAGGCATGCAGTTAACAATATTTTTATCTAAATATTTAAGATCACAAAATATATTATCAATACAAGTTGCTGAGGTTGGACTCACTCGAGTGGGTTCCAAAAAAACATTACTTAGATTGAACGACATAAAAAGATTCAATAGTCTACAACTATTATAGCTATTTTCCAAAATATTAATAAATATTAATTGAAATCTCCACATACAATAACAGATTTTTTACTAGAACAAGCTTTTTTCAATACATCCTCCGTAGTGGAGTCAAATACATTAATGTTTTGGTACTCGTAATTTGGTGGTCTGTAAACGCACACTATTATATGCTTCTCCAGCTCAACACAAGATATTTCCGCAACATGTTCCACTGATAAGTCAACTATGTCCCTACGTTCCCTTGAATTGATAGAATTCTTTATCATAATAAGAGTACCTCCATGATGCATAGTTTTTCGGGTATAACAACTTACTACAGAGTAATTTTTATAATTAATCAACACTTGGTTTTCTTTCAACCAATGCTCAGATAAACAAATAATATCAAATTGAAGTTTCTCTAATACTAATTCTAATTGCAATATCTTAGAATCCCTTTCTTGTTCCCACCCTTGAATGTTTTGGTGAAATAATACCAAATGACTACTTCTGTTTAACATAGGAGTGCCAGAAGATACCGATTTATTTGAATGCTTGTTATTGGTAACTTCCTTTGTCTTAAAATCTAGTTTAAATTATAATAATACAGAGTTTGTCCTCCATCCCCATCACTACCACTAGACAGCCAGGCCATACAGCGTGTATTTCCTCGCTGTGCTGGAGCATACTCCACGTCTCTAGTGATGGAAGATGTAGACTGAGGTTCAATATATGAACGCTCTGCTTTGTCATGCACAATACAATTTGTAATATTTATGTTACTGTCCGACAAATAATTGTTTTTAGTTACATTTTCCATAACTATGTTAATATTATAAGCTATCAATGTAGCTAGTAAAGTTCTACATTTCTTAGGAAGAAACATAGCGTACTGAGTCAGTTTAAAACCACTAATAAATTTATTAGTGTCAAAATACAATAATTTGTCACTATGACGACAAGACAATGTATGTATTACATTATTCAAATAATAAATAGAGTTATTTTACCATTGTGTTAATAATTTTGAATAATGGAGTGCGCACATCATTACATTTTTTTAATTCATTTTCAGTAAGGTTTCAATACCATCAACAATGTCCTTTTTTTAAAGACCTAAGCTATTCCCAAACAGAATGATCACAGATGTATTACTATTAATTTTTGTGTTCTCTATTCTGCCAATTAATTGCTTAAAAGTTAAATATGGGTAGCAATGGTTGATTATGTTATGATTGAGGTGGTCTTTTAGTAGAGGTCCAAAACCTGAACCTAATTTGTCACAAAATAACATTGTACTGCATATGTTCATATTACAATTATTTTTTGTTATAATGGGAGGAACAATTTGAGGCACAGAGGTAGGAGGACAATCAGTCTCAGCAATTAAATATTTGGTAGTTAGTGACTCATATCTCTCCGCATTATATGTTACCAAGTCGACTAACTCACCAGCCTCCTGCAGATGCTGAGAAAGCTTAGTCTGAGCCGCTTCATATTTTACAAAAATTGACTCTATTTCTAATTCTTTTTGGAGTAATTGGCTTTGTAAGTCTTGTAAGTCAGTCTCATGAGAGAGCTTTGAATATTATAATTCAAAGTAATAGGAATCCAGCTTTTTTAATAAATTGGAACGCTGTTCCCTTAACTTAAAATTAGATTTTATTGTATATTTCTGAGATTTCATGAACCCGGGAAATTTGAATTAGGTAATTTTACCAACCAAAGAGACATTTTTTTTTTATTTAAGAAAGGTGAAACAAGCTTTCAGCTCACTGATGTTAAGTGATAATTGCAGTCTATAGACATCTACATAAAAACGATGGGTCGAAATGTAGATGCGTTTCCACCCCTGAGACCTCAGTTGTTATGTCTTTGTGACAGTAATTACGGATCAATTCAATTAATAATATATTAAAGGAGATGTTGCGAACTCGACTCTGGTTTGTACATGTCCTCAAAAAATGGGTAAATTAAAGAAGAATCGGAAAAAAATACAACTAATTTAATTAAGAATATATTTTAGAGTTACAACCACATTTAATTCAAACGATTATATCATTTTCAACCATTTCAACATGGCGGCGATACAGCCGACGTTTGGGCAAGATAAGATAGATAAAACAAAATTAATGCTATCTGTATCTTACTAGTGCATCACATAAATAATAAAAAAAACGATGTATCAAATCGATCAACTTATAGAAGTTCCGAAGATTTTTTTAAAAATTGGGAATCGATTAGTATAGTATTGAAATCGATTTCGATAGTATTGAGAATATACAATTATAAAAATGAAAATGTCAAAATGACATCGCCCGCCATCTTTTGAGTTGCAATTCTAACTGAAAATAATGTTTTGTAACTGCAAACAAAGCTAAATAAGTGAAGATATGCAGTAAAAAACGTTTTTATATTGATTTTGCCTGTTTAATGATATTGTGTACAATACATGGCCGGAGGTCCATACATTTTTGCAACATCTCCTTTGAATTAATTTTATTAACCAAAGAGAAGCGCGCATGGTTCGGCGGCTGGTGTAGATCGGAAGCGATCTACTCGGTTAAGCGTTACGGGCGCGGTCGGGTATGTGATGGGTGACCGCTGTGGCAAATTAAAATGCGCATTTCCGTGCTTCGGAGGGCACGTTAAGCCGTCGTTGCCGGTTGCTATCGATAGATAGCAGTCGTTAAACCTTGTCGGAGGCCTTATGGGCGGTTTGAAAACATCCGACAGCGGGTTGGCCACTAACCCGTATCTCCACCAATCCGCATTGGAGCAGCGTGGTGGAGTAAGCTCCAGGCCTCCTCCCAAAAAGGGGAGAGACTCGTGACCAGCAGTGGGACGTACAATGGGTTGCCATTATTATTATTATTATAACCAAAGAGACCATTTTATTTTTTTATGTAAGGGAGGTAGCAAATAAGCATGCAGCTCACTGATGTTAAGTGATAATTGCAGTCTATATTTATTTATTTAAACTTTAACGCACACATTATAAAAATGAGGTACAATGGGCTATATGTTTTTTTTCTCCTCTTAGACTTTTCTTTTGCATTAAATAAAGTTTATTTTTAACCGACTTCAAAAAGGAGGTGGTTCTCAATTCGACCCGTATGTTGTTTTTTTGTGTGTACTATATGTTACGCAATTTCTCCATCGTTTGTGGGCCGATTTGCAAAATTATTTTTTTATATTGTAATTGCTCACCTGTCGTAAAGCAGGAACTTGTCGTACGATTCAGTCTCGGAGCACTCGCCCTTGGACTGTATGTGCGTGGAGTTGATGGCGATCAGACCCAGGATGCCCGACTGGAACCAGCTGCCCGTCCACTCCGCTGGGAACGTGCAGCCGCCACCTGGAACGAGGGAACAGCGAGATGAGTATCAAAGAAAAACAAAAAAGGTATAACTAAATATAAACAGGGCTTAGCTAAATTAATACCTAATCTAAGAACGGCAACTACCTACATTTCGTATTATAACATTGTTGCATGTTTCTTGATAAGTGACGTGTTTGTCTTTCTGGGCAATAAATGTCATTAAATCTGTTGTATATGCGACAAAAATCAGCAAATAAAATTTCCACAAAAATAAGAGACGCTGTCTCATAGTACTTAATTTATCATAGGTACGTGACATTAAATTCATAGTATATCTTTTGTCTCACAGCTGCCCGACTGTAGGTACCTATAGTTTTCTAACGCACTCACATAAATACTAAATACCTAAATACATTAAAACCTATTGGTTTGCTTGCAATTCAATTCATGCAGCGACCGACGGAACACCTGGCCTAAAACAATGAACGCACCGACAATAGTACTGGGTTATTATAAACATATTATATTGGGTGCATTTCATAAGCGGAAGCGTGTACGTTGTCGGAATTTTAAATGTAGCTGTTTAAATTGTAAATTCGTTTACGATTTTTATTTGACGTTAGGGTTCGATGGATCTTAGGTTTTCGCGAGCTACACTCATCGATTTTGTTTTATTGTAATGAAGGTGGCGAACAAGCATGCAGTTCACATTGATGTTAAGTGATGACTGCAGCCTATAGACACCCACACTAAGGGCGAGATTCACAGACCGCACTACGACTTTACTTTGAGCAAAGTACGCTTAGAACTGTCAGAAATGTATGGGTTTTGACAGTTCGAAGTGTACTTTGCTCGAAAGGAAAGTCGTAGTGCGGTCTGTGAATCTTGCCCTAAGACCAGAAGTCAAAATGCAGATGCATTGCCACCCCTGAGACCTTCGTTATTATGGCTTTGTGATAGTTATTACGAGGCCGTTACCATCTAACTGGAACACGATAGTGCTGAACACTACCATTTAACGGCAGATAAATTAGCTTATGCGGTGGTGCCTACGGCCTCGAACTCGAAACTGGAACTCTACCTCCAGTAAAAACATGTAATAAAACTATTTTTCGCGATTTCGCGTATATTAAAGTAAAATTCTATACATATCCGGGATCACACCCAGAAACTCAACATAAGAGTAGAAGCCTTCTATTGCAAGACTACTGAGGCAGTTAAAAAAGAATAAACTAATTTTAAAAAGCCTCGGTAGCCTATTGGTAGCTGGGCACTACTACTACGCTGAGGTCCGGGGTTCGATTCCCGGGTAGGGGGTTATCAGACATAATGGTGTAAAGTCCTTTATCTCTGGTTCTATTGGGATTTTTCAAATTTTCTGGAAATTTCCCAGTACCTCGAAGTTTGGTAATGTGCCCGGAGATGTCAACAGGCTCAACACCTGTTATATGGGCCAAAACGTTACCGGCGAATCGTGGGTGTTTGCATGTATGATTGAATGCATGCATTTACCAGGCAGAGGTACCCCTTCGGGGATTACAGACGTGAAGTTACGATACGTTAAAAAAAAGCCGCTATATCCCATAAATTGTGACAAACACCAAAATTATTATTATACCGCCAATTCCACTTAGTTCTTATTAAATAGGACTAGAAACAAAGGCTAGCATTCTAGACCTAACTATTGTTTAACCCTCCTCATTGATTGTATTCAATGAACTTTTTTTTTCCGGACACCTAAACCAGTGGTGCGTGGCGGTGTCTTTGAACTTTTGACGCATGTGTGACTATTTTAATGTTTTTTGACGTGATACAGCGCAGGAAGTCTAAATTTTTTTTTTATGTAAAACTAGCTGTTGCCCCGCGGCTTGGCCCGCGTGGATGTCGTTTTATATATAATTTTTCCTGAATTTTCTTTGCTATAAACCTCACGGAGCCCGAGACCTTTCCAACGAATGCAAAACCGTGGAAATCGGTTCATGCGTTCTGGAGTTATAGCGTCAGGAAGGAAAACCCGACTTTTTTTATAGATAAAAGTGGCAAACAAGCATGTAGTTCACACTGATCTTAAGTGATGACTGCAGGCCATAGAGCAACGCGGCCCACCGGTCGCGGCGGACCGGAGAGGAGTAGCCATAGCGTGTATTACCGATGCAAAACAGTCTGTCATTTTTTGCGGGGGGAAATGCGTGCGACACACACGCACACTACAAAAATCGTCTTTTACTACGAAACGCACACCTTGACTTTTAACAAAATACAGAAACAATTTCACGCACACATTTAAACATCTAGGCGGCAGGTATAGGCCCATTTGGGCCTGTGCTTTGACAGAAGGGAAAGCCTGCATATGGTTACTCCCCTCCGGTGTTGCTCTATGACTGCAGCCTATAGACACCCACACAAAGACCACTCCTGAGGCCTAAGGTGTTATGCCTGTGTGCCGGAAATTACAGGGCCTACTAAGATTGACCTACCATGACCAAATAGGTCGAGTGTTGTCTTAGGGTGGGGTCAAAAGGCTTAGGTATCGGCGTGGATGTATGAAGAGAATTATGAATGTGGAAGAAGCACGAGAGGTGTGTCAGGACCGGAATATCTGGCGCTCTACACTCTGCCTACCCCGTAAGGGACTTAGCGTGAAGATACACATACATAGGATTTTATTTTTATGTACCTAATGGATGTGGCAAACAAACATGCAGTTCACATTGATGTTAAGTGATGACTGCAGCCTAGACACCCATACAAAGACCAAGCTGCAGATGCATTACCACTCCTGAGGCCTACGGTGTTATGCCTCTAAGCCGGAAATTACAGGGCCGTTCATTACCACCTGACCGGAACACGATAGTGTTGAACACTACCATTTAGCGGCAAGTATATGAGGTAATGCGGTGGTGCCTGGTTCGTCACTGGGCTTCTACCACCAGTAAAATTAACCAGGAAATTAGTTAAATGTACCCTGTGAACGCGAATCCAACTCATACTTGACCGGTTTTATGAAAAACTTAACTTTACTTTCTTTAGTATTCAGTTGGTTACAACTTAATACTAATGATACTCTAAAGATATAACAAAACAGTTCACAGACGTTTTAGACTTCTCCCCTCTCGTGTCTCACAAAGGTAAGAACTCCACAAAAGCAAATTGAATCTGTCTGTCCGCCTAATTGTTTTCGCTACCCCCGAAACTTGTGGCATTATTTTAATAATTTAATTTCAAAATCGGAAGTAACATTCTTTAGAGGCGTGGGGGGAGATATTCGATTATGAAAATGAATGATTATTCGCCGCGATGTGATTGCTAGCATGCTACGAGAGTGGAAGGAATAAGATTGATGGTTCTAGAAAATATTATTTTCTTAAAGCCACTCCGCCAAAGGTACCATTACCTAATCCAGTGGTTTCCAAACATTTATAGAAGATAGTAAGTACAGTACAGATCACTAACTCTATATTGGGCCGCGGTGAGTCTATTTTTGGGGAACAAATTGAGGAATTAAAAAGAATATTTTGTCTGCCCTAAGACTAGACTTCAAAAATTTACTTTTTTAAATTTTATTATAAAATTAGTTTAGAGGCTTTTCCAGAATATTGACGGGTCATTCTCTGCCCCTGCCCCACCCCCCTCCTATACCTTCTGAGCTAGAAATTGAACAGAAAAGAATTGATATAAGAAAACGGTTCACAGACGCTCACAAAGGTAAGAACTCCACAAAAGCAAATTGAATCTGTCTGTCCGCCTAATTGTTTTCGCTACCCCCGAAACCTGTGGCATTATTGTAATAATTTAATTTCAAAATCGGAAGCCACCTTCTTTACGTACGGGACGTTTACGGGAGATATCCCTACTTATATTATAAATGTGAAAGTAACTCTGTCTGTCTCTCTGTCTGTCTGTCTGTCTGTTACCTTTTCACGTCCAAACGAGTGAACCGATTTTGATGAAATTTGGTACAGAGATAGAGTTGACTTTGAGAAAGAACATAGGCTACTTTTTGGCTCCTTTTATTATCCCCATCCCCCTAAAATAGGGGGTCGAAATTTGTGTGGAGCATCCTACAATTTTCAAGATAGAAAGTTAAAAGTCGGTATGTGAACTCTTTGAGTTTAACAAACAATACGTACATCATTTTTTTTTTAGAAATCTGCCTCCATCCCTTTAATACGGGGGATGAAATTTGAAGGTATTGGGCTTTACGGCAGTGTTCAAGCTGGAAAGCCAAAAATTGGTATGCGGCCTCTTTGTTACTAAAAAAACGTTTACTTGATATTTAATTTTCTTGGTGGAAATTTGTATGGAGCATTCCACAATTTTCAAGGTAGAAAGTTAAAACTCGGTATGCGAACTCTATAAGTCTGACAAGCAATAAATACATATTTTTTATTTTATCTACCACCATCCCCTTAAAGGAGGGTGTGAAATTTGTATTGGGCTTTCCGCAGTGTTCAAGATGGAAAGCCAAAAATTGGTATGAGGCCTCTTTGATACTAAAAAAACAACGTTTACTTGATATTAAATTTTTTTTGGAAATCTGCCCCACCACCTGTCATAGGGGGTGGCAATATGTAGGGAGCATTCCACAATTTTCAAGGTAGAAAGTTGCATGCAATTCACATTGATGTTAAGTGATGACTGCAGCCTATAGACACTTACACAAAGACCAAGGTCAAAATGCATATGCGTTACCACTCCTAAGGCCTAAGGTGTTACGCCTCTGTGTCGGAAATTACAGGGCCGTACCGTTATGGAAAGTTTCTCATTCCTGAACTAAACAGTATAAAAATTGGTATACAGGCTCATGATTAGGAATAGTAAAAATAATCTGTTTAAGTAAAATGGACAAAATATCCTCCTAGATGAAAAATGGAAGGGTACTGTTTGTATGGAATTGAGGTTAAAATTTGTGTGGGATTTTTGGTAGTTTCTAATTTAGAGACTTGAAAAGTGATGTTCCAGTCTTTCTGTTAGGAATAAAAAAATAGGTACGTGTATCAGAATTTTGTCAAAATCACCCCTAAACTTTCAAATATAAGGGGTTAAAATAAAACAGAGATTTTTGAAGTTATAGACGTGATTAAGTACTCCACATATAGGTAACATAAAAAAAAGATACGCGACGGGAAACTTGATTAGGACATTTCCATGGGATTGTATAATTTAAATTATTTATAAAACGACATCCACGTGGGCGAAGCCGCGGGCAACAGCTAGTTCGATTATGAAAATGAATGTTTATTCGCCGCGATGTGAATGGTAGCATGCTACGGGGATGGAACGTGGAACGAATAAGATTGGTGGTTTTTTTTAATGTAATGGAAGTGGCAAACAAGCTTGCAGTTCACATTGATGTTAAGTGATGACTGCCTATAGACACCCACACAAAGACCGAGGTCAAAATGCCAATGAGTTACCACTCCTGAGGCCTAAGGTGTTATGCCTCTGTGCCGGAAATTACAAGGCCATGCATTAAAAGGTTGTAGAAAATATTACTTTTTTGATGTCTACCCCCATTTCAGTAAAGGAGGTTTTACCAAATCCACCACTAATAGGTTAAGATCCCACTGCAGAATCATTTCGTTCATCCGGATATGTTGCAAACCCAATTTTTACGCATATTTATCTCTCTCTCTCTCTCTGGTCGTTCCCTCATGGCTGAGGATCGTGATCATCCTGGCATCACTCTCGATCGGACGAAATGTCTCCATCGGCTCTGGTCTGCGGCCATTTGCACCGTGGTGTAAAAAACCGATGCTGGGTTGTCCTTGAGCTGGTCAGACCATCTGGTTGGAGATCGGCCTCTTGCCCTTTTCCCCTCAACATTCTTCTCTCCAAGCTATTTTCCCTTACGCATATTTATAATCTACTAGAGAATATCCACTAAGATGCCTATCAAAAAATTCCTTTTTTTTTATACACTTTTTTTTTATTAATTTTCCACAGATACATAATCAAGTAAACTTATAAACTAAAATCTCACCAAACCGACGAAGCAGTTTGTTGGCAAGGTAAAACTCAGTTCTATACTATATGTACCTACCATAGCTGTTAATAAGACTTGATCTGGTCAGCCGGTTACAATTCTTCAATTTTGGTAGGAACATTGGAACCGGCTGTCAAGATCAACCCTACACTAAATTACATTAGAAGTAGATAACAAATCTATGCATTAGATATATATTTAAAAAAAAATTAAAGATACATTTTCAAAAAGCTATACTTAAATTGTAGTTAATAATACATTTTTTAGTTCTAACTTTATCTTGATTACACTTGCCCATAGTAACATGACAGCTGACGTGAAAATGTCATACAAAATATCTGTCAAATCAATTTAAAAACGGAACCGGTGTCTACTCTGTATATTGACCTCAAGGCGGGCATCGCTATTAGCAATCCTAATCTATACAAATAAATAGAATTGGAGTGTCTGTTTGTAATATTAAAATAACCCCTTTTTACTCAATGCGTATGTGGAGGAACGGGTGGAAGTGTTCCTCTGACGTAAAGGGAGGATCCTCCGACCAGGCGAGGTGGTAGCGCCTGGCGGGCCGCGGCCCAACGATTGACGTTGGGAAGTTGTATATATGCCAACTCTTGAGAAATCTTCGCATGTGCGATGTAATTCGAATGCACGCCATCTATCGTACTAGACAAGTACTGTGAGGTTTCATCTGTGTTCCACTAGTTGGCGCCTTAATGTAGTGGACGCTACACGTATATACATACACACACGGTACGGTACATATACCAAAACAACTTTTTTTACCATTTTTGTTTGTCTGTCTGTTTGGCGGGGCTAATCTTGGGAACGGCTGGACCGATTTTGACGGAACTTTCACTGGCAGATAGCTGATGTGATAAGGAGTAACTTAGGCTACTTTTATACTAGCTTCGCCCACGACTTCGTCCGGGTAGATACTGAACAATCATAAATTCTCACGCGGACGAAGTCACGGGGACAGTTAGTTATACCTAAAGTAATAACTCAGTACTAGCCATACCTACGTTTCACAAAGGACTTTATTAAATCAATTATTACCCCAATTATGTCCCGTGTGAACGTACAACGTAACGTACGTTTTATTATTAGATGTAATCACATTCTCTCGTCAAAGCTGTTAATCGTATTGCCGAGATGGGCCGGTTTATGTAACATTGCATCAGTATGTTACGATATCTATTGTAATACGAATTATTTTTCACTAACTGACTTCGTCCCCATGTACTTTAGTTTCAGCATAAAAAGTACCTTTTGTCTTTTCTCGGTATTCAAACTATATCTTTGTTGAATTTCATCAGAAACGGTTCAGCGGTTTGGTCGTCAAAGTGTAGCAGACCGGGCAGAGTTACTTTCACATATATTTTAACTAGCTGACCCGGATATAGTAGATCTGCCAAATGATTTACGAAAAAAAATTCAAAAATGTTCTTAGGTATTCGCGAGCTACACTCATTGAAATAAAACTAGTTTTTGAATTAATCTCGCGTATTATCATATTAAACGTCGCGTTCACGTTACACGTGCAAGTTAGATTTTTTTCTAAGATATTAATTTTAATCATATAAATTTAGCAAAGGACGGGGGTCCACAGAAACCAGAATAAAAAGACGTGTGGCACTCGGGGACTGCCGCGGTAAAGCTATTGCATTAACATAATTATCTAAAATTATGCAAAACAAAATGAAACAATAATTTTCTATTAATATTACCACTTTTTATATATTGAATGGAAAAACAAACAATAAAAAAAATGAACAAAAACAATCTTGGCAGCGGTGGGATTCGAACCCACGCCTCCGAAGAGACTGGTGCCTTAAACCAGAATTGAGAATTGATCACAAAACAGTTTTGGCGCATTTGAAAAAAGCGATATTTGGGTACCTCACGAGCTCACTGAAAGAAACCTAATGAACCGTGTACTCATTTGTGATTCTTTATTACGACGTAATGTAACCGAATCATTTTTGAAGAAGCTGATAACTGGTGATGAAAAGTGGATCACGTACGACAAGAACGTGCGAAAAAGGTCGTGGTCAAAGGCCGGTCAGGCTTCACAGACTGTGGCGAAACCCGGGTTAACTCGCAATAAGGTGATGTTGTGTGTGTGGTGGGATTGGGCGCCTAGACCGCTCGGCCACGCTACCCATGAGGTCGGACGGCGAAATTATACATGACTTTCTTTAAATGAGTTTAAAATTTGTAATCCGGAGCGTCCGGTTTTTTGCGTTACGGAATTTCTGAATTCGGTCCCCGCGCTCAAGGCCCGCGATAGAAGCTATCAATAGCTTAAAAAAACACCTGCCTCGATTCGGGTACAGACAGTATTTTTGGAAATTGCGTGTTATACCGTCTCTACAATGGTGAGTGCTCTGCTGAACTGTTCGACATGGTGCCACCGTCTCTTTTCCTACACCGTACTACCCGCCGAAGAGAGAAGTTCCACCCTCACCGACTGGACACCTGGCAGTGCTCAACAGTGCGGTGATCACGTTCGTTCCTGCCCAGAATGTGTAAATTGTGGAACGAACTTCCCTCTGAGGTGATACCTCGATTCTACAATATGGGGTTCTTCAAAAATGGCGTCAATAAAGTCCTTGGCTGGCAGCGCGTTGGCAACTCTCCTGGTGATGCAAATGTTCATAGGCGACGGTGATCACTTTGCATCAGGTGGCCCGTCTGCTTGTCTGTCAACCTGATAACACAAAATAAAAGTAAAAACTATTTTAATATTTATTTTTCGCAATAACATACGCGAGTGAACTTTAGAAATTAAAGAAAAAACAGAAAGAAAAATTTGATAGAAATATTATATTAGATAAGTAGTTTTACTCAATACTGAACATCGTTTTACTTTAGAAATTAAAGAAAAAACGGAAAGAGTAATTTGACTTCGGGCAGGAATCGAACCTGCGTTCTCAAGATAACCAGTCCAGCCGCGACGGGACTTCGGTAGCTTAGTGGTAAAGCGGCTGGACTGGTTGGTTATCTTGGGGACGCAGGTTCGATTCCTGCCCGAAGTCAAATTACTCTTTCCGTTTTTTCTTTAATTTCTAAAGTAAAAACGATGTTCAGTATTGAGGGACAGCCAAAATTTCAAAGTGCAATGAACTTTGCGTAAAACTACTTATCTAATATAATATTTCTAGTAAAATCCTTTTTTCTAAACTTAAAAATACAGCCTCCTATTCATCTATTTTTACTTCATAGCAAAACAAAGACAATTAAAACCTCTAAAAGGATATTAAAACAATTTTAGACTAAGAATTGTTAGAAATTCAGCTCGGAAATTACAAGTTAAAATAAAGATTGCACAAGATTTCCCTACCCAAGAAATAACATTAGACATTGTTGAAACATGTCACTTAATTAACTGAAAATGGACTAGAATTATTTTAACCAGGTAAAGCAACGTTTAGTTGGCTCGGGGCTGTTTTCCGAAAGACATTTCTGAATTCGAGACATTCAATGTTTCTTTCGTGGGTGTTTTTCTTTAATGAGCTACTGTCTTCCACTTTAAGCCTTATTCAGACATGGGGTGCGACCGCCTATCGACATTGCTGTGGCCATTGTCATTGCTGTCAAATTTTCATGTCAATGTTTACTTTAACTACTCGTAAATAACAAGCATCTAAATAAGAATATAATAATAATGGAAACAATGATACGATACGTCCCACTGCTGCGCACGAGTCTCTCCCCTTCTTAGTAGGAGGCCTGGCGCTTACTCCACCACGCTGCTCCAATGCGAGTTGGTGGAGATACGGGTTAGTGGCCAACCCGCTGTCGGATGTTTTCAAACCGCCCATAAGGCCTCCGACAAGGTTTAACGACTGCTATCTATCGATAGCAACCGGGACCAACCGACGGCTTAACGTGCCCTCCGAAGCACTGAAACGCGCATTTTAATTTGCCACTAGCGGTCACCCATCACACACCCGACCACGCCCGTATCGCTTAACTGAGTAGATCGCTTCCGATCTACACCAGCCGCGGGGCCACGCGCATTTCTATTGAAAAATGCAATCTATAATAAATTTCCATCTAAATAATCTACCGTTATTGCTTGTATTATAATGGCAACCCATTATACGTCCCACTGCTGGGCACGAGTCTCTCCCCTTTTTTGGGGGGAGGCCTGGAGCTTACTCCACCACGTCTCCAATGCGGATTGGTGGAGGTGGGTGGTGGGTTAGTGGCCAACCCACCACACCCGAAACACCAGGGTCCCAGATGAAAATCAGCGTCAAGTCGATTGATGTGATCGACTTGACATGAAGCTGATCTGGGCTCCCATTTGGACCAGCCGTGAGACTTAATCTCTTTGTTTTTCTTTTTTAATTGTTATTGTTTTTGCTTTTTGTTTAATTGTACCTGTGTATCAATCGTTTGGCAATATGTATCGTCATGTCTCTGTGCTGTCCAAATAAATGTTTTCTTTTCTTTTCTTTTTCTTTTCAACCCGCTGTCGGATGTTTTCAATTTGATTCTATTTTGATCTTGTACATCACATACGAAAGCAAGAACATCAATCAGATTATCACTGCTTTTAAGGGAGCTATAAATCGACACAAAAATTTAACAGCAATGACAATGACGACAGCAATTTCGATAGTCGGCCGCACCCCTGAGCGTTATCCGCTACCGCCTACGGTAGCGGCATTCCACTTCCCGTCAGTAGTGAATAACTCGCAGGTCTGAATAGGGCTTTAGACGTCATGTAATAGCGATAGCTCCAGTGGTAGGGCTCAAGGCCATAGTTACAATTGCATTACCTAATTTTATCTGCCGTCAAATCGTAAAGTTCAGTACCGTGTTCCGGTTAGATAGTAATGATAGTAATGTATTGTATGGTCCCGTGATAACTACTGCAAAGGATTTTTATTCCTGTATTAGTTATTATAGGTTGAAGGATGAAAGGAACAGTTGTATACCTTCCTATGTTGATATCGATTTACGTATCTTTAGCTTTGCTGAACTGTTTGATCTGGTTCTAATGTAATTTTTTGTACATCCTACCAATCCGTTAAGAGTCCGATTCGTACTTTTTTTACTCTCGCCGTACCAATTCTGGAATAAACTTCTTACCGAAATCTTTCTTGGAAACAGACAGACAGATGTGACAGATATTGTATTAAAGGGGTCTCTTGCAATGGGGGGCAATGGTACCCACTTTATTTATTTATTTATTCTTTTATGCACAGAAATTATACATAAGGCGGACTTAACGCCACTAGGCGTTATCTATCAGTCAACCTTCGGGTAGTGAGGAAATTGACGAAGTAGCGGCAATCGTACAAAGAGCGAAAATATGAGTGACAACTAAAAATATTTATAACGAAATATTCGATTTTCGATATATCGAAAAATCCCCCTTGTAGTCTACAAAAACAAAACAAATAACAAGAACTTTCACCTAGTTGGCAAATTCTTTAAGATGTACAAAGAAAAATGAATAAAAAATTTATAACAATAATAAAACGAAATGACCTTATTGCATGAAACCATCCCCACGGTCTATTATGATTGGATTTCATTCTGAATGCCTAATGAGCACTTACCCGTCTTCTTCATTTCAATAATTTTACCTGTGTTAGCAAGAGACGGAGGTATTTCCTTCGGTTGCGCTTTTAAGTGTCACTTCGCTATATCGATTTTATTGTGAAATTTTGTATTAACTAAGTTCAGGTTGTTCATTGAATGACCTGTTTCAATTGCCAAGACCTTTGTTCAGGTTGTTTGAGTCGGTTAATTGTGAGTGTGACTCAGGACAAAGAATCGCTCTCTTCCTTTTTAACAGAATAGGTTGAACAAAGAAAGAATACCGTCATTTACTTCTAAATGCTGTGACTACACTGCGCAAATGTACCATCTATGGAGACCAAAGTTGTTTTGGCTGTGTGACAAAAAAAAAAATAGTGTGTAAGCCACCAGAGACTGAATTCTGCTGACTGGTCGTGATTCGTCGTGACTCATTGCATGGCATTTGAATCGCTTCGCTGTCTTTTTTATGTCATGAACAGGTAAACAAGCATATAGTTCACATTGATGGTAAGTGAAGTGAATACTCATAAAACACACGTATCCCTCTATTTTCCCTTTTTTTTACTGTCTAATTGTTTGTTCTCTCCTCTTTCACTCATACTTAAAAAGCAAAAAAAAATATTTACGTAAATCGACACACCATTGGCGGGGCATAAAAAGGACACACCGCAGCGCGTCAGGCTATTGGACGTTTCCTTGCCGCTCGAAATTACCTTGTCCTCTTCTCTGAGTTAGGGCCCTGTCGACCGGATAGTGTAATAAACGGCAACCCGGCGCGCGGCCACGTCCACCCTTTCTGCCGGACCCTGGATACCGTGTCGTGTAATAGCCTTTTTAGTTTATTTGCGTAAATCATAGAGCAACCCGGGCCACAGGCCGCGGTGGACCGGAGGAAAGTAGCCATATGCAGGCTTTCCCTCCTGTCAAAGCACAAGCACAAGTGTGCCTATGCCTGTCGACTTGATGTTTAAATGTGTGCATGAAATCGTAAAGGAGATGTTGCAAAAATGTTTGGACCTCCGGCCATGTATTGTACACGATATCATTAACAGGCAAAATCAATTTAAAAACGATTTTTACTGCATATTTTCACTTATTTAGCTTTGTTTGCAGTTACTAAACATTATTTGCAGTCAAATTGCAACTCAAAATCAACATGGCGAATATGGCGGGCGATGTCTTTTTGACATTCTCATTTTTTTAAATTGTTTTTTGATATTTTAGTACCTACTTAGAGAAAAAAGTAAAAATTTCTATATACTATCGAAATCGATTTCATGTGTTAATACTAAGAAGTTAATACTAATCGATTTCCAATTCAAAAGAAATTCATCGGGATTTCTTCAAATTGATCGATTCGATACATCGTTTTAAAGTATATAGTTTTGTTTTAAATACATAGGTACTATCCCAAGCGTCGGCTGTATCGCCGCCATGTTGAGCATGGTTGAAAATGATAAAATCGCTTTAATTAAATGTGGCTGTAACTCTAAAACAAATTCTTTAATAAATTAATCGTATTTTTTTCGGATTCTTCTTTAATTTACCCATTTGTTGAGAACGTGTACGAACCAGAGCCGAGCTCGCAACATCTCCTTTATGTATTTTGTCAAAGTCAAGGTGTGAGTTTCGTAGTAATAGACGATATAGAATTTTGTAGTGTGTGTCTGTGTGTCACACGTATTTCCCCCGCAAAAAATGACAAGACTGCTGTTGCATCGGTAATAAACGCTATAGCTACTCCCTTTCGGTCCGCCGCGGCTATAGCTACTCCCTTCCGGTCCGCCGCGGCTATAGCTACTCCCTTCCGGTCCGCCGCGGCTATAGCTACTCCCTTCCGGTCCGCCGCGGCTATAGCTACTCCCTTCCGGTCCGCCGCGGCTATAGCTACTCCCTTCCGGTCCGCCGCGGCTATAGCTACTCCCTTCCGGTCCGCCGCGGCTATAGCTACTCCCTTCCGGTCCGCCGCGGCTATAGCTACTCCCTTCCGGTCCGCCGCGGCCGGTGGCCCTATGACATAAATGGAAGCGATAATTGTATGAGAGTTACATTACATACAATATTAATCGTAGATGTGTCATCACGGACAAAATGGATGAAGATAAGCACACACAGAAATGGTTTGTCTCCATCCTGGGATTATCAGCTTAATGAACCGACCAAAATGCGTTGAAAAGCTAACAAGAGAAACTTAAATAAAAATACAGACAGGCCATCCGGATTTTATCCGGTTACGTCCAACTTATCAGTACACCGGACATTTTACAGAAAGGATAGACATAAGGATGTAACAGCATTCAGTACCTGACGGATGAAAAACATTGTCCCAAAGGTCTTCAGGATCAGGATGTGCGCGTGGGGCTCGGAAGAGATAACGGAGATTATATCCGGAGATTTTAAAAAATGGGGCCAAGTGCGAGTCGTCATTGAACTCGCGTCCCAAGGGTTCAAGATACTACTTCACTGTTGTCGAAGTTTTTAGTTTATTTGGGCTATAAGTCCATAAAATATTATGGAAATTAAGTATTTTAGAAAAGAAAAAAATACCTACCCTACATAAAAATTAAATAAATCAAACAAATACTTACTTAATAATTCAAATTACAGTATAGCATTTTAAACCAATACACTTTTTATAAGATTTAAGTACTTACCTAAGTAAGTACTTAATTCAAAATTAAACGTAAACATTTGAAAACCAATCAGAAGCGCGCCAAACATAACCAAATCCGACATTTTGCTCGACAAAATGGCGGATGTTTGAACATGGATCTTTTCATATTTGATTTGAGCAAAAGATTAAGAGATTATATAAAGCGGTTTAGGGGCGGCGGAAATTGAAGAAAAAATTCATTGTTTATAGACGGTTAACATTGAAAAAGACTTAGAAGAGTTGTTTGGGATTCATTCGATCTTGTTGCTAATCTGTTTATAAAACCCTTTCTTAATACATTATAGCTTTTATCCGCGACTTCGTCCACGTGGTATTCGGAACTAAAAAGATGCGACATCCTTACTTTAACCCAGAGGTTCCCAAACCAATATGTTGTTTCTTTATTTAACAACATATTTAATAAAAGAAAATAAAGGATTTTTGCTACTTTGAAATTTTTCCGGTTTCGGTGGACCCCGAAACAATTATATCCTTGCTACATTTATATTACATTCCCATATTTCCAATTTTTATTCACGCCTACTTAGATCGATTCTCCCATGGAGCCCAAGGGGTCTACCTGCACCACTTTCGGAATCACTGCTTTAACCCCTTATTTAAATCCTGTAAAGATTGATATTAAAAAAAAGAGCTTATATTTGACCCTGAGACATCAACTATTTTTAGTCTAAACTATAAAGACTCCTCCTATTTTTTAAAAATCTCTAATGTATAGACATAGTCAGTCTTAATATATGTATAGATACATTTTAACGAATCAATACGTCATCATACTCAAATATCAAATGTTATCAATATCACAATATCCTATCCTATATCCCAGTTGCCATCTTTTGGGGAAAAAATCAGGACAATCTGATCGTCAGAGACTGCCGGATTTCGGTTCAAATTAGGTCATCAAATAGACTAGGTACAGGAAAAATTTAAATCTTTTGAGAAGATTTTTTTTTGTTTCAACAATGCTTTTGTGAAAAAAGCTTTAAAAAGCTTTCAATTCAAGTGTCCCCCTTCCTTTTGCCAGCTTAATGGTGGCGTTTGGACGTCTGAAAAAATCATAGTGATAGTAAATATATCATGAATTTCAATTACTTTAACTTGAAACTTTCCAAAAAGAGCAACATCCCAGCATTTACCCACCGACCAAGGAATTAACCTAAGACCACAAAGTGGACTACTACCAGATCTACCATCAATGTGAACTATGCTTGTTCGCCTTTAATAATCTAAAAACAAACGCGTGTATTGTTTATGCATTTCCATACTAACCACAATTATTGAAACCCTTTCAATGAATATGTGTTTTCATTAGCCGTAAAAGCGTGTTAAAACAGAACCCCAATTACCAATAAACAAATCATTGTCGAACTATAATAGCAATTGGATAAAACAAAATACTTAACCGAAACATAATCGCGGGAACGAAAACAATTAATTAATGCTAGCGTTCCCTCAAAACACTCCGGGGGCTGTTTTTGCCGCGCTTTCCATTAGCTGCCAATATGGCGGATTGTTTACGTCACAAAATGGCGGCCTTAATACGCTTGTTTACGTCAGTTACGTGTCTAGGTTTTTTAAAATCGTTTATCATATTAAATTTTCTACTTTAGATTTTAAATTATTCCATTCCTAAATAAGACACTACGTTTCTTGGCACGGGTAGACAGTAAAGATTATTTTTCTTTATTTTCTAAAGCTCACTCGTATGTGTTATTGCGAAAAATAAAAATTTATCAGACAGTAAAGATGTTTTTGTCAGAACACTTCGTGGGCTGGTTTTACCGCACTTCCATTAATCCAAGATGGCGGGTCGTTTACGTCACAAAATTGTGACTTAATTTATACGCTTGTATCTAGATTTTTGATGGTACATGATCATCATCATCATCTCAGCCACTACTGAACGAGAGCCTTCCAATTCGAGGAGAATATGCCATAATCGCCACGCTTGGCATGTGGATTAGCGATTGCAGTGGCGGTGATATCGGACGATGCTGTTGCCTATTTTGCGTTTTCACATTTACTACCGCCCCATTGGAATGTTAGACCGCCATTGATCGGTTGACTGACTGCACTTTCGGAAGAATTCTCCTCCATTTGTGAGCGTTGGGGTCGTCACGTAGACGTCTATAAACAAAATACTTAACTAAAACATAATCGAGGGAACAAAAACAAATAATTAATAATAGCATTCCCGCAAAACACTCCGGGGGTTGTTTTTGCCGCGCTTCTATTAGCTGCCAATATGGCGGATTGTTTTCTTCAAAATCGCCTTGTTTACGTCAGTTACCTGTTTTTTAATTATTTATCATATTTTATTAATTAGATTTGAAATAATTCCGAACATAAATTAGAGACTACGTACTAGTTAGATAGACAGAATAAATGGTGGTGTCAAAACACTCTGAAGGCTGTATTTCACACGCTTTTCCAGTTTCCAGTTGCTAATATGGTGGATTGTTAAACCAAGTGTATTATTTACCAATTGAAAATAATTTTAAATTATCCTGACACCGTCTATGATTTCTTGAAAGGATAGGTAGAGATGTTAATTTATACTTAACGATGCAGACCTATACCACAGTTCAAATATGAACAGTATGGAAACTACTTACAAAACGTTCGAAATGGCACACTAACACAAACATGCGCATCGACGCTCGATGTAGCGAGTGACTCAGTACTGCAGCACCGCGAGAACTGCTTAGAGGCCTCGTCGATGCGCATGTTTGTGTGAGTGTGACGTTTCAAGGTTTTGTACGTAGTTTCCACACTGTTCATTTTTGCATTGTGCCTATACTGTCATAATATATTACTATATTCTACACTAACGAATAAGTTTTTCTTTTTTTCATATAGGGTAAGTATATCATCATTGAAGGAATTGAAAAATTTTGTGATGCTTAATTTTATTCAACTATTAATATTAAATATGATTTTACTTTTACTGTATGTAATAGTTATTCACTCTAGGTAATTTATGATTTCTGTTCGTTTTGAAAGTCTGATCTGTAAAGATCTATTAAAAATATATACACATTTTTCTTTTTTTCTCAAAATCTGCAGCATATTAACGATTCGCTGTGAAATAAATTATCAAATTCGACTATCGAAAATTTAATGTGAAATTTTGAATTGAAAATTTTTTGAAATAACAGAACAATTAACGCCAGCTTTCCCTCAAAACATATTGGGGCCTGTTTTCCCGCGCTTCCATTAACTGCCAATATGGCGGATTGTTTATTTCAATATGGCTGCTTTAATACGCTTGTTTTCGTGTCTAGGTTTTCAAAATAACTTAGAAATACGTTAGATGAAAAGGGAATTGTCAACCCTGGTATCTTTAACAATGTCAAAAATACGTTGGTGAAACTCATTCCGCAGTTTTTTACTGGTGGTAGAGCTCCAGTGACGGACATTGCGGGCGTAGGCATCACCGCATTACCTACTATGCCGCTAAATGGTAGTGTTCAGCACTATCGTGTTCCGGTTAGTTGTTAATTTAGTTTAATTTTAATTGTGTGGCCCTGTAATTTCCTTCACAGAGGCTAACACCTTAGGCCACAGAAGTGGTAACGCATCTGCATTTTGACCTCTGGTCATTGTGTGGGTCTATAGGCTGCAGTCATCACTTAACATCAATGTGAACTGCATGCTTGTTTGCCACTTTCATTACATTCAAATTCTTTGCCGGTGAATGACAAAGAATTACTCTTTTTCTTTTCTTTTTACTCTTTGTTATCAGTTTGTAAAGGGGAAAAGAGACATTCTACTGATATACTTTTACATAAGTTTATTACATTTAGTTTTATCTTAGTGATATTCTTGACTTTACATATATTTTTTATCTTGTTTGACATGTATATCAATTGTTATTCGCTTTAATTTATTTTGTTTGTTTTTGACGTGTCATAAGAGGTGCCTGTCACCCTAAATGAATAAATGAGTTTCTGATTCTGATTCTGATTTAAAATGCCACCGTTACCATGAGTTTGCATTGATGAAACATTCACATAAAAACATGTTAAAATGATATGTTTGACAGCAGTGCGAACGCTAGCACCAACATCGCAATACATACTTTATGCGACGAGTTGCGAAACATCATATTGTTTAATGTTTTTAGTGCAAACTAGGGATTAAACTTACTGTTATAGTTAAATTTGACAAAAGCCATAACTTAAACAAAAATTTTGGTACAATCGAACCTTAAATGACAAAATACCGTGTGAAGTAATTTATAGATAGACAGTCCAAAACCTAGGTCTTACACCGAACAATACAAAACAGAAAACCCGTTCGTTTTGAAAATGGAAACATGCAAACGGCGTATTAAATATCAATAAAGCGTAATATCCTTTGAGTTAGTTCGTTGTTGCCTCTATAATTTATACTGATTGAAGTTGACAAAAACTTGGTGAAATTACTTGGTTATAATGAATTTTTTTAATGCCTGCACTATCATTATCATAACTAAGGGTCATAGCTCACTACAGCCACTAGGCACCCGACCAGCACCGCCTCGTTTTACGGCGTCCACTCGCTGTCGGCGGGTGATCAACGGTTGAACGACGCGATGTTACTTGTGAACCGGTACTTGTACTACCGTGTACTTCCCAAGCGGACCGCGCGCGGTCTACTTGTGAACAGCGAGTTGGCAATGCAAAGTCAACGCAAGTCTAGCTAGTGGTGACCGGGCATGGTTACCACAAACAATATCTCCATAGACTAAAAATCACACTCTCGGACAAATGTCCCTGTGATGACACTTCAACTCAAAGCATCCACCATCTGCTAACCGACTGTCCTCGCTACAGTAACGCTCGCTACACTCACATAAACATTTGCAATATTATTATGCTCAATATAGACCCATTCAAATAAGAAATCATCCTACTAAAAGAAAGTACAAGAAACTCATTCAATCACTTCACTAAACACATTGTTAACACCTTAAAACAGTTAAATCATACATGATATATCATCACATACATATACACCTGAACTCAAAATACATATCTAATCCACTCTATACTCACCTTTGAGCTTGATATTGACTTAAGTCGCCCCCAAACCGTAGCGAAGACTTCTGTCAAGTCATCCACAACAATACTTACTCCTCTTGTATAAATATACAAAGGAGGTGAAAAAAAAAGACAATAAAAGTGGTAACTGAGTGGTCCACTCGCCGTTCGCGCATGGACAGCGCGCCGCCCGTGCGTTGACAGCTTGAGGTCGAGGCGATACGGAGCGGAGTTGATCTAATGAGCGCAGACCGCTCGAGGCGGTTGGGCGCTAGTCGGGTGCCGGGTGGCTCTAGTGAGCTGTAACCCTAAAGCTGCAATACGCCCACTGCTGGACAAAGCTTAGCAGCAAGCTGCGCATCGTTAGGGGAGAATATTGCCTCGCTTGGCAGACGGATCGCAGTGATGGTAGTTTTGACGAGTTTAAATATATAATGACAATAGACGACAGACTGTCATTCACCAACCACGTGGAAAATGTCTGCAAGAGGGCACTGAACGTATACAAGCAGCTTCCCAGGGCAGCCAAAGTGAATTGGGGTCTCCACCCTGATGTAATACGCATCATCTACACAGCCACGGTGGAGCCCATCATTTTGTACGCAGCCAGCGCCTGGGCACCATCGGCCAAGAAGATCTGTAACGGAAAGCTGCTTAACTCAGTTCAGAGAGGCTTCGCTCAAAAGCTCTGCAAATCATACCGTACGGTCTTTTGAATTCAGCGTTGATGCTGGCTGGTATCCTACCTCTCGACCTTCGAATACAGGAGGCAGCCGCCCTGTATGAGGTAAGGAAGGGGGCCAGTCAGTGTTAAAACCGAGAGCCTGAACGTGCGGTGAGATTTGTAGAAGCTCCTCACCCTGCGCTGCATATGGACCTGAAATTCATATCTCTGGTAGACCAACAACTCGTAGATTCCCATAATGTGCAAGCAGTACGAATCTTTACTGACGGGAGCAAGATTGATGGCAAGGTCGGAGCTGCGCTGTCACTATGAAACAGTGCGTCCGAGACCAAAGCCATCAAGCTTGGTCTCTCTTCGTACTGCACCGTCTACCACTGCTGAGTACTGTACGAGCCCTTCCCCGTGCGCTTTACTTTCTCTGCCTACCCCGTTATATACACACAAGCACGAAACAATATGAAACTTATAAAACCCGCAACTCACCCGTCCGAAGCCATTCATTCATCGGTATATCGTGGGTGAAACAAATCTACGAACTTATTGTCAACTATTTATCAATCTTAATTATAGAGGACACAACAAACTAACTTCGAAGTTCCTACTTTATTGGTATTTAATAAGCCATTCGCATGTTTTCCATTTTCGAAACAGTTTACTGTCTTGTTCGGTGTAAGGCCTAGGTTTTGGGCTGTCCATCCAGAAATGAACTGGCGACGGGACGTGACGGCCACGGCCTACTAGCGGAAGAATTTTTTCTACTGGGTCGAATCGTGTTTGGAGACATTACGAATCGTTTGGTCGACGCTTCCAAAGAATATTGGGATTTCAACGTTGCAATGCTGCCAGTGAAGCGCGCATGGCCCAGCGGCTGGTGTAGATCATAAGCGATCTACTTGGTTAAGCACTACGGGCGCGGTCGGGTAGTGTGATGGGTGACCGTTAGTGGCAAATAAAAAAATGCGCGTTTCCGTGCTTCGGAGGGCACGTTAAGCCATCGGTCCCCGTTGCTATGGATAGATAGCAGTCGTTTGAACTTGTCGGAGGCCTTATGGGCGGTTTGAAAACATCCGACAGTGGGTTGGCCACTAACCCACCCACCTCCACCAATCCGCATTGAAGCAGGGTGGTGGAGTAAGCTCCAGGCCTCCCCTAAAAAGGGGAGAGACTCGTGCTCAGCTGTGGGACGTATAATGGGTTGCCATTATTATTATTTTATTATAATACTGCCAGGAACCGCGCATGGCCCCGCGGCTGGTGTAGATCGGAAGCGATCTACACGGTTAGGCGATACGGGCGCGGTCGGTTGGTATTTACATTACATCGTTACAAACGATGTGTGATGGGTGACCGCTGGTAGCAAATTAAAATGCGCGTTTACGTGCTTCGGAAGGCACGTTAAGCCGTCGGTCTCGGTTGCTATCGAGAGGTAGCAGTCGTTAAACCTTGTAGGATGCCTTATGGGCGGTTTGATCCGACAACGGGTTGGCCACTAACCCTTATCTCCACCAACCCGCATTGGAGCAGCGTGGTAAGCTTCAGGCCTCCCCGCAAAAAGGGGAGAGAGTCGTGCCCAGCAGTGGGACGTATATTGGGTTGTCATTATTTATTATTTATTTATATGTATTGATACATTTTAAGATAGTAGGTACCTGTATTGAATAAGTAAGTTTATGTAAGTACGTTTATGTGTTTTATGTAAGATATGTAGGCGATAGCATAATTCGTAGTCTTTTTTTTTAATGTCAAAGGATTGACAGACAAGCAGACGAGCCACCTGATGGAAAGTAGTAACCGTCGCCTATGAACATTTGCAACACCAGGGGCGTTGCCAACGCTGCCAGCCCTGAAGGACTCTTTTGACGCCATTTTTCGAAGAACCCCATATTGTAGCACCGAGGAAACACCTCGACGGGAAGCTCATTCCACAATTTACACGTTCTGGGCAAAAACGAACGTGAGAACCGCACCGTTGAACATTGCCAGGTGTCCAGTCGGTGAGGGTGGAACTTCTCTCTTCGGCGGGTAGTACGGTGTAGGAAAAGAGAGAGTCTAAACACCATTACAAACACTCACACGTATTTCAAACGATATTTCTAAATACCGCAGTGTTTTATATAAAAAGGGATCAATACAAAACAGATAGTAGATAACGATCGCAGTCATTACTATAGACGTCCAAGTTCCCGTTTGTACAGTAATCGTCGATGGATGTCGATGATAACAAACAATTGGTCTAATGCGATTCCCACCCCTATTTAAATAATTACAAACATAAAAAATCGATATGTGTCTAACGGTTGCCAACATACCTATTATACTGGGTGACGGGTAAATCACAGGACATATTGAAGGACATAGGGTAGGTAGGGGGGAGCCCAAGTGGGGCTTAACACTATCATTTAGTAGAGCTCCAGTGACGGAGCTCGCGGGCGTATGCACCACCGCATTACCTAAAATACTTGCCGCTAAATGGTAGTGTTCAGCACTATCGTGTTCCGGTCAGGTAGTAATGTACGGCCCTGTAATTTCCGGTACAGAGACATAACACCTTAGGCCTCGGGAGTGGTAACGCATCTGCATTTTGACCTTGGTCTTTGTGTAAGTGTCTATAGGCTGCAGTCATCACCTAACATCAATGTGAACTGCACGCTTGATTGCACTTCCATTACATAAAAAAAAAATTACAGGGTAGGTAGGTATAGGGGAGCCCAAGTGGGGGTGAACACTATCATTTGGCGGCAGATAGATTGTAATGCGGAAGTGCCTTCGAGCTCCTACCTTGGCACTCTACGTTAAACGTAACGTAAATTCACGCCTGTAATCCCCGAAGGGGTAGGCAGAGGTAAATCCATGTATTCAAGCATACATGCAAACACCCACGATTCGCCGGTTACGTTTTTGGCCCATGTAACAGGTGGCGAGCCTGTTGACATCTCCGGGCACATCACCAAACTTCGAGGTACTGGGAAACTTCCAAAAAATGGAAAAATCCCAATAGCACCAGTGATAAAGGACTTTACACCATTATCTCTGATAACCCCCTACCTGGGAATCGAACCCAGGAGCCCCGCGCAGTAGTAGTGGCCTGCTACCACTAGGCTACCGAGGCAGTTAAAACGTAGTTACGTATACATTAAAAGAAAAAAACATGTACGAAAATCAAACAAACCCACGGTCATCAGGTTGTTTTGATTAAAAAGCCAAACAACATAATCGCATATCAAAAAACCGCCAGTTAAACTACGTGTATCAGTCGGTTTTAATGCCAATTGTATTTGACAGCCTCAATTGCATAATAGGCTCCCACGTCACCAGCAATCTTGGCGACCTCTTGAATAAATCAACGTGGACGGCTTCATGTCACACGTGGACAGTTTTTATATTATTACATTTAAAAAAAAAAACGTAACTTCACGCCTGTAATCCCCGAAGGGCTACCCCTTCGGGGATTACAGGCGTGAAGTTACGTAAATGCATGCATTCAATCATACATGCAAACACCCACGATTCGCTGGTTATTCTTCGGCCCATGTAACAGGTGGCGAGCCTATTGACATCTCCGGAAAATTTACCAAACTTCGAGGTACTGGGAAACTGCCGGCACATTACCAAACTTGATGTTAAGTGATGACTGCAGCCTATAGACACCCACACAAAGACCAAGGTCAAAAAGTAGATGCTTTACCAGTCCTGAAGCTTAAGGTGTTATGCCTCTGTGCCGGTAATTACAGGGCCGTACATTACCACCTGACCGGAACACGATAGTGCTGTACACTACCATTTAGCGGCAAGTATATTAGGTAATGCGGTGGTGCCTACGCCCGCGAGCTCCGTCACTGGAGCTCTACCACCAGTAAAAACATGCCATGTTCATTGTCTTGTTATTTAGATTTCTGTGGCTAGTACTATTGAAAAATACAATTTTCTCTTTAATTTACCAATGGCAACAAAATTGGCATTAAAAAAGCTAAATGTTTTTGAAATACGAACCGCGACGCCCCTTATTAGCATAAAGGGTGCATTTAGGGTAAATAAGGGCTAATAAAACCCCCTCTAATATAAATTGAAATTAATACTGTGATTGTTTCTAAAGGTAGCGTACACCTGATCGTAGTTGTGTGCGGACTGCGAGGTCTTAGTACTTGAAAATCTTATAAAAATCTTTTGTTTTTTTTAATTTGCAACATGAGTTTGACGCAATAATGATATCAAAATAAATACTACGAAAGAACGAAAGAAGGCAACAATTTCATTACTGAATAATTTAACATAGACATGTAAATAACAACTAGAGGAACGCAGATGTGTCATCTCTTCTGAGGCCTAAGACTTTTGCTTCTGTGTCAGTAATGAAAGGGCCTTACGTTTCAACTGTAAACGACCACGTAGTGGTAGACAATAATCCACGTACTGTACCTATTCGTCCTTGCGATACCACCAGACATACAGCAACACGGGCCACCGGCCGCGGCGGACTGGTGGGGAGTAGCCATAGCGTTTATTACCGATGCAAAACAATCTGTCATTTTTTTCGGGGGGAAATGCGTGCGACACATACGCACACTACAAAAATCGTATATATACAACGAAAGTCACACTTTGACTTTAAAAAAATACAGAAACAATTTCACGCACACATTTAAACATCTAGGCGAGAGGTATAGGCCCATCTGGGGCTTGTACTTTGACAGAGGGGAAAGCCTGCATATGGCTACTCTCCTCCGGTGTTGCTCTATGCCACCAGAGAAGGAGGCTAGATATTTTTATACATTATGAAATAAAAAATGTGTGTTCGGATGTAGGTACCTATATTATTCCTTATGACTTTAAAAAAGGCTTGAAATTTCTAAGTTTTTATGTTACACTAGCTGTTCCGGCAAACTTCGTATTGCCTCAGAATGAAATAATGTGTCAAAGTTTTGATAGATACGGACTATTTGTATGGGAAAATAAAATAGTCGTTTTTACTGTTTCCCTTCAATTCCTTCATATTTTACCTTTTAAACCTTCCCTGGACTTCCAAAAATAATTTAAAATCAAAATTAGCCAAATTGTTCCAGCCGTTCTCGAGTTTTCTGCGAGACTAACGAACAGCAATTGATTTTTATCTATACAGATTACAGCATTTGTAAGTTACTTCTTACTGTGCACCAATTACAGATGGTAATTTATCGTCTTCAATTTCTATAGTTGAATACATATTAAAATTGAGAAAATATTCCACTCATTAAACCTACCAACTTTATGTCTACATTGTACAATTATAGTACCTAGCTAATTGAAATTGTATTCAATTAAAGAAGGGGCTGCACATAGCGATGTTATCGGTTGATTATTTAGTGTTTATTATCACGATAGTACTAAACGGAACACTGGTACAGTGTGTTTTAAAAATAAACATGAGATGCAAGTACATTACGTAAAGTGTAAGAAACAAAGTATAGAATAAAACTATTTAACTACTGAAAAAAAATGTTAGCATTTGTAAAATTGCTTTGTTTTTTAATTAATATTACAACCCCAAGGTTGTAATATTAATTAAATATTTTGCAGTCGTACAGATAGGAAGATAAGTTATTCAGTAGTATCTGGTGAGTCATGGAACATATTTAACGACATTATAATTCGCGATCATACTTCATATATGAAAAAGTTAAATAACATATACATACGTATACTAAAAATATCACCGGAAACTTCTTCAATGGTACGTTGCTTAGATCGTACAAAATTACACTACCATAATTTCTAACTAGCTGTCGCCCGCGTACCCGCCCGCGTGTAGGTCGCTTTTCGCGTACACCTGTGGAATCTCATCAAATCATCCCACGGAACTTTTTTCGGGATAAAAAGTATCCTATAATCTAAGTCAGCTAATACCCTATCTGTATAACAAATTTCATCAAAATCCGTTCAGTAGTTTCGGTGTGATTGACGAACAAATATCCAAGAAAAACTTTCACATTTATAATATTAGCGTGAAGTGTAACAACACATTAAGAACCGATATGTCTCGATCCACCATTTGAAATTTAAGAAATATTATTATGTAGTATTTTTCGTATAAATTATATTTTATTTACCTTTATAAAAATGTTACAAGGATTGTGAAGAAAAAACCCGTCGCAAGTATCAACTTGTCTCACAGTCCAGTCCACCAGACGTGCGGTGCTCAGGTGTGGTACAAAGACGTTTTTCTTCCAAGTCCGCCAGTGACATAGCTTTAGTGGTGCTACACATTTTATCCATATCGATACTTTTAGCAATTTTGCGGCAAATGAAACGTGATTCAGAGGTAAAACAGGTATTTTACCGGCAAGACAAGCATGCAGTTCACACAGCCTATAGGCTGCAGTCATCAAGGCCTGCAGCATATAAGTGATGACTGCAGCCTATAGGCACACAAAAAGACCAAGGTCAAAATGCAGATGCGTTACCACTCCTGAGGCCTAAGGTGTTATGCCTCTGTGCCGGAAATTACATTCTATTCTTTTCTTAAAACAGTGAACAATATTGTGGATATCTAATATTGTCTATCCAAAACAAACTAAGAAAATAAATCGGCTGCTCTAAACACTAACCCCCTTATTCATAAACGTATTTTAGCTAAAGTGTTGCTAATCTCTCTTTTGTCTTTTTCTATCCTGCACATTTGACAATGCAACTGACAAAGACAAAGCATTCTATAGCTAAAACGTATCTAATGTACGTTTATGAATAAGGGGGTAATAATCTAATATTGTATATCCAAGACCAAACTAAGCCTGAGTTGCACCAAGAAAGGAGATGTTGCAAAAATGTATGGACCTCCGGCCATGTATTGTACACAATATCATTAACAGGCAAAATCAATATAAAAACGTTTTTACTGCATATTTTCACTTATTTAGCTTTGTTTGCAGTTACAAAACATAATTTGCAGTTAGAATTGCAACTCAAAACTAACATGGCGAATATGGCGGGCGATTTTGACATTTTCATTTTTTAAATTGTATTTTGATTATAGAACTTGGAGAAAAAAGTAATATTTTCTAAATACTATCAAAATCGATTGATCCCAAGTGTCGGCTGTATCGCCGCCATGTTTAACATAGTTGAAAATGATAAAATCGTTTGAATTAAATGTGATTGTAACTCTAAAATATATTCTTGAATAAATTAATTGTATTTTTTTTAGATTCGTCTTTGATTTACCCATTTTTTGAGGACGTGTACGAACCAGGGTCGAGTTCGCAACATCTCCTTTGTTAAAGTTATAAACTAAGACTTAAAGAACTTCAAGTTAGAGAAGGATGTGAAAGGTTACAATAATAATACACGTCCCACTGCTGGGCAGGTTACAATAACTTAAACAAATATCTTGGTGCAATCCAGCCTATGAAAATAATTTGGCCGCTCTAAACACTATTAACTCTATGAAATGTTTACGTAGAACAACGGACTACGTTACGTAGCATTGTGCTACGACGTAACACACGTAGCTAGTTACGAACTCTGACTCTACTACCCGTAGTAATAGACTGTCAGTCCTGGAATCAATAAAATGTAAAGGAAAAATTCGACAGTCAGGGGGCTGACCGCCTAAATATAGTGCTTGGATTATGACGTTATCTTGTCAGTTCTGTACCGCCCAACTTTTGCCTCGAAGAGTTTTCGTCCGCAGGTACATACTTTTGGGCAAAATGTTGTGAAGGAAAAATTCGACAGCCAGGGGACTGACCGCCTAACGCTAGTGCTTTCGATTATGACGTATTCTTGCCAATTTTGTACCGCCTATCTTTTGCTTGGAAGTGTTTTCGTCTGCAGGTACATACTTTTGGACAAAATGCTGTGAAGGAAAAAATCGACAGCCAGTGGAAGGATCGCCTAACACTAGTGCTTTCAATTATGACGTTATCTTGCCAGTTTCGTACCGCCTATCTTTTGCTTGGAAGTGTTTTCGTCCGCAGGTACATACTTTTGGGCAAAATGTTGTGAAGGAAAAATTCGACAGTCAGGGGACCGACCGCCTAACTCTAGAGCTTTTGATTATGACGTTATCTTGTCGGTTTCGTACCGCCTATTAAAACATTTTGCTCAAAAATATATACCTGCGGACGAAAACACCTTCAGGCAAAAGTTAGGCGGTACGAAACTGGCAAGA
Source organism: Macrosoma leucophasiata (assembly GCA_036365455.1). Lineage (NCBI taxonomy): Eukaryota > Metazoa > Arthropoda > Insecta > Lepidoptera > Hedylidae > Macrosoma > Macrosoma leucophasiata. The sequence continues at coordinate 4,099,151 of JAWQUS010000022.1, read as the reverse complement.
TGATGTCATAATAGAAAGCTAAACGAGACCATTTGAGTTAGGCGGTCAGCCCCCTGATGTGGACGAAAGACTAGACTAGTAGTCCTAGTGGTCGCGGGTTCAAGTTTCGCTCGTAGTCAAATGATTCTGAGCGTTCCTTTAAATAAAAAATCACGTGTAAAAGTTAACAAATTAGTAACGTACCGGTATAGGTATATTTCTTAAGAATTTCGCAGTCTATTTAGCAAGGTATATTAAATATTTCGTTTGATGTAAGACTAATTAAATGTATTATGACGTGAACACAATAATTAGTATTCACATCATAAACGGGTGGGTTGTGTACGTAATTAAATGATACTATTACACCCAAGAGATGAAATAACAGTAAATTAATAAAATAGAACAGTGAATAAGTAGGTTTCGTACAAAAAAAATACTGGTGGTACAGTGTAGGAGGTCAAAGGCGTAGGCACCACCTCATTACCTAAATTATCTGGCGATAAATGTTAGTGTTCAGCATTATCGTGTTCCGGTTAGATGGTAATGTACGGCCCCGTAATAACTATACAAAGGCATAATAACTAAGGTTTCAGGGGTGGCAACGCATATGCATTTTGACCTCTGGACTTTGTGTAAGTGTCTACAGGATGCAGTCATAGCATCAATGTGAACTGGATGCTTTTTAGCCACCTGCATAACATAAAAAGAAGGGTACATTTTTTTGTATGTCATGAATGGCGAACAATGTCAAAGTTAAAATGTATATTTATATATAAAAAATCCAACAACGGGTTGGCCACTAACCCTAATCTAAGTACGAGCACCAAACCGCATTGGAGCAGCGTGGTAGAATAAGCTCCAGGCCTCCTCCCAAGAACGAATCTCGATAATTTCTTTATAGTGAAGCCAAAGTTATCGATAAGAGTTTCACATCACTAACAAAAACATCTATCAAAGTATGACAAATATTGTTTTTGCATGCACAGAGCCCGGGGATTGTGGCGGCAGACTGGCCTGCCTGCAGTTTATACGGGACTCGGAATATCTATTTTATATTGCGGTTAAGCTTGATTTACTTTTATGTAGGTGCCAGGGGGTGAAATGTGCAAGTTTTTGGGTATTTTAAAGTGAATAATAGACTGAGCGTTATCGATATTGATAGATATTTAATCTTTTTTTTTTCTTTCTATACTGATTTTGTACCTTATTCTGGAAGTAACTCTGTTACGTTTTCACGACGAAACAGTTGAACTATAATAATACAAAACTGAAATAATAGTGATAAAATTTTAAAAGGCAATAGTTTGAATCCTGAGAAAGGTTATAGACCACTTTTTGTTGCACTAATGGTACACCCCTATTATGAATTATGAATTTTTGCTCTGTTTCCTAACTAAGATAACTGTTTTGTGATAAGACCGACTCTTGTATGCTGTATTTCTTATTTCTTTGTTTTTTTATCTGAATTCGATGTACAATAAAGTACATTATTATTATTATATACTTATCTGGATAAGCACCAAGCGAAATCACATTCAGTCAATGCGAACGTACCTGAAAAAAAGGAAAAAATATTTTAATATTTATTACAAAATGTTAACAATAAGCTATTTATTTCTTTTTCTGATAGATGGCCATCCATGATCGAAAACACTTTTTACATACCCATTAACTGTTGGGTTACCTAAACCAGGGAGTTCGTGGCACCTTCATACGTCGAGGCGACACTAACGCCACGTGGCTAGCGGCGTCGAGAGAAAACACTTACTTGCCTAAAAATGGCCGTCTATTCGGTGCATTTTTTGTGATTTTACATTATAATAAGTATGTATCTTCACGCCAGGTCCCTAACGGGGTAGGCAGAGAGTGTAGAGCGCCAGATATCCCGGTCCTGACATTCCTCTCGTGCCTCATCTACCTTCATCATTCTCTTCATACATGCACGCCGATTCCTAAGACTATTGACCCCACCATCAGACTGAACTCGACCTATTTGGTTATGGTAGGTCAGTCTTGGTCTTCCTGGGCCTCTGCTACCATCTACATAATAATAATAAATTATAATAAGTAAAAGCCTAAAACTATTGACTCTTAAGTGGCTGTGTCAAAACGGAGTTTAACTAGTGAACCATATTGAATCATTGAACTGAAAACTCCCAGAACTTTTTGGTGAGTTGCATTGCGTCTTTAAAAACAGTAAAGACGCAATGATTCTTTTTATTGTTAATGTCCTATTTTTAAGACTTTACCTAAATTGGACATTAGCAATAAAAAAAATCAAGGTCGCAAGTTGTGAAAACACATCATTTAGAAGTAGGTAATTTAAAACCAAACATAAGGAATCGAAAAATTGATTTTCTCTTCACTTAAAGTAAAATAAACATTTAAAAAACGATTTATCATTAATGACCGTACTTTGTTAACTGCCTCGGTAGCCTAGTGGTAGCAGGCCACTACTACTACGCTGAGGTCCTGGGTTCGATTCCCGGGTAGGGGGTTATCAGAGATAATGGTGTAAAGTCCTTTATCTCTGGTTCTATTGGGATTTTTCCATTTTCTGGAAATTTCCCAGTACCTCGAAGTTTGGTAATGTGCCCGGAGATGTCAACAGGCTCGCCACCTACATGTTACATGGGCCAAAAACGTAACCGGCGAATCGTGGGTGTTTGCATGTATGCTTGAATACATTGAAATCCCTAAAAACGTGACAAAATCTGCACAAAACGAAACCTTTATTCAAACCATAATATCAACACGAAAATCCTTTCAAATCCACTTATTTCAATACTACCAAAAACTCCGCAGTGTTAATAATCGCTTCAAATAAAACTGTTTGACATTTTTTGAACGTCCCTTATCTGTGGCAATAAAATTTTCTGAAATCCAAGATGGCGGCCGCAATGGCGTCCCGTTTCCTTCTATCTGGCAGTTAGGTGTTAAAATATTGTTTGGTTTGCACTGACCTCCGTTAAATATGGATTTGGGATTTTTAAAGTTCATGTTGCAAAAGCGAAAAATTGAGAATACTCTATTTTCTTGTTATTGGAGTAGGCATTACCTAATCTATATTTGTCACCAAATGGTAGTGTTTAGCACTATCGTGTTCCCGTTAGATGGTAATGTATGGCTCCGTAATAACTAACTGTCACATGGCTGTCACATGCGTCATACTCGTGAACGGGTGCTGTTGGTGGGGACTGGACTGTTCTGGTTTGCAGGAGCTACATCACATTTAGTAGATAGCAGTTTATTTGCATCTATGCTATGGACGTTCACATTATTTGATTTTTCAAGATAATCTGTACTAGATTTAAGCTCTCATTTAAAAGAGCTCTTACTGAAATTGTTGGGTAGCGGAGTTCTTCTCAGTAGTGACTGCACTTGGAAGTCTTGGAACTCTGCTAAGTGAATAACTTTGATCTTGAAAGAATGCTTGTTTGCCACTTCCATGACATAAAAAAATATTATGCAAATAATACGTGATTTTAACTCTACCTATCCATTCGGACAATACAAGAGTGAACATTATTTGAAACCTGCGGTTTTTATGTTTTTTTTTTTATGTAATAAAAGTGGCAAACAAGCGTGCAGATCACATTGATGTTAAGTGATGACTGCAGCCTATAGACACCCACACAATGACCAGAGGTCAAAATGCAAATGCGCTGCCACTCCTGAGGCATTAGGTGTTATGCCTCTGTGCCGGAAATTACAGAGCCGTACATTACCACCTGACCGAAACATGACAGTGCTGAACACTACCATTTAACGGCAAGTATATTAGGTAATGCGGTGGTGCCTACGCCCGCGAGCTCCATCACTGGAGCTCTACCACCAGTAAAAAATGTAGATATCTATGTTCTATACTGTGTAAAAATTTTCTCATTTAATCTATACACATAAATAAAATTGGAGTGTCTGGTTGTAATACTAAAATAACCGCTTTTTACTAAATGTATATGTATGTATACACGGTACATATACCAAAACAACATTTTTTACCATTTTTGTCTGTCTGTCTGTTTGTTCCCGATAATCTCGGGAACGGCTGGACCGATTTTAACGGGACTGGCAGATAGCTTATGTAATAACTTTTATACTAGCTGCGCCCACGACTTTGCCTGGGTATATACTGAACAATCATAAATTCTCACGCGGACGAAGTCGCGGGCACAGCTCGTAATAATATATAATTCGTAGACGTAACAAAACAGCTGCAAGAACAATTTCGTAGCACATGTCTACGTAGCGTAGTCAATCGTTCTATGAAAACATTTCATAGAGTGTAAAAGTATATAGAGCGGACATTTTGAAAGCAATAGACTGAAATTGAAAAACCATTACAAGTATTGTAAGAAAGTTGGATTTCTTCGAACCTCTGTGTCAGACCGTCCCGTCAGCACGTTTTGATATATTCCTTTGTCACGTCTGCCTTAGAGACGTGCCACGTTGCGTGTTTCTGATAAAACAACGTATCTGTCTCGGCGATAGCTGAATCGCGTGATTGATCGTGTCGACTTGTGTTGTATGGTTATTCACACGACATATTTTACTACTGACGAACATGAAGCTAAATCCTATTATTAGAGTGCATAACAGCTGTCTCGGAGAACACCGTACCGGTTTAAAATTAGAAATATACCTTCTCAGTTTTTTTCTATTCAAAAATGCAAAAATCGTTTTGCTTCTGCATACAAATTTAACCCATCAAATATGGTGAAAATCGGTGAAAACGTTCTCGAGTTATAAAACTAATACAATTATGCGACTTGATTTTTTTATAGAAGTATAGAATTCATTATTAAAACCGCAAATTCTGTTTTCTCTGTCCGCAAATTCTGCAAGTTTTAATATTATTGCATTGATTACTTCAAATAAATGGGATTCGCTTTTCTATTTATTACAGCATAATTTAAATTAATTGACTATTATAAATACTAATACACTCTATGATAATCTTAAGAAAGAATATTGGACTGCGTAGCTTAGCGCTACGCCGTAGCAGATAGTTTACTACAAATATACGAAAACTGATATATAAGAAGGATTTAACAGTATATATGTATTTATCTTCACACCAGCTCCCATACGGGGTAAGCAGAGAACGTGGAGCTCGATTATCGGCTTCCTTCTTTCATTTGTACAGAACTCAGCGCGCGACTGACACTTGACCGGTTTTTCATTTAAAGCTCTGGAACCCTAAAAAGAAAACAAATGACGTCGTCCCAGGGCCACAGGGTTGCCTCCTCATTAATTAAATCGGTCATTATGTAAATATGGTCTAAGACTTGCCTTCTGTTTCGGTAACAATGAAAAATTACGTATTGTTTGAAAAAAAGTCTGCTTTCTTTTCAAGTAATTGTCTTGTTTCTTGGTTGAATATTCGAACTATTTTTATTTCACTGACAAGTTAATTTTGAAAGATTCTGTTTGAACACGAATCCAGGAATTGCAGTGCCGTAAATTGTATTATACAGTACTCCAGCTTCGGTAGCTTCGTGGTAAAGCGCCTGGACAGGTTATCTTGAGATCGCAGGTTCGATTCCTGCCCGAAGTCTTTCCGTTTTTAGGGTTCCGTAGTAAACAAGGAACCTTTATAGTTCCGCCATGTCCGTCTGTCTGTCTGTCTGTCCGTCCGCGGTTTAGCGCAAAAACTATTCGTACTAGAGATTTGAAATTTGGCACAAGTATACACCTTAATCACGCCGACAAAGTGGTAGAATAAAAACATGAAAAAAAAAATATTTAGGGTAACCTCGCCTACATGTAACTCGCAATATTTTTTTTTAATTTTTGATTTCCATATAGTGTGTAGTATCGTTGGATAGGTTTTTAAAAAATAGTATGGGTGTCCGAACATCATTTTTCGATTTAGATAACTGTTCGTGACTTATTAAGCTTTAAAGCGCAAATTTTCGTTATACTCAAGTGCCCCCCCCCCTACAGACTAAACGGTTGTTGTTAGAAATTCAAACGTTACGGCAATAGTAGCTACATATAGCGAAATTAAAAGGAAAACTATCACACTTAAGTTGGCCTTGCAAGTTTGCGAGTAATAGTCGATCAAATGTACATTACTCGAAAATTTCGAACTAGTCCATACAAAATTTTATTAATTTTTTTCATTACATATTTTACTCTGTAACTACGGAACCCTACACTGCGCTTGGCCCGACATGCACTTGACCGGTTTTTTGCTTTAATTTCTAAAGATCACTCGCATATGTTATTGCGAAAAATAAGTACAATTACATTTCTTGTTGTGTACCTATTTTTTAATCAATTTTAAACGTGGTTTATGTCAGAAAACTGGTCCACTACTGGACTAAAGCCATATACACCATAATAGCCACGCTTGGCATGCGGGTTGGCGTTCGCAGCCGCGGAAGTTTTATGGCGGGACGCTGCAACCTATCCCGCGTTATTGATTTACTATATTCTATTTGAATGGTTTGACCGCCATTGTTCGGTTGACTGACTGCACAGAGGCAAAACAACTTAAGCGTCAACGGAGGCAATGCGTCTTCATTTTGACCTATCACAATCACAATTCGAATAGTGGATAGATAATGTAGTATTCAAATAAAATAAAACATAAAATACGCTTACACTAACAGCCTCACACTAGGTATAAACCAGAATCAGAGCCGTTCTAACATTCAAAACATACAAAATCTCAGACTCGAAACAAATATCTGTAGGCCATACAATGTATTTATTTATTCATCGAACTTAAATCTGCCATTACAGATTTTGCTCAATGCGATAGAAAAGCATTAAAAAAATTACGTACTCGTAATAACATTCAACAATTATTTAATTAAAAAAAAAACATTCAGATCACCCACTTTACAAAATTAAAATAAAAGTGGAATCAAAATATTGGTTGGGGAAAAAGTTTCTTCGCATTTTTTAAGATAATTCAAAACATTTTTTAATATAGTTTATTTAAATTTAACTAAAGTATGTATGTACCATTTCGTTCGATAACCTTTTGCCATCTTGTAGGTAGGGACATGATCCCATTGCTATAAACATTTTGGGACTTCTCATCAAAATACCGCGACAAGTGGATTTGGCAGTCCTCTCGTGATGTTAACCTAACATTGCATTAAGAATTCTGAAAAGACCGAAACAGGTGGAAATCTGAAGGTGCAAGGTCAGGACTATACGGCGGATGCATTAACACCTCTCAGCCAAACTCTCTTAATTTTTGCTGAGTGGCTATAGATGTGTGAGGTCTAGCGTTATCATGATGAAACACCACACCCCTTCTGTTGATCAATTCCGGCCGCTTTCTCTCAACTTCTTGCTTTAATCTCATCAGTTGTTCGCAGTAGAGTTCAGAATCGATAGTCCTGCCTGGTGGTAATAGCTCATAATGAATAATGCCCTTCCAATCCCACCACACACACAACATCACCTTATTGCGAGTTAACCCGGGTTTCGCCACAGTCTGTGAAGCCTGACCGGCCTTTGACCACGACCTTTTTCGCACGTTCTTGTCGTACGTGATCCACTTTTCATCACCAGTTATCAGCTTCTTCAAAAATGATTCGGTTTCATTACGTCGTAATAAAGAATCACAAATGAGTACACGGTTCATTAGGTTTCTTTCAGTGAGCTCGTGAGGTACCCAAATATCGAGCTTTTTTTTGTACCCAGCTTTTTTCAAATGCGCCAAATCTGTTTTGTGATCAATTCTCAGTTCTTCAGCTACGTCGTAATTACTAATATGTCATTCTTGCTCCACTTTTTCAAAAATGGCATCCATTTTATCCGTAATAGGGCGACCAGAGCGAGGTGCATCATTGACATCAAAATTTCCGGATTGAAAACGCTTAAACCAAATTAGTGCTACTCTCACAGACACTGCACTAGGTCCATAAACATCGCAAATTTTTTTCGCGGCTTGCGTTGCATTATTACCTATTTTGTAGTAAAATCTTAAAATGTATCGAATTTCTTCATTAGATTCACTCATCTTGACAGTACGAAAAACAAATAAAAATCACACATTTGCCTAATTTGAATTTGGAATGATGTTCTTTAAAATTTTAACTTTCAATGATACCAAAACCAGCCAGATACAAATACTACAGCCAAAGAGATTTTATTACAAGTTCATACATACTATAATGCGAAAAGACTTTTTCCCCGACCTATTACATACATAGTCATACATCATTAAAAAATACAAATAATTTAAAAAATCTGTCATCGATTTTTTTTTATTTATTAATTTAACTATACATTTAATGAAATATATGATATTACATACAATGCAACTTTTGTGAATTCACAAAAGTTCACAAAACATACCATCCAAATGACTGCATGCTTGTTCGCCACCTCAACATAAAAAAAGGTTTGCAGTCCTCCATCGACCAATATAACCGTAATATTGCAATAAACGCATGCAGATTTCATATTCCGAACATAACGAACATCCTTGATTTATATTCAAACACATTATAATTAATATTTATGAACCGGTGACCCGTGATGCGTTCGGAATAGATTTCATCAATATGATAGCGATTCTGAATTCATTGGCAGTGCGACCCTTATCGTTCGATGGTAAGGTCCTATCGAAATATATTAGGTTGGGAAAAAGTTTCTTCGCATTTCTTAAGATAATTCAAAACATTTTTTGATATAGTTTATTTAAATTTAACTAAAGTATGTATGTACCATTTTGTTCGATAACCTTTTGCCATCTTGTAGGTAGGGACATGATATAAAACATTTGCTATAAAAATTTTGGGACTTCTCATCAAAATACCGCGACAAGTGGATTTGGCAGTCCTGTCGTGATGTTAACCTAACATTGCATAAAGAATTCTGAAGAGACCGAAACAGGTGGAAATCTGAAGGTGCAAGGTCAGGACTATACGGCGGATGCATTAACACCTCCCAGCCAAACTCTCTTAATTTTTGCTGAGTGGCTATAGATGTGTGAGGTCTAGCGTTATCATGATGAAACACCACACCCCTTCTGTTGATCAATTCCGGCCGCTTTCTTTTATCTCCATACATCCATACACATACATACCTACATACAAATAAGTAGAATTGGAGTGTATCCGACTTTGACGGGACTTTCACTGGCAGATAGCTGATGTGATAAGGAGTAACTTAGGCTACTTTTATCTCCATACAACCATACATACCTACATAGAAATAAACAGAATTTGTGTGTCTCCGATTTTGACGGGACTTTCACTGGTAGATAGCTGATGTAATAAGGGTAACTTAAGCCACTTTTGTACTAGCTGCGCCCACGACTTCGTCTGGGTAGATACTGAACAATCATATTTTTCTCACGTAGACGAAGTCGCGGGCACAGCTAGTACTTAATAAGACCAGGAAGACCACTTGTTCTTTATATTGCGCCAAGACTGAGCTACCATGACCAAATAGGTCGAGTTCTGTCTGATGGTGGGGTCAAAAGTCTTAGGAATCGGCGTGCATGTATGAAGAGAATGATGAAGGTAGACGAGGCACGAGAGGTGTGTCAGGACCGGGATATCTGGCCCTCTGCACTCTCTGCCTACCCCGTTAGGGACCTGGCGTGAAGATACATACATATTATTATGACATTACGAGTAACAATCCTCTTAACAGGGTAGAGCAGCTTGTGGGGTCCGGCTATCGTTCTCCTACGACCGATTTGCTATTGGATGGTTCGTCGATAGGACGGACGATTCATTTATTTCCGTTTCTTCAGCCGAGTATTTCACCTAAGGACTGTTCGCCGACAGAACCTTTGGTATATACAACGTGTAACAGGATTGAATGTACAACCAGAAACTAGTTTGTTTAGAATCGATAACCAAATCGATTTTAGGCCTTTTTTACATAGATAATATTTTGTCCCAAAATTAATTACAATCAAGGACTTATCATTTACATTTGCATTTCACTAAATGCATATGTATGAATACACGGTACATATACCAAAAACATTTTTTTTACAATTTTTGTCTGTCTGTCTGTCTGTTTGTTTGGCGGGGCTAATCTTGGGAACGGCTGGACCGATTTTGACGGGACTTTCACTAGTAGATAGCTGATGTAATAAAGAGTAGGTAACTTAGGTTATTTTTGTACTAGCTCCGCCCACGACTTTGTCCGGGTAGATACTGAACAATCATAAATTCTCACGCGGACGAAGTCGCGGGCACAGCTAGTAAAACTATAATAAACAACATTCTTTGGTATATAGAAAAACAATCGTATGTGAATATAAAAGTGTGGCTGTCCGTCGGTTAAGAGCCAATCACTTAACGAGGCGTAGTGACGATCAAAACTTGTCGAATGGTGTACTGCGATTCGTGCATTTTGATACTTAAATAGGCAAAAGTATACATACACACAAGGACACCTTATACTTTTTTATATATGTAATGGAAGTGGCAAACAAGCATGCAGTCCACATTGATGTTAATTGGTGACTGCAGCCTATAAACACCAACACACAGACCAAGGTCAAAATGCAAATGCGTTACCACTCCTGAGGCCTAAGGTGTTATGCCTCTGTGCCGGAAATTACTGAGCCATACATTACCACCTGACCGGAACACGATAGTACAAGTATATTAGGTAATGCGGTGGTGCCTACGCCCACAAGCTCCGTCACTGGAGCTACACCACCACATGCACGCCGATTCCTAAGATTTTTGAACTCCCACTCTCAGACAACACAGGTAAGAAGTAGAAAAAGCAAACGTAACGAAATGCATGTTTGCAATTTGTCAATTTTTCAATTTTGCAATTTTTACAAAACCAAATAAGTTAACAATAAAGTACCAAGTGCTCTCGGCACCAGTGAGCTATATCGACAAATCGTTGGGGTACATAGAGCAACTCGGCCCACCGACCGCCGCGGCGGACCGGAGGGGAGTTGCCATAGCGTTTATTACCGATGCAAAACAGTCTGTCATTTTTTACAGGAAGAACTGCGTGACACATACACACACTACAAAAATCGTCTAATAATAATGGCAACCCATTATACGTCCCACTGCTGGGCACGAGTCTCTCCCCTTTTTTTGGGGGGAGGCCTGGAGCGTACTCCACCACGCTGCTCCAATGCGGATTGGTGGAGGTGGGTGGGTTAGTGGCCAATCCACTGTCGGATGTTTTCAAACCGCCCATAAGGCCCCCGACAAGTTTTAACGACTGCTATCCATCGATAGCAACCGGGACCGACGGCTTAACGTGCCCTCCGAAGCACGGAAACGCGCATTTAATTTGCCACTAGCGGTCACCCATCACATTACCCGACCGCGCCCGTAGTGCTTAACCGAGTACTCCGCAAAATCGTCTATTTCTATGAAACTCACACCTTGACTTAAACAAAATACATAAAAAAAATCTCGCACACATTTAATCATCTAGGCGTCCACTTGCGCTTGTACTTTGACAGACAGAGGGGAAAGCCTGCATATGGCTACTCCCCTCCGGTCCGCCGCGGCCGGTGGTCCGTGTTGCTCTGTGTTGGGCGCCGATCGCACTCAACCCGCGATTTGGACACATCCGCCATTGTTTTATCGCCGTTATGGACTATTCCTTGTACACACTTTTGGGACACTATAACGGTAGCATGTATGAAGTAGTAAACCGATTTGTAGAGATAGACATATTTGCGATGTTGTTATAGTCGTGATTATTTGAGATCGAATTTCGCTTATCATGGCGGCCAATCTCAACGGAGACCAGTCAAATGCCTCACGCCTGTTATCTCCGAAGGGGTAGGCAGAGGTAAATAAATGCATTAAAGCATACATGCAAACACCCACGATTCGCCGGTTACTTTTTGGCCCATGTAACAGGTGGCGAGCCTGTTGACATCTCCGGGCACATTACCAAACTTCGAGGTACTGGGAAATATCCAGAAAATGGAAAAAACCCGATAGAATCAGAGATAAAGGACTTTACACCATTATCTCTGATAACCCTCTACCCCGGAATCGAACCCAGGACCTCAGCGTAGTAGTAGTGGCCTGCTACCACTAGGCTACCGAGGCAGTTAACACAGGTGCACTCCCTATTCCCTCACTTTCATAGCCTGCTGGGCCAGCAATCCGACACGACCGGAGAGAGATTAAGTGCAGCACCGACTCTCTGTTCCCTCCCTCTCATAGCCCGCTATATATTTGTTTCGGGTCTGGGTGTTTGTGTATGTGTTGTGTGTGTACAACGGCACCCACGACACAGGTTTATACATAGTGTGGGGTATATGTGAGTGTAAGCGTATTTATTATTTTTATTTAATTCTAAGCCGCTACGAAGTTGGCCAGATCAGCTAGCCTATATTTTATATTATAAGAAGGTAAAGTTTGTTATTTGTTTGTTTGTTTGTAGAGGCTAATCTCCGGAAATACTGAACCGATCATGAAAATTCTTTCAAAATCATGAAGTTACACTATTCAGGAGTGGTATAGGTTATATTTTATTAGGTATTATTTTACTGGTGGTAGAGCTCCAGTGGCGGAGCTCGCGGGCGCAGGCACCACCGCATTACCTAATATACTTGCCGCTAAATGGTGGTGTTCAGCACTATCGTGTTCCGGTCAAGTGGTAATGTACGGCCCTGTAATTTCCGACACAGAGGCATAAGACCTTAGGCCTCAGAGGTAACGCATCTGCATTTTGACCTTGGTCTTTGTGTGGGTGTCTATAGGCTGCAGTCATCACTTAACATCAATGTAAACTGCATGCTTGTTTGCCACGTGCATTAGATCAGTGATTCCCAAAGTGGTCCATATAGACCCCCTGGGTCCATGGGAGACTCGATGGGGTCTACGTATATGCGTAAATAAAAATGGGATATATGGGAAAGGGGGAAATGTTAGAAAAGGGGTCAACCGAAACCAGAAAAAAATTGAAAGGGGTCTACAAGAAAAATAGTTAGGGAAACTAGACATTAAATTAAAAAAAAAAAAGGTATGATAGTAGAATAGATAGTAGTAAAAATGCACCCGCGCAAAGCCGGGGTGGGCCGCTAGTATATAATAATAGGTTGGGGAAAAAGTCTTTTCGCATTATAGTATGTATGAACTTGTAATAAAATCTCTTTGGCTGTAGTATTTTTATCTGGCTGGTTTTGGTATCATTGAAAGTTAAAATTTTAAGGAACATAATTCCAAATTCACATTAGGCAAATGTGTGATTTTCATTTGTTTTTCGTACTGTCAAGATGAGTGAATCTAATGAAGAAATTCGATACATTTTAAAATTTTACTACAAAAAAGGTAAAAATGCAAGGCAAGCCGCGAAAAAAAATTGCGATGTTTATGGACCTAGTGCAGTGTCTGTGAGAGTAGCACAAATTTGGTTTAAGCGTTTTCAATCCGGAAATTTTGATGTCAAAGATGCACCTCGCTCTGGTCGCCCTATTACGGATAAGATGGATGCCATTTTTGAAAAAGTGGAGCAAGATCGACATATCAGTAGTTACGACGTAGCTGAAGAACTGAGAATTGATCACAAAAGAGTTTTGGCGCATTTGAAAAAAGCTGGGTACAAAAAAAAGCTCGATATTTGGGTACCTCACGAGCTCACTGGAAGAAACCTAATGAACCGTGTACTCATATGTGATTCTTTATTACGACGTAATGAAACCGAATCATTGTTTTTATATGATTTCGCATTAACACATGGTTGTGAAATATATTTTATTTTAAAGAAAAATGGATAGAAAAATTTGACTTCAGGCGAGACTCCGTGAAACCGAATCATTTTTGAAGAAGCTGATAACTGGTGATGAAAAGTGGATCACGTACGACAAGAACGTGCGAAAAAGGTCGTGGTCAAAGGCCGGTCAGGCTTCACAGACTGTGGCGAAACCCGGGTTAACTCGCAATAAGGTGATGTTGTGTGTGTGGTGGGATTGGAAGGGCATTATTAATTATGAGCTATTACCACCAGGCAGGACTATCGATTCTGAACTCTACTGCGAACAACTGATGAGATTAAAGCAAGAAGTTGAGAGAAAGCGGCCGGAATTGATCAACAGAAGGGGTGTGGTGTTTCATCATGATAACGCTAGACCTCACACATCTATAGCCACTCACCAAAAATTAAGAGAGTTTGGCTGGGAGGTGTTAATGCATCCGCCGTATAGTCCTGACCTTGCACCTCCAGATTTCCACCTGTTTCGGTCTCTTCAGAATTCTTTATGCAATGTTAGGTTAACATCACGAGAGGACTGCCAAATCCACTTGTCGCGGTATTTTGATGAGAAGTCCCAAAATTATTATAGCAATGGGATCATGTCCCTACCTACTAAGATGGCAAAAGGTTATCGAACAAAATGGTACGTACATACTTTAGTTAAATTTAAATAAACTATATTAAAAAATGTTTTGAATTACCTTAAAAAATGCGAAGAATCTTTTTCCCCAACCTAATATATTTATTACACTAACACTATTTATTTGCGATATGACGTGTGTGCATTCATTCTAACATCCGTTTCAATTTCAATAGGTATAGGTATACGCAAGATAAATTAGTAAAATAATTTTAATTTCAAACACTGTATGATTCTTTTTCTTTCTTGGTATAATTTTTTTTAATGTTTTGGAAGTGGCAAACAAGCGTGCAGTTCATATTTATGTTAAGTGAAGACTGCAGCCTATAAACACCCACACAAAGACCAGAGGTCAAAATGCAGATGCGTTGCCACTCCTGAGGCCTAAGGTGTTATGCCTCTCTAGAAATTACAGGGCCGTACATTACCACCTCACTGGAACACGATGGTGCTGAACACTACCATTTAGCGGCAAGTATATTAGATAATGCGGTGGTGACTACGCCCGCGAGTTCCATCACTGGAGTTCTACCACCAGTAAATAAAAGTAATTTAAATATACGCAAAATAAATTAGTAAAATATTTATAATTTCAAACACTGTACGAGTATGATTATTTTCCTTTCTTGGTATACATGCATGTATTCTCAATCAGCATTACGTCAAAATCACTCAACACGCCAACACAACTGCACGCGTCTATCAAAATCAATACATTAAAACTTGGAAATACCAAGGCTCAATCGAGTTGACAACCTTTAATTCATAATTCACCTTTCTAGTGCTCGGACGTTTTAGAACTAAATTGATAGAATATTCAAATGTGTTATCATCAATAATAATAATCCGTTTATTTCAGGCAACAATGCTTAAATTAAACTATTGTTCCATCAGAGAATATGTAATAAAACAACGTATAGAAAGGACACTTCGACGTCTCGCCCGATTTCCTCGCCTCACCCAACCTCCTCCCTCTTATGGGCGACTTTTGGTATTCTCTACGTGCTACGCACCCAGGTTCACGTGTAAATACACGTCACTGATTAATGTCTCTGTAATAGAGACCAAATTTTTGTATTTACGGCTAATTTCCGGCACAGAGGCATAACACCTTAGGCCTCTGGAGTGGTAACGAATCTGCATTTTTTGACCTTTGTCTATGTGGGTGTCTATAGGTTGCAGTCATCACTTAAAATCAATGTGAACTGCATGCCTGTTTGCCACTTCAATTACATAAAAAAAAATGGAATTTTGGCGGAGTGTCCGCGGTGTGGTTCCCTAAAAAATGTGTAGATACTTTTAAGACTAACATACATAAGCTATATTCATACTTGCTACTGCCACTTTCTATTTATAAGATGGATTCCGTGTATGGAAGAACTCAGTTTGAAAGATTACCTTGCACTATTTCTTTTAATATAATTCATTTTCCACAACGTCGAAATTGTGTGTAACAGCTTCATGTCGACCCAAATGCCCGCGCACAACCACAATAAAATTGTCATCACTAACGTTGATATCAACACAAATTGTAAACTTGTATTCTAGTATGCCTTTCATCTAATTGTTTCTTATTTAGCCTAGAGCAAAACACGCTTTGATAGATTTTCCATTACCTACGTCAAAATCGCCACGCCGAGTCAACTGCACGCGTCTATCAAAATCGATACAACATTAAAACTTGGAAATACCGGGACTCAATCAAGTTGACATCCTTTCAACCACAATTTACCTTTCATTCAAGGTACCCCAAATGTTTTAGGAACAAAAATTAAACATGGCCCACTCGAGATTTGCCAAAGGGTCAGTGTTGGTGAGCGCAGATTTGAATTATGGGTTCTGCAGTGAGAATTAATTTAAACTCAATCGTGGTCGTAGTTCGAACACGTTTCGTTCAATAAGAAATGTCGAATGAGCGACACACAGGCTGCGTTCCACTAATCGACCGCAACGACCGCGAACCATCGCTGAAATTGCCGTTGCGCTACTGAATGCGGCCGTTTAGTGGAACGCGCCCACATATTGTCGATCAAAGGTTTATTTCAGATCAGATCTGACTCTTCTTTGCCCACAATTTCTATGAAATTGCTTACGAACTTATTAAATCAATCGAAAAACTGCCTAAAATTACCATAAAAAAATCCGAAGCAACGCTGTTCAAATTAAACGACATAGCATACATGCAAACATACAACGTTATAAAAATTTAAAAACTAAAAGAAAAACTGTAATGATAACTGAAATTGTAGCCTCTGCCAAATAATTCGTGTTGAAAACCATTAGGACAGTCGGCAGCGGAAAGACGAAATTGTCAGTCCACGAAATGGGTTTAGTGAACCTAAGAAACAGCCCACATCCCATTTGAACCCTAAAAACAGCAACGGTCTGAGTTTAAGGTATCCAGATTCGATCCCTGGGGACGACATTTCATGCCCATCTAAATGGAAGGCCCATGTACAAGCTCCCCAAAGGCACGCACAAAAATGGAGACCCATTCTACTTGTTAGTTAAACAGTACCTATTCATTTTAATGGGCTCCTAGCTCATTTAATATTCACTATTTAAACGAATGAAACTGAACAAAAAGTTCAAACGGTTTTGGATTACTTAGAAATCAATGTTTTTTCAATCAATGTTTTCCAAGCAGTATCTTTTTTTTATGTAATAGAATTGGCAAACAAGCATGCAGTTCACATTGATGTTAAGTGATGACTGCAGCCTATAGACACCCACGCAAAGACCAAGGTCAAAATGCAGATGCGTTACCACTCCTGAAGCCTAAGGTGTTATGCCTCTGTGTCGGAAATTACAGGGCCGTACATTATCACCTGACCGGAACACGATAGTGATGAACACTACCATTTAGCGGCAAGTATATAAGGTAATGCGGTGGTGCCTACGCCCCCGAGCTCAGTCACTGAAGCTCTACCACTTGCTTAAACGCGCTAATCCCAGGAACTACTTTTCCGATTTGATAATAAAGGACAATTTAAATCAATTATTTAAACGGGCACAAAAGCAATTCAGCTAGGCGCATGCCTATAACTCAGTGCGACATGCGACGGTAGCTGCTAATTATAAAGCACTATAATTACCGGTACGGCGTTAGATCAATATCTATTTTGAAACCAGGCGTCGATATACCACATCATCTGATATACGTCTGCCTGGATTCGATATTGAGGCTAATTAAGTATTTATAATGTTTAGTGTGGATATGATTAATTTGATTTATATTTGTATGGAACGGTTGACTATATTTTGGTATCCATTGTGAGGTTAAGTGATTGCATAGGCCATAGTATTAGAATGAATTCTTTATTTAGTTAGGCTGTGGCTATATATCCTTTTTTATGTCATGAAATGGCAATGCGGTGGTGCCTACGCCTAAAAAAGGAAAAGTAGTTCCTGGGATTAGCGCGTTTAAGCGAACAAACAAACTCTTCAGATTTATAATAATAGTATAGATTTCCCTGTCTTTGTTAGGATCACTGACTTTATTTATTTATTTAACTTCTATGCACATAGAAAAGGTACATAAGGCGGACTTAATGCTACTACAAGACATTATCGACCAGTCAACCTTTGGGTTGTGTTGAAAATTTAACTGGAGCTGACAGGTGAGAATGTTAAAATAATATACTATATAGACATACATATGCATCATAGATAAATAAATATTAGGTTGGGGAAAAAGTTTCTTCGCATTTTTTAAGATAATTCAAAACATTTTTTAATATAGTTTATTTAAATTTAACTAAAGTATGTATGTACCATTTTGTTCGATAACCTTTTGCCATCTTGTAGGTAGGGACATGATCCCATTGCTATAAAAATTTTGGGACTTTTAATACAGTTTATTTAAATTTAACTAAAGTATGTATGTACCATTTTGTTCGATAACCTTTTGCCATCTTGTAGGTAGGGACATGATCCCATTGCTATAAAAATTTTGGGACTTCTTGGGGAAGTGGATTTGGCAGTCCTCTCGTGATGTTAACCTAACATTGCATAAAGAATTCTGAAGAGATCGAAACAGGTGGAAATCTGAAGGTGCAAGGTCAGGACTATACGGCGGATGCATTAACACCTCCCAGCCAAACTCTCTTAATTTTTGCTGAGTGGCTATAGATGTGTGAGGTCTAGCGTTATCATGATGAAACACCACACCCCTTCTGTTGATCAATTCCGGCCGCTTTCTCTCAACTTCTTGCTTTAATCTCATCAGTTGTTCGCAGTAGAGTTCAGAATCGATAGTCCTGCCTGGTGGTAATAGCTCATAATGAATAATGCCCTTCCAATCCCACCACACACACAACATCACCTTATTGCGAGTTAACCCGGGTTTCGCCACAGTCTGTGAAGCCTGACCGGCCTTTGACCACGACCTTTTTCGCACGTTCTTGTCGTACGTGATCCACTTTTCATCACCAGTTATCAGCTTCTTCAAAAATGATTCGGTTTCATTACGTCGTAATAAAGAATCACAAATGAGTACACGGTTCATTAGGTTTCTTTCAGTGAGCTTGTGAGGTACCCAAATATCGAGCTTTTTTTTGTACCCAGCTTTTTTCAAATGCGCCAAAACTGTTTTCAGTTCTTCAGCTACGTCGTAACTACTGATATGTCGATCTTGCTCCACTTTTTCAAAAATGGCATCCATTTTATCCGTAATAGGGCGACCAGAGCGAGGTGCATCTTTGACATCAAAATTTCCGGATTGAAAACGCTTAAACCAAATTTGTGCTACTCTCACAGACACTGCACTAGGTCCATAAACATCGCAAATTTTTTTCGCGGCTTGCGTTGCATTTTTACCTTTTTTGTAGTAAAATTTTAAAATGTATCGAATTTCTTCATTAGATTCACTCATCTTGACAGTACGAAAAACAAATGAAAATCACACATTTGCCTAATTTGAATTTGGAATTATGTTCTTTAAAATTTTCACTTTCAATGATACCAAAACCAGCCAGATACAAATACTACAGCCAAAGAGATTTTATTACAATTTCATACATACTATAATGCGAAAAGACTTTTTCCCCAACCTATTATATGCATACATGTTACACAAATAAATACATACAATAATATAAAAAAATATTGACATATAAATATGAAGTCTTTCAATAAACAGCTGTTATATGAGTCATAATTAATACCAACGAGTCATATTCATGCTATAAGTAATAGGGAAAGTCGGGAGAATTCAGAAAGAAGTTACGAAGCTTACGTTGAAAAGCAAATTAACTAGGAGCTTTTTTGATGTCAATAGGTAGCATATTCCAGAGTTTAATCGGTGTAACAGCGAAGGAGTTCGAAATGAAACCAGTACTTTCAATATCTACGTATACCAAACTTTTAACCGATAATAGATTGAGGAGCGAGCGTGGCGAGTGCCCTTCAATCATTTTGTGGCATAATTCGGTGCAATATTAATAGTTTATTTCTAAGACGAAGGTACATAGGATGAACATGGGGTTCATAAAAAATGGCGTCAAAAGAGTCCTTCGGGACTGGCAGCGCGTTGGCAACTCCCCTGGTATTGCAAATGATCGTAGCACGGTGACCACTTGTCATCAGGTGGCCCGTCTGCTTGTCTGTCAACATAATGACACCTATTATATAAAAATAAATCGGGTTTTCCTTCCTGACGCTATAACTCCAGAACGCACGAACCGATTTCCACGGTTTTGCATTCGTTGGAAAGGTCTCGGACTCCGCGAGGTTTATAGCAAAGAAAATTAAGGATTATATAGCGACATCCATGCGGGTGAAGCCGCGGGCAACAGCTAGTTAAATAGAAAAGAATGAAAAATGAGTTTCAAATACTGATCATCCAACATTTTTATGTTTTGCTTCAAAAATATGTTTTGGAATTTTGCGAACCAAATCCATAAACTTGTTGATGTTCTAAATCCGGAAAGTAAACTGTACATCGTCGATTACCAACCTCTTTTAAGCGGAAATGTAACAACAAATGAGCCAACCGAAAAATTCTAAGTCAAGGAGTTGCCTTACCCTTCTAGTTCCCCACTCCCATTACCGTTGTCGATACTGTAAGACATAAGAGAAAAGCGGTAAAGGGTTATATTATATTATTATTAAAGGTAAATATTTTTTTATGTAATGAAAGTGGCAAGCAAGCTTGCATTTCACATTGATGTTAAGTGATGACTGCAGCCTATAGACCCACAAAGACCAGAGATCAAAATGCAGACGCCTTACCACTCCTGAGGCCTAAGGTGTTATGCCTCTGTGCCGGAAATTACAGGGCCGTACATTACCACCCGACCGGAACACGATAGTGCTGAACACTACCATATAGCGGCAAGTATATTAGGTAATGCGGTGGTGCCTACTCCCGCGAGCTCAGTCACTGTAGCTCTACCCCCAGTGAATTTATTTATTTTATGTAATAAAGTTGGTAGATAAGTATGCAGTTCACATTGATATTAACTGATGACTGCACCCACAAAGACCAGCGGTCGAAATGCAGATGCGTTCCCAACTCTGAGACCTTAGTTGTTATGTCTCTGTGATAGATATTACAATGAAGTTAATATATACAAGGAACAAACAGCCTATTTCAGTTTTTAAATTGATTTGACAAATTGTTTTTTTTTTATATTATTTCGCATTAAAACATGCTTGTGAAATATATTTTATTTTAAAGAAAAATGGAAAGAAAAATTTGCCTTCAGACGAGACTCGAACTCGCGGTCACTGGGAATCTATACCAGCCGCTCTTCCAATTGAGCCACCGAAGTCCTGCCCGATTTGTCAAATCTTTCCTTCACATTAATTTTTATTAAGGGTAAAAGCGACTTCTTTACGATATTCAATAAACTGCAAAGTTTATTATATCGGTTGCCTAACTAGCATAGTGTGGCAATAGATGGCGCTGCTGCCACCATAAGGCAATGAAATAAATGTG
This sequence comes from Macrosoma leucophasiata, assembly GCA_036365455.1. Taxonomy (NCBI): domain Eukaryota; kingdom Metazoa; phylum Arthropoda; class Insecta; order Lepidoptera; family Hedylidae; genus Macrosoma; species Macrosoma leucophasiata. The sequence goes on along the minus strand of JAWQUS010000022.1, from coordinate 4,077,912 downwards.
ATTTGACAAATATTAAGTAAGACGTTTTCACGTCAGCTGTCATGTTACTATGGGAAAGTGTGGTAAATTTAATGCAAAAAACTGGAACCGTGCCACCAAGGGGAGTGTTCTATCTAGTATTTTATTTTAGTAGGTACATATACGTGAATATGTTAAGTAGAAAATTCTACAATATTGAATTTCTGTCTTAACTTTCCGCTACCTCCTATGACCGGTGCCGCAGCAGACTAAATATATTAGCAGAGTGGCTATTGCTATTCCTGTCACATAGTGGCGACATTACACGAACATTAGTATGTTTTCTGGCTGCCTATTCATCTGGCAACTCCAAGCTTTGAGTACCTATAGTATATTGCTTAAAGCTTTTACAGGTAAAAGGCATTTTTGTCGCTAGTGAGTTAGCGGGACGTATATAATGCGGTGGTGCCTACGCCTGCGAGCTCAGTCAATGGAGCTCTACCACTAGTGTATTACTTTTTTTTATGTAATAAAGGTGGTAGACAAGTATGCAGTTCACATTGATATTAAGTGATGACTGCAGCATATATACACACTTACACAAAGACCAGACGTCAAGATGCAGATGCGTTGCCAACCCTGAGACCTTAGTTGTTATGTCTCTGTGATAAATATTACTTGGCTGTACATTAAATTTGGTGTGAACCAACCTAACAGACACACGGACACACGGAAATACCAACGGATTTGTGGGTCACTTTACTGTTCCGTGGCCACAGCCACTTTGTTCGAAAATTAGTAGACCGATTGAGTTCAAATTTGGTACTTTCAATAGAAAAATGACGCAGCAGACTAAATATATTAGCAGAGTGGCTATTGCTATTTATGTCACAAAGTGGCGACATTACACGAACATTAGTATGTTTTCTGGCTGCCTATTCATCTGGCAACTCCAAGCTTTGAGTACCTATAGTATAGTGCTTAAAGCAGTGATTCCCAAAGTGGTCTATATCGACCCCTGGGGGTCTATGACAACGTAAAAGGGGTCAGCGTCAGCGAAAAAAGAATTTGGGGGTCCATGAAATGAAAATGGGGGTCCACGATAATGGATCTCAACACATACACTGATAGTACCAATTTACTAACATCATACCAGTGATTCCCAAAGTGATCCATGGGAGACTGGATGGGGGTCTACGTAGGAGTGAATAAAAATTGGAATGTGATATAAATGTAGCAAGGACGGGGGTCCACAAAAACCAAAAAAAATGGTAAAGGGTCTACAAGAAAAAACAGTTTGGGAACCTCTGGCTTAAAGCTTTTACAAGTAAAAGGCATTTTTGTCGCCTGTGAGTTAGCGGGACAAAATTTTATTGAATTTGTTTTAAAAATGAGGTAAGTACTTTACGTATGAATATTTTTGTGGCTTATTATCGCTACTGTTTTATTTCATTGGATATTTTGTAATAAAGATATATCATGCGAATATTTGAAAGACAATAAAAAAAAATGACTTGAGGCGGGATTTGAACACGCGAGCACTGGGATCAACTTACTGTACCAATTGAACAAGTGAAGTCTACACCCAGGACTACAGTTGGTAGAGTTTCGCCTAAAGGATTTATTTTCTATTTTCCTTTTTAAATATTCTGGCGCATATTTTATTACAAAAAATTTATCAAAATGAACCCGATGATTCAGTCGCTTTTCAGGTTCAGTGGTCTCGGTCAGTTTGAATGATCCCTACTGCAGCAAAACTGCCGATTTTGTCCGGTGAACCTATTGACATCACCGGGCACTTTACCAAAATACTAAGAAAATTTTGTGAAATAAAAATGTAAGAGTCGTAATAACACTCGTTGTATAATAACCCCTTAAAATATTTGTGGAGTATCTTGGACCGAATTTTTTTTTTTTTTTATGTTATAAAAGTGGCAAACAAGCGTGCAGTTCACATTGATGTTAAGTGATGACTGCAGCCTATAGACGCCCACACAATGACCAGAGGTCAAAATGCAAATGCGCTGCCACTCCTGAGGCATTAGGTGTTATGCCTCTGTGCCGGAAATTACAGAGCCGTACATTACCACCTGACCGAAACACGATAGTGCTGAACACTACCATTTAGCGGCAAGTATATTAGGTAATGCGGTGGTGCCTACGCCCGCGAGCTCCGTCACTGGAGCTCTACCACCAGTAAAAAATTCCGAACAAATGCTTCCATAATCCAAGAACTCGTCATCAAGCATCGTTTGTCATCCATAGTTCAATCTCGCATGCTCACTTTCTTTGGACGCATATCTCGACGCGACGGTCAGTCTATCGAACGCTTGGTGGTGCAAGGTCGAGTGGAGGGAACCAGGCCACGCGGCAGATCACCGATGCGATGGACGGACCAAGTCAAAGCAGCAGTGGGAGGTCAACTGCACCAGTGTTCGAGAAAGGCAACAGTAAGGGACCAGTGGCGACGCATAGTTAAGCAAGTCGCAACAACGTAACGACCACGACCAAAAATTTTTATTTTCACGAAAAATATTTATTTCATCATGTATGTATCTTCACGCCAGGTCCCTAACGGGGTAGGCAGAGAGTGTAGAGCGCCAGACATCCCGGTTCTGACAAACCTCTCGTGCCTCGTCTACCTTCATCATTCTCTTCATGCATGCACGCCGATTCCTAAAACTTTTGACCCCACCATCAGACAGAACTCGACCTATTTGGTCATGGTAGGTCAGTCTTGGTCTTCCTGGGCCTCTGCAACCATCCACATTCGCATTGTATATCTGTTTAGTCATTCGCTCATTCGACATCATGTTTTTACTATTTGTTAAAGCGGCAACCAAAAATCATGATTCTGTGAAATTTCAACTTTCTAGCTATCACAGTTCATGAGATACAACTTGGTGATTGACAGACGGATCAACGGACAACAGTCTTAGTGCTAAAGTTTTACTTACTTACTTAGTAACAGGGTCCGTCTGGCCCTGTTGGAATGGAACCCTAAAAAGAGGATTTTTATAACTAAATTATGCCAAAACTATAAGCTTTTCACATTATAACAGTCGTGGCAAACAGAACACGCGAATACTATTTAAAAAAATACTATAAAAAAAAAACAATCAGTTAAAATACTAACCGAACGTAAAATTCTCGCAACACTCTGTGTCAACCGTACCGAAGATCTGTGTTATTAATATTTTTAATTAACTTTCATAAAAAACTTTTCGTCTAAAGAACGTCGAACGTAAAAACTTTTGTTTTATGTTCGTTTTGTCACAACAGAACTACGGTATACGTTAATAAATGAAATGTGCTCATTAACAAAATATTAACTTTAAAATAAAAACTTGTCTCGAAGTTCGAATATCTTTTGTGAACTATACTCCTATTACTATAGGATGATATATCTGACAACTTACATTTTTAACAATAGAGGTGGTAACTTTTTATCGGATACAAATTGAGTAGATTATTTGACATACCTACTAGCTGCTAGACCTATAGGATGGATGAGTGGTCACCGTCGCCTATGAACATTTGCAACAGTCCACAATTTTTTTTGGGTATTTGTTAAGATTTGTAAAAAGTCGTAGTACACATGTTGGAGTTATTCGTCATCTCGCACGACAAATATTCGCACGATCGGGCGACTTGGCACCTTTTCAATTTACCTAATATTTATATCGTCAACTCGCACGCTGATACAAAGTACAGCTAGGTAAATAAATTTTTAATTAAATTTTAAAAATGACATTGCTACTGCTACTGACTATAGGTCGCGCCACGTAAAAAAGAACGCTGGAAGAAAGTAGAAGGGATGTGTTCGCGCATCGGTACACTCGCGCACGAAAGTACTAGCCCTATTGGTTTATTTTTGATCTAGCTTTCGCTTGCGGTTTCGTGTATTGGTAGGCAGATTGAAAACTATATTACATAGAATAACATAAAATGAAATAAAAACACATGAGTTACCTGGCGCGACCTATAACTATTGTTGTTTTATTATATCTAAAACAGATTTATACATAAAAATAAAAAAAATCATTCGTACACTACATTGACAAACAAAAAATATTACCTCTTTAAAATATTAGTTTAGATAGATAAAGGCCTTGTAGTTTGAAACTAGATACTTAATTAAAGCACAAATCCCGTAAGAGACTTGGCGTGAAGATGCATATTTAAAGAAATGGGTTTCAATGAAACCGATTTCGATACCAACATCCAAGTTTCGATAAATCCGACACCAACTACGATACTATAAAAACAATTAGTGATATGAAAGCTACTGATTACCCTCCTCATATGTATGCCAGTCGCGCGCGCCCCGGTCCCGGCTTTACACTCGCTAAATGTATTAGTATTATGAATATGCTTGTTACGTACGAGGTGCGTATTGGTTTATATTTAAAAGCAAATTAAAAGATGGCTGGTTTATTTTTTTGCGAGAAAATTCGAATCTGTAGCCTGCTTTTACTTTCACTTACGCCCTTATTCATAAACGTATTTTAGCTAAAGTGTTACTAATCTCTCCTTTGTCTTTTTTTATGTTTTGAAAGTGTCAAACAAGCATGCAGTATCACATTGATGTTAAGTGATGCATTACCACAAGGGATGCGACCGCCTATCGACATTGCTGTCGTCATTGTAATTGCTGTCAAATTTTTAAGTTGATTTTTACTTTAACTAAATAACAATAATCGAAATAATCTACCATTATCGCTTGTTTATCACCTACGGAAACGAGAATATCAATCAGAATATCAATACCTACTACTTTTGAAGGATCTACAAATCGACATGAAAATTTGACAGCAATGACAATGTCAGCAGCAATACAGATAGGCGGTAGCAACCCTGACCGGAACACGATAGTACTGAACACTACCATGTAGCGGCAAGTATATTAGGTAATGAGGTGGTGCCTACGCCCGCGAGTTCCGTCACTGGAGCTTTACCAGCAGTGAAATATATATAAAGGCGGAAGTTAACCCATTATACTGTGATTATAAGCGATGGCATATCACACACACACACACACACACACACACACACACACACACACACACACACACACACACACACACACACACACACACAAAAAAGGGATGAGCGATCTACGTACACTTTCGATAAATTGCTGAGAAATAATACAATAATATCATGTGACATTAGACCTAAGCGTACTGAGTTGGCCCTAATTTCAATAGATTACCTAACAAGTTCACTTCATTTTGGTATAAATAAGCGTGTTTAGTTTAAGTGTGTTTTGTGAAAATCGCTATTTTCCCAAAACACACTCACTCACACGCAAGTCACGCAACACATTTTTACGTGCTTATTTATACCAAAATGAAGTGAACTTGTTAGGTAATCTATTGAAATTAGGGCCAACTCAGTACGCTAAGGTCTAATGTCACAAGGTTATAGTAGGTAAGAAAATACTCAAATACGCATACGCATATGCGGACACGCACACACGTATGCTCGCATATACACACGCATGTCCGATACAATCATACATGTAGTAATACGGTACATAAGCCTGATTCACACCGCGGACACTCCGCCAAAATTCAATACAAACGCTTAATTTGGTCTCTTACACAGACATCAATCAGTGACGTGTTTTTACACGTGTACCTGTGTGCGTAGCACGTAGAGAACACCAAACGTCGCCCATAAGAGGGAAAGAGGTTGGGTGAGGCGGGGAAATCGGGCGGGACGTCGAAGTGTCCATTCTATGGCAATGGCTGTCACATGCGTCATACTCGTGAACGGGTGCTGTTGGTGGGGACTGGTCTGTTCTGGTTTGCAGGAGCTACATCACATTTAGTAGATAGCAGTTTATTTGCATCTATGCTATGGACGTTGACATTATTTGATTTTTCACGATAATCTGTACTAGATTTAAGCTCTCATTTAAAAGAGCTCTTACTGAGTTTGTTGGGTAGCGGAGTTCTTCTCAGTAGTGACTGCACTTGGAACTCTGCTAAGTGAATAACATTGATCTTGACGAATAAGTTTTTCTTTTTCTTCATTTGTTATCATTGAAGGAATTGAAAATTTTTATGATTATTATGTTTTAACCAAATAGTTTAAATTTTAATTTTTAATTTACTATTAATATATGATTTTGCTTTTACTATATGTAATGGTTATTCGCTCTAGGTAGTTTATGATTTATTGACGTTTTGAAAGTATCTGTAAAGATCTATTCGAAATAAAAATATTTTCTAGTCTATTCTATACGTAGTATTATATTACATATTCTCTGGTTTTGAGTTGGCACCCACAGCAAGACCTCTATTACACAATACCTACCTACGCACGTCCCCTGAGCGACAGGGGCAGTAAACAAGAGATTTCCCATTAATTTATGATTGGATAACAAATATTTTCAAAAATAGAATAAAGATTGGTTTTACCGGAATGCCGGATGCTGAAAATGGACGTATATTTTCGCACAGAAACACATCAACGTTTAATTAAATTTCCGATATTGTTGTAACGGGAAAAACAAATAAGAAAATTATTCTTTTAGGAATAGATGTACCCGCAGTTGTTAGAATAATAAACCTATTTTTTTAAGGAAAAAAATTACTACAATCAGAATCAGAAATGTATTTTTAATGTAAGGATGGCAAACACCACATAAAAACGTCAAAAACAAAAGAATATCAGTGATATACATGACAATTTACAAATAATAAAAAATATAGGTTATCAAGAATATCATATAGAGCAAACACGGGCCACCGGGCGCGGTGGACCAGAGGGGAGTAGCCATAGCGTTTATTACTGATGCAAAACAGTCTGTCATTTTCTGCGGGGGAAATACGTGTTACACACACACACTACAAAAATCGTCTATTACTACGAAACTCACACCTTGACTTTGACAAATACATAAACAATTTTACGCACACATTTAAACATCGAGGCGACAGGCATACGAACACTTGTGCTTGTACTTTAACAGAACGAAAGACTCTCTGGTGGTAGAGCTCCAGTAAAAAAAAAAAAAAAAAAATTAAAAATACTTTATTATTGAAACAGGTGTATACAATTTGGGTGTGGGAACTCTTCTTTTAAGTTGTGGTAACTTGTGTTAGAAGAATCCCCTCTCGGCTGTGGTGTTTCATAGTATTAAAAACTTAATTAAAATAACGAAAGCACTTAGATTACCTACATGTATCTAGTGCATTTTTATAACTACACAAATCAAAATATAACTTACTTAAATTATTACTAAGAAACTACTTTGACATTTTTTTCTTCTCAATTTAAAATTTATAGTTATTGAACAGAACGGCGACGGCGCTCGCGGGCGTAGGCACCACCGCATTACCTAATATACTTGCCGCTAAATGGTAGTGTTCAGCACTATCGTATTCCGGTCAGGTGGTAATGCACGGCCCAGTAATTTCCGGCACAGAGGTATAACACCTTAGGCCTCAGGAGTGGTAACGCATCTGCACTTTGATCTTGGTCTTTGTGTGGGTGTCTATAGGCTGCAGTCATCACTTAACATCAATGTGAACTGCATGCTTGTTTGCCACTTCTATTACATAAAAAAATAAGCTACTCCCCTCCGGTCCGCCGCGGAACGGCCGGTGGCCCGTGGCCCGTGTTGCTATATAATATTCCACAGGATAGGTTTTTGGTATGGGATAACACTGAATACGATAAAACCACAGTCACTGACCCTTTTCGATGCAAACTCAAGATATTTGCGGCGATACCTAAAACACATTTCAGGTTGTGGACACTAAGCCTTAATTTAAATTATTTGACCACCTGGTATGCCACTACGTAGACTTGAGACTTGACGAAAAATACTAAAATAATAAAATAAAATAAGCCAACCGAAAAATATTAAAATAATAAAATAAAATAAGCCAACTCTTACCATCCTATTAGTCAGGAGACAACCCGGTTAATCCCGCGCTGTGAGATGACCGTTTGATTCGAAGGGTCTCGAGTTCGATCCCCGCACCGGGACAAATATTTGTGTGGCCTACAGATATTTGTTTTGGGTCTGAGTGTTTGTGTATGTGTTGTGTGTGTACAACGGCACCCACGACACAGGTTTATACCTACTGTGGGGCTGTGAGTGTAAGCGTATTTTATTTATTACAAGCTGTGCCCACGAATTCGTCAGCGTTAGTATTTATGATTGTTCAGTATCTACCCGGATTCGGACGAAGTCGTGGGCGCAGCTAGTATAAAAGTAGCCTTAGTTACTCCATATAACATAAGCCATATCACATTTATATATGTACATTTATAACATAAGTCCCATCAAAATCGGTACCGCCGTTCCGAGATTAGCGGGGACAAGCAGACAGACAGACAAAAATTGTAAAAATTGTACATTTCTAGTAGAAATGTAAAATTTGTGAAAACGTTACACATTATTAACTAAAATGATTATTTAAAATCGAACCCGACGTTTCGGTTTAATATACGTGAGATAAATGCGCAAACTAGTTTTATTTCAATGAGTGTAGCTGGCGAAAACCTACGAACATAATATTATTGCTATTGCTCAGTAAAGTGAAACGTATTATAAAATTAAAAGTAAAAATAACATAAAGTTCACAGCGTTTGCGGTCGCATCTCAAAGAGACGTGGGTCAGAAAGCCAATGACAACTAGCTGGTCCGTAAAATATCTTAGATTTGTATCATTTTCGACATCTACAAGAAACGTAGTAATTATATGAAATCTACCGAAGGTACTAAAACTACTGGCACGGAATAAAACATTATAGCAAAAGATATAATAATGATAATGGTACTTTGACAGAGGGGAAAGCCTACATATGGCTACCCTCCTCCAGCACAGTGCAAATATGAACAGTGTGGAAACTACGTACAAAACCTTGAAACGTCACACTCACACAATCTTGCGCATCGACCAGGACTCTAAGCGGTTCTCGCAGTGCTGCAGTACTGAGTCACTCGCTACATCGAGCGTCGATGCGCATGTTTGTGTTACTGTGCCATTTCGAACGTTTTGTACGTAGTTTTCATACTGTTCATATTTGTACTGTGCCTCCGGTCCGCCGCGGCCGGTGGCCCGTGTTGCTCTATGTTATATTCCAATAGAGGTTTTACTGGTGGTAGAGCTCCAGTGACGGAGCTCGCGGGCGTAGGCACCACCGCATTACCTAATATACTTGCCGCTTAATGGTAGTGTTCAGCACTATCGTATTCCGGTCAGGTGGTAATGTACGGCCCTGTGATTTCCGGCACAGAGGCATAACACCTTAGGCCTCAGGAGTGGTAACGCATCTGCATTTTGACCTTGGTCTTGCTGCATGTGGGTGTCTGTAGGCTGCAGTCATCACTTAACATCAATGTGAACTGCATGCTTGTTTGCCACTTCCATAACATAATAATAAAAAAAAAAGTTGTCCTCAATTTGTCAAACAAAGAGTATGCACATCCAACGCACGCTACCTTACCCTCATAGATTTATTATCAACTTCTGGTATTATAAATCTATGCTTACCTTACGTACGGCCGCACATCATAAAACACAAACCTACTTACACACGCACACAGTCGCAATGTCATTGTGATGTAGCGTAACCTGCGGCTATACCTATATTAAAAATGCCTGAAATCGATTCGGTTATCGATTCTGAACAAACTACTCAAGTGTGTACGTCAATACGCTTAATAAATATCAGTAGGAAATACAAATATTTATCCCGGCGCGGGGATCGAACCCGCGACACTTCGAATCAAACACTCACCGCTGGACTAATCGGGTCGTCATTTGTGTTGGAACTATTAAAAAAAATAAGTCATTTATAGAATCGGTCATTTGTAGAATCGGTCATTTCTAGAATCAGTCATTTGTAGAATTGGTCATTTCGAGAATCAGTCATTTGTAGAATCGGTCATTTCGAGAATCAGTCATTTATAGAATTGTACATTTCAAGAATCGGTCATTTCTAGACTATGTAGTCATTTCGCGAATCAGTCATTCCTAGACTAAACCAGTAAAACGATATATCGAATTTGCAATATGCGTAACGTGACCATTTTTATCGGCACTCAAAATGGGACATTCTCAAAATTAACCTTCAAGGAACCAGGTGGGAAGAGGCTTTCTAACGAACGTCCAGCTATTACGCCCTTCTTTAATTATCTTAACGTATTGTTTTAAGTATCTTAGGTATCGCTAGCGATTGCTTTTGAGACTTTTATAAATTATTCAAAAAATATTAAAATTTCGGATTGCCGTGTACGTCCACAACTTAAGTCGGGTGCGCTAGTTTTTTGAACATTTTTGCTGAAATTACCTTTCACGGGATATTTTCACTTCCCAAAAGTGAAACTTCCTGCCTGGGACACCGGGACGGGGTGCATGGAAACGGGACGTATGCTCGGTCACGTTAAATATGCAGCGTAAAAGTGAGAATCAGTAAGTCAATTATCAGTCAGAGTCACAGTCAGTAATTCGAGTAAAGCGATGGCTACTTTCCCAGAACGTTTACAATGAAGTTTTGTAGGCAACCTGAAAGGCTGCGTTTTTGCACTGTTAGTCTATGAAATAAAACTATTTTTACGGATTTATCTCGCGTATATTAAACTAAAATGATTTTTAAAATCAACCCGACGTTTCGGTCGCTTTTCAGCTTCCGTGGTCCCGGGCAGACTGAGGTGACATTTGTCTGACAGAAGTTTGAAAAAATTATATGTAGCTACCTCCATCGATTTCGTAAACGCCTTGCGTAGCGTTCAGGATTAACACAATAATTACTTATGGTATCTTGAGGTCTTGCAGACTGCTGCGGCTGGGATTTAATCTTGCTAAGTATGGGATCCCATGATGTTGATAATCGCCATCCATCTTCTCTATTGAAATTTGGGTGTTTTTTAATTTCAATAGCCTCGCGTACCATTCGTGGAATGGGTTTGTGTTCTCTAGCGAGTATTTGAATTTTATCAAACCGGATGTAATGGTTTGGCTTATCCGCTATGTGTTCACAGACTGCAGACCTCCCTGTTCTTCGGTTTTTGACATCAGCAATGTGCTCTTTAACGCGGGTGGATACAGCTCTCTTCGTTTGACCAATATATGAGGTCCACAATCACAATCTAATTTATAAATGCCAGAATTTTGTAATGGAATATTACTTTTAATGGGTCTTAAATACTGATGAATCTTTATATATGGTTTGAAAACTGTTTTAATTGAATTCTTTTTTAAAATGTTGCTGATTTTATCTGTGACACCCTTAACGTAAGGTAGTATAGCTGGTTGTCGTTCTACTGTAGGTGGTTTCACGCGGCCTCTGTGACGGACGGGTGGTACATGGAGCTTGTTGTTATGCAGCACCTGGCGTAGGTACTTCAGCTCCCCCTGAAGATGGTGGTCGTCACAGATGCCTCGTGCTCTCTGAAATAGAGATGAGCCAACGGCAGATAAATGTGCCGGGTGATGGTGTGATTCACCATTAAGGTACCTATCAGTATGGGTAGACTTCCTAAACACAGTGTGACTGAGTGTGTTATTGGTTTTTCTAATTAATAAAGTATCTAAGAAGGCTAATTTATTGTCCTGTTCCAATTCCATAGTGAATTTGATTTTATGGTGTATGGAATTGAGATGTGAAAGAAAAACAGAAACATTATTGCTATCCAATATGGTGAATGTGTCATCTACATATCGTTTATAAATGCGAGGTGTTATGGTTGTAGTGCTCAGGGCTCTCTCCTCAAAGTCCTCCATGAATATATCGGCGACTATGGGAGAAACTGGGGAGCCCATGGCAACTCCGTCTATTTGTAGGTAGAATTCCCCATTCCACATTAGATAGCCAGATGTCAGGCACCATTCAAGTAGTTCTGCATATTGACGGGGCATATTGTGAGCGTCAATATGCAGAACTACTTGAATGGTGCCTGACATATGGCTATCTTTCACATCTCAATTCCATACACCATAAAATCAAATTCACTATGGAATTGGAACAGGACAATAAATTAGCCTTCTTAGATACTTTATTAATTAGAAAAACCAATAACACACTCAGTCACACTGTGTTTAGGAAGTCTACCCATACTGATAGGTACCTTAATGGTGAATCACACCATCACCCGGCACATTTATCTGCCGTTGGCTCATCTCTATTTCAGAGAGCACGAGGCATCTGTGACGACCACCATCTTCAGGGGGAGCTGAAGCACCTACGCCAGGTGCTGCATAACAACAAGCTCCATGTACCACCCGTCCGTCACAGAGGCCGCGTGAAACCACCTACAGTAGAACGACAACCGGCTATACTACCTTACGTTAAGGGTGTCACAGATAAAATCAGCAACATTTTAAAAAAGAATTCAATTAAAACAGTTTTCAAACCATATAAAAAGATTCATCAGTATTTAAGACCCATTAAAAGTAATATTCCATTACAAAATTCTGGCATTTATAAATTAGATTGTGATTGTGGACTCTCATATATTGGTCAAACGAAGAGAGCTGTATCCACCCGCGTTAAAGAGCACATTGCTGATGTCAAAAACCGAAGAACAGGGAGGTCTGCAGTCTGTGAACACATAGCGGATAAGCCAAACCATTACATCCGGTTTGATAAAATTCAAATACTCGCTAGAGAACACAAACCCATTCCACGAATGGTACGCGAGGCTATTGAAATTAAAAAACACCCAAATTTCAATAGAGAAGATGGATGGCGATTATCAACATCATGGGATCCCATACTTAGCAAGATTAAATCCCAGCCGCAGCAGTCTGCAAGACCTCAAGATACCATAAGTAATTATTGTGTTAATCCTGAACGCTACGCAAGGCGTTTACGAAATCGATGGAGGTAGCTACATATAATTTTTTCAAACTTCTGTCAGACAAATGTCACCTCAGTCTGCCCGGGACCACGGAAGCTGAAAAGCGACCGAAACGTCGGGTTGATTTTAAAAATCATTTTAGTTTAATATACGCGAGATAAATCCGTAAAAATAGTTTTATTTCAATGAGTGTAGCTCGCGAAAACCTAAGAACATATCACTGTTAGTCTATTTTACTATACACAGGCGTCAATCAAAACTGGCATCCAAAGAGTTCTTCAGGGCAAGGAGCGCGTTGGCAACTCCCCTGGTGTTGCAAATGTTCATAGGCGACGATGACCACGCACCATCACGTAGCCCGTCTGCTTGTCTGTCAACCTAATGACATAAAAAAACAGGCACTGTAATAAACTTAAATCAAACTAGCCACTATCTTTTCACAATTTAATGTACCCTACCTTTAGTAATGTACACATTACTGGTGGTAGAGCTCCAGTGACGGAGCTCGCGGGCGTAGGCACCACCGCATTACCTAAGATACTTGCCGCTAAGTGGTAGTATTAAGCCCTATCGCGTTCCGGTCAGGTGGTAATGTACGGCCCTGTAATTTCCGGCACAGAGGCATAACAGCTTAGGCCTCGGGAGTGGTAACGCTTCTGTATTTTGACCTTGGTCTTTGTGTGGGTGTCTATAGGCTGCAGTCATCACTTAACATCAATGTAAACTGCATGTTTGTTTGCCACTTCTATTACATAAAAAAAAAAAAAGAAAATAACACCTTGCTGCTCTTTAATGACTGTTATTTTATTATATTTACATATGTAAAGTAAATCCGTGATTGGATGTAAGATATATATATAAGTTAAATGTAAGTAGGTACCTGTAAGATCTGTGGATTTTGAAAATCAATAAAAAAAAAATGCAACCAACTTGCACATAAAATGCACCTAGAAAATTAAATAAACTAAGAGCACCACACGCCTCTTTCAAGGTTCCCGCCAAAACCCCCCTTTATAACGTTACACGTTGTATACATTTGTAGATATACAAAATACAAACACACTAAACAAAAATATTTGGTTGCGGATTCATATAAACCATTAACTGCCGTTAACTACATAAACAGAGTAACTAGTAAAAGACACGTAGCGCCAGTACCCTGGCTAGTTGTGGGGATCAGCGGTAATGGTTAGTGGCAGTTAAACACAGGGCAAGTGCGTCTAGTGTGCAGATAATGCTCGCACGGTACACTGTTGGCCAGGGTGTGTCAGACCATTGAGTCAATAAAAAAAAAAGAAATAACATACTTTGGCTAGTAACCATAAACTTAGAAAACTTAAGTTAAACAATAAGCTTCCGGTTAAATGGTAGAAATTAAACTTGCGGCTTTTCTCGCGTATACAACACTCCCAAACTTCTTACACCCGACGTTTCGGTCGCTTTCCAGCTACCGTGGTCACGGGCACAGTAGCTGGAAAGCGACCGAAACACACATACAATGTATGAAGCTCGCGAAATCCGACGAAAACGTTATTATGTGTTAGCAATCCTTTTCGGGCATACTGTCAAACTCCAAACTTCAAATATTTATTTCAAATTGTTCTACAAGGACACATTTGCATTATCAGTTTACAAGCTACGTTCAGTACTCAATAATTAATAATGCACATCGAGGCTACGAAAGAGATACTCGGCTAGTTTCGACTTCGTAGAGCGTTATCTCAGCTCCAAACTGCTTAAGCAAGCACTGATAGTCCACTTATGGTCAAAACTTGATCAAAATGTTCGACAAACGTCAAATAGGTAAGGTGCGAGAAAATAATGCTCTACACACCAGAAATAAGCCGAAGTGCAATATTTCTTGTTGGATACTGTATTGTGAATGCCTTAAAATAATAATTATTTATTATTCAATAGGTAAGTATAAATAATAATCAATTTACAAATGAAATTTAACCTTATCATCAAATCTTTCAATACCGTTATAGAAGAAAAAGAAAAATCTATTTGTCATAAACAGTCATTCACTTAGCAGAATTCCAAGTGCAAACACTTTTGAGAAGAACTCCGCTATCAAACAAACTAATAGTGTTGCTCTTTTTGTTCGTCGAGGTTGTATGTATGTATCTTCACGCCAGGTCCCTAACGGGGTAGGCAGAGAGTGTAGAGCGCCAGACAATCCCGGTTCTGACAAACCTCTCGTGCCTCGTCTACTTTCATCATTCTCTTCATACATGCACGCCGATTCCTAAGACTTTTGACCCCACCATCAGACAGAACTCGACCTATTTGGTCATGGTAGGTCAGCCTTGGTCTTCCTGGGCCTCTGCAACCATCCACATTCGCATTGTATATCTGTTTAGTCATTCGCTCATTCGACATTCTTTCTATATGCCCGAACCATCGGAGCATGCCTTTTCGTCGAGGTTGTCACAGTATATTCTGTCTAACGAAAAATATCTCAGTCCATGGAGTCATCAACCGTAGCAGTAGTAACACGCTACCAATGGGTAGTCTAGGTACGCCACTAACCGAAAAATACTTTTATTTACAGAAAAGTGCAGTTATAAAAAAAAATATTGAAAAAGCTAAAGTTCAAACACATTGTACTAATATCAGTGTCCGCGGGTGTACGAGCTAATTAGACGCTCTCAACTCAGTCTACAGTTGAGCAAACTTCTATCGACACTGGTTTCTGACTGCCGATTGAAGAAACGGCATGATGTCTATGTTTTGCAATTTTAAGGATGCTGTGGCTTTTATAGTCCTATGACGAAGCTGTGTCAGGAGTAAACAAAAAGTTGGATTTGACAAAGTACAAAAAACACTCAAATTTTAATTAAGAAGATGGATGGCGATTATCTACACTACATCATGGGATCCTATACGTTACTTCACGCCTGTAATCCCCGAAGGAGTAGGCAGAGGTGAATGCATGCATTCAAGCATACATGCCAACATTTGCCGGTTACATTTTTGGCCCATGTAACAGATGGCGAGCCTGTTGACATCTCCGGGCACATTACCAAACTTCAAGGTAGTGGGTGATTTCCAGAAAATGGAGAAATCCAAATAGAACCAGACATAAACGACTTTACACTATTATCTCTAATAACCCCCTACCCGGGAATCGAAACCAGGACCTCAGCGTAGTAGTGGCCACCACTAGGCTACCGAGGCAGATGGGATCCTATACTTTGTAAAATTAAATTCCAGTTGCAGCAGTCTGCAAGACCTTAAGATACCGTAAGTTAATTTTGCGTTAATCCTGAACGCTACGCAAGACGTTTACGAAATCGAGTTAGCTACATATATTATAATTTTTCAAACTGCTGTCAGACTTATGTCATTCAGTCTGCCCGGGACCACGGAAGCTGAAAAGCGACCGAAACGTCGAGTTGATTTTAAAAATAATTTTAGTTTAATATACGAGCGATAAATCAGAAAAAATAGCATTATTTCAATGAGTGTAACTTGCGAGCGCGATGCGATGAGTGTAATGGCAACATTATACCTACGTCCCACTGCTGGCCACGAGTTCTCCCCTTTTTGGGGGGAAGCCTGGAGCTTACTCCACCGCGCTGCTCCAATGCGGATTGCTAGAGATACGGGTTAGTGGCCGACCCCCTGTCATGGACCATGCGCGCTTCCGAGTTATTTACTAAGTTATTATTTTCTAAGTTATTTACAAAAAAAAACTAAAAAAAACAGTCGTCTTCATATTGCCGAAATTACCAAACCTAAAATAAAAAAAAAAACATAATAGTCCTTTACCTGTAAATTACAGGAAAACCATTAAGAAGTATCTTGTTTACAAATAACTCAATTGTTCCGAAAGTTCTGCGTCCAAGTCCGTCTCGCTATTGACCAGTTTTTTTTTTTCATGCGAACATGAGTTGAAGTTACAAATACCTACAGCCACGTCTGTTTCTGACCAAATAAAGTTTAAAAACTTAAACACTAAAAGTTTCTTGAAAGTTTGTTCAAAATTACGAGTATAAGCTTGTCTAAATTTTATGAAATTCTATCTTGAGGTTTTTCTTGAGGGATGTTAATTGAATTGGTACTATAGGTAGGTTTCTACTTGTAGTAGCACTACAGTGACGGAGCTTGCAGGCGGCACTAACGAATTACCACTTTATACGTTCCGCGCTATCGTGTTCCGAACATGTGGTAATGTAACGCCCTGCACTATTCGAAAAAAAGGCACAACTTTAATCTGAAGAGTGATGTCACATCTTGCAGTGGCCGCAGTGTATTTCGGAACATAGTCTAAATAAATTACAGCACCCAGCAAATTATTACACATCGAATAGCATCGAACCTACGAAAGAGACAATCGGTTAGTTTCGACTTCGTAAAGCGTTATCAGAATAAGAGTTTTTACTAGTGATAGAGCTCCAGTGACGGAGCTCGCGGGCGTAGGCGCCACCACGTTACCTAATTTACTTGCCGCTAAATGGTAGTGTTCAGCACTATCGTGTTCCGGTCGGGTGGTAATGTACGGCCCTGTAATTTCCGGCACAGAGGCATAACACCTTAGGCCTCAGGAGTGGTATCGCATCTGCATTTTGACCTTGGTCTTCGTGTGGGTGTCTATAGGCTGCAGTCATCACTTAACATCAATGTGAACTGCATGCTTGTTTGCCACTTCCATTACATAAAAAAGCACTGATAATTTGGTATTGGTCAAAACTTAAACAAATTGTCCACTAACGTCACATAGGTAAGGTGCGAAAGAGATAGTCTCCTTCCTAACTAGGAACAATAACGAAGGGGAATATTTGTTGTTGGATACTGTAAAATAAATATTACACACACTAACATGCGCTTGACACTCAATAAATCCAAAAATAGCCCAAATTTTATTAAAATATTAAAAGAGTATCTCCTCAAAAACTGTTTCTACAAACTATCAGAATATTTTGAAAACACTGATGACTGGCTAAAAATATAAATATATAAATGCTTAAAAATGAATCGTTTTGCTCTCACTGCATTAAATGGATTGCAATACCCAAATAGGGTTCATTTGTGACATTCTAACAAGAATGTTATATACCCCCATTATAATTATTGTAATTACCTACTGTAACAAATGAAAGCAATAAATATTGAGTATTGAGTATTGAGTAAATTACGTTCACATTTTTATTGTCAAAATGTCAAAACATATGACTGTGTACCGGTCTGAGGTAAAACGGTGTAAAAGTGGTTCGTTATAATAGAATTTAAGACATTTCATATATTGCGCTCGAATTTTGGGTGATCACTAGTTTACTTAATTACCTCACAGTTGATTTTTTCTTATGAAAACTGTTAATTCTCAACATAGAGCAACACCGGAGGGGAGTAGCCATATGCAGGCTCTCCCCTCTGTCAAAGTACAAGCCCAAATCGGCCTATACCTGTCGCCTAGATGTTTAAATGTGTGCGTGAAATTGTTTCTGTATTTTGTTAAAGTCAAGGTATAAGTTTCGTAGTAATAGACGATTTTTGTAGTGTGCGTGTGTATCGCACGCATTTCCCCCCGCAAAAAATGACAGACTGTTTTGCATCGGTAATACAGGCTATGCTACTGGGTCTTGGGGCGTTTCGGTCCGCTCGTGTTTCGTCCCGCGGACCGAAACGCCTAACAATGCCTTCTGAATGGGTCTTTTCAGTCCGCGGGACGAATCGCCCCATATGTATTATGGGGCGATTCGTCCCAATATGAATACCTGTTTTGAAAGATTGAAGTACAGTTGGTTACAAAAAAATTGAGAAATAAATAAAAGGCAATGTAATATAATAAAATTTAGATTTATTTATATTACCTACACATAAATCAACTTAAACAAATAAATCACATAAATCAAATTAAATATATAACACACACACACACACACACACACACACACACACACACACACACACACACACACACACACACACACACACACACACACACACACACACACACACACTATCACAAACACACACACACACACACACACACACATACACACAGAACATTAATCATATGTAGTATATTATCAATCACTTAAAAAAACTCAAATAATTGGTGAACGAAAGTTTTTTTTTTTGTATTCGACTGTAGATGACAACATAATTGGACCAAATCTACCCATTTAAGAACTCTTCGGCGATTCGGTCCATTTTCCATTTGTGGGCCGAATAGCCACATGAATAAAATGCTTATAGGCGTTCCGGTCCGCGGGACGAAACACGAGCGGACCGAAACGCCCCGTAGACCCATGCTACTCCCCTCCGGTCCGCCGCGACCGGTGGGCCGCGTTGCTCTATGATTCTCAAAATTAAAGTCAATGCACTGCAAGTCGGAAAACGAAAACCTAGTGAACTTGTTCTTAAAAAAAAGAAGTTGCGCCATTATAAATTAGGATTCAGCAGATAACAATTTATACGGAGGGTTCTGCAATGTTCGTATAACACAATTGTGC
Source organism: Macrosoma leucophasiata (assembly GCA_036365455.1). NCBI lineage: Eukaryota > Metazoa > Arthropoda > Insecta > Lepidoptera > Hedylidae > Macrosoma > Macrosoma leucophasiata. The sequence continues at coordinate 4,058,667 of JAWQUS010000022.1, read as the reverse complement.
ACGACGCTCTGAATTACAAGTTCCGTAGGGTTAAGGGCACGTAGACACGCTACGCGCGTTTCCATGGTACCTTCACGGCAAATGCAGTTTGGATATTGAGAAGTTAATATTCGACTAAGAAACGTGGTCGCTCACTATGGGGCTCATAAGAAGGCTCAAGGTTACTCAGAGAGCAATGGAGCGAGCTATGCTTGGAGTTTCTCTGCGAGATCGAATCAGATATGAGGAGATCCGCATGAGAACCAAAGTCACCGACATAGCTCACCGAATAGCGAGACTCAAGTGGCATAGGGCAGGGCACATAGCTCGACGAACTGACAGCCGTTGGGGCAGAGCGGTTCTCGAGTGGCGACCGCGTACCGGAAAGCGAAGCGTGGGCAGGCCTCCCACAAGATGGACCGACGACCTGGTGAAGGTCGCGGGCAATCGCTGGATGAGGGCGGCCCAGGAGCGTCCGTTGTGGTATTCTTTGGAAAAGGCCTTTGTTCAGCAGCGCACGTCTTTTGGCTGAAATGATGATGATGATGAATATTCGACTAATTTGGAACAGCGGTGTGTGACAACCATTAAAACCGGGGGTAACAGGTTTGATCCCCGTACCGGGACAAATATTTGTACGGCCTGTAGAAATTTTATTCGTTTCTGGGTGTTTGTGTATGTCTTGTGTGTGTGACTGTGTACAACAGCACACACGATACAGGTTTTTACCCAGTGTGAAGCTGTGAGATTAAGCCATTTTTTTAATAATGTTTTTTCAAACCTCTAGTCTCTAAGTAACAGTTCTAAAATAAAAAGATTTAACATACTCGGTCCCTTACGGGGCATAGAAAGGGGGACGCCAAATATTCGGTGATGTTGTGATTGTGGAATTACACAAATCGGCTTACATACAATTGTAGGACATCATGACGATGCCGCACAATACAGTAATACACCGCATACGCGAGAGATACGTTAAAAAAAAAGTCGCGTTAACTGAAATTCGCGTATAACGAGGTTTATGATTAAACATAATCAAATATTATCACAAAAAATACAAATCATTTTAATCAATCACTTTAATTCTAGGAACACTTTATGCAATACATACTCTTATTTTTTACGGAAAAATACATCTATTGTCTTTTGGGTAAAGTTAAGTTTACGGTCTTGTAACAAACGAAACGAACGAGGAAATCCCCGTAGAATAAAGTCGAAGGACTGGAAATTCCCGATTCTTCAAGGAGAATATACAGAGGAAGCGGAGATCCCGCGACCATAGAGAAGTTGATGACTACATTATATTTATACACACTCTTTCGCGTAATTCGAGACATTTGAGCGCGAAATTTGCATCCGCGTTATAGTGAAACCGTGTACAACGGGGTCGCGTAAAGCGGGGTATTAATCGCCTGTGTGAGTTGAATAGCGAAATTAAAACGTTTAAAATTGTTTTCCTTATTACTTTTTTTGTACAAAGTTGTAAAAGTATTCGAAACTTACATAAATATCGTGATACATCAAGTAAACTCCTTTACCTTCGAAGTTATAGTTTTTTTAATAAAAAATAAATAGTTTCGAAGTTTTTAAGAAAATACTGATAAATTTTTCCATTTATCATTCCCCTTCCCCCGCACTTATTTCTAAGCAACAATATTATGAGAACTTAAGATTCAATTGTTTTTTTTTATGGTAAAGAAAAGACTAAATGCTCTAATACATAGTAGTAGATAATACTCTAATACATAAAAAAAAAACAATTGAACTTTCAAATGTCGTGTCGTGTAATAAAATGGAGACGGACCATCGCTCGCGTCTTATCGATCGTGGCTCCGGAGAAAACAAATTAACGTGGACCAACACTGCGACAGATTCCAATGGCGGCCTGTGGCTAAGCTCCTATGGTAGAGCTCGAGTGTACAACATTGAATGATAAGAAGAAAAGAAACAAAATACATTATTTTTCGCGAACGCCTGAAGAACAAATACAACTACTTATATACAAAGACTTCTACTGGTGGTGGAGCTGCAGTGATGGAACTCGAGGGCGTAGACACCTCTTCACCAAATCTACTTGCCCATAAATAGCTATTTTTTCAAATTCAAAAGTGTCATTTTATTCGTCATTATGAACAACTATGAAATCGAGAAAAAAAATCTGCTGCACCATACATTGGGTCGCTTGACGAGGAACATTTTGTACGGAGCAGCTGATATTTTGTTCATGACCTCTTTAAAGGAGATGTTGTGAGCTCGGCTCTGTTTCGTACACTACCTCAAAAAATGGGTAAATTAAAGAAGAATCCGAAAAAAATACAATTAATTATATCAAGAATATATTTTAGAGTTACAACCACATTTAATTCGAACGATTTTATTATAAAACGTCACCGGCGAGTCATGGGTGTTTGCATGTATGATTGAATGCATGCATTTTACCTCTGCCTACCCCTTCGGGGATTACAGGCGTGAAGTTAAGATTTTATCATTTTCAACCATGTTCAACATGACGGCGATACATCCTACGCTTGGGATAGTACTTATGTAGATAAAAAAAAATTAAAGCTATCTGCATCGAATCGATCAATTTAAAGAAGTTCCGATGAATTTCTTTAAATTGTAAATCGATTAGTATCGATTATTAGTGGCATCTGTCAATATGACATTGCCCGCCATATTTGCCACGTTGGTTTTGAGTCGCGATTTTAACAGCAAATAATGTTTTCTAACTGCAAACAAAGCTAAATAAGTGAAAATATGCAGTAAAAAACAATTTTATATCGATTTTGCCTGTTAATGATATTGTGTACAATATATGGCCGGAGGTCCATACATTTTTGAAACATCTCCTTTGGAAAGTGACTAAAAAGTTACCATGAATAACAGTAACATTGTAGAGTTTATAGAATGGTACATGTATAGAATATACATTCTATAAACTCCACAGAAGTTGGTAATTCTTGAAGAAGGATTAATAACCAAACGTATGAGAACATTCTTACCAATGGATGATGATAAAACTCTTTCCTTACCTGAAAAAAAAAGCAATAAGTTTTATTATCCAGAAGTTAAAACCAGTAGGAATCGGCGTGCACGTATGAAGAGAATGATGAAAGTAGATGAGGTCCGAGAGGTATGTCAGGACCGGGATATCTGGCGCTCTACACTCTCTGCCTAGCCCGGGACTTGGCGTGAAGATAAATAAATACATTACGACCATTAAAATAAAAATAATACTATATATACCACAGTTAATACTACAAATATTATAGTACAGTGTATACCAAACATTGTTCTGACCGGTGGCCCGGTCGCGGCGGGCGCGGGTCCGCGGTTGCTCTATGATTAAAATACATCTACCCATTGAGCAACATGGGTCACCGGCCGCGGCGGACTGGAGGGGAGTAGCAAAATCCAGGCTTTCCCCTCTGTCAAAGTACAAGCCCAAATGAGCCTATACCTGTCGCCTAGATGTTTAAATGTGTGCGTGAAATTGTTTCTGTATTTTGTTAAAGTCAAAGTGAGTATCGTAGTAATAGACGATTTTTGTAGTGTGCGTGTGTGTCGCACGCATTTCCCCCCGCAAAAAAATGACAAGACTGTTTTGCATCGGTAATAAGCGCTATGGCTACTCCCCTCCGGTGTGCCCTATGACATCTACCAAACGAAACGAAAAAAAACCAACAACACGATAATTATAACATAACTAAATACAAAAACTAATCAGTAATCAACAAAACAAACCCCCAATAGGCTGTGCACCGGAAGTGTTGTGACGTCATCGACGGAGCCATTTCCGGTAGCCATTATCGAATCGCAACGCCGGGAAATTGTTCCGCACGTCCCAAGGCAACCAGGGCCTTCTGGGATGGGGAATAGGAAACTGGGATAGGTGCTGGGATTGTAACACTGCCTTCATTTTGATGGACGGATAGTTTAAACCAGTGATTCCCAAAGTGGTCCATATAGACCCCCTGGAGTCGATGGGGTCTACGTATATGCGTAAATAAAAATGGGATATATGGGAAAGTGATATAAATGTTAGCAAGGGAGTCCACCGAAACCAGAAAAAAATTAAAAGGGGTCTACAAGACAAATCGGGCAGGACTTCAGTAGCTCAACTGGAAGAGCGGCTGGACTAGATTCCCAGTAGGCCGAGAGTTCGAGTCTCGCCTGAAGTCAAATTTTTCTTTCCATTTTTCTTTAAATAAAATATATTTCACAAGCATGTGTTAATGCGAAATAATATAAAACAATTATTAAGGGTAAAAGCGACTTCTTTACGATATTCAATTAACTGCAAAGTCTTATTACATCGGTTGCCTAAATAGCATAGTTGGCAATAGATGGCGCTGCTGCTACCATAAAGCAATGCAATAAATGTGAAGGAAAGATTTGACAAATCGGGCAGGACTTCAGTAGCTCAATTGGAAGAGCGGCTGGACTAGATTCCCAGTAGGCCGCGAGTTCGAATCTCGCCTGAAGTCAAATTTTTCTTTCCATTTTTCTTAAAATAAAATATATTTCACAAGCATGTGTTAATGCGAAATAATATAAAACAATTATTAAGGGTAAAAGCGACTTTTTTACGATATTCAATTAACTGCAAAGTCTATTATATCGGTTGCCTAACTAGCATAGTTGGCAATAGATGGCGCTGCTGCTACCATAAAGCAATGCAATAGATGTGAAGGAAAGATTTGACAAATCGGCCAGGGCTTCAGTAGCTCAATTGGAAGAGCGGCTGGACTAGATTCCCAGTAGGCCGCGAGTTCGAGTCTCGCCTGAAGTCAAATTTTTCTTTCCATTTTTCTTTAAATAAAATATATTACACAAGCATGTGTTAATGCGAAATAATATAAAACAAATATCAATCAACCCTACAAACCGAAACCAATGTTCACACCTCAAAAACCTTTTACATAGCACAGCCACTTATGTTTCCGAGCTTGCACATCAAGTGCCAATCAACACCGCTGCTTGGGGGATGAACTTTCATTATAGACGAATTTAAATAACGCACCCCAGTCTCAAGTTATTTTAAAACTTCCGTTCCGGTCGCCGCATTCGACCCCGTTTTGATATTAAAATGCTTTCTTGTTGGCATTGCCTTTTCTGTAATTAGCAAAGTGCAAAAAACGTATTTTGAGTTGAGTTGGGATTTAATACTGAAGAAGTTGTAAATCGATAGGGAAATGGATGGATGTGGAATAATTTAGTTACGTAAAAGACCTTGTGTTTGAGACTGAATAAGGAATCAATCAGTATAAAGCCCTATACGATCAATTTTTATGTCCGCGTAATAACTATCACACAGACATAACATCTAAGGTCTCAGGCGTGGTAACGCATCTGCATTTTGACCCCTGGTCTTTTTGTGGGTGTCTGTCTATAAGCTGCAGTTATCACTTAACAATAAAGTGAACTGCATGCTTGTTTGCCATCTATGTAACATAAAAAAAATAGAAAAATTTCAAAGATTTAATATGTATTGACATAACGTACATATTTTTAACTACTTTGAGGGAATTAAACCTGGTTTTACTGGTGGTAGAGTTCCAGTGAAGGAGCTGCCGCCAAATAGCAGCGTTCAGCACTATCATATTCCGGTGAGATGGCAATGTATAGAAATAGAAATAGAAAATATTTTTATTTCGAATAGATCTTTACAGATACTTTCAAAACGTCAATAAATCATAAACTACCTAGAGCGAATAACCATTACAAATAGTAAAAGCAAAATCATATATTAACAGTAAATTAAAAATTAAAATTTAAACTATATGGTTAAAACATAATAATCATAAAATTTTTCAATTCCTTCAATGATAATAAATGAAGAAAAAGAAAAACTTATTCGTCAAAATCAATGTTATTCACTTAGCAGAGTTCCAAGTGCAGTCACTACTGAGAAGAACTCCGCTACCCAACAAACTCAGTAAGAGCTCTTTTAAATGAGAGCTTAAATCTAGTACAGATTATCGTGAAAAATCAAATGTCAACGTCCATAGCATAGATGCAAATATAGATATAGACCCGTAATAACTATCACAGAGACATAAGAACTTCGGTCTCAGGGATGGCATCTGCATTTGACCTCTGGTTTATGTGTAAATGTCTATAGGTTGCAGTCATCACTTAACATCCATAGAAACTGCATGCTTGTTTACCATCATTTCATAAAAAGAAACCCTACTAACCTCTCACACTTGACAGGTTTTTCTATCATTTTAACGACAGCCATTATTCTCCACACGATATATCTGTCTTTTAAAGATATAAAAAAAAACCTACGAGAGCATTAAAAGCCCCAGTAATTTCATCCATAAAGTGCCGCGAAATATTGAAGTTATTACATTGAAATAGACATACGAGGAAATAGGTTTTTTATGGGCATGACCTAAATGTGGAACTATTTTTTTTTTATTTGGAACCTTTATCTATTTTTATGTCCCGTATGTAAGGTAATACGATGGACATATTTCATACAATAATTCACATTTATGCTTCAGGGAAGTAATAAAACATGCGCAAGTAATGTACAGTTTTATTTGAAAAGATTAATAACATTTTATGTACCTACGTAATGAAAGTGGCTAAGCAGCATTTTTTTTGTCTAAGGGTTGACAGACAAGCCGGTAGAACACCTGACGGAAAGAGGTCGGAAGGTGGTATGAACATTTGCATCATCAGAGTCACCAACGCGCTGTCAGCCCTGAAGGACTCTTTTGACGCCAGTTTTGAAGAACCTAACATTGTAGCGCTGAGGGATAACCATGCAGTTCACATTGATGATAAGTGAAGACTACATCGTATAGACATCTAAACACAAACCAAAAGTCAATATGCAAATTGACAGAACGGCTGCTTATCACAGGGCCATACATTCCACTCCATTTTATCGGAACGCGATAGTGTTGGAGACTACCATTTTGCGGCAGGTAGATTTGGTAATGCGGTGGTGCCTACGACCTTGAACTCCGACTCTGGAGCTAAATACTCTATTTTCTTTCTTTCACCGACAATCAACTCTATTAGTCGCAGTCGAGATATTTAAAAATTACACATGAAAAAGGGTCAAATGCGTGAACCTTACCGTCAATACAGACGCAGACCCTCAAAAGATAACTACAAAACTCATCCCGCCGGTTTGTCTGTCGGTCCGTCATAATCGAATGATCGGATCCGGCCAATCGAGAAATACGTTCGTAATTCAATATCGATATTCGTTTAGACCGTTTGTTTTTGGGCGATACGTTTTTACTTACGTTAGACTGGACTTTATTGGCTTTTTGGGCACTTCTCAAGAAACTAAAGTAGCGATACCATGGTTGAGAATGAACGTTTGTTCACGCCTGTTTATGCGAAAGGTAGGCAGAATTAAATGAATTCATAAGAAGTCTCGACCAAATAGGTCGAGTTCTGTTACACTGAACACTACCATTTAGCGGCAAGTATAGGTCGCGCCACGTAAAAAGAACGCTGGAAGAAAGTAGAAGGGATGTGTTCGCGCATCGGTACACTCGCGCACGAAAGTACTAGCCCTATTGGTTTATTTTTGATCTAGCTTTCGCTTGCGGTTTCGTGTATTGGTAGGCAGATTGAAAACGCCGCACCTCATACCACCAAATAGATCGATAAATCGTCTACTGTGCAGCTTGACCGCCAGCGTTCTTTTTTCCTGGCGCGACCTATATATTAGGTAATGCGGTGCTGCCTGCGCCCGCGAGCACCGTCACTGGAGCTCTACCAACAGTAAAAAGAATATGAAGAGAATGATGAAGGTAGATGAGGCACGAGAAGTATGTCAGTGTATGACCCCGTAATAACTATCACAGAGACATAAGCACTAAGGTCTCAGGGGTGGTAATGTATGACCCCGTAATAACTATCACAGAGACATAAGCACTAAGGTCTCAGGGGTGGTAACGCATCTGCATTTTGACTTTCGTCTTAGTGTGAGTGTCCATAGGCTGCAGTCATCACTTAACATCAATGTGAACTGCATGCTTGTTTGCCACATCCATTACATAAAAAAAATCTTTATGGACCTACTCCACGCCCTTTATCTATCTAGCCAGTAAGTCAGAGGTTCCAAATGCCAGACATGTCCATGTAAAGTAGACGTTCCAAATTGTATGGAGCTTGGGTCTGCACCTTGTACGCTCGCTATATTGAGAGAAGAAGCATAAAATACTAAATCATGTTCAGCTTTTCAAATCGTTTTACCTTCAATTAATTGTCGTAAGTATATTTCAAAAACAAGAATGTCATAGTAGCAATATGGTGACATATTGTTGTCATACAACGGCCCTGTAATTTATGGCACAGAGACATAACACTTTAGGCATCAGAAGTGGTAACGCATCTGCATTTTGACCTCTGGTCTTTCTGTGGGTGTCTCTATAGACATTTACAGAAAGACCAGAAAGACAAAACCAGCTGCCTATGCAGCAGTCATCACTTAACATCAATGTGAATTGCATGCTTGCTTGCCATTTAGATTACACAAAAAAAAATTACATTTCAAATACAAATATATCCGATAAAAAAACAACGATTCCATTTATTTTTTGAGTATATTTCCACGACTCTACGTATTTTTTTCTATCTTTTGATATAGTGTACAACGTGGCCGAACGTGGTACTTGTCGTTTAAATATATATGTATGTATGTATCTTCACGCCAGGTCCCTAACGGGGAAGGCAGAGAGTGTAGAGCGCCAGATATCCCGGTTCTGCCAACCTCTCGTGCCTCGTCTACCTTCATCATTCTCTTCATACATGCACGCCGATTCCTAAGACTTATGATCCCACCATCAGACAGAACTCGTTTAAATACATTTCCTATATCGCATATGTGTAAATATGTCGCTGCTCCAATTGCACTTTCCTAACTATAGAGCAACACGGGGCACCGGCCGCGGTGGACCGGAGGGGAGTAGCCATATGCAGGCTTTCCCATCCGTCGAAGTACAAGCACAAGTGTTCCTGTGCCAGTCGCCTAGATGTTGATATAAATGTCTGCCTGAAATTGTTTATGTATTTTTTTGAAGTCAAGGTGCGAGTTTCGTCGTAATGGACGATTTTTGCAGTGTGTGTGTCACACGTATTTCCCCCGGCAAAAAATGACAGACAATTTTGCATCGGTAATAAATGCTAGGGCTACTCCGTACCGGTCCGCCGCGGCCGGTGGCCCGTGTTGCTCTATGTTGCCAGCAATCGAATGACGCCAAATGAACTGATCATACTCGTAACTCGGTTACTGTGACTGCTGACTATATATGCATACTGAATATATATGGATACCTACTATATATGGTGGGGTCAAAAGTCTTAGGAATCGGCGTGCATGTATGAAGAGAATGATGAAGGTAGACGAGGCACGAGAGGTTTGTCAGAACCGGGATGTCTGGCGCTCTACACTCTCTGCCTACCCCGTTAGGGACCTGGCGTGAAGATACATACATACATACTATATATGCATTTCGTATGCTTTATCTATTTAAGGATAGAGATATGTAACTTCACGCCCATCATCCCCGAACGGCAAAAGCAAATGCATGTAATCAAACATACATCCAAACACACACGATTCGCACGTTGCTGTGTCCCATGTAATAGATAAGTGAGCCTATTGACATCTCCGGGCACATTACCAAACTTACAAACACTGAAAATTCCAGAAAATGGAATAATTTCCACGTTTAACTTCTCGATCCGGTATTCGAATCCGATTATGCATTCTTATACGTTATACATTTTCGATACTTCAGTTAATTGTTTTTTTTTATGTAAGAACTAGCTGTGCCCGCAACTTTGTTCGCGTGGAATAGTGACTTTGGAACTTTGGGCAGGGCTTTTGGATATAACTTTTGGTTAATTTTGGATCATAAACACTTTTGGGTAGTTAAAAATTACTTTACAGTAATGCTTCTCTGTTTCTACTGGTGGTAGAGCTCCAGTGAGGGAGCTCGAGGGCGTAGGCACCACCGCATTACCTAATATACTTGCCGCTAAATGGTAGTGTTCAGCACTATCGTGTTCCGGTCAGGTGGTAATGTACGGCTCTGTAATTTCCGGCACAGAGGCATAACACCTAATGCCTCAGGAGTGGCAGCGCATCAGCATTTTGACGTCTGGTCATTGTGTGGGTGTCTATAGGCTGCAGTCATCACTTAACATCAATGTGAACTGCACGCTTGTTTGTCACTTTTATTACATAAAAAAAAAAAAAAAAAAAAACAAAAACGATTTCAGACGTATGGCCATCGGGGATAAAAGCACACAGGCTGCTAACATCCCCTGGTATTTATTTTTTAAATACTTTCAATGTACAGAATTTACACTTCTACAGTTTAATTATAAGTATAGAAGAGGCAAACAAGCATGCAGCTAACATGGATGTTAATGACTGCAGCCTATAGACATCTACACAAAAACCTGAGATCAAAATGCAGATGCACTGCCACTCCTGAGACCTTATTTGTTATGTATCTGTGGTTGTTATTACGGGGCCATACTTTACCATCTAACCGGAACACGTTAGTTCTGAACACTACCATTTGGCGGCAGATATATTAGGTAATGCGGTGGACTAACTAAACATCATCCCTCGCATCACCCCCCTTATCATTGTAATGTTGTTGAGATTTATGTAGGAAGAGAGGCTGCCTGCAAGAGGTGATACGGTAATTACAAATAACCCTGTCTAATTGAATTAAAAAAAAAAAAATACGCTTACACTCACAGCCCCACAGTAGGTATAAACCTGTGTCGTGGGTGCCGTTGTACACATACAACACATACACAAACACCCAGACCCGAAAGAAATATCTGTAGGCCATACAAATATTAGTTCCGGTGCGGGGATCGAACCCGCGACCCTTCGAATCAAACGGTGGTTTCGCACCGCTGGACTAACCGGGTCGTCAATTGCTAAATAGTTATAAGTTACTAGCTGACCCGGCAAACTTCATATTGCCTCACAATGAAATAATGTGTCAAAGGTTTGATAGATACGGACTATTTGTATAGGAAAATGAAATTGTGGTTTTCCTATTTCTACCCTTCAATTTCTTCATATTTTTTACCTTCTAAACCTCCCCTGGACTTCCAAAAAATCATTCAAAACCAAAATTAGCCAAATCGTTACAGCCGTTCTCCAGTTTTAGCGAGACTACCGAACAGCAATTGTTTTTTATATAAATAGATAATGAAAGGCACAAAATAGATTTAAATGATAAAATATCCAGCGCCGAATATATACCATAGCTCTGCCACTTGAGCTTTACCACTCAGCTGTCACTAACAGTATTATTACTACGGCCACAAGCGACACTATTTCTGACAATGAATTCATAATCACGGTTGTTTTTTTTAATAATCAAAAGTCCTTTCATTCCGATGTTTTTTTTTAAATCACCCCTCAAATAGAATCCGGCCCTAAACGAAATTGTGGGTCCATTGTTGTATTATAAGGTCATTATATAGATGCACTCAAGTGTTATTTCATTATACTTTATCATTTTAAAATGTGTGGGGGATAGATTTAATCTGTGGCGTTATTGATGAAATAGAAATAGAAAATATTTTTATTTCGAATAGATCTTTACAGATACTTTCAAAACGTCAATAAATCATAAAAAACCTACAGTGAATAACCATTACATATAGTAAAAGCAAAATCATATATTAATAGTAAATTAAAAATTAGAATTTAAACAACTTGGTTAAAACATAATAATCACAATTTTTTTCAATTCCTTCAATGATGATAAATGAAGAAAAAGAAAAACTTATTCGTCAAGATCAAAGTTATTCACTTAGCAGAGTTCCTTAGAAAATAAATAATACTTATAATGTAATGTTTGAAATGCGTTTTTTTATGTAAAGAACGTGGCAAACAAGCATGCAGTTCACATTGATGTTAAGTGATGACTGCAGCCTATGGACACCCGCACAGAGACCAGAGATCAAAATGCAGATGCGTTGCCAACCCCGAGAGCTCAGATGTTATGTCTCTGTGATACTCGTAGTTATTACGGGGCCAAACATTACCATCTAACTAGAACACGATAGTGCTGACCACCACCGTTTGGCAGATAGATTAGGTATTTACCTGATCTATACCGGTGGTGCCTACGCTCTCGAATCTCTATAATAGAACTCTACCACAAATGAAAAAAAAACCGGTCAAGTGCGTATCGGGCCAAGCGCAGTGTAGGGTTCAGTAGAAAAATATACAGAAAATTTTTTTTTTTCTTTAGATTTGTTTTAAAAATTTCGAGTATTACATTTGGTTGATTACTCGCAAACTTGTAAAGCCAACGTAGGTGTGATAGTTTTCCTTTTAAATTCGTTATAATATGTAGCTACTATTGCCGTAACGTTTGAATTTCTAACAACAACCGTTTAGTTGGTAGAGGACACACTTTACTCTAACGAATATTGGCACTTTAAAGCGTAATAAGTCACGAACAGTTAACTAAATCGAAAAATGATGTTTGCAAACCCCTAACATTTTTGAAAGACATACTGGACGGACGGACGGACGAACGGATAGACAGACAGCAAAGACTTTACTTTCAGCAAAGTCCGCTTAGAACTGTCAAAACTCGTACTTTACAGACAGTTCTAACTCGTACTTTGCTCAAAGTAAAGTCGTAGTGCGGTCTGTGAATCTCACCCTAAGTCTAAACTTCGTCTTGGGTAAGGGGTACTTTTAGGAGGGGAGGGGGACGACGATAAGCGGTGCAGACTCTGTGTCTACTTCGTAAGCGACTAGGCACAAACAGGAAGCGCTTGTTTAAACTAAAAAAAGTCTAACTACAAAGTTAATTAAACAATTCTGTTTTACTATTTACCTGGGATTTAATAAACGCAGACAGACGGAAGTTTCGAATAGCCCACGGCGTTCCAATCTATGTGTTGAATAAAATACGGTCAAGTGCGTGTCGGGCCTCGCACAGGAGCGTCGTAGATATTATAAAATATGTAATGGGTATTAGTATTTCACGTAGGTAGGGGTAGTTTGAGATTTAGAACTATTCCTTCAATTACGTTTCGTATTTACTCATTAGGCTGTAACCTTGGGGGGGTAAAGGGTTGAAATATTTTTATTTTTCGCAATAGCACAAAGAATTTTAAAAATTAAAGAAAAAATGGAATGTAGATGTTGACTTCTAGCAGGAATTGAACCTGTCCAAACTTGTACCAACATACTCTACGATAGATTCTAAAAGAAATAACTCGACGTGAGAGGCATAAGGTCTGATGTTAACATCAGACCTTTTGCATCTCCCTCTTAGGTCATGTTAACATCGGTCCAATATTAACATCTATACCTACAAATAAATAAAATTGGAGTGTCTGTTTGCAATATTAAAATAACCGCTTTTTACTAAATGCATATGTATGTATAATGTATACACGGTACATATACCAAAACAATTTTTTTTACAATTTTTGTCTGTCTGTCTGTCTGTCTGTCTGTTTGGCGGGGCTAATCTTGGGAACGGCTGGACCGATATTGACGGAACTTTCACTGGCAGATAGCTGATGTGATAAGGAGCAACTTAGGCTACTTTTATACTAACTGCGCCCACGACTTCGTCCGGGTAGATAATGAACAATCATATTTTTTCTCACGTGGACGAAGTCGCGGGCACAGCTAGTCAGACCTAAGTGTGAGATACAAAAAGTCTGATGTTAACATCGGTCCAATGTTAACATCAGACCTAAGAGTGAGATGCAAAAGGTCTGCAGCGTAATGAGCAGGTAATTGCGAAACGTAAATGAAGGTATGGTTCTAAAAGTCCCGCCAGGCATCAAATTTTACTTTCCATTTTTGGAGTTCACTCCTTAAGAAACTGGTGGTAGAGCTGCAGTGATGGAGCTCGGGGGCGTAGGCACCACCGCATTAGCTAATATACTTGCCGCTAAATGGTAGTGTTCAGCACTATCGTGTTCCGGTGAGGTGATAATGTACGGCCCTGTAATTTCCGGCACAGAGGCATAACACCTTAGGCCTCAGGAGTGGTAACGCATCTGCATTTTGACCATGGCCTTTATGCGAGTGTCTATAGGCTGCAGTCATCACTTAACATCAATGTGAACTGCATGCTTGTTTGCCACTTCCATTTCATTAAAAAAAAACTAATTGGGTTACAAAGCCCGATACGAAAATTTTATGAGGAGTAAAATCAAGCGTAACACGAAACTTGAGGCGTTACGCGCGTTTCCCCCGCGAGTGCTACGACCGAGCGGACGTGTTTCACTCGGCCGCACACTAACGATCTCCTTACGCACACCGAGTAAACTCCCGTCGTGCGTCGGAGCCATATGCAGGCTTTCCCCTCTGTTAAAGTACAAGCCCTAATGGGCCCATACCTATCGCCCAGATGTTTCAATGTGTGCGTGAAATTGTTTTTGTATTTTGTTAAAGTCAAGGTGTGAGTTTCGTAGTAATAGACGATGTTTGAAGTGTGCGTGTGTGTCGCAAGCATTTCCCCCCGCAAAAAATGACAGACTGTTTTGCATCGGTAATAAACGCTATGGCTACTCCCCTCCAGTCCGCCGCGGCCGGTGGCCCGTGTTGCTCTATGGTCGGAGCTGATACACACTTTTTCTTCAAATGTGCCTAATACTTACACTGTGCCTACCATCTCTTCACAATTTAATGTACCCTACCTATAAATATATACAACCAACACCTTGCTGCTCTTTAAAGACTGTTATTTTATCATTTTTACATATATAAAATAAATCCGTAATTCGGTGTAAGATCTATATACATATGTAAAAATCTGCAAAATCTGTGGATATTGTAAATCAATAAAAAAAATACTTCACTCGCTTTTGCTTATTTACTTAGTAGCTACTACAAACCTCAGCTTATTTGCCTCTGCGCCAGAATAACTTTTCCATCGGAACCCTAAAATGCAACATGCAAACGAATAGCATTTTGTTTTCCAATCCAACGTATCTGTGTAAACGTGTAAATAGGAAATAAAATTCTAATTTCCGCCCTGTTACTGTTATTTGCTCGCGAATGTTTCATTCTATAGACATCTATTCGTTTTATCTAAATATAATAACAGATTTATATTGAGAGAGACGAGCGACATAACATTTACTGGCGGTAGAGCACCAGTGACGGAGTTCGCGGGCGTAGGCACCACCGCATTACCTAATATACTTGCCGCTAAATGGTAGTGTTCAGCACTATCGTGTTCCGGTCAGGTGGTAATGTACGGCCCTGTAATTTCAGGCACAGAGGCCATAACACCTTAGGCCTCAGGAGTGGCAGCGCATCTGCATTTTGACCTCTGGTCATTGTGTGGGTGTCTATAGGCTGCAGTCATCACTTAACATCAATGTGAACTGCATGCTCGTTTGCCACTTTTATTACATAAAAAAAAAAAAAAAAACATTTACTGGTGGTAGAGCACCAGTGCCGGAGCTCGCGGGCGTAGGCACCACCGCATTACCTAATATACTATAAAATAAAATACGCTTACACTCACAGCCCCACAGTAGGTATAAACCTCTGTCGTGGGTACCGTTGAACACATACAACACATACAACACATCCCTACACAAACACCCACGACACAACCGACTGAACAATACCCGAAACAAATATCTGTAGGCCATACAAATATTTGTCCCGGTGAGGGGATCGATCCCGCGACCCTTCGAATCAAACGGTCATCTCATAGGTCAGGTGGTGATGTACAAGAAATTACAGGAATTTCCGGCACAAGGGCATAACAATTTAGGCCTCAGAAGTGGTACAGACTACAGAAAAACCTATATTAAAGGTAAAAAAGAAAAAAATAAAATTGAACGAAACCCTATGAGAGCGAGTCCGACTCGCACTTGGCTGGTTTTTCTTAGTAATACACCCAACTAGATGGACTTTCATTACCATTTAACCTGAAACATATCAATATATGTCTCATAAATACGATCGAGTATTTACGTCGCTCGCGTGTTTGCCGAAGGGTGTGACCCCTAACGGGATATTACGTCTTGCATTTCACAATTGACCGAATGAATTATTAAGAGATATTGTTAACGTAACTGCCTGGAATCCCCGAAGGGTTAGGCAGAGGTAAATGCATGCATTCAAGCATACATGCAAACACCCACGATTCGCCGGTTACGTTTTGACCCATGTAACAGGTGGCGAGCCTGTTGACATCACCGGGCACATCACCAAACTTCGAGGTACTGCGAAATTTCCAAGAAATGGAAAAATCCCAATAGAACCAGAGATAAAAGAACTTTACACCATTATCTCTGATAACCCTCTACCCGGGAATCGAACCCAGGCCCTCAGCGTAGTAGTCGGTAGCCTGCTACCACTAGGCTACCGAGGCAGTTGAAAGAGGTATTAGTAGGTTAAGAAAAAAGTGGCTGTAGGTATTCTTTGTGTTATGAACGTGACAAACACCCACACAAAGACTAGAGGCAGATGCATTATAATGACACGAGTCTCTCCCCTTCTTGGGAGGAGGCCTGGAGATGGGTTAGCGGCCACTGTGCCGAAAATTACAGGGCCGTACATAACCACCGGAACACGATACTGCTGAACACTACCATTAAGCGGCAAGTAGGTATATTAGGCAATGCGGTTTTGCCTACGCTCGCGAGCTCCGTCACTCGAGCTCTACCACCAGTAAAAGTAAAAGTAGAGAAACCAGTAAAAGTTATTACGGGGCCATACATTACCATCTAAACGTGAAGTTAAGAACCTCCCATGCAAGTTACAAAACTCGAATTACGAGCACCAAAAGACGTTTTGCGTTTTCGTAATTTATAAAAAATGCAGGCGTGGGGAAACTCTTAAATGGGAGCTATAAACGGAAGCGGTCATCAGTGGACAATTTGTTTTGATGCACCCCACAACAGGGGGTTGCGTGCATTAATGATTCACGGTTCACTGTAAATGTAGATAAGCATCCGTGTTTTTACTCGCCTCGACGAAACTCTAAGAAAACACACCACTTGTTCAATAGCACTAGACGCAAATGTCATGGATTTTGAAGGTGGCAAACAAGCGTGGAGTTCACATTGATGTAAAGTGATGACTGCAGCCTATAGACACTTACACAAAGACCAGAGGTCAAAATGCAGATTCGTTACCACTCCTGAGCTGTTATGCCTCTGTGCTCTATATATGCTATGGCTACTCCCCGCGGCCGGTGACCAGTGCTGGTCTATGTTAAGAGATTAACACAGGATTATACATTTTTTCAGCAGTAGACGTCTTTTGGCTGAAATGATGATGATGATACATTTTGTAAGATAAGACACTGACAAAGGATTTCCCTTCATTCCAACAAGAACTAAAATTAGTGACGTCACCCGAGTCCACTATACTGGAGTCACTCACTCCGAATCGAATCACTCGTTCGGATTCTAGTAATTAGCTCGGACTCGAATGACTCGATCACTCAAGTGGATATCGAGTGAAATTGTAAAATGGCTTATATGAATCAAGTTGCTAAATTTGACTCGAGACACATCACCAACAGTGTACCATCACGTATTCGCGTAGAAAAGCTAGTAAATATGTTAAGGCATTCGTTACAAGAATAGGATATCCATCGTCACCGGGACTAGATTCTGAAAGCACTGAGGCAATTCATCTTAGTCCGGATTTAGGAGATTTAGGGTCCTGTCCATCAACACCATTGTGATTTATTATGTTATACAATACCATGTAGGGATGGGCATGACACATCGATTTACATGAAACATGGATTTAAGATTACCTACCGGTGTAGGAACTCGAAGGCGTAGGCACCACCAAACTCAAACTCAAAAATTTATGTAATCACTTGGAAATAATAGAATTTGCTTGTGATAAGTCAAATTTTATATCGTCTCTACAATGGCGAGTGCTCTGCTGAACTGTTCAACATGGTGCCACCGTCTCTTTTCCTACACCGTACTGCCCGCCGAAGAGAGAAGCTCCACCCTCACCGACTGGACACCTGGTAATGTTCAACGGTGCGGTTCTCACGTTCGTTTTTGCCCAGAACGTGTAAATTGTGGAATGAACTTCCCTATGAGGTGTTCCCTCGGTGCTACAATATGGGGTTCTTCAAAAATGGCGTCAAAAGAGTCCTTCAGGGCTGGCAGCGCGTTGGCGACTCCCCTGGTGTTGCAAATGTTCATAGGGGACGGTGACTACTTTCCATCAGATGGCCCGTCTGCTTGTCTGTCAATCCTTTGACATCAAAAAAACTTAATAATAAAAATAGGATCAAACAGGATCTAGGATCAACAGAATGTTCCATACTCACTTTTACAAACGGCAAGATAAAAGCCAAATAAAAGAATATGGGACATTCTTGGTGATTCACTGGCAGAGTTCCAAAGCCCACACCACCTCTTTACCAATTCTATCTGCCGCCAAATGGCGCTGATCAGCGCTATAGTGTTCTTTTTTTTCCTCACCACAAGACCTCTCAGTGGCTAGGCGACGCGCACACATCACCGCACCATGCACCGCAACATTGAAGTATGTGATGATATCTATAGACAGCAGTATTCGCTTACCATCATTTTTACTGGAGGTAGAGCTCTAGTAACGGAGTTAGCAGGCGTAGGCATCACCGCATTACCTAATACAGTTGCCGCTAAATGGTAGTGTTCAGCACTATCATGTTTCGGTCAGGTGGTAATGCACGGCCCTGTAATTTCCGGCACAGAGGCATAACACCATAGGCCTCAGGAGTGATAACACATCTGCAATTTGGCCTTGGTCTTTGTGTAAGTGTCTATAAGCCGCAGTCATCACTTAACATCAATGTGAACTGCACGCTTGTTTGCCACTTCCATAACATGAAAAAAAATGACAAGAGCATATTAATTTATACAAGTAATTTATTTATAATGGTGATCGGTTCGAATCAGGGTCGATGTTTTCTACTTATTGTTTTTCTAACGCATCGACATATCGATATATGTCTATACTTACGACATTAGCAACCCTATGTATATGTTATGAAAGTCACGAGCATAAATATGTGAAACAAATTCTAGGCCAGCTCCATAATCTTGATAAATTATCTTGTGTAAATGTGACCCCAATCGGCCTGGTCAATCGGTTTAGTGGATTAGTTGATAATTTATTATTACAAGATTATTAGACGAGGCACGACAGTTTTGTCGGGACCGGGATATCTGGCGCTATAAACTGTCTGCCAACCCCGTTAGGGACCTGGCGTAAAGATACATAAATACATACATACAAGATTTTCCCCGCTTACAATCAATTATTGGACAACATTCAAAACACAAATGACGCGACTTCGAGAAGTTTCTTTCATCCCATTTAAACCCTATTTTTTTAAAAAGAGTAGCCTGTGTTTGACCTTGGGTATTCAATATTTTTATTCTAAATTATAAACACAATTCTGATTTTTAGGCTTCCGTAACTCGAAAGGAAAAAAAACGAACTCTTATAGGATCTCTTTGTTGTCCATCCGTCCGTCGGTCTGTATGTCTGCCAAGACAATTTTTTTTTCAGAAATCTTTAGAGGTATTAAGCAGTATTTATATCAAATACTCAGTCTACTCTCTCTTAAGTCTATTACAGAGCTCATATTACCTCACCTTACACCCTGCCGGCCTTACACCTAGGGTTGCCATCTCTCCCGGAATTCCGAGTCTCTCGGATTCGAGCTCTGAAGATTAAAATCTCCCGTCTCCCGGAAGGAATTTAAAATATACTAAATTCTCCCGGAATAACAATTTCTTCAAAAGTAATGACACGCGATGTCGAAATGGCTAAGTGCGGCGTAAATTCTCGGCAGCATTCTTGCAGCCTTCTCGCCACTATATCGCCACTGATGCCACTACTCGCCAGTGGGTAGCTAGCTAGTTTCGTATAAAGTGATTTGCGTGCGTGTAGGTACCTACTTTATTTTATTGTCTCTTTCTGAGCCACGTGCGTGACGGTTGCGTCGACTTTGTCTCACTCAGTTTCGTTTTTCATTTGTTTGTTATAAGTTACATTCGTTCGCGTATTAGTCTGTATCTAACAGCAATCCATGCACTTGTGTCGTATTTTGATTAAATACGATTACTTCTCTGTTGTTATTAATTCAATATAAAATAAAAAGTTATTATATTCAAAGTTTTTTTTCTCCCGGATTTAGACAGCTAAGAGGTGGTAACCCTTCTTACACCCCTTCAACATTCACTACAAGTGTATGTTCGTGAACGTTTCAAAAACTCATAAACTATCGTACAAGTCGATATGACACGGTGCAACTCGTAAACCGGGCAGCGTGGAAAATGGCTGACACAGCGTAAATAATATAATATATTCCGGTTCCTTACAGTTTTTATGGCCGCAATACTACTAAGTGACCGGGACAGGGCAGCGTCAGCAAATAAAGCGAACTATTTATATTATTTTTGCTGAACAAAAACACTACCACTTAACAGCATCAAAATATTTTTTTTTTGCGAAAAGAAGTGGCAAACAAGCACACCGTTCACATTGTAGTAAGTGAATACTATAACCTAAAGATATCTACATGAAAACCAAAGATTTCACTGAAGATACGTGGCCACTTATAAAGTCTAACCCGTTTATTCATAAACGTATTTTAGCTAAAGTGTTGCTAATGTCTCCTTTAAGGACAAAGGAGACATTAGCAACACTTTAGCTAAAATACGTTTATGAATAAACGGGTTAGACTTCTATCCTGCACAATTGACAATGCAACTGACAAAGACAAAGCATTCTATAGCTAAAACGTATCTAATATACGTTTATGCACAAGGGGATTAGGTCTGTTGTTATACCTCTGTGACAGAAATTACAAGGCCTTACAATTACCACCTGACCAAAGTAGCGCTTCCTAGTTCAGACTTCCAGTAAAGTCCGCGAGCTTCGTCAGTGGAACTCTACCACCAGTACAGTAATTTTATGTAAGGTTTTGTTTTGTGTTTCAGACATTTTTACAGATACGTGAAAATAAGATTAAAATGTTAAAAGAGATGATAGTATGGCCCCCATTATATGGAATTTAATACAATTAATTAATGTATGAACCAGACTCGCCGTCACCCACCGAGAAAAACCAGACAACTATAGGTAGTTATAGTAATCTTAATAACTTCTATTGTATTTTCGTATAGATAACCAAAATCCCCCCAAAAAGTGGAGGGACTCGTGCCCAGCAGTAACACGAATAATGGGTTGCCATTATTATTAATATTATAACCAAAATTAAAAAAAAAAACATAAGGAAAAATAAAGGAGATGTTGCGAGCTCGGCTCTGGTTCGTACACGTCCTCAAAAAATGGGTAAATTAAAGAAGAATCCGAAAAAAATACAATTAATTTATTCAATAATATATTTTGGAGTTACAACCACATTTAATTCAAACGATTTTATCATTTTCAACGTTGTTAAACATGGCGGCGATACAGCCGACGCTTGGGATCAATCGATTTTGATAGTTATTAGAAAATATTACTTTTTCTCCAAGTACCATATAATCAAAATACAATTTAAAAAATAAAAATGTCAAAATGACATCGCACGCCATATTCGCCATGTTGGTTTTGAGTTGCAATTCTAACTGCAAATAATATTTTGTAACTGCAAAGCTAAATAAGTGAAAATATGCAGTTTAAAACGTTTTTATATTGATTTTGACTGTTTAATGATATTGTGTACAATACATGGCCGGAGGTCCATACATTTTTGCAACATCTCCTTTATTGGTTTTTTCAAGTCACCTTTTCTGCGCACCGTACACTCCAAGGTTGTGACATTGGTGCGTGTTCAGACTACAAGTTCTGAAACCGCCAAGGGGTTAACTTTTTAAATTGTATTCTTCTCGCAAAGTTTTATTTTACTTGGGAATTTAGTATAGGTAACGAATTTGTGTTTAGCTCTCTTGTTTGGGACTTAAGACTTAGGACTTAGAGTTCGAACGGATTATAAATATAAAAATTGTTTATTTATAAAATAGATCACAAAGAAGATATACATGAAATTTCTTAACTATATAAAATAAGGAATGGTTTGTATTCGTACCTGAGGTTGAACCTGTGTTTCAGGCGGTAGAGGGCTCCACTATATTGTGAGATTAATTAACATTAGAGTAAAACTATATTAGGTAAATTCATTAAAGTAAACTAGAACTGAGTGATTATTTTTAAGATTATTATTTACATATAGCAAGTAATTCTTCAGTATATTCATAATTAATATTTTGTAAGTAATTATATAAAAAACTTTTTTACAGCAAAAATATTCTAATTTATAAAATAAAAGGTTTCTATTTAATCTATTGTACAAAAAAGGGCCAAGAAATGAAAAGAATCTTTTTGTAAAGGCATGTTTTGAAGTTGAATTTGTAATGCAGACGATATCGTTCCGTCGCTTGTTAGTAATGTCCTCGTTGTACGTAAGCATGGTGTGCTGTTTCAAAATGGTGTGCATTATAAAAATCTGTCGAACAGTTAATACATTACAGGATTTATACAATAAAGTAGTAGGAAAGAAAAAAGGGTAATAATGAGCGACTTTTAGAATTGATATTTGCGCTCGTTCTAGAGGTAGTAGAGGTTTTCAAAGCACCTCCCCTGAAGTAATGCAGTATTGAATAATGGATTGTCCTAAGGCTAGATAAATTTGGGTTAGTAATTTAGAATCTGCAATCGTTCGTAATTTCTTAAAAACAGATTAATTTACGCAACCTTTTTACCAAGCTCTCGATATGCAATTTGAAGGAGAGTGTGTCATCAATTATAATTCTCAGATATTTAATTTCGCACGTTTGTGCGATAACAGGACAATTGCAAATACTACTGAGAGGGATATCACATTGGTGAGCGTAAAGACGATGGTTATCGGTATTAGGTGAAAGCTGTCCGATCGGGTCCGGATTGTCGTCCCATTGGGCTATTATAGTGAAGGAATACGTGCGTTTGCGTATACACTTGTCCATTATAAATCTCCTGCGCAGTTGGTTAGTATGGCCGCCGTGACCGAAATTCGGTCTGAAGGACATTATCATATGATTACCGATTTTTAGGAAAACGTACATTCACGCCCATAATCCCCGAAGGGGTTAGGCAGATGTAAATGCACTCAAGCATACATGCAAACACCCACGATTCGCCGGTTACGTTTTTCCTCCATGTAACAGGTGGCGAGCCAATGGCATCTCGGGGCACATTACAAAACTTCGAGGTACTGGGAAATGTCCAGAAAATGGAAAAGCCCAACTGAACCACAGATAAAGGACATTACACCATTATCTCTGATAACCTCGTACCCAGGAATCGAACCCAGGACCTCAGCGTAGTAGTAGTTACTAGGCTACCGGGGCAGTTAAATTCTAGGAAATGCATGTGTAATATTGTAACAACACATTCATGCGATACGGAGCTTTTACAATGCTATTACAATTAAATTAATTTTCGTAAATGATAAATTGTAATATGGGATTTACAGTTGAAATGATTGGCTCGTGTAATGATTTTAACATTTTCAATTAAAATTTAATAAATAATCGTTTTTGTAGTGACCTGTGTAGTTATATCGATTTATGTGGTCGCGATTATTTAAACGTCTTCTCTTCAGTTATATTTTTGCGTAAAAAATGACCAAGTTCGTCTCGGGACACGCGCAATGTAACTTCCCTTTGAGGTGTTCCCTCGGTGCTATAATATGGGGTTCTTCGAAAATGGCGTCAAAAGAGTCCTTCAGGGCTGGCAGCGCGTTGCCAACTCCCCTGGTGTTGCAAATGTCATGTCCATCAGGTGGCCCGTTTGCTTGTCTGTCAACCTTCAGACATAAAAAAAAGTCAGGTATACTTGCCTCACGCTTAATTGGTGTACATTTTCGCGCCAAGATAAGCTCCTCCCACTTACAATGGTTGAAGCAGTTTTCATAGATAAGCGTGTGTATTGTCAATCTACTCTAATAATATCATTGATCACACCTTTTGAGGCACGGCACCCTAAAAACGGAAACTGGACTGTCACTTCGCGAAAATTTTTGGCGCAAACTAAATAAACAAAAGCTCTTTACGATGATAGAGTAAAATTGAAAAATATGACTTATGCACATTGTTGAAGGGGCACGTCAAGTCGTAAAATGGTCAGTCTGCAGAATGACCGGAATTATTTATTTCTGGCTAGAATGGACAAGCGCTAGTTTTATTGGTGGCGGTATTTTGATGTAATATATAGAGATCTTGTGACGGAGCTCGGGGGCGTAGGCATTACCTAATCCACTTGCCGCTAAATGGTTTTATTTTACACTATCGTGTTCCGGTCAGGTGGTATAGTACCTACGGCTACGGTAATTTAGGCATAAGAGCTTAGTCCTTAGGAGTAGTAACGCATCTACATTAAAATCCCAGGTTTTTATGCAGATGTTTCAAGACTACAGCATTAACTTTCCGTCAATGTGATGTGTATTCATGTGTTATTTGTCATGTCATTCACACGTCGTGACATTAAAAAAACATTGCTTATTTGTCAATACAGAGATGCTATAACATAAATAAAAACTAAGAGCCCAGCAACTAATCCACTAATATATCAGCAAGAGTATTGAACGTGACATCAGGACTGTTTAGTTTTTAATCATCCCACACTTTGATCCCGTAATCCCGCGGGAATGACACAAATCTTTATTGTGGTAAATATCTCTGGAATGGGATTCGTAAAGACCAAGTAATTTTTCACATAATCTGGGAAAAAATTGTGGAATATTCTAAAAGGTTTTATTTTAAACTGTCCCAGTAGTCTAGTGGTAGGCCACTTTTACTACGCTGGGATATTGGGTTCGATTCCCGGGTCGGGGACTATAAGAGATAACGTTGTGAAATCCTTTATCTTTATCTATTGGGATTTTTCAATTTTCTGAAACTTTCCCAGTACCTCGGCGTTAGGTAATATTTATTTATTAATTTTATTTTTATTTACTTATTTACCTAAACTACACCTGTCATCAATATCATGTCAGACACGCCACACCATAACGCGATAACACCAAAATGCGAGACACGTAGGTATAACTTGCGTGCCGCTCGTTTGTATGAAGAGAGAACACTGTAGAATTTAGAAATTAAAGAAAAAATGTTAAGAAAGGTTTGATAGCTTAGTGGTAAAGCGACTGGACTGATTATCCTGTCGCAGGTTCGATTCCTGCCCGAAAACAGTTTTTTCTTTAATTTCTAATTTCACTCGCATGTGTTACTGCTGAAAATACAGCTGTAGAATCTGTAGATAACATTACCGTGATACGGGCTTTAGACTAAATATAAATAACCCTATAAAAAGAAGTGTCCCTACAAAATAATTCAGGCAAGGCCGCGACGAATTTCATGTACTTAGTTCGTAACAGTCATAGAGCAACACGGGCCACCGGCCGCGGCGGACCTGAGGGGAGTAGCCATATGCAGGCTTTCCCCTCTGTCAAAGTAAAAGACCAAATGGTCCTATGCCTGTCGCCCAGATATTTAAATGTGTGCGTGAAATTGTTTATGTATTTCGTTAAAGTCAAGGTGTGAGTTTCATAGTAATAGACGAATTTTGTAGTGTGAGTGTGTGTCACACGAATTCCCTCCCCCCCAAAAAAAAAAACGACAGATTGTTTCGCATCGGTAATAAACACTATGGCTACTCCCCTCCGGTCCGCCGCGGCCGGTGGGCCGAGTTGCTCTATGGTAACAGTGCAACCATTCAAGCCTAAAACTATAAAAAAAAATTAATTTAAGTTTTACGGCAACACAAACAAACGTGACGCGACATAATGTACTTATGACTAATGTGACCATGTTTATTTTTAAAACGGGACTTTTTTAAATCACTGAAATTGCTAACAAACGAGAGGGGATGAAACCAATGTGCAGCCCAGGACCCCCGACAGAGAACTTTACTGGTGCTGCAGTATCTGAGTTTAAGAGCGCAGTTTCAGATTGATTAGGTAATGTGGTGGCACTGGCTGATCTATCTGACATATATAGTATTAAGCGCTATCTATTATTCTCCAACTATTTTCTGCCACTTTACGACGGAATAAAAAGTAGCTTGTTCCAGTTAGAATGGTAAAACGTAAATTTTATCACAGAGGCAAACCATCTTAAGAGGCAAAGGATTTTTATCCCCGATTTCTGTGTAGATGTTTATAGGCTGCAGTAGTCACCATTAATTACGAACAACAAGCTTGGTTGCAAAATTACACTTTAAAAAGAACTTGGAAGAATGAGCATCCTAATAAAGTAGGTACATATTTTCGACAAACCGTATACAAGCACACACGTATACAAGTAATACACAAAACTAAAAAAAAAATATTAAAAAACCATGTGTTTAATAATTTTTTAACTCCATTTTCTAAAGATTTTTAAGAGTATTAACTCAAAACCAAATATTTTGGAAGACGTGTAACTCCTTTACATCACGGATCAGAGCTGTAGAGCGAAGTTGACGTCGAAATGCAATGCGCTAAGCAAATTGCATTTTGACGTTTAACAACACTTGTATATCATTAACAGTCAACATTTTTGGTGCACTTTTTATGACTTCTTCTTTTTATGAACTTCTTCTCAATTTGTTATCCGTAATGGGAAAAATCAGCCTACAAATGTATTACTAACATCAAGGGCGCGGAACGCTTATCAAAATTGTTATTGTTGTCAATTTTTCATATCACTTTGTGCCTTCTTTAAAAGCAATAAAGATAAACTATCATTATCCTGTTTATCACCTATTAATGCAAGAATATATGTCATATTATCACTATTGCTTCTAAATGAGGTACAAATTGACAGGAAAAACAATGTCAACATCAATTTCCATAGGCGGAAAACTGGACTGTCCCGATGATAACTGGACGTATGGTCACGTTACGCATGAAGGCAATAATTCTATGCCACCATCATAAAATCTGAATATATGACGTCAAATATATAAATAAAAAAATATCATGAATAACGGTCGCATTTCACACATGGAATAACGACATAGACTGAGAGCTTGCTGTCGTGTTTCAAATGATGAAATTTACAGCAGTAATCCTGGAATTGCAAATGAATAAATTGTACCTCAATCAAAGAAGGTGGTTCAAGCGGCAGATAGATCCAATAATGCGGTGGCGCCTACGCCCTCGAACTCCGACACTGTTACTCTAGCACCAAGGAACTCTCAACAAACACTTTAAAAAAAATGAGATAATACTTCTTCTACATTCATCATTCTCCTCATACATGCACGCCTATTCCTAAGACTCTTGACCACACCCTAAGATACTACTCGATCTATTTGGTCAAGGCAGTATCTTGGTCTTTCTGGGCCTCTGCAACCATCATCATTCGCATTGTATATTTGTGTAGTCATTCGCTCAATCTACATTCTTTCTACATGCCCGAACCAATTGTTTTAACATTAAATAAATCTTATTCTTAAATTTAGGTAGAGAAACACAATTCCAAGCAACACAGACCGTAGCTAGTGTTCAGAAATATGACGCATAGGACAAAGAAACAATAAACACGTGCAATAAAACACCGCGCTCTCTGCCTACTTCTGAGCCAGGGCGTTTCGTGGAAATACAAATTTATGTATTTCACGGCCGCAAAGGTTCTGACGCATACGGTTTACTATAATCTTAAGCTGGGTACTCACATACGGTTTTACTCGATCGAAAACCATGGCATGAGAATTCGTCCACACATTCAGCATTAATCTATCGAGTGACGCGCCCCGTTCAGGATACACCGAAGCGTTCGAGCCACACTGTCTATATAAGTTGATAAATACTTCTAGAACATCTTTGGAATAAACTCGTAAATCCATTTTTTGTGTGTGTGTTTGTGAAACACGTGTACAATTTGCAATTATAATACAATTTTGTGATCAACAACGGCGGACTGACGCTCGACTCGCGCCGCTCGCGGCCACGTACGTACACACGCTTGAGTCAAGCTCGATAACTCGCTTCGAGTAGGTACGAAGGAAATTACTGTTATTTAATTCCATCGAGCGGGCTCGATGCGAGCTTTCGAGCTATGAGTTTTGCGGTCCACACGTTAATATACTGGTGGTAGAGCTCCAGTGACGGAGCTCGCGGGCGTAGGCACCACCGCATTACCTAATATACTTGCCGCTAAATGGTAGTGTTTAGCACTATCGTGTTCCGGTCAGGTGGTAATGTACGGCCCTGTAATTTCCGGCACAGAGGCATAACATATTAGACCTCAGGAGTGGTAACGCATCTGCATTTTGACCTCGGTCTTTGTGTGGGTGTCTGTAGGCTGCAGTCATCACTTAACATCAATGTGAACTGCATGCTTGTTTGCCACTTCCTTTACATAAAAAAAAAAAAAAAAATATTTACTCGCTTTGGAGTAAAACTATCGAGTAATACCGAATGTGAGTACCCAGCTTTACACAAACATGCCACTTAACCGACTGCCGTTGCAAAGTTTTGAAAATCCAGGAAAATTTAAGTCTGTCTCATATTTAATTACGTTTCTTTGTGACTATGAAGAGAAACTGGAAACGGGTATGTGTCTCCTGATGCTCAGACATCTACAAAACTGCAGTGTTGTTACACTTATATGCAAACTTTGAGCGTGAAATACGAGACAAAATTTTATTACATACGGCGTGTAATTTCCGGCAGAGAGGCGTAACTCGGTAAGATACACCGGGTAGTTACAGCTTAGGCCTTAAACATGACATTTTGTAGTAAAATTCCTGGTTTTTATGTAGACTATACAGTGTCGTGTCAGCTGTTCGTCTGTGGAATGCTCTCCCCTTGTCTGTGCGTCAAGCTCAGACAGTTCAAACCTTTAAAATTCGTGTGAAAGAGTATTATATGAATCTTTAATCGTTCCATTTTTCTCTCTTTCTTGTTTTTTGTATCTATCTATCCTGTTATCCTTATTTTCATTTAATTGTATCTTACTTACTATATTATGTAAGTATCTCTATCTTCTTTCTTCCTTCTGTGTTTATTGTTGTTGTTTTTTTTTTTTCATGTCTTGTTGTTGTTGTGTTTTTGTTTTTGATTATTCTTTTTTTTGCGTTTAGTACACCCCCGTTGTTTTGTTTTTTTTTTGTTTAATACTACAATGTCGGTTGACTGGAAGAAATCGCTGTGCAGCGATAAGGCCGCCATTTGTGCCATTTCCTTGTTTTTATTCTTTAATATGTTTTATTTGTGTGTACAATAAAGAGTATTGTATTGTATCCATTTATAATCAATCAACTAACTGACCCGGCAAACTTCGTATTGCCTCAGAATTTAATAATGTGTCAAAGGTTTGATAGATACGGACTATTTGTATGGGAAAATGAAATTGTGGTTTGTACTATTTCCCTTCAGTTTCATTATATTTTCTTACCTTTTTAACCTTCCCTGGACTTCCAAAAATAATTCAAAACCAAAATTAGCCAAATCGGTATAGTCGTTCTCAAGTTTTAGCGAGACTAACGAACAGCAATTGATTTTTTTAAAATACTAGCTGACCCGACAAACTTCGTATTGCCTCAGAATGAAAATATGACATGTGTCAAAGGTTTGATAGATACGGGCTATTTGTATGGGAAAATGAAATGGTGGTTTTTACTATTTCCCTTCAATTTCTTCATATTTTCTTACCTTTTAAACATTCCCTGGACTTCCAAAAATCATTCAAAATCAATATTAGCCAAATCGGTCCAGCCATTCACGCATGATGCTGTGACCAAGGAAAACGGGTTGCATTTTTATATATAAAGATAGAAGATAAGATGTGAACCACATACTGGTATACCACTATGATAACATGGAAACAATGAGTAATTTAAAACACATTACAGTATCCAGCAACATATATTGTACTGGTGGTAGAGCTCTGGTGACAGAACTCGCACGGGTAGGCACCACCGCATTACCTAATCCATCTGCCGCCAAATGGTAGTGTTCAACACTATCGTGTTCCGGTAAAATGGTAATGTATGGCCCCGTAATAACTGTCACAGAGACATAACAACTAAGGTCTCAGAGGTGGCAACGCATCAGCGTTTTGCAAAATAAAAAAGCTTTGCCCCACCAACCAGGCTGTCCCACTGGTGGGGTAAAGTAGACTGATTTAATTTTGTGATACGAATTCGCCCCACTCGGTGGGACTAATTACTACTAATAATTTACCGGTGCAATCTGCCCCACCAGGGCTGCTTGACCGCTCACTAGAGGAACAATATATACTAATAATAATGGCAACCCATTATACGTCCAACTGCTGGGCACGAGTCTCTCCCCTCTTTGGGGGCAGGCCTGGAGCTTATCCACCACGCTGCTCCAATGCGGATTGGTGGAGATACGGGCTAGTGGCCAACCCGGTGTCGGATGTTTTCAAACCGCCCATAAGGCCTCCGACAAGGTTTAACGATCCCGGTCCCGGACCGACGGGTTAACGTGCCCTCCGAAGCACGGAAACGCGCATTTAATTTGCCACTAGTGGTCACCCATCACACTACCCGACCGCGCCCATAGTGCTTAACCGAGTAGATCGCTTACGATCTACACCAGCCGCCGGGCCATGCGCGCTTCAGAGGAACAATACTCTTACACAAGTGGGTAGTAGGGTTGTCAGCTCCCGACGCCACAAGTAAACTTGACCTAAAATTAAAGGGAAATCATATTTTATACACTTTTCCACAACCATAAAAAACGTAAAAAAAATCGTGACTTCACGCCTGTAATCCCCGAAGGGGTAGGCAGAGGTAAATGCATGCATTCACGCATACATGCAAACACCCATGATTCGCCGGTTACATTTTGGCCCATGTAACAGGTGGCGAGCCTGTTGACATCTCCGGGCACATTACCAAACTTCCTGGTACTGGGAAATTGCCAGAAAATCGGAAAATTTTAATAGAACCAGAGATAAAGGACTTTCTACTATCTCTGATAACCCCCTACCCGGGAATCGAACCTAGGACCTCAGCGTAGTGGTAGTGGGCTGCTACCACTAGGCTAGTCAGCCATGACTAGATAAACGTTACGCCAACCAAAACCACGAATCTGTAATCCAAAGCCAACAATTACATCTTGTTAGCAGCATATGTCACGTGGGGTCGAATCGACCCCCAGCCACAAATGCTTGTCATCCAATTGATTGAGATAACTTGGCTATTGTTGCGTGAAATTATAGTTTCGTCACCGTGACTGGCTTGAATTAATAATAGTGGTTCAGTTGCCTTGAATCGATGAATTGTTTGAATTACTTTGGATATCTGGCGCTCTACACTCTCTGCCTACCCCGTTAGGGACCTGGCGTGAAGATACATACATAGATGATATGTCGGTAATACTATCCATAAAAAATGAATCTGAAATAAACAATAAGCTGCAAAATGTTACAAATGAGATAAGTTCCTGGCTAAAAGAACTAAATCTAACATTAAACTTAAAAAAAACTAAATTAATGACTTTCAAAACTGAAAAAAAGCCATTAAATATTCAATTCTCTATAAATAGTACTAAGCTAGAATGCGTAAATAATTTCTCATTGCTAGGTATTAATTTAGACAGTAACTTGAATTGGAAGTGTCATATTGAATACATATTAAATAAGTTGTCTAGATTTACATATGCTCTTTACAAATTAAAAATGCATGGCTTCGTTATGGAATACCACTGTGGGGAAATAGCACTGACGTACATAAACTGTTAGTCGCCCAAAAAAGATGTATCAGAATCCTAGCCAATATAAACAAATTAGACACTTGCAGGCCATATTTCACCCGATATAAAATCCAAACTGTAATTTCATTGTATATTTTAGAATCGTGCAAACTAGTGAAGAAAAATATGGAATTGTATAGTAAAACTGATAATATTAATTCGCGTATTCAACTAAGACAAAGGAATAAATTGGTCCTGCCCAAAGCCACTTTGTCTTTGGTTGGATCGGGGCCGTATTGTATGTCCATAAAATTGTATAACGCATTACCCAACCACATTCGACTAATAGAAAATTATAAAATAATTGTAACGACATTAAATAATTATTTAATTGACAAATGCTATTATAAAATTAGTGAATATTATGTAAATGTAAAATAATTTAATTAATCTATTTCATAATAAATATGTAATGACATGTATTAGATATTATTATTATTTAAGGACATTAAAAATTTGTTATACCCTTGCAGGGTTCATGTGTTGGTCATAATGACATGTATAGGTCGCGCCAGGTAAAAAGAACGCTGGCGGTCAAGCTGCGCAGTAGACGATTTATCGATCTATTTGGTGGTATGAGGTGCGGCGTTTTCAATCTGCCTACCAATACACGAAACCGCAAGCGAAAGCTAGATCAAAAATAAACCAATAGGGCTAGTACTTTCGTGCGCGAGTGTACCGATGCGCGAACACATCCCTTCTACTTTCTTCCAGCGTTCTTTTTACGTGGCGCGACCTATAACATGTTTATGCAAATAAAATTGAAATTGAAATTACATACTTTGTAGCAAAAACATGTTATTTGTAATTTGAGACTGTTACAATAACTGCCTCGGTAGAAGGTAGAATAGTGGGGGCAGGTCACTATTTCTACGCTTGATTTCGAAATCTGGATCGGGTAAACGCCGCATTACGTAATATACTTACCGCTAAATGGTAGTGTTCAGCACTATCGTGTTCCGGTCAGGTGGTATTGTACGGTCCTGTAATTACCGGCACAGGCATAACTTCTTAGGCCTCAGGAGTGGTAACGCATCTACATTTTGACCTCTGGTTTTATGTGGGTATGTATAGGCTGCAGTCATCACTTAACATCTGTTTGCCACTTTCAGTACATAAAAAAAACTAATCTCTCTGCCGCCAAATGGAAGTGTTCAGCAGCATGATGTTCCAGAAACATGGTTAAGTATGACTCCGTAATAACTAGACTAGAACAGAGGCAAAACAACTAAGGGGTAGAAACTGGCAAACGCATCTGATCTCCGGTTTTGTGTAAATTTTTATAGGTAGCATGCTTGCTTTCTGTCGTCTTAAAATAAAAATAAACAATGAAACTGAAGATTATAACAAAAAAAAAACTGGTAGATACCACTGACAGAGATCAGTGTAACTAACCAAGAGGCCAGAAAAATCATTAGCTGATGCAATTCATTGAAATCCATTTATTAAGCAGTGACGGGGCATTTTCGACCCCATGTGGGGGATATAAGGCACCCCAAAAGCGCAATACGATTTTCCAAATCACATAACATTTGCGTGATGGCGCATATGTTATTTTTAATCACTGTCAAAATAGCCGTTGGGGGGGGCGTTTAGACGCTTTTAACAGATTTTAAAATATATATAATAAATAATATATAAATATATACCTTTAAGTTTTGACAACCAACGTGGCAGACAAGTTTGTAGCTCACATTGATGTTAAGTGATTACTGCAGCCTATAGAGACCCACAGAAAGACCAGAGGTCAAAATGCAGATGCGTTACCACTCCTGAGGTCTAAGGTGATATGCCTCTGTACCGGGTATTACAGGGCTGTACATTACCACCTGAGCGGAACACGATAGTGCTGAACATTACCATATAGGGATGTCAACGCATCTGCATTTTGACTTCTGATCTTTGTGTGGGTGTCTATAGGCTGCAGTCATCATTTAACATCAATGTGAACAGCATGCTTGTTTGCCACCATCATAACATAAAAAAACTAAATGTAATCCAGGTAAACCCAATGAACATTAAGCTCCTTAATTTAAGAGCAACTATTCACGCTAGGTCCCCTGCGTTCCCCCAATGATTAATGACCGGGAATCGAACCCCCATCCGCAGTGGCTTACTAAATTATCATTGCGGCGTTTCGGACGTTCATTGTAGTCGGTTTTGTACGATAAGTTCTTTTTTTATGTCATTAAGTGGCCAACAAGCATTCACATTGATGGTAAGTGAATACTTTTACTGGTGGTAGAGTTCCAGTGTAGGAGCTCGAGGGCGTAGGCACCACCGCATTACCTAATGTACGTAAATTCACGCTTGTAATCCCCGAAGGAGTAGGCAGAGGTAAATGCATGCATTCAATCATACATGCAAACACCCACGACTCGCCGGTTACGTTTTGGCCCATGTAACAGGTGGCGAACCTGTCTCCATCTCCGGGCACATTACCAAACTCCGGGTAACTGAGAAACCTACAGAAAATGGAAAAATCCCAATAGAAGAAAAGATAAAGGATTTTAAACCGTTATCTCTGATAGTCCCCGATCCGGGAATCGAACCCAGGACCTCCAGCGTAATAGTAGTGGCCTGCTACCACTACGCTACTGAGGCAGTTTAATCTAATGTATATGCCGCTTAATGGTCGTGTTCAGCACTATCCTGTTCCAGTCAAGGAGTAATGAACGTCCCTGTAATTTCCGGCACAATTTACATAACGCATAAGGCCTCAGGAGCAAACGCCTCTACATTCTGACCTTGGTCTTAGTGTTAGTGTCTATAGGCTGCAGACATCACTTATCATCAATGTGAACCGCATACTTGTTTGCCACTTCCATTACATTAAGAAAAAGGTCTCAGGCGACTTGATTTTTTGAAAACGTCAACAAATTAATTATACACACCTTCTTTATGAATCAGTCAATCTATAGCTGAAAACCGCCTGAAAACCAGTTGGTGGTCTTTGAGTTTATTGCGAACATAGAGCAACACCAGAGGGGAGTAGCCAAATGCAATATGCAGGCTTTTCCCTTTGTCAGAGTACAAGCCTAAATGGGCCTATACCTGTCGCCTAGATGTTTAAATGTGTGCGTGAAATTGTTTCCGTATTTTGTTAAAGTCAAGGTGTGAGTTTCGTAGTAATAGACGATTTTTGTGGTGTGCGTGTGTCGCACGCATTTCCCCCCGCAAAAAATGACAGACTCTTTTGCATCGGTAATAAACGCTATGACTACTCCCCCCAGTCTGCCGTGGCCGGTGGCCCGTGTTGCTCTATGATTGCGAACTTACAGACACGCGGCGAGGGACTTAGATTTATAATAATTATGTAGGTACCTATAGATGATGGTTGAAGTAGTTGTAGTAAATGCTGAAGCGCGCATAGCCCCGCGGCTGGTGTAGATCGAAAGCGATCTACTCGGTTAAGCGATACGGGGGCGGTCGGGTGTATGATGGGTGACTCCTAGCGGCAAATTAAAATGCGAGTTTCCGTGCTTCGGAGGGCACGGTAAGCCGTCGGTCCCGGTTACTATCGATAGATAGCAGTCGTTAAACCTTGTCGGAGGCCTTATGGGCGGTTTGAAAACATCCGACAGCGGGTTGGCCACTAACCCTTATCTCCACCAAACCGCATTGGAGCAGCGTGGTGGAGTAAGCTCTAGGCCTCCTCCTAAGAAGGGAAGAGTGGGCAGCAGTGGGACGTATAAAATAAATAAATAAAATACGCTTTCACTCACAGCCCCACAGTAGGTATAAACCTGTGTCGTGGGTGCCGTTGTACACATACAACACATACACAAACACCCAGACCCGAAACAAATATCTGTAGGCCATACAAATATTTGTCCCGGTGCGGGGATCGAACCCACGACCCTTCGAATCAAACGGTCGTCTCACACCGCTGGACTAACCGGGTCGTCAAAAATCAAGGGTTGACATTATTATATATAGATAGTGGTTTATGTACCTTTTCTCTCCCGACTCCCTGAATAAAATATAGTTTGTTCAAACCAGTAAAACTTTTTTGTATGTTTTTTAAATCAACAATAGCTTTTGTAATTGTAATATTAAATTAAGTTTGGAGTTTTATTAACAGTTTGTATTGAGGTTTATTTGAAATTTCATAAAGTTATAATTTAACTGCCTCACGGCCAAATACTCAAACGTCACATAAATCTAAGTGGGACTTAAAAGTCTACTGCCTTTATAAAACACGTTCAAACGATAGAAATAGCGCACATTTGAGCGTTGCTTAAAATTGAGTCACGTTTGAGTATTCGGCCATCAGTAGCCTAGTGGTAGCAGGCCACTTCTATTACGCTCGAGGTCCTGGGTTCGATTCCCGGGTCGGGGACTATAAGAGATAACGATTTAAAATCCTATATCTCTGTTTCTATTGGGATGTTTCCATTTTTTCTGGAAATTTCCCAGTACCTCGGCATTTGATAATGTGCCCGGAGATGGCATCAGGCTCGCCACGTGTTACGTGGGCCAAAAACGTAACCGGCGAATCGTGGGTGTTTGCATGCATGCTTAATTCAGTATTTACCTCTGCCTACCCTTTCGGGGAATACAGGCGTGCAGTTACGTTTTTAGGGTTCCGTAGTAAACAAGGAACCCTTATAGTTTCGCCATGTCCGTCTGTCTGTCTGTCCGTCCGCGGCTTAGCGCAAAAACTATAAGTAGGTACTAGAGACTTGAAATTTGGCACAAGTATACATCTTAATTACGCCGACAAAGTGGTAGAATAAAAACATGAAAAAATATATATTTAGGGTAACCTCGCCTACATGTAACTCGCAGATATTTTTTTTTAATTTTTGATTTCCATATCGTTGGATAGGTTTTTAAAAAATAGTATGGGTGTCCGAACATCATTTTACGATTCAGTTAACTGTTCGTGACTTATTTAGCTTTAAAGTGCAAATTTTCGTTCAACTCTAATGTCCCCCCCCCCTACAGACTAAACGGTTGTTGTTAGAAATTCAAACGTTACGGCAATAGTAACTACATATAACGAAATTAAAAGGAAAACTATCACACTTAAGTTGGCCTTGCAAGTTTGCGAGTAATAGTCGATCAAATGTACTTTACTCGAAAATTTCGAACAAGTCCTTACAAAATATTTATTATTTTTTTTTTATTTCATCTTTTACTCTGTAACTACGGAACCCTACACTGCGCGTGGCCCGACATGCATTTAACCGGTTTTTTTTTTAATTTCGTGTACAGGCAGATGTATGAAAAAACCTTAATGTGTTTTCGGAGCGCTTCGTAATAAAGTTAATTTTAAAAGTCTACAAACTATTTGGGTTCAAAAAAAAAAAAAAAATCGCGATAACGTCCAGTCCGAATACGGCCGAACAGGCACGTGCATAAACACAAAACAAGAATTTTAAAATATGACAAAC
Organism: Macrosoma leucophasiata; assembly: GCA_036365455.1. Classification (NCBI taxonomy): domain Eukaryota; kingdom Metazoa; phylum Arthropoda; class Insecta; order Lepidoptera; family Hedylidae; genus Macrosoma; species Macrosoma leucophasiata. Next base: position 4,021,553 of record JAWQUS010000022.1, on the reverse strand, counting down.
ACAACTTGTTCTTTGGATTTGGTTAAAAGCTTGGGTGATTTAGGGTTAGTTATGTATGACTCACACTACTCCCAGCTAGGGGTGGACATTTCTGGAAATAAACAACATGCAACGGGAATAATGCACACTCTCTAACACCCTAATTAGAAAATCGAGTTGTAATCATAATACATGAACTGAAATGACATGTTTATGGCTTTCATATTTTTTATTGAATAAATAAGTTATCCTCAATTTGTAGTAGCACGTCTTAATGAGTTCTAATAAACTTGTTGAGACAAGCATTTTATTTTGGATAGACGTCTCATTTTCGTTTCTATTGACTGTTTACCAAATGGGTGACCGTAATTTCCCAAATTCTAATAATTTAAGGACGAAATATTACCTATATCAAAAATGCCTGAAATCGATTCGGTTATTGATTCTGAACAAACTAGTCTTGTACATTCAATCCTGTTACACGTTGTATATGTATACAAAATATATCAGTTTTTTTTCGATAGGTACCTACTATCACAATAGTGAGGCCCCGTAATAACTATCACAAGTAGAGACATAACAACTAAGGTCTCAGGGGTGGCAACACATCTGCATTTAGACCTCTGGTCTTTGTGTGGGTGTCTATAGGCATCACTTAACATCAATGTGAACTGCTTGTTTGCCACCTTCATACCATAAAAAACACTTCTAATAGTATGATACCATATCATACACTAGCGGCCCGCCCCGGCTTCGCGCGGGTGCAAAGTTACCTACCCTCTCCTATTCATATTAGCGTGATGTTATATAGCCTAAAGCCTTCTTTGATAAATGGGCTATCTACCACAGAAATATTTTTTCAAATCGGAAGCGCAGTTCCTGAGATAAGCCCGTTCAAGCAAACAAACAAACTCTTCAGCTTTATAATATTTGTATAGTATGGGTGGGATGGCATGAATTGACCAGCTTAAGTGTAGAAGGACAGGACACATGTTGAGAGAGAAACAAAAAAAATGGAGTAAAATCATCACAAACTGGTACCCCAGAAATACCAAAAGAACCAGAAGTATACAATTAAGAAGATGGGAGGATGAATTAAAGCTCACAGCCGGTCCAAACTGGAGACGAGTGGCTCGGGATAGAGCCCAGTGGAAAAAGCTAGAGGAGGCCTTTGCCAGGAAGCATACTGAATTAAGAGACATACTATAACCTAGAAACCTACAACAAACAATTCAGAATATAAAGGCTATAATAAATAAATTAATTAATAAAAGGGATGGCAACCCTAGTCCCAACTCTCGGCTTAGGAACATTAATCATGTATCGAAAAAGAAGTAGAGTAGAAATACTACACAATAAAAATAAGTGATTTCTTATGTAGTGTGTCGTCGGCAATAATTTTTCATGTGTGGAGAAAATTGACAAGATTTCTTCAAGTATAAATATTGAGTTCAGAACTTATTGTTATAAAAATAATTCTAGGTATTGGGAATTCTCAGTATTTCGCGCTGGTGCAGTAAATATACGATAACTTCGTCTGTTCTTCGTCTGTCTTAGAATTAATAATCCTCTAATTTTATAAAGAAAAGAAAAACTTAGAGGTAAAAATTGAAAAAAATAAATAAACGAACAATGCTCAATACTTTGGCAGTTCTCTTGAAACCATTCGGTTTAGTTCAGTGTTTTCCAAACATTGATCTGCCATGGCCCGGTAATCATCACACTGCCCCTTCGTGACCAGCTTAATATTTTAAACCGAAGCTGGTTCCTTAAGGTACACTAATAAGGTAACACACTTCTTAATTAATAAATATAATAACAATGCATCGATCGATAGTACCTAATATTTTCTATAACAAGGCGAGAATGTTGCAACCCGGTATTTTGTTTTAATGGCCCGGTACCGGGTCGCGACCCGGCAAATGGGAAACGCTGGTTTAGTTCACCACTGAAATAGTCGTATAGTGATATTTTTAGTAGTTCCACAAAACCAATGTCATCGATTTTACTAGCAAGCCGGCCCCCACACTTAATGACGTCATTTGTACGGCTGATTCAATTACAGTGAACTTTCGAGAAAATAATGCCGCCGGCGAATGAGGAACATCTTTGTTTTAATTATTGAGATGTCGTGGGGAGGCTTTGGGTTCGATTGAGGATTTAGTGAACATGAAAAAAACATGCCAAGTGCGATTCGGATTCAAGTTTTCAGGTCCGTACAATTGTAATTTTTTTTTTATCGTGAAGACAATAAATGTCTTTGATCTTCACAAGAGAACTAATACCTAATATTCCATTAAAGTACTTTGAAGAACTTAAAATAAAATGTCCTCCAAAAGTGATCACGTGACGTCATTTGAACAGTTGATTCAATTACAGTGACATGAAGAAAAATCAGGCAGTGTGAGTTGGACTCAAGTTCTCAGGTTTATTTCATATTTTATCTTGTACAACGCAGATCTTTTTAATTTTCGTGTATTTAATCGAAAATTTTATTTGTTTGTTTTTTTCTTCAAAATGTAAGGGTCTGTAGTTTTGGTGATAAAAAGAAGGAAACGGGATGGGAAATTTCCGTCTAATTACTGGAATAACTTCAAAACTATTAAAATTAAGAAGTTAAAGAAAAATGGAAAGACAAATTAGACTTTAGTAGGGCTGAAGTAACTTAGTGTCAAAGTGGCTGGACTGGTTATTCTGAGGTCACAAAAACGATACGTGCGCGAAATCAATTTTTAATTTCTAAATTCACTCGCATGTGTTATTGCAAAAATAAATATATGAAAAATATTCAATAAAGTATCAAGAAAGCGCAATAGACAAATAGCTATATTTAATTGATGGTAGAGCCCCAGCGACGGAGCTCGCGGGCGTAGGCACCACCGCATTACCTAATATACTTGCCGCTAAATGGTAGTGTTCTTCTTCTGTAGCTAAGTGGTAATGTACAGCCCTGTAATTTCCGACACAGAGGCATAACACCTTAGGCCTCTGGAGTGGTAACGCATCTGCATTTGGACCTTGGTCTTTGTGTGGGTATCTATAGGCTGCAGTCATCACTTAACACTCGTACCAATGTGAACTGCACGCTTGTTTACCACTTCCATTACATTAAAAAAAAATAAACAATGTAAATAAAGAATGGGCGGAATAAATAAAAATATTCTCAACATAACGAGTTCAAATATAACAGTAAACAACTCCTTAACAACGCGTTCAGTTCGAAAAATCCACACAAATAAATGTTATTTCAAATGAGTTACACTTTTGCTAGCATAACCTCGTTTCGCATTGACTGTAGTATGAATATATAAAATTAGTACGGTTATTTTATATGTCACTAGCTGTCCCGGCAACTTTCGTATTGCCTCAGAATTAAATAATGTGTCAAAGGTTTGATAGATACGGACTATTTGTATGGAAAAATGAAATTGTGGTTTTTACTATTTCCCTTCAATTTCTTCATATTTTCTTAACTTTTAAACCTTCCCTGGACTCCCAAAAATCATTCAAAATCAAAATTAGCCAAATCGGTCCAGCCGTTCTCGAGTTTTAGCGAGACTCAGACTCAGGGTCATCTAGTAGAATATAAAATAGTAAGGGATTAACTATCATAGTACCCCAGAGTAAGACACCACGGGCTTTGTGTAGTCGTCACTAACGTTGCTTGCTATGTATTTGTTTTGTCTTGTAAATATTATTTTTGGCATAATTACGCGTTCAAATACGACGCGACGGCAAATCAAATATTTCCTAATAATGTATACTGTTTGAAGTGCTCATACAAATATTATTAATAATGTTTTCTTTTGCTTGCTTCATATTGACCTAACTACAATTATGGAAACCTAGCTTTTGCCCGCGGCTTCGCTTGCGTGAAATTGGGTTTGTTCCATGAAGTTTCGTGACATAGTTTTGGAGCCCGCCCGCACCCATGCCCACGCTCACGCCTACGCCCGTCTTCTACCTTGAACACTGCTCAAAGTCGTTGTATTCGACTTTGAGCAGTGGTCAAGGTAGAAGTAAGTTTTATAGTAGTAAATTTTACCCCCTCTGTTGGAGGGGATGGGAGCAGATTTCTAAAACAATAATGTACGTATTGTTTGTTAGACTCGAAAAGTTCGCATACCGAGTTTAAACTTTCTACCTTGAAAATTGTGGAATGCACCCTACAAACTTCCACCCCCTATTTAAGGGGGGTGGGGCAATATAAGGAGGCAAAAAGTAGCCCATGTCACTCTCTACCTCTTCAAGTATCTTTACATAAAAAATCACACCAATCCGTTGCTTCGTTTTGACGTGAAAGACGTATAAACAAAAATACAAACACACTTTCACATTTATAATATTAGTATGGAGTATGAGTTTGGTTTCAATAAGATTTTCTATAAAAGCTTTCACGAAGGCAAAACAACTGAGACCACAGGGTTTTTTATGTAATGGAAGTGGCAAACAAGCATGCAATTCACATTGATGTTAAGTGATGACTGCAGCCTATAGACACCTATACAAAGACAAAAGTCAAAATGCAGATGCGTTACCACTCCTGAGGGCTGGACCGATTTGGCTATTTTTGTTTATGAATGATTTTTGGGAGTCCAGGGAAAAATTAAAAGGTAAGAAAATATGAAGAAATTGAAGGGAAATAGTAAAAGTCACAATTTCATTTTCCCATACAAATAGTCTGAATCTATCAAACCTTTGGCACATTATTTCATTCTGAGGCAATAAAAAGTTAGCCGGGTGAGCTAGTAATGAATAAACATTTAGCGAAAAAGACAAGTCCTTTCTGCGATTTTTCATTCGAAGTCGACATTTTTACTAAATATTGTTTAAAACTATTGGTTACCTGTTGTTATCTGGTAATAGAACTGGCATTGTTCTAACAATATTTCTACTGCGATACTCCATATGAAATAGTAATGCTTACCTGTAACAAAATAAATATAAAATTAACATTCAACAATGTAAAATTGTCAAAATTTACCAAAATATTGCATAGAATTTAAAAAATAAATTGAAAAATATATAAAATCTAATATAGATACCTATAGTCTAAAATTAGCTTTATTCTAATAAATAATGAAATGCGCCTGCGTTAGATGGTTTATGACTGGAAAAGGCATCAAACAGACGTACGACTTTAGTTGAACTAAGTATTAATATTATACTAATGCTAAAATGTCAACTCCGTGCAATATGAACGTACCCTCCGGTAAGGTAAGGCAGGAAATAATGAATAAAGTTGAGAGTTTGATGTCACCCGACAAAGTTGGATTGTTTGTCTGTCCGTTTCATGTTATGTACATATATTGTGTCCGTGTGATGATATATCTATATATCTATAGGAGATATACGACAGGCTTATATGAAATCAATAAACGTATACAGGTTGTTTTTTAATTTCGTATACCAATGCGAGGCAAGAACTGTTTATTTTTACTCTCGATCTTTTTAAGGGTTCTGCAGCCTGCAAGGATACCTTTGGAAATTTCCGAAGAAAAGAAAAAAAAAAATTTTTTTTTTAAATTAATATATCAAAGTTGTTTTGTCCCTTTTGTGTACAAATCTTATCATGCAATAATCCATTTTTCATATTCTCTGTCAAAATTGGTAGGGCCCCGTAATAGCTACCACAGAGACATAACAACTAAGGTCTCAGGGGTGGCAACGCTTCTGCATTATGACCTCTGGTTATTGTGCAGATGTCTACAGGCGGCAGACATCACTTAACATCCATGTATGTAAACTACATGCTTATCCTCGTTGAAAAAAATAAAATTTATAAACACGAGCAAATCCGCGGCCACAACAGACTATACGTAACCCCAATAACTTCGACTGTAAGGGAAAAAATCGTTTGAAGACGAATCAGACAAAAAGTTTCCTAATTAACTGGCGATTATTAACAGAAGACGTATCAAATGATAACCTTTTGAAGTAAGTTGTGGGTTTTGAGATTGTTATCTGAGGAGTTCAAAGATTTAAAAGGTTACATCGCTCGTAGGCGTCTTATAGCAAATCTAATATGTAGATTTGCTATAAGATTTTTTACTGGTGGTAAAGCTCCAGTGACGGAGCCCGCGGGCGTAGGCACCACTGCATTACCTAATATACTTGCCGCTAAATGGTAGTGTTCAACACTATCGTGTTCCGGTCAGGTGGTAATGTACGGCCCTGTCATTTCCGGCACAGAGGCATAAGACCTTAGGCCTCAGGAGTGGTAACGCATCTGCATTTTGACCTTGGTCTTTGTGTGGGTGTCTATAGGCTGCAGTAATCACTTAACATCAATGTGAACTGCATGCTTGTTTACCACTTCCATTACATTTAAAAAAAAAATTAGATATATGTCGCAGTATGATAGATAAAGCTTTAATATAAATTACATTTTTTTTTATATGTATAGACCAACGTTTGACCACCAACTCATCCGATGGAAAGTGAAGATGTAGCCGAATATGAAGCACGTTGGTCTAGAAAGTACCTATTCGCTCTAGATTTGAAGATGCTATGGTTGTTGTTTTTTGGATACAAAGAAGCCGGCAAAGTATTCCATGTCTTAGCTGTACATATAATAAGTGTAGAGCCGAAACGCTTCGTTCTAATTTGTGGTATGTTCACTGAGTAGGGATGATATTAGGCCGTTCTCCTAGTTGTCCTATTGTAAAAAGGTGAAGAGGGAAATAGATTGTGTAGATCGTTCGCACATTCGCCGAAATGGATCCTATAGAAAATTGAGAGACACGCCACGCCACGGCGATGTGCAAGACTGAGCAATTTTCGTGTTTACTAGCTTTGTGTCTCCAATTATTCTCGCAGCACGCCGATCAACCGACTCTTACAGAAACGTAAAAAAAAACGTAACTTCACGCCTGTAATCCCCGAAGTGGTAGACAGAGGTGCAGAAATGCATGCATTCAAGCATACATGCAAACACCCACGATTCGCTGGTTACGTTTTGGACTTTTTTTATGTTATGGAAGAGGCAAACATGCATGCAGTTCACATTGATGTTAAGTGATGACTGCAGCCTATAGATACCCACACAAAGACCGAGGTCAAAATGCAGATGCGTTACCACTCCTGAGGCCTAAGGTGTTATGCCTCTGTGCCGGAAATTACAGGGCCGTACATTACCACCTGACCGGACCACGATAGTGCTGAACACTACCATTTAGCGGCAAGTAGGTATATTTATACCTGCCTACGCCCGCGAGCTCCGTCACTGGAGCTCTACCACCAGTAAAGATGCCTATGATGGCGAGCCTGTTAATATCTCCGGGCCCATTACCAAGCATTACTTATTCTAACCCCCTTATTCATAAACGTACATTAGATACGTTTTAGCTATAGAACGCTTTGTCTCTGTTGTTAAAGTAATTCTTACATTGCACATCCTTCTCTAACTTAAGGAAATCTGCTAAAGTTAGAGCAGGATGTGAAATATAACAATAACTTTAAATTTAACAAAACTGGTGGTGCAACCCAGGCTTAATATTGAAAAGGTACTAATTAAAGGTACTAAGGCCACTACTACTACGCTGAGGTCCTGGGTTCGATTCCCGGATAGGGGGTTAACAGACATAATGGTGAAAAAGCCTTTACCTCTGGTTCTATTGGGATTTTTCCATTTTCTGGAAATTTCCCAGTACCTCAAAGTTTGGTAATGTGCCCGGAGATGTCAACAGGCTCGCCACCTGTTACATGGGCCAAAACGTAACCGGCGAATCGTGGGTGTTTGCATGTATGCTTGAATGCATGTATTCACCTCTGCCTACCCCTTCGGGGATTACTGGCGTGAAGTTACGTTACGTTACTAATTAATATTTTAGAAATTAAACAAAAAAATCGAAAGAAACATTTGACTTCGGGCAGGAATCGAACCTGCGACCTCAGGACAACCAGTCCAGCGGCTTTACCACTAAGCTACCGCAGTCCCACACCGATGCGTCAAATTTTGCTTTCCCTTTTTGATTTTTAACCGATTTAGGGTCGACGAACGACATCCATAGATAACTAATCAATAGCTATACAAACGATATGATAAACTTTGCAGTTTTTTTTTTTTTTTTAATGTTTTAAAAGTGGCAAACAAGCATACAGTTCACATTGATGTTAAGTGATGACTGCAGCCTATAGACACCCACACAATGACCAGAGGTAAAAATGCAGATGCGTTACCACTCCTAAGGCCTAAGGTGTTATGCCACTGTGCCGGAAATTACAGGGCCGTACATTACCACCTGACCGGAACACGATAGTGCTGAACACTACCATTTAGCGGCAAGTATATTAGGTAATGCGGTGGTGCCTACGTCCGCGAGCTCCGTCACTGGAGCTCTACCACCAGTAAAAAGTTTATCCGTTCCGTTTTTTCTTTAATTTCTAAAGTTCACTCGCATGTGTTATTGCGAAAAATAAATAATTAATAATTTATTTGCTAAGCTTACTTTCCGCGAGTTAATTGCAGCGCTACTAAATAGAGAAGTAGGTACCTATTTAAATTTTCAACAACATTAAAAACCCGTTGTTTACCAGCATTTACAATATTTACCAGCGGTCAGCGGGAGCATGGCTTGAGGGCAATGCAAAAACTGTTTCAATTCAAAGTTCACCGTTCCACGTCATTCCAACTTGGTTTGACCGCACAGACCAATGCTGAGATAGACGCATTAGTGTATGAGATAAAACTTCAATTGTTTTATTAATGAGGAAAGTGCTGAACACAAATCAGATTTTTTTTCGGTTCCTCATAAGGAAATGGAAAAAATGCAATCTTGTATAAAGGATCTGTCGTGCCATCTTTATATTTATTTATTTAAACTTTCGTGCACATTGAGTGTACATGAGGCGGACTTAATGCTAGAAAGCATTCTATACCAGTCAACCTTAATGTTGCGTAGAAAAACGAAATTGGTAACGCATTAAGAAAGCAAGAGAAATATATAAATTTATGATATATATACAAAAAGAGATAACGATACAAAAATTTAAGTCATAATAAATTTACACATAATATAAATATGTAATTTATATGTATATGTATATAAAATAGGTACATACTACTATAATCAACTTTTTACCTGTCTATCCGTCTGTCTGTCACAGACGATTTGCCTTGAAACTACAAAGCCAAGTGAGTCGAAATCTAGCACACATGAAAACCCAAAGATAGATATGTAAAGAAAATAAATAGAACAGAAGGCCGCTTTTGATAGACAAATTCGATTTTTTTTTAAGTTTTCGTGCACAAAATAAAAAATAGGCGCGGTAGGTACTAATAGAGAAATGCAGTTTTGACAGACGCACGAGTGATGTCATAAGGGTTCCATTTTCCTTTTGAGGTACGAATCCCTTAAAACGATTCAATAAAGTTCACTGTTAGTTGACTTCTTATATCCGGACTAAAGGGCGTAAACACCAACGCATTCTAAACTATCTACCATCAAATGGTAATGTTCAGACGAGACAGACATTTTTGACTCAAAGTATTTTTTTTTTACCTTTACACTTACAGTCCCACAGTAGGTATAAACCTGTGTCGTGGGTGCCGTTGTACACAAACAACACATACACAAAAACCCAGACCCGAAACAAATATCTGCAGGCCATACAAATGTTTGTCCCGGTGCGGGGATCGAACCCGCGACCCTTCGAATCAAACGGTCATCTCACACCGCTGGACTAACCGGGTCGTCGAAAAAGTGTATGGTTATTCAATAAAATAATAAGTATTTTCTTTTTTTTTAATTCAACTTGACCCAGGACCGCAGCCAAATCAGCTGAAGCTGTAATATCTCTTTTAAAAATAATAACCAACTTTAAAGTGAACTCTCTATCCATTTCTATATTAGCTACTCTACGCAGCGTATGAAAGGGATGGTATAATTTATATTAAAAAAAAAACGCGCCGCGGTTAATGACCCTTTGTTCGTACTGTCCGGTAGACAGCCGGCAGACGGAGTACGCAGACAGACATACGTATACAGGTTATGCATGTAGCCTAGGAACTAGATTGGTTGTGACTGCATCTATTCTAATTCAGTCACACTGGGACAGTATTATGCAACAAAGTAGGTACGCAACTTTCTAATCCTTAAATATGGTTGGGGAAAAAGTTTCTTCGGATTTTTTAAGATAATTCAAAACATTTTTTAACTGAGTTTATTTAAATTTAACTAAAGTATGTATGTACCATTTTGTTCGATAACCTTTTTCCATCTTGTATGTAGGGACATGATCCCATTGCTATAAAAATTTTGGGACTTCTCATCAAAATACCGCGACAAGTGGATTTGGCAGTCCTCTCGTGATGTTAACCTAACATTGCATAAAGAATTCTGAAGAGACCGAAACAGGTGGAAATCTGAAGGTGCAAGGTCAGGACTATACGGCGGATGCATAACACCTCCCAGCCAAACTCTCTTAATTTTTGCTGAGTGGCTATAGATGTGTGAGTTCTAGCGTTATCATGATGAAACACCACACCCCTTCTGTTGATCAATTCCGGACGCTTTCTCTCAACTTCTTGCTTTAATCTCATCAGTTGTTCGCAGTAGAGTTCAGAATCGATAGTCCTGCCTGGTGGTAATAGCTCATAATGAATAATGCCCTTCCAATCCCACCACACACACAACATCACCTTATTGCGAGTTAACCCGGGTTTCGCCACAGTCTGTGAAGCCTGACCGGCCTTTGACCACGACCTTTTTCGCACGTTCTTGTCGTACGTGATCCACTTTTCATCACCAGTTATCAGCTTCTTCAAAAATGATTCGGTTTCATTACGTCGTAATAAAGAATCACAAATCACAAAAAAGTACACGGTTCATTAGGTTTCTTTCAGTCAGCTCGTGAGGTATCCAAATATCGAGCTTTTTTTTGTACCCAGCTTTTTTCAAATGCGCCAAAACTGTTTTGTGATCAATTCTCAGTTCTTCAGCTACGTCGTAACTACTGATATGTCGATCTTGCTCCACTTTTTCAAAAATGGCATCCATTTTATCCGTAATAGGGCGACCAGAGCGAGGTGCATCTTTGACATCAAAATTTCCGGATTGAAAACGCTTAAACCAAATTTGTGCTACTCTCACAGACACTGCACTAGGTCTATAAACATCGCAAATGTTTTTCGCGGCTTGCGTTGCATTTTTACCTTTTTTGTAGTAAAATTTTAAAATGTATCGAATTTCTTCATTAGATTCACTCATCTTGACAGTACGAAAAACAAATGAAAATCACACATTTGCCTAACTTGAATTTGGAATTATGTTCTTTAAAATTTTAACTTTCAATGATACCAAAACCAGCCAGATACAAATACTACAGCCAAAGAGATTTTATTACAAGTTCATACATACTATAATGCGAAAAGACTTTTTCCCCAACCTATTATAATTATTTTTTTATCATTTTGTTTTATTATTTTTTATTATTGTGTGTGTTTCCCCCGCAACTTCGTCCGCTCGGAGTTTGTAATATACAAATTTCCATAACCCTTTTCATTTTTTAGGTAATAAAAGTGGCAATCAAGCGTGCAGTTCACATTGATGTGAAGTGATGACTGCAGCCTATAGACACCAACACAATGACCAGAGGTCTAAATGCAGATGCGTTGTCACCAGGCTTAAAATGTTATGCAAAATTTGTAAATTTAGCTAACTAAATTTTATATTGCTGTCTTAAAGTAGACTGACTTTAGCATCGCTACAAATCTTTGTGATTTTTGTATGCTAAATGATACAAATGTATTGTATCTATAGTTAAATATGTTAAATGAATAAATTAAAAAAAAATGCCTCTGTGCCGGAAATTACAGGGCCGTTCATTACCACCTGACCGGAACACGATAGTGCTGAACAGTACCATTTAGCGACAAGTATATCAGGTAATGCGGTGGTGCCAATGCCCGCGAGCTCCGTCACTGGAGCTCTACAACCAGTAAAAATTAAGGATTGAATATCCAAAAAAGCTATAGCACGTGTTTCCTTAATTAAAATTAAATGTAATTATGCAGTTTTAAGAAAATGTGTATTTTTTATCCTTTTTATCAAATTAGGGGATAAATTTCGCAAAATCCTTTCTTATTCTTCATCTACATTAAATGAATTTAGAGAACAATATTTGAGACCATATCAATGAGATAAATGTCATTGATAAAAAAATTCTTTTATAATCAATATCGCAATTTGCTCAAACACAATTCAAACAAAAAACATCCAATAAAATGATATGATTAACAGTCATTTTTACCCGTTTTAACAACAATTCCGCTTTTTTTTGATAATCATTTAAAACTCAATGTCTCACACATTGATACTTGACTAACACCCATATTCTAAGTCGTAACCTCGACCTTAACTCAACCTTACTCAAGGGAATTGGTATTCTTAGTTGTAACTAATAACGTGAACTCGACATTCTCCTCCGTTTGAGGTAAGAAAGCAACTGTCAAACTCCAAGGTACCTCACGACCTACCTTGAAGTTTCGAGGATTATTTACATTTCACAGTTTTTCGTGTCGAAACTGTCTGAAAATATAATTAAATACCAATTTTTTATATATAAATAGATTCTCAAGACTTTCTGAATTATCTTTATGATAATCCGTACACATGAGTTACTGTCAAAATACAACTAAGAATATGGATTTCGAGGCGTCCTCATAAAGTGTCCTCAGCTGAGTGTGAGTCAAGGAATGTTTCGAGTAACGTCTTAGAATATGGGTGTAACTCCCTGACGCGGCAACGCAGGAATTGAACCCAGTTCACATTGATGTTAAGTGATGACTGCAGCCTATAGACACCCACACAAAGACCAAGCTCAAAATGCAGATGCGTTACCATTCCTGAGGTCTAAGGTGTTATGCCTCTGTGTCGGAAATTACAGGGCCGTACATTACCACCTGACCGGAACACGATAGTGCTGAACACTACCATTTAGCGGCAAGTATATTAGGTAATGCGGTGGTGACTACGCCCGTGAGCTCCGTCACTGGAGCTCTACCACCAGTAGTTTAATTAACCTAACCATTTCTAACCAGTTCTACCAAAACCTTACATTAATTTTTTTCTGAAACTCCATCAATGAAGACCAAAGAAATCCAATTCATTAAATTACTTAAATGAAATTTAATTTAAGTCATTTAATGAATTGGATTTCTAGAGAAGAGAATTCTCTTCAATACGGCAATCGAAAATATTGTCCATGGTGAAAAAACCTCTCTTAACTTCATAGGAGATAGGTGCTGGGAACTCAATTTGTGTTATTGATCTTACTTGCCTCCAAAATCGCTCGAAACTGCCCACGTAAACACCGAACGAAAATATTCCTACACTAACCCCTATCAATTTCATATTTAAGTTCATTTTACAATGACAGTATTGTCACTTGTGACGTTTCAATTTGACGGAACGCATGGAAAACAGTCCTGTCGTACATAACAGAATTTGTGTTTTATTTTATTGCATTAAAGTGCATTTTCAAACGTGCGACAATTGTACATAGGCCGTTAGTTTCGGCGTTGACTTCCCCTTCAGTGGACATGTAAACAAAACGCCTATTATAATGCGAGCTTGTTTAGTGACGGACTGTCGATAAAACAATATGTCGATAACGAAAAATTTTAATTTTATTGTACTTACATATTTTTATACCGTTAGGTAGGTACCTACTTGTTTTTATGAGTTATGTAAATGGCAAACCAACGAGAAGGAATTGGGATTTCGAATAATATAAGCTTTTCTTACAAATTCGTCCCAAATAAAGTCGAAATAATTATAAACTATAAGTCAATATAAAATCGAAATCCGAACAGCAGTTTGTCCGTTCATACAACTTAAAAAAGAAGCAGCTTTACATTTTGATAGTTTTAAAAAGAAAAAGCAAACATCTATTAGGTAATTATCGCGAACAAAATTAAAGTTTTATTTTCAACATCAACCAAAAGCAGTAAGTTAAAGATATTGTTTAAAACAAAAAAAATCGAATAAAAGAGCACTGTCTCAAACTTGATAAATGGCATCGTGGTCTACGCCCGATTCTTGGCTCGAAAAAAGTCAGCTGTCACCTGTCACTTGTCAGTCCCTTTCGCTGATTCTGGTCGTTTTGTTTAAATTTCTTTGAGCTCTTTTTAACCGACAATCGAATGTGGATATTTTATCTGTACGATTGTGAATGTAATTAAATAAATCAGCAACAGCGTCTTTGAACTCTTTGACCAAAAAGGAACCGCCATATTATTTTTTGTTATGTGGTTTTACAATTTTTTTTAAAACCAGCAATTGATTGAGTAGCTTAATTTATTACTTCTACAATTTTTACTGATGGATAAAAAGTATTTTCCAAAATATTTACTAACAATTATTAATACTAGTTGGTACAGCAATGGCCGCAAGTAATGGCCGCTTAAACCTAAAGGTCACGGGTTTGATCCACCCACTGGGATAAATAGTTGTGTGGCCCACAAATATTTACAGGTCTGGGTGTTTCTATGTTTATATCTAGTGTATGTACACGGACGACACAGGTAATATGTAGTGGTATAGTGTAGTAGTGTAGTGGTACCTTGTGCTCAAAACACAAAATTGATGAAAATATGTACAGTTGTGTTTTGAGCTGTGTCAGAGAGTAGGATTAGATAAATTTGTGAAAGCTGACAGCTTTTCATGTCTCCCCCAGACTGAGTTTTTGCAATGACGAAATGGCCTAAATACCGTACCTCAATAAATTACAATCCACTTCCAAATTTGAATATATCCAACAGTTATTTGTCTTCGTGCATTAATTAACAGTTTAATGAGTGTTTATATCTCGTGATGCGTCTACATTATCATCCAATATTTTATCAACGACGTTAATTATTGCCTTCTCGGAGCTGAATAGTCTGAATACGTTTGTGCGGAAAATTAAGGGTTCACCAAATAAAATAAAAATACGCTTACTCTCACAGCCCCACACTAGATATAAAGCTGTGTCGTACACATACAACACATACACAAACATCCAGACCCGAAACAAATATCTGTAGGCCATACAAATTATAAAAAAAATTACAAATTTTGTCCCAGTGCGGGGGTCGATACCCCCGACCCTTCGAATCAAACGGTCGTCTCACACCGCTGGACTAACCGTGGACTAAACCAAATAAATATTAATAATGGCAACCCTTGATACGTCCCACTGCTGGGCACGAGTCTCTCCCCTTCTCGGGATGAGAACTGGAGGAGGCGGGAAACTAAATAGTTTACATAATGTTACATTAATGTTAAATTCAACAAAGAATAGTTGTTGTTCTGGTCGATATTTTTGTAGAGGTTTCGTTTAGGGTTGATTCATTTTTCAATAACTGACAACTGGTGACATAGTTGCATTAAGTAACTTAAGTTTACGCCTGAATTCAGGCGGAGGAAAAACATGCATTCAAGTAGACACACAAACTTGGTGTGACCTACAATCGGACGCATTACCAAAATCCGAGAAATTTCTATAAAATGGAATAATCCCAAAAGCACAAAACCAGGATCTTAGCATAGGTAGTAGTAGACCCCGAAAGCGTGAAATTATGTTTAAATTCATAAGTGGCATCTTTTAAAATTAAATGGTTCTTTTTCAGTGTACAGTCAGGAAATTGCCCGCTTATTCAAATTCAATGACATAATACTAAAGCTTTTATTACCATCGTATAAGATGTCCGTGAGGTCAAGTGGGCAGGTACCTATAGCAGTTATTTTCCTTAGAAATATTATACCTAACCATGTCCTATCCCTAACCTAAATCATTTTTTTTTATGTACCAAAATGTTTGCTTGGACATCGTGTATGTCGAAACAAAATTATAATAGATAAAAATCAATTTCAATCAAATCAGCAAACCTTAACTCTTGTCTTAGTTGTCTGTAGTCTTCCCCAGAAACTTCTCGATTGTTTTACACACAAGCCAAACATAATTACGTTCTCATCTCAAAAGTAACAGAAAATTGTCCCCACAACAAAAGGAAATGATTTATCGACACGTCTAATTATCGAGCTCACATCACTATACCAAAATTGTTGTAATCCGACCCGTTAGGTTAGGGTTGATGATTTATGAATGTATTATTTGATTGCCGTCCTCTCTCGATAATTGTAGCCGCCGTATCGATGTATTATGTTTTTGGTTACTGACATGTACAGTAGATACCATTAAAATAATTTAAGCGAATACTGATTACAGATAAACAGGTCGAGTCATCGTATATTTCGTAGCCGAAAATTGAAGAAAATTTCGTTCCAGTTCGGGTCCAACTTCGAAAAAGAGGTCAACCGCCGAATTCAAGGCAGCGTTCGGGAAGCTACGATACACCTTCTCGTCCAATTTACCGCAGTGTCTCAAGACCAGTGCGTGTAGACAATGATAACACACGTTTGAGGACCATCAGTGGTCCAAGGATCACCGGTTATGATCAATTAAGTAAGGCGGTCGAACTGTTCGCCAACCAGGATTGCCGCCTTGTCGCGGTGGGCTAGTTTAGCACCCGGTATTGGGCTCACATCGAGGAATCCAACGAAGTAGCAGCGTTTTGTATTTGGCGTGGTTCTGACTGTCTCTCACTGTTGTGTTGAGGAGACGACTGAAATGGGAACATCATCAGCTCCGCACCCTATCCCCAGCCGCCTAACGGTAGTTCGGCTGTTTGACAGGAACGTGATGGGGAGATGGCTGGGAAAGAGTCGTGCGAGTCCGTTTATACCCTTTGCGTACTAGTCCCTAAAAAGCGATCAAGCTGCTTTGGTAAAAAAGCGTGGTCCGCTGGTCTAAAAGCGGCAGTTGGAAGTTTTTTCAAAAAATTGTCATAAGTCATTAATATACACGAATGGGGTAGAGAAGCCAACCCCTAACAAATTAGAAACCGACAAATCGAATAATGTTTATTGTAAATACGATTACATTTGAAATATTGCTTCTCGCCCTGCCTTTTTTATTACCGAAAGTGTTAAGTTACAGTAGGGTTGAATGCTAGGGATAGTGGGTTCAAATTCAAATGTTGTGTCTATTTATCCAAATCCTTTGCGTCATTCATGCGTATTATAACGACGAACGTAACTTTACGCAAGTAATCCCCGAAAGGGTAGGCAGAGGTAAATGCATGCATTCAAGTATAACCCACAATTCGAATGTTAGGTACTTTTTGGACCACGTAACTGATTGCAAACCTATTGCTATCACCCACATTACCAAACTCCAAAAAAAGAATGGGAAATCCCAATAGCGTAAGGGATAAAAGATATTAAATAAACACGCTTAGTTTTCACTGGTGGTAGAGCTCCAGTGACGGAGCTCGCGGGCGTAGGCACCACCGCATTACCTAATATACTTGCCGCTAAATGGTAGTGTTCAACACTATCGTATTCCGGTCAGGTGGTAAAGTACGGCCCTGTAATTTCCGGCACAGAGGCATAACACCTTAGGCCTCAGGAGTGGTAACGCATCTGCATTTTGACCTTGGTATTTGTGTGGGTATCTATAGGCTGCAGTCATCACTTAACACCAATGTGAACTGCATGCTTGTTTGCCACTTCCATTACATAAAAAAAAGCCTCCGATCCGGGACTTAGGACCCGAGAGAAACAGTGATGGCCTGGTAGTTATAATTATAAGACGCAGTAATATGCCGATAGTTTGGTGGTAACAGGCCGCTACTGTCTCGATACCTTACTTACGAATTCCGTAAAATCCCGTCATAGTGAGTACATCCTAAAAAAAACCCCAGGCGGACACTCCGCCTAAATTCCATACAAACGCTTAATTTGGTCTCTATTACACAGACATCAATCAGTGACGTGTATTTACACGTGCACTGATTGATGTCTGTGTGCGTAGCACGTAGAAAATACCAACCGTCGCCCATAAGAGGGGAAGAGGTTGGGTGATGCGGGGAAATCGAGCGGGACGTCGAAGTGTATTCTCTGCCCCAGGTAAAATTTTAAACTCCTAGCACTTGATAGTAAAAGTGAGTGACCTTTTGCTTTGATAAATATATTTATTTGCAACTAGCTGACCCGGCAAACTTCGTATTGCATCAGAATGAAATAATGTGTCAAAGGTTTGATAGATACGGACTATTTGTATGGACAAATGAAATTGTGGTTTTTACTATTTCCCTTCAATTTCTTCATATTTTCTTACCTTTTAAACCTTTCCTGGACTTCTAAAAATCATTCAAAACCAAAATTAGCCAAATCGGTAACGCCGTTCTCGAGTTTTAGCGAGACTAACGAACAGCAATTGATTTTTATATATCTTAATATACATAAATCTCGTGTCACAATGTTTGTCCTCAATGGACTCCTAAACCACTTAACCGATTATAATAAAATTCTCACACCATGTGCAGTTCGATCCAACTTGAGAGATAGGATAGCTTACATTACGCTATGACTAATAGGAGCAGAGTAGCGCGGGCGAAGCCGGGGCGGGCCGCTAGTATGTATATAGATAACTGTTTACTCCGTAACACTGCTGGTTAGTACTCTGAGAAAATACTTATTTTTAGAACATATAACAATAAAGTATCTATCGTATAATAGAATACAAATTGAAAAAAGCTGCGACATGGAACTGTGTGCGTCCCCCGCGTCACCAGAAGCGACATCCTATTAAGGACCTTTCATACTCGTGTATGACATTGACAGACACACTTTGTCTTTGAAGCTGCAGTTTAAAGCGGACATAACTAGTTTTCCTCTGTCATATCCGCAAAAGGAGACGGTTTTTGCCCGCGGGTCTCTGTTTCCTCCAGCTTACCTTTACGCCGGATTGACGGAATGTTTTGATAATTGTAATAGACATAATTTTCATATTTATATTTTTTTTTCTTGTATAGAATGTTTGTAAAGATATCATGATAAGATTATCAACACAATATCTAAAATTATCGTACTTTTGGACTCTCTGTACAATACTTATGACTCTCACTGTTTCCGTGCTTCGGAGGACACGTTAAACCGTCGGTCCCGGTTGCTATCGATAGATAACAGTCGTTAAAACCTCGTCGGAGACCTTATGGGTGGTTTAAAAACATCCGACAGCGGGTTGGCCACCAACCTGTATCTCCGCCAACCCGCATTGGAGTAAGCTCCAGGCCTCCCCCCAAAAAGGAGAGACTCGTGCCCAGCAGTGGGACTCTTGTACTCAGGTTATTGAAAACCTTTGTTATATAGATAACGTTAGTTGGATCATATATTAGAATTGAATATTACACATATAAAAATAAACTACGGCTCAGTTCTTTGTGTCAGCTCAGCCCACCTCCGCGTCAGCCCAGAACAGACATCCCATTAAGGACCTTTCATACTCGTGTATGACGTTGACAGACACACTTTGTCTTTGAAGCTGCAGTTTAAAGCGGACATAACTAGTTTTCCCCTGTCATGTAGGCGAAGGGTAAAGGGTTTTTTGCCTGCGGGCCCCTGTTTCCTTGGGCTTACCTTTACGGTGGAGTGACAGATTGCTTTTTATGTTATAAATGTAACTTTCGTGTTTCATGTAGGTGTTAGTATCATTATTTCTGCTATAGTTAAAGTACATGCAGTGTGAGAAGTGTCAGGTAACGTATTAATATTAGAATTATAATTTTGATGAAAATATCTACAGGCTGTATATATATTCTATTCTATATATTCATCCAACTGAAATAAACCCAATTTTCCCCGTCTCCTCAATCTTTTATCTGATTCCTGAATCAGATAAAAGATTATAATAAGAATAATAATAATGGCAACCCTTGATATGTCCCACTACTGGGCACGAGAATCTTCCCTTCTTAGGAGGGGAGGAGCTTGGAGCTTACTCCAACACGCTGCTCCAATGCGGGTTGATGGAGATGAGGGTTAGTGGCCAGCCCGCTGTCGGATGTTTTCAAACCACCCATAAAGCCTCCGACAAGATTTAACGACTGCTATCTCTCGATAGCAACCGGGACCGACGGCTTCACGTGCCCTCCGAAGCACGGAAACGCGCATTTTAATATGCTACTAGCGGTCACTCATCACACACCAAACCGCGCCCGTGTCGCTTAACCGAGTAGATCGCTTCTGATCTACACCAGCCGCGGAGCAATACGCGCTTTTACCTAACCTTATACGAGTATACCTAGGGGGCCGTTCAAGTATTACGTAAGCAGATTTATTACAATTCTTTACCCCCCCATCCCCGCTGTCAGCAAAAGTAAGCAAAGCTCTTACCCCCTCCCCCCATGCTTACGTAAACATTTTTCAATTAGTGTATTGTTTTTTTTAATATTATAATTATAATGTTATAATTCGTATGCATTATTTGCGGGAATCCCCGAAAAAGCGTTTCGTTTTCAAACAAACACAATGTGAGGGTTGCCATTTGTGTAAAAAAGTAAATAACTACCGATGACGTAATCATCATCTAGACTCCCCTACCCCCCATGTCATCCAAAATAAGCAGAGCAAAGACCCCCCCGGCTCCCCATAGTGCTCACGTAATACTTGAACAGCCCCTAGGTGGAAAAAATCCACAATATGTAAACATCGCAAAAACCTACGAAAACGTAACCTATGAACAAGCATACTGACAATGCTTTATTTGCTACAGCCATACGTTGGTATATATTCAATAAACAACAGTAAAACCCACCGGCCAAAACTAGTTAAGGATCAAGCGAAAGTTTGTTAACAAATTTTTAATTAAACCTATAACTTCTTAACCCGAAACTTGATCCCCATGGGTAAAGGAGTTGGGACGATATTCACCACACTGAAAACATATGGCACTTTATTCTGTGATTTCCTTGATTATTTGATGTGGTTCAATCGTTAAACTACAGTCAAATAAAGAAGAATAAAAAAAATACTAATTTATAAATAAAAAAAAATAAAAACGACCGAAACGTCGGATTGATTTTAAATAATCATTTTAGTTTAATATACGCGAGATAAATCCAAAAACTAGTTTTATATAACAAAAAGAAATCTTAAGATAAAAAAAAAATACCGGCTCAATTTAGCGCGCAGCTTGCTACGCGCAAATAAAAGTGCTATCGAAATTGGTAGAGCGTTCCAGAGATTACTCGGACGGAACAAACAGACAGGCAATGGGGAAGGGAATGATATTTTGGTGAATGTACAGTGTAGGTATGTATGTTTGGCTATATGCCAACATTTGCATTTAGTTAAAAGTGGGTATTTTAATATTACAACAGACACTTCAATTTTATTTATTAGTATGTGTTGTTATTACTATTTCACTCATACGACGAGAAATCAAAGCGATTCAGCGAATCTAAAATGCGCTCCTACTTTGTGAATTATAAGCATTGTGATACGCAGTCTGGTTTCGCTCCACAAAATGTATTAAACATAAACAATTGTACAATAATCACCGGCCTATATCGCAAATGAACACGAAAAAGCAAATTTTCAAAATTAATTACGTAAAATCGAACGTGTTTGTCACAATTACAAGCCGTGTGTCCCCAACACTCGCGAGATTTTACCGAATACACAAATAATATATGCAAACGAATGTGTATGGTTGCAGAGGCCCAGGAAGACCAAAACTGATCTACCATGAACAAATAGGTCGAGTTCTCTCTGATGGTGCGGTCAAAAGTCTTAGGAATCGGCGTGCATGTATGAAGAGAATGATGACAGGTAGATGAGGCACGAGAAGTATGTCAGGACCGGGATATCTGGCGCTCTACACACTCTGCCTACCCCGTTAGGGACCTGGCGTCAGGATACATACATATACATACAAACAACGTCATGATAGCGAAAGAGATTGCACGTTAGTGTAATGGGTGATCAGTTGTTGATCATGACTGCATGTTTTTGTTAATTATTTTCTGCACTTAAGCAGTAATTGAATCCAAAAGTGTTTATTTTTCATTACTGTAATAAAAATTAAATATACTAAAATTATGTCTTCTATTTGAAGATGTCGAAGAAGTGGAAGTGGCCACTAGTGATGCTTAGATGAAATTATTTATTAAAAGTGGAATTTGGGCTCTAGAAAAAAGATATACTAAATTAATTATCCTTGTATCACTATGAAGAAAAACATAAATAACATTTAACTTAATCCTCTTCTAACCTAGCTAATCTTAATGCGGTTTTGATCGCCCTTCGTATATCATTATATACTAACATTCAATCTATAGTAGACTTATGTATGTTTGGGATGCACAGTTTTTTTGATGTAAGAAGGTGACAAACAAGCATGCAGCTCACATTGATGTTAAGTGATGACTGCAGCCTATAGACATTTACATAAAAACCAGAGGTCAAAATGCAGATGCGTTGCCACCCCTGAGATCTAAGTTGATACGTCTCTGTGATAATTATTACTGGGCCATACATTACCATCTAATCGGAACACGATAGTACTGAACACTAACATTTGGCAGCAGATATATTTAATGCGGTGGTGCCTACACCCGCGAGCTGTCACTAGAGCTCTATCACCAGTAAAATAAGTTTGAATTTAGATGTAAATTATGAATGACTGGCCCTTTCTTAAAACTATATAAACTTTATTGCATATTTTTACTAAGTACTTTGTATCCTCAAGCTCCATGTGACCTCCGGTGGTCACGACCGTCAACCATTGACTATAAATGGTTAACTGGCAGAAACCGCTTTTAGCGTTACCTTCGTCATTTGTGTCAATGTGTCACTTATGGTGCTAATAAAGAGCTATTTAAATAAAAAATACTGCCTCAGTAGCGCAGTGGTAGCAGGCCACTACTACTACGCTGAGGATCCTGGGTTCGATTCCCGGGCCAGGGACTATCAGAGATAACGGTTTAGAATCCTTTATCCAGAAAATGTAAAAATCCCAATGGGGTTATTACATTTTCTGGAAGTTTCCCAGTACCTCGGAGTTTGGTAATGTGCCCGAAGATGGTTCGCCACCTGTTACATGGGCCAAAACGTAACCGTTGTGAGTGTTTGCATGTATGCTTAAATGCATGCATTTACCTCTGCCTACCCCTTCGGGGATTACAGGCGTGAAGTTACGTTTAAATAAAAAAGCGAAAAAAGCTATTAAGTAATGCGGTCGAAGCGTAAAAATAGTTCCTGCGCTTCCGAAATATGTATTCCTTAGCTTTGTCCTACAAAGTTCTAAACAATTGACAACTCGTGTACAATAATCTCCAGCCTATATCGCAAATAAACACAACAAAGCAAATTGTCAAAACTAATTATGTAAAATCGTACGTGTTCGTCACAATTACAGGCCGTGTGTCCCCAAAACTCGCAAGATTTAACCGAATACACAAATTATATATGCAAACAACGTCATGACGGCCAAAGTGATATACTATTGCTTGTTCGTGTAACACTGGGTGACCATTCGTATGGTTTTTTGTGGGACAAGTCATTTTTAAGTGGGCATCATTTCAGCCGAAAGACTAGACAAAAGCTTCCCCCAAACACTCTAAAGCCCTTCTTATCGCATAGGATATGACATAATCGCCACGGTTGGCATGCTGCCGATCGCAATAGTTTTACAGCAGGATGCTGGTATCCACCTCGCGTTATTTTATGTACCTACTACTGCCCTATTAGATTTGTAAGACCGCCACTTTTTGGTTAACTATGAGTAAATAAATATATATATATATATATATATATATATATAGCAAATGAAATTAAGTACCTACAATTTTCATTAGTTAAATATTGTCTGCAAAGTTGAAATATTTATCTACTGTTCTAAAATGCTCATAACGAAAAAGGATCATGGCAAGATTTGTACAGAAAAAATGAAAAAAAGATACACGGTAAATCAGCATGGAAATATTATCCAGTGAACCTAAACAACATTTCCTGATACTTAAAATATTTTTAACTCTCCGGAATAAAAAGTTTGAAATTGAACTTTAGTATGGAGTGCTTCTACTGTTGTTAGGATAGACGATTATTATTCCGGTAATTTAAAAATATTTTAAATACCAGAAAATGTTCTTTAGATTCCCTAGATAATATTTCTAATCCGTTTCACCTTGTACCTTTTTCTAACTTTTTTTGTACAAATCTATGTATGAAACTTGCCATGATTCTTTCCTGAGTTGATTTGCCAGAAAATAACACAAATCATAGTTACCCTTATTTCCAGATGTATGGGGATTATATTGTACTAAGTCCACTTAGACATCGTTTGAAGTTTAGGCAAATTTAATGGGTGCGATCTATATATAATATATATAAAAATCAATTGCTGTTCCTTAGTCTCGCTAAAACTCTAGAACGGGCCGATTTGGCTAATTTTAGTTTTGAATGATTTTTGGAAGTCCAGGGAAGGTTTAAAAGGTAAGAAAATATGAAGAAATTGAAGGGAAACAGTAAAAACCACATTTTTTTCCCATACAAATAGTCCGTATCTATCAAACCTTTGACACATTATTTCATTCTGAGGCAATACGAAGTTTGCCGTATCCGCTTACACTCACAGCCCCACATTAGGTATAAACCTGTGTCGTGGGTGCCGTTGTACACATACAACACATACACAAAACACCCAGACCCGAAACAAATATCTGCAGGCCATACAAATATTTGTCCCGATGCGGGGATCGAACCCGCGACCCTTCGAATCAAACGGTTATCTCACACCGCTGGACTAACCGGATCGTCGAAGTTTTAGATATAATCCTACTAATATTATAAATACGAAGGTTTGTGAGCATAAATGTATGTTACTCTTTCACGAAAAAAACTACTGGACCTGTAAACAGTAGCCAACCAAACAAAGGCGGTCACAAGTCCGACTCACACTTAGTCGATTATTTAATTTTTCCTCATAATTGCCACAAAGTGAAGTTGGCAACCCTACGTCAAGGCGGAAACTGACGCATCTCAATGAACCAACGCAACGGATTCCTTTAATTAGAGCCGCCATTACCTAAACGGTAAAAGCCGTTTTAATCTGATGATTCATGTTTATTTTGCTACGCAGAGTGTTTTCTTTTGCTCAAAATAGAGTTCCGTGATACAGACGCTAATGGGAGGTGTTCCGAGAGTTAGGGGATAGGCATTACTTTATCAGCCTACACAATTTCATGTACAGAGTCAAGCGGTACAACAGCTGATAGAAATAATAATCTCGGCATCAGGGTAATGCAATGGGTAGGTAAGGTATCAAAACGTGTGTGTTTTATTCATAGAGCAACTCGATCCACCGGTCGCGGCGGACCAGAGGGCAGTAGCCATACCGTTTATTACCGTTGCAAAACAGTCTGTCATTTTTTGCGAGGGAAATACTTGTGCAAACTCACACCTTGACTTTAACAAAATACATTAACAATTTCACGCACACATTTAAATATCTGGGCGACAGGCATAGGAGTAGGACCATTTTGTCTTGTACTTTGCAGAGGGGAAAACCTACATATGGCTACTCCGCTCCGGTCTGCAGCGGCCGGTGGCCCGTGTTGCTCTATGTTTTCAGTCGATCCACCAATATTGAAGAATGCCAATCGCGCGGCAGTAAATGCAATAACGCGGGATAAGCAATAGCATCTCCAGTGTCGGAGCTCTACCATGAAGGTACCATCACATTACAGTATCAAAACAAAGAAATATTGCACATCGACCTTAGGAAGGAAACTCCGGCTTATTTCGGGTCTGTAGAGCGTTATCTCTTTCGCACCTAACCTATCTGACGTTTAGAGAGATAATGCTCTACGCAGTCGAAACTAGCCGATTGTCCCTTTCATAGGCTCGATGTGCAATATTTCTTGATGAGCACTGTACTTAAAAACTGTACTTACGAAGCGCGCATGGCCCAGCGGCTGGTGTAGATCGTATACGATCTACTCGGTCAAGCACTACGGGCGCGGTCGGGTAGTATGATGGGTGACCGCTAGTGGCAAATTAAATGCGCGTTTCCGTGCTTCGGAGGGCACGTTAAGCCGTCGGTCCCGATTGCTATCGATGGATAGCAGTCGTTAAACCTTGTCGGAGGCCTAATGGGCGGTTTGAAAACATCCGACAGCGGGTTGGCCACTAACCCACCCACCTCCACCAATCCGCATTGGAGCAGCGTGGTGGAGTAAGCTCCAGGCCTCCCCCCAAAAAAAGGGGAGAGACTCGTGCCCAGCAGTGGGACGTATAATGGGTTGCCATTATTATTATTAATATATTACTGTACTTAATCTATCTGCCGTCAAATGATAGTGTTGAGCACTATCGTGTTCCGGTTAGATGGTATGGTATCTACCTTTTTTTTTTTTATCCGGCACAGAGCAGTACCGGATAAAGCCGGTGCGGGGCCCGTAGCAAATGTGACCAGGGGGCCCTAGAGTTACATTGCCTACTGAAATTTGGGACGTAAATAAAACAGAACATTTACGAAAAGGAATCTAAAACAATATTAGGGGCTTCCCCCTGTAAATATTGTGGTATTGCCAACTTGCAACATAATAATATACCTATAAAAGTGTGGCCAACGTTCACTTTGAGTAGCTAAGGTGTATTACATATTTCATATATTTGAAATTTTTTTAAGGGCGCAGGCGCGGGGCCTCCCAAGGCTCGGGGCCCGTAGCATTTGCTGCTTCCTGCTATATGGCTAATCCGGCACTGGCACAGAGGCATAACAACTTAAGCCTGAGGAATGGCACCGCATGTACGTCGAGATATTACGTTCGCCACTACAAAGTGAAAGAAAGAAAGAATGAAAGAATTTTTTTATTCTTTATCTTACACAACACAATAAATAAGTTAAAAACAAGAAGCAAAGAATATCATCAAATGTGTTTTTTTTTAATGTAATGGACGTGGCAAACAAGCATGCAGTTCACATTGATGTTAAATGATGACAGCAGCCTATAGACACCCACACAAAGACCAAGGTCGAAATGCAGATGCGTTACCACTCCTGAGGCCTAAGGTTTTATGCCTCTGTGCCGGAAATTACAGGGCCGTACATTTACCACCTGATCGGAACACGAGTGCTGAACACTACCATTTAGCGGCAAGTATATAAGGTAATGCGGTGGTACCTCGCCCGAGAGCTCCGTCACTGGAGCTCTACCACCAGTAAAACTGTGTGAAGTCAAAGAAACGGTACCCATCTCAGCTTATTGCTGCAGCAGTGCTGCAGCGCTGGTATTCTGATGGGACCTTGAGTGGCAATTACCAAATACAAGGCAGTTAATGTCTAATTAACCCAATTACACAAAGGTGAGTGTAAGTAAGCAAATACGGCACCCTAAAATCATCATAACACAAAAATAAGGAAACATGGAAAAATATTAAAATGTCTTAAAAACAAGGTTCATCACTCAGTGACAAGACACGAACGAATTAACTCTGTTCACTCGGATCCGGACCCATATTTTACCGACAACCATCGATCACGAAAACTTTTCGACTGGTGGAGTTCCCACGTCAGAGTTCGAGGGCGTAGGTAGCAGGTAGCACCGCATTACCTAATCTATCTGCCGCGAAATGGTAGTTTATGGTTATCTCAGAGGAAAAACTTAGGCCTCAGGAGTGGGAACGCATCTGAAATCTTTGGTTTTAATACGTACCCCAAAGTATGTACGTACGAGCTACACAACTCATTCACACACACACTCACACGCGCATACACACACACGCACACACACACGCACGCGCGCACACACACACACACACACACACACACACGCACGCACGCACGCACGCATGCACGCACAGACGAACACATACAGAGACAGAGACACGCACATGTGCAACGTACCTACATTAGATTAAACACACAATCATGCAAACACTTTCTTCTTAATTTTAATATTTAGTTTTTTGTAGGTATTAATTTAAGATACTCTAAATTGATCTAAAACTATAAGATACTATATAAATCGCTTGCATTAATCATGGTGGAAGAGCGAGGCATGCCCATCTCAAGTGTCATGTGACAACTTACTAAGAAGTCGCGGTGTAAAAAATTTGCTCATGATTAACCTAAATAAAAGATACCTACATATAAAAAAAGATATATAATATATTATGTAGATGCTTAATGTATATAAGCTACAGTTTTCACTTATCATCAATGTCAAAGTTTGTTAGTCATATTGACATAAAAAAAAAATATCAGAACCTCAATAACATAGGAACACGAAAATAAGGAAACCATACAAGCACGTTACATCGACAAAGTTTGAAAATTCTCCAGAACCACGCACATCACTCAGGGCGAGATTCACAGACCGCACTACGACTTCATACTTTGCTCAAAGTAAAGTCGTACTGCGGTCTGTGAATCTCGCACTCAGTGACAAGACACGAACCAATTAATTCTATTCGGACCAATATTTTGCCGACAACTCGCTCAAGGAACTATCGACATAGACCTTCCCATCACTAGACCGGTCACGTAGGACGTCTATTCTGAACTGTACAATTTATCGTTTGTTACTTTTTGCACGTTTATTTCTTTACTTTCTATTTTAGAAGACAGTCGAAAGTTTTATTTTTTGTACCCTTAAGCTGTCGCCATATGACGACAACAATAGTCTTTAAAATATTTTTGTCTGTCTATTTTTACTACATAATTTTGTTTTTTTTTTTATGTAATAGAAGTGGTAAACAAGCATGCTGTTCACATTGATGTTAAGTGATGACTGCAGCCTATTGACACCCACACAAAGACCAAGGTCAAAATGCAGATGCGTTACCACTCCTGAGGCCTAAGGTGTTATGCCTCTGTGCCAGATATTACAGGGCCTGACCTGAACACAATAGTGCTGAACACTACCATTTAGCGGCAAGTATGTTAGGTAATGCGGTGGAAACTTCGCCCGCGAGGTCCGTCACTGGAGCTCGCTGTTGTTTGTATCTTCACGCCAAATGCCTAACGGTATAGGCAATTTATTATCAGATTCATCAGAATTCAGAAGAAATGGTTTTATAAATCACACTATCGTTTTTAAGACCCTACACATATAGGTTTGATGAAAAAAAAGCCATAAAGCGATTTACACAATAAAGCAATCTACCGAGTTTCAAGTAGGTATGTCTAAACAATTTCGACAGACAGACAGGGCTCCGTTTTAGCGATTTAGTTACGGAATCCGAAAAAAGTAAGTCAAACTTTTTCGACAATATCACTTGAGTTGAACAACCGTTCAAGATTATGACGCAAATATCCTAATATGTAGCATATAATTTGTCCAATAAATCATTTCCTTGTAGGTACTCAACGTTTCTCTTATATACTAATTTCTAGCGAATAACGTCCAGTCAATATGTACCACTTCACATAAATAACGTGTACTTAGTAAGTTTTTCTTACATCCTTACGGATAGGGCTGTGTGACATTTTTGTATTTTTTATTAAATATAATGGCGGTGTCATTATATCAATCAAGTTTGCAGTTCACGTAGGTGGTAAGTGACGACTGCAGCATGTACACATCTACACAAAACCCGATGATCAAAATGCAGATGCATCGCCACATATGAAGCGGAAGTTGTGACGGTAATCCCGACTATCCCTACTTCCCTACTTTTCCCTACTAATATTATAAATGCGAAAGTAACTCTGTCTGTCTGTCTGTTACCTTTTCACGTCCAAACGACTGAACCGATTTTAATAAAATTTCGTACAGAGATAGAGTTGACATTGAGAAAGAACATAGGCTACTTTTTAAACGGCATCCACGCACGAAGCCGCGGGCAACAGCTAGTATCCTTATAAGTAAAGTAACATAATATATAAATTGTTCAACAGTCATTTCCGTGTACTCAACGTTTTTTTTTAATGTCAAGGTGGTGGCAAACGAGCATGCAGTTCACATGGATATTAAGTGACAACTGTAGCCATCTACACAATAAACAAAGGTCAAAGTGCAGATGCGTTGCCACCCCTGAGACCTTAGTTGTTATGTTTCTGTGAGAGTTATTATGGGGCCATGCATTACCATATAACCGGCACTCGATAGTGCTGAAAACTATCAATTGGCGGCAGATAGATTAGGTAGTGGTGCCTACGCCCTCGATTCCCTTCACTACCACCAGTAGTTGTTTTGCCACTGTGAAATAAATGACGGAGCCCTATCAAAATATGCAATATTTTTGTTTATGTATATTTTGGATAGTTGTCAACCCTATTATCGGGCCCGCAAGATCGACGTATGATACAACAACTTATTTCATTACGAGTGGCACGTGATCTGAATAGGGATGTCCTCATGTTTTTATCGATACTTCGATTTATGAGATTTTTTTTTCAATAATATTGGGCGATAAATGTATTCTCTGAAATATTTATGAACCAAAAATATTCCTAGTTCAAGTAATATTTATCATGAGTTTTTGAATACAATATCATATATCTCAAAAAATTTATAAAGTATCTCGTTCAAACTACATTACGCAGCACATTTTTTTTTAAAGATTCTTCACTGTCTTATTTTAAAAGTTACGGGGGGGGGGGATACTATTTAGTCTATCTACCGAGTTTTAAGTATGTAGCCATGATAGCTTCGGAGTAAAGTGGCTGTGAGATACGGACGGAAGGACGGACAGACAGTCAAATGAGAAACCTCAATAGCATTTTTTTTAAGTCACGAAAGTGGCAAACGAGCATGCAGTTCACATTGATGTTAAGTGATGACTTCAGCCTATAGACACCCACACAAAGACCAGATGTTAAAATGCAGATGCGTTACCACTTCTAAGGCCTAAGGTGTTATGTCTCTAATGCGGTGGTGCCTACGCCCGCAGGCAGCCCTGTCCCTGGAGCCCTACCACCAGTAAAATTATATTATACTAGCTGTTGCCCGCGGCTTCGCCCGCGTGGATGTCGAAAAGTAGCCTATGTTCTTTCTCAAAGTCAGCTCTACCTGTGTACCAAATTTCATTAAAATCGGTTCAGTCGTTTGGACGTGAAAAGGTAACAGACAGCCAGACAGAGTTACTTTCGCATTTATAATATTAGTAGGGATCATATTTTCGTAGTGTAGATTTCATATTTTCGCAGCATAGCTGTATACCACATCTCTGGTGGAAAAGCACCCTGAGTCTCACACTACCCGCCGTCTGGTCGCCTAAGCGGCGGTGGCATTAAAGGTTTCGTCGCGAAAAAAAAAAAAGGTAATGCTGTGATTCCTGCCTTCGAGCTCCGACATTGAAGTTCTACCACACCGCGGACACTCAGCCAAAATTCCATACAAACGTTTATTTCGGCAATCAGTGACGTGTATTTACACGTGCACCGGTGTGCGAGCACGTAGAAAATACCAATCGTCGCCCATAAGAGGTGAGAAGGTTGGGTAATGCGGGGAAATCGGGCGGGACGTCGAAGTGGGGGTCTTGGGGCGTTTCGGTCCGCTCGTGTTTCGTCCCGCGGACCGAACCGCCTATAAGCATTTTATTCATGGGGATATTCGGCCCACAAATGGAATGTGGACCGAATCGCCCAAGAGTTCTTCTTAAATGGGTAGATTCGGTCCAATTATATTGTCATGTACAGTCGAATACAAAAAAAAAATACTTTCGTTCACCAATTATTTGAGTTTTTTTTTAAGTGATTGATAATATACTACATATGATTAATGTTCTCTCTCTCTCTCTCTCTCTCTCTCTCTCTCTCTCTCTCTCTCTCTCTCTCTCTCTCTCTGTGTGTGTGTGTGTGTGTGTGTGTGTGTGTGTGTGTGTGTGTGTAATATATTTAATTTGATTTATGTGATTTATTTGGTTAAGTTTATTTTTGTGTAGGTAAATATAAATTTTATCATATTACATTGAATTTAATTATTTTTCAATTTTTTGTAACCAACTGTACTTAAATCTTTCAAATCAGGTATTCATATCGGGACGAATCGCCCTATAATAATAAAAATATGGGGCGATTCGTCCCGCGGACCGAATCGACCCATTCAGAAGGCACTGTTAGGCGTTACGGTCCGCGGGACGAAACACGAGCCGACCGAAACGCCCCAAGACCCTCGAAGTGTCCATTCTATACGTAGTATTATTACATATTCTCTGGTTCTACTACCTTACGAAAGCAGCTAACAATTCGGCTAATGACAACGAATCAATATTTCAACATCACAGCCAACACAAGTCGTGCCCAGAGCATATTTAAATACTACGAAGAATTGTGTTTTTTCATGCAATTTGCTCTCTGAATATGAAATGAAGATGGAATGAAGTGGGGCCTGGGGCGCCGTTTTTTTTATTTGAAAACGTGCGTTCCGGTTATTCAATATTTTACGCGGTCAGTGTGTATTTGCCGTTTGTCTAATAATTTCTGCTTAGGAATACCGTGAAAATCATTTAAACCTTATTAAATAATTCAAATGTCATTTTTAAAGAACATAGGTAAAACATCATGGTTTTCGCGAGCTTCATACATTGTAGAAATAATATATACGGATTTTCTCGCGTGGTCACGGTAGCTGGAAAGCGACCAAAACGTCGGGTAAGAAAGAGAAGTTGGGAGTAGTATACGCGAGAAAATCCGCAAATATGATTTCTACAAAACATCATACGTAACAGTAAAAAAATTCATCTAATTCATCTTTCTTTTTGCGGCAGGTGGTCGAACTCCTTCGACGCTCGCTTCCTAGAGGCCGAACTATGTGCCCGAACTCTTCCAACCCGGGCGGAAGCAATCGGTGGTCGACATTGATCAGCAGTGGATATACTCGTACAACTTGTAACAGGATCGAATGTACAACCCGATACTAGTTTGTTCAGATTCAATAACCGAATCGATTTTAGGCATTTTTGATATAGGTAACATTTTGTCCCAAAATTAATTACAATTAAGGAAATTATGGTCACCCATTTGGTGAACAGTCAATATAAACGAAAATGAGACTTACGTGTATCCAAAATAAAATGTAAGTTGCAACAAGTTTATTAGAACTCGTTGAGACATGCATTTTATTATTAACTAGCGACCCGCCCCGGCTTCGCACGGGTGCAATGCTGATATACTAAATACGCTACAGAAAAACTGTGAACGTTGTTTATAAAAAAACATAGCGGCCCGCTCCGGCTTTGCACGGGTTTAAAATATGTAACTCACTGAAAAAATGATAAAATCAATCCAGTAGATTTGATTTATTCATTTACTGCCCGTAGCCTGCACGCGTTTTTGGAGTACTTAAAACAATTCCCCTTTCCTTATCTTTGGAATATCTTTTATACACAATATTTTCACTTTTTTTTACATTTTTACTTTTTTTTTACATTTTTACAATTTTGCTGCTAAATTCAATGTGCTATAAGGAAATCCGCGGCCTCCGACGCGCTATTTATAGGCACGCTGCCGCCGCGCCGCGTCGCCGTAAACGCTACGTTCCGCAATTTTTAAATCTGTACATCTTCAAAAATATTGATTTAAATCAGATGCTGTAAAAGGCCAAATAGATCTATATTAAATCAACAATGTATTTAAGGTATTTAATTGGATAAGGATTAATGCTGTATTGGTTAAAATCGCTTCGAATATTAGTCATTATTTGTCGTAAAAAGTAAATGACAAAAAAATGTTATTGTGGGATATCCATAAGAGATAGACATATACCATCGCGGAGTTTTCTGTAGACCTTTTCATTGTGTACAATACTTAGTACATTATTTTGATAAATCTCGTAGGATTCAGCCTGCGTTTGCAATGTAAGCGGAAAAAATGTAATTATTTGCGACATCACATTAGAAACCTCAAAAATAACAGTATTTGTCCACTATTTAATGGATAATATTATACATAAAAACCTTCCTCATGAGTTACTCTATCTATTAAAAAAAACCGCATCAAAATCCGTTGCGTAGTTTTGAAGATTTGAGCGTTCATAGGGACATACAACATGACACATGACAGAAAAAGCGACTTTGTTTTATACTATGTAGTGATAACAATAATTTAAGAAATAAAATAGTGAAAATGAATCTTATTACTAGCAAGTGTGTAAGTAGAGGTAGGCTAAGTATGCATGCATAGGGTGTGCATACTGTTCGTACTAAAATTGAGGACAACTGTTTCTTAAATAAAAAATATTTAATACTTAAACATGTAATTTCAGTTCATGTATTATGATTTTACTCGATTTTCTAATCGAGGTGTTTAAAGATCGTGCATTATTCTTGTTACATGTTGTATATCTTTCGACTGAAGTGAGTGAAAAAAGGTTAATTTAATGTTATTACTTCAACACGTTGTACATTAGAAAATCAAGCAAATCCCACCGGGAATTTTGAGGATGATATATATAAAGGTGTGTTCATAATTATGAATATTTGAATAGATTTGCCAAGGTCCGGCTGACCCGTCAGGGCTCTGCTCCGTTTAATAGTTTACATAATCATCCCTGTGGCGGGGATGTCTGTTACACCGTGGAGTAATATTTTTATATAAAAGACGCTATTGCTCTTAAAGTACGAAAAGACAAAATAAACCTGTTAAACAGGACCAAGGCAATTACTGGTGGTATGTACAGTTCCAGTGTCCGCTATCGTCTTTAGTATTTTTAACACGCTTTTATAAGCTTGGGTTGTTCCTTATTAAATGCTTGTCCATCATTATATAAAAAATGTTATGATGGTGGCAAAAAGCATGTCATATTGATGTTAACTGATAACTGCAGCCTATAGCACTCACACAATAGACCAGAGAAGCCGACCGCGACCGCCCAACTCAAATGTTTTTATGATGCTTTCAACTGCTGTCAGCCTCGTACCGCCTAACTTTTGCCTGGAAGTGTTTCGTCAGCAGGTGCATAATTTAGAGCAAAATGAATTAATACGCGGTACGTAACTCACACGGCGACGCCTAAATCGAAAGCGTCACGAAAGCATCACAAAAGCATTAGGTAGGCGGTCGGCCCCAAGAGGTGAAAATGCAGTTGCGTTATCACCCCTGAGGCCTAAGGTGTTATGCCTCTTTGCCGGCAATTACAGGGCCGTACATTACCACCTGACCGGAACATGATAGTGCTGAACACAAAACGCAAAGACTCCCAATGTCTCGGCGCAGGCTCAGAAGTTCGAGCCTGTCAGTAAGTCCTGGGTCGTTAACAATACGAATGGCGCGTCTTTGTAGGGAGTCAAGTGGACCAGTGGTGGAGTTGCCTATAACGTTAAAAATAGGCGGCAGATTATAGACTTACATTGCGGTGTAAACGAATCCCAGCATAAGCGGCTTTGCGATGTAATGCCAATGAATTCTGTACAATACTGTTAGCTTATTTTGCGTTGCATTTGTGTTTTCAAATTTGCTAATTCAGGGATTTTTTTGCTTGGGCATATTTTAAAATGTTTGTTTTATAGGTCAGGCAACAGGTAATCATTCTAACAGCCAAAAGATTTTCGACTGTGGTGGACTTGTGGGTTTTTGCATGTATGCTTGAATGTTGCCCCTGTATGTTCTTTAGTATTGACGATAAGGTACTGATAGCACATTTTTATCAATGTGTATTAACCTTTTCATATTTAATATAAAAAAGCAGGCCAAGCACGTATGAATCGGATGAGAAGGTTTCGCATAAGCTTGTGAACGTCTCAAAGGTCTAATGGCCGAATATATTTGACGAACCGGTTAGTAAAGCGGTGTGAAACGACCGTATGATTCGAAGGGTCGCGGATTCGAACCCTGGACGGGGTCAAATATTTGTATTTGTATAGCCTACAGATATTTGTTTCGGGTCTAGTGTTTGTGTTTGTGTTGTGTGTGTACAACGGCACTCACGTTAATATACCCAGATTTACCCATACCTAGAGTGCTGTGAGTGTAAGCGATTTTTTAAAATTTATTTTTTTACTTAACCGTCACTTAATTTTAAGTTACCCTCAAATTCAAACTATCTCTGTCGTTTGTATATACTACTAATATTATAAATGCGAAAGTTTATATGTTTGTTTGTTTGTTTGTTACTCCTTCACGCAAAAACTGCTGAACCGATTTTCATGAAATTTGGCACACACATAGAGGATAACTTGGATTAACACACAGGAGTGTGTTAATCCAAGTTTTTATCCCGAAAAAATGTTCCTTCGGGATGCCATGGGATGATTTGAAGTTTCCACAGGTTACGCGAAAACCGAACTACACACGAGCGAAGCCGCGGGCAACAGCTAGTATTTCATAAAGACAAAAGACTTTTAAGTCCCACTAAGATTTAAGTGATATTTCAGAATTTAGTCGTAAGTTACATATAAGAAGTACAATCAAGAGTTCATCTAAAAGCAGTTCGAAAAGATGGGGTTTTATGAACATATACCCCTTTTTAATATGATCTTATTTACTGAATTTACTGGTGGTAGAGTTAAGAAAATTTCATACAGAGATTTCGGCTCTGTAGAGCGTTATCTCTTTCGCACACTAACTTTGTGACGTTTTTGTTTGATATTATTTCGCATTAACACATGCTTGTGAAATATATTTTATTTTTAAAGAAAAATGGAAAGAAAAATTTGACTTCAGGCGAGGCTCGAACTCGCGACCTACTGGGAATCTAGTCCAGCCGCTCTTCCAATTGAGCTACTGAAGCCCTGCCCGATTTGTCAAATCTTTCCTTCACATCTATTGCATTGCTTTATGGTAGCAGTAGCGCCATCTATTACCAACTATGCTAGTTAGGCAACCGATATAATAGACTTTTCAGTTTATTGAATATCGTAAAAAGTCTTTACGATATTCAATAAACTGAAAAGTAAATATCGTAAAAAGTCTTTACGATATTCAATAAACTGAAAAGTCTATTATATCGGTTGCCTAACTAGCATAGTTGGTAATAGATGGCGCTACTGCTAACATAAAGCAATGCAATAGATGTGAAGGAAAGATTTGACAAATCGGGCAGGGCTTCAGTAGCTCAATTGGAAGAGCGGCTGGACTAGATTCCCAGTAGGTCGCGAGTTCGAGCCTCGCCTGAAGTCAAATTTTTCTTTCCATTTTTCTTTAAAAATAAAATATATTTCACAAGCATGTGTTAATGCGAAATAATATCAAACAATTATTAAGGGTAAAAGCGACTTCTTTACGATATTCAATAAACTGAAAAGTCTATTATATCGGTTGCCTAACTAGCATAGTTGGTAATAGATGGCGCTACTGCTACCATAAAGCAATGCAATAGATGTGAAGGAAAGATTTGACAAATCGGGCAGGGCTTCAGTAGCTCAATTGGAAGAGCGGCTGGACTAGATTCCCAGTAGGTCGCGAGTTCGAGCCTCGCCTGAAGTCAAATTTTTCTTTCCATTTTTCTTTAAAAATAAAATATATTTCACAAGCATGTGTTAATGCGAAATAATATAAAAAACGCTTTTATAAGCTTGGGTTGTTCCTTAAATGTCCATCATTATATAAAAAATGTTATGATGGTGGCAAAAAGCATGTCATATTGATGTTAACTGATAACTGCAGCCTATAGACACTCACACAATAGACCAGAGAAGCCGACCGCGACCGCCCAACTCAAATGCTTTTATGATGCTTTCAACTGCTGTCAGCCTCGTACCGCCTAACTTTTGCCTGGAAGTGTTTCGTCAGCAGGTGCATACTTTAGAGCAAAATGAACTAATACGCGGTACGTAACTCACACGGCGACGCCTAAATCGAAAGCGTCACGAAAGCATCACAAAAGCATTAGGTAGGCGGTCGGCCCCAAGAG
Source organism: Macrosoma leucophasiata (assembly GCA_036365455.1). Lineage (NCBI taxonomy): Eukaryota > Metazoa > Arthropoda > Insecta > Lepidoptera > Hedylidae > Macrosoma > Macrosoma leucophasiata. Next base: position 3,983,947 of record JAWQUS010000022.1, on the reverse strand, counting down.
GTGAAAATGCAGTTGCGTTATCACCCCTGAGGCCTAAGGTGTTATGCCTATTTGCCGGCAATTACAGGGCCGTACATTACCACCTGACATGATAGTGCTGAAGACAAAACGCAAAGACTCCCAATGTCGGCAGATTATAGACTTACATTGCGGTGTAAACGAATCCCAGCATAAGCGGCTTTGCGATGTAATGCCAATGAATTCTGTACAATACTGTTAGCTTATTTTGCGTTGCATTTGTGTTTTCAAATTTGCTAATTCAGGGATTTTTTTGCTTGGGCATATTTTAAAATGTTTATTTTATAGGTCTTTTTTAGGGGTCAAAAGTCTTAGGAATCGGCGTGCATGTATGAAGAGAATGATGAAGGTAGACGAGGCACGAGAGGTTTGTCAGAACCGGGATGTCTGGCGCTCTACACTCTCTGCCTACCCCGTTAGGGACCTGGCGTGAAGATACATACATACATACATTTTATAGGTCAGGCAACAGGTAATCATTCTAACAGCCAAAAGATTTTCGACTGTGGTGGACTTGTGGGTTTTTGCATGTATGCTTTAATGTTGCCCCTGTATGTTCTTTAGTATTGACGATAAGGTACTGATAGCACATTTTTATCAATGTGTATTAACCTTTTCATATTTTAAAAAAGCAGGCCAAGCACGTATGAATCGGATGAGAAGGTTTTGCATAAGCTTGTGAACGTCTCTAAGGTCTAATGGCCGAATATTTGACGAACCGGTTAGTAAAGCGGTGTGAGACGACCGTATGATTCGAAGGGTCGCGGATTCGAACCCTGGACGGGGTCAAATATTTGTATTTGTATAGCCTACAGATATTTGTTTCGGGTCTAGTGTTTGTGTATGTGTTGTGTGTGTATAACGGCACTCACGTTAATATACCCAGATTTACCCATACCTAGAGTGCTGTGAGTGTAAGCGATTTTTTTTAATTTATTTTTTTACATAACCGTCACTTTATTTTAAATTACCCTCAAATTCAAACTATTTCTGTCGTTCGTATATACTACTAATATTATAAATGCGAAAGTTTATATGTTTGTTTGTTTGTTACGCCTTCACGCAAAAAAATTCATGAAATTTGGCACACACATAGAGGGTAACTTGGATTAACACACAGGAGATTTTATCCCGAAAAAATGTTCCTTCGGGATGCCATGGGATGATTTGAAGATTCCACAGGTTACGCGAAAACCGAGCTACATACGAGCGAAGCCGCGGGCAGCAGCTAGTATTTCATAAAGACAAAAGACTTTTAAGTCCCACTAATATTTAAGTGATATTTCAGAATTTAGTCGTAAGTTACATATAAGAATTACAATCAAGAGTTCATCTAAAAGCAGTTCGAAAAGATGGGGTTTTATGAACATATACCCCTTTTTAATATGATCTTATTTACTGAATTTACTGGTGGTAGAGTTAAGAAAATTACATACAGAGATTTCGGCTCTGTAGAGCGTTATCTCTTTCGCACACTAACTTTGTGACGTTTGTTGACCATTTTGATTAAATTTTGACCATTTTTTTTTATCTTCGAAACATAACTTCAAATTCGAAACAAATTTAATATAACCCAACCTTTACTTGATCATATATACTTGAATTACTGGCAATACAAAAAAATGCTCGAATTTCAAATTATTTATTTTATAGTCATTTGATAATGACATAATTTGTACAGTGTTAATACGGGGCCCAGAAATGTATGGATCACAAAAACGATTGTATTCATGTAAATTTACCGAATAAACGATTTTCTTTTACTCTACGGAACTCCAAACGTATTATTAAGATGACGCAACCGCGCACCAATTATCATTCCGTTGACATAGTAAGTGTTATAACACATAGTGAAACTTGATACATTAAATTTGAACTTTACTCCGTGGACATAACGTTGCATTTAGTGATTATGTCGCCGAATCTGTAATTCAATGACTAATATTGATAAGGCGGCAATGTAAATATTTGTATGAATTATGAATGGTGTGTTCATAAGGAAATTTCTAAGAAATAAGAGTCATGTGGTTAGGTGTATATACCTATTTCTTAATAATAATAAATAAAATACGCTTACACTCACAGCCCCACAGTAGGTTGTTACCGTTGTACACATACAACACATACACAAACATCCAGACCCGAAACAAATATCTGCAGGCCATACAAATATTTGTCCCGGTGCGGGGATCGAACCCGCGACCCTTCGAATCAAACGGTCATCTCACACCGCTGGACTAACCGGGTCGTCAAAAGCCGGGTTTCTTAAGCTAATATAAAATTATTAAAAACTAGCTAACCAGGCAAACTTCGTATTGCCTCAGAATTAAATAATGTGTCACAAAGGTTTGATAGATACGGACTATTTGTATGGGAAAATGAAATTGTCGTTTTTAGTATTTCCTTTCAATTTCTTCATATTTTCTTACCTTTTAAACCTTCCAGCCCTGAAGCCCAGCTTCCAGAAATAATTTTAAACTAAAATTAACCAAATCGGTCCAGCCGTTCTCTAGTTTTAGCGAGACTAACGAACAGCAATTGATTTTCATAAATTGTGACTTTTACTGACTAGTCGACTAGTCTAGTGCTTCCCAAACATTGTTATGCAATGGCCCGGTAATTTACACACTGCCCCTTCATGACCCACTTAGTAATTTTAAAGCCAAACTTGGTGGTCCTAACGGAAGACCAGCGCTGGTTGTTCCTCAACCAGCACATGCTGAGTTAGGACCAATTTGTATTAATGTAATTTTTACTCATTGTTACTTAAAATACTCTTCCCACATTGGTACAAATAAATGTTCTTTCTTCTTCTTCTGCTTCAACCGTTGTGTGTGGTGTAGGTATAAATAATGCCTAAATACCTGAGATGAATAAAGGATGTCGGTGACGCTTACCTGGAACAAGACGATCTTGAAATTAATACTTTATTTTAAAGTTAATATTTTAACGAAATGGCCGTAAACATTTATTGACACATTAAAATATAACAATCGATTATTATTTAATTCAAAATAATTTAAAAAAATATTTAAGTATCTCATACTATACGCTTTTGTTTGCATGTCTCTCAATATATTTAAAAAAGTTTAGCTGCAAATTGGGTGTGACAGATGGACAGACAGACAGCCGCACGAGTATTCTTATTAAGTTTCCGTTTTTTTCCTTACTTATTTCGTTTTCATACAGTAAGACTTAACATTATTTGAGGTATGGTATCTAAAAGTACGATTCAATTTTATAAACCCACTAGGGGCCGGCCCCGGCTTCGCCCGTGCTGCTCCGCTCCTATTAGTCATAGCGTGATGATATATAGCCTATAGTCTTCCTCGATAAATGGGCTATCTAACACTGAAAAAACTTTTCAAATCGAACCAGTAGTTCCAGAGATTAGCGCGTTCAAACAAACTCTTCAGCTTTATAATATTAAAAAATTGTATATAATATAGATAAACGGCTTAACCATAAAACACCCAGCTTACAAATAGTTCGAATAACTATTAAATCACGGATCGATTGAAATAAATTCACTCTCTCAACTAACGACCAATCGGAAACAATAAAAATTCCCAAACAAATCCTTGGCATTTCCGAACGAAACGTCACTTGTCACTTTGACAGTTGCGTTCCCTTTAGTTAAAAGATGGCGTTGTAATGATACATTGTTTTAGGATAGAATAATTTATTAAAGTAGGTACTGCTGGTAGTAGAGCTACAGTGATGGAACTCGCGGGCGTAGGCACCACCGCATTACTTAATATACTTGCCGCTAAATGGTAGTGTTCAGCACTATCTTGCTCCGGTCAGGTGGTAATGTACGGCCCTGTAATTTCCGGCACAGAAGCATAACACCTTAGGCCTGAGGAGTGGTAAAGCATCTGTATTTCGACCTTGGTCTTTGTGTGGGTGTCTATAGGCTACAGTCATCACTTATGTGAACTGCATGCTTGTTTGCCACTTTCAATACATAAAAAATGTAGTCTAGAAGTTTCAGATAAATCGTAAATTAAATATAAAACTTTTTTTTTCTGGGTAACCCCGGGCCGTTATAGGCTAATGTTTAGACTATGGTTTCGCGGCTGAAATTATGAAGATATTATAATATCGATGAGTTGCTACCCTAGAGGTTTACAGATGTTTTGCCCTGTCATAATAACTATAAAATTAACATTACAAAGACATGATTTATAAGATATATTTATATTTTACAATGTGTTCAAAAGGGAACAACACAAACGACTTCACGACTATAAAAAACCCATAAATAGCTGCAAATAACAAATAAATCACGGATCGATTGAAATATATTCACGCTCTCAACTAACGAACAATCGGAAATAATAAAAATTCCCAAACAATTCGTCGGCATTTCCGAACGAATCGTCACTTGTCACTTTGATAGTTGCGCTTGCTTTGGTTACAAGATGGTGTTATGAAGTGGTTGGAACTGTTGGAAGACAATAAAAAGCCGGCCAAGTGCGAGTCGTCGTAGTGTTCAGCACCGTGTTCCGGACACACAGTCACAGTACGACAAATATTATATGCTAATACTTACGATACGAAGCGCGCATGGCCCAGCGGCTGGTGTAGATCTTAAGCGATCTACTCGGTTAAGCACTACGGGCGCGGTCGGGTAGTGTAATGGGTGACCGCTAGTGGCAAATTATATACACGTTTCCGTGCTTCGGAGGGCACGTTAAGCCGTCAGTCCCGGTTGCTATCGATATATAGCACTCGTTAAACCTTGTCGAAGGCCTTATGGGCGGTTTGAAAACATCCGACATTGGAGCAGCGTGGTAGAGTAAGCTCCAGGCCTCCCCCCAAAAAGGGGAGAGACTCGTGCCCAGCAGAGGGACGTATAATGGGTTGTCATTATTATTATTTCACTCATTTATTTTCGAACTCATTTTATATTTTTTTACATATATAAATATCAAAAACAAATATATATATAAAAAAATAAAAAATAGCTTGCCGCCGGCAGCGGGAACAGGGTCCAAGCTACCGGTGGTTAGGGACGCAGAGAAAGGAATCTCCTCACTATTCGTGCCGTGTCAAGTAGCACTGCCTTCTGCATCAGGCCCTTGACCCAGCCGCCCTCATAAGGTGTCGAGGCTCTTGGCGATAAGGCTATTCACCGAGACGACTAACGGTACAATGATCGCCGAATCCACATGCCACATGCCGACAATCTCGTGAGCTAGGTTCAGATATTTTAATTCCTTATCCTTTTCAGCTTTCACGAGATTCTCGTCATGGGGGATGGTGACGTCGACGATCACTGCACGGCGCTCCGTTCGATCTATCAGCACTATATCAGGCTTGTTAGCAACAATGGTCCTGTCAGTGATGATAGATCGATCCCAGTACAGTGCGATACGATCATTCTCGAGAACTGGGTCGGGCACATACCTGTAGTATGGCACTTCCTCGACCACCAGATCATATTGCTGGTGTATGATCCTGGCCACTTGGTTGTGTCTATGCAGATATTCACCATTAGCCAGACTTGAACAGCCGGACACTATATGTCTGAGAGATTCACCGGGACGGTGGCACGCCCGACATATGTCAGCTGTACCGTCTTTCAGAATATACTCCCGGTAGTTATTAGTCATGACTACTTCGTCCAAAATCGCAGACAAAACCTTCAGTTTCCCCGAAGAGGTCACCGAATCGTAGCCAGGAAACCGATGCAAGAAAATAACATCGGGCCCATGGAGGGCCCGGTAGAAGCGGCCATGAAGCTCCTTGCTTTGCCATACAGTCTTACGGTCGTTGGTCGTGAGTACCGCAGGTCTGCGCCAGTTCTCTTTAGCCAATGAAAGGGGAGTGAGTCCGCTGTCGACCGCCACCACATCCTGATGCATTTTTCCCTCTGCACAAAGAAAATAGTCTCTTAGACTGCACACCTCGCGGTTATGCAGGGTCCTGGCGTTAAGAAAGCCTCGGCCCCCACATTGCCGCGGGATGTACAGTCTCATAACTGACGAGCGCGGGTGGTGCATCCGGTATGATGTCAGTAGAGAGCGGACTCGCCTGTCTAGGGCATCTAAGTCAGCCTGAGTCCACCTGAGTATGCCGAAGGAGTAGAGCAGGACCGGCATGACCCAGCCGTTGAAGGCACGCACCTTATTACCTCCTGACAAAAGACTTTTGAGAACTTTTCTCAGGCGGCCAAAGAAACGCTCCTCCAACGACTGTCTCATCTCGGCCCCGCAGATGCCTAAGGCCTCCGACATACCCAAGTACTTATAGGTGTCGGATGCGGAGAGTGAGCGGAACGGAATGGAACCTGGGGGTTGGAATCCTTCAGATTCCATTATCTGTCCTCGTTGTACATGCATAACTGCACACTTTTCGGCTCTGTGAACTTGGCATCCGACCTTGAATTTTTTTTTCTTTTTTTGGCTTAAATGATAGATAAGGGTATGTAGTAGATAGTAGTGAACGTAATATCGTTTGTAGTAGTACCAAAAAAAAAATAAAAAAAAATAAAAAAATGTCATCCCCCGACATGAAAAAAATATTTTTTTTTTGGCTGATTCTAATAGGTATGCGTAAGTAGTTGTTTGTAGTAAAAGAATTTTCGTTTGTAGTTCAACAGTTTTTTTTTTACAAATTTTTTTTTTTTTGAGTTTTTAAAAAGCGTTTTCTTATTACTACAATCGCTAAATACGACAGAAGGCAGTCCGTAGAGGTTTGTAGTGAAAGAGTTTTCGTTTGTAGTAAGCTCGAAGTTGTAAAAAAGTGACCTGATTATGTAAATCTGGTATGGGAGGTATGTTGACTAAACTACTTATGTATGACGGACTTGTCGATTACTACAAATGTCTAAAATGATAGAAGGAGGTCCCTAGAGGTTTGTAGTGAAAGAATTTTCGTTTGTAGTAAGCTCGAAATTGTAAAAAAAGTGACGTGATTATGTAAATCTGGTATGGGAGGTATGTTGACTGAACTGCTTATGTTTGATGGACTTGGCGATTACTACAAACGTCGAAAATGAAAGAGGGAAGTCCCTAGAGGTTTGTAGTGAAAGAATTTTCGTTTGTAGTAAGCTCGAAGTTGTAAAAAAAGTGACCTGATTATGAAAATCCGGTATGGGAGGTATGTTGACTGAACTGCTTATGTTTGATGGACTTGGCGATTACTACAAACGTCGAAATTGATAGAGGGAGGTCCCTAGAGGTTTGTAGTGAAAGAATTTTCGTTTGTAGTAAGCTCGAAGTTGTAAAAAAAGTGACCTGATTATGAAAATCCGGTATGGGAGGTATGTCGACGGTATAACTTACGGTTGATGTACGTGACGACTACAACAAACGTCTGAAATGATAGAGGAAGGTCCGTAGAGGTTTGTAGTGAAAGAATTTTCGTTTGTAGTAGGCTCGAAGTTGTAAAAAAAGTGACGTGATTATGTAAATCTGGTATGGGAGGTATGTTGACTGAACTGCTTATGTTTGATGGACTTGGCGATTACTACAAACGTCGAAAATGAAAGAGGGAAGTCCCTAGAGGTTTGTAGTGAAAGAATTTTCGTTTGTAGTAAGCTCGAAGTTGTAAAAAAAGTGTCCTGATTATGTAAATCTGGTATGGGAGGTATGTTGACTGAACTACTTATGTTTGACGGACTTGTCGATTACTACAAACGTCTAAAATGATAGAGGGAGGTCCCTAGAGGTTTGTAGTGAAAGAATTTTCGTTTGTAGTAAGCTCGAAGTTGTAAAAGAAGTGACCTGATTATGTAAATCTGGTATGGGAGGTATGTCGACGGAATAACTTACGGTTGATGGACTTGTCGACTACTACAAGCGTCTGAAATGATAGAGGGAGGTGCGTTGAGGTTTGTAGTGAAAGAATTTTCGTTTGTAGTAAGCTCGAAGTTGTAAAAAAAGTGACCTGATTATGAAAATCCGGTATGGGAGATATGTCGACGGTATAACTTACGGTTGATGTACGTGACGACTACAACAAACGTCTGAAATGATAGAGGAAGGTCCGTAGAGGTTTGTAGTGAAAGAATTTTCGTTTGTAGTAGGCTCGAAGTTGTAAAAAAAGTGACGTGATTATATAAATCTGGTATGGGAGGTATGTTGACTGAACTGCTTAAGTTTGATGGACTTGGCGTTTACTACAAACGTCGAAAATGAAAGAGGGAAGTCCCTAGAGGTTTGTAGTGAAAGAATTTTCGTTTGTAGTAAGCTCGAAGTTGTAAAAAAAGTGACCTGATTATGTAAATCTGGTATGGGAGGTATGTTGACTGAACTACTTATGTTTGACGGACTTGTCGATTACTACAAACGTCTAAAATGATAGAGGGAGGTCCCTAGAGGTTTGTAGTGAAAGAATTTTCGTTTGTAGTAAGCTCGAAGTTGTAAAAAAGTGACCTGATTATGTAAATCTGGTATGAGAGGTATGTTGACTGAACTGCTCATGTTTGATGGACTTGGCGATTACTACAAACGTCTGAAATGATAGAGGGAGGTTCATAGAGGTTTGTAGTGAAAAAATTTTCGTTTGTAGTAAGCTCGAAGTTGTAAAAAATGTGACCTGATTATGAAAATCCGGTATGGGAGGTATGTCGACGGAATAACTTACGGTTGATGGACTTGTCGACTACTACAAACGTCTGAAATGATAGAGGGAGGTGCGTAGAGGTTTGTAGTGAAAGAATTTTCGTTTGTAGTAAGCTCGAAGTTGTAAAAAAAGTGACCTGATTATGAAAATCCGGTATGGGAGGTATGTCGACGGTATAACTTACGGTTGATGTACTTGACGATTACTACAAACGTCGAAAATGATAGAGAGAGGTCCCTAGAGGTTTGTAGTGAAAGAATTTTTGTTTGTAGTAAGCTCGAAGTTGTAAAAAAAGTGACCTGATTATGTAAATCTGGTATGGGAGGTATGTTGACTGAACTGCTTATGTTTGATGGATTTGGCGACTACTACAAACGTCGAAAATGAAAGAGGGAAGTCCCTAGAGGTTTGTAGTGAAAGAATTTTCGTTTGTAGTAAGCTCGAAGTTGTAAAAAAAGTGACCTGATTATGAAAATCCGGTATGGGAGGTATGTCGACGCAATAACTTACGTTTGATGGACTTGTCGACTACTACAAACGTCTGAAATGATAGAGGGAGGTGCGTAGAGGTTTGTAGTGAAAGAATTTTCGTTTGTAGTAAGCTCGAAGTTGTAAAAAAAGTGACCTGATTATGAAAATCCGTTATGGGAGGTATGTCGACGGTATAACTTACGGTTGATGTACTTGACGATTACTACAAACGTCGAAAATGATAGAGAGAGGTCCCTAGAGGTTTGTAGTGAAAGAATTTTCGTTTGTAGTAAGCTCGAAGTTGTAAAAAAAGTAACCTGATTATGTAAATCTGGTATGGGAGGTATGTTGACTGAACTGCTCATGTTTGATGGACTTGGCGATTACTACAAACGTCTGAAATGATAGAGGGAGGTGCGTAGAGGTTTGTAGTGAAAGAATTTTCGTTTGTAGTAAGCTCGAAGTTGTAAAAAAAGTGACCTGATTATGAAAATCCGGTATGGGAGGTATGTCGACGGTATAACTTACGGTTGATGTACTTGACGACTACTACAAACGTCTGAAATGATAGAGGGAGGTGCGTATAGGTTTGTAGTGAAAGAATTTTCGTGTGTAGTAGGCTCGAAGTTGTAAAAAAAGTGACCTGATTATGAAAATCCGGTATGGGAGGTATGTTGACTGAACTGCTCATGTTTGATGGGCTTGGCGATTAATACAAACGTCTAAAATGATAGAGGAAGGTCCCTAGAGGTTTGTAGTGAAAGAATTTTCGTTTGTAGTAAGCTCGAAGTTGTAAAAAAAGTGACCTGATTATGTAAATCTGGTATGGGAGGTATGTTGACTGAACTACTTATGTTTGACGTACTTGTCAATTACTACAAACGTCTAAAATGATAGAGGGAGGTCCCTAGAGGTTTGTAGTGAAAGAATTTTCGTTTGTAGTAAGCTCGAAGTTGTAAAAAAGTGACCTGATTATGTAAATCTGGTATGAGAGGTATGTTGACTGAACTGCTCATGTTTGATGGACTTGGCGATTACTACAAACGTCTGAAATGATAGAGGGAGGTCCCTAGAGGTTTGTAGTGAAAGAATTTTCGTTTGTAGTAAGCTCGAAGTTGTAAAAAAGTGACCTGATTATGTAAATCTGGTATGAGAGGTATGTTGACTGAACTGCTCATGTTCGATGGACTTGGCGATTACTACAAACGTCTGAAATGATAGACGGAGGTGCGTAGAGGTTTGTAGTGAAAGAATTTTCGTTTGTAGTAAGCTCGAAGTTGTATAAAAAGTGACCTGATTATGAAAATCCGGTATGGGAGGTATGTCGACGGAATAACTTACGGTTGATGGACTTGTCGACTACTACAAACGTCTGAAATGATAGAGGGAGGTTCATAGAGGTTTGTAGTGAAAGAATTTTCGTGTGTAGTAGGCTCGAAGTTGTAAAAAAAGTGACCTGATTATGCAAATCCGGTATGGGAGGTATGTTGACTGAACTACTTATGTTTGACGGACTTGTCGATTACTACAAACGTCTAAAATGATAGAGGGAGGTCCCTAGAGGTTTGTAGTGAAAGAATTTTCGTTTGTAGTAAGCTCGAAGTTGTAAAAAAGTGACCTGATGATGTAAATCTGGTATGAGAGGTATGTTGACTGAACTGCTCATGTTTGATGGACTTGGCGATTACTACAAACGTCTGAAATGATAGAGGGAGGTGCGTTGAGGTTTGTAGTGAAAGAATTTTCGTTTGTAGTAAGCTCGAAGTTGTAAAAAAAGTGACGTGATTATGTAAATCTGGTATGGGAGGTATGTTGACTGAACTGCTTATGTTTGATGGACTTGGCGATTACTACAAACGTCGAAAATGAAAGAGGGAAGTCCCTAGAGGTTTGTAGTGAAAGAATTTTCGTTTGTAGTAAGCTCGAAGTTGTAAAAAAAGTGTCCTGATTATGTAAATCTGGTATGGGAGGTATGTTGACTGAACTACTTATGTTTGACGGACTTGTCGATTACTACAAACGTCTAAAATGATAGAGGGAGGTCCCTAGAGGTTTGTAGTGAAAGAATTTTCGTTTGTAGTAAGCTCGAAGTTGTAAAAGAAGTGACCTGATTATGTAAATCTGGTATGGGAGGTATGTCGACGGAATAACTTACGGTTGATGGACTTGTCGACTACTACAAGCGTCTGAAATGATAGAGGGAGGTGCGTTGAGGTTTGTAGTGAAAGAATTTTCGTTTGTAGTAAGCTCGAAGTTGTAAAAAAAGTGACGTGATTATGTAAATCTGGTATGGGAGGTATGTTGACTGAACTGCTTATGTTTGATGGACTTGGCGATTACTACAAACGTCGAAAATGAAAGAGGGAAGTCCCTAGAGGTTTGTAGTGAAAGAATTTTCGTTTGTAGTAAGCTCGAAGTTGTAAAAAAAGTGACCTGATTATGAAAATCCGGTATGGGAGGTATGTTGACTGAACTGCTTATGTTTGATGGACTTGGCGATTACTACAAACGTCGAAAATGATAGAGAGAGGTCCGTAGAGGTTTGTAGTGAAAGAATTTTCGTTTGTAGTAAGCTCGAAGTTGTAAAAAAAGTGACCTGATTATGAAAATCCGTTATGGGAGGTATGTCGACAGTATAACTTACGGTTGATGTACTTGACGACTACAACAAACGTCTGAAATGATAGAGGAAGGTCCGTAGAGGTTTGTAGTGAAAGAATTTTCGTTTGTAGTAAGCTCGAATTTGTAAAAAAAGTGACCTGATTATGTAAATCCGGTATGGGAGGTATGTCGACTGAACTGCTCATGTTTGATGGACTTGGCGATTACTACAAACGTGTGAAATGATAGAGGGAGGTCCCTAGAGGTTTGTAGTGAAAGAATTTTCGTTTGTAGTAAGCTCGAAGTTGTAAAAAAGTGACCTGATTATGTAAATCCTGTATGGGAGGTATGTTGACTGAACTACTTATGTTTGACGGACTTGTCGATTACTACAAACGTCTAAAATGAAAGAGGGAAGTCCCTAGAGGTTTGTAGTGAAAGAATTTTCGTTTGTAGTAAGCTCGAAGTTGTAAAAAAGTGACCTGATGATGTAAATCTGGTATGAGAGGTATGTTGACTGAACTGCTCATGTTTGATGGACTTGGCGATTACTACAAACGTCTGAAATGATAGAAGGAGGTTCATAGAGGTTTGTAGTGAAAGAATTTTCGTTTGTAGTAAGCTCGAAGTTGTAAAAAAAGTGACGTGATTATGTAAATCTGGTATGGGAGGTATGTTGACTGAACTGCTTATGTTTGATGGACTTGGCGATTACTACAAACGTCGAAAATGAAAGAGGAAAGTCCCTAGAGGTTTGTAGTGAAAGAATTTTCGTTTGTAGTAAGCTCGAAGTTGTAAAAAAAGTGACCTGATTATGAAAATCCGGTATGGGAGGTATGTTGACTGAACTGCTTATGTTTGATGGACTTGGCGATTACTACAAACGTCGAAAATGATAGAGAGAGGTCCGTAGAGGTTTGTAGTGAAAGAATTTTCGTTTGTAGTAAGCTCGAAGTTGTAAAAAAAGTGACCTGATTATGAAAATCCGTTATGGGAGGTATGTCGACAGTATAACTTACGGTTGATGTACTTGACGACTACAACAAACGTCTGAAATGATAGAGGAAGGTCCGTAGAGGTTTGTATTGAAAGAATTTTCGTTTGTAGTAAGCTCGAATTTGTAAAAAAAGTGACCTGATTATGTAAATCCGGTATGGGAGGTATGTCGACTGAACTGCTCATGTTTGATGGACTTGGCGATTACTACAAACGTGTGAAATGATAGAGGGAGGTCCCTAGAGGTTTGTAGTGAAAGAATTTTCGTTTGTAGTAAGCTCGAAGTTGTAAAAAAGTGACCTGATTATGTAAATCCGGTATGGGAGGTATGTTGACTGAACTACTTATGTTTGACGGACTTGTCGATTACTACAAACGTCTAAAATGATAGAGGGAGGTCCCTAGAGGTTTGTAGTGAAAGAATTTTCGTTTGTAGTAAGCTCGAAGTTGTAAAAAAGTGACCTGATTATGTAAATCTGGTATGAGAGGTATGTTGACTGAACTGCTCATGTTCGATGGACTTGGCGATTACTACAAACGTCTGAAATGATAGAGGGAGGTTCATAGAGGTTTGTAGTGAAAAAATTTTCGTTTGTAGTAAGCTCGAAGTTGTAAAAAAAGTGACCTGATTATGAAAATCCGGTATGGGAGGTATGTCGACGGAATAACTTACGGTTGATGGACTTGTCGACTACTACAAACGTCTGAAATGATAGAGGAAGGTGCGTATAGGTTTGTAGTGAAAGAATTTTCGTGTGTAGTAGGCTCGAAGTTGTAAAAAAAGTGACCTGATTATGAAAATCCGGTATGGGAGGTATGTTGACTGAACTGCTTATGTTTGATCGACTAGGCGATTACTACAAACGTCGAAAATGATAGAGGGAGGTCCCTAGAGGTTTGTAGTGAAAGAATTTTCGTTTGTAGTAAGCTCGAAGTTGTATAAAAAGTGACCTGATTATGAAAATCCGGTATGGGAGGTATGTCGACGGAATAACTTACGGTTGATGGACTTGTCGACTACTACAAACGTCTGAAATGATAGAGGGAGGTTCATAGAGGTTTGTAGTGAAAGAATTTTCGTGTGTAGTAGGCTCGAAGTTGTAAAAAAAGTGACCTGATTATGTAAATCCGGTATGGGAGGTATGTTGACTGAACTACTTATGTTTGACGGACTTGTCGATTACTACAAACGTCTAAAATGATAGAGAGAAGTCCCTAGAGGTTTGTAGTGAAAGAATTTTCGTTTGTAGTAAGCTCGAAGTTGTAAAAAAGTGACCTGATGATGTAAATCTGGTATGAGAGGTATGTTGACTGAACTGCTCATGTTTGATGGACTTGGCGATTACTACAAACGTCTGAAATGATAGAGGGAGGTTCATAGAGGTTTGTAGTGAAAGAATTTTCGTTTGTAGTAAGCTCGAAGTTGTAAAAAAAGTGACGTGATTATGTAAATCTGGTATGGGAGGTATGTTGACTGAACTGCTTATGTTTGATGGACTTGGCGATTACTACAAACGTCGAAAATGAAAGAGGGAAGTCCCTAGAGGTTTGTAGTGAAAGAATTTTCGTTTGTAGTAAGCTCGAAGTTGTAAAAAAAGTGACCTGATTATGAAAATCCGGTATGGGAGGTATGTTGACTGAACTGCTTATGTTTGATGGACTTGGCGATTACTACAAACGTCGAAAATGATAGAGAGAGGTCCGTAGAGGTTTGTAGTGAAAGAATTTTCGTTTGTAGTAAGCTCGAAGTTGTAAAAAAAGTGACCTGATTATGAAAATCCGTTATGGGAGGTATGTCGACAGTATAACTTACGGTTGATGTACTTGACGACTACAACAAACGTCTGAAATGATAGAGGAAGGTCCGTAGAGGTTTGTAGTGAAAGAATTTTCGTTTGTAGTAAGCTCGAATTTGTAAAAAAAGTGACCTGATTATGTAAATCCGGTATGGGAGGTATGTCGACTGAACTGCTCATGTTTGATGGACTTGGCGATTACTACAAACGTGTGAAATGATAGAGGGAGGTCCCTAGAGGTTTGTAGTGAAAGAATTTTCGTTTGTAGTAAGCTCGAAGTTGTAAAAAAGTGACCTGATTATGTAAATCCGGTATGGGAGGTATGTTGACTGAACTACTTATGTTTGACGGACTTGTCGATTACTACAAACGTCTAAAATGATAGAGGGAGGTCCCTAGAGGTTTGTAGTGAAAGAATTTTTGTTTGTAGTAAGCTCGAAGTTGTAAAAAAGTGACCTGATGATGTAAATCTGGTATGAGAGGTATGTTGACTGAACTGCTCATGTTTGATGGACTTGGCGATTACTACAAACGTCTGAAATGATAGAGGGAGGTTCATAGAGGTTTGTAGTGAAAGAATTTTCGTTTGTAGTAAGCTCGAAGTTGTAAAAAAAGTGACCTGATTATGAAAATCCGGTATGGGAGGTATGTCGACGGAATAACTTACGGTTGATGGACTTGTCGACTACTACAAACGTCTGAAATGATAGAAAGAGGTGCGTAGAGGTTTGTAGTGAAAGAATTTTCGTTTGTAGTAAGCTCGAAGTTGTAAAAAAAGTGACCTGATTATGAAAATCCGTTATGGGAGGTATGTCGACGGTATAACTTACGGTTGATGTACTTGACGATTACTACAAACGTCGAAAATGATAGAGGGAGGTCCCTAGAGGTTTGTAGTGAAAGAATTTTCGTTTGTAGTAAGCTCGAAGTTGTAAAAAAAGTGACCTGATTATGAAAATCCGGTATGGGAGGTATGTTGACTGAACTTCTTATGTTTGATCGACTAGGCGATTACTACAAACGTCGAAAATGATAGAGGGAGGTCCCTAGAGGTTTGTAGTGAAAGAATTTTCGTTTGTAGTAAGCTCGAAGTTGTATAAAAAGTGACCTGATTATGAAAATCCGGTATGGGAGGTATGTCGACGGAATAACTTACGGTTGATGGACTTGTCGACTACTACAAACGTCTGAAATGATAGAGGGAGGTTCATAGAGGTTTGTAGTGAAAGAATTTTCGTGTGTAGTAGGCTCGAAGTTGTAAAAAAAGTGACCTGATTATGTAAATCCGGTATGGGAGGTATGTTGACTGAACTACTTATGTTTGACGGACTTGTCGATTACTACAAACGTCTAAAATGATAGAGGGAGGTCCCTAGAGGTTTGTAGTGAAAGAATTTTCGTTTGTAGTAAGCTCGAAGTTGTAAAAAAGTGACCTGATGATGTAAATCTGGTATGAGAGGTATGTTGACTGAACTGCTCATGTTTGATGGACTTGGCGATTACTACAAACGTCTGAAATGATAGAGGGAGGTTCATAGAGGTTTGTAGTGAAAAAATTTTCGTTTGTAGTAAGCTCGAAGTTGTAAAAAAAGTGACCTGATTATGAAAATCCGGTATGGGAGGTATGTCGACGGAATAACTTACGGTTGATGGACTTGTCGACTACTACAAACGTCTGAAATGATAGAGGGAGGTGCGTAGAGGTTTGTAGTGAAAGAATTTTCGTTTGTAGTAAGCTCGAAGTTGTAAAAAAAGTGACCTGATTATGAAAATCCGTTATGGGAGGTATGTCGACGGTATAACTTACGGTTGATGTACTTGACGATTACTACAAACGTCGAAAATGATAGAGGGAGGTCCCTAGAGGTTTGTAGTGAAAGAATTTTCGTTTGTAGTAAGCTCGAAGTTGTAAAAAAAGTGACCTGATTATGTAAATCCGGTATGGGAGGTATGTTGACTGAACTGCTTATGTTTGATGGACTTGGCGATTACTACAAACGTCTGAAATGATAGAGGGAGGTTCATAGAGGTTTGTAGTGAAAGAATTTTCGTTTGTAGTAAGCTCGAAGTTGTAAAAAAAGTGACCTGATTATGAAAATCCGGTATGGGAGGTATGTCGACGGAATAACTTATGGTTGATGGACTTGTCGACTACTACAAACGTCTGAAATGAAAGAGGGAGGTGCGTAGAGGTTTGTAGTGAAAGAATTTTCGTTTGTAGTAAGCTCGAAGTTGTAAAAGAAGTGACCTGATTATGTAAATCTGGTATGGGAGGTATGTCGACGGAATAACTTACGGTTGATGGACTTGTCGACTACTACAAGCGTCTGAAATGATAGAGGGAGGTGCGTAGAGGTTTGTAGTGAAAGAATTTTCGTTTGTAGTAAGCTCGAAGTTGTAAAAAAAGTGACCTGATTATGTAAATCTGGTATGGGAGGTATGTTGACTGAACTGCTTATGTTTGATGGACTTGGCGACTACTACAAACATCGAAAATGAAAGAGGGAAGTCCCTAGAGCTTTGTAGTGAAAGAATTTTTGTTTGTAGTAAGCTCGAAGTTGTAAAAAAAGTGACCTGATTATGTAAATCTGGTATGAGAGGTATGTTGACTGAACTGCTCATGTTTGATGGACTTGGCGATTACTACAAACGTCTGAAATGATAGAGGGAGGTTCATAGAGGTTTGTAGTGAAAAAATTTTCGTTTGTAGTAAGCTCGAAGTTGTAAAAAAAGTGACCTGATTATGAAAATCCGGTATGGGAGGTATGTCGACGGAATAACTTACGGTTGATGGACTTGTCGACTACTACAAACGTCTGAAATGATAGAGGAAGGTGCGTATAGGTTTGTAGTGAAAGAATTTTCGTGTGTAGTAGGCTCGAAGTTGTAAAAAAAGTGACCTGATTATGAAAATCCGGTATGGGAGGTATGTTGACTGAACTGCTTATGTTTGATCGACTTGGCGATTACTACAAACGTCGAAAATGATAGAGGGAGGTCCCTAGAGGTTTGTAGTGAAAGAATTTTCGTTTGTAGTAAGCTCGAAGTTGTATAAAAAGTGACCTGATTATGAAAATCCGGTATGGGAGGTATGTCGACGGAATAACTTACGGTTGATGGACTTGTCGACTACTACAAACGTCTGAAATGATAGAGGGAGGTTCATAGAGGTTTGTAGTGAAAGAATTTTCGTGTGTAGTAGGCTCGAAGTTGTAAAAAAAGTGACCTGATTATGTAAATCTGGTATGACAGGTATGTTGACTGAACTGCTCATGTTTGATGGAGTTGTCGACTACTACAAACGTCTGAAATGATAGAGGGAGGTGCGTAGAGGTTTGTAGTGAAAGAATTTTCGTTTGTAGTAAGCTCGAAGTTGTAAAAAAAGTGACCTGATTATGAAAATCCGGTATGGGAGGTATGTCGACTGAACTGCTTATGTTTGATGGACTTGGCGATTACTACAAACGTCGAAAATGATAGAAGGAAGTCACTAGAGGTTTGTAGTGAAAGAATTTTCGTTTGTAGTAAGCTCGAAGTTGTAAAAAAAATGACGTGATTATGTAAATCTGGTATGGGAGGTATGTTGACTGAACTGCTTATGTTTGATGGATTTGGCGATTACTACAAACGTCTGAAATGATAGAGGGAGGTGCGTAGAGGTTTGTAGTGAAAGAATTTTTGTTTGTAGTAAGCTCGAAGTTGTAAAAAAAGTGACCTGATTATGAAAATCCGGTATGGGAGGTATGTTGACTGAACTGCTCATGTTTGATGGACTTGGCGATTACTACAAACGTCTAAAATGATAGAGGGAGGTCCCTAGAGGTTTGTAGTGAAATAATTTTCGTTTGTAGTAAGCTCGAAGTCGTAAAAAAACTGACCTGATTGTGTAAATCTGTTTTATTAAAAGAAAAATGGAAAGAAAAATTTGACTTCAGGCGAGACTCGAACTCGCGGCCTTCAGGGAATCTAGTCCAGCCGCTCTTCCAACTGAGCTACTGAAGTCCTGTCCGATTTGTTGTTTTTGGAAAATAATTATTTCCGCCACCTTGGATCTCAAAAAGATGTCATTTTCGTAATCAGCTCCCCAAGAAATCTCAAAATTGACACCTCTATCATATTTAAAAAAAAAAAAACAATCGGTCCGCTATTTTGGTTCTGAAAACAGATGCTTTTTTCGTAATCAGCACACCAAGAAACCACGAAATTGACAGTCATATCTTAATTTGGAAAAGTAAGTATGTCCGACATCTTGTATCTGATAAAAGATATTATTTTCGTAATCAACGCCTCAAAAAACCTCGAATATAGACACCCATATCATAATTTGAAACAAAATCTGTCCTCCATATTGGATCTGAAAATGGCTGTTATTTTCTTAATCGGTTTCCCAAGAAACCACAAAATATATAACCTTCATTAAAGGCTATCCATCACCTTACATACCGACCCAAATTTATTTTGATATTAATATTTGCATTCCTTCGAGCTCTATCATTAAAGCTCTACCACCGTACATTTCCACTATCTTTGAACAACAGGTTAATGTAATGCGGTGGTGCTGAGCGAGCTCTACCACTAATTTCCACATTTACGAAATTTCGCATATTTTACACAACAAGACAAGTTCAGTACGAGATATCACGTGCGCCATTTAAGTATACTTTTAAAGTACAAACTACACAGGTATTAGGAGGAAAATAGAATGTACTGATAGCCATAGTGCAACGCCCACGTCCTACAAAAAGTCGGTGAAAAATAAAATCGGTATATCCCGACCGATAATCGGTGAAAAATGGAACGTCCGGAAATGTATGCGTCAACGCACACTACTCACCGACTCACCGACAATCGGAATAGTCTATGAGCCGAACCTAGGTCGACCTTCACCTATCTGTTTACCGAATTAACCATTTTTTTTTAACACATTTCATACATGAACGGACACGTCTTGCTAGTATTGCCTATATAATTATGTTCATAGGTATAATTATTAAGAAAAAAAATTTTTTTAGCAACTTTCTTCTATTTGTTAATTTTCAATTAAATGTGTTTGAAACTTAAAGTTTAAGACATATAAAATACGTCTGTAAGGTATTGCCTTAGTATTAATGTTCATGACTAGGTACCTGGCAAGGGGGTGTAAACAGGTAAGTAAATATAAGTAACTGCACCTATCTGTTACCAATAAACCTCAAAAACCTATTTTATATGTTTAAAACTTTTGGTTTCAAATACATTTGGTTGGTTAACTCACTTTTTTTACAACTTCGAGCTTACTACAAACGAAAATTCTTTCACTACAAACCTCTACGGACCTCCGTTAATCATTTTAGACATTTGTAGTAATCGCCATGTCCATCAAACATAAGTAGTTCAGTCAACATACCTCCCATACCGGATTTTCATAATCAGGTCACTTTTTTTACAACTTCGAGCTTACTACAAACGAAAATTCTTTCACTACAAACCTCTAGGGACTTCCCTCTTTCATTTTCGACGTTTGTAGTAGTAGCCAAGTCCATCAAACATAAGCAGTTCAGTCAACATACCTCCCATACCAGATTTACATAATCAGGTCACTTTTTTTACAACTTCGAGCTTACTACAAACGAAAATTCTTTCACTACAAACCTCTAGGGACCTCTCTCTATCATTTTCGACGTTTGTAGTAATCGTCAAGTACATCAACCGTAAGTTATACCGTCGACATACCTCCCATAACGGATTTTCATAATCAGGTCACTTTTTTTACAACTTCGAGCTTACTACAAACGAAAATTCTTTCACTACAAACCTCTACGCACCTCCCTCTATCATTTCAGACGTTTGTAGTAGTCGACAAGTCCATCAACCGTAAGTTATTCCGTCGACATACCTCCCATACCGGATTTTCATAATCAGGTCACTTTTTTTACAACTTCGAGCTTACTACAAACGAAAATTTTTTCACTACAAACCTCTATGAATCCCTCTATCATTTCAGACGTTTGTAGTAATCGACAAGTCCGTCAAACATAAGTAGTTCAGTCAACATACCTCCCATACCGGATTTTCATAATCAGGTCACTTTTTTTACAACTTCGAGCTTACTACAAACGAAAATTCTTTCACTACAAACCTCTAGGGACTTCCCTCTTTCATTTTCGACGTTTGTAGTAGTAGCCAAGTCCATCAAACATAAGCAGTTCAGTCAACATACCTCCCATACCAGATTTACATAATCAGGTCACTTTTTTTACAACTTCGAGCTTACTACAAACGAAAATTCTTTCACTACAAACCTCTAGGGACCTCTCTCTATCATTTTCGACGTTTGTAGTAATCGTCAAGTACATCAACCGTAAGTTATACCGTCGACATACCTCCCATAACGGATTTTCATAATCAGGTCACTTTTTTTACAACTTCGAGCTTACTACAAACGAAAATTCTTTCACTACAAACCTCTACGCACCTCCCTCTATCATTTCAGACGTTTGTAGTAGTCGACAAGTCCATCAACCGTAAGTTATTCCGTCGACATACCTCCCATACCGGATTTTCATAATCAGGTCACTTTTTTTACAACTTCGAGCTTACTACAAACGAAAATTTTTTCACTACAAACCTCTATGAATCCCTCTATCATTTCAGACGTTTGTAGTAATCGACAAGTCCGTCAAACATAAGTAGTTCAGTCAACATACCTCCCATACCAGATTTACATAATCAGCTTACTTTTTTACAACTTCGAGCTTACTACAAACGAAAATTCTTTCACTACAAACCTCTACGGACCTCTCTCTATCATTTTCGACGTTTGTAGTAATCGCCAAGTCCATCAAACATAAGCAGTTCAGTCAACATACCTCCCATACCAGATTTACATAATCAGGTTACTTTTTTTACAACTTCGAGCTTACTACAAACGAAAATTCTTTCACTACAAACCTCTACGGACCTCTCTCTATCATTTTCGACGTTTGTAGTAATCGCCAAGTCCATCAAACATAAGCAGTTCAGTCAACATACCTCCCATACCAGATTTACATAATCAGGTCACTTTTTTTACAACTTCGAGCTTACTACAAACAAAAATTCTTTCACTACAAACCTCTAGGGACCTTCCTCTATCATTTTAGACGTTTGTAGTAATCGCCAAGTCCATCAAACATGAGCAGTTCAGTCAACATACCTCCCATACCGGATTTTCATAATCAGGTCACTTTTTTTACAACTTCGAGCCTACTACAAACGAAAATTCTTTCACTACAAACCTCTAGGGACCTCCCTCTTTCATTTTAGACGTTTGTAGTAATTGACAAGTCCGTCAAACATAAGTAGTTCAGTCAACATACCTCCCATACCAGATTTACATAATCAGGTCACTTTTTTTACAACTTCGAGCTTACTACAAACGAAAATTCTTTCACTACAAACCTCTAGGGACCTTCCTCTATCATTTTAGACGTTTGTAGTAATCGCCAAGTCCATCAAACATGAGCAGTTCAGTCAACATACCTCCCATACCGGATTTTCATAATCAGGTCACTTTTTTTACAACTTCGAGCTTACTACAAACGAAAATTCTTTCACTACAAACCTATACGCACCTCCCTCTATCATTTCAGACGTTTGTAGTAGTCGTCAAGTACATCAACCGTAAGTTATACCGTCGACATACCTCCCATACCGGATTTTCATAATCAGGTCACTTTTTTTACAACTTCGAGCTTACTACAAACAAAAATTCTTTCACTACAAACCTCTAGGGACTTCCCTCTTTCATTTTCGACGTTTGTAGTAATCGCCAAGTCCATCAAACATAAGCAGTTCAGTCAACATACCTCCCATACCAGATTTACATAATCACGTCACTTTTTTTACAACTTCGAGCCTACTACAAACGAAAATTCTTTCACTACAAACCTCTACGGACCTTCCTCTATCATTTCAGACGTTTGTTGTAGTCGTCACGTACATCAACCGTAAGTTATACCGTCGACATACCTCCCATACCGGATTTTCATAATCAGGTCACTTTTTTTACAACTTCGAGCTTACTACAAACGAAAATTCTTTCACTACAAACCTCTAGAGACCTCCCTCTATCATTTCAGACGTTTGTAGTAATCGCCAAATCCATCAAACATGAGCGGTTCAGTCAACATACCTCCCATACCAGATTTACATAATCAGGTTACTTTTTTTACAACTTCGAGCTTACTACAAACGAAAATTCTTTCACTACAAACCTCTACGGACCTCTCTCTATCATTTTCGACGTTTGTAGTAATCGCCAAGTCCATCAAACATAAGCAGTTCAGTCAACATACCTCCCATACCAGATTTACATAATCAGGTTACTTTTTTTACAACTTCGAGCTTACTACAAACGAAAATTCTTTCACTACAAACCTCTAGGGACCTCTCTCTATCATTTTCGACGTTTGTAGTAATCGCCAAGTCCATCAAACATAAGCAGTTCAGTCAACATACCTCCCATACCAGATTTACATAATCAGGTCACTTTTTTTACAACTTCGAGCTTACTACAAACAAAAATTCTTTCACTACAAACCTCTAGGGACCTTCCTCTATCATTTTAGACGTTTGTAGTAATCGCCAAGTCCATCAAACATGAGCAGTTCAGTCAACATACCTCCCATACCGGATTTTTATAATCAGGTCACTTTTTTTACAATTTCGAGCCTACTACAAACGAAAATTCTTTCACTACAAACCTCTAGGGACCTCCCTCTTTCATTTTAGACGTTTGTAGTAATTGACAAGTCCGTCAAACATAAGTAGTTCAGTCAACATACCTCCCATACCAGATTTACATAATCTGGTCACTTTTTTTACAACTTCGAGCTTACTACAAACGAAAATTCTTTCACTACAAACCTCTAGGGACCTTCCTCTATCATTTTAGACGTTTGTAGTAATCGCCAAGTCCATCAAACATGAGCAGTTCAGTCAACATACCTCCCATACCGGATTTTCATAATCAGGTCACTTTTTTTACAACTTCGAGCTTACTACAAACGAAAATTCTTTCACTACAAACCTATACGCACCTCCCTCTATCATTTCAGACGTTTGTAGTAGTCGTCAAGTACATCAACCGTAAGTTATACCGTCGACATACCTCCCATACCGGATTTTCATAATCAGGTCACTTTTTTTACAACTTCGAGCTTACTACAAACGAAAATTCTTTCACTACAAACCTCTACGCACCTCCCTCTATCATTTCAGACGTTTGTAGTAATCGCCAAGTCCATCAAACATGAGCAGTTCAGTCAACATACCTCTCATACCAGATTTACATAATCAGGTCACTTTTTTACAACTTCGAGCTTACTACAAACGAAAATTCTTTCACTACAAACCTCTAGGGACCTCCCTCTATCATTTTAGACGTTTGTAGTAATTGACAAGTCCGTCAAACATAAGTAGTTCAGTCAACATACCTCCCATACCAGATTTACATAATCAGGTCACTTTTTTTACAACTTCGAGCTTACTACAAACGAAAATTCTTTCACTACAAACCTCTAGGGACCTTCCTCTATCATTTTAGACGTTTGTATTAATCGCCAAGTCCATCAAACATGAGCAGTTCAGTCAACATACCTCCCATACCAGATTTTCATAATCAGGTCACTTTTTTTACAACTTCGAGCCTACTACACACGAAAATTCTTTCACTACAAACCTATACGCACCTCCCTCTATCATTTCAGACGTTTGTAGTAGTCGTCAAGTACATCAACCGTAAGTTATACCGTCGACATACCTCCCATACCGGATTTTCATAATCAGGTCACTTTTTTTACAACTTCGAGCTTACTACAAACGAAAATTCTTTCACTACAAACCTCTATGAACCTCCCTCTATCATTTCAGACGTTTGCAGTAGTCGCCAAGTCCATCAAACAGGAGCAGTTCAGTCAACATACCTCTCATACCAGATTTACATAATCAGGTTACTTTTTTTACAACTTCGAGCTTACTACAAACGAACATTCTTTCACTACAAACCTCTAGGGACTTCCCTCTATCATTTTAGACGTTTGTAGTAATCGACAAGTCCGTCAAACATAAGTAGTTCAGTCAACATACCTCCCATACCAGATTTACATAATCAGGTCACTTTTTTTACAACTTCGAGCTTACTACAAACGAAAATTCTTTCACTACAAACCTCTAGGGACTTCCCTCTTTCATTTTCGACGTTTGTAGTAATCGCCAAGTCCATCAAACATAAGCAGTTCAGTCAACATACCTCCCATACCAGATTTACATAATCACGTCACTTTTTTTACAACTTCGAGCCTACTACAAACGAAAATTCTTTCACGACAAACCTCTACGGACCTTCCTCTATCATTTCAGACGTTTGTTGTAGTCGTCACGTACATCAACCGTAAGTTATACCGTCGACATACCTCCCATACCGGATTTTCATAATCAGGTCACTTTTTTTACAACTTCGAGCTTACTACAAACGAAAATTCTTTCACTACAAACCTCTAGAGACCTCCCTCTATAATTTCAGACGTTTGTAGTAATCGCCAAATCCATCAAACATGAGCGGTTCAGTCAACATACCTCCCATACCAGATTTACATAATCAGGTTACTTTTTTTACAACTTCGAGCTTACTACAAACGAAAATTCTTTCACTACAAACCTCTACGGACCTCTCTCTATCATTTTCGACGTTTGTAGTAATCGCCAAGTCCATCAAACATAAGCAGTTCAGTCAACATACCTCCCATACCAGATTTACATAATCAGGTTACTTTTTTTACAACTTCGAGCTTACTACAAACGAAAATTCTTTCACTACAAACCTCTAGGGACCTCTCTCTATCATTTTCGACGTTTGTAGTAATCGCCAAGTCCATCAAACATAAGCAGTTCAGTCAACATACCTCCCATACCAGATTTACATAATCAGGTCACTTTTTTTACAACTTCGAGCTTACTACAAACGAAAATTCTTTCACTACAAACCTCTAGGGACCTTCCTCTATCAGTTTAGACGTTTGTAGTAATCGCCAAGTCCATCAAACATGAGCAGTTCAGTCAACATACCTCCCATACCGGATTTTCATAATCAGGTCACTTTTTTTACAACTTCGAGCCTACTACAAACGAAAATTCTTTCACTACAAACCTCTAGGGACCTCCCTCTATCATTTTAGACGTTTGTAGTAATTGACAAGTCCGTCAAACATAAGTAGTTCAGTCAACATACCTCCCATACCAGATTTACATAATCAGGTCACTTTTTTTACAACTTCGAGCTTACTACAAACGAAAATTCTTTCACTACAAACCTCTAGGGACCTTCCTCTATCATTTTAGACGTTTGTAGTAATCGCCAAGTCCATCAAACATGAGCAGTTCAGTCAACATACCTCCCATACCGGATTTTCATAATCAGGTCACTTTTTTTACAACTTCGAGCTTACTACAAACGAAAATTCTTTCACTACAAACCTATACGCACCTCCCTCTATCATTTCAGACGTTTGTAGTAGTCGTCAAGTACATCAACCGTAAGTTATACCGTCGACATACCTCCCATACCGGATTTTCATAATCAGGTCACTTTTTTTACAACTTCGAGCTTACTACAAACGAAAATTCTTTCACTACAAACCTCTACGCACCTCCCTCTATCATTTCAGACGTTTGTAGTAATCGCCAAGTCCATCAAACATGAGCAGTTCAGTCAACATACCTCTCATACCAGATTTACATAATCAGGTCACTTTTTTACAACTTCGAGCTTACTACAAACGAAAATTCTTTCACTACAAACCTCTAGGGACCTCCCTCTATCATTTTAGACGTTTGTAGTAATTGACAAGTCCGTCAAACATAAGTAGTTCAGTCAACATACCTCCCATACCAGATTTACATAATCAGGTCACTTTTTTTACAACTTCGAGCTTACTACAAACGAAAATTCTTTCACTACAAACCTCTAGGGACCTTCCTCTATCATTTTAGACGTTTGTATTAATCGCCAAGTCCATCAAACATGAGCAGTTCAGTCAACATACCTCCCATACCGGATTTTCATAATCAGGTCACTTTTTTTACAACTTCGAGCCTACTACACACGAAAATTCTTTCACTACAAACCTATACGCACCTCCCTCTATCATTTCAGACGTTTGTAGTAGTCGTCAAGTACATCAACCGTAAGTTATACCGTCGACATACCTCCCATACCGGATTTTCATAATCAGGTCACTTTTTTTACAACTTCGAGCTTACTACAAACGAAAATTCTTTCACTACAAACCTCTACGCACCTCCCTCTATCATTTCAGACGTTTGTAGTAATCGCCAAGTCCATCAAACATGAGCAGTTCAGTCAACATACCTCCCATACCAGATTTACATAATCAGGTTACTTTTTTTACAACTTCGAGCTTACTACAAACGAAAATTCTTTCACTACAAACCTCTAGGGACCTCTCTCTATCATTTTCGACGTTTGTAGTAATCGTCAAGTACATCAACCGTAAGTTATACCGTCGACATACCTCCCATAACGGATTTTCATAATCAGGTCACTTTTTTTACAACTTCGAGCTTACTACAAACGAAAATTCTTTCACTACAAACCTCTACGCACCTCTCTCTATCATTTCAGACGTTTGTAGTAGTCGACAAGTCCATCAAACGTAAGTTATTGCGTCGACATACCTCCCATACCGGATTTTCATAATCAGGTCACTTTTTTTACAACTTCGAGCTTACTACAAACGAAAATTCTTTCACTACAAACCTCTAGGGACTTCCCTCTTTCATTTTCGACGTTTGTAGTAGTCGCCAAATCCATCAAACATAAGCAGTTCAGTCAACATACCTCCCATACCAGATTTACATAATCAGGTCACTTTTTTTACAACTTCGAGCTTACTACAAACAAAAATTCTTTCACTACAAACCTCTAGGGACCTCTCTCTATCATTTTCGACGTTTGTAGTAATCGTCAAGTACATCAACCGTAAGTTATACCGTCGACATACCTCCCATACCGGATTTTCATAATCAGGTCACTTTTTTTACAACTTCGAGCTTACTACAAACGAAAATTCTTTCACTACAAACCTCTACGCACCTCCCTCTATCATTTCAGACGTTTGTAGTAGTCGACAAGTCCATCAACCGTAAGTTATTCCGTCGACATACCTCCCATACCGGATTTTCATAATCAGGTCACATTTTTTACAACTTCGAGCTTACTACAAACGAAAATTTTTTCACTACAAACCTCTATGAACCTCCCTCTATCATTTCAGACGTTTGTAGTAATCGCCAAGTCCATCAAACATGAGCAGTTCAGTCAACATACCTCTCATACCAGATTTACATAATCAGGTCACTTTTTTACAACTTCGAGCTTACTACAAACGAAAATTCTTTCACTACAAACCTCTAGGGACCTCCCTCTATCATTTTAGACGTTTGTAGTAATCGACAAGTCCGTCAAACATAAGTAGTTCAGTCAACATACCTCCCATACCAGATTTACATAATCAGGTCACTTTTTTTACAACTTCGAGCTTACTACAAACGAAAATTCTTTCACTACAAATCTCTAGGGACTTCCCTCTTTCATTTTCGACGTTTGTAGTAAACGCCAAGTCCATCAAACTTAAGCAGTTCAGTCAACATACCTCCCATACCAGATTTATATAATCACGTCACTTTTTTTACAACTTCGAGCCTACTACAAACGAAAATTCTTTCACTACAAACCTCTACGGACCTTCCTCTATCATTTCAGACGTTTGTTGTAGTCGTCACGTACATCAACCGTAAGTTATACCGTCGACATATCTCCCATACCGGATTTTCATAATCAGGTCACTTTTTTTACAACTTCGAGCTTACTACAAACGAAAATTCTTTCACTACAAACCTCAACGCACCTCCCTCTATCATTTCAGACGCTTGTAGTAGTCGACAAGTCCATCAACCGTAAGTTATTCCGTCGACATACCTCCCATACCAGATTTACATAATCAGGTCACTTCTTTTACAACTTCGAGCTTACTACAAACGAAAATTCTTTCACTACAAACCTCTAGGGACCTCCCTCTATCATTTTAGACGTTTGTAGTAATCGACAAGTCCGTCAAACATAAGTAGTTCAGTCAACATACCTCCCATACCAGATTTACATAATCAGGACACTTTTTTTACAACTTCGAGCTTACTACAAACGAAAATTCTTTCACTACAAACCTCTAGGGACTTCCCTCTTTCATTTTCGACGTTTGTAGTAATCGCCAAGTCCATCAAACATAAGCAGTTCAGTCAACATACCTCCCATACCAGATTTACATAATCACGTCACTTTTTTTACAACTTCGAGCCTACTACAAACGAAAATTCTTTCACTACAAACCTCTACGGACCTTCCTCTATCATTTCAGACGTTTGTTGTAGTCGTCACGTACATCAACCGTAAGTTATACCGTCGACATACCTCCCATACCGGATTTTCATAATCAGGTCACTTTTTTTACAACTTCGAGCTTACTACAAACGAAAATTCTTTCACTACAAACCTCTAGGGACCTCCCTCTATCAATTTCGACGTTTGTAGTAATCGCCAAGTCCATCAAACATAAGCAGTTCAGTCAACATACCTCCCATACCGGATTTTCATAATCAGGTCACTTTTTTTACAACTTCGAGCTTACTACAAACGAAAATTCTTTCACTACAAACCTCTAGGGACTTCCCTCTTTCATTTTCGACGTTTGTAGTAATCGCCAAGTCCATCAAACATAAGCAGTTCAGTCAACATACCTCCCATACCAGATTTACATAATCACGTCACTTTTTTTACAACTTCGAGCTTACTACAAACGAAAATTCTTTCACTACAAACCTCTAGGGACCTCCTTCTATCATTTTAGACATTTGTAGTAATCGACAAGTCCGTCATACATAAGTAGTTTAGTCAACATACCTCCCATACCAGATTTACATAATCAGGTCACTTTTTTACAACTTCGAGCTTACTACAAACGAAAACTCTTTCACTACAAACCTCTACGGACTGCCTTCTGTCGTATTTAGCGATTGTAGTAATAAGAAAACGCTTTTTAAAAACTCAAAAAAAAAAAATTTGTAAAAAAAAAACTGTTGAACTACAAACGAAAATTCTTTTACTACAAACAACTACTTACGCATACCTATTAGAATCAGCCAAAAAAAAATTATTTTTTTCATGTCGGGGGATGACATTTTTTTATTTTTTTTTATTTTTTTTTTGGTACTACTACAAACGATATTACGTTCACTACTATCTACTACATACCCTAATCTATCATTTAAGCCAAAAAAAGAAAAAAAAATTCAAGGTCGGATGCCAAGTTCACAGAGCCACACTTTTCGATTCCAAATTACATTCTGATGGCACTACTAAAGTTTTCAGTGATCTTCAGTAGTTCCGTCAGTTGCGAATTATTAGAACCGAACAATTTCAAGTCATCCATGTATAATAAGTGAGATATCGCCTGCCCATTTCTACGTAGCCGATAGCCAAGCCCCGAAGCCTCTAGTAATGTACTTAGAGGATTCAAGGCTAGGCAAAACCATAATGGGCTCAAGCTGTCTCCTTGGAATATACGAGCCGTTCGAGATGCTGGACAGAGGAGAACCGTTCTCCACTGCGACATACATGTCTGCAAGAGGGTCCGTATGGAAGGATCTATTTTATATATTTCAAGGACCCTCGCGAGCCATGTGGCACGGAGTCATAGGCCTTCTTGTAGTCAATCCAGCATGTCGAAAGACTCTTTCGTTTACGGCGAACCTGCTGGCTAATGGTCATATCAATAAGGAGCAACTCTTTAGTACCGCGGGACCCACTCCTACATCCATTCTGAGAGGTTGACATAATGGAATTGTCATTTATGTGTTTAGTAATTTTATCTCTCAGGATGGATGTAAAGAGCTTGTACAGTGTGGCCAGGCATGTGATGGGCCTATAGTTTTTAGGTTCCGCGGTACTACCTGATTTATAGAGTAAATGGGTGATACCAATTGTCAGAAAATGGGGAAGCGATCCCGAGCCAAGAGTTACCTGAAATTGAGATGCCAGACAGGCGTGCGAACTGCGCAGCCATTTTAACCAGAAATTATGCAGTCCATCCGGTCTTGGCGCTTTCCAGTTGGGGACCGAACGGACTGCATAGGCTACGTCGTCTAAAGTTATACAGATCTTGTCCATTTCTTTGATTAATTCGCACGCCGGTCTGATTTCCCCCATCCAGTCACCTTCCGAGTGACTGACAGGCACTGACCAGATGCTACGCCAGAACTCATTAATAGCTGCATCATCCGGTGGGCGCATGCCAGCCACGTCGGAGTCAGGTCACTCCCATCTTCTAAATACCCATTTTTGATCCTTTTGGAACATGCGGTTTCCGTTGTATCGATCTTGGCGTTCTCTATATCGACGTATTCGGTTTGCCCATGCATATACTTTTTGTTTCATGTAATCGATTCGCTCTGTGACACGGGCAGTATAGTTATTATTATGTCTCTCGTCAGCACGGGGTCCAATTTGAACCCCGGACCTTTGTCAGGCTTGCGCGGAGACATGGGGGGTCCAACACGTAGAGGCCCTTTCGAGAATTTTGATCTACTTTGTTATGTGTTATTATTACTTACGATACTCTTCATGGGCGAGTCCGACTAGCACTTTGCCGCTTTTTTTACATCAAAGACGGTCATAGACAATCAATTTCCTAATACACACCGGCGTTCTTTATTATTGTTGCTACAAAATAACCACTTTGATGACAGTAATGGTTGCTTCCATCTCAAATGGGCTGTCTAGCATTCTTCCATACATTTATGTTATACAAACAACAGAGGTATTTTAAACACCCCATAATTTCCAGGAAGCTCAGTTATTTTTAAATGCGTTAACTTTGCTATTGATTTTAAATGTAATAGGTGAGGAATGTGAGGATGAAAGACTGTCTGTAACGTATTGATGACCTAACGGCGGAGCCGATTGTGATGAAATTCAACATGGAGGTAGTTTGAACTTTTGAACCCTAAGAAAAGAAATAGATTACTTTTGGTGCTAAAACCGAAGAAAACGCGGCAAAAGTCGCAGGAAGGAACAAACTGGAAACATGTAGTTAACAAAATTTTATACAAAGGCAACTATTTAACAAAAACAAAGGAACAAGTATGTAATTTTTGATAGTTTAAATACAACTAGACATAATTCCGACTTTCCACTATCATTTTGAAATTAAAAAAAAAAATAAAAGCCGTTAGGAAAATCGGCATAATATTAAGCTTCATGATTCTTTGATTGATGAGGAGTAGGTATAGGTATGTTTAATGTTTTTGCAATAATTGTCGCGATCATTAAATCGCATTAAAAATTGATTTAAAATATCGCGTATTTGACGAGTTACTGGTGAAGTCAGTAACACTAAATTAAAACAAGATAATTTGATATAATAAATGAGATTTGCATTAATTGCTAAAGTCTATCTCTATCATATATTATTATCGGTTGTATGGCTATTAATTAATAAAGTTATCAATGAATGTCGTTCACCGACCCTAAATCGGTTAAAAATCAAAAAGGGACGCATCGTTGTGGGACTTCGGAAGCTTAGTGGTTTAGCGGCTGGACTGGTTATCCTGAGATCGCAAGTTCGATTCCTACCCGAAGTCAAATTTTTATTTCCGTTTTTTCTTTAATTTCTAAAATTCACACGCATGTGTTAATGCGAAAAAATAGTACAAAAACAAGATATTCAGAATAATACGCGTTTATATCATTACTAACGCGTATCTCTAAAGAATTATGGCCGTGAAGTAGGTATGTAACAAACCGAGAGAATACAACCCTAGATATTAGTATATATAGAGGTCACTCAACGAAGTCCAGCGCAGTGCGAACATCCCCTACTTCTCAGGATTAACACAAATCCGCTAACCGATTGAATTGGTTAGGGATGTGAACTTCCCCATGTTTAGCTAATCGCTGTGTCGATATTTTTTACCAAAAAAAATATTTAGGTTTTAAATGCATACAAATTTGGTGACAAATGAATACTTGTACCGAGTCGATAAGTAATGCAGTGGTTAAGGCCTGAGTAAGACCTGGGGGGGGCTGACCGACTACGCTCTTTAGTTCTCAGGCTGAGAGCCATCTGCACTCGCCCGGCGAAGTAGACGTATCTATGTAAGCCTAATAAAAAAACGCTGTTTAGATTCATCACTGAATCTTTATATCCACTGAGAGTGGTAGAGCTCTAGTGACGGATGAAGGAGCTCGCGGGCGTAGGCACCACCGAATTACCTAATATACTTGCCGCTTAATGGTTAGTGTTCAGCACTATCGTGTTCTGCTCAGGTGGTAATGTAAGTCCGGCACAGAGGCATCACACCTTAGGTCTCAGGAGTGGTAACGCATCTTCATTGTGACCTCGGTCTTAATGTAAGTGTCTATAGGCTACAGTCATCACTTTGCAATAATGTAAGCTGCATGCTTGTTTGCCACTTCCATTACATAAAAAAAAGCAAATATTATTGTAACCGATTATGTACTTCGTTTTAATAAGAAATAGATTCTCTTTCATTAATTCCCAGGTTTTTGAAACCAGACATAGCTGTATTTAATGCCTGATCTTCCCATCACAGAGGATAAGAATGTATAATAACCCTATGCTGATTCGAGCGAATGAAAAAAATATTAATTTATAACAAATGCATCCAAGCATACATGCAAACATCTCCGATGCAACTGTTAAGTAAGCAATAAGATAATGTGGTGCAGAAACAGTTCTTACACTAGTAAAAACTCACAACGCTATTATTTGCTACTTTTTCAATTAATTTATTGTGTATTTCTTTGTATTCTTTACTGGTGTACAATAAAGTGTATTGTTGTTGTTGTTGTTGTTAATTGTGAACATTCACACTTGAGTTGTGGTAATTCGTCAGCAATTGGTCATAGCATGACGCCCGCTAAAAATATCGCGTGTCGGATTACTGCAATTAAAAACGTCCTGTCGGTTTACTTTTCGTATACACATGCTATGAATGAAATTATGTAACAATTAACTGTTACTTCTTTGAGGAAAGTTTTTAAGTTTTTTTTTTACAGCCACAGTCTAGATCTGACGTATCTGATTCACAGAGCAACACTGGAGGGGAGTAGCCATATGCAGGCTTTCCCCTCTGTCAAAGTACAAGCCCAAATGGGCCTATACCTGTCCTGTGTGCGTGAAATTGTTTCTCTATTTTTTTAAAGTCAAGGTGTGAGTTTCGTAGTAATAGACGATTTTTTTTTGTGTGCGTGAGTGTCGCACGCATTTCCTACACACACGTCTATAGGCTGCAGTCGTCACTTAACATCAATATAAACTGCTTGTTTGCCACATCCATAACATAAAAAACACACATTTTTTAAATGAATGTACGCACCCATTTGAGTTTATTCCGGAAAAAAGTTTTGCTTTAAGCTGTTTTCAGCTCTTTGTGTGCTTTGAAGTGAAGGTAAATATACTCATCCATTGCCCACACTTGATTGCACATCAAAAGAACTTTTTAAAAGTTATAATTTTAAGATAAAAAGAAACGTCTCATGATCCTATCGTCGATTCGGTTTTGGTTGGGTCACATCACTATAGAACAGTCCGCGTAGCAAGTATGAAAGTGTGGGTGATGTGTGCCTATTTCATTGTGTTGGTACATTTAGTACGCTGCACATAGATACTGCGCTGTATCAACCTTTAACTGGAATATTTCTGGTGGACGATAATCATCTGTAGTGTTATTAATATAACAGCGCAATATCGATATAATCCCGGCACATCACTAGTAGACCCAAGGTGCACGTTATGTACAGTTTTTTGTCAATGTATGCGTACATTTCGGATGGTTTCACTATATTAATCTCTTCTGATATATTTATAATAACACATTATCGATACAATATTCAAGCACATCATTAGTAGCCCCGCGGCGTGCGCTGTGTACTGCCTTGTGCCCTTGTATCGGCACATTACGGATTGTCTCACAATAATCATCGATAGTATTATATCGACACATTATCAATCGATACAGGCGCATCACTACTAGCCCTGAGGCGTGCGCTGTGTATCGCCTTTTGTCATTGTATCGGTACATGGCGGATTATTATTTCACAATGTAGTACGTTGTCTCGGTTGCGATCTAATTACTGGTAGTACATTCTGCTACAAGTATTATTGGATACAGCCGAAACCGATAATTTCTTAGAGGACAAGTGCCCCAATTTTTTTTACTGGTGGCAAAACTCCAGTGACGGAGCTCGCGGGCGTAGGTGTTAAATGGTAGTGTTCAGCACTATCGTGTTCCGGTCAGGTGGTAACGTACGGCCCTTTAATTTCCGGCACAGAGGCATAACACCTGAGGCCTCAGGAGTGGTAACGCATCTGCATTTTGACCTTGGTCTTTGTGTAAGTGTCTTTAGGCTGCAGTCATCACTTAACATGAATGCGAACTGCATGCTTGATTCCCGGTTCAGCAGTCATTTAAGCTTAGAAGCCCATCACAATATTTTAACACCTCCAACTCTCGGATAACAAGGCTTCCTATATTTCACCCTCCATCGAGCAACCATATGTTACCTTGTCTATGAAACCTAACAAATACTATGTAAATTGTACCAAGGGATTCGTTATAAGGTGAAGCAGATCATGTGACTAGAGAATATATATTTATGTATAAATGAGGTTTCCGTTAACAGGGAACAAAATAAATAGCAAAAACCCATAGAAAATGAGTTATTTACAAAAACAGCGCAAAAAAACGATTTTTGTGACCTTTGACCTTGAAATGAAATAGTTGCGAACACGTAGGGTGTTCGCAACTAAGTATGTAATTTTTATTATGTAATGTAGTTTTTGAGACAACTTTTAGGGTGTCAATATATAAGTATTTACAGACTTACAGCTGGGTATCTCGAATTCCGAGGTGACCTTACTATACAAATGGACTGGACTAATAAAAATAAATAAAACTGGGAGTCTCTGTTTGTAAAATAAAAATAACCTTTTCGGGTTGCATAGCCTACAAGACACCGTTACGTACAAATTATTCGAAGTACCTAGACTATGTAGTCATTTAGCGAATCAGTCATTCCCAGACTAACCCCCTTATTCATAAAAGTATTTTAGTTAAAGTGTTGCTAATCTCTCCTTTGTCTTTTTCTATCCTGCACATTTGACAAAGCAACTGACAAGGACAAAGCATTCTATAGCTAAAACGTATCTAACGTACGTTTATGAATAAGGGGGTAAATGTTTATGGCATTCCATAAGATGTGACAACTTATGGAATGCCATAAACAGATGCCATGACGTATTGTTATTAGCTCACCATTGATACCAATATCATGCACACGATGCTGTTAATGGGTTGTGTATGTAGGTGGTCGTTTGTTTATTTATTTCGTTGCACAAATACAATGTTGTACATAAGGTGGATTTAATGCCACTTAACGGAATTATCTAGGCCACACTAAAAGTTCTTAGAAAACCACAAACTGAGCAAACTATAGCAAGTTATAAGTTTCACTTTATCTCTTCAAAATAGTGTCCATTCACATCAATACATTGCATGCTACATTTGGTGGAACCACCGAGAAAAGCACTTTGCCCACTCGTTCTGAGGGGTCTCTTCGACGGCATTTTGAAACGCAGCCACCGCTTCCTCGGCGCCCATAAAACGTTTTCCTCTAAGTTTTTCCTTCATTTTGGGAATAAATAAAAATCGCAAGGTACGAGGTCGGGGCTAGAGGTCGGGGCTATACAGCGGGTGACCCAGTAATTCCACGTCTAACGTCGCCAAATAGTCGGTCGTTCGTCTAACAGCGTGCGACGAGGCGTTGTCGTGGTGAAGGAGGATCCTATTGCGAGGTCGTTTCTCCCGAACTTTTTCCAAGACAAGGGCCAAACAATTGGTAGTGTACCACTCTGCAGTAACTGATATTTGATCCTCTAAAACAATTGTCGCGTAATGACTTCTCTAAAACAATGCCACTATACGTTTTCCCACGCTTCGACCTCTCTTCAATTTAGTTGGCATCTCCTCGGAAGGAAACCCAATGAGCAGACTGTCTTTCGGTTTCCGGCTCATAATAGTAAATCCAACTTTCGTCACCCGTAACTATATCGAACACAGCATTTGAGTCACCTCCTTTAAATCTTTGAACCATTTCATATATGCATAGGTGTATGCCGCTTGCCTAGTGCGGCATCATAATCGCCACTGTTGTTAACATCTTTGGGGAAGGCTTTGTCCAGCGGTGGACGACTTTCGACCGAAGCGATGAACGATTAACTTAACGAAACTTAACTTTATGAAACAAACAAGTTGACGTATTTGTTT
Organism: Macrosoma leucophasiata; assembly: GCA_036365455.1. NCBI lineage: Eukaryota > Metazoa > Arthropoda > Insecta > Lepidoptera > Hedylidae > Macrosoma > Macrosoma leucophasiata. The sequence goes on along the minus strand of JAWQUS010000022.1, from coordinate 3,947,051 downwards.
GTTATTACGATCAACGCGATGGTCAAGTCATTCGAGGATCTGTTTGCATAGTTCAATTTTTAGAAACATTTTACAGACTTAGCTATGTCCAAACCACTAACCAATTTGCATGAAAATAGAAAAAAAACGGATCCCCTCAAAAAAGTTTCGCACAAAAACAGGAGCTGAAAAACACCGAGGGGGTGGGTCAGGGTAAATATTTGCCAGCTAATTATAATTTCCTCGCGCACCGTTCGAGTTAGCATTCCATTAGGACGTGTCAACAGGCCCGGTGACTTGGAAGGAAAAACAATCCAAGATGGACACTTGGTCCTTCAGGCCGGATATGTAACATTATGTGAGAGTTTCTAGGGAATTAACGAGCTAAAATGTTTAATATAAATATACCGGTACTTATGAAACATCACAAATATCACTCGACCGAGTCAACGAAGTCCGTGACTTGAACGAAAGGTAATAGATGGATATTTGGTCCTTCGGGCCGAATATTAGAAGGACATATCGACAATTACATATATTTAAATAATAATGGTAATGTGCCCGGACATGGCAACAGATTCGCCACCTGTTACGTGGGCCAAAACGTAACCGGCGAGTCGTGGGTGTTCGCATGTATGATTGAATGCATGCATTTACCTCTGCCTACCCCTTCGGGAATTACAGGCGTGAAGTTACGTACATATAATTAAAAGTCATTTTAGGGTTCAAAAACAAAACGGAACCCTTGTGCGTCCGTTTGTCCGTTCGTCTCTGAAAGTATTGAACCAATTGAGATGAAATTAAGAGTTTGTATGGAATTTTGACTGAGTGTCCGCGGTGTGCCTAAATTTTAAATAAACTAAATGTTCCGCAACTCCAGGTCTTGAAATAATTAATTTGTTATACTTATTTAACATTTTTGATCATACGTCATTAATAATTCAGACACCAACATTTTCTTTGTTACGCTTACAACTGAGGGAATTTTAAATGAGTGTTTGCTTTGTAATATCTTGAAGTGTTTCGCTTAAGTAGAGTTAATACATTGCTTCGGTGTCGTCGTGGGGGATGGATTAGTTTGATGAACATAGGTATGTACGTATAACATTCGCGAGAAAATCTGTAAGAATGAATGTTTGTCTGTATGTCCTTTAAAGAATCGTAAACTACGCATTTGATCATGTGATGATCTTTAGCAAAGTTCTTGTGCATGAGTCCTCGAAGGTTTCTGAGTTGGCGAATTGGACAGATAGCGCCACTGTCATTTTTTAGTTGGTGGCGTAGTAACGCGCGCATGATTCAACTTAGGCTTCTTTCATTCTGGAGCGTGTCGCCGATCGCGTGTGGCGAGACCGGCGACACGTAGTACAAAAACGCTACCGGCAAGCACGCGGCACAATGAAAGCCACTATGGAGCTTCATACAAATTGCACAAGTCGCGCGCGTACGCGACCGGCGACACGCTGCAGAATGAAAGGAGGCTTAGGTTATAAATGGCATATAAGTACCTACATAAAATATTTAGTTAATATTTTGAAAAAATATTAACTAAATATTTTATGTAGGTATTATGTAAATATTTAAAAAAAATATATTTCACAAGCATGTGTTAATGCGAAATAATATAAAACAATTATTAAGGGTAAAAGCGACTTCTTTACGATATTCAATAAACTGCAAAGTCTATTATATCGGTTGCCTAACTAGCATAGTTGGCAATAGATGGCGTTGCTGCTACCATAAAGCAATGCAATAAATGTGAAGGAAAGATTTGACAAATCGGGCAGGACTTCAGTAGCTCAATTGGAAGAGCGGCTGGACTAGATTCCCAGTAGGCCGCGAGTTCGAGTCTCGCCTGAAGTCAAATTTTTCTTTCCATTTTTCTTTAAATAAAATATATTTCACAAGCATGTGTTAATGCGAAATAATATAAAACAATTGTTATAACACCTGTTACAACATTTTTTTTTATGTAATTAAGGTGGCAAACAAGCATGCAGCTCACATTGATGTTAAGTGATGACTGCAACCCATAGAGCAACACCGGAGGGGAGTAGCCATATGCATGCTTTTCCCTCTGTCAAAGTCACAAGCCCAAATGGGCCTATACCTGTCGCATAGATGTTTAAATGTATGCGTGAAATTGTTTCTGTATTTTGTTACAGTCAAGGTGTGAGTTTCGTAGTAATAGACGATTTTTGTATTGTGCGTGTGTCGCACGCTTTTCTCCCCGCTAAAAATGACAGACTGTTTTCTGTACTACACGCTATGGCTACTCCCCTCCGGTGGGCCGCGACCGGTGGGCCGCGTAGCTCTATGCTGCAGCCTATAGACGTCTACACAAAAACTAGAGGTCAAAATGCAGTGAATTGCCATCCCTGAGACCTAAGTTGTTATGTCTCTGTCATAGTTAGTAGATTACCATACATTACCAAACTATAGAAAGAAGAGTGCTTGCAGGGAATTGCGTGAATGGAGTGTTGGGTAAGCTAGAATCTAAACATCTCAGCCAGCGGGCTCGACTAGCCGTACATAATGCTGTACTTACTCCAACGCTTTTATATGGAAGCGAGAGCTGGGTATGCAGGAAAGAGCATGAAAGTAAGTTGAACGCGGTCGAGATGAGATCTTTGCGCATGATCTGCGGTGTATCACTCACCGATCGCGTTCGTAATGAAGATGTAAGAAAGAGACGTTGTGTGAATGATAGTATCGGTGTATAATGAAAAAAGGCATGCTCCGATGGTTCGGGCATATAGAAACATTGTCGAATGAGCGAATGACTAAACAGATATACAATGTGAATGTGGATGGTTGCAGAGGCCCAGGAAGACCAAGGCTGACCTACCATGACCAAATAGGTCGAGTTCTGTCTGATGGTGGGGTCAAAAGTCTTAGGAATCGGCGTGCATGTATGAAGAGAATGATGAAGGTAGACGAGGCACGAGAGGTTTGTCTGAACCGGGATATCTGGCGCTCTACACTCTCTGCCTACTCCGTTAGGGACCTGGCGTGAAGATACATACATACCAAACTATGGAATTCCTTACCCATAACAATACGACATGCTCAAACTCTGGCGACTTTCAAGTTTCGCGTAAAGGAGTTTTACCTTACCTTGGACTCATAGTTTGTCATCCGTGATGGTAAGATATTTTATATGTTTAAACTTGTCTTTATATATAGATTATATTTATATATTCATATATATAATATGCATAACTAGATATATATGTATATTTGTAAGAACTCTACTATGTATTTATTGATAATATTAATTTCACATTTTGCGTAAATGATTATCTGTCTTTTATAATAATTGTTTATGACTGTGCACCCCTTCTTCTTAGTTATAATTATGTCGCTAATAACCTACGTTGTCTGGAAGAAATTGCTTTAAGCAATAAGACCGCCTATTGTGCATATCCATACTATTTTCTTTGGTGTACAATAAAGAGTACTACTACTACTACCATCCAAATGGAACACGATAGTGCTGAACACTACCATTTGGCGGCAGATAGAGGTAATGCGGTGGTGCCTACGCCCTCGAGCTCCTACACTGGAACTCTACCACCAGTACTAATAAAATATACTTGGAAAACGGTACCCTATATTGCGCGTGGCCTTACACGCACGTTTTTTTATTTTTTTTATGTAATAAAAGTGGCAAAATATATTAGGTAATGCGGTGGTGCCCGCGAGCTCCGTCATTTAAGCTCTACCACCAGTAATAACCACTTACCCGGATTTTGGCAACGGAATCCTAAAAATAACAGAATATTGCCGCTTTTACATATTTCTGAAAATTTGTTACCAACTTTAAAAAAACGTAACTTCACGCCTGTAATCCCCGAAGGGGTAGGCAGAGGTTAATGCATGCATTCAAGCATACATGCAAACACCCACGATTCGCCGGTTACGTTTTGGCCCATGTAACAGGTGGCGAGCCTGTTGACATCACCGGGCACATTAACAAACTTTGAGGTACTGGGAAATTTCCAGAAAATGGAAAAATCCCAATAGAACCAGAGATAAAGGCTTCTTCACCATTATCTCTGATAACCCCCTACCCGGGAATCGAACCCAGGACCCCAGCGTAGTAGTAGTGGCCTGCTACCACTAGGCTACCGAGGCAGTTTAAACCAACTTTAAATAGTATAGAAACACAAAAAAAATTGTACGAAGCACTCAATATTTTGGACTTTTGTTTTTAAAACTGTACTTCATATGTAGGTCGCGCGGATTTGTTTTTCAACTTTTCAGCCGCGCATGGGTGATTGGTGAAGTGGTTAGGATGACTCAAACGGTTTGAATTCGAATCCGGACCGATGTTTCATTTAGTGGCGAACGATTCAAAATCATTAGGTATACATAAGACGGGCGACGGCTCAGGGCTCCAAAGGGGACAGGTAATTTTGGGTCTGCAATATAGATAGGCAATAATTATCATATTAAAAACAAAAAAATCAAGTATGAAATTTAACTGCCTCGGTAGCCTAGTGGTAGCAGGCTACTACTACTACGCTGAGGTCCTGGGTTCGATTCCCAGGTCGTGGGTTATCAGAGATAATGGTGTAAAGCCCTTTATCTCTGGTTCTATTGGGATTTTTCCATTTTCTGGAAATATCCCAGTACCTCGAAGTTTGGTAATGTGCCCGAAGATGTCAACAGGCTCACCACCTGTTTCATGGGCCAAAACGTTACCGGCAAATCGTTGCGTGTGTGCTTGAATGCATGCATTTACCACAGCCTACCCCTTCGGGGATTACAAAATCATCTGTTCCATACAAAATGTACATCGCCGAGCAAAATTTAACTATTTCAGACTAAGTCTCATACTATAAGTTTATTTATAATGATGAGTTATTGTGGCCTCTCGAATTATTAGAAGTGTCTCACCAATCACGTAGAATATTTTATAAGGTATCAAACTGAAAAGCGAAGCAGCCAGAGTTAATAGAAACATAAATCAGTCACAAATTCATCAAGCGCAACACCAACAAAAGGTAAACTTGGCTAACAAACATCGGGGAAGCCCCGAGTTAGTTACCAGTTTTAATTGCCCACGGTTAGTTTTAACCGGATCAAACCGGCTCGAGCGAGTTATCAATGGCGCGAAGTTTTAAGTAAACTTTACAGTCATGACTTTATTGTTTACGGAAATTTGGTATACGATATGCTGGGGGGTAATGCCGTGACCTATAATGCTGGGCGGATTCTACACAGACATGCGTCATGACCCTTCTATCACACGCTCATTCGGTGATTAAATTTACTGGTGGCAGAGCTCCAGTGACGGAGCTCGCAGGCGTAGGCACCACCGTATTACCAATATACTTGCCGCTAAATGGTAGTGTTCAGCACTATTGTGTTCCGGTCAGGTGGTAATGTACGGCCCTGTAATTTAATAATTAAACGGCACAGAGGCATAAATAACAGCTTAGGCCTCAGGAGTGGTAACGCATCTGCATTTTGATTTGATTCGTGCTCTTTGTGTGGGTGTCTATAGGCTGCAGTCATCACTTAACATCATGCAATGCATGCTTGTTTGCCACTTCCATTACATATAAAAAAAAGGAATAAGAATTAATATTAAAAAGATTTCTATCTCGTATAGTTCATTATTTAAATGAAATAAGTTAAATATCAAAACATCCGAAATTAGTTTCAATTTCAATTTGCCAGTGAAATAAAAATGTCAAATATAAAAACAACACAAAATTCTTACTTGAATCGAATTTACGTAGAACAGAAAATGCTCAAAGTAAATATGCCGAGCATAATGGGTTCCACAAAAATGTAATTGAATCAGACCTAGACTGGAATCGAAATCTGTCTAAGTTTTTTTTAGACGCCCTGGGCCAGCGAATATGTGAATATGAGATGGTATTTCGAATTTCAAATTTTTGTATTTGAATAAATCTTGATTAAAAAAGACGAGCACGACATAGAAGAATTTTTGAATTGCGCTCTGCTGAGATTCTTTGTAGTTATATATATATAGACTAGCTGTGCCCGCGACTTCGTCCGCGTGAGAATTTATGATTGTTCAGTATCTACCCGGACGAAGTCGTGGCTAGCATAAAAGCTAGTATAAAAGAAACCTAAGTTACTCCTTACTACATAAGCTATCTGCCAATGAAAGTCCCGTCAAGAAACAAGTACAAGAAAGGAGATGTTACAAAAATGTATGGACCTCCGGCCATGTATTGTACACAATATCATTAAACAGGCAAAATCAATATAATAACGTTTTTTACTGCATATAATCACTTATTTAGCTTTGTTCGCAGTTACAAAACATTCTTTGTAGTTAGAATTGCAACTCAAAACCAACATGGCGAATATAGCGGGCGACGTCATTTTGACATTTTCATTTATTAAATTGTTTTTTGATTTTATAGTACTTGGAGAAAAAAGTAACATTTTCTAAGTACTGTCGAAATCGATTGATCCCAAGCGTCGGCTGTATCGCCGCCATGTTGAACATAAGTTGAAAATGATAAAATCGTTTGAATTAAATGTGGTCGTAACTCTAAAATATATTCTTGAATAAATTAATTGTATTTTTTTCGGATTCTTCTTTAATTTACCCATTTTTTGAGGTCGTGTACGAACCAGAGCCGAGCTCGCAACATCTCCTTTCCCAGTACCTCGGAGTTTGGTAAATGTGCGCGGACATGGCAACAGGCTCGCCACCTGTTACATGGGCCAAAAACGTAACCGGCGAATCGTGGGTGTTTGCATGTATGATTGAACGCATGCATTTGCCTCTGCCTACCCCTTCGGGGATTACAGGAGTGAAGTTACGTTTTAGAACTCGCCAAACTCAATGAAAGTTTGATGGTGAGATGCGCTTTTTCTTAGTAGGTGTATCGCTAATTACTATCTCTGATAACGCGCAACATAGAGGCTGCACCCCATAACCTAGATGGCGCTAGTGGACAGCGTGAACGATGTGATCTGTGTTTTATGTTATCTGTGTTACGTCACGTCTTAAATCTATATTGGCGTAATATTTCGTTATCTGTGTTCGTCATTATTGTGCAAAAATAGTATTTTTTCTTGTTCATTAAATTTCTAATCACGGAGCTATCAACATCTCATTTTCATTACGTCTACCCTCAACCCTGGTCACCTAGCTGAGCCTGAGCATCCATCACCGCACTGCACCACTGCACAACAACACAATCACTTCAATAATCTCTAATTTTAATTTTCCGATCCTTCGTGTAGAATCGATGGAGAAATTGGTGAACATACATACACAAGTCGGTTCAAATACTTGACAAAGGTAAGAACCAGTCTCACACATAAAAAGGGATAGGTACGATAAATAAATATGAAATATTATGACAACGACGGTTGGTTCATCGAATAATATTTGTATATGAAATTTCAATTCGTTTTAATGATACAACTGGTATTTTAAGTACATTATATTATTTCAATTTCATTTTGTATTTCACAATTCTGTGGGTTACGTTGTTTAAACAAAGGATACGTTTTCATGGATAACCGAGCATCTGTTTTTCTCGAGGGATAGTAATTCAGCTTTTTTTATGTCAAGTGAGAGTGGCAAATAAGTTTACCATTTACGTAACTTCTAAAACGTAACATCACGCCTGTAATCCCCGAAGGGGTAGGCAGAGGTAAATGCATGCATTCAATCATACATGCAAACACCCACGACTCGCCGGTTACGTTTTGGCCCATGTAACAGGTGGCGAACCTGTTGCCATCTCCGGGCACATTACCAAACTCCGGGGTACTGGGAAACTTCCAGAAAATGGAAAAATCCCAATAGAAGCAGAGATAAAGGATTTTAAACCGTTATCTCTGATAGTCCCCGACCCGGGAATCGAACCCAGGATCGCCAGCATAATAGTAGTGGCCTGCTACCACTACGGTACTGAGGCAGTTAAGTTTACCATTTACAAGCTCTTAAATTAAAGATTTTTATTTAATTTCTCCACAATGTTTTTTTTTATATAAAAAAGGTGACAAACAACCATCAAATTCACATGAATGTTGGGTAATGACTGCAGCCTATAGACACAAAAAACAGAGGTCTCAGCATTACCACTCCTGACATAAGGACTAAGGTCGCAGGAGTCCTGAGACCTTAGTGGTTATGTCTCTGTGATAGTTTTTTTTTATGGCATCGCTATTACGCATATTTCCAGTGCCAAGTAAAACGATATTTCGTATTTGTTATAAGCAGCGTAAAACTCAGAGTCAGTCAGTAAATTTATCAGTCCGTCAGTCAGCGTCACAGTCAGTAAAAAAGCGATGCCTACTTTAAAAACATTTACAATGAAGTTAAATGAACTGCCTCGGTAGCCTAGTGGTAGCAGGCCACTACTACTACGCTGAGGTCCTGGGTTCGATTCCCGGGTAGGGGGTTATCATAGATAATGGTGAAAAAGCCTTTATCTCTGGTTCTATTGGGATTTTTCCATTTTCTGGAAATTTCCCAGTACCTCAAAGTTTGGTAATGTGCCCGGAGATGTCAACAGGCTCGCCACCTGTTACATGGGCCAAAAACGTAACCGGCGAATCGTGGGTGTTTGCATGTATGCTTGAATGCATGCATTTACCTCTGCCTACCCCTTCGGGGATTACAGGCGTGAAGTTACGTACAATGAAGTTTTAGAGGTAACCCGAAAGGACGTGTTTTCGCAAAAAAGCCTAACCTGGGAAATTCAGGCGTAAAGATACGTTTTGCCATTGTTTTCTTGGCATGAAAATCACATTTTGTATCTTGCCAGCGTATTCACAGAATCTCAGTTTAATCACATGCGGCAATTGGAATCTTAATGACACGGTGCTAAGTTAGGAATTCGTATAATAAGATCAACACTGACCGAGCTCCCCGTCAGCTCAATCGGACAATCGCCATTTGCACTTGATTGCGGAATGTGCCGCCAAACGTTAGTTTTGGGAGCCAGTGTTGATTGCAACATATGTATACGCTTCTCAACACTATTGAAGTGTGTAATGTCAGAGAATATGTAATAATACTACGTGTAGAATGGACACTTCGACGTCCCGCCCGATTTCCCCGCTTCACCCAACCTGCTCCATTCTTATAGGCGACGGTTGGTATTTTCTACATGCTACACACACAGGTGCACGTGTAAATACACGTCACTGATTGATGTCCGTGTAATAGAGACCAAATTAAGCGTTTAATTATACTTTAACGTTTACTACAAATATTTGGTCACTAAACGAAATACAGCTATACGAAATTTGAAGTTAGGTATGAAATAATTCACTGAAGATGTGTGTATGTCGTGTATGATATGTATCATAAACACATCAAGCTAAACACATCAGCAATAGACGTCCATTGCTGGACTGAAAGCTCCCTAGAAAGAAGCAGGGATAATGTCAACGATGGAGTGTGTACGGAACAGAAATGAGAGAATGTTGCTAGTGCAGGAACTGAATTTAAATTTCATGAATGTTGGCCTTCTCCAGGAAATTTTAGCTAATCCAAATGCAGAAATCGCAAAAGAATTATGCAAGTTAATTCCTCGCCAGTAACATTTTCCTTTCTATTCACTCATATTATTATCAGTAATGGTTTAAGTTAGTATTGGGTACAATGGGGTTGACATGTCGTGGGACAAAACTCCTTTAACAAAATAGTTTTTAAAAAAATGTCAACGATGAGTCTTGGTCAGCTCTCATCCAGTACCTAATTGCCGACGACCTTTATAATCCTCATATTGAGGGTAGTTTTAATTTATTATGTCTATAAATGAGGCATGAAAATGGACTCAATTTTGGCAAATAACCGAAAATTCATTTGAAAGTATATAGTTATAGAATCTCTGTTTAATCACGTTCGGCAATTTGGATTTTAATTACACTGAACTAAGGTAGGAATTCGTATAATTAGGAGCAACACTGACCAAGCTCCCCATCAGCTCGATCGGATAATCGCCATTTCCATTTGATTGCGGAATGTTCCGCTATACGCTCGTTTTGGGAGCGGCCAATTCATTGTTACTCGTACATTACTACACGCGGCGTTCGACACGATTGTAGGATGTGTAATCTATAATTAAAATTTCAAACTTAGTTTTTTTTTTTTATTCTCCATTTAAAGAGCTTGGTCAAAGACCATGACGCTCTATACGTTCACATGAATTACATTATTCATTTAAAAAAATAATAATTAAACAACATTAGCTCATTGACAATTGATATAGTTGCAACAGTATTCTGGCGTTATCCGTAGTAGGATCTGCCAGGACACTGTTGCAATGTCCTATTTCTAATGAAGCCCTGCGATGAGCCTCACCTCGAACAAACTTAGTTTGATAAAGAAAACATTTTTAAAATTATTTAACTAACCATGGCATAATCTCAGATTCGAACAGGCTATTAGTTAAGTAATCTTTGTTATTTCAGGTGAAAACAAAATCGGTCTTTCAACATTGTAACAATTTGTCATTTGAAACGATAAATAAATTTTCTGTGTGATCGGTTTGCTATAATACGCTAATACGCTAATAATACGCTTTACACTCACAGCCCCATAGTAGGTATAAACCTGTGTCGTGGGTGCCGTTGTACACATACAACACATACACAAACACCCAGACCCGAAACAAATATCTGTAGGCCATACAAATATTTGTCCCGGTGCGGGGATCGAACCCGCGACCCTTCGAATCAAACGGTCATCTCACACCGCTGGACTAACCGGGTCGTCTCCAACTAAGCGGGTCGTCTCTGTTAGGCTATGATTTTATAGAAGAATTATCTTCCAATAGAAAAAAAATATTCCGCTAGTGGGCGGTGGAGGCGTCAGCTCAGCTTAATTGAAACGAACTTGATGTTAAACAGTTTTAATTACAAACTGGAAGTTTATGACATTTAATTTTTGCCTATATTTTGCTAACTTTACATAGGAACACTATTTCCACGAATTCTCCAAATAAAAATCAAATCAGAATCAGAATATCAAAATGCAGATGCGTTACCACTTTTGAGGCTTAAGGTGTTATGCCTCTGTACCGGAAATTACAGGGCCGTACATTACCACCGGACCGGAACACGATAGTGCTGAACACTACCATTTGGCGGCAAATAGATTAGGTAATGTTGACGACCCAGTTAGTCCAGCGGTGTGAAACCATCGTTTGATTCGAAGGGTCGCGGGTTCGATCCCCGCACCGGGACAAATATTTGTATGGCCTACAGATATTTGTTTCGGGTCTGGGTGTTTGTGTATGTGTTGTATGTGTACAACGACACCCACGACACAGGATATAGGTATACCTACTGTGGGGCTGTGAGTGTAAGCGTATTTTATTTATTTATTTATTGAATGCGGAGGTGCCTACGCCCTCGAGCTCCAACACTGGAATTCTACCACCAGTAAAATGATGACTAAAATTTTCTACAATGTATGAAGCTCGCGAAAACCTGCGAAAACGTTATTGTCTCATGTAACTGCGGACAATTTCAAGTGACGTTCAATAAATCCTAATTCGAAAAAATCGGTGATAAATAAAAACCGAAAACAATTAGCGAACCGGTTACAAGAGTGACAAATCAGCCGCGACACTCGATAACCATTTTAATCACTCTCATAAATCCAGTAAAGCAATTCCTTTTGCCATCACTCAATGCCGATTTTTGGGTTTTTCGCTGACGTTTCCCGTGATTTAATTTCACGTGAATATTTTAGAGGCGTTCAAGTGACTTCTAATATTAGGTTGATAGGTACATGTACCACAGAAATGGTAGAGTAAATACCTAAGTGTCAACTGTTGCAAAGTTGGGAAGATGATTTCAAAAGATTTGTCTGGCAAATGACCTATTCATTATCATATCATAGAAATAAAAACGAGTAAAAACAAAAATAAAAACCGGTCAAGTGCATGTCGCGCCACGCGCAGTGTATGGTTCCGTAGTTACAGAGTAAGAGATGTAATGCCAAAATTAATAAATATTTTGTATGGACTTGTTCGAAATTTTCGAGTAAAATATATTTGATCGACTATTACTCGCAAACTTGCAACGCCAACTTAAGTGTGATAGTTTTCCTTTTAATTTCGTTATATGTAGCTATTATTGCCGTAACGTTTGAATTTCTAACAACAACCGTTTAGTCTGTAGGGGGTGGGACACTTGAGTCTAACGAAAATTTGCACTTTAAAGCTTAATAAGTCACGAACAGTTAACTAAATCGATGAAAATGATGTTCGGACACCCATAATATTTTTTAAAGACCTATCCAACGATACCCCACACTATATGGAAATCGAATATTTAAAAAAATATTTGCCCGTTACATGTGGTGGGGGAGGTTACCCTAAATATTTTTTTTTCATGTTTTTATTCTACCACTTTGTCGGCGTGATTAAGGTGTATACTTGTGCAAAATTTCAAGTCTCTAGTACTTATACTTTTTGCGCTAAACCGCGGACGGACAGACAGACAGACAGACGGACATGGCGAAACTATAAGGGTTCCTTGTTTACTACGGAACCCTAAAAAAAAGAAACTTTAAAATAGCACAAACTGATTATTATCGGTTTTCATTTTGATGCTATACTTCCCTACGTTTCGACTTCGTAAACGATTTCCTTAAAGGTAGGTATAAGTAGGTATTTCGTGAGTGTTGAGGGGAACTAATTGAGATTTTTGTATGTACCTACAAACTTTTCACTAAAAGTGATAAGTGAAAAATCTGTAGTTCAGAAAAGTAAAACATATTAAAATATTTATTCCGACAATACTGAATCTAGTCACCTCATTGAAAAGAAGGGAAATGAAAGAAAAGAGAAAATCAGTTTTTAGAGGTCTGTATTAAAAAAAATTGGAGGTAAACCTACTTCCGACTTCTGACAGCAATCTAGTCTCATTTACTAAATTCATAATACACGTATTTCAGGATAGGAATTTCCACCTTAAAAGGAAAAAGGGAAAACGGGAAATAGAGTGAAACTAATTAAAGAGCCAGTTTTACTACAAGATAAAAATGCAAAAACTTTATTCTTAACGCTACGAGTCGAATGTATTCTACAATCCGACACAAACTCGAATAACGCAAAGACACGAGTGCCTTCCGACCAGCCTCCTTGGAGTCCTTCCAAAACCGTTTTTTTTGTATCCGCAAAGGAAGTGTGCTATGAATGTAGTGGTACATTTATCTTAAATTTTTCACGAGAAATGTTGCTGTTGACTTTAAGCTATTGTAACAATGTTAAATTAACATTAACATGTTAATTATATTCATAACTAAATGGAAATTCTTTCACAATTAAAAAACGCCACTTTTCAGAAGTTATAACTAGCTGACCCGGCAAACTTCGTATTGTCTCACAATGAAATAATGTGTAAAAGGTTTGATAGATACGGACTATTTGTATAGGAAAACGAAATGAAATATAGAGATTCCCGTGGGAATGAGTGATTTACCCGCAGTAAAAAGTAGCCTAAATGTTGGCCAGGCTTAGTATCTATACACCACAAAAAGTTTCATTTGAATCCGTCCAGTATCTTCGGAGATTAGCCTGGACAAAAGGACATATAGACAGACAAAAAATTAAAAAATAATTGAATAGTGTTCTAATATTATTTTAATATCGCCCCCAATTGGTTTTTCGTAAATATGTACAATGTACAGACACGCGGATTTTACTGTTTTATTATATGTATAGATGGTAATAGTAATGTAGGTAACATTAAAAAAAAATAAACTTCATATTTATTTTTCCACGACAGGGCAAATTTATATGCAGTAAACACACGTCATTTACAAAGTAAAAAGTTGGTCCCTTTTATATCATAGATATTTACGATGTTCCATCTGAGACCTCTTGTCTCTTTAGAGCACTTTCAAAAAGGGGTTAACACCGGCTTTTTTTTCGGAGACAAGTGTTCAGGATGTAGTGCCGCATTTATCGACATATTTACCGAAAAATCGTAACACAACGAACAATATATTTCTAACAGTTCAATAGAGCAGCACGGGAGGAGAGTAGCCATATGCAGGCTTTCCCCTCTGTCAAAATACAAGACCAAATGATCCTATGCCTGTCGCCCAATTATTGAAATGTGTGCGTGATATTGTTTAAGTATTTTGTTAAAGTCAAGGTGTGAGTTTCGTAGTAATAGACGATTATTGTAATGTGTGTGTGTATCACACGTAGTTCCCTGCAAAAAATACAGACTGTTTTGCATCGGTAATAAACGCTATGGCTACTCTCCTTCGGTCCCCCGCGGCGGCCGGTGGCCCGTGTTGCTCTATGGTTCAATGTTTGCCACTTTGCCTAAAGAATAAAAAAATACAAAAAAAATATAATTCGTAACACTAGAATATATTCCACAATCCGGCACAAACGCGGATAAAGTAAAGAAACCAACACGAGTGCCTTCCGAGTTCCGACCATCCTTTTTGGAGCCCTTCCAAAAACCGGTTTTTTGTATCCGTTTGGGAAGTGTGCTGAGGATGTAGTAGCACATTCATCTTCGGATTTTCAACCAGACTACAGAATTCAGACCAAAGATATTTGTGTGTTGTTTTAATAACTTTTCATTTACATATATTATCTATACTATATTATCATATCTAAACTTAATCTAAACTAATATTATAAAGAATCCACTACTCTAGCAGGCTTTAATTTGACTCACATTATTCTACAGCATCTAGAAGCAAAAAAACATACTGTTGGATTATTTTTTGATATGTCCAGAGCTTTCGACTTCGTTGATCATAAAATACTACTTTGCAAGCTAGAATATTACGGTATAAGAGGTCCAGTTTTATCTTGGATTCAGTCATATCTTAAATGCAGAAAACAAATTGTTGAAATAACCAGGCTTGATGAAGATACAGTGAACACTTTTAGATCACAATCGAAGCTAAATCTATGCGGGGTGCCACAGGGAAGTGTTCTTGGCCCTTTGCTATTTATATAACATATTAATGACTTACCTGATATGATAAAACAACAATGTATACTATTTGCAGATGACATTTCAATTATTATGACATGTGAAAAAAATAAAGACCTTAAATTATTTGAAACTGACATTAATGATACAATTACTTCTGTAGTTAAATGGCTTGACATGAATAATTTACATATTAATGTTTGTTCGAGTTCAAAGTCACTTCATACAATAATAGTTTAGGTCAAATTGTCAATGGATGGCGTTGCGATGATTTACATCACGGTATCGTTACGTTTAACGGATTTCATATAGTTCATTGGTTTTTTTTATGGATTAGAGCGCAAGTATTATAGATAATATTAGGTCAATATATAGTTCAATGTAATAAGTTCTTAGAGCAAATAAATTAAGTTCAGGTGACAAGTGGTAATACTTAGTTATCCATAAAGTTCAGTTTGTTCTAAGAGTGGTGCATTTAGGTAATTATTACATTAGTTCAACATTGGATCAGTTGTTGGTCCAATCAATGTTACTAAAACAAATTATATAAATTTTAACACAAACCAAGACAAAATAAAACTAAATATAAATTATGAAGGAAAACAAATCGTACAAGTAGACCAAACTAAATTCTTAGGCATAATTCTTGACAGAAACCTTAGATGGGACGAACATATAACTACTTTATGTGGAAAATTGAACAGATTTGTGTACGCTCTCAGGAGATTAACTAAAACTACTTCTAAAACCATATCTACACTAGGGTATCACGGACATGTCGCATCGCTTTTACGATATGGACTCTTGCTGTGGGGAAATAGTGCACATACACAGAAAGCATTTATAGTTAAAAAAAAATGTATACGTGCAATATGTAATGTTCGACCATACGATACAAGTAGGCCACTTTAAAAAAAAAAGGGGAATATTAACACTACCATCCATGTACATACGAGAAGTATGCTGTTTTGTGAAATCGAATGGACATTTATTCACTAGAGCTAAAGAAATGAATCCTAGGAACACTCGAAAACCAGAAAGACTTGTTTTTAATGAAGCACCTAGAACTGCCATGTATATGAAAAACTCTTATTGTATGTGTATCAGCATCTTCAACAAGCTACCTGATTTTATAAAAAAAATGCCAGAAAGGAAATTCAAAACAATATTGAATAAGTTTTTAATTGAGAATGAATTTATAGCGTTGAGGAATACTTAAACCAAAAAATATAAGTTTGCAGGTTTATGTTTTATGTACCTATTCGTTTTTATTGAAGGTTTTGATTATATTGCATGCTTCATAGATTTAAGCTAGTTATAAGGAACTATCATTGTTATGTCTATTATTTGTCATCCGATGTACCTAACTAACGCAATAAAGAAATTGAATTGAATGCAAGAGGTAATATTTTTTTGTTTGTTTGTTTTGAATAGGCTCAATAACTAATGGACCGATTTTAAAAATTCTTTCACTATTCGAAAGCTACATTATCCACGGGTAACATAGGCTATATTTTATTTTGAAAAAAAATAGGGTTCCGTAAGAAATTTAGGTTTTTCAGACACAAGGTGTAAAAAATCAACCAGAAAAGTTACATATTTAGCGTACGCTGCCTAAACTATAAAAGATATCGAGGAAGACTTTAGGCTATATCTATGTATAATCATCACGCTAAGACGAATAGGAGAGGGTAGGCAACATTGCACCGCGCGATGCTGGTCCGATTTTAAAAATAATTTCAGTGTTAGATAGCCCATTTATCTAGGAAGGGTTTAGGCTATATCATGACGCTATGACTAATAGGAGCAACATGGGCGAAGCCGGGTTATTCATAAACGTATTTTAGTTAAAGTGTTGCTAAATCACTTTGTCTTTTTCTATTCTGCACAATTGACAATGCAAATGACAAAGACGAAGCATACTGTAGCTAAAACGTATCGAATGCACGTTTATGAATAAGAGGGTAAGTATTTTATTTTTGTTTCACATTGAAAAATCTAATCATATAAGGTAATTAGTAGTAATCCTAATTACTTACTCCCTGGAGTACTTTTTTGCTGTCGTGTTGGCTATGTAGGTATTCCCTATTCCTGGTGTTTATAATCACTAGTAACATTTATTAGCGACCTATTAACGACTAGAGGCCCGCCCGGCTTCGCGGGGGTGCAATATTACCTACCCTCTCATCCATACCATATTCATCTTAGCGTGATGTTATATAGCCTAAAGCCTTCCTCGATAAATGGGCTATCGAACACTATTTTTATTTATGTAATGGAAGTGGCAAACAAGCATGCAGTTCACATTGGTGTTAAGTGATGACTGCAGCCTATAGACACTCACACAAAGACCAAGGTCAAAATGCAGATGCGTTACCACTCCTGAGGCCTAAGGTGTTATGCCTCTGTGCCGGAAACTCGTTTGTTCGTTCCTGCCCAGAACGTGTAAATTATGGAACGAACTTCCCTCTGAGGTGTTCCCTCGGTGCTACAATATGGGGTTCTTCAAAAATGGCGTCAAAAGAGTCCTTCAGGGCTGGCAGCGCGTTGGCAACTCCCCTGGTGTTGCAAATGTTCATAGGCGACGGTGACCACTTACCATCAGGTGGCCCGTCTGCTTGTCTGTCAACTTAATGACATAAAAAAAAAAAATTACATGTCCGTACATTACTACCTGACCGGAACATGATAGTGCTGAACACTACAATTAAGCGGCAAGTATATTAGGTAATGCAGTGGTGCCTACGCCCGCGAGCTCCGTCACTGGCGCTCTACCACCATCCATTTTCAAATCGGACCGGTAGTTCCTGAGATTAGCCCGTTAAGTAAACAAACAAATTGGAAAGAAGCATGCATTAAAAAATTACAAACATAGAAGAATGGAAATATCCAATCAGATGGAAAAAAACTTTTTAACTAATACTACTGAGATCCGCCTTAAAAGATTTAAAAAAATATATAGTCCATATATTTGTGGCATGAGTATAGCCCTTGGGAAGAAAGTGAAATCTGGACGAACTTTATCCTGATAAAAAATTCACATCACCATCGACTAACTTACATGCAATTAAGTCGATTCACGACTCTGATTGGTAAAATCATTACAATTTCATACGGTCAGTCCGTTCTTTCCAGGGGTTAGAGTTATCTTTTGAAGAGAAAAACAAAGTTACACATCTTAAAACAAAAAATTACGACCCATGAAGTATGTGAAGTTGTGTTGGACACTGACATTTAAAGAGGAAATCAAAGTAGTCTTCAAGAGTGTTCGGAAACAGCGTGCTTGTTTAAAAATAGTGAGGCCCCAAACTGGATGTTAGCGACCTGTAGAGCAGAGGCGACAGCGCAGCGGCGCGATATTACGCATAAATTGTTATCGCGTTTAAAAAGAGTGAAGCCTCAAACTGGGCCAGCGGTATGCGGGGCGGCGGCGACAGCGGCGCGATCTTACGCATAGATTGTTATCGCGTTTAAAAAGAGTGAGGCCTTAAACTGGATGTCAGCTATCTATAGAGCGGAGGGGACAGACCACTTTCCTCCTTATACTCATGAGATTCTCTCTGTTCTGTCTATGACGTGCTGCTCTACCGACACAAAAACGGACGTGGGCGTTGAGTCGGTCACAAAATTGGACCGATTATCTATCCTACAAAAAGTAGGACGTGGGCGGGAGCCCTTAATTGTTATCGCGTTTAAAAAGAGTGAGGCTTCAAACTGGATCTCAGCGATCTGTAGAGCGGAGGCGACAGCGGCGCGATCTTACGCATAGATTGTTATCGCGTTTAAAAAGACAGAGGCCTCAAACTGGATGTCAGCGATCTGTAGAGCGGAGGCGACAGCGGCGCGATCTTACGCATAGATTGTTATCGCGTTTAAAAAGATTGAGGCCTCAAACTGGATGTCAGCAAGCTGTAGAGCGGAGGCGACAGCGGTGCGATCTTACGCATAGATTCCTATCGTGTTTTTAAATACAGTGGGGGCTCAAACTGGATGTCAGCGATCTGTAGAGCGGCAGCGGCGCGGCGTCATAGCGAAAACCACATGCTGATGCGTTTCCAAGACGTCTCTGCGTTATGTCTTTGCGTTTCGCACGCGGTAGTGCTGAACACTTCGACCACACAACACAGCTTCTGAACACGACCATTTGGTGGCAGAGAGATTAGGTAATACGGTGGTGCCTACGCCCTCGAGCTCCTAGACACGGATATATTATTAGTAAAATTACGATGTTTTTATATTATTTTTGTAATAAAACATCAGAGTAAAATATATTTTTTTAAAGAAAAATAGATAGAATAATTCAGACGCGGCTTGAACCTGCGACCACTGGGAATCTAGTCCAGCCGCTCTTCCAATTGACCTACCGAAGTCCACACCTGAATTTCGAATTTTTCCTTCACATTTATTGGATTGCTCTAGGGTGGCAGTAGCGACATCTATTGCCAATAATGCAAATATATGATTTTGTGGTTGAAGTTCTTACGTGTTACTGGAATATTTTACCCTTTAAATAGGAGAAGTGAATCTTATGACAAAATAATAATAAAATACGCTTACACTCACAGCCTCACAGTAGGTATAAACCTGTGCCGTGGGTGCCGTTGTACACATACAACACATACACAAACACCCAGACCCGAAACAAATATCTGAAGGCCATACAAATATTTGTACCGGTGCAGGGATCGAACCCGCTACCCTTCGAATCAAACGGTCTTCTCACACCGCTGAACTAACCGGGTCGTCAGTAATCATAGAGCAACACGTGCCACCGGCCGCGGCGGACTGGAGGGGAGTAGCCATAGCGTTTATTACAAAACTGTGATTTTTTGCAGGGGCAAATGCGTGCGACACACGAACACTACCAAAATCGTCTATTACTACGAAACTCACACCTTGACTTTAACAAATTACAGAAATAATTTCACGCACACATTTAAACATCTAGGCGACAAGTATTTGGAGGTAGACATTTGGGCTTGTACTTTGGCAGCGGGGAAAGCCTGCATATGGCTACTCCCCTCTGGTGTTGCTCTATGTTAGTAATAGACGAAACAGCGCTTGTTTTATTTAGAAAAGCTATTGGACTTGGGACCAAACGTATGTGGAGGCTCCAAGCTAATGTTTTTTAAATAACTGATGAAGACTCCACTCGGATTCAGCACTTAAAAGGATGTAGAGATCATTAGGGAACGAATTACACAGTAATGGTTGCTTTAAGATTCAAGGCGCTTAATTCAAATCAATATTAAATTAAAGAACCTGAATCAGTAGCCTAGTGGTAGCAGGCCACTACTAGGGTCTAGGGGTGCGTCCGCTTATCGACATTGCTTTCGTCATTGTCATTGCTGTCAATTTTTTTGACGTGACAACGTCTTAAATTAGGTTGCGGCTCGGAGTCACTCATGAAAAAGTGTAACGCACGGTAACGTAACGATGAGTCACCGAACGAGAGAGAGGCCTGCCGGACCGGCGAATGCCTTTCTACCGAGAAAAAGACGTTGTCACGTAAAATCTTCGCCCGTAAAACCGACTTTACAGGCAACCAGTTTTTTTTTTGTTATTATGGCATCGCTATTACGCATATTGCCAGTGTCAAATAAAACGATATTTCGTATTCGTATTTATTTAAGCAACGTAAAAGTTAGTATAATATAGTTAGTCATTTATTTATTAAGTATGTCAGTCAAGTGAGGTACAGTCAGTTATTCGAGTAAAGCGATGGCTACTTTACCAGAACATTTACAATGCCTCTGACTCTGCCTACCCCTACTCTCTCAATATGTAACTTCAGAAATATCATATCCATAACATCCCTAATAGTAACTATACGATTTCACCTACAACTATGTAAGTGTCGACAGTAACTCATCAAGTGTCTATACTTTTCTAAAAGATACGAAAAAAATCTTTACCATACCTGAAACGCTTTGAGAAAAGAACTTTGTCAGCGAAAATCAACAAAACATCTCCTTTATACTTTCAGACTTTTGAATATTCAACTTTAGAGCGCGCACAAAGGGTCTGAAATCGAAGGAACTTTAAAAGTCATTTCGTTGCAACGACACGGGTAAGAGAAGAGGGTAAGACCTACCTATAAATAGACTCATGAAACGATATAACAAATATTTCACTAAGGTAGAATTTTTTGAAACGTCACCTTACGCATTTAAGCGAAATGTTCTAAATATAATGCAGAACGTTAATAATAACATAACGTAAGATTAATATTGTTTACTTTGTGTTAACATCTGTGGTGTATTCTTTTTGTTTTTTTTTTTGTTCAAAAATATGATTTCGTATTTTCACACCGCTACCCTAAAATGTCCTAATAGTTAATTTTTGGACAACGGGGTTAATTACGCTCCTTGTAAAATTATGTACCGAGTAATTGTCCTTGTTACTTTATGAGTGTAATTGTTTGTTGTCCTAAATAAATAAAAAAATAATAATAAAAAAAAGACGTCAAAAAGTGAAGTTTTTGTTTGACATTATCGACGCTTGCATTTTTGTGAAAATGTTAAAACATTTGGGAAGAGTGTCGGAGCTCTTATGCATGTCATTAGAACTGACATGTAACAAAGATCAAATTTAAGGAAAAATGTGGGTAGGTAATTTCATTAGGTGTTAACCTGCAACCCAGTTTTAATGTAATACGAATAGGTAAGTAGGTATAATGCAGGATTTGTTTTATTTTCTTTTACTTTAATTACAAAAAGTATATGATAAATACATAAAAATTATCTTTGAAACATCTTTTACCCTCAGGTCTAGGCTGTTATACCACTGTGCCAAAAATTACAGAGTCGTACATTACCTCCTGGCTGGAGCACGCCGTAAAGACTTATCTTTAAGTTTTGATATTTTGCTACAATTGAGGAGGAGTTAAACTTCCACAACGCGTAACGTGTCCGTGTCGTTTTAACAAACGACAGGCGATAAGTCAACCCACTCTTTCACATTTTTAAAACTGCATTAGTTACTTACTACCTGCAGTTCACATGGTTCGTAAATAAATACTGCATCATCCTAGTCTGATGCGGTCGGTCTAGTTAATGCGCAGCCGTCTATTACATCTACACACAAACTAGAGGTAGGTATATGCACAATACTGTATATATATTTTTTTATATGTATCTATAAACTTATGTATGTATGTCTATATTAGTCTATATATGTACTCTGTAGTATAGTATCTATTTTATGTCTTTTGTATTTTTATTGACCATACTATAAAAATATTTATGTAATAAATTTATTTTGAGGTAACAATTGTTTTCACCATATTCAAAATTTCTTTATATAATGCACCTTCGACAGCTCTATTTGGCCCCTAAGGTTGGCTGGTAGAGAATACCACTAGGTATTAAGTCCACCTTATGTACATTTCTTATGTGCTAAAAGAATAAATAATAAATAATACTTGTAGTTCGTTATCGTAGTTTGCCTGATGATCCACTATGTGAGGCCATGTGAGGCCATGTGTCAAGTTTAACTCCGGTAATCGTTACGTGCCCGTGTCGTGAGGTACAAACGACGTTCTAGGACATGCGGTATCTCAACCCATTCTTTATTTACATCTTTAAAACTGTCATCGGAAAGTTCTTCTCCGAGACAATGGAGTAGATATTGTTGCTGTATTTTTCGATAATTATATTTTCAAGTTTATGGATTGAACATGGAGACGATTTGAGGTTTTTTTTTTTTAGAATTAGGACGGGCACTGAAGAAGATGTAAGTGATAAAGAAAATTACTATGTTAAATCCGTGAAATGGTTTTTGATAGTATCTCGGTATTTTATTGGTTTTAGAGCTCCCGTGACGTAGCTTGTGGGGTTAAGCACCACCGCATTACCTTGTTTAATCCCCGCCAAATGGTAATGTTCAGCACTATTGTGTTGCGGTTAGGTGGTTGTGTATGGCCCCGTAATTTCCAAAACACTGCCTACCAAAAACAATTTAAAAACATATCCCAATCAGTTCCGCCGTTCTCGAGTTAGACGCTAGTTCGGTTGGTCTTAATTAGCGAATTTTAATGTAAAAAGTTAGGGGAGAAGGTAACAAAGCAACTATCTTAAAAAAATATTATTACATATACAGACTCCACAGTTCCCCTGTTCGACGCATATGCATCGCACGTGTTCACACGCACGTCGGCGCCTCAGAAGGAAGCACCAATGATACGTTAATAGACACCACGTAATTATAATATCCGTTGCTCGCTGGATTATCAAATATTTTTTTTTTTTATGTTTTTAAAGTGGCAAACAAGCATACAGTTCACATTGATGTTAAGTAATGAATGCAGCCTATAGACACCCACACGTTACCACTCCTGAGGCCTAAGGTGTTATGCCTCTGTGCCGGAAATTACAGGGCCGTACATTACCACCTGACCGGAACACGATAGTGCTGAACACTACCATTTAGCGGCAAGTATATTAGGTAATGCGGTGGTGCCTACGCCCGCGAGCTCCGTCACTGGAGCTCTACCACCGGTAATTATTATCCGTTCTACAAAAGAAAATAACGGAACTCTATCACTGCGTCTGCCACAGACCATTTTCTTCGAAACTTAGTGGTAAAGCGGCTGGACTGGTTATCCTGAGGTCGCAGGTTCAATTACTGCCCGAAGTCAACATTTTCTTTCCGTTTTTTCCTTGATTTCTAAAGTTCACTCGTATGTGTTATTGTGAAAAATAAATATTACAATTTTCTTCGAAACTACTGGGGCGATTGACCTTCAACTTTTTATGTATGTAAGGTGGCAAACAAGGATGCAGCTCACATTGATGTTAAGTGATGATTACAGCCTATAGACATCAACACAAAGACCAGAATCAAAATGCAGATGGGTTGTCACCCCTGAGACTTAGGTTGTCGTGTCTCTGTGATACTCGTAGTTATTACGTGGCCATACATTACCATCTAACAATCTAACCGGAACACGAAAGTGCTGAACACTATCATTTAGCAGCTGATAAATTGGGTAATGATGATATGTTCTTAGGTTCAGTCTGCCCGGGACCACGGAAGCTGAAAAGCGACCGAAACGTCGGGTTGATTTTAAAAATCATTTTAGTTTAATATACGCGAGATAAATCCGTAAAAATAGTTTTATTTAATTGGGTAATGATGTTTTTCAAATATATCGAAATATTTCGCCAAAAAACTTCGATGTTTTGCCCAATAAGCGATTATCTATCTGTCGTGCTGTTTGTTTTGACATCAATTTTACCCGAGGACCTTTTTTTTTGCTTGTGCGTCCTGCTACTGGGCCTGCAAATGTGAGATGTGTTAAAAATATATCGATTTTGATATCGGACATTTTTTTGCGAAAATCGATATATAGCGGAATGAAATCTCGCGGAATTAAATATCGCCGATATATGTATATAACGATTATTTTCAGAAAATTATCGATATTTTGATACATCGATATTTAAACGAATATGGTATCTGCTCGTTCAAGCTCTCTCACTGAGTATCACCAGTAAAGAGCTTGTAGTCCTTTTTAATTTCGTGTAAAGCGAGTACATCCGTGTACTGCTCATTTAATTTCACATTGTCGTCATTAATACCTTTTTAATGAATCTGTTGTAAATAATCTTCATAACTAGGCTGCACAGAAAAGATATTAAAATATGTTCATTGAAATAAAACTATTTTTACGGATTTATCTCGCGTATATTAAACTAAAATGATTTTTAAAATCAACCCGACGTTTCGGTCGCTTTTCAGCTTCCGTGGTCCCGGGCAGACTGAGGTGACATTTGTCTGACAGAAGTTTGAAAAAATTATATGTAGCTACCTCCATCGATTTCGTAAACGCCTAGCGTAGCGTTCAGGAAATCGAGTATAATTAGTAGTAGAAGTAGCTACATATCATTTTTTCAAACTTCTGTCAGACAAATGTCACCTCAGTCTGCCCGGGACCACGAAAGCTGAAAGGCGACCGAAACGTCGGGTCGATTTTAAAAATCATTTTAGTTTAATATACGCGAGATAAATCCGTAAAAATAGTTTTATTTCAATGAGTGTAGCTCGCGAAAACCTAAGAACATATCATGTTAAAATATGTTATTAACACGATGAAAATACCTGATAATACGTGTATTATTATAGGTATTAATTAGAATTAGGTTTAACAGCTTATTACATGAGGGAAATTCAATACACATAGGTATATAAGACAGAAAATATCAAATGTCTGTACATTAAATATTTTACCAAATAGTGGGCGATTAAAGAGTAACAGACAGACCAAAAAAACAATTTTTGTATTTTTTGTCTGTCTGTCTGTCTGTCACGTTATAAGAGTTATAACTTCAAAACCCCTCAACGGATTTGAACGCGGTTTACACAAGAACTACTAAAGCGATTTAAAAAATTATCTCACCATTAGACCTTGTCCAGAAGGGGGGCGAATTCGCGGTGTTTCGCGCAAAATCACACGCGCGATGGCGAGGTGCTAGGCGCATACAATGAACAATAAACTACCTCAGACAAAAAAAATAAAAACCCTAACAATAAATTGTTCAAATTTCGTCATCCTTGGATAGAAAAGTAAAAGCCCCATCAATAAAAAAGTACCGTAAGAAATAGGGGAAAGAAACTGGTGATTTGGCGGAATGGATAATCGTAAGCAACTCTCATTAATTTATGCTATGTATACATATTAGAAGGATTACGAAATTTTATTAGGTTTAAAGAATCTTTATTTCTCATAAGACATACATTAGTCACTTAAAATGAGAAACTTACGAACTAAACAGATAACTTTTTGTGTCCGGCAGAACTGTGTGTAAGTGTATTGGTAAGGTGCGTGTGCTAATTTGTTAATACATTTTGATTTACTTCCTTTAAAATTATTAACAAAATTAGATTCCTTGTACAAATTACAACAAATTCTACTACGCAATCTAATACAAAAACGCAATATTAACGAAGATATTTTAAGATTTCTATTTTCTTATTAAGCGTAACTTCACGCCTGTAATCCCCGAAGGGGTAGGCAGAGGTAAATGCATGCATTCAAGCATACATGCAAACACCCACGATTCACCGGTTACGTTTTGGCCCATGTAACAGGTGGCGAGCCTGTTGACATCTCCGGGCACATTACCAAACTTCAAGGTACTGGGAAATTTCCAGGAAATGGAAAAATCCCATTTGAAAACTAGAGATAATGGACTTTACACCATTATCTCTGATAACCCCCTACCCGGGAATCGAACCCAGGACCTCAGCGTAGTAGTAGTGGCCTGCTACAACTAGGCTACCGAGGCCGTAAATTTTAAAATGTATCAAAATTATTAAAATATCAATACGCAATATTAACGTAAAATGTACAACAACCCTTACACTAAATGGCATAACAAGAAACTCTCTTAAAAAGAAAAAAAAACAAAACCTCATCAATAAATAGTTCCAATTTCGTCCTCGCTATTCAAATAAAACATAAAAACGCGGGCAAAGGAACTCCCGCCGACAGTCATTTGACATGGCAGCACTTATTTCAGTTGCCATCAATTTCAACCCGCCCGTTGTGGGTAATTTGCCGAGACGTACTCCTCCTGATTATTTATGCCACGTTCATTGGCTGAGACGTTTAGTTGGATGTTTAATTTTTGTTTTCACCGCCATTATTGTAATGGTTACGCGAATCGTTCCTTTCCAAGACTTTTGACCGCACCATCAGACAGAACTCGACCTATTTGGTCATGGTAGGGCAGTCTTGGTCTTCCTGGGCCTCTGCAACCATCCACATTCGTATCGTATATCTGTTTAGTCATTCGCTCATTCGACATTCTTTCTATATGCCCGAACCATCGGAGCATGCCCTTTTTTCATTTTTACACCGATACTATTTACACAAAGCCTCTTTCTTACGAGACGCTGGACGTCGGGACGCTGGACGTCGGGACGCTGGACGTCGGGACGCTGGGCGTCGGGACGCTGGGCGTCGGGACGCTGGGCGTCGAGACGCTCGACGTCGGGACGCTGGGCGTTGAGACGCTCGACGTCGGGACGCTGGACGTCGGGACGCTCGACGTCGGGACGCTGGACGTCGGGACGCTCGACGTCGGGACGCTGGACGTCGGGACGCTGGACGTCGGGACGCTGGACGTCGGGACGCTGGACGTCGGGACGCTGGGCGACGGAACGCTGGGCGTCGGAACGCTGGGAGTCGGGTCGCTGGGCGTCGGGACGCTGCGCGTCGGGACGCTGAGCGTCGGGACGCTGCGCGTCGGGACGCTGCGCGTCGGGACGTTGCGCGTCGGGACGCTGGGCGTCGGGACGCTGGGCGTCGGGACGCTGGGCGTCGGGACGCTGGGCGTCGGGACGCTGGGCGTCGGGACGCTGGGCGTCGGGACGCTGGGCGTCGGGACGCTGGGCGTCGAGACGCTCGACGTCGGGACGCTGAGCGTCGGGACGCTGGGCGTCGGGACGCTGGGCGTCGGGACGCTGGGCGTCGAGACGCTCGACGTCGGGACGCTGGACGTCGGGACGCTGGACGTCGGGACGTTGGACGTCGGGACGCTGGGCGTCGGAACGCTGGGCGTCGGAACGCTGGGTGTCGGAACGCTCGACGTCGGAACGCTGGGCGTCGAGACGCTCGACGTCGGGACGTTGGACGTCGGGACGCTGGACGTCGGGACGTGTGACGTCGGGATGCTGGACGTCGGGACGCTGGGCGTGGGGACGCTGGGCGTCGGGACGCTGGGCGTCGGGACGCTGGGCGTCGGGACGCTGGGCGTCGGGACGCTGGGCGTCGGGACGCTGGGCGTCGGGACGCTGGGCGTCGGGACGCTGGGCGTCGGGACGCTGGGCGTCGGGACGCTGGGCGTCGGGTCGCTGGGCGTCGGGATGCAGGGCGTCGGGACGCTGGGCGTCGGGAAGCTGGGCGTCGAGACGCTCGACGTCGGGACGCTGGGCGTCGGGACGCTGGGCGTCGGGACGCTGGGCGTCGAGACGCTCGACGTCGGGACGCTCCACGTCGGGACGCTGGGCGTCGAGACGCTCCACGTCGGGACGCTGGACGTCGGGAAGCTGGGCGTCACGACGCTGAGACCCAGACGCTGGGCGTCGGGTCGTGGGCGTCGGGACGCTTGGCGACGGACGCCCAGCGTCCGTCGTTTTTTCACGATTGATTTTTGGTCATAACCCTACATGCCACATTTCTGTATGCGCGTGTACTGATTGATGTCTATGTAATAGGTAACTAGAATAAGCGTTTGTAGGAATTTCAGCCGAGTGTCCGCGGTGTGCTATATCTCACCCTACTGTATCGCAGTTAAAGAAAAATACTCGATTCACTCTTTAATTAACTAGCCATCCCTTAATTAAAATATGTAATTAGGTTAGTTTATGTTCACAATTTATTTAATTACCCGTTATTATGTTTCGAATCGTTTCATAATAGCATCCAGCTATTTGTAACTTGAGTATTTAATTGAAGAGTAGTTCGATTGAAGGTACACAGGAAAATGTTTGTCTTTTCAATAAAAGGTCCACGCTTCGATTCCCGCGCTGCTCCGTCAACCATGATACAGTACGCGCAAAACTTAAAGCCGCGAACCCACCGAAGCGCACGCTGTGCACGGTCACGCGACGCGGCGTAGTTTGTTTCACAGATGAGAAAGAAAGCTGGTTTTAATCTTGAACAATAAAAGCGAACTCTTGCCACGTTTTCCACCTCGCGTATGAGGAGAGCAATGGCTGCCACATGCGTCATACTCGTGAACGGGTGCTGAATGTGGGGACTGGTTTGTATTTTATTTTTATTTATTTTATGTTACTGACTAGAGGCAGCTTGTAACCCGACAACGCTAAATTGTCTTTGTAGACCAATTTGCAGTTTGATTTTTTGGATTTCTTATTCTTCATTGTAGCGACTTGAAACTTACTTCACGGTAATTAAGTTTTGCGCGTACTGTACAAATTGAGTGGGTATTAGCGCGGGTGCGTTGGCCTGTAAGATCCATGCACACCATGATTGTTCCACGCGCCGCCGACGATTCACCCTCGCGCGGTATCTTAAGCCTCAACCAGAAACCAAAAGGGCAGAGTACCTGCGTTTGCTATTTTTTTGACGTGATAACGTCTTTTAAATCGATGGACGCTGGCTGAACGCACGAAAAAGTGTCACGTTCCGACTGAGACGAGCGTTTGTGGAACAAGCGAGAGGCACGATTAGCCTAAGAGTTCGGATTCAGACGCATGTTTCCTTATGGTGTAATCAATATAATTATAGGAGAGGGTGTGTGTGTAAATTTTTTGTAAGCCACAATAATAATAAATACATATTTTTAAATATATTATTGTTTGGCGCAGACTGGAATTTTTTTTTCTGTTTTATTTATGTTCGGCGGTTTAATTTTTTTTCAAAAAGTTTTTATGTAAACCGATTTTACAGACAACCAATTTCTTACAAATGGACTTATGTCGCCGGCGCGTCACGAGGCGGCACCAGTCAGAAGCGAATAGTTTGTTAAGTTAGTATTTGGTTTGCTAGTCACCATCTGTTTATTGGTGCGTTCCACTTATCTTTTATAATCGGACCCAATATAAATAAATTCGAAGTCGTTTTTAAAAAGACAACATATTACTAAGATAACCGATCTGTTTAAAAAAAGGCATCCCCAAAATCTAATCTGTAACTGAACATAAATAACAGAGTAATACCTAATTTAACTTAAATTATTTACCGTTTAAACCTAGCTTAACGGATATCGGGGGAGTCCCGAATTGTCATAAATTCAAAATGGCCCGCCTTAGTAATGTATCAATGGAATAAAAACTTTAGGAGTCGCTTTGTGACTTTTTTTATTTGGCTTATCTTAGTAAATATGGATGTAATGTGTGTGTTCGATATTTTTAGAAGTATCGTGTGTGTAAAGCTGGGTGGTACTCACATTCGGTATTACTCGATAGTTTTACTCCAAAACTCATAGCTCGAAAGCTCGCATCGAGCCGGCTCGATGAAATTAAATAAAAGTAATATCCTGCGCACCTTCTCGAAGCGAGTTATCGAGCTTGACTCAAGCGTGTGTACGTGGCCGCGAGTGGCGCGAATCGATCGTCAGTCCGCCGTTGTTGATCACAAAATTGTATGATAATTCCAAATTTTACACGTGTTTCCACAAACACACACACAAAAAAATGGATTTCCGAGTTTATTCCAAAGGTGTTATAGAAGAATTTATCAACTTATATGGACAGTGTGGCTCGAACGGTTCGGTGAATCCTGAACGGTGCGCGTCACTCGATAGATTAATGCTGAATGTGTGGACGAATGCTAATGCCATGGTTTTTACTCGAAATGAAAGCTCGATCGAGTAAAACCGTATGTGAGTACCCAGCTTTATGTTGATTTGAAATTATTTTAACTCTACAACATTGTCTGGTAAAATTTAATACAACGTGTATCGGGAATAATGCACATTCAAACACCCAGATTAGAAAATCGAGTTATAATCAGAATACATAAACAGAATAAATGGAAGCGCGCATGGCCCAGCGGCTGGTGTAGATTGTGAGCGATCTACTGGGTTAAGCACTACGGGCGCGGTCGGGTAGTGTGATGGGTGACCGCTAGTGGAAAAATTAAATGCGCGTTTCCGTGCTTCGGAGGGCACGTAAGCCGTCGATCCCGGTTGCTATCGATAGATAGCAGTCGTTGTCGGAGGCCTTATGGGCGGTATGAAAACAACCGACAGCGGGTTGGCCACTAACCTACCCACCTCCACCAATACGCATTGGAGCTACGTGGAGGAGTAAGCTCCAGGCCTCACCCCAAAAAAAGGGGAAAGACTCGTGCCCAGCAGTGGGACGTATAATGGGTTGTCATTATTATTATTATATACATAAACAGAAATTACATTTTTATGTATGTAATATAGACGGATCAACATGTTGAGGGGGATCATTCGGCTCTCACAGACATAACCAACACAAGTAACGCGACTTGGATATGGACTATGGATTTATTTTTCTTGAAACACCACGACCAAATGCAATCAGTAAAATTCAAAGGTCAGCAAATCTTCAATAAGTACAACAAAATAACCAGCACGACTGGCCAACATATATTATTTACACTATTTTCACTTAAAACTTCTTCGAGGCTGGAAGCGTTGCCTGCCAAAATGGTGACTACCAAATGGGTGACCATAATTTACTTACTTCTAATTAATTTTGGGATAAATATTAGGTACCTAAGTGTATTAAAATGCCTGAAATCGATTCGGTAATCGATTCTGAACAAACTTATTTCAGGGTGTGCGTATATCCTGTTACACTTTGTATATAGTTACAGTTATTCACTGCAAATAGAATAAAAAATGTATTTTCATATGTAGTGTAAATACTTATCGGAAAATATTTAAGTTCATGAATAAAAAATATGTTCATTCTTTATTTCTATGGTCCATAGAGCAACGCGGCCCACCGGTCGCGGCGGACCGGACAGGAGTAGCCATAGCGTGTATTACCGATGCAAAACAGTCTGTCATTTTTTGCGGGGGGAAATGCGTGCGACACACACGCACACTACAAAACTTGTCTATTACTACGAAACTCACACCTTGACTTTAACAAAATACAGAAATAATTTCACGCACACATTTAAACATCTAGGCGATAGGTACCTATAGGCCCATTTGGGCTTGTACTTGACAGAGGGGAAAGCCTGCATATGGCTACTCCCCTCCGGTGTTGCTCTATTCTATGGTCTAAATATTTTATTTTATATCCTTGTAAAGAATATTCTTCTCTAAAAAATTAAATGAAGTACAGCGGAAAAAAAGGCAATATATTTAGAATACCTGGCTATAAAAGAAGCAGTAAAGTAGTGGCAATACTGGTTAATAGGAAAAATTTTTACAGTATATTGTGATCATAAACCATAAGAGAATTTAAATATTAAATCTAGAACAGATGAGGAATTAGGAGACTTAACTTATTATTTGTCTTAATATGATTTTAAAATAAAATATACTCCAGGTAAAGATAATATTGAAGCAGATTGTTTGAGTAGGAACCCAGTGTTAGATGCATGTGAAGATGCAGATGAACAATTAAAAATTGTAAACATGGTAAAATTGAATGATATTATAATAGATCAAGAAAACAATTTAGAAATACAAAATAATAAATCAAAATTAATATTAAGACAGAATGTTTACTATAAAAATGTTAGGAAACGAGAAAAAAATATTTTAACGGAAGATTATAGTACAAAACTTATTGAACGGGTACATGAAAATATGTGTTATATGGGCGTTAAACAAATGATAAGTAAAATTAATCCATTATATACAGCAAATAATTTAATACCAAATATTAAAAAACATTGTAAAAATTGTAAGATATGAATAAAAAATAAAAGTAGAGGACAGGCTAAATATGGTTTAATGTCACACTTAGGTCCTGCCACAAAACCTTTTGAAATTGTCTCAATGGACACCATTGGAAGATTTGGTGGCTCAAGATCAACGAAAAGATATTTGCACCTTTTAGTGGATCATTTTACACGATACGCATATATTGTTACGTCAAAAACACAAAGTGCTAACGATTTTGTAAAATTAATCAATAAAGTTACGGAGTAGCATGTGATTGGAATAATTCTCAGTGATCAATATCCAGGTATAAATTCAAGAGAATTTAAATCATTTTTAAATAAAAAATCAATACCAATGATTTTTACTGCAGTAAATTCTCCATTTTCTAACGGCTTAAATGAGAGGCTTAACCAAACACTTGACAACAAAATCAGATGCAAAATAAACGAAACAAGTAAAAATAAAGTAGCATGGACTACTATCGCTCATAACTGTATAAACGAATATAATAATACTGAACATACAGTTACTGGTTTTGCACCAAAGTACTTATTAGACGGCACAGACGTTTCTTTATTGCCAAGTAAATTAAAAAAAGGCAAAACCGAAGATGAATGGACGAAAGATCAAAAAAATGCATTTGAAAATTCAATTAAATCGCACAACTACAAAAAAAAAATATTTGATAAAAATAGAACACTGTTTGATTTCAATACAGGGGATATGGTTTATGTAGAGAATGGAAACAAATTAAATAGGCATAAATTAGATGAACTAAGAATCGGCCCATTTAAAATACTTGAAAAACTATCAAATTCAATATTTAAAATTGATACGGGTCATAAAAAATCTGAGTCGAATCTTTTTAATGTAACAAAACTTATACCCATACCTTAACAAAGGTAAAGATTAAGAACGAATAAATATTTTTGATTATATTATTATAAATGTAGAATTTAGTTTAATATATTATTGTTAGACTAAATTTTGTTTTATTAGGTAAGTTTTAGTAAGTAGTTGTTAATTTTATAAAAGCAAAACTTTCGGGTGGGGGGGAGGATGTAAAGAATATTAATTCTTTAATGTAATTGTATCTGAGGAGTATTTACTATCTCTGTACAGCCTATCTTTTTATTTTCCAAATATATTAAAGAACACATGTCATCGGGTGATGACATGTTATAGGAAAATCAAATGTTGAAGAATATTTTATTGAAGATTAGAGAGAATGTTAAATTGTTATAAAACGTAATTATTATGTAAAGAGGGAATTGACAATTCAAATAATAACTTTAATTGTCGTTTCTTTGATTTTTCAGGTAAGATATTACTATACTGTATGTCGTAAAACTGTTAAATAATTATTGTGTATACATTTTAAAATAATCTTTGATTTTTCAGAGCAACACAATAGTTTAATTTGCAATTCCCAAAAAGGACTATTAATTGTCTTATATCCTTTTAGATTATATTTGGACACGGTCTATTATTTCTCAAGTTCACATGAAAAGCGTGACGATACTTGATACCAAACTTATTCGTGTATTTACTTTAAAGCATTCAAAAAGCGATTTTGTATAAAACATAAAAAATATAGCGACTCCATTATTTTCTGTCTGTGTGAACTGCATTTTAAACTCGCTGGATTTATTCTAAAGTTATTTCCATATACCGAAGTTTTCGATTTTCACCTTTCCAATCAATTTCAGCTTTTGTTTCGTTGTTATAAGGTTCATTTTAGATATTTCTAATGTCATCCGAAATGAAGTACAGTCATTAATTTTAAAGTATTTCTAGACTTTACATCATTCTGTAAATGTCAGTCAGTTTTGTATAATACTTTTAATAGCCGTAGTCACAATTCGTCTGTAAATAAGGCCACTGTCGTTTTCCGAACCCCTAAGGTCTAATCTACAGTAAAAAGTGGCCAAGTACGAGTCGGACACGCCTAAGCAGGGTTCCGTAGTAATAAGTAAACCGTAAATATAATAAAATTGTCATTCAAAATATTCAAATACAGAATAATTGAATTAAAAAGTTGTATAATTGCAGTTTTTGAAAATGTATTTCTTGTCATACATGACTTTTTTTTTATTTGCTCTATCTTAGGTACTTACCTAAGATTGAATAGTAATCATTAATATCTATGAATACATTAAAAGATATGACCTAGGTAATTTTCGTTTATTATAAGATAATTTATGTTTTAAAATTCATCAATGGTCCATTTATAACAATGTCAAAGTGGTTTTTGTTTATATTTGTCTAACACTATGGTTGTACTTTTTATATGAAGAAAATTAAAACTTACGCAATGCACACCCTTTGCCTCATTTGATGATGATTAAAAAAAAAACGGTTCCGTATTTAAATTTGTAACACTTCCTCGGTTAATAGTCGAAACGTGCTTCTTGTTTAGTTTCGTTTTTAGAATGCTGTAATGGCATCAGCACACTAGACGTTTTTCTAACACCACGTTTATCGGATAAGAGATTTTCCGAGGTAATCTTTTTAATATTTTTTAAGCGCAAACTTTTATCTTGATTTGTTTTGTAAATGACAAAGAATGCCTTAGTTATTTTTGGCCGATTATTTATTTAATTAATCAGGTTTAATTGACATATCAATCAAGTACATTGTTCACTTTCATTTTTTTTAGGGTTCCGTACCTTAAAAGGAAAAAAGGAACCCTTAATGGATCACTCGTGCGTCTGTCTGTCTGTCTGTTTGTCTGTCCGTCTGTCACAGCTAATTTGCTCCGAAACTACTCGACCGAATGAGTTGAAATTTGATGAATATATGTAAATTGGTGACCCAAAGATGAACACGTCAAGTAAAATAATAAATTTTAAACCGGGGGGCCACTTTCGGGGTGTCAATCAGAAAATTAAAAAAAAAAATCGTTAACTGTGTCGTGTGACATATCAAATGAAAGCAGCATCTCAGATATATTTTTTTTATAATTTTTGCATAAACTAATTTGAACTTATTTAAGAAAAACGACGAAAATTGACCATTCCACCCCCCTATCTCCAAAACTAGTGAACTAAAAATTTTTGATAAAATGTGAAAAATAGTTCTTTGCCTATAGATTACTGGAAAATCTATTAGAAGTTTGAATATTCAAATTAAATCGAAAATTCTTAATAATATAACCCCCGGTACCACCGTAACCGTTATGTCCCTGCATTTTAAAT
The DNA here is from genome assembly GCA_036365455.1 of Macrosoma leucophasiata. NCBI lineage: Eukaryota > Metazoa > Arthropoda > Insecta > Lepidoptera > Hedylidae > Macrosoma > Macrosoma leucophasiata. The sequence goes on along the minus strand of JAWQUS010000022.1, from coordinate 3,911,596 downwards.
CTGTAATATTTTCGAAAATATTTATTTAAATTACGGAACCCTCACCACGCGAGTCGAACTCGCACTTGTCCGGTTTTATTTTTATGTGATAGGTCATCACAAGAAAATTTTATGATTTCCAAGTCCTTTCAGACCATCTGGACAACTATCCTAAATAGACTTCCCAAATAGGCCATTTATGATTAAGTAAATGAATTTTGATCTTCAACAACATACTCTAGTTATTGTTATTATTATTATTTTTAATAGTTCTTTGTTGTAATTAATATTATAACTAAATTGCCTGGAGAAAAACAGAAGAGGTCAGCAGTCATTGCTACATGAAGGTAAATAGGAAATTGCAGTTATGTACCGTTACAGTATAAAATTAAACTAGTTTTCGAATTTGATAACAGTTATGTGTATATTAAGATATACATACGACCTACCTAGAAACTGTGCTTTCATCTTATGATAATTACATAATAATAACAGCATTATAATATTTTTACTGGTGGTAGAGCTCCAGTGACGGAGCTCGCGGGCGTAGGCACCACCGCATTACCTAATATACTTGCCGCTAAATGGTAGTGTTCAGCACTATCGTGCACAGAGGCATAACACCTTAGGCCTCAGGAGTGGTAACATCTGCATTTTGACCTTGGTCATTGTGTGGGTGTCTATAGGCTGTAGTCGTCACTTGATATCAATGCGAACTGCATGCTTGTTTGCCACAACCAAAAAAAAATTGTATACAATTCAAATTGAAATATATTCAAATGAAGACCTTTAAAATCGTCCCTCGTATGGCATGACCTTTACATCGACGACATTTTCACAAATCCCCGCCTCGTCTTAGCGCCATCTGTCATCGAGTTTGACAGTTGACAACGATTTAAAAATAGAATTTCAAAGGCGGGAATTACTTTTTTCAGCAGTTGATAACTGGAAATCTTTAAGCTCTTTTGTTTTTTGAGTATTCCGTTTGTTGTGAAAACGTTTTGATCTTTATCTTATCAGAAGGACATTAGAGAATTATTTGTGAAGTAGCTTTTAAAAAGGATTTAAGTTCTTGAGGATCGAGCGGGCCCGCATCAATATCATTTTTATTCGCGTAATAATTTTTCAAACTGCTGTCAGACAAATGCCACCTCAGTCTGCCTGAGACCACGGAAGTTGAAAAGCGATCGAAACGTCGGGTTCGATTTTAGATAATCATTTTAGTTTAATATACGCCGGATAATATCCGAAAACTAGTTTTATTTCAATGAGTGTAGCTCGCAAAAACCTATGAGCATACTCTGCAAAATCTGTAAATTTAAACAGTAGAACTTAATATTTATAATCATTTTAACCGAGGCTCACGGGTTCGATTGCCGTACCCGCAAAAAATGACAGACTGTTTTGCATCGGTAATGAACGCTATGGCTACTCCCCTCCAGTCCGCCGCGGCCGGTGGCCCGTGTTGCTCTATGGTAGAGCGTCGAATCGTCGGTCGAATCTCTGCTGCACATTGCCTACGCATGCACAGATAGTCCGGTATTGGTCAAAACTTGATCAAAATGGTCGACAAACGTCATATAGGTAAAAGTGAGGTGCGAAAGAGATAACGCTCTACAGACCCGAAATAAGCCGAAGTCACCTTCCTAAGGTCGATGTGCAATATTTCTTGTTGTATACTGTTAATGGTTATATTCTTATCCCCTTATTCATAAACGTATTTTAGCTAAAGTGTTGCAAAATCTCTCCTTTGTCTTTTTCTATCCTGCACATTCGACAATGCAACTGACAAAGCAAAGCATTCTATAGTTAAAACGTATCTAATGTACGTTTATGAATAAGGGGGTTATTATTAAGAATTTACAATAGCAGTATTTTATTATGTAACGATGTGAAAAGGAAAAACAATCGCAGGTTTCAACCACTTAAGATGGCTATTATACGACACGGTATTCAGGGTCCGGCAGAAAGGGTGGGGTGGGCCTCGCGCCGGGCTTATTACACTATCCGGTCGACAGCGCCCTAACTCAATCACAATACAATTACACGAGCCGCTCCGGTCGCCCTAATTAGGGCCCTAACTCCGTAAATGTTATTACACTACCCTGACCCTTACTATCGTACCCTGAAGACCGTGCCGTGTAATAAGTCCTTTAGGAATAATAGGCGACTAACGCAACCCTAAATTGCGCATGGCCCGATACGCACTTGCGTGGTTTTTAAAACGAACAACTTACATGAACACGTTACTAACCACCGTAGCTCTTAGACAAACACGCCACTGCCTATTACTGAAAAAAAAACTATAGCCGTCAAAACACAGACAATAATCCGGCGGGCGTGACGCGAAACGAGTGCCATCTGTCATCGTAAATGACGTTTCGAAATACGAATTTGAAAATAGAACGGGGTGAGCACGCCTCAACGTTCGAGCGTAATTTATTGGCGCTTTCGCTCGTTACGGCTTCTAAATTTGAAACTATGGCTTATTCTTTGGGATTCCCCCTTTTTGAGCGTTTTAAGTTTTTCAGTGTAGAGTTAAGCTTTCTTTGAATGCATTTTTTATGTAATAGAAGTCACATTGACGCTGAAATGAATACTTCAGATGCCACAGTAGTCTTCTAGTAGCAGACCACTAGGGCCGTTAAACGACACACAGGGGGCGGGGCAAAAAAAGGACATACCGCAGCGCGACAGGCTATTTGCCCGTTTCCTTGCTGCTCGGCGAAATAACCTTGTCTCGACTAATTGAATACAAGTATTGTTTATGTTGCAAGCATTATTAAATTATTTTTAAAGATTGAGTATTAAATTTCTATTCATTATTATTTATAGGATTCAATATGCAAAAGAGATGAAGTACGTATTTAATTAATAATGGCAACCCATTATACGTCCCACGGCACACGAGTCTCTCCCTTTTTTTAGGGGGAGGCCTGGAGCTTACTCCACCACGCTGCTCCAATTCGGATTGGTGGAGGTACGGGTTAGTGGCCAACCCGCTGTCGGATGTTTTCAAACCGCCCATAACCTCCGACAAGGTTTAACGACTGCTATCGTTATATAGCAATCGGGACCGACGGCTTAACGAGCCCTCCAAAGCACGGAAACGCGCATTTTAATTTGCCACTAGCGGTCACCCATCACACACCCGACCGCGCCCGTAATGCTTAACCGAGTAGATCGCTTACGATCTACACCAGCCGCGGGGCCATGCGCGTTTCACGTATTGAATTATTTTTAATTAAATATAATAACTATACAAAATTTGAACCTCCAAAACTAAAGGTTGCATTGTAAATGCGTAGCCATTTCTGAGGACTGAGCTATTTTGGCTCTGTAATAGAAACCGCGTAGCAGTAGTGGCCTACCACTCGACCAACAAGACAGCTTAAATTCTAATTTCTGGGGAATTCATGAAATGTACAGATCATAACCTGAATGCCCGGAGTCCTGAGGCCTAGGTCCTGACCGCGGAGGTCTAATTACCTGGATGACTGCGGTCGCAGTGCTACGCTGTAACATCGTTATGGTTAGACCCCGTATGGGGGGCAATAGGGATGTGTCCTAGGCATTGAATAATATAAAAGTGACTTGTAAATATTATCTATACATATAATAAAACAATAAAATCCGCGTGTCTGTACATTGTATATATTTACGCAAAACCAATTGGGGGCGATGTTAAAATTGTATTAGAACACTTTTCAATGATTTTTGAAACTTTTTGTGGTGTATTAGATACTAAGCCTGGCCAACATTTAGGCTACTTTTTACAGCGGGAAAATCACTCATTCCCACGGGAATCTGACATTTAATTTCATTTTCCTATACAAATAGTCCGTATCTATAAAACCTTTGACACATTATTTCATTGTGAGGCAATACGAAGTTTGCCGTGTCAGATAGTAAAATATAAAGATACAAAAGTTACAAAAAATTGAGTTGAATCGTATGAGATAGTAGTAGAATATTTTTGAACAAAAAGGTAACTTATATTCCGTCGTCCGTAGGTTTTGGGCCGCACATTATAGTAGGAGAGATACTGAACCCTCCGAGTAACATTGGTCCTGTAAGTCGGCTAGAAATTTTTGTAGGAATCATAACATGCTGAGTACAAAAAACATCGCCTGGCAAGGATCAACCCGTCACGTCATCTGGATTTCTGATGAGAAAAGTTACTGCCATATCTCAGATCTGGCTCGATTGCGACCATTTATGTTGCGTCTTAAAGTTAAATTTTTGTGTGTTCGGATGTTTAAAAAATATCACGATTTGTTAACTGAAAATGAGCGAAACAATCGTATATCATAAGCAGGCTAATTGATGTACAATTAACATTACATGATAGGCTCGATACATAATTTATTGAATTCGTCCTAACAATTTCATCGTCATGGAAACACACTTTCGTTGCCATGGATACACCACTACAAATATAATTATGATCGCAAAACTATGGCTAGGAGTTTTGGCGGGAACCTTGAAAAAGGCGTATGGTGCTCTTATTTTATTTCATTTTCTTGGTGTATTTTTAAGTTATATTGAATAAAGTTGGTGGCATTTTATTTGATATAGGTTTATTACAGTGCCCGTGTATAGTGAAATATAATAACAGTGCGAAAACACGACCTTTCAGGTTGCCTCCAAAACTTCATTGTAAATGTTCTGGTAAAGTAGCCATCGCTTTACTCGAATAACTTGACTGTAACTCACTTGACTGACATATTATACTTGATAACTTATATACTTGATACTTACTTAATATACTTGATATTATACTAACTTTGACGCTGCATAAATAAATAGGAAATATCGTTTTACTTGACACTGGCAATATGCGTAATAGCGATGCCATAATAACAAAAAAAAAAAAAAAAACTGGCTACCAGATCTAAAATAAGGAAGTAACTTTTCTCATCTTTAATCCAATATGACGTGACGGGCTAATCCTTGCCAGGCGATGGTTCTCATAACTTAGCATATTATAAAAAATACGCTTACACTCACAGCCCCACAGTAGGTATAAACCTGTGTCGTGGGTCCCGCTATATACAAACAACACATACACAAACACCTAGACCCGAAACAAATATCTGTAGGGCATACAAATATTTGTCCCGGTGCGGGGATCGAACCCGCGACCCTTCGAATCAAACGGTCAATTCTGGACCAACCGGATCGTCGAAATATTAAGACTCATCCCTACAAACAATTCTAGGCTTACAGGGGTTCTGATACTCGAAGGTTTACTAGAACCATTAACACGATAGCCCTTCACACTAGCATTTATCGGCAAGTAGACTAGGTTATGCGGTGGTGCCTAGTGTGCCTACGCCCGCGAGCCCCGTCACTGGAGCTCTACCAAAATAGACACATGGATGATGAAATTTTGGAATGTTTAGAGAATCCCAAAACGAAGCATGAACCAACGTACCTAAATTAATAACACATTAACTTATTTTTCTCACCAACGCTATCCCGCTTGAAGCTCATTAACTATAGAGTCACAAATAAGTAGACGTCGCATCCATTATTTAAAAAGCGAGAATAATTGATTTGACAGTTCAAAGACGCTGCAATCCGGCGAGTGCACTACGTATTTCAAATCTCATTATCATAAGATTCGTATAAAAGACATGATGTTTTATATGTTCTTAAATAAAAAAAATGTCTGTGCTATTGATACTATCTTTGAGTTGTACATGTATCGTGAAACGCATACGTTTCTGATGGCAAAGATTATTTTTTTTTAATTTATTTTGATTTAGTGGTTTTTAATCTAAATGTTGTCAACCGTAATCGTACCCTTTTACAATACTTATTCAAATTCGTTGGTAGAGTTCGGAGCTCAAGGGCATATGCAGACACCACTGTATTTTCTGCACTCAATATGAATCAGAGATAAAAGAACTTAGACCTTAAAGGTACGATTCCGGAACTCCGCAGCCCAGTCTCGTAGCTCGGAATGTAATCTCATTTAAACTTATATAGAATATATGGAGACCAGTAGTGCTGCGGCAGCACTGCTGCGTGCAGCGGAGTTTCAGAATCGTACCTTTAGACAGGCAACGCATCTGAATTCTGACTTCTGATTAGAGATGAGAGGTTGCAGAGGTTACGCATCTTTTAACTCATCTTCTCTACCGCATTATTTAGTCTATACACCTCATTATATCGAAATAATATATACTTGACCTAACATTAGTCAGAGGTACGGCCGACATTTTTGAGCAATTTATTTTATTGTCTAATTTACAAGATGGTGGAATTTGTTACGTAATCTATACTTAGTCCCGTCATCTGGATATGCGTCTAATGACGAGCAAGGGCAATGTCTCTGAAATCGCTCATAAAAAATACTTTTTTATGTAATGGAAGTGGCAAACAAGCATGCAGTTCACATTGATGTTAAGTGATGACTGCAGCGTATAGACACCTATACAAAGACCAGAGGTCAAAATGCAGATGCGTTACCACTCCTGAGGCCTAAGGTGTTATGCCTCTGTGCTCGAAATTACAGGGCCGTACATTACCACCTGACCGGACCACGCTAGTACTGAAAATTACCATTTAACGGCCAGTACATTAGGTAATGCGGTGGTGCCTACGCCGGCGAGCTCCGTCACGCTTACACTCACAGCCCCACTTTAGGTATACCTAAACCTGTGTGCCGCTGAACATAGGTGAATACAACACAACACAAACACTCAGAGCCGAAGCAAATATCTGTAGGCCAGCTATATTCTAAGTGTGTTCCGCGGAACCCTAGGGTTCCGTGATACCTCTGTCGGGATTCCGCAAGAATTTAGAAAAAAATATCAAAACACCTCTCCCTGGTCGCTCCGCGGCCGCACAAAACGCTATGAACGTTATTTATTTATTTATTTGTATTTGTAGAAACATGTGTTACAATAGCTGGTACAATATCTTATAAGTTTAACAATTAAGTTAACAATTTTATACTTGTACAATCCGTTCACTCTAAGTTTGTCGGTCTGTGGAATGCGCGTACCCTCCCCCACGTGACTAAACATCTTACAATGTGTCATAGTTTCACCCAAATACGTACACAATTTTTATTGTTACAATTAAATAAAAAATATTTTTATATTATGTTTTCTAACGCTACTTTTCGAACGTCATACCTATTGCCAGCGGCAAACTTAAAACGAGCGGGTAGTATACTTGTGAGCGCGCAGTCTCTTTGATAAAAGCCGCCTCTGAATTAGACGCTATAGTTGTCAACAAGCGACTTTCGACTCTAACTTCAAAGGATAAAGTCGATATTGTTTACTACGCAATTTTTAAATTTCTGTTTTTATTTATTATTATTATTATGTGAGATATCCATATAAAAGTTCTTTTGAAGAAGACATGCTTATGTGTTCATCGCTGCTTACAAACACTACCGGGGAAGAAATTTTTAATAAAATAAATATATTTTTTGAACAAAATAATGTCAGTTGGATCAATTGCATTGACATTTGTACAGATAGGGCCACGGTGACAGGTAAAACAGCAGGAGCAGTGTCACGAATAAAAAGTAAAGCGCCTAATTGTAGTTCCAGTCATTGTATTCTGCATAGACAAGCACTTGCGATGAAGCAAATGCCGTCAAATCTAAAATTAGTTATGGATGAAGCGGCAAAAATAATTAATTTTATCAAATCACGACCACTACAATCCCGATTGTTCTCATTATTGTGTGAGGATTATGGCAGCACACATAAAACACTGCTGCTCCATACAGAAGTGCGATGGCTGTCTCGGAGTAAAACTATTCAAGGCTATTTGAACTTAGAGCCGAGTTACAAATGTTTCTTTCAGCAGATACGCGCATCTTTTGAAAAGTATTTTCCCGAAGAACACAATACAAAAATTAAACTGAATTCATGGATTCATAATCCTTTTTTACTTAACTTAGAAAAGCCTGAAAACATGTCAAACGAGATATATGAATCTCTTTTAGAAATGTCATCAGACACAAGTATGGAGTCACTGTTCAAAACGACGCCTGTCAATGATTTTTGGAGCAGAATCCAAGATGAATATGCAATGCTTGGCCAAATGGCTCTGGATATTCCTCTCCCGTTCCCAATTACATATTTGTGCGAAACAGGATTCTCTACCTACGCAGCCACGAAAACATAATATCGCAATAGACTGGACGCCGAAGCTGATATGAGACTCCAACTTTCTTCCATCAAACCTGATATCAACCAATTGATGAAAAATAAAAAACAGTTTCATACCTCCCACTAGTTAGATTTTTCATTTTTTAATGTTTTCTATTATTGTCCTTGCCAAGTGGTGAAGTAAATAATAATTAGTAACTGTTACATTGTACTTTTATTATGCTGATTAATAAAAAAATACACTTATAAAATCAATTGTTTTATTGTAGGGTTCCATCAAGTATTTTGATTCCCAAAAGGGTTCCGTCATTTAAAAAGTTTGAGAACCACTGCTGTAGGCTATACAAATATTTGACCCGGTGCGGGATCGAACCTGAGAGCCTCGGTCAAAACGACCGTCACACACACGCTGGACCAAATGGCTCGTAAATATGTGGGTTTGCAACGTCGAACTACCTTATGTTTGGCCAAATAATAGTCCATTGAAAGGCCTGCGCAGACGAAGGACTTTCGTCTCTAGGGGACAAAAATTCTCAGACTTTTCGGGGTACTCTTAGTTCTTTGTGCGCGTTATTGCACACCATTTATAAGAGATCTATATTGATGTATAAAAGAGTACCCCGGGGAGAGAACTTAGTCTGCGCAGGCCTTAAATATTACATTTTTGAGGACTTACCTTGCGTTTTTCAGAGGACGCAATTTTATTTTTTTTATTTGTCAGGGGGGTCAGTGGGACCTTAAGTTCAAGTTAGTGGAGTCGCCACCCTTGTCCCCCGGCGGCCATACTTACACTTAGTTTTAGCACAGTATAGGTATAACACGTTCGTTTTCTTTAGACTGTGGTTTTAGTTTCTTAGGTGAATATTGACATTCCTATGCTCTTATTAACCTATTTCTAAACCTTTCCCCGCCACCTATAGTCTGGAGGCGCGTTATTCAATACGCACAATATTCCTAAAATAAATAAAGTTTCGCTTTTGTTTTCGAATTTAAACACATTTAAAAGAATAACTCACCATAAGAAGAATAAACAGCAAACGTTAACAGGAGCACCGCATTCACGATCACACAGCTCAGTCTCACGCGGAACATATTCAAAATGGCCGCCATCATCACAAAATGGCCGCCGGGCACTTATCACATAATACTGGTGGCAGTTTGGTGGTCTTTTTCAATTTCCCTAGTTTTGTCATTCGCAGCTTCTTTCTGGATCTGAAAAAAATACAGAGAAGTACGTATGTTAATATTATTATTGATGTAGTACTATTTGAAAAAAAATCTTCTGATTGAATAGTGCTTGCATTAACCGTTCAATTTTATTTAAGTACTATTCAGATAATTCTGATGAAAAAAATGATTATTCGGGTTTTTTTTTCGAAAAATGTAGAAATACCCCTAATTTGTTATTTTTAATTTAATTAAGTAACAAACATATATAATAACATCCCTATCAACAGTATCAACCCATCAACATTGACATGTCTGTCTACAAATCTCTCTTTTGATGTAGTACTACTTGAAAGAGAGTAAATAAATAATTGTAGATAATGGGTGATACCCTATCTCTGATACAATGAAGCGTAATGCCCCAGGGCCTGTACAGTGCTGATGTTTCTGCAGTAGGGTTGGCAAGTGTCAGCCAATTTATATTTAAATAACAAAGAATGTTTAATTTCTTTTTTTTTTTAACTGTAGGAGTTGCAACGTCTCAGGCCCCGCCGCATTATCTATCTGACATCAAACGTGTTCAGCACTATCATGTTTCGGTATGGATGGTAATGTATGGCCCCGTAATTATTACTATAACGTAAAAACAACTTAGTCCTCAAGGTTGGCCACGCATTTTGACTTTGATTTTTTGTCTATAGGCTGCAGTTTTACCTAACCATTTGAACTGTAGGTATGCTTGTTCGCAGAATTAACAATCACTAATTAGGTCCACAAAACAAAAAATAAATACTTAAATACAAGAGTTTACCTAATAATAGACCCAAACACATTTATTTACACAATCTTTTCAAACCGCAGTAATCAGTCAGTTTTAAAGAAAAAAGTATAAAAATATAACATTATTTTGTTTTACAGGTGACAACCCTATACTATTAGCGATGTTAAAACATTATGTATCGAGTTACACGGTGAGTACGAAAGCCTGCCATTGTTTTGTCTTTGGAACCAATCCATCGCATCTCCAATGAACTCGTTCTGAATAGGGTCTGAACATCAATAAGACAAAATATCGATATTAGAGAAAAAAAATGCGGCTAATTGCGAGGGTTCACATCACAGTGTTCAATAAAATTAAAGAATTTCCGAGTAAAGAACATTCTGGATATATTTTCAACATTTTAGGCCCAGTATTTTCGGAGGTTAAGAACGAAGGTCTATTTTAGTCTATTTTTTAAATCCACAAAACTATTTGTCGTAATTATTTTTTAAAAACTGTGTTTGAGATCCTTACAGTAAGTCTGCCCACTCCTATGATAGACGTGAAGTTAATTAAACTTTTATTCCGTCCTTAACAGTAAAAAGACGCAATAAACAGTTTCACGTTTTATACCTTCCAAATTTAAAATACTTTGAAACTTAATAAAATAATCAATAACACTCCAAAACTGTTAACGCTAGAGCAGATATTAAATTGAGAGGGCAGCACCGTTCCAAGAATATGACAATAAATTAAATGGTTCCAAAGGCGTGGACACATCAAAGGGAACCAAATAAACTATGGCGGATGCGACGTGTTCGTTTGTTTGGTTTTGTACTTCGTGAACATTTACGATTTGTAATTACTATTATGTGTTTTCTAAGGTTTAAATATGGAGTCAAGTCATTTTGGACTTCAAAATTCTAAACTCGGTATGAAAAAAGAGATTGATCGGATTGAAAAAAAGCGGCCAAGTGCTTCTAGTTTACCCCCCTTATTCATAAACGTACATTAGATACGTTTTAGTTATAGAATTTATTTGAATGTGGATAAAACTAAAGTATTTGTATTTGAAAGAGATGAACAGAGAACAAATGCAAGGGTAGTAGTAGATGATGCAGTGTTAGAACAGATTGATGAAATTGTATATCTTGGATGTGCTTTTAGCAAGGATGGTAGGTACACCACTGACATAGAAAGAAGAGTGCTTGCTGGGAATTGCGTGAATGGAGCGTTGGGTAAGCTGCTAGAATCTAAACATCTCAGCCAGCGGGCTCGACTAGCCGTACATAATGCTGTACTTACTCCAACGCTTTTATATGGAAGCGAGAGCTGGGTATGCAGGAAAGAGCATGAAAGTAAGTTGAACGCGGTCGAGATGAGATCTTTGCGCAAGATCTGCGGTGTATCACTCACCGATCGCGTTCGTAATGAAGATGTAAGAAAGAGACTTTGTGTGAATGATAGTATCGGTGTAAAAATGAAAAAAGGCATGCTCCGATGGTTCGGGCATATAGAAAGAATGTCGAATGAGCGAATGACTAAACAGATATACAATGCGAATGTGGATGGTTGCAGAGGCCCAGGAAGACCAAGGCTGACCTACCATGACCAAATAGGTCGAGTTCTGTCTGATGGTGGGGTCAAAAGTCTTAGGAATCTGCGTGCATGTATGAAGAGAATGATGAAGGTAGACGAGGCACGAGAGGTTTGTCAGAACCGGGATGTCTGGCGCTCTACACTCTCTGCCTACCCCGTTAGGGACCTGGCGTGAAGATACATATAGTTATAGAATGTTTTGTCTTTGTCAGTTGCATTGTCAAATGTGCAGGATAGAAAAGACAAAGGAGCGATTAGTAACACTTAAAATACGTTTATGAATAAGGGGGTAAATCTTTAGATTTTTAGTAGTATGTAAGGACAAGATAAATCCATCTACTACAAACTAAGCTACTCGTCTTAATTTAGCAGGCGCTATTAATGCGATAGCTTTACTCAGATTATTGCTTTTGCTCTCATAGACAGCCTACTCCGAAGAATATGACAATAAATTAAATGGTTCCAAAGGCGTGGACACATCAAAGGGAACCAAATAAACAATGGCGGATGCTACGTGTTCCTTTGTTTGGTTTTGTACTTCGTGAACACTTAAGGTCAGTAATTACTAGGTATTTTACAAAGGAGTACCTTTGAAGAATACAGACGTAAAGTTATAGACACGACAAACAGACATAAGTTTCATATAACTTTCAAAGGAGAATGATACTGTTCCATACATTTCTGGGCCCAGATGCTAACACTGTACAAATTATGTCATTTTGAAATGAATATAAAATAAATCATTTTAAATTTTACCATTATTTGAATTGCCATTCATTGAAGTGCTTAAAGGATCAAGTAAAAGTTGAGTAAGAGTGCTAATTGTTAACTATATCACAAAATGTACTGTGTAATGGGTTAACCAGTAATGATTTTGTGAGCCCAAAATTACCAATCTCCTTTAAAATACTTTGAAACATCATACAATAATCAATAACACTCCAGATATTAAATTGGACAGAGGGCAGCACCGTACCAAGAATATGACAATAAATTAAATGGTTCCAAAGGCGTGGACACATCAAAGGGAACCAAATAAACAATGGCGGATGCTACGTGTTCCTTTGTTTGGTTTTGTACTTTGTGAACACTTAAGGTCAGTAATTACTAGGTATTTCACAAAGGAGTACCTTTGAAGAATACAGACGTAAAGTTATAGACACGACAAACAGACATAAGTTTCATATAACTTTCAAAGGAGAATGATACTGTTCCATACATTTCTGGGCCCAGATGTTAAACACTGTACAAATTATGTCATTTTCAAATGAATATAAAATAAATCATTTTAAATTCTACCATTTTTTGAATTGCCATTCATTGAAGTGCTTAAAGGATCAAGTAAAAGTTGAGTAAGAGTGCTAATTGTTAACTATATCACAAAATGTACTGTGTAATGGGTTAACCAGTAATGATTTTGTGAGCCCAAAATTACCAATCTCCTTTAAAATACTTTGAAACATCATACAATAATCAATAACACTCCAGATATTAAATTGGACAGAGGGCAGCACCGTACCAAGAATATGACAATAAATTAAATGGTTCCAAAGGCGTGGACACATCAAAGGGAACCAAATAAACAATGGCGGATGCTACGTGTTCCTTTGTTTGGTTTTGTACTTTGTGAACACTTAAGGTCAGTAATTACTAGGTATTTCACAAAGGAGTACCTTTGAAGAATACAGACGTAAAGTTATAGACACGACAAACAGACATAAGTTTCATATAACTTTCAAAGGAGAATGATACTGTTCCATACATTTCTGGGCCCAGGTGTTAACACTGTACAAATTATGTCATTTTCAAATGACTATAAAATAAATCATTTTAAATTCTACCATTTTTTGAATTGTCATTCATTGAAGTACATATAGGATCAAGTAAAAGTTGAGTTAGAGTGCTAATTGTTAACTATATCACAAAATGTACTGTGTAATGGGTTAACCAGTAATGATTTTGTGAGCCCAAAATTACCAATCTCCTTTAAAATACTTTGAAACATCATACAATAATCAATAACACTCCAGATATTAAATTGGACAGAGGGCAGCACCGTACCAAGAATATGACAATAAATTAAATGGTTCCAAAGGCGTGGACACATCAAAGGGAACCAAATAAACAATGGCGGATGCTACGTGTTCCTTTGTTTGGTTTTGTACTTTGTGAACACTTAAGGTCAGTAATTACTAGGTATTTCACAAAGGAGTACCTTTGAAGAATACAGACGTAAAGTTATAGACACGACAAACAGACATAAGTTTCATATAACTTTCAAAGGAGAATGATACTGTTCCATACATTTCTGGGCCCAGATGTTAAACACTGTACAAATTATGTCATTTTCAAATGAATATAAAATAAATCATTTTAAATTCTACCATTTTTTGAATTGCCATTCATTGAAGTGCTTAAAGGATCAAGTAAAAGTTGAGTAAGAGTGCTAATTGTTAACTATATCACAAAATGTACTGTGTAATGGGTTAACCAGTAATGATTTTGTGAGCCCAAAATTACCAATCTCCTTTAAAATACTTTGAAACATCATACAATAATCAATAACACTCCAGATATTAAATTGGACAGAGGGCAGCACCGTACCAAGAATATGACAATAAATTAAATGGTTCCAAAGGCGTGGACACATCAAAGGGAACCAAATAAACAATGGCGGATGCTACGTGTTCCTTTGTTTGGTTTTGTACTTTGTGAACACTTAAGGTCAGTAATTACTAGGTATTTCACAAAGGAGTACCTTTGAAGAATACAGACGTAAAGTTATAGACACGACAAACAGACATAAGTTTCATATAACTTTCAAAGGAGAATGATACTGTTCCATACATTTCTGGGCCCAGGTGTTAACACTGTACAAATTATGTCATTTTCAAATGACTATAAAATAAATCATTTTAAATTCTACCATTTTTTGAATTGTCATTCATTGAAGTACATATAGGATCAAGTAAAAGTTGAGTTAGAGTGCTAATTGTTAACTATATCACAAAATGTACTGTGTAATGGGTTAACCAGTAATGATTTTGTGAGCCCAAAATTACCAATCTCCTTTAAAATACTTTGAAACATCATACAATAATCAATAACACTCCAGATATTAAATTGGACAGAGGGCAGCACCGTACCAAGAATATGACAATAAATTAAATGGTTCCAAAGGCGTGGACACATCAAAGGGAACCCAATAAACTATGGCGGATGCGACGTGTTCGTTTGTTTGGTTTTGTACTTCGTGAACATTTACGGTCAGTAATTACTAGGTATTATGATTTTTTTAAAGTTTAAAGGATCGTAGTATAGTTGGATTTTTTAAAATTCCTATATAATCCTCTAAAAGCCCCCTTAAAATCACTTACAATCTACTTAAAGATCCCTTATTTTTTATACACATTCATGTATGGAGCGTTGATTGACAAACAATATAATGTGACCGATTTGACGACCCAGTTGGTCCAGCGGTGTGAGACGACCGCTTGATTCGAAGGGTCGCGGGTTCGATCCCCGCACCGGGACAAATATTTCTATGGCCTAGATATTTGTTTCGGGTCTGGGTGTTAGTGTATGTGTTGTATGTGTACAACGGCACCCACGACACAGGGTCATACCTAATGTGGGGCTGTGAGTGTAAGCGTATTTAATTTAATTTTTATTGAATCATATCTCAGTAGGCACTCGAGTGCGTAGACACCACCGCATTACCTAATCTTTCTGCCACCAAATGGTAGTGTTCAGCACTATCGTGACTGGTTTGATGGTAATGTGTGGCCCCGTAATAACTATCACAGAGACAAAAACTGAAGTCTCAGGGGTGGAAAACGCAACTGCATTTTGACCTCTGCTTTTTGTGTAGATACCTATACGCTACAGTCATCACTTAACATCAATGTGAGCTGTTTGCTACCGTCTTTAAAAAAAAGGCCTATTTATTACCTACGTAAAATAGATAGTTTAAGTTCCCCAAGCCAGTAATTACGCGACCATACAACTTCTTTGTATCCCAGTTAAAAAACACTTTAATAGCAAACGATATCTAATACGATATGACATCATGGTCCCTCTTTAAAAAAGTATTGTGTACCAATAAATGATTCAACATGTAATCATTTCATTGATATGGGGGCGTTGCTGATAGTTTTTAGGGTTCCGTAGTAAACAAGGAACCCTTATAGTTTCGCCATGTCCGTCTGTCTGTCTGTTTGTCCGTCCACGGTTTACCGCAAAAACTATTTGTACTAGAGACTTCAAAATGTATCGACGACACAAGTATACATCTTAATCACGCCGACTAAGTGGTAAAATAAAAAAGGGGAAAAAAAAAATTTTAGGGAACCTTTCCTACATGTAACACGCGGCTTTTTTATTTTATTTTTTGTTTTCTATATAGTGTAAGATATCGTTGGATAGGTCTTTCAAAAATTTTAGGGACTGTTCGTGACTTATTAAGCTTTTAAGTGTAAATTTTCGTTAGAGTTATGTCCCCTGCCCTGTACCAACTAAACGGTTGTTGTTAGAAATTCAAACGTTACGGCAATAGTAGCTACACATAACAAAGTTAAAAGGAAAACTATCACACGAAAGTTGGCTTTACAAGTTTGCGAGTAATAGTCGACCAAATGTATTTTACTCGAAAATTGTTAAGGACCTCAAAAGAATAGAATATATATTTTTTTATTACACTATGCAAACCTAAAAACTACGGAACCCTACAATGCGCGTGGCTCGACACGCACTTAACAGATTTTCATTTTATTATCTATTGTAACCGTGTTTACAGTACCCAGCAAGAAATATGGCACATTGACTTTAGAAAAGGGACTTCGGGCATTTTCGCCTATGTACTACTGGTGGTAGAGCTCTAGTGACGGAGCTCGCGGGCGTTGGCACCACCGCATTACCTTATATATAAGGTTGGGGAAAAAGTTTCTTCGCATTTTTTAAGATAATTCAAAACATTTTTTAATATAGTTTATTTAAATTTAACTAAAGTATATATGTACCATTTTGTTCGATAACCTTTTGCCATCTTGTAGGTAGGGACATGATCCCATTGCTATAAAAATTTTGGGACTTCTCATCAAAATTCAAAACCGCGACAAGTGGATTTGGCCGGCCCTCGTGATGTTAGCCTAACATTGCATAAAGAATTCTGAAGAGACCGAAACAGGTGGAAATCTGAAGGTGCAAGGTCAGGACTATACGGCGGATGCATTAACACCTCCCAGCCAAACTCTCTTAATTTTTGCTGAGTGGCTATAGATGTGTGAGGTCTAGCGTTATCATGATGAAACACCACACCCGTTCTGTTGATCGATTCCGGCCGCTTTCTCTCAACTTCTTGCTTTAATCTCATCAGTTGCTCGCAGTAGAGTTCAGAATCGATAGTCCTGCCTGGTGGTAATAGCTCATAATGAAAAATGCCCTTCCAATCCCACCACACACACAACATCAACTTATTGCGAGTTAACCCGGGTTTCGCCACAGTCTGTGAAGCCTGACCGGCCTTTGACCACGACCTTTTTCGCACGTTCTTGTCGTACGTGATCCACTTTTCATCACCAGTTATCAGCTTCTTCAAAAATGATTCGGTTTCATTACGTCGTAATAAAGAATCACAAATGAGTACACGGTTCATTAGGTTTCTTTCAGTGAGGTCGTGAGGTACCCAAATATCGAGCTTTTTTTTGTACCCAGCTTTTTTCAAATGCGCCAAAACTGTTTTGTGATCAATTCTCAGTTCTTCAGCTACGTCGTAACTACTGATATGTCGATCTTGCTCCACTTATTCAAAAATGGCAATCCGTAATAGGGCGACCAGAGCGAGGTGCATCTTTGACATAAAAATTTCTGGATTGAAAACTCTTAAACCAAATTTGTGCTACTCTCACAGACACTGCAGTAGGTCCATAAACATCGCAATTTTTTTTCGCGGCTTGCGTTGCATTTTTACCTTTTTTGTAGTAAAATTTTAAAATGTATCGAATTTCTTCATTAGATTCACTCATCTTGACAGTACGAAAAACAAATGAAAATCACACATTTGCCTAATTTGAATTTGGAATTATGTTCTTTAAAATTTTAACTTTCAATGATACCAAAACCAGCCAGATACAAATACTACAGCCAAAGAGATTTTATTACAAGTTCATACATACTATAATGCGAAAAGACTTTTTCCCCAACCTATTACTTGCCGCTAAATGGTAGTGTTCAGCACTATCGTGTTCCGGTCAGGTGGTAATGTGGTGGTAATTTCCAGCACAGAGGCACAACACCTTAGGCCCCAGGAGTGGTAACGCATCTGCTAATTAAACTATTACCACCTGACCGGAACACGATAGTGCTGAACACTACCATTTGGCGGCAAGTATATTAGGTAATGCGGTGGTGCCTACGCCCGCGAGCTCCGTCACTGGAGCTCAACCACCAGTGAAATATATCGAAGCACCATGGTACTATGATAAAAAGTTGGCAAAAATCCGTACCGCTTACCGAAAAACGTCGTATGACCTCATGACCCTTTTTTTTTAAGCGACGCAAGCAGAAAAAATCTTAGTACTCCACACAAGTACTAGTGATGCGACATTTGGTGTCGATATATGCCTATTTAATCACCGTTCTACTTTAACCCTTTCGTTATCGTAATTAATTGATTACGTTCGCACTTTTATCGTTAAGTGTCAACAGAGAATATGTAATAATACCACGTATAGAATGGACACTTCGACGTCCCGCCCGATTTCCCCGCATTACCCAACCTCCTCCTCTCTTATGGGCGACCGTTGGTATTTTCTACGTGCTACGCACACAGGCGCACGTGTAAATACACGTCACTGATTGCTGTCTGTGTAATAGAAACCAAATTAAGCGTTTGTATGGGATTTTGGCAGAGTGTCCGCGGTGTGGTGTCAACTAGTGTTACAGTGCTCATCAAGAAATAATGCACATCGAACCTATGAAAGTGACAATCGGCTAGTTTCGGCTTTATAGAGCGTTATCTCTACTGCACTGCCTACGTAAGCATCCGTAGTCCGGTATTGGTCAAAACTTGATCAAAATGGTCGACAAACGTCAAATAGGTAGGTAAGGTGCGAAAAAGATAACGCTCTACAGATCCGAAATAAGCCGACGTCTCTTCCTGAGGTCGATGTGCATTATTTCTTGTTGGATACTGTACGAGCTTGAGATATCGATATAAATATAAGTAAGTAGTATTACCTATTATGTTTATATTTGAAAAACTTCAATTTAAAATATTAGTGCATAAATGGTGTGTTTAACACTCCTTGTTCAAATTTACATATGATGCACATGATGCATTTTTTTAAATTTTTAATAAATTTTATTGAAGTTTTTATATCTTACCTACTGTTCTACTGCTTTTTTCACTTTAAAATTTTAAAGAACATAATTCCAAATTCAAATTAGGCAAATGTGTGATTTTCATTTGTTTTTCGTACTGTCAAGATGAGTGAATCTAATGAAGAAATTCGATACATTTTAAAATTTTACTACAAAAAAGGTAAAAATGCAACGCAAGCCGCGAAAAAAAATTGCGATTTTTATGGACCTAGTGCAGTGTCTGTGAGAGTAGCACAAATTTGGTTTAAGCGTTTTCAATCCGGAAATTTTGATGTCAAAGATGCACCGCACCTCCCTCTGGTCGCCCTATTACGGATAAAATGGATGCCATTTTTGAAAAAGTGGAGCAAGATCGACTTATTAGTAGTTACGACGTAGCTGAAGAACTGAGAATTGATCACAAAACAGTTTTGGCGCATTTGAAAAAAGCTGGGTACAAAAAAAGCTCGATATTTGGGTACCTCACGAGCTCACTGAAAGAAACCTAATGAACCGTGTACTCATTTGTGATTCTTTATTACGATGTAATGAAACCGAATCATTTTTGAAGAAGCTGATAACTGGTGATGAAAAGTGGATCACGTACGACAAGAACGTGCGAAAAAGGTCGTGGTCAAAGGCCGGTCAGGCTTCACAGACTGTGGCGAAACCCGGGTTAACTCGCAATAAGGTGATGTTGTGTGTGTGGTGGGATTGGAAGGGCGTTATTCATTATGAGCTATTACCACCAGGCAGGACTATCGATTCTGAACTCTACTGCGAACAACTGATGAGATTAAAGCAAGAAGTCGAGAGAAAGCGACCGGAATTGATCAACAGAAGGGGTGTGGTGTTTCATCATGATAACGCTAGACCTCACACATCTATAGCCACTCAGCAAAAAATAACAGAGTTGGGCTGGGAGGTGTTAATGCATCCGCCGTATAGTCCTGACCTTGCACCTTCAGATTTCCACCTGTTTCGGTTTCTTCAGAATTCTTTATGCAATGTTAGGTTAACATCACGAGAGGACTGCTAAATCCACTTGTCGCGGTATTTTGATAAGAAGTCCCAAAATTTTTATAGCAATGGGATCATGTCCATACCTACAAGTTGGCAAAAGGTTATCGAACAAAATGGTACATACATACTTTAATTAAATTTAAATAAACTATATTAAAAAATGTTTTGAATTAACTTAAAAAATGCGAAGAAACTTTTTCCCCAACCTTATAGTTTTAAGAATCACCTAAACAGATACATTTATAGTTATGAAATTGCTGTAGATATAGTAATAGTGATAAAAAACTGAATGGATTTCACATTCCTACTACTTAGATATTTTAAAGGTTTAAATGGAAAAATAAAGAAAAAAATACTTAAAGACCTACGAATTCCGCCCGTTTTTTTTTTAATAAAATCACTGTGTGTTCATTGTATAGAATATATTACAACATCTACTCAGATACTTTTATTTTTTACTGCTAAAATACATATTTTTAAACCGTTTTTTTTTCCGAAGAACTACGCTCCTATTATGGTGAATTATGCCTTTTTTTAATGGCTCAGTATCGATACGTAAATTTGTCCGATAAATATCAGTCTCCAACATACCGATAGAGCGCACATCCCTAGTTGTTCACCTGTATAATTTGAAGGACTCTCCACTGCAGCGCTCTCCACTCGCCTCGACCCCTTTACCCCGTGTCTTTCTTCCCAATCGCACCGCGTTTACTTCACATTTTGCGGGGTAACTACCCTTACACTTGTGTGGACTATTATGTCCCTTTTTAGAGTTCTATAGCCTGCAAGGAAGACTTAGTTTCGCGATATCGGTCCGTATGTCCGCAGCTTAACAGGTCCCATGTCCCATAAATCAAATGTTAGGACACAGTACAAATATGAACAGTATGGAAACTACGTACAAAACGTTCGAAACGGCACACTAACACAAACATGCGCATAGACGCTCGATGTAGCGAGTGACTCACTACTGCAGCACCGCGAGAACCGCTTTGGGTGTCGTCGAAACGCATGTTTGTGTGAGTATGACGTTTCAACGTTTTGTACGTAGTTTCCATACTGTTCATATTTGCATAGTGGTTAGGATTTGCATTGTTTAAAATTAATCTATTGTATTTGCAATGGGACAGGGAATACCTTCACAATTATAAGAGACGTAAGTACTAGGAAGCTATTTGGTATGAATATTATTATATTAATGTCAAAGCATAGAGCAACTAGGCCCACCGGTGGCGGCGGACCGGAGGGGAGTAGCCATAGCGTTTATTATCGATGCAAAACAGTCTGTAATTTTTTGCGCGAGGAAATACGTGTGACACACACTCACACTACAAAAAATATCTAATACTACGAAACTCACACCTCGACTTTAACAAAATACATAAACAATTTCACGCCCACATTTAAACATCTAGGCGACAGGCATACTAGTGCTTGTACTTTGACAGAGGGGAAAGCCTGCATATGACTACTCCCCTCCGATACTCCGCGGCCGGTGGCCCGTGTCAAAGTGGCTAAATTAAAACTTGAAAAAGAAAAATAGTCTTGTGCCAATTTTTGTACGGGTTCCGCACAATACACTTTTGCCGGTTTTGCACTGACGAGATGACCTCATCGTTTATTAGTGCTTTAATAAAACTCTTTTTGACACTTGATATTTATTAACGGGTTTTTTTGACATTTAACTTTCACTTGCAAAATGGCGGCTATAAGAGGTTAATGATTCGATTAACTTTCTTAACCAGATCAAGAAAAATGGTAGCGTGACATTTAATTAATCATAATAATATGTAATTTATATTTTTGGCATGGGAAATTTATTAAATTTAGTATGGTGGTAGAGTTCCCGTTTTTTTTACTTCACCCTTCTACTAATCTTCATCATCCCTCCCTCCGCGCGAACGCAAAGGAGGGAGGGGATGGTTCGGGGATTGAGGCGAATACTCGTACCCCGGGCCTATCTGCCCCCGAAGCGTCGGGGGCGTGGTCCTAAATGATCCCCCATTTAGGACCACGCGGGGAAACTCGCTAAGGGAGGTCATATACACACATTTTTTTTTTGTGTTTTTTATTTAGTTTTTTTCTTAGTGTTTCTATTCCCCCGCGTGCCGCTTACAAGTGGTCGTGGTCTATTAAATTAAATAGGTGTAAGTTCCCTATTGTGAGGGGCCACACGTCCACTCCGTCACTCTGGCCTAAGCCGGGCGACGCAGCCGCGGGCCCGATCGGTGACTTCGTTCCTCGAATGAACCCGGTCGGTGGGCGGAACTCGAACCCGCCCAGTAGGATGCGGGTGAGTGGGGCCTGTCAATTGGTAAGTGGGTGTCAGTGTGAATGTATGTGTGGCCGGCACTTACTGTGATCCGGGGGATCGGAGCCTCCGGGGGGATGGGATGGGCGGCATCGGCCCGACGTAATCCCGGCGATACGGGAGGGAGGATCTCGCGCGGCAACGGACGACCTTCGGGCGGACGGCTATGGAGAAGGGCGAGTCCACGGAGATGCTCGTGGGGTCCATTGTCCGCGCGGTCGAACATTCGACGCGATAGACGGACCACCAACTCCTCCACGGACTCAACCCCTAGATCTCGGGCGATGACGTCGTTACGCACGTACCTCCCCGCGCCTGTGATCAGCCGGAGAGACACGTTCTGCTGAACCTGAAGCCGACGTCGCTGCGTGGCGGAGCATAAAGCATACCATGCTGGTGCAGCGTACGTCAGCCTCGAGCGGACATAGGTTTTATAAAGCCGGATTTTGGTCCGGAGTGGCAGTCTCGATTGTAACACTGGGCGCAGCATCGAGCGCGCTGCAGCCGCCTGCTGCACCACGTGATCCACAGTGGGCACCATGCGGAGTGCGCGGTCGATGCTACACCCCAGGTATTTAACCATAGACTGCCAGGCTATGCCCTGGCCTCGCAATCGGAGCGGCTGAGGCCAGCGGCGGACTCGTGTGACGATTGCGGCCGTCTTGTCAACATTTACGGCCATCCGCCACTAATCCAGCCACTCCGGCAGCAGGTCCAGCAGGTGTTGCATTTTTGCGATTGCTAATTGCAACCGAGCCGATGTCGCTATGTAGGCGCTGTCGTCGGCAAACAGGGACAGCATGACGTCCCTCTCCCCTTCACGCAGATGGTCGCGTAGGGTGGGAACGTCGTCTGTGTACGCCGCATATAGGCACGGCGACAGACAGCTGCCCTGTGGTACCCCGGCACGGATTGGATGCTGGGCCGAATCGCAGCCCTCCACCGTGACGTAGAACCGCCGATCTTGGAGAAAGTCAGCTACCACCCTGTAAATGCCGGATGGTAATCTGGCGGCTACTTTGTCGAGGAGGCCAACGTGCCACACGCGGTCGAAAGCTTTTTCTATGTCAAGAAAAACTCCGACCGCGTAGTGATCTCTGTTGGCCTCGAAGGCCAGATGATGCAGCACCCGGGTCAGTTGGAGCGTGGTTGATTGTCCCACGCGGAAGCCGAATTGCTCCTCCCTACTCGGCAGAAGTGGTCTCAGCCTCCGCAGCAGGAGACGCTCGAACAACTTACCCAGGTGCGACAGTAGAGTTATAGGGCGATAGCTGGACGGGAGTCGGCGGTCCTTGCCCGGTTTCGGGAGGACAATGACCCTTCCCAGCTTCCAATTAGTGGGAAAATGGCCAGTCCGGAGTACTCCGTTGAAGAGTTTGGTTAAAGTCACCAAGCTCTTCCACGGTAGATGACGAAGCGCTTCGATGGGGATACCGTCAGGCACGGCAGCCCTCCGACTGAGGACTGCTTTGCGCAGCTCAGACGGGGAGATAAAGTCTTCTCCCCGGAGCGGCGTGGCAGGGGCCGACAGGAGTTCCTTCACTCGTCGCTCACAGTCCTCTAAGTGCTCGACGACAGCGTCATTGGCGGGGTTGGGGGTAAACACTCCCTCCAGGTGGTTAGCCATAATTTCGGCACGGTCCTGTGGCCTGTAGCACCGTCTGCCGCTGCTATCAAGCAGCGGATAGATAGGTGCGGCTTCGCGTGTAAGCGCTCTCGTGAGCGCATAGAGATTCGTATCCTTCTCTCCCGCGCGGTCGATCGTTGTTTCCCATGTCGACCCGCGGTGCACGCTCACGGCAGCGCTCAGGCGCTCAGTCAGGCGGTTGAGGTCACTCTTCACCGACGGGCAGCGGGTGCGCGCCCACAACTGGCGCAGCACACGTTTTCGCTGGCGCAAGGACTCGAGTGAGGCGGGCAGGGCGCCCCTGCGGTATGTCGCACGCATTTCCCCCCGCAAAAAATGACAGACTGTTTTGCATCGGTAATAAATGCTATGGCTACTCCCCTCCTATTCGCCGCGACCGGTGGGCCGTGTTGCTCTATAATACACGCATTTAAAACATCTTCAAATTCGACACAACTAAAAGATTCGCCAGCGAAATCAGCTTGCATCTTGCAGTTACCACGCGAGTGAACGTTACGAGTTTTTTATAGAGTTAATACACATTTATGACATCGAATATCACCGACACGGAGTTAATAAACGCTAGGATTTTCACTAATTTTTTTTACATTTGAAAATGTGTGTATTTTCATGCCAGGTCCCTAACGGGATAGGCAGAGAGTGTAGAGTGCCAGATATCCCGGTCCTGACAAAACAAACCTCTCGTGCCTCGTCTACCTTCATCATTCTCTTCATACATGCACGCCGATTCCTAAGACTTTTGACACCACCATCAGACAGAACTCGACCTATTTGGTCATGGTACATTTGAAAATGTCTTAGCATTTAACTGGCACTTCAGGGGGAGGGAGACGGAATATGAGGGACTGGAACCCTCTAAAACCAGCTCGGTGCCGACTTCAGTGCACGAAGGGGGAAGTTCCAGGTACACTGCAACACTACTCCCCCCTCCCCCTACGCACTTTGCCTCCATAACATGGCCCTGGTTAGATTGATATCTTTCAGATAGATTAGGTAATGCTGGTGCTAGGGGTGGACGATATACATCGATGTTTTATAAACACTCGATGTATTTTATCAATACATCGAATCGAACCGATGTACTCGTATTTTTAGTTCTTCAACATCGAGTATACATCGATGTTTTTTTTTCAATGTCCATCCCTAGCTGGTGCCTTGGCATTCGAGTTCCTAAACAAAAACTCTACCCAGGGTCGGCTCTAGCTCGTGTAGCGCCCGTGTGTAATGAAAGTCTGGCGCTCCCTAGGGCTTCGCTTCTGTCATAAGTATCATTGTTGTACCATGATGGTCCAAGACGATGCTCTTAGCTGTCTGCCGAGGCAGTGCCAGGGAGTGCCGCGGCGCCCCCTGAGACGGCGGCGCCGGTGTGCATTGCACACCTTGCCTGGCGGTAGAATCTAAAATAAAGTATCTCGACTTCTATTATTATTGACGCATTTAAAACATCTTGAAATTCGACACAACTTTTTTTTTATGTGATAGAAGTGGCAAACACGCTTGCAGTTCACATTGATGTTAAGTGATGACTGCAGCCTATAGACACCCACAGAAAGGCCAAGGTCAAAATGCAGATGCGTTACCACTCCTGAGGCCCAAGGTGTTATGCCTCTGTGCCGGAAATTACAGGGCCATACATTACCATTCACTGGTGGTAGAGCACCAGTGACGGAGCTCGCGGGCGTAGGCACCACCGCAATACCTAATATACTTGCCGCTAAATGGTAGTGTTCAGCACTATCGTGTTCCGGTCAGGTGGTAATGTACGGCCCTGTAATTTCCGGCACAGAGGAGTAACACCTTAGGCCTCAGGAGTGGTAACGCATCTGCTCTTTGACCTTGGTCTTTGTATCGGTGTCTATAGGCTGCAGTCATCACTTAACATCAATGTGAACTGCATGCATGGTTGCCACTCTTATTACATTAAAAAAAAAAACCCACCTGACCGGAACACGATAGTGCCGAACACTACCATTTAGCGACAAGTATATTAGGTAATGCGGTGGTGCCTACGCCCGCGGGCTCCGTCACTGGAGCTCTACCACCAGTGAACTAAAAGATTCGCCGGCGAAATCAGCTTGCATCTTGCAGTTACCACGCGAGTGAACGTTACGAGTTTTTTATAGAGTTAATACACGTTTATGATATCGAATATCACCGACACGGAGTTAATAAACGCTAGGATTTCCACACATAAACTTTATTTAGGTCGTGAACGGAACATGGCTCTAGTTATTTCGCGTATTTGTTTGGATTAAATAGATAACTATTGGTTTTAGGACAGTTTGATATTATCTAGATAATTACCCCCTTATTCATAAACGTATTTTAGCTAAAGTGTTGCTAATCTCTCCTTTGTCTTTTTCTATCCTGCACATTTGACAATGCAAGTGACAAAGACAAAGAATTCTATAGCTAAAACGTATCTAATGTACGTATATGAATAAGGGGGTAAGTTTATAATTAGGTAATTGTTTGCAGGAATTTCTTATCAATAACACAAATTAATGATACGTTTCAGTTCAATATGCGAAATAAATTCGTAAAAATAAGCATATTTTTTGAAAAGCGCGCATGGCCCAGCGGCTCTGTATCGTAAGCGATATACTCGGTTAAGCGACACGGGCGCGGTCGGGTATGTGATGGGTGACATACGCTAGTGGCAAATTAAAATGCGCATTCCGTGCTCCGGAGGGCAAGTTAAGCCGTCGGTCCCGGTTGCTATCGATAGATAGCCGTTAAACCTTGTCGGAGGCCTTATGGTTTGAAAACATCCGACTGCGGGTTGGCCACTAACCCGTATCTCCACCAACCCGCATTGGAGCAGCGTGGTGGAGTAAGCTCCAGGTCTCCCAGCAAAAAAAAAGGGCGGGGGGGTGGTAGACTCGTGCCCAGCAGGGGGACGTATAATGGTTTGCCATTATTATTATTTTATAATCATATTTCAAATTGCACAGAGATGCGTTGCCACCACTGAGAATCAGCGGTGGCAACATATCTTCGTTTCGACCTCTAACGTTTGCGGAAATATCTAACTAAAGGCTGATTTGCCACTGATCATCCTTCAGCGCTACATGCTCATTGGTCAGATTCATTAAATCGCCGAATAGATTGAAAGCGTTTAAATCCTCAACGAAAACCGTCCCAATGTCGGCCATGTTTGCTGCGAGCGACGCATATGCGTGCTTTAAATGGCTTATAAAATATTTATGGGACATATTGTTTATGGCGGGGAGTTATGGCGGAGACACGTTATTGTTGCTCTAGTTATTTCCTATAACGCCACCGTCGTGTTTACATAGATTGTGATAATAATGGCCGCTGGATTTATGATTATAAACGGTTACGCTTTTTATCAGTTATCTGACACAAGGGTTATCATATTTCGGGATTTACTGGTGGTTGAGCTCCAGTGACGGAGCTCGCGGGCGTAGACACCACCACAATACCTAATATACTTGCCACTAAATGATAGTGTTCAGCAATATCGTGTTTCGGTCAGGTGGTAATGTACGGCCCTGAATTCCCGGCACAGAGGCATAACACCTTAGGCATCGGGAGTGGTAACGCATCTGCACTTTGACCTTAGTCTTTGTCTAAGTATCTAGGCTGCAGTCATCACTTAACATCAATGTGAACTGCAAGCTTTTTTGCCACTTCCATTACATAAAAAAAAAAAAAATAAGCATGCCACTATTGCTACGCTGGGGTCCTAGGTTCGATTCCTGGGCCGGGGCTACCAGAGTTAAATACGAAAATGCTTTATCTCTAATTCTGTTCTGTTCTGTTCTGTTCTGGGGTGCTACCGCCTATCTGTATTGCTACTGACATTGTCATTGCAGTCAAAGTTTGAAGTCGATTTTTACTTTGACTAGATAACAATAATCGAAATAATCTACCATTATCGCTTGTTTATCTCCTACGAAAACGAGAACATCAATCAGATTATCACTACTACTTTTAAAGGGGCTACAAATCGACAAGAAAATTTGACAGCAATGACAATGTCAGCAGCAATACAGATAGGCGGTAGCACCCCTGTTCTGTTAGATTTCTCTGAAGTTTTCCAGGCTTGGAGTTTGAGTGATATAAGAAAATGAATTCCAGTAGTTTCTGAAAAAAATCTGCTGACAGCCGAACAGACGCAACCCTAAAAAATATCGTACTTGAAAGAAACGTATCGTTGTTCCGGTATTTTAAGTCAGTAACAAGCGATATAAACTGTTCTACTGAGATTGTGGGAAGGGGTATCGAGTAGTGGGTAGTGGTTAGTCGGAACTGCAGGCATTATGTCACGGAGGCAATTTGCCCAACCGCGTAGCAGAAGGGGTGCTTGATTAAACTGTTTGGTTGTTTCCTAAGAAACAGTTTCAGAAGAAAGACTTAAGAAAAAATAGTTACAATGAAATTAAAAAGATAATTATAACATGGCTTAAAATGTTCGATTACGATGGAATTGAAAATATATTGCAAAATCTATATTCTTGATAAAATAAAATATAAGTATATAAATTTGATATTATTATGCAAATCGTATGCAGTTTCACACACACACACACACACACACATACACACACACACACACACACACACAGCCACACACACGCAATTTACCTATTTTTTTTTTAGTAAAATAAGAAATAGATCTTAAGATACCTACTTGCTGTATGTTGAATTTATTTGACAAATTTAGGCTACAATTAGGAGAAGCCACTGATTCCCGAAATACAGTATAAACTAGTTCGGGAATCTATGGAGTCAATATGTCAATTGAATGTAAAATGTTTTGTCAATAAATAAATAAATAAATAATGATCTGCTAAGGAAGGAATTCTTGATATTTGACGGAGCTCGCGAGCGTAAGCACCACCGAATTACCTAATATACTTACTGCATTTTGACCTCGGGTCTTTGTGGAGGTTCTATTGGCTGCAGTCATCACTTAAAATCAATGTGTGTTAACTATCGGGCTTGTAGTATGTAGTAAAAGCGAAACTTTGCAGTAAAACTGAATTTATTTAGAGCACCAATAGTTATTTGTTATT
Source organism: Macrosoma leucophasiata (assembly GCA_036365455.1). NCBI lineage: Eukaryota > Metazoa > Arthropoda > Insecta > Lepidoptera > Hedylidae > Macrosoma > Macrosoma leucophasiata. The sequence goes on along the minus strand of JAWQUS010000022.1, from coordinate 3,882,570 downwards.
AGAAATAGTATAAAGGTAGGCGCGAAAGACACTGCGCGCAGTAGCGATGAAACATATAGAATGTTCGAGTACTCGTCGCGGCTCGGGGGAGCGGGGCCGGCCGCGAACCCACGACCAAACCGGTTCAGATGGCCGTCGCGGCGATGCCCGCGTCATTCGACGATAGTGCAGCGCAAACATACTGGGGGCCCCTGAAGGTGTAAGGCTTCAAGGTATCTTCTACTGGTCTTCCAATAAAGGGCAGAGGTACTTGACACCTCGCCTGTAAATACCCGATGTAGTGGTGACGTCAGCCACACGGGATATGCCATCGGAGCCGGGAAATAACTTGGAGATACGTCCAAGTCGCCAGTGTAGAGGGGGAGCGTTCTCTTCTTTGACGAGCACCAAATCACCCAGTTGAAGAGATCTGCCAGGAACCTTCCACTTCGTGCGTTGCTGCAACTCCGTCACGTACTCCATCTGCCAGCGCTTCCAAAAATGCTGCCTCATAGATTCTAGCCTCTGAAATTGGTCCAGCCGGTTTGGATTAAGATTCTCCAAGCAAGGCGATGGCAGAGACGTCAACGATCGGCCGATGAGGAAGTGACCTGGAGTCAGAGGTTGGAAGTCATTAGGTGAGGAAGAGATGGGACATAAAGGACGGCTGTTTAGGATAGCCTCTACTTGATTAAAAAGTGTTGCCAGTTCCTCAAATGTAAGATGGCTACAGCCTAGGATCCTTTTCAAATGAAATTTGGCGGATTTAACGCCTGCCTCCCATAAACCCCCAAAATGAGGAGCATAAGCCGGCTGAAATTTGAATTTAATCCCTTCATTTGATGCAAAATTAGATATAGAAGAAGAATTTAAATTTATAAAATCGCTAATTTCTTTGGCTGCTGCTACAAAATTGCGACCGTTATCGCATAAAATTTCTCTCGGTTTTCCTCTGCGAGAGATAAAACGGCGTAAAGATAAAATAGAGGCGTCCTTTGACAATTGACTTACGGCCTCTAAGTGTACACATTTAAATCTAGTGCAGATAAAAATGGCTAGATAGCACTTGGTAATTTTGCATCCTCTTCCCTTTCTATCGGTTATCAAAAAAGGTCCAGCAAAATCGACACCGACACTAATGAAGGGAAAATCAGGCGTAATACGCTCCGATGGTAATACGCCCATGAGGGGAGCAGCGGCCTTAGCGGCGACACGGCGACACACGACACATTGCCGCGCGACCGTGCGCGCCAGGTCTCGCCCGCCGACCGCCCACACAAACTCCCTGATCGAGCTCAGCAGCAGTTGCGGGCCGGCGTGGAGAAGACGCAAGTGCTCTTGTTGAAACAACAGCTTCGTAAGTCGGCTTTTACAATGTAAAATCATAGGATGACGCTTTTCAAAAGAATAGAAAGATGAAGTTAATCGACCACCTACACGTAAAATACCTTCGGTGTCGAGAAAAGGATTCAAAGAAATCAAATAATTTTTAGAGTTGAGAGATTGCTTATTGCGTAGAGTTTTTAATTCAAATTCATAACTGTCTGCCTGTGAAAATTTAACTAATTGTTTAAATGAGGATTCAAGTTCCTCAGGCTGCAAATCTCCCGAACGTTTATCGTATTTATTGCGACAATTGTATATAAATCTCAAAAGATAAGCTAATGATCTTTGTATAGGTTTAAGTTTAGAATATTTTTCTAAGTTAATTACATTTTTTAAATTATTTTGATTCTCATGCGTGCACATTACTTTAACCTTCAATTCAGGAATGTCATCACAATCAGTAGTCTTTAGTTGAGGCCAGTTGCATTCGGGTTCATATAGAAATGACGGACCGTTCCACCACAGGTTTAAATTATTTAGTTTATGTGCATCAACACCGCGCGATGCCAAATCGGCGGGATTAAATGCAGAGGGAACATGGCGCCATTCGGAACCTGCGGTTAACTCTGATATGAGAGCCACCCTATTAGAAACAAAAGTCTTTAATTTATTATGGTCAGTCTTAAGCCACGAAAGAACAATAGATGAGTCAGACCAATAATAGGTACGTGCTATCTGACAGCGCAACGTTCTAACGACCGCTGTGGCGAGCTGCGCTCCTAGCACTGCGGCACATAATTCTAAACGCGGTATAGTAACTGGTGCCACTGGACTTACGCGCGCCTTCGCACATAAAAGGCGAACGACAACTTCACCATTCATATTAAAAGATTTTAGGTAAATACATGTAGCGTAGGCATTCAAACTGCTATCACAAAAACAATGCATTTCGATCGCATTAGTTGAATCATAGAATACATATCGCGGTATTTGAAGGGTTGTCAAAGAAGACAAACCGTTAACAAAATATTGCCACGATTGTTTAATGTGTTCAGGTACGGGCTCGTCCCAATCAATTTTAGCCATCCACAATTTTTGGATAAGAATTTTAGGAATTATTGTAAGTGCACTTAAAAGGCCAAGGGGATCAAAAATCTTACATGAGTCTGATAAAATAGATCTCTTAGTGGGACAGTCATCCTTCGCAGAATATTTTGTGGGAAAATGAATGACGTCAGATACTGAATTCCAGCCTACTCCTAAGGTGTGTGATGAAGAACTGATAATTAGACTTCCTTGAGGAATAGGGCCTTGGCTATCCTGAGATAGAATTGTAGAATTTGTACGATATTTGCGTATGGTAAAACAACCACTAGATAAAACCTGTTCGACGGACTTTTTAATACTTAATAATTCATTCTCTGAGTCCGACCCTGTCAGTAAATCGTCGACCAGAAAATCGTTTTGTATTATTGTTTTTATTTTACTGTCGACACAATCCTCACCTAACTGCCACAAGCAGCGGGTGCTTAAAAAGCTAGCACTGGAATAGCCATAGGTAACGGTATTTAACCGATATGTTTTTAAGCGTTCCGTCTCATCATCCCGCCATAATAGTAATTGTAAATTACGATCACACTCTTGGACTGAAACATTTCTATAAAATTTTTCAATGTCACCAGTCAAGACGAATTTGTATGTTCGAAACCTTAATAAAATATTAAATAGTGAATCCTGAATATGAGGACCAACCATCTGAAGATCGTTAACCAAGTAGCCAGATGTGGTTGGGGCGCTGCCGTTGAATACAACGCGTATCTTAGTGGATTCGCTTGACGGCTTGAGAACAGCGTGATGAGGCACGTAAAAAGATGGATCTGGAAAATTAATTTTAGACTCAGATAGATGTCCTAGGTTTAAATATTCAATGATAAAATCTTTATAAAGCGATTTAAGCTTAGGGTTATTTTTTAATCTTTTCTCTAAGCATATGAAACGTTTTTTAGCGAACTGAAACGAATTACCTAAACAGTCAGGCTCGGTAATCAAAGGAAGGCGCACACAGAACCGACCATTCTCGTCGCGGTGTGTGTGCGATATAAAATGTTGTTCACATTCAGATTCGATATCTGTGTATTGTCGTGTAGGCTGGGGAATTTGTTCGAGCTGCCAAAATTTAGATAATTCCTCGTGAAGAGTATCGTTAGTAGATAGATGATTACACTGCACGAATGAATTAAAAGAAATATGCCGTGGCATAGATTTCTCATACATAGGGCCTGCCAGTACCCAGCCTAATTTCGTCTTACGAATTATCGGTAAATTATTACCTAACACAATCTGCTCGGATCCAATCAAATGCCAAAAAATATCAGCACCGATCAATATATCGATTGGAGCGGGCTGATTAAACTTGGGATCTGCGAGCTGTATGTTGCGAGGAAAATTAAGCTTAGAAATATCAATATACTTGTGCGGTATATTACTCGTGATAGTAGGTAAAACTAAGCATGACGAATTATGTTTGAACCGCTCATCGTGTTTCGATCGCAGTTGAATTGTGCATCGCTCGGGAATAATTGATAAAGGAATATTACCTAAACCTACTATATTTGTTTTATTGAGCTGAGGAGTCAACTGTAGCTGTTGTTTCAAGCTAGCAGTAATGAGAGATGCTTGACTCCCGCTATCTAGTAGGGCACGAGCGGTTACACTGACGTTAGTGTCGGGATTAAAAACCTCGACGAGTGCCGTAGACAGCAAAATGTGCGTAGTGTTAAATGTCGCCATGCCGGCCATGACTTGAGTGTCTGGCTGCGGTGGCATGTCTACGGGTATATTAGCAGCCTGAGGAATTTCTCTATGCAATAAAGTATTGTGTCGCTTCTTACATTTTAAACAACAACCTAACCTACAGCGATACGCCGAATGGCCCTTGCGTAAACAATTGAGACAAAGGTTTAACTTCACCGCCTCGGATATCCTCTCTTCAACTGACTTGCAACGAAACGACGAGCAATCGTAGATGCGATGCGCGCCGCTACAGAAGATACACGAGACATGGGCACCAGCAGAAGAGACACCAGGAGGGGCTGAAATTTGAAAAGATTTTACGGGAGACTTATGTGATTTGATAAAATCGTTTTTCGGAGTATTATTGATCTTCTCTAATTTATTTCTTTGCACCGATTCCAAAATGTCGGCGCGACCCTTTAAAAATTTATTAAAATCAGTGAGAGAAGGCATATCATCAAAACTGGTTTTAAATTCCTCCCATTTAAAATTAGTGTTAGCATCCAACTTAGCTGAAACCATGTGAATTATTATAGTGTCCCATTTATCCGTGGGCTGTCCCAGTGTATTTAGAGCTCGTAAGTTTTTAGACACGTGATCGACCAGGTATCGTAAACTCTTAGCCGACTCACGACTTATTAGCTGGAGATTGAACAACGAGTTAAGGTGATTATTAATCAGCTGTTTTTTATTGTCGTATCTTTCGCAGAGGAGATGCCAGGCTACGTCATAATTAGACTCTGTTACTTCTAAATTACTTAACACGAGTGAAGCTTCGCCCTCTAAGTACGAGTTCAAATAATGAAATTTATGAATCGCCTTAATTTGATCATTACAATGAATGAGTGACATAAATGTATCTCTAAACTCGAGCCACTTAAAATACGAACCATCAAAATTAGCGATTTTAATCATGGGCAGTTTAAAACTTAAATTATGATTGCAACCAGACACGACCTCCGATTTGACACTAGTAAATTTGTCAGTTGGCTTATCAGATAACCTTTGGGCCGTAGATATTAAACAGAAAAAGTCCTGTTCTACCTCCTCACGAGCATCAATCTCAGACTGCAATGACGTTGGACTCAAACTTTCAATTTGCGTTTGCACTTCGTCAAATTGCGTGAATAAGGAGCGAAACCGGTCCAACCTCAATGCGAGTTCATCCATTTGCTCAGAAGACAAACAATCGCTGTTACATAATTTATCAATATAATTTTTAAATTTAGTCACTCGACCTTTAATTGAGCTTCTAGTGGTAACAAGGGAAGATTTATCTGCCATATTGAGATACAAAATCAAAATAAAGGGATTCAAATGGATAAACAATTAAATATGTAAAATGAATACGTGAATGAGCACGGCTTATGCTCTCCCAGTAGGTATGCGCCGGCGTTGTCGTACGGCAGCTCGATGTGACGTAATTATCGGTAGGCATGCACGTTGCGGATCAGCTGTGCGAACAATAGGTACGTAACCTTGACCGTCGCACTCGCCACTAATCTAGTTTAAAATATTAATTGCATTGATTAATATTAATTACGTACTGAAAATTACTAGGATGGGAGTTAACCTTACTTAATTATTTAATTAGCCCACGAAAATCTAAAAGTAAGCCAGCTTTAATTATTAAAATCAATTGGCAATAGGCTATTTTAATATTTAATTATTGAAAATAGTTGCAATTGTAATAAAATAACTGTTGAAGAACAAAGAAAAATGATAGATGTGCGCATGTAGGTAGATGATTTAGCGAACGCAAAATGAGGTTAAGCGAAATGATTTGCAAAAATTATTTAAGGTGAAGCAGCTTGAACTTGAATTGCTTGCTCACTTGCAAATAATTAATAGAGACTGGCAAACACTAATACAATCAAGAGAAGATAGGAATGCTAGACGGATATTAGCAAGAAAAAAAGGAAAAGGAAAGGTGCACTTCCCTGGCTAAACCTGGCTGCGGTGCGATAGGCTGACCGGCTGGTTTCTGGTTAAACCTGGCTGCGGTGCGATAGGCTGACCGGCTGGCTTGAAGCAGGGACTGGCTGGATCACGTTGCATATATCACGTCGCATATATCACGTCGCATATATCACGTCGGGGTCACCATGTTAACTATCGGGCTTGTAGTATGTAGTAAAAGCGAAACTTTGCAGTAAAACTGAATTTATTTAGAGCACCAATAGTTATTTGTTATTAGAAATAGTATAAAGGTAGGCGCGAAAGACACTGCGCGCAGTAGCGATGAAACATATAGAATGTTCGAGTACTCGTCGCGGCTCGGGGGAGCGGGGCCGGCCGCGAACCCACGACCAAACCGGTTCAGATGGCCGTCGCGGCGATGCCCGCGTCATTCGACGATAGTGCAGCGCAAACAATGTGAACTGCATGCTTTTTTGCCACCGAGGTCGCAGGTTCGATTGCTGCCTGAAGAGATTATATTCTTGTACCGAGTTTCAAATTAAATACCGCAACACCTCTTAGAATCCGACACTTGGCCAGTTTTTTTATTTACAATATATTTGGGAAATGCATTCGTGGAAATCCATGAAATGCATTAGTAGCGTGGCTCATGTTACGCGAACGTAACGGATTTAGTTTTACATTGAGTTGCAGCACAAGTCGTACTATAGTTAAAAATAAACTTAACTTTTACTGGTAGTAGAGTTCAAGTGTAGGAGCTCGAGGGCGTATTCACCACCGCATTACCGATGCGAAACAGTCTGTCATTTTTGCGTGGGGAAATTTGTGTGACAGACATTCACACACAACAAAAATTGTCTATTACTACGAAAGTCACACCTTGACTTTAACAAAATACATAAACAATTTCACGCATACATTTTAACATCTCGGCCCACTTGTACGCCCACTACGGGCTTGTACTTTGACAGAGGGGAAAGCCTGCATATGGCTACTCCCCTGCGGTCTGCCGCGGCCGGTGGCCCGTGTCGCTCTATGGTTGCCAGGCGTCCGGATAAAGCCGGACATTGTTAGGCCTTTTGATTGCGTGTCCGGTCAAAATATACGGTGTCTTGCTTTTGTTAGGGTTTTTACATTTCATAGGTTAACGAGCGAGCGCCGAGCACACCCGAACGCTTCTATCGCGTGTGTCCGGGCTTTTTACCCAAATGTCCGGCTAAACGTAATGGTCCTGATGATGTCCTGTAAAACAGGTTTTTAAAACTTTCTCCTCCAGTCTCCAGTCTCCACAATAAATTACATGACACGACATAATGTTTTGTATTGCAATTCACATAATTTTGTACTGTTAATGTTATTTTTTTTTTCTTTTTTTTTTAAGTTATGGCATCGCTATTACGCATATTGCCAGTGTCAAGTAAAACGATATTTCGTATTTATTTAAGCATCGTAAAAGTTAGTATAATATAGTCATTCTGCCCCTTGAACGTGCACAAAGGACAATACTAAAGATTATGTATTTTAAGTCTTACAGATTCCCCACAGATCAACTTTTTTCTAAATGTCAAATGCTGACCATAAGGCAACATACCGTCTAGTATATGACCCTAATATATTAAATAAACGTCGCGCGCACAAAGTGTGTCGTCTCCCGGTCTTTAAGGGCGCCATTGCTGCACGGCATCATACCGTCATAGGATGCCATCTTTATAATGTAGCTAATGAATACTGTAACATTTATCCTTTGTCAAGATTTTAATGTAAGAAACAAGTGAAAAAATGGCTCATGACCAAATCTTATAGTATGTATGTATGTATCTTCACGCCAGGTCCCTAACGGGGTAGGCAGAATCTTATTGTGATTTTTTTTTTTTTTTTTTTTATGTAATGGAAGTGGCAAACAAGCATGCAGTTCACATTGATGTTAAGTGATGACTGCAGCCTATAGACACCCACACAAAGACCAAGGTCAAAATGCAGATGCGTTACCACTCCTGAGGCCTAAGGGTGTTATGCCTCTGTGCCGGAAATTACAGGGCCGTACATTACCACCTGACCGGAACACGATAGTGCTGAACACTACCATTTAGCGGCAAGTATATTAGGTAATGCGGTGGTGCCTACGCCCGCAAGCTCCGTCACTGGAGCTCTACCACCAGTAAAAACTGCAAATCTAACCAGTGATACTGCAAATCTGCTAAAAACTTTCAGTACTTTAGGTAAATGTTCAATGTACTCTAGGTATCTCTTATGTCCACCCCTTGCGTTCTGTCTCACGTAAACAGGAACACACACACACACACACACACACACACACACACACACACACACACACACACACACACACACACACACACACACACACACACACACACACACACCAGTTGATTTCTAATATGTAATCTCTACCTGCTCTGTTTATTTCTATTACTCTGTTTAGTTATTACTACATATGTAAAATTGTCTTAAATAAGATACACCGACACGGAACCGTAGAAAAGTGAATTAAGTAAGGTTTGAGAGCCCTGGTACCCATAACACAAGTTAAATCTTATTTTGGGTATCAGGTGTTCAACATTAACTTTGTACAAAAAATGTGTTGCTGTAACCACTTGTGTAAAATTCAATTACTTATTAAATATGTCAGTCAAGTGAGTTACAGTCAAGTTATTCGAGTAAAGCGATGGCTACTTTACCAACCATGTGGATAATTGTTTTTTTTATATTATTTCGCATTAACACATGCTTGTGAAATATATTTTATTTTTAAAGAAAAATGGAAAGAAAAATTTGACTTCAGGCGAGGCTCGAACTCGCGACCTACTGGGAATCTAGTCCAGCCGCTCTTCCAATTGAGCTACTGAAGCCCTGCCCGATTTGTCAAATCTTTCCTTCACATCTATTGCATTGCTTTATGGTAGCAGCAGCGCCATCTATTACCAATTATGGCCTGAAGTCAAATTTTTCTTTCCATTTTTCTTTAAAAATAAAATATATTTCACAAGCATGTGTTAATGCGAAATAATATTAAAAAAAACAATTATTAAGGGTAAACGCGACTTCTTTACGATATTCAATAAACTGAAAAGTCTATTATATCGGTTGCCTAACTAGCATAGTTGGTAATAGATGGCGCTGCTGCAACCATAAAGAAATGCAATAGATGTGAAGGAAAGATTTGAGAAATCGGGCAGGGCTTCAGTAGCTCAATTGGAAGAGCGGCTGGACTAGATTCCCAGTAGGTCGCGAGTTCGAGTCTCGCCTGAAGTCAAATTTTTCTTTCCATTTTTCTTTAAAAATAAAACCATGTGGATGGTTGCAGAGGCCCAGGAAGACCAAGACTGATCTACCATGACCAAATAGGTCGAGTTCTGTCTGATGGTGGAATCAAAAGTCTTAGGAATCGGCGTGCATGTATGAAGAGGACGATGAAAGTAGACGAGGCACGAGAGGTTTGTCAGAACCGGGATATCTGGCGCTCTACACTCTCTGCCTACCCCGTTAGGGACCTGGCGTGAAGATACATACATACTTTACCAAAACATTTACAATGAAGTTTTGGAGGCAACCTCAAAGGTCGTGTTTTCGCACTGTTATTCTATTTCACTATACACGGGCACTGTAATAAACCTATATCAAACAAAATGCCACCAACTTTATTCAACATAACTTAAAAATACACCAAGAAAATGAAATAAAATAAGAGCACCATACGCCTCTTTCAAGGTTCCCGCCAAAACTCCTGTTAATGTTATTGTGGAGAGAATAAATACTGTTTTTTTTAATACGTTTATCCGGCTGGCAACCCTACCCTAAAATAACGCATGATGGGAATCGTTGAGGTAGAATTTTGTTTTCAGTAAACGTCTTTCGCCTGAAGAGGTGATGATGATTATCGCTCCGAATTCTGGTAGTTTTAATGGATATACGAGTAAGTACCTAAGCTTAAAAATACTTATAGGTTTTTTGTTGCAATCCGATTCCCAGCGAGTACTGTATGCATAGGAAAATTCTACAAATACGATAGGTACACCTTAATGCGTTGCGCGGATTTTCGTATGCATTTTACGAAAGCATTTTTTGTTCGTTTTCAAATAAGACCTCGATGTTAATGCATGTGATATACCAGTATTTGTTTTTTACAAGTAACAATCTTGATTCATGAAATTATTTGTTTTATGTATACCTATATAATAATATAATAATAATGGCAACCCATTATACGTCCCACTGCTGGGCAAGAGTCTCTCCCCTTTTTGGAGGGAGGCCTGGAGCTTACTCCACCACGCTGCTCCAATGCGGGTTGGTGGAGATACGGGTTATTGGCCAACCCGCTGTCGGATGTTTTAAAACCGCCCATAAGGCCTAGTAGGCCGAGTAGATCGCTTCAACCTATACCTATATGTTACGGCTAATACCCGAAGTACGGCTACACTATCTGGCTAAAACTAGGGCATTTTGCAGCAAGTAATTAAGGTAATGCAATGGTGTCTACCCCTGCGAGCATTGACACTGAAGTTCCACCTGATGATCATGATGTGGTGATCGCTAGGGGGCAGGAGGGGGCAGCTGCCCCTAGAAATAAAACGGAACGTAACTTCACGCCTGTAATCCCCGAAGGGGTAGGCAGAGATAAATTGCAATACATGCAAACACCCACGATTCGCCGGTTACGTTTTGGCCCATGTAACAGGTTGCGAGCCTGTTGCCATCTCCGGGCACATTTCCAAACTCCGAGGCAGTCCGAGGTATTGGGAAACTGCCAGAAAATGGAAAAATCCCAATAGAACCAGAGATAAACGATTTTAAACCGTTATCTCTGATAGCCCCCGACCCGGGAATCGAACCCAGGACCTCCAGTGTAGTAGTAGTGGCCTGCTACCACTAGGCTACGGAGATAGTTAGAAATAAAACAAATTACGCAATTTACAGGCAAGACTGACCTGTGTCTGTACCTATAGGTAGCAACCTAGTCCTAGAACCAACCTGCGCTCCCCTAAAGCCAAACTATCCCCCTCTATATTGTCGGCTGGCGACACCCTTGGTGCTAGGTATTACTGGTGGTAGAGCTCCAGTGACGGAGCTCGCGGGCGTTGGCACTACCGCATTACTTAAGATACTTGCCGCTAAATGGTGGTGTTCAGCACTATCGTGTTCCGGTCAGGTGGCAATGTACGGCCCTGTAATTTCCGGCACAGAGGCATAATACCTTAAGTCTAAGGAGTGGTAACGCATCTGCATTTTGACCTTGGTTTTTGTGTAGGTGTCTATAGGCTGCGGTCATCGCTTAACATCAATGTGAACTGCATGCTTGTTTGCCACTTCCATTACATAAAATATAATCAATAGATTGCAGTATTTACTCATCTGTCAATCATTAAAAATCTGACATGTCTCTAATATTTTTATTTTCGCAATAACACATGCGAGGGAATTTAGAAATTAAAGAAAACATGGCAATAAAAATTTGACTTCGGGCAGGAATCGAACCTGCGACCTCAGGATCTGTCCAGCTGCTTTACCACTAAGCTACCAAAGTAGGTACTTCTGTGGTGGGTAGTGGTAGTCTATAATTAAAATGTCTAGTGGTTTCAACCTTAGATAAGTACAAGAGAACATCAAAAAAATAAAATTATAAATAGGTAGGTATACCTATATCGATATCACCTATGTAACTCATCGGCTGGTACTAGTGTTGCTAAACTATCGATAGTTGCGCTATCGATAGTTGACCTCGAAAAATAGTCGATAGCGCGATAGTACTATCGAAACTATCGACCCCTGACGATAGTATCGATAGTGTTTATAATAATACTATCGATACTATTGATCTTTGGCAATAGTATTGCTTATTTTTAACTATCGATAGTATTGCAGCATGTCGATATTTTCGATAGTCCTATCGATAGTGTGACTGTTTTTTCGAGGTCACGATAGTTCACAATACTATCGATCTTAGACTATTACTATTGCAACAACACTAGCGGGTACCCTCTCCAGTCAGGACATTTAGGTAGTGTTGACTGCGTGTCTTTCCATAAGCCGACCTGTTATTCGTGTCTATGGGCATTTGTAGGTGAGTACTTGAGTGGATGATGAAATAAAGCACATGGTTTGGCAGAAGATGAAGAAAGAGCCGTATAGTACATAATATACATATTGCCAAAAATCCGCCCATTCGATTACGCCGGCAGAGAAGAACGGGCAAGAAACTCTTACGACCGAGGATACAATTACCGGGATACAAATGTTCATTGCACAATGTAAATCTCTTCTGACAATCAATTCAGTACTACGCGAATCGTTACTATATCTCGTTTTCCACTATTACAAACTGTACAACTTGAAACTAGATTATTATTTCGAGTTACAGAATTATATCAAGGAACTGACGCGGACGGCGCCTTCTCATTTTCCAATTCTCAAGTTCAAGTGTCATTGATGACACTTATCAATCAAGCTACTGGGTATGTTTAGTACTTTGATTAGGACTTTCTATAATCATTGGTTAAGTCAGCTCAGTACGTTTGTGTTCTCTATCCTCGACAAATGAATAAATAAATAAATAAATAAAACTTAATTAATCTCTCCAGACACGAGAAAAATATGACAATTGAAATTCAATTGTGTCTCGCCGCCGGTGGCCGTACGATCCTTGAAGGATTAATAAGTTTTATTTGCTGTTTAAGCTCAAATTAAGGGATAAACTTGGTTTAAAGTATAGAAATTAATTACACCCTTAAAGAGTAATTTTACCTGTGGCTTGCTTTACATGATACAAGGCAAATATGTAAGTGTAGAGGTTCACCACCTCAACAAAAAATCAAATCGGCCCACAAACCAGAGAAATCACGTAATATACACAATAAAAAAACATACAGGCGAATTGAGAACCTCCTCCTTTTTAAAGTCAGTTCAAAATTAAAACTAAATCCTAACTACAAACTTAATAAAAAAAAATACTCAGGATGATTACTTATGCTCCCTGGTACATAACAAATCAACGGTTACACCGCGAACTTGGAATAAGAACAGTCAAAGATTAAATTAAATACTTGGCGACATCATTAGACCGAATGAGTTGTCATCCAAATAAACTAGCTGCACATTTAATGAGTAATTCAATATTTAAAAAACTAAAAAGAAAGTGCCCTCTAGATGTACTAAGAGGAACAAACAATAATGTATAATATACTTAATAAGGGCATACGTCGCTGGACTGATGGCCCTCCATGACAATTACAAAATTTCATAACCATGTGCTGAATGTCCCATACAAAACAAATTGCAATAAAGATACAGATCTCAAAATAAAAATTTAAAAAAAAATCGTGTACAATTCACACATATAAAAGGGAAACTGTCAGAAACTCAAACTTTGTACCTACTATGCATGCACACACAAACACTGTATAATTCTGCCTATCTCGTTTTCTCCTGTGTTAAATAATGAATTTATATTATGTCTGTTTCTTTTTTGTTTCATCGACTTTCAAATCACACTGTGATCAAAATTATAGGTTTAATTCATTCTTAGTAAGAAGAAAGAAAGAAACATTTATTCAGCAACAACAGCCCATTGAGACAAACAAAAAATATATATATATATAAAAAAAGAACATTATACACAAGACAAAAAAAAATAAATAAACAACAGTCACATAAATCAAATTAACAAAGTATGTCTCATGGCTGGCCTGAAAGGGTTCCCAGATCAGCTTCACGTCAAGCAGATATGATCTACTTGACGCTGGTTTTCATCTGGGACCCTGTGCTCCAAGGATGTCACTCCACTAGTAAATGAATTTTTGAAGAAACAAACTCGATCCTACGGTGTGATAATGTCAACAATATATTGAATATTAATATTTTTCTATTAAAATTTTACTGGTGGTAGAGTTCTAGTGACGAAGCTCGCTGTGTTAGTCTATAGGCTGCAGTCATCACTTAACATCAATGTGAACAGCATGCTTGTTTGCCACTTTCAAAACATTTTAAAAAATAGAAGAAGAATAAGAAGAAGGAAATTTTGCCTGTAATTTAAGACGCAATGCAAATTATTATTGAAAAATTAACAAAAAACAAAATTTAAAAAAGATCCAGACGAATTGAGAACCTTCTCCTTTTTCGAAGTCCGTTAAAAATGAAGTTCTTTAGTTTTGTTGAACATATATTTTTTCATACATTTCATTGAATGGTTCCTATGCAATCCCATTCAAAGCAAGCACACTTAGAAAGAGCATAATGTGCATAATAACTGGTGTAACCCAATACACAAAACCAGTTCTATTCAAGTTTTGAAACTGGATCTGTTCTCTGTCATGAATAAAACAGTAATTTTATATGCCATGACCATACTAGGTTGATTTGCGTGCAATTATTTATATTTTTATTAATAAGTGAAAAGCTACTTCAGTAGTGTAGTGGTAGTAGGCCACTACTACTACGCTGGAGGTCCTGGGTTCGATTCCCGGGTCGGGGGCTATCAGAGATAAAGGTTTAAAATCCCTTATCTCTGGTTCTATTGGATTTTTTCCATTTTATTGGAAGTTTCCCAGTACCTTGGACTTTGGTAATATGCCCGGAGATGGCAACAGGTTCACCACCTGTTATATGGGCCAAAACGTAACTGGCGAGTCGTGGGTGTTTGCATGTATGCTTGAATGCATACATTTACCTCTGCCTACCCCTTCGGGGATTACAGGCGTGAAGTTATGTACAACTTCTTTATTTCATGAATTACTAGTGGTTCACACTGGCTTTCACCATGGATGCAATGAAAACAATATAGGTAGCCTATGTAACTGCAGCTTTCTAATAATGAAAGAACTTTTGAAATGGATCAAATAGTTCTTGAGTGAAAACTAAATTAAATGTTTCCTCTATAAAATATAAGTATAGATGAAATTCTACTTCCTTAATAATATGAATTTATAAAGCTCTAAGTTTGATTGGATAAGAATCTCATGCCTTATCTAATATGTTTTTTTTTTTTATTTTATGGCATCGCTTGTTTTTATTTAATGTGTTATTATTGTCCTCAGAAATAAGTAGATAATAAAGACCTACTTAATTAGGTTTAAAAAAACAAAATTTTAACTGAGATAATGATGCCTAAAACTGTAAGTATGACATTTTCATTGACATTTTATCAACAATACGGATCATTTTCATAAAGTTAAGAACGTTATTTTTTTAGAATCACGATTTAAAAGACATATGAGTAGTAGGTGGTAAAACTCTAAACTCTTAACATCATACAACATAGCTATGATTATATTTTTTGCATATTATATTTTTTTTGTGTTCACTTTAACATGTTGCAACTTTATTGGAAACAACTGGCTGAATCGAAAATTACAAATTAAAAAAATAAGATTCGAAGTTCGATTCGATTTTTCAATTGTTTCCACGGTGTCAATAGAATGCGTAGTTTGTAGATTGTGTTAGACTTTGTTTCACAGTTAATTAATTGTAAATGAAGCAAATAAAACGATTTGTTTACTAACCTTTGTGGGCCGTGAAGAACTCGAAATCACAACTAAACTCAAGGTATGCTGATATCACCATCACTTAATAGATATAAAAACATAGTCGCACTGCAGTAAACATGATTTTAGTCGAAAGCACGTTAGTTGCCTGCATTTGGGCCACAAAAATCGTGCCGGCAGCAGTATTGAACCGATCCTTTATGAAACCATGGGGAAAATATGCATTTTTTATTATCTATCGATTCCCAACTTGCCACTCGCTAGCATGAAACTATACGTAACGGGATGTCGAGAACGAGTTCCGCGGCTATATTACAAACAACACCTTCGTAATTTCATTAATAACACCTAAAAATCGATTTCACAATTCAAATAGAAGACTACGGTGGTGAGTTAAATTCATTATTTTATGGACTTGAACGATATAAAAATGATTAGCGCACTATAATATATTGTACACGCGCCACGGTAGCGGCTACACGACGGATTTTGTGATATTATTATCCAAACGAGCAATTTTCCGTGTCATTTTTATTTGATTCAATGGTTGCAAACAAAAGAGGCGATATGCACACAACCCGACGCGTCGCTCGTTCGGGATGACACTAAAATTCACTAAATTTTAGGTAGATGTCGCGGCATTCGCGGCCATGTTGGAAAATGGCGAACGAAGTGAAACGTCAAAATAATACAAACAATATTTAACTGTGTAGTCACAAAGTATAAGTCTCAAATTGATTTGTGGATATGATATGTTAAAAAACTATTCGATCGTATAATACGACCAAATCGGAATGCTACAGTTAGTGGAGCATTTGATGGGAATGCATGTTCTATTTGTACGTTCGTATTGGAAAGGATATCTTTTAGTCTCTTTTTCTTCAATGCGCTTTCGAACAAATATTTAATTTATTGTACGCTTGCGCGGCTATTTGGTATTTACTATTTAGTTTGTTTGATGAACAAATAAAAACCATAAGACATGTTGAATACGGTATAGGAACGGTTTAAGAAGTTAACTTCAATAATTTAAGAAAAGCTAATTAAGTACATAGGTATTAAAAGTTCAATTGGAAATTACATATTGTAAGTTTATTTTGTATGTATCTTCACGCCAGGTCCCTAACCGGGTAGGCAGAGAGTGTAGAGCGCCAGATATCCCGGTCCTGACAAACCTCTCGTGCCTCGTTTACCTTCATCATTCTCTTCATACATGCACGCCGATTCCTAAGACTAGACCCCACCATCAGACAGAACTCGACCTATTTGATCATGGTAGGTCAGTCTAGGTCTTCCTGGGCCTCTGCAACCATCCACATTCGCATTGTGTATCTGTTTAGTTATTCGCTCATTCAACATTCTTTCTATATGCCCGAACCATCGAATCATGCGTTTTTTCATGTTTACACCGATACTGTCATTTACACAAAGCCTCTTTCTTACATCTTCATTACGAACGCGATCGGTGAGGGTTACACCGCAGATCTTGCGCAAAGATCTCATCTCGACCGCGTTTAACTTACTTTCATGCTCTTTCCTGCATACCCAGCTCTCGCTTCCATATAAAAGCGTTGGAGTAAGTACAGCATTATGTACGGCTAGTCGAGCCCGCTGGCTGAGATGTTTCGATTCTAGCAGCTTATCCAACGCTCCATTCACGCAATTCCCTGCAAGCACTTTTCTTTCTATGTCAGTGGTGTACCTACCATCCTTACTAAAAGCACATCCAAGATATACAATTTCATCCACCTGTTCTAACACTGCATCATCTACTACTACCCTTGCATTTTGTTCTCTGTTCATCTTTTTCAAATACTAGTACTTTAGTTTTGTTCACATTCAATTGTAAGCCTTTCTCCATACAATCCTCTTTCATGACTGTGACTAGTGCTTGTAGCCCAGATGGTGTAGAGCTAACAGTTACCGCATCATTTGCGTAAAGCAGACAGTTCACCACTAAGTCACCCACCCATACGCACTCCCACGTCCATCAACTTCACCCTCTGGAGGCATTTGTCCAGATATATGACAAACAGCCTAGATGAAAGCACGCAACCCAGTCTGACACCGATGTTAACATCAAACCGCAGAAAACCTTCTGGCTCACAGCCAGATGCTTCTTTACGATGTTGCGGAGGGAGAAAACCTGATCCATACATCCTCTTCCAGTTCTGAAACCACCCTGTGCATCCCACAACAACCCGTCGTACCTACTTAAAACAAGCGAAATAAGCAATCGAAGTAAGTCTTAATAAGTTAAATTAGGAGGTAAGTAGGTATTTAATTACAAAATTATCACCACCATCATCATTTCAGCCAAAAGGGAGCATTCGATCAAGTATAACGTAACGCAATTTGGGGGCAGGGGGGTCTTGTTAAACGTTACTTTACGATTCGAACAACGTTTTATCAGTATTATTAACATTGTTTTTTTTATTTTATTTTAAACGTAACTTCACGCCTGTAATCCCCGAAGGGGTAGGCAGAGGTAAATGCATGCATTTAATCATACATGCAAACACCCACTACTCGCCGGTTACGTTTTGGCCCATGTAACAGGTGGCGAACCTGTTGCCATCTCCGGGCACATTACCAAACTCCGGGGTACTGGGAAACTTCCAGAAAATGGAAAAATCCCAATAGAAGCAGAGATAAAGGATTTTAGACCGTTATCTCTAATATCCCCCGACCCGGGACTCGAACCCAGGACCTCCAGCGTAATAGTAGTGGCCTGCTACCACTACGCTACTGAGGCAGTTAATTTTATTTTAATTAAGAAAATAACATTAGGAATTAAAAACGTTTACAGATACAATGCTCATTTGGGTGTTACGTAATACGTAACGTTAATTGAGAGGCGATGGAGGGATACATAACAACGTTACGGGGTACGTGGAGTTGAGGGGAAGGGAGGGTCAAAAACCCTCAAGAATTACGTAATTTTTTTTTCTGGTTTCGGTGTCCATCTTTGTTTCATTTTTATCATTACTGTACGCACACGTAGACCCCGATCGAATCTCTCCCATAGACCCCAGGGGATCCACTTGGACCACTTTGGGAATCACTAGCTTAGGGCATCAAGTAGGTATTCTTATTCCGAAACTCATTAGTTATTCATGATTTATTTCTTTATTGCACCTTCATTACGCTAGTAAGTAAATACCTATAATGTAAAACTCTTCCGCTACTAACTGAGTGACCGACAGACAACGCACAACCAGATCTACTTGTAGAAATTCGTAAATAAAAGTATGTATCAATCAAGCTCATGCAAGTCGTAACATGTGGTCTCCCATTCCCAAAACCGTTTGTGACTGAAGATGAAAACCTTCTCAAACCAATCAATAGGGGCGGTCCGCCATCTTTCCAGAAGTCTTTTTTTTCCATACATTGATTTACGTTTACTTTGCAGCCTTACAGAGCAAGTAGCATTGCACCCTTTTAATAAATTTACTGTTATATGACCGATTTTGTTGTAGAGTCCCGACAGGTGTTTCGCTGTGCCACAGGGCTCCGCGGAGCACACTTTGAGGACCACTGTCCCAAGCAATTGCTTAATTTTCTTGTGGGCTTATCCGGTACTGTTACATAAGCTGTATATCCGTTAGCATTATGAAAAAAAAAAACTGGTTGCCTGTAAAGTCGGTTTTACGGGCGAAGATTTTACGTGACAACGTCTTTTTCTCGGTAGAAAGGCATTCGCCGGTCCGGCAGGCCTCTCTCTCGTTCGGTGACTCATCGTTACGTTACCGGGCGTTACACTTTTTCATGAGTGACTCCGAGCCGCAACCTAATTTAAGACGTTGTCACGTCAAAAAACAAAAGTTAGCTTTATGAACAAGAAAAAAAATCAAACTAGACAAAAAATAAACTTGAAAGAAAACTTTAGTTAAGCTCAAGTAAATTGTAACTAGCGAATCTCATGTTCCAAACAGGGCCGATTGTAACGGTTTTTATGGGCAATTACTCAACAAAGCGGAATAAAATCGCCTCAGACTTTTCTTTAATCGCAAAAATGGAAAATGTACAAAGTGGCTAACAAAGAGTATGAGGATAGCCTGCGGCGTCAACTGTACTTTGTAAAAATTAAATATAACCCCTTAGTCGAAAGCTGTCTGCCGCTTTGATAGCTTATCTTGTCTGTAAATTTTATAAGTTTATTTTATTTTTAAAGAAAAATGGAAAGAAAAAATTGACTTCAAGCGAGACTCGAACTCGCGACCTACTGGGAATCTAGTCCAGCCGCTCTTCCAATTGAGCTACTGAAGCCCTGCCCGATTTGTCAAATCCTTCCTTCACATCTATTGCATTGCTTTATGGTAGCAGCAGCGCCATCTATTACCAACCATGCTAGTTAGGCAACCGATATAATAGACTTTTCAGTTTATTGAATATCGTAAAGAAGTCGCTTTTACCCTTAATAATTGTTTTATATTATTTCGCCTGAAGTCAATTTTTTCTTTCCATTTTTCTTTAAAAATAAAATATATTTCACAAGCATGTGTTAATGCGAAATAATATAAAACAATTTTATTAGTTTGTGTGGTGGTGTATATAAATTCATCATAAGGATATGGAAGCATTTATAACGTTTTATACATGATACTGTACTGGTGGTATAGTTCTAAGTGTAAGAGCTCGATGGCGTAGGCACCACCGCATTACCCAATCGTGCCTAATCTGTCTGCCGCTAAATGGTCGTATTTTATAAAAAATATTTTTTTTATGTTATGTATGTGGCAAACAATCATGCAGTTCACATTGATGTTAAGTGATGACTGCAGCCTATAGACACTTACACAAAGACCAAGGTCAAAATGCAGATGTACCACTCCTGAGGCCTAAGGTGTTATGCCTCTGTACCGGAAATTACGGCGCCGTACATTACCACCTGACCGGAACACGATAGTGTTGAATACTACCATTTAGCGGCAAGTATATTTGGTAATGCGGTGGTGCCTACCCCCGCGAGCTCCGTCACTGGAGCTCTACCACCTGTATTGTCATTAGATGGTAATGTATGGCCTCGTAATAACTATCACAGAGACATGACACCTTAGGTCTCAAGGGTGGCAAGGTGGCAACGCATCTGCATTTTGCCCTCTAGTTTTTATGTAGATAACTATAGGCTGCAGTCATCACTTAACATCAATGTGAGCTGCATGCTTGTTTGCTTCTTTCCTTACATAAAAAAAAAGTTGGGAACCCTGATAGGCGGTTGCACCCGTGCTGCCGCTTGTAATTTTACCATAGCTCTTTCAGACATTAAATTTTACTAAGATCAATTATTATTACAGGTACTTGTCAGATTTTTTTATAAATATGTGATTTTATTTACGAAAAAGTTACTCAATAGTTGTACAACTTACCGTTATTTTCAAAAGGACATAGGTATGAAACCTAGCAAACAAGCATGCAGCTCACTTTGATGTTAAGTGATGACTGCAGACTATAGACATCTCAGGATCGTGGGTCTCACTTCTATCTACGCACGATTGTGAGGTCATACTTAGTTGGTGATGGTTTAGATTAACAGTAATTCAAACTTGGTAAAGCGGCTGGACTGGTTATCCTGAGGTCGCAGGTTCGTTTCCTGCCTGAAGTCAAATTTTTCTTCCTCATTTTTAGGTATTTTTTTCATTACATTATTATCAGTAAAATAATTCCTTTGAAAACTTTACAATAGATACGGAACCCTGCATTGCGCGTGGCCCGACATGCACCTAGCCGGTTTTAATTCATTTCATTTGCGAGGTCGCAAATGACAGTGAAAGTACTCATAGCGCCATCTATTTTGCGGTTCATGTAAACCGTTTGTAAATGCTAACACAGTCTAACTATAAGCAGAGAATATGTAATAATACTACGTATAGATTGGACACTTCGACGTCCCGCCCGATTTGCCCGCATCACTCAACCCCTTCCCCTCTTATGGGCGACGGTTGGTATTTTGTACGTGCTACGCACACAGGTGCGCGTGTAAATACACGTCACTGATTGATGTCTGTGTAATAGAAACCATATTAAGCGTTTGGATGGAATTTTGGCGGAGTGTCCGAGGTGTGCTATAGGTTTCCAAACATTGAACAACTTCACTGAAAGTTCTCAAATCCCATCAAAGATAGAGCTAGTCATCGTAAATACTATAGTTTTCTTTTAATGTATTAGGTGGCGCTTGGAACGCGGATGTCAAATAGTGATGCGGCCCTGTAATTTCCGGCACAAAGGCATAACAACTTAGGCCTCAGGAGTGGTAACGCATCTGCATTTTGACCTTGGTCTTCGTGTGGGTGTCTATAGGCTGCAGTCATCACTTAACATCAATGTGAACTGCATCCTTCTTTACCACTTCCGTTACATAAAAAATGACGATATTTACTATAGATTTTTGGAATCACAATAATAAAATATTAGTCAAATGACCTATTCCCGTAAGCAACGCCATGTAGTGACAAGAAGCTGTTATGAGTTTTGTCTATTCCTCGCTAGATGTCGTTACTAGCGTAAATCGTGCGTTTTCTGAGATAAATATGCAAATTCAAATTGCCTCTGAATCTTTTCGTAATAACATGATATAAAAAAAAAGTTTTATCCGTGGTATAATAGTTTAAATAATATAGGTATCTATACATTAAATATACGTACGTAAAAAAAACTGGTTGCATGTAAAGTCGGTTTTACGGGAGAAGATTTTACGTGACAACGTCTTTTTCTCGGTAGAAAGGCATTCGCCGGTCCAGCAGGCCTCTCTCTCGTTCGGTGACTCATCGTTACGTAACCGGGCGTTACACTTTTTCATGAGTGACTCCGAGCCGCAACCTAATTTAAGACGTTGTCACGTCAAAAAACGTAACTTCATGCATGCCAAACACCCACGATTCGCCGGTTACGTTTTGGCCCATGTAACAGATATCTCCGGGCACGTTGCCAAACTTCGAGGTACTGGGAAATTTCCAGAAAATGG
This sequence comes from Macrosoma leucophasiata, assembly GCA_036365455.1. Taxonomy (NCBI): domain Eukaryota; kingdom Metazoa; phylum Arthropoda; class Insecta; order Lepidoptera; family Hedylidae; genus Macrosoma; species Macrosoma leucophasiata. The sequence goes on along the minus strand of JAWQUS010000022.1, from coordinate 3,860,097 downwards.
AAAAATCCCAATAGAACCAGAGATAAAGGACTTCACACCAATATCTTTGCAAACCCCCTACCCGGGAATCGAACCCAGGACCTCAGCGTAGTAGTAGTGGCCTGCTACCACCAGCCTACAGAGGCAGAGGCATTAAATATTTAAATGATATTTTTCCAAAAAACTAGATACTAGTAGGGGTCGAACGTAAAAATTGCTTTGCAGCATAACTCGATGAAATAGTTCTGCAGTGGGATCCTAAATGGTACAGCTCACAACATGCAACTTGGGTCAGATGAATAATATCAAATACCTTTAAATAAAACGCGTCCTAAATAATTTATTTATTTAAAATGTATAACAAAACAACTAATTTATTTGTAAATAAATTAATTAAATTAGCCTTTAATACCCAAAAAGAAAAAAACATTGTTTACAATTGCAAAGTTTCTTACGTAATCGCTTAAAATGAACATACAATTTAATTAAGCTCGTATTATGCATTTATTTTTTGATGATTTTTAAACAAACATGTAATATTGATCTGAGTCAGGCAAAGAGCAACACCGGAGGGAAGTAGCCATATGCAGGCTTTCCCCTCTGTCAAAGAACAAGCCCAAATGGGCCTATACCTATCGCCTAGATGTTTAAATGTGTGCGTGAAATGGTTTCTGTATTTTGTTAAAGTCAAGGTGTTATAATAATAATAATAATAACTACCGGAGATTTATCCTGAAAGATGGAACGGTCGACATATGTCGGGCATGCCACCGACCGGGTGAATCTATCAGGCATATTGTGTCCGGCTGTTCAAGTCTTGCCAACGGCGAATATTTGCACAGACACAACCAAGTAGCCAGGATTATCCACCAGCAACTTGCCTTGCGATACGGTCTTGTGGCCATGGAGGTGCCATACTACAGGTATGTGCCCGACCCAGTTCTCGAGAACGACCATGCCACAATGTATTGGGACCGGTCTATTATCACTGACAGAACTATTGTAGCCAATAAGCCTGATATAGTGGTAATAGACCGCTCGGAGCGCCGCGCAATGATCATCGATATCACCGTCCCTCATGATGGGAATCTCGTGAAGGCCGAAAAAGACAAGGAAATCAAATATCTTGATCTGGCTCACGAGATTGTCGCCATGTGGGATGTGGATTCGGCCATCATTGTGCCGATAGTCGTCACGGTCAACGGATTGATAGCAAAGAGCCTCGACCAACATCTCAAGAGGCTCAAGTTAGGAAGTTGGATCAAGGGTCTGATACAGAAGGCGGCACTTCTCGGCACAGCACGTATAGTGAGGAGGTTCCTGTCTCTGTGACCCTAACCACTGACAGCTTGGACCCTGTTCCCGCTGCCGGCGGCGCACTATTTTTTATTTTTTTATATATATTTGTTCTTTTTTTATTTTTTTCAACTTAGGGGGCGTCCATAAATTACGTGAGGTGTTTTGTTTTCGTTTTTCTGTCCCTCCCTCCCCCCTGGTGAGATGTCGTGAGATTTTATTCAACCCCCTCCCCCGTCCCCCAAACTCGCGTGAGATTTTTCAAAATGTAAGTATGTAAACGCGTTGGATTTTTATTGAAAACTTTATTTTATTTACAACTAGTTAAGACAAGAAATTAATATTGCTGATAGCTATAAGTGTGAAAAAGATTAAACATTAGAGTACTTAAATCTAAACTATTGCGATTAAAAAAAAATATCTACTCCAATTCAGCCCGCGCGAAAATAATACCTAAGTATATTTCTTTGTTTCAATCAGAAAAAAAATTGCGTGATATTTGCCGAGACCCCTTCTTTCCCCAATGTAAGATTAGACGAGATTTGTCTCGACCCCCTCCCCCCCTTAAACATCTCACGTAATTTATGGACGCCCCCTTATATATGTAAAAAAATACTAAATAAGATAAAGAATAAATGAGTGAAATAATAATAATAATTAATGGCAACCCATTATACGTCCCACTGCTGGGCACGAGTCTCTCCCCTTTTTGGGGGAGGCCTGGAGCTTACTCCACCACGCTGCTCCAATGCGGATTGGTGGAGGTGGGTGGGTTAGTGGCCAACCCGCTGTCGGATGTTTTCAAACCGCCCATAAGGCCTCCGACAAGGTTTAACGACTGCTATCTATCGATAGCAACCGGGACCGACGGCTTAACGTGCCCTCCGAAGCACGGAAACGCGCATTTAATTTGCCACTAGCGGTCACCCATCACGCTACCCGACCGCGCCCGAAGTGCTTAACCGAGCAGATCGCTTACGATCTACACCAGTCGCTGGGCCATGCGCGCTTCAAGGTGTTAGTTTCGTAGTAATAGACGATTCTTGTAGTGTGCGTGTGTGTCGCACGCATTTCCCCCCGCAACAAAATGACAGACTGTTTTGCATCGGTAATACACGCTATGGCTACTCCCCTCCAGTCCGCCGCGACCAGTGGGCCGCGTTGCTCTATGGTGTTAGGTATGAAAAACTTGCTTCTATTTAGGTACTATAGGAGACCAGGGTAATGGGAGCCTACTAAGGGCAAATTATCGTAAAAACCACATTTGTTAACCTTCTTGTATTTTTTTGTTATGTATTCTTACCTTGATTAGTTAAGATTTTTTTAAACATTGTTGTAATCAATTAAAATAATAGTGATTAGGGGTAATATCGGTTTTTTTAAAAAAAGTCAGTGGCTCCAATTTTTTTTTATGTAGTGGTAGTGGTAAACAAGCATGTTAACGGCTTTTACGCTGCTTATTAATACGAAATATCGTTTTACTTGACACTGGCAATATGCGTAATAGCGATGCCATTACATACAAAAAAAATAAATACAAAAATAAGAGTTCGGGTGACCATACCTAATCCTACCATTAACTACAACACAAGTAAAACAAGAAAAAAAAAGAAAATATTTTTTGTGCAAAATTTCTTGCTAGGTACTGTACTGAGACGTTAGTTTTACAAAAATCTTACAATAAGTCAAGTCAAGCCCGACACGGGCATAGAGCAACACGGGCCACCGGCCGCGGCGTACCGGAGGGGAGTAGCCATATGCAGGCTTTCCCCTCTGTCAGAGTACAAGCACAAGTGGGCCTATGCTTCTCGCCTAGATGTTTAAATACCTATCGTGGCATTATTTATGTATTTTGTTAAAGTTAAGATTTAAATTTTGTATTAGTAGTCGATTTTTATAGTGTGTGTGTGTGTGTCACACGGTCACATAATACAGAAATCCTTAATTTCCCGTCAATGCACGTCACTTTTTAGCGACTTTTTGCTGGAGTAAACAAGTTCAGGTTAAGGCAGCCAACTTTCTGAAAATAGCATGCGGGACTTTTTGTGGATAGATAGGGTATGGTGAATGCGAAGTATGAAGTTATGTCAGTATACGTAACAAAATTACATAAAAACCTACATAGGTTTATAAGTCATTTATTTTTCACATAGTATTTATCACAAGAGATACACTTTTTTAAAAGAATGCAAAATGGAACGAAGCGATCACATACACACACAAGCAAACAATTTTCAATTGAATTCACACAATGCGTGTTGCGTGTTGATACCTATACGTAGATGCTCCGTTGTTGTTTGCATGCGTGTGTGGGTGTAGTGTAGTGTATGTTTTATGTATGTGTGTGACTGTGTGGTTAAGTAGTAGCTTGAAAAAAAATAGGCATGGTACATCAATGCATCGAATGCGGGACATGCGGGATGCATCCAATGTTTTGCGGGACTAGCAATACGGGACGGTTGGCCGCCTTAGTTTAGGTCGGTAATAATACTCATACTTATACAAAAAAAAGTTAATATATTGTCAGGTGCGCGCGTTAAAATCTCCTTAATTTTGTAATTTTGCGGTACAATTCAGTTTCTTTTAATTAATATGCCCCACGATTCACCAGAAACTTTGTATATTGCTTTTATAAGCGATACAAGACGAAATGACAAACTATAGTAATATTGCCGTTCAAGTATTACGTAAGCAGATTTATTACAATTATTTACCCCCCCATCCCCCTTGTCAGCAAAAGTAAGCAAAGCTCTTACCCCCTCCCCCCATGCTTACGTAAACATTTTTCAATTAATGTATTGTTTTTTTATCGTTTTATTTTTTTATATGTCTTTTTCTATGTGAATTTTTGGGTATTTTTTACGTAACCCTCAGCGCGCGGTAGTTCCTCTACTCGGTTCTAAAGCGAGTGCCTAAACGTATGCATTATTTGCGGGAATCCCCGAAAAAGCGTTTCGTTTTCAAGCAAAGACAATGTGAGGGTTGCCATTCGTGTAAAAAAGTAAATAACTACCGATGACGTAATCATCATCTAGACTCCCCTACCCCCTATGTCATCCAAAATAAGCAGAGAAAAGACCCCCCGCCCCCCCATAGTGCTCACGTAATACTTGAACGGCCCCATAGCCAAAGCAATAACGTTAGCCAGATGAGCCCCAAGGCCATCTTTTATCGTGGAGTAGGTTTGATCTCGCTATAATATAAAGTTTCAGAACCTACATCAGAATTATTTGAATAAATTTCATTATACATTTGGCTGTCCGCATCAGGGCTACAATTTATGTATTTATCGTCTTTGTATAATTCATTTTTTAAATTAATATAACTTGATTTCATGATACTGCTATCCCCTTTAGAAATCGTGTTGGTATATTTTGAGGAATGTGGAGCTGTTTTTTCTATATTTCTACGGTGCAAATTACTCGAAGATGGTGCTGTATTCCCGTAAATTGGTTTATTATAAATAGTACCGCCTTGTCGTTGACTCTTCGGTACAGGGATGGCATATTGTGGGTTATAGGGGTCGCAATATATGTCCGAACCTGATGCATCCGATGGAGTACAGTAATTAAAATCATCAGATCCCTGTGCTCTCAATTCCTCCCTGCTACTATTGAAGTGTACTCTTGATAGACTATCCTGAAATTAAATAGTGTTAGGTACAATAAATATTTTCAAATTCAAATTTTTTTTTTATTTTTTTTTTTATGTCTGAAGATTGACAGACAAGCAAACGGGCCACCTGATGGAAAGTGGTCACCGTTGCCTATGAACATTTGCAACACCAGGGGAGTTGCCAACGCGCTGCCAGCCCTGAAGGACTCTTTTGACGCCATTTTTGAAGAACCCCATATTGTAGCACCTAGGGAACACCTCAGAGGGAAGTTCGTTCCACAATTTACACGTTCTGGGCAGGAACGAACGTGAAAACCGCACCGTTGAGCACTGCCAGGTGTCCAGTCGGTGTGGGTGGAACTTCTCTCTTCGGCGGGTAGTACGGTGTAGGAAAAGAGACGGTGGCACCATGTCAAACAGTTCCGCAGAGCACTCACCATTGTAGAGACGGTACAACACGCACAGACTCCCAATGTCTCTGCGCAGGCTCAGATGTTCGAGCCTGTCGGTAAGTCCTGGATCGTTAACAATACGAACGGCGCGTTTTTGTAGGGAGTCAAGTGGACCAAGCTGGTATTTGGGGGCTCCCGCCCACAAATGAGAGCAGTATTCCAGATGGGGCCGTACTTGGGCCTTATAAAGCTGTAGTAGCTGCCCCGATGTGAAATACTGCCTCGCTTTGTTAAGCACCCCCAACTTTTTGGATGCCAACTTGGTCTTACACTCAATGTGACTCCCGAATTGCACTTCGTTCGATATGTCAACGCCCAGGATACCGATACTCTTATCAACGGCGAGCGGAATGCCCTGGAACTGTGGTGCTACAATGAATGGGGTTTTTTTTGCGGTGAACGCGCAGACTTGTGTCTTCGAGGGGTTAAATTGTACTAAATTAAGTCGACCCCAATCCGAGACCCGCTCCAGAGAGTGCTCGATTTCAGACACAAGTCTAGTCCTGCTTTCCTCGATAAGTGTCCGAGAGGCATTTGCACGGCTAGTGTAGTGTGCATCTCCCGTACTATCATCAGCATAGCAATGAAAATTGGAGTTTTGCTCCAATATTTCATTGATATGCAGAAGAAAAAGCGTGGGAGATAACACAGAGCCTTGCGGCACACCAGCGTTGATAGGTAGTCTGTCTGAGCGCTGACCGTCAACTAAGACTTGTATATAACGCTCAGACAGAAAGCTGGCTGTCCAGTTGCATAGCCTCTCGGGAAGACCGTAGGATGGAAGTTTCGCGAGGAGTGCCCTGTGCCAGACCCGGTCAAAGGCCTTAGCAATGTCCAGGCTTACAGCCAATGCCTCCCCACTCTTGTCCAAGGCGTGGGACCAATGGTGCGTGAGATATACTAGAAGATCACCAGCAGATCTGCCATGACGAAATCCATATTGGCGGTCACTGATCAGCTGATGATCCTCTAGATACTGCAGCAGTTGAGTATTGATCACACGCTCCATGACTTTACAGAGTAGGGAGGTTATTGCTATGGGCCTATAATTGGCCGGGTCACTGCGATCCCCTTTTTTGGGTATCGGGTGCACGAGGGCGGTCTTCCACGCAGACGGTACGGTTCTTTGATCGTAGGAAAGCGAGAACAGGCGCGTCAGAACGGGGGTCAGCTCGGGAGCGCACATCCTCAACACCACCGCAGGGACGGAGTCCGGCCCACTCGACTTCTTGACGTCAAGGGATAAAAGAGCTCGCCTGACGTTCTTCTGAGTGAATTTGACGTCAGGCATAGAGCTTTCACAGCGCGGGATGGTAGGCGCTGTGATACCCATGTCGTCAAGAGTCGAGTTTGAGGCAAAGAGGCTGCCCAGAAGGTCAGCTTTCTCTTTTGCCGTGTGGGCCAGGCTATCGTCAATTTTACGCAGTGGTGGGAAAGATGACCGACAAAAATTCCCTTCGATAGCTTTGGCAAGAGACCAATAGGCACGGCTCCCGGGAGGGTGCCTCATTAGTTTCCTGCCAACTCTACCGATGTGCTTCGATTTCGCTTTGGCCATGCGCCGCTTAGTGGACCTGGATGCAGCGTTGAGTGCTCTCTTAAGGCCGGAGGCATTAGGATCCTTACAAGCGTGAGCCGCAGTCCAGGTTCTGTAAGCCTCCTGCTTGTGACTAGAAGCCACAGCACAGGACTTATCGAACCAGGGCTGGTACTGTCCGCCAATGGATACCACAGAGTACGGAATGTAACATTCCATTCCCTGGTGTATCACATCGGTTACAGCATCGGCACACGTGCTCGGATCTTCCGACGAGAAACAAAGCTGCCTCCATGGGTAGGACGTCAGGAACTCCCTCAGTCCATCCCAGTCTGCCGACCTGTAATGCCACACTTGTCGAGTTGCCGAGGGCCGCAGCGGCGCTCGAACCGACAATGAGGTTTTTGTGCGTACCAGACAGTGGTCCGAGGATCCTAAGGGAGCCTCGACCACCACCTGATAGTTGGCAGGATGTGAGGTCAGCAGAAGATCCAGCAAAGAGGCAGTGTGACCCTCGACATCTGGTATCCGGGTAAACCCGGTTACAACTTGTGAGAGTCCATTAGCCAACGCGAAATCGTGTGCAGATCTTCCAGCGAAGTCCGTGATCCGGGAACTCAACCACTCCGTATGGTGTGCGTTAAAGTCACCAAGAATCACCAACTCCGCAGAAGGATACTGCACAAGCACTGTGTCGACCACCTGTTGGATGTGCTCGAATAAGCGGGCTGTCTCCCCGTCTCCGCTATAGGACCTGTACACGCACGCGTATATTCGGGTAGATCCACCGTAATCCACGCGTGCCCACAATAGCGACAGGTCCTTGTCTTCAAAATGGTCAAGACGGCGACAACAGACATCCTCTCGGACATACAGACATACCCCGGCGCGGCGAACGAAAGTGTTCTCCAGAGTATAGCCGGGGTAAGTAAGGTACGATGTGTCAAGTGGAGAGGATATTTGTGTCTCCGTCAGAAAGAGTAGGGCCGGCTTAGCCGTTTCAAGGTGGTGGTGAACGGCGTTAAGGTTGGTATGTAAACCCCTGATGTTGCACATGTCCACAGTAAATGTGGGAGGGGCGTCCGCTGCGTTTCTACTTTTTTTCTTTTTTTTGACCATTTTTTATATTTAACTTCCTAACAGCGTCGGATAAGGGAAAGAATGATGTGCACCGTATCGACCGCCCGCGGGGCAAAGTTGCAGGTGCATCAGACCATCTGCACACAGAGGTGGTGCAATTTGCTGGTCCGGGGGACGGAAGGACCCCCGATCCCCCCCGTGCACAGGCGCCGGGCCCACTCCGGTCTCTTACTCCGGCACGACGACTGCACACGGGACTTAACACCGGTTGGCGGGACAGCCTCCCAGGCCAGAGTTTAATAGAGAGGCCTGGGTTCGGGTCCCCTACTGACCGGCGGGCGGCAGCGGACCGTTACCGTTTCATCGGCTCTCCCTGGCCCCCGGGCCAACATGTTGCGCCCCTGAGCGCAAGATGTCCTTACACATACCGGCCCCGGGGGCGGACAATACGGTGCACATCAAGGATAGGAACGAGGAAGAGGATAGGGGGAGGGGAGGGGGGGGGGACTGGCTCTCAGGCTCGGAAGCCGGAACACGCCCGAAGACGTTTGGCGGCAGATTACGACCTGAGGGTGGTAGCTAGCCAGGCAGGACCCAAGGGACCTTACCACCAAGCAGGACACTAGGAGGGATTACGCTGGTAGTGCCGACCCAGCAACCATGTGGAACCAGTCGCCAGAGCCTTGTTTGCTGGTCGGCAGGGTGCACCACGTGCAGGTAAGGTTGGCTGCGGCACCAGGATGGTAAGGCGCCACTTACACCCCTAAAATTATTTATTGCGTTATGTCATATGGGTACATAGGTGGTTTTGTACAATGAAACCCTGTTAGAGCATAGCAACATAAGAGGAGAAACATAAGTAATACGGGGAAAGATAAATATTATCATTTATTTAGATTAGAAATTTATATCATTTGAAGGTTTCGCTCAAATAATCCTCAATATTACAATAACATTTATCGATGAGTAATTATCTGATATTTTTAATGAATGTGTTGTAGTTTGTTTCTTTTTTTAATGGTGTTGGTAATTTATTATATATTTTTATGCTCATAACAAAAGGACTTGACGAATTTTCGACACTAATGGCCGAATACTGAAACGTCACTCAATTTTAGTATACGCTCAAATGTGCGCTATGCGGACGTCCATTAATCACATGATGTTTTTCAGCGTCATTTGGACCCTCTCCTCCCATCTTGGTGATACGTGGTGCCGTTTTAGATTAACCCCCCCCACCTAAGATCACATGTATTTTCTGAAATAAAATAGGTACCTAGGTACCTATTATATAGATTTTTATTTCATAAAATTTTAGCGGTAAATAAGGGGCAAATAATAAATAGGCATCGGGAATAAAAATCGCATAAATTAAATATACTAAGCATGTAGGTATATGACGTGAAATGATTGATTACCGAGACGAGAGTTTCTCAAATTGTTTCCGATTTCACCGATACACCAATTTTCGGTTTCGAAATTGGGCACTCAAAGAAGAAATAAATACACATAATATCTCCATACACTCCCCCCTCCCCTTGTGATGTTTCGTGATTTTTTCCTGAACCTCCCCCTTTCGAGCCTCACGTGATTACTGGACGACCCCTATCTCTATCGTTTGAAAGTGTTTTACAAAGACAGAAGACTTTTAAGTCCCACTTAGATTTAAGTAAAAAAAAAAAATAAAAAAGCAAAGAAAAAGGGTTAAAAATCTAAAAAAAAAAGGAAAAAAAAGTGGATATGGCCTCCCTCAGCTAGTTTTCCATGCGTGCCAGCATCCCGTTAACGACCACGCCCCCGACGCTTCGGGGGCAGATAGGCCCGGGGAATGAGGAAATCCTCGACCCCCGAACCATCCCCCCCTCTGTTACGCTTCACGTGCTGAGGGAGGGATGATGATTTGTCAGTCAGATTTAAGTGACGTTTGAGTATTTGGCCGTAAGGGCCGTAGCTCACTAGGACGCCATGGCGACGACGTCGGCTACGTATCCACATATCAATAATCCAAAGAAATCATTATAACATTATAACAATACTTCAACATACTTCATACTAATATTATAAATGCGAAAGTGTGTGTTTGTTTGTTCGTTTGTTACTCCTTCACGCAAAAACTGCTGAACCGATTTTCATGAAATTTGGCACACACATAGGTAACTTGGATTAACACATAGAATTGGTGAATGACAAAGAATGACTGATATACATTTTACATTAGCATATTATAGGTATTTAGTTTTATCTTAGTGATATTCTTGACTTTACATATATTTTTTATCTTGTTTGACATGTATATCAATTGTTATTCACTTTAATTTATTTTGTTTATTTTTGACGTGTCATAAGAGTTGCCTGTCACCCTAAATGAATAAATGAGTTTCCGATTCTGATTCAGATTTTTTATCCCGAAAAAATGTTCCTGTGGGATGTCATGGGATGATTTGTTGAGTTTTCACAGGTTACCCGAAAAGCGACCTACACGCGGTCAGAGCCGCGGGCAACAGCTAGTAACGATATAATTATTAATTTACAAGCTGATCCGGCAAACTTCGTACTGCCTCATAATGAAATAATGTGTCAAAGGTTTGATAGATACGGACTATTTGTATGGGAAAATGTAATTGTGTTTTCTACTATTCCCCTTCAATTTCTTAATATTTTCCTACCTTTTAAACCTTCTCTAGACTTCAAATTTCATGACATTCACATTCAAAACCAAAATTAGCCAAATCGGTCCAGCCGTTCTCGAGTTTTAGCGAGACTAACGAACAGCAATTGATTTTTATATTATACTAGCTGTGCCCGCGACTTCGTCCGCGTGAGAATTTACGATTGTTCAGTAGTATCTACCCAGACGAAGTCGTGGGCGCAGCTAGTATAAAAGTAGCCTAAGTTACTCCTTATAACATAAGCTATCTGCTAGTGAAAGTCCCGTCAAAATCGGTCCAGCCGTTCCCAAGATTAGCGGGAACAAACAAACAGACAGACAGACAGACAAGAATTGTAAAAAATGTTGTTTTGGTATATTAAGTAGTAAAGCGTATGTATGTATACACGGTACATATACCGTGTATACATACATACGCTTTTAGTAAAAAGCGGTTATTTTTATATTACAAACAGACACTCCAATTTTATTTATTTGTGTAGATATATATTTATGGATATGAATGATGTACCTGATTCTTGAGAGCCTTGCGTTTGTAATAAACGACGCATAAAATGGCGGCAATAACAACAGTGATGGCGATAACGATAGCTGCCCATATTGCAACCGTCAATGATCCTTCTGGAAGGGCTGAAATGGAAAAAAATATGTATTACCACTAGCGTCACCCATCACACACCCGACCGCGCTTGTATCGCTTAAATGAGTAGATCGCTCACTATCTACCACCAGCCGCGGGGCCATTCGCGCTTCAATATTTTTTAACATCAGTGGCGAATCCTGGTGTTTATAATTGGGGTGGCTCTAATTTGGGGTATATATTTACGCGTTCGGCACCGACCGAACGCGACTACATATTTGCGAGTTGCGTTCGTGATAGAAGACCGCAGCACTCGTAAAATGCAATTATATATTGCACCTAGGTCTAAGTAATTAGGTTGTTAAAATAAAATATATCATACTATAAATTGTCTTATGAATATATGATTATTTACATTTTAATGCTTAAAAATTATGGTATGGCGACGCCATACGCGCCATCTTAGAGAAATCGCCACTGTTTAACACAGTGATTCCTAAAGTGGTCTATGGCGACCCCTGGGGGTCTATGACAATCTGAAAGGGGTCTGCGTCAGCGAAAAAAAAATTGGGGATCCATGAAATGAAAATGGGAGCCCACGATGATGGATCTCAACACATACACTGATAGTACCAATTTACTTACATCATACCAGTGATTCCCAAAGTGGTCCATGGGAGACTCGATGGGGGTCTACGTAGGCGTGAATAAAAATTGGAAATATGGGAATGTGATATAAATTTAGCAAGGACGGGGGTCCACAGAAACCAGAATAAAAAGACGTGTGGCACTCGGGGACTGCCGCGGTAAAGCTATTGCATTAACATAATTATCTAAAATTATGCAAAACAAAATGAAACAATAATTTTCTATTAATATTACCACTTTTTAAATATTGAATGGAAAAACAAACAATAAAAAAAATGAACAAAAACAATCTTGGCAGCGGTGGGATTCGAACCCACGCCTCCGAAGAGACTGATGCCTTAAACCAGCGCCTAGACCGCTCGGTCACGCTACCCACGAGGTCGGACGGCGAAATCATACATGACTTTCTTTAAATAAGTTTAAAATTTGTAATCCGGGGCGTCCGGTTTTTTCGTTACGGAATTTCTGAATTCGGTCTCCGCGCTCAAGGCTCGCGATAGAAGCTATGCAATAGCTAAAAATTGTAAAGGGTCTACAAGAAAATATAGTTTGGGAACCTCTGGTTTAACATGTACCTTTTGAATCTTTGTGGGCGCCTGTCTGCCCAGTCTCGTGACTGTCTTTCGATTTGCTTTGGGTTTCAGTTGTTCCAATATCCGGTGTACTGTCTGATCTGGTCACCGGAGGTGAAGGTGTCGTCAAAGGTGGGTTATAAAATAATTTAATGATTTTTTCAGCAATTGGTGTTTCATCAATAAGTTTACAGGCAAGTATTGAATTATTCATGTTTCCGGTTAATTCGAATGAATATTTTATGGATTCTTTTGATGTACTCTTCACTTCGGTATTACCTAAAATGAAATCGATAATTAGATAAAGATATGATAAAACATATTTATTTCTGGTGGTAGAGCTCCAGTGACGGAGCTCGCGGGCGTAGGCACCACCGCATTACCTAATATACTTGCCGCTAAATGGTAGTGTTCAGCACTATCGTGTTCCGGTTAGGTAGTAATGTATGGCCCTGTAATTCCCGGCACAGAGGCATAACACCTTAAGCCTCAGGAGTGGTAACGACTCTGCATTTTGACCTTGGTCTTTGTGTGGGTGTTTATAGGCTGCAGTCATCATTTAACATCAATGTGAACTGCATGCTTGTTTGCCACTACTATTACATTTAAAAAATTACAGGAATAGGTGTGAGGTTCCAACATCTGGTACCTGGGTGAACCCAGGTTACCCAAGTACACTGCTCCGTGGTCGGTGATGGCGTGAAGATATGCTTACTAGCTGACCCGGCAAACTTCGTATTGCCTCAGAATGAAATAATGTGTCAAAAGTTTGATAGATACGGACTCTTTGTATGGGAAAATGAAATTGTGGTTTTTACTGTTTCCCTTCAATTTCTTCATATTTTCTTACTTTTTAAACCTTCCCTGGACTTCCAAAAATCATTTATAACCAAAATTAACCAAATCTGTCTAGCCGTTCTCGAGTTTTAGCGAGACTAACGAACAGCAATTGATTTTTATATATATAGATGTACAACGGTACATACTATATTTTGGGTTACCATAGCAGTAAGATGAAACGAATGATGAATGTAGAACAAGCACGGGAGATTCGCCAGCCGTGCCTAAGCCGGGATATCTGGCGCTTCACACTCTCTGCCTACATACAATACATACATACATACCAAAGCATGGTCTCGAGTTCATGTCTAGCCTCTAGGTAGTATTTACTTACCTTGGAACCATTTTAATACAGGGTACACATTTATACTGTTCGATTTATTTACGCTGCATTCTAATTCTAGGGTCTCATCTTGTGTGTATTCATATGATGAATTCATTGGTAATGAACTGTTATTCTTAATTCTTAATACGTGTATTCCATTTGAGTTACGAGCGACGATTTTTCGTGACTGTTTTTCCCCTAGAAATAATTAAGAAACAATAAAATTTTCAGTGATTTAAGAACAGATATACCTACCTATCTAATTGTTTTACATCAAAATGAGGTTAGAACAAACCGGTTAAGTGCGTGTCGGGACACGCGCAGTGTAGGGTTCCGTAATTACAGAGTAAGAGATGTAATGAAAAAAATAAATAAATATTTTCTACGGACTTGTTCGAAATTTTCGAGTAAAATACATTTGGTCGACTATTACTCGCAAACTTGTAAGGCCAACTTAAGTGTGATAGTTTTCCTTTTAATTTCGTTATATGTAGCTACTATTGCCGTAACGTTTAAATTTCTAACAATAACCGTTTAGTCTGTAGGGGGGGGACACATTTGAATCTAACGAAAATTTGCACTTTAAAGCTTAATAAGTCACGTGCAGTTAACTAAATTGCAAAATGATGTTCGGACTCCCATAATATTTTTAAAAGACCTATACAACGATACCTTACACTATATGGAACTATGGACTATGGAAATCGAAAATTAAAAAAAATGTCCTCGCGTTACAGGTAGGGGAGGTTACCCTAAATATTTTTTTTTCATGTTTTTATTCTATCACTTTTTCGGCGTAATTAAGGTCTATGCGTGCCAAATTTCAAGTCTCTAGTACTAATAGTTTTTGCGCTAAGCCGCGGATGGACTGACAGACAGACAGACAGACGGACATGGCGAAACTATAAGGGTTCCTTGTTTACTACGGAACCCTAAAAAACAAAATGCCGGTTTCGTTTTTAAATAGGTTGTTAAGGACAAGTTCTCAAAATCCAGTTTATTTTATTTAGTAGAGGTTAAGGAACGCTGGAAAAGCTGTTTATAACTCATAATTCTGGTTCGCTGGAAAATATTGTAGCGTTTACTACATTAAGGCGCCATCTAGTGGAACGCAGACGAAACCTCACAGTACTTGTCTAGTACGGTAGATGGCGTGCAATCGAATTACATCGCAGATACGAAGATTTCTCAAAAGTTGGCATATATACAACTTTCCAGCGTCAAGTTTTGGGCCGAGGCATTTAGACCTTGGTCTTTGTGTGGGTGTCTATAGGCTGCAGTCATCTCTTAACATCAATGTGTACTGCATGCTTGTTTGCCACCTCCATGACATAAAAAAGTAGTTATGTACCTACTTAATATAAAGAAATAAAAATATTAATATATTTTTGTGGGACTGCACCGCACCAAGCTCTGCTTTTAAATTTAAATGTTTCATAAATAAAAAAAACAACTTACACTTTGGCTTGAACATTATTCTTATATTGCTGTTGAAATTTTCTTTACCGTGTAATGCTTGGCACGATACGTTAAAGAAAACTGCGTTCTTCATTGTGGCTACAAAGCCAGCAGTTCGGTTATATTCCCAATGATATTGACCTGTATTTGGAAAAGACGAAACAACGTTTAAAAGGCGATTACACGGCACGGTTTTCAAGGTCCGGCAGAAAGGGTCGGCGTGGCCTCGCGCCGGGTTGCCGCTTATTACACTATCCTGACCTTTGCTACCGTACCTTGAATACCGCGCCGTGTAATAAATCCTTTAAGGTGCTCACAAGTGTTTTTATTGAATACAAAAAGGAACTTGCAGTTACTTAATAAAAAATTGACAGAAACATTGTGTCACAGACCAATAACCAACATTGTGTCACACATCTTTATTTTTTTCATATCGTAAAATATTTATAATCACCAATTTTCGCGGGCGTAGGCACCACCGCATTACCTAATATACTTGCCGCTTAATGGTAGTGTTCAGCACTATCGTGTTCCGGTCAGGTGGTAATGTACGGCTCTGTAATTTCCGGCACAGAGGCATAACATCTAATGCCTCAGGAGTGGCAGCGCATCTGCATTTTGACCTCTGGTCATTGTGTGGGTGTCTATAGGCAGCAGTCATCACTTAACATCAATGTGAACTGCACGCTTGTTTGCCACTTTTATTACATAAAAAAAAGAACAAAATATTATTAGACATTTTTTTATTAGTCAAAGTTCATAAAATGAGCTTCACCAAGCCAAACTTCTTTTTGTCAATTTTATTGACGCATAAATAATCGTTTATGTACTTATTTGATAACAGTTTATGGAGACCATCCCACCATTATAGGCGTGCGCGTTCGTCGGGCATGTGAGCGACACGGGCGCACCGCGAGCGCGCTGCGGAAGCGTCGCGTGTTTCCAGCGTGTGACGCGTGAAACACGCGACGCAGAGCTGCAAGAGCGCGCGGCGAGAACGCGAGCGACGCGACGCTCACCTTGGCGCTTTTTTAACTCCCTGACTGACCGAAATAGTTGCGGGTTGTGGGGATAGTGAGCCAAGGGATAAGAGCTAATCTTCCTGTCTGGCCGAAACATTTGCGGATTGCGGGGATAGTGGGCGAAGGGATAAGAACGCGACTCGAGTGCTCGCAATGGCCCCACTGGCACACACACACGTCGCAGGGCAGCAGGCTCGCGCTTCTCGCATGCCCGTCGAACGCGCACTCCTAATATGGGGTCCGCCTAGAGTAGTAAAGTAAACAAAGTATGCACTTACGTTCTATTGAGGGTTCAATAGTGCAGCTCACCGAGTAAAAACCAGAGTCATCTGCTTCATACATAAAGGTAATCTTTTCATTTTCATTGTAATAATATTCGCCTGACGATGAATTTAAGGGCAATGTTATACCATTGATTCGTGCCCGTAGATGCTGTTCGCTTTCTGAAATTTTTTTGAATAAGTTTAATAGGTACCTTAGCTATGAGGCATGACGTTGAGGTAAGTCTATCTATCAGCTAGTATATCTAATACTAGCTGATCCGATGAAGTCCGTTCCACCTTAACATTAAATAACATTATGCTACACTATTCTAATCGTAGCGTAGTGAAGCATTGTACCTAATTATTAATTAGTTTCTAACAAATGAACGGCTTGACTAATGTTTTAGTTAATTTTTTTATTGTATTTTTTTTTTGAGATGAATAGATATATTTTCAACAAAAAAAAAAAAAAAGAAAACAAAAATCATCCTGATATAAAATAAACGGTGTAACTAACACCACTTTGGGCTAATGGCCTTATTACACAACACTGTATTCAGGGTCCGATAGCAAGTATCAGGGTAGGGTAATAACATTTAGGGAGTTAGGGCCTTAATTAGGGCGACCGGAGCAGACCGGTCAGCCTAACGCCCTGGCTACACACAGTACAAATATGAACAGTATGGAAACTAGGTTTCAACTTTTTGTACGTAGTTTCCATAATGTTTAATTTGTATTGTGACTGAGTTAGGGCCCTGTCGACCGGATAGTTTAATAGACGGCAACTCGGCACGGGGCCACGCCCACCCTTTCTGCCGGACCCTGAATACCGTGTCTTGTAGTAACCTTTTTATTAGTTTTGTATACAACGTGTAATGTAATAAACGATTCTGAACAAACTACTTTCATGATGTGCCTGAAAGTAGTTTGTTCAGAATTGATAACGGAATCGATTTCAGGCATCTTTTACTAAAAGTAATTTTTTGTCCCAGAATTAGTGACAATTTATTTTGGCGAAAAGTCAGTACAAACGAAAATGATACTTACGTCTATCCGAAATAAAATACCTATCAACAGCTTCAAAAGAACTCCTTGAGTGAGATGTGCATTTTATTAAATACTAGCGGCGCCGGCTTCGCGCGGGTGCAATTAGATAGATCTCTATAAGCTACAGTATTCAATGTGAACTGTATGCTTGTTTGTCACTTCATAACATAAAAACACTGGAATTTCTCACTTACCAAAACCATCGCAGTAAAAAATGCTCCTATCGTTTGGTATTGTTGGACCTGTAAAGTAAACGCTCTTTCAATTTAGACGTTTCGCGTCGGACCGCTGCAGTGCCAAAGCCGCACGACGTCGGTACAGACCTACCACAGTACATAGATGAACAGTGTGGAAACTACGTACAAATCTTTGAAACCTCACACTCACACAAACATGCGCATGGACGAGGCCTCGGTTCTCGCGGTGCTACAGTACTGAGTCACTCGCTACATCGAGCGTCTATCCGCATGTTTGTGTTAGTGTCCTGTTTCGAACGTTTTGTACCTAGTTTCCATACTGTTCATATGTATAAGGTTGGGGAAAAAGTTTCTTCGCATTTTTTAAGATAATTCAAAACATTTTTTAATATAGTTTATTTAAATTTAACTAAAGTATGTATGTACCATTTTGTTTGATAAACTTTTGCAATCTTGTAGGTAGGGACATGATCCCATTGCTATAAAAATTTTGGGACTTCTCATCAAAATACCGCGACAAGTGGATTTGGCAGTCCTCTCGTGATGTTAACCTAACATTGCATAAAGAATTCTGAAGAGACCGAAACAGGTGGAAATCTGAAGGTGCAAGGTCAGGACTATACGGCGGATGCATTAACACCTCCCAGCCAAACTCTCTTAATTTTTGCTGAGTGGCTATAGATGTGTGAGGTCTAGCGTTATCATGATAAAACACCACACCCCTTCTGTTGATCAATTCCGGCCGCTTTCTCTCAACTTCTTGCTTTAATCTCATCAGTTGTTCGCAGTAGAGTTCAGAATCGATAGTCATGCCTGGTGGTAATAGCTCATAATGAATAATGCCCTTCCGATCCCACCACACACACAACATCACCTTATTGCGAGTTAACCCGGGTTTCGCCTCAGTCTGTGAAGCCTGACACCGGCCTTTGACCACGACCTTTTTCGCACGTTCTTGTCGTACGTGATCCACTTTTCATCACCAGTTATCAGCTTCTTCAAAAATGATTCGGTTTCATTACGTCGTAATAAAGAATCACAAATGAGTACACGGTTCATTAGGTTTCTTTCAGTGAGCTCGTGAGGTACCCAAATATCGAGCTTTTTTTGTACCCAGTTTTTTTCAAATGCGCCAAAACTGTTTTGTGATCAATTCTCAGTTCTTCAGCTACGTCGTAACTACTGATATGTCGATCTTGCTCCACTTTTTCAAAAATGGCATCCATTTTATCCGTAATAGGGCGACCAGAGCGAGGTGCATCTGTGACATCAAAATTTCCGGATTGAAAACGCTTAAACCAAATTTGTGCTACTCTCACAGACACTGCACTAGGTCCATAAACATCGCAAATTTTTTTCGAGGCTGCGTTGCATTTTTACCTTTTTTGTAGTAAAATTTTAAATTGTATCGAATTTCTTCATTAGATTCACTCATCTTGACAGTACGAAAAACAAATAAAAATCACACATTTGCCTAATTTGAATTTGGAATTATGTTCTTTAAAATTTTACCTTTCAATGATACCAAAACCAGCCAGATACAAATACTACAGCCAAAGAGATTTTATTACAAGTTCATACATACTATAATGCGAAGACTTTTTCCCAAACTGGGCCCCCCCCCGCCACGACAAGGCGGAACTCCCCGGGGGGGTCCGAACCTCGACCTTAATTCAACCTTACTCAAGGGAAGTGGTATTCAATAACGTCAACTCGACATTCTTCTCCGTTTGAGGTTAAACTCCAAGATACCTCACGACCTACCTTGAAGTTTCGTAGAGTATTTACATTTCACAGTTTTTCGTGTCGAAACTGTGGAAATATAATGAAATAGGTACCATATTTTTCTATAAAAATAGATTCTCAAGACTTTTTGAATGATCTATATGATAATCCATCGTACGAGTTACTGTCAAAATACGACTAAGAAATGGATTTCGAGGCGTCCTCATAGAGTGTCCTCAGCCGAGTGTGAGACAAGGAATGTTTCGAGTAACGTCTTAGAATATGGGTGTTAGATTTCAAATACAGTGAAAAATGGTATGTTTTTAGGTTTTCGCAAGCTGCCACTCATTGAAATAAAACTAGTTTTCGTATTTATCACCTGTATTAAACTAAAATGATTATTTGAAATCTCTCTCATTATGTTATTGTAAAAAATTTAATAAAATAAAACATTTTTTCTTTTTGTGATGGAAGTGGCAGACAAGCATGCAGCTCACATTGATGTTAAGTGATGACAGCAGCCTATAGACACCCACACAAAGACCAAGATCAAAATGCAGATGCGTTACCACTCCTGAAGCCTAAGGTGTTATGCCTCTGTGCCGGAAATTACATGGCCGTACATTACCACCTGATCGGAACACGATAGTGCTAAACACTACCATTTAGCGGCAAGTATATTAGGTAATGCGGTGGTGCCTACGCCCGCGAGCTCCGTCACCGGAGCTCTACCACCAGTCAAAACTATAGTATTATACAGCTTAAATAAGGTAGTACCTAATATCTTTGTGATTTTAATAAACTGGAAAGTTTGTTAAAGGTACTTACATGTAGCAGTGACCGGGGTCGCTTAAAACTTTGTGTTATTATTAACAATCCAATAAAAGAAAACAACTCCGTATACCTATAATAATAACAATGGCAACCCTTGATACATCTCAATGCTGGGCACGAATCTCTCCCCTTTTTGGGGGAGGCCTGGAGCTTACTCCACACGCTGCTCCAATGCGGGTTGGTGGAGATTCGGGTTAGTGGCCAACCCGCTGTCGGATGCTTTTTAACCGCCCATAAAACCCCCGACAAGATTTTACGACTGCTATCTATCGATAGTAACCGGGACCGACTGCTTAACGTGCCCTCCGAAGCATGGAAACGCGCATTTCAATGCCACTATCGGTTACCCATCACACACCCGACCACGCCCGTATAGAACCTTAACCGAGTAGATCGCTTGCGATCTACACCAGCCGCGGGACTATGCGCGCATTAACAATTCGTATACTTAGTCGAATTTAGACCAAAAGAAGAGTACAGTACTTACAGTTTGTACACTGAAATATGATCATGTTCTTCTTTATCAGCATTTCGTTATCATCATTCATCAATTTTGTAAGATGACAGGAAAGCGTGGCATTGTGATATGTTTCAGTAAGTTTAATATTGTAATATATTGTTCTTGCATTATGGGACGGACAAACGAAGGCTAAAAAAGATTTTTTTTATGAAACAAAAGTTGGCAAACAAGCGTATAGTGCTAATAGTAGAGCAGCCCAGGATACTATTTTTGTATTTCTTCAAACGCGTCAGACTAACATATGGGAGATACCTTGCACCCTGTTGGTTACCTCCACAGAATCTAAAGTTTGTATAAAGAGACTCGCCCGAAGGGTAGCCCTTAAAAAAATGAAAAGATCGCTACGATCTTCCCCATCTTCCGAATCGTCTGAATTTTGGAAAGAAGCATTGTTAGGGCACACATTTTATACCCTCTGAGAATACATGACAATTAGGAGCGTTGTCAAATTTTTATTTCGTCAAAATCGGGAAAATAGAAGTTATGAACAATTGAAGGTTACGCGAAAAGCGACATGTATACACGCGAGCGGAGTCGCGGCCAACAGCAAGTTTTCAATAATAATAATTTCAATGTATTCGCGTAGCCTATCTTTTTTTTTTTATGTAATGGAAGTGGCATACAAGCATGCAGTTCACATTGATGTTAAGTGAAGACTGCAGCCTATAGGCACTTACACAAAGACCAAGGTCAAACTGCAGATGCATTACCACTTCTGAGGCCTAAGATGTTATGCCTCTGTGCCGGAAATTACAGGGCCGTACATTACAACCTGACCGGAACACGATAGTGCTGAACACTACCATTTAGAGGCGAGCTCCGTCTCTGAAGCTCTACCACCAATAAGTCTGGTGTCTCCACTCAGCCTGTCTGTGCCTGTATTAACTATTGATGCAGTCGGAGAGTTACCAAATGCAACCCAATATAGTGGTAGAGTAGATCAAAAATCTTGAAACAGCCCTACTTGTCGGACCCATGTCCCGGCGTAAGCCACGATATGTACCTATTGATAAAACTGTGCTTACGTCTCCCTCCCTTCCAATTCAAATGCGTTTTTTCATTTCCTGACACATTTTTTGAACAACTTATGATAATAACTTCATTATTTTCAAATTTATAAATGGAACTGTTTTCGTTCTTCCTTTGCAATTTATTCGAGTCATGAGTAACTTCCTTTATGATAAGACTTTGTCCTGCTGCGAAGTTTGTGTTGCCTGGTGAAAAGATAAAATTGCAATATAAGTTTATTATTTTAAAAAAAAACGAAACCGTGTAGTGTCGTGGGACACAGGATAGGGACAAAGTTCCTTATTGGACTTATTACACGGCACGGTATTTAGGGTACGATAGCAAGGGTCAGGGTAGTGAAATAACATTTAGGGAGTAAGGGCCCTAATTAGGGCGACCGGAGCGGCCCGGTCAGCCTTACTGGCCTTATTACACGGCACGGTATTCAGGGTACGATAGCAAGGGTCAGGGTAGTGTAATAACATTTAGGGAGTTAGGGCCCTAATTGGGGCGACCGGAGCAGCCCGGTCAGCCTTAACTACACACAGTACAAATATGAACAGTATGGAAACTACGTACAATATTGTCATATCCACAGATTTCTGTTCTGTGGTAATATTGGATAGTGTAATAAGCAGCAACCCGGCGCGAAGCCACGCCCACCCTTTCTGCCGAACCCCGAATACCGTGTCGTGTAATAGCTTTTTATTATAAAAAAAGGAATTCAAAAATTATAAAAATAATAAAAAATAACAAAAATAAACTATAAAACTTTAGGATGCTGAGATTTGAACCTGAGCCGGTATCGTACTCCATGTTATGCCATTTATCTGTTTCATGCCGGGACGAATATAAGGTACCTACTTACCTATATAATTTTTGCAATAATAATCTTCGATTGGTTTCAAATGGTTTCGAAGTTACAAAGGTCTTTTCCCGGCTAAGGTACCCCTCCGCATCGTGCCATAAGGAACTACGTTCCAAAATTTTTTTTAATGTAATGGAAGTGGCAAACAAGCATGCAGTTCACATTGATATTAAGTGATGACTGCAGCCTAAAGACACCCACACAAAGACCTAGATCAAAATCCAGATGCGTTACCACTCCTGAAGCTGAAGGTATTATGCCTCTGTGCCGGAAATTACAGGGCCGTACATTACCACCTGATCGGAACACGATACTGCTGAACACTACCATTTAGCGGCAAGTAAATTAGGTAATGCGGTGGTGCCTACGCCCGCGAGCTCTGTCACTGGAGCTCTACCACCAGTAAAATTATGATTATACTCGATTTTCTTATCGAGGTGTTTAAAGAGTGTGCATTATTCTTGTTACATGTTGTATATCTTTCGACTGAAGTGAGTGAAAAAAGATAGTGGTGAACACTACCATTTGTGCGTGTGTGTGTCACACAAATTCCGCCCGCAAAAAATGACAGACTGTTTTGCATCGATAATAAGGATAGGCCGGTGGCCCGTGTTGCTCTATGCTTTTATCCCACAATATAACAATCGTGGGGGCGCTGGTGCTGCGTTATTGCATTTACCACCATTATTTTTAATAGGGCTATTAGAATGGTTTGCCCGCCATGGATCGGTTGACTGTCTGCACACTAGAGGTATTCTCCAAGATGCCTATGAGCTGCAATATTAATTTACCACTTTTTCACCTGTGGTAGAGCTCTTGCGTTGGAGTTCAATGGCGTAGGTCCCACTGCATTAGGTACCCAATTTATCCGCCGCCTAATCGTAGTATTCAGCTCAGTAAATTCCGATTACATCCGAGGTCACCAAACTACTTTCCTCGTTAACCACTTGGTCGTATTTGTGGGAGTACCTTTCTGAGGTTCTACAGTGTCGTATTAAGACTTTTTTATACTCTTGTAATCTATACCTGTGTGCCCCGTGCCCTTTATATTTTCCTTGCCAAGCAAAACTTCGTTTTCCGGAAAACGAAGCATAGGCAGGCCCCCCACAAGATGGACCGACGACTTGGTGAAGGTCGCGAGCAATCGCTTTATAAGGGCGGCCCAGGACCGTTATGTATGTTAATTCTTATCAGATAAGGGACTGAACAATGTGGCCACTTTATAAGATTAGTCATAAAAAGCTAACTCCAGACGGATAATATAATAATTATAATAATGGTAACCCTTGATACGTCCCACTGCTGGGCACGAGTCTCTCCCCTTCTGGGGGGAGGCCTGGAGCCTACTCCACCACGCTGCTCCAATGCGGGTTGGTGGAGATACGGGTTAGTAGCCAACCCGCTGTCGGATGTTTTCAAACTGCCCATAAGGCCTCCGACAAGGTTTAACGACTGCTATCTATCGATAGCAATCGGGACCGACGGCTTAACGAGCCCTCCGAAGCACGGAAACGCGCATTTTAATTTGCCACTAGCGGTCACCCATCACATATTCGACCGCGCCCGTAACTAGATCGCTTCCGATCTACACCAGTCGCGGGGCCATGCGCGCTTCGCAGACGGATATTTAGCAAGAATATAAGCACAATTCCACTTACCAATTAACAACAACAATAGATTACACGTAAGTATTGAAGACAACATCATTTAAAACCAATTTAACTTACACTAAATCATTACACATACAATAGCTGTTGAATGTTGGAACAGGATAAAATTTATCGAGTTATTTATAAATTATTTGTATGACAAAGATATTTGTAAAGCTGCGTTCACATTTAAAATTGTATATTTGAATATTGTTTTTTATGTGATGAAGGTGGCAAATAAACACGCAGTTCATATTGTTGTTAAGTGATGACTGCAGCCTATTGACACCCACACCCACACAAAGACCAGAATTTAAAATGCTATGCCTTGGCACCCCTGAGACCCTTAGTTATTGTCTCTGTGTTAACAAAGAGACAATAACTAAGGGTAACCCCCACCCCCCTACATATATAGGCCATACATAGGGTATATGGCCCCGTAATAACTATTACTTAACTGCCTCAGTAGCGTAGTGGTAGCAGGCCACTACTATTACGCTGGAGGTCCTGGGTTCGATTCCCGGGTCGGGGGATATTAGAGGTAACGGTTTAAAATCCTTTATCTCTGCTTCTATTGGGATTTTTCCATTTTCTGGAAGTTTCCCAATACCCCGGAGTTTGGTAATGTGCCCGGGGATGGCATTACGTAATAACTATTACGCGGCCATACATTACCAATATTACCATCTAATCGGAACACGATAGTGCTCAACACTACCATTTAGCGGCAGATAGATTGTGTAATGCGGCGATGCCTTCGCCCTCAAGCGCCTGCAACTCTTCAATAAAACATTTTTTAGTATTTAGGCTATAGGTGTCGAGCCTATACCCGAAATTGCTGGTCCAGCACTAGCAGTTTAGTTTGTTCATTTATTTCATACTAGCTGTGCACGCGACTTCGCCCGCGTGAGAATTTATGATTGTTCAGTATCTACTCGGACAAAGTCGTAGGCGCAGCTAGTATAAAAGTAGCCTAAGTTAGTCCTTATTACATAAGCTATCTGCCAATGAAAGTCCCGTCAAAATCGGTCCAGCCGTTCCCGAGATTAGCGGGAACAAACAGACAGACAGACAGAAAGACAAAAAAAGTTGTTTTGGTATATGTACCATGTATACATATAATAATAATAATAATAATCATGGCAACCCATTATACGTCCCACTGCTGGGCACGAGTCTGCCCCCTTTTTGAGGGGAGGCCTGTATACATATGCATTTAGTAAAAAGCGGTTATTTTAATATTACAAACAAACACTACAATTTTATTTATTTATATAGATGTATAGATGTATGTTTAGATATTTAGGCTCTCCAGAGCACTGTTACATCGTAATTTTTTTTTATCTACCTAGAGTGAATAACCACAAATAATAATCAAGTATTGCTAAGCCATCTCAGTTTTGTCGTCAGTGTCAAATGTAGGTGCTGCTTTATTCCACCCACGTAATATAATAAAAAAGATAACGTTTAAACATTGAATTATTTCCGGCAAAAATTGGGCAGATTTCGGATGTCGAATGTATTATTTCTAAAGAAAAACGAACAAATTTCGACAGTCCAATACCGATACTATCTATCCATAGTATTGATAGATGTTAGATGTTGATACTTACTCCGGCCGTGTCGGATTGCTGTCCCATAGGGCTATGGGAGTGAGAGAATAGAGAGTGCACCAGTGTTTGTGCATACACTTGTGCACTTTCGTTGGATAGTCTCTGTTGAGACTGGCCGGCGTGACCGAAATTCGGTCTGGAGGACATTATTATTTATAATAGTACCTATTGATAGCACAGCGACCATCAAAGTTAATACTATCGGTAGTGTATCGATACTATTGCAATTTAATCAACAGTATTACCTTATTTGCAGGTTTGACGACCCGGTTAGACCAGCGGTGTGTACTTGTTTCGAAGAGTCGTGGTTTCGATCCCCGCACCGGGATAAATGTTTATATGACCTACAGATATTTGTTTCGGATCTGGGTGTGTGTGTGTATGTGTTGTAGGTGTACAACGGCACCCACGTCACACGTTTATACTTAGTGTGGGGCTGTGAATGTAAGGGTATTTTTATTTATTTAGGTATATTTTATACGATACTAGCTGTACACTGCGCGCGTTGCTACGCCACCAACTAAAAAATGACTGTGGCGCCATCTGTCGAAAGGGTTATTGGCCTTATTACACGGCACGGTATTCAGGGTACGATAGCAAGGGTCAGGGTAGTGTAATAACATTTAGGGAGTCAGAGCCCTAATTAGGGCGACCGAAGCAGCCCGGTCAGCCTTACTACACACAGTACAAATATGAACAGTATGAAAACTACGTACAAAACGTTCAAAACGGCACACTCACATGCGCATCGACGCTTGACTAGAGAGTGACTCCGAGCTGCAGCACCGCGAGAACCGCTTAGGGGCCTCGTTGATGCGCATGTTTGTGTGATTGCGCCGTTTCAACATTTAGTACGTAGTTTCCATAATGTTCATATTTGTACTGTGACTGAGTTAGGGCCCTGTCGACCGTCTGTCTGTCGCCCACCCTTTCTGCCGGACCCTAAATACCGTGTCGTGTAAAAGCCTTTTATGACCTTAAACAATCGTGAAATAAGTAGTCGCTCTGACATGACGAAATTAACTAAAACTAGACCGCTCGTTCGCCCGCTCGCAACCTTACTGTTGAATTTTATTCAACTGCCACTAGAGGAGGGTGATAGGTGAGGCGGGGAAATCGGGCAGGACTTCTAAGTGTCCATTCTATACGACATTCTATATTTCAACTGGTGGTAGAGCTCCAGTGACGGAGCTCGCGGGCGTAGGCACCACCGCATTACCTGATTTACTTGCCGCTAAATGGTAGTGTTCAGCACTATCGTGTTCCGGTCAGGTGGTAATGTACGGCCCTGTAATTTCCGGCACAGAGGCATAACACCTTAGGCCTCAGGAGTGGTAACGCATTTGCATTTTGACCTTGGTCTTTGTGTGGGTGTCTATAGGCTGCAGTCATCACTTAACATCAATGTGAACTGCATGCTTGTTTGCCACTTCAATTACAATAAAAAAAAAAAAAATACGTAGTATTATTCTCTGGCGAGGACGGACGGACGGACGGACAGACATAGCGAAACTATATGGGTTCCCTAAAAAGCCAATTACCTAACAAAGGACAGAAAACCTCACTTTGTACCGTATAAATGCCAACAAAGCTTCATTCCCCGACCCGGTAGATAACCGAAGACCTCAGCATTAGTAACCAAATAAATATGATTAAGAAACACTACTGACTTGGAAACAAATATTTTATTAGGTATATTATTTAAGTAACAATATAAAACTATTACAAAGTAAATAATTACAAGCCTACATTAGGTATAATTTAAACTTAACACAATAACAATGAATACTTGTCAAACGTATTCTGCACCGTCTTTTTTTAAATTGTAGTAAATAATTTTGAGATTTTGTTATATTATATCTTTAAAATTTATAACCTATGTCTATATCTGATTAACTCATGATTAACTCCAACTGCCATGTTTAATTTGTTTTGCGTGTAAGAGTTAACAAACATCCAAACATCTATCTATCCAAGATAGAGGTTTGGATATTCTCATAAACATTCACGTATACAATTTTCGTATAATAATCCATAGGATATATATATAAGTAATTTAGCGGTGCAAAATACGATAAATATAAAAATAAATAGGTTCTCTATTCTAAAAGTATTCGCCCATTGACTCGCGCCGAAGCGGATTGAAAATATTTACCACCAGATTTTTTTTATGTTAGGAAGGTGGAAAACAAGCATGCAGTTCACATTGATGTTAAGTGATTACTGTAGCCTATTGACATCTGCACTAAAACCAGAAGTCAATATGTAGATGCGTTGCCACCCCTGAGACCTGTGGTGCCATGTCTCTGTGATAGTCATTACGAGGTCATATATTACCAAATAACCGGAACACGGTAGTGTAAAGCACTATCGTGTTCCGGATTTAGCGGCAGATAGATTAGGTAATGCGGTGGTGCCTACGCCCTCGAGCTCCTACACTCGGAACTCTACCACCAGTAAAAGATTGAGATTGACGGTGTGTAACGATTACCGAGATGATCAAACTGATTAAATGTAGTGTCGCCGTGTATATATAATTATATGCTGACAACGCATTGTTCAATATACTTAGGTCGTACATATTTCCTAGTAAGTAGTTATGTTCCGGATCGTAAAAATGTAGATCCGTGGATACGGATACGGAACTTAAAGCACTTATTACACGGCACGGTATTCAGGGTACGACAGCAAAGGTCAGGGTGGTGTAATAACATTTGCGAGTTAGGGCCTTAATTAGGGCGACCGGAGCGGCCCGTGATTGAGTATGGGCGCTGTCTACCGGATAGTGTAATAAGCGGCGCGAGGCCACGCCCACCATTTCAGCCGGACCCTGAATACCGTGTCGTGTAATAGCCTTTTAACGTTCTTCTTCAACCGGTATCCTATTCTGACACTTAATTTAATAAGAATATATTTTATAGGGCTTCCTTCCAATGTTTATTAATATCACAATTATTTGTTACTAGTCTCATTAAATATATAAT
Organism: Macrosoma leucophasiata; assembly: GCA_036365455.1. Taxonomy (NCBI): domain Eukaryota; kingdom Metazoa; phylum Arthropoda; class Insecta; order Lepidoptera; family Hedylidae; genus Macrosoma; species Macrosoma leucophasiata. The sequence goes on along the minus strand of JAWQUS010000022.1, from coordinate 3,831,317 downwards.
TGTTTTAGTAGATAAATAAATCAAAACAATAACAAGGTAATGTTTGTAATACGAGGGCCAAATATTTGTATTTAAAAAATAAAAAGTAATTTGAACGGCATTTCATTGTGTTTAATTGCTACCTTACACCTATGAATAGATTATATTTATGTTTTTAAATTTAGTGTAAAAGGCTCAGGATAAAAGTAAAAGTAGTACAGAGACGGATAAAGATATCCGGCAAATGACATCAGTGCCAAGTGAACACGCAATGGCAGAATAACAAATACACAGACGCTACGACTAGATTGCCCATCATTATGGGAAAGCCAATCTTTAGGAACTGCATGAAGGTGAACCTGTAGCCGTGCTGCTCCGCCACTCCTGCGCACACCACGTTTGCGCTCGCACCGATCAACGTGCCGTTACCTGAAATTTATTACATATTTAAATTGTTTGAACGTGCATTTAATTCTTTTGATTCTTGTGGTTGCTTAGCTAAAAAAATAACTCCTCTTGCGATGTATGCGCCGTGCACGGAGTTCACGGCATTTTGGAGCCGAATCTGATGTTCAATCGGGGTTTCGTGACAGTTTGATACCTCAGGCCAAATACCCATACATATACTGAGGATGCTACGAAGGCATGAACACTTGAAGACGACCGTAGGGGAGTAGCCTTAAGCAGGCTTTTCCCTCTGTCAAAGTACAAGCCCAAATGGTCCTTTGCGTATAATAAAAAATAGTTGCTGAATTGACGTTTTACAAAATGCCGATTTGCTCTGTTTTTTTGCTGTAAAAACAGATCTGCCACATCAAGTAGATTCTTAAAAACTCAAAAATGCGATAATATCGCTCGTGGTGTTTCTGACTGAGAAGCCGCTGTCGCCGAGATATTTGAATGTGTGTGTGAAATTGTTTATGTATTTTGTTAAAGTCAAAGTGTGAGTTTTCTAGTGATAGACGATTTTTGTTGTGCCTGTGTGCATCACACAAATTTCCCCTAGAAAAAATTACAGACTGTTTTGCATCGGTAATAAACGCTATGGCTACTCCCCTCCGGCCGGTTGGCCCGTGTTGCTCTATGCCTACGTTACACAAAAAAAAAAATATATTGCAAGTGTAGGTACCTCCCAGGCAGGCGCCGAAGCTAAGCGCCCAGGCGAGCGGCGCCAGCGGCAGCGCGAGGCCGGCGGGCTCGGCCAGGCCCGCCGTCACGCGCACCATCATCGTCGCCAGCGGGATGTTGTCCACGAACGCCGACGCCAACCCCGATACCTGCGAACGTTGACAGTCATTTTCTTGCTATATGTTTAATGGACTTATTACACGGCACGGTATTCAGGGTAAGATAGCAAGGGTCAGGGTAGTGTAATAACATTTAGGAAGTTACTGCACTAATTAGGGCGACCGGAGCAGCCCGGTCAGCCTAACGCCCGAACTACACACAGTACAAATATGATCAGTATGGAAACTACGTATGAAACGTTCAAAACGCCACACTCACACAAACATTCGCATCGACGCTCGAGTAGCGAATGACTCGGAGCTGCAGCACAGCAAGAACCGCTTAGGGGCCTCGTCGATGCGCATGTTTGTGTGACATATTTGTACTGTGAGAGAGTTAGGGCCCTGTCGAGCGGCAACGCGGCGCGAGGCCACGCCCACTTTTTCTACCGCACCCTGAATACCATGTCGTGTAATAGCCTTTTAAGGTTCCGTAGCCTACAAGGAACTCTCAAGGCCTATTCACACATATCCATAAGCGCAATACACGCTGAGCCATCCGACTCAACCCGGCGGCTTGTATGAAAAAAATCATGTCGGAAACCTGCGGCCGCGCGTGTTGCCCGTCGACATGTTGGCGGCTTGCTGAACGTACGTTCAGTTGCCCGGCGACACTCGAGCGGTAGTTAGTGATATGTATGCGATATAGGAGCACGAGTGAAACAGTCGGTAGCTAGTAGCTAGTTTTCTGTACGATACCTTTACACCAGATAAATTTATTATTGCTACCAAACTTTTTATATAAAACAATATCTCCTATTTTAAAATGTCTTTTGCTTTCTTGTCCTTTTGTGTTAATCGTCGTCGTCCTCGTCAACATTACTCGCAGCAACGTAATTCACTTTTTTGCACATTTTACGCAAATGACCTTTTACGTTACATTTTTTACACACGTAGTTCGAGAAACGGCACTCTGACGATTTGTGATTTGAATATCTGCACACTGTACACTTAACTTTTGCACTGTTGTAATTTTTTTTATTTTGAACACTTGTTGATCAGCCATTATTGTCCCCGTGTTTATGATGCCGGCCCTACTAGCAACTTCACGTGCATGGCGTAAATATTCCACCATCTCCACCGCTTTTGCTAGGGTCAACGCTGTCAAATCTTGTGAATAAAGACGCTCCTTCTCTACTCCTGGTAGCATTCCCATCACGAACCGGTCTCGTAACGCTTCCTCCACGTTAAGGAAGGGACAATTGGCGGTGAGCCCGCGTAACCTCGCGGCCCACTGCGTCGGTGACTCGGTAGGTAGTTGACTGGCGGCATAAAATTTGTGTCGCTCGCCGAATCCAACCTGTTTAGGTGTAAAATGCCCGTCGAGGAGCTGCAATATGTCTTCGAAAGGCACTTCCTGCAACTCTTTCAGAAGTGCAAGATCCGAAGCGAGTTTATACGTGCCTTCGGTGAGTGCGCTGAGCAAAATAGCCCGTCTCTTCGTTCCACTGGGGTCTGCGTTCCTGTCAATATCATTTGCAATTAACCATTGCGTTAACCTACTTCTATAGGTTTTCCATATATTCACACTGTGATCAAACACTGACAAAATTCCGAAATTTGCCGTTGACATTTTGAACGCGAACCCAATCGTCGCCACTGATATGTATGCGATATGGGAGCACGAGTGAAACAGTCGGTAGCTAGTAACGCACTGATTTATTGACAGCCAATGACACACACTGCGGCGTAGCCGCGCTATACAACTATACATATATAACAGTTAGTGACAAGGAAGTTTCTCATCTCAAGCCGCCGACTTGGGAGATATTCTCTGACAGTCTCAACTCTCAGTGACAGTGGCAGAGCCGGCGATCACGGACGTAATCGATGGCGACATTTTTGTCGGATCACGAACGCCTGCCTGCCAGCCGTAAAATTAAACTATTTAAAAGTAAAAGTAGTATTAGTATTGATTAATAATTATTTAATTATTTTATTATTTAATTACCCATAAAATAAGCATGACGGCAACAGCCAGTCTGGACTCCTCTCCCACCTTCAGTATCAGTGATTCCGTTAAATTACCGATCCAAGATATGAGGCCCAGCTTAGACAGCACCTGCAATAAAGTTTTCTGGTGGTAGAGTTCCAGTGCAAGCTCGAGGACGTAGGCACCACCGCATCACTATCTAATCTATCTGCCGCTAAATGGTAGTGTTCAGGACTATCGTGTTCCGGTTATATAGTAATGTATGGCCCCGTAATAACTATCACAGAGACATAATAACTAAGGTCTCAGGGGTGGCAACAGTGGCAACGCATCTGCATTTTGACCTCTGGTCTTTGTGTGAATGTCTATAAGCTGTAGTCATCACTGTGAACTGCATGCATGTTTGCCATTAAATTAAAAACATAAATATTTATTTAATTATTCAATCATTCACCTACAATAAAATTACGCAACAAACATATTAAAATTGGACCCGCGACCACTGATGACGAGCCCAGTCATTCTATCTACTCAATAACGAGGTCCACACCCGACTGACGAATTTCTATACTTAATAGATTTTTTAAACGTTTTATATATGTCGAGACCGCTACCCCAAGGGGATGCGATTAAAGGCGAATGCTCACTTATTTGAGCCGAACGTGCCGAAAGGGCCGAACGAGACGAATTTTAGAATTCTTTATCGTAGAAATCCTATGAAACTTCGCACACTTACCCGCGCCGATTCGTCCGAATCAGCGAACCCCAGAAATACAAGACGAGTTCGGATGAAGTCATCAGATTCGGGCCGCTGATGTGGACGACTAGACCGATGCAGCCGACTCGGGCGATTAAATTGCATTCTATCAGTTGTGTGCGACAGAGCAACGTGAGAGTACTTATTATTATCCCTTATTTAAAAACGAGTGATCTTAATCTGATAGAATTAGTACGTGATTATAAGAGCTGTACAATCTGTAACTGTGCGACAGGTGTAAAGCAAATAGAAACGATTTCTTCGGCGCGGTCGATTCTTTCGGCGCGGCTGATTCTTTCGGCGCGGTCGATTCTTTCGGCGCGGTCGATTCCTTCGGTGCGGTCTATTCTTTCGGTGCGGATTTATGTGCGAGGCTTATTTGACTTCGGCTCGTTCGACTAGGATAAGTGTGCATTCACCTGAAATGTGGGAATTAGAAATTCGACAGTCGGGTGTTGACTTCGGTAGCTCAGTAGAAGGAAGGGTCAAGTGAACAAATCATACTTTTAAAAAATTGTGTTACCTCCATTAAAACAAAGAGAGCTGCGAAGAAGAGTAGAGTGGACCACTCCACCCTGGCGAGGATCGGCTCCAGGTCGTCCCGCTCGGCCAGCAGCAGCAGCAGCAGCGCGCCCAGCAGCGCCGTCCAGCCCAGGGACAGTCGCTCTGCAACATGCACGTATGACACTGAGCAGGCCCATTGATTACTTTCACTGGTGACGGAGCTCGCGGGCGTAGGTACCACCGCATTACCTAATTAACTTGCCGCTAAATGGCAGTGTTCAGCACTATCGTGTTCCGGTCAGGTGGTGATGTACGGTCCTGTAATTTCCGACACAGAGGCATAACACCTTAAGCTTCAGGAGTGGTAACGCATCTGAATTTTGACCTTGGTCTTTGTGTGGGTGTCTATAGGCTGCAATAATCACTTAACATCAATGTGAACTGCATGCGTGTTTGCCACTTTCATTACATAAAAAATGGTCTAATACAAATACTACTACGACTACTATGTGCCATAGAGGCGAAGAGCAACACACGGCCCACCAGCCGCGGCGAACCGGAGGGGCGTAGCCATCCATATGGAGGCTTTCCCCTCTGTCAAAGTACAAGCACAAGTGTGCCTATGCCTGTCGCCTAGATGCTTAAATGTGTGTGTGAAATTGTTTATATATTTTGTTAAAGTCAAGGTGTGAGTTTCGTAGTAATAGACGATTCTTGTAGTGTTCGTGTGTCACACGTTTTTCCCCCCGCAAAAATGACGTCCGCCCCACGATAAAACTACCGTCACTGCGACCGCCAATCCACCTGCCAAGCGTGGCGATTATGGCATATTCTCCCATAAGACGAACAAAACTGCTGTGGGCGTCTTTGGGGAAGGCTTTGTCCAGCAGTGGACCTCTTTCTGATGGAGTGATGAATCATAAACTTACGTAATTCAGGTATGGCGTGAAGAAAGAACACGACGACCACGAAGACAACACAGACCGCCGATTTTATCAACAATTGCTTGTCCCTGATGCGGTACTGGAAAGTAAATGTGATCTTTATAATAAATAATAATAATACCGGCAACCCTTGATGCGCTCCCACTGCTGGGCATGAGTCTTTCCCCCTTTTGGGAGGAGGCCAGGAGCTTACTCCACCACGCTGCTCCAATGCGGGTTGGTAGAGATACGGGTTAGTGGCCAACCCGCTGTCGCTGAAGTTTACGACTGCTGTCTATCGACAGCAACCTGGACCGACGGCTTAAAGTGCCCTCCGAAGCACGTAAACGCGCATTTTTAATTGCCAATAGCGGTCACCCATCACCATCACACACCCGACCGCGCCCCCGTATCTCTTAACCGAGAAGATTAGGAAGACCGAGAAGAACACCAGCCGCGGGGCCATGCGCGCTTCTCTCCGATCTTCTATATGACATAATGTTTCCTATCTCATATTTTCTCACGTTAAATCTTATCAATTTATGTCTGTCTCTTTTTGCTGTCGCATTTTCGTTTCATAGACTTTCAAATCTCAACGATGTTAAGTTTTCATTTCAAAAATATTCTCACCAAAGAAATGTCAACAAAAACTTCAACCTACCTTCTGTTTCATCTGCGCCAGTGTAGAACAGAAGAGAGGATCATTCTTGGACTTGCCACTGCCTGCTTCCTTCTTCACCAGGGTGGCGTGGAGTTTCTCCACCTTCTTCTCCAGGGCTCGCCTGACAATATCCTCGTCCCGCGAGTACGATGACAGCGAAGCGGCAGCTCTCTTCCACACTGCTATTTGATGACGCATTTCTGGTGAACCAACGATCGGTAATACACGATAAGCTACTTGTACTGTCATATTGTTTTTAGGCGCTGGCCACACAGAAAACACGCAACACGAGGACGGGGCGCGGACCCGTCGCAGACATGGAGCCGTCGCGACTTTTTAAAACTTAAAGAAAAGATGAGGAACGGGGGTGACGGCCGGCCCACACAGGACTTTTTCATTCAACCGGCACACTCGCGACTCTGGCGAGCAGGCGAGCGCCCCCCATTCCCCGCGTGTCTTCCGCTACCCCGCTTGCGCACGCGCATACTTGCGCTCCGACTTTTCTGTATATTTTACAATAGGGCGTTCGAGTTGAGCGTCGTGTCAGCGTCCCGTCTTTTCTATATATTATGATTACGTCACGACGGCTGTATACATTTTGTATGATAGTAGATTAAACAGGCGCCGCGATTGCGACAGGTCCCTGGCTTACATCTGTTTGTGGCCTTTGAAGAAAAATCGGCCGAGTGCGAGTCGCACACGCATATATAGGGTTCCGTACGATTCATGGCGGCGTCGGAACTTGACGATCCCACCGTCCAATAGTGGACACTTCCATGGGCGTCGTCAGAGGGTGGCAGAGGAGAGTAGTTGGCCCTCCTATGTGTAATAACACTGGTGTGTGCGATAAGTACTGGTGCCAAAATGGACCCCTAGAGCCAACCTGCCCCTCCCCTATAGCCTCTGTATCGTCGGCTGGCGATGTCCTTGGACACTAGTCGACACTAGTATTTTTTTTTGTACTTTGTATCTTCACGCCAGGTCCCTAACGGGGAAGGCAGAAAGTGTAGAGCGCCAGATATCCCGGTCTTGACAAACCTCTCGTGCTTCGTCTACCATACTAGTAATAATAATCAATAATCGAAGCGTAGGCAGGCCCCCCACGAGGTGGACCGACGACCTGGTGAAGGTCGCGGGCAATCGTTGGATGAGGGCGGCCCAGGACCGTTCGTTGTGGCATTCTTTGGGGGAGGCCTTTGTCCAGCAGTGGACGTCTTTTGGCTGAAATGATGATGATGATGATGATGAATCGACATATTGTATTTTTCGCAGTAGGTATCACATCTGATCTTTCACTGGTGGTAGAGTTCCAGTGTATTGAGTTTGTATAGATGTCTTTAGGCTGCAGTCATCACTTAACATCAATGTGAACTGCATGCTTCATTGCCACCTGCATTACATTTTAAAAAATCTGAAATATACGTTGATATACCTTAGAACTGCCTCAGTAGCCTAGTGGTAGCAGGCCACTACTATTACGCTGGGGTCATGGGTTCGATTCCCGGGTAGGGGACTATCAGAGATAATGGTATAATGGTGTAAAATCCTTTATCTCTGGTTCTATTGAGATTTTTCAATTTTCTGGAAATTTCCCAAGACAACGAAGTTTGGTAATGTGCCCGGAGATGTCAACAGCCTCGCCGCCTCTTATGGGCGACTATGGGCCAAAACGTAACCGGCGAATCGTGGGTGTTTGCATGTTTGCTTGAATGCATGCATTTACCTTTGCCTACCCCGTCGGGGATTACAGGCGTGAAGTTACTTTTATATATCTATTCAAAGAACTCGTACAATAACTTATACTTAATAATGGCAACCCATTATACGTCCTACTGCTGGGCACGAGTCTCTCGCCTTTTTGGGGGGAGGCTTTTTGGGGGAACTTATACTTACTAAGTCTTTTTAAGCAAATGAAAACGTCCTACGCAATTTTCCATTTCAGTACAAATCTTTACCAACCTAAAATATCTCTAGGCACTGTATGGCGGAGTTTGTTCATGTCTCGGAACATGTATCGGAGTTGGAAGTAAGTTTGAACCGCCACAAGGACAATACCGACCCCCATGTGAAGCGTGAATGTAGTGAAGTTTATATTCTGAAAAGAAATTCAACATCATTAAGTATATATATATAGAAAGAAAGCTTGTTCACTGGTAGTAGAGCTCCAGTAATGGAGCTCGCGGGCGTTAGCACCACCGCATTACCTAATATACTTGCCGCTAAATGATAGTGTTCAGCACTATCGTGTTCCGGTCAGGTGGTTATGTACGGCCCTGTAATTTCCTTCACAGAGGCATAACACCTCAGGAGGCCACAACAGGCCTCAGGAGTGGCAATGCATCTGCATTTTGACCTCTGGTCATTGTGTGGGTGTCTATAGGCTGCAGTCATCACTTAACATCAATGTGAACTACATGCTTGTTTGCCACTTTTATTACATAAAAAAAGCCGGCGCCGATCTACCAGCACTTATTGGCGTTGGTTCGTTCCGGTAACAGCCACACAAAGTAAGCGTTTTTTTTTTTTTTATGTAATGGAAGTGGCAAACAAGCATGCAGTTCACATTGATGTTAAGTGATGACTGCAGCCTATAGACACCCACACAAAGACCAAGGTCAAAATGCAGATGCGTTACCACTCCTGAGGCCTAAGGGTGTTATGCCTCTGTGCCGGAAATTACAGGGCCGTACATTACCACCTGACCGGAACACGATAGTGCTGAACACTACCATTTAGCGGCAAGTATATTAGGTAATGCGGTGGTGCCTACGCCCGCGAGCTCCGTCACTGGAGCTCTACCAGCAGTAAAAATGTTGAAGGCATAGAGCAACACGGGCCACCACCGGCCGCGGACCGGAGGGGAGTAGCTATATGCAGGCTTTCCCCTCTGTCAAAGTACAAGCACAAGTGTTCCCGAGATGTTTAAATGTGTGCGTGAAATTGTATATGTATTTTGTAAAAATCAAGGTGTGAGTTTCGTAGTAATAGACGATTTTTGTAGTGTGTGTGTGTGTCACACGTATTTCTTCTCTCAAAAAATTGCAAACTGTTTTGTATCATTTACAGAAAAATGGAAAGAAAAATTTGACTTCAGGCGAGACTCGAACTCGCGGCCACTGGGAATCTAGTCCAGGAGTCCAGCCGCTCTTCCAACTGAGCTACCGAAGTCCTGCCCGATTTGTCAAATCTTTCCTTCACATTTATTGCATTGCGCACATTTATATACACATTTATATCTTCACGCCAGGTCCCTAACGGGATAGGCAGAGAGTGTAGAGCGCCAGATATCCCGGTCCTAACAAACCTCGTCGTTCACCCACCCTCAATCGGTTAAAAATAAGAAAGGGAAGGCAGAGTTTGACGCATTGGTGTGGGACCTCTGTAGCTTAAAGGTAAAGCGGCTGGACTGATTATCCTGAGGTTTCAGGTTCGATTCCTGCCCGAAATCAAATTTTTCTTTCCCATTTTTTCTATAATAACAATATTTTTTATTCTACACCATCTTGGAAAGATTTAAAAAGCCAATAACCATTGCCATTTAATATTTTGTTATGGCTTATTGTAAATTCTAACACTGTTAGAACAAAAACTTATATGTCTACGAAATTAGGGAGAATATAAAAAATTTATAGCAAAACACAAAAATAAGTATGTGGGATTTCGTTTAATGAAAATCAAGAATTTCATGAGAAATGTGCTTTATTTTGAATTGATAATCAAGAGTTATATGCTTCAACGTGTATTTTGTTCAATAGACATACATTATTTACTAATATCTGTTTACTTACGAATGAAAAGTGATGTCGTTTAAAGGCCTCGTTTCTGTACGGTTTATACAGGCTAAAATACTGCAACCTCCTATTTAACTGCACACCTTATACACTAATCACTTAACTAATTGAGTCTTTTTCTCATAAATACCCAAAAACTTATTAATAATCGCCGATATACGCCGAAAACAATAAATAAAGGCGTATACGATAGGTTATCTATTACAGCAATTGCGATGACAGATGTTTGTTTGGCTAACTTTTCGAAGTTCGCCAAGCAAAAACCGGCACGCCGTAAGGGACAAAAGATACGATGCTCTATTTCAACTTTCTTATGTTCTTTGTATATAACTGTCTCACTTCCACAAAGGATATGGCGAACATGGCTACGTCTATAGGTACTTAGTCTAAGCATTGCCTTATGGTGGCAGTAGCGCCATCTATTGCTACACTATGCTAGTTAGGCAACCGATACAATAAACTTTGCATTTTATTACCTAAATATCGTAAAGAAGTCGCTTTTACCCTTAATAATTGTTTTTTATATTATTTCGCATTAACACATGCTTGTGAAATTTAAATAAAGAAAAATGGAAAGAAAAATCTGACTTCAGGCGAGACTCAAACTCGCGGCCACTGGGAGATTCCCAGTCCAGCCGCTCTTCTAACTGAGCTACCGAAGTTTTGTATCGTTAATAAACGCTATGGCTACTCCCGTCCGGTCCGCCGCGCCCGGTCCGGGTGGCCGCTGTTGCTCTATGTGAGAGGGTAATAAAATGAATAACGTATCTCGGTGGGTATCAATTTAAAAACATATTTGCAGTACCTACATTCCTGTTTTCTTAAAATTATGGTAATAATCACGTTACACCAAATCTTAATTTGCAATGAGTGCTATTAGAAGAAGAAATTTTTGGAGTTTAAGAAACAATTTGAGCTACAGCGGTACGGTAATTTTATGACTAATAAATCAAGTGTAAAACGAAAGTTGAGGCGTTTAGGGTTGCCACCTCTCCCGGAATTTCGAGAATCTCCCGGATTCGAGCTCTGAAAATTAAAATCTCCCGTCTCCCGGAAGGAATTTAAAATATACTAAATTTTACCCGGAATAACAAGTTGTTCAAAATAAATGACACGCGATGTCGAAATGGATAAGAGCGGCGTAAATTCTCGGCAGCCTTCTCGCCACTGAGCTAGCTAGTTTTGTATAAAGTGATTTGCGTGCGGGTAGGTACCTACTTTATTTTATTGTCTCTTTCTGAGCCACGTGCGTGAGAGATTGCGTCGTCTTTGTCTCACTCATTTTCGTTCCTCATTTGTTTGTTATAAGTTTCATTCGTTCGCTTATTAGTCTGTTTCTAACAGCAATCTATACACTTGTGTCGTATTTTTATTAAATACAATTATATATATACAATTATATTATAGGTAGACGAGGCACGAGAGGTTTGTCAGAACCGGGATGTCTGGCGCTCTACACTCTCTGCCTACCCCGTTAGGGACCTGGCGTGAAGATACATACATACATACAATTATATATATGTTGTTATTAATTTAAAATAAAATAAAAAGTTATTATATTCAATTATTTTTTTCTCCCGGATTTCGACAGCTAAGAGGTGGTAACCCTAGGCGTTACGCGTGTTTCCCCTGCAAGCGCTGCGGCCGAGCGGACGTGTAGCACTCGGCCGCGCCGACCGCTCACTAGAGACACAGTATAAATATGAACAGTATGGAAACTACTTACAAAACGTTCGAAATGGCACACTAACACAAACATGCGCATCGACGCTCGATGTAGCGAATGACTCAGTACTGCAGCATCGCGAGAACCGCTTAGAGGCCTCGTCGATGAGCATGTTTGTGTGAGTGTGACGTTTCAAGGTTTTGTACGTAGTTTCCACACTGTTCATATTTGCATTGTGCTAGAGACGTGTATCACTCCGCACAGCACACCGAGTAAACTCCCGTCGTGCCTCAGCGCTGACCCACACAGTTTTTGTCAATAGATGGCGCTATTCTTAATTTACAAAACTCACCTCGTGTAGTATGGATGGGTGACTGGCAATGATGACGTTGGGAGGATCCCCCACCGGAGTGGCCGCGCCCCCTACGTTGCTGAATATCACCATTGACATCAGGACAGGCACCGGATTCAGCTGCATCACCTCACAGAGCCTACGAAGTGAGAAGATCGTAAGAAAAGACACACTTTAATGGCCGCGTTCGAGTAATCGACAGCAACGAGCGTAACGCCCTTTGTATCGTTTCACTTTAGGCCCGTGGTCGTTGCGAGTGATCGTTCGACATTATAGATGGCGATAATGGTCCGGGACCGCATCGCCCACAAAATATTGGTAGATCGGAGTGGGCTTTTACCAAAATAAAGATACTAGAAAAACTGTCTCTTTAGCAAATTATTTCTACGTCTATCTATCGTCTATAAAACAAACGTGTGCAATTCACAGGTAGAATTGAAACTTTCACAAATGCTCATAAGAGACACTGTAATGCTAGCTATCTCAACAAAGATAACAAATGTCTAATGTTCTTTTCAGACCTTGAAAAGGCTTTTGATACGGTGTGTGTCTCTACTCTTGTGCATAGGTTAGAAAACATCCAGATACGTGAACAAATCCCTAAGTATTTAGTCCTTTATCTTTTCAAAACCTATCTGACTGACAGAACTCAAGCGGTAAAAATTGATAGCTTCAACAGTGCTGCCAAGAATGTTACTTTTGGTGTGCCACAGGGGAGTGTTCTTTATTTATTTATCTTATTTTCTCCCACGTTCAATCTTATGGATTTATGTATCTGAAGCTTTTTCGTTTCATCGCCTTTCAAATTACAAAGACGCTAAAGTTTTCACTTTTATTCTATTCTATTTTTGTACTGTGGCATCTACCACAAATTAGTGATAGTTCTGCCAAGTTTTCACTTCAAAAAAAAACTTTACCGTATAGTGACAGGTGTCATCAGCAAAACAGTGGTGACGTTGTCAAGGAACGTAGAGAATATCGCGGTGAAGAAGCATAGGCAGTTGATGAGAGGCCACGTCCTGCCTCCCGTTACCTGCAACATTCAATTAATTGTTTTTAAGCTATTGCATAGCTTCTATCGCGGGCCTTGAGCGTGGAGACCGAATCCAGAAATTCCGTAACGAAAATAACCTAACACCCCCCGTGTTAGGTTATTTTCGTTACGGAATTTCTGAATCTCCGACCGGCACAGCGGTGTTACTTTTTAGTTTTGCCATCTATCGATGAATAGCAGAACTTCTAATTGTTATTATTATTTTTTTATGTTATGGAAATGGCAAACAAGCATACAGTTCACATTGATGTAAAAATTGACATGAAAATTTGACAGTAATGACAATGACGACAGCAATTTCGATAGGCGGTCGCATTTCCCTTTAATTTCTAAATTCACTCGCATGTATCATTACGAAAAAAAAAAACAATATGTGTAATACTATTAGGTAATAGGTACTTACTTCGAAGGCCACAACAGCCAAGTAATCAAAGAGGCCAGTTTCTGCCAAAATGGCGACCAGGATCATCATGCTGAACAGCAGCAGCAGCGTCTCCATGTCCAACCAGGAGACAAGCTCGGGCAGTGAGGGTCTGGCGCCACTTAGAGCCAGAACTGCCACCCCCAGTGACGAGGACAAGAGAGCGGCGATTGTGCGATTGACTATCTGCAATATGAACCAAGAAAAAAACTTGTGTCAATAATTCACAACGTGCGCAGAAACATCAAAGATCCAGTCAATATACCTATTATGTGAATTTATTGATATTGACTGGATCTTTTCTGCTTAACATTTGTATAATGCTTCACATTTTCGCCCACGTTTTTAGGGTTCCGTAGTAAACAAGGAACCCTTATAGTTTCGCTATGTCCGTCTGTCTGTCTGTCTGTTCGTCCGCTGTTTAGCGCAAAAACTTGGTACTAGAGACTTGAAATTTGGTACAAGTATACACCTTAATTACGCCGACAAAGTGGTAGAATACAAACATTAAAAAAACAATTGTTTAGGGTACCTCCCCTACATGTAACGCGCGGATATTTTTTTTAATTTTTCGTTGTTTTCAGTATAGTGTGAGATATCGTTGGATAGGTCTTTTAATTAAAAATGTTAGGGTGTGCGAACACCATTTTTCGATTTAGTTAACTGTTCGTGATTTATTAATCTTTAAAGTGCCAATTTTTTACTAACTAAACGGTTGTTGTTAGAAATTTAAACGTTACGGCAATAGTAGCTACAAACAAAGAAATTAAAACAAAAACTATCAGACCTAAGTTGGCTTTACAAGTTTGCGAGACAACCAAATGTTATACTCGAAATTTTTGAACAACTCCATAGAAAATATACTTTTTTTTTCATTTCATGAATTAAACCTAAAATCTACGGAACCCTACACTGCGCGTGGCCCGACACACACTTGACCGGTTTTTCTTTCTTAGTAATGTGCCCCGATGATGTCAATAGGCTCACCATGGGCCAAAACGTAACGGGCGAATCGTAGGCGTTTGCATGTATGCTTGAATGCAAGCATTTTACGTTTGAATTTGAAGTAGTAAATCAAAAAACATTTCCTAAAGTATAAATTTCTCTATCATATTTACCTCAAAAACAATAAGAATGTAGAGAATGCAGAGCAGGACGGTGGCGTAAATGATGCCGTCCTCTTCTGACAGCGGGTCGTGTTGGTAGCTCACCGTCAGAGGCACGGTGATGTTGGTGTCGATGACCATGCACAGACTGACTGTTGTACCTGGTATGCATATGTAAAGCCTTCAGTACTAGAGTTGGTTAATATAATAATTGTAAGTATATCTTGCTATTTTTAATTATACAGTGTGTCCCGCGTTAAAGTGCAACCCCGAAAATTGGTGAAATTAGACCGAAAATTATCGACGAAAATTTGTATATTGAGGTCAACATTCGAGAAAGAATGTTGCGAAAGAAAGCGTATAAAATAATAAGATTTTTTTTTTAGAATTTTTTTAGACTAATGTATGGCGATAATTTTCGGTCTACATTCACCAATTTTCAGGGTTGCACTTTAACACGGGTCACACTGTATATTGGATAAGTTAGCTTATCCAATATCAAATTTAATATGTGTAGTTCATATTTAGATATGAATACGCTATTACGCTATACAGGGTGTCCCAGAAATCAACGACAAACCGAAAAATGGTAATAGGCCAAGTAATAAAAGATAATAGAAAAATGGGAAAAAAAATATTTGTCATGTATTTTTCATATTAATGGATTTTAAAAAATGTCGGATAAACTGGTATCTTGTGATGATTCAAGATCTGAAGTCCTGAGACTACAAATATTACTTTTTTTTTCTGTATTGTAATCATGGCTAGCCCTTCTGTAAGAGACAGTTTATAATTAAAACATACCTGCCTCGGTTTTCAAAAAAATTGTGTTTTTGCCCAACATTAAATTTGAAATAATAACTACTCTCTCTCTGTACTGTAAAAAAAAAAACTAAAATATTTTGGCAAGTAACTTTAAAAGATGGCGTATTTAATCTGAATTCTAAAACGGTATGCTGGATTACTTCTTTGTTGAGGGTAAAAAAATATTTTTAACGGAACCGGGTTTCAGGCCAACTCTGTTTAATTATTTAAAACTTGCTGACCCGGCAAACTTCGTATTGCCTCAGAATGAAATAATGTGGTAAAGGTTTGATAGCTACGGACTATTTGTATGGGAAAATGAAATTGTGGTTTTTACTATTCTTCTTCAATTTCTTCATATTTCCTTACCTTTTAAACCTTCCCGCTTCCAGAGAGAAATCGTTAAAAATCAAAATTAGCCAAATCGGTCCAGCCGTTCTCGAGTTTTAGCGAGACTAACGAACAGCAATTGATTTTTATATATATACTGGGTGACTTTTTTTACCGTCTTGAAAAAAATAGGGCGTGATAAGCAAATGAAATAAAAGCCTATGGCATAGTTATTTATATTATTTTTTTATATTTTCTAACTTCATCTGAAATTAAAATTTCATTAAAAATTTCTATTCATTATTCTATTACCTACAAAACTTGCAAAAACAGTATCGTGTCAAGTTGCCGGCGTTTGTTTGTTGAAATTCAGTGTTCTAAAATTAAAAATAGAATAATGAATAGAAATGTTTAATGAAATTTTAATTTCAGATGAAAATATAAAAAAATAATATAAATAACTATGCCATAGGCTTTTATTTAATTTGCTTATGACGCTCTATTTTTTTCAAGACGGTAAAAAAAGTCATCCAGTATATAGATGTTGGTATTAAGTTGTTATGTGACGACGATGAGTGACGTCATCTTGTCTAGAGTAAGCGAGACAGATAGAATTAAGTTGTGTAGATATGAAGAGAGTGATGAATGTAGAAGAGGCACGGAAGGCGGGTTATTTGGCGCTTCACACTTTCTGCGTACCCCTAAAGGTATTTGGCGTGAAGGTACATACGTAAATTAGCGAATGAGTTGGTGTTTCGAGAACCGTACCTTGGAACTATATCAAGAAAGAAACTTTAATAATACAATCATAGGTACCATTTTCTTGCGCATCCTGAAAGTTAGGTACAGGATGTTCATTTTTCTCGTGATTGACGAGGCTCTGGTTATATACAGCGTGTTTAGATTTCTTCAAGGTCAACGTCTTTGTCTCGGAGGCACTCGGAGAAAAGTCTATGACGGCATTTGGCTGAAGGTGTATGATCCATTTTGATGAGTTCTGAAACATTAATGTATGGTCCCGTAATAACTATCATAGAGACAACAACTTAGGCCTCAGGAGTGGCAACGCATTTGCATTTTGACCTCTGGTTTTTCGGTAGATGTATATTGAAAGAAAGACACCTTTTATTAAGAGTATTTAGACAGACGGTACGGAGGCATATACTTATACGATAACATATACTTATGCTGGTGGTAGATCTCCAGAGATGGAGCTCGCGGGCGTAGGCACTACCGCATTACCTAATATACTTGCCGCTAAATGGTAGTGTTCAGCACTATCGTGTTCCGGTCAGGTGGTAATGTACGGCACTGTAATTACCGGCACAAAGGCATAACACCTTAGGCCTCAGGAGTGGCAACGCATCTGCATTTTGACCTCTGATCATTGTGTGGGTGTCTATAGGCTGTAGTCATCACTTAACATCAATATGAATTGCATGCTGGTTTGCCACTTTTATTACAAAAAAAAACGAACAATAAGAAATAAATGGAAAACCAATAGGCTGCAGTCACCACTTAACATCAGTGTGAGCTGCATGCTTGTTTGCCACCTTACCTTACAAGTACCTTCTATAAATAAGTAATGTAATAACGTAACTTCACGTGTATTTCTGAAAGGGTAGGCAGAGGTAAATGCATGCGTTCCAGTATACGCAAACACCCACGATTCGCAGGTTACCTTTTGTCTCATGTGTGTGAACCTATTGACATCTCCGGGCATATTTCCAAACTCCGAGGGTGGTACTAGCGAGCATGCCACTTCAGGTATTTTTAAAATAAGTTTTTTATTTTTCACTAGCTGTGCCCGCGACTTCGTCCGTGTGAGAATTTATGATTGTTCAGAATCTACCCGGACGAAGTCGTGGGCGCAGCTAGTATAAAAGTAGCCTGAGTTACTCCTTATTGCATATATAAGCTATATGCCAGCGAAAGTCTCATCAAAATCAGTCCAGTCATTCACGAGATTAGTTGCAACAAACAGACAGACAGACAAAAAATGAAAAAAATGTTTTTTGGTACCAAGTATACATTTAAGCATTTAGTAAAATGCGGTTATTTTTATTTTACAAATAGACACTCCAATTTTATTTATTTGTATTGATAACTAAAAAATGCGCCAAGAAAATTAAATAAACTAAGAGCACACCACACGCCTCTTTCAAGGTTCCCGCCATAACTCCAAAATGTTGATAATAAAAACGATTGATTTGTATATGTTTTTATCACACGTGTCATTTATAACCAATCTTAATGTGACAAGAGCATGCAAGCAACGCAGTGCAATACAGTTTTACGATCATCATAATACTAAACAAATCTTTTGTTAAGTACACGTCGTGTTTGTGTTATTCTTGCTAAATGATTTGACATAATCGCTATGATTCCGTTGCTTATAAAGTTTAGGAATGGAAATATTATACAGCCTGGATGTTGCGATTAATTAGAGAGTTTAATCAGAGCGAGTAGCCTCTCGCGGCAAATGCGTAGCGAAGTTGCTCGCTCTTTTAATAAAAAAATTATAATATATTATTTTAATAAAACTTATATTTTTAACTAATACCACTTTTTGTTGTTCCCTCACTTTATATTTTTTTTTCTTTTTATAATACATTGTAAACCGATAGATTTATTAGACTACTGTACACCACACTTGAGTTCCTAACGTTCCTCAAAGGACCCATCAGAATATCAGCGTCGCAGCTCTTGCTGCAACAAATAGCTGAGATGTGTGCCATTTTTCCTGGCTTCACATGACCATACCTTTTAAGTTTGTTTAAGTAAGTTAGTAGTCTCCTCTTTACTATTTTTTTTTCTCTTTCTTGATGTATGTAGGTATAGGACAAATTACATTGAGTATTCAAGATACGATAGCAAGGTTCAGAGTAGTGTAATAATATTTAGGGAGTTAGGGCCCTAATTAGGGCGACCGGAGCGGCCCGGGTATTTGTACTGTGTTAAAAGGTTATTACACGACACGGTATTCAGGGTCCGGCAGAAAGGGTGAGCGTGGCCTAGCGCCGGGTTGCCGCTTATTACACTATCCGGTCGACAGCGCCCTAACTCAATCACAGTACAAATACACGGGCCGCTCCGGTCGCCTTAATTAAGGCCCTAATTCTGTCTGCCAGCCTAATGCTGTCGACCGGATAGTGTAATAAGTGATAACCCGGCGCGAGGCCACGCCCACCCTTTCTGCCAGACTCTGAATACCGTATCGTGTAATAGCCTTTTATGTTGTCAGGTAAATAAATATTTCTTTCTTTCTTTCTTCTTTCTCTTTGTGGACTTGCCTATTAATGAATGCGATGCGATCGAAGTTGCGGTAGATTAATCGCGGGACGCTGCTGCCCATCCCGCGTTGTTATATTTGCTACCGTCCTATAGGAATGGTTTGTCATTGTTCGGTTGGCTGATTGCCCTTACTAACTAGGATCGTCACGCCCCGCGTTATTTTTTTTGTCCAAAAATACTTTCATAATATAAATACATTCAATTATTTGTATGTTAGAAATTAAAGAAAAAATTGACATCGGGCAGGAATCGAACCTGCGACCTCAGAATAACCAGTCCAGCCGCTTTACCACTAAGCTACCGAAGTCCCGTTACAGAGGTAAAGCGGCTGGACTGGTTATCCTGAGGTCGCAGGTTCGATTCCTGCCGGGAGTCAAATTTTTCTTACCGTTTTTTCTTTAATTTCTAAAGTTCACTCGCATGTGTTATTGCAAAATATAAATATTACAATTATTTGTATGTTTGTTTTTTAAATTGTAAAAACACTGTTCATTTTATCTCATGGGCCCTGGATCACATATTATTCTTTCTTTTTTAAAAAAAATCCGGACGAATTGGGAACCTCCTCCTATTTCGAAAGTCGGTTAAAAAAGAAGTTGTACCGACCTGTGCCACTCCATCCCTGCTGTTGTTCCTCATCAGCCATACATACAGATGATTGGAATGATTACTGCTGACCCCAAACGGGCCAGTTAGAGTGACTAGCAGACGGAATGGATCCTTGCTTGTTTGCAGTTGGTATTCTGAAATTTAATTTGGTTGTGATTCATCATATCACCCGAAAAATGTCCATGGTGGTGATGGTTTATACTGTTGGTAGGGCTCCAGTGTCGGACCGGACCGGACGGACAGTAGGTACCACCGCATTACCTAATATACTTGCCGCAAAAATGGTAGTGTTCAGCACTATCGTGTTCCGGTCAGGTGGTAATGTACGGCCCTGTAATTCCAGCACAGAGGCATAACATCTTAGGCCCCAAAAGTGGTAACGCATCTGCATTTTGATCTTGGTCTTTGTGTGGGCATCTATAGGCTGCAGTCATGTAACATCAATGTGAACTGCACGCTTGTTTGACACTTCCATTACATAAAAAAAAAACATTGCCGCGAGCCGCAAATCAATATACCTTTAACATGTCCAGGGTTGACAGCAGTATGAAGCACCACATCATCCTTCTCTGGATTGAGGAGCAGCGAAACGGTGAGCAGCGCCCAGCTAGCTACCAGCACAGACAACTTGAGGATTCGAAGGCTCCTCTCCAACTGAAGAAATAAATAAGATCCATTGACTAAATAATGTTTAAAGTTTTAGACAGAAGACACTCCTCCTAGGTTGCACGCTTGCAAGACCACAGCAGAGAATAATATAGTAATACTACGCAGCCTCAGTCTTTACAGTCTACAAAAGTCAGTTAACCTGTTTTTGTGTTCCGGTCAAGTCGTCATGTTCGGCCGTATAATCTCTGGCACAGAGGCAAGAAACTGTTATACGCTTTTACTGCTAATCGCTTTTACCGCCTATGAGAACATCAAGAAAAATAAAAGACATTGACGATAACACCAGCTATTCAGTTAAGCCTTTCTCCCTCTATAACCCCTCCCCTCCTCTCTACGCCCGTTACCGGGTCGTCAGGTTAACATAGGTGCGGTTTTTGAGGTCGTGTGAAATAATTGAAAAGAAGAATACATAAAAAAACAAAAAAAAAAATACGCTTAAACTCACAGGGGGCTGTTGTGGGGACATTAGGTAAAAACCTGTGTCGTGTGTGCCGTTGTACACATAAAACACATACACAAACACCCAGACCCGAGATAAATATCTATAGGCCATACAAGTATTCGTCCTGGAGGGATCGAAACCGCGACCCTTCGAATCAAACGGTCATCTCACACCGCTGAACCAACCGAGTCGTCAATATGTTACATAATTCCAATAGGTTACATAATTCAAATTCTCGTCGACTGGCCAATTACGAGTCCTCAAGTTCTTTGGTCATGTCACCCGTAAACCCGACTCTAGGGAGCGTCTAGTAGTACAAGGGTGAGTGGAAGGCAAATACCACGGGGTCGGTCTCCAATCAGGTACCATCACAGAGTGTACTCACAGTAAGATCGGTGGAGAGCAATCGCGAACGCTGCGGTCAACACTGACGACCACACTGCCAAGAGTGAGAAGCGAATATAAATAGTACTTACTCTTTTCTTTTTTGCAGACGTTATTTTCTTTTCATCGTTGCAATTCAGGGGTTCCACCAATCTGTAAAATTGAACTCTATTTCAATGTATGTAAATTGATACTGGATATAATAATAGGGCAAAGCAGCTTGACCCGCAAGCTGCTTTGCTGTTGGCAGAGACACTCGCCCTCTCGAGAGGCTGTTGAATAAACTTCAACAGTGAGTTTGCGAGCGGTCTACTTTTAGTAAATTCGTCACGTAGTCAGTGCGACGACTTTTTTCTCAATTGTTTTAGGTCATAATAACTCTACGTGCTACATTTCTGTGCGCGCGTGTACTGATTGTTATATGTGTAAGCGGATGCGTTGCCACCCCTGAGACCTTAGTTGTTATGTCTCTGTGATAGTTATTACAGGGCCATACATAGTCTAATCGCGTAATAGCAGGGCAACTCACTCTGAACTTGAGATTACTTGCTCGCCATAGTGAAACAATTCCGCACCTCTCGACTCGATTCTCTTTTCAGCCATTCAGTCATCTAAATTCGCATTAGATTTGTTTTAAGCTAATCTTATTCGACATTCTTTCTACATGCACCATCAAAGCATTCCTCTCATTCACACAAAGCCTGTTTATTTTGAACGCAAATCGTTGAGCGATACACCGCATACCTTGCGCAATGATTTCATCTCAACCGCTTTTAATTTACTCTCATACTCTTTTATTCAGAACCGTTCGGTGTAAGGTATTATTTTTTCGCAGACAGTAGGAAAAATTTTTACAGACATGATTTCGATAAATCAATCATGTATTGACCGTTCGATATTTTAACCATTCAATATTTTTTGGAACGTGCAATTATTTCTAAATTCGATATTTTGACCGTTTGATGATTTTATTTTCGATCAATGAAATTCGGAATTCGATTTGACGTAGGTAACCCTCTATCCTCACCTATTTTCTACATCTTTGACTGTCACCTCGTGCTCATTATCTGCATCCACTTCACAAATCTTCCTGTTGAATATATTGCGGTCTCCCTCCCCCGTTTCCTGTGGCTGGAGCTTGCCTGGAATAAAAACATTGTATATTGGAATACTGCTCTCAATCGTGGGATGGGAGCCCCCAAATACCAGCTTGGTCCACTTGACTCCCTACAAAAACGTGCTGTTCGTATTGTTAACGATCCCGGACTTACTGACAGGCTCGAACATGTGAGCCTGCGTAGACATGTTGGGAGTCTGTGCGTGTTGTACCGTCTCTACAATGGTGAGTGTTCTGTTGAACTGTTCGACATGGTGCCACCGTCTCTTTTCCTACACCGCCGAAGAGAGAAGTTCCATCCTCACCGACTAGACACCTGGCAGTGCTTAACGGTGCGGTTTTCATGTTCGTTCCTGGCCAGAACGTGTATATTATGGAACGAACTTGCCTCTGAGGTGTTCCCTAGGTGTAATATGGGGTTCTTCAAAAATGGCGTGAAAAGAGTCCTTCAGGACTGACAGCGCGTTGGCAACTCCCCTGGTGTTGCAAATGGATAGCGTATAACGTGTGTGGGAGTACATTTTATAGCACATTTAATAAGGATTGTGAAAATGTCTCACCATGGTGCTGCTCATACAACTGCTTGAACGGAGCGAGGGATGGATCGAACTTGATGGCGTCGGGAAGGTCCACCCACACCTCCAGGCTCCCTGGCGTCAGGTCGCTGCATGAAACCATAGAGTACACGCTGTTTGTGTCATTTTTCTTTTTCTTATTCTTTCGAGTGAATATATGCGACATATTTTTCACATTGTCCAAATCTACACCTTTAGAAAAGTTTCTAAGTTTGAGACTTTGTAATTTTAGAATTTACTGCTGTTAAATACTTTTTAACTAAAACATTTTTTTATTATTACTTATAAGAATACTTTGGATTTATTGTTGTAATGTTGTGCCAATTTTTTTTATACGTATGAATGAGTTATTTGTCGCGGGAGGCGGGTGTTCCGGGCTGGTTGCAGACGAGTTATATAGGTATTGTTAGAAGATAAAGGACCTAAATAGGGCGTTGCTTGGATCACCCTACCCGCGTGACGTATTTTTTTTTAATAAGTATATTTGAGTTAGCTAATAGTATATATATTCTCTAGATCAGCGTTTCTCATTAGTCGGGTCGTGACTCGGTACCGGGCCATCAAAATATAATACCGGGTCGCAACATTCTCCCGCCTTATTTTTTTAAAGAAAAAATGAAATAATATTATTTCTATTTTCTTTTTAAATATTTCATTCACATGTCATTGTGTGATTGCGAAAAAATAAAAAGTAATAACCGACTTATTTTAAAATATTACCTACCTATTGTACAGGATCGTAAATATTCTTGAGAAATGTGAATATCTATTTTACCTAATTGAATCAGCTAAGGTATTAAAATATTAAGGAAGCGGATCACGAAGGGGCAGTGTGAAAATTACCGCGCCATGACAGAACAATGTTTGGGAAACACCGCTCTATATCATAAATATGTGATAAATTGAGGTTTGCAGCATATCTCGATGAACGAAATAATTCTACAGCGGGATCCTAACCTATTAAGTTTTATCTACAAGGTAGATGCGACTCGGATGTTTACCGAATCGAGTTACAACATTCCCACGATACCTCATGGTTAAGCCGGCCAACTTTCTGAAATAGCATGTGGATACATAGGGTGAATGCGAAGTATTGTGAATGCGAAGTATTATTCACGTGGGTATACTGACAATGCGAAGTTTTGTCAGTATACCCACGTACCTACCAAAATTATATAAAAACACAAAATTTACAAACTTAGTACAAATGGAACAAAGCGATCACATACACACACACGCAAACCGCCGTTGTTTGCATGCGTGTGTTGGTGTAGTGTAGAGTGTATGTTTTATGTGTGTGTGTGACTGTGTAATTGTGAAATAGCTTGAAAAAAAAAGGCATGGTAGGTACGTGCATCGAATACGGGACATGCGGGATGCATCCAACGTTTTGCGGGACTATTAATTCTTCTAATTCTTGCAAAGCGGGATTACATCCAGCATTACGGGACGGTCCCGCAGAATCCGGGACGGTTGGCCGCCTTACTCATGGTCAGTACACACTTCGAGAACTACAGATGAGTCTGTATACTAGATTGAAACTGTCAAACAACGTAACTTCACGCCTGTAATTCCCGAAGGGATAGGCAGAGTTAAATGCATGCATTCAAGCATACATGCAAACACCCACAATTCGCCGGTTACGTTTTTGGCCCATGTAACAGGTGGCGAGCCTGTTGCCATCTCCGGGCACATCACCAAACTCCGAGATACTGGGAAACTTCCAGAAAATGAAAAAAATCCCAATATAACCAGAGATAAACGATTTTAAACCGTTATCTCTGATAAGTAGTAGTGGCCTGCTACCACTAGGCTACTGAAGCAGTTAAACAAACAATCCTTAAACCCTGGTGAAAGGCTAAGTCAATATGAAAGGCAATGCGGAAGGGCTATCTCAACTTATAAGACAGTTTACGCTTATTGTGATCAGTTAGTTGTAATTTTATTTTATGTAGGTAGGTAAAATAAAGTCCGCCGCGTTTGTCTGTCGGCAAATTTCGTATCGCCTCAGAATTAAATAATTTGTCAAAGGTTTTATAAGTAGTTACGGACTAATTGTACAGGCAAATAAAATCCTCTTACTTTTTTTTTCTTTCCTTTCCTGAGCTTCAAAAAAAAAACAAAATTGATTTTTATGTATACACAGATATAGATTTCGCAATAAGTAAATCGGACTGTTCGTCATGTTAAACACCATACAGCATAACCATACGATGTCATACAAATGCATACAAGCCATGCATACCTGAATACACTCACGATTCGCCGATTACGTAATAAAGTGTTTGCATCATTGATGTCGCTGCATTAGGCATTCGCTGTATTCCACTGTTCACTTGTTGGTAGCTTTCGAAAAAGCTGCAGTTCAACGCACCTACAACACGCCAATCGTGACTGGAATGAACTGGTCCTAACCGGTTTGAAGTGGTTATATCGAGTTTGAAGGCCAATTTGGTAGTTTCGCGATCGGCGTTTGCAAAATATAGCAAAAAGAAGCCTGCTTTTATCTAACTTTTGAATTTGCAAATTTGTACGTCGTTTCACGACAAAATG
The DNA here is from genome assembly GCA_036365455.1 of Macrosoma leucophasiata. NCBI lineage: Eukaryota > Metazoa > Arthropoda > Insecta > Lepidoptera > Hedylidae > Macrosoma > Macrosoma leucophasiata. Next base: position 3,806,107 of record JAWQUS010000022.1, on the reverse strand, counting down.
TATAGGGTCACCAATGTATCCCTTTTACCATCATTGTAACCTACATTTTGAACAAATAAATTATTCTTATTCTTATTCTTTGTTGTGGGATTCTATCTTGTATTAAAATAGCTCATTATGCAAGTGATCTCGCTTAGATCTAAGAGTGAGTTTTGATATACCTGAACCAGATTTGATATACCTGAGTATGATGTACATGTCATGCAAAAAAGTGGTTATATCTATCTTAAAACGTCTGAAAATGGATCGGCTTTGACTTGCATTTTGAGTGAATGCTGAAATGATGATGTTGAATTATCTGTGTTAAAAAAATAAAATAAATATTTTTACTGCCTACTAAATCAATTGATGACGACTTGAGACTTACTTGTTTTAGTCTAGGAATGACTGATTCCCGAAATGACTTACATAGTCTAGGAATGACCGATTCTTGAAATGTACCTACATTGTGTCAATTAGCCCATTAGTTTGTACACGAAAGCATTTTTTAACTTTCTTTTGGCTAGAAATGCAGGCGTGAAGTTATGTTTACTAGCATTAGTAGTGTGACATGACAACACCATATCTATCGATCAGAATCCCATATCAGATAACAACGATAACCGGTTAATACCAGTTCAAACAGGTATATCAATCCTTTGGACACCTCAAGTGGACTTTATAAATCTAGATTTGAAGTGTTATTATTGATCATGTATGGTACTAATATTGTTAAGGATTTGTCATACTTTCTCAAAGTCAGGGGGGAGGGCAGGGTTGCCACCTTTTGAAAGAGGAAAAAAAAATGGTGATCAAATAGACCGCATGAAATAATAAAAACCTTCATCTTGATGTTAAATCATAACCTATAGGCATATACATAAAACCAAATGTCAAAATGAAGATCGGTGCCACCTCTGAGACATTAGTTGTAATATCACTAATATACCTACTTAGTTATTACAGGATCATGCATCACAGACGCGGCTCTTGGCGTTTTTTAGTAAAGGTTCACAAAAAAAAACACATACCTACTTATTTTCTCATTTCATTTTAAATATTTATACAGGAAGAGCCGCCTCTGTGCATCACCATTTAAGCAGAACACGACAATGCCGATCACTACCATTTGGTAGATGATAGATTAGGTAATGCGATGCCTACGCCCTCGAGTCCTACCCGGGAGCTCTACCACCAGTAAAACTAAGACCAGTAGTCTTACTTTTACTGGTGGTAGAGTTCCAGCCATCATTCGCATCGAATCATTTAACATTTTAAGACCTTGAAATTGACAGATGCATTAAGTACACAAATACATAATACTAACGATACTGATAAATGCGCGTGCGACGCCAATTAGAGGCTTCCGTGATGATATGCGACTAATTCGACTATAACATGACCGTCACATCGGGTTTACCGAGAACTGTTTATATCGGCACAGTATCAGATAACAGATATGCAAAACTAATGTTACTACCTCGGTAGCCTAGTGGTAGCAGGCCACTACTACTACGCTGAGGTCCTGGGTTCGATTCCCGGGTAGGGGGTTATCAGAGATAATGGTGTAAAGTCCTTTATCTCTGGTTCTATTGGGATTTTTCCGTTTTCTGGAAATTTCCCAGCACCTTGAAGTTTGGTAATGTGCCCGGAGATGTCAACAAGCTAGCCACTTGTTACATGGGCCAAAACGTAACCGGCGAATCGTGGGTGCTTGCATGTATGCTTGAATGCATGCATTTACCTCTGCCTACCCCTTTGGGGATTACAGGAGTGAAGTTACGTAATGTAACCAACCGGGATCTACTCTACCATCATACCACTGGTAGAAAATTAATGTAAAATTTTTGTGCATAGAAGATTAAATAAATAAATACCAGGTATATATAATATATACAGGTATACACCTATACAGGTCATTCAGAGAGCAATGGACAGAGCTATGCTTGGAGTTTGCGGTTGCGAGATCGAATCAGAAATGAGGAGATCTGCATGAGAACAAAGGTTATACATAGCTCACCGAATAGCGAGACTCAAGTGGCAGTGGGCATGGGAACATAGCTCGAAGAACTGACGGCCGTTGGAGAAGAACAGTTCTGGAGAGGCGACTTCATCCCGGTAGGCGAAGCCTAGGCAGACTAGGCAGGCACAAGATGTTCCGATGAACTGGTAAAGATCGCGGGCAATCGCTGTATGAGGGCGGCCCGGGATCGTTGGTTGTGGCAATCCTTGGGGGACGCCTTTGTTCAGCAGTGGACGTCTTTTGGCTGAACTGATGATGGTGATGTCACCTATACAGGATACCAGGGGCAATACCACCATCTCTAATGGCAGACTCATTTCAATTTTACAGTACCCAGCAAGGAATATTGCACATCGAGCCTACGAACGAGACAATCGGCTAGTTTCGACTTCGTAGAGAGTTATCTCTGCTGTACACTGCCACGTAAGCACTGATAGTCCGGTATTGGTCAAAACTTGATCAAAATGGTCGACAAACGTGACATAAGTAAAGTGCAATAGAGATAACTGTACAGAAAGCTTTGCAGCAAATGGGCCGTGACGGGCCCAATACTTGCGTTATCTTAGGGTATTATGGGATCCATAAAAAATGTTGGTAGAGAAACGCGCATGGCCCCGCGGCTGGTGTAGATCGCAAGCGATCTACTCGGTTGTGCGATACGGGTGCGGTCGGGTGTGTGATGGGTGACCGATAGTGGTAAAATAAAGTGCGCGTTTCCGTGCTTCGGAGGGCACGTTAAGCCGTGGGCCCCAGTTGCTGTCGATAGATACCAGTCGATAAACCTTGTGGGAGGCCTTATGGGCGGTTTGAAAACATCCGACAGCGGGTTGGTCACTAACCCGTATCTCCACTCCACCAACCCGCATTGGAGCAGCGTGGTGGAGTAAGCTCCAGGCCTCCCCCCCAAAGATGGGATTTAGTTTCGTGCCCAGCAGTGGGACGTGTCGAGGGTTGCCATTATTTAAAAAGGTAGCAGAGAGTGAGAAGACTAACTTAAATTATCCCCGCGTTGTTCCCACTCATTACCAATAGGGTCACGGGAGTATCGTATTACATTTGCGACCCCGCTAGAGGTAGATCGTAACCAAGCATGACTTCAAGATCAAAACTGACCTACCTTGACCCGATAGATCATGTATCGGTAATTCAGTAAGGGCGTCCCAAAAGGAGAAGATCGGACTGCGCAACGACAAAAAAAGAGCGTGTGTGTGAGAGTGAGTGCGTGTTATGTACGCACGTAAGAAGATGTACTTCTTTAGCGTAACAATCAAATATACCAAAAATAAAACAAAACGACAAAAGAAGTTTAGCAACTAACTTCAGACTGTCGCTTTTGTCTATTAAGCAACTAACTTCAGACTGTTGCTTTTATCTATTTAGCAACTGTCTTTAGACTGTTGCTTTAATCCATTTAGCGACTGACTTTAGACTGTTGCTTTTATCTATTTAGCAACTGACTTCAGACTGTTGCTTTTATCTATTAAGCAACTTACTTCAGACTGATGCTTTTATCTATTAAGCAACTTACTTCAGACTGATGCTTTTATCTATTTAGCAACTGACTTCAGACTGTTGCTTTTATCTATTAAGCAACTTACTTCAGACTGTTGCTTTTATCTATTAAGCAACTTACTTCAGACTGATGCTTTTATCTATTAAGCAACTTACTTCAGACTGATGCTTTTATCTATTTAGCAACTGACTTCAGACTGTTGCTTTTATCTATTAAGCAACTTACTTCAGACTGTTGCTTTTATCTATTAAGCAACTTACTTCAGACTGATGCTTTTATCTATTAAGCAACTTACTTCAGACTGATGCTTTTATCTATTTAGCAACTGACTTCAGACTGTTGCTTGTATCTATTTAGGAACTAACTTCTGACTGTTGCTTTTATGTGTCGGTGTGAGCGGCCGTCGTAAAAATTCACTCTTATATTTTTTTCCAATCGCGCCAATAAAAAAAAAATAATTATTATAGCTAACTTTAATAAGATCATTAAGAAAGATAATAATCCAATTGTTGCTGGTGGAGCTCCAGCGTATAATTTAAGGCTGGGTTGCACCAAGATATTCGTTAAAGTTATTGTAACATTTTACATCCTCTACTTTAACCGATTTCTTTATTTTTTTTAAGTTAGAGAAGGATGCGAAATGTTACTGTAGGCGCTGATGTTAACCTCAATGGTTAAATAGCGAGTCTAAAAATAAATCTGACTTCAGGTGACAGCTGCCAAAAAATATTTGAATATTTCATAAAATATTGTTCTATTCTTTGCCTATAAAGGGATATGTTATCTTGCTATGCCGATTCATTGCAAATTCATCGTGATATTCATTGCATTATTGTTAATGTGTTTTTGTATTTGTCTCTTTACATATCATAGGTATATAACGTAATTCAGTTATAGTACAGTTTTCTATTTATCCATAACTTTATCCCAAGTCTACAATCAGACCACTGTAAATATTCTATCATACTGTAATTGCTACCGCGTAGCCCAATCAATCACTACATTACAATAAATTTCACAAATAAATTGGTGCAACCCAGCATTTCTTTGTTGAATTAATTTTAAAGCAAAATTATGCAACAAGTCTTAAATACCTACTTTGTCAAATACCCTATTGAAGTACCTACCAACATGTTTAATTTAAACAATAGATTTACAATCTATTCTTCGCAAAACATTTATATTCTAACAAAGAAAATTTATTTAGACATGTGTTAATACGGTGAATATTTACGAGTAAACAATGGTAAACATTATCATATTTTAAGTTATTATATTTTGCGTTTGTGACTGAAATTAATTTCCACTCATCCCTAACGACCTACAGTTTCTTCTTCAACAAAGTCTCGGGGGTGGCAACGCATCTGCATTTTGATCTATTTGGTCTTTGTACGGGAGCCTATAGGCTGCAGTCATCACTTAACGTCAATGTGAACTGCATGCTTGTTTGCCATCATTACATAAAAAATGCATTTTTGTAAAATATCAGATTCGTCTACAGAATCCGAAAGCAGGATTCCACTTCCAGCAACACGGGCCACCCGGCCGCTCCGGACCGGAGGGGAGTAGCCATACGCAGGCTTTCCCTTCTGTCAAAATACAAGTGTTCCTATGCCTGTTCGCCGAGATGTTTTATAGTTATAAGTATCATATTGTGAAAATAGTCGTAAGTGAACATATTTTGAAAAGACAAGCCAAAACAAAAAAAAAATATTTTTTTGTTTTGGCAGGTTTTTTCTCAGTAATGTGGGCTCTGGAACTTCGCCAGTGAATGACAAAGAATGTCCCATATTCTTTTATTTAGTCTTATCTTACCGCTTGTAAAAGGGAGTATGGAACATTCTGTTGATACTTATTTTTATTATTGAGTATTTTTGGACCATTATTTATTTTATTTTTGTTTACTTTGACATATTAATCAACGTATCAGTTGTTATTCGCTTTAATTTTATATTTTGTTATTTGACCTATCACAAGCAAATTCTATTATTTCCAAGTGATTAAATGAATTTTTGAATTTGACTTTGAGTGCGAGAAATTTTTTATGTATTTTTATTGAAATTGTTTAAGTCAAGATTTTTGTTTTCTGTGTATGTGTTTGTGTGTGCGTCACACGCTTAATTGCCCCCCCGCAAGAAATGACAGATTGTTTTGCATCGGTTATAATGTTAAAAACGCTGTGGCTACTCCCCTCCAGTCCGCTGCGGCTGGTGGCCCATGTTGCTCTATGAATACATCATAAAAATCTTACTTTATATGGTATGAAACCTTGTACCAACCGAGCTGTCAATAAAGCATGTCATCAATATAACCACAATATTTATTCTAGCCATCACACAAGTCTGTGTATATTAGAGATGTTATTGAGCTCCCTAGCCGTAACGGAAACCACTGGATATCCGAATATTCAAGAAATTTACACTGGTGGTAGAGCACCAGTGACGGGGCTCGCGGGCGTGGGCACCACCGCATTACCTAATATACTTGCCGCTAAATGGTAGTGTTCAGCACTATCGTGTTCCGGTCAGGTGGTAATGTAGGGCCTTGTAATTTCCGGCACAGAGGCATAACACCTTAGGCCTCAGGAGTGGCAACGCATCTTCATTTCGACCTTGATCTTAGTGTGGGTGTCTAAAGGCTGCAGTCATCACTTAACATCAATGTGAACTGCATGCTTGTTGCCACTTCCATTACATAAATATAAAAAAAATAAAATAAATATTTTAGATGATCATTCACTATAAATAATAATAATAATAATGGCAACCCATTAAACGTCCCACTGCTGGGCACGAGTCTCTCCCCTTTTAAGGGGGAGGCCTGGAGCTTACTCCACCACGCTGCTCCAATGCGGATTAGTGGAGGTAGGTGGGTTAGTGGCCAACCCACTGTCGGATGTTTTCAAACCGCCCAACCGGCCTCCGACAAGGTGTAACGACTGCTATCCATTGATAGCAACCGGGACCGACGGCTTAACGTGCCCTCCGAAGCACGGAAACTCGCATTTAATTTGCCACTAGCGGTCACCCATCACACTACCCGACCGCGCCCGTAGTGCTTAACCGAGCAGATCGCTTACGATCTACACCAGCCGCTGGGCCATGCGCGCTTCGCATTCACTATACTTAAACAAATTTCGTTTCAAATACACAGTCTACGAAGATAGTAAATATGGAGGTCATATAAATATAATTTGGTCACGTACATCTTTTGTCCTTGTGAAACCTCAATTTAACTAGCGGAAAGATGTTTCTGTACGAGTATAAATGATACTACCTACACCATTATAATCCCTACTTCCCTACTAATATTATAAACTAGCTGACCCGACAAACTTCGTATTGCCTCACAATGAAATAATGTGTCAAAGGTTTGATAGATATGGACCGTTTGCATAGGAAAATGAAATTAAATGTAGAGATTCCCGTGGGAATTAGTGATTTTCCCGCAGTAAAAAGTAAAAATAAGCCTAAATGTTGGCCAGGCTTAGTATCTATACACCACAAAAAGTTTCATTCGAATCCGTCCAGTATCTTCGGAGATTAGCCTGGACAAAGGGACAAACAGACAGACAAAAAAAATCATTGAAAAGTGTTCTTATACTATTTTAAAATTTTAACATTGCATAATAGGTTTTTCGTAAATATGTACAATGTACAGACACGCGGATTTTAATGTTTTATTATATGTATAGATATTTCGACCTGACCTATTTTTTCTAAATATCATGTACCTATTTCATTATTATCAGTTATTGTTGTTCATGGTCTTCCTTAATGTATGTACAGATTTTTACCTGCCTACCGACGTTAATTAGGTTAGCATACTTACAAACCATAGTGGTTTTCGAATGCTAGCATTAAGTGATATAATTTTAAATCTTTTGTTAATTATTACTATAAATAGCTGTGCCCGCGACTCCGTCCGCGTGAGAATTTATGATTGTTCGGTATCTACCCGGACGAAGTCGCGGGCGCAGCTAGTATAAAAGTAGCCTAGTCCTTATTACATCAGCTATCTGGCAGTGAAAGTCCCGTCAAAATCGGTCCAGCCGTTCCCGAGATTAGCGGGAACAAACAGACAGACAGACAGATAGAAAGACAAACAAATTTTTTTAAAAATGTTGTTTTGGTATATGTACCGTGTATACATACATATGCATTTAGTAAAAAGCGGTTATTTTTATATACAACATAGGCTACTTTTTAAACGACATCCACGTGGGCGAAGCCGTGGGCAACATCTAGTGTATAATATATCTAGTTACCGCAAAGTATAATATCCAACAAGATATATTAGGTTAGGATCCCACTGCAGAATCATTTGGATGGTCATTTATGTAGGACTAGCGGCCCGCCCCGGCTTCGCGCGGTGCAATGTTGCCTACCCTCTACTATTCGTCTTAGCGTGATGATTATACATAGATATAGCCTAAAGTCTTCCTCGATATCTTTTATAGTTTAGGCAGCGTACGCAAAATAAGTAACTTTTCTGGTTGATGTTTTACACCTTGTGTCTGAAAAACCCAAATATGTTACGGAACCCTATTTTTCCAAAATAAAATATAGCCTATGTTACCCGTGAATAATGTAGCTTTCGAATAGTGAAAGAATTTTTAAAATCGGTCCATTAGTTATTGAGCCTATTCATTACAAACAAACAAACAAAAAAATATTACCTCGTTTAGTTTAGATTATAGGGGTTACGTTCTTAGGCGGCGAAATCAAAAAAGCTAACAAAAAATCTGTTAATTGTTTTTATATTATTTCGCATTAACACATGCTTGTGAAATATATTTTATTTTTAAAGAAAAATTTGACTTCAGGCGAGGAAATTTGACAAATCGGGCAGGGCTTCGGTAGCTCAATTGGAAGAGCGGCTGGACTAGATTCCCAGTAGGTCGCGAGTTCGAGCCTCGCCTGAAGTCAAATTTTTCTTTCCATTTTTCTTTAAAAATAAAATATATTTCACAAGCATGTGTTAATGCGAAATAATATAAAAACAATTATTAAGGGTAAAAGCGACTTCTTTACGATATTCAATTAACTGAAAAGTCTATTATATCGGTTGCCTAACTAGCATAGTTGGTAATAGATGGCGCTACTGCTACCATAAAGCAATGCAATAGATGTGAAGGAAAGATTTGACAAATCGGGCAGGGCTTCAGTAGCTCAATTGGAAGAGCGGCTGGACTAGATTCCCAGTAGGTCGCGAGTTCGAGTCTCGCCTGAAGTCAAATTTTTCTTTCCATTTTTCTTTAAAAATAAAAAATCTGTTAATTTAAGTTTTTGACCATACATTTTGTTAAGTTACATAATATCTTCAGGTTTAGGCCAGGGTCCAATTGTGACAGCATTCAATAATATACTTTATATTTTGAGTAACAAGTTTATTTTATCCAAATTTCCAGTTTACATACTTAAAAGCACCGACCGCGGCGATGGCGACTTTGCCTCAAAGGAACCGTTGAACGAGACAAACAACGCCGTTAGCTTTTGAAAACACAATCTAGGTTTAGTTGTAATAAGACCTATTTTATTTATCTCTTGATGCGTTGACAACGTATACCGAATGCTTTTTATTTAGGGACATAGGTATATATGTACCGAAGTGCCGATTCAATCCGCGAATAAAGAAATTTTATGCCGCGAATATAAAACTTAAGTCGGATTTTTTCAATTCGAATAGTGAAAACGCGAATGAAGGAAGCGCGAATAAAAAGCTTCGACTGTATTTCATTTTTAACAGCGAGCAACTCTTATATTCGATTTAATTTGAATACCGTATATCATATTAATGAGAAAAAAATATAGCTTTAATTTGATATGTAAATAAAACATGTACCTACGTTATGGACGTTAAAAGTTATCGGGTCGGAACTAAAATATGTAGAGGCGGCCAAGTGCGCAACGGCAGCCGTGATTTCTCTTATACATATTGCCGTGAAGTGGACAATATTTGATTGAAAAAAATATATAAAAAAATACTTGCAACAATTATTTGATAGGTAAGTGGATATATATTCTCTAGATTGTAAATATGTGTAAAAATAAGGTTTGCTGCAAATCTGGATGTACGAAATGATTCTGCAGTGGGATCCTTAGGAAGGAGACTTCGACTTATTTCGGGTCTGTATGAATGAATGAATGAATGAAATAACTTTATTGAAGTAGTCCTGAGACATGCCCATAAAAAAATAAAAATAACAAAATATAAACAAAACGAAAATGAGTTGGTACACGAGAGAGAACGAATAAAAAAATACACAGTCAATTAAAATATAAATAGACAATAATAAGCACAAAAACAGAAATACAATCATTTAATACAAAAACTAAACAAAAAAAAAACCGGACAAGTGCGAGTTCGACTCGCGTGGCGAGGGTTCCGTAATTTAAATAAATATTTTCGAAAATATTACAGATTTAAAATGCAGGGACATAGCGGTTACGGTGGTACCGGCAGGGGGGGTTATATTATTAAGAATTTTCGATTTCATTTGAATACTCAAACTTCTTATAGGTTTTCCAGTAATCTATAGGCAAAGAACTATTTTCTACATTTTTTCAAAATTTTAATTAACAACGTGTAATACACATGCACCTGTGTGCGTAGCACGTAGAGAATACCAAATGTCGCCCATAAGAGGGAAGGAGGTTGGGTAAGGCGGGATATCGGGCGGGACGACGAAGTGTCCATTCTATACCTACGTAGTATTATTACATATTCTCTTCTGTTCTCCGGTCCGCCGCGGCCGGTGAATCTCAGAAACTACTGGTCCGATTTGAAAAATTCTTTCAGTGTTAAATAGCCGATTTGAAAAATTCTTTCAGTGTTAGAAGTAATAGCGTCAGGAAACCCGACTTATTTTCATATCATAGATTAGGTTCATAGCTGACTACAGGCACCCGGCACCCGACCAGCACCGCCTCGTTTTAAGGCGTCCACTCAAAGCAAAGGCCACGCAAGACAAGCTAGTGGTCACTGAGTGATCCACTAGTGTCGATACGGAGCTCAGACCGCTCGAGGCGTACGTCCCACTGCTGGGCACGAGTCTCTCCCCTTTTTGGGGGGAGGCCTGGAGCTTACTCCACCACGCTGTTCCAATGCGGATTAGTGGAGATACGAGATAATGGCCAACCCGCTGTCGGATGTTTTCAAACCGCCCATCAGGCCTCCTACAAGGTTTAACTGCCATCTACCCTCCGAAACACGGAAACGCGCATTTTAATTTGCCACTATCGGTCACCCATCACACACTCGGCTGAGCCCGTATCACCTAACCGAGTAGATCGCTTGCGATCTACACTAACCGTGGAGCCATGGACGCTTAGATTCTGCTAGCGCATTTACCTCCAACCCTTTCGGAGTCTACAGGCGTGATGTTACGTTAAACATTTAATTACATTTTCTAAATAAACAAAACAACAAACAATTTAATCTGTAATTATTAGGATAAGTGATTGTATATAAATAATAGAATAAGTATGTAACTTTGTATTTTTATCAGTATAGCTTTATTATGTATAGGTATTTAATATATACGACAGACGCTTTGCTGGCGTGATTTAGGTCCTATGTCACAAAATCGGCCCCAATTGAAGACCAGCGCCGCTCGTAAGATCGGCTTTATGCTGAATTGGGGACCTTTTTGTAACAACTTTGATTTTGAGTTCTTAAAAAAAAAAAAAAAAAAAAACGTAACTTCACGCCTGTAAGCCCCGAAGGGGTAGGCAGAGGTAAATGCATGCATTCAAGCATACATGCAAACACCCACGATTCGCCGGTTATATTTTTGGCCCATGTAACAGGTGGCGAGCCTGTTGACATCTCCGGGCACATTATCAAACTTTGAGGTACTGGGAAATTTCCAGAAAATGGAAAAATCTCAATAGAACCAGAGATAAAGGCTTTTTCACCATTATCTCTGATAACCCCCTACCCGGGAATCGAACCCAGGACCCCAGCGTAGTAGTAGTGGCCTGCTACCACTAGGCTACCGAGGCAGTTCTTAGTTTTAGTTTTTTTATGTTCTTTTGTGTTCTTAGTTTTAGTTTTTTTATGTTGTTACAAATAAAGTTTTTCTATTCTATTCTATTCTATTCTATTCTAAAACTCGTGGCAATGTTTATAATTGTCTATCAACAGTGCATGCTAATGAGACATCAATCAAATGAGCCCATTGATAGTTTTTTTTGTATGATTGCGCAGAGTTACGTCATTGCATAATGAGGAAAATTCTGTATGGAAGGTTTTGTTTTGTTTAAAGCCAGCGTTTGTAGAATGTCTCTAGGAATTACTGTCACGTTTATTTGTGGAATTTGTTTGTTGCAGTCAACATGGTTTTACTGGTGGTAGAGCTCCAGTGACGGAGCTCGCGGGCGTAGGCACCACCGCATTACCTGATTTACTTGCCGCTAAATGGTAGTGTTCAGCACTATCGTGTTCCGGTCAGGTGGTAATGTACGGCCCTGTAATTTCCGGCACAGAGGCATAACACCTCAGGCCTCAGGAGTGGTAACGCATTTGCATTTTGACCTTGGTCTTTGTGTGGGTGTCTATAGGCTGCAGTCATCACTTAACATCAATGTGAACTGCATGCTTGTTTGCCACTTCAATTACATAAAAAAAAAAACATGATTAATATATAACGTATACAACATATAACGGGAATAATTCACACTCTCAAACACCAAAGAGTTTACAAATACTCAAACACCTCGATTGGGTAATGGTCTTCGCGCGGTGGCAATGTTACCTACCCTCTCCTATTCATCTTAGCGTGATGTTATATAAAACTTTCCTCGATAAATGGGCTATCTAACACTGAAATAATTTTTCAAATCGGACCAGTAGGTACTGAGATTCACTGGCCGAACAGAAGAGAATATGTAATAATACTACGTAGGTATAGAATGGACACTTCGTCGTCCCGCCCGATATCCCGCCTTACCCAACCTCCTTCCCTCTTACGGGCGACATTTGGTATTCTCTACGTGCTACGCACACAGGTGCATGTTTATTACACGTTGTTTCATATTATTTCGCATTAACACATGCTTGTGAAATATTTTTTAAAGAAAAATGGAAAGAAAAAATTGACTTCAGGCGAGACTCGAACACGCGGCCTACTGGAAATCTAGTCCAGCCGCTCTTCCAATTGAGCTACTGAAGTCCTTCAGTAATACTTTTTTAAAGAAAAATGGAAAGAAAAATTTGACTTCAGGCGAGACTCGAACACGCGGCCTACTGGGAATCTGGTCCAGCCGCTCTTCCAATTGAGCTACTGAAGGACTTCAGTCTTACACGTTACTGATTGATGTCTGTGTAATAGAGACCGGTCCACCGCGGACACGCCTCCAAAATTCCATACAAACGCTTAATTTAGTCTCTATTACAACCGGAACACGTTAGTGCTGAACACTACCATTTAGCGGCAAGTATCTTACGGCAAGTGCCAACGCCCGCGAGCTCCGTCACTGGAGCTCTACCACCAGTAAAATTAAATTTAACTTCTAGAAACTGGATCCATGCTAGCAATGGGGGTGGTCCTGCCTAGTAAGTACTCTAATACATTAGGTATACTCACCACTTGTTACATGGGTCAAATTTTATCAGACGAATCGTGCATTTTGCATATACATTTACCTCTGCTTATCCCTTTTTGAAATAGAGGCGTGAAGATACATTTTTGTGATTGTATATCATTGTCTATAGACGGCAACATCCCATTTCATTTTATCTATTGTTAGATAAACAATACACCTACTTTGGCAGTCATTCACTTATTGTTACAAATATTATTTCAATATTGTTATTATAAAGTACTTCCTGTCTATATTATAAGCTAGCGGTGCCCGCGACTTCGTTCGCGTGAGAATTTATGATTGTTCAGAATCTACCCGGACGAAGTCGTGGGCGCAGCTAGTATAAGAGTAGCCTAAGTTACGCCTTGTTACATAAGCCAGTGAAAGTCCCATCAAAATCGGTAAAGCTGTTCCCGAGATTAGCCGGAACAAACAGACAGACAGACAGACAAAAATTGTAAAAAATGTATTTTTGGTATATGTGCCGTGTATACATACATATGCATTTAGTAAAAAGTTATTTTATTTTAAAAGGTTATTTTTATATTACAAACAGACACTCCAATTTTATTTATTTGTATAGATGTATAGACTAGCAGTTTGTCGTGATTTCATTTTGTGATAATTTAGCATTCTATTTCAAACTTTTTTACTGTTGGTAGAGTTCTAGTGTAGGAGCTCGAGGGCGTTAACACTACCCATTACCTAATTTATCTATCTAAACCGCTAAATGGTAGTGTTCAGCACTACCGTGTTCCGGTCAGATAGTAATGTATGGCTCCGTAATAACTGTCACAGAGACAACAACTATGGTTTCAGGGGTGGCATCTGCATTTTGACCTCTGCTGCCTTTGGTCTTAGAGAAAGTGTGTATAGGCTGCAGTCATCATTTAACTTCAATGTGAGCTAGGTGCTTGTTTGCCATCTGCCATAAATAAAAAAAATGTTTGCAGAAATCAAATAGAGTGTTTTAGGTAAAATAAAAGATCATGAAAATGTTTACAAAAAAAAACCGGCCAATTGCGTGTCGGCCACTTGGCCGGTAGGGTTCCGTAGTTACAGGGTAAGAAATATATTGAAAAAAAAAATTATGGGATTATTCGAAATTTTCGAGTCAAATACATTTTGGTCGATTATTTCTCGCAAACTTGTCAAGCCAACTTAAGAGTGAGAGTTTTCCTTTTAATTTCTTTATTTATAGCTACTATTGCCGTAACGTTTGAATTTCATACAACAACCGTTTAGTTGCTACGGGAGCGGACACTTAACTCTAACGAAAATTGGCACTTCAAAGCTTAATAACTCACAAACCGTTAACTTAATCGAAAAATGATGTTAGCACACCAATTTTTAAAGACTGATATCTTACACTATATAGAAAACGAAAAATACAAAAATATACGCGCGTTAAAAGTAGGGGTGGTACGCAAAATTAGATTAGAGATATTTTTTTAAATTTTTTACTCTACCACTTTTGTCGTCGTGATAAAGATGCATACTTGTGCCAAATTTCAAGTCTCTAGTACCAATAGTTTTTGCGCTAAACCGCGGACGGACAGACAGACGGACGTGGCAAAACTATAGGGTACCTTGTTTACTACGGAACCCCAAAAAATGTATGAAAGGTCGTGTACGATAAACAACTTTGAAATACTAACTAGAGTTCCTAGAGGGTGAAAAGAACATTTAATGATATTTAAAATATTTTTGGAAGGCAGGAAAAAGCATGAAAGTAAATTAAACGCGGTCGAGACACAGTAAATAGATTTCAAACTATTTACATCTATTAAAGTGCAAGGGTAAAAAATGAAAAAAAGTAGTGTAAGATATCTTTGGATCTATTTACTGTGGTCGAGATGAGTTCATTGCGCAAGATCTGCGGTGTATCGCTCACCGATCGCGTTCGTAATGAAGATGTTAGAAAGAGGAAGAGGCTTTGCGTGAATGAGAGTGTGTAATAATGAAATAAAACCGACCAAGTGCGTGTCGGGTCACAATGTAGGTTGCCGTTTTTCAATACATTGGAAGAAGAAGAAGAAAGAACATTTATTTGTACCAATGTGCGAAGAGTATTTTAAGAAACAACGAGTAAAAATTACATTAATACAAATTGGTCCTAACTCAGCATGTGCTGGTTGAAGAACAACCAGCGCTGGTCTTCCGTTAGGACCACCAAGTCTCGTCATAGACGGCTATACATTCTTAATTAAAAACAACAACAGAGAACAAAAAAAAATAATAAAAAAAATAAAGTAAGTAGGTACTATTTTACGAACAGGCACATTTTAAAATAGAAACATTATAAAAAAAAATCAAAAGACACAAAAAAGAATCAATTTGACAGTTAAGATTGATTATATATATATATTATATATGGAAGTAATTTGTTTTAAACAAAATTAAGAAGGTACATACGTACCTACGTATCTTGTAGTTTTTTATTAACTTTTTTATCGATTTCGAAATAGGAAGAGGTTTTTTGTTCGGTTATATGTATTTACCTTTTTAGTTTTAATTATGTAAAAGCAGTAATATTTTATTTTTCGCAATAACACGTGCGAGTGAATTTTCGTAATTAAAGAAAAAATGGATAAATTCAGTTTAGCCGCTTTATCCTAGGTTCGATACCTGCCCGAAGTCAATTTTTTCTTACCATTCTTTCTTTAATCCCTACTTCCCTACTAATGCTTTATATGCGAAAGTAACTATGTCTATCTGTCTGTCTGTCTGTTACCTTTACATGTCCAAACGACTGAACCGATTTTAATGAAATTTGGTACAGAGATAGAGCTGACTTTGAGGAAGACCATAGGCTACTTTATGACATCCACGCGGGCGAAGCCGTGGGCAACAGCTAGTTTCTATGTAAAAGCATGTTTCAACTTTTGAAAATATGAAGAAACTGTACTATGTAAGTATTTAACTACCTAGTTTTTTTTAAAAGTATGTATAAAAAGACACTAAAAAGGTTTAAAGATTATAAGTATTACAGATTACAGAGTAAGAGGTGTTCTAAACCGGCGTGAATGGTTGTTTAAGCCATTAAAAGTTGAACAAAAACATTAACATTTTATACCTACCCCTGATATTAGCGGTTGTTTAAATAAAATACAAAAAATAAATGGGCATATAGAATGTCGAATGAGCGAATGACTAAACAGATATACAATGCGAATGTGGATGGTTGCAGAGGCCCAGGAAGACCAAGGCTGACCTACCATGACCAAATAGGTCGAGTTCTGTCTGATGGTGGGGTCAAAAGTCTTAGGAATCGGCGTGCATGTATGAAGAGAATGATGAAGGTAGACGAGGCACGAGAGGTTGTCAGAACCGGGATGTCTGGCGCTCTACACTCTCTGCCTACCCCGTTAGGGACCTGGCGTGAAGATACATACATACATACAAAAAATAAATCAAAATGGACCCATAATGAAAAAAAGAACAACTCACTGAAAATAATTCTTGAAATTAACAAAAATATATCAAAAGAAACTTTATATTTCAAACCCGACTGTAAAATGTAGTAACTCACTAAATCTATTTTTGTAAATTTAACAAAAATGGCATACACATTTTCTAATTCACAATAAACACTACAAACAACAAACCCAAAGTAATATTAGTCACCAACACACTTTTAACCGACCGATAAAGACCGCGTCTGTGTAACAACTGTGGTGCTAACCAGACCGACCGTTAGTTGTTATCAGAAAACCCGTTGTTTAGTTGTAAATATGCTTTTAGGGCCTTGGCGAAGGTTATTCTGCTTACGGATTAGGTTTACTTTAGGGATTAACTTAGACGCGTTCAATTAGCAAAGATTAGGGCCGATTAGGTAGGTATAATTGGAATCTCGCCATAAAGTGAACTTTAATTCCTTTGTGGTAAGAGTACCGACTGAACATCTACCGACTTTTTTGAAGGAAGAGTTCTGGCCGCAGGGAGTCGTGTTCCGCAAATTCCGGGGACAACTGCCTGCCGATAAGCCGCGCATCACGTCGCCGACAATACGTGATAAATAGTATTAGTGTTAAGTTATATAATATGTATGTTAGTATGTATGTATGTATTTTCACGCCAGGTACCTAACGGGGTAGGCAGAGAGTGTAGAGCGCCAAATATCCCGGTTCTGACAAACCTCTCGTGCCTTGTATATATGTTAGTCTTTAAGGTATATATTTTATAAGGGCCTACTGTTTTATTTTAAGCATTGTTGCCTGAAAATAAATAAATAAATAAAATAAATAAATAATCTTTTCTCAAGTATAAAGGTACCTACATTAAAATACGTGAATTTGCATATTAAAGAAGGTGTCAATGCGAAAGTGGATGGCTACAGAGGCCCGGGAAGACCAAGACTGACCTAAAAAGTAAGTTTATTCATTTTCAATGGTGGTAGAGCTCCAGTGACGTAGCTCGCGGGCGTAGCCACCATCGCATTACCTTATATACTTGCCGCTAAATGGTTGTGTTCAGCACTAACGTGTTCCGGTCAGGTGGTAATGTACGGTCCAATTAATTAATTTCCGGCACAGAGGTATAACACCTTGGGCCTCAGGAGTGGTAACGAATCCGCATTTTGAGCTTGGTTTTTGTGTGGGTGTCTACAGGCAGCAGTCATCACTTAACATCAATGTGAACTGCATGCTTGTTTGCCACTACCATTACATTAAAAAATACACTTCGTTTTCCGGTATAGTGATCACCACTCCAGAACTGTTCTGCCCCAACGGCCGTCAGTTCTTCGGGCTATGTGGCCTGCCCACTGCCACTTGAGTCTCGACCCAACACCTTTGAATCGCCTAAAATAGTATAATAATATGCAATCAGAGTTAGTTATATAACTTAAAACATAAAATATTATGATCTATTATAACAACAATTTCAATTAAATAGTTTCTCAGAAAAACATTAAAAACTTTAATACCCTATACTTAGGTATGAAAATTGTTAACTATACTGCTTAATATAACTTAATGCTAAGAGTAGATTAGTTTTGCCATTAATCGTCGTAGGTAATTTATACAATCATTATTTATCAAACGTAACTACGCGCCTATACACCAAAGGAGTAGACAGAGATAAATACTTGTAACCGTCATGCAGAGTATGCATACAAACCGACGACACACACTTGACGACCCGGTTAGTCCAGCGGTGCGAAACCACCGTTTGATTCGAAGGGTCGCGGGTTCGATCCCCGCACCGGAACAAATATTTGTATGGCCTACAGATATTTGTTTCGGGTCTGGGTGTTTGTGTATGTGTTGTATGTGTACAACGGCACCCACGACACAGGTTTATACCTACTGTGGGGCTGTGAGTGTAAGCGTATTTAAAAAAAAAATCTACGATGCAAACACTCAAAGTTCAGCTTCAGTTCAGTTCATGTAACATCATTGTTATTGCTGTATTGGAGGTATAAATTGTCATTTTTAGGATTCCGTACCTAAAAGGTAAAACCGGGCCCCTTTTACCAGAGAATATGTAATAATGCTACGTATAGAATGGACACTTCGACGTCCCGCCCGATTTCCTCGCCTCACCCAACCTCCTCCCCTCATATGGGCGACGTTTGGTATTCTCTACGTGCTACGCACACAGGTGCACATTGTAAATACACGTCACTGATTGATGTCTGTGTAATAGAGACCAAATTAAGCGTTTGTATGGAATTTTGGAGTGTCCGCGGTGTGCTATTACTAAGCCTTTTTATTATTTATGAAGTGATGAGTTATAAAATGAATAGTTTTGTAATAATCTCTTTGCCAAGTGAATGATTATTGTAGTGATGTAGTTGTTAAAAGTTGAGATGTGAAACGAAATCGTTGCAAAACGTTGGTTTTGTAATGAAGAGTTTTGAAACGTTAGTTGTTAAAATGAACGGGTACCATCTCATATCACTTACGTATTTTTGTTACACGTTCATTTTCGGGTCGTTTACATTGTGTGTCCCAAACTTTAAATTGTTCGGTATAGTAACTGAGAAGGAACTGGAGGAAAGATGAAATCGGCTTTTACAGCCGATTTCAGACAGACAGACAGACGCACGAATGTTTTTTTTGTAAATGTAATGAAAGTGGCAAACAAGCATGCACGTCGATGCCAAGTGATGACTGCAACCTATAGACACTCACACAATGACCAGAGGTCAAAATGCAAATGCGTTGCCACTCCTGAGGCCTAAGGTGTTATGCCTCTTTGCCGGAAATCACAGAGCCGTACATTACCACCTGACCGGCATACGATAGTGCTGAACACTACCATTTAGCGGCATTTAGTATATTAGGTAATGCGGTGGCGCATACGCCCGCGAGCTCCGTGTCTGGAGCTCTACCACTAGTAAAAAGATATTATAAAGGTTCAATTTATTTTCTTTGGAGGTAAGGAACCCTTAAAATATTGTCTCTGTACACTTGACTGCAGCGCTACATCGCGGTAAAATATTGTCACTTATAAAACCTGTCTCATAATAATTGGTACTTATGCGAAAGGAATTCCATGCGTACAAAAATTGATTGAAACCAAGAGGAAAATATTTTTTCCATGTTAAGAAATCTCCCAATTTTCCTAGTATCATGTGCAGTCAGTAGAAACAATAAAACCAGTCAAGTGACTATGAAAATAATTAAAGTAAGAAACGTAACTTAAACAAAACGTGAATTCACGCCTGTAATCCCCGAAGGGGTAGGCAGAGGTAAATGCAAGCATTTAATCATAATCATAATCATTTATTTGCTTAAAATGTAGGTTACAATGTTGGCAGTTTCTAAAAAGTGTCCGTATACATTTTATCGCATTAGAGACGTGCAAATTTTAATTTAATGTCAGTTCATAAAACATTAATTACTTAGATACAGTTACATTACTAGATTAGCACAATATGATTATTAAAACAATTTAAAGTTCAAGTTTCAATCATATTGCCAAAATTTAATGTCAAACCAATTTCAATTTAATGTCAAATATATTTTTATGAATTACGAACTGATACAAATTAATTTGTCATGTACGTTTCCAATGTCAATTACTGGTCAAAACTTTATGTCAAACAAATGACTTTACAGACTACATGGATTAATTACATTTCTAATGTCAAATAAAGGTCAAAAACAAATGTCAAAATTTGATTAAGTCCCAAATATTAAACTAGTCCAAGCGTATAAACTACTGTAAATTATATGCAATAAATTCTGATATTGAATAAAAACATTTATCTATTAGCCATAATTTCGTTTTTATCACAAATCTATTAAACGGTAAAATTTTGAACTCATTTGGAATGGAATTATAAATGACACCACACATAACAATACAACTATTCGTATACATAGCTGTACGAGGCACTTAAGGTAAGACAATTCGATCTAAGTTTCTTTTAGCTCTTGGAAACATTTCTTTGGCTGTCTTAAATGATTGGGGGTGTAGTTTAACAAATTTCGCTGCTTCCAGAATATACATGCAGGGTAAGGTCAAGATTTTAAATTTTCTAAATAATGGTTTACTAGATTCCCAAGGTGGAATACCGCCTATAGCTCGAATCCATTTTTTTTTGAGCTAAAAATGCTCATTGGAAATTAGTAGAATTACCCCAGATAACAAGACCATAGCTTAAAACAGATGATACGTATCCGTATTTAAGCATATACTCCATTTAGATAAACTTGGCACAAATGGTAAACAAACATCCCTCGGTCACAAATTACGATATTCCAGGAGAATTACACACTGCAATTGATTGAGGACACTAGTTTATAACACATTATTAGATTACACATTGATTTCCATAAAAAACAGTGCAAATTCACTTAGTTAATTACATAATATAAAGTTAAAACTAAACTAAAAACAACAGCGTCTAAAAATTCCGCATCACTGCCTTCCTGTGTTATGGTACCCAGAAGGCTGGCAGCATTGCCTCGTTGGGTGGCAATGCCGATTCTTTGACCTAAAAATTGGCCAGCCCTCTGGTCACGGGAAGTGTCGACCAGCCGTTTCGCGATCTCTTTGAATAAGAGCCGAGCACTGGGGCCCCATGGACCAAGAATTTCGACCCCGAAAGGCACAAATATATAGTCCTCTGGAAGTGTACTATATTTGCGCTGTTTCAGGGTCTCCGCAGTTGCAGCAGCAGTGCCAGCGGAGCACGCCGTGCTTGGAAGATGGGATGGCGCTAAGGTGTCAACGCAAGTTGCGTCCCACACCAGAGGGCTACCCATCTTCCAGGGCATCAATGACATAGTTAATTACTTTAATTTACAATTATCGTAATTACGACCCAACTACTTTCCACAGATTATATAGACTATGTTCGAGTTTGACGTCCAGTTATAGGGATGGGTTTAAATGAACAAAACAAGGATAGAGAGCGGAATGTTATCCAATGTAAATGATGATTACTTTATTTAAATTCTTTGCAGGATTTACGAAAGATTGTTTATTTAAAAAATCTTCGTCGATTAAAATACAGGTAATACATTAAATATTTCAAAAGAACGTACCTATACGATTTTTCGATGGATGTCAAAAAATTTATATGATTGTCATTCACTGGCGATCATTATCTTTCATATTCAAATACTCATTCTAAATACCTATATCACTCAATGATTCACATCACTATTTTTTACCGTACGCTATATTTGTTTACCTTTTGTGCCAAGTTTATCTGAATGGGGTATACATCAAACACCCACGACTCGCCGGTTACGTTTTGCCCCATGTAATTGGGGACGTCCATAAATTACGTGAGGTGTTTTTTTTTTTAATTGTCGCTCCCTCCCTCCCCCCCCTGGTGAGATGTCCTAAGATTTTATACAATCCCCGAGCCCAATCTCCCGTGGGTTTTTCAAAATGTGCGTGTGTAAACGAGTTGGAATTTAATTGAAAAAGAAAAAAAATATGCTTCGTACTCTTATTTACAACTACTTAAGACTAGTTATTAATATTGCTGATAGCTATAAGTGTGATAATGATTATACAATACAGTACTTAACTATCGCGATTAAAAAAAATATATCTAGGTAGGTACTCCAATTCAGCCCGCGCAAAAATAGTACCTAGGTATATTTTTTTGCTTCAATCAGAAAAAAAATTGCGTGATATTTGCCGAGCCCCTCAACGTAAGATTAGATGAGATTTGTCTCGACCCCCTTCCCCCCTTGAACAACTCACTTAATTTATGGACGCCCCCTAACAGGTGGCGAACCTGTTGCCATCTCCGGGTACATTACTAAACTCCAGGGTACTGGGCAACTTCCAGAAAATTGAAAAATATCAATAGAATCAGAGATAAAGGATATTAATCTGTTATCTCTGATAGCCCCCGACCCGGAAATCGAACCCAGGACCTCCAGCGCAGTAGTAGTGGCCTGCTACCACTACGCTACTGACGCAGTTTAGCTGATATTATTAAGAAGTAATTCATATATTGTCCTCTCCATTTTATTACTTATACAGGGTTAAATATATCTAACGCATAAATCGTCAAAGGTGAGTTAGGTATGTTAAGACTAACAACTTTTGTTCTGTGACTTTTGCCAAAATGCAGTACATCAATGATAAGAAATAAAATTGTTTCAAATGGGATTTCTATCAATTGTTAGCGCTACGTTTCATAGGTATATTTTTACATAGGTACAGACGTCAGCTGTTTACGTAACGGCCGGAGCGGGAGGGGGGCCGCATCGTACGCCGCGTCGACCCCTAAAGGTACCAGTATATTATGGCGTGATGTGTTTACTTTTTACTTAGACACTCAATGTGAAGTTAAGAAGTAGGTGCATATTAGAACTGCAAATTCGATTGATTATTTTTTGTATGATAAAAAAAAATGAATTAGAAAAAGTTGTATAACAAAAGTGTTGGTCTTGATGAGCCAAAGCGAAGAATTATGCGCTGGTTACAAATAACCCTGTTTTAGTAAAGGTTAACTACAGCTTGCAAAATCTTGTGAATCTTGTGGGATCTGCCTTTGGGGATTACAGGCGTGAAGTTACGTTATTATAAGCAATATTTCTTGGATACTGTACGTTTCACTTACCGACATTTGTGTAGGTAAGTATATATATGACAGATCAGTGGAATTGGTGTCGAATACTGTCAAAGCGACACCAATTTGTGGCAAAAAGTTCATGCGATCATCGCACTACTCTTTCTTTGTAATTTAGATTTCTGTAGTCTACCTGTTATTCAATTGAAAAAAGAGTCTAATTCCGGATTATGTTGGCATAATTAGCATGACAATTACAATCATTAGAGTGAAACTAGTGACTAATTGTATACCATTACATAAAACACGGTAATTGTTAAGAGTTAATTACAAAAATGATGTTACTGCGAAATTAAATGTACTCCAGGCTTACAGTTGCCTGAAGGGGTAAACAGACCTTAATAACACACGATAGGATTCGGTCCGCCGAACAAACCCGCGCGAGCGGACTGCATCGGACTTGATTAATATAATAATTCTGTCCGCCGGACTCCTCTTTCCACGGCCAGATTTGGTTCGGAACGTACGTATCGAAATAAGACTAGACATAGGGGCTGATTATACCAGCGCCTGTCTAGCGTTTGTGGACGTATGAGAAAGCCTTCGATTCGGTTGAGATTTGGGGTGTGCTACAGTCACTCCAGAGGTGCCAAGTTGACTACCGATACATCGAGGTGCTGAGGAGCTTGTATGAAAACGCCACCATGTCGGTCCGGCTTCAGGATCAGAACTCGAAACCTATCCAACTGCAGCGAGGTGTGAGACAGGGAGATGTTATATCTCCGAAACTGTTCACCGCTGCATTGAAGACGTCTTCAAGCTTCTGAACTGGAAAGGACTCGACATCAATGTTAACGGCGAGTACATCTCCCACCTCCGATTTGCAGATGATATCGTAGTCATGGCTGAGACCCTGGAAGAGACCATTCTAAGGTCCACTCGTAGGGCCTCCCAACGAGTGGACCTTAGAATGAACATGGACAAGACGAAGATCATGTCAAATACATAATCGTCAACACTCGAAGTTGTTGACGATTATGTATACCTGGGACAAACGGTCCAGTTAGGTCGGTCCAACTTCGAGAAAGAGGTGAATCGCCGAATCCAACTCGGTTGGGCAGCGTTAGGGAAGCTACGGTACATCTTCTCGTCCGACTTACCGCAGTGTCTCAAGAAAAAGGTCTTTGACCAGTGTGTGTTGCCAGTGATGACTTATGGGACAGAAACGTAATAGTACCAAATCCGGACGTGTGTTACGACTGTTACGTGGTACAGTCCCGGACAAGAAATAGCACAACGACTTTTGGTAAAAGATTCCGCCTAAATTGAACTCTGAAGCGTTTTTTTCTTTCGCACACTACGTACATGTGATGTTTGTCCACAAGTTTGGTAATTAGCCAGAGATGTGAACAGGCTCGCCACCTGTTACATGGGCCAAAAACGTAACCGGCGAATCGTGGGTGTTTGCATGTATGCTTGAAGCATGCATTTACCTCTGCCTATCCCTTCGGGGATTACTGGCATGATGTTACGTTTTTTTTCTTAAAGAGAGGGTGTATCACCTGGACAGGGCCGCCCTCCCCTAGCTACTCCACTGCCTGAGACCTTAGTTGTCATAGAATCAATTCGTAAGTAATCTTTCTACTAATAATCATCACCCCTCCCTTCGCACGTGCAGTGTAACAGAGGAAGGGGATGGTTCGGGGGTCGAGGTGCGACCCTCCTTCCCCGGGTTTATCTGCTCCCGAAGCGTCGAGGGCGTGGTCGAATTGGGGGGATGGTGGCACGCAGGGAAACTCGCTGAAGGGGGACCATTTTTTGGGTAAGAATTTTGTTTTTTGTGTTTTTTTTTTATTTAATTTTTATTTTTTTATTTTTGTTTTATTTTTTCATTTACTTTATTCAACTTTTTTTTCGGGCATATTCTTTTCATCCCCTCAGCTATTCCCTCGCATGCCGCTTACAATTGGTTAAATAAGTGCAAATTCCCTATTGTCAGGGGCCACACGTCGGCGCCATCACTGGCGTGAGCCGGGCGGCGCGGTCGCGATCCCGAACGACAACAATCCCAATCGGTGGTTGGGGTTCGAACCCTCCCAGTAATGTTCCTGGGTGTGACCTGTAAGTAATCTTTGCAAAATGTCACTTAGCCACCATAAGCGGTAGGAAATGGATTCAAGGGTCTTTAACTCAATAATTGCGGGAAGCACTAGTTTTCAACTGGTTTCCAGCAGATTTCAAGAGTCATAGAATTTCAAATATCGTAAAGTAATCGTGTGTAACAATGCCTATTCTATATCAAGATGCAAAACACTTATGATAATAGTTATAATAAAACGATATTCATTACTAATTCAATTGTAAATGATAAAGATAATAGATTATAAAATGCAACGGTCTCGTCAGGTTTTTCTTTTTTTTTGAAGTCTAAACTTTTTTTCCGCGCCTTGTTCTTTTTGTAATGGGTAAATAATGTTAAACTTGCGTCAGTACACGTGACCCTGGTAGAACATGTGTAAGACGGACACGTGCCCAGAATCGCATCCGCCCACTTTTTCATCTAACGACAGCTGTCATGGTGGTGGTGTTGGCGACGTTGGTGGCGTTAATGACGTTAGTGGCACATTGGTAGCGTTGGTGGATTTGGTGGCTCTGGTGGCGTTGGTGGAGTTGGTGGTGTTGATGGTGTTGGTGGCGTTGATGACATTACTGGCGTTGACGGCGTTAATGGCGTTTGTGGCGTTGGTGGTGTTGGTGGTGTTGGTGGTGTTGGTGGTGTTGGTGGTGTTGGTGGTGTTGGTGGTGTTGGTGGTGTTGGTGGTGTTGGTAGCGTTAGTGGCGGTGGTGGTGGTGGTGTGCAACGAAATAAAAAATGCACTGCGTTAATGTTCAAGTTTTTGCTTCTGCCGGTACTCCCGGCGTGCAACCCATTGTCTTTTTTATGTAGCGACGGTGGAAATCAAGCATGCTTTTTACATGGTTGTTAAGTGATGACTGGAGCCTATAGATATCTAAACCGACTAGATGTCTATCACAAAAACCGGTCAAGAGCGTGTCGGGCCACGCACAGTGAAGGGTCGTTATTTATATTAGGTTTTACATCAGCCAAATGCGAATCGAATTCGCTGACAGAAGTGTCCGCTAGTCCGCTTCTAATACCAACAGACACTACCTCCTCAACTAAGCGACAGAATATACGCTTTTACGCAATAAAATAAACAATTTACTTGAATTTACAATTAACAAAGTAAACAAACTGGTAAAATTTCTAAAACGAAATGAGTTTCTAACTAAATATGTATAATTTCTAAACGTAAACAATATAGCGCGATGTAAATGATGCCTGGCGCCATTTATTGCCTAATTTCTATGGAGTTGTTCGAAATTTTCGAGTAAAATACATTTGGTCGACTGCTATTGTGCCTATGAATTTGCTATTGTAATTAAATGAAATATGTTTAAAAATAATTAACTTTCCTTACCGTTCACAATCGATAGCAGACACATCGGCATCGCAGGAAGATCCGCTAATGGTGATCAGACCGTTCCTCCTGAAGAAGGACCGCCTCTTCTTGCTCTTCTCATCTTGACTGTCCACGATAGACGCCGTCGAAGAGTTCGCGAAGTCCCGCTTATCCATGATCACTGAAATAACAAATATCAGTCAGTCTAATAAAGTCATTCAATAAAAAAAATGTCGTTAAGTTTAACGTACAAACGTATGTGTCCTTATTTAAAGGCTCGAAGGACCAAAATACTTTTGGTACATCTATACAAATAAATAAAATTGGAGTGTCTGTTTGTAATATAAAAAATAACCGCTTTTTACTGAATGCATATGTATGTAAACACGGTACATATACCAAAACAATTTTTTTTTAAAAAAATTGTCTGTCTGTCTGTTTGGCGGGACTAATCATGGGAACGGCTGGACGGATTTTGACGTTACTTTCACTGGCAGATAGCTGATGTAATAAGGAGAAACATAGGCATAACAACTACGTTTATACAAGCTGCCCCAACGACTTCATCCGGGTAGATACTGAACAATCTTAAATTCGCACGCGAGCGAAGTCGCGAGCACAGCTAGTAGGTACATAAAGTTTGTATGTTAGTTTGTTAAGTTAGTATGTAACGGAAACAAGTTGTTTCATTGAATGAGTTTATTAGACTGAAATATTGAAAGTAGGTGCGCAAGATCAGCGTTTTACAATGGTTACTAAAATATTATTATAAAGTTATACAAATAAAATATACTGATTGTAGAGCTCCAGTGTTGGAACTCGCGGGCGTAGGCCCCGCCGCATTACCTAATATTAACCGTTAAATGTTAGTGTCCAGCACTATCGTTTTCCGGTCAGGTGGTTATATACGGCCCTGTTATTTCCGGCACTGAGGCATAATACCTTAGGCTTCAGGAGTGGTAACGCATCTGTTCGGTATTGTAACCGAACACTCTATTTCGGCTCCAATTGCATCCGCGTGACGCACTTATTAGCCTAATTTTTGTATTATAATTTTACCATCAGTGCAATATCGGCTACCCACCATTCACATTTCTTAACATTTTAAACATTCCATCACTTTAACATTTTAAATACAACATTTTTACCTTTTTATTCGGAACATTTTTACATACATTTTTTTCTTTCTTTCTTTCTTTCATTTTTATACAACTAAAACTAGCTGACCCGGCAAACTTCGTATTGCCTCAGAATGAAATAATGTGTCAAAGGTTTGATAGATACGGACTATTTGTTTGGGAAAACGAATTTGTGGTTTTTACTATTTCCCTTCAATTTCTTCATATTCTCTTAACTTTTAAACCTTCCCTGGACTTCAAAAACATTCAAATCGGTAAAGCCGTTCTCGAGTTTTAGCGAGACTAACGAACAGCAATTGATTTTATATATATATAGATTAGTATTTAACAATCAAACATCTCTTTACATTCCAATTACCACTGCAACAGCTGCTCCGTACCGCACAGCATCTGCATTTTGACCTTGGTCTTTGTGTAAGTGTCTTTGTCTGCAGTATATAATAATAATAATCATCATTTATTTCAGAATCAGAATCAGAAACTCATTTATTCATTTAGGGTGACAGGCACCTCTTATGACACGTCAAAAACAAACAAAATAAATTAAAGCGAATAACAATTGATATACATGTCAAACAAGATAAAAAATATATTATGTAAAGTCAAGAATATCACTAAGATAAAACTAAATGTCATAAACTAATGTAAAAAGTATATCAGTAGAATGTCTCTTTTCCCCTTTACAAACTGATAACAAAGAGTAAAAAGAAAAGAAAAGAAAAGAAAGCAGGAACAATTGACACACGTCTGGACTGCACCAAGATATTTGTTAAA
This sequence comes from Macrosoma leucophasiata, assembly GCA_036365455.1. Lineage (NCBI taxonomy): Eukaryota > Metazoa > Arthropoda > Insecta > Lepidoptera > Hedylidae > Macrosoma > Macrosoma leucophasiata. The sequence continues at coordinate 3,777,637 of JAWQUS010000022.1, read as the reverse complement.
CTTAAAGTTATTGTAGCATTTCACATCCTTCTCTTACTTAAAGAAATCTGTTAAAGTTAGAAAAGAATGATGAGATGTGGTTCACTCACTAAGGGTCCTGTTGAAAACCAGCGTCAGGTACCTTTTATATGAAGGTACCTGACATTTGCTGAACAGGACACCTTTTTGGCAGCCGTGAGACACATATTACGTGTATAGGTATGTATTAATTTTTAGAAAATGTGTTGTCTTTCCTCTGTTACCTGTTACGTTTTATGTCTGTTTTATGTGTCTCGCTGTGTGTCAAATAAATGTTTCTTATTATTCTTATTATAAGAATGAGAAATGTTACAGTACCTTTCTTTAATTAACAAATAGGTATCGTGGTGCCATCCAGGCCAAGGAGTTTTGGCGGGAACCTTGAGAGAGGCGTATGGTGCTCTTATTTTATTTCATTATCTTGGTGTATTTTTAAGTTATCTATACAAATGAATAAAATTGGAGTGTCTGTTTGCAATATAAAAATAACCGCTTTTTACTAAATGCATGTGTATGTATAGGTACACGGTACATATACAAAAACAATTTTTTTTACAATTTTTGTCTGTCTGTCTGTCTGTTTGGCGGGGCTTATCTTGGGAACGGCGGGACCGATTTTGACGGGACTTTCACTCGCAGATAGCTTATGTAATAAGGAGTAACTTAGGCTAATTTTATACTAGCAGCGCGCACGACTTCGTCCGGGTAGATATTGAACAATCATTAATTCTCACACGGACGAAGTCACGGGCACAGCTAGTACCTATTGAATAAAGTTGGTGGCATTTTGTTTGATATAAGTTTATTACAGTGCCCGTGTAAAGTGAAATAGAATAACAGTGTGAAAACACGACCTTTCAGGTTGCCTCCAAAACTTCATTGTCAATGTTCTGGTAAAGTAGCCATCGCTTTACTCGAATAACTGACTGTGACTCACTTGACTGACATACTTAAAAAATAATTATAAATAAATACGAATACGAAATATCGTTTTACTTGACACTGGCAATATGCGAAATAGCGATGCCATAATAACAGAAAAAACCGGTCAAGTGCGTGTCGGGCCACGCGCAGTGTAGGGTTCCGTAGTAACAGAGGAAGAGATGTAATGAAAAAAAAAATATTTTCTATGGAGTAATTCGAAATTTTCAAGGCAAATACATTTGGTCGACTATTATTTGCAAACATGTAAAGCCAACTTAAGTGTGATAGTTTTACTTTTAATTTCACTATATATAGCTACTATTGCCGTAACGTTTGAATTTCTTGCAACAACCGTTTAGTAACGGAGGGGACACATGACTCTAACGAAAATTGCTAATTTAAAGCTTTATAAGTCACAAATCGTTAACTAAATCGAAAAATGGTATTAGCACACCCCTTACGTTTTTGAAAGACCTATCCAACGATATCTCACACTATATAAAAAAACTAAAAATTAAAAAAAAAAATTTGCTCGTTACATGTAGGGGAGGTACATTAAATTAAAAAAAAAATTGTGTTTCTATTCTACCACTTTGTCGGCGTAATAAAGTCCGAGAGATGGACGGACGGACCGTCCATTACGCCGACAAAGTGGTAGGATAAAAACATAACATTTTTTTAGTAGAGGTACTAAGGCATTTATTTTTTATTTTTTACTGGTGGTAGAGCTCCAGTGACGGAGCTCGCGGGCGTAGGCACCACCGCATTACCTAATATACTTGCCGTTAAATGGTAGTGTTCAGCACTATCGTGTTTCGGTCAGGTGGTAATGTACGGCTCTGTAATTTCCGGCACAGAGGCATAACACCTAATGCCTCAGGAGTGGCAACGCATTTGCATTTTGACCTCTGGTGGGTGTCTATAGGCTGCAGTCATCACTTAACATCAATGTGAACTGCACGCTTGTTTGCCACTTTTATTACATAAAAAAAAAAAAATTAAAAATGCAAAAATATTTAATTTTATATAGGTGAGGTTGAGTAGATTGTTATTGAAAAATTTCACAACATTCTCCAACCTTAAAAAAAAAATTGTGATGGATGTCAAATTTTACAAAATCTTTAACCAATATTTTTTTTTTTTGTTATTATGGCATCGCTATTACGCATATTGCCAGTGTCAAGTAAAACGATATTTCATATTTATTTAAGCAGCGTAAAAGTTAGTATAATATAGTCATCTAGTATAATATGTAAGTATTAAGTATATAAGTTATCAAGTATAATATGTCAGTCAAGTAAGTTACAATCAAGTTATTCGAGTAAAGCGATGGCTACCTTACCAGAATATTTACAATGAAGTTTTGGAGGCAACCTGAAAGGTCGTGTTTTCGCACTGTTATTCTATTTCACTATACACGGGCACTGTAATAAACTTATATCAAACAAAATGCCACCAACTTTATTCAATATAACTTACAAATACACCAAGAAAATGAAATAAAATAAGAGCACCATACGCCTCTTTCAAGGTTCCCGCCAAAACTCCAATATTTAGGTGCAACCGATTCTTACTGTTTAAATCATAATAAACAGTAAATATTAACTGCCTCAGTAGGCACTTCTACTACTACGCTGGGTCCTGGGTTCGATTCACGGGTCTATCAGAGATAACGGTGTGAAATTCTTTTTCTCCGGTTTTTTTTAATTTTTTTAAATTTATTTACATTACAAAAAATAAGGAAGGGAGGAAGACCAAGGCTGACCTACCATGACCAAATAGGTCGAGTTCTGTCTGATGGTGGGGTCAAGTCTTAGGAATCGGCGTGCATGTATGAAGAGAATGATGAAGGTAGACGAGGCACGAGAGGTTTGTCTGAACCGGGATATCTGGCGCTCTACACTCTCTGCCTTCCCCGTTAGGGACCTGGCGTGAAGATACATACATACATACAAAAAATAAAACTTATAATAAAAAAGTACTGTTAAACCAAACAAATGAGGTTCTATTGGGATAATCCATTTTCTGGAAGTTTTCCAGTACCTCAGCGTTTGGTAATGTGCCCAGGGATGTCAACAGGCTCGCCATCTGTTACATGGGCCAAAACGTAAGAACTGACGAATCGTGGGTTTTTGCGTGTACATTTACATTTTTCATAATAAAAACAATATTTGTAATTTTTAATGATGTATGACTATGTCATTGTATGTATTTTGATTCCACTTTTATTTTAATTTTGTAAAATGGGTGATCTGAATGTGTTTTTTTATTTGACTTTAATAATTGTTAAATGTAATTAATTATTAATTTTTTATTGTCTAACGCATTGGATAAAATCTGTAATGGTAGATTTTAGTTCGATAAATAAAAAAAAGCATTGTTGTGCGCATGCGCTGGAATGCATGCATTTACCTCAATGCATGCCTATGCCTACGCCTTCGGGGATCACAGTATTGATTTGCGTATATTTTAATATTGGTTAGGTACTTTATCAGCAAATAGCTATTTTGATTCTGATGGTATAGTTCCAGTAACGAAATATGAAGGTAACACGTAAGGGACGGTTATTTTGATTCGTTCTATTGCCGCCTATAATAAATGCCACACAGAATTAGTTGTCCAGTATGATGGTAAATATACGGCCCTGTAATTTTTGTCACAGATAGTAGTTAGGTTCGATTTGTTTTAAATCGGGACTGTACAAAAAAGCCAATTAATTAATTTGGTAATTGATTTATAAAAAGCCTTGGGACCCAAACATGATTGATGTTTAGACAGGCTTTCTTTCGTCTAGCAGCGGACATCTTTCGTTTGAGGTAATGATGGTGATTGATTTATCGGGACATATAACGTCTCGATCAGGTCATAATCGCGACGAGTTCCCAGGGCCCTGAAAATCGGGAAGTTCCGCGCAAGTCGGGACACCTGGCAACACTCACAGATACCATCAAGTCTACGGCCTCAGGGTAACACGTCTTCATTTAGTCCTGTGATTTTTGTGTAGATAAAATAGGCTGCAGAATCTGCAAATTTTTTTTCAAATCATGTAAATTGTATGTTTGGATGTTGAATTAAAATATATAAAAAGGTAGAAAAAGGATTGGTTTAGGTAAATTTAACTAATTTAGACTTTAGATCTAGTAGGCTTCTTACTAAACATTAATGCCAATTGCGCGTTTGTTTGCATCTTATACCTATTAAAATTATAAAAAAGGAAAAAATAAACGTCGGGTTGATTTTAAAAATAATTTTAGTTTAATATACGCGAGATAAATCCGTAAAAATAGTTTTATTTCAACGAAAAAATAATTGTTTCAGATAAATAAAACTGCTACTTATATTCAGAGTAACTATTTGCCTCTTTATGACTCTAAACCATTAAAGAAATTAAAAAAATCGGTAACAATAATACCTACTTAAAAAAAAATACGTACCATGAAGAACACCATAATTCACTGTTAAAAAATATATAATTTATTTTAATCTTTTGACTAAAGCACGATTTTGATCACACATCGCGAGTCGAGACACGTTGACAAGAAAATAAATGTCACATTTACCCACATCTTTTATAAACAATTACTTTTAATTAATAAAATCTACCTACAGCAAAATTAAGAGGCGCTAGTTTCGCGTGGCAATATTTCGAACTACTAATTTAATTAAGTGCTAGTGTCGCGCGGTGAGAAATATAACTAATATTCAGCTAAAATTTTTGGAATTTTATTATTTCCATGGTAGGTAAATATGAACATTATCCGTGTATGATTAAATTGCTTTATAATTAAAAAGAGTTGTTATTAGTTATAACTACCCACGAGGCCATAAAAGATAAAATCACTACGACTCACTCTGTTTATAAAATTAAATAAGAATTATTATCTTGGGCTTGTTTGAAACATATAAAAATTTAAGTAGGCAGAGTCAATACAATGACGAAGTGAATCCGTACAAACTTCAAGCAATTAAGTGGATACAAAAAATTGATTGATCAATTTGACCCAAGTAGTGTTAGATTTAATTTTAAGGTCGGTAGACAACGTGGGGCTGACATGTTTATTAAGCTGTTTTTACCAATAAACCGTTTAAAGACAGTTACGCTGTCTTACAAAAATAATATCCAAATCGGTAAAGGCGTTTACAAATTATCGGTGAAAAAACATTAAACAAAAGATCCGGACGAATTGAGAACCTCCCCTTCCTTTTTTTGAACTCGGATAAAAATGATTAATATCATACATTTATTAAATTGAAAACGAGTGTGACAGTAGAAGACGAAAAACCGGCTAAGTGGGACTCGCTCACGAATAATTCAGTATCATTATCTATAAAAACCGGCAGACGAAGCGTAGGCAGACCTCCCACGAGGTGGTCGGACCTGGTAAAGGTCGCGGGCAATCGCTGGATGAGGGTGGCCCGGACCGGTCGTCGTGGCAATCGTTGGAGGAGGCCTTTGTCCAGCTGTGGACGTCTTTCGGCTGAAATGATGATGAACAAAAACAGCAAAAAATCCTTGTTGATTTGAGCTTTCTCTTAAATATTTAAAATAATTAAAATTTATTGGTTTTTATAGAGAATAATATTATAATAATGATGACAACCCATTATAGGTACGTCCCACTGCTGGACACGAGTCTCGAGGGGAGGCCTGGAGCTTACTTCACCACGCTGCTCCAATGCGGGTTGGTGGAGATACGGGTTAGTGACCAACCCGCTGTCGGATGTTTTCATACCGCCCATAAGGCCTGCGATAAGGTTTAACGACTGCTATCTATCGATAGCAACCGGGACCGATAGCTTAACGTGCCCTCCGAAGCAAGGAATAAAAAAATACTTATAACTAAATCCTACTATTATAAATGCGATTCACGCAAAAACTGCTGAACCAATTTTCATGAAATTTGATGTACACATAGAGGGTAACTTGTGATTTTTCTGTAGGATGCCATGGGATTATTTGATGAGTTTCCACAGGTTACGCGAAAAGCAACTTACACGCAGGCGGAGCCGCGGGCAACAATTAGTTTTCTGTTAATATGTCAAGCGTCTTCCTGTTGTCATTATAAAAATCAAACAAAATAATGACGTTTGGTGTATGTAAGCTTAAGTATTTATTTGTTCTGTTTCTTGTGAAGTTCTTGCTGTTTTTTAGTATAGTTACATCATCTATGAATATTTCAACTCTAGCTATCACGGTGTATGAGATACAGCCTGATGACAGACGGACGGACAGACGATCTTAGTAATAGCACAGTCTAAAGAAAACGAACACGTTAGTTGTAATACCGTTTTCACACGGCATTCGAAAAGTCCTGTATAAACTTCCATATAGTAGCGACATCTATTGTGCAGTGGCGATAGCATTAAAGAGTCTGTGTATTTTGTGGATAAAAGTTTTATTGCTTTTTAGAAAGTATGTTACATTTTGATAGTTATACACACAACACTTACAACTCGGTGAACAATCATAGTTTAGTTTTATATGATGTATTACTTGCAGTGACATCTATATCGTAAATATAGAACTGTTAATTAACTGAAAATACATACATTAACGTCGTTTCTGCTACTCAACCCTAGATGTCGTTGTTTCGGGAAAATATAAAGAAAGAGACCGCATTCGCAATATCCTTTCAATACTCCATAAAACAAAAAGAGACGGAAGATCTCGTGAATGAATTTGTTCTCTCTTTCAAATCATCATATCATCAATCGTTTGGTATGGTCGAGCTTTGTTTTGGTCGTGTCGTGAGAAATGTTATCACTTATTGAATTTCAGTATAATACGCTAAATGGTTGGTAATGTATGTAATAAACACTGGGGAATATATGATTGAAGCGTATCGGTGATGTTCGTGCAGTTGTGTGTGTGAAATGTATTATTTTGTGTTCAGTATCGATCCAGTTTGAGTGGTGCCTGTGGTTTGTGGTTTTACAAACGTGAAACAGTGAAAAGGTATGTTTATAAAACATTTAACACGAAAATATGTTAATTTATGAAGAGTCAGTATTTATATTATTGCTTTTTGGTAAAATAAAGAGATATATAGGTAGGCTATAGGACGCAATTACCTAATTCCATGGTCGTAGAGAATGGGTTTTGTTGCTTTAATAACGATGTTAACTGTTCTGTTTATTATTTTGCTAGTAATTAACTTATCGGTCACAGTGGTTTATTTAGCTGGGTTGCACCACGATATTTGTTTAAGTTAAACTTATTCTAACATTTCAAATCCATCTCTAACTTAAAGAAATCTTCTAAGTTAAATAAATCTGTTAAAGTTAGGAAAGGATGCGAAATGTTACAACTTGTTACAATAACTTTAACTTTAACAAATGACTGTCGTGGTGTAACCCGTGCAACCCAGTCTCGCTTACGGCCAAATACTCAAACGATGCTCAAACATCACCTAAATCTAAGTGGGACTTAAAACACTTCTGTCTTTAAAAAACACGTTCAAACGAAAGATGGCACACATTTGAGGGTTGCTTAAAATTGAGTGACGTTTGAGTATTCGGCCGTTAGTGACTTAGTGGAAGCAGATCACTTGGCTGCTAGGTGTCGCTAACAATATCGGGTTCGATCCCCGGGAGTGAAATATTTTTTATTTAGAGTCAAACGCGTGATTTTACCTACTTTATATTGATGGTAAGATTCATATTACTGGTGGTAGAGGAGTGACGGAGCTCGAGTTGAGATGTATGGCCGCGTAATAACTATCTCAGATACCTACCGGAGACATAACAACTTAGATGTCTATAGGCTGCAGTCATTACTCATCAATGTGAGATGCATTGTTTGCCACCTTCTTTTCATGAAAAATACAATAACGCGCGAGGGGCAGCAGCGTCCCGCGATAAAACTATCGCCAATGCGATCGCCAATCCCCGTGCCAAGCGTGGCGATTATTGCATATTCTTCCTTTTATGGCTAAACAACAAACCTTACCTGTCCATAGAGGAGGGTTTTCCTCGATTTCTCCATCATGCCAGATTCCAATTTGGTGGAAACGGGTCGAACTTCATGGGTACCTAGTAGACCCCTCTCAAACGGCAAGAATTTTCAAAATCGGTCCACAACTGACGGAGTAATCGGTGAACTGAACATACCTACCTACATAAAAAACCGGGCAAGTGCGAGTCAGACTCGTGCACGAAGTTTTTCCTTACCATCGTCTATAAATGAAATTAAAATACGAAAACAATATTTATACTGTATGGACCCCCCTAATATTTTCATTTTTATATTTTTAGCAGGTATTTGTTGTTATAGTGGCGGATATAGGTACCTACCTACATAATTTGTAAAAAATTTAAAGTTTCTAGGTCGCACGGTTTATGAGATACCTAATAGCCTTGTGACAAACTGACAGACAGCAGAGGTTTAGGTACCGAACCCTAAAAAACATACGAACATAGGACCTCCTTTTATGAAGTCTGTTAAAAATATCCGAAATGTCATATCCGTTATATAAAAAAGCTAATAAAGTCCTAAAATAAATCATAACCAAGCTAAGCCATCAAGCGTTAAAAAAAACTCAAACTTGTCTTACGTCAATCCATAATAATGCTATGACCACATTTCTACCGTCCTACCGTAAAGCCTGCGTCCAACACATAGCGAACTGAAAGCGTGGCGAAGCTTTTTTATTTTGTAAAAAAAAAACGTAACTGCCAAAGCCGTAAGCCGTAACACGCCTGTAATCCCCGAAGGGGTAGGCAGAGGTAAATGCATGCATTCAACCATACATGCAAACACCTACGATTCGCCTCTTATCATTGAAATCTATAGTATCATTTGAATCTAGTCAGATACATTGTATAGGTATACTCAGGTCAGATAGAAAAGCGAAAGCGAACCGAATGCGTGCCGATACCGAGGCGAACCGAAACCGTGCGACGCCGAGACAAACCAGGGGGCCGACCGCCTAACTGAAATGCTTTCGTTTAGGACGTTATATTGTCCGTTTCGTACCGCCCTTTAAAACATTTTGCTCTTAAGTAATATATATATACATATAATATATACCTACGTGCGGACGAAAACACTTTCAGGGAAAATTTAGGTGGTACGAAACCATAGAGCAACACCGGAGGGGAGTAGCCATGCAGGCTTTCCCCTCTGTCAAAGTACAAGCCCAAATAGGCCTATACCTGTCGCCTAGATGTTTAAATGTGTGCGTGAAATTGTTTCTGTATTTTGTTAAAGTCAAGGTGTGAGTTTCGTAGTAATAGACGATTTTCGTAGTGTCGCACGCATTTCACCCCGCAAAAAATGACAGACTGTTTTGCATCGGTAATACACGACACGCTATGGCTACTCCCCTCCGGTCCGCTGCGACTGGTGGGCCGCGTTGCTCTATGTACGAAACTTATAAGATATTGTCAAAATCGAATAACTAGGTAACTGAAAGAAAATCCCTGCAAAACCACTGCGATTGACGACTCGTTCTCTCGCTGTCAACAATGCGTGCGCGCATCAAGTGCAGTTAAATGTACAAATATTAAAAAAAAAACGTAACTTCACGCCTTTACTAATCAAGAAAAGGATAGGTAGAGGTAAATGCATGCATTCAACCATACATGCAAACACCCACAATTCGCCGGTTACGTTTTTGGCCCATGTAACAGGTGGCGAGCCTGTTGCAATATCCGGGCACATTACCAAACTCCGAGGTACTGACAAAACTTCCAGAAAATGGAATAATCCCAATAGAACCAGAGATAAAGAATTAGATAAATAATATTTAAACCGGTATCTCTGATAGTCCCCGACTTGGGAATCGTACCCAGGACCTCTAGTGTAGTAGTAGTGGCCTGCTACCACTAGGTTACTGAGGCAATTAGTTACGAATATTATCGATATAAAATCCTTTGATGAGGAGTACCTAGTTTACCGACAGCCCCGCGGAGACGATTTTTAACGCGACAACTGTCGCGATAGGACGTTTTGTTTGTCCAGAATAATCGCGATAAGACTAATTATCGCTATAATAATGTAGTCGCAGCATAACAGTCGCTTAACAAAATCTAGTCAGATAAAATAATATAGTAAATTAATAGCCCAAATTAAACCCAGACATATAATTTATGCGTCCAAAATACAGGTTTGTATGACGTCTATCGCTTTAGGAATGGTTGTTTATATTTAAACAATAATTCTGGGTATTAATCAATGATAAATTAAAGTAGGTAGGTAGGTAGGTATATTGACTGCCTCAGTCATGCCTCAGTTCAGTCTGGGGGCCGACCGCTTAACTAATGCTTTTGTTAAGCTTTCGATTATAACATCTTATTTGTATCAGTAAAAATATTAGATGGTACGAACCATCTAATATTTTTTTTTATGTGATGGAAGTGGCAAACAAGCATGCAGTTCCCATTGATGTAAGTGATGGCTGCAGCCCATAGAGCAACACGGGCCACCGGCCGCGGCGGACTGGAGGGGAGTAGCCATAGCGTTTATTACCGATGCAAAACAGTCTGTCATTTTTTGCGGGGGGAAATGCGTGCGACACACAAGCACCCTACAAAAATCGTCTATTACTTCGAAACTTACACCTTGACTTAAACAAAATACAGAAACAATTTCACGCACTCATTTAAACATCTAGGCGACATGTATAGGCCCATTTGGGCTTGTACTTTGACAGAGGGGAAAGCCTGCATATGGCTACTCCCCTCCGGTGTTGCTCTATGACTGCAGCCTATAGACACTCACAAAATCCAAGGTCAAAATGCAGATGATTTACCAATCCTGAAGGTGTTATGCCTCTTTGCCGGAAATTACAGGGCCGTACATTACCACCTGTCCGGAACACGATAGTGCTGAACACCACCATTTAGCGGCAAGTACCTATATTAGGTAATGCGGTGGTGCCAACGCCCGCGAGCTCCGTCACTGGAGCTCTACCACCAGGTTTCGTCCGCAGGTATAAACTTAAGAGTAAAATATTTTAATAGGCGGTACGAAATGGACATGCTAAACGAATGAATTTCAGTTAGGCGGTCGGCCCCATGGTCTTTATGTGTCTTTCTTTATGCTATAGTATGGGAGCCCAAGAGGGGATTTTTGAATTTACTCCAGCGCGTCAGATTAAGTTATAGGAGATACCTTGCACCCAATTCAGTACCTCCACCAAATCTAAGATTTCCATAAAAGGCCGAACCCTTAGGGCTTCCGCCACGAGCTTGCCTCGCATCCAAATTGTCAGAATTTTGGATGGGAGCTTTGATGGGGTTCATTTTAGATCCTCTCTGAGTATCTGACATTCTTGCGTAATTTTTCACCTTCATTTTTGAACGAATCAAATGTTTTTGAAGAGGACGCGGCATCAACGTCTTGGGTCAAGAGCGTGTCAGATATTCTGTGAGGGTTTAAAATGTGGCCAAACAATGCTCCTATCCAAAATTCAGACAATTCGGAAGATGAGTAAGATCGTAGCGACATTTATATATTTTTTTTAAGACTATTCTTCGGCCGCGTCTTTATATACGAACCTTAGATTTAGTGGAGATAACCAGCGGGGTTCAAGGAATCTCCCATATTTTTATCTGACGCGCTCGAGTAAATCCAAAAATAGCATCCTGGGCTCCCCTACTACTAGCAATCATCAGAACTTTAGAAATTAAAGAAAAAAATCGACTTCGGGCAGGAATTGAACCTGCGACCTAAGGATAACCAGTCCAGCCGCTTCACCACTAAGCTACCGAATTCCCACACCGATGCGTCAAATTTTGCTTTCCCTTTTTGATTTTTAACCGATTCAGGGTCGGTGAACGACATCCATTGATAACTAATCAATAGCTATACAACCGATATGATAGACTTTGCAGTTTATACAATATCGTTAAGATGTCGCTGTTCCCTTAATAATTGTACTATTTATTTTTCGCAATAACATATGCGAGTGAACTTTAGAAATTAAAGAAAAAACTGTAAGAAAAATTTGACTTCGGGCAGGAATCGAACCTGCGACCTCTGGATAACCAGCTGGACTTCGATCAATGTGAACTGCATGCTTGTTTGCCACTCATTACCGAAAAAAAGTGTCCAAAAATGACATGATATTATTTCACAGGGAAATATGAAGACAAAATTGAGGTCCTTGACATACCTCGGCTACACCGCCATGGACCGTCGCTTCTCTAATGCCATGCTGCCGTGGCTACTCCGGGAGATCCGGGCCACTCATATCAAGGAAAAGGTAGGTTTTTACATCCAGAACAGGCCCCTATACCTAATTGTGAGATTCACAGACCGCACGACTTTAGTTTGAGCAAAGTATGCTTAGAACTGTCAGAAATGTATGGGTTTTGACAGTTCGAAGCGTACTTTGCTCGAAAGTAAAGTCGTAGTGCGGTCTGTGAATCTCACCCTTAGACCCAGAACGGGGCCCTTAACAACTTGGAAGGCTTTTTAAGCCGGTTCTTTCAACGTTGATTTTAAGAAACCAAACATTTTGTTAAGCATTTTAAAGCATTAACCCTTTCTGGTTTTTTTTTTTGGTCACCCATCCCGGTATCGAATGCTAATTCATCATTCATTCTACATCTCATCGTGTACATTATCTTTTTTGGACATGAAGTGACAAACAAACATATAGTGCTCATCAATAAATGTTGCAAATCGAGCCTACGAAAGAGACAATCAGCTAGTTTCGACTTCGTAGAGCGTTATCCCTACTGCACGCTGCCTACCTACGTAAGCACTGATCGTCCGGTATTGGTCAAAACTTGATCAAAATGGTCGACAAACGTCACATAGGTGAGGTGCGAAAGAGATAACGCTCTACAGACCCGAAATAAGCCGAGTCTCCTTCCTAAGATCGATGTGCAGTATTTCTTGTTGGATACTGTACTTACAGTTGACATTGATGTTAAGTAACACTGTAGCCTGTAAAGATCTGCATGAAAACAGAGATGCGTTGCCACGCCTAAGGCCTGAGTTATTACGGGGCCTATACATTTGCAGAGAATGATGAATGTAGAACATAGAGCAACACGGGCCACCGGCCGCCGCTGAAGGGAGTAGCCCATAGAGCAACACGGGCCACCGGCCGCGGCGGACTGGAGGGGAGTAGCCATAGCGTTTATTACCGATGCAAAACAGTCTGTCATTTTTTGCGGGGGGAAATGCGTACGACACACACGCACACTACAAAAATCGTCTATTACTACGAAACTCACACCTTGACTTTAACAAAATACAGAAACAATTTTAGGCGATAAGTATAGGCTTATAATAGTGTTATTAAAATGTATGTTAGTCTATAAGGTATATATTTGTATGGGCCTTTGTTTTACTTATACTTTTACAAGTGTAGCCTGAAGGAAATAAATAAATAAATAAAAAATAAATAAATATTTAGGCTTGTACTTCTGTCAGAGGGGAAAGCCTGCATATGGCTACTCCCCTTCGGTGTTGCTCTATGTTTATTATCTTTATATCATCAAGTGGCAAACAAGCTTTTCATGTCTCTACATCTTTACTGATGATAGAGCTCCAGCGACGGAGCTTGCGGGCGTAGGCACCACCGCATTACCTAATATACTTGCCGCTAAATGGTAGTGTAGCGTCCACTACATTAAGGCGTAATTACAGCACCTTCGACAACGTCATCCCTCACATCACCAGCACCATTGAGCGGTAACCAAGTCACGCCAGCCAGCACCCTCGGCTTCATCAGGGATACTCCATACGCCTCCAGCAACCGCGCATGCCTGGACTACCCTACAGCCACATCAGCATCAGCACACTGCGCCGTCCCGCAGTAGCTACTACGCAGCGACTACATCGATTCAAAGGGGACTTTCGCATCACCGCAGCAGCGACTACCTCGACTCACTGAGGACCTTCGCACCCGACTCACTGGGACTTGCGGCATGGGACTACATGGCATTGGCACAACTCCTCGAGAAGCTCTGACAGCTGCCTCGATCGTATCAACCTCCGGTCTTGGAAGGGAGTGATGTAGCGTCCACTCCATTAAGGCGCCAACTAGTGGAACACAGACAGTACTTGTCTAGTACAATAGATGGCGTGCATTCGAATTACATCGCACATACGAAGATTTCTCAAGAGTTGGCATATATACAACTTCCCAACGTCAATCATTGGGCCGCGGCCCGCCAGGCGCTATCACCTCGCCTGGTCGGAGGATCCTCCCTTTTCGCCGGAGGAACACTTCCACCCGTTCCTCCACAGTAGTGTTCAGTAGTATCATGTTCCGGTCAGGTGGTAATGTACGGCCCTGTATTTTCCGGCACAGCATGTACGGCCCTGTAATTTCTGGCACAGAGGCATAACACCTTAGGCCTCAGAAGTGGTAACGCATATGCAATATGACAGACTGTTTTGCATCGGTAATAAACGCTATGGCTACTCCCCTCCGGTCCGCCGCGGCCGGTGGCCCGTGTTGCTCTATGATGTAGAAGAAGCACGGGATGTGTATCAGGGCCGGGATATCTGGCGCTCCCTTCACCCTGCCTACCCCATTAGGTTTAGCGTGACGATACATACTTACAGACATGCAAATAAATGTACGAGTGGTACTCAGATGAATTTTTGTCCACAGCTCAGCATAGCGATAGAAGACGGGTGTCTTAAAGCTTACAACGGGAATTTCGAGCCTGTAATAGTGCATCGATTGGTGGACATATTAAGGTATGTTGTATTTTTTTGGAGGTTCGTACCTCGAACATAAAAAATGTAATCCTTAAGAGCCGGCGCTCACTGCCGGCACGGCACGGCGTGTCATAAGCAATAGTTTTCTATATCGAATAAAGTTATTTTGAATCTTATTGTAAAGATTTTAGAATTAACGTTACTTTTTTGATGCCACGGGGCCGCGAGACGACGCGACGTGAGTGCCGCGGGATGCTGCGGCATGACGCGACGCGCCGCGCGATGCTCCGGCATGACTTGTCATACCGTTTCATTCCATCGGTTCCATCGCCTCCCGCGAGACGTATGGCTCAGTTTGTGTCGAAGAATTATAATTGCTAAGCTTGTTGAAATAAGATTGAAAAAATACGCAGTGATCATTTCGGTTACCGGAGCGCAGTCCGGTCGGTGCAAAACTAGTTGATGCAAGTGGCTTGGCTTTCGGCAGGATGCCACGGAACGCCGCGGTATACCGCAGCACAACCTGCCGTGCCATGCCGAACCACGTCGTCAGTGAGCGCCGGTCCTAAAGGATTACTCTTGTGACAGACGGGTCACAGACAATGGGGATGTTGTTTCGGCATACCGAATGAGAATGATGAATGTAGAAATACTTTCAGAATACTTTTATATGAAGTTATTACTATTTATTATCAAGTAAATTAAAAATAATAAAATAATGATTATATTAAAAGTAGATAACATAAGAAAAAAATAATTTAAGTGTATCAAAAATCCTAATCAAATAAACCATCAATGGATATATTCCCGGAGCTAAAGAAACCAGAATACTAGCAGCGCCATTTGCCACTTTGAATTGCAATGGGTTGGTAATGTTGGTGTATCACTCACTCACAATGCGGACAACACACATGGAAACGTGCGAAATAGCCTGACGGTCTACGGAGTGTCCTTTAAACGACCGCCCACGGTGTGTCTATTTACAGTGCTCAACAAGAAATAATGCACATCGAGTCTATGAAAGTGACAATTGGCTTCATAGAGCGTTATCTCTGCTGCACACTGCCTACGTAAGTATCCGTAGTCCGGTATTGTTCAAAACTTGATCAAAATGGTAGACAAATGTCAAATAGGTAAGGTGCGAAAGAGATAACGCTCTACAGATCCGAAATAAGCCGACGTCTCTTCATGAGGTCGATGTGCATTATTTCTTCTTG
This sequence comes from Macrosoma leucophasiata, assembly GCA_036365455.1. Taxonomy (NCBI): domain Eukaryota; kingdom Metazoa; phylum Arthropoda; class Insecta; order Lepidoptera; family Hedylidae; genus Macrosoma; species Macrosoma leucophasiata. Next base: position 3,761,851 of record JAWQUS010000022.1, on the reverse strand, counting down.
GATACTGTACGTGTTTTTTGGCTTAAGCTGGGTTGCATCAAGATATTTGTTGAAGTTAAAGTTATTGTTTTTTTTATGTTATAAAAGTGGCAAACAAGCGTGCAGTTCACATTGATGTTAAGTGATGACTGCAGCCTATAGACACCAACACAATGACCAGGGATCAAAATGCAGATGCGCTGCCATTCCTGAGGCATTAGGTGTTATGCCTCTGTGCCGGAAATTACAGAGCCGTACATTACCACGTGACCGGAACACGATAGTACTGAACACTACCATTTAGCGGCAAGTTCCGTTAGCTCCGTCACTGGAGCTCTACCACCAGTATAAATTGTGTAACTGATTTCACATCCTTCTCTAACATTAACAGATTTCTTTAAGTTAGAGAAGGATGTGAAATGTTACAATAACTTTAAAGGAGAAGTTCTACGTTGAGCCCACACCTTGTACACTATATCAAAAGTTAGAGAAAAATACGCAGAATCGTGGATGAATACTCAAAAAATGAAATGATTCGTTGTTTTTTTTTGTCGGAAATACTTATTTCACGTAATTTTTGTATGAGAGGAATATGTTGCCATATCGCTACTATGACATTCTTGTTTTCGAAATATACACGACAATTAATTGCAGATTTAGTTAACGATTTGAATAGCTGTAAATGATTAAGTGTTTTATGCTTCATCTCTCAATATAGTGTAAATGGTGCGGGCCCAGGCTCCAAACATTTATGAACGTCGCCTTTAAAAAAAATCCACTGGTGGTAGAGCTCCAGTGACGGAGCTCGCGGGCGTAGGCACCACCGCATTACCTAATATACTTGCCGCTAAATGGTAGTGTTCAGCACTATCGTGTTCCGGTCAGGTGGTAATGTAGTACGGCCCTGTAATTTCCGGCACAGGGGCGTAACACCTTAGGCCTCAGGAGTGGTAACGCATCTGCATTTTGCCCTCGGTCTTTGTGTGGGTGTCTATAGGCTGCAGTCATCACTTAACATCAATGTGAACTGCATGCTTGTTTGTCACTTCCATAACATAAAAATATATATATATATATATATCTTGGTGCAGCCTAGTAACACTTCTTTACATTATTCGTAGGTAAGTAGACATTCAATGTTGTTATTCTATCCAGGGCCAGCCAGGTTCCAGGCAGACCAGAGGAGCTATTCTATATTCTATTCAACGAGAAGGAAGGTCTACTCCAATGCTATCTCTTCCGATCAACCACGGTTGTGGAGGTAAGTGCAATTTGAACGTTTTCAAAAATATAATGCCGTAATTAATAATGGCAGCTCATTATACGTCCCAATGCTGGGCACAAGTCTCTCCCCTTCTTGGGAGCAGGCCTGGAGCTTACTCCACCACGCTGCTCCAATGCGGGTTGGTGGAGATACGGGTTAGTGGCCAACCCGCTGTCGGATGTTTTCAAACCGCATAAGGCTTCCGACAAGGTTTAACGACTGCTATCTATCGATAGCAACCGGGACCGACGGCTTAACGTGCCGTCCGAAGCACGGAAACGCGCATTTTAATTTACCACTAGCGGTCACCTATCACACACCCGACTGCGTCGGTATCGCTTAACCGAGTAGATCGCTTCCGATCTGCACCAGCCAACTTAGGAATCGGCGTGCATGTTTGAAGAGAATGATGAATGTAGAAGAAGCACGGGAGGTGTGTCAGGACCGGGATATCTAGCACGCCAGACTCTCTGCCTACCCTTCAAGGGACTTGACGTGAAGATACATACATACAATACATACAAGTAGCAAAAATGAAAAAGGTTACATAGATTTATTTGACAACGTATTAGCACAGTCTAAAGAAAGCGAACGCGTTAAGTGGTATAAGTTAGGAATTTGGAAGAAATCTGTATTTTATAATATCACTTTTTAGTTTTAATTATCTGGTACAGTATTCAACAAGAAATTTTGCACATCGACTTCGGGTCTGTAGAGCGTTATCTCTCTCGCACCTTACCTACCTATGTGACGTTCGTCGACCACTTTGATCAAGTTTGACCAATACCAGAATATCAGTACGTAGGCAGTGTGCAGCAGAGATAACGCTCTACGAAGTCGAAACTAGCCGATTGTCTCTTTTGTAGGCTCGATGTGCATTATTGCTTGCTAGGTTCTGTATTTGGTTGGTTTTGCCTATTACTCCTTTTTTCTATCAAAGGATAAGCTGAATCGTCACGGTATCGACCGTGCCTGGCGGTTATTACCTTTGATCTCCCAAACTGGTGGTTCGTGACGTCAAATGAGGTATATAACTCGTGTTATAAGAAATTATATATGTATGTATGTATGTATCTTCACGCTAGGTCCCTAACGGGGTAGGCAGAGAGTGTAGAGCGCCAGACATCCCGGTTCTGACAAACCTCTCGTGCCTCGTCTACCTTCATCATTCCCTTCATACATGCACGCCGATTCCTAAGACTTTTGACCCCACCATCAGACAGAACTCGACCTATTTGGTCATGGTAGGTCAGCCTTGGTCTTCCTGGGCCTCTGCAGCCATCCACATTCGCATTGTATATCTGTTTAGTCATTCGCTCATTCGACATTCTTTCTATATGCCCGAACCATCGGAGCATGCCTTTTTTCATTTTTACACCGATACTATCATTCACACAAAGCCTCTTTCTTACATCTTCATTACGAACGCGATCGGTGAGTGACACACCGCAGATCTTGCGCAGAGATCTCATCTCGACCGCGTTCAACTTACTTAGTTAAGAAGTTATATAATCATGGATAAGCCGTTGCCCTAATAGTTTATTTATTAATTCTGATTGGACTATCAATTGATTTAACTAATATGATTGGCTACTATTAGGCTATACTCGATGATTGAACACTAAATTATGTAAATTTCGATCTGACACTGTATCGTTTTGTTAGCGTAGTACAGGGGTCGGCAACCTGCGCCTCGCGAGTCAGGTGCGGCTCTTTGGGTATGAAACTGCGGCTCTTTAGTTGTGTGTCATCTCCGACTTTCAGTATGTATTATGTTCTCTTTGGCTCCGACGCACGACTGGAGTTTACTCGGTATGCGTAACCCCTAGTTTGCTTTAAATATGATGATGTTTCGCAACTCGTCGCATAAAGTATGTATTGCGATAAATGTCTTGTTGGTGCTAGCGTTCGCACTGCTGTCAAACCTATCATTTTTTTTTTTATTTTTTTTTATTGTTATGGCATCGCTATTACGCATATTGCCAGTGTCAAGTAAAACGATATTTCGTATTTATTTAAGCAGCGTCAAAGTTAGTATAATATCAAGTATAATATGCAAGTATCAAGTATAATATGTCAGTCAAGTGAGTTACAGTCAAGTTATTCGAGTAAAGCGATGGCTACTTTACCAGAACATTTACAATGAAGTTTTGGAGGCAACCTGAAAGGTCGTGTTTTCGCACTGTTATTCTATTTCACTATACACGGGCACTGTCATAAACCTATATCAAACAAAATGCCACCAACTTTATTCAATATAACTTAAAAATACACCAAGAAAATGAAATAAAATAAGAACACCATACGCCTCTTTCAAGTTTCCCGCCAAAACTCCAAACCTATCATTTTAACATGTTTTTATGTGAATTTTTCATCAATGAAAACACACGGTAAGGAGATCGCTAGTGTACGATCAAGTTGACTCAACTTTCGTGTTTCGCTTGACTTCACTCCTCATAAACAATTTTCGTACTGGGCCTCATAACTTAATTAGCTTCTTATAGATTAACTACAAAAAATCTTTAAAAAATCTTTTGAATCGACTAACGAGGATTGGGATCATTTCTATTTCTCAACCAATTGTACCATTAATATATATAATATCGAATTTGTTGTAAAAAAAACATGACTTAAAAAAGAATAATTGTTTATTCATTTTTCTGTTTCTTTTTTTTATCAAAAAAATAAATTTATGCAAGTACTATTTCATTTTAAAGAAAAATGGAAAGAAAAATTTGACTTCAGGCGAGACTCGAACTCGCGGCCTACTGGGAATCTAGTCGAGCCGCTCTTCCAATTGAGCTACTGAAGTCCTGCCCGATTTGTCAAATCTTTCCTTCACATTTATTGCCTTGCTTTATGGTAGCAGTAGCGCCATCTATTGCCAACTATGCTAGTTAGGCAAAGTCTTTAAAATAAAATATATTTCACAAGCATGTGTTAATGCGAAATAACGTAAAAACAAGTACTATTTCTTTGTTAAGAAAATTATAGTGGCTCTTTAAAAACTTTGAAGTTTTATAAATTGCTTATGTTTTTTTTTTATTTTTTTTTATTGTTATGGCATCGCTATTACGCATATTGCCAGTGTCAAGTAAAACGATATTTCGTATTTATTTAAGCAGCGTCAAAGTTAGTATAATATCAAGTATAATATGCAAGTATCAAGTATAATATGTCAGTCAAGTGAGTTACAGTCAAGTTATTCGAGTAAAGCGATGGCTACTTTACCAGAACATTTACAATGAAGTTTTGGAGGCAACCTGAAAGGTCGTGTTTTCGCACTGTTATTCTATTTCACTATACACGGGCACTGTCATAAACCTATATCAAACAAAATGCCACCAACTTTATTCAATATAACTTAAAAATACACCAAGAAAATGAAATAAAATAAGAACACCATACGCCTCTTTCAAGTTTCCCGCCAAAACTCCAAACCTATCATTTTAACATGTTTTTATGTGAATTTTTCATCAATGAAAACACACGGTAAGGAGATCGCTAGTGTACGATCAAGTTGACTCAACTTTCGTGTTTCGCTTGACTTCACTCCTCATAAACAATTTTCGTACTGGGCCTCATAACTTAATTAGCTTCTTATAGATTAACTACAAAAAATCTTTAAAAAATCTTTTGAATCGACTAACGAGGATTGGGATCATTTCTATTTCTCAACCAATTGTACCATTAATATATATAATATCGAATTTGTTGTAAAAAAAACATGACTTAAAAAAGAATAATTGTTTATTCATTTTTCTGTTTCTTTTTTTTATCAAAAAAATAAATTTATGCAAGTACTATTTCATTTTAAAGAAAAATGGAAAGAAAAATTTGACTTCAGGCGAGACTCGAACTCGCGGCCTACTGGGAATCTAGTCGAGCCGCTCTTCCAATTGAGCTACTGAAGTCCTGCCCGATTTGTCAAATCTTTCCTTCACATTTATTGCCTTGCTTTATGGTAGCAGTAGCGCCATCTATTGCCAACTATGCTAGTTAGGCAAAGTCTTTAAAATAAAATATATTTCACAAGCATGTGTTAATGCGAAATAACGTAAAAACAAGTACTATTTCTTTGTTAAGAAAATTATAGTGGCTCTTTAAAAACTTTGAAGTTTTATAAATTGCTTATGTTGGCTCGACCCCTGGCGTAGTACATTGTAGTATTTGTAGTACATTGCTAGCTTAATTAAAAGGTGGAAGTTTTCAAATTTTTGATTAAGTTAAGCTTAAGCTATAACAACATTAAATTGGGACTGAAATGAGTGTATTGCCCTGTTGCATTTTTTTAGCTTTACTTTGCAAAGCGAGAGGAACTTTGAATCGGGAAACTTTGATTAACTCACCCCTGACTAACTTTTCAGTGAAATATATCTATGAATTGATGTTTTTCTTACCAACTGATGTTGCCAATGTCGTTCTAAGTGAGTTTCAAAATAGTGGACAAATGACAAAGCCAGAAATTATATAGAACTTTGACCCACTTGAAAACAGTTATTTACCAGCACGGCAAATACCTCTTTTTGCTGAGATTTAATCACTGATTACTTACACACACATTTAATCACTTTTAAACTTGTAGTTTGTGTGTAAACCTAAGACATGTCGTGCATGGCACGGCCGCAGTAATACACATTTGGTAAAGTACACACAGTAAGGCAAAAGACATGGTCCATACAGCCTGGAAGTATAAATCATTCTGATTTCTTGAACTTTACGCTGAGTATAAATAAAGTATTTTATATTTAAAGAACAGTTCTTTGATATAAGTACCTAGGTTTGTTGTTGCTATTTTATTTAAGTACAATCGTTTTTCGGGTAGATCGAAAATCTATGACAGTAGAAATATTGACCGATACCTACATTGTCAACGTTTCAATAGTAAAAACACCGTTTGTAATTATTTAAAAATAATGTTTATATTAATTACACATACGAAAATAATATGTTTGGATTAAAACTAACTTTGAGTGATTAAAACTTGAGTTAGAACGTTTTAAAGTACTTTATTGTTATTTTGAGTAACGCAATTGATTGCGATTCTAAGTAGGAACAACCATATTCAAGACTTTTTTAACGTAATTATTAACCTCAAGTTACACAGAAAAAAGATCTATAAACTAAGAATTCTATTTTCATAACATAGTTTTTCTTTAATTTACATTTCGTGTAAATGGTGGGTCACAATCTGTCATTGTCATTTGATATTGATAACTGAGTACATATGTATCTTCACGCCAGGTCCCTAACGGGGTAGGCAGAGAGTGTAGAGCGCCAGACATCCCGGTTCTGACAAACCTCTCGTGCCTCGTCTACCTACAACTGAGTACATATAGTTTGTTTTATCTCCTAAAGTTACCCAAGCATCAAGGATTCAAAAGAGATTTCAATATTTTCTTTTATGTAATGGAAGTGGCAAACTAGCATGCAGTTCACATTGATGTTAAGTGAAAACTGCAGCCTATAGACGCCCACACAAAGACGAAGGCCAAAATGCAGATGCGTTATCACTCCTGAGGCCTAAGATGTTATGCCTCTGTGCCGGAAATTACAGGGCTGTACATTACCACCTGGACGGAACACGATAGTGCTGAAGACTACCATTTAGCGGCAAGTATATTAGGTGATGCGGCTGTGTGAGCTCCCGTGAGGTCCGTAACTGAAGGTCTACCAAAAAAAAAATATTTCGCAAGATCTTGCGTCTTTGAAGGACCTAAAGCACATGATCACATGTTACAATTGATTAAAAAAATCTTGATTAATACGCTGATATATAGCCACAAAAACACCTAAAAGATATCCTTGACGTAATCGTTTATACAAAAATTGCTCTTATATTTTGTTTTTACGCGCCAACACGCGCAAGATAGGTACGTATAAACATTGTTAATTATAATTAAGAGAAAAAAATTATGATTCGGATCAACAATTATAAATACACAGCTTAACTTATATACTGTGGCAGGAAAGACATCTTTATTGTTATTTAATTAACTAAATTTAGCAGCTGCTGGTTACTTTTATTGGTAACTAGCTGTACGTACCCTGCGCGCGTTGCTACGCCACCAACTAAAAACGACAGTGGCGCCATCTATCGAATTTTCCAACGCAGAAACGTTCGTGGGCTCATGCACATCCACTTTGCTAAAGATCATCACCAGATCAAAAACGTAGTTTACGATTCTATGATGGACATACAGACAAACATTCATTCTTATATGTAAAGATTGCTCTTTTGCATCTCAAAGACCCGGACGATGAGAACACTTTGGTCTTCGCCACGATGAACAAACCTACAACACTCCACAAAAACCCGAATAACGCGCCCACCCCTAACCCCGACCCTAGTATCACACCGCGGACACTCCGCCAAAATTCCATACAAACGCTTAATTTGGTCTCTATTACACAGACATCAATCAGTGACGTGAATTTACACGTGCACCTGTGTGCGTAGCATGTACAAAATACCAACCGTCGCCCATAAGAGGGGAGGAGGTTGGGTGATGCGGGGAACTCCGGCGGGACGTCGAAGTGTCCATTCTATACGTAGTATTATTACATATTCTCTGCTAGTACGACCCGCGTGTTCCATTTCCGGTTATTAACAACCGATGACTAGAACGAGAGTTGCACCGCCCCTAATCGCATATATCCTAAGCCCAGGTACTTTACTGGTGGTAGAGCTCTAGTGACGCAGCTCGCGGGCGTAGGCACCACCGCATTACCTAATACATTTGGTACCGCTAAATGGTAGTGTTCAGCACTATCGTGTTCCGGTCAGGTGGTAATGTACGGCCCTGTAATTGCCGTATTGCCGTACGGCCTTGTAAATTGGGGTAGTTTGATCGTGGGACGCTGTGCTGCCCATTCCGTGTTGTTATATTTAACTACCGCCCTATTGGAATGCTTTGACACCCATTGCTCGGTGGACTGACTGCACTAACTGGTAGTAGAGCTCTAGTGACAGAGCTCGAGGGCGTAGGCACTACCTAATACTTGACGCTAAATGGTAGTATCCAGCATTATTGTGTTCCGGTCAGGTGGTAATGTACGGCCTTGTAATTGTCGGCACAGAGGCATAACACCTTAGGCCTCAGGAATGGTAACGGATCTGCATTTTGACCTTGGTCTTTGTGTTAGTGTCTATCTATAGGCTGCAGTCATCAATGTGAACTGCATGCTTGTTTGCCAATTCCACAACATAAATAAAAGGTACGACTTCGGACCCACAGAGGTGTCTCTTAGGCATTTGCGCTAAAATTTCTTACCATCACATCATACCATCACAGACTTTGTGTAATATCAATACTAACTAAAAAAAAAAAAAAAAAAATCCGTTCCATTTTTCTTTAAAAATAAAATATATTTCACAAGCATGTGTTAATGCGAAATAATATAAAAACAATTATTAAGGGTAAAAGCGACTTCTTTACGATATTCAATAAACTGAAAAGTCTATTATATCGGTTGCCTAACTAGCATGGTTGGTAATAGATGGCGCTGCTGCTACCATAAAGCAATGCAATAGATGTGAAGGAAAGATTTGACAAATCGGGCAGGGCTTCAGTAGCTCAATTGGAAGAGCGGCTGGACTAGATTCCCAGTAGGTCGCGAGTTCGAGTCTTGCCTGAAGTCAATTTTTTCTTTAAAAATAAAATATCCATACTATTCCGACTGTTCGTAATGACGTCACTAGTCGTCACACATCACAAGTGGATCCGCCGATAGATGCCTAAACAGTATATTTAACCACGACCTTCGAATAATATACACGACCTTGCGTGTATTACCCCTCACGTCGAAGGAAAAAAATTGTGTACCTGAATTGATCTGCCGCATGACTAACACCATATCAGCATATACTTCAGCTATTTATTTTGTAAGGTACTGAACTTCAGTAGCTCAATTGGAAGAGCGGCTGGACTAGATTCCCAGTAGGCCGCGAGTTCGAGTCTCGCCTGAAGTTAAATTTTTCTTTCCATTTTTCTTTAAATAAAATATATTTCACAAGCATGTGTTAATGCGAAATAATATAAAAACAAATATACTTAAGCTGTTTATTTTGTAAGTTTTGTAACATTTCTGACCCAAAGGTGGTAAGGAAGATATCGCACCTTTTACTGCAAGACTTTATTTTGTTCTCAGTTTCTCACCTTATCTTCATATATGTGTTATTTGTTGTGTTCTAGCGTATAATAAAGTGTATAATAATAATAATTAATTAGTAAACTTCGCCCTCTACTGGGGAAGAATTGTTCCGATAGTTTTATTTTATTTTATGGGAGTAGCAAACAAGCACGCAGATCACGTTGATGTTAAGTGATGACTGCAGCCTATAGACACCCAAATGAAGACCAAGGTCAAAATGCAGATGCGTTATCACTTCTGAGGCCTATGGTGTTATGTCTCTGTGCCGGAAATTACAGGGCCGTACATTACCACCTGACCGGAACACAATAATGCTGGATACTACCATTTAGCGGAAAGTATTAGGTAATGCGATGGTGCCTACGCCCTCGAGCTCTGTCACTAGAGCTCTACTACCAGTTAGTGCAGTCAGTCCACCGAGCAATGGGTGTCAAAGCATTCCAATAGGGCGGTAGTTAAATATAACAACACGGAATGGGCAGCACAGCGTCCCACGATCAAACTACCCCACTGCTATCACCAATCCGCCTGCCAAGCGTGGCGATTATGGCACATTCGCCCCTAATGACGCACAACACTGTTGTGGGTGTCTTTGGGGAAGGCTTTCTCCAGCAATGGACGACTTTCGGCTTAAGTGGTGATGAAACTGTATAATAAAACTACCGACCCCGGCTTCGCACGGTTGCAATGTTACCTACCCTCTCCTATTCATCTTAGCGTGATATAGAAAGCCTTCCTCGATAAATGGGCTATCTAACACTGAAAGAATTTTTCAAATCGGACCAGTAGATCCTGAGATTAGCGCTTTCAAGCAAACAAACAAACATATTCTTCAGCTTTATAATATTAGTATAGATAGTATAGGTTTCAAGGCATATCCATAGTATTCTAACATGTGCAATGACATCACTAACTCGGACCGCCCACTGATGCCTAAACCACATCTATTTACTGTGCCTAAACAGTGTGTTTAGCCACGACCTTGCGAGTATAGGCTGATGTTTAAAGATAACACTAATAGCTAATTTAAAACTAAAGAGTTGTATTTTATGATTGACGTAAGAGTTAAACTGGTTTTTAGGTTTGTTAAGTGCAATGCTAAGATATTGTTAGCTATGCTTAAGAGATCGGTTGCACCAAACTATTTGTAAAAGTTAAGGTTTTTGTTGAATTTAAAATAACTGACTTAGTAGGCATAGTTTGTTTACATACTTAGGGTCGTAGCTCACTCCAGCCACCCCACACCCAACCACCATCGCTTAGGTCAGGGGTCGGCAACCTCTTGAGACGGAAGAGCCAAAAATGACAATGTATAAAAATTCAAATTCTTGGCCACAATTAACAGTACTTGCATATTTTTTTATTTCTTGATAAAAAAAAAACTGGTTGCCTGTAAAGTCGGTTTTACGGGCGAAGATTTTACGTGACAACGTCTTTTTCTCGGTAGAAAGGCATTCGCCGGTCCGGCAGGCCTCTCTCTCGTTCGGTGACTCATCGTTACGTTACCGGGCGTTACACTTTTTCATGAGTGACTCCGAGCCGCAACCTAATTTAAGACGTTGTCACGTCAAAAAAGAATCTGAGCTCGCGGGCGTAGGCACACTAAGCACCACCGCATTACCTAATTAACTTGCCGCTAAATGGTAGTGTTCAGCACTATCGTGTTCCGGTCAGGTGGTAATGTGCGGACCTGTAATTTCCGACACAGAGGCATAACACCTTAGGCCTCAGGAGTGGTAACGCATTTTGACCTTGGTCTTTGTGTGGGTGTCTATAGGCTGCAGTCATCACTTAACGTCAATGTGAGCAGCATGCTTGTTTGCCACTTCCATTACATAAAAAAAAAACAACTGAGACCTTCTCAGGGGTGGCAATGCATCTGAATTTTGACCTTTGGTTTTTGTGTGGTCTTTAGGCTACATTCATCACTTAACATCCGTGTGAACTGCATGCTTGGTTGCCATCTTCGTTACATAAGAAAAAAAAAACGCTTACAAACACAAAATCGTTAGGTGTCAAACTTTACACAATTTCATAGCAAGATGTTTTTTCATATTGTATAGCATTTCATGGAATATAAACCTTAATTACATATTGCCATAAAAATATGAATGAATAACTATTTAATTTTAAAAACTTGTATTTCGTAATTTACATGTCTGTCTCTTGGAGTTCACTTTAAAATGCTTTAGGGTTTCGTTTAAAAAAAAGCACTATTTGTTTTTTTTTTTTTTAAAAAGGCAATCGCTTGTCGATCCACGTGCACTTAAATTTTTCGGGCCAAATACATTTTTAGTATTTACTCGTAAACTTGTGAAGTCTTCTTAATTTTCCTTTTAATTTCGTTATATAAACTATTACCTACTTCTTGAAACCTCGGGACGTGACGGTCCCTTCGCCCTCTTTGTAGTGGAGGAGAATTCTTCCGCAAGTGCATTAGGTCAACCGAACCACAGTACAAATATGAACAGTATGGAAACTACGTACAAAATGGTCGAAACATTACGTTCGAGTAGCGAGTGACTCGCTACTGCAGCACCGCGAGAACCGCTTAGGAGCCTCGTCGATGCGAATGTTTGTGTGATGCAGCGTTTCGAACGTTTTTACATAGTTTCCATAGTGTTCATATTTGTACTGTGACTGAACAATGGCGGTAAACCAAACTCTGTAATAGAATATTTCTTGTACATGTTACTGTAACTCAAGGCGTCGCGGGCGCGGTCAGGTGTGTGATGGTAGACTGCTAGTGGTAAATTAAAATACGCGTTTCCGTGCTTCGAAGGGCACGTTAAGCCGTCGGTCCCGGTTGTTATCGATAGATAGCAGTCGTGAAACCTTGTCGGAGGCCTTGTAAGCGGTTTGAAAACATCAGACACGGCGGGCTAACCCGTATCTCCACCAACCCTACTGGTGGTAGAGCCTCCGTGACGGAGCCTGCGGGTGCAGGCACCACCGCATTACCTAATGCACTTGCCGCTAAATGGTAGTGTTCAGCATTATCGTGTTCCGGTCAAGTGGTAATGTACGGCTCAGTAATTTCCGACTCAGAGGCATAACACCTTAGGCCTCAGGACTGGTAACGCATCTGCATTTGACCTTGGTCTTTGTGTAGATGTCTATAGGCTGCAGTCATCAGTAAACATCAATGTGAACTGCATGCTTGTTTGCCACGTCCATTACATTAAAAAAAACCTCGCATTGGAGCAGCGTGGTGGAGTAAGCTCCAGGCCTCCTCCCAAGAAGGGGAGAGATTCGTGCCCAGCAGTGAGACGTATAAAGGGTTGCCACTGTTATTATTATTATTCAGTTTGACGACCCGTTTAGTCCAGCGGTGTGAGAAGACCGTTAGATTCGAAGGGTCGCGGGTTCGATTCCCACAACGGGACAAATATTTGTGATGGCAGATATTTGTTTCGGGTCTGGGTGTTTGCGTACGTGTGTGTACAACGGCATCCACAATACAGGTTTATAGGCAATATATACCTAGGGTAGAGCTGTGAATAGAAGCGTATTTCTTTTTAATTTCACGGAACCCTGTGCACGCGAGTTCGAATCGCACTTGGCCGTTTTTTTATAATTATGCCAATCAATCCAAGAGTGACATACTATATTAAACTGAGTGTCCCTCAATATAGACTGATGTAGGTTTTTGGAATATTTGAAAGGAAGGTCAGACTGATTTTTTTATGGACCTAATTATAAATTTAGTGGTGGTAAAGTTCCAGTGTTGGAGATCGCGAGCGTAGTCACCACCGCATAACCTAATTTATCTGCCGCCAAATGGTTGTGTTCAGCACTACCTTGTTCCGGTTTTTACCATTTTTTTTTTTTTTATATTATAAAAGTGGCAAACAAGCGTGCAGTTCACATTGATGTTAAGTGATGACTGCAGCCTATAGACACCCACACAATGACCAGAGGTCAAGATGCAAATGCGCTGCCACTCCTGAGGCATTAGGTGTTATGCCTCTGTGCCGGAAATTACAGAGCCGTACATTACCACCTGACCGGAACACGATAGTGCTGAACACTACCATTTAGCGGCAAGTATATTAGGTAATGCGGTGGTGCCTACGCCCGCGAGCTCCGTCACTGGAGCTCTACCACTAGTAAATGTAATGAAGCTCAACCAATGTTGTGATAAAAAAAATTAAAAAAATACGCTTACACTCACAGCCCCACAGTAGGTGTAAACCTGTGTCGTGGGTGCCGTTGTACACATACAACACATACACAAACACCCAGACCCGAAACAAATATCTGTAGGCCATACAAATATTTGTCCCGGTGCGGGGATCGAACCCGCGACCCTTCGAATCAAACGGTCATCTCACACCGCTGGACTAACCGGGTCGTCGTGATATCATTCTGCACGTTTCTTTTGACCGACCTTAAAACGGGAAGAGACTCTTTGATCGTTAGAATATCTGACGTGTCCTTGACCCATAGCTGATGCCGTGCGCTTTTCGAAAAGATTAGATTGTTTCAAAAATGGAGCTGCAAAATTACTGAAAAATATCAGATACACCAAGATACACAGAAATTACGTTTAGTGCACCCAATCAAATGACAAGTTCCACGTTGGGCCAGCAGCTTGTACCTACACTACATCAAGAAATATAGAACAATACGTAGAATCATGGAAAAATACTCAAAAAATTATTTGAATCGTTGTTTTTTTGTCGGAAATATTTATTTTAATGCCTACATTATGACATTCTTGTTTTTGAAATATACTTACATTAAACGATTTGAATAGTTGAAAATGATTTAGTATTTCATGCTTCTTCTCTCAATAGTGTAGAAGGGGCCCAAGCTCCATACATTTTGGAGCGTCTCTTGTCTAACGAATAAGGGGTCGTTCATAAATTACGTAAGAGGTTTTGAGGGCTAATTTGACCCCCTCTCCCCCTACTGTAAGACATCATAAGATTACGACTAGTCCCCCCTGCCCCTTAATAAGAAATTTTCGTAAGAAAAGATTTTTGTAAGATTCAATATCAAGTTAAAGAGATGAAGTACAGATGGCGCTATTCAATAATGCCAATTTTTAGCGCGAAAGTGGTAGAATTTTCAATTTCAAATCTTACGTAATTTTAGATTCTCTGCCCCCCTTACCTATAGTAAGAAGTTATAATATTCAGTCAACACCCCCCCTCCCCTAAACGCCTTACATAATTTATGAACGACCCCTAAGATGTGCGGCAACGCCGTGGCGGAGCTCTAAGGGTTCCGCCCCGTATAGAAACTTAGATTTGGTGGAAGTACTCAACAAGTTTCAAGGTATCTCCCATACCTTTAATCTGACGCGCTCGAGTAAATCCAAATAAATCCCTCTTGGGCTCTCCCCTCCTATAGAGCATTTTTTATGTACTAAAAGTGGCAAACAAGCATGCAGTTTACATTGATGTTAAGTGATGTCTGCAGCCTACAGACACACACAAAGACCAAGGTCAAAATGCAGATGCGTTACCACTCCTGAGGCCTAAGGTGTTATGCCTCTGTGCCGAAAATTACTGGGCCGTACATTACCGTCTGACTGTAACACGATAGTGCTGAAGACTACCATTTAGCGGCAAGTATATTAGGTAATGCGGTGGTGCTACGCCCGCGAGCTCCGTCACTGGAGCTCTACCACCATGCGCTCGAGTAAATCCAAAAAAATCCCTCCTCTACATGTTTTACTAGAGCATTACTAGAGCATGTTTTTGAGACATGTTTCCGAATTTCCAACACAAATATTTAAGTCCGTTGGTGGCGAAAGATAAAAGATTAAAAAAATATTACAAGGTATGTACACAATGATATATCATAGTCGAAAACATGAGATACAGTGTTCAAATATTTTATAAAGTTGCGAAGATGGATTTTTTAATGTAATGAAGTGGCAAACAAGCATACAGTTTACACTGATGGTAAGTGATTCTATCCTTTCTATTTAATTAGCTGAAAGGGTTTGACGGACGGAATTTTGGGCCTGCAAAATCGTTACTGTTTTATTTATTTTTCGCAATAACACATGCGAGTGAACTTTAGAAATTAAAGCAAAAACGAAAAGAAGTATTTGACTTCGGGCAGGAATCGAACCTACGACCTCAGGATGATCAGTCCAGCCGCTTTACCAATAAGCTAAAGAAGTCCCACACCGATACGTCAAATTTGGCTTTCCCTTTTTGATTTTTAACCGATTTAGGGTCGGTGAACGACATCCATTGATAACTAAATAGCTGTACAACAGTTATGATAGACTTTGCAGTTTATACAATATCGTTAAGATGTCGCTGTTCACTTAATAATTCTACTATTTATTTTTCGCAATAACACATGCGAGTTAAGCGAAGTCAATTTTTTCTTTCCGTTTTTAGGGTTCCGTAGTAAACAAGGAACCCTTATAGTTTCGCCATGTCCGTCTGTCTGTCTGTCTGTCTGTCTGTCCGTCCGCGGTTTAGCGCAAAAACTGTACTAGAGACTTGAAATTTGGCACAAGTATACACCTTAATCACGCCTAAAAAGTGGTAGAATAAAAATGTAAAAAAAAATGTTTAGGGTAACCTAGTAACACGCGGATATTTCTTTTAATTTTCGATTTTCATGTAATGTGGGGTATCGTTGGATAGGTCTTTTAAAAATATTATGGGTGTACGAACATCATCTTTCGGTTTAGTTAACTGTTCGTGATTTATTAAGCTTTAAAGTGCAAATTTTCGTTAGACTCAAGTGTCCCTACAGACTAAACGGTTGTTGTTAGAAATTCAAACGTTACGGCGATAGTAGCTACTAACGAAATTAAAAGGAAAACTATCACACTAAAGTTGGCCTTTCAAGTTTGCGAGTTATAGTCGATCAAATGTATTTTACTCGAAAATTTCGAACAAGTCCATTGAAAATATATATTTATTTTTTTCATTACATCTCTTACTCTGTAACTACGGAACCCTACACTGCGCGTGGCTCGACATGCACTTGACCGGTTTTTTCTTTAATTTCTAAATCGTTACTGGTTAACCCATCACACAGTAAATTTTCGAATCGGAATCTGCTGAATCCAAGAAATCCAAGACGGCCGGCTGATCCTACCGACTTTATTATCCCTAAGGTAATTTATTCTTTTAATCAATATTATTGGATCAATTAATCACTTATTTATGTTTTACTTATACATGCGAGTAAAAAATTAGTACTTTATCATATATTCTAAAAATTGGTGTTTCTAATTTGATAGAATTAGTACGTGAATTACGTGATTATGAAGAGCTGTACAATCTGTAACTCTGTGCGACAGGTGTAAAGAAAATAGACGACGATTTCTTCGGCCCTTTCGATTCCTTCGGCGCGGTCGATTCCTTCGGCGCGGTCGATGCCTTCGGCGCGGTCGATTCCTTCGGCGCGGTCGATTCCTTCGGCGCCGTCGATTCCTTCGGCGCAGTCGATTCCTTCGGCGCGGTCGATTCTTTCGGTGCGGGTATGTACGAGGGTTTTTTGTATTCATATAGCTGCGAGGCTTATTTGACTTCGGCTCGTTCGGCTCCTTCAGCGCGTTCGGCTCCGATAAGTGTGCGTTCACCTTTAGACTTCTTTTTTTTAAGTTAACTCGAACATCGAGATGATTCCGTGAAACACATATAGCTGGTTTTTGTAATGAATGTAGCAGGGATCAAATAAACATTATACTTACAACAAACATACATTGTACCTTGTTGATACATGATTGTTTACATTAAACAGTAGGTAGGTACAATTAAATACAATCGATATTTCATTATAAACATTATTTTAACATTCCTTCCTGTATAACTGAAACGAAGCACGACCAATCTAATAAATATACGTTGTAGGTATTTTAGTATATTATATGTATACTAGTTTATGCCTGCGATTACGTCCGCATGTTCTTTTAATCTTTGAAAATTGTAGCATATAGGTTATTCCAATGTACAGCATACAATAAGAATTATTGCACGTCGACTCCAGGAAGGATACCTCGGCTTATTTCGGGTCTGTAGAGCGTAATCTCTTTCGCACCTTACCTATTATTATTACATATTCTCTCCAGGAAGATCAAGGTAGGACAAGGACAAAATAGGTCGAGTTCTGTCTGATGGTGGGGTCAAAAGTCTTAGGAATCGGCGTGCATGTATGAGGAGAATGATGAAGGTAGACGAGTCCCAAGAGGTATGTCAGGACCGGGATATCTGACGCTCTACACTCTCTGCCTACCCCGTTAGGGACCTGGCGTGAAGATACATACATACATACATATTCTCTGCCTATGTGACGTTTGTCGACCAAATGGTCAGTGTGCAGTAAAGATAACGCTATACGAAGTCGAAACTATTTGTTTGCACGCTAAAAATCAATAAAATATTTATTTGAGTTGACATTACATAATTATATGTGCCTGCATTATAATATTTGAATATGCATAAAATAAAAACAATGACTTATTGTTCGCCATATCACCTTACGTAGAAACCTTGGATACTTTAAAATTAGATCTACATGAATACTAAGCTGTCAGTGTTATCTTACAACCCATACGTTACGGGTGACCTGTGTTACTATTGAGAAAAAAAAAGAAAAATACGTAATCTGTGACGTCTGTGACATTTCCAGTTTTTCGCGGCAAAAGTAATTTGCGTACGTGACAGCTCGACCCGCGCTTTTCTGTTTTTTTATAATCACCGTAAAAGGAATTCTTGTTTACGTAATGCTAGACTAACTTTGTGATTTGCTGATTTCTATAGTCTTACGTAATTAAAGGGAAAATGAGTTTTGGTAACCGCCAAGGACTTTGTTTTTAAAACGTAAATGGTTTAAAGGTACCGTTTTCAAAGACTGATTCTTTTATGAAGTGTGTGAAATTACTGAAAACTCGAAGACAAAGTACCAAAAACGTACTAATTAGAGTCGTGCCAAGGCAAGACGTCATTAGAGATGTTAAACTCAGTTTGGCTCCCGCTGTCCTCAAGAGCGGCCGTATCTTTATCGCTAATATCCAACGCAGAATTTTGGATCGGTGTATTATTAATTTTAATAGCCTGCGAAATGGATCTTGTGTATTTCCACGTAATACAAAGTTTTAACATTGATTTGCTATCGTTGTGATTGCGTTTCAAAAATAGAATCGAATCCGTGCCAAGTTGAATGTAAACAAAAAACATCTGACGGGTGTAAATGGCAACACTGCAAAAGTGCGAATGCTCAAAAGCACTAGTTCCAGAGCCGATGATAAAATAAGGAAAAAAGTGTTCTATTTATAAAATTCAAAGTGCTAATCGTTATTATATGGTTTGCTAATATATTTTTAATGATGTACAGTGACGTGTTTTTATTGATGTGACAATGGACAGAGTCTGAAGATATTTATAAATAAGGACAAACTTTTTGGTAAGTATCTTAATATATTTGGTTCAAAGGAAATTTTGCCTTTGTGATTGATTAAAAAAAGTGGACTTCCGCCATCATTAGTTGTCACATCCTCAAAAATAAATCTTCAAAAATCATACCCATCTTATGATCAAAATTTGAAATTAAGCGGCTCTTTAAAATACATTGATATAATATTTTAATATCTTAATTTATTTTTTAATTCCACTTTGAGTTTTATTATATTTTATGGATTAATTGTTGGGGGTTTATGATTACAAAAGTCGCCGGCAGTGTACTCTTTCGGGAAATCACCTTAGCATAGAAAATGTATTATAGGTTAACTAAAGATTTTTTATTAATCAACTAGCTGACCCTGCAAACTTCGTATTGCCTCAGAATGAAATAATGTGTCAGAGGTTTGATAGATACGGACTACTTGTATGGGAAAATAAAATTGTGGTTTTTACGGTTTCCCTTCAATTTCTTCATATTTTCTTACTTTTCAAACCTTCCCTGGACTGCCAAAAATCATTCAAAACCAAAATTAGCCGAATCAATTAAATATATAGATAATTAATTTAAAGCCGAATTATATTAAATATATAGATAATTAATTGGACACTTCGTGGTACTTATCTAAGTTTTATAATAAATTACACATAATTATATCTTCTGAAATTACATTATTACTTACACCGGGTTGTGTTCTGTATTTAGTAATCATTAGGCGTCACGTTGTTTATCCGCGATGGACTCCTAAACATCTTAACCGATTTTAATCAAACTTTGTTTTTAAACAAACAGTGATCCAAATTGAAAGATAGGGATAGCTTACATCTCAATTTATAGTCGCCTTATTATGTTAGTAATGGCACCCGTGCAAAGAGCAACACCGAAGGGGAGAAGCCTTATGCAGGCTTTCCCCTCTGTCAAAGTACAAGCCCAAATGGTCCTGTACCTGTCGCCTAGATGTTTAAATGTGTGCGTGATATTGTTTCTGTATTTTGTTAAAAAAGGTGTGATATTCGTAGTAATAGACGATTTTTGTAGTGTGCGTGTGTGTCGCACGCACTTCCCCCCGCAAAAAATGACAGACTGTTTTGCATCGGTAATACACGCTATGGCTACTCCCCTCCGGTCCGCCGCGACCGGTGGGCCGCGTTGCTCTATGCACCCGTACGAAGCCGGTGCGGGCCGCCAGTATCTACTTAATAAATTAAGTTTATTTTTACTTTTAATTATATTTCTAAGAAAAATACAATATAGGTATTTGGCCTACGCGGAGAGGCAGAGGTAGATATTATGAGTTTACTAATGTTATGTGAAAAAATACGTGTTAATTACATTTTTTGTAAATACCGCTAATTACCGGTTTTATTTTAAAGTACGATAATTTATCATTTTCCGATTATCTAAAAGTCTTGATAATTGTATGCCCTAATCTAAACAAAAATCGATGCGTTGCCACCCCTGAGGCCTAACCCCCTTATTCATAAACGTACATTAGACACGTTTTAGCTATAGTATGTTTTGTCCTTGTCAGTTGCATTGTCAAATGTACAGGATAGAAAAAGACAAAGGAGAGATTAGCAACACTTTAGCTAAAATACGTTTATGAATAAGGGGGAAAGTTGTTTGGCCTATGTTATATCTATTTGCGGGGCCATACATTATCATCTAACTGTTGATAGAGTGTAGTGTAGATTAATCTGTTGGTAGAGCTCCAGTGATGGAGCTCGCGGGCGTAGGCAGTGGTAATATACGGCCCTGTATTTTCCGGCTCAGAGGCATAACACCTTAGTCCTCAGGAGTGGTAACGCATCTGCATTTTGACCTTGGTCTTTGTGTCTATAGGCTGCAGTGATCACTTACATCAATGTGAACTGTATGTTTGTTTGTCACTTCCATTACATAAAAAAAGTAAAGTGTGTAAAGTACTACCTACTCTACCACCAATAAAAACCTCAATGGTGTACAAGGACCGATTTATTTTGGCACTACACACTCTCTGCCCACCCCGTAAAATACTTGGCGTGAAGATGTGATCCTCTGCGATGCCTCGTGCGAAACGTGAGAGCATAATATGGAAATATTCTATTAATTTTGAATAGATCCAAAAAAAACTCAATAGTTTTTTGATGTAGCTTGCTCTAACAACAGTATTTTTTGTTGATCAGTATTTGTTTGCGTTAGGAATTTTTTTTGATGAGTTTTAAATCTGCTTGGAGCAATGGCGTACTAAGTTCATCAGAAACCCGGGCGGCTTTAGAAGGCCCCTAGGCCCCTGCCTAGTGCAAGCATATTGGAATATTGTAGCGCCCTATTTCTGACATATGTGTTGCAAACAAAAAAAAATACGTCTTTATTTATTTATTGCAAAAGGTCTGTATGAGATACGGCACGCAAACAAATAGAAAATTAATATCTTTCACCGTTGTTTATTCGATTGAATTAATAACTTTAGCAACTTACTTCAGACTGTCGCTTTTCAGCCTGAAGTTAGTTGCTAAACAGATAAAAGAAAGAACATTTATTTGTACCAATGTAACAAGTAATAAGAGTATTTTAAGTGACATCGAGTAAACTGGTGGTAGAGGTAGAGCTCCAGTGACGGAGCTCGCGGGCGTAGGCACCACCACATTACCTAATATACTTGCCGCTAAATGGTAGTGTTCAGCACTATCGTGTTCCGGTCAAGTGGCAAATGTATGGCCCTAATTCCCGGAACACCTTAGGCCTCAGAAGTGGTAACGCATCTGCATTTTGATCTCTGGTCTTTGTGTGGGTGTCTATAGGCTGCAGTGATCACTTAACATCAATGTGAACTGCATGCTTGTTTGCCACTTCCATTACATAAAAAAAGAAAAAATAAAGTTATCCGTGCTAAGGTCAAATTTAAAGTTATTTGGTAGCTACTCATTTTTTTTCTATTTCTTGATGTTTACGTTTTTTTATCTATACCTGACAGGTATGTAAAAAGATGTTTACATCGGTATCTTTTTGCTTTTTGATGTTGATTTTACTTTTTTTTTGTGATGTTTTGGAAAACAAGCTTATTATGCCGCCCTTATCTATCCGAAATGATGTTAAAAATGCGGTGGTATCTTAGCCCTCAAGGTCCGACACTGGAACTCAACCACCAGTAAAAAATATATACCGTAGTAGTATTGACAATAGCTTCAAAAGTGCAAAAGGGACCGTGCATAAAATACGTAAACAAAAACATTTCCTGACCCCCTTTCCCCCTATATTTTGTGACCTCCCTAAAACATTACGTCACAAAAACTAAGATCCCCACCGAATATAATTTTTTTAAACAATAATAGTTTAACGAAATATTAATTAATAATAGTTTAACGAAATATTAATTAAATATATTTTAATGAACTGATAAGTCTGTTAACATCACGTTGCCGTGAATCCTCCGTCCCACTCTGTCACATTTTGTCTCACTCAGCGAACCCTCCCCCCCCTGTATGCGAACTTATGTTAAATACGGCCCCAAAGTAAACGAACATTATTTACGTCAATATAAATCATACTTGAAAATATTTACAATCGCATCATCGTCTCGCGGTCGCTTAAAAGTTTTTAAACTGCTTCTCTGCGAACTCATGGCAGAGAATATGTAATAATACTACGTATAGAATGGACACTTCGACGTCCCGCCCGATTGCCATGCCTCACCCAACCTCCTTCTCCCCTTCTTATGGGCGACGGTTGGTATTTTATACTTGCTACGCACACAGGTGCACGTGTAAATACACGTCCCTGATTGATGTCTGTGTAATAGAGACCAAATTAAGCGTTTGTATGGAATTTTGGCGGAATGTCCGCGGTGTGCTCATGGTGAACTATAATTTAGCCCATGTATTGTTTACCCGGTACATACGCTTTAAGATAACTTATAGATACAATCTATGTATGCTCAACAAGATAAACACAGAATAGGTAATTACAGTACGCGTAAAACATAAAGCCGATTGCACATGGAGACGGGAAGGGGGGAAAGCCAATTCTTACTGGTGGTAGAGCTCCAGTGACGGAGCTCGCGGGCGTAAGGAAATGGCCTCCCTCAGCGAGTTTCTCTGCATGTCAGCATCCCTATCATTCGATCACGCCCCCGAAGCTTCGGGGGCAGATAGGCCCGGGGAACAAGTACACCTCGACTCCCGAACCATCCCCCCCCCTCTGTCGCGATTCACGCGCGGAGGGAGGGATGATGTTTAGTTAGTCCACCGCATTACCTAATATACTTGCCGCTAAATGGTAGTGTTCAGCACTATCGTGTTCCGGTCGGAATTGGCCCTGTTATTACTGGCACAAAGGCATAACACTTTAGCCCTCAGGAGTAGTAACGCATCTGCATTTTGATCTTGGTCTTTGTGTAGGTGTCTATAGCCTGCATCTGTACTGCATGCTTGTTTGCCACTTCCATTACATAGAAAAAAGCGATCCGATTGCGATCAAAATGATCACACACATCAGAACAGACACATGAGACCTTGGTTGTTTTGACTCTGTTATTTAGTACGGTATAACCTTACAAAAAAAGAAGAGGATATAAATGATTTACGCTTTAATCACAAACACAAAAAAATAAGTTGGAAGAGGCTTTTGCCGACTGGCAAACGGATCTGCTGAAATTAAAAAACAAGAAAAATTCAATTAACTATATAAGATACATTTTATATTATAGATACATTCTTTAAGTTTAATTAGATCTGTTAGTTTAAGTTTAGATCCGAATAAAGGGCTATATTCATTCAACCAGTTATTACGGAGACATTTTTTTTATGTCTGAAGGTCATAGAGCAACATGGGCCACCGGCTGCCGCGGCGGATCGGAGGGGAGTAGATATATGCAGGCTTTCCCCTCTGTCAAAGTACAAGGCCAAATGGTCCTACGTCTGTCGCCCAAATGTTTAAATGTGTGCGTGATATTGTTTATGTATTTTGTTACAGACAAGTTGTGAGTTTCGCATTAATAGACGGTTTTTGTAGTGTGTGTGTTAATATCACACGTAGTTCCCCCCTAGTAGTTGAAATGACAGACTGTTTTGCATCGGTAATAAACGCTATGGCTACTCCCCTCCGCTCCGACGCGGCGGCTGGTGGCTCGTGTTGCTCTATGTCTGAAGGTTGAGGAACAGGAGGGGAGTTGCCAGCGCAAAAGGACTCTTATGACGTCATTTTTGAAGACCCCATATTGTAGCACCGAGGGAACACCTCAGAGGGAAGTTCGTTCCACAAATTACACGTTCCGGGCGCGAGGCCACGCCCACCCTTTCTGCCGGACCCTGAATACCGTGTCGTGTCGTGCCTTTTAAGCTAGACGAATAATGATTTACATATTATGTATCCAATGTCATTGACTTATAAGAATTAATGAATGTTAGGTTAAGGTCTCCACATAGGTATATATGTAATTGTATCGTTCAGCGCAATTAGGTATTTTATGCCTGACCTAACATTTTTATGAGGTAGGTTGTAATAAATTCAAATTAAATATTGTATGTGCAATATAAAAAATTGAAGAATTGAATTGAAGCGCGCATGGCCCCGCGGCTGGTGTAGATCATAGGCAATCTACTCGTTCAAGCACTACGGGCGCGGTCGGGTAGTGTGATGGGTGACTGCTAGTGGCAAATAAAATGCGCGTTTCCGTGCTTCGGAGGGCACGTTAAGTCGTCGGTCCTGGTTGCTATTGATAGATAGCAGTCGTTAAACCTTGTCGGAGGACTTAGAAAGAAAGAAAGAATGAAAACATTTATTTGGACAGCACAGAGACACAAAAAAGCGAAATTATTAGATTAAAAACAATCAATTGGACACGAAAAAAAAAACCAATAAAAGTTAACAAGAGATTAAGTCTCTCGGCTGGTCCAAATGGGAGCCCAGATCAGCTTCATGTCAGGTCGATAACATCAATCGACCTGACGCTGTTTTTCATTGCAGGTTGGACAATTGAACTAGCCATTTTACATAACAATAACATAATAGTCATATTATAGACGTGTTTTAATTATACATGTGGCGGTTTGAAAACATCCTATAGCGGGTTGGCCCAGAATGCAACATGTTGTTTTTTTTTGGAATTACGTATGTCGCGAGCCCGCACTAGTCTACTTCATCGAGCAATTTGAGGGCTAAAGGGAGTTTCGGTCACGGCGGCCCATGTCAACGGAGACTAGCCAACTGCGCGGGAGATATTATAGTGCACAAGTGTATGCGCAAACACAGATGCACTCTATTCCTTTACTGTCATAGCCCGATGGGCCGGCAATCCGACACAACCAGAGAGAGATCGGGCGCAGGATCAACGACTTTACGTGCTCTCCGAGGCACGACCAGACTCCGGGCTACTACTGGGAAATTCCTCACAGAAAAAACTCAATATCCGATTTTCTCGATCTGGGGATCGAACCCCACGACCTCAGGCTTCACCATCGCAGTTGCGACCACTGAGCCAACGAGGCAGTCTGAAACCGGAATAACGAGCATGCGGGTCGTGCTAGCATCAGGGGGCAGGGAGCGGGCGCGACGCGAAACGCTGGCTCTTCCCCGTAGGGGACTTTATGGCATGGAGATACATTGTCATTTGTTTTTTTTCATGTAATGAAGGTGGCAATCAAGCGTGCAGTTGCAGTGCAATATTGATGTTTAGTGAAGACTGCAGGCTATAGACACAAGAGGTCAAAATGCAGATGCATTGCTACCACGTTATGTGTCTGTGATAGTTATTATGGGCCTGGGGCCATACATTACCATTTAACCGGAACACGATAGTGCTGAACACTTCTATTTAGCGGTAGATAAATTAGGTTATGCGGTGCCTTGGTGATAGTACCTATTTGTAAGCGAGAGCCTCCAAATACCAGCTTGGTCCACTTGATCCATACGAAGACGCGCCGTTCGTATCATTAACGATCAGCCTCACTGACTCGAACATCTGGGCTTGCGCCGAGAGTTTGGGAGTCTGTGCATTTTTTACCGTATCTACAATGGTGAGTGCTCTGTTGAACTGTTTGATATGGTGCCACCGTCACTTTTCCTACACTAAACTACCCGCCGAAGAGAGAGGTTCCACCCAGAGTGTAGGGCGCATGGCAGTGCTCAACGGTTCGATTTTAGGGTTCTGTCCTAAACGTGTAAATTGAGGAACGAACTTCCCTCTGAGGCGTTCCCTCGGTGCTTCATTATGGGCTTCTTCAAAAATGGCTTCCAAAGAGTCCTTCAGGGTGTCGGTGGTAACTGTTGGCAAATTTTGCAAATGTTCATAGGCGACAGTGATCACTTTCCTGTCACACACTCGCTTGTCTGTCAAGCTTTGAAATAAAAAAAAACAAACATACCTAAATATACAGTGTTTAATCAGGAAGTTACCTTGCTAGAAATTCTATTTTGTATATCGTTCGGAATCTTAAATTAATTTTAAGTATTTGACATTGAGCTTTTAGGCACACCTATTTTTGTTACGTACATTCGTTACATTGCATTATGTATGTTTAACACTAGTTTTTAGGGTTCCGTACTTCAAAAGGAAATATTGGAATCCTTAAAAAAATATTTTAATTTTTATTGGATTTTTCACTATAATACATGCGAGCGAAATTTTTTAAAGCAAAGTGACGCCATTATTATTATCTGCCTATATAGGCCTATACATATTATTATAATGGAAAACCTATAAGAAATGGATGGATTATATGTTAAAGTAAAATTTTCCATTTTACTTAAAAAAATATATATTTTGCTTTAAAATTAAATAATTAATTCTCCTCTTGTACGGAACTCTCAGTGCGCGATTCCGAATCGCACTTGGGCGGTCTTTTTTATGGTGACCTTTAATTTAGTTATAATACAATATTTTTACCGGGTTATCTGGCGCTCTACACTCTCTGCTCACCCCGTTAGGGACCTGGCGTGAAGATACATACATACATACATACAATATTTTTTGCCATAGTCTAAAAATGTTTTATAGCACTTTTTGTATCTATAACGTGTAAAATACCTATATTGTTATTGGAATAAGGACGTCGTCGGGACTAAAGCTCACTAGAGCCACTCAGCACCGCTTCGTTTTACGGCGGTCCACTCGTTATTGACGGGTGGTGGTCCACTGTGAACGACGCGATGTTACTTGTGGACCACTCGCGGGCAGCGCGCGGTCCACTTGGGAACAGCGCGTTAGCAATACACAGGGCAAGCAGTGGTCCACTCGCTCGGTAGTTACCGAGTGGTCCACTCGCCGTCCGCGCGTACACGGCGCGCCGTTCGTGGTGACGGCTTGCTGTCGAGGCGATCTGGTGTTGATACGGAGTGGAGTTGATGTACTGAGCGCAGCTCCATACAATTTCATAAAAAGAATACTAACCGCTCGAGGCGTTCGGGCGCCGCTGGTCGGGACCGTGGTGGCTATAGTGAGCTATGACCATTAACGACAGTACCGCCCACCAACCACTAGCGGAATTCTCTTCCACCAGAATTCTTCGCCAGATATCCCGGTCCTGACACACCTCCCGTGTCTCATCTACCTTCATCATTCTCTTCATACATGCACGCCGATTCCTAAGAAAGGAGATGTTGCGAGCTCGGCTCTAGATCGTACACATCCTCAAAAAATGGGTAAATTAAAGAAGAATCCAAAAAAAATGCAATTTATTTATTCAAGTATATATTTTAGAGTTCCAACCACATTTAATTTAAACGATTTTATCATTTTCAACCATATTCAACATGGCGGCGACACAGCCGACGCTTCTTTAAATTGGATATCGATTAGTTTAAGTTCTTTAATACTAAGAACTTAAACTAATCGATATCCAATTTAAAGAAGCGTCGGCTGTGTCGCCGCCATGTTGAATAACACATGAACTCGATTTCGATAGTATTCAGAAAATATTACTTTTTTCTCCAAGTTCTATATAATTTAAAATATTAATATGTCAAAATGACATCGCCCGCCATATTCGCCATGTTGGTTTTGAGTTGCGATTCTAACTGCAAATAATATTTTGTAACTGCAAAAAAAGCTTAATAAGTGAAAATATGCAGTAAAAAACGTTTTTGTATTGATTTTGCCTGTTAATGATATTGTGTACAATACATGGCCGGAGGTCCATACATTTTTGCAACATCTCCTTTGACCCCACCATCAGACAGAACTCGACCTATTTGGTCATGGTAGGTCAGTCTTGGTCTTCCTGGGCTTCTGCAACCATCTTTATTTCCATTGTATACCTGTTTAGTCATTCGCTCATTCGACATTCTTTCTATATGCCCGAACCATCGGAGCGTGCGTTTTTTAATTTTTTTAAACAATAGTGATTTTTATTTTCATATTTTGACAGTTGACAAAATGAATTCGAAACGGCCTCCGTTCGGCTCCCACTCGGATTCAGCCACCATTAATGTGAAGCACTTGGTAAGGTGTGACCTTTTGACCTTGACACTAAATTAACCAATTACGACTCATGTTTGCTTTGAAATTTAATCCTTTTATTAACGTACTAGACTAGCGGCCTGTGCTGGTTTTTCACGGGTGTAATCATATGCATGAAGCACATGAAACCTCATGAATCACACTGTCTATTAATGAAAACTGCATTAAAATTCGTTCACCTTGAAATACCCCTCCTCCGATTCATAATTCAGAATCTACATGTATACATAGAGCGTTATACCTCTATGCATGTATAGTTATATAAACAAAAAAAAGGACACAGAACATTTTTTTTTTTATATTCTGTCTATACTTAGCTGTCCCGAAAGACGTATCGCCAATTAGGAGGAATTAAATGGGGAGGTATACTGATACCGCTATTAAGTAATGGGGGTTGGTGGTGAAATTGTGAAAATTAACCCCTTCCCTGTCTCGTTGAGCTTAACTAACAATGCAAATGCTCACATGTGATTCATGGGACTCGAAACCTGTTAAGGGTTATTACCTACGGACTTTATAATGTTGTATCTTAAAAAAAAAATTGTCTCCATAATAAGAAAAAAAATTAAATGGCCGACCCTTACCATTTAGGGGTAAAAAAGTATTACACAACCGATTCTCATACCTAAAAATTACACACACAAAGTTTCATAATGATGGGAGGAGAATTGTTACAAACACTGTGACACGAGAATTTTATATACTAGATACTAGCTGTTGCCCGCGGCCCCGAATGCATGTAGGTCGCTTTTTGCGTAAGCTGTGGAAACTACAATTATCCAGATCTATAATAGACTTATAGCAGAGAATGTGTAACAATACTTGCTCATAGTTTCTTTTTTTAATCTCTATTTAAAGAGCTTGGTCAAAGACCATGACGCTTACTTGCTCATTTATTTATTTATTTATTTATAACAGGTTCTTTTGTACTTACAGCTTAGCCAAAACGCACACAAGATAAATTACAGTACATACATTTAAAGTTAACATGACGTACATACACTAATTACAAATACATTAAAAACATTACACATTTACTCAAAAAATCCCTTACACTAATGTTAAACAAATCGATATCCGGATTCTGGGCAATCAGAGCGTTGAGCAGACTCAGAGCTTGGTATGTCGGCGCAGAGCGGGCCGCCCGCGTGTGCGCCGGGGGCAGTTCGAACAACCGTCGCCGATGCTGCCTCACCAGACGATCAGGGACATACATTGCACAGTGAGACAGAGCGGAAGAGTTATCCACTTTACCGTTGACTAATAGGAACTCATAGTTAATTGTAAAGAATTCAGAAGTAAGTCAGCGCCATCTATTGGGCCATTTATTGAGGTTTTATGTAACCAAATTGTATATATTTTTTTAATACTGACTTACTGGGCGTATGCCCAAATTGTGTTATTTTAATCAAATTCAATAGAGACTGCAGTGTGCTTGTCTTTATTGATATCGATAAAACAAAGTAGAAATTCTAGCTTTATCTAAATTAAATACGTTTAAGCAAGTGAACCGCGTTCAACTCTTTCAAGCAGCGCTCGAAGTAAATTTTCAATTGACCATATCTTCTTTTTCATTCAATCGATTTTGACGAAACCAGTTTTTTTTTATGTAATAAAAGTGGCAAACAAGCATGCAGTTCACATTGATGTTAAGTGATAACTGCAGCCTATAGACACACAATGACCAGAGGTCAAAATGCAGATGCGCGGCCACTCCTGAGGCCTAAGGTGTTTATGGCCTCTGTGCCTGAAATTACAGGGCCGTACATTACCACCTGACCGAAACACGATAGTGCTGAACACTACCATTTAGCGGCAAGTATATTAGGTAATGCGGTGGTGCCTACGCCCGCGAGCTCCGTCACTGGAGCTCTACCACCAGTAAACAGTTTTCACCACGCTCCTAATAAAAATATTAGTAATTCACCTGTCATAGTTATATTCCGAGTTATAACGTACCAGACAGACAGACAAAATTCCAATAATTGTGTTTTTGGTTTCTTTTGCTCTTCTTTAATAGCCCGCTATCAGATTTTTGGAAAAAAAAATAATGTACAGACACTCAATTTTTGCTGTCTTATTATTATGTCTGGTGTACAATAAAGTGTATTGTTTTTTTTTTTTTTATTAAATTGGCATCGCTATTACGCATATTGCCAGTGTCAAGTAAAATGATATTACGTATTCGCAGGCAGTGTAAAAGTAAGAGTCAGTCGGTCAATTACAAGTCAGTCAGTCAGAGTCACAGTCAGTAATTCGAGTAAAGCGATGGCTAATTTACCAGAACATTTCAAATGAAGTTTTGGAGGCAAACTGAAAAGACGTGTTTTCGCACTGTTATTCTATTTCACTATACACGGGCACTGTAATAAGCCTATATCAAACAAAATACCACCAACTTAATTTAATATAACTCAAAAATACACTAAGAAAATGAAATAAAATAAGAGCACCACACGCCTCTTTCAAGGTTCCCGCCAAAACTCTAACCCCCTTATTCATAAACGTACATTAGATACGTTTTAGCTATAGAATGCTTTGTCTTTGTCAGTTGCATTGTCAAATGTGCAGGATAGAAAAAGACAAAGGAGAGATTAGCAACACTTTAGCTAAAATACGTTTATGAATAAGGGGGTAAGTGTATTGTTGTTGTATTCTATAGATTTCGGAGATAGCTAACAACCTTTAAATGTTATAAAATATTCGTTAAATACATTAGAAGGAAAAATATCAAGTTCATATGTTAATTTTAAATCGTTCTAATAAATTATATAATATGTATTTTTCCTTTCATGGCTTTATACATTTTGGGTACAATTGAACCATTGACCTTAAGTTTTTTATGTCTTATAAATTTAATATTATAAATACACAAACGGTTACTGCCAATGGTAGTGTTGTGTTTGCTTATATTTTTGAAGTTATAGGTTACCTACTTCATTTGGCGCATTTGAAAGATAAAAGAGATAGATAGATAAGATAAATATGAGAGATAAAAGACAAATTCCACGTTGGGCCCGCACCTTGTGCACTATATCAAAAGATGGAAAAATACTCAAAAAGCGGAAAAGAGCTGTGTCGCTGCGTGATATTATTTTCAAAATTTGTGTATAGTCGCGTTTTTATGAGTAAAAATGGTGGGATTTTTTATCGTACAGCATTTGATAACGTTCACGAGTGTAAGAAAGTGATATTATGAAGTGAAAAGTGATTTTTCGTTTTGCCGCCAAAACTTCGTTAAAACTCCTAGTAAAGTCCCCATCGCTTTACTGGAGCCATCTCATCATATTCCACATGGAAGCATTTAATCATCGTCATCTTCCATATGGATATTCATTAGTATATATATATATAAGAAATGAAGATTAAAAAAACGACTGAAAATTGGCTTCAATCCGTGGCCGTTTAAGGATAAAAAAAAAAACAAGTATGAAACCAAATTACAGTATCCAATAAGAAATATTGCACATCGACCTTAGGAAAGAGAATTCGGCTTTTTTCGGGACTGTAGAGCGTTATCTCTTTCGCACCTTATCTATCTGACGTTTGTCGACCACTTTGATCAAGCTTTGACCAATAACGGACTGTGAGTGCCTACGTAGGCAGTGTGCAGCAGAGATAACGCTCTACGAAGTCGAAATTAGCCGATTGTCTCTTTTGTGGGCATTTATTGCTGAGTACTTTATATATCCGAGTAATTCGAGTACATGTGTAGTAATTCGAATGCGTTGGGACGTGATGACCCCACCGCCCACTAGAGGAGGAGATTTCTTCCTCTAGTGCAGTGAGTCAACCGAACAGTAGCGATTAAATCATTGGAATAGGGCGTTAATAAATGCAACAACGTGGGATGTGTAGCAGCCTCTCGCGATAATACTACCGCCACTGTGATCGCCAATTCGCATGCCAAGCGTGGCGATTATGGCCATATTCTCCCCAAATGACGTACTATGCTATCGTTGGGAAAGGCATTTGTCCAGCTCTGGACGTCTGGACGTCTTTCCCTTCGTGTTCTATTCGTTGTATATAGGGCAACTCGTTAGAAAACTTCATATGTGCGATTCAGCACGATCATACGCCATCTTCCGTACTAGACAAATACTTGTGTTTCTTAAGCCCGAGTTGCACCACGATATTTGTTAAAGGTAAAGTTATTGTTATGGAATTAATACGTTTTTTTTATTTATTTATTTCTTTTTACTTTTTACATCCTTCTCTAACTCAAAGAAATCTGTTAAAGTTAGGGAAGGATGTAAAATGTTACAATAACTTTAACTTTCACAATTATCGTGATGCAACACAGGCTAAGTGTTCCACTAGGTGCTGCCTTATGTAGTGAATGTATATAGGCATGTAGTTCTGCTTACCCCATTGAGCAAATAAAAGAGTAGCGTTATGTTTTAACACCACATGAAAGTCATTTACCTCGGATTTTGGCATGTATTCTGTATGAATAATGATTTATATTTAAAAATAACTAATTCCTCTCACAGCACGCGTTTAGCACGTGGTTGTCTTTTTGTTCTATTGCCAAATATATGTTTTATAATTTATGTTACAATATCTACGTATATTTAATAATAAAACTAAAGAGTTTGTCGCTTTTATGACATAAAACCGGCAAGTGCGTGTCGAGCCTTACTTTGTACTCTTAAATTGTAGTCTCCTTAGGTACTCCTTACTATTATGTACTGATCTATGATATTTTTCCCCTTAACTTCGTTGTAAATACGAGTATATATTAGTAAGGAACTAAGGAAATCTCACAGTAAAGTTGCTTTCAAGACGAAATGTGAGATTCGCAGCCCGCACTACAACTTCAATTTGAGCATAGAACTGTCAATGCAGTATGGGTTTTGACAGTTCTAAACGTCCTGTACTCAACAATTGATACTGCACATCGAGCCTGCAAAAGAGGCGATCGGCTCGTTTCGACTTCGTAGAGCGTTATATCTGTTACACACTGCCTACGTAAGCACTGACAGTCCGGTATTGGTCAAAACTTGATCATAATAATAAATAATAATAATAATGGCAACCCATTATACGTCCCACTGCTGGGCACGAGTCTCTCCCCTTTTTTGGGGGGAGGCCTGGAGCTTACTCCACCACGCTGCTCCAATGCGGATTGGTGGAGGTGGGTGGGTTAGTGGCCAACCCACTGTCAGATGCTTTCAAACCGCCCATAAGGCCTCCGACAAGGTTTAACGACTGCTATCCATCGATAGCAACCGGGACCGACGGCTTAACGTGCCCTCCGAAGCACGGAAACGCGCATTTAATTTGCCACTAGCGGTCACTCATCACACTACCCGACCGCGCCCGTAGTGCTTAACCGAGGAGATCGCTTACGATCTACACCACCCATGTCGTCAAAACGTCAAATAGGTACGGTGCGATAGAGATAACGCTCTACAGTCCCGAAATAAGCCGAAGTCTCCTTCCTAGGCTCTATGTGCAATATTTATTGCTGAGCACTGTTGTTTGCTCAGAGTAAAGTCGTAGTGTGGCGAGTCACCCGTCTACTACAAGTAGAAATACTAGAAATATTTAGACCGTACCGTACCGGCGAGAATAAGTTGACAAGTCGAAAATGGTAATTTCTTATGTATGGAAGGTGGCAAACAAGCATGCAGCTCACATTGATGTTAAGTGATGACTGTAACCTATATACATCTATGAGACCTAAGTTGCTAAGTATGGAAAGAGCACAAAGAGCCATACTCAAAGTAATGCTACGAAAACCCTACAAGTATCCAACCACGCAACTGTATTCTGAGAGCAAAGTACTTACAGTTCGTCAGCTCTTTGTACTCAATTCGATCCTTAAAAAACACGGTGATCTATTACCACCGGATCCAAATAAACGAAAGGTTATTTTTCCGAGTGCTCAACACAAAACATCTTTCGCAAAACATCAATATTACATACTAAGCACTCATATTTACAAAGAAATTCATAACCACCTGAACATACTTAACATAAATAAACACACCGTGAAATCTAAAGTGACAGAGTGGCTATTAACGAAAGACTATGCCTCCATTGAGTCTATCTTGACTTATTTGGTTGAACGTGATAATTCTGTTCGATTTTAAATTATTAAGTCGTTAAATCAATAAATGAATATAATGTACTTAAATAAATCATAAATATTCCACGCCACATTATTTACATGCACTTTTGCTCAATCATATTCTATCCTTACAGACACGCACGCTCACATTACACACCATTTTACACACACACACACACACACACACACACACACACACGTATACTTAATTTACTTATTAGATAGTATGTAGGTATGTAATTATAATTACCATTTGTAACATTTTATATCGGAGCTTGCTTAAATCATATATTGGGAAGGTCATTATGAAAACTGTCTCTTAAAATACAGGTAACCCTAGTTTAAGAGACAGAGCTATAATTAAGTACAGATTTATGCAACAAAGTAATTATATAGAATATTGTCCTAGTATAAGGTACCATTACTTGTAGTATTGTGTTATTACCTATATATTTTTATGTCATCATCTGTATTTTTTGATTTTGGTAAATAAAAATGTTTTTATTATTATTATTATGTTGACGACGACCCGGTTAGTCCAGCGGTGCGAAACCACCGTTTGATTCGCGGGTTCGATCCCCGCACCAGAACAAATATTTGTATGGCCTACAGATGCAACAAATATTTATATTTGTTCCGGGTCTGGGTGTTTGTGCATGTGTTGTATGTGTACAACGGCATCCACCGGTTTATATAATACCTAATGTGGAGCTGTGAGTGTACGCGTATTTTAATTTATTTATTTATGCCTGTGATAGTTATTACAGGACCATACATTACCATCTAACCGGAACACGATAGTTCTGAATACTACCATTTGGCGACAGATAGATTAGGTAATGCGGTAGTGTCTACGCCGCTCCTACACAAACTCTTCTACCAGTAAAAAATGTAGCGAGTCACTCGTCTTTCAATAGAAGAAATATTTATACAGTCACGTCTTACGTCCATGGACTATAGGTACTACCTACAATTCTATCTATTGTCTCATCACACTTATTCGCGTCAAACGCGTAAAACATACCTTTCAAATCTTTTCAATGCAAATTACGAGCGACCATCGGCTGTGAGCTATGTTTAAAGATAATTTTGTTTTTGTTGCCTGCGACTAGTATGTTGTTAGCTGTCTGTTGTATTCAGAATCTGTACTACGCTATCTTAATTAAAAAGAACATCTTTTGTTTAAGTACAATTGAGAGATTTTCTATGCTGCCTTAAATATCACCAACCATCACGGTGCAGCAATCGTTCTCCTACCACCTATTTGCCTTTGGACTGTTCGTAGACAGGACGATTCATTTATTTCCGTTTCCCCAGCAGAGTATTTCGAAAATAGGGAAAAATTGTCATCGTTTTACCCCAAAACTACGGGCAAAACAAAAAAAATACAAAAAAAAAAAGGATAAATTATAAACGATTTTATCGTTGCAGTACGCATTGATCGTAACGATTTCTCGTAACGTATGCGACCCCATAGTATTATCTTTTTTTTTTTTGTCACCAGGGGTAATGTACGAAGGTATTCATATTTAACTGGAACGAGGACTTGGCATATTGATCGGATCAGCAAACGTCACACGACACTGACGCTAATGGCGTTTTGTTTTGGCGAGACCGGCCACCTGTTTCGGGGAATACCCATTTGTATCGTTTTTTATAGATGTGTTTTATGCGCGTAAATTAGAGGTGGAGGTAGGAGTTTTAATACAGTATTTTGAAGGTGTAGTTGAGGGTCGATTGCAAAATAAATTGGGATTATTTTTCTGTAATACTTATTGTAATTTTCACAACAACTGACCTCAGAGACGTTATGCCCCCTTAGCCTATATGGAAAACCGATTTGAACCCGAACGAGAAAATAGATTTGGTAGAGATAGTCAATGTCAATATGGCCAAGAGTACACATTTATTTCTCAACTTCAATTATTAGTGGGTACATGTTTAATATAATTTTTCCAGCGCTGGGGAGTCACTTGACGAAGTCACACATTCGTTTTTCTTCGGCGTTTCGGCTGGAGATTCTGTATAGTTTTCGGTGTGGACATAATGAACGCGTTCATTACCATGTTTTTGCCCGTGAAATCGCATTTCGGAAGTTGAAGGACGAATGCCGTGTATGTATTCAAAATGGCGCCGTATTTTCGTTTTTAATGCATTGATAGCTACAGTACATCGACCTATTTCTTGTGTCGTTCCTGTTAAAAACTTGTTATTGCGTATTCTTCAACAACAAATAAATAATTGTCGTGTTTACTTAGTGCAATAAGTAATTTAAATTAAATCTGTGATACTTCATA
Organism: Macrosoma leucophasiata; assembly: GCA_036365455.1. Taxonomy (NCBI): domain Eukaryota; kingdom Metazoa; phylum Arthropoda; class Insecta; order Lepidoptera; family Hedylidae; genus Macrosoma; species Macrosoma leucophasiata. The sequence goes on along the minus strand of JAWQUS010000022.1, from coordinate 3,725,264 downwards.
GTAACCCTAATTTTAAAAGATTTGTCTATTGTCAAATAATAATAAAATTATGTGGTAAAGTAAAAAGTAACGATTCTTAAAACCGGTATCGTACAACACTAATACTAGAAAGCTGGTATCATTATTTTGGAAATTGACATTTGCATGTGTCAATTTAGTCCGTACCGAAAAAGACCGACTTTAGGTCTGACGAGCTCGAGTATCTAAATCCAAATAGCCCCTCTTATGCTCTCCTACTATTGATGATATGCCATACCCGCGTTGGTTTGGAGTTTGGAGTAGGGATAAGTGAAACTGCCCGATATTTCAACTTGATTTACCCGTTAAAAAAATATAAAAGTGCTGCGATATCTGTAGTACTCCTTGGCATATTATTATTATCTGCTTTTATAAAACGTGTCTTACTTTAATATGCTGTAAAAATAAAAAAGAGAGTACCTAATAATAAGTATACAAACTTGACATATAACTAATACGAGTTGGTTTAATACCGGTTAGCGAATGACTAAACAGATACAATGCTAATGTGGATGGTTGCAGAGGCCCAGGAAGGCCAAGACTGACTCACCGTGACCAAATAGGTCGAGTACTGTCTGAGAGTGGGGTCAAAAGTCTTTGGAATCGGCGTGCATGTATGAAGAGAATGATGAATGTAGGAAAAGCACGTGAGGTGTGTCAGGACCGGGATATCTGGCGCTCCGCACTCCGCCTACCCCGTGAGAGACTCGGCGTGAAGATACATACATAACATAATACTGGTACACGGTCGCCACTCGAGAACTCTTCTGCCCAAACGGTCATCGGTCCTTCGAGCTACGGACCCTGTCCTCAGCCACCTTCGTTTCACTATAAGTTCTAATGCGTTCGTTCGTTTCTGATGCTATCTCCTAGCGAAACGCCGAGCATATCTCTTTCGACTGTTCTCTGCATGACCTTGAGCCTTCTTAATAATGGCAACCCATTATACGTCCCACGGCTAGGCACGAGTTTCTCTCCCCTTTTTTTGGGAGGAGTAAGCTCCAGGCCTCCTCCCAAAAAAAGGCGCTGCTCCACTGCGGATTGGTGGAGGTGGGTGGGTTAGTGGCCAACCCGCTGTCGGATGTTTGCAAACCGTCCATAAGGCCTCCGACAAGGTTTAACGACTGCTATCTATCGATAGCAACCGGGACCGACGGCTTAACGTGCCCTCCAAAGCACGGAAACACGCATTTAATTTACCACTAGCGGTCACCCATCACACTACCCGACCGCGCCCGTAGTGCTTAACCGAGTAGATCGCTTATGATCCACACCAGCCGCGGGGCCATGCGCGCTTCTTTGAGCCTTCTTACGAGGCATTTTATCAGCGACGTTTCGGTTCTGTGTGACCACTGAAAACGCCTTGAACTTGAGACATTTCGGTAATTGGACAAGATATATCGTAGCTTCTCTAACGCGGCCCAACCAAGTTGGATTCAGCAATTGACGACTTTCTCGATGTTGGACTTAACTTACTGGTCTATTTATCCCAGGTATAAGTAATCGTCAACAACGAGCATAGAGCAACACCGGAGGGGAGTAGCTATATGCAGGCTTTCCCCTCTGTCAAAGTACAAGCCCAAATGGGCCTAGATGTTTAAATATTTGCGTGGAATAGTTTCTGTATTTTGTTAAAGTCAAGGTGTGAGTTTCGTAGCAATAGACGATTTTTGTAGTGTGCGTGAGTGTCGCACGCATTTCCTCCCGCAAAAAAAATGACAAACTGTTTTGCATCGGAAATACACGCTATGGCTACTCTCCTCGGGTCCGCCGCGACCGATTTTCGACTTGTTCGTGAGTTACAGACAGGAGCCGATAGGAGCCGGTACAATATCCAACAAAAAATATTGCTCATCGACCTTAGGAAGGAGAATTCGGGTCTGTAGAGCGTTGTCTTTCGTATAAACCTATGTGACATTAGTCGACAATTTTGATCAAGTTTTCACCGGACAATCAGTGCTTACGTAAGCAGTGTGCAGCAGATATAACGCTCTACGAAGTCGAAACTAGCCCATTGTCTCTTTTGTAGGCTCAGCTCGGCCCTCAGCCATGCTAGACCGAGCCGCCGTGCGCCTGCACAACCCCGAGCCACTTCCACACCGACCGAGCATTTCGCTCACGAACCTGCCTCGCCCGAGCGTTTGGTGTAGACGCGGCTATTTAGTTTAGGATTTGACAAAAGTTTGTTTCATTTGTCTTTATGAGAGTGCATATGAAGGAACGGGACGCTAATAGCAGTTTATTGACAATAAAAGGTCATGGTACGACCGACGCTGTTTGCAACAAATGAGACGCCATTTAAAACTAATTGTGAACACGAGGCCGCTCATCAATGAATCGTATAAAATACACAAACAAAATCAACTTCCACGACATCTATTGACCTCGCCAAGGTCCCAATTAACGGGTACGCATTTTGATTTGTAGTACGCAGGCAATGTTATACAATAATTCGAGTTCTCAATGTGTCGAATGAATAAAGCTGGTGATTTTCATTGGGAAGAAAGTAATATAAAGTTTTTTCAAATTTGTTTCATTCTACTCGTTCGAAGCGCATTAGTGTGCGTTCACCATAAGTTTAAAAAAGTACTACTACTTTGTATGCGAGTTATATTTCTTTCCAATTAAGTATTAGACACCTGACCACCACATGTCGCCATTATGACATAACTTGAGGCCTGAAAAGAAACCTACCTAGTCTATGATTTCTGGGTTGCTTCCAGATTCGAGGCGGGCAGGGGATTTTTTATTGGAAGAAGTTTAATGTTAATAAAAGTATGTGTGTGTGTGTATGTATCTTCACGCCAGGTCCCTTACGGGGTAGCAGAGAGTGTAGAGCGCCAGATAGCCCGGTCCTGACATACCTCTCGTGCCTCATCTACGAGTACCTTCATCATTCTCTTGATACATGCACGCCGATTCCCAAGACTTATCACCTATTAATAAGTACATTTAAAAAAAAATGATTTGTTCTACTCGTTCGAAACACATAAGTGTTCGTTCACCTCAAATCTGTGCAAAACTTGAAGCCGCTGTGAAGAATTCATTAGGTATTTTGGCGTTTGGGTGTTAATTACGATGCTTGGATCATCTTACGATGCGATGCTCGGGATTATGTTTTTACGTCATGAAGTTAACTTCTTACCTGAATTTCTTGAAGGGGTAGGCAAAAAGAAATGCATGTATTGTAGTCCATACCCTAGGAGAAGTACGGGAGAAACATAATTTTTTGTTATATATACTTAGTTCACGCGAAATGAATTTGCCCAATCTTTTTTCCAATGAAAGAAGAATAACGGTTCATAGATTCTTAACATATTTTTTTAAATGTTACGAAGGTGGCAAACAAGCATGCAAGTCACATTGATGTTAAGTGATGACTGCAGCCTATACACATCTACACAAAAACCAGGGGTCAAAATGCAGATGCGTTACCACCCTTGAGACCTTAGGTGTTCTGTCTCTGTGATAGTTATTACGTGGCCATACATTTCCATCTAACCGTTCACGATAGTGCTGAACACTACCATTTAGCGGCAGATAGATTAGGTAATGCGGTGGTGCCTACGCCCTCGAGCTCCTAACACTGGAACTCTACCATCAGTAAATATATTCTTAAATTACCAGGTGACAGACCTCTTCACCCAGATGCGTGAGCCGTCTTCCACCAACTCCAGTCCGAAAGGTTCCACCGGGTCCTTGAACAATGGCGCCGTCACCAGGAACATGGGATTCCAGCAGCAGAACGGCTCCGAGCATCTGCCCTGGACCAGCCCTGCGATATCTCTGCCTGGGAACTGCAATTCTAACTTGTGAGTCTGATCTCCTTAGTGTATACCTCGTATCTTCATGAATATCTACTCCCAATAGTGCCATCATCACTAGCATCGGCTTCCAGCAAAAGAACAACTCCGAGCATCTGCCCTGGATCAGCCCAGAAATATCTCTGTCTAGGCACTTCAATTATAACTTTTGAGGTGTTTCTCTCTGGTGTATTCCTACGGTCTTCTCGAATATCTACCCCCAATAGTGCTGTCACCATAAACTTGTTCAGCAGCAGAACGGCTCCGAATATTTATCCTGGACCAGCGGTGAACTGCAATTCTTACATGAGAGTATTTTCTCCCTGGTGTAGGTATTGCTCCCGTCTACACCCATTAGTGCCGTCACCAGGAACTTGAGCTTCTAGCAGCAGAACGGCTCTGAGCATCTTACCATAGACCAGCCCAGCAATATTTCTGCCTGGACACTTCATTTATAACTAATAAGGTTTTTCTCTCTGGTGTATTGCTACGGTCTTCTCGAATGTCTACTCCCAATAGTGCTGTCACCAGGAAAATCGCCTTCCAGCAGTAGAACGGCTCCAAATATTTATCCTGGACCAGCGATGAACTGCAATTCTTACTTGTGAGTATTTTCTCCCTGGGGTATTGCTCCCGTCTTCTCAAATGTCTACTCCCAATAGTAGTGTCACCAAGAACATCACTTCCAGCAGCAGAACGGCTCCGAACATCTGCCCTGCGATATCTCTACCTGGGTATTGCAACTCTAACTTATGAATCTGACCTCCTTAGACCTCCAAGACAAATCACGGAGATTGAGAATCACGGAGATTGATTACTCCGTGATTTGTCACTTGACAAAGAAACCAATGTACATTAATTTACCTTGTTCGATGACAAAGTCAGGCAAACAAATGTATGGTCATATTCGTGGAATTTTCCCGGATCAGACTAGCGTTTGGCGGCACGCCAGATACGATGCAGGAAGTTTGAAGTTATAATTGAGTTCGCTACGATTGTAACCTAATATTACTGTTCCTGTTATGAATTTACTGGAATCAATAAGTTTATAATGAGAGATCGTTGTTAAACCCATTTTTTTGGACAGCCCTATAAAATATATACTAACCCCCTTATTCATAAACGTGCTACATAAGATACGTTTTAGCTATAGAATGTTTTGTCTTTGTCAGTTGCATTGTCAAATGTGTATGTATGTATGTATGAATCTTCACGCCAGGTCCCTAACGGGGTAGGCAGAGAGTGTAGAGCGCCAGACATCCCGGTTCGGACAAACCTCTCGTGCCTCGTCTACCTTCATCATTCTCTTCATACATGCACGCCGATTCCTAAGACTTTTGACCCCACCATCAGACAGAACTCGACCTATTTGGTCATGGCCTGTCAAATGTGCAGGATAGAAAAAGACAAAGGAGAGATTAGCAACACTTTAGCTAAAATACGTTTATGAATAAGGGGGTAATATTATAAAACTAAAGAGTTGGTTTGTTTGCTCGAACACGCTTATCTCTGGAACTACTAACCCAATTAAAAAAAAAAAAACAAGTGTTAAATAGTTCATTTATCGAGGAACACTTAGGATAAGAATTTCACATCACATCGTCGCTAAGATTAATAGGAGAGGGTAGGTAACATAGATTCCGCGCGAAGCCGGGCCGTTATTAGAAATGTAAAATTATCTGAATGTACCTAAATACTCGTAAATCATCATTCCAGCCGAAAGACGGTGGTAGAGCTCCAGTGACGGAGCTCGCGGGCGTAGGCACCACCGCATTACCTAATATACTTGCCGCTAAATGGTAGTGTTCAGCACTATCGTGTTCCGGTCAGGTGGTAATGTACGGCCCTGTAATTGCCGGCACAGAAGCATAACATCTAATGCCTCAGGAGTGGCAGCGCATCTGCATTTTGACCTCTGATCATTGTGTGGGTGTCTATAGGCTGCAGTCATCACTTAACATAAATGTGAACTGCATGCTTGTTTTCCACTTTTATTACAAAGAAAAAAAAAAGACGTCCAAAGCCTTCTCGAAAGACGGCCACAATAGTGTTGCGCGTCATTGTGGGAGAATATTTATTTATTTATTTATTTATTCTTTTATGTATGCACAGAAATTATACATAAGGCGGACTTAACGCCACTAGGCGTTTTCTACCAGTCAACCTTCGGGTAGTGAGGATATCGACGAAGTAGGTGCAGCAATGGTACAAAAGTGAAAATATGAGGGACAGCTAAAAATATTATCATTAATCAAATAATATATTTATATACCTACATATAATAGTAAACATACACATAATATAAGTATTTATATTTAAAATAGATATGTACCTATAAATAGTTACGTTGCTGAATTAAAATATATATATACTAATACATACTAATATATAATATTACATACATGGACTAATATACAGTAAACCTATACAAAAAAAATGTCTACATATATATATCACAATAATAAATAATAGAATGTCAGACTTGCCAAACTACTAGCCAACCGCATTGAGATAAAGTTCCCGAACTTGCCGCTTAAATGAGTACTTGCAGGTTGATTTCCTGATATTCACGGGAAGCGCGTTCCAAAGTTTTATTGCCGAAACGGTATATGAGTTAGAAATAAAACAAGTGTTGTGAAGAGGAATACCAAGGGTAAGATTTTCCGAAGAACGGAGATTAAGGTTATGTGAGATGCCCAATTTTTGAAAATGTATACTAAGATAATTGGGAGAACATGGATCATTAATAACGTTGAACAGTAAGGAAAGTGTCCTGACAGATCTTCTCTGGCGGATTGTAAGCCATTTTAATTTGGAGCGAAATGATGAAATGTGATCGAATTTGCGGAGACCAAAAATGAAACGAATGCAGTTATTGAGAAGTCGATCCAATTTGTTCAAGTGCACCTGGGATAAGTCAGAACAGCAAACGTCTGCATAGTCAATAACGGGCAATATAAGAGCTTGAACCAGAAGTTTTTTGGTACTGGGTGGCAAAAAGTTTTTAAACCTATATAAGGACCGCAGCGAAGATGTAACAATATTGCTTACATTGCTAATTTGTTTATTCCAACTCAGAGTGGAATCAAGGTAAAGGCCTAAATCTTTGACAGATGGCGAGAAAGGAATAAACAACCCGTTGTATAATATCGGCGGTAAAGCAAACATGTCAATCTTATTAATAAAATACTTACTGCCCAAGATAATGGCTTGACACTTAGAAATGTTAACCGTAATTCCATAGTCATGGCACCATTGAGATATAATTTCCAAATTGCTATGTCATAATCGCCACGCTTGGCAGGCGGATTAAGCCGAAGGGAGAGACCCGAAATAAGCCGAAGGGTCCCATGTACTTGAAATTTAATTGAATTGATTTTTTTTCCCAGGACCAACGATACTTCTTCAGGGCTGGTGAAGAGTATCAGCAACGCATCAGCGCTGACTTCCCTCTGCGCGGATCTCTCCCTGTCTGACTCTCATTTCTTCGAGGTATGTATTATACAATGTCGACCCGACCGCCCAATAGCGGAAGAGTTTTCTTCTACTGGTAGAGAATTCTTCCAATAGTGCAGTCAGTCAACCGAACAATGGCGGTTGTACCATTACAATAGGATAGTAAGCGCAATAACGGAAGATAGGCAGCAGCGTCCTGCGATAAAACTACTCCTACTGCGATTGCCAATCCGCATGCCAAGCGTGGCTTTTTTTCATGTAATGGAAGTGGCAAACAAGCATGCAGTTCACATTGATTAAAAAAAAAATATGCTTACACTCACAGCCCCACAGTAGGTATAAACCTGTGTCGTGGGTGCCGTTGTACACAAGCAACACATACACAAACACCCAGAACCGAAACAAATATCTGTAGGCCATACAAATATTTGTCCCGGTGCGGGGATCGAACCCGCGACCCTACGAATCAAACGGTCATCTCACACCGCTGGACTAACCGGGTCGTCAATGATGTTAAGTAACTTCTGTTTTCCTAAACCGATTTTGACGAAACAATTTTTTTACAATGCTCCTAATAACGACGTTCAAATACATTGATTAGTTTCGAAGCTATAACGTACCAGACAGACAGACAGACAAAAATTCCAAAAAATGTTTTTTTTTTGTTACTTTTCTTGAATCGGTTCCTATCAGTTTTGGAAAAATACAATGTACAGATACTCGATTTTTACTTTTATATGTACAATTATATCAATTCTATTCAATTGAAAAACAAAGACTCGATTGCGTTTCTGTAAATAAAAGAAACAACATTTAAAGCCCTTATTTTCGGGTCTATCTATTCATTATTTTTTTTTACAATCTAAACTAATATTAAAAAGAGGTAATATTTTTTTGTATGTTTGTTTGTAATGAATAGTCTCAATAACTACTGGACCGATTTTATAAATTCTTTCACTATTCGAAAGCTACATTATCCACGGGTAACATACGCTATATTTTATTTTGGAAAAAATAGGGTTCCGTTAGATATTTGGGTTTTTCAGACACAAGGTGTAAAAAATTAACCAGAAAAGTTACTTATTTTGCGTACGCTGCCTAAACTATAAAAGATATCGAGGAATATCTTTTATAGTTTATTTCTCTATTCGAAAGCTACATTATCCACAGGTAACATAGGCTATATTTTATTTTGGAAAAAATAGGGTTTCGTAAGATATTTGGGTTTTTCAGACACAAGGTGTAAAAAATCAACCAGAAAAGTTACTTATTTTGCGAACGCTGCCTAAACTATAAAAGATATCGAGGAAGACTTTAGGCTATATATATATGTATAATCATCACGCTAAGACGAATAAGAGAGGGTAGGCAACATTGCACCGCGCAGCCGGGGCGGGCCGCTAGTCAAATATAATTTAATTCAGACAGCAACTCAAAGTCTCTTTTTAAAATAGCTAACTGACCATAGCGCGGCAGTATTAAACACATAACTAAATAAAACCTTATTGTTTTCTTTTAAAGAAAAATGGAAAGAAAAATATGACTTTGACTGGCTACCGAAGAAGCTCAGTTGGAAGAGCGGCTGGACTAGATTCTCAGTGGCCGCGAGTTCGAGTCTCGCCTGAAGTCAAATTTTTCTTTCCATTTTTCTTTAAAATATATTTCACAAGCATGTGTTAATGCGAAATAATATAAAAACAATTATTAAGGGTGAAAGCGACTTCCTTACGACATTTAATAAACTGCAAAGTTTATTGTATCGGTTGCCTAACTAGCATAGTGTGGCAATAAATGGCGCTACTGCCACCATAAGGCAATGCAATAAATGTGAAGGAAAGATTTGACAAATCGGGCAGGACTTCGGTAGCTCAGTTGGAAGAGCGGCTGGACTAGATTCCCAGTGGCCGCGAGTTCGAGTCTCGCCTGAAGTGAAATTTTTCTTTCCATTTTTCTTTAAAATAAATATATTTCACAAGCATGTGTTAATGCGAAATAATATAAAAACACTTATTGTTTTCTTTACATATGTATTGATTTCAGGTTCTATACATCGGCAAAGTGAGGATATCACAAAGGAAAGTGCCCGAAACTCTGATAGACGATGCCCTTACCAAGTTTGCTCAACACGAGGCTGACAAAATCAAGAATCAACGACGGCATAGTCTTCTGTCTTCCACTGGGGTATGTTGTTACAGTATATAACGGCAACCCATTATACGTCCCACTGCTGGGCACGCTTTTTTTGGGAGGGGGGGGAGGCCTGGAGCTTACTCCACCACGCTGCTCCAATGCGGATTGGTGGAGATGGGTGGGTTAGAGGCCAAAAAAAAAAAAAAAAAAAAAAAAACCGCTGTCGGATGTTTTCAAACCGCCCATAAGGCCTACGACACGGTTTAACGACTGCTATCTATCGGTAGCAACCGGGACCGACGGCTTAACGTGCTCTCGGAAGCACGGCAACGCGCATTTAATTTGCCACTAGCGGTCACCCATCACACTACCCGACCGCGCCCGTAGTGCTTAACCGAGTAGATCGCTTATGATCTACACCAGCCGCCGGGCCATGCGCGCTCAACTGTTGTTACAGTACTCGACAATTAATATTGCACATCGAGCCCGCGAACGAGACGATCGGTTCGTTTCGACTTCCTAGAGCGTTATCTCTGTTGCACACTGCTGACGTAAGCACTGACAGACTGGTATTAGTCAAAACTTTTTTTTTATTTATGTTACGGCATTGCTTTTACGCTTAATGGCAGTGTCGCAGTGTAGCAAGTAAAACGATATTTCGTATTCGTAATAAGCAGCGTAAAAGTCAGTGTCAGTCAGTCAATTTATCAGTCCGTCAGTCAGAGTCACAGTCAGTAATTCGAGTATAGCGATGGCTACTTTACCAGAACATTTACAATGAAGTTTTGGGCAACCCGAAAGGACGTGTTTTCGCACTGTTTTTTTTTTTTTTTTTTTATGCAATCGAAGTAAATAACAAGCATGCAGTTCACATTGATGTTAAGTGATGACTACAGCCTATAGACACCCACACTGTCATTCTATTTCACTATACACGGGCACTGTAATAAGCCTATATCAACCAAAATGCCACCAACTTTATTTTTTTTTATATAACTCAAAAATACACAAAGAAAATGAAATAAAACAAGAGCACCACACGCCTCTACCCAAACCATAACCCCTTACGTACATTATTACATTATTGTACCTGGAAATTTTTTGTTACTTATCAATAGACATTTTTCCATAAAATCTCCGAAAGCTTAAGTTTATTTAAAATATAACATTTCTTCCAGTCCTCAATATACAATGCGGACTCGACTGAAAACTTGAAAGATAATGACTTCCCGAGAGCCGCGCTCATACCTAGCACAACGCCTCTCGAACCAGACAAAAGCAGCGCTTGGAAAAGCGCTGAAAACCTAAAACCAGACTCACACGAAGTCGACAAAGAATTCGATGTATTTACAAAGTCGCGAATGGAAAACATTAGAAAACCTACCCAAACACCGCTAGAACCATCCGTCCTTATACTAAATGTACCGCAAAAAACTAAAAACAATTTGGCCATACTTAAAGAGGACGAAGAAAAAAATGAAGATATACAATCAATTATATCAGAAACCGCATCATCCATCACTCAATTCTGTCAAAATGCAGACTCTAGAAAAAGTACACCAGAAGACAAAGTTAATCCGTTTAAATATGATAGTAAAGATGGTAATTTCGATGATAAAGCTAATCTTTTTGCAAGTTTAAAAGATTCCAATCAAAAAACGAATAGTTCTAAAGATCCTTTACATAGAACTTTGGCGTTTGAAGAGTTAAAAGGATCAAATGAGTCTATAAATAGAGATGATAAGAGAATGCCGGAAAATAAACCGTTTTTGAGAGACCGCTCTGCGTCGATAGGGACATTGAATTTGAAGACCCCGCTAGCACAGTTGATTGGAGAGCAGAATAGGACTATGTTGTTTCAAGTAAGTTTTTATCTACGATATTACTGAAAATAGTTTTTTTTTAGAAAATAAAGAAAATTGGAAAGGAAAAATTTACTTCGATATTTTCTTTTCATTTTTCTTTATTTTCTAAAGTTCACTCGCATAAAAAATCGTTATTGCGAAAAATTTGGGAAACATTTATTCTATTCAATCTTTATTAACTGCCACATATTAACAGCCCGGGAATCGAACCCAAGACCCCTGCGTAGTAGTAGTACTACGCAGGGGGCTTGGGTTCGATTCCCGGGTAGGGTTTATCAGAGATAATGGTGTGAAGTCCTTTATCTCTGCTTCTATTGGGATTGTTCCATTTTCTGGTAATTTCCCAGAACCTCGAAGTTTGGTAATGTGTCCGGCGATGTCGACAGGCTCGCCAACTGTTACACGGGCCAAAACGTAACCGGCGAATCGTGGGTGTTTGCATATATGCTTGAATGCATGCATTTACCTCTGCCTAACCCTTCGAGGATTACAGTGAAGTGCGAAGTTACGTTTTAAATCCTTATTAAAACCAGTAAACATTTGAAATGAAACTAGTTTTCGGATTTATCTCGCGTATATTAAACTAAAATGATTATTTAAAATCGAACCCCACGTTTCGGTCGCTTTTCAGCTTCCGTGGTCTCCTCCTGTAAGACCTCAAGATACAATTAGTAACTTTTGTGTTAATCCTGAACGCTACGCAAGACGTTTGCGAAATAGATGGAGGTAGCTGAACATAATAATTTTTCAAACTGCTGTCAGACAAATACCACGTCAGTCTGCCCGAGACCATGGAAGCTGAAAAGCGACCGAAACGTCTCGTTCGATTTTAAATTATCATTTTAGTTTGATATACGTGAGGCAAATCCGAAAACTGGTTTTATTTCAATGAGTGCAGCTCACGAAAAGCTAAGAACATATCAGTTAAAATTTGATTTTGACCATTAAAATGTATCCCAGGTCGGCAGATCAGAACTGCGTCTCATAAGTCCAGACCGCAAGCAAATACTCCTGCATCGGGCCTTCAAGGACGTCGCCAGCTGCGTCCTGGGCAGGAGCAATAAAGACCACTTCGGCTTCGTCTGCCGCGAGACCAACGAAAGCTACGCGTGTTACGTGTTCAAGTGCGAAAGCGATTCGGTTGCTACAGAAGTGGTAAATGGTAAGTGGATACAATTTTTTTTTTTCTCTTTATTTTTTAAAGAGGGTTTGATCATTTTTGACCATGCCACCCTCATAATTACAAAACCTTATACTGAACAACCAACGTAACAAAATATTACAATATAAAAAATAAGAACTATGCAAAGAACACTGAATTAATTGCGCTCGTTCATAACTGAACGAGCCAATTTGTATAAGCTTTTAGCCTCTTCACATAGAGGTAGAGATAAGATGGTATTACAAATACCAACATTTTTATCTGTTCTAGTTACAGCGTTGAGACTTGCTCCGTGAACATTCCATAAGAATATGGTAAACATCTTCTACGATGCCACATGTAGTGCAATTTGGAGAGTTGACTTTACCCATCATGAAAGCAAAGCTGTTCAGTGGTATATGACCAGAACGAAGTCTCAAGGCCGTAACAATGTCATTTCTGCCCATTTTACATAGTTGGAACCAGAGGCTGTAACGTGTCCTTCACGCTGTAACACAATGTCTTTTTTTTAATGTAATGAAAGTGGCAAACAAGCATGCAGTTCACATTGATGTTTAGTGATGACTGCAGCCTATAGACACCTACACAATGACCAGAGGTCAAAATGCAGATGCGCTGCCACTCCTCAGGCATTAGGTGTTATGCCTCTGTGCCGGAAATTACAGAGCCTGACCGGAACACGATAGTGCTCCGGTCAGGAAGAACACTATACTACCATTTAGCGGCAAGTATATTAGGTAATGCGGTGGTGCGTGCGCCCGCGAGCTGCGTCACTGGAGCTCCACCAAAAATGTCTTTGCCTTCGGCGGCGTCGTGTGACGGGTTGTTCACTTCCCTTCAAAATGGTCGAGGACAGCAATGGCTGCCACATGCGTCATACTCGTGGACGGGTGCTGATTGTGGGGACTGGTCTGTTGTGATTTGCGGGTGTTATTTTCTATCACGATATTAAGCTGTTGATGGGTATTTGCATTGGGTATGTGTTTATATGCAAATATATATATATGCCATAGACGTTCACATTATCTTTATTCTATTTTAATTTTATTTAATATTAAAGTACCTGGTTGACCGAGCATCGCTCCGTAGCGATTTTTGAAAATTATTTTTAGTATGAATTGCATAAAAAACAATTGATTTTTTTGGTCTAACCTCAAATCAAACACTTCTTCTTTGCTAAAAATACGACTCACGTTAGTAGACTAATGGTTCTTCTATTCATCAATAGATGGCGTTAGTCGTCGGTTATGAAGAAAATTTATTATTAACTTAGAACCGAGCTTTTCTTGGACCTGGAATCTAAATAAATCGATTTCTTGACCCGAAAAACCCCTAATCTGTAAGTTTCATGAAAATCGTTTTAGCCGTTTCCGAGATCTTGATTCTATATATACAAGAATTGCTCGTTTAAAGGTAAAATTATTAGACGTATTAAATCTAAGGCTTTGACAAAAGAGCAACACGCTGAGCTTGTTGGGTAGTGGAGTTCTTCTCAGTAGTGCCTGCACTTGGAACTCTGCTAAGTGATTGACTATGATTATGACGAACAGATTTTTCTATTTTTTCTATGTATGATTTGAAAATTTAATGATTTACATAACAGTTAAATTTTATTATGAAATAGGTATTCATTAATAGCTATTGCATTATTATTATGTCAATCACTATAGGTAGCTTATAATCCGAGAATGAAAGTGTCCTGTCGATACGACCGGAGAGAGATCGGGCGCAAGACCGACGGCATTACGTGCTCTGCGAAACACGACCAGACTCTGGGCTACTACTGGGCATTTCCTCACAGAAAAACCCAATAACTGATTTTCCCAACCTGGGGATCGAACCCAGGACCTCAGGCTTCACTATCGCGATTGCGACCACTGGGCCAACGAGGCAGTCAAACACACATATTCGCGCAAGTCTCTGCCCCGCCTGAATGAAACAGGCGCAGGCATACATTTTCGCCGCGCGGTAGAAAGAGAGGCGCATATTTCCTCCCTTACACCGCGCCGGCGGTCTGCTCACCCACCGTCTTACGAATTTTCGATCAGGTCACGTGTCCTGACTCGAGTTTAATTTTTTTTCCCATTATAAAAAGTGCCAACGTCGCTAAAGATACCCCCTTATTTCCGATACTACCTTTAATTTTGAAAGATATGTTGAAAATAGTTCTTTACCAATACATTTTTACTGGTGGTAGAGTTCCCAGTGTAGGAGCTCGAAGGCGTAGGCTCCACCGAATTACCTAATCTATCTGCCGCTAAGTAGTGTAGTGTTAAGCACTATCGTGTTCCAGTTGGATGGTAATGCTATCACAGAGACATGACACCTTAGGTCTCAGGGGTGGCAACGCATCTGCATTTGACCTTTTGTTTTTGTGTAGATGTCTATAGGCTGCAGTCATCACTTAACATCAATGTGAACTGCATGCTTGTTTGCCACCTTAGTTACATTAAAAAAACATTACAGGAAAACCTATGACAAGTATGTGATGTTAAAGGTATATAGTCCACTACATTAAGGCGCCAACTAGTGGAACACAGACGAAACCTCACAGTACTTGTCTAGTACGGTAGATGGCGCGTCAATCAAATTACATCGCATATACGGAGTTATCTCAAGAGTTGGCATATATACAACTTCCCAACGTCAATTGTTGGGCCGCGGCCCGCCAGGCGCTAACACCTCGCCTGGTCGGAGGAACGTCCCTTTTCGTCGGAGGAACGTCTCACCTTTGTGACTGCAACATTAGCATTTGAAATAGGCGTGGGAGAAACACAAAACTGTTTCGAATCTTTGTATGCATCATTTCGAACATTTGACACATTGCGTCAAAGATCTACTGTGGCGAAAGTCCAAAACAAACAACTCGGCTCATAAAAGCAAAATAATACAAACGAAAAACGCTCTTAAATTATTCGTGTTCCAATCTTTTGGAACAGTGATTCAGAACAGTAAAGAGTTACACACGTCTATTCAAGTCGTTCCTCCACAGGTAGTTAAAAAAATGTTCGGAACCCTCTAAACGCGTGTCCGACTCGCACTTATCAAGAAATCTTTAAATTGTATGTGTGTTTGTTCCCAGCCATCAAGCAAGCATTCGTCGCTCACGCGGAACTACTAAAGAAGTCAAGAGAGAAGTCCCCAAACATGACATGCGAACATTGCCCCATGCTGTGGTACCACAGACTATGCCACGACATAGAAGGCATGAACGAGAAGAAAACGCACGCCTTCATCCTGAGGCGTGTGGAACAGCTGCCTGATGATGAACAGGAACTCATCATCATGAAATATCAGGGCGGCACTAATCACATGTACCAGGTAGGCTCTCAGTGTCTCAAGAAAATGGTCTTTGACCAGTGTGTGTTGCCAGTGATGAAATGGGACAGAAACGTGGTCGTTCATTATAGGCCTCTGGGCCTCATAAGAAGGCTCAAGGTCTCGGCTCAGCTATGCTCGGAGTTTCTCTGCGAGAGCGAATCAGAAATGAAACGAAGTGTTTTTTTTATGTAATGGTAGTGGCAAACAAGCATGCAGTTTATATTGATGTTAAGTGATGACTGCAGCCTATAGACACCCACACAAAGACCAAGGTCAAAATGCAGATGCGGTACCACTTGTGAGGCCTAAAGTGTTATGCCTCTGTGCCGGAAATTAGAGGGCCGTACATTGACCGGAACACGATAGTGCTGAACACTGCCATTTAGCGGCAAGTAGGTAATGCGGTGGTGCCTACGCTCGCGAGCTCCGTCACTCGAGCTTTACCACCAGTAAAAGTGTATAGTAGTAGTACACCCCACAAGATGGCCCGACCGACGACCTGGTGAAGGTTGCGGGCAATCGCTGGATGGGGGCGGTCCAGGACCGTTCGTTGTGGTCGGCTTTGGGGGAAGCCTTGTCCGTTTTGTAGTTTTGTATATGTAAAAAAATCGCGCCGATCCTATTCATTAGCATCATCATGATAATGCTAATGAATAGGATCCAGCAGTGGACGTCTTTCGGATGATGAAGCTAATGAATAGGATCGGCGCGATTTTAAAAAAAAAATATTTTTAAACGACCTTGTCGCAAAGCGACCACATCGTCCCGTAAATATTACAAAACAAGACATATACCAATTGAACAATATACAAAACCAAACTACATATTATGTTTTTCATGATAAACCTAAATCTGCTAATTAAAACAATATTCTAGCTTCACGTGAAGTTAGCCAGAAAACTGTTCAAATAGCCAACATGTCTAGATCTGCATCCGAAATTTAAAATCGTAAAGCAAAGATATTATAAGAATAGATTGACAATAGGTACACACGCTTTTCTATGAAAACCGCTTCAACAATTGTAAGTGGGTGGAGCTTATCTTGCCGCTAAAATATACACCAATTAGGAGCGAGGATAACACACCTGACTTCACCTGATTAGTGTTTGGTCGCGTCACAAAAATGGCGTATTATCAGTTCTTACAATAGTATAAAGACGTGATTATACTACAAAATCTAGATGTCCGTTGTTTTCCGTGTAAATGAATTAGCTGGTAGTACTCCCAGTTTTGTCACGATATATTTGATGTAGACGATGTGATATCGTGTTTAACCTAATAAAATAACAAAATTAAACTCACCGGTGATAAGTAATGCTATTGAGTGGTTTAGTTTGCTTTACCGTTCGGTTTTTACACCAAAACACTCAACCATTTTTATTTTTAAACGGTTTTTTCTCACTAAGTTTGCGCTCGGCGGGCGAAATCACAATGAATGGATGATGCTTGACGCGTGAGCGGGAACGGTCACCTGACCATCCACGAGTCTAAACGAACGCTCAGCGGCCGGTGCGTATTGGAAATCTAATTCATCTAATATTTTGTTCTAAAGCTTTCGTTACGAACACATTCCATCTAAATATGTGTCACATCCTCAACAACTCCACAGTCGCAGTTCGGCGAAGAGACTTTACGCATTAAAAATGCCAACCTTTTTGATGCAATGTGTCCTGAACGCAATCTCAGGGCGCGATCGATTTAAATATATTTATTTGCAGGTTAACGAACATAACGCGTTTCTAATGATGTTACTGCGCGCGCATTGCGAGGCGAAGCAACAACGGCATGTCCACGACACCGCTGAGAACCGGTAAGCGCCACTATATTACCGCCTTTTGTAATAACATTTATATAAATAAACAACATACACAGTACATAATAATAATAAAGGCAACCCATTTACGTCCCACTGCTGGGCACGAGTTTCTTCTCATTTTGGGGGGAGGCCTGGAGCTTACTCCACCACGCTGCTCCAATGCGGGTTGGTGGAGATACGGGTTAGTGGCCAACCCGCTGTCGGATGTTTTCAAACCGCCCATAAGGCCTCCGACAAGGTTTAACGACTGCTATCTATCTATAGCAACAGAGACCGACGGCTTAACGGACCATCCGAAGCACGGAAACGCGCCATTTTTATTTGCCCCTAGCGGTCATCCATCACACATCCGAACGCGCCCGTAATGCTTTACCGAGTAGATCCCTTACGATCTACACCAGCCGCGGAGGGATGCGCAACACATGAAGCAAAAAAAATTAAAAAAAAACCGACGGATGACATTGTTTGTTTGAGCAACGCGTTTTAATTTCTAAAGACAACTTCTAACATATTTATTGGTGGTAAAATACCAATGTAAGAACTCGAGCGTGTAGGCATCACCGCATTACCTAATCTATGTGCCGCCAAATGGTAGGGTTCAGCACTATCGTGTTCCGGTTAGATGGTAATGTATGGCCCCGTAAATCACAGAGACATAACGACTAAGGTCTAAGGGGTGACAATGCATCAGCATTTTGATTTCTGGTTTTTATGTTGATGTATATGGGCTGCAGTCATTACTTAACATTCATGTGAGCTGTAAGCTTGTTTGCCACCTTGCTTACATAAAAAAAATGCGTCACATAATACTTGAACGCTTCCTAACCGTTTCATCTTGTTCTAGATCTGAATTCCTAAACCAATACCTAGGAGGCAGCACAATATTTATGAAAGCAAAGAGATCTCTATCGAGCGGCTTCGATCACTTATTGAAACGTCGCGCTAGTCGAGATGAAGGCAGTCCTCAACTACTTAAAAAGGTAAGCGATTATCACTTGTAGCGTCTACTGCATGGCGCCATCTAGTGTAACACTGAGGAAACACAAGTACCTATGTAGAATGAAAGATGGCGTATGGCCGCGCTATATCGCACTTATGAAGTTTTCGTACAAGTTGCCTTATATTTCGGTAGCTCGGTTGGAAGAGCGGCTGAACTACGAGTACATTCCTAGTGGTCGCGAGTTCGAGTCGCGCTTGAAGTCAAAGCTTTCTTTCCATTATTCTTTAAAAAATATATTTCACAAGCATGTCATTGTGTTATTCCGAAAAATATTTAAAAAATATAATATACTATCTATGTATTGCCTGAGATTGAAATAATGTGTCAAAGGTTTGATAGATACGGACTATTTGTATGGGAAAATGAAATTGTCGTTTATACTATTTCCCTTCAATTTCTTCATATTTTCTTACCCTGTACACCTTCCCTGGACTTCCAAAAGTCATATAAAACCAAAATTAGCCAAATCGGTAGAGCCGTTCTCGAGTTTTAGCGAGACTAACGAACAGCAATTGATTTTTATATATATAGATTATTATGTTCATCAGGAACAATCCCCGCTTCCGGCAGACACGTGTTCAGAATCTTCAGGAGCTGATTTTCTGTCTCCAGAAGCGCCACGCTGCAAATCCTTGTCGCCCGCAGTCATGCAAACAGGTACGTGGTAGAGCTCCAGTATTGGACCTCGAGGGGGTAGACATCAATTTATGGCCTAAAACTATCAAAGAGACATAACTTAGATCCCAGGGATGGCAACGCATCTGTATTTTGACCCCTGGTTTTTGTGTTTATAGGCTACAGTCAAGATATTAGAGCAGTTAGATTGCCAATCCGCACCGGCCGCTGAGCATTCGTTTAGACTCGCGGACGGTCAGGTGACCGTTCCCGCTCACGCGTCAAGCATCATCCATTCATTGTGCATTCGCCCGCCGAGCGCAAACTTAGTGAGAAAAAACCATTAAAAATGCCAAATTGTTCAGTATTTGGTGTAAATACCGAACAGTAAAGCACATTAAATCATTCTTTTTTTTTTTTTATGTAATGGAAGTTGTAAACAAGCATGCAGTTCACATTGGTGTTAAGTGACGACTGAAGCCTATAGACACCTACACAAAGACCGAGGTCAAAATGTAGATGCGTTACCACTCCTGAGGCCTTAGGTGTTATGCCTCTGTGCCGGAAATTACAGGGCCGTACATTACGACCTGACCGGAACACGATAGTGCTGAACACTACCATTTAGCGGCAAGTATATTAGGTAATGCGGTGGTGCCTACGCCCGCGAGCTCCGTCACTGGAGCTCTACCACCAGTAAAACCTTCAGTAACTAATGCTACTACTTGTCACCGGTAGGTAGTAATTTTGTTATTTTTCTAAGTTAAATACGATATCACGTCGTCCATCTATAGAATCTATACATCTGTACACATAAATAAAATTGGTGTGTCTGTTTGTAATATAAAAATAAGCGCTTTTTACTAAATGCATATGTGTGTATACACGGTACATACACCAAAATAACATTTTTTTCAATTTTTTGTCTGTCTGTCTGCCTGTTTGGCGGGGTTAATCTTGGGAACGGCTGGACCGATTTTGACGGGACTTTCACTGGCGGATAGCTGATGTAATAAGGAGTAACTAAGGCTACTTTTATACTAGCTGCGCCCACGACTTCGTCCGGGTAGATACTGAACAATCATAAATACTCACGCAGGCGAAGTCGCGGGCACAGCTAGTTAACAAATATATCGTGTCAAAACAGGGAGTACCTATTGCCAGCTAACTCATTCACACGGAAAACGACGGATATTTCGATTTTGGAGTATAATCACTCGTGTACATACTGATAATACACCATTTATGATAAAATTACACACTCTCTGCCTATCCCGTTAGGTAGGCAGAGAGTGTGTAATTTTATCATGTATTTAATTTATTTGTCTAATAATAGTCTAATAATTTATTTATTTATCTATATTTATGTAATACTAGCTGTTGCCCGCGGCTCCGCCCGCGTTGAATTTTCTGAATTTTCTTTGCTATAAACCTCACGGAGCCCGAGACCTTTCCAACGAATGCAAAACCGTGGAAATCGGTTCGTGCGTTCAGAAGTTATAGCGTCAGGAAGGAAAACCCGACTTATTTTTATTTTTTATGTAATATTACGTAACTTTGTATATAAATATAACATTAGTATGCATGGAAGTTTTATGTAGTTGGGCGGCTTGTAGTTCGCAAGGCCACTTACGGTGGTCCCATCAGAACACCAGCGCTGTAGTGCCAACTACAGAAATCAGCTGAGATGGGTACTATTTTTTTGGTCTAACACATACATCATGCCGGTAGTTGTGTTAAGTTGTTTCTGTTTTTATTATTGTTTTTTTTTTATTATTATTATCATTTGTTTATTTAGTGTGTGTGTGTGTGTCAAAAAATAAACTATTTCTATTTTTGTAACGTTTTGTGGCGCGAACGAACACTAATCAGGTGAAGTCAGGTGTGTTTGCCTCGCGCCTAATTGGTGTATATATTCGCGGCAAGATAAGCTCCACCCACTTACAATGGTTGAAGCAGTTTTCATAGAAAAGCGAGTGTATTGGCGATCTAACTCCTTTAATATCTTTGGCTGCAGTCATCACTTAACATCAATGTGAGCTAAATGCTTGTTTGTCACCTTCTTCCTTCTTCTTCTTAATACGTAACCGAACAAATTTATGCTTGAATGCATGCATTTACCCCTACCTCTTTAGGGAATATAGTTGTTACTATACGTTTTTACCCATAGAGCAACACCGGAGGGGAGGAGCCATATGCAGGCTTTCCCCTCTGTCAAAGTACAAGCCCAAATGGGCCTACACCTGTCGCCTAAATGTTTAAATGTGTGCGTGAAATTGTTTCTGTATTTTGTTAAATTCAACGTGTGAGTTTCGTAGTAATCGTCCGGTGGGCCGCGTTGCTCTATGTTTTTACTTGATCCTGTTTTTTTTTTCAGAACCTCCACCATCACCAAAATTGAATAGCTCAACACCGTTTGAGGAGGAAAGTGAGGAAAGCAAAGAAGAAACCACTTCTGTCAACTCTCCTATGATGGATATGTGAGTATTCGCTTTTTATCTTCACGTGTAACTACGCGCATATCTTAACAGGCGTGTATGATATTCTTTTTGTAATAATAATGGCAACCCACACATACGTCCCACTGCTGGGCACGAGTCTCTCCCCTTTTTGGGGGGAGGTCTGGAGCTTACTCCACCACGCTGCTCCAATGCGGGTTGGTGGAGATACGGGTTTGTGGCCAACCCGCTGTCGGATGTTTTCAAACCACCCATAAGGCCTCCGACAAGGTTTAACGATTGCTACCCATCGATAGAAGCCGGGACCAACGGCTTAACGTGCCCTCCGAAGCACGGAAACGCGCATTTTAATTTTGCCACTAGCGGTCATCCATCACACACCCGACCGCGCCCGTAATGCTTAACCGAGTAGATCGCTTACGATCTACACCAGCCGCGGGGACATGCGCGCTTTTTGGTAATGAAGATGGCAAACAAGCATGCAGTTCACATTGATGTTAAATGATGACTGCAAATTATAGACAGTAGACACCCACACAAAGACCAGAGGTCAAAATGCAGATGCGTTGCCACCCCTGAGACCTTAGTTATTATGTCTCTATGAGTTATTACGGGGCTATACATTACCATCTACCCGGAACACGATAGTGCTGAACACTACCATTTTTCTGAAAATAATCGATATATATCGGCGACTTTTTTTCCGCGGTATATTGATTTTCGATATTTAATATCAAAATCGATATATTAAAGCTCTGCTGTCTGTACTCATCAAAAACTTAATACTAACGGTGAAATTCACATTTGGAGGCCCAGTAACCTGACGCACGAGCAAAAAAAAACTGGTTGCCTGTAAAGTCAATTTTACGGGCGAAGATTTTACGTGACAACGTCTTTTTCTCGGTAGAAAGGCATTCGCCGGTCCGGCAGGCCTCTCTCTCGTTCGGTGACTCATCGTTACGTTACCGGGCGTTACACTTTTTCATGAGTGACTCCGAGCCGCAACCTAATTTAAGACGTTGTCACGTCAAAAAAAGGTCCTAAGATAAAATTGGTGTCAAAAACAAACAGCAACAATAGATAAATAATCGCTAATTGGGCAAAAAAAAATCAATATATCAAAATATAGATATTTTTTCTTGATATAATAATATCGATATTTTTTTTAAAATATCGACACGATATATATTTATTTATTTATTCTTCTTATTGCACAGAGATGGTACATAAAGGATATATCGATATCTTCCCATTGGCCCATCCCTTTTTTGAAGTTAAAAGAAGGCAATTTAGGCTATGTTCCGTAAAACACTTCGGCCACTGCCAGATATTTTTTTTTCTAATTAACTAAGGTGGCAAACAGGCATGCAGCTCACATAGCTGTTAAGTGATATCTGCAGTCTATCGATTAAATAAAAAAAGGTAATATTTGTGATTGTTTCACAGTTTTCTAAAAGTGGGAGATTCAAGACCGAGCCAGAACGAATCGGGTTCAGAACCATTAACTTGGAGGCAAGCGATATATGAGAAGGTGGTGCAGCCTACAGACGTTCAAGAAGGTATATATCTTAAAAGATACGTAGACATGTTAAACCTACCTTAAGAAACCGCCTTAGTGCGAGGATTTGCTTAAGCCTGTGTCAAATAGACAGCAAACCGAAAGCGTGCCGATACCGAGGCGAACCGAAAGCGTGCGGCACCAAGACAAACCAAAGGCGTGCACGCGAAGTGAGGTTTGAGCGAAATTATTAGTTGTAGTATTAGCTGGCTATCTGTTCACAACGTCAAACCAAAAAAGCAAAAGCGGGGCGCAAAGCGAGACGGGTCATTTTATATACAAAAAAAAAAACAATTTAAAAAATACGTAAGCTATACATATACCCTTATTCATAAACGTATTTTTAAAGTGTTGCTAATCTCTCCTTTGTCTTTTTCTATCCTACACATTTGACAATGCAACTGACAAAGACAAAGCATTCTATAGCTAAAACGTATCTAACGTTACAGAGCTCTACAACAAATATTGCACATCGAGCCTAGGAAGGAGACTTCGGCTTATTTCGGGTCTGTAGAGCGTTATCTCTTCCGCACCGTACCTATTTGACGTTTGTCGACCATTTTGATCGAGTTTTGACCAATACCGGACTATCAGTGCTTACGTAGGCAGTGTGCAATAGAGATAACGCTCTACGAGTTCGAATCGAGCCGATCGTCTCTTTCGGAGGATCGATGTGCAATTTTAATTGTTGAGTACTGTAATATAAATATTATAATGATAAAAATCAATTTCTGTTCGTTAGTCTCGCTAAAACTCGAGAACGGCTTTACCAATTTGGCTAATTTTGGTTTTGAATGATTTTTGGCAGTCCAGGGAAAGTTTAAAAGGTAATAAAATATGAAGAAATTGAAGAGAAATAGAAAAAAACACAATTTTATTTTCCCATATAAATAGTCCGTATATATCAAACCTTTGACACATTATTTCATTGTGGGGCAATACGAAATTTGCCGGGACTGCTAGTATATTATAATGATTTCTCTAACAAAACCCTATATTTGTTGTAGGTGAACTAATGCCCAAGAAGCTACTTGGCCTCGAACCGGCTACCCCCGGCAAGAGGAACAGGGAGCAGTTACGTCAACTGTGGAAGATGGCCATCGACCAGACTATACTACTGGTGCGGATGGAGAAAGAAAATGCGCGACTCAAACGTAAGTCAAAATATAATGCACTAGCGGCCCGCCCCGGCTTTGCGCGGGTGTAATGTTACCTATCTTCTCATATTCATCTTAGCGTGATATTAGCCTTCCTCGATAAATGGGCTATCTAACACTGAAAGAATTTTTCAAACAAACAAACCCTTCAGCTTTATTCATATCTATAATATGAGTCTATGAATGATAATGTATACGTAAATATTGACAGTGCGGTATTCGTCAAAATTTGATCAAGATGATCGACAAAGGTCACAAAGGTAGTGTGCAAAAGAGATAACGCTCTACTAAGCCGAAGTACTGATTGTACTAAGTATATGATTCACAGCTTCTTTAAAATTGTTTCTATCTATTAGAAAGCGAAGAGTCATCGGCGGTGCGTCGTATAAAGCTGGAATACACAGAGATGGGCGGTTGTGAAGCCGGCGTGTCCCTCATGTGGGACTCTCTATTGTCACGCGATCAGCAAAGACTGGCCAAGCTCGACAAACATATGCTCACTCAGGCTGTAAGACAAGGTAAGACTCATTATTATAGTGATTTTCTACATTTTCTGGACAGCAAATTAGGTGTTAAAGGTAGACTCCACTCTTGTTTCTCTTCAATTGATTATAGATTTATCCATACGCCATAGAGCAACACGGGCCACGGCTTTTGTAGTGTGTGTGTCACACGTATTTCCCCTCGCAAAAAATGACAGACTGTTTTGGTTTTGCATCGATAATAAACTCTATGGCTAGTCCTTTCCGGTCCGCCGCGGCCGGTGGCCCGTGTGTCTCTATGCCAGAGAATATGTAATAATACTACGTATAAAATGCACACTTCGACGTCTCGCCCGGTTTTTTTTTTATGTAATGAAAGTGGCAAACAAGCTTGCAGTTCACATTGATGTTAAGTGATGACTGCAGCCTATAGACACCCACACAATGACCAGAGGTCAAAATGCAAATGCGCTGCCACTCCTGAGGCTTTAGGTGTTATGCCTCTGTGCCGGAAATTACAGAGCCGTACATTACCACCTGACCGAAACACGATAGTGCTGAACACTACCATTTAACGGCAAGTATATTAGGTAATGCGGTGGTGCCTATGCCCGCGAGCTCCGTCACTGGAGCTCTACCACCAGTAAAAAAGTATTGGTTGGTATTCTTTACGTGCTACGCACACAGGTACACGTGTAAATACACGTCTCTGGTTGATGTCTGTGTAATAGAGACCAAATTAGGCGTTTGTATGGAATTTTGGCGGAGTGTCCACGGTGTGCTATTACTAAGCCTTTTTATTATTTATGAAGTGATGAGTTATGAAATGAATAGTTTTGTAATAATCTCTTTGCCTAGTAGCGCTAAGATGTCGCATGTCGGGTCCCTATTTTTCAAAACGAAATTAGCTTCTTAACTTTGTGACGGTATTCTTAAAGTTAAGAATTGATGTTGATAGCGGGCATAAGAATCGTATTTATAATATCCAGGTGTCCCTCGCATGTGTCGCGGTGGTGTGTGGT
This sequence comes from Macrosoma leucophasiata, assembly GCA_036365455.1. Lineage (NCBI taxonomy): Eukaryota > Metazoa > Arthropoda > Insecta > Lepidoptera > Hedylidae > Macrosoma > Macrosoma leucophasiata. The sequence continues at coordinate 3,699,400 of JAWQUS010000022.1, read as the reverse complement.
ACTTCTTGGCTGAACAAGCTTGCCTACGTTCTCCACCGCCAAACGTCACCGACTTCCCTCACTACAATACACCCTATCACACGCTACTGGCTGGTTTGACGAAGCATCAACACGCCATACTTATTGATTTGGGTGAGTATGCATTTATTTTAACTGCGATTTAACCCAACAAAGCGAACCCACCCACCGAAGCGCGCATGGCCCTGCGGCTGGTGTAGATCGAAAGCGATCTACTCGGTTAAGCGATACGGGCGCGGTCGGGTTTGTGATGGGTGACCGCTAGTGGCATATTAAAATGCGCGTTTCTGTGCTTCTTAGGGCATGTTGAGCCGTCGGTCCCGGTTGCTGTTGATAGATGGCAGTCGTTAAAACTTTGTCGGAGGCCTTATGGGCAGTTTGAAAAAACATCCGACAGTGAGTTGGCCACTAACCCGTATATCCACCAACCCGCATTGGAGCAGCGTGGTGGAGTAAGCTCTAGGCCTCCCCCTAAAAAGGGGAGAGACTCGTGCCCAGCAGTGGGTCGTATAATGGGTTGCCATTATTATTTATTAATTTTTAACGGAATATCTTTTTATGTAATGAAGGCGATAAACAAGCATGCAGTTCACATTGATGGTAAGTGATGACTGCATCCTATAGACATCTACACAAAGACCAGATGTCAAAATGCAGATATGCGTTGCCACCACGAGACATTAGTTGTTATGTCAGAGACAACGGTGTAAAAAACCTTTATCTCTAGTTCTTTTGGGTTTTTGCTATTTTCTGGAAGTTTCCTAGTACCTACAGAGTTTGGTAATGTGCCCGGAGATGTCAACAGGCTTGCCACATGCTGGGCCTCACCACCGACAAGGGCCAAAACGTAACCGGCGAATCGTGAGCGTTTGCATGTATGCTTGAACGCATGCATTTACCTCTGCCTACCTCCCACGGAAGATTTTTTTTTGAACGAAGTTTCTTATCGCGCGTTTCGCTAGCTAAGGCGGCTAAGCGAGCGTCACGAAAAATCCTCACGACACTTTTGCTATAGTGCGTAGCGCTCAGAGAGGGGGCAGGCCGAGTATAGGATTCGACTTATTCTCTCTCTCTCTCTCTCTCTCTCTTACTCTCTCTCTCTCTCGACAGTGACAAGCTGAAAGATTCATTAGAAGTTGAAGTTGAACTTCGTTCCAATCGGGTGTCCCACATGTGACACCTCAGACAGTTTTTTTACTGGAAGAGAATTCTTCCTCTAGTCCAGTCAGTACACCGATCAATGGCAGTCAAACCATTCCAATTGAGCTGTAGTTAGTGCAATAACGCAAGATGGGCAGCGTCCTGCAATAGAGCTACCGCCACTGCGATCGGCACTCCGCATACCAAGCGTGGTGATTATGGAATATTCTCCCGTAATGACGCACAACGTCGTTGTGGGCGTCTTTGGGGAAGACTTTGTCCAGCTGTGGACGTTATTCGGCTGGAGTGATGATGATGATCTCCCCATTGGTGGGTAGTGTTAGTTTTTTCTTTAAACCTTTCGGTACGCCACTTAATGGAAATATGTAACTACATTTGTTAAAGAAAAAATAAATATATATTATAATGTCTTGCAGGTCGTACCTTCCCGAAGCACTCTTACTTCGCATCAGCTCTAGGCCCTGGCCAACTGGCTTTGTATAACATCCTGAAGGCCTACTCCCTGTTAGACCCCGATGTCGGCTACTGTCAGGGCCTCAGCTTCGTCGCTGGGGTCTTGTTATTGCATGTAAGTATTTTTTAAAGTGTAATAAAATTATTTGATGATAAATTTTTTTTTTTGGTATGATGAGCAAAAATTGCTCAGTAATCAAATTGAAATCAAAAATTAAAAAAAAAAAAACAATCAAAAACATAAACCTGTATTGTAGATCCCGTTGGACACACACAAACTATTAGTCCCGAAACAAATATTATTATTTTATTTTAATATTATTTAGGAACATAATAATAAAGGGTCATATTCAACGTGTATCCTGGAGAACCTTAATTGAAATAACGCGCAAAGATCTTGCAATGTGTGTTATAGTGTTTTTTATGTAAGGAAGGTGGCGAGCAAGCATGCAGCTCACATTGATGTTAAGTGATGACTGCAGCCTATAGATGTCTTCACAAAAACCAGAGGTCAAAATGCAGATGCGTTGCCACCCCTGAGGATTATTACAGAGCCATACAACTATCTAATCGGAACACGGTAGTGCTGAACACTACCATTAAGCGGCAGACATTAGGTAATGCGGTGCCTACGCCCTCGGGCTCCTGCACTGTTACTGTATCAACTAGAAAGTGGTCATTATAACCTCCATTCTATTGGTCCTTCGAGCCGGATCCAGGTCTTTTGATACTATTATTAACTTATTTGGTGATGATTTTTAAGAAATATTAATTATTGATTACTGTCTATTTAATTATTTAATTTCTTGTTTTACGCAGATGGAAGAAGCAGATGCCTTCATACTACTGCGGCATCTTATGTTCAGGAGAGGCCTACGGAAGCAATATTTACCAGACATGAGCGCATTGCAAGTTCAGGTATGAAGTTATGTATCTTCAAGCTAATATCCACGTTGTAATAGACTAGATGGAGATCCTGGGCTGCTTAAAACCTTGTCCTTTTTGGGCTACCGTTTTGGCTTATGTAACAGGTGGCGAGCCTGTTGACATCTGCGGGCACATTACCAAACTTTTTGCCGAGGTATTGGGAGTAATTGGGACATTTCCAGTAAATGGGCAAATTCCGATGGAACCGGATATACAGGAGATAAATGATTTCACACCGTAATCTCTGATAGCCTCCGACTCTGAAATCGAACCCTGGTTGAAGAAGCAGATGCCTTCAGCCAGGGTTTGATTCGTCGTGGAACAAATTTTGTTTGGATTGATGTAGAGAGGCTGCCTGCAAGAGGTGATGCGCTAATTTTAATTAACCCTGTGTATACAACGTGTAACAGGATTAAATGTACAACCCGAAACTAGTTTGTTCAGAATCGATGACTGAATCGATTTTAGGTATTTTTGATATAGGTAACATTTTGTCCCAAAATTAATTACAATTACGGAAATTATGGTCACCCATTTGGTGAACAGTCAATACAAACGAAAACGAGACTAAAATAAAATGCTAGTCTCAACAAGTTTATTAGAACTCGTTGAGACATGAATTTGATTATTAATAATAATTTAAGAAATACAATAGTGAAAATGAATCTTATTACTAGCGAGTGTTAAAGGTTACGCAGGTTACGCTACATCACATTGCGACAGTGTACGTGTGTGAGTTGTTTTGTGTTTTATGTGCGGTCGTAAGTAGAGGTAGGGTAAGTATGCACGCTTAGGGTGTGCATACTGCTCGTACAAATTGAGGACAACTTGTTTCTCGAATAAAAAATATTAAATACTTAAACATGTAATTTCAGTTCATGTATTATGATTATAACTCGATTTTCTAATCGGGGTGTTAGAGTGTGTGCATTATTCCAGTTACATGTTGTATATGTGTGTGTGTGTATCTTCACGGGGTAGGCAGAGAGTGTAGAGCGCCAGATATCCCGGTCCTGACACGCCTCTCGTGCCTCGTCCACCTTCACCTTTCTCTTATTCCCGGCACCCCCAGCTGTACCAGCTGTCGCGCCTGCTCCGCGACCACGAGCCGGAGCTGCAGGCGCGGCTGGAGGCGCTGGACATCTCGCCCGCGCTGTACGCCGCGCCCTGGATGCTGACGCTCTTCACCAGCCAGTTCCCGCTGGGCTTCGTCGTCAGGGTTTTCGGTGAGGAAAGCCACCATCCTTACTAATATTATAAATGCGAATGTAACTCTGTCTGTCTATTACCTTTTCACGTCCAAACGACTGAATCGATTTAAATGAAATTTGGCACATACATAGAACTTACTTAGAGAAAGAACAAAGGCTACTTAGTTATTTATAAAACGACATCCACGCGGGCGAAGCCGCGGGCAACAGCTAGTAAATAATAATTACTTTTTACCGGTGCTAGAGTTTCGTGTGTAGGAGCTCGAGGGCGTAGGCACCACCGCATTATCGAACTCTATCTGCCGCTAAATGGTAGTGTTCGGTACTATGGTCAGAGAATATTTAATAATACTACGTATAGATATAGAATGGACACTTCCACGTCCCGCCCGATTTCACCGCCTCACCCGACCTCCTGCCCTCTTATGGGCGAGGTTTGGTATTCTCTACGCGCCTCGCTCACAGGTGCACGTGTAAATACACGTCACTGATTGATGTCTGTGTAAAAGAGACCAAATTATGCGTTTGTATGGAATTTTGGCGGAGTGTCCGCGGTGTGCTATAGCGTTCCGGTTTGATGGTAATGTATGGTCCCGTGATAACTATCACAGAGACTTAACACCTTTAGTTTCAGGGATGGCAACGCATCTGCATTTTGATTTCTGGTTTGCGCTTAGATGTCCATAGGCTGTTTTAGTTTCAGAGGTGGCAACGCATCTGCATGTTGATCTCTGGTTTTCGCGTAGATGTCCATAGGCTGTAGTCCGGGTATTTACATTTCTTTTTTCGAAGCAGATTTCTTTTTAAAAATAATTATATATTATCGTCAGAATCAGTTTAACATTTTCTCTGGCAGGATAACCTTGAGTTGCGTGACGCTTCCCTTTCGCCGAGTTCGGTTCGCTTTGCATTCGCCACGCTTTTTAAAAAGGCTTTCATATATTTTTCTGATGAACTGTTTGATCTGGTTCCATCGTCTACATTCCTACATCGCACCACCCGCGGAAGAGAGAAGTTCCACCCGCACAGATTGGATACTTGGGAATGCTCAACGGTCCGATTCGCGCGTTCATTCCTGCCCAGATCGGGCAAATTGCGGAACGAACTTCCCTCTGAGGTGTTCCCTCGGTCCTACAATATGGGGTTCTTCAAAAATGGCGTCAAAAGAGTCCTTCAGGGCTGGCAGCGCGTTGGCGACTCCCCTGGTGTTGCAAATGTTCATAGGCGACGGTGACCACTTTCCATCAGGTGGCCCGTCTGCTTGTCCGTCAATCCTTTGACATAATTTTATTTTTATTACAGATCTCATATTCCTGGAGTCCCTCGATGTAGTGTTCTCAGTATCCCTGGCTCTACTATCGGAGCATAAAGACGGTCTTATGCTATGTGAGAGCTGTGAAGAGGCGGCTGAATACCTCAAACACAAACTGCCGGACCTCCATAGAGGGAGCCACGAGAGGATTATGAAGAAGGTGAGATCATCACATCATATTCAACCGAAAAGGGGTTTGCATAAAATACGTTCGCATATAAAGGGGGGAGGTGTCGAAAATGTTTCAGGGGCGACCTACGAAATATCCAAAGAATATGTAATAATACTACGTATAGAATGGCCACCTCAACGTCCCGCCCGATTTCCCCTCTCGCAGCCCGCACCCCCCCTCGATTACCGCCACATGACCCACATGCCGCAGCCTCGTGCACTGAGGTTGCGAGTGGGCAACTGTGTGTGTGCGTGTAAAAACACGTCCTGATTGATGTCTGTTTAGAAGATAGTTTGTATGGAAAATATTAAGCTGAGGGTCCGCGGTGTAGCAACGAGATGTTCGCAGTTCATAAAATATTTTAAATTAATATTTCGTTAGGTTTCCCGATTTAAAAAATGTCATATAAATGGGTTTGTGATTTTTGTGACGCTATATTTTTAGGGGGGTCACAGATAGTGTGACACAGCGTGACAATAGGGGGGGGGGGAGGGGGTCAAAAAGGCTTATTTTTGTGTGACTTATTTTATGCAGGGCCCCAAATATTTTTTTCTAAATCTTTGTTCCTTATAGGTTTTCTAAATAAGGGTCAGAATCATCTATTTCTAACTTCCAGGTACACCAACTAGACATAACCCGTCAGCTTAGCGACTACGCGGTAGAGTATGCGGTGCTGCGCGAAGAGATGCCGCGTTTAGCAACACTCACTGAGGATAATAGACAATTGGCGGCCGATAAACAACGAATGGCCGACGAGTTGGATGTAAGTTTGAATTAAATTCATCTTTAGACACCACGATTTACATTAATTCATTTTTACACACACTAACCCTTTTATTTTTGTTATTTCAAAAAGTATATGAATCAATAAATGCTATCTAGTGGTAGCATGCCTTTTCTACTATGCTGGTACCCTGGTTTCGATTCCCGGGTCGGAGACTATCAGAGATAACGGTGTAAAATCCTTTATCTTTGGTTCTATTGGGATTTTCCCATTTTTTTTTTGAGTTTCCCAGTACCTCGGAGTTTGGTAATGTGCCCGGAAATGTCTACAGGGTACATAGGCCAATACGTAACTGGCGAATCATGAATGCTTGCTTGAATGCATGCATTTACCTCTGCCTACCCCTTCGGGGATTACAGGCGTGAAATTACGTTTAATATTTTGCAACCCCAATAGCATGTCTTTATAGGTACACAATCCAGAGACCAGTATCCTTATTTAAACCATTCTAGTCATATATTATTTTATAAATACATAATTTATTTGATTGCAGTCAGCAATGGATGCAATCAACAATTATCAAAAATCCCACACGCGTCTCGAAACACAAAACAAGATAATGGAACAGCACCTAACTTTGCTAAGTCGGTACATACACACCCACCACAAGGACGTGCCAGTTGAAATCAAGAAGATAATGCAGACATACACAAAAAAGCTATCGTTCGGCTCAAAAATAACATCGTTCACCAAATTCTCATCCAACGAAGATGAAGAACCGAAGAAAACTGGCACGAGCACACCAAATCTATTCTCCAAGACCACGAAAGAAGAAGTGTTAAATGCTCTAAACAGAGCTGAAGACCGAAAGCAGTTCATGATGAAGAAATCTCAATCTGTCCACTCGGGACTCATACCCAAGAACTTCCCGCTAAAAGCACTTGAAGAGAGAAAGGAGGAGTTCAAAGAAGTAGGGAAAAAGACGTCGGGTTTCTTTGCGAACACTCACGAACAGATCCGTCAAGAACGACTGTTTGAGCAACAATTGAAGCATGATTTCGATGAAAATTTGAAGAAATTGGATGAGAAACTAAGCTCTAAATCTTATATCGATGATTTAAGCATATTTCAAAGTAAAAAGAGTATGAGTTTGAATCTGAAACCCAAAGAAATCGATAGTGGTTTCGTGACACCGCTTACGCCGAGCGAGAAGGATAGGAAAGAGGATTCTATCTCTGTCATATCGCACCCGTTAAGTGATTGCGATGTTGATATTAAGTTTGATGGGCAGTCGACAAAGTTAAAGCAAATCCGACCTTTGAAGGTTAGGGAGGCGTAGGGATGAAACGATACCATCGAGATATCGATACTTTTACTCGATACCGTATCGGTCGTCAAGTATCGATACTTACTCAGTATCGGTTGAATAGTATCGATACTTACTCTATTATCTGAATATAATGGTATTTGTTAAATCATATGAATGATCAAAAAAGCGTCTAGGATGATCAAAGTATTAATTTAAGATATGCAATTTTTTAAACGAAGTAAAGTACTCATATCTCTATACATATGAGTACTTTGGACCCTTTATTCGATACCTACTCGATACGGTTTTTTTTTATATGTAATGGAAGTGGCAAACAAGCATGGAGTTCACATTGATGTTAAGTGATGACTGCAGCCTAGACCTCGGTGTTTGTGTAAGTGTATATACACTTACACAAACACACTGTAATTTCCAAAGTGTATATACACTTACACAAACACCGAGGTCAAAATGCAGATGCGTCACCACTCCCGAGGCCTAAGGTGTTATGCCTCTGTGCCGGAAATTACAGGGCCGTACATTACCACCTGACCGGAACACGATAGTGCTGAACACTATCATTTAGCGGAAAGTAAATTAGGTATAGGTCGCGCCACGTAAAAAGAACGCTGGAAGAAAGTAGAAGGGATGTGTTCGCGCATCGGTACACTCGCGCACGAAAGTACTAGCCCTATTGGTTTATTTTTTATCTAGCTTTCGCTTGCGGTTTCGTGTATTGGTAGGCAGATTGAAAACTATATTACATAGAATAACATAAAATGATATAAAAACACATGACGCGCAGCTTGACCGCCAGCGTTCTTTTTACCTGGCGCGACCTATAATGTGGTGGTGCCTACGCCCGCGAGCTCCATCATTGGAGCTCTACCACCAGTAAAAATCCAGATCCAAAGTATCGATGCTAATAGTACTTGGTATCGGAAGAAAAGTATCAAGTATATACTTGTATTTACTAGTATCGTTCCATCCCTAAGGAGGCGTAATCTTTTGATGCTTCCACAGTTTGACACTTGAGCTTGATCATAAGATTCTTGACGAAATATATTAATTATGCACTTTTTATAAGTAATGAAAGCGGCAAACAAGCATGTAGTTCACATTGATGTTAAGTGATGACTGCAGCCTATAGACACTTACACAAAGACCAAGGTTAAAATGCAGATGCGTTACCACTTCTGAGGCTAAGGTGTTATGCCTCTGTGCCGGAAATTACAGGGCCGTACTTAGTACTGTCCCTATCAAGAAATGTTACACATCGACTTTAAGATAGAGATTTCGCCTAATTTCGGCTCTGTAGAGCGATATGACTGATGACGACCCAGTTGGTGTGACGCAACCGCTTGATTCGAAGGGGTTCAATCCCCGCACCGGGACAAATATTTGTATGGCCTACATATATTTGTTTCGGGTCTGGGTGTTTGTGTATGTGTTGTATGTGTACAACGGCACTCACGACACAGGTACATACCTAATGTAGGGCTGTGAGTGTAAGCGCATTTTATTTATTTTATATCTCTTACGCAAGACACTTTTGTGACGTTTGTCAACCATTTTGATTAAATTTTGACCAATACCGCACTATCAGTACCTACGTAGGCAGTGTGTAACAGAGACAACGCTCTACGAAGTCGAATTCGAAAAGAAAAGCCAATTGTCTCTTTCCTAAGCTCGATGTGAAAGACGAAAGAAAGAAAAGATAATAATATAGAAAACAAATTTTCTTGCTGCGCGCTGTGGTTTGATTGAAAGATGTAGACATACACGCTGTAATTTCCGGCACATAGGCATAACACCTTAGGCCTCAGGAGTGGTAACGCATCTGCATTTCGACCTTGGTCTTTGTGTGGGTGTCTATAGGCTGCAGTCATCACTTAACATCAATGTGAACTGCATGCTTGTTTACAACATACATTACATAAAAAAGAGTATAAAAAATCACAAAGATAAATAATTAAATTAGTTCAAAACAATCAACTTTGCCTATTAAAAATACAATAATGGTTTATTTAAAAAAATCTCACAATAAAGGATTCAGAAATATGTAGGTAAGTCAAAATGTATTATTTTAATTTGAAAGAGAATGTTTATGAGTTAGTAGTTAGTAGTTTATAAGTTTTATATGTGATCACAGACCACCTACCTACTTAGACGTGCAATCATTACGAATTTCTATGCAAACAAAAATTAAAGAACATGAATTAAAGTCACCACTGTCCCAAAATGGCAATCAATATATATTATTACATCCTCACTAAAAAAACTGTATTTCAGCTTTTAACTGTAATATAATATGTACTTGATATTGTGATGTTTTTAGTTTTTAAGAGTTATATTAACGATAATTATATTGTCATTATGTTCTAGGGAGATTTTCCAATAAAGATAACTTGCGAAATATATTTTTTGCGTTATATACCTAATTTAGAAATTTTTGGTATTGGACTATTCAAGAATGCCACAATATAGTCAATTTGCAGTATACTGATTAAATTTTATTTATGTTTTTTTGAAATATATTTTATTTAATATGAATATAAATTCCTAAAACATATTTAAAGGAACAAATTGTATTTGTTTTCTTAATATATTTTGATGATTTTCATTCAAGACTCCGTTTTGAAATATCAAATTATGTTTTAATTTTAACCTGTATATATTTTTTGAGATTTTGTGAAAAATACAGATTGTAAAAAATGTTACGACTTTTATGTAAGAAATTTGTAATAATTTCATGTTGTTTTTTTTTATATTTTATTTGGATTTACAAAAATATTTGTTGTATGTATTTATGTCAGTGGTTTTATATTCATAAAACCAGTAGGTATTAGATACAGATCTGATTTTCTTTTAAAAAATATATTGTACAATTATGTATGTATATTCACATAAATTAAGACAAAGTAACGACCCTCCTGTCTGAATGGGTTTTATTTATTAAAATATTTAGCCTGGGTTGCACTGCACCACGATATTTGTAAAAGTTATCCTAACATTTCACATCCTTCTCTAACTTAAAGAAATCTGTTGAGTTGAAGGATGTAAAGTCATAGAGCAATACGGGCCACCGGCCGTGGCGGACTGGAGAGGATTAGCCATAGCGTTTATAACCGATGCAAAACAGTCTGTCATTTTTTGCGGGGGGAAATGCGTGCGACACACTACAAAAATCGTCTATCGAAACTCACACCTTGACTTTAACATTTTAACACCTAGGCGACAGGTATAGGCCCATTTGGGCTTGTACTTTGACAGAGGGGAAAGCCTGCATATGGCTACTCCCCTCCGGTGTTGCTCTATGATGTAAAGTGTTACAGTAACTTCCAACAGATATCTTGATGCAACCCAGGCTTAATGTTATTATTCTAAACTGAAAAACCAACGCAGTATGGGCAGCAGCGTCCCGCGATAAAACTACCGCCACTGCGATCGCCAATCCGCATGCCAAGCGTGGCGATTATGGCATATTCTCCCCTAATGACGCACATCACTGTTGTGGGCGTCTTTAGGGAAGGCTTTGTCCAGCTGTCGTCTTTCAGCTGGAATGATGATTCTAAACTGACCGAGAGAAGATAAAACGGATGCAAAAGCTTGTATTGAAAATCCGAATTGATTCCCTAGATATCTTAGGTTACATAAAATCACAAAATGAACTAAGTAAACAAATAGTATAATGTTTAAAGCTTGAGCTAATTCAAGATCGGCGACATTTTTTCTCAAATTGAGAACAATAATCTCTTTTCAAACTACTTAAACATATTATTATAATCCAATGCATGTAGAAAAGTGAAGAAAAAATCTTTCTTAAAAAACTTTAAGACGGAAAAATAACAGGGTTGTCACCAGTTTCCAAATTGTATTTATTTAATTTCGTAGATGTAATACCTACACACACTAAAATGTTTCTAAGTAGGTATGCCGCTCTTCATAAATAATACATATTGTTTTAAAACGTACGCGAGTAAAATATAAATTTATTATACCTTATTTTTCATCAGAATAACAACCCTAACCCCGTCACCTCTCTATCTTTGATATGAATCTACTAAGAGACCGCCTGTGCGATGTAAATTGTAATTGCGTTATACCAAAAAATACATTCATTCGTTGTGATGCTTCTGGCTTTGTACAAGTATTTATTCTGTGGCAGGCTAGGTGAAAATTAGCTCAAATTATCGAGCTTATTTCACATGCACGCTTGAATCAGTAGCCTAGTGGTAGCAGGCCACTACTACGATGCTGGAGGTCCTAGGTTCGATTCCTGGGTCGGGGGCTATCAGAGATAACGGTTTAAAATCCTTTATCTCTGGTTCTATTGGGATTTTTACATTTTCTGAAAGTTTCTCAGTACCTCTGAGTTGGGTAATGTGCCCGGAGATGGCAACAGGCTCGCCACCTGTTAATGGGCCAAAAACGTAACCGGCGAATCGTGGGTGTTTGCATGTATGCTTGAATGCATGCATTTACCTCTGCCTACCCCTTCGGGGATTACAGCCGTGAAGTTACGTTTTTTTTTTAATTACGCTTGAATCACATAGTTAGCTTCTACCTACACTTTTTTACAAAATCGTTGATAACATTCATAAATGTACTCCGATCTAATTGACACAAGCTTTCCCTAGTTGTACTTTAATGTCCAAAATATTGCGTTCGTCATTTGAAATCTTATAACACTTGGGTAGGATCAGTGGCGGACTTCGGCTGGGGAGGCGCCATAGGCCGGTTCTGGGGACCTCCAAACAGGTTGACTGAGTTTTGAAACCATCCAAATCCAGTTTTTTTACCAAATTGAAGAGATCTTTAGACTGGTTCTGATTTACTCTTGGTAGAGATCCAGTGACGGAGCTCGCAGGCGTAGGCACCACCGCATTACCTAATTTACTTGCGGCTAAATGATAGTGTTCAGCTCTATCGTGTTCCGGTCAGGTGGTAATGTACGGTCCGTTAATTTTCCGGCCTCTAGCCTCAGGAGTGGTAACGCTTCTGCATTTTGACCTTGGTCTTCATGTGGGTATCTATAGGCTGCATTCATCACTTATCATCAATGTGAACTGCATGCTTGTTTGTCTTTGTCTTGTCTTGTCTTTAGACCCCACGAAGGGAAAAAATTTTTTTTGCTCCCGCGTTTTGGTTTGTTTCCTTGGCTTATTATTTTATTTATATGCCAGATATAGGCCGCCGGAGGCCTAGGGCACACCGCGGACACGCCGCCAAAATTCCATACAAACGCTTAATTTGGTTTCTATCCATCAGTGACGTGTATTTACACGCGCACCTGTGTGCGTAGCACGTACAAAATACCAACCGTCGCCCTTAAGAGAGGAAGGGGTTGTGTATGTGTGCAAATCGGGCGGGACGTCGAAGTGTCCATTCTATACGTAGTATTATTACATATTCTCTGCCTAGGAGCTTCCTAATGCCGTCCCGGGCCTCTGTTGACCTCAGTCCGCTACTGGATAGGATATTTAGATAGTTCGATGCACGCTGTTGTGTTCAAATTGTAATTAATGTAAAAAAAATGATAGAATATTTATACTTATTACAATTGAAATCAGATACCTATATTGTTTTTATCGATAAACGTGTTGAGGTTACAATAATTTTGTATTGGGTACTGCTCACTTAGGCTGGGTTGCACCAAGAAATTAGTATTTGTTAAAATTAAGTTACTGTAACATTTCACATCCTTCTCTAACTTTAAGGGCCCTACCTCACTAGGACGCCATAACGATGTCGCCGGCTACGTATCCAAGCTGCTAGTTGGCTGCTAGTATGGAAATAGGTACATGATACCTAACTCACCTGCCCAGGGGCGGGTTTCCCTATAGGCCCAGTAGGCCCGGGCTTAGGGCGCCAAAATTTGGTCGTTTTTTTTTTAAGTACCGTTGCCTCCGCGCATACGTGTAAAATTTCAAAAACGTGTCCATATAGCATCTCGCAAAAAATTTTAATGTATGGCAATTACGATTATTAGAAGAATTAATTTAATCACTTACTATCGTTTTTTTTTTTCATTTTAATTAAATTTCTAGAGTTTATCTAATTTTATATGCTTTACAGCACAGGGGGGAGGGGGGGGGGGAAGGGCAATCTTTCAATGGCCTAGGGCAGCCAACTTATCAAATCCGCCCCTGCACCTTGTGGCGACGTCTCGGCACCATACTAACTGCTTGAATACGTAGCCGGCGATGTCGCCACGGCGTCCTAGTGAGTTAGAGCCCTAACAGATTTCTTTAAGTTAGGGAACATCCCTAACTTAAAGAAATCTGTGAGAACAGAAATGTTACAATAATTTTAACACAATTAAATATATTGGTGCAACCCAGGCTATATCAATCCAAAACAGGAAAGAAGATACGGGCCTGAATTAATAAGGTGATTTTTCTGTCATAAATATTGTTTCATCTATCTACACTTATATTTATTTTATAAATCTTGTTACATTTTAATCATTTATAACCTGTATAAACTATGATAATTGATTTTCTATTGTAATGCGATCCATAAGGCCCCTTTTTCATTTTAATGTCTTACTTTTTCTAAAGAAAATGTTTATTTTTTAATATTTTTGAAAATAAGTGAGCTAAGAATCAACATGTACACTCAAATGTCATAGTAAAAGCAGCTCTCTCTGGGGCAGTTCATAGCTGATAACTTTCAAATTTTTGACCACTGACATATTCTGTTTGGAAATTGCTCAAAATTTTATGAAATACATAAGTACATACCTATTGTTATATTTTTTTTTACATAGTATTATGATGGATGTCTATAGAAATGCTTAGTTACCGAATATTAGAAAGAATTGAAACATTAAAGTATTAGATAAGAGGAACATGTGTTTTAATAATGTTTTAACTATAAAAATACCTACTAAACATCATAGCACTGGATTACTTGACTGGGTTCGGTTTAGGACCATTTTCATGCATCATTAAGCTCAAAACATATTGTCGAACGCGTCCATCAGCAGCGGCTGCAGACCATAAATATACTTAGGTAGTACTACAAACAACAATTAAAAAAAATTGTTCTAACAACAAGCAAAAGTGGCAACTACCAACAAGTACCTACTTAATATTTTCAAATTGAGCTTTTGAATAATTCACTTTCATTCCTTTCATCTTGAAATAAATAGATGGCGATAATCTTTTTTAGGGTTCTATAGCCTACAAGAAACCCTAATCATTTCTCCATGTATTTGAAGTTCTCCAATCAATTGTATAAACTCCTAAGAATCCCTGAAAATTCATTCCATGGGCAAAATCCAAAATTATCAGTCTTGCATGCTTCTAATTCCAATACAGCATACATAGGTGGATTATCCAAACTTAATTTTGATGCACTTCGGAATTGTGCATTGCTTTGGTAAACATATTTAATTCTTAAAAAATCCTTCTTCATCTTCTCGCTAAACCATCTCTCAAATACTACTGCACCACCAAACGGGGTATCTTGGAACTGATCATGCAGAGTATATGGTTTGAACCGTAAGCTCTTCATCATTGATATCAAATTTGCATCATGCCCCATCAACAACGATACTTTTGGTCCATCATTCATAAATATACTTGTTAAATTTCTTATCAATAATTCTGATATATCTTTTGAAATGATATCTGTATATATTACAGATTGGTATGCTTTATGTAAATTGATGATGTTCCTCCATATTTTCCCTCTCAATTCTCCCCATGCCACTTTTTCTAACGGTAACCCATGATAGTATTCGATGAAGAAACCATCATCAGCTATATTACAGATTCTTAATGGACCTTTTATACCACACTTTTTACCCGGCTCTATATCATTTATTTCATTCTTGTCCGATGTTAAATTGCATTGAAGTTTTATTAGACAAACCGCTGATTGGTTATAATCTAATATGTCTTGCATGACTTTATAATCTTTTGTCAATTTTAAACTGTTTAAAGCATTATTCATCTCTTTTATTGCTAATTGTTTAAAAATGCTGCTCGCATTTCTTATGTTGTGACTGAATATTGGATCGGGACTTTTATCCGAATAGTGGACAGTAACATTACAATTTGGGAATCCTTTGTTTACAAATGCACGAGCAGATGCCAAGGTCCTTTGTGACGTGTCTGCATATACAAATATCTCATTATTGGGACAGTGGTTAGGCAATAATCTTTTCTCATACAGCCAAGCGGAGAAAAATTCCCCCATATAGCCCTCTAATAACGCACCTCTTACTGTTAAATATCCACGTTTCTCCTTCCAAACTGGCCAGGTTTTTGTGGGTGAAGATATGAATGGCAGAGCATCGGATGCAGTTGGAGTTCTGAGACCATGGCGGCTTAATATCACAACTTGTTTCAAAAGTAATTTCGGTTCACTATATTTCACTAATAAAGTTAAAGCTAGAAGAAGTTTTAAGTAAGGAGTCATTGTCACTGTATAAAAAAAATGTGTAAGTAGGTAATTAAAAAACACAAATCATCTATCTTTTTGCTATTACAGAAAGTGCGAACAATAGGTACCTAATGTATAATTTGCACGATGCACATAATTACTTTCATCTAGCTAACAAAATGATAACATAACACTGAATTTAATCAAAACATAATTTTATTCATAAAATAAGGAGGGAAAATTTATTTTATTTTTTTAAATTTTGTGGCATCGCTTGATATGCATATTGCCAGTGTCAAGTAAAAAGATATTTCGTATTCGTATTAGGCAACGTAAAAGTCAGAGTCAGTCAGTCAATTTATTTAAACAGTCCATCAGTCAGAGTCATAGTAATTCGAGTAAAGCGGCTACTTTACCAGAACATTTACAATGAAGTTTTGGAGGCAACCCGAAAGAACGGGAAGGTGAGGAGAAGAGATGTGAGCTTTGTGTAGCAAAGATGTGATGTGAGCTGTGAGCATAGAGTAATAGAATACATGCTGTGAGAGATCGAAACCATTCAAGTTTAGCCGGCCGGGCGGCCCCCACCGCGCCCCTTCCCCTCCCGAATAGACACTTCTCTACTCTGCCGCGCCACTTGCTCGCTCGCCGCACAAAATTCTATTGAATTGATCCATTTCAACTCGAGCTAAGCGAAGAAGAGATGTGGAAATAACGAAATCGGATTAGTTTATTCCAAACACATCTCCTCTCGTCTCCTCTCCTTTCTGCTTTGGTGGATACCGGGCCTAAACCTTGTCAGAGGCCTTATGGGCGGTTTGACAATAACCGACAGGGGATTGGCCAATAACCCGTATGTTCACCAACCCGCATTGGAGCAGGGTGGTGGAGTAAGCTATAAATAAAACAATAATGACTGGTTGATCACGTTAACTCGTTATCAAGTTGATTCCGAAAGATTCCATCCATAGAAAGAAATTGTTTTTATCGCAGTGTGGAACCAGTGGCAACAACCCTTTTTATGTCCTACTGCTGAGCTCGAGTCTCTCCCCTTGGGGAGGCCTGGAGCTTTCTCCACCACGCTGCTCCAATGCGGGTTGGTGTCCGGATCCGTAGGACATGGGACTTAGATTAGATGTATGTTTAGAAATGGATGTGTATCTATCTATCCTTATCCATTTATATTTTGATCTATAGTGATCTGTAATTTTGATTGACAACAACATTGACAACTGACAGCTTATTTTTTTTTGCATTCGTGTCATAGTTTTGTGTAATATTTCTGCAATTGTCGTTTCTTAACTTTTTGTATTCATTTACAGGTGTTTATTAAAGAAGACAGCATATCATCATAAGTCATAGATCATACCACAGAGTACATTGTATATAGATCATACTCTATCACTGCTTTTATCAGATGCCAGCCTTTTTTCAGAAACTTTGGGAAAGTCTAGACTGCGAGTCGGGACTGCATATAAAATTGGCATAAAAGTATTTAAGTTAGTGTTCAACAGGATTTCAAGTTTAAATACCTACTCGTACTTTAGTTAATTTTAAAAATATGAATTAAACAAATAACTTAATAATACTAATATTTACAGAGCCGTAGGTACATTACCACGTGACCGGAACACGATAGCACAGTGCAAATATGAACAGTGTGGAAACTATTTTATTTATTATATTTTTGGGTATTCATTAATATATAATAATATAATATGTAATTTTTATTTCTAACGTATATTTTTCAGTATGTACACCCCTATCCATTTTCTATCACATCTTTTCCTCTACCCAAAGGTTGTCTGGTAGAAATCGCTCATATAGCAATAAGGCCGCCTATTATACTGTGTTAAGTTCTCAACAACACACACAATAAAGTGTATTGTTGTTGTTGTTGTTCATTATATCTATTGGATTATTATTATTTAATGTAAGTCATTCAATAAAAGTGAACAAGAAATAATGCACATCGACCTAAGGAAGGAGACTTCGGCTTATTTCGGGTATGTAGAGCGTTATCTTTTTCGAACCTTAACAATATGACGTTTGTCCACCATTTTGATCAAGTTTTGACCAATACTCTTGGACCAATACCGGACTATCAGTGCTTACATATACAGTGCCGGATTAGCCATATAGCAGGAGTAGCAAATGCTACGGGCCCCGCGCCGTTGGGGGCCCCGTGCCTGTGCCCAAAAAAAAACACAACTATGTAATACACCTTAGCTATTCTCAAAGGGAGCGTTGACCACTAATTATATAGGTACATTTTTTTTTTTTTTTTTTTTTACGCGGGGAAACCCTCATGGGCACCCGCCGTCTAGGGGAAACGACGGCGGGTAGTGTGAGACTCGTACTCACTAAAACCCCGCGGTGTTCCGACTCTTCCGCCATCAGTGGCGGGGTCACGGGAACGCTTACGCACACATCCGCGACCCCGCCGGCGGCTGCTCGTCTCCGAGCCCTCCGCAGGTTGAGCTCTTTGGCTCCAACCAACACCAGTGGCGTGCGGAACACGTGCACGCCACCCAGCTTGGGACCCATCTCCATTTGGGCGACGGACATCCCCCAGTCCGACACCCGGGGACCCTTGGGTGGCCCCGACCACTCACAACGCCAGGCGTCCCAAGACGCCCGAGTGGAGGAGTCCAGGGGCACTCTGTCCGGCCCCGGGGGAGCGGGAGTGACAGGGATGAACTGACCTTCAACCGGGTAGGGTGCAGGGCAACGACACACCCATACACCTCCTCCCCAGCCGCCTCCCCACCACGTCCCCATCTTACGGCGGGACAACCGCTAGGCGGCTGGGGATAGGGTGCAGGGCAACGATACACCCGTACACCTCTTCCCCAGCCGTCTCCTCACCACAGCAGCGAGTGGCGGGCAGAGCCACGCCAAACGCCGCCCCTCTCTGGGTTCCTCTTGGCTTCTCCGGTGTGAGGCCAACCACCGGGTACTGAGCCCCCCCGCCACGACAAGGCGGAAACCCTCGGGGGGGAATTATATAGGTACCTATATTATTATGTTGCAAGTTGGCAATACCACAATACTTACAGGGGGAATCCCCTAAATTTTCGATTCCTTTTCGTAAATATTGTTTTATTTACATCCTAAATTTCAGTAGGCAATGTAACTCTAGGGCCCCATGGTCACATTTGCTACGGGCCCCGCACCGGCTTTATCCGGCACTGTACATATACAGTGTGCAGCAGAGATAACGCTCTACGAAGTCGAAACTAGCCGATTGTCTGCATAGGCTCGATGTGCAATATTTCTCGATGAGCACTGTAGGTAACTTGTAACCCGACAATGCAAAAGTGTCTTTGTAGACCAATTTGAAATAAAACATTTTATTTTGAATTTATCATTTAGCGGCAAGTAGATTACGTAGTATTGCTATTCACTTTAATTTATTTTGTTTGTTTTGACGTGTTGTATTGAGGTGCCCGTCACCCTAAATGTGGTGGTGCCTACGCCCGCAAGCTCCGTTACTGTAGCTCTACCACCAGGGGGCCGACCGCCTAACTCAAATGCTTTCAATTAAAACGTCATCCTGTCAGTTTTGTACCGCCTAACTTTTGCCTGGAAGTGTAGGTATTCGTCCACAGGTATATACCTACAAAGGAGCAAAATGTTTTAATAGGTAAATATAACAAAAAATAACGTCAAGCGAATGCGAGTTAGGCCCCCAGTGAATTTATTAATAAATATTTGTTAAATCTAATCAGACTTTTTGAACTGTATCGGACCTTTCGCGTCTCTTATCTTAATGTGATACAAGTAGTACAATGACGACATCAATAACTCGTGACGAACAAAAACATTACTGCCGATAAATAGGCATAAATTAAAAATCTTGACGACCGTGAATTTTAAAATGGATTCGCAAAACATGAAACACAAATGTCGTGTTCACAATACAATCACTAAAAATAGAAGATCATCTTTGAATGGTTGGCATTAAATAAGCGTGAATTATTAATACAGTTCAGTATTTTCCTCATCTCTCTACAAACATACTGTGAGTGTATTGTGCGAAGAATTTAATTAGTCTACGAGTCTACGGCACAGTGAACTGTTTGACATTGACATTAAAAATGGCGGTAAAATATCTCCTATTATTTTTCTTAACGGTTGCCAATGGACTCAAGTTACAACGAGTGCTCGTTCTAAGTAGACACAATTTGCGAACGCCTTTAACTGGAAACTTGGCGATTTATTCACCTAATGAATGGCCGGTTATGAGCGGAACGCCCGGATTTTTGACTGATAAAGGCAAGCAGTTAGAAAGCAATCTCGGCGCTTATTTTGCTGAGTGGATGAACACTATAGGATGGTTCAAAGGTTGCCCTGATGAGGGTTCTGTTTACGTTTATGCAAACACAAGACAAAGGACTCGAGAAACAGCGAAAGCTTTCACGGAGAATGCGTTCAAGAATTGCAATGTATCTGTTTACAGTATTGACTCTGAAGATATGGATCCAATATTTAATCCTATATTAAGAAATACTTCAGATGAACTAAGAGAAGGTATCGTGAAAGAAATGCAAGAGGAATTAGAAAAGATAGATCTCCGTGACTCGTATTTAGAGTTGGATGAAATACTCGATTATAAAAATTCGAAATTTTGTGAGAAGTTCTCAATTTGTAGTTTAACTGACTGGAATAATACAATAGTGTATAAAATAGGTGAAGAACCTAATGTAATTGGCCCATTAGATGTGGGTAATTCTGTCGTGGATGCATTCCTGATGGCTCTTTATGAAGGTATGCCATTAAAGAGTATCGCTTGGGGAAAACTAACTAAACCAGAACAATGGAGAAAACTAACTAGAATCACAAAGGCAAATCAAAAAGTTCGCTTCAGCAGCCCCCTGCTGGCTCAAGAAACCGCAAAGCCATTGCTCGCTTACATAACCAACGTTTTTAAAAGTAAAAATACAACTTTGACATTTATGTTCGGTCACGATTCAAATTTGAATCCGGTTTTGAATTCCATCGGGGTAAAACCGTATGTGTTGCCAGAACATAACGAAATTACACCTTTGGGAGGTAAATTAGTTTTCCAGAAATGGTTTGACGATGATAATGATCGTTATTTAATGAAACTGGATATTTTGTATCAAACTGTTGACCAATTAATAAGTGGAGAGAAACTTTCTATGGACAATCCACCGAAATGGGCGTCATTGACGCTTAAAGACTGTGACAATGAAAACGGTTTCTGTTCCTGGAAAACATTTATGAACATTTTAGAATCTAAATTGTAAACAGTATTTTTATTTATTTACCCATACCCATGTAATAAATAAGTAGTACGACATTAAAGCCACGTTTACTTGTTCTCGTAGTAAGTATACATTTTATTTTGTTGCTAAGTTTTGCCTGGGGTGCGACCGCCTATCGACATTGCTATTGTCGTTGTAATTGCCACTTAATAGTAGTGTTCAGCGCTATCGTGTTCCAGTCAGGTGGTAATGTACGGCTCCGTAATTATAAGCACAGAGTCATTACAAGTAAGGGCCGATTTCACCGTCGTAATAAAACGCGATCAATTCATGTATAACACGTTTTACGTTCTTAAACATGTTCAATAACACTATTTAGATTTCATCGACGAAAATTGATAGTGATTAAGCTGAAATTGGACGCAAATTTTAATCTTTTTTTTTATGTTATGGAAGTGGCAAACAAGCATGCAGTTCACATTGATGTTAAGTGATGACTGCAGCCTATAGACACCCACACAAAGACCCAGGTCAAAATGCAGATGCGTTACCACTCATGAGGCCTAAGGTGTTATGCCTCTGTGCCGGAAATTACAGGGCCGTACTGTACATTACCACCTGACCGGAACACGATAGTACTGAACACTACCATTTAGCGGCAAGTAAATTAGGTAATGCGGTGGTGCCTACGGCCGCGAGCTCTTTCACCGGAGCTCTACCACCAGTAAAAAACTGAGTTCTCGGATCCAGCGGTGAATTCCGTCCTAAGTCTTCAGGCTTGGCTACTTATTTACATTAAAATCTTAGGATTTTTATCTAAGATGTTCACAAACTACAGTAATCTTACTGGTGGTAGAGCTCCAGTGACGGAGCTCGCGGGCGTAGGCACCACCGCATTACCTAATTTACTTGCCGCTAAATGGTAGTGTTCAGCACTATCGTGTTCCGGTCAGGTGGTAATGTACGGCCCTGTAAATTCTGGCACAGAGGCATAACACCTTAGGCCTCAGGAGTGGTGACGCATCTGCATTTTGGCCTTGGTCTTCATGTGGGTGTCTATAGGCTGCAGTCACCACTTAACATCAATGTGAACTGCATGCTTGTTTGCCACTTCCATTACATAAAAAAAAAATAAAAAAAAAACAATCACCCAGACCCAAAACAAATATCGGTAGGCCATACAAATATTTGTCCCGGGGATCGAACCCGTGACCCTTCGAATCAGACGGACTCACACCGCTGGACTAACCGGGTCGTCATAATGCCGTTGTCGACACACATCAAAGACAAAATAATGAGGCTGAAGTGCTGGTACTGATCGATTCGACCACTTACGGAAGAAGATCGGCGGTGGAAGGATAGCTCTTGTCGGGATATCTTTTGGGAGTGGACAGAACGGCTGGAAGAGACGGGTTTTGGCCGGCCATTGGTGGAAACACACTTTAAACGTAAGATATTTCCTTCTCGCTGCCGGTGGTGGCATACCTATCTGTGGTCGACAGCGAGAGGTCATGGTTTTGCTGCCTTGCGAGGTGGTAATGTCGCACGCGAGCGGGAGAATAGCGAACTGAATAATAAGGCGAACTTAGCGGCGACAGTTGGCATACGCCTACATCTGACACACTAAGCCTAAGGGAGCGGTTCCATGTCCGCAACAGAAGGGGAGGGGATGATTCGGGGCTCGAGAAATGTCCTCCTTCCTCGGGCCCCGAGGCGTCGCGGGCGCGGTCCTAAACGGGGGATGCTGGCAGGGCGCAGGGCCGACGGATGTACGTGCTCTCCGAGGCACGGGTACTAGACTCCGGGCTACTACTGGGAATTTCCTCACAGAAAACACCCAATAACAGATTTTCCCGACCTGGGAATCGAACCCGGGGCCTCAGGCTTCACCATCGCGATTGCGACCATTGGGCCAACGAGGCAGTCGACTACTTATATAACGACTACATTAATAACTGATGATTAGAAACGCTCGATTGCCTCTTAATGTGGTAGCTCATTTTAAATATGATGAATTATCTATTCAACCGTGAAGGCGCCGATACGCTTCTCAATTTTTAATTTCTTTGCATGTTGTTTCATCTATGAATCGCAATGAACATTAAGACTCAGGAATCATTATTTCGCATATATTAAAGGACCTGGTTGACATTGAATTAATTAAACCGGATTGCAAAAAAGTTGTACCAGCAAGAAAAACTTCTGGTATAGTTCAACAATCAATTACCTAAAGTCTATCTAATTCGCGTGATAAAATTACGAGTGTGATCTTAAAACTCTTCAGTATTTGAACGACACTTGGCTGTCACAGAATTAGACTGTAAAAAGTAAATCTCCAAAAACACTGCTTAGAAAAAAGTGTGAAAAATAAGGAAGTGAAAATGACGGTAAAATATCTATTGTTTTTACTTTTAATAACTTTTGGTAATGGACTCAAATTAGTGCAAGTGCTTGTCTTAAGTAGACACGGTCTGCGAACACCTATATTTGATAACTTCGCGAATATATCGCCCCATAAATTTCCTGTCAGAGAAGAGCCTGTTGGATATTTGACGAAAAAAGGTGCGCTATTGGAAAGTTACATCGCCTCTTATTTTGGAGAATGGCTAAACACAACAGGAATGTTCCAAGGATGTCCTGAAGAAGACTCCGTTTTTGTTTACGCAAATACATTGCAAAGGACTCGTGAAACGGCGAAGGTTTTTGCGGAAAACGCATTCTATGGCTGCAATGTACCGGTTTACAGTGTGGACTCGAATGAATTGGATCCCGTATTCAATATTATATTAAGAAATACATCAGAAGAATTGAAAGATGCGATCATTAATGAAATGCAATATAATTTAAACAAACTAGATCTCCATGACGCGTATTTAGAGATGGATAGAATCCTAGACATTAACAGTTCTAAATATTGTGAGAACTACTCGATTTGCAGTTTAGCTGACTGGAATAATACAGTTGATTATAAAATAGGCCAAGAACCTAACGTGGAGGGACCATTAGCTGTGGGTTATGTGGTGGCCGATACATTCTTAATGGATTTTTACGAAGGTGTACCGTTAGAAATAATCGGTTGGGGAAAAATCAATCGACCAGAGCTATGGAAAATTATAACAGAATTCACAAGGGCGAACCAAAAAATCCGCTTCAACAGTCCTCTGCTGGCTCAAGAAATCGCGAAGCCATTGCTCAGTTACATGACCAATGTTTTAAAAAAGGATAAACCGACTTTGACAGTTTTGGTCGGCCATGATGCAAATTTGATTTCGGTTATGAACTGCATCGGAGTTAAACCGTTTGTGTTGCCAGATCAACATGAAATTACACCTATTGGTGGTAAATTAGTTTTCCAGAAATGGCTTGATGATGAAAATGATCGTTATTTATTTAAATTAGATTATTTATATCAAACTACCGACCAGTTAGTTCTGGGAGAGAAACTTTCTTCAGACAATCCACCGAATTGGATGTCTTTAGTACTTAAAAATTGTGATGACGATAATGGATTTTGCCCGTGGGATAAGTTTATGCATATTTTAGAGTTGACCACAGAACCGATTTCTGTGAAACAAACTTCATTGTGAATTGTGTAAGAATCTTTGAATAAATGTTTTATTACCTACAAGCTGACCCAGCAAACTTCGTATTGCCTCAGAATTGTCACTGTCATGTCATGTTGATTCAATGTACAGTGCTTCATAAAAATTGCACATCGAGCCTAGGAGGGAGACTTCAGATTATTTCGGGTCTGTAGAGCGTTATCTCTTTCGCACCGTACCTATTTGACGTTTGTCGACCATTTTGATCAAGTTCTATCCAATACCGAACTGCACAGAGTACATTCCGAACTGTCAGTGCTTACGTAGGCAGTGTGCAACAGAGATAACGCTCTACAGACCCGAAATAAGCCGACGTCTCTTCCTGAGGTCGACGTGCATTATTTCTTGTTGGATACTGTACTTGCTTTATAAGCAATATTATTGAAAAATATTAGCGTTCTGCACTTCTCATAGATATAAACTAGTGTGCCAACTAGGATCCCAAGTTTTTGCTCCACATTTATGGGCTCTTGAATTAAGACGTTTTGTGCGCGCTTCAGTGCCGAAGCGGTGCGTTTGTCGTATGGCGCGGTGCGGCAACAGTTTGGCGTCGCTGTCGCTCCTATTGTCCAGCGTTCGCGGTTCCACGACGTCGGTACCGCGAACTGCCGCACCGTGCGTTTTGTATGAAGACAAATAACCATAGAGCAACACGGGCCACCGGCCGCGGCGGACCGGAGGGGAGTAGCCATAGCGTGTATTACCGATGCATAACAGTCTGTAATTATTTTGCGGGGGGAAATGCGTGCGACACACACGCACACTACAAAAATCGTCTATTACTACGAAACTCACACATTGACTTTTAACAAAATACAGAAACAATTTCACGCACACATTTAAACATCTAGGCAACAGGTATAGTCTCATTTGGGCTTGTACTTTGACAGAGGGGAAAGCCTGCATATGGCTACTCCCCTCCGGTGTTGCCCTATGTAGATGACCGTCCGTGCGCCATACGACAAACGCACTGCTAGAATATCAGCGCTGCAGCCACTGTTGCAGCAATCAGCTGACGTGGGTGACGTTTTTTTTTGGCTTCCCACAACCAAATATGTAACAATTCTTTTACTTGTTTTTATTTTTTTATTATTATTAGTTGTTGTGTGTGTGCCAAGAAAATAAATATTTTTCTTCTTCTTGAAATGTCTAAAATCAAAGAGACCTAACTAGCATGATTGTGACGTTGGAAAATAAAAGGGGATATAATATTATGAATAGTACAAATTTATTAAATCAATGTAGCTCGCATCAATCATTTAATTCTCGATTATCGTAATTAAAATTCTAGTTTGTAAATAAAACTATCGTAACTAAAATTTTTCAATAAAAAAAAAGTTTTGTAATTTCTAAACCTAATGCGAAATAAATGCATTCATTAGAAGATAACTGTTTTTTTGTGGTGTCTGATAATGGCATTTTAATTACACGTTTAAAAAAACAGACTTACATGACTTAATATTACCTTTAAACTACCAATAATAATGTAAAGAAATGTAACTCTCATACCATTGGTTCCATTTACGCACACAAATTAACTGCAATCATAACACACACTCACACATTCAACATAGACATTACTTGCATTCGATTGGTCGCGCCAAGGTCAATTCGCCGCACTCGGTGAAATGACCTTGGCGCGACGGCAAGGAAACGTCCAATAATCTGACGCGCTGCAGTGTGTCCTTTTTGCCCCGCCCATGGTGTGTCTATTTACGTTAACGGTTACGTAGTTTCGGCTTAATTACACATCTTTACATTATTACATGTATTGTTGGAATGAAAAAATACTTGAATATAATAATAACACAGATTGTAATGAGGTGTGTCAGGACCGGGATATCTGGAGCTCCACATTCTCTGCCTGCCCAGTTAGGGACCGAAGAAGTGGCGTGAAGATACACACACAGATTGTAATCACAAACGAGAATTAAATAAATGACTACAAGCCACACAATTATTGTTTATAATAAGTTATTATTTTTACTAATAACAATAAATGATTTCCAATTATTGGAAAAAGCAGAGTATAATTATATAAACAACTTAACAAATCAAGGAACAGAGACTAGTGAAATTAATCATAGGGAGTTATAGTATTATCTTACTAGAAATTCAAAGGAAAAGAGATGCGCAAAAAAAATTTCACTTAAGTAAGAGGTACATTGCTTTTGACATATAGCTCAGGAGGCCGCAGATTGGGTATCGCGGGTATAGATAATCCTTTTCCGCAAAAAATAAGCTCATGATAATTAAAATACACAAACCTACTTACTACTCTCTACCAAAAAAAATCGATAACATTTTTTATTTTATTTATTACAGGCAACAATTGTACACTTAAAGTAAGACAGGCCCATAAAAATATATACCTTAAAAACTAACATACATATTTATTTAAACTAACACTAATTGTCACGTGAAGACGGCGACGTGATACGCGGTTTGTCAGCAGGAAGTTGTCCCCGGAATTTCCGAAATAATACCCCCTGCGGCCAGAACTCCTCTTTTGTATAAGTCGGCAGGTCATGTGTCGGGACTCTCACCAAAAAAGGATTGAAATCAACTTTATGGCGAGACTCCAACCGCTCGACTCTCAGGGTGAAATTCGTCTTTATCCGGATATATTCGACGACATCCTCCACCTTCGTAGACCAGTGTAGTCTGGACACATACAGTTTTTTATGCATCGAAAAAAGTCCATAATAAAAAATATATCACCCAATTTTTTATCTGTTCCTTGGAAGTAGGTATATAAAGTAAAATTATACTCTTCATATTCCAATTACTTAAGAATATCACCTAAACAGATAATTTATAGCCTAAACACAGGCATTTTAATCGATATGCGTATAATAGGTTGGACAAAAAGTCTTTTCGCATTATAGTATGTATGAACTTGTAATAAAATCTCTTTGGCTGTAGTATTTGTATCTGGCTGGTTTTGGTATCTTATGCGTTTTCAATCCGGAAATTTTGATGTCAAAGATGCACCTCGCTCTGATCGCCCTATTACGGATAAAATGGATGCCATTTTTGAAAAAGTGGAGCAAGATGGACATATCAGTAGTTACGACGTAGCTGAAGAACTGAGAATTGATCACAAAACAGTTTTGGCGCATTTGAAAAAAGCTGGGTACAAAAAAAAGCTCGATATTTGGGTACCTCACGAGCTCACTGAAAGAAACCTAATGAACCGTGTACTCATTTGTGATTCTTTATTATGACGTAATGAAACCGAATCATTTTTGAAGAAGCTGATAACTGGTGATGAAAAGTGGATCACGTACGACAAGAACGTGCGAAAAAGGTCGTGGTCAAAAGCCGGTCAGGCTTCACAGACTGTGGCGAAACCCGGGTTAACTCGCAATAAGGTGATGTTGTGTGTGTGGCAGGATTGGAAGAGCATTATTCATTATGAGCTATTACCACCAGGCAGGACTATCGATTCCGAACTCTACTGCGAACAACTGATGAGATTAAAGCAAGAAGTTGAGAGAAAGCGGCCGGAATCTATAGCCACACAGCAAAAATTAAGAGAGTTTGGCTCGGAGGTGTTAATGCATCCGCCGTATAGTCCTGACCTTGCACCTTCAGATTTCCACCTGTTTCGGTCTCTTCAGAATTCTTTATGCAACGTTAGGTTAACATCACGAGAGGACTGCCAAATCCACTTGTCGCGGTATTTTGATGAGAAGTCCCAAAATTTTTATAGCAATGGGATCATGTCCCTACCTTCAAGATGGCAAAAGGTTATCGAACAAAATGGTACATACATACTTTAGTTAAATTTAAATAAACTATATTAAAAAATGTTTTGAATTATCTTAAAAAATGCGAAGTAACTTTTTCCCCAATCTTATATAAAAAGGTATTACTACTCATAAATATTTAAATTTAGTACAAAATAGTACCGCAAGATATAGAACTGCAGACAGTGCAGATTATTATCATATCATTTAATAATGACTAGGTATAAGAAATTCTACGCCTACACAAGAACAATTAAACATTCTTTATTACCACCGCTAAGTGGTTACAATTGGATTTCTTCTCTTTTCCTACACCGTACTACCCGCCGAAGAGAGAAGTTCCACCCACACCGACTGGACACCTGGCAGTGATCAACGGTGCGGTTTTCACGTTCGTTCCTGCCCAGAACGTGTAATTTGTGGAACGAACTTCCCTCCGAGGTGTTCCCTCGGTTCTATAATATGGGGTTCTTCAAAAATAGCGTCAAAAGAGTCCTTCAGGGCTGGCAGCGCGTTGGCGACTCCCCTGGTATTGCAAATGTTCATAGGCGACGGTGACCACTTTCCATCAGGTGGCCCGTTTGCTTGTCTGTCAACATTCAGACATAAAAAAAAAATCTAAGCTCCTACATAAAATGTAATTGCAACAGTAACACGATTGCCGTCAGCAAAATCATTTTTGCGGAATATATACCTGCAGGCGCTTGTACATTTTTCATCAGAGTCCTTTATGATTCCGTATTATTAGTTTCTGTATTTAAAATCTAAAGCTTGCCTATCCATCTGTAGGTCTTTAATACCTATATGTCATGCCTACATTTGTTTTATGATGTTGACTACTTGGATGCGATACTTAGACACAGACATGGGTTAGGCTAAGGGCTTGGTAGGGGAGGGCAGCCCCTCTCTATTAGAGAAAAAAAAAATGGCGTAATATACAATAAAAGACTGTTATTAATATGATCCAGAAGTACAGGTACCAAAATTCTCCCCTTAGAGCTAACCTGCCCTTCCCCTATAGCCAAACAGCCCCCGTGTATCGTTGGCTGACTCTTATGGTGAGATTCACAGACCGCACTACGACTTTACTTTGAGCAAAGTATGCTTAGAACTGTCAGTTTAGTATGGGTTTTGACAGTTCAAAGGCGTACTTTGCTCAAAGTAAAGCCGTAGTGCGGTCTGTGAATCTCACCCTTAAAATTTTAATGAGGGCCGAGTCACAATACTGTATATAATATTACCGTATTTCTAGCGCTTATATCATTGATAACCCTTAGGACAAGACTATTCCTAGTAACACCTTCCGAGAGTAATACCAGGAAATTAAAGTTATCCTGTACAGGTTGTGTTATAATTTATTAATCTTGCCTTTTATTAAACTCAATATCCATTTGATAGGCACTGTACTGTAAAGTACTTGGAGATATATATACAGGGTTAATTGAAATTAGCGCGTCACCTCTTGCCTCTCTACATCAATCCCAACAAAATTTGTTCTAGGACTTGTTAAAATTAACAATTTTAAAAATTTAAGTTTTTCCATCCAAGATTTATTTTTTGGGTCTGAACTAGCATTTACTCTGAGTATAAGTATGTGACGCACCTTCTGTAGGCGAAATGTTACCATGTGGGAGCGAGGCTCGGGGTTGCGGGGTGACGCAGCGGTGGCAATGCTCTTTTGAAGTTTTGAATAAATTGTTTTAATTCTTTTTTGTGTAATTTATCTAGATTTGTGCTTCGGAGGGCACGTTAAGCCGTCGGTCCCGGTCGCTATCGATAGATAGCAGTCGTTAAACCTTGTCGGAGGCGTTATGGGTTGTTTGAAAAACATCCGATAGCGGGTTGGCCACTAACCCTTATCTCCACCAACCCGCATTAGAGCAGTGTGGTGGAGTTAGCTCCAGGCCTTTCCCCAAGAAGGGGAAAGACTCGTGCGTATCAGTGAGACGTATCAAGCGTTGCCATTATTATCAAGATATATTATATATTTTTTTTTATGTAGGTGGCAAACAAACATGCATGCTTGTTGCTGACCATCATTTAATAACAGCTATGTACTAGTATGTACTACTGCATGCCTATCAAATCGATCTCAACCGAGTTTATACGGCTTCAGATTTACTTTCCAGTGGTAAAAAAGCTAAATAATGAAGCTAAGTGGTAGCTTTGTCAAGCTGCACTAGTTGATGAGCTAGCCTCTCTTCTCTGGCTCGCCTTGTTTGTCCCAATGCCCTCATCTCAGCGAATTTCGATACAAACGTCTCGACTGGAAGGTTGCCTGGAATATAAATATAATTATGTTATTTTAGGGGTGAGTAGAAAGGAAAAGTCGGCATCGTTACTCATTTTGGAGGATAAATTAACATTTAATGTATGGCCCCGTAATAACTATCAGAGAGACAATAACTTAGGTAGGGTTAGGGGTGGCAATGTATCTGCATTTTGATCGCTACTTTATGTGTAGATGTCTATAGGCTGCAATCATCATTTAATATCTGTGCGAATTGCACGCTAGTTTACTACCTTCATTAAATATTTAAAAAAATAAAAATATTACTGGTGGTAGAGCTCCAGTGACGGAGCTCGTGATCGTAGGCACCACCGCATTACTTAATATACTTGCAGCTAAATTGTAGTGTTCAGTACTATTGTGTGCCGGTCAGGTGGTAATGTACGGCCCTGTTATTTCCGACACAAAGGCATTACACATTAAGTCTAAGAAGTGGTAATGCATCTGCATTTTGACCTCTAGTCTTTGTGTGGGTGTCTATAGGCTGCAGTCATCACTTAACATCAATGGGAACGGCAAGCTAGTTTACCTTCATTACATAAAAAAATAACACAGTGTACATAAATCTATTGGCGGTAGTAAATGCAATTACGCAAGATGGGCAGCAACGTCTTACGCCGATTCCGCACGCCAATATTTAGGACGTCCACACAAAACTGCAATGCGACGCCGAGTTCGTCTGACATATTGAGGAGCAAGATCGGCAAGAAGGGCTATCGGCCGCGGCGGACCGGACTACTCCCAGTAGGAGCACAGGTGTTCCTATGCCTATCGCCTAGATGTTTAAATGTGTGCGTGACATTGTTTATGTATTTTGTTAAGGTGTGTGTTTCGTAGTAATAGACGAGTTTTGAAGTGCGTGCGTGGGTGCGTTAGTGTAAACATCGTTATAGATTCTATTTCCTGAAATAAATACCTGATAAAAACTGCTCCGCAATACCCTCAGCGTCCTCATCTGCTTTCAATGCAGCCTCCTTCAGATAATTTCTAATGCGATGCGGGTCATACATCTCTGACAATTTCTGGTGCTTCCTATTCAACTCCTCGTAATTCATCTTCATTTGAACTATTGTTGATATGCGGTCTATTACGTCTGTTTTCAAGTCATCCAGCATTTGCTGTTTGGCTATGTTGTCTTGGGCTATCGCTTCGATGCTGGTCATGAGTTCTTCGGTCTCTAAATCTAATTCAACCAATTGTGGATTGTTTTCAATTAGTTTGTCCTGCAATGAGCAATATTTAAAGGGCATTAAATTACAGTCAATTCATGCCCATATCCTTTGATGCAGTTCACATGGATGTTAAGTGATGACTACAGCCTATAGACACTTACACAAAGATCAAGATCAAAATGCAGATGTGTTACCACTCCTGAGGCCAAGGTGTTATGCCTCTGTGCCAGATATTGTAGAAATTATATACATTACCACCTGGCCAGAACACTATAGTGCTGCACTACCATTTAGCAGCAAGTATTTTAAGTAATGCGGTGGTGCCTACTCCCGCGAGCTCCGTCACTGGAGCTCTACCACCAGTAAAGAGTAGTAAAAGTATGTAGTATAATATATTGATGTAATGTTGAGTAACATCCATGTGTATTGCATGCTTGTTTGCCACCCTGGTAACATAAAAAAATACACACCTGCAAATCCGGGTTCTCCAATATTTCCTGCAACTCCTCAATAGTCAGTTCACCAAGTTCCGGAAACATCAATGATGCCATACTCATCTGCGACTGGGGACTTGTATCTGTTGATTTATCCTGACTCAAATTTGGAGCTGACCTCTGGAACTCCCTTATAATAGCCTGAACTACTCTCCCTAAGTCTGAGTGTAAGGTATAATTCACTAAACCAGGAGCGCCAACAACTTGATTAGAATTTTCACCCAGCCATGGGTGTGGTAGTACTGGGTTTACAAAAATAGTGGGCTTCTCATTTGGAAATTCCGGTGTTAAAACCACATTTAAACTCATATTACGGTTGTCAGCCGTGAATTCAACACGATATTCTGAATTTTCTTTGATTTCTGTTACATTATCGTTGAAGACTTTCAACGTGTCAATTTGTCGCTTTCTCATGTCCTGCTCCTGATAATATGGTCGTGGTAACATTTCCTCTGTTTGTGAAATTCTGTGTCTTATCGATAGACCTGTAAGAATAAAAAATAAATGAAAAAACATGACTATTCCCAATGATATTGTATTTATAAGCTCATTGACTATGCCAGTCACCATAATATTAGTTACCTTCGAACTTTATTATGTGATATTTCACCTACCGAATCTTTTATAAAACCGTAAGAATAGAAAAAATATCATCTTTACTTACCTAGTTACTTATTCTTGAATAGAATATCCCTGTAATGTAAACAATACTTATTATAAGAAATTAAAAAATCAATACATCAATTCAAGGCTCAAGCAGGACAACAAGCAAGTGCTATTTGGATTACAATTTACATTTTTTAAAACGTTGTCGACGTAGGTGTAAACTCCTTTTTCATTGGTTATTTTATTAACTGTTATTCAAAACACCAATGAAAATGCTTTGTACATTGAGAACACACTGATAAATTAACGTCACTGAAACGTCAATCAAATTATTCAATACTTAGTGACTCGACTCTAGTGGTCGTGTATCTTTGTCTATCTCACGGAGCGCAGCTTTGAGCAAAAGAGATAGATGATATAAGTTTAGCAACGCTGTACATCGGTGAATTTTTTTTTTTTTTATAATTTGTCATGACTATAAATACAGAGTCTTTCAGTCGTATACATATTGAATTTCACATTTCTTTAAATTAATGAATATCCATATGGAAGATGACGATGATTAAATGCTTCCATGAGGAATATGATGAGATGATGGGGTGGCTCCAGTAAAGCGATGGCGACTTTACTAGGAGTTTTTACGAAGTTTTGGAGGCAATACGAAAAATCACTTTTCACTTCACATTATGTCACTTTCTTACACTCGTGAACATTATCGAATGCTTTATGATAAAAATCCCACCATTTTTACACATAAAAACGCGACTATACACAAATTTCGAAAATAATATCACGCAGCGACACAGCTCTTTTCCGCGTTCCCGCCAAAACTCCGTACATCGGTGAAGATTGTGCAGTGTGGCCAACGTCGGCGATTTATTGCCATTTAGGCCATTCGAAACAAAATTCGGCGACGAAAAAATACGAAAGGCGACTGGTCGCCTTTTAGGCTACTCCCTAGGCTTGGCTAGCCTCCTTAGGCTATTGTTATGGCGAAGGGTTCAGTATCCGGTGGTTGTTCCCACACCGACGAAGCCAAAAGAAATCCAAAGAGGAAGCGGCGTTTGACGTGAAACTTCCAGAAAATGGAAATCTCACAATAGAATCGAATACATATCCAGTAACGTGATGTACAATAAGGAAGGGAAAGAAATATCATATAAATACTTCCAGTTGCTTCACAAACTGCAAACTGAAGAACAATTACATTTAGCGAATAAACTACGACTAGCACACATCGATTACTTAAAACAAAAAATGAAGGTAAAGTTGGCAGCTCAAATGTTAAGTCAGTCGGTATCAGATGCATTTATGTTTTGTCGAAATAAACTCAAATTGGCAGAGTTTTCAGATTGTGAGGCAACTTGTGAGTTTATTACTATGTTTAATAATTTATTTGATTTATTGAATTCTCGAAATCTTAACTCTTACGGATATAAACAAGCAATACTGCCAAGAAACCTTGATAAAACATATCAACTCATAGAGGACGGTACAGAATACATAAAAAATCTTAAATTCAATGCTAATGATTTAGTTATCGATTCGAGGAAAAAAATGGATTTTTAGGGTTTATAATATGTTTACAGTCGCTTAAAAATCTTTGCATAGATTTACTTATAACTAACCCATCGAAAATTAGTTTTATATGTACATATAAGTTGTCCCAAGACCATGTGGAGTTGTTTTTTAGTGCTGTGCGATGGGAGGCTTCAATAATAACCCTTCTGCCAAACAGTTCAGAGCCGCATACAAAAAATTATTAATACATGCTGAATTCAAAGCTGCAGAAGGGAATTGTATTCCCTTGGAATACATACCAATCTTAAATCTGACGAAAAAATCTAGCTATGTATCCTCTAATCCTAGTATGTAATCCCTCGCTAAACATAGGCTGATAGAGGAATTAGATGAAATTACTCAAAAGGAGTCTATCAATAATGACGATCACTGTTATCTCAATGACCCCAGTAGACTCACAGAATATGTAGCTGAAGTAATTTATTACATATCAGGCTTTGTTGTTAGAAAAATAAAAAAACATTTGGTTTGTGAAGATTGTTTGTCTGCACTATAAAGGTCCCAAAAAAATGTCTTTGACATCTATCAAAGACGAAGGAGGGCTTATTTATCCTAGCGATGACGTTTTCTATATTTGTAAAGTACATATGTGACAAGATTTTACGCCAATCATTGATAATTATTCACCACAGCAAAATCAACAGCAAACATGTGCATAAAATGATCAGTGACGTGATTTTGCAAATTATGGATTCGACAAATCCTCGAAATATTTTCCGATGTTTAAATGAACATGTAATAGAGTATAACCTTTTGGACAACCATAAATTTCTTTTGATACGGTCGATATGTGATACATATTTGCAGCTTCATATTCATTTTGTAATGAAGAATGCTGTTACTGAAAACAGCGTCAAGAATATTTATACCAAATTAATATTATTTAAGGGGCATTAATAGTCCAAGTTTTAATAATTAAGATTAAGAGAAAATTAAAATACAAACACTAGGTGTGATTGTAGTTTAACAATAATTGTGCTACTACGTTTCAATTTTAATGTTTCCCTGAGGATTATGTTTCGTTATATGTTAAGAAAATAAATATTTCTTTGAGTCTTAGAATAAAATTATATCTATTAATTTTAGTTATAAAATATCATTTGATCTTAAGTGTATTGTACTTATTATTATGATAATTTAGTAAAAAGTTGATTTTGTATTAATGCTTTTCATTAATTTCGCCAATATTTTATCGATAGGCACTAGGACGAAGGCACTTCTCTAGTCACGCACACAGACAAATATGCAACTGCACACTAACAAAAAACGGCCACGCTTAAAACATTTGTGATTCTTGGTCCGAGATTCAATACGTTTCGTTTAACACAAACGGCTCTCGTAAGAGAGTATTATGTTCTGTGACAAACGGTGTTTAATTAAAGGACTTGTTTACACACAACAGATTGTTTTTATTACCGAATAATTATTATTTCTTCAAAGCTTTTCTTTTGAATATAAGATACTTCTCACACGCAATTTCCACAATGTCATATTTTCATAGCCATCGACTTTTTTGCGAGGTCGCTCTACTCATGTAGACACAGAGGCATACCTTCGAATCAAACGGTCATCTCACACCGCTGGACCAACTGGGTCGTCAAATTCACACAATTTACTGAATTCACACACTAGATATGCCGACACACACCACACTGAACTGAAGTACTGCCTCGTAAGTTTGGCACATATAGTGTGTCATATCATATCAGCCGAATACGTCGGAAGCCGTAGCTTCGGCATAGTGTGTTTAGGTGTTTACTTACACACTAAAAAGGCTATTACACGACACGGTATTCAGGGTCACTCACTACTCGAGCATCGATGCGCATGTTTGCGTGAGTGTTCTGTTTTGAATGTTTTGTACGTAGTTTCCGTATTGTTTATATTTCCACTGTGTGCAGTTAGGGCGTTAGGCTGACCGGGCCGCTCCAGTCGCCCTAATTAAGGCCCTAACTCCCTAAATATTATTACACTACCGTGACCCTTGCTATCGTACCCTGAATACCGTACCTTGTAATAAGTCCATAAAACTGTCGGAAACGAACGTGTTTGTCTCGCTCACTACCGACTGTGACTAACTTCAGCCAATATGGCACAAATGTGAAGCATTTCGCTAAGGTGCGCGTTTTACTGGTATAGGTCGCGCCACGTAAAAAGAACGCTGGAAGAAAGTAGAAGGGATGTGTTCGCGCATCGGTACACTCGCGCACGAAAGTACTAGCCCTATTGGTTTATTTTTGATCTAGCTTTCGCTTGCGGTTTCGTGTATTGGTAGGCAGATTGAAAACTATATTACATAGAATAACATAAAATGAAATAAAAACACATGACGCGCAGCTTGACCGCCAGCGTTCTTTTTACGTGGCGCGACCTATAGTAGAGTTCCAGTGTAAGAGCTCGAGAGCGTAGGCAGCACCGCTATACTGTTTTTTTTTTAGTTATTATGGCATTGCTGTTAAGCTTATTGCCAGTGTCAAGTAAAACGATATTTTGTATTCGTATTTAGGCAGCGTAAAAGTTAGTATTAGTCAGTCAGTACTTTATTTATTAAGTCAGTCAAGTAAGTTACAGTCAGTAATTCGAGTAAAGCGATGGTTACTTTACCAGAACATTTAGGATGAAGTTTTGGAGGCAACTCTTTAGAAACGAACGGGATTAACGCCAATATTATAATCGCTTATATAAATTATTATAGATATTATTATAGCCTAAAGCCTTCCTCGATATCTTCTATAGTTTAGGCAGCGTACGCAAAATGAGTAACTTTTCTAATTGATTTTCTACACCTTGTGTCTGAAAAACCCAAATATCTTACGGAACCCTATTTTTTCCAAAATAAAATATAGCCTATGTTACCCGTGGATAATGTAGCTTTCGAATAGTGAAAGAATTTTTAAGATCGGTCCAGTAGTTATTGAGCCTATTCAAAACAAACAAACAAACAAAAAAATATTACCTCTTTATAATATTAGTTTAGATTAGATAACTCAAAAATACACCCCGAAAATAAAAAAAAATAAGAGCACCATACGCCTCTTTCAAGGTTCCCGCCAAAAAATACCGCATTACTTGATCTATCTGCCGCGTAATGGTAGTGTTCAACTCTATCGTGTTCCGGTTAGATGGTAATGTATGGCCCCGTTATAAATATCACAGAGACATAACAACTTAGGTCTCTGTGTCTAGGCGTGGCAAATTTTGACCTCTGATCTTTGTGTAAGTGTCTATAGGCTGCAGTCATTGCTTAACATTAATGCTTGTTTGCCACATTCATTACATAGAAATAATTGAATGAATTATGTGAAGTGGAGCATCTCTCCCATCTGTTCAAGTGTCCCGAACTCCCGCTACCTAATTATATTGTTCATATATTCGTAACATCCCTACTGTGTAGGTACCTATATTTAAAGGTAGTAGCTGTTAGTGTTAGTTATCTTCCAGATAACTGATATCTGAATTGACCTTCTTTTGTTTTTCGAAATTCGAATTAATTAACATTATAAAAACACAGAGCAACACGGGCCGCTGGCCGCGGCGGACCGGAGAGGAGTCGCCATAGCGTTTATTACCGATGCGATTTTTTTGCGGGGGAAAATACGTGTGACACACACACACGCTACAAAAATAGTCTATTATACTTCGAAAGTCACACCTTGACTATAACAAAATAAATTACGAAAGTCACACCTTGACTATAACAAAATAAATACATTTCACGCACACATTTTAACTGAAAGGCGATGAGGCATAGGCACACTTGTGCTTGTACTTTGACAGGGGGGAAAGAGTATGTATTATAGTACTCTGTGGGGGGAAAGTCTACTTAAGGTTACTCCTCTCCGGTCCGCCGCGGCCGATGGACGGTGTTGCTATATATAAAAATGACTTAGGTACCTACTTAGCACAATTTTATGTGATTCGTGTTAAAATAAATAAGTTGGTAGATGCTAAGAATTAAGAAAACAATTTATTTTATAAAATATTATTATAAAAACTACCTGCAGATGTATCTATAGTTTAAAAAATCCGTTTTTTTGTAATGGTTATAATAATACCTAATAGTTCTGCATATTATTAATGCAGTTAGTGAGAGGTCCCGCCGAATGCAACCCATTACAGAGTAGATCAAATTTCTCGAAAGGACCTCTACGTGTTGTATTGACTCATATCAAACCTGACCCAGAGCAAGCCTGACAAAGGTCCGGGGTTTAAATTGGACCCCGTGCTGACGAGAGTTCTAATACTAATGATAAAATAAATAAATTTGAATAATAAACTAGCACATAGTTTTATTACATTATTAGAAATTACACAAGAAACGAAGTTGTTTACTTTTCAGAAACGTTTGAAGAATTATGACGTGTTTTTAAGCAATCCGTTGAAGAATAAGATAAATAAGATAATTAAAGAATCCGTGGCCAAAAATGAAATTTTATCATTTTGTAGCACAAAAATGAATGAAAAATATATATTTTTTTCAATTTAATGACCCAAAAATTTATAAATTATAATATCTAATACCTGTAAATGATAAGACAAAATTTTAAATGTTCAGAGTGAATACAATATTTTCAACTAGGTGTGTCCGTGACTTCGTTTGCGTGAGAATGTATGATTGTTGAGTATCTACCCGGACGAAGTCGTGTGCGCAGCTAGCATAAAAGTAACCTAAGTTACTTCTTATTACATAAGCTATCTGCCAGTGAAAGTCCCGTCTAAATCGGTAGAGCCGTTCCCGAGATTAGCGGTGACAAACAGACAGACAGACAGACAGACAAATAGACAGACAAAGATTGTAAAAAAGTTGTTTTGGTATATGTTACCATATTTTTACTGGTGGTAGAGCTCCAGTGACGGAGCTCGCGGGCGTAGGCACCACCGCATTACCTAATATACTTGCCGCTAAATGGTAGTGTTCAGCACTATCGTGTTCCGGTCAGGTGGTAATGTACGGCCCTGTAATTTCCGGCACAGAAGCATAACACCTTAGGCCTCAGGAGTGGCAACGCATCTGCATTTTGACCTTGGTCTTTGTGTTGGTGTCTATAGGCTGCAGTCATCACTTAACATCAATGTGAACTGCATGCTTGTTTGCCACTTCCATAACATAAAAAAAAAAAAATGTACCGTGTACGGATACATATGCATTTAGTAAAAAACATTAATTTTTAGGGTTCCATAATAAACAAGGAACCCTTAAAGTTTCTCCATGTCCGTCTGTCTGTCTGTCTGTCTGTCCGTCTTCGGTTTAGCGCAAAAACTATTGGTACTAGAGACTTGAAATTCGGCACAAGCATAATTACTATTATAATAGGCGGCACGAAACTGATAGGTTAGGATCCCACCGCAGAATCATTTCGTTCATCCAGATATGCTGCAAACCAAATTTTTATCCATATTTATACTCTAGAGAATATATAATCACTAGATTGCCAATCAAAATTTAGCCGCAAGTATTTGTTTCCTTTTTTTTTGTTAAAGGATTTTTTTACTCGTTTATTCAATAAGACAAGTACCGCGCCGATACCGCCGAGATTTTTACGTCCATAACGTACATGTAGTATTTATATATCAAATTAAAGCTATTTTTTTTCTCATTAACATGATATACGGGAGCCAAATTAAATCGGCCGCAAATAATAGTTGCTGGCTGTTAAAGATAAAAAATAATTACAAATAATTGCGGCCAAATTTTGATTGGCAACCTAGTTGATATATCATTATATTCTCTAGATTATAAATAATACTTTTACTGGTGGTAGAGCTCCAGTGACGGAGCTCGCGGGCGTAGGCACCTCCGCATTACCTAATATACTTGCCGCTAAATGGTAGTGTTCAGCACTATCGTGTTCCGGTCAGGTGGTAATGTACGGCCCTGTAATTTCCGGCACAGAGGCATAACACCTTAGGCCTCAGGAGTGGTAACGCATCTGCATTTTTACCTCTGGTCATTGTGTGGGTGTCTATAGGCTGCAGTCATCACTTAACATCAATGTGAACTGTATGCTTGTTTGCCACATTTAAAAAAAAAAAAACAGGTTTGCAGCTTATCTGGATGAACGAAATGATTCTGCGGTGGGATCCTAACCTATGTCAAGATAATGTCATAAACGAAAGCATGAAGACGTAGTATTTGTATACTCTTCTCTTAGGCATGAAGGTAGGCGGTCCCTTAGTAAGTACGCCAATTCAATGCAATGTATAATAACTCATTGTGGGCGAAATCTCTCGATTTTAGATATAACTATCAATGTCATAAACTTCAGAAAGGGTTAGACAGATAGAAGAGAAATAATTGAGAATAGATTTCTTAATTTGTTTCCATTACCTAATTCCGGAACGTTTCAAGATATTTATTTATTTATTTATTATTTTTATGCACGAAGACGGTGTACATAAAGGCGGACATTACATGGTGTACATTAATGCCACTAGGCATTATCTCCCAGTCAACCTTTGGGTTATATAAAATAATAGTTATTTATGGTTAGATATTCTTATTAAATAAAACTGACGAGTAAATTCGCGGTCAAAACCCAGTCTCACAATGTTTCACACGATTGTATGACAAAAAAAAAACATGTGGAATGTTTTTAAAATACAGAATGTTTAACAATTTACAACATACTGTTATCATATAATTTTCAGCTACTGTGAATGTACATGCATTTTTGGTTGCCAGTGAAATTTCAATTATTATTTAATGAGGTAAGTTTAACTTTTAAATATATATGTATCATCACGCCAGGTTCCTAACGGGGACGGCAGAGAGTGTAGAGCGCCAGATATCCCGGTCCTGACACACCTCTCAAGCCTCATCTACCTTTATCATTCTCTTTATACATGCACGCCGATTCCTAAGACTTTTGACCGAACCATCAGACAGAATTTGACCTAATTGGTCATGGTAGGTCAGTCTTGGTCTTCCTGGGCCTCTGCAACCATCCACATTCGCATTGTATATCTGTTTGGTCATTCGCTCATTCGACATTCTTTATATATGCCCGAACCCTCGGCGCATGCCTTTTTTCATCCTTTTTCAACTTCTAAATTCTGTAACATAATAAAGTTATTAAGTATTAAGGTAGAATGTGGAAGGTAGGTAGGAAGAATTAGCTAAAATATGTGTTTTAATTATTGTTTATTGATGAAGTGTAGGATGAAACAAATATAATAGGTACCATAAGTTATTCTAATACGTATCTTCACGCCAGGTCCCTAACGGGGTAGGCAGAGAGTGTAGAGCGCCAGACATCCCGGTTCTGACAAAC
The DNA here is from genome assembly GCA_036365455.1 of Macrosoma leucophasiata. Classification (NCBI taxonomy): domain Eukaryota; kingdom Metazoa; phylum Arthropoda; class Insecta; order Lepidoptera; family Hedylidae; genus Macrosoma; species Macrosoma leucophasiata. The sequence goes on along the minus strand of JAWQUS010000022.1, from coordinate 3,657,720 downwards.
CTCTCGTGCCTCGTCTACTGTGCAGGACGCTCATGAATAATGTACAGTGTTAGTGATTAAAAAACAGTTTTGATAGTGATCGGCCATACAGTCCTCAATAGTGTACGTTGTCAGCGCGTAGACAACCAATAACAATCGTGTTGCGTAGTCGTCAATAGCATAGTACACAATAGTATACGTTATCGGAACGTAGATAAAGCTTAAGTGACCAATAGCGTTAGAGTATTGTATAACTTCTATTTTTAGATTTTATCCTTTTATGTAATATTTGTGATAATTTAGAGTGTAATTAATAGTTTTGTGTCACTTAAAGCTCGTTTGTGTTTAATATTACTTTGTTTTATCTAATTTAACAGTTTTTTGTGTATAATTTCATAGTTTAGCATAGCATGTTTGTTTATTTGACTTTGTTTTATAGTTACATATACAGTCCTCAATAGTGTACGTTGTCAGCGCGTAGACAACCAATAACAATCGTGTTGCGTAGTCGTCAATAGCATAGTACACAATAGTATACGTTATCGGAACGTAGATAAAGCTTAAGTGACCAATAGCGTTAGAGTATTGTATAACTTCTATTTTTAGATTTTATCCTTTTATGTAATATTTGTGATAATTTAGAGTGTAATTAATAGTTTTGTGTCACTTAAAGCTCGTTTGTGTTTAATATTACTTTGTTTTATCTAATTTAACAGTTTTTTGTGTATAATTTCATAGTTTAGCATAGCATGTTTGTTTATTTGACTTTGTTTTATAGTTTTTAACATTTGAAATAGTTTTATGTTTGTTTTATTACTGTAATATGTAAATTTTATCTGAAAATAAAGATTTTTGATGTCTGTTGTTTCCTTTCGGTAATGATCTGAGATACATAGAGATTTTAATTGGCCAAATAGATCTAATAGCTGATTGGTTGTTCGAATCAACCAATCATAGATAGTAAAATTTGTTTGCTTGAAATTTAAATATCTCTCATGATTGGTTACTTGAACCAACAACCAATCACAGGAGGTTTTCTTAAGCTCGATGACCTTGAGATTTTAGAATAAAAGTAGGGCACTTTTGTATGGCCGGTACAGTTCGTCGACAGCACTCGGAATACTCGGATCACTACCTAAGGAAGAAATCAGAAGGAAAATAATAGTGAACAGTGAAAAAGCGTTTTATTAGAACATCCAGTAGAGCGTGTCACCCTGGTTCGCTTGCGCTGCTTTATCCGCCATACGGCGTGAGTCTTCAATCCAGTCAATAGTAAAGTGTCGTGTCTGACATTTTTTGGTCCAGTTCGAGCCGGATAAGAAGAAATTACGCCGTATACGCAGTCAAGATGCCAATTACGCGTTCTACAGGAAGAGGACGTACACAGCCATCTACAGCGGAATCGTCGCCAACCACAGAAGAATCGACGCAGTCTGGTACTACCGAAACTACCAGTTCTGCGAACAACACATCAACAGAGGCGACTACGACCACAGCCACGTCCGCATCCGCGTCCACGTCGAAGACAACAGAAACAGAACGCAAGAAATCGAGCAACCCGTCAGATCCGAGTACCGCACCAGGTCCGAGTGCTGTCGAAAGGCGAGCTGTCAATCCGAGTCCCGCTCCCGGCCCGAGTGCTGTCGAGCCGCGAGCTGGCAATCCGAGTGCTGTCAATCCGTATAGTAAAGGTACCGCCGCGAGTGTCGTCAACCCGAAAACCGTCGCTAGTGCCGCCACCGCGAGTACCGTCGTCGCGAGCGCCGTCATCCGGAGCGCCGCCGCCGAACAGACAGCGTCTTCACAAATGAAGAAACAGGGCGTCACGCCACAAATAGAACAGGAGGCAATGAAGAACCTCAACAAGCCAAGATCTAGAAGATCTACGAAATCATCAAAGTTGGCCAAGGCCAAAGAAAATCTTGCGCGTGTTCAAGTCGAGCTAGCACAAGCGCAGATCGCCGTGATAGAAGCGGAGTCCGACAACGAGGACGACGGCTCCGTGTTTACACAGATAGAACAGCATGATAGAATCGATGCCTGGCTGCAGAACCAGCCACAAGCGCCTACGATGTTCGCCATCGAACCCGTTCGAAGAATAGAGGCTGAAGAAATTAGAAGATCGCCTATAGAAGCGGAACAACAGCAGTATGGACAGCAACAGCAACAACAGAATTATTATAGAGCTGCGCCATCATTCACTCCGCACCAACAGCCGCCTGCCGGTCCGCAGCCTTCATCAGAGCTCGTGTTACTGGCAGACGCGATCTCTCAATTTGCGAAAACAGCCAACAAACCGAGGGCGATCGAACTACCAATATTCAACGGTGCATATCAAGACTGGCTGTACTTCCGTGCTGCGTATCAAGAGACTGAGAACCTACATACGAAGCTGGAGAATTTAAACAGACTCAGGAGAAACCTGAAAGGAAAAGCGAGAGAAGCTGTGGAAGCACAACTGATAACGAACTCCGATCCATCTATTATTATGGAAACTTTGGAAGCCAGGTTCGGCAGACCAGATGCCATAGCAGCAGCTGAGATAGAAACTCTTCGTGCCCTACCCCGTCTGACGGAATCGCCAAGGGACATCTGCATATATTCAACGAAGATTTCTAATGTCGTTGCCACTCTGCAAGCTCTCAACTGCATCTACTACCTGTACAATCCAGAGGTCGGCAGATCAATAGTCGAGAAAATGGCTTCAACTCTACGCTTCAAGTTCTACGAGTTCGCAGCGCTACTACCAAGAGAAACTCCTGAACTTATCAAGCTTCAACGGTTCCTCAAGAGAGAAGCTGAGATCTGCGGTCCATACGCGCAGCCAGAAATAGTTACAACGCAGTATCAACAGTCAAGTCAACAATCGAGTCATCTAAATAGACGAAATCATCGAGTTAACACAGTAACAGAGAAACCTATAGTAAAGTGCCCAGTATGTGAAGAAACTGGACATGCCGTCATCAACTGCGATATCTTCAAGAAACAGAATAGTAATGAGAGATGGGATACAGCCAAGAATCATCGACTGTGCTTCAAGTGTCTTCGCTACCGATCGAAAACGCACTTTTGTCAACAGCGTGTCTGCGGTATCGACGGTTGCAAGTACTATCACAATAGAATGCTACACTTCAGAAGGAGTGCCAGCAAGCCAGAAGATGATCACATAGAGAAAACAGAAGCCATCAACTCAGCATGGGTGTCAGCAGGAAGACAGTCATACTTGAAGATCATCCCAGTAACAGCGTCAGGCCCTGATGGCGAAATAGATACTTACGCCTTATTGGACGACGGGTCAACAGTTACATTAATAGACAACAGCATCGCCGAGAAAATAGGAGCGACAGGACCCGTCGAACCACTCCGCATAGAAGCGATCAACTCACTTAAGACAGGAGAATCAGCATCAAGGAGAGTTAGCATCACACTGAGAGGTGTCAATAATAGAAAAGAGTCCATACAAGCGAGAACAGTGAAGAACTTGCATGTCACAGCACAAGAAGTGTCAAGGCGCCGCATCAAGGAGTGTCGACACCTGCGTGGCATCACTAATTTCATCACCTACAGTGAAGCGAAACCTGGAATACTCATCGGTCAAGACAACTGCCACCTACTGTTGTCTACGAAGGTGAAGAAAGGCACTAAGAACCAACCAGTGGCATCACTCACGCCACTGGGCTGGGTCTTGCATGGCAGCCACAGTAACGCGTCGAACAGCGTTGACTTCGTTCACCACCTGACTGAAGAACCGACCGATGAAAATCTGGATGATATGATGAAACAGTACTTCGCCATGGACTCCTTGGGCATCACTCCGAAGAAGCCTCAGTCAGACCCAGAAGAAAAGGCTCTTCGTATTCTACAGCGTAACACAGCACAGAGAGAAGATGGAAAATACGAAACTTCACTTCTATGGAAAACAGAAGAAGCAACTCTGCCTGATAATAAACAGAACTCATTGAAGAGGCTCTACAGTATAGAAAAGAAGCTTGATCGCGACGATGGCCTGAAAAAGAAGTATACAGAACAGATGGAAGCTCTCATCTCCAAAGGTTACGCGGAGCGCGCACCTGAACAGAAAACAGAAAATAGAACCTGGTACTTGCCACATTTCGGCGTGGTGAACCCGATGAAACCAGGCAAGCTGAGAGTTGTCCACGACGCAGCGGCCAAAACAAAAGGAGTCTCCCTCAACGACCTGCTCCTCAAGGGACCTGACCTTCTCCAGTCCTTGCCTGGGGTCGTCATGAGGTTCAGACAGCACTGCATCGCCGTCACAGCTGACATCGGAGAAATGTTCATGCAAGTGAAGTTAAGAACAGAAGACAGAGACGCTCTTCGTTACCTTTGGAGAGGAGATCGAAGAGATGACCGACCGCCAGAAGAATACAGAATGACTTCACTTATTTTCGGCGCATCGAGTTCTCCGGCTACAGCTATCTATGTCAAGAACATCAACGCAGAAAAACATAGAGAAACGCATCCTGAAGCCGTGAAGGCCATAATAGAGAAACACTACGTTGATGATTACTTAGACAGCTTCAAGAACATCGAGGACGCAGTTCGCATCACCACAGAAGTTCGTAACATACAGAAGAAAGCGAACTACGAACTCAAACAGTGGAAATCTAATTCTACTTACCTGCTTGAAGCCATTGGAGAAATAGAATCAACAGACAGTATAGAGTTTCATAGCACAGAAGATAAAATAGAACGAGTACTGGGTCTCGTATGGAAACCGAAGACAGATGAGTTCACCTTCAACTTGAACATGGCTAGAATACCATCGGCACTCATCGAAGGTCAGACACCGACGAAGAGGCAAGCTCTACGGATCGTCATGTCCCTCTTCGACCCACTGGGCTTCGCATCACCAGTCACCATAATAGCCAAGCAGATGCTTCAAGAAGTGTGGCGACGTGGTACATCGTGGGACGACGAGATCGAAGAAGACCTCGCAACAGAGTGGAGAGACTGGCTGACACACCTGAAGAGCCTCGCCGACGTCACAATACCGAGGTGCTACGTAGGTTACTCAGATGCTACGACGCTACAGCTACACATCTTTACAGACGCCAGTGAGTCTGCCTACGCAGCAACCTTGTTTTGGCGAACAATAGCACCGAACGGCGAAGTCAACGTGTCACTCGTCATAGCTAAGGCGAAAGTTGCACCTCTGAAGCTTACCTCGATACCACGATTAGAACTGCAGGCCGCAGTACTAGGAGTCCGTCTTGCCGAAACAGTAATACGAGAACACGAAAGAAAACCAGACTCGAAAACATTTTGGACAGATAGTAGAACAGTGCTTTCCTGGATCAAGACAGGACCTCGTGCCTACAAACCTTATGTAGCACATAGACTCGCCGCCATAGAAGAAACATCAACAGTCAACGAGTGGAGATGGATCCCGAGTAAGCAGAATGTAGCTGACGATGCCACCAGAAAGGTGCCACCATCATTTAACAAGCACCACAGATGGTACACGGGTCCAGAATTCCTCCTGGAACCGGAGGACACGTGGCCAGCGGACACTTCAGCTCCAGCGCCGTCAGAACCTACAGGCGAAGAGGCAGTCCATCTGATAACAGACAGAAACCAACCGAGACTGTCAGAAGCTCTACCAGTGCCCTCTCGCTTCTCTAACTGGGAGAGGTTGCGCTACGCCACAGCGCGGGTTCTCCTCTTCATTCAGCTCTGCAAGCCATCAACAGAAATAGTCAACTACAGGAGAACTGTAAAAAACAAACAACAAGATCCAGACTGGAGAAAGAAGATGAACAAAACAGTCAAAAAACATATACAAAAGAAGACTGAAACAGAAAAGAAGTTCATCCACGTATCTGCCGAACTCCTCATTCGGGCAGAAGCTCTTCTGATGCGTGCTACACAGGAAGAAACCTTCGGCCAAGAAATAGAAGACATCAGAAAACAGAAAATAGTGAACAAAGATAGTCGTCTTCAACAGCTCAGCACAGAATACACCGAAGGGGCTCTACGTTTACGCAGCCGCATAGAAGCTATAGAGAAAGCTCCAGGAATTAATAGAAGTCCGATGATTTTAGATGGCAATCATCACACAGTAAAGCTATGGATAGAAAACATTCATCGTAAGCTTCACCATGCGGGCGTCGAAGCTACAGTAAACGAGTGTCGTCAACAGTATTGGATTCTACGTGTACGACCGATTACTCGTACGATCGTACGACGCTGCCTTCACTGCAGAATGAAGACACAGATGCCACCGTATCCAAGAACAGGGGACCTACCATCGTGTCGTCTCGCCCATCACCGGCGACCCTTCACCTACACAGGGGTCGACTACTTCGGTCCGCTTTCAGTTTCGACTGGCAGATCCCATCAGAAGAGATACGTGGCGATCTTCACCTGCCTCACGACACGCGCCATACATCTAGAAATAGCGGGCTCTCTCAGCGCAAGCTCCGCTATCATGGCCCTACGCAGAATGGTAGCACGCCGAGGCTGCCCGACGGAGATTTGGTCCGACAACGGGACCAACTTGAAGGCCGCTGACAAGGAGCTACGAGAGGCAATAGACAGATCTACGATGGAAGAGGCAGCGAAACGGAAGATCTCATGGCGCTTCATACCACCCGGTGCACCCTTCATGGGCGGTGCCTGGGAACGAATGGTGCGATCAGTGAAGACAGCGATGACAGCGACGCTCCATGAAAAGCACCCTACAGAAGAAGTTCTGCACACACTACTAATAGAAGCAGAATATACAGTCAACAGCCGTCCGTTGACCCACGTCTCAGTGAGCGCAGAAGATCCTGAGGCCCTGACTCCCAATCACTTCCTATTGGGAGGTTCCGGTGAGGTCTCAGCTCCCGGGACCTCTGACGACGGAGACCTGCAACCCAGATCCAGCTGGCGCGCCGCTCAGAGGCTCGCTGACCTGTTCTGGGACCGGTGGCTGCGAGAATACCTGCCTGGGCTTCAACACCGGCGGGAGCCCCACGACAAGGGGCCCACAGTCCAAGTTGGGGACCTGGTCCAAGTCACGGACCCCAACTCACCTCGCAACACCTGGCTTCGTGGCCGGGTCATCGCTACGTTCCCGGGACCTGATGGCATCGTGCGCACCGCAGACATACAGACGAAGACGGGGATACTACGGCGGCCTGTAAGAAGATTCATCATTCTGCCAGTGCGATATGACATCGCGCCTGCACCGGTACCTGATGCTGAGTAGCACGGCGGGAGAAATGTGCAGGACGCTCATGAATAATGTACAGTGTTAGTGATTAAAAAACAGTTTTGATAGTGATCGGCCATACAGTCCTCAATAGTGTACGTTGTCAGCGCGTAGACAACCAATAACAATCGTGTTGCGTAGTCGTCAATAGCATAGTACACAATAGTATACGTTATCGGAACGTAGATAAAGCTTAAGTGACCAATAGCGTTAGAGTATTGTATAACTTCTATTTTTAGATTTTATCCTTTTATGTAATATTTGTGATAATTTAGAGTGTAATTAATAGTTTTGTGTCACTTAAAGCTCGTTTGTGTTTAATATTACTTTGTTTTATCTAATTTAACAGTTTTTTGTGTATAATTTCATAGTTTAGCATAGCATGTTTGTTTATTTGACTTTGTTTTATAGTTTTTAACATTTGAAATAGTTTTATGTTTGTTTTATTACTGTAATATGTAAATTTTATCTGAAAATAAAGATTTTTGATGTCTGTTGTTTCCTTTCGGTAATGATCTGAGATACATAGAGATTTTAATTGGCCAAATAGATCTAATAGCTGATTGGTTGTTCGAATCAACCAATCATAGATAGTAAAATTTGTTTGCTTGAAATTTAAATATCTCTCATGATTGGTTACTTGAACCAACAACCAATCACAGGAGGTTTTCTTAAGCTCGATGACCTTGAGATTTTAGAATAAAAGTAGGGCACTTTTGTATGGCCGGTACAGTTCGTCGACAGCACTCGGAATACTCGGATCACTACCTAAGGAAGAAATCAGAAGGAAAATAATAGTGAACAGTGAAAAAGCGTTTTATTAGAACATCCAGTAGAGCGTGTCACCCTGGTTCGCTTGCGCTGCTTTATCCGCCATACGGCGTGAGTCTTCAATCCAGTCAATAGTAAAGTGTCGTGTCTGACATCTACCTTCATCATTCTCTTCATACATGCACGCCGATTCCTAAGACTTTTGACCCCACCATCAGACAGAACTCGACCTATTTGGTCATGGTAGGTCAGCCTTGGTCTTCCTGGGCCTCTGCAACCATCCACATTCGCATTGTATATCTGTTTAGTCATTCGCTCATTCGACATTCTTCTTTTTTTATTCTAATAAATTGGGTAATACAAATATTACAAAGCTGATGAGTTTGTGTGTTTGTTTGAACGCGCTAATACTGGTCCGATTTAAAAAAAAAACTTTCAGTGTTAGATAGCCCATTTATCAAAGAAGGCTATATAACATCACGCTATAATGAATAGGAAAGGATAGTAGGGTAGGTATTATTGCACGCGCGCGAAGCCGGGGCGGGCCGCTAGTCTATATATATAAAAATGCAACCCGTTTTCCTTGGTCACGGCATCACGCGTGAATGGCTGGACCGATTTCACTAATTCTTTTTTTGTTGTATTTTTTATTATTAGGAGCTTGGTCAAAGACCATGACGCTCTACACGTTCACATGAATTACATTCTTCATTTAAAAAAATAATTACACAACATTAGCTCATTGACAATTGATATAGTTGCAACAGTATTCTGGCGTCATCCATAGTAGGATCTGCCAGGACACTGTTGCAATGTCCTATTTCTAATGAAGCCCTGCGATGAGCCTCACCTCGAACACATTCAACCAAAATATGGTATACGTCTTCCACTTTTTTGGTTGAATGTATTCGAGGTGAGGCTCATCAGGTGAAGGTTCTTACGGAAAAAAATATTAAGAAAATCTCTCATTCAAATATTGAAAACGCGGTACGAAGTTCGCCGGGTCAGCTAGTAATTACATTTAAAATTGAATTCTATCCTAGTTTTTAAGTAGGTTGAGACGAGAAAATGTAGCCAAAGTAACTCCAAAGTGATTTTGGTTTTGCCACCAACCAGATTTTTTATAGATAAAGGTATAGTAGGTATACGGTGCCCTTCATGTTACCAGTTTTTAGGGTTCCGTAGTAAACAAGGAACCCTTATAGTTTCGCCATGTCCGTCTGTCTGTCTGACTATATATAATTTTTTTTTAATTTTTCGTTTTCTGTATAGTGTGGGATATCGTTGAACAGGTCTTTCAAAAATGTTAGGGCTTGTTGTAGGTAATATCATTTTTCGATTTAGTTAACAGTTCGTGACTTACTAAGCTATAAACGTAACTTCACGCCTGTAATCCCAGAAGGGGTAGACAGAGGGAAATGCATGCATTCTGTCATACATGCAAACACCCACGACTCGCCGGTTACGTTTTGGCCCATGTAACAGGTGGCGAACCTGTTGCCATCTCCGGGCACATTACCAAACTCCGGGGTACTGGGAAACTTCCAGAAAATGGAAAAATCCCAATAGAAGCAGAGATAAAGGATTTTAAACCGTTATCTCTGATAGTCCCCGACCCGGGAATCGAACCCAGGACCTCCAGCGTAATAGTAGTGGCCTGCTACCACTACGCTACTGAGGCAGTTTACAAAGCTATAAAGTGCCAATTTTCGTTAGAGTCACCTCCTCTACCAATTAAACGGTTGTTGTTAGAAACCAAAGCTTTTTGTTAGGACATCAGCTCCGTCAATAGCCGTCCAAAAAATAAGTCACGCTAATATAAGCCTTTTCCGACCTCCTTTCCCCTATTGCCCCGCGATGGCACACTATCTGTGACCCCCCTAAAATTATGACGTCACTAAAAGTGACGAAGACTACCCTCTGAATATGAGAATTCTTTTCGTCACGTTGCCGTGGAGCCCCTCGTCCCTCTCTGTCACATTTTGTCACGCTAAGCGAGACCCTTCTCTCCTTTGTGTTTTTTAAAAAGATAAACAAAACAACTTCACTACAAATGTCGTCAGGCAAAGGCCTCACGACTCTGTTAATTAGTAAAACATTATGTTCAAGTTTCAAACGTAAAAAAACCTATGAATGAAGAGCAGGTACCTACTGCTTATTATCTAACAGTCCAAAAGACCTAATTTTTTTCTCATTCTAATAATGAGAAATTCAGATGGTTTGCTAATTTGATGTTTTCAGTGAAATTTGGGTTACCTACTTTTGATACTTATGACTTTTTCAGAGGTAATCTTTATTATTCATTGTAGCGATAAGAAAGTTTTAAAAATTATAAATAATAAATTAGTGTTCGGGAATGTAGAATGTCAAATGAGCGAATAACAGAACAGATGTACAATGGGAATGTTTGGAGTTGGTTGGTAATTGGTTGCAGAACTTGCAGAGGCCCAGGGAGACCAAGAATTGCTGTTGGTGTGTCTGAATTCCCTTAAGCAAATAGGTAGAGCCTCTGCAATAGTAGGGGGCCTGAGAGGGGATATTTGGGTTTACTTAAGCACGTCAGATAATTATTTTTGAGTATCTAAATCTGTGCTGTCTTTACAGGATCGCGCCCTTAGGGTAATCTGTTAAAATTTTTCAAAACATACATAAAAGGCTATTACACGATACGGTATTCAGGGTCCGGCAGAAAGGGTGGGCGTGTCCTCGCGCCGGGTTACCGCTTATTACACTATCCGATCGACAGCGCCCTAACTCAATCACAGTACAAATACACGGGCCGATCCGGTCATCCTAATAAGGGCCCTAACTCCCTAAATGTTATTACACTACTGACCCTTGCTATCGTACCCTGAATACCGTGCCGTGTTTACCAGAATTTTGAATGGGAGATCGCGTTTATTTAAATGTATCTTTGTATTTCATGACGGTAAGGGTTATTGGGGTTGTAAATGTTAAGATTATATAGTTTTGATCATGTGGTATACAGATGTCCCGAATGTAGAATTGTAAGAATTTCGTGGGCACTTTGAGGAATGAATGTAATGCGCACCATTTTATGTTATGCACGCCACTTCAAATGGTTACTTACTTCTTCCTAGAAAAACAAATAGTTAGGTACTTAATACATTTCAAATTTCTCCTAGGTACTGACTTACCTTGGTATTTCAATTAAAATCATGTACCTAGTCTACTGGTTGATTTAGGACTTGAGTTTTTATTGCTCAAGAAAATGAGTAATTCAGGGTTCAGTTTCGGTTTCATTTTCACCTAGCTACTTTAGATAAACACGTAATTTGTTCATAGAAAGAACATTCATCCATAGATAGTTGAATAATTCGGCTTATAAATTACACTTTAAATTTTTCGGTGAGTTGCATTATAAAAAAGGGTAGATTGCACTTATCTTCTTTTACGTCATGAAATGGCAAACAGGCATACAGTCCACATCGATCGAAGTTTGCAGACTCTTAATTTTTGCTTTCAGTCTATAAAAAATGGAGGTAAAAGGCTACGATAATAAAGGGCTTCAATTAAATGAAAACAAAAACCTACATGAAGGTAAATACTTGCATTTATTAAATTCACATTTCGAAATGTTAAATAAAATAATTCTCATACGTCACTATCAACGTAATAACAACAAAATTTCTCCTTATTGTACACCAAGTAAAATACAAAGTAGTAAGACAAAAGAAAAAAAAGAAAATTTTCTTCCAGTTACGCAAGAAATAGAAAAATAACTATATACTTACATCAAAATTTTGAAAGTACTCAAAGGAATTAACCGTTTGTAATGGTTTATCCTTTAAGTAACAGAAAATAAAAAGATATCCATCGCCAGAAATGATTTCAGATAAGATGGATGAGAAACTAACAATTTAAACTCAGCTTTAAAAGAATCAGTAATAAAAGGAATTAAATTCATAGTTTCATGACAAATTAAAACCAAGAAATGTCTTTAAAGATATAATTAAATATTTTCTTACAGGGTTTCAAATGGATGTTGTTGTTAATAGCGATAATTCCTATAAAAATGATGAAGAAATAGAAGATTTAAAAAACACAAATGCTCATGTTGTAGCCCATAATGATTCCAAGACTGAAATAACGTTACATGACGTAAATAATATAGAAACCGATGATTTTAAATGTAAAACGTATGAGAATTTAGCATATGTCGGCGATTTAATAGCAGAACACATTGGAAATATAAATGCTCTAGTAAATATCGATAGAAATGCCGATGACGACATGGGATCCAACTCTACAAGTATTATTAGTATAGATCTTACAGTGAACAAGTTCGTAGGGCCGGTGTATAAGAGTTTTTGTGAGAAACCAGTTAAGAAGAAATGGAAGAGACGGTCATTGAGTTCGGGTTCTACATCTGGAAGATTGTAAGTAATTTTTGATATAATTTACTGATTTTGTTGTTATTTACGACGTCGAAGAATGTAGACCTGAATGTATTAAAGTTGAAGAGATTGGGCGGTCAATTTTGTACATAGAACAACACGAGCCACCGGCCGCGGCGGACCGGAGGGGAGTAGCCATATGCAGGCTTTGCCCTCTGTCAAAGTACAAGTACAAGTGTTCCTATGCCTGTCGCCCAGATGTTTAAACGTGTGCGTGAAATTGTTTGTGTACTTTGTTAAAGTCAAGGTGTGAGTTTCGTAGTAAAAGACGATTTTTGTAGTGTGTGTGTATCACATAGCTGTATAGCTGTGGGCAATTGTAATTAATCTTAGGTTAAAATTAAAATAAGTTTGATTTTCTTATTTTAAATGTACATTTTATCTAGATTCTAATTTGTCTAATCTTCGTGTTGCACTTGCATTAATTGGAAAGCTGTACACACCTTTAATAGGTATATGCATCAGACCAATGCTTCTGTTTTATATTTTGTAACAATTTGATGTACTATGCTGTTGGTGTGTCAATAAAATAAAATAAAATCACACGTAGTTCCCCCGTAAAAATGACAGACTGTTTGGCATCGGTAATAAACGCTATGGCTATAGGTCGCGCCACGTAAAAAGAACGCTGGAAGAAAGTAGAAGGGATGTGTTCGCGCATCGGTACACTCGCGCACGAAAGTACTAGCCCTATTGGTTTATTTTTGATCTAGCTTTCGCTTGCGGTTTCGTGTATTGGTAGGCAGATTGAAAACGCCGCACCTCATACTACCAAATAGATCGATAAATCGTCTACTGCGCAGCTTGACCGCCAGCGTTCTTTTTACCTGGCGCGACCTATACTCCTCTCCAATCCGCCGCGGCGGCCGGTGGCCCGTGTTGCTCTATGATTTTGTAGGATGACAATGGATCCCGCATGCTCAGCGTTGTTGAGTTCAGCTAAGTCTTAGCTTCGACGCTGAAATTGACTTAGACATGTGGTAGACCAAGATCATAAAAAGCATAAAGTTTTGGGACGGTTAAAAGTTGGTTTAAAAAATTGTTTAGTATGCTTCAAATTTCTCTGATTCTGTGGAAAGAGTGTTCAGTATACCGTTTCGACTTCTAGACATAGAGTCAAAATAGCTTAGGTCCTGTATAGAGAATGGCAAAGCATAGTATTGTTATTGTATTCACCTAAATATTGTATGTTTTATAGGAGTAGGTACAGTACTCAACAGTTAATATCGCACATCGAGCCTACGAAAGAGATGATCGGCTCGTTTCGACTTCGTAGAGCGTTATCTCTGTTGCACACTGCCTACGTAAGCATTGATAGTCCGTTATTGGTCAAAACTTGATCAAAATGGTCGACAAACGTCAAATAGGTACGGTGCGAAAGAGATAACGCTCTACGAACCCGAAATAAGCCGAAGTCTCCTTCCTAGGCTCGATGTGCAATATTTATTGTTGAGCACTGTACATTGTTTTATACATAGTTGCCCATTGCATACTTTTTATACAGTTATCTATTGTATACTTTGTGTATGGTTATCTATTTAATACTCTGTAGACAGTTATCATGACATGTCTCCTTTTGGCCCTATCAAAAAGAATAGTAATGGTGACAAACACAGACCAACAGATAAACACAGACCAACAACCTAGGTGATAAATAGTAGTGTTCAGCACTATCGTGTTCCGGTCAGGTGGTAATGTACGGCCCTGTAATTTCCGGCATAGAGGCATAACACCTTAGGCCTCAGGAGTGGTAACGCATCTGCATTTTGACCTTGGTCTTCGTGGGCAGTGTGTCTATAGTCATCACATAACATCAATGTGAACTGCATACCTGTTTGCCACTTCCATTACATAAAAAAAGTGTAAATCTCAGTCGCTCTGACAGTCTACGAGAGTGAGGGAGTGTACCTGAGTTTGTGCCTACAATTGTGCACTATAATATTGCCTAGCCCAGTTGGCTAGTCTCCGTTGTGATTGGCCGCCGTGACCAAAATTCGGTCTGGAGGTCATTATCACCCATAAATTATACAGTACTAGCGTCCCGCCCCGGCTTCGCGCGGTGCAATGTTATAATACTGTAATAATACCCTCTCCTATTCGTCTTATCGTGATGATTATACATAGATTTAGCCTAAAGTCTTCCTCAATATCTTTTATAGTTTAGGCAGCGTACGCAAAATAAGTAACTTTTCTGGTTGATTTTTTACACCTTGTGTCTGAAAAACCCAAATATCTTACGGAACCCTATTTTTTCCAAAATAAAATATAGCCTATGTTACCCGTGGATAATGTAGCTTTCGAATAGTGACGATATCTTTTATAGTTTAGGCAGCGTACGCAAAATAAGTAACTTTTCTGGTTGATTTTTTACACCTTGTGTCTGAAAAACCCAAATATCTTACGGAACCCTATTTTAACCAAAATAAAATATAGCCTATGTTACCCGTGGATAGTGTAGCTTTCGAATAGTAAAAGAATTTTTAAAATCGGTCCAGTAGTTATTCTATTCAAAGCAAACAAAAAAATATTACCTTTTTATAATATTAAATTTAGATATCACCAATTTCAACTTAATACTTTTGTTGGCAACCCTACAGAAATTTTGAAATAATATTATTGTAGTGTAAGCGATATAAGCCTTAAAAAAATATAGCTGATGATTGTTTTTCATCAGAATTATTTTTTTAATACGATAAACAAAGCAAATGTTATCATTAAAAATAGCGTGACTTCATGACATTGCCATTGTATCTCAAGGAATATAATGGGCAAATATGGCATGTAACGATCGAATTTTATATAATACTAGCTGTTCCCGCGACTTCGTTCGCGTGGAATAGTGACTTTAGGCAGTATTTTTTGGATATAACTTTTGGTTAATTTTGGATCACACGAAAACACTTATGGATAGCTAATAAAATCTGGTTTACGTTAATAAGATACTTCTCTTTACGCGATATTATACTAACGCCACCAAACTCACCAATGTTACCAACGCCACGAGCGCCACCAACTCCACCAACGCCACCAAAACCACCACCAATGACACCAACGCCATCAATGCCACCTATGCCACTAACGCCACCACCACCACCACCACCAACACCAGCAACGCCATCAATACCGCCAAAGACACCAATGGCACCAACGCTTCAGATGCCACCAATGCCACTAACGACACCACCACTCACGCTAGTAACACCACCAATGTCACCATCGCCACCAACGCCACCAATACAGCCAACGCCACAAAAGCGATCAACGCCACTAACTCCACCAATGCCACCAACGCTTCAAACGCCATCAACGCCACCAATGCCACCAACGAAACCAATGCCACGAACGCAACAAACGCCACCAATGCCACTAACGACACCAACGCCACCACCATTCACGCTAGCATCGCCACCAATGTCACTATCGCCACCAATGCCACCAACGCATTTCTACTGGTGGTAGAGCTCCAGTGACGGAGCTCGCGGGCGTAGGCACCACAGCATTACCTAATATACTTGCCGCTAAATGGTAGTGTTCAGCACTATCGTGTTCCGGTCAGTTGGTAATGTACGGCCCTGTAATTTCCGGCACAGAGGCATAACACCTTAGACCTAAGGAGTGGTAACGCATCTGTGTTTTGACCTTGGTCTTTGTGTGGGTGTCTAAAGGCTGCAGTCATCACTTAACATCAATGTGAACTGCATGCTTGCTTGTCACTTCCATTACCTACATTAAAAAAACAGGTTTTGGCGGCTTGAAAGAGGCGTATGGTGCTCTTATTTTATTTTCTTCTGTATTATTTATTTTTATTTAGATATTTATTTATTTCACAACTTTAATCTATCCTTATAGGTTAGGATTCCAATGCAGAAGCATTTCGTTCATCCAGATATGCTGCAAACCTGACAGCCAGACTGAGTTAGAGCCCTGTCGACGGGATAGTGTAATAAGCGGCAACCCGGTGTGAAGCCACGCCCACCCCTTCTGCCGGACTCTGAATACCGTGTCGTGTAATAAGACCATTAAGGGCCTCGTCGATGCGCATGTTTGTGTGAGTGTGCCGTTTCAACGTTTTGTACGCAGTTTCCATACTGTTAATAATTGTACTGTGCCCATAGATGCCGTATGTGAGTGTACTGTACTACTACGTGTTGTGTACTGTGCCACACAGTGGTGGATTTACCAGCAGGAAGCGTAGGCTGGAGCCTAGGGCGGCAAACTTTAAGGGGCGGCAGAATTAGTTCATAATATTTTTATTTCTATTTACAAAATTACGGTTAAAATTATCCAGGCTCAGATCGTAGTTACCAATGATTCTAACCAAAGAAAAAAAGTTGCTTAGGTAGATACATCAACTTCAGGATTATGAAGCATAAAACATAAAGTTGAAATGTTATTGATAGAAAATATACCTAATTGATATGATTGTAAACTACGATATCAAAATATAGGGGCGGCAAAAATAACAGATTGGAGGTGATCTGTGAATGTAGCATAGTGGCACGACCTTACTTCTTACTTTAAAATTGACTACAACTCCTTCCTTTCCTAAGAATAAAAATATGTAACATATTCCCAAATTGATGTTACCTATCTTCTCTATTATATAAAAATAAGTCGGGTTTTCCTTCCTGACGCTATAACTCCAGCACGCACGAACCGATTTCCACGGTTTTGCATTCGTTGCAACGGTCTCGGGCTCCGTGAGGTTTATAGCAAAGAAAATTCTGGATTATAAAACGATATCCACGCGGGCGAAGCCGCGGGCAACAGCTAGTTTATACATATAATGCTGATGACATATGAATAACTTATCATAATATAATTTCTTACCAAATATTTTATTAGTTATCATGTCTGTTCTTACACCATTCACAAGAAAGTAAACAATAAACCTAACTAGGTTTGTTTGCTTAACTTGAATGAAAAATGTGGACTTGTACCTATTTTATCGTAGTCCAATTACTTAGGTATCTACTGTTAAAGTCAAGTGTGTCTCGGGCCACGCGCAGTGTAGGGTGCCGTCATGATTTATTAGGTTTTACATTAGCCATGTGCGAATCGAATTCGCTGACAGAAGTGTCCGCTAGTCCGCTTCTAATACCAAGTAATACCTACAGACACTACCTAAGTACCTACTGCCTCCTAAACTAAGCGACATAATTTACGCTTTTACGCAATTTTTTTTTTTTTTGTTATAAAAGTGGCAAACAAGCGTGCAGTTCACATTGATGTTAAGTGATGACTGCAGCCTATAGACACCCACACAATGACCAGAGGTCAAAATGTAAATGCGCTGCCACTCCTGAGGCATTAGGTGTTATGCCTCTGTGCCGGAAATTACAGAGCCGTACATTACCACCTGACCGGAACACGATAGTGCTGAACACTACTATTTAACGGCAAGTATATTAGGTGATGCGGTGGTGCCTACGCCCGCGAGCTCCGTCACTGGAGCTCTACCACCAGTAAAGCAATTTACTTGATATCACAATAAACAAAGTAAACAAACGGTTTAAGTTTATATTCTACCACTTTGTTGTCGTGATTAAGTTGTATACTTGTACCAAATGTCAAGCCTCTAGTACCATTAGTTTTTGCGCTAAACCGAGGACGGACGGACAGACGGACAGACAGACAGACGGACATGGCGAAACTATAAGGGTTCCTTGTTTACTATAATAATGGCAACCCATTATACGTCCCACTGCTGGGCACGAGTGTCTCCCCTTTTTGGGGGGAGGCCTGGAGCTTACTCCACCACGCTGCTCCAATGCGGATTGGTGGAGGTGGGTGGGTTAGTGGCCAACCCACTGTCAGATGTTTTCAAACCACCCATAAGGCCTCCGACAAGGTTTAACGACTGCTATCCATCGATAGCAACCGGGACCGACGGCTTAACGTGCCCTCCGAAGCACGGAAACGCGCATTTAATTTGCCACTAGCGGTTACCCATCACACTACCCGACCGCGCCCGTAGTGCTTAACTGAGCAGATCGCTTACGATCTACACCAGCCGCTGGGCCATGCGCGCTTCTTGTTTACTACGGCACCCTTAAAATGTACCTGCTTAAGGAGAACCGGAATCCCTTAATACGCGTGATCCGACACGCACTTGGCCAGTTTTTACTAATGGCGGATGAAATATTAATCTGAATAAATTATACTTGCATTCGCTCAAAACAACTAAACACTATACCTATACAAAGTATATTTGCTCGCATTCATTGATAACACGATAAGACTTCTGTAGGGTAAATGTACCCAAATGTGGGTCAGTACTGATTTCAGTGTTATGAAAAACTGATTGTAACTTAGTACTTTACTGGTGGTACTCCAGTGACGGAGCTCGCGGGCGTAGGCACCGCATTACCTAATATACTTGGCGCTAAATGGTAGTGTTCAGCACTATCGTGTTCCGGTCAGGTAGTAATGTACGGCCCTGTAATTTTCGGCACAGAGACATAATACGTTAGGCCTCAGGAGTGGTAACGCATCTGCATTTTGACCGTGGTCTTTGTGTGGGTGTCTATAGGCTGCAGTCATCACTTAACATCAATGTGAACTGCATGCTTGTATGCCACTTCCAATACATAAAAAGGCCACGTGAATTTCGTTTTTGGTTTCATCTGAAACTGACACCACGGCCGAAAGTTCGTTTTGCGGTTTCGGTTCCGGCTGTAAATCATATTTCGCTCGGTCTCTAATTTTATTATAACACCAAATATGCATTTTACACTACTTAACAGTAGAAACAACATTCTAGTTTTTATGATTCAATTATATAAATAGACAGGTTATTTCATTGTTATAAGTTATTCTTAAGATTACCAAACCACAAACCTTGTTTTTATTGTTCGAAGTTGTTTAAACTATAAACGGACAAATGACAGTATTCGCGGTGATTCAATTATTATTGGTACTAAAGAAGCGGGAATTATTCCTTTAACAAATTACAAAAAGTCCTTAACGTTAAATATCGCACTTGCGGTGTAGGCTGGAGCGCCTTCTGCGCTCGCCGATTTCCCGGTGAAGTAGACTAGTGTCGTCTCGAGACAGGCCACCTACATAAAGCCGGATCTAAAAAAAAAAAAAATAATTGCTGTGTGACGATATGCCGGTTTCATACCACCTACTACTACTATAGCAATAGCGACGTTCAGGATTGTTGCTATTGCTTTGCGGTAAGGAAGGACAAGAGAAATTGAAGTCTTTAGCAAAAGCGAATAATTTCGATGTTTGAAACAACGGTACAAAAAAAAAATATGTAAATTCTCAAAAGATAAAGAAATATCAAGAAATTTCTCGATATTCTTAAGAAAACGAGGTTGATACTGCGAATGACAGACTTACGGCCGATTTCACGCGACGAAAATTGAAACATCGACGATCGTGAAACATGACCCAAATTTTAAACTCAGTTAAGCTAAAAAGCGTTAGATTAAACTCAGTTCTCAGAGCAAATGAAATCCGGCCGTAAAGGCTTTACGTCGCAAAGCCTTTACGGCCAGAGTAGGTACATCGTTAAGTTTACGATGTACCTACTCCTTATAGACTACCTGACAATTATATAAGTTATTTAAGCTTTACGCATGCAAAGATGCGGGCAAAAGCTAGTTCTGTTTATCTATATATACGAGTACTTACAAATAAATAAAATTCGAGTGTCTGTTTGTAATATAAAAATAACCGCTTTTTCCTAAATGCATATGTATGTATACACGGTACGTATACCAAAAACAACATTTTTTACAATTTTTGTCTGTCCGTCTGTTTGGCGGGGCTAATCTCGGGGACGGCTGGACCGATTTTGACGGGACTTTCCCTGGCAGATAGCTGATGTAATAAGGAGTAACTGAGGCTACTTTTATACTAGCTGCGCCCACGGCTTCGTCCGGATAGAGTACTGAACAATCATAAATTCTCACGCGGGCGAAGTCACGGGCATAGTTAATAATGAAATATGACATTGAATTTATGTGAATCCTTAACCACAGATGTGTTATTATTTGTTCAGCCATATTGTTACGCGTAAGCCTATTGTTTCGAATTTTCCCATCTTAATAGAGGTATTTGCATGTCATTAAAATGCTCGTGTAACTTATTGTCTTTGCTTGTACATTAGGTATACATTTATTTTGACCTATTTTTTTACGATGACGTTGAATTTTACAATAATAATCATGCAGTACCTATACTGCATGGATGTGAGGCCTGGACAATTAAAGAGCACTTGCGGAAACGAATTGAAGCCTTTGAAATGTGGACCTACAGACGCATGCTGGTTATTAGCTGGACACACAAAGTTACAAATGAAGAATTTCTTCGTCGAGCTGGTCAGAAGCATCAAATCATGCAAACCATCAAACAGAGAAAAGTTGGTTATTTAGGTCATATTATGCGACATGACAGATACCAACTGCTGCAACTTATAATGATGGGCAAAGTGGCTGGGAAAAGATCAGTAAGCCGAAGAAAATAGTCGTGGCTACGCAATATTCGCGAGTGGACCGGCATCAACAGCGCCGCTGAACTATTTCGTCTCGCGAAGGACAGATTAAAGTTTTTTGAACTGACAGCCAACCTTCACTAGTTGGAGAGGCACTTAAAGAAGAAGAAGTACCTATACTACAATGCTCAACAATTAATATTGCACATCGAGCCTAGGAAGGAGACTTCGGCTTATTTCGGATCTGTAGAGCGAGCGTTATCTCTTTCGCACCGTACTGATTTGATGTTTGTCAATCATTTGATAAGTTTTGACTAATACCGGACTGTCAGTACTTGAGTAGGCAGTGTGCAACAGAGATAACGCTCTACGAAGTCGAAACGAGCCGATCGTGTCTTTCGCAGGCTCGATGTGCAGTATTAATTGTTGAATACTGTACTGTGCAAGTGTTTCATTTGATCAAAGGGCGGCTACACAAAACAGCGATCCGATGCGATGCGACACCACATCGCAGACGATGCATTCGTGAGAGCTCGCAGATATTTGCGATGCGATGCGAATTCGCAGTTATGTGTAGGAGCCCTAAGCCTTATTTTTCTATACTAGTGATCGTTCAACGGTCAAGATTCGACCTCAATACATGTGAATAAAATGCACAGGAGCTATCTAAGTTTCGAACTTTTATGGTGAAACCACAGGCTGGTACACGCCACATGTACAGTATCCAACGAGAAATAATGCAGATCGACCTCAGGAAGAGACGTCGCCTTATTTTGGATCTGTAGAGCGTTATCTCTTTCGCACCTTACCTATTTGACGTATGTCGACCATTTTAATCAAGTTTTGACTAATAGCAGACTACGGACGCTTACGTAGGCAGCAGAGATAACGCTCTATAAAGCCGAAACTAGCCGATTGTCACTTCCATAAGCTCGATGTGCATAATAAATTGGTGTAAATCGTTTAATTTAAAGCTATATTATTAAGTACGATGATCTCACGTGTTTATTTTGATTTATAAGTGTAAAAATTCACAAGTCAATACCAATAAACACGGAATTTTACTTAACTATAGGTAAATAGTTGCATTTAAATAAAAATCGAAGTTCCAACAAAGGACAAAATAAATATTGAAATTCTAATTTATTATCACATCCATATTAAGCAGTTCAATCTTATAATAGGCACCTGTGCCCTATTTATGTTTACACTTTAGTAGCAACGCGCGCGTGGCTGATTGCGGACGTGTTTTCGCCAGATAATAAAAAAAAAGTAAATTTTAACGTCCGCGAATGAATGCTCTTGTAAATAACAATAATAAAAAAAAAGTTTCTAAGTAGTTTATGTGTTATTGTGCAAATGGCATAATGCCAAAACTTTTCTAGAATATGTGTGTGCCTATCTTTAATCAGTAATATAAATACTCTTTGGCTGTAGTTGTTGGGTGTATGGTTTGTTTATTTTTATTTCATTGTTTCACAACTAATTTTTTTTCCCTGTTATTATATTAAGTATGTACACAATAAGATTAATGGTTTTTTGGCGGGAACCTTGAAAGAGGCGTATGGTGCTCTTATTTTATTTCATTTTCTTGGTGTATTTTTAAGTTATATTGAATTAAGTTTGGTGGCATTTTGTTTAATATAAGCTTATTACAGTGCCAGTGTATAGTGAAATAGAATAACAGTGCAAAAACACGACCTTTCAGGTTGCCTCCAAAACTTTATTGTAAATATTCTGGTAAAGTAGCCATCGCTTTGCTCGAATAACTTGTATTTTATTTTAAAGAAGAATGGAAAGAAAAATTTGACTTCAGGCGAGACTCGAACTCGCGGCCTACTGGGAATCTAGTCCAGCCGCTCTTCCAATTGAGCTACTGAAGTCCTGCGATTTGTCAAATCTTTCCTTCACATTTATTGCATTGCTTTATGGTAGCAGCAGCGCCATCTATTGCCAACTATGCTACTTAGGTCGAATAACTTGACTGTAACTCACTTGACTGACATATAATACTCGATAACTTATATACTTGATACTTACTATATTTGATGACTATATTGTACTAACTTTAACGCTGCATAAATAAATACGAAATATCGTTTTACTTGACACTGGAAATATGCGTAATAGCAGAGAACATGTAATAGCGAGGGCATAAAAAAAAAATTGTATGCGATCATTAAGATAAAAGTACTTTTTTTTTGGCGGGAACCTTGAAAGATGCGTGTGGTGCTCTTATTTTATTTTATTTTCTTGGTGTATTTTTGAGTTATATTAAATAATGTTGGTGGCATTTTGTTTGATATAAGCTTATTACAGTGCTCGTGTATAGTGAAATAGAATAACAGTGCGAAAACACGTTTTTTCGGGTTGCCTCCAAAACTTCATTGTAAATGTTCTGGTAAAGTAGCCATCGCTTTACTAGAATTACTGACTGTGACTGACTGACGGACTGATAAATTGACCGGCGACTCTGACTTTTTCGTTGCTTATTACGAATACGAAATATCGTTTTACTTGACACTGGCAATACGCATAACAAGCGATGCCATAAAATTAAAAAAAAAATGAAAAAAAAAGGAGGGGGTTTTGGCGGGAACCTTGAAAGAGGCGTGTGCTGCTCTTATTTTATTGCTTTTTCTTAGTGTATTTTGAGTACTTAATATTAAATAAGGTCGATGGCATTTTGTTTGGCAAAGGTTTATTACAGTGCTCGTGTATAGTAACTTCAAAAACGTAACTTCACGCCTGTAAACCCCGAAGGGGTAGGCAGAGGTAAATGCATGCATTCAATCATACATGCAAACACCCACGATTCGCCGGTTACGTTTTGGCCCATGTAACAGGTGGCGAGCTTGTTGACATCTCCGGGCACATAACCAAACTTCGAGGTACTGGGAAATTTCCAGAAAATGTATAGTGAAATAGAATAACAGTGTGAAAACACGGCTTTTCAGGTTTTCTCCAACACTTCATTATAAATGTACTGGTTAAGTAGCCATCGCTTGACTCGTATTACTGACTGTGACTCTGACTGACAGGCTGACTGATAAATTGCCCGACTGACTCTGACTTTTACGCTGCAAATGTATGACGAATACGAAGTATCGTTTTACTTGACACTGGCAATATCCGTAATAGCGATGCCATTATATTAAAAAAAAAAGTTAAAGGTATTTTATACAAAAATCAATGACATTCAATATTGATTAGCATTATCGTGTTCCGGTCAGGTGGTAATGTACGGCCATGTAATTTCCGGCACAGAGGCATAACACCTTAGGCCTCAGGAGTGGTAACGCATCTGCATTTTGACGTTGGTCTCTGTGTGGGTGTCTATAGGCTGTAGTCATCGCTTAACATCAATGTGAACTGCATGCGTGTTTGCCACTTCCATAACATAAAAAAAAAAACTTAAACGCTACTTTTATACGAATACGAAATACCGTTTTACTTGACACTGGCAATATGCGTAAAAGCGAAGCCATTCGAATGAAAAAAAAAATAGAAAATCTTTCAAGTATTTACTTTGTATATATTTATTAAAATATAAGGAGTACATACAGTATGTGGAGGAACGGGTGGAAGTGTTCCTCCGACGAAAAGGGAGGATCCTCCGACCAGGCGAGGTGGTAGCGCCTGGCGGGCCGCGGCCCAACGGTTGCCGTTGGGAAGTTGTATATATGCCAACTCTTGAGAAATCTTCGTATGTGCGATGTAATTCGAATGCACGCCACCTATCGTACTAGACAAGTACTGTGTGTGGTTTCGTCCACTGTTGGCGCCTTAATGTAGTGGACGCTACAAGTATAAAACAAAAAGCACCATAAAACCTTGAATAGGTTTGTCAAGGTACTTCCATTCTTCTTAAATGTTAATCAATAACGGCTTTATAACAAAAACTTCCAATAAATAGGTACATTGAAAAGAAAGACACATGAAAAATGTTTTTCACACTATTTGCCTGCCCCGTAAGGGTCTTATCGTGAAGATACATACATACATGCTCATGAACAGCACCTTCACATTATAACATTGATTATGAAAATAAAACAACAAAGAAAATCTATAAAATTAGGTATTTTATTTACCTTCTGTCATAGCTATAATAATTCTGTCATCACTGTCATTCAACAATCGAAGGGGATACAAATATAATACAAGTGAATACAATATTGCGCATGTGTGCTATGGAATTTGACGAGTTCCCTCGATTTCTCCAGGATCCCTTAGTCACATCTTGACATGATGACAATTTGACCAGATGACTTAGAAATATGAAATTTGGAAGCCGTTAGAAGAGGATACAAATATATAATACAATATTGCGCATGTGTGCTATGAAATTTGAAGAGTTCCCTCGATTTCTCCAGGATCCTATAGTCACATCTTGACATGATGACAATTTGACCAGATGACCTAGAAATATGAAATAGGGGAAGTCCCGTCCGAATACAATTTTATTTAATTTTTTTTTGAACTGTTAATGGTCATTATCTACTTAGGAAAGTGAGCTGCTCGCTTGTTTGCCACCTTCCTTAGTAGGTTTATGAAAATAATAATAATTTCTTATCATTTGACATTATTCTTGGAAAATATTATCTTTGTTTAACCATTGTTTACAAGGCCAGTCATTGTTAAATGGGATTAACTTTTCAAAGATAGCATGCTTACGGCCAAATACTGAAACGTCACTCAAATCTAAGTGGGACTTCAAAGTCTTCTGTCTCTATAAAACACGTTCAAAAGACAGAGTTAAGTTATTTGATGTTAAGTGACGTTTGAGTATTCGACTATTAGAATAATACATATTATTAAGTATGACTTCTACTTGAAAGTGAACGCACACTTATCCGGTCCAAACGCGCCGAAAGAGCCGAACGAAACGATATTTAGATTTCTTTTATCATGGAATCGTATTAAACGTCTCACACTTGTCCGCGCCGATTCGTCCGAATGGGCAGAACTCCGGCTCGTTCGGCTCGGATAAGTGTGCGTTCACCTTAAATATTATTTTTAGGTTCCGAACGTCGGACGAAAAAACCGGTCAAGTGCGTGTCGGGCCACGCGCAGTGTAGGGTAAGGTAGGTAGGTTACAGAGAAAGAAATGTAATGAAAAAAAATAAATAAATATTTTCTATGGAGTTGTTCGAAATTTTCGAGTAAAATACATTTGGTCGACTATTACTCGCAATCTTGCAAGGCCAACTTAAGTGTGATAGTTTTCCTTTTAATTTCATTTTAGTATATAGCTACCGCATCCGCATACCGAAGCGCGCATGGCCAACGGCTGGTGTAGATCGTAAGGGATCTGCTCGGTTAAGCACTACGGGCGCGGTCGTGTGGTGTGATGGGTGACCGCTAGTGGCAAATTAAATGCCACTACACACGTTTCCGTGCTTCGGAGGGCACGTTAAGCCGTCGGTCCCGGTTGCTATCGATAGATAGCAGTCGTTAAACCTTGTCGGAGGCCTTATGGGCGGTTTGAAAATATACGACCACTAACCCACCCACCTCCACCAATCCGCATTGGAGCAGCGTGGTGGAGTAAGCTCCAGGCCTCCCCCCAAAAAGGGGAGAGACTCGTGCCCAGGACGTATAATGGGTTGCCAATATTATATTATTATATATAGCTACCATTGCCGTAACGTTTGAATTTCTGTCAACAACCGTTTAGTTGGTAGTGGGGAGGAGCCTTGAATCTTTCGAAAATTTGCACTTTAAAGTTTAATAAGTCATGAACAGTTAACTATATCGCAAAATGATGTTCTGACATCCATAAAATTTTTGAAAAACACTATATGGAAATAGAAAATAATGAAAAATATCCGCGCGTTACATGTAGGGGAGGTTAGGTAGGTACCCCAATTTTTTTTTTCATGTTTTTATTCTACCACTTTATCGGCGTAATTAAAGTGTATACTTGTGCCAAATTTCAAGTCTCTAGTACCAATATTTTTTGCGCTAAACCGCGGACGGACAGACAGACAGACATACGGATATGGCGAAACTATAAAGGTTCCTTTTTTAACTACGGAAACCTAAAAATGGAACCTTTATATGATCACTCGCGCCTGTCTGTGCGTCTGTCACCACTGTTTGACAACCGATTTCCTTCGAAATTTTTAGTGTGGGGACTCGTAAATATGGAAGTCACTTTTCTCATCGGAAATCCAGATGACGTGACGGGTTGATGCTTGCCAGGCGATGGTTATCGTACTTAGTATATTATGACTCATCCTCAATTTCTAGGCTTACAGGCGTTCCGATACTCGAAGGGTCCCCTAGCTCTTGGACCATAAAGTCGTGGGCATGTTTGTGTGAGTGTGCTGTATTGAACGTTTTGTACGTAGTTTCCATACTGCTCATATTTGTACTGTGTGTAGTTAGGGCGTTAGGCTGACCGGGCCGCTCCGGTCGCCCTAATTAGGGACCCTAACTCCCTAAATGTTATTACACTACCCTGACCCTTGCTATCGGACCCTAATCAAATCAAACCTTAGGTGTAATACATTTTAATTGTATACATTGTTATGTATAATAACACATTAATATTAAGACATTTACTTAACATTGTATCCGTTGGTAAGATGGAATACTGTACCTACTTGTTATGAATTTTATATGTTGAACGAATACCTGCATCAGCACAAACCTCTTCAGGCTTTTTGATGTAGTTCAAATTGTACAGTAGTTTTAAGTATGTATGAATAAATGAAAAAAAAATGAATCAAAAAAATCAAATCAAATCTCTGTCGCTACACACGGCCGAATTTGGTTCGGAGCGCACCGAATCCGCTGTCCGCTCCGTACCAAATCCGGACAAGTGTTACGACTTAAGGAGTAAACATCAAAAATACTGAAACATTCATGTAGGTACATGTACCCATGTACTTTGGTACGTTCTCATGTGACCTTCATAAAATGCGTGTGAAATTTGAATGTTATATTTATACTCATATTATTACATTTTATCACGCCAAACTCGTTGATGACATATTTAAAAGGCTAATAATATTTTCAATAGGTGTATGAAATTTAACGTAACTTCACGCCTGTAATCCCCGAAGGGGTAGGCAGAAGTAAATGCATGCATTCAAGCATACATGCAAACACTTACGATTTGCCGGTTACGTTTTGGCTGATGTTACAGGTGGCGAGCCTGTTGACATCTCCGGGCAAATTACCAAACTTCGAGGTTTGAGGTACTGGAAATCTTCCAGAAAATGGAAAAATTCCAATAGAACCACTAATAAAGGATTTTACACTGTTATCTCTAATATCCCCCGACCCGGGAATCAAATCTAGGACCCCAGCGCAGTAGTAGTAGCCTGCTACCACTAGGCTACTGAGGCAGTAAATCGTTATCGTTATCTACCTATTGCAAAAGATAATCTAGTATTATGTTTCAATAACTACATATTCTCACATATTGTATGACATGACTTACAGTAATGCTTCAGTGAACGTATAAGTAATCTGGTTTGCGAAGAGTGGGAACTGTGACCTTCTTAGTAGTTCGGTTTGAGCTAGATTTTTATAAGTCTAGTCTAGGCTAGGTCTTTTAAAACGCAATAATCTCGTTAGAAATAACGTTTGCGCAGGTTTTCGCGAGGTTCATCATTTTTGCGGATTTTTTCGCGTATACTACTCCCAACTTCTCTTTCTTACCCGACGTTTCGGTCGCTTTCCAATTACCGTGGTCGTAGTCTGTGACCACGGTAGCTGGCAAGCGACCGAAACGTCCAGAGAAACGTAACTTCACGCCTATAATCCCCGAAGAGGGGATTCTCTTTCTATCGCGTAAGTTTTATTTCTTCTCACGCGGTTAGAGTTGCATTGCAATACGCACTTCGCCAAGGCGATTGTGCCAATTTGGAGCCAATATACTTGTAAGTTTATACTGGAACGCGATGGTCCATTACCTAATCTATCTTCCGCCAAATGGTTGTGTACAGCACTATCGTGTACCGGTTAGATGGTAATATATGGCCCCGTAATAACTGTCAGAGAGACATAACAACTGTGGTCTCAGTGGTGGCAACGCATCTGAATTTTTATCTCTGGTTTTTGCGAAGATGTCTACAGGATGTCTGCAATTAATTACCGTATCCATCGCCTACTTAGCTCGGTAGGATGTTTAAGAACGACACAAAAAACACGCAATATATTTGGCCATAGTTTATCGCAACCTACAAAAGGTGAGGTCTTAGTGTAAGCGGTATGGGTGTATTAAATTATTAATGTTATGGGAGTCAAATGATTGTTTAGAATTCCGTTCAATTCAGCCTTGAGAAAATCTATCGACGATATCGTCTAAATATTTATTGTTATAAAATCATAATCTCTGTTTACTAATTGCCTTAACGACATCATTAAACATTACTTTTATCATTCAATTTCACAAACATGTGTTCGTTAACAGCCGTTTCTTAGTGTATCGTAACAGGAAAATGTGTTGCGTTATGCAAGACTTGCTTGGCTTGGTTCTTTTGACTGTTGAATAAAATATTAAAGTAAGAAGGTACATGTTATAATATTTATATTTATAGAAAATATATGTTTTGTGACCGGCGTTTTTTTCCGTTTTCTGTGGGTTTTTGAGTACTCGGTGTTCAATATTTTTTCCGGAGACGAAATATGCCAAAACGTAATTGGCGAATCGTAAACATTTAAAAAGGCTATTACACGACACGGTATTCAGAGTCCGGCAGAAAGGGTGCGGCCGGAGCTCTAATTAGGGACCCTAACTCCCTAAATGTTATTACCCTGAATACCGTGCCGTGTAATAAGTTATTTAAGCTACTTTTTAATTGTTATTTGCTTTACAAAGTCAACACATCAAAAGTGATCTACTTAATTATTTAAAATAAACATACTGATCTACTTAACTATTTAAAATAAATATACGAGATTAAAATGTCCCAGTAAACATTTTCAATGAATATGATAGAGCAATGATAAAAGAGGTTATCACTAGTAGTTATCATTTACTTTCCTGCTTTTATATTATGTTAATAATGGCAACCCATTATACGTCCCACTGCTGGGCACGAGTCTCTCCCCTTTTTGGAGGGAGGCCTGGAGCTTACTCCACTACGCTGCTCTAATGCGGATTGGTGGAGGAGTTCAGTGGCCAACTCGCTGTCGGATGTTTTCAAACCGCCCATAGCTCTCCGACAAGGATTATCGGCTGCTATCTATCGATAGCAACCGGGACCGACGGCTTAACGTGCCCTCGGAATCACGGAATCATTTAATTTGTCACTAGCGGTCACCCATCACACTACTCTACTCCGCCCGTAGTGCTTAACCGAGTAGATAGATATATAATGTTAACATTTTTATATTTCAATAATGAGGGCAATAACTTACCGTGCATGGGTGCGACCGCCTATCGAAATTGCTGTCGTCATTGTCATTGCTATCAAATTTTCATGTCTAAGCCTTAAGCCTAAGCCTAAAGATCAATATAGTAAAACACACCTTCAAAATATTTGCTGGAATTTCATTATTAAGAAATAATCAGATCAATATAAATAATTTACGGATGGATCCAAAGATTCTTTGATAGGAGGAGTGGCCTTTTTAGATTACAATCTATGCCATTGTATGAAATTAAAAATTAACTCCAATGTTTCAATCATGCATGTAGAGCTGGAAGTGGCAAACAAGCATGCAGTTCACATTGATGTTAAGTGATGACTGCAGCCTATAGACACCCACACAAATACCGAGGTCAAAATGCAGATGCGTTACCACTCCTGAGGCCTAAGGTGTTATGCCTCTGTACCGGAAATTACAGGGCCGTACATTACCACCTGACCGGAACACGATAGTGTTGAACACTACCATTTAGCGGCAAGTATATTAGGTAATGCGGTGGTGCCTATGCCCGCGAGCTCCGTCACTGGAGCTCTACCACCAGTAAAAATTGTGCCGCCTGCAGAAGATCTCCCGCCTGGATATAAACTTCCATGGCTTATCTGGAAGTCTTTAAATAGACTTCGCACCCAGGTTGGACGCAGTAAGGAAAACATGATCAGGTGGAAATTTACTGAGGCCGACGATTTGGAATGTCTGTGCGGTGCAATAAACGATGGTCCATCTCACCTCATGTCCTGCGTGTCCAAGCACCTGTACACAGGAGGATTTAATGACAGCCACCGATAGAGCTGTTACAGTGCCCAAATTCTGGGCCCATATAATATAGGAATGTTTTGTCATCGAAACACAAAGAAGAAGATTGATATTAGAAAAGACCGTTGGAACTAGCAAACCATGTTTTCTTCCAAAGTCGTTTTTAATATAAGACCTGAACGTATAATTATTTCACTATTACAAGCGTAGGTAGAGTTATCAGATTTAGATAAAGGCTTTTCGTGTACAGTCAAAACGGGATATGGGATATATTATGTCATGACAATGACATGAAAGGGGAAATGAGACATTCTACTGATATACTTTTGACATTAGTTTATTACATTTAGTTTTATCTTAGTGATATTCTTGACTTTACTCTACACTCTCTGCCTACCCCGTTAGGGACCTGGCGTGAAGATACAGATATTCTTGACTTTACATATATATTTTTTCTTGTTTGACATGTATATCAATTGTTATTCACTTTAGTTTATTTTGTTTGTTTTTGACGTGTCAGAAGAGGTGCCTGTCATCCTAAATGAATAAATGAGTTTCTAATTCTGATTCTGATTCTGATTCATGATACCGTCTTTTATATTGATGAACGCCGACTGCACTCACGAAAAAGTGTCACCTGCCCGCATGGTGGACACTCCGCCAAAATTTCATACAAACGCTTAATTTGGTCTCTATTACACAGAAATCAATCAGTCACGTGTATTTACACGTGCACCTCTGTGCTTAGCACGTAGAGAATACCAAACGTCGCCCATAAGAGGAGAGGAGGTTGGGTGAGGCGGGGAAATCGGGCGGGACGTCGAAGTGTCTTTTCTATACGTAGTATTATTACATATTCTCTAACGTTCCGCCTGAACCGAGCGTGCAAGCGAGCCGAGTGAGCATCACAGAGTACTATAATACGTACTGAAAACTGAACAAGCGATAGACGGAAGCGTTCGGCTAAACGATCGGCCTAATGCGGTTAATATATGACACGGTATTCAGGGTCCGGAAGGGAGTTAGGGCGTTAGGCTGACCGGGCCGCTCCGGTCGCCCTAATTACTACCGGGCATTGTATTAGCATTTTTATGCCTTGATAATATGCATTTTATCCATTTGTTATTGTGTAGATGCTTAAGGCTACCTATTCATCTAGTCCATCCTTCCATCTTCCGTTCATTTGGACTCTACTTGTTTACTATTTTCGTAATATAATAAAAAACATTGTATAACAAAAATGCGAGACAGACTGTACTTTCTTTGTAGGTACTTTCGGTTCTGTAAAACATATCTTTTTCGAGATCGCCATTAGGTACTGTAAAAACACCATAGCGGGTTGTCTATATTTTTAACATAAAATTGTGCAATAAAGTGAAATTAATTAACCATGTATCAGGATATTGAAATGGACGCTATATCTACTGTGTCCAGGTTCGTTTTTTTTTTGTATCATGAAAGTACCTTGCCATTAAGCATACGTAAAAATTATGTACAGTCACATTGATCAGTTTTTTTTATGCCAATGAAATGACAAACATCATAGTACACATTGATGGTAAGTGAAGAGTAGCTGACGACTCGGACGCACTTGTCCATTTGACACATTTTAATTTTAGGTTTTTCTTTTTTCACTGACCGATTCGGACAGAAGAATTGTTTTTCGTATTTTTAAGTACTAGCTGACCCGGCAAAAGTCGTTCTGCCAAACAATTAAATATGTTAAACACATTTCCGGACGAAAGATTAAATAAAAATCATTGGATAAAATAATTTTATTTATCACCATAGATTTGTTATCTACTATCACAGTCCAACAATCTGTAAACAGCCTAACTCCATCCAAAGAGTATTTAATTCGAAACCGCAGACCTGTCAAACCAAATAACCTAATGTTTCGGTCATAATGGAAAAAATTGTGAACAGTGTTAAAGACTGGGCTTCCTCGAAGAAACAACCGACTCCTGAGTTGAGCAGGAGCCAGTACTCCCTGGTCTCCAGTGGGGAATTGACTGCTGAGGCTCTTCAGGTCTGGCTGGGATTGCCGAAGAAGATCAAGTATGATCCTGAATTGGCACCATTTAGACAACTTTACGAGAAGGAATGTGGTAAGCATTTATTTATTTTATTGTATAACTTTACTGTTTAAATTAAAATGATTCACAACATGTATAGTATGTAGGTAATTAGGCCGTATAATTTTCGGCAGAGCGGCATAACACCTTACGCCTCAGGAATGCTAACGCATCTAAGTACGAGTACATTGAATTCTCTGGTTGCATGTAATTTTTTTTTTTTTTTCGGTTTATGATAACCGGAATGTCATCGGCCTCGCGGGGCCGGGGATAAGGTCGGGATCAGGGGCGGGCGCGGCGCGAAACGCGTCGGCGCGTTGTATTGTTGGCGGTTTGTGGAGTGTGATTCTGTAGGTGATTTTGCATAGCGGCGATGGCCAACGTGGTCTCATCGTCCGGATTTTTTAAGACTTGGTTGCATGTACGTTTAGGTTTGACTAGTGGTAGAGTTTGAGTGTAGGATTTCGAAGCTGTAGGCTCCACCGCATTATCTGATCTATCTGCCGCCAAATGGTAGTGTTCAGCACTATCGTGTTCCGGTTAGGTGGTAATGTATGGCCCCGTAATAACTGTCACAGAGACTTAACAACTAAAGTCTCAAAAAAGATATGATGTTTAAAATAAAATATAGAGTACCAACAGGTTTACCGAAAATGAAATTAAATCAAGTAGGTACTTACTTATCGAGTTCGAGTCTCGCCTGAAGTCAAATTTTTCTTTCCATTTTTCTTTAAATAAAAAAAAGGTACTTACCTAGTTTATTGCATGCATAGAGCAACACGGGCCACCAGTCGCGGCGGACTGGAGGGATGTAGCCATAGCGTTTATTACCGATGCAAAACAGTCTGTCATTTTTTGCGGGGAGAAATGCGTGCGACACACACGCACACTACAAAAATCGTCTATTACTACGAAACTCACACCTTGACTTAAACAAAATACAGAAACAATTTCACGCACACATTTAAACATCTAGGCGACAGGTATAGGCCCATTTGGGCTTGTATTTTGACAGAGGGGAAAGCCTGCATATGGCTACTCCCCTCCGGTGTTGCTCTATGATTGCATGTCACGTTCGGCCGTCGTCAAATCGTTCCGGTTAAATTAAAACTTTAATTTTATATTTAATTGTTAAAAAACCGGACAAATTCATCAACTGATTTTAAGCGTGCTAATAAAAATCATGTTTGATAGAATTGTTCCCGCTGACTGCCGCTTTTACAGTTTAATATGCAATCGCCTGTTATTGTACGCACTATACATAACAGGCGGTTGCATATTAAATTGTAAAATCGGTGAGCCGCGCGGTTACCCGCTCCCGCGGCTAACAGCTTGTGCGTTAGGGCGCTAAGAGTTCTAAAAAAAGTCCGCGACAGCATAAATATGTCTTTTAAGGTTAGCTCCCTACAAACTTTAATATGCTAACCAAATTTGTTCTAAAAAAATGCATTATTTGCGAAGGTGTTGTAATTAACATCCCGATATCAGGGTACTTACTCCGAATGGAACAAAAAGAATGGACTGTGGTCCTTTCGGCCGAAATCGAAAAACGTCTTCGTCCCAAAGGACCGGTCATAAGAAATTGTTTACAAATCCATTTCGTACATTCGAATGCTTATCCAAATAACTACGTTATTCATCCCATTTAATTTAAAACAAAATTTCCTTCTTTAGACATCATTCGGTTTAAATGAATATCTTGGGAGCTATCGCAGTTTTAAAATAACATCACAGCAAAATGATGATCGAGTAGGTACTGCGCGCACATTGTGCAAAGCCGGTGGGCAGCCGTGAGGAGGAAGGGCAGTGGTCCAATTCTTTTAATGTAAGATAGATAGTCCATTCGAGGAAAGCTATTGGCTATATAACAACACGCTTAGTTGAATAGGAGAGGGGCAGCAATAAAAAATATATGAAAACGGCAAAAATTCTATGATATAAGTAAGGTAGCCTCGCGGCTAATGTTAATTGTACGTAACGACTTTTTGAAATAATAATATGGAAAAGACAAGGAAAGGAACGGGCGTGACGGCCCGTGCACTCTGCGCTTTTCTTGGCATTCAATCGGCTATAAATATAATACTACGTACGTCGAAGAGTCTCTCCTATACTACGTATAAAATAGACGCTTCAACGTCCCGCCCGATTTCCTCGCGTCAACCATCACCCCCCCCCCCCTCGAGAGGCAGTTGAATAAACTTCAACAGTGAGGTTGCGAGCAAGCGAGCGAGCAGTAGTTAGTGCGACGACAAATTTCACGATTGTTGTAGGTCGTAACCCTACGTGCTACCTTTCTGTGACATTCTGTGTGCGCTGTCTTTTTTTTATGTAATGGTAGTGGCAAATAAACATACAGTCATGTTAAGTGATGCCTGCAGCCTATAGACACTAACACAAAGACGCAGGTCAAAATGCAGATTACCACTCCTGAGGCCTAACTCAGGAGTGGTCTTGGTCTTGGCCCTGTAATTTCCGGCACAGAGGCATAACATCTTAGATTACAGGGCCGTACATTACCACCTGACCGGAACACGATAGTGCTAAACACTACCATTTAGCGGCAAGTATATCGACTAGCTGTACATAATGCTGTACTTACCCCAACGCTTTTATATGGAAGCGAGAGCTGGGTATGCAGGAAAGAGCATGAAAGTAAGTTGAACGCGGTCGAGATGAGATCTTTGCGCAAGATCTGCGGTGTATCACTCACCGATCGCGTTCGTAATGAAGATGTAAGAAAGAGACTTTGTGTGAATGATAGTATAGGTGTAAAAATGAAAAAAGGCATGCTCCGATGGTTCGGACATAAAGAAAGAATGTCGAATGAGCGAATGACTAAACAGATATACAATGCGAATGTGGATGGTTGCAGAGGCCCAGGAAGACCAAGACTGACCTACCATGACCAAATAGGTCGAGTTCTGTCTGATGGTGGGATCCAAAGTTTTAGGAATCGGCGTGCATGTATGAAGAGTATGATGAAGGTAGACGAGGCACGAGAGGTTTGTCAGAACCGGGATATCTGGCGCTCTACACTCTCTGCCTACCCCATTAGGGACCTGGCGTGAAGATACATACATATATATTAGGTTGGGGAAAAAGTCTTTTCGCATTATTGTATGTATGAACTTGTAATAAAATCTCGTTGGCTGTAGTATTTGTATCTGGCTGGTTTTGGTATCATTGAAAGTTAAAATTTTAAAGAACATAATTCCAAATTCAAATTTGGCAAATGTGTGATTTTCATTTGTTTTTCGTACTGTCAAGATGAGTGAATCTAATGATACATTTTAAAATTTTACTACAAAAAAGGTAAAAATGCAACGCAAGCCGCGAAAAAAATTGCGATGTTTATGGACCTAGTGCAATGTCTGTGGGAGTAGCACAAATTTGGTTTAAGCGTTTTCAATCCGGAAATTTTGATGTCAAAGATGCACCTCGCTCTGGTCGTCCTATTACTGATAAAATGGATGCCATTTTTGAAAAAGTGGAGCAAGATCGACATATCAGTAGTTACGACGTAGCTGAAGAACTGAGAATTGATCACAAAACAGCTTTGGCGCATTTGAAAAAAGCTGGGTACAAAAAAAAGCTCGATATTTGGGTACCTCACGAGCTCACTGAGAGAAACCTAATGAACCGTGTACTCATTTGTGATTCTTTATTACGACGTAATGAAACCGAATCATTTTTAAAGAAGCTGATAACTGGTGATGAAAAGTGGATCACGTACGACAAGAACGTGCGAAAAAGGTCGTGGTCAAAGGCCGGTCAGGCTTCACAGACTGTGGCGAAACCCGGGTTAACTCACAATAAGGTGATGTTGTGTGTGTGGTGGGATTGGAAGGGCATTATTCATTATGAGCTATTACCACCAGGCAGGACTATCGATTCTGAACTCTACTGCGAACAACTGATGAGATTAAAGCAAGAAGTTGAAAGAAAGCGGCCGGAATTGATCAACAGATGGGGTGTGGTGTTTCATCATGATAACACATCTATAGCCACTCAGCAAAAATTAAGAGAGTTTGGCTGGGAGGTGTTAATGCATCCGCCGTATAGTCCTGACCTTGCACCTTCAGATTTCCACCTGTTTCGGTCTATTCAGAATTCTTTATGCAATGTTAGGTTAACATCACGAGAGGACTGCCAAATCCACTTGTCGCGGTATTTTGATGAGAAGTCCCAAATTTTTTATAGCAATGGGATCATGTCCCTACCTACAAGATGGCAAAAAGTTATCGAACAAAATGGTACATACATACTTTAGTTGAATATAAATAAACAATATTAAAAAATGTTTTGAATTATCTAAAAAAATGCTAAGAAACTTTTTCCCCAACCTATTATATAAGATAATGCGGTGGTGCCTACGCACGCGAGATCCGTCACGGGAGCTCTACCACCAGTAGACGTTAAGTTTAAGTCTTCTATAAGTAGGTACTTAGCAGTGTCTATTATTTGGACCCAATACCGACTCGTGCTTGGCCAGTTTAGTTTACAAACACAGTCAACCTTGGCACTGTGTGTGGCCTTGTAGTATTAATAAATATTTAATGACTCATTGTCTAGTCTTTTATTTTAAACTGGCATATGTTCGCGGCTTTTAAACGCGTGTTTCAGCTTTACAAAAAAAAACAGCCTTCTTTATATTTTTATTTATTGCAATAACACATGCCAAGAATTAAGTTTTTTTTTATGTAATGGAAGTGGCAAACAAGCATGTAGTTCACATTGATGTTAAGTGATGACTGCAGATTATCGACACCTACACAAAGACCAAGGTCAAAATGCAGATGCGTTACCACTCCTGAGGCCAAAGGTGTTTTGCCTCTGTGCCGGAAATTACAGGCCCGTACATCACCACTTGATCGGAACACGATCGTGCTGAACACGGTAGATGGTAGATCTATCGGCAAGTAAATTAAGTAAAGTGATGGTGCCTACGCCTGTGAGCTCCGTCACTGGAGCTCTACCACCAGTCATTCAGGATCAGCATGGGTATCTTAATTCCCACATCGGTTAAATCAAGCATGGATAGATAAATTCGACGCTCGTCTTCGGTAGCCCAGTGGTAAAGCTGGACTGGTTATCCTGAGGTCGCAGGTTCGATTACTGCCGGAAGTATAATTTTTCTTTTCAATTTGCTTTAATTTTTAATAATAATAAATTATAAACTGCCTCGGTAGCCTAGTGGTAGCAGGCCACTACTACTACGCTGAGGTCATTGGTTCGATGCCCGGGTAGGGGGTTATCAGAGATAATGGTGTAAAGTCCTTTATCTCTGGTTCTACTGGGTTTTTCCATTTTCTGGAAATTTCCCAGTATCTCGAAGTTTGTCAACAGGCTCGCCACCTGTTACATGGGCCAAAACGTAACCGGCGAATCGTGGGTGTTTGCATGTATGCTTGAATGCATGCATTTACCTCTGCCTACCCCTTCGGGGATTACAGGCGTGAAGTTATGTTATAATAATAATAAATAGGCAACTAAAATTGACGATCGACCACATAATGACATAAAAATCATAAGGTACATACGGGTTCATTGTTTGGTCTCCGGGTTGAGGTTTAAATGCTATTGGCACTTTTTCCAGTGCCATCCTAGGAGTTTGGCAATGTTCCTGGAGATGTCAATAGGCTCACCGCCAATTACACGTGACAAAAATTGACAGGTTTATCGTGGGTGTTTGCTTGGTTGCCTACCCCTTGGTTGAATACAGGCGCAATGCTACTTTTAACGTACGTTCCGAAATCACGGATACCTGATTGTCGTAAAATGTTTTTAGAAGGTCAGCAATTAATCTTACCGACTCAAGGTTTTGCGATCACATCTAAAATACAATAGAATTTCGTGAAAATCACTAAATTTTATTTTATTTTTGGAGAAAATTGAAAAGAAAAATTTGACTTCAGGCGAGACTCGAACTCGCGGCCTACTGGGAATCTAGTCCAGCCGCTCTTCCAATTGAGCTACTGAAGTCCTGCCCGATTTGTCAAATCTTTCCTTCACATCTATTGCATTGCTTTATGGTAGCAGCAGCGCCATCTATTACCAACTATGCTAGTTAGGCAACCGATATAATAGACTTTTCAGTTTCACTGACCCAGGTCACTGAGTCAGGTCGTGATACACACAATCTTTCATTCTTATACTGCGTGCAATTCAATCCAAATGCTCCACCTTATCTTAAAGAACGCTTCCAGTTTTTTTGTTCCTCTCAAACCCTTCCCTTACGATCTTCTAAAAACCTTCGACTTCACTTTCCTTCACATTCATCCCAATTCTATGCGAAATCTTTTACTGTAGAAGCTGTCCACTTGTGGAACAATTTACCTATCACAATTCGTCAAGCTCAATCAATTCTTTCCTTTAAAAATAAAGTCATACAATACTACTTATCTCTCTAACTCCTCACTTGCTATCCCCTTTTTCTTAATTTCCCTGAACCCGAACTTTTTTCTTTTTTATCCTGCTGACAAATGGTCATTACCACTTTGGTTAAGTTTGTAATATTTATAAATATTTGTGTGATTAGTACACCCTACCGACGTTAAATTTTCTTTTTTTTTTTTTATTATTCCTGACCCGAAGGTTGTCTGGAAGAAATCGCAGCTTTGCGATAAGGCCGCCTTTTGTACTAATTGCTATTTTGTATAATATCTGTTGTAAATTTTCTGGTACATTCATACAATAAAGTGTATTCATTCATTCATTCATTCAAAATATATATTTTTTTAATTACATCTCTTACTCTGTAACTACGGAACCCTACACTGCGCGTGGTCTGACACGCACTTAACCGGTTTTTACTTTTAAAATAAATGGGTTGCCATTAAGTGAGCGTTAGTCCCGATGTAAGAATTGTATTGTCAGTTCGAGGCCTCTTCGTAATCTAAAAATGCAAACCGTTTTCCTTGGTCATGGCATCACGCGTGAATGGCTGGACCGATTTGGCTAATATTGATTTTGAATGATTTTTGGAAGTCCAGGGAATGCTTAAAAGGTAAGAAAATATGAAGAAATTGAAGGGAAATTGTAAAAACCACCATTTCATTTTCCCATACAAATAGTCCGTATCTATCATATTTTTATTCTGAGGCAATACGAAGTTTGCCGGGTCAGCTATCTATAATATAAAAATAAGTCGGGTTTTCCTTCCTGACGCTATAACTCCAGAACGCACCAACCGATTTCCACGGTTTTGCATTCGTTGGAAAGGTCTCGGGCTCCGTGAGGTTTATAGCAAAGATATATTCAGGATTATAAAACAACATCCACGCGAGCGAAGCCGCAGGTAACAGCTCGTTATTAATAACATTTTAATAACGAAGTTAACACTCCGTTTCTATAGAATAAACAAGTTCAAGTGTAAATCGGGATAGTGCTTGGAACAAGCGATTTTTATTTTTTTTGACGACCCGGTTAGTCCAGCGGTGTGAGATGACCGTTTGATTCGAAGGGTCGCGGGTTCGATCCCCGCACCGGGACAAATATTTGTATGGCCTACAGATATTTGTTCCGGGTCTGGGTGTTTGTGTATGTGTTGTATGTGTACAACGGTACCCACGACACAGGTTTATACCTACTGTGGGGCTGTGAGTGTAAGAGTATTTAAAAAAAAAAAAAAAATTAATAAAACTGAAAGAATTTTTTGCATCGGTCCAGTAGTAGATAAACCTACCTTCCTGAGATTGGCGCGTTCAAACAAACAAACAACACACATACAAACTCTTCAACTTTATATTAATTACCTACTAGCGACCCGCCATTTCCTTCCATTCACCATTACCTACTTCAAAATAAAACGTCCAATTTTAATAATTCAAAGACCAAATATTATTTTGGTACTTATACTGTACTTTGATGAAATAATTTATTTTGATGAGGATTAATAGCATGAGTAAAATAAACGCGTTTAAAAGTAGTTTTAAGAAAATTCAATATTTAAAATATAAAAATAAATCGGGTTTTCCTTCCTGACCGATTTCCACTGTTTTGCATTCGTTGGAAAGGTCTCGGGCTCCGTGAGGTTTATAGCAAAGAAAATTCAGGAAAAATATTTATAAAACGACATCCACGTATAGGAATATAGTCCAGGAGAAAGGAAACTCTGCACACTTCAACAATTCACCTTTTTATTCTGATCAACTTATGAATCACTTAATCACAACTTGTCGTTACCGAAGTCGGCACACCAATGCCCCTTGCCAACATTCGCCTTATTTTATAAGCCCTGCTTATCAAACCTCCTCCATTTCTAAATGCCGGCAATGCGAAAGGTATTGCCGGTAATCTTATCGACTTATTACACTATTGGACATCAATAAAACACTAATTATAATGATTATGCTAACACACGTGGGCGAAACCGCAAGCAACAGCTAGTTTTTAAATAAAATTCAAGTTTACGCAGCGTACCTACCTACGCAAAATAAGTAACTTCTCTAATTGATTTTTACCAACTTGTGTCCGAAAGACCCAAATATCATAACGAACCCTATTTTTTTTCATTTTTTTAAATTTTTTTTTTATGTTTTAAAAGTGGCAAACAAGCATACAGTTCACATTGATGTTAAGTGATGACTGCAGCCTATAGACACCCACACAATGACCAGAGGTAAAAATGCAGATGCGTTACCACTCCTGAGGCCTAAGGTGTTATGCCCCTGTGCCGGAAATTACAGGGCCGTACATTACCACCTGACCGGAACACGATAGTGCTGAACACTACCATTTAGCGGCAAGTATATTAGGTAATGCGGTGGTGCCTACGCCCGCGAGCTCCGTCACTGGAGCTCTACCACCAGTAAAAATAAAATAAAGCCTATGTTACTCGTGGATAAAGTAGCTTTCGAATGGTGAAAGAATTTTTAAAATCGCCTATTGAGCCTATTCAATACATCCAAACAAACAAAGTTTTCCTCATTATAATATTAGTGTAGATTACTATAGATGCAAAGTCTCAATTGTCTCATCATCGTTCATCATCATGTCAGTCGAAAGATATTTACTGCTGATTTTTTTTTTTAATGTAATTGAAGTGGCAAACAAGCATGCAGTTCACATTGATGTTAAGTGATGACTGCAGCCTATTGACACCCACACAAAGACCAAGGTCAAAATGCAAATGCGTTACCACTCCTGAGGCCTAAGGTGTTATGCCTCTGTGCCGGAAATTACAGGGCCGTACATTACCACCTGACCGGAACACGATAGTGCTGAACACTACCATTTAGCGGCAAGTAAATCAGGTAATGCGGTGGTGCCTACGCCCGCGAGCTCCGTCACTGGAGCTCTACCACCAGGAAAATTGAAGTTGAAAAAGATTTCCAAGACTCAAATCTAAATTGTTTCGAAAATGCAATTCGAAACTAAGCTGCCGCAGTCGGTCAACGCCGCCCCGTCTTGACCCAACCGGTTTAAAATAGCTATACGCGTTGGAACCGAATCAAAATACAAAAAAAAAATAAACGCAGCCGCTTAATAGGTATTCTTGCGCAAGTTTGTTTTTCTCGTAGCAGATGATTATTACTTAATAATGACCTCATTGTTGGGAAAAACAACACGTTTTATACTGTTTTAATACGTATCTAATGGGTATACCTACTTAAATTAGATTAACTATGTTCAAAATCAAAATGTTGTTCAGATGTAAGATAAAGTAATAAAAGTTAAAAGTCACTTACTCAAATCTCAGATACTTTAAGTGCTAGGTGTTTTTCGTCATCTCGCACGACGAAAACTCCCACGATCAAGCGACTTGGCACTTTTCATCAACTCATGGTCGGGAGAGTTGACGACAGAAATATTATTTATATTCAAAAAATGCCAAGTCGCCCCAGCGTGCGAATTTTTGTCGTGCGAGAAGACGAATACTTCAGTGCAGTACTGTTGAACCGCAGTAGGCCGATATCGGCCAACTGCAGTTCAACAGTAAGGCAAATTTCTATGTACCCGTTTCACCCAGTTTAGCAGCATTTTAAAAACATAAAAACACAAACACTACTACAACAAATAGCACAAGTATTGGAAAATAACACTCACCATCTACTCATTACGTCGACAAGTCACTTCAATTCAATATACTGAAACACTTTTATTACTAATGCAATGCAATCACATAGCGTAAAGGTAAGAAATTATAATATTAAAAAAGTTTTTAGGTTAATAAAAAGGTGATTGTGAACATAATTATTTTACCTTAGGTAGATATTTTTTCCTTCGGGAAACTGAAAAATGATCATTTTTTGTCACGACATGTTGACATACAGCCACACACTGCACAATAAAGCACCATCTTAATGTTAATAAATAAAATATTCGATTACAAATTAATCAAAACTAGGCCCCTCGCAACCTCGCTGTAGAGTACCTACCGTCGCCCATAAGAGGGGAAGAGATTGGGTGAAGCGCGGCAAATGGGCGGGACGTCGAAGTGTCCATTCTATACGTAGTG
The DNA here is from genome assembly GCA_036365455.1 of Macrosoma leucophasiata. Taxonomy (NCBI): domain Eukaryota; kingdom Metazoa; phylum Arthropoda; class Insecta; order Lepidoptera; family Hedylidae; genus Macrosoma; species Macrosoma leucophasiata. The sequence goes on along the minus strand of JAWQUS010000022.1, from coordinate 3,614,213 downwards.
TTATTACATATTCTCTGCCCTTAGAGCAACACCGGAGGGGAGTAGCCATATGCAGGCTTTCCCCTCTGTCAAAGTACAAGCCCAAATGGGCCTATACCTGTCGCCTAGATGTTTAAATGTGTGCGTAAAATTGTTTCTGTATTTTGTTAAAGTCAAGGTGTGAGTTTCGTAGTAATAGACAATTTTTGTAGTGTGCGTGTGTGTCCCACGCATTTCCCCCCGCAAAAAATTACAGACTGTTTTGCATCGTAATATAGGTCTCGCCACGTAAAAAGAACGCTGGAAGAAAGTAGAAGGGATGTGTTCGCGCATCGGTACACTCGCGCACGAAAGTACTAGCCCTATTGGTTTATTTTTGATCTAGTTTTCGCTTGCGGTTTCGTGTATTGGTAGGCAGATTGAAAACGCCGCACCTCATACTACCAAATAGATCGATAAATCGTCTACTGCGCAGCTTGACCGCCAGCGTTCTTTTTACCTGGCGCGACCTATACACGCTATGGCTACTCCCCTCCGGTCCGCCGCGACCGGTGGCCCGCGTTGCTCTATGATTCCAATAGTAGCCGATAGGTACCAATTAGGCGTCAACATAACACTACCTGCCATTGTGTAGCCAAGCAAATAAGGCGAAATACTTGGAAAACCTTCAATTATTTGCATTAGCATACAATGTTTTACATTACCATTAACATGTGTCCGATATGGTGTATGGCCCTATGACGTCATCGTAGTTTACCTGCCGTCGTGTTATGGGTACCTCTATAATTCGTTACTTTTTTGTGAAAAGAAGGTGGCAAACAAGCATGCAGTTCACATTGATGTTAAGTGATAACTGTAGGCTATAGACATCTACGCAAAGACCAAGGTCAAAATGCAGATGCGTTACCACTCCTGAGGCCTAAGGTGTTATGCTCTTGAGCTGGAAATATCAGGGCCCTACATTACCACCTGACCGGAACACGATAGTGCTGAACACTACCATTTGATCGAGAAATTGTTGTCTCAAACCCTCATGTTTTTTTTTAAACATTTTCCAGGTAGCTTCAATTTTTTTCCGACACCCATCATTTATTATTAGGTATATACCAATCGAATAACACAGACAGGCCCTTGGCCGGTTTTTTTAAATATGGAAGTTGTGAGTTATTTAAATTTGTTTGGTGATTTATGGTATTTTTCAAGGTAAGGGCAGTGATTATATTAGTGCTTCCTTTTAAGGGCTACCTATGATACAATACTAGGTTAACTCTAACATTACTGTTTGATTTTTACCGGTCGTAGAGCTCCAGTGACGGAGCTCGCGGGCGTAGGCACCACCGCATTACCTAATATTCTTGCCGCTAAATGGTAGTGTTCAGCACTACCGTGTTCCGGTCAGGTGGTAATGTACGGCCCTGATATATCTGGCACAGAGGCATAACACCTTAGGCCTCAGGTGTGGTAACGCATCTGCATTTTGACCTTGGTCTTTGTGTGGGTGTCTATAGGCTACAGTCATCACTTAACATCAATGTGAACTGCATGCTTGTTTGCCATTTCCATAACATAAAAAAAATACCATCGCAACTCGGCTATTTACGGTTAGCAGTTAAAGTAATGACGTCATTTAACTGCCTCAGTATCCTAGTGGTAGCAGGCCACTACTACTACGCTGGGGTCCTGGGTTCGATACCCAGGTCGGGTGATATCAGAGATAACAGTGTAAAACTCTTTATCGCTGGTTCTTTTGAGATATTTCCATTTTCTGGAAGTTTCCCAGTACCTCTGAGTTTGGTAATGTGCCCGGAGATGTCAACAGGCTCGCCACCTATTACATGGGACAAAATTTTCAAATGATACCTACAACTCATTTTTTGCTTAACCGGTAGTAATCCGGCACTTAACAAATTTGTTAAAGTTTAAGTAGGATGATGCAACCTGGTCTTAAAAGGCTATTACACGACACGGTATTCAGGGTCCGGCATAAAGGGTGGGCGCGGCCTCGCGCCAGGCTGCCGCTTATTACACTATCCGGTCGACAGCGCCCTAATTCAATCACAGTACAAATACACGGGGCGCTCCGGTCGCCCTAAGTAAGTTAAGTAAAGTAAGTAAATATTCTTTATTGTACACCAGTAATGTTCAATAAAAACAAAAATAGAAAAAACAAAGTGAAAGTACAATCAGGCGGTCTTATCGCTAAAAGCGATCTCTTCCAGACAACCTGTCGGTGGAAAGAGAAATGTTAAATTACAGAGGCAGGGTGTACATCAAATTAAGGACAAAAATTGTAAATAAATAAATAAATAGAACATTTCATAAATATATAAACCTAATTAAAACACATAACTTAATAATATTGCAATAGGAATGATGATGTTAAGTTAAAGAAGCAAAGTAATAGTCAGAGAGTCGTTTTTTAAACGACTCAAGAGTCTGTGCTTGCGTTATGTTTAAGGGCAAGGTATTCCATAGTCGTACAGCAGTTACTGTAAAAGAATTTGCAACGAAGGAATAAGAGTGACGAGATATTTGAATAAGCGGATTTTCTGAGGATCGTAGATAGAGAGGATTTGATTGGCAAAGGTAACTGAAATGATTTTTAAGATAGTCAGTAGATTGTGGAACGAATAGAAGACAGTAAAGAAGAGAGAGAATATGAGTATGTGAGTATATGAGTACCTAATTAGGGCCCTAACTCCTTAAATGTTATTGCACTACCCTGACCCATGCTATCGTACCCTGAATACCGTGTAATAAGTAATTTATAAAACATTAAAGTTACATTAGGGATTGTGACGTTAGCTTAAATTATAAAGATCATGACAAAAATTGTATCATTACTATTATGTATTTATACAAAAAATCCAAATTGACATTAAAGTCAAAGTCAAAGTCATTATCCATTATAATAAAGCCGCTGACCCACCGCAGCGCACGGAGAGAATATGCAATACGCACGTAGGTCAAGCTTCGTCTTGCAAGAAAATGACATGCTATGCATGAATTGACAGACGTGGCTTGGTCGGATAAGCGCGCGTATAGCTTAACGCCGGCGACGCTACACACGCTGTACATGCTGTACACGGAAGCGGGGCCGGTTTGTGGGTGAGACAGGCGGTTTAAGTTTATATTTACGAGCAACTCGAAATGCGTGACAAAATTATGATTTAAAACGATGCATAGTCGTGATATTTGACTGTTGTGTTTATATTCGTGTATAGCGTGTGCTGCAGCGGAAATGCTGAGTAATCTTGTCAAATAAATGAACTCAAGCGTCGCGTGCCCGTGCACAGCGTGCGCTGCGGTGGATCCGCGGCTTTATGTACTTATACAAAAAATTTAAATTGACATATCCACTATAATAAGTGTAATTTTAGAAATGTTATATCTCTAGAAATACACCAATTAGAGTTGATTTGGCATATTGCTTTTTAGGTTCCGTATCTAAAACAGCTTTTTTTTGGGACGGACTTCTGTAGGCGGCTTGAGAAGGCGCTCCAGCCTCAAAGTTCAGCAACCGTTATGGAAATATGTGGTAGTAGCACAACATGCTACTCATTTGTGTTCATATTTCGGGCTGCTTCATCTCGAAGGGATGTTTAACTTCTCGCGCTCAAAGAAAAAACTATTGTCGAACTATTTGTACCAAGACTCAGTATTTTTAACCGTTTAACCGACTTAAAAAAAGTGGAGGTTCTCATTTCGTTCAAACTTTTTTTTGTTTCTATTGAAATAGAAATAGAAAATGTTTTTGTTACAAATAGATCTTTACAGATACTTTCAAAACGTCAACAAATCATAAAATACGTAGAGTGAATAACCATTCCATACAGTAAAAGCAAAAACATATATTAATAGTAAATTAGAATTTAAACTACTTAGTTTAACATAATAATCACAAAATTTTTCAATTCCTTCAATGATGATAAATGAAGAAGAAGAAAAACTAATTCGTACATATCTATTTTTTTTTCTGTTATAAAAGTGGCAAACAAGCGTGCAGTTCACATTGATGTTAAGTGATGACTGCAGCCTATAGACACCCACACAATGACCAGAGGTCAAAATGCAAATGCGCTGCCACTCCTGAGGCATTAGGTGTTATGCCTCTGTGCCGGAAATTACAGAGCCGTATATTACCACCTGACCGGAACACGATAGTGCTGAACACTACCGTTTAACGGCAAGTATATTAGGTAATGCGGTGGTGCCTACGCCCGCGAGCTCCGTCACTGGAGCTCTACCACCAGTAAACTATTAAGCCTTTATCGATTTTTTTTGGTGTGGTGGCGGGTTTTTTAGTTGTGTAGGCCCATAGGCAACTGCCTACGTTGCCTATGCTTAAATACGGTACTGACTGTATATACTACTACTGCTGCTTTTTAAAACTTAAACCAGACCAAATTTTAAACCAGAGATAAAGGACTTTACACCATTATCTCTGATAACCCCCTACCCGGGAATCGAATCCAGAACCTCAGCGTAGTAGTAGTGGCCTGCTACCACTAGGCTACCGAGGCAGTTTACCACCGAATACCGTGTCGTGTAATAAGGCCTATAATCATTATGTCGGCGAATTGTTCGTAGATGATTTTTTTTTTTTTTTGTAATGGCGTCTCTATTACGCCTATTGCCAGTGTCAAGTAAGATGATATTTCGTGTTCGTAAGAAGCAGCGTAAAAGTCCGTCAGTCAGAGTCGTCACTAATTCGAGTGAAACGATGGCTACTTTACCAGAACATTTACAATTAATTTTTGGCGGCAACCTGAAAGGTCGTGTTGTTGCACTGTTATTCTTTTTCACTACACACGGGCACTGAAATAAATCTATATCAAATAAAATGCCACCAACGTTATTTAATATAACTCAAAAATACACCAAGGAAATGAAATAAAATAAGAGCACCACACGCCTCTTTCAAGGTTCCCGCCAAAACCCCTTCGTCAGAGATTACATATGTATGTAATCTCTGACGAAGGGGTGGTTAGGGTGCATTGTTTGACGTAGATTTGCATTTTGGAGAAACCTCAGTGGTTTTAAGTAATTGCAAATCGGAGGTGGGAGATGTACTCGCCGTTAATATTGATGCCGAGTCCTTTCCAGTTCAGAAGCTTGAAGACGTCTTCCAATGCAGCGGTGAACAGTTTCGGATATATAACATCTGCCCTGTCTCACACCTCGCTGCAGTTGGATAGGTTTCGAGTTCTGATCCTGAAGCCGGACCGACATAGTGGCGTTTTCATACAAGCACCTCGATGTATCGGTAGTCAACTTGGCACCTCTGGAGTGACTGTAGCACTGCCCAAATCTCGACCGAATCGAAGTCTTTCTCATAGTCCACGAACGCTAGACATAGGGGCTGGTTATACTCTTCTGTCTTCTGTATAACCTGCCGCAGCGTGTGAATGTGATCTATGGTGCTAAAACCTTTACTTCAACCGGCTTGTTCGGGTGGCTGGAAGTCGTCGAGTCTGCGAGATAGTCGGTTCGTAACCACTCTCGAAAACAGCTTATTATACATTTTTTTTATATATTATATTATATGTAATTTTTTTTTGTTAAATCAATAAAAAAAAGATATATTTCGTAGCCCTGTGGCATTATCACGCTAGCTTATTACGGTATTTAAGAATAATGTAAGTAATTGTGTTCTTTTATTTTATATGAGTGAATTTGTAACAGTTATGACGACAGAGATAAGGGATTTAAACAATATAATATACAGTGTGCCCGGTCATGGTCTCTCGATATTAATTCTTGTGTAATAGGTCACTGTAATACAAACAAATATTGGATGGATGGAGCTCTCCAGTGACGGAGCTCGCGGGCGTAGGCACCACCGCATTACCTAATGTACTTGCCGCTAATGGAAGTGTTTTTTTTTTAATGTAATGAAAGTGGCAAACAAGTATGCAATTCACATTGATGTTAAGCGATGACTGCAGCCTATAGACACCCACACAAAGACCAAGGTCAAAGTGCAGATGCGTTACCACTCCTGAGGCCTAAGGTGTTACGCTTCTGTGCCGGAAATTACAGGGCCGTACATTACCACCTGACCGGAATACGATAGTGCTGAACACTACCATTTAGCGGCAAGTATATTAAGTAATGCGGTGGTGCCTACGTCCGCGAGCTCCGTCACTGTTGCTCAACCACCAGTAAAAAGTGTTCAGCACTATCGTGTTCCGGTCAGGTGCAAAGTATGGCCCTGTACTTTTCGGCACAGAGACATAACACCTTCGGCCTAAGGAGTGGTAACGCATCCGCATTTTGACCTTGGTCTTTGTGACCAATTTTGACCTTGGTCTGGTGTCTATAGGCTGCAGTCATCACTTAACATAAATGTGAACTGCCTGCTGGTTTGCCACTTTCATACTACGAAGAACAATAAAAATAAAACAAAAATGTAATGTATGGAAATAATACATTTGGATAAAAACTAACTTTGGGTGGTCAAAACTTCAGTTAGAACGTCTTAAAGTATTATTTTGAGTAACGCAAATGATTGCTTTTCTAATTAGGAACAAATAAACGTAATATTAACCAAGGATTCTTATTTATTAAAAATTATTATCTACAACTGTTACAGAAAAAGATCAATTAACAAAGGACTCTATTTTCATAACAGAGTTTAGATACATTTCGTGTAAATGGTGGGTCACAGTCTGGCATTATCATTTTCTTTTGATGAGTTGACTCCACCTCAAGACCTCAACCATAGAGCAACGCCCACCGGTCGCGGTGGACCGGAGGGGAGTAGCCATGGCGTTTATTATCGATGCAAAACAGTCTGTCATTTTTTGGGGGGGGAAACGCGTGTGACACTCACTCACACTACAAAAATCGTCTATCTCTACGAAACTCACTCCTTGACTTGAACAAAATCAAGAACAATTTCACGCATACATTTAAATATCTGGGCGACAGGTATAGGACCATTTGGTCTTGAACTTTGACAGAGGGGAAAGCTTGCATATGGCAACTCTCCTCCGGTCTGACGCGACCGGTGGCCCGTGTTGCTCTATGACCTCAACAAATGAAAATTCGTGTTTGAGTGACGGACAGATAGCGCATTGCCGAAACTAGTTGGAACTGACACAAAAAAACACTCTTTCATCAAACGAAACATGTGGCATGTCCAAACAGGTCTTTGAAAATAACATTAAGGTTTCCAGAACCATTTTTTCAGAACCATTTTTTCTCAAAGTGATGAAATGAATTCTACCATAAGTTACCCGTCTTCCTCTAACTTAAAAAATAAGAGAACTAAACATATTATTAAGAACATTAGTTCATAATAAAAACAGATGAGTCATTTTGCTTTATTTACAAAGAACAATAAAATGTAAGAGACACATTAAAATGAAATAAGGAAAAACACGTCAGAAATCGTGTTACTTATAAACTACGATAAGTTTAAGCGGATCACGTTTAGTTTAAAAGGCTATTATACGACATGGTATTCAGGGTCCTATAGAAAGGGTGGGCGTGGCCTCGCGCCGGGTTGCCGCTTATTGCACTATATGGTCGACAGGGCCCTAACTCAGTCACAGTACAAATATGAACAGTATGGAAACTACGTACAAAACGTTAAAACGGCAGAATCAAACAAACATGAAACAAATGAGGGCAAGCGAGGGGAAGGCAACGAGGGCGAGGACAAGCGGTTCACGTGGTGCTGCAGCTCCGAGTCACTCGCTACTCGAGCGTCGATGCGCATAAATTTGTGTGAGTGTGCCGTTTTGAACGTTTTGTATGTAGTTTCCATACTGTTCATATTTGCATTGTGGGTAGAGTTAGGGCGTTAGACTGACCGGGCCGCTCCCGTCGCCCTAATTAGGGCCCTCAATCCCTTAATATTATTACACTACCCTGACCCTTGCTATCGTACCCTGAATACCGTGCCGTGTAATAAGTCCATTAGTTGTTATAAATTCTACTGGTGCCTCCAATAGCAGAGGCCACAGAGGAGAGGCGGAGGCATTATGCGCATCTTTTTAAAATTAGATATCTGCCTCTCAACTCCAAAGTACTGATGTAACAACACATGGTGGCTGTCGTCAAGAAAAAAAATATTATAGGAGTGTTGTAAGGTATGATATTCTTGTACGTACTCTTTTGTGTTCTAGAATATAATAATCTTTGTATACGGTTCATATTTGGTTTGCGTAAATATGACCATGTTTCTGAATGTCGTAAACAGCTCAATTGGCTACCAATTCATCTTCGCAGGAATACGCATATTCTTTCACTACTCTACTGCGTGCTATTTTACCCGCATTATCCCCAATACCTAAGAGACCGTTTCCAATATCTTTGTCAATCTAATTCCCTCTTTCTACGCTCTTCCAACAACCTTCGCCTTGCAATGCCTTCTCACTCTTCTTCTTTCTATGCCAAATCTTTCACTGTCGAAGCTGTTAATCCTTGGAACTCCCTACCTCTACATATCCGCCAAACTCAAACCTTGACGTCTTTTAAAAAGCGTCTAAAGGACCATTACCTAACCTTGGATCCATAAATAGTCATCCGATATCTTTTCTTTATTCCTCAATTTGATATAGGTATGTATTTATGTATGTATATATATGTTTATCTTTGTATATTATTATGTATGTATGTATTGTATTTAGTATATGTAAGTACATATGTTTTAAATTATTGTATATGTGTAAGTATATATTTTAAATCTATTTATTAATAAAATTTTTGAATATTATTAGTTACTATTATAATGCCGTAGTTGTAAGAAATTGTTATATGTACTTTATTTTTAACTTTGTTCAGTATGCATGGTATACACCCCTTCTTCTGTATTGTTCGTATCTCTTTCATACTAGGTTGTCTGGAAGAGATCGCTTTAAGCGATAAGACCGCCTATTGTGCTCTTATTTTATGAACTATTGATTTTTGTATTTTTCTTGTTATAATCTGTACAATAAAGAGTATATTATAATAATAATAATATATTCCTGCATTATTTTGTCTATTTCCTTCAGTCACATCTATGACTGAACTCAGCAGGATGCCCATATGACATTCTTCACCTGCTTCGCTTGCAAAAAAAACTCATATTTTACTTATATTTATAATGGTGGTAGAGCTCCAGTGACGGAGCTCGCGGGCGTAGGCACCATCGCATTACCTAATATACTTGCCGCTAAATGGTAGTGTTCAGCACTATCGTGTTCCGGTCAGGTGGTGATGTACGGCCCTGCAATATCCGGTACAGAGGCATAACACCTTAGGCATCAGGAGTGGTAACGCATCCGCATTATGACCTTGGTCTTTCTGTGGGTGTCTATAGGCTGCAGTCATTACTTAACATCAATGTGAACTGCATGCTTGCTTGCCACTTCCATAACATAAAAAAAAATTGAACTCTTTATTTACGGGAGAGGCAGAGAGTGTGGAGCGCCAGATATCCCGATCCCGACACACCTCACGTGCTTCATCGGTTCAGCATCAGTGGAAGACATTTTTTTTACTAGTGGGCGGTGGGGTCCTCATGTCCCGACACCGCAAAACCAACTTTCAAACCACTTCTTGTTCGCAGGTATTGAGCAGATACCCCTAAAATCGAAGAACGGTTCAGTGCCTGAGTCCAAACGTCTGCCCTCCGTCAAGTCTGCCCCACATCTGAACAACAATCAGCGCGTTTTGGGTGAAGTAGCCCAAATTGATGGCAAGACCAGCGATGGTGTGGATTTGCGGCCAGTTGTGGAGTAAGCATCTACTAACTTATTGGCTTAATCAGAATTTATAAAAGGGGGAGGGGGTGAAGGAATAGAATTTTTATTTGAGGGTATGACCCAACTTAGGTGGGCTTTATCAAGGGTGAGATTCACAAAGCTCACACCTTACTTCAGCTGAAAGATGTCCACGGTTGGGCAAAGTCTTTCCCAAAGACGCTTACAACAGTGTTGTGTTTTGCGTCATTAAGGGAGAAATTTATTTTTTAAGTAATGGAAGTGGCAAACAAGCATGCAGTTCACATTGATGTTAAGTGATGACTACAGCCTATAGACACCCACACAAAGACCAAGGTCAAAATGTAAATGCATTACCACTCCTGAGGCCTAAGGTGTTACTTATTTATTTAAACTTTCTTGCACAAATTAGTACATGTGGCGGACTTAATGCTAAAAAGCATTCTCTACCAGTCAACCTTTGGGTAGTGGTGAGAATTTTACTGAGGTGCAGTGAGAAAAGAAGAAAAACAAAGAGAAAAAAAAACCAACATCAAAATTTCAAATAAATTCATACAAGTATTTATTATATAAGTTATAATTAAACTTACATACGAGAATAGCAAAAATAAATAAATACATACATACAAATACATACTTAAATAAAAAATATATATATATAAAATATATAAACATAAACCTTAAATAATACATAAATTATATAGAATAAAACATGAATAAATAAAAATATGAATAAAACAAATGAAAGAATGTCTCAAGGCAAACTCAAGAAAAAATGTTCAAGAAATGTTCTCGGAGCTTCCGTTTGAAGCTAAACTTACTGGAGGACTTTCTTATGTCAGCGGGGAGAGCGTTCCAGAGCTTTATTGCAGAAACAGTGAAAGAATTGGACATAAAACCAGTTCGATGGGAAGGCATTTCAAGTAGGAGATTTTCAGAAGAACGAAGATTGATGTTGTGAGAATCGCCCAGAACGTGAAAGTTTAATTTAATTTAGTGTTATGCCTCTGTGCAGGAAATTACAAGGCCATACATAACCACCTGAACGGTAATGTATGGCCAACAGAACGGAACACGATAGTGCTGAACACTACCATTTAGCGGTAAGTATATAAGGTAATGCGGTGCGGTCACTGGAGCTCTACCACCAGTAAGTTTCTTATACTAGAAGAGAATTCTTCCACTGAAGCTGAACCGATGAAGCAGTTTACTGGTGGTAGAGCTCCAGTGACGGAGCTTGCGGGCGTAAGCACCACCGCATTACCTAATATACTTGCCGCTAAATGGTAGAACCACCGTTAGTGGTAGAACCACCAGCGATACGCCATAATCGTCACTCTTGGCAGGTGGATTGGCGATTGCAGTGGTAGTAGTTTTATCTCGGGACGCTGCTGGTCATCCTTCGTTATTTTGTATTTAATGAATAATGGCAACCGATTATACGTCCCACTGCTGGGCACGAGTCTCTCCCCTTTTTAGGGGGAGCCCTGGAGCTTACTCTACCACGCTGCTCCAATACGGATTGGTGGAGATACGGGTTAGTGGCCAAACCGCCCATAAGGCCTCCGACAAGGTTTAACGACTGCTATCTAGCAATAGCAACCGGGACCGACGGCTTAATGTGCCCTCCGAAGCACGGAAACGTGCATTTTAATTTGCCACTAACGGTCACCCATCGCACACCCGACCGTGCCCGTAATGCTTAACCGAGTAGATAACCGCTTACGATCTACACCAGCCGCAGGGCCATGCGCGCTTCTAATATTTTATATTTACTTCCGCCCTCTTGGAATGGTTTGACTGCCATTGTTCGGTTGACTGATTGCCCTAGCAGAAGCATAATCTCTCTAATGACGCTGCTTTGAACGTCTTTGTGGGAAGGTTTTCTCCAGCTGTGGACGTGTTTCGACTGCTATGATGATGATGTACTTTAAATAGTTCTAATTAGTTTTCCTTGTTTCAGCATCGAACATGGATCCAAATCACCCTTCAAACGACAAAGCAAGGTATTACACAGTTATTCCTATATCTGGTTTGGATTTTTTATAATATGTGATTGAAAAAAAATATATATATATTTACGTATATTAATAAATAAGCCAAATATCCAAGAATTGCCGAATATTCGTTGCATCTCTTATAATAATTATTTTGTTATACAAAAGTCTATCCGATTTATAATTACTTCTTTCTTCGTCTAGATGGCGCAAGCGGGCCATTATGTCAAGATGACCCTGCTCCTGGCCTGCTGGATATTCTTCACGCTGGTCTTCTTAATGTACAACGAAAGGGAGGAGGTGATGAGGAACTCCTCTGTCAACCCTGGAGAGATAAAGAGTAAGTTTCATTGGAATGGAGTGAAAATGATCCATCTATAGGGGGATTCAGGCGTGAAGTTACAAAAGCTTTTTGTTTAAAATAATCATTTTTCACAATAAGTCCATTATTGAAAAAAAAAATGAATATTTTTCCAAGAATTATCGTTTATAAAACAGGATCAATTTTTCAAGAATAGTCCAGATTTGGGAAAAAATTGGCATTGAAACTGGCACTCTGCCATTTTCTGGCAGGTTTCCAGTGGATCCCTTGAAGTTTGGTGACGTGCCCGAAGATGTCAATATAATAGGCTCCCCACCTGTTACGTGGGCCATTAACGTAACCGGCGAATCGAGGGTGTTGTTATGTATACCTTGACTACTTGAATGCATGAACTATTTACTTCTGTCCATCTCTTGAGGGATTTGAAAATAAAACATTTTTTTGCAAATATTGCCAATATTTAAAAAAGTACGCTTCAGCCATAGTTTAGAAAATAATGGATACATTTTTCAAAATTAGTGAAAAATCTCCTTAGAATTTCAAAATTAGTTTAAACTTGGGAATAAGTCTTATTTATTTATCTAAACACTCCAATAATTACCAGGTTATATTATCAATGTATCTGACCCAACGCTACGAGTGACAGTCCGACTGTCGGGACCGTTTGTGAACGAACAAGCGGAGAAGAAACTGAACTCCAGTGATATGGAGAATGTCAATATGATGGAAGTGTGGCTCGAACAGTTGGCCATGCAGAAAAATGAAGAAGCTGTCAATAATGTGGATGTAGTTGAGGTAAATTAAAATAAATACTGAGGCCTTATTTTACCACTTGCTGATAAAGTCCCTAATTTGGAACTTATCTACAATATAAACTATAACTTTCGGGGTCATAGGTTAGACATATCTGTCAGATAAAGTGTTGAAAAAATTAAGAGTCTGTAAAAGACATGATCTGAAGGATACCAAAAGATTTGGATCGAAGTTTTAAGTGCAGTCTGTCAATCGAATAATAGCGGTCAAACCATTCTAATAAGGTAGTAAATGCAATAACGCAGGATGAGCAGCAGCGTCCCGGGATGAATCAATCGCCACAGCGATTAATCAGCATGCGAAGCGTGGCGATTATGGCATACTCTTCCCTTGTGACGCACAACACTGTTGTGGGCATCGTCTTTTGCTGGACAAAGCCTTCCCCGAACATGCGCACAAGGTGGCAAACAAGCATGCAGTTCCCATGGATGTCAAGTGATGACAGCAGCTTAAAGACATCTACACAAAAACCAGAGGTCAAAATGCAGATTGTTGTCACCCCTGAGACCTAAGTTGTCATGTCTCTGTGATAGTCATTAGGGTGCATGCATTTCCATCTAACTGGAACACAGTAGTGCTGAACACTACCAATTGGCGTTACAAATTAGTAACTCTACCACCAGTAAGACAAATCATATAATTTAACTTTCAGGCATCACAACCCTGGTCTATAATACTCCTGGATGACGAAGACCTGGACTTCAGTGAAGGCGAGCCTCGCTCTTCACTACTATCCCTGAACCCAGCAAATAGAACCAACTCCACAATATACGCTCTACGTATGAAGACCACATCAAACCACACCGCACCATTCACATTGAGCTACACTCTGAATCCTTTGGAATTGCGAAGTGGAGTCATTTACGCAGCAGTGCTTTTGTGTGGATTGTATGTGCTGATTATATTTGAGGTGAGGTTGAGTTTAAATATTAATTAATAATCGCTAGGGGATCGTCTGTTAATGATAAATATTAATAAATAGGCTTTCATCCCCCCTCCTCCTCTTTGGTGATACGTGGCCAAGTTTTAGATTAATCTCCAATTTTAATTTATTTGCTTGTTACATGGTTACATTAAAATTTCTCTTAAAATTAAATTTTATGAGCTAAAGACATGTAATACGCCGTAAGGGCACCTCACCCCAAACTAAGGTCAAGTCTGTTTTTTTGGAATAAAGTAGGTAGGTATGTATTTTTTTAATTAATCGGAAAATTAGACATCGCGATAAAAGTTGCCACCGATAAACCGCCCATAAGGCCTCCGACAAGGTTTAACGACTGCTATCTATCGATAGCAACCGGGACCGGCTTAACGTGCCCTCCGAAGCATGGAAACGCGCATTTTACGCACTAGCCACTACGCGCCACTAGCGGTCACCCATCACACACCTGACCGCGCCCGTAATGCTTAACCGAGTAGATCGCTTACGATCTACACCAGCCGCTGGGTCATGCGCGCTTCCATTCTATTGCATACTGTAGTTCTATTGTAAGAGACATACCTATTTATTTGTCTGCGTGCAACCTCACTATGTATAATTGCTTTACATACAAATATAATTATTAATTCTACATCTAATTATAAATAAATTATATACTGAGACACGTGAAAGATGAGAACATTAAATGAAACTATGCTTAGTTTGTTTAGTTATAAACAAATATGGTAGCGAAGTAGTTGGTAATTTAAACTTTAATGCACCGAGATGAGGTTGTTAATAGAGAAGATTTGAAATCACGTTTCCCGTCCCTTATCTTGTAATGTTTTATGATCAACGTAATTATGCCAATTAAAGCAATGAATGAGTGTGCATATATAAGAGATTCATGAAAATTTAGAAGATTAATTATTTTCATTGATTTTTTTAATAGAAAAACGTAACTTTACTGGTGGTAGAGTTCCAGGAGCTCAAGGGCGTAGGCACCACCGCATTACCTAATTCATCTGCCGCTAAATGAAAGTGTTCATTATCGTGTTCCGGTTAGATGGTGATGTATCACCCCGTCATAACTATCACAGAAACAATAATCTAGGGGTGGCAACGCATCTGCATTTTGACCTAGATCAGAGAATATGTAATAATACTACGTATAGAATGGACACTTCGACGCCCAACCTCCTCCCCTCTTATGGGCGAAGTTTGGTATTCTCTACGTGCTACGCACAAAGGTGCACGTGTAAATACACGTCACTGATTGATGTCTGTGTAATAGAGACCAAATTAAAGGACTTATTACACGGCACGGTATTCAGGGTACGATAGCAAGGGTCAGGGTAGTGTAATAACATTTAGGGAGTTAGGGTCCTAATTAGGGCGACCGGAGCGGTGCGTGTACTGTGATTGAGTTAGGGCGCCGTCGACCGGATAGTGTAATAAGCGGCAACCCGGCGCGAGGCCACGCCCACCCTTTCTGCCGGACCCTGAATACCGTGTCGTGTAATAGCTTTTTAAGCGTTTATATGGAATTTTGGCGGATTGTTCACGGTGTGCCTAAATATAGGCTGCAATTCATCACTTAACATCAATATGAACTGCATGTTTGTTTGCTACCCTCATAACATTTTTTTTAAACTGTGTCCTAATCATAGTCAGAGAATATGTAATAATATTACGTATAGAATGGACAACTGCCTCAGTAGCGTAGTGGTAGCAGGCGACTACTATTACGCTGGAGGTCCTGGGATTGATTCCCGGATCGGGGACTATCAGAGATAACGTTTTAAAATCTTTTATCTCTGCTTCTATTGGGATTTTTCCATTTTCTGGAAGTTTCCCAGTACCCCGGAGTTTGGTAATGTGCCCGAAGATGGCAACAGGTTCGCCACCTGTTACATGGGCCAAAACGTAACCGGCGAGTCGTGGGTGTTTGCATGTATGATTGAATGCATGCATTTACCTCTGCCTACCCCTTCGGGGATTACAGGCGTGATGTTACGTAGAATGGACACTTCGACGTCCCGCCCGATTTGCACACATACACAACCCCTTCCTCTCTTATGGGCGACGGTTGGTATTTTGTACGTGCTACGCACACAGGTGCACGTGTAAATACACGTCACTGATAGATAGAAACCAAATTAAGCGTTTGTATGGAATTTTGGCGGAGTGTCCGCGGTTTGTCATAATTGAATCTGATATGTTTATGATCTAATTGGTTGACCACGTTTTCTGAGAGCCATCGTCACGTGATTATAATGATATAACGTAAATGCCACTTCATTACGTAGATAAAGCACTCATTAAATTGCCATTATCGTTTTAATCTACATACATATATTAACACTCCAATCAGATGGATAAATGTTGGATGAAAATATAAATGCAGTTTTTACTGGTGGTAAAGCTCCAGTGATGGAGCTCGCGGGCGTAGGCACCATCGCATTACCTAATATACTTGCCGCTAAATGGTAGTGTTCAGCACTATCGTGTTCCGGTCATGTGGTTAAGTACGGCCCTGTAATTTCCGGCACAGAGGCGTAACACCTTAGGCCTCAGGAGTGGTAACGCATCTGCATTTTGACCTTGGTCTTTGTCTAGGTGTCTATAGGCTGCACTTATCACTTAACATCAATGTGAACTGCACGCTTTTTGCCATTTCCATTACATTAAAAAAAAGTATTAAGAAATATTGCACATGGACCGTAGGAAGGAGACGTCGGCTTATTTCGGGTCTGTAGAGCGTTATCTCTTTCGCACCTTACCTATTTGACGTTTGTCGACCATTTTAATCAAGTTTTGACCAATACCGGACCATGAGTGCTTACGGTGTGCAGCGGAGATAACGCTTTAAGAAGTTCGAAGTGGCAAACAAGCATGCAGTTTACATTGATGTTAAGTGATGACTGCAGCCTATAGACACCCACACGAAAACCAAGGTCAAGATGCAGATGCGTTACCACTCCTGAGGCCTAAGGTGTTATGCCTCTGTGCCGGAAATTACAGGGCCGTACATTACCACCTGACCGGAACACGATAGTACTGAACACTACAATTTAGCGGCAAGTATGTTAGGTAATGCGGTGGTGCCTACGCCCGCGAGCGCCGTCACTGGAGCTCTACCACCAGTCTCTTTCGTAGGCTCGACTCGCCACCTGTTACATGGGCCAAAACACAACCGGCGAATCGTGGGTGTCTGCATGTATGCTTGAATGTATACATTTACCTCTGCCTACCCCTTCGGGAATTACAGGCGTGAAGTTACGTTTATAAAGTTAGCCTAAAAAATTCCAGATCATCAACCGCACCATGGCAGCAGTTCTGATATCCACTACATCATTGGCGACCCTGGCCCTAGTGGGCGAGAGGCCGTCGCTCCCGGAGCTGGTCTCCTGGCTGGACATGGAGACGCTGCTGCTGCTGTTCAGCATGATGCTCCTGGTGGCTATAATGGCTGAAACTGGCATGTTTGACTTCCTAGCTGTCTTTACTTTTGAGGTGAGATGGTAAATCCCCTTCTTTTTTTGTCATGTAGTGGCATAATAAGCATACAGTTGACATTGATGGTAACTAATACCGTAGCCTATAAACATCTACATAAAAACCAAAGATTTCAATGTAGATGCGTTGACTACTACTGATGTCTAAGTTGTTGTGCCTCTTTGCCGGAAGTTACAGGGCTGTACCACAGTACAAATAAGAACAGTATGGAAACTACGTACAAAACGTTCGAAACTGCACACTCACACAAACATGCGCATCGACGCTCGAGTAGCGAGTGACTTAATACTGCAGCACTGCAAGAACCGCTTATTATATAATGTTTCATGATGCGCATGTTTGTGTGAGTGTGCCGTTTCGAACGTTTTGTATGTAGTTTCCATACTGTTTATATTTGTACTGTGGCTGTACATTATCACAATTATATATATATATATTATAATTGCTGTTCGTTAGTCTCGCTAAAACTCGAGAGCGGCTGGACCAATTTGGCTAAATTTGGTTTTAAACGCTTCTTGGAAGTCCAGGGAAGGTTTAAAAGATATATATACATCATGTAGATATATATATATATACATCAGAGGATATATACATCATGTATTTTATTAAGCTTATGTAATACTTTTGTTTTTAAATTTTCTCCCATAACTGTTGTGCCGCTCAGATAGCTCTCTAGACTCCCGATGGTTAACTGGAAAAGAGCGCTTTTAGCGTTAAGTTCGCCATTTGTCATCATGTATTATACTGTGGCAATAAAGTTTAAATAAATAAATAAAATAAATAAAAGGCTTATATTCTTAATATATGAAGAAATTGAAGGGGAATAGTAAAAAACACAATTTCATTTCCCCATACGAATAGTCCGTATTTATCTAACCTTAGACACATAATTTCATTCTGAGGCAATACGAAGTTTGCCGGGTCAGCTAGTATTTAATACAAGTTTCTTATTTTACTAGACGTGCTCGCGAATCCGTCCCCCTGAGAATTTATGATTGTTCAGTACCCGGACGAAGTCGTGGGCGCAGCTAGTATAAAAGCTACGCCTTATTACATAAGCTATCTGCCGGTGAAAGCCCCGTCAAAATCGGTAAAGCCGTTCCTGAGATTAGCCGGAACAAACAAACAGACTGACAGACAAAAATTGTTAAAAAAAATTGTTTTGGTATATGTACCGTGTATACATACATGTGCATTTAGTAAAAAGCGGCTATTTTTACATTACAAACAGACACTCCAATTTTATTTATTTATTTATTTATTTATTTAAGCTTTAATGCACAATGTAAGCACATAAGGCGGACTTAATGCCGTAAGGCATTCTCTACCAGTCGACCTTAGGGTAGTGAGACAAGATGATGAGAGTGCAAATAAAAAAACCTTGGAGAGAAAGTATTTAAAATAGAAAGATAACTACCTTAAATTAGATGTAATAATTATATTTATATAATATAAATAAAATACTATATTATCATGTAACAATAATAATAAATAATGTATAATAAATTTTAATAAATCTGTGCATATATAAATATATATATAATAAATAAATATAAATATATAATACCATAACTAACAATAAAATTAAAACAAAACGCAAATAAGTATGAGACGATGAAGAGCCAACATTAAGAAAATGATTGCAGAAAGTAACGACATACTTTCCGCTTAAATGATAATTTGGAGGGAGATCTACGAATGTCAAGGGGCAGCGTGTTCCAGAGTTTAATTGCATTCAAAGCAAAAGAATTTGAAATAAAACCAGAGCGGTGAGACGGTATTTGAAGCATAAGATTATTTGTATAGATATAGATAGATATACATGTTACACGCAGTAAGATAGCCATAAATGCTTGAGATTAATAATTATTATTGTCTAGAAATGTCAAGGGCATATTATCTAGTATGCCTAATGTACTTATTTAAACACCATCTATTTAATCAGTATTATCGATATTTAAACTAGAGTACCGCCTATCGATTAACCCCCTTATTCATAGACGTACATTAGATACGTTTTAGCTATAGAATGCTTTGTCTTTGTCAGTTGCATTGTCAAATTTGCAGGATAGACAAAGACAAAATAGAGATTAGCAACACTTTAGCTAAAATACGTTTATGAATAAGGGGGTTAATGTCTTTCTACATTAATTTATATAAATGCCTCAGTAGCCTAGTGGTAGCAGCCCACTGCTACTGTGGTACTGGGCTTAATTCCCGGGTCGGGGATCAGATTAGACATACCGGGGTAAAATTCGTTATCTCTTGATTCTGTTGGGATTTCTCCTTTTTCTGGAAGTTCCCCAGTAGGTACATTGACATTCGGTAATGTGTTGACATATCGAACGAAGTGCAATTCGGGAGTCACATTGAGTGTAAGACCAAGTTGGCATCCAAAAAGCTATGGGTGCTTTGCAAAGCGAGGCAGTATTTCACATCGGGGCAGCTATTACAGCTTTATAAGGCCCAAGTGCGGCCCCATCTGGAATATTGCTCTCATTTGTGGGCGGGAGCCCCCAAATGCCAACTTGGTCCACTTGACTGCCTACAAAGACGCGCCATTCGTATTGTTAACGACCCAGGACTTACTGACAGGCTCGAACATCTGAGCCTGCGCCGAGACATTGGAAGTCTTTGCGTTTTATACCGTCTCTACAATGGCGAGTGCTCTCTTGAACTGTTCGACATGGTGCCACCGTCTCTTTTCCTACACCGTACTACCCGCCGAAGAGAGAAGTTCCACCCTCACCAACTGGACACTTGACAATGTTCAACGGTGCGGTTCTCACGTTCGTTTTTGCTCAGAACGTGTAAATTGTGGAATGAGCTTCCCTCGGAGGTGTTCCCTCGGTGCTACAATATGGGGTTCTTCAAAAATGGCGTCAAAAGAGTCCTTCAGGGCTGGCAGCGCGTTGGCGACGCCCCTGGTGTTGCAAATGTTCATAGGCGACGGTGACCACTTTCCATCAGGTGGCCCGTCTGCTTGTCTGTCAATACTTTGCCATAAAAAAAAAAGTAAAACCAGAGAATATGTAATAATACTACGTATAGAATGGACACTTCGACGTCCCGCCCGATTTCCCCGCTTCACCCAACCTTGTTCCCTCTTATGGGCGACGGTTGGTATTTTCTACGTGCTACGCACACAGGTGCACGTGTAAATACACGTCACTGATTGATGTCTGTGTAATAGAGACCAAAAAAAGCGTTTGTATGGAAATTTGGCGGAGTGTCCGCGGTGTGGTAAAAGTTAGCGCGCTAGCCTGGGAGACCCCCGAACACCGGCTTAGGGCGTTGCTGAGAGACACAAAAAAATATGCGAATAAGGTCGGTTAGGCCCGGTATCCAACAAAGGGGAGAGGAGAGGAGACAAGAAGAGATATGCTGCAAAGCTGGCAGGTTATTTCCACCAGAGCGGATAAGAGAAGTGTAGCGGAGAGATGTGATGTGAGCTGTGAGAGATAGAAACCAGTCAGGTTCAGGCGGCTAGACGTCTAGTCTACTTCTCCGTTCTGGCGCACCGCTTGCTCACTCGCCGCACAAAATTCTATAGAAAAATGAGACTTCTCTCCGCTCCGCTTGATCCATTACCACTCGAGCTTAGCAGAGAAGAGATGTGGAAATAACGCAATTGGATTGGTTAATTCAAATACATCTCCTATCGTCTCCTCTCCTCTCCGCTTTGGTGGTTATCGGGCCTTACTTACCAAGTCGACTGCTTGTTTGCGGCTTGCCTGATATAACCTATGTTTTAATGTCCACAGGTAACAAAAGGCAAGCTCTGGCCTCTGATCACAGTGCTGTGCGCGATCACTGCATTTCTGTCTACTTTCCTCGACAACGTTACCACTGTTCTGCTGATGACACCTGTCACCATCAGGTATGTTGAAGAAATAAAGAATTCCTTCATCTTTTATTAAAAAAAATAAGAAGAAAAATCTGTTCGTCATAATCATAATCATTCACTTAGCAGAGTTCCAAGTGCAGGCACTACTGAGAAGAACTCCGCTACCCAACAAACTCAGCGTTTTGCTCTTTTGTCAAAACCTTAGATTTAATACATATATTATAAAATAGAGTTGAAGTGAACGGCATATAAATATTTGCATATAAACACATACGCAAATACCCATCAACACGGCTCCCATACCACAGTATAGATACAAACAGTATGGAAATTAAGCCCATTTTATAAAATATTAACCTACACTCCACTGAAGCAATAGGGATGTCACTATATTTTAAAAATAATGGTGTTATTATTTTAGCATTTACTGACCTTTAATCAATCGTATTGGGATGTTGACTATTTTTTTTTTGATTACCCTGTAATAGTATTGGATAAATAAATACTATGTGTCTTTGAAACATATAGTCAATAAGTACTTAAAAGTTGTTAAGATATAACGATTCAAAATGTTGCGAATAGTGAAATGACTCAAAACGGCCTATATAAAATTGCAGCACGTTATGACGTCACACCGCGGTACAACAGTTTACAAATAATAATATGTAGGCTATGCACATAATCTTATGGTGTTGGTTAATCCCAGCAAAAGTTACTATGTCAGTATTCACTCATTTATTCTTGTTCTTATTTAATATTTTTACATACATAAGTAGTTATAAAACAAACATACATATACCTATAAGAAATTTAAAAATAGTGCGCCGCCGGCATCGGGAACAGGGTCTAAGCTATCGGTGGTTAGGCTCACAGAGATAAGAACCTCCTCACTATACGTGCCGTGCCGAGGAGTACCGCCTTCTGTATTAGATCCATGATCCAACCTTGATCTTATTATTATTATAGTTTTAAGTACGAAAAACAGTTTAATATTGATATAACTTGTAAATCTTTGTTTTTAACCATTACATAAAAAATATTTTATTCTTCATAAATATTTTAACAAATTATAATTCCTATTGCTACTGTGTATTCGGTCTTAAAAATAACAAAACTGAGTGCTAATTACTTGGGTGATTTTTATAGTTCTTACGACAGTACAATCTGAATAAATAGCTGCCCCGACGAACTTCGTATCGCCTTAGAGGTATATACAAATTAATTGTCCAAAAAATCGAAAAAACAAAATTGGTGAGAATCACCCTTACCATTTAGGGAAATAAAAAAAGTCTACAACCGATTCTCATACCTACCAACTATACACACAAAATTTCATACTGATCGATCTTGCCGCTGCGGAGGAATATTGTTACAAACACTATCACACGAGATTTTTTTAAATATGTTAGATATTATATCAATACATTATTCTTGCCTTTCAAAATCACCAGGAAGTTTAAAAAACGATACCTCCGGTTTTGATGATGCAGAGTTCAAACAGTCTTATACCACGCAATACGCTCGTGGCATCTTTAAAACACTCGTGGAAGCGAAAACAAATCGCAACGTGACCGCTCGTCTCGACGCGACACTCGCTACTGTAGCACTGTGAGAACCGCTTAGAGGCCTCGTAGATGCGCATGTTTGTGTGAGTGTGCCGTTTCGAACGATTTGTTCGTAGTTTCATTACTGTTTGTAACTATACTGTGCCCATACGCAAAACGCGGCCCGTTCAAGTGTGAGCCGGAAATTCATTGCGGGTTCCGTACAATTTTTTTCTATACTTTCCTAGATATTTCTGTAATCTATAGGCAAAGACTATTGTTCTCAAAATGTAGGCCCAGGAGTGTCAGATATAAAAATGTGAATGGTCAAACGAATGCTCATTTCTGTATGGAGGTTTGCCCAACTTTTAAAACTCGACCAACGTCCAACCGAACCAAATTCAACCGAACAACCATTTTCTTTTAAGTCAATAGATCTGAAATACAACATTATTTGTTACATAAAAAACATAAATTTTTAAGTGATAATACAATAATCAAGATTGATAATCAATTTATTTCATATGTTTATTAAACAACACGATGGCGTGATTTTACGAGTAATTCAGATAGCAAATGATCGGACAAAATATAAAACTAATCAGCAGACTGGAATTCCAAGGACTCTGAAATATCCGGGATAGTGTGTTCTTAGGTTTTTGCGAGCAACATACACTTAGCGTGTTTGCATATAGGTATACCGACTTGAATAAACGCATTTGCCTCTGCTTACCCTTTCGGGGAATACCGGTGTGAAGTTAAGTAAGAATTCTTACCTAACGGATATTAAAATAAAACTGTTTTTACGGCTTTATCTCGTGTTTATTAAACTACTTTTTTTTTAATGAACTTGACGTATCGGTCGATTTTTAGCTTTTGTCAGAGAATATGTAATAATACTACGTATAGAATGGACACTTCGACTTCCCGCCCGATTCCCCTCACCCAACCTCATCCCCTCTAATGGGCGACGTGCCGACGTTTGGTATTCTCTACGTGCTACGCACACAGGTGCACGTGTAAATATACGTCACTGATTGATGCCTGTGTACCTACTAGAGACCAAATTAAGCGTTTGTATGGAATTTTGGCGGAGTGTCCGCGGTGTGCTTTTGTGGTGGGACCTTTTACCGGTACCGGGGAATTTTAAGAATTGCTTCGGTAGATTACTGAGTAAAGCCGGTTGGGTCTGTGAATCAGAGGTCACAGGTATTGCAGTAGGTACGCAGCAAGATGGATCATGCGGACCGGATCACCGGACGACCGTCGTCCGGGCCACGCCGTCCGGCTTAGGCCAAAGTGATGTTACGGACGTGAGGCCTCTGACCATAGAAAATGTAAATATATTCAACCAATTGTAAGCGGCACGCGGGGGAATAGCTGAAAGGGTGAAAAAAAAATGCTTATAAAAAAACATTTAAAAATGTAAAACTATTTTTTTTATGTGATGGAAGTGGCAAACATGCATGCAGCTCACATTGATGTTAAGTAATGACTGCAGCCTATAGACACTCACACAAAGACCAAGGTCAAAATGCAGATGCGTTACTACTCCTGAGGCCTAAGGTGTTATACCTCTGTGCCGGAAGTAATTTCCGGCACAGAGGCATAACACCATACAAAACTTAGAGATCATATCCCATTTTTTCCAGGTTATGTGAAGTGATGGATCTGGATCCCGTGCCGATCTTGCTGTCCATGGTGCTGTTTAGCAACATAGGCGGTACGGCCACACCAGTCGGCGATCCTCCAAACGTGATCATAGCTTCCAATAAAGCCGTTGTGCAGGCGGTAAATATCTGTTTTTTTAGGGTTCCGTACCTACCTAAAAGGTAAATACGGGACCTTGTTATAACTAAGCCTGCGCTGTCTGTCTGTCTGTCGCCACGCTGTATCTCAGGAACCGTGATAGCTAGAAACCATTTTTTTTACAAATTATAATAACAACGGTCCTGTAATTTCCGGCACGATTGTTCGCAACTAGGCTCTCGGCGGCAATGGACCATATATGGTCCATGCGTCCGAACGACTTTAAACTTAATTTTATAGTAGTCAGTGTTTACTTGAGATATTTGTGAGCTATTGGCTTCTCTTAGATGATAGGTCTGTATTCCAGCAACAAGATTTTTTTTTATTTTTTATTTGGTCCACAAAACAAGTTACAATTATTCACAAGTAAACTTTAGAAGTTGTTAAATTATTAGCATGTATACATAATTCTCATTTGCTACATTGTACATACTTAAAACTAAGGTACATTATTTCTTCTTAGGTAATGACACTTGAGAGCGTTTTTGAAAGAGGCAAGAGAACCATGAAATAAATCTGCTGTATTACGAATATCATTAGAGAACAAGGACATACGATAAATTGGAGAGACTAATTGGACTAAATTACTTTTCGAATTAGGTAGATTAAATATTTTTCTATTAAGTAATCGACTACTAGGGCGCGGTATTGAAGATTTAAATTTTTGAAGAATGTCAGGTGAATCTATTGTCCCAGTAACCAAAAAGTCCATCGTTTATAATAAAAATAATTATTATAAACGATGGACTTCTTTACAAACTTTCATCAACTATTTAAACTCTTTGACGATTGATGTTTGAATATAGGGAAAAAATATTAATCTGCTTATATTAAGGCGGTCGAATCAAAGAGCAAAGTGGTTCAAGAAGCGGTGTCTTCTCGTTCTAAGAGGGCAACCAACAAAAAGTAGCCGTGCTTTCTACTTATTTTCGGTCTCATCCGTTGATATTTATGATGTGACCTTCCGGCGTTTATGACGAACTCACGCACTTGCTTTTTCAACTTTTTAGTTTGTTAGTCCAATTGTATTTTAAGTAATTTTTGTTTTTGCCTGTCAATGTCAAGTGTCAACATCTAATCTATTGACATCTATCAGTGACTTTGAATTTTTTTCTTTTTATGTCAAAAGATTGACAGACAAGCAGACGGGTCACCTGATGGAAAGTAGTCACCGTCGCCTATGAACATTTGCAACACCAGGGGAGTCGCCAACGCGCTGCCAGCCCTGAAGGACTCTTTTGACGCCATTTTTGAAGAACCCCATATTGTAGCGCCGAGGGAACACCTCAGAGGGAAGTTCATTCCACAATTTACACGTTCTGGGCAAAAACGAATGTGAGAACCGCACCGTTGAACATTTCCAAGTGTCCAGTTGGTGAGGGTGGAACTTCTCTCTTCGGCGGGTAGTGTGGTGTAGGAAAAGAGACGGTGGCACCATGTCGAACACTTCGACAGAGCACTCGCCATTGTAGAGACGGTATAAAACGCATAGACTCCCAACGTCTCTGCGCAGGCTCAGATGGTCGAGCCTGTCAGTAAGTCCTGGGTCGTAAACAATACGATCGGCGCGTCTTTGTAGGGAGTCGAGTGGACCAAGTTGGTATTTGGGGGCTCCCGAAAATGTTTTTGTTTTTAGTCTTTGAGCGAGTCATAGACTTTCTTTTTTTTTTTTTTTTAATTTTACGTACTGGCATTCGTAGTCACATAGTGTTCAATTATTGTTGTTTCTTCTGTTTTGGTC
Organism: Macrosoma leucophasiata; assembly: GCA_036365455.1. Taxonomy (NCBI): domain Eukaryota; kingdom Metazoa; phylum Arthropoda; class Insecta; order Lepidoptera; family Hedylidae; genus Macrosoma; species Macrosoma leucophasiata. The sequence goes on along the minus strand of JAWQUS010000022.1, from coordinate 3,588,007 downwards.
TGCAAGTGAGTTAGATGATTTTAACTGAGCCTATTTTGTTTTTGTATTTTTTTTTCTAAGTGTTTTCAGTCAACCGGCAGGTATGCTTTTGCATTGCCGTTAGTTATATAATTGTTTTATATTTTTAGTTAGGTTTATCGTATATATATTTAGTATATTTTATTATATTATTTATTCATATAACCCCATATGATGTCTGATGATGAGAGTTTTTATTCGGCCCGTGATAGTTCGTCAATTTCTTTGTCTTTTTCTGATGATATTTTTTTTATGTTTTAAAAGTGGCAAACAAGCATACAGTTCACATTGATGGTAAGTGATGACTGCAGCCTATAGACACCCACACAATGACCAGAGGTAAAAATGCAGATGCGTTACCACTCCTGAGGCCTAAGGTGTTATGCCTCTGTGCCGGAAATTACAGGGCCGTACATTACCACCTGACCGGAACACGATAGTGCTGAACACTACCATTTAGCGGCAAGTATATTAGGTAATGCGGTGGTGCCTACGCCCGCGAGCTCCGACACTGGAGCTCTACCACCAGTAAATTTTATCCTAATCAACCAACAATTAAATAATGAACTTTTGCGACACCCTAAATGCCTTAATATTTGTCACGTTAATGTGCAAAGCATTGCTCAACACCACTCCGAGCTTTCAAATATTTTTTTGGACACTAAAGTCCACGCAGTCCTTATTTCTGAAAGTTGGCTCAAACCCGAACTTCTATCTACTTCCTACAGTCTGCCTGACTTTATCCTCATCCGCAATGACCGCACAGGGAAAAGAGCCGGGGGTGTTGCTATTTACCTTCGCAGCAACATCCCTTTTAAAATCATTTCGTCTTCTCCCTCCCTTTATACAGGGAGTATTGAATATCTTTTCATTGAATTGTCTGTCAACGGTGGTAAAGCTGTTCTAGGAGTAATCTACTGCCCACCCGCTATTGACCACTTTTCTACATTAGATACAATTCTCAATTCCCTTGTATTAGAGTGCAAACATCTCATAATCATGGGGGACTTCAATAATGACATGCTTAAAACCAATGCTAGATCTCTTCATTTAAAAACTATTCTCGAGTCATCGAGTCTGGCTTTGCTTGATCTCGATGCCACCCACCATAATTTTGACAGCGAAGACTCGTGGCTCGATATCATTATCACGGCATGTCCTGACAAAGTTAAAAATTACGGCCAGCTTTTTGCCCCCGGTCTGTCAAGACATGATATAATATACGCATCATACAACCTTAAGCCTCCTAAAATTTAACCAACTTTTTTATTTCTCAGAAACTTTGTTAAATTAGATATAAATAAACTAAAAAATGATGCAATGACCATCAACTTTTCTGACATCGAAGTGGCAGCTACGGTTGACGACAAAGTATCTCTGCTAATTCATAAAGTTCGCATTAAGCTTCCTCCTGCACCCTGGATCACCAGGGGTGTACAGATGGCGATGTCTTGCCTAGACAAGGCCTTTCGTGTTTATAGAAGGGATCGCAACGGGGATGGTTGGGACTTATATATTCGAAAATGTCGCGAATTCTTCTCCGGCTAATATATGGAAGTTTCTGAAGTCAATTGGTTACACCAAGCCATCTTTAAAATTATCTGCTTTAAATTTTACGCTTGCACAACTCAATCAGCATGTTGTTAAATCACATGCATTTGAAGAACATATTAAGACTGATACCATCAGTTATCTTACTTCCATGCCAATTTACTTTGAAGACGTGCTGTCATTTTCACCCGTTACTGACTGTTACTGATGAGGTTCTCAAAATTTTTAACTCCATTAAATCGAAAGCCGTTGATTGTGATGGAGTAAGCAGAATAATGCTACAGTTGTTATTGGATCCTTGTCTCCCTATTTTAACACACATAATCAACTTTTCATTTCAGACTGGGACGTTTCCTTCTACCTGGCGTAAAGCTTTTATAATACCTTTGCCGAAAACTCCGTCTCCGAACCAGTTAAATCATTTTAGACCTATCTCCATTCTTCCTTTTATGTCCAAGATCTTAGAAGCTGCTGCTCATCTACAGTTCTCGAAATATATTCTTAAAAATAACATAATCTTCATTTCAATCAGGCTTTCGAACCGGGCATAGTACTTCGACGGCTTTGCTTAATGTCCTTGAGGACACTAGAATAGCTATAGAATCTTCCAAGCTAACAGTACTTGTTCTCATAGATTTCACCAATGCGTTTAACACTGTGGATCACGACCTCCTTCTCGTCGTACTTAGAAACATTGGTGCCTCATCGGTGGTGCTGGATTGGCTCTCGTCATATCTTCGTGGTCGACAGCAGGCTGTTCGCGTTGATCGTGAGCAATCCGATTGGTGTGAGCTGTCTGCTGGTGCACCGCAAGGCGGCATCCTCTCTCCTTTGTTATTTTCTACATATATTAATTTACTCACTTCCCATTTCACATGTTCTTATCATTTGTATGCGGACGATCTGCAACTCTATGTTCATGCAGATCCTAATAATATCAATGACGCTATTTTAATCTTAAACAAAAATCTCGAGACTCTTACTAATCTGTCGCGTAATATTGCTATCCTTGTCAACCCTCTTAAATGTCAAGCTATTACTATAGGAAGTACGTTTAATAATAAAAATTTAAATTTGTGTGAGCTGTCACCTATTTTGTTGAACAATATGACCATTCCAATCTCGCAAAATGTTAAGGATCTTGGTCTATACATTGATTCTTCACTAACCTGGAACACGCGTATTACAAACATTAGTAGAAGTTCATCAGCCACGTTGCGATCTCTATATAGACTCAAGAACTTTCTGCCTTCTCATACAAAGACCGTACTTGTCCAATCACTTATCTTTCCTCTCATTGATTATGCTGATGTTTGCTTGACTGATATCTCTCAAGATCAATTAAACAGACTGGATCGAATTCTCAACAACTGCATTCGCTTTAAATTTGGTCTTCGTAAGTTTGACCATATTTCTCATTTTCGTTCTAAGCTGAAATGGCTTCCCATTCGTCAGAGGCGATCTGTACGAATCCTCTGCCAACTTTTCGCTATCATTAACGATCCTTGTTCTCCCGTTTATCTTAAGCGTAAATTCTAGTTTCTGGGTGATTCTCATAATCTTAACCTTCGCTCATTTGCAAACCTTACTCTTGATATTCCTCTTCACCGCACTAGTAATCTCTCCAACTCCTTCGCTGTTACAGCCATAAAGCTCTGGAAAATGCTCCCCATTGACATAAGAAAAGCTCGGAGCAAAGTTGCATTTAAGTCCAAAATTCGTTGTCATTTCCTTAAATCTGCTCTATAAATTATGGCCAACTTTCTATTCAACACTCAATAGCATCATTATTTATGTATATATTTATATAACTATATGTAGCTATAGGTATAGTTTATTCTATATATATTTATATATGTACGTATATTTTAATATATTCATAAATAATTACTTCATTATGTTTTTTTTTTCTTTTCTTTATGTCTTAAGATTCAATTGAATCATTCCTGCACCTCTTCGTCGTTTTTCTGTACTACTCAATGGTTGACTGGGAGATAATGCCTTGTGGCATTAAGTCCGCCCTATGTACTGTTCTTGTGCATTAAAGTATAAATAAATAAATATTTTTGCAGGGCATCAACTTCACGAACTTCACTCTGCACATGACTCTTGGCATCCTTCTGGTGTGCGTACAGACATATTTCCAGCTGCGTTTTATATATAGAGACACAAATAAGTTGAGGCTTAACGTGCCTAGAGAGATTCAAGGTAAGCTTTTGGAGTATTCAGAAAATCCACCAAATCAATTTTTGGTAGAGCTCCAGTGACGGATCTCGCGGGCTTAGGCACCACCGCAATACCTTATATTTTGCCGCTAAATTGTAGTGTTCAGCGCTATCGTGTTCCGGTCAGGTGGTTATGTACAGCCCTGTAACTTCCGGCACAGAGGCATCACCTTAGGCCTCAGGAGTGGTAACGCATCTGCATTTTGACCTTGGTCTCTGTGTGGCTATAGGCTGCAGTCATCACTTAACATCAATGTGAACTGCATGCCTGTTTGCCACTTCCATTACATTAAAAAAATCACCATTCGACAATGGAAAAACCGCTAGTTCTGGATTTCTACTTCTGTGTCTATCCCAATGACCTAATTTCACTAAATTCCTATACACAATTTCAGACATACGTCACCAAATATCAATATGGCGTCGAGCAATCGAATCGTTACCACATTTGAGTAAAGACGAGCACGTAGTAAGAGAAAGACTGGAAAGGAAGATGAACAAACTCAATGTCCAACTGCAGACCCTCGTCAAAGAGAGTAACAAGAGAGTATGCCCTAAAGATACTTTCCAGAGCACACTTGCCAGTTTGAAAGATAAGGTAAGATATTTTTCATAATTTGGATGTAGGAAACGAGTCATCAACATTGCGGGGAACATAAAGTAGAAGGGGAGTAGCCATAGCGTAAAAGTCTGTCACTTTTTGCGGTGGGAAATGCGAGCGACACACACGCACTAGAAAAATGGTCTATTACTAATCTAACTCTACGTCTAAACACACACCTTGACTTTAACAAAATACATAAACAATTTCACGCACAAATTTAAACATCCAGGCGACATGCATAGGCCCAATTGGGCTTGTATTTTGTCAGAGGGTAAAGCCTCCATATGCCTACGACTCTCCGGTCCGCCGCGGCCGGTGGCCCGTGTTGCTGTATGGTGGGGACACATAAAACATATGCGATTAGGTGCACTTTCGCTCTAGTCGTCAGCTGTGGCTGAGATCCTTAACCTGTGTTAAAGGGTTGAAAGAAGTTACTACTTAGACTCGGTAAGCTGATCTGAGGTTTGAATCCATTTAGAAATATCATCATATCAAAATATCGTAAAGAAGTCGTTTTTACCCATAATAATTGTTTTTATATTAATCTTTTTTCGCATTTTTTTTCCATTTTATATATACAAAATATTTCACTAGCATGTGTTACTGCGAAAAACAAGTATGAAAAAGTGTACATATGTCTACTGTTATTTACTTTAAACTTTTCTTTTGAACTTGGTTAGTCATTCTATTTAATAGTTATAATAATTAAGTGATACAATTATTTGAATTTGATATACTCTCCAGTGCAAGCTTGCGATTTGAAAGACAGGTTAATTTTTTTTTATTGAGTTAGCATTTTATTTTTTTTTTTTGTTATTTTGGCATCGCTATTACGCATATTGCCAGTGTCAAGTAAAACGATATTTCATATTTATTTATGCAGCGTAAAAGTTAGTATAATTTAGTCATCAAGTATAATATGTAAGTATCAAGTACATAAGTTATCAAGTATAATATGTCAGTCAAGTGAGTTACAATCAAGTTATTCGAGTAAAGCGATCGCTACTTTACCAGAACATTTACAATGAAGTTTTGGAGGCAACCTGAAAGGTCGTATTTTCGCACTGTTATTCTATTTCACTATACACGGGCACTGTAATAAACCTATATCAAACAAAATGCCACCAATTTTATTCAATATAACTTAAAAATACACCAAGAAAGTGAAATAAAATAAGAGCACCATACGCCTCTTTCAAGGTGCCCGCCAAAACTCCAAAACTCCGAGTTAGCATTTTAAACATCGGAATATGTTATTAGGTGATCAAAATATATATTCAAAGGTATTTCATATATTATTTTTTTTTTACAAGTCGTGCCATCATCCTTTACATCGTACGTTTTTTTTATTTCTCAGTACAAAATTCGGGACAAGATGCTGTTGGTCAAGTCGACTGTCGCCATCACGTTCGTGGTCACAGTGTTCTTCTTGCATTCTATACCGGAATTAAGTAAGTTTTTTTTTATTTTTCTTTATTGGAAGACAAACAGTGTATCAAGACTTATTAGCATTATAACAACAAATATCTAATTAATAAGATACAACTAATAGTTTGCAGTTGTTTTTTTATGTTATAAAAGTGACAAACAAGCATGCAGTTCATATTAATGTTAAGTGATGACTGCAGCCTATAGACATCTACACAAAAACCAGAGGTCAACATGCAGTTGCGTTGCCACCCCTCAGATCTAAGTTGGTGTCTCTGTGACAGTTATTACGGGGCCATCCAATTGAAACACGATAGTGCTGAACCCTAGCATTTGGTGGCAGACAGATTAGGTGATGCGGTGGTACCTATGCCATCGAGCTCCTGCCAGAACTCTACCATTACTTATAATAATAATGCAATGTATTTAGAAGCGCGCATGGCCCAGCGGCTGGTGTAGATCGTAAGCGATCTGCTCGGTTAAGCACTAAGGGCGCGGTCGGGTAGTGTGATGGGTGACCGCTAGTGGCAAATTAAAATGCGCGTTTCCGTGCTTCGGAGGGCACGTTAAGCCGTCGGTCCCGGTTGCTATCGATGGATAGCAGTCGTTAAACCTTGTCGGAGGCCTAATGGGCGGTTTGAAAACATCCGACAGCGGGTTGGCACTAACCCACCCACCTCCACCAATCCGCATTGGAGCAGCGTGGTGGAGTAAGCTCCAGGCCTCCCCCCAAAAAAGGGGAGAGACTCGTGCCCAGCAGTGGGACGTATAATGGGTTGCCATTATTATTTATTATTAATGTATTACGAACATTAACTGTTGATGAGCAAGACATATCCGGGCATGTTATCAAACTCCGAGGGTTTTGAAAAATGAAAAGACCCCAATAGCACTTATACAGCGATTCGGCTTGTGATGTATGTTTCTTGAAGCGCGCATGGCCCGCATCTACTTGGTTAAGCGATACCTACGGGTGCAAATTAAATAGCGCGTTTCCGTGCTTCGGAGGGCACGTTAAGCCGTCGGTCTCGGTTGCTATCGATAGATAGCAGTCCTTAAACATTGTCGGAGGCCGACAGCGGGTTGGCCACTAACCCATATCTACAGTAACCCGCATTGGAGCGGCGCATAGAGCAACACGAGCCACCGCGGTGGACCGGAGGGGAGTAGCCATATGCAGGCTTTCCCCTGTGTACAAGACCGAATGGTCCTATGCCTGTCAGCCAGATATTTAAATGTGTACGTAAAATTGTTTATGTATTTTGTTAAAGTCAAGGTGTGAGTTTCGTAGTAATAGACTATTTTTGTAGTGTGAGTGTGTGTCACACGTATTTCCCCTCGCATAAATTAAAGGACAGACTGTTTTGCTATGACTACGCTCCTTCGGTAAGCCGCGAACGGTGGGCCGAGTTACTCTATGGAGCGGCGTGGTGGAGTTAGCTCCAACCCTCCTCCCAAAAAGAGGAGAGACTCGTGCCCAGCATTGGGACGCATCAAGGGTTGCCATTATTGTATTACTATAAACCAATTTTACAGACAACTAAAGTTTTTGGAGTTGACTCCTTAGGAAACGATTTCAGTTAAGAGGCTCGGTACGGAAATGTTCTGATGAGTGAAAAGTGTAACACGAAAGTTAAGCCCGTTTTACTGGTGGTAGAGCTCCAGTGACAGAGCCTGCGGGCGTAGACACCACCGCATTACCTAATATACTTGCCGCTAAATGATAGTGTTCAGCACTATCGTGTTCCGATCAGGTGGTAATGTACGGCCCTGTAATATCCGGCACAGAGGCATAACACCTTAGGCTTCAGAAGTGGTAACGAATCTGCATTTTGACCTTGGTCTTTATGTAAGTGTCTATCTATAGGCTGCAGTCATCACTTAACATCAATGTGAGCTGCATGCTTGTTTGCTACTTCCATCATATAGAAAAAAAAGCCAATTAAGACATTACTCGCGATTCCCTCACGAGCGCCGCGGCCACAGAGTACCTACTATAATACATACTGAAAAAGAGACTAATTTTCAAGATCTAAGAAAGCATCAGCTCACTCACGCCGTTGCGTGAATCGTTTTGGTACTACAACCTAAGGTCAATAGCTCGTGCGTTATTCCTTTATAAATATAGTATTTTAGGCCGCTTTCTGTATATCTATCTGTGACGTGCATTCCATACATCTCAACTCGGTGGGAAAATCACGGAAAACGCTTATAAACACTGTTTTTGAGTAATATTACATACGACGCAATTGCAGCGTGACATGTATGTACCACGTCTGACAACAAAATGAATGAACTTTATTGGGACAAAACTTATTGCAGATGCACGCCATCTGTTGGTACGTTTGTTTATTTATTTATGCTTCTATGCACCTTGTACATATGGCAGACTTAATGCCACTAGGCATTCTCTGACAGTCAACCATGGGGTCATGAGAAAGCTTTGTACATGGCTGTCACATGCGTCATACTCGTGAACGGGTGCTGTTGGTGGGGACTGGTCTGTTCTGGTTTGCAGGGGCTACATCACATTTAGTAGATAGCAGTTTATTTGCATCTATGCTATGGACGTTGACATTATTTGATTTTTCACGATAATCTATCTGTACTAGATTTAAGCTCTCATTTAAAAGAGCTCTTACTGAGTTTGTTGGGTAGCGGAGTTCTTCTCAGTAGTGACTGCACTTGGAACTCTGCTAAGTGAATAACATTGATCTTGACGAATAAGTTTTTCTTTTTCTTCATTTATTATCATTGAAGGAATTGAAAAATTTTATGATTATTATGTTTTAACCAAATAGTTTAAATTTTAATTTTTAATTTACTATTAATATATGATTTTGCTTTTACTATATGTAATGGTTATTCGCTCTAGGTAGTTTATGATTTATTGACGTTTTGAAAGTATCTGTAAAGATCTATTCGAAATAAAAATTTCTATTCTATTTCTATAGGGTGCGGAAAATAATACATAAATGAAAATAATTACTTAGAGAAAAAAAAACGTATACACAACGTTCACTTGCCCTTACATTGACAGGATTACCATCGCTTTTGTACTAAGTTTTTACACCCTGGCTGCGACCGAGCGGACGTGTTTCACTCGCCATATCAGTTTTTTTTTCAATTCCACCATTCAGATCGAGTATCCCTGGGCTGGACAGCACTCCTGGGAGCTATTCTCCTGCTAACGCTCGCTGATCGTGAAGACCTGGAGCCAATACTGCATCGGGTGGAGTGGTCTACTCTACTGTTCTTCGCATCATTGTTTGTTCTTATGGAGGTATGTATAATTTTAATGAGAGAAGACGTATGGGTACCTACTATTCTCACAAAACATATTATATACATATACAGGGTGTCACAGAAATCTACGATATACCGAAAACGGTTGATAGGCCATGTAATGACAGTTATCAGCAAAATGTGAAAAAAAAATTTTTTTTTGTATTTTTACAAAATTTTTTTTTTATGTAATTGAAGTGGCAAACAAGCATGCAGTTCACATTGATGTTAAGTGATGACTGCAGCCTATAGACACCCACACAAAGACCAAGGTCAAAATGCAAATGCGTTACCACTCCTGAGGCCTAAGGTGTTATGCCTCTGTGCCGGAAAATATTAATAATTATGATTTTAAAAAATATCGGAATAACCGACATCCTGCGATGATCCTTCAAGTCCCAATACCACAAATATTACTTTGTTGTAAATTCCCCCTCTGTATTGTAGTCATGATTAACCCTTTCGTAGACTTCAGTCTATAATTAAAATCCTTATAATATTAAAAACACATGACAATATTTTTTTTCACATTTTTATGATAATTGTCACGACTTGGCCTATTACCCGTTTTCGGTTTATCGTTGATTTCTGGGACGCCCTGTATAGTATCAGCAAAATACACTATCCAACAAGAAATATTGCACATCGAGCCTACGAAAGAGACAATCGGCTAATTTCGACTTCGTAGAGCGTTATCTCTGTTGCCCACCGCCTACGTAAGCACTGATGACGATGATGTCCTCCTTCACGTTATCCGCCAACGGCGATTAACTTGGCTTGATTCGTGAGTGCGAGCGGATATGGCTCGCAAACCCAAATTTTGTTTGGAAAGTCCTGTTGCAAGACCGACAATGCTTATCAATCAAACAGTGGTCCTTCGAGCCGGATCACTGTTTGATTGCTAAGCACCAGGTATGAACTGGGGGTGGCTGGCTGGCTTTAACTTCTTAAATAAAACTGTGTTTGACTTGTAGACTTGGTATCACAGATGAAAATGTTAATAACAACACTATTAACCATTATGCGCGCACACAAGACAAACCCCCCCCCGCAGCAGGCCCGCAAACTGGTTCTGTTACTGATGTATTTCGCAGTAACAAGTGTAGTTAGTTTATGGATCTCGGACGATCTTTTCTGGCGAGGCGTTTGGAGTCAAGGTCTTGGAGACGTCACTCTTAAAAACTGGCAACAGCCCTGGTGGTTACCTTACGCCACTCGGTTCTTTGTTGGGCAAGTTTTTTTTTTATGTAATTGAAGTGGCAAACAAGCATGCAGTTCACATTGATGTTAAGTGATGACTGCAGCCTATAGACACCCACACAAAGACCAAGGTCAAAATGCAAATGCGTTACCACTCCTGAGGCCTAAGGTGTTATGCCTCTGTGCCGGAAATTACAGGGCCGTACATTACCACCTGACCGGAACACGATAGTGCTGAACACTACCATTTAGCGGCAAGTAAATCAGGTAATGCGGTGGTGCACGCCCGCGAGCTCCGTCACTGGAGCTCTACCACCAGTAAAAAGTGATTCCCAATCATGAGGTAATATGTTACATGCGGTCAAATGCCCCTTCAAGACGTCTTTATAGCACAGATATTGACCTCCCGGCTTGCGCTTTCCTTCACTCAACTGTGAATAGAACACAGACTTAGGGAGTCTATAATTATCCATGCGAACGAGATGCCCACACCATCTCAATTGCCCTTGTACGAGCGTGATCAAGATGGACGACAAACGTCAGATAGGTTAAGTGTGAAAAAGGTAGCTCTCACAGACACAGACCCGAAATAAGCCGAAGTCTTCCAATAAGGTCGATTCGCAATATTTATTGTTGGACACTGTAATATTATTAATAAGGGATGTGATACCTACCTGTGTGTTTGGTTCACAAATGATAGAGGATATTGCGATGAGTGGCTGGTAGTCATAATGCCCTAACGTATTTTTTTGACTGATGGTATAGCTCCAGTAACGGAGCTCGCAGGCACAGTACAAATATGACCAGTATGGAAACTACGTACAAAACGTTCGAAACAGCACACTCACACAAACATGCGCATCGACGCTCGAGTAGCGAGTGACTCGGAGCTGCAGCCCCGCGAGAAACGCTTAGGGGCCTCGTTGATGCGCATGTTTGTGTGAGTGTGCCGTTTCAACGTTTTGTACGTAGTTTCTATACTGTTCATATTTGTACTGTGTCGCGGGCGCAGGCATTACATTTATGTATTATGATAAATTTCATTTTTTTCTACTTCCAGGCGCTATCTAAATTAGGCCTCATTCAGTTTATCGGTCAGTTGACTGAATCCCTCATCTTGAGTGTCGACGAGAGTGCCAGACTTGCTGTGGCTCTACTCCTTATGCTATGGGTAAGGACATTTACGAGGAAATTAATCTCTTTTTCTTTTTTAAGTAGGTAATGAAGGCGGCAAACAGGCACGCAGTGTAAATTGATGTTAAGTGATGACTGCAGCCTTTAGACATCTGCACAAAAACTAGAGATTACATGCAGATGCGTACCCTTGAGACCTTAGTTGTTATGTAGTGTACTATTATTACATATTCTCTGATTATGTGTTGTGACACGACGCAACCACCTATACACGTGTAACACCTAGTGTGGGGTTGGTTTTTCCCATTTATCAATTAATTGTGGTTATCGTTAAACTACTAGACATCATATGGACAATATGCAAACAATTAACATACAAAGGGACACAGACAGCACCATGGAAGACCTGATGGAAGCCATAAATTCAGATATGGATCTAAACGAAAAATATAAGAAAATTGAGAATAAACTTAAAATATAGACAACAAAACAAACAATGAAGAGTAAAGAAAACTTTTTAAGTGAGAGAACGTTAAAACAAATTGAAGACAGAAAGATCTTGCTATCAAAAAAGGATAAAAAGGAGAACCAAGAAAATATATCCAACCTTAGCAAACAGATTCGAGAAAATATGAGGAAAGACAGAAAGATCAGGAGAAACAGAGTATTAGAAAATCACATCATTAAAACTGGAGGCACGAAGAAAGCCCTAAAGGAACTTCGTGAAAAAGGAAAGGAATGGATACCAAAATTGAGAGACAAAGAAAAAGAACAGCCAGCTACTACTCGAAGTTCAATCCAAAATATAGCAACAAATTATTATCGGTCAGTATACTCAAATCATTCAAGCTCTGACACACACAATAGTGGATACAAACAAACTGCAGATAATGAAGACATACCAGAAATATTAGTATCGGAAGTAGAAAAAGCCATAAAAAGCCAAAAAATGGACAAAGCCCCCGGCCCTGACAGGATCACAAACGAACTTATGAGAGGGACAGTCACAGAACTAAGCCCGCTACTAAGAAAAATCTTTAACGATATTCTACATACCGGTATCATCCCTAGCCAATGGGCAGAGTCCCATATAATACTCCTTCACAAGAAAGGTCCAAAAGACGATATCGGAAATTACAGACCCATATCTCTCATCTCGAATGTATACAAAGTTTTCGCCAAAATAATTCTGGACAGAATATCAGGTACACTCGACGAAAATCAGCCTGTGGAACAAGCGGGTTTCAGAAAAGATTTCAGTACAATAGACCACATTCACACTATCAAACAGCTTATAGAAAAATATAATGAATACAAAAAAACTATTTACATTGCCTTCATAGACTACGCCAAGGCTTTTGATAGCCTCAGACATGATGTCGTATGGCAAAGCCTAAAAGAGCAGGGCATCCAGTACACCTACATCAACATCATCAAAAATATTTATAGTGAAAGTATAGGTAGGATACGACTGGAATCAACAGGAGATGCTTTTGCAATAAAAAGAGGTGTCAGGCAAGGTGACCCGCTTTCACCAAAGCTGTTCACAGCAGTGTTAGAACAGATGTTCAAGAAGTTAGATTGGGAGCATCTAGGTCTAAACATAAATGGATCACGATTGAATCATCTTAGATTTGCGGATGACCTGGTCCTATTGGAGGAAGATCCAAAACTACTGGAGTCCATGTTACAAACTCTAGCAGACAAAAGTAGAGAAGTAGGCCTAGAGATAAACTCCAGCAAGACTAAGATGATGACAAATTCATTTCCCAGAGATATCACAGTAAATGGACAGAAACTGGAATATGTAGAGGAATATGTATATCTTGGCCAGATAATATCACCTAATGACCAGATGTCGAAAGAAATAGAGAAAAGAATTGCAACAGGGTGGAAAACATACTGGGCTTTGAAAGAAATTACAAAAAGCAAGGAAATATCCATTAAAATCAAGAAGAAGACCTTTGATACCTGTATTCTACCTGCCATTACATATGGTTGCGAAACCTGGGCTTTGACAAAACTCCATAGGGAAAAACTTGCAAGATGTCAAAGAAGTATGGAGAGAAGCATGTTAGGATTAAAACTTAAAGATAAAGTAAGAAATGCAGACATCAGGCACAAAACGAAATTAACTGATATCCTGGTCCGTATTGATCAACTTAAATGGAGGTGGACTGGACATATGCTTAGATGCAAAAAGGAGAAATGGAGCAAACAGGTGACAATCTGGTACCCGAGGGATGGCAGTAGAGGTCGAGGTCGTAAAAAGAGAAGATGGGAGGACGACCTGAAAATCACTTTAGGTCCCCTCTGGACAAGAGTGGCGACTGACAGAAAGCAGTGGAAAGAGTTGGAGGAGGCCTTTGCCATAAGGCACACCGAACTGAGAGACTTTTTGTAGTGAAATGTAAATTTTAGTTTTAAATACTTTGTTTTAAAAATGTAAAATGTCAAAAAGTTCGGAAATAAAGGCTATATTATATTATATTATATTATATCGTTAAACCAAGTACAGTACCAAGAAATATTCCACATTGGCCTGAGAAAGGAGACTTCGGATTTTTTCGGATCTATAGATAGAGCAATATCTCTTTCGCATGAGCTGTTGCTTTCTTTGATATTGCAAATTGATCTTTATTTCAGTATGTATGAAATGTACTCTGTGGTAGTAGCGCCTGGTGTGCCGCGGCCCAACGATTGACGTTGGGAAGTTGTATATATGCCAACTGTTGGGAAATCTTCGTATGTGCGATGTAATTCGATTGACACGCCATCTACCGTACTAGACAAGTACTGTCAGGTTTCATCTGTGTTCCACTAGTTGGCGCCTTAATGTAGTGGACGCTACAAACTTTTGAAAACATTTATTTTTTTGGGTTATCAAGATTTTTAAAAAGTCGTAGAACATATGTTGTTGGGATTGGTCTAGAGAGGCTCCCCGCAAAAGGTGATGAATGAATGAATGAAATGACTTTATTGAAGCAGTCCTGAGACATACCTGTAAAAAAAACAACAAAATTTAAACAAAACGAGAATGAGTTGTTGCGCTAATTTAAATTAAACTTGAATAATGTCAAAAGCCATTTTAAAATTTCCGTTCACTCAGGTTTCAGGGGTTACATCAGCTTTCGTGGACAATATACCGCTGACGACGATGATGGTGCGCATCGTGACGGCTCTGGGTTCGAACCCAAACTTGAACCTTCCAATGGCACCCCTCATTTGGGCGTTATCTTTTGGCGCTTGTTTAGGAGGTAAGATTTTTTTTTATGTAGTGGCATATTGCCAGTGACGTGTAAAACGATATTTTGTGTTCGAATACAGCGTAAAAGTCAGAATCAGTCAGTCAGTCAATTATTTATCAGTCAAAGTCAGTCAGAGTTCGAGAAAAGCTGAGTTTGACGACCCGGTTAGTCCAGCGGTGTGAGATGACCGTTTGATTCGAAGGGTCGCGGGTTCGATCCCCGCACCGGGACAAATATTTGTATGGCCTACAGATACTTGTTTCGGGTCTGGGTGTTTGTGTATGTGTTGTATATGTACAACGGCACCCACGACACAGGTTTGTACCTACTGTGGGGCTGTGAGTGTAAGCGTGTAAGCGTATATTATAAAGCGATGGCTACTTTACCAGAACATTGACAATGAAGTTTTGGAGGCAACCTGAAAGGTCGTGTTTTCGCACTGTTATTCTATTCCACTATACACGGGCACTGTAATAAACCTATATCAAACAAAATGCCACGAACTTTATTTAATACTAGCTGACCCGGCAAACTTCGTATTGCCTCAAAATAAAAATATGACATGTGTCAAAGGTTTGATAGATACGGACTATTTGTCTGGGAAAATGAAATGGTGGTTTTTACTATTTCCCTTCAATTTCTTCATATTTTCTTACCTTTTAAACATTCCCTGGACATCCAAAAATCATTCAAAATCAATATTAGCCAAATCGGTCCAGCCATTCACGCGTGATGCCGTGACCAAGGAAAACGGGTTGCATTTTTATATATATAGATAACTCAAAAATGCACCAAGAAATGAAATAAACTTAGGGCACCACACGCCTCTTTCTAGGTTCTCGCCAAAATTCGAGGTAAGATTTGGCAACCCCTATTACGTCCCACTGCTGGGTACGAGCCTCTCACCCGTTTATTGGGGTGCCTAGAGCTTACTCCACCACGCTTCTCCAATGCGGGTCGGTGGAGATACGGGTCAGTGGCCAACCCGCTGTCGGATGAAACAGAAACCTTTGTATTTTTTTGCCGTTTTTTATTTTTGTCACACTTTCCAGGTAACGGCACCTTAATCGGCGCGAGCGCAAACGTGGTGTGCGCAGGAGTCGCCGAGCAGCACGGCTACCGGTTCACCTTCATGCAGTTCTTCAAAGTCGGCTTCCCCGTCATGATTGGCCATTTGATCGTGGCTTCGGGTTACTTGTTGTTCTGCCATTGTTTGTTCACTTGGCATTAAATTAGTGGCATCTTTTTTCTGCCACTTTGGCGTTAAAGTAAGCCGTCACTGGACTTGGGTTGATCTTTTTGGATTTGATGCCAAAAAGTATGAAAATTATTTGTTTGTTGACGTTGTTTATTTTAAATAGCTTTTTTATTGCCGAGATTAATAAACAAACTGCCCCCCGACCTTAAAAATAAACTAAATCAGAAAAATTTTAAAAACGTTATTAAACAACACTACTTTTCTACACTATAAATTCAGAAAAAATATGAGAAAAAAAAAATAAGTGCCGTAAAATTGGAACAGCCTGTAGGTGCAAGTCCGATAACTTGTTTCTTTTGTCTGCTCGGCACCGAGTCGCCGATTGCTTACCTACTGAGTTGTTTACGCATTAGATTAATTATTTCAAATAACCCGCTTGTGATTCACATTTTGTTAAACAAACACGTTCTGCTTATTCTTGTTTAACGTATCTATTACTAATAATAAGTTTAATGAGGAATTGCAACTTCCGTACAAACCATCTCTGGTCTAAGGGAGTGAAGCTGATCGGAAAATATGTATTTTACTGTGTATTCATAAATAAATAAATAAATAAAATAAAATAAATAGTTTTGGATATGGCAAAAATTGCAGTTACCCAAAACGGTTCATATAAAACATTTTTTTTTTTTTAATGTTATGGAAGTCGCAAACCAGCATGCAGTTCACATTGATGTTAAGTGATGACTGCAGCCTATAGACACCCACACAAAGACCAAGGTCAAAATGCGGATGCGTTACCACACCTGAGGCCTAACGTGATATGGCTCTGTGCCGGTAATTATAGGGCCGTACAAACTAAAAACTACAAAATTGTGACGTTTTTGAATATTGTTCCTGTTATTTTATGTCTCCGTAATAACTACCACACAGACATATCAACTTAGGTTTCGGGGCTGGTAACGTATCTGCATTTTGACCTCTGGAGATGTCTATAGGCAGCAGTCATCACTTAACATCCATGTGAACTGCATGCTTGTTTGCCAACTTCGTAACATAAAAAAAAAAATTGATGATGATTTTTTTTTTTTTTACTTTTAATAATATCGTCCACTACTACTACGCTGAGGTCCTGTTTTCGATGCCCGGGTTAGGGGGTTATCAGAGATAATGGTGTAAAGTCCTTTATCTCTGGTTCTATTTGGATTTTTCAAAGTACCTCGAAGTTTGGTAATGTGCCCGGAGATGTCAACAGGCTCGCCGCCTGTTACATGGGCCAAAAACGTAACCGGCGAATCGTGGGTGTTTGCATATGCTTGAATGCATGCATTCACCTCTGCCTACCCCTTCGGGGATTACAGGCGTGAAGTTACGTTTTTAATTTCGTAAATAAATAATACTATAGCCTCTACAACAAAGTTTGTTGTTCACCAATCATGCAATGGAATAAATATAATGCAAATACTGTACATATAGATTTTCTATATTTTTATTTAATTTTTTTTTTTTATTTAATAAAGTTGGCACACAAGCATGCAGTTTACGTTGATGTTAAGTGATGACTGCAGCCTATAGACACCCACATAATGACCAGAGGTCAAAATGCAGATGCGCTGCCACTCCTGAGGCATTAGGTGTTATGCCTCTGTGCCGGAAATTACAAGGCCATACATTACCACCTGACCGAAACACGATAGTGCTGAACACTACCATTTAGCGGCAAGTATATTAGGTAATGCGGTGGTGCCTACGCCCGCGAGCTCCGTCACTGGAGCTCTACCACCAAATATATATATATATATATATATATATATATATATATATATACATATATATATATGTAAAATATAAAATGTTGATATGTTTTTTATTAGCATGTAGGTACTTATTGTACTTTCCTTACAATATTGTTATTTATATTTTATTTTTTAATTTATTTGTGAAGTATAAGTGATGGATAGAGAATTTGTTTGGGACTAGAAACAAGAGGGTCTTGGCAGAGTTTAAGTAATAATACTACGTATAGAATGGACACTTCGACGTCCCGCCCGATTTCCCCGCCTCACCCAACCTCCTCCCCTCTTATGGGCGACGGTTGGTATTTTGTACGTGCTACGCACACAGGTGCGTGTAAATACACGTCACTGATTGATGTCTGTGTAATAGAAACCAAATTAAGCGTTTGAATGGAATTTTGGCGGAGTGTCCGCGGTGTGGTCTTTGTTAAGAATTTTCATTTGAATGAGTCGGGAAACTTATAAACTACTCTCTCGAGGTAAATATAAAATGTTTTGGCTATATTCAGGGTGTCCAAAGACCGCTTCTGAATATGAAACAAGGGTGTTACTAAAATCAATAGTAAATTTAGAAAATTTTAATTGTTAAAAATGATTTTTTTTTCGTCCTTGTATCCAGAATCATGAGTACTAATTACTAGATTTTGGGAAGCGGTCTTTTTACGCCGTGTATATCTTAGCCCCTCCCCTGGATCCGATTGTTTAAGGTAATATACATGTGACGTTAGTTAGTGCCTTCCTTAAAAAAATACCCGTATGCAAATTGTCTTTTTAAATATCTGTATCGAATAACAAACAAATATAAAAATATAGAAATAGCTTATACATTAATGAATACTAATGAAGATTAAAAAAAAAAACAAATCAAATAAAAATTAAGGTTAGTAAGATGGCACTATTTAAATGTTTTCTCGCAAAAGAGATGTTGCAAAAATGTATGGACCTCCGGCCATGTATTGTACACAATATCATTAAACAAGCAAAATCAGTATAAAAACGTTTTTTTACTGCATATTTTCATTATTTAGCTTTGTCTGCAGTTACAAAACGTAATTTGCAGTTAGAATTGCAACTCAAAACTAACATGGCGAATATGGCGGGCGATGTCATTTTGACATTTTCATTTTTTAAATTGTATTTTGATTATAGAACTTGGAGAAAAAAGTAATATTTTCTAAATACTATCAAAATCGATTGATCCCAAGTGTCGGCTGTATCGCCGCCATGTTTAACATAGTTTAAAATGATAAAATCGTTTGAATTAAATGTGGTCGTAAATCTAAAATATATTCTTGAATAAATTAATTGTATTTTTTTTGGATTCTTCTTTAATTTACCCATTTTTTGAGGACGTGTACGAACCAGGGCCGAACTCGCAACATCTCCTTTTACATTTAATTTATTTTACAAATTTTATTTTATATTTTTTTGTTGTTTTATTTTATTTTATGCTTTGGCTACACAGCGGACGGGACTGTACTCTGGCTTGATGTAATGTGTCAACAACGAGTCGTCTGTATGGCGTGATATTAAGTGGAGCTTTTCTCCACCGTCCTATCTAATCTAATGTGTAGATATACACTCCCTTATTCGTAAACGTACATTAAATACGTTTTAGTTATATCATGCTTTATATCATGTTTTTTCAAACAGTTCAGCTAAAATACGCTTATGAATAAGGGTGAAAGCGTTTAGTCTTATAATTTTATAAGAAAGAATTTGTAACTGTTTATATCAAATATTTTTTTAGTCTCTGATCAGATAGGTATTATATATATCGAAAAAGACGTTTATTGAATAATAAAAATAAAATAGATTGATAAAGAAAAGATGGCATTGTAATCAAAAACTTAAAGAGCTTATATTATTGTGATATTGAAATATTTAGAAGAAGGGAGTTTATTTAAAGAAAAATTAGTTGGAAATTGTCTTCTAGGATTGGTATCCAGAATCCCAACTTTTTAACAAGTGATTCGACTTATGAACCTAAATAAATGTACCCAAAACGTGAATCAATAAGCAATAGAAAAAGAGCCATTCAAAAAGTCTGAGGATTAAATTTTATTTCAAAATTGGAGGTCTTATGTTTTCGGTGATAAGTTATTCAGCTTTATGAGCACATCTACCCAAAATTTATTTGATAAATAAATATTTATTCGTGAGCTAACGCCTCAGTATTATAACACGAATTAGTACCTACATTGTAGTCATTTTAAGCTGCTTTCAGTTTTAACAACAAAAGAACAAGGGCGAAAATTTAAGTGAAAAAAATTGGAGTGTATTTATGAACCATTTGCACAGATCGTATTTAAATATTTTTCTAAGCTTTTTCAACATATTATGTAATTTCATAAAAGCTAATTTAAAAAACAAAAATTAAAATAATTTAATTGAACATTATTTATGCGCCATGTCTATTTCAAAATCGATGTTGTATATGAACATATTGCTATATATTGTGTATTATAACAGATAATAGATAGATAGAAAGTAATTTTATTTCTTTACTATTACTATTCGTCCGATATAACTCGATTAAATCAATCATAATCATTCCTGAATATGAGGTCTCCAGTTTGACATTCAATTCAATTCAATTTAATCAATGTGATCGATATATATTCGATATCGATTCATTTGTAATCTGTCTGCTATCTGTCATTCAGTGCTAGTGTTATCTGTCACTACTGTCGAGTCTGTCAATTTTTGCGGTGTATTGTTTTGTATGTGGTGTTTTCTTCAATTAATTGGGATTATTTGAAGTTTAGGACTGTTTTTGGACTAATAGATATTGCTCTTCTTGTTATGATTGTTGGAAGCGGCCGATTTTTCCGAAAGATTCCGATTCTGCTTCACAACTTGATATCAGTAACATAACCTACAAAACTTTAAACCTATCTATCATTTTTTCCTAACTGTTTTGACGAAAAAACTGTATATGACGCAATTCAGAAATTGATGTTGAATTATTAGCAATATTTTTGAGGTGAAGACTGTGAGTATTTCACTGACATAAAAACATGTATGGGAGTTTGCCATTGTTCTTTATAATTCAAAATGTTTTTCCGGTGACGTGATTTCTTGTGTAAGTATTAATTAGCCATAAAGTTATATTATAAAATTTTATATGACATGAAGATCTTGAAATTTTTTAAATATTTGTTTGCTGTTTAAATTTATCTTTGTTTGCTGTCATAAAACCAATTACTGAAATTGGATGTAATTCGAGGATTACTAGTTAATTTAATAATATATTGAGCTTAAATAAAAATGCAATGAATTACATATTAAGAATTATTCGTTTAATAAGTAAACTTCTTAAGTATGTTCGGACGGTCTTATACGTCCAGACCGCCCAATGAAATGTCAAACTTGATTTTTAACAAAATAGAGTTTATTTGCGAATAACGCCGTAAAGCGCATACGTTTTTAATTAGGAAAGCTGATGTTGTTTGAAGGGTTAATTTAATTTATTTTGTGTTTTTGACGTGTCATAAGAGGTTCCTGTCACCTTTTATGAATAAATGAGTTTCTGATTCTGATTCTGATATATTTTGATTTTGTCTTACAAAACTATCAAATATCTTGTTAGTACACAATACCGTACCCAGCAAGAAATATTGCACATCGTGCCCACGAAAGAGATAATCGGCTAGTTTCGACTTCGTAGAGCATTGTCTCTGCTGCACACTGACTACGTAAAAGCATTGATAGTGTTATGTTGGTCAAAACTTGATCAAAATGGTCGACAAACGTCACATAGGTGTAAGGTGCGAAAGAGATAACACTACGCCCCGAAATAAGCCGAAGTCTCCTTCCTATTCCCTTCCTAGTTTTGGTTGGATACTGTATGTTTAATTCACCATTTATATAATTACTATCAATATGTCTAGGAACAATAACTAAAGCATGGAAAACGTGCTAAAATACAAACTGATTCACCTACTTTTATTCATTTTTGTTCATGTGTGGGAATGAAACAAAACAACGCTGTTGGTTTCTATTTATTCTGAGCGTGTCTCAAGATAAAAACGAGAATCACTTATTTATAGGATTGAAAAACAGACCTGTTTGTTTATAATTTGGTGTTTAATAAAATGTATGTTATAATAAAATGCATAACAATATAATATTAGTTAATTTAGAATAGTAGTTTGTTTAACAAACAAAACGATGCCTATAACTAGTACCTGTTGAGTACTTATGTACATTGTTGTAGAATAATATTAAGAAATAATACATATTATTTATACATAGAAAAAATGACCGAAATAATTTTCACAAGATCGATTCATAATTGAAACCAATTGTTTTTCAGGCAGCAACTTTGGCAACTTAGTGAATCCAAAATATGGCTTTAACATTTTAGGGTAGGATAAAAGTTGAATAAATAAATATTATTCAGTATTTAATTGGCCCTGGCAACATACAACAGTCGGACACTGCGGACCGACGAGAAGGTGGCAGAACTAGAGGAAGAATTGAGCGGGTTACGATGGCAGATTATAGGGTTATCTGAGGTCCGAAGACAGTGGGAGGACTCGATAACCCTCAAGTCTCGTAACCTGCTCTATTTCCGGGAGGGCGATCAACTGTCCCAGGGTGGTGTCGGGTTCATCGTCCACAAGTCCCTCGTGAACAACGTTGTCAAGATCGAGAGTGTGTCGTCGAGACACACCTTATACTTAGAATAACCAAACGTTTTTCGCTGAAGGTCATACAGGTCTACGCTCCAACCTCCGCACACTCCGATGGTGAAGTAGAAACTATGTATGAGGACATTTCCAGAGCCATACATAGTTCTAAAACCCACTACAACGTTGTCATGGGGGATTTCAACGCGAAATTGGGCGTTCGAGGCGACCACGAGCTGAAAGTGGGGCAATTTGGATATGGGCGACGAAACACCAGAGGCCAGACACTGGCTGACTTCATGGAAAAGGAGAGCCTCTATATGATGAACTCTTTCTTCAAGAAGCGGGCTTGCCGGAAGTGGACCTGGATCAGTCCTGACGGTGCGACAAAAAATGAGATAGACTTCATTATGTCCACAAGGCGGCATAATATATTCAGTGATGTCTCTGTGATCAATTCGCTAAAAACCGGCAGCGATCACCGAATGGTAAGAGGCACACTGAATATAAATGTCAAGATCGAAGATCCCGACTAATGAAGTCTACGCTCCGCCCAGCACCTACCCAAATCCAAATCGCTTTGAATGCCTGAGTGAGTGCGCAGATGTGGACGATTATAATAACAGGTTCGTGGAAACTGTCCGCACGGCGGGGTCTATGTTTTTCAGGACCCGCCCTAACAATAAGACCAAAAAGATCTCCAGCCCAACTCTCAAGCTCATAGAGGAGAGGCGCGCTATGGTTCTGAAGTCCTCTGAAGATGCTTTTGTGTACAGGCGGCTTAACAGACAGATCTCCAAGTCATTGACTCGCGACCTTCGGCGTTTTAATACCGATAGTATTAAAACAGCCATAGAGCGGAACCAGGGCTCTAAAGTGTTCGCCAAAGATCTGTCATTAGGGCAAAGCCGTCTCACTAAGCTGAAGACAGAGGACGGCAGAATCGTATCGTCGAAACCTGAGCTTGCAGAGGAGATCAAACGGTTTTACGGACGTAGTTATACACGTCAGCACGACCACCTGTTAACAGTCCGGCAGCAGATCCTAGAGCCGGTCTGACCCGACACTACACCGAAGATATCCCGGACGTCAGTCTAGTCGAGATTAGTACGGCTCTCAAACAGCTAAAAAACAACAGGGCGCCGGGTGATGACGGAATCACTGCTGAACTCCTGAAAGCGGGCAGAGTGCCAGTATTAGAAGCTCTTCAGTCGATGTTCAATTCCGTCATATCCGAGGGCAAAACGCCACAGGCGTGGCACAGAAGTGTGGTGGTACTGTTCTTTAAGAAAAGCGATAATACCCTTCTTAAAAACTATAGGCCCATCGCACTTCTAAGTCACGTCTATAAGCTGTTTTCGAGAGTGATTACGAACCGTCTATCTCGCAGACTCGACGATTTCCAGCCTCCCGAACAAGCCGGTTTCCGTAAAGGCTTTAGCACCATAGATCACCTTCACACGCTGCGGCAGGTTATACAGAAGACAGAAGAGTATAACCAGCTCCTATGTCTAGCGTTCGTGGACTATGAGAAAGACTTCGATTCGGTCGAGATTTGGGCAGTGATACAGTCACTCCAGAGGTGCCAAGTTGACTACCGATACATCGAGGTGCTGAGGAGCTTGTATGAAAACGCCACTATGTCGGTCCGGCTTCAGGATCAGAACTCGAAACCTATCCAACTGCAGCGAGGTGTGAGACAGGGAGATGTTATACCTCCGAAACTGTTCACCGCTGCATTGGAAGACGTCTTCAAGCTTCTGAACTGGAAAGGACTCGGCATCAATGTTAACGGCGAGTACATCTCCCACTTCCGATTTGCAGATGATATCGTAGTCATGGCTGAGACCCTGGAAGACCTTAGCACAATGCTCAATGACCTCAGTAGGACCTCCCAACGAGTGGGCCTTAAAATGAACATGGACAAGACAAAGATCATGTCAAATGTCCATGTTACACCCACTCCTGTTATGGTTGAGGGTACTACACTCGAAGTTGTTGACAATTATGTATATCTGGGACAAACGGTCCAGTTAGGTCGGTCCAACTTCGAGAAAGAGGTCAATCGCCGAATCCAACTCGGTTGGGCAGCGTTCGGGAAGCTACGGTACATCTTCTCGTTCGACTCACCGCAGTGTCTCAAGAAAAAGGTCTTTGACTAGTGTGTGTTGCCAGTTATGACTTATGGGACAGAAACGTGGTCGCTACTATGGGCCTCATAAGAAGGCTCAAGGTCACTCAGAGAGCAATGGAGCGAGCTATGCTTGGTGTTTCTCTGCGAGATCGAATCAGAAATGAGGAGATCCGCATGAGAACCAAAGTTACCGACATAGCTCACCGAATAGCAAGACTCAAGTGGCAGTGGGCAGGGCACATAGCTCGACGAACTGACGGCCGTTGGGGCAGAGCAGTTCTCGAGTGGCGACCGCGTACCGGAAAGCGAAGCGTGGGCAGGCCTCCCAGAAGATGGACCGACGACCTGGTGAAGGTCGCGGGCAATCGCTGGATGAGGGCGGCCCAGGACCGTTCGTTGCGGCATTCTTTGGGGGAGGCCTTTGTTCAGCAGTGGACGTCTATTGGCTGAAAATGATGATGAGTATTTAATTTTGTATGACGTTAACTACAATGTGATAATGAAACGACAAGTTCCACGTTGGGTACACCTTGTACACTATATCCAGATAGAGAAAAATAAGTAGAATCATGTAAAAACTATTTATTTTTTGTCGGAAATAGGAATTTTACGTAATTTTTGTATGAAAACAATAGATCTGTCACCATATTGCTACATACTATGACATTCTTGTTTTTGAAATAAACTTAAGACAGTCAATCGAATGTGCAATAAACTATTTGAATAATTGAAAATGATTTAGTATTTTATGCTTCTTCTCTCAATATAGTGTACAAGGTGCGGATCCAAGCCCCATACCATTTTGGATTCATGGATATTCATCGGTCACTATTAAAGTGTTTTAAATATATTATAATATACAACTGCCTCGGTAGCCTAGTGGTAGCAGGCCACTACTACTACGCTGAGGTCCTGGGTTCGATTCCCAGGTAGGGGGTTATCAGAGATAATGGTGAAAAAGCCTTTATCTCTGGTTCTATTGGGATTTTTCCATTTTCTGGAAATTTCCCAGTACCTCAATGTTTGGTAATGTGCCCGGAGATGTCAACAGGCTCGCCACCTGCTACATGGGCCAAAACGTAACCGGCGAATCGTGGGTGTTTGCATGTATGCTTGAATGCATGCATTTACCTCTGCCTACCCCTTCGGGGATTACAGGCGTGAAGTTACGTTTATAATATTGTTATTATAAATGGTTGTAATATAACATTCCAATCATGTATAAATATCGCGTGTAGTTTAAGATTTTGTTATTTTTATTACGTAATAATTTAATAACTAATGGGTTGAATGTGTTAAATTAATGAATTTGTGTAGTATTATATTTATTAACTGATGCAAGATAAAAGTTTATCTGAGTGTGAGATTTAGATAATTGATATATCGATACTTCGACAATAGTTACTGAGTTTTAGTGATCTATATGGTTTTGATCACGGAATAGATAATGATTATTATCATGTCAAAGTAAGGCGTTCCGAAGTATTTTTGAAATTATGTTTTGTTTCCTTTATTTCTATAACTTAGCAATATTTGATACGAATACCCCTATTTAAGTTACGAACAAGACGAATAACTGATAGCCGAATTTCTAAAATAACATTTCTTAGTGTTTGTGTAGACTGTAGGCAATAATAATTATTGGGTGTTAAATAATATACCATTGGACTTATATATCTTTATTAATAATATTGTGTTGTTAATAAAAATTTAACAAAAAATACGCATTCAATTTGAACAATAAATAAAATATTGAAATTATCACGTGTTTTTTTGTTTTCTTTCTCTAGTGCTAAGTAGGCTTAACAACTATACGAGTAACATTCGACCAATTGAAAACCGAACCCTACATTGTTCGTGGCCCGACACGCACTTGGCCGCTTTTTTATGTAATGATGGTTGCCACCCTTGAGGTCTAAGATGTTTAGCATATTTGATGGATATTACGGGGCCGTACATTACCATCTAACCGTAAGACGATAGTGCTAAACACTACCGTTTGATGGCAGATGGATTAGGTAATGCGGTGGTGCCTACGCTCGACGTACCAATGAAGATTGCTCATAAATATTATACAGGCACTGTTTATTAACATTCTTCCTGCTAATGTTTAATATTTACTGGTGGTAGAGCTCCAGTGACGGAGCTCGCGGGCGTAGGCACCACCGCATTACCTAATAAACTTGCCGCTAAATGGTAGTGTTCAGCACTATCGTGTTCCGGTCAGGTGGTAATGTACGGACCTGTAATTTCCGGCACAGAGGCATAACACCTTTAGCCTCAGGAGTGGTAACGCATCTGCATTTTGACCTCTGGTCTCTGTGTGGGTGTCTATAGGCTGCAGTCATCACTTAACATCAATGTGAACTGTATGCTGGTTTGCCACTTCCATAACTTTAAAAAAAAGAAATTATAAACGCGAATGTTTGTAACTCTTTCACGTAAAAACTACTGAATGAATTTTAATAAAACTTTACAATAATATAGCTCATACATCAGAATAACTCAGGCTACTTATAAAAATATTGTGAGAATGCAGACGAAGTTGCGGGCACCAGCTAGTCCTAGATGAAGATTTATGATCACCAAACAACTAATTCCATTTTAAATATGCATACATTATACCGTATATCAAGTTCATAACACACATTAAACTTTTAATACTTTGTTTTATTAACAAGCAATAAATTAATTGCAATCCTAATTATAAATAAGTAATACTAAAATTGACAACAGCAATACTACGGTGCTAATTTTATTTCAAAGTCATATATTTATGTCACAGTGTTGTCAGCTTATTATATTTCTACTTTAGTTTACTATCCCGTCAAGACACGAGAGACCGCCCGGTTATATAGAGCAACACGGGCCACCGGTCGCGGCGGACTGGAGGGGAGTGAGCCATAACGTTTATTACCGATGCAAAACAGTCTGTCATTTTTTGCAGGGGGCAATGCGTGTGACACACGCGCACACTACAAAAATCGTCTATTACTACGAAACTCACACCTTGTTTTAACAAAATAGAGAAACAATTTCACGTACATATTAAAACATCTAAGCGACAGGTATAGTCCCATTTGGGCTTGTACTTTGAGAGAGGGGAAAGCCGTCAATTGTTTCCGCCAATATTGGCCACCTGATCCGTGAGAGATAATTATTATTCCTTGTTTAGAGGAATCTAACCTTTAGGTCTAATTTTTTTTAGGACATCAACAACAATACAATCATAAAATCAAATCAACAATCAACATACAAACTGAATGCGAAATAAACGCCAATCTGGTTAAAATGAGCACGATTATAAAAATAGATCTTGAATGGGTATTATTGTGTTTTCATCTAGCAACTCCAACAATCTTACTCAGTTGTTTATCACGCGTTAACATAGTCAAACGTGTTGTCAGTGTCAAAAACGTATTATTTTTAAGGTATGTACTTACTCTGTGCTGAATTTAATTTTGGAATTGTACTCGTATCAATGGCAATCGTACAGTCACAGTTGTGCCAAATTCGTGAATATTTTAAAAATAGAATGATTTGATTATTAACGCTGCTAAAGTTTTTTGTGTTATTTTGCATTGTTTACTTTTTGATCAGGCGTTTAAGTCTAGATTTTTATTAAGCTTACTGTTAGTTTAATTATTACATTTTTTTTATTAAAATCGTTTACAGAATTTTAATATTTATTACTTGAGAAATAATAAAGTTCGATTATAAGCTGTACCTATTCAAAGTTGACTCTTTTAAAAATAAACTGGAATAGTGCTGTAATTTTATGTAAATCAAAACTCATAAAATACCAACGTAGGTACTTATTTACGTCGGTACTTCATGAGTTTTGATTTGAACACTTTTAGTTTTTATTTTTGAAGATTATTATTTGAAAATAATTTAAAATAAAAAAAATTAAGAAATAGATAAACCTATTTAAAAAAATCTAAAAGTAATAAAACCAAGTTTGTAACGAATAAATGTATGCACTTAATATCGGATATTTAAAGAATATATGAAAACCAAGCAAATTAATATGATAGTTCGATTGTACCTATGTCTCTTGCCAAAAAGATAACATCCTTTAAAGAATACCCCGGAATTGTGGACAAAATTCCTGATCTCAGAATGTTGGTGTATGTATGTATGTATGCATCTTCACGCCAGGTCCCTAACGGGGTAGGCAGAGAGTGTAGAGCGCCAGATATCCCAGTTCTGACCAACAATGTTGCTGCCTTCATCATATTACCATTAATCAACTCTATGATATGTGCTAAATGCTTTTACATAAAGATGGAACAAAAATATATCTAATAGCATAACTGATGTGTATTCATAAATGAAAATTATTATTTTGAGGTTAGGTTTGTCTAACTGGAACAAAGAGTCAATTGAAATGGTAATTATGAGTCTTTCAAACATATTACTTCAAGTTAAATGTGTTATAAAGGCTTAAGACATTTATTTCTCTTAAAAGATTAGAAACAAATCACTTGCCAGAGAAATATAGCTTTACAATAAACACTGCACATAGGATCACGAAAATCGTTTACATAGGTACATTATTAATATTAAATTTTAACACAACATATTATTCAATAATGCCATGCGAATTAATTGGATAAGTAAATACGTAATTACTGGTGGTAGAGCTCCAGTGACGGAGCTCGCGGGCGTAGGCACCGCATTACCTAATATACTTGCCGCTAAATGGTAGTGTTCAGCACTATCGTGTTCCGGTCAGGTGGTAATGTACGGCCCTGTAATTTCCGGCACAGAGGCATAACACCTTAGGCCTCAGGAGTGGCAACGCATCTGCATTTTGACCTTGGTCTTTGTGTGGGTGTCTATAGGCTGCAGTCATCACTTAACATCAATGCGAACTGCATGCTTGTTTGCCACGTCCATAACATAAAAAAAAAAAAAAAAAAACGTTTCTTATTAACTATTAACAAAATTGAACAGTGTCTTCCAAAAATAAAACTGAGGGCTGTGCGAAGCTACAAAATAACATTACGCCATTATTTCATCGTATAGAAGGGGTTTTTTTCCGTGGTGATATGTGTGAATGAGCCTTTATGTCTGTCGCGTCGGCCGACAGCGTTCCAGACGGTCGGAGCCGACCACCATAGAGTACATTAAATGACAAAGCCAGAAATTATATAGAACTTTGACCCACTTGAAAACAGTTATTTACCAGCACGGCAAATACCTATTTTTGTTGAGATTTAATCACTGATTACTTACACACACATTTAATCACTTTTAAATTTGTAGTTTGTGTGTAAACCTAAGACATGTCGTGCATGGCACGGCCGCAGTAATACACATTTGGTAAAATACACACAGTAAGGCAAAAGACATGGTCCATACAGACTGGAAGTATAAAATCATTCTGATTTCTGTCAAACTTTACGTTGAGTATAAATAAAGTATTTTATATTTAAAGAACAGTTCTTTGATATAAGTACCTAGGTTTGTTGTTGCTATTTTATTTAAGTTCAATCGTTTTTCGGGTAGATCGAAAATCTATGACAGTAGAAATATTGACCGATACTTACATTGTCAACGTTTCAATAGTAAAAACAGCGTTTGTAATTATTTAAAAATAATGTTTATATTAATTACACATACGAAAATAATATGTTTGGATTAAAACTAACTTTGAGTGATTAAAGCTTGAGTTAGAACGTTTTAAAGTACTTTATTGTTATTTTGAGTAACTCAATTAGGAACAACCATATTCAAGACTTTTTTAACGTAATTATTAACCTCAAGTTACACAAAAAAAAGATCTAATATCTAAGAATTCTATTTTCATAACATAGTTTTTCTTTAATTTACATTTCGTGTAAATGGTGGGTCACAATCTGTCATTGTCATTTATAGTCCGACCACGGACGCAGCTTGTCGGGAGGGATGCGCTCACGACCAAGGCCAACCAAAATTAAAATAAAAAAATAAAACACGCTTACACTCACAGCCCCACAGTAGGTATAAACATGTGTCGTGCGTGCCGTTGTACACATACAACACATACACAAACACCCAGACCCGAAACAAATATCTGTAGGCCATACAAATATTTGTTCCGGTGCGGGGATCGAACCCGCGACCCTTCGAATCAAACGGTGGTTTCGCACCGCTGGACTAACCGGGTCGTCAAATCAAAATTGGTCGGGTCAACCGATTTCTACACTGTCCATTTTTACATCAACCCGACTAAGGACGCGACGGTCGGCGGTTGGATCCGACCGTGTAGAAGGGGTTTTTACAAATAGAAGGGGTTCTAAGGAAGCATACCTATATTAACATGAAAAATTGATAGAAATATCGATAGGCAGTCACACCCTAGACGTAAATATACATATACTATATTTATAGAATAGGATAGAATATTCTTTATTGTACACAAATATTTTTTACAAAAATAAAATTAGATGCATAGCAAATAGGCTATACAACCAGGCGGTCTTATCGCTTAAAGCGATCTCTTCCAGACTACCTGTAGGTGGAAGGAGACTTTTGATTTGGTTAAGGCGGTAGGGGTGTACAGGTTAAATAAATAATACGTACAGCAATTAAATTAATAAAATACAAAGTATAAAACATATAGATAAACAACATTGGATAGATATATACATAATAATACAGCAATATTATAGGTAATAAAGAGCAATACTAATTTTTAGCTAGGTAGTACTCATTGTATAGTATATACTATACATGTACTGTAATTACTATCACAGAGATATAACAACTAAGGTCTCAGGTGGCAACGCAACAGCATTTTGACCTCTGGTCTTTGTGTGGGTGTCTATAGGCTGCAGTCATCACTTAACATAATTCTCTCTAGGATTTCACCTAAATTCTTCAAATCTACACCGTGGTCTTAAAGATATTATGCGTTCGAAGACACCCCCGATGTAGAGAGGCTGCCTCATAGAGCAACACGGGCCACCGGCCGCGGCGGACCGGAGGGCAGTAGCCATAGCGTTTATTACCGATGCAAAACAGTCTGTCATTTTTTGCGGGGGGAAATGCGTGCGACACACACGCACACTACAAAAATCGTCTATCATTACGAAACTCACACCTTGACTTTAACAAAATACAAAAACAATTTCACGCACACATTTAAACATCTAGGCGACAGGTATAGGCCTATTTGGGCTTGTACTTTGACAGAGGGGAAAGCATGCATATGGCTACTCCCCTCCGGTGTTGCTTTATGGGCTGCCTGAAAGAAGCGATGCGTTAATTCAAATTAACCCTGTATTAACAGTCTTTGTGTGGGTGTCTATAGGCTGCAGTCATCACTTAACATAAGTGTGAACTGCATGCTTGTTTGCCACCTTCATAACATACATCACACACTGCGGACACTCCGCCAAAATTCCATACAAACGCTTAATTTGGTTTCTATTACACAGACATCAATCAGTGACGTGTATTTACACGTGCACCTGTGTGCGTAGCACGTAGAAAATACCAAAGGTCACCCATATGAGGGCAGGATGTTGGGTGAGGCGGGGAAATCGGGCGGGACGTCGAAGTGTCCATTCTATACGTAGTATTATTACATATTCTCTGACATAGGTAAAAATACATTTCCGACATTAAACTAAAATCACATAAACGCGGGTTGTTAAATCATGTTGTGTTATATTTATTTCATTTACATTGTTACCTCACCTTTATTACTATACCTGATAGATTAAATACAAACAAAACGTTTCTACTTCTACGATTTACTCATACAACTCAATAGATACCTATATTTATATGCTAGGTCTCAGAATACAATGCTCTAGCCTTCGCGGTCAGTCAGTCTTGATACAGCTATGTGTACCTATGTGTTATATTACACAGACCTTGCAGATATCAGTTAAGGTCAGTACGTTAGCGCTTGCAGGCTAGCTCAGATGCTATTAGTACGTACTTATAACATGACCATTTTTATAAGGGTTCCGTGTAAACAAGGAAACCATTTAGTTTCGCCATGTCCGTGTCTGTTCGTCCGCGGTTTAGCGCAAATTCTATTGGTGTTAGAGACTTGAAAGGAGATGTTGCGAGCTCGGCTCTGGTTCGTACACTACCTCAAAAAATGGGTTAATTAAAGAAGAACCCGAAAAAAATACAATTAATTTATTCAAGAATATATTTTAGAGTTACAACCACTTTAGTTCAAACGATTTTATCATTTTCATTATGAATATTAGTGGAATTTGTCAAAATGACATCGCCCGCCATATTCGCCATCTTGGTTTTGAGTTGCAATTCTAACTGCGAATAATGTTTTGTAACTGCAAACAAAGCTAACTAAGTGAAGATATGCAGTAGAAAACGTTTTTATATTGATTTTGCCTGTTAATGATATTGTGTACAATACATGGCCGGAGGTCCATACATTTTTGCAACATCTCCTTTGGCACAAGTATACACTTTAATCACGCCGACAATGAGGTAGAATAAAAATATGAAAAAAAAAAAAGTTGTGTTGACTGTGACTTTCGAAACTTATGTTGTGTTCTGTTCATGACTTATTAAGCTTTAAAGTGACAATTTTCGCTAGAGTTAAGTGTCCCCCCCTTCTACCAACTAAACGGTTGTTGTTAGAAATTCAAACGTTACGGCAATAGTAGCTGCATATTATAACGAAATTAAAAGGAAAGTTGGTTTTACAAGTTTAAGAGTAATCATCGAGAACAAATGTAATACTCGAAAGTTTTGAACAACTCTCAAATGTAAAAGGTTTGATATACATATACGGACTATTTGTATGAGAAAATAAAATTGTGGTTTTTACTGTTTCCCTTCAATTCCTTCATATTTTCTTACCTTTGAAACCTTGCCTGGACTTCAAAAAATAATTCATAACCAAAATTAACCAGATCGGTCCAGCCGTTCTCGAGTTTTAGCGAGGCTAACGAACAGCAATTGATTTATATATATATATATTTATATATATATATATATATATATATATATAAATATATTTACAAATTAATCTTATTACCTCTCAAATAATCTGAATCAAATTTGTTATTTATTTATGACTATAAAAGGTTTTGGATAGATCGATAATTATGCGTTTCGCATTTGCGAATAAATTACCTTTATTCGTAAAGCAATTATGTTCGTTACATTTATGCTAACTAATATTATGATAAAGAAAATTATAACAACTTAAAATTGTGCCACTGAAACCATTCTGCATTTATAACACTCTGCTTATCATAATGCATGCGAAAAATTATAAGCTAAAACTGTTACGCCATACTAGATTATGAAGAAAAAAATATTTTTTTGCGTCTATTATTTATTAGGGACTTTGAGTCGTCGTGCGACTATGGCAGCCCCGTGGTTGCTAAATTTTTTTTTTTTATTTATTTATTTATTTATTTCAGGCAACAAATGTAAGACTATAAGTAAAACAAAGGCCCATATAAAATGTCGCCGTGTAAATATAATATGTCGCCTAATCAAGAATTTATAATATTACATATACCATTGCAAAGCATTTTACATTTTTCAAGGGGCTTAGCTGACCCTTTGGCTTCCTGAGCTGATGCTTTGGATTTCACCGAAATTCTTCAAATCTACACCGTGGTCTTAAAGATATTATGCGTTCGAAGACACCCCCGATGTAGAGAGGCTGCCTCATAGAGCAACACGGGCCACCGGCCGCGGCGGACCGGAGGGCAGTAGCCATAGCGTTTATTACCGATGCAAAACAGTCTGTCATTTTTTGCGGGGGGAAATGCGTGTGACACACACGTACACTACAAAAATCGTCTATCATTACGAAAGTCCCTACCTACCTATTGGGCTTGTACTTTGACAGAGGGGAAAGCATGCATATGGCTACTCCCCTCCGGTGTTGCTTTATGGGCTGCCTGCAAGAAGCGATGCGTTAATTTAAATTAACCCTGATATGTTCTTAGGTTTTCGCGAGCTACACTCATTGAAATAAAACTGTTTTTACGGATTTATCTCGCGTATATTAAACTAAAATTATTTTTAAAATCAACCCGACGTTTCGGTCGCTTTTCAGCTTCCGAGAGGTGACGTTTGTCTGACAGAAGTTTGAAAATATTATATGTAGCTACCTCCATCGATTTCGTAAACGCCTTGCGTAGCGTTCAGGATTAACACAATAATTACTTATGGTATCTTGAGGTCTTGCAGACTGGGATTTAATCTTGCTAAGTATGGGATCCCATGATGTTGATAATCGCCATCCATCTTCTCTATTGAAATTTGGGTGTTTTTTAATTAAATTAACCCTGTATTAACAATTACACAGTTCACATTGATGTTAGTGAAAACTGGATTTTATCTACGTAAAAATATTTTCCAGATGGAAACATTCGACAACAATGGATAACAATTTTAAAGTCATATCTTAAAGAACATCATTGGATGTTATTATATTATTAAAACAATTGCCGGACGCGTTTTCTTGACCACCGCGAGTAATTTTTATCTCATCAATATCTCATCAAGGATAGTATACATACTTATCTCTGACATTACAGCAGCTGTAAAGATATCGTTTGTGCGCTCAGTGCAAAATCCAATTTTTATTTATGTATCTAAAATTTTGCCAAGAAATTAGATATGATTTCAATACTTAACTAAAAGATTCTAAAGAAGAGAATCAAAATCGAGCTCAAGATTAAAGTTTCAAGTGTTAGTGAAGATATCGCTCATCCGGTGCAACAACGTCTTAATTGTAAAATCTTGACTTTACAGGAGAGCATATTCTAAAGATTTTTATAATGTAAGTTTATTTCAACTATGGATTGTTTTTCTCTTCTATTATTTTGGTAGATGAGGTAAGGTTTATTTTAAAGTGTATTTATCAAAGTGTTATTTTTACAAAGAATTGTAAATAAATAATGTATCTATACTATTCTATACCTATATAATCATGAAAAATTATGTATAAACAATATTTTTACCTATAGTTAAGTCATTGTTGCTTAATTTTTTCAATATTGTTACTTATGACAATGTGTGTGTGTCTTTGTTGCCCTGAGAACTTAAAAAATTAAATGTCACAATTACCTTTGAGTCTTTGTAGTCCTTTTTGGACATTGACATGACCGTTTTTCGCGGGGCCCTCTCCTACTACCTGTCTAATACGACGATGTTACGTTGCGATTCCGCAAAAAAGCCGCTAGTGCTATAATGACTTCTAACTCCTACTAGGCGGAATTAGCCTTAGTTTAACTATACATATATGTGTCGTTTTAGCACCACATAGGTATGCGTGTTTTAGAATATATGGCATTATTAGTTTATTTTTGATAAAAATACCACCGCAAATGCACCGGATGAGCGATTTCTAAACATACGTGAAATAAGGTTTATTTCGAGTTGAAACAATATGTTCGAAAAATAAGCCGCCCATAGGGCGCTCGCGTTTGTTAACTACCGCCACCGCGCTGGCTGGTCGCTTCTGTCATATCATTGTTGTACCATAATGATCCAAGACGATCCTCGTAGCTGTCTGAGGGAGCGCCGCGGCGCCCCCTGAAACGGCGGCGCCCGTGTGCAATGCAAACCCTGCACTATAGGTTAAGCAGTCCCTGTATCCGTCCCACCTTGCTAGTCTGTCCGGCTATAAGGTTTAGCAACCTGGCAACACTTTGCGTGGAGATTATGGCATGGAGTTTTGGCGGGAACGCGAAAAAGAGCTGTGTTGCTGCGTGATATTATTTTCGAAATTTATGTATAGTCGCGTTTTTATGTGTAAAAATGGTGGGATTTTTATCATAAAACATTCGATAACGTTCACGGGTGTAAAAGAGTGATATTATAAAGTGAAGAGTGATTTTTCATGTTGCCTCCAAAACTTCGTAAATCTCCTAGTAAAGTCCCCATCACTTTACTGGAGCCATCTCATCATATTCCACATGTAAGCATCCAATCATCGCCATCTTCCATATGGATATTCATTATCATAAGAAATGAAGATAAAAATTACTGAAGATTGGCTGTAAAGGACTTGAATCCGTAGCCGTAAAACAATTATAAAAAAAAAGATTATGCCATGGTAAAGTAGCCATCGCCTTACTGGAATAACTGACTGTAACTCACTTGACTGACATACTTAAAAAATAATTGACTGACTATATTATACTAACTTTTACGCTGCTTAAATAAATACGAATATGAAATGTCGTTTTACTTGACACTGGCAATATGCGTAATAGCGATGCCATAATAACAAAAAAAAAAGATTATGGCATATCCTCGTTATGGGAAGGCCTTGGTCTTAAAATGGACGTCTTTCGCCTGAAATGATGAAAGGGAATTATTAATTTATGGGCAAAAAACGTACCCCAAAGTATTACATGTCAAACTATGTTGCCCAAGTTTTCATTTCGCAAAAAACCGTTTGGCAAAACAACTTTTCGCAATTTTACAGTTAGCAATACTATTTTCCGCAATTTATTGTTAAATAAATAATTAGGTACATGGCTATGTGTCATTCACCGCAATTTTTTACGCGGGGAAACCCTCCTGGGCACCCGCCGTCTAGGGGAAAAGACGGCGAGTAGTGTGAGACTCGTACTCACTAAAACCCCGCGGTGTTCCGACTCTTCCGCCAGCAGTGGCGGGGTCACGGGAATGCTTACGCACACATCCGCGACCCCGCCGGCGGCTGCTCGTCTCCGAGCCCTCCGCAGGTTGAGCTCTTTGGCTCCAACCAACATTAGTGGCGTGCGGAACACGTGCACGCCACCCAGCTTGGGACCTATTTCCATTTTGGCGACGGACATCCCTTAGTAAGACACCCAAAGGTCCCTGCCCCGACCACTCACAACGCCAGGCGTCCCAAGACGCCCGTGTGGAGGAGTCCAGGGGCACACAGTCCGGTCCCGGGGAGCGGGAGTGACAGGGATGAACTGACCTTCAACCGCCCCGCGGCCCCACCACGTCCCTATCGAGCGGCGGGACCACCGCTAGGCGGCTGGAGATAGGGTGCAGGGCCAACGATATACCCATACACCTCTTCCCCAGCCGCCATCCCACCACGTTCCCATCTGACGGCGTGACGTCTTAGGCGGCTGGGGATAGGGTGCAGGGCCAACGAAATACCCGTACACCTCCTCCCCAGCCGTCTCCTCTCCACAGCAGCGAGTGGCGGGCAAAGCCAGGCCAAACGCCGCCTCTGGGTTCCCCTTGGCTTCGCCGGTGTGGGGACAACCACCGGGTACTGAGCTCCCCCCCCGCCACGATAAGGCGGAAACCCTCGGGGGGGGGGGGGGGGCACCCTTCGACCCAACCTTATTTATAAAATATTCTTTTTTTCAAAATGCATTCTTAATAAAACTTGAACAAAAGTCTTATAAAGAATGCATTTTGAAAAAAAGAATCACCAATTAATATTTGACCAAGTGGTTAAAATGCGAAATATAAATTTGCTGAAGATCCTTTTAGGAATGAAACTTTTGCGATAAATCTTTTGGGAAGTAAAATTTGGCGAAAAGGATTTTGCCAAACGGAAGGATCCTGATGAAAGGATACCGCATCAGTCTACATCCAATGTTTTACTGGTGGTAGAGCTCCAGTGATGGAGCTCGCGGGCGTAGGCACCACCGCATTACCTAATATACTTGCCGCTAAATGGTAGTGTTCAGGACTATCGTGTTCCGGTCAGGTGGTAATGTACGGCTCTGTAATTTCCGGCACAGAGGCAAAACACCTTGGTAACGCATCTACATTTTGACCTTGGTCTTTGTGTAAGTGTCTATAGGCTGCAGTAATCACTTAACATCAATGTGAACTGCATGCCTGTTTGCCACTTCCATGACATAAAAAAAATGTTAACCTCACACTATTCACACAACACCTTGTTTTTTTCCAGGCTTCAATGTTAAAATAAAGCCATGGAAAAAATCTGGCGTTCCCTGAAAGATCGGGGCAATAATCAATCCAACCAGGAATTGAATCGAAGTCAATATTCCCTGGTCTCGTGCGACCTGACACCTGGCTCTCTGGAAGTATGGCAGGGGTTGCCTGATGAGATCAAATATGACTCCTCAATGGATCTTTTTAGCAAGCGGAATCTGGAAATTGGTGAGTACATATCTTTTTGCAAGCAGTATCAGGAAATCAGGGGCGGCTTAACCTATAGCAGAGAATATGTAATAATACTACGTGTAGAATGGACACTTCGACGTCCCGCCCGATTTGCCGGCATCACTCAACCCCTTCCCCTCTTATGGGCGACGGTTGGTATTTTCTACGTGCTACGCAAACAGGTGCGCGTGTTAATACACGTCACTGATTGATGTCTGTGTAATAGAAACAAAATTAAGCGTTTGTATGGAATTTTGGCGGAGTGTCCGCGGTGTGCCTATAGTGCAGGGTGTGCAATGCACTCGGGCGCCGCGGCGCTCCCTGAGACAGCTAAGAGCATCTTGTACCATCATGGTACAACAATGATATGACAGAAGCGGCCAGCCAGCGCGGTGGCAGCAGTTACCAAATGCGAGCGCCCTATGGGCGGCTTCTTTATCGAACACTTTGTTTCAACTCGAAATAAACCTTATTTCACGTATTTAAAGTTTAGAAGCGGTCAGACAGCGTGGTGCCGGTAGTGCGGTGGTGTCAAACGACGACGAGCAAGCTTCGGGGGGGGGGGGAGGCCTAGGGAGCGCCAGGGTTTCGTTGCACACGGGCGCTACACGAGTTAGAGCCGCCCTTGCAGGCAATTTATACTGGTATATATATATGTATATATTTTATATTTTTTTACTGGTGGTAGAGCTCCAGTGACGGAGCTCGCGGGCGTAGGCACCACCGCATTACCTAATATACTTGCCGCTAAATGGTAGTGTTCAGCACTATCGTGTTTCGGTCAGGTGGTAATGTACGGCCCTGTAATTTCAGGCACAGAGGCCATAACACCTTAGGCCTCAGGAGTGGCAGCGCATCTGCATTTTGACCTCTGGTCATTGTGTGGGTGTCTATAGGCTGCAGTCATCACTTAACATCAATGTGAACTGCATGCTTGTTTGCCACTTTTATTACATAAAAAAAAAAAAAAAAAAAAAAAATAGTGGGTCCC
Source organism: Macrosoma leucophasiata (assembly GCA_036365455.1). Taxonomy (NCBI): domain Eukaryota; kingdom Metazoa; phylum Arthropoda; class Insecta; order Lepidoptera; family Hedylidae; genus Macrosoma; species Macrosoma leucophasiata. The sequence continues at coordinate 3,548,470 of JAWQUS010000022.1, read as the reverse complement.
TTTTGTGATATATTTTTTTGTAGGCACCACCGCATTTTTAAACAATCTGCTGCCAAATGGTAGTGTTCAGCACTGCCATGTTCCGGTTAGATGGTAATGTATGGTCCCGTAATAAATATCACAGAGACATAACAACTAAGGTCTCAGGGGTCAGAGTGACAGAGGTCAAAATGCTGATGCGTTGCCACTCCTGAGGCCTAAGGTGTTATGCCTCTGAGTGGCTCTGAGGCATTACCACCTGACCGGAACACGATAGTGTTGAACACTACCATTTAGCGGCAAGGTAATGCGGTGGTGTCTACGCCCGCGAGCTCCTTCACTGGAGCTCTACCACCAGTTAAAAATCTCTGGTGCCATCGGGATTTTTCAATTTTCTGGAAGTTTCCTAGTACCTCAGGGTTTGGTTATGTGCCCGGAGATGTCAACAGGCTTTCCCGCTGTCACATGGGCCAAAATGTAACCGGCGCAGTGTTTGCATATATGCTAAAATGAATGCTTTTACCCCTGCCTACCCCTTAGGGGATCACAGGCGTGAAGTTATGTTTTACGTAAGAAGTGTACATTTACAAGATGCGCCATATACAAAAGATCCGGTTACATTTCAAAAAATATTTGTTTAATTGTGTAGGTACTGTATACGCATTTTTAGATGAGTTTGCTCAAATTCAAGGTTCGTTTTACATAAAAGGAAATGTGTTAATGATGTAGATACAGTTCACACAGTGTGAAGTTTTAGCTTATGGTTAAAACCCAATTATGGAGTTATTTGTAGACACCTACAACATAATGTTTTGTGACAGAGGCGCAGCGTGCCTTGGCAAACCTTAAACAACTGGGAGCCCTTTTTAAGGTTCAAGATTTTCTATCTTTATGTATATAAAAATCATTTGCTGTTCGTTAATCTCGCTAAAACTCGAGAACGGCTGAACCGATTTGGTTGATTTTGGTTTTGAATGATTTTTGAAAGTCCAGAGAAGGTTTAAAAAAATATGAAGAAGTTGAAAGGAAATAGTAAAAACCACAATTTTATTTTTCCATACAAATAGTCCGTATCTATCAAACCATTGTGAGGGAGTACGAAGTTTGCCGGGTCAGCTAGTACTAATATTATAATAATGGCAACCCTTGATACGTCTCACTGCTGAGCATGACTCTCTCCCCTTCTTGGGAGGAGGTCTAGATCTTACTCCACCACGCTGTTCCAATGCGGGTTGGTTGGGATAAGGGTTAGTGGCCAACTCGGTGTGGCTCTATGATGTCTTCAAACCGCTCATAAGGCCTCCGACAAGGTTTAACGCCTGCTATCTATCGATAGCAACCGGGACCGACGGTTTAACGTGCCCACCGAAGCACGGAAACGCGGTCACCCACAACACATCCGACCGCTTTGCTTACCGAGCAGATCGCTTCCGATCACCAATAGCCGCGGGGCCATGCGCGCTTCTAGATTTTCTATACTTTGTTAAAATACAACTGATAATGAACGCACACATTACACTATCCGGTCGACAGCTCCCTAACTCAATCACAAATACACGGGCCGCTCCGGTCGTCCTAATAAGGGCCCTAACTCCCTAAATGTTATTACACTTCCCTGACCCTTGCTATCGTACCCTGAATACCGTGCCGTGTAATAATTCCTTTAAAGAATACCGTAGTTGAATATGCTAAATTAGTTTTTAAAGGTTTGTTGCAAGGGGTATGTAAAAAAAGACTAGATTGTGCTGGATCTAGGATTCAGAATGGGTACTATTAAAATAATCTACCTTTTATATACTGATGGTAGAGCTAGCTATAGCGACAGAGCTCGCGGCCGTAAGCACCACCGCATTACCTCTATCTGCCGCTAAATGGTAGTGTTCAGCACTATTGTGTTTCGGTTAGATGGCGATGTATGGCCCAGTAATAACTACGAGTATTACAGAGACAACAACTTAGGTCTCAGGGGTGGCAACGCATCTGCATTTGGACTTCTGGTTTTATGTAGATGTCTATAGGTTGCAGTCATAACTTAACATCAATGTGATCTGCATTCTTGTTTGCCACCTTCCTAACATAAAAAAATAGCTTTCTTATAAATGCTTATTCGGAAAGTTCTTTATTATATTTTTTTATATTATCAGCTAAAAACTCACAACCAAATGGAACAGGTGTTCAGACAGAAGATCTCGTTCTAGAAGACAAACCTAATGAAGTACAGTTTAGCAGTGACACAGAAAATGACAATGATATAGAGAGAGACACACCGATAGAGAAGTCTGATGATAGGTAAGATATATTATTTGCTTTATTCATCAAATCTAAAAAACAGATTCGCTTCATTTTAGAAATTGAGGTAAAAATGGAAATAAATATTTTGAAATCGGGCAGTAATTGAATTTAAGACAAAAATTTACTCCGGCCGGATTAGTACGTTTGGATAACCAGTTTGGGTCGTTCAGCGGTTAGGCTAGTTATCCAGAGGTCCCCCCCAAGGGTTTCCGCCTTGTCGTGGTGGGGGAGCTCAGAACCCGGTGGTTGGCCTCACACCGGCGAAGCTAAGAGGAACCCAGAGAGAGAGCGGCGTTTGGCGTGGCTCTGCCCGCCACTCGCTGCTGTGGTGAGGAGACGGCTCTTATGTGTGTGATAGCGTTCCCTCGACCCCGCCACTGATGGCGGACGAGTCGGAACACCCAGAGGTTTTTAGTGGGTAGACGGATGCCTTTCCCGGAGTCCCACATAACCCGCCCCTCTTCTCAAGGGTGGGTATGCGTAATGCATTTTCCCTTGGTAAAAAAAAAGTTATAAAGAGGTCACAGATTCGAATCCCTACAAAAGCAAAATAAGAAATCAGAAGTTTTTAAAGTACAGAATCAAAGCAATTTAGCTACTATTGGTGTAAGACTTTAAAATAGACCTTTATGAACTTACAGTATCCAACAATAAATAATGCACATCGACCTCAGGAAGAGACGTCGGCTTATTTCGGATCTGTAGAGCGTTATCTCTTTCGTACCTTACCTATTTGACGTATGTCGACCATTTTGATCAAGTTTTGACCAATACCGGACTACGGATGCTGACGTAGGCAGTGTGCAGCAGAGATAACGCTCTATAATGCCGAAACTAGCCGATTGTCACTTTCATAGGCCCGATGTGCATTATTTCTTGTTGAGCACTGTAAGCACTAGACAGGACATTTTTTTTTAGTAATGGATTTGGTAAACAAGTTCACATTGATGTTAAGTGATGACTGCCGTCTATAGACACCCACACAAAGACCAAGGTCAAAATGCAGATGCGTTACCACTCCTGAGGCCTAAGGTGTTATGCCTCTGTGCCGGAAATTACAGGGCCGTACATTACCACCTGACCGGAGCACGATAGTGCTGAACACTACCATTTAGCGGCAAGTATATTAGGTAATGTGGTGGTGCCCACGCCCGCGAGCTCCGTCACTGGAGCTCTACCACCAGTAATATATTAGTCAAATCAATCTTAAAACGGAACCATCTGTTTTTTTTTTCAATAGGACACTCCCCTTAGTTGCACGGTTCCAGTTCCCAGATGTCAGTTTACCACACTTTCACAAAGTAACATAATAGAGAATATGGAAACGTCTCATATAAATATCTGTCAAATCAATTTAAAAATGAAACCGGCTGTTTGTTTCCACTGTCTTCTGTTCTCACTGTTCTCTCTTTAATATGTTCACCATAGATTAATAATTTGATATCTATCTATCTATCTATCTAAACTTATACTTTTAAACGAGCAATTCTTGTATATATGTATATACATGTATATACAGAATCAAGATCTCGGAAACGGCTAAAACGATTTTCTTGAAACTTACAGATTAGGGGTTTTTCGGGTCAAGAAATCGATTTATTTAGGTTCCAGGTCCAAGAAAAGCTCGGTTCCAAGTAAATAATAAATTTTCTTCATAACCGACGACTAACGCCATCTATTGATGAATAGAAGAACCATTAGTCTACGGAGCGAAGCTCATTCAACCAGGTACTTTACCATAAATCTACGATGTTAACCTCGTTGGCTTTTATTTCACAGAAGCCATGGAGCCTCCGGCGTCGGAGTTCACGAAAATAAGGTAAAGAATTATATTATACTTATACTATGTCTCTTTTTTCATACTATCTAGACTTAAGTATTAAAATGATGCGAACGTATGAAATTGTGGAGGAACGGATGGAAGTGTTCCTCCGACGAAAAGGGAGGATCCTCCGACCAGGCGAGGTGGTAGCGCCTGGCGGGCCGCGGCCCAACGGTTGACGTTGGGAAGTTGTATATATGCCAACTCTTGAGAAATTTTCGTATGTGCGATGTAATTTGACTACACGCCATCTATCGTACTAGACAAGTACTGTAAGGTTTCATTGTATTCCACTAGTTGGCGCCTTAATGTAGTGGACGCTACAAAATGATTACTAACATTGTTACGGATGTGATGTTGCCAGCTTTGTCAACAGCGCCATCTGCCACAGCCAGCGCTACGAATGTAGCGACATCGCTCCCCTCCGCCATTGCCACAGCCATAGAGCAACACCGGAGGGGAGTAGCCATATGCAGGCTTTCCCCTCTGTCAAACTACAAGCCCGAATGGGCCTATACCTGTCACCTAGATGTTTAAATGTGTGCGTGAAATTGTTTCTGTAATTTGTTAAAGTCAAGGTGTGAGTTTCGTAGTAATAGACGATTTTTGTAATGTGCGTGTGTGTCGCACGCATTTCCCGCAAAATATGACAGACTGTTTTGCATCAGTAATATACGCTATGGCTACCCCCCTCCGGTCCACCGCGACCGGTGGGCCACGTTGCTCTATGGCCACAGAGCCGCCATCATGCCATGTCTAGCCAAGTGAGGGCGAGTGTATAAAAGCCAGTGCCACCTATTGTTTGTTCTCTTTGCACAAAACTCTGCCCGTTATTATAAAGATACCTTCGTGTATCAAATTAAAAAAAAAAAATTGATATACTGATCTTGCGTCGGGACATGAGGACTCCACCACCCATCAGTGCAGGAAAAAAATGCAGTAAATCAACCGGAAAATGGCGTTCAAACGATTCCAATAAAATTATTGCCACTGCAGTCACCAATCCGCGTACCAGGCGTGGCGATTATTGCTCTCCCCTGATGACGCAAGAAAACTGTTGTGAGCATCTTTGGTGAAGGATTTTGTCCAGCAGTGCAGTCCAACAACTTTCGACTCAAGTGATGATGATGATACTGATTCAGTGCCGGATTTAGGCATAGGCAACGTAGGCAGTTGCCTATGGCCACCATACCACAAAAAAAAACCAAATTAAATCGATAAAGGCTCAGTAGAAACAAAAAACTACTGATTTTTTTTAAATGTAATGGTAGTGGCAAACAAGGATGCAGTTCACATTGATGTTAAGTGATGACTGCAGCACGTGATGGCACACAACACAAAGACTTAGGTCAAAATTGAGATAGGTTACCACTCCTGAGGCCTAAGGTGTTATGCCTCTATTCTGGAAATTTCACGGTCGTAATTACTACCTGACCGGAACACGACAGTGCTGAACACTACCATTTAGCGGCAAGTACCTATATTAATTAATGCGGTGGTGCCTACGCCCGCGAGCTCCATCACTGGAGCCTTACCACCCAATATAATAATACTGATCTCTTTATTTTTCAGAAAAAACAAACGAAATACAAAATTAAGATGACATTACTTCTAGGCTGTTGGGTGTTCTTCACAGCGATATTCTTAATGTACAATGAGAAGAATGAAGTATACAGAAATACAGCTATCATGCCTGGGGAGGTTAAAAGTTAGTAGGTACATACATCTTAATTTATTCATTGGTTGTGTGGTTCAAGTGGCGTGTCTCTCAATTTTCTATAGGATCCATTTCGGCGAATGTGCGAACGATCTACACAATCTAATTTCCTCTTCACCTTTTTACAATAGGACAACTATGAGATCTAGAAGTTTTATTATATTAGCGCATAGATTACGTTCTGGCCACAATCCTTCGAATCAATTCGGATTTTTTATGAGGAAAGTAGCTTTTCCCAACTCTGATGTTTGTGGTACAAGGCATGATGTCCATCATATAGTCGTAGAATGTGTAAAACTTGTAAGAGAAAGAGAATTATTTATGCAAATATACAAAATCAATAAGTATGAAATAGGAGCAATAACAGCTTTATTAGGACAGCCGTTTAGTGATGCAGCAAAATCATTATTAAGTATTATTTCATTACATAAATAAGTGTCTTTCTCAATGAATAAGTGTATTATATTGTAGATTAGGATATGATGGGGCTGACATATTCTCCAGTGGACAAAAGCCTCTATATATATTTATATACTTTCAAAACGTCAAGAAATCATAAGATACTAAAGTGAATAGCCATTACATAAAGTAAAAACAAAAACATTATAATAATATAATAATGATGGCAACCCATTATACGTCCCACTACTGGGCACGAGTCTCTCCCCTTTTTGGGGGAGGCCTGGAGCTTACTCCACCACGCTGCTCCAATGCGGATTGATGGAGGTGGGTGGGTTAGTGGCCAACCCGCTGTCGGATGTTTTCGAACCGCCCATAAGGCCTCCGACAAGGCTTAACGACTGCTATCTATCGATAGCAACCGGGACCGACGGCTTAACATGCCCGTGCCCCCCATGCACGGAAACGCGCATTTAAAAGTGGTCAAATCCGGTCAGATCCGGGAGACTCCCAGAATTCCGGGTGAGGTGGGAACCCTAACTCTAGTCCAATTGCTCCACCTGCTAAGCTACTAAAATCCCACCGATCACCGAATTCTTCTTTCGTTTCATTAGGCTTTCATGTAATTTCAAGAACTATTTCATAAAATTACAGATTACGCCATCGAGATGGCACAAGGTGATTCCATCAAAATGAAGCTAATAGGACCTTTCTTATCTGAGCATGGTGAAAGAATTTTAAAAGGAAACGATAGAGACACTGCACCTAAAGTTTTCGTTTGGTTGGAGCCTGATGAGAGTGACAATAATACTATTACTGAGGTTAGTAAAAACGTTGTAAATGTGAAAGTAAATGTTTACAATTAATTTTATTACCAACTAACCCATAAGAAGGTTCAAGGTTATGCAGAGATCAATGAAGATGATCGGATACTCGGAGTTTCGGAGATAATTAGAAATGGAGAGATCCATGTGAGAGTAGCAATCATAGCCCACTCAATAGACAATCGTAAGTAGTAGTAGGCAGGGATAGGGTACATAGCTCGAAGAACCGCCGACCTTCAGTGCAACAGAGTGGTTGCATACTCTGTTTGGTGCAGAAGAGTTCTCGACGTGACGATTGCCTACCAGAAGGCGAAGCGTCTCGGCAAGGCAAGTCCCTCGCGAATGGAATTCAGATATTATTTTTTAAAGTTAAGACGGTGGCATTCTAGCATGCATCTCAATGTGATGTGATGACTGCAGCCTATAGACATCTACACGAAAACCAGAGATCAAAATACAGATGCTTTGGTTCCCCTGAGACCTAAGTTGTTATGTCTCTGTAATAGTTATTTCGGGTAAAGCTTCGCCATTGGTATAAAATATAAAATTATCCATTATTTTTAGCTATCAAATCTCACAACTGAATGTTTAATTAATTTATAGAACGCTTTATTATTTCAGAGCAACAAACCGTGGGAAGTTTTCCTCGACGATAACCTAGATTACAATGAAGGCGAGCCAAGAACTTTTATTTTCAATCCAAAATGGCGGGCTATCAACGCAACGTTGCGCATGAGCTCTGATTCGCTAAAATTAATTCCGTTCACCTTTAGTTACTCAATGAACCCGCTAGATATCACTACGGGAGTTATTTATGCATTTTTTTTATTGTGTGGATTGTATGTGCTGATTGTTTTCGAGGTAAGGCTTAGTAAGATTATACAAAATTATTTAGGGGTACTTCTTTTCATAAAATAATATTTATAAATATTTTTTTTTGTACTTAATTAATGATGGTGACAAATAAGCGTGAAATTTGATTCATGGATGATAAAAGACGACAATTCATGGATGCTAAGAGATGTCTGCAGTCAACAGACATCTATACAAAGATCAGAGGTCAAAATGCAGATGCGTTGATACCTTTAAGGCCCAAGTTGTTTCACCTCTGGGCGGCTCGGACAGTAATTGGGGCCATACATTAATATGGGGCCATAGGTACATTATCATCTACCCGGAACACGATAGTGCTGACTCTACCAGAGAATATGTAATAATATTAGTATAGAATGGACACTTCGACGTCCCGCCCGATTTTCCCGCATCACAAAACCTCCTCCCCTCTTATGGGCGACTGTTGGAATTTTGTACGTGCTACGCACACAGGTTCACGTGTAAATACACGTCACTGATTGATGTCTGTGTAATAGAGACCAAATTAAGCGTTTGTATGGAATTTTGGCGGAGTGTCCGTGGTGTGCCTCTACCCTAAGCTAATTTTATGCTTTCCAGGTAATACACAGAACAATGGCAGCTATTATACTTTCAACGACATCGTTAGCAGCTCTCGCTTTAGCTGGTGAGAGGCCAACAATACCAGAAATAATATCTTGGTTGGATATAGAAACATTATTATTGTTGTTCAGTATGATGATATTGGTTGCTATCATGGCGGAGACTGGAATATTTGATTTTTTGGCTGTATTTACATTTGAGGTATGTTTATAAGTTAAACTAGCTGTGCCCGCGACGTCGTCTGCGTGAGAATTTACGATTGTTTAGTATCTACCCGGACAAAGTCGTGGGCGCAGCTAGTATAAAAGTAGCCTAAGTTACTCCTTATTCATCATCTATCTGCCAGTGAAAGTCCCGTCAAAATCGGTAGAGCCGTTCCCAAGATTAGCCCCGCCAAATAGACAGAGAGAAAGACAGAGACAGACAGACAAAAATTGTAAAATATGTTGTTTTGGTTTATTTACCGTGTATACATACATATGCATTTAGTTAAAAGCGGTTATTTTAATAGTACAAACAGACACTCCAATTTTATTTATTTGTATAGATGTATAGACTAGCGACCCGGCTTCGCACGGATAGCATTTTAGAGATATTTTATTTTTACATTTATTTTTTACAAACAATTTTACAAATCAGGATGTTTCATGCAAATACACACATAAAACCATTATAGGTTTGTCTATATGTGTGTGGTCTAACCTTCGTTATATAATAATGGTAGATACATTCTCATTACTTATTAATATAATAAGGCTTGAGTTTGCTGTAGTATTTTCTGTGATTATTTAAATTTAGGTTTGTAAATATATCTTGTAGCCCTTCTGGTAGTTCATTTAAGATCTTTGGTATTACATAATTCACTGTTACACACATACACATTATTATGTTCAGTTAACACTTATTTTAGTTGGTCGTCAAGATTTCTTTAGTTTTCATTACGTTTTTTTAATTTATAACCCCCTTATTCATAAACGTAAATTTGATACGTTTTAACTATAGAATTCTTTGTCTCTGTCAGTTGCATTGTCAAATGTGCAAGATAGAAAAAGACAAAGGAGAGATTAGCAACACTTTAGCTAAAATACGTTTATGAATAAGGGGGTATGTTTTCTGTTGAAGTCAGATTACTGGTAGTTATCCTTTGGAGACATATACCCTCGCAGACTGATTTGTAGATTTTTTTAAAAGCTATTTTTTGTCATAAGTTACTTCACAATATCAAATTGTTTTTGATTCGCACGTGAAAAACGGCATTTCCAACCGTATTTGACAAAAGCCGTAAACTTGGTAAATATAAGTACGATATTGATAAACTAAGGGAATAGCCCTATGCAGGCTTTCCCTTCTGTCAAAGTACAAGCCTGTACAAGTATACCTGTCGCCTAGATGTTTAAATGTGTGCGTGAAATTGTTTCTGTATTTTGAAGTCAAGGTGTGAGTTTCGTAGTAATAGACGATTTTTGTAGTGTGCGTGTGTGTCGCACCGCATTTCCCCCCACAAAAGGGGACAGACTAATTTGCATCGGTAATAAACGCTATGGCTACTCTCCTCCAGTCCGCCGCGGCCGGTGGCCCGTGTTGCTCTATGTAAATTATAGATCCTGAGAAAACTCTCTTTTCAAAATTTCAAACATAAACAATATCCGTTCACAACATTCCGATATTAGCGCATACATACAGACAGATAAAAAAAGGGAGATTTTAATTTATAATATTGTAAAGTGTGAAGTGATTAAAATATTTTCCTGTAATGGAAGTGGCAAACAAGCATGCAGTTCACATTGATGTTAAGTGATGACTGCAGCCTATAGACACTCACACAAAGACCAAGGTCGAAGTGCAGATGCGTTACCACCTCTGAGGCCTAAGGTGTTATGCCTCTGTGCCGGAAATTACAGAGCCGTACAATACCACCTGATCGGAACACGATAGTGCTGAACACTACCATTTAGCGGCAAGTATCTTAGGTAATGCGGTGGTGCCTACGCCCGCGAGCTCCATCACTGGAGCTCTACCACCAGTAATATTTCCTATTTATTCATTCGTGTTTCCATCTTAATTGGTTTAGATTACGCATTATCTATCAGTCACCATTAGCGTAACAACAGAATAAATAATATTAAAATAATGGCTACCAATAACACTTGTTAAATCTTAAAAATAACGGAACGTTTTATCCTAACAACTTATATCATTAAAAACAGGATGAGTTTAGGTTTCTTCTGATTTTAGGTGACCAAAGGACGACTATGGCCATTGATATACTTGCTTTGTATCATCACCGCTGTCCTATCTACCTTCCTGGATAATGTCACTACCGTTCTTCTAATGTCTCCAGTAACTATCAGGTCCGTGTAATAAACATACCTTATTGGGCTAAATACACCTCCTTGGAGAACTCCCTTGCTTTGAAGTGAGCTTTTGGTGGAAAACTTTTTTCTGTTATACTTTTCACTTTGTGACTGTCACTCAAAAAATAATGGCATTCGATTGAATAGTATAATGGAAGTACTTGGTTGCCAAGCATGCAGTTCACATTGATGTTAAGTGATGACTGCAGCCTATAGACACCCACATGAAGACGAAGGTCAAAATGCAGATGCGTTACCACTCCTGAGGCCTAAGGTGTTATGCTGTATTGCTGAACACTACCATTTAGCGGCAAGTAAATTAGGTAATGCGGTGGTGCCTACGCCCGCGAGCTCCGTCACTGGAGCTCTTCCACCAGTAAATGTATACCTACAGTATGTTACTGCATTTGACACAGTAAAGGCTTTCGATATTCTTTATCTGTATATTAAATCAAATTTCGATGTTGTTTATTGTAACAGTTATACAAAATACAAATAAAAATAAAGAAGACTAGTTTTATATAAACAATAATTGAGATTCAATCAAGGACAAGAAATAGATCAATATTCTAACACAATTCTATTCCACACTAAATATCCTTCTTGGATTATTTTTTATCGAACTTGATATTTGATTTTGTTTTTATATTATTTCGTATTAACACATGCTTGTGATATATATTTTATTTTTAAAGAAAAAATATATATCACAAGCCTGTGTTAATGCGAAATAATATAAAAACAATTATGAAGGGTAAAAGCGACTTCTTTACGATATTCAATAAACTGAAAACTCTATTATATCGGTTGCCTAACTAGCATAGTTGGTAATAGATGGCGCTGCTGCTACCATAAAGCAATGCAATAGATGTGAAGGAAAGATTTGACAAATCGGGCAGGACTTCAGTAGCTCAATTGGAAGAGCGGCTGGACTAGACTCCCAGTAGGTCGCGAGTTCGAGTCTCGCCTGAAGTCAAATTTTTCTTTCCATTTTTTCTTTAAAAATAAAATTGATATTTGTTTGTCTGAATTAAGTCTCACATAAAAGCTACTATACATCTAACTAAACTGCTTATTTCCAGACTATGCGAAGTAATGTGCCTGGATCCCGTACCGATATTGATGTTCATGGCGATCTACAGCAATATTGGCGGTACGGCAACTCCTGTAGGGGATCCGCCTAATGTTATAGTGGTTTCTAACAAGGATGTTATGCAGTCTGTAAGTTAGTGTAAATCTTTATGAGTGTTACTTATTTATATCTAATAAAAGTTGCAAGCAAGTATTCAAATCAGTGGTAAATTAATATTACAGTCTAGAAAAAGGAGATGTTGCAAAAATGTATGGACCTCCGGCCATGTATTGTACATAATATCATTAAACAGGCAAAATCAATATAAAAACGTTTTTTACTGCATATTTTCACTTATTTAGCTTCGTTTGCAGTTACAAAATATTATTTGCAGTTAGAATTGCAACTCAAAACCAATATGGCGAATATGGCAGGCGATGTCATTTTGACATTTTCATTTTTTTAATTGTATTTTGATTATATAGTACTTGGAGAAAAAAGTAATATTTTCTAAATACTATCGAAATCGATTGATGCCAAGTGTCGGCTGTATCGCCGCCATGCTTAAGGTAGTTGAAAATGACAAAATCGTTTGAATTAAATGTGGTTGTAACTGTAAAATATATTCTTGAATAAATTAATTGTATTTTTATCGGATTCTTCTTCAGTTTAGCCATTTTTTGAGGACGTGTACGAACCAGAGCCGAGCTCGCAACATCTCCTTTATACAAAAATTAACTTCTTGTTATGTTCCAATAAATTTTCACAACACTTTAATAAAAAACACACAAGTTTTTCTCATGAATCACTATTTAATGTTGAAAACCGCTTGAAAATCCGTGCAATAGTCTTTGAGTAAAATTAATCGCAAATTGACAGAACAGACAGACTGACAGTCTGACAGATAGACAGGCAGACACCGCGAGGGACTTTGTTTTATAATATGTACAGAAATAGCCCTTCGATCCATCGCAAAACTAGCAAGGATCTTGTAGCTGTAAGAAATTGATTTAACTAACGCGTATTCATAGTTTTGGAAATTTAATCTTTTTCTACCAATCCTAGTGGCAAAGGAGATATTGCAAAAATATATGGACCTCCGGCCATGTACTGTACACAATATCATTAAAAAGGCAAAATCAATATAAAAACGTTTTTACTGCATATTTTCACTTATTTAGCTTTGTTTGCAGTTACAAAATATTATTTGCAGTTAGAATTGCAACTTAAAGCCAACATGACGAATATGGCGGACGATGTAATTTTGACATTTTAATTTTTTAAATTGTTTTTTGATTATCTAGTACTTGAAAAATTATAAATACTATCGAAATCGATTGATTCCAAGCGTTGGCTGTATCGCCGCCATGTTGAACATGGTTGAAAATGATAAAATCGTTTGAATTAAATGTGGTGGTAACTTTAAAATATATTCTTGATTAAATTAATTGTATTTATTTCGGATTCTTCTATAATTTACCCATTTTTTGAGGACATGTACGAACCAGGGCCGAGCTCGCAACATCTCCTTTATTTCTTCTTTCAGGGTATCAACTTCACAAACTTCACAGCTCACATGTCACTCGGCATTATACTGGTGTGCGTACAGACGTCCCTGCAGATCCGATATATGTTTAGAGATACAAATAAACTGAGGCTGAAGGAACCGCGAGAAATAGAAGGTAGTTGGACTATTTATTTTTCGCAACAAAACAGGCGAGTGTACTTTAGAAATTAAAGAAAAAACGGAAAGAAAAATTTGGCCTCTGTCCAGCCGCCTTACCACTAAGCTACCGAAGTCCCACACCGATGCTTAAATTTTTGCTTTCCCTTTTTGATTTTTAACCGATTTAGGGACGGTGAACGACATCCATTGATAACTCTTAAATAGCTATACAACCGATATGATAGACTTTGCAGTTTATACAATATCGTTAAGATGTCGCTGTTCCCTTAATAATTGTATTTATTTTTTGCAATAACACATGCGAGTGAACTTTAGAAATTAAAGAAAACTGGTTATCCTGAGGTCGCAGGTTCGATTCCTGCCCGAAGTCAATTTTTTCTTTCCGTTTTTTCTTTAATTTCTAAATAGAAGCTAATTAAAGATATTTTTCTGACGACTAAATTGGTGAATAAATAAAATAAAATACGCTTACACTCACAGCTCCACATTAGGTATTTAAAAACCTGTGTCGTGGATGCCGTTGTACACATACAACACATACACAAACACCCAGACCCGAAACAAATGTCTATAGGCCATACAAATATTTGTCCCGGTGCTTGGATCGAACCTGCAACCCTTCGAATCAAACTGTGGTTTCACACCGCTAGACTAACCGGGTCGTCATTCGGACATCTTAATTATTACCGACTTCAAAAATGGAAGAGGTTCTATATTCGACTGTGTGTATGATTACTCCGTCAATTGTAGGCAGATGCGAACATTCTTGTCGTTTAAAAGGGTACACTTTGAAATTGTTCCAATTTGGGAGACGACATAACGTAAACGTAACGGCATTACACCTTAGAAGGCCTCAGAAGTGGTAACGCATCTTTATTTTGACCTAAATCTTTGTGTGGTGTCTATAGGCTGCAGTCATGACTTAACATTAATGTGAACTGCATACTTGTTTGCCACTTTCATTACATAAAAAAAAGAATTCAATAAATATTCTGTATTTTCGTTTCAAATGTATTGTAGAAAATCCTTTGAATATGTTTTGTTTAACGGAGTAATTTTACCCTCCCCTATCGTAATTTTGCAGAATTAGGAAATCAAATTGCAATATGGCGTCGCACCGCTGATTCCCTCCCTCACATGAGCAAAGACGTCCACATAGTTAGGGAAAGACTAGAGAGGAAAATAAAGAAATTGACGTTACAGCAGCAGAAAATGATCAGAGAGAGTAAAAAGAGAGCCTGCCCGAAAGAGACTTTTCAGAGTACTTTAAAGGAATTGAAGACAAAAGTCAGTGTTTTTTTAATTATTTTATTTCTTATGTCAAAGGATTGACTGACAAGCAGACGGGCCACCTGATGAAAAGCAGTCACCGTCGCCTATGAACATTTGCAACACCAGGGGAGTCGCCAACGCGCTGCCAGCCCTGAAGAACCCTTTTGACGCCATGTTTGAAGAACCCCATATTGTAGCACCGAGGGAACACCTCAGAGGGAAGCTCATTCCACTTCATCGCTCATTTACACCTTCTGGGCAAAAACGAACGTGAGAACCGCACCGTTGAACATTGAAAAAAAAAAATATTTCTTCTATTGCGTTTTTTCCCAAAAACACATGCGAATATTGAAGATAATATAAAGAAAAATTACTGAGAGAACGGGATGATAGAATAGAATAGAATAGTTTTTATTTAGCCTTAAATGTGGTCATTACAGAGCTTGAAAGTTACATAGAATATCACACATTTATCCAAGTTATTCTTGGAATGCAAAAAGATAGAAGACAGTATTATCGGGGTTCCCTACGTTACTGCGAAATACGTTTCATCGAAAAATGATTAACCGACAACTATACATTGAAGACCTCATTGAGCGATGCTTTATTTCGCCTAAAATTTATAAATTGAAGTTTCGTTTGCCCGATGCTACGTTTCATCGAAAATTTTATTTCGAAACTTTTTGGTCTTGTTTTTTTTTTTTATGTAATAAAAGTGGCCAACAAGCATGCAGTTCACATTCATGTTAAGTGAAGACTGCAGCCTATAGACACCCACACAATGACCAGAGGTCAAAATGCAGATGCGCTGCCACTCCTGAGGCATTAGGTGTTATGCCTCTGTGCCGGAAATTATAGGGCCGTACATTACCACCTGACCGGAACACGATAGTGCTGAACACTACCATTTAGCGGCAAGTATATTAGGTAATGCGGTGGTGCCTACGCCCGCGAGCTCCGTCACTGGAGCTCTACCACCAGTAAAAAACAGCGAAAACTATGAAATCCTCGATACTTCTTTGGTAGATGTTCTTTTTCTTTTCTTACTGTCCAGCATGCATGACTGTGATGTGTAGTGCTCTATATGGAATTGAAGATAACATATTCGGTAATCTTAACTTAATACTATAAAGCTGAAGAGTTTGTTTGTTTGTTTGAACGCCCTAATCTCAGAAACTACTTGACCGATTTTAAAAATTCTTTCAATGTTCGAAAGCTACATTAACCACGGGTAACATAGGCTGGTAAAATAGGGCTCCGTTAGATATTTGGGTTTCTCGGACACAAGATGTAAAAAATCAACCAAAAAAGTTACTTATTTTGCGTACGCTGCCTAAACTATAAAAGATCGAGGAAGGCTTTAGGCTATATCTATAATCATCACGCTAAGACGAATAGGAGAGGGTAGGTAACATTGCACCCGCGCGAAGCCGGGGCGGGCCCCTAGTTATATAGATAATAGATAGGAATTAAGGAAATTGATTCGTACCGGCGACAGTATCTAGTCCTTTATAATTTCTTAAAAAAAATCACATTTTTTAAAACTAAGAAGTCGAATAAGTTATCCTTAAAAACCAAGCATACATTCGAGGAAACAAATTTGAAGTGAAAAAACCTTCGATAAAATAAGCATTTTTACTGGTGGTAGAGTTTCAGTGACGGAGCTCGCGGGCGTAGGCACCACCGCATTACCTAATATACTTGCCGCTAAATGGTAGTGTTCAGCACTATCGTGTTCCGGTCAGGTGGTAATGTACGGCCCTGTAATTTCAGGCACAGAGGCATATCACCTAATGCCTCAGGAGTGGCAGCGCATCTGCATTTTGACCTCTGGTCATTGTGTAGGTGTCTATAGGCTGCAGTCATCACTTAACATCAATGTGAACTGCATGCTTGTTTGCCACTTTAATTTCATAAAAAAAAAAAAAAAAAAAAGCATCGACGTAACAAGGTATCGGTGAATCGTTTTCGATCAAACGTACATCGAGCAATGAAGCTTCGGCGAAATAAAGCATCGCTCAATGAAGTCTTCGATGTATAGTTGTCGGCCAATGATTTTTCGATGAAACGTATTTCGCAGTAACGTAGGGAACCCGTATTATCGCTAGTGAATTACAAATTACTTATACATATCGTATATGTCATCAATATCACAAAATTGAATAAAAATGTCAAAAAATGTCTTACCCTAAAAACTAATTCTACTTGTCTTTATGTAACTCATACAGCTAATAATAATAATAAAAGCAATTGTTCATGTCAAGTAATGGCAAAATTGAAAAATAATAATAGGTACAAATTAGGAGATGTCAGATATTAAATTATGCCAGTTAAAGTATCGTGGAAAATTACAATTGAAATATTCATCGACGCTATATAAACAATTCTTGTGTAATATTTCAAAGAGTACAGACTTAAACTTAATAAATGGTAAGGATTTAACAGTATCAGGCAGCTTGTTGAACACTTTTATACACATATTATAACTATTTCTAGAAAAACATGTAGTAGAGCAGGATTGTGCAACCAAACGATTCGGGTATCTAGTAGAATAATAGGATGTTTCTCCTTTACTACGAAAAATATAAAGGTTACTTTCGACAAAACAACCAACCTCAAAAATATACAATGAAGGTAATGCAAGGATTTTGAGTTTTTTAAAAATCGGTCTGCATGATTTCCATGTGGGCACCCCACAAATTGATCGGGGACATTTCTTTTGGATTATGAAGGCTCTGGAGAGATCCACTGAGTTGCCCCAGAGGATGAGCCCATATCTCAGTACTGAAAAAACGTGACCATGGTAAGCCATTATGGCAGTATCCCGGCTGCTCAGTTTGGTTAAGCGATACAAGGCATAACTGAATCTAATACAAGGCATAACTGAAACTGATATTCTGTCCAAAGTTAAATTCGATGAAACGCTGTCGTGTGTAAATTATTCACCTGTATTTCCTTAAATTTTTGAGGAATCTGAATCAGAATATTGTGTCATCATCTATTTGTCAGTTAGTTCTAGTTCTGCTTTGGCCACAGATCACTATACTAAGCTTTGGCTATTTGATAAACAACATTTACTTTTTTCCTGCTACATGTTGATAAGAAAAACATTTCGACGTCGTACTTATCGTTTTAAATACTAGTAAACTCTGTGAAAGGAACAAAAATTGTCTGCACTGGGATTATCGTTTTCGTAGGTTTTCGCGAGCTTCATACATTGTAGAAATTAAATTTGCGGATATTCTCGCGTATACAACACTCCCAAACTTCTTACACCCGACGTTTCGGTCGCTTTCCAGCTACCGTGGTATGTTGAATTCTAGTATGTTATGTCTATATTATGTTATGAGAGTTTGGCCAGAAAAATTAAACCATTCAGTTTGAATAATTGAAAAGAAAAAGACTTAGGACCAAAATTATGTAGTATTTTTTTTGTAGGTTAGTTAATTTAGTTAGTTTTTAGTTTAAGTTTTAATATATACTTGTGACTTACGAATATATTTGTGTTTTTTATGTTTTACTGGTGGTAGAGCTCCAGTGACGGAGCTCGCGGGCGTAGGCACCACCGCATTACCTAATATACTAATATACTTGCCGCTAAATGGTAGTGTTCAGCACTATCGTGTTCCGGTCAGGTAGTGATGTACGGCCCTGTAATTTCCGGCACAGAGGCATAACACCTTAGGCCTCAGGAGTGGTAACGCATCTGCATTTTTACCTCTGGTCATTGTGTGGGTGTCTATAGGCTGCAGTCATCACTTAACATCAATGTGAAGTTTGCCACTTTTAAAACATAAAAAAAAAAAATAACTAAAGCACTTGTTCACGTTCATTTTAATATGCTATTTTGATTTTGTTTTCAGTACAAGATCCGGGATAGACCACTTTTAATCAAATCGTCAGTTGCAATCGTCTTCGTTGTCGTGGTTTTCTTTTTACACTCCATTCCTGAACTTAGTAAGTATATTAATTACTAGCTGTGCCTGCGACATCGTCGCCGTGAGAATTCATGATTGTTCAGTACCTACCCAGGCGAAGTCGTGAGCGCAGCTAGTATGAAAGTAGCTTTAGTTACTCCTTATTACATCAGCTATCTGCCAGCGAAAGTCCCGTCAAAATCGGCCCGGCCATTCCTAAGATTAGCCCCGCCAAACAGACAGACAGACACATAAACAAAAAATTTAAAAAATGTTGTTTGTATACATATGCATTTAGTAAAAAGCGGTTATATTTATATTACAAACAGACACTCCAATTTTATTTACTTGTATAGATGTATATATTCAAATATTATGAAACATAATCTATAAATTTTCTTCCATATTCCAACCATCATGTCAAACATGGTGTTGACGGCATTCGTTTTCAAGTGATTCGTATTATAGTAAATTAGAGGTGGTGTTATTCGGGGTCGCGTGCATTCGGTGCTAAGTTTTTCGAGGTGGTGTGCATTCGTTTTCAAGTGATTCGTAATAAAGTGAATTAGAGGTGGTGTTATTCGGGGTCGCGTGCATTCGGTGCTAAGTTTTTCGTTGTACCGTGCATTCGTTGTCACGTGATTCGTGTTAGTGAACTTACCTGTTAGGAGACGTGATATTCGGTGTTACACTTTTCAAAGTCCCGTATCGCACCCGACTTTGAAAATGCTACAGACGTTACCGTAGGCGTTGCCACGTTTCTAACATGAAGAAGAATTGGGTGTTCTGATTAATTATTTTATTTTTCCAGATCGAATCTCCTTAGCCTGGACAGCGCTCCTAGGTGCAATACTTCTCCTGATACTAGCTGATCGTGAGGACCTGGAGCCAATATTACATCGGGTAGAGTGGTCTACTCTTCTGTTCTTTGCTGCTCTGTTCGTTCTTATGGAGGTTTGTGGTAGACTTATTTAGTTTATAACGTATTATGGCAATTATTGTCATGATAGTGGGTATTTTCGTAAGGCTTCAATGTATGCAATAACATCCGCCCAGTTCAAAAATAATTCAATCATAAAGAATTTATGAAACAACTTATGCCGTGTCAAGGTACAGTAGAAAAATTAAAGTGATAAGAATAATAATAAAAACGTTATCCACTATCAGAGAATATGTAATAATACTACGTATAGAATGGACACTTCGACGTCCCGCCCGATTTTCCCGCCTCACCCAACCTCCTCTTATGGGCGACGTTTGGTATTCTCTACGTGCTAAGCACACAGGTGCACGTGATTTCTGATTCATTGATTTCTGTGCAATAGAGACCAAATTAAGCGTTTGTATGAAATTTTGAGTGGCACACCGCAGAGTGTCTGCGGTGTGCCACTATGTCAATTTAAGAATATAGTTTTCACTGAGAATTACCTTACCTATAAGTTTATCAGGAGAATGTCTCCTTTTCCTCTTTTACGAACTAAAAAGACAAAGATTAGCAAAAGAAAAGAGAGGAGACATTATTTAATTTTGTCATTCACTGTCAGAGTTCCAAAATTTTGGGGATTTTGATCTATGCCCCAAAATTTTGTGAAAATATGTTTCTTTATTTTTGTTTCAGGCACTGTCAAAACTGGGACTGATTCAGTACATTGGCGATCTAATGGAAATTCTTATCTTGAAAGTTGACAAAAATGCACAATTGGCTGTAGCTATCATGCTCATACTGTGGGTAAGAATTTCTTTTGAAACTAGTTTTAAAGAACCTGTTTTTCATTTACTTCAATCCAAAAAGATAAAGATAAACTATTTGTAATATTTTAACGGTAGACATTTATTAATTCAAAACAATAAAATAAAAATACTGCAAGCTAAGACTTGCGATGATTCATTTCATGATTTTTATGACAAATAGTTACTATGAACTGAATCTGAGTTTTAAGAAAAAAAAATAACGTAATGAAACCTTCATTATGTTATTGTTTTTAATTGAAATGAAGATGGAAAACGAGCGTGCAGTTTGATATTCAGTGATAGGCACACACACACAAAGACCAGAGGTCAAATGCAAATTTATGCGTTTTTACCCCTGAGACCTTAATCCGCCGGCCAGTCCGAGTTAGACATCTGCCAGCACCGTGGCTTACGGAAGATATCAGAAAATTAATAACCGAAAAAAATCAAGCTAAGTCTAAATTCAAACAAATTCCTACAGATAGAAATCGCGATAAATATACCTCCATTAGAAATCGTTGTAATAAGGTGTGTAGAGACGCACAACGACGCCACATCCATATATCTGTTTCGATTGGAGACCCTTCAAAAATTTTAAGGTTTCTAAAAACACTGGGAATCGGTAAGTCACGCTTTGATCATTCTTTTCTTCTATCAAATAATATCAATCTTGATTTGCTCAATCTACATTTTAGCTCGTCTACCTGTATTGATGGTATTACTAAAGCGACAACATTAGATCTACTTTCTACTGCTGCCGTTCCCGACTGTCCCTCTTTTTTCTTTGATCAATTCACTGAGCGTGATGTTAAGAAGAACATTCTTGCTATTGAATCCGATGCAGTAGGCAGTGACAACGTTAGCCGTAAGATGATCCTTCCTGTACTTGATATTCTAATTCTTTCCAACAAGAAGGAATTGAACAAGAGGAAATTGAATATTTACCTCTGCCTACCCCTTCGGGGATTACAGGCGTGAAGTTACGTTCCAGTAATACAATTGTGTCTTTGATGTGTTTGATATTTTAATGAGTATATGACAATTTTGTGAAAAATTACAAAAGGCATGGTGATTAGACTAAGAACGCTAATCTGGAGAATAACCGCTATAATTATATAACAGGTAGTTGCTGTATTCAAGGAAATTTTCTTACTCAGTATATCAATGAAATGCAGGTCAATCTATAATATAAAAATAAGTCGGGTTTTCCTTCCTGACGCTATAACTCCAGAAAGCACGAACCGATTTCCACGGTTTTGCATTCGTTGGAAAGGTCTCGGGCTCAGTGAGGTTTAAAGCAAAGAAAGTTCAGGTTTTTTTTTTATAAAAAGACATCCACGCGGGTGAAACCGCGGGCAACAGCTAGTTTTATTATAAACCTTTGTGTAGCTATTGACTCGACCTCTCCCTCGACCCAACCCTGTCATATTATTAAATAGTAACATATTATTATTACCACCAGGTATCCGGAATAATCTCAGCATTTGTGGACAACATACCGCTGACCACCATGATGGTGAGAGTGGTAGTTTCGATTGGTACCAACCCTAATTTAGGATTGCCGTTGTCACCGCTCATATGGGCACTGCTGTATGGCGCTTGCCTAGGAGGTATACTCGGACCATTTCTATTCTTATTTTATAGTCTGTATCTTATAAATATTATAAAAGCGAAAGTTAGTATGTTTGTTTGTAACTCCTTCACGCAAAAAATGTTCCTGTGGGATGGCATGGGATGAATTAATAAGACCACAGGTTATGCGAAAAGCGACGTACTCGCGGGCGGAGGCGCTATAGACCGACCGTTTAACACGCGTATCGCCTGCGCGGTACAAGGGGAGCGGGGGCGGGTATCGATACACACGGCCTCAATAATCCAAATACTTATCTCGAGATATATTGTTGGCAAAGTTTAGAATATAATAATATACAAACTTTTTTTTGTTGAGTAAAAAATAAACTTATAATTTTAATTATTTTATTAATAGCTTCTAAGGTACGAAATAATAAAATAATAATAACTCCTTTCACGTAATATTAAACCACAGATAAAAGTTATATAGGATTAGGACTATTCATCACTAATATAGGTACATATCGCTTGAATCGTTTTCACTGTCTGAGCAGCTTGAAGAGTCAGAATCTTGCAAAATAATAATAAAGCTGTCCATCTCTTCATCTTCTCTCAAGTTATTGACTTGGAAATACTCCGTAGAACTATGTTCTTATTTGTTGGCTTTAAAAAAGGAATATATGTTGTACGCTATTTGTTAATTTTTTTTTGCAAAACAGGAAAAGCGATTTATCTTGAGATTCATTTTGGTAAGTTTTTACCATGTGCGTCAATGTCAAAGCGTCCGTTGCAAAAATACAAACCGCACGCTGCGAGCACCGACAGCGTACTGCCGCGCTTTGACGTTCTCTGCTCCGTGCAACCCTTGTACCCACCCGATGACATCTACCCCCGCTCTCTTTTTACCCCGCAGGCGATACGCGAGTTAAACGGTCGGCCTATAGCAACAGCTAGTAGTCTATATATAGATTTGTATGTTATCAGAGATGAATGTTTTTCATCCCTACTTAATATTATAAATGCGAAAGTAACTCTGTCTGTCTGTCTGTAACCTTTTCACGTCCAAACGACTGCACCGATTTTAATGAAATTTGGTACAGAGACAGAGTTGACTTTGAGAAAGAACATAGGCTACTTTTTAAACGACATCCACGCTTGCGAACCTGCGGGCAAAAGCAAGTTGTCTATATAAAAATGAGTGTTTGTCTGTATGTCCTTTATGGAATCGGAAACTACGCATTTGATCATGTGATGATCTTTAGTAAAGTTGTTGTGCATTTATTTGTAATGTAATGGAAGTGACAAACAAACAAGCAGTTCACTTTGATGACTGCAGCCTATCGACCTAACCCACACAAAGACCTAGGTCAAAATTCACATGCGTTACCACTCCTGAGGCCTAAGGTGTTACGCCTCTGAGCCGGAAATTACAGGGCCTCCGGGAAAGGTGGGAACCCTTTTTTTTTTATGTAATGGAAGTGGCAAACAAGCATGCAGTTCACATTGATGTTAAGTGATGACTGCAGACTATAGACATCAACACAAAGACCAAGATCAAAATGCAGATGCGTTACCACTCTTGAGGCCTAAGGTGTTATGCCTCTGAGCCGGAAATTACAGGGCCTCCGGGAAAGGTGGGAACCCTAACGGCAGAACTACGTTTGCCGGTGCGATATCAGCTAGGTAGTATGAATGAATGAATCCACTTTTTTGTGCACCAGAAAATGTACAACAGACATTATACAAAATAGCAATAAGTACAAAAGGCGGCTTTATCGCAAAGCTGCGATTTCTTCCAGCCAACCTTCGGGTCAAGAATAATAAAAAAAAGGAAATTTAACGTCGTCAGGGTGTACTAATCACACAAATATTTATAGTGGTAATGACCATTTGACAGAAAAGGGGAGATCAGGGAGATGAAGAAAAGGGGATAGCAAGTGAGGAGTTAGAGAGATAAGTAGTATTCTTTGGCTTACAATTGAATGTGGATAAAACTAAAGTATTAGTATTTGAAAGAGATGAACAGAGAACAAATGCAAGGGTAGTAGTAGATGATGCAGTGTTAGAACAGGTTGATGAAATTGTATATCTTGGATGTGCTTTTAGCAAGGATGGTAGGTACACCACTGACATGGAAAGGAGAGTGCTTGCTGGGAATTGCGTGAATGGAGCGTTGGGTAAGCTGCTAGAATCTAAACATCTCAGCCAGCGGGCTCGACTAGCCGTACATAATGCTGTACTTACTCCAACGCTTTTATATGGAAGCGAGAGCTGGGTATGCAGGAAAGAGCATGAAAGTAAGTTGAACGCGGTCGAGATGAGATTTTTGCGCAAGATCTGCGGTGTATCACTCACCGATCGCGTTCGTAATGAAGATGTAAGAAAGAGACTTTGTGTGAATGATAGTATCGGTGTAAAAATGAAAATAGGCATGCTCCGATGGTTCGGGCATATAGAAATAATGTCGAATGAGAAAACAGATATACAATGACGAATGACTAAACAGATATACAATGCGAATGTGGATGGTTGCAGAGGCCCAGGAAGACCAAGACTGACCTACCATGACCAAATAGGTCGAGTTCTGTCTGATGGTGGGGTCAAAAGTCTTAAGAATCGGCGTGCATGTATGAAGAGAATGATGAAGGTAGACGAGGCACGAGAGGTTTGTCTGAACCGGGATATCTGGCGCTCTACACTCTCTGCCTACCCCGTTAGGGACCTGGCGTGAAGATACATACAATAGTATTCTTTGACTTTATTTTTAAAGGAAAAAATTGATTGAGCTTGACGAATTGTGATAGGTAAATGTGAAGGAAAGTGAAGTCGAAGGTTTTTAGGAGATTGTAAGGAAGGGTATTCAATATATTAAACTTTACCCTACCTACCTACCTACCTACCTACCTACCCTAACCTATTAAAGGTAGTATTTAATATATTAAACTTTTTCAGGTAATGGTACCCTCATAGGCGCCAGTGCGAATGTGGTTTGTGCATCAGTAGCTGGTCAACATGGCTTCCCGTTCACCTTCGTGCGGTTCTTCAAGATCGGGTTCCCTTTGACTATAGGTCACCTTATTGTGACCTCGGCATATCTCCTTGTCTGTCACTGTGTTTTTTCTTGGCATTAATGTTATTGTGTTAAATAATATGACTAGGGTTGCCACCTTATTTTTTTGCAATTAAAGTACATTGATTATTGTAGGTAAGAAAAAAAAGTACATTGAATCAAAATAAAGCGTTTTATTTCTCTGTATTTTTATTTTTTAAAATATATTTTTTATTGCTTTTTGCAATTTGTAGCAAATTCATGGCCCAACTAAAAAAAATTATAAAGTCGTACAACAAAAATAAATGTTGTTGGAATTGATGTAGAGCGACTGCCTGAGCTTGTTAGTAAAAGTTAAAAATTACTCAGCCTAACATTTTTGCAAAAAACTGATAGGGGGCGATTAAAGAAGACACAGAAAAAAAAACAATTTTTGGATTTTTTGTCTGTCTGTCTGTCTATCTGTCTGTATGTCTGTCTGTATATCTGTCTGTTTATCTGTCTGTATGTCTGTCACGTTTTAACTTCGAAACTACTCAACGGATTTGAACGCGGTTTTCACAGGTTGATAACATATTATTATAATCGTTTCGTCAAAATCGGTTGGGGGAAAAAGAAGTTATGGTCAAAAGACAATTTACTTCAAGCACTGCTTCAAAACTTTTAAACAGTTTTCTTTTTAATAATAAAGGACTTTGTCGCAAGGTAAACTGCTGACTTCGGCAGCGTAGAATTTAATCAAATTATTGTTCAATATCTACACGGACGACATAGTGAGTAACTCCATAGAAAATATTTATTTATTTTTCTCATTACATTTCTTGCTCTATAAATGCTCTAAATACGGAACTCTACACTGCGCGTTTCCCGACATGCACGTGACCGGTTTTATGGTGAGCCATGAACCGAACTATAATTTTACAGTTGTAGTAATAATACAGCTTTTGGTAATTCCAATGTTAGCCGATGTCTCAATGTGAATGAAGTCAAGAAGAGTATTGGCTTTATTGCACGACACGGTATTCAGGGTCCGGCAGAAAGGGTGGGCGTGGCCTCGCACCGGGTTGCCGCTTATTACACTATCCGGTCAACAGGGCCCTAACTCAGTCTCAGTACAAATATGAACAGTATGGAAATTACGTACAAAATGTTGAAACGGCACAATCACACAAACATACGCATCAACGAGGTCCCTAAGCGGTTCTCGCGGTGCTGCAGCTCCAAGTCACTCGCTGCTCGAACGTCGATGCGCATGTTTGTGTGAGTGTCCCTTTTTTGAACGTTTTGTAAGTTTCCATACTGTTCATATTTGTACTGTGTGTAGTTAGTGCGTTAGGCTGACCGGGCCGCTCCGGTCGCCCCAATTAGGGACCCTAACTCCCTAAATGTTTATTACACTACCCTGACCCTTGCTATCGGACCCTGAATACCATGTCGTGTAATAACCTTTTATGTGTTGAATAATATGTCTCTCAAGAGTATTTCTGGAAATTTATTTAAAAATCCCATTACAATAAATATAAATGTCTGTTTAACCCATCTTTGGTATCGATCATGTAAAAAATTAAATTTCGCTTGACCAATGACCATGACCTTAGCATGATTTAAAAAAAATATTTATTTTGGTGACGATTTATTGATATTATCTCGTAATTCGTCAATAAGTACACTTGCGGTGCCATATGTGGTCGAAAGAAAGGTCAAAGATAATAATTATAATGTAATGATTGCTGTTGGAAGCGCGCATGGCCCGGCGGCTGGTGTAGATCGGAAGCGATCTACTCTGTTAAGCGTTACGGGCGTGGTCGGGTATGTAATGGGTGACCGCTAGAAGCAAATTAAAATGCGCGTTTCCGTGCTTCGGAGGGCACGTTAAGCCGTCGGTCCCGGTTGCTACCGACAGATAGCATAAATATAATATTATGTGAGCTAGACGCCTGTTTGCCACCTCCCTTACATAAAAAAAATCTTAAATAATACATTTTAGGGCTCTCCCCCCTCCGAACGGGTCACATGGTATGGGTAAGCACATAAAGTGCATAGAGCAACACGGGCCACCGGCCGACCGGAGGGAGTAGCGTTTATTACCGATGCAAAACAGTCTGTTATTTTTGCGGGAGGGGGGGGGGATTTGTGTGACACACCCACAACCAAAATCGTTTATTACTTCGAAACTTACACCTTGACCACAGTACAAATATGAACAGTATGGAAACTACGTACAAACGTTCAAAACGGCACACGAACACAAACATGCGCATCGATGCTCGATGTAGCGAGTGACTTAGTACTGCAGCACCGCGAGAACCGCTTAGAGGCCTCGTCGATGCGCATGTTTGTGTGAGTGTTTCAAAGTTTTGTACGTAGTTTCCACACTGTTCATATTTGTACTGTGGTCACTGTTAGCAAATTACTATTTCATGCACACATTGAAACATCTCGGCGACAGGCATAGGCTCACTTGTGCTTATACTTTGACAGAGGGGAATGCCTGCATATCCGCCGCGGACGGTGGCCCTTGTTGCTCTATGGATAAATAGGTTCCATCTGTTTGTATTATTTAAAAATATCACGTTATGATACTAAATTGATAACTGTCTTTATGTGGTACGCAGTTTTATTTACAGTAATGTGCTAAAAAGTTACTTTTTGTTTGCTCTTATGTCTATCTGGGTATTAGTAGGTACTATTCCGTTACGAAATGGAAAAAAAAATATCCTGCCTATGCGAAGCATTTCAGTTTACCGTTTTTAATTTGCAACAATACGCTAATATGTTTGCATTTGTTTTAAGGATATGAATATGAGAAACAGTTACATGCTAATCAAATCAAATGTAAGTACTTACATACATTTTTGAACATCTTTGAAGTACTTATTAAGGTATACCTATAGCATACCGCGGATACACCGCCAAAATTCCATACAAACGCTTAATTTGGTCTCTATTACACAGACATCAATCAGTGACGTGTATTTACACGTGCATCTGTGTGTGTAGCACGTAGAAAATACCAACCGCCGCCCATAAGAGGGGAGGAGGTTGGTTGGTGCGGGGAAATAGGGCGGGACGTCGAAGCACAATGCAAATATGAACAGTGTGGAGACTACGTACAAAACCTTGAAACGTCACACTCACACAAACATGCGCATCGACGAGGCCTCTAAGCGGTTCTCGCGGTGCTGCAGTACTGATTCACTACATCGAGCGTCGATGCGCATGTTTGTGTTAGTGTGCCATTTCGAACGTTTTGTACGTAGTTTCCATACTGTTCATATTTGTAATGTGGTCGAAGTGTCCATTCTATACGTAGTATTATTACATATTCTGTGGTACAAGCCCAAGTGGGCCTTTGCCTGCCGCCTAGATGTTTAAATGTGTTTGTGAAATTGTTTATGTATTTTGTTAAGGTCAAGGTGTGAGTTTCGTAGTAATAGGCGATTTTTGTAGTGTGTGTCACACGCATTTCACCCGCAAAAAATGACACTGTTCTGTATCGGTAATGAACGCTATGGCTACTCCTCTCCGGTCGGGCCGGTGGCCCGTGTTGTTCTATGCTTTAACTATTTTAAATGATTTTAGTTTCTAAAAAAAACTATTTATTTTAAATTATAAGGTACTGTCAAACACGTCTTCAAATACAATGCGATAAAATCACGGCCCGGATCTGTGTGGTCGCGTCTTATTGCCACAGAGCGTGAAGGTATGCTGTAGTAAAAATGTAGGTCAAATAGTTTACTATCATGTATTGCAGGTTAGATCTTATTGTCATGTAGATTACGGGTGATAGAGCTCAAGTGACGAAGCTTGAAGTGTAAGAACTACAATATTTACTGGTGGTAGAGTTCCAAGTGTAGGAGCTCGAGTGCGTAGGCACCTCATTGCTTAATATATCTGCCACCAAATGGTAGTGTTTAGCTCTATTTTGTTCCGGTTATAAGGCAATGTACGTATATACTACGAGTAACAGAATTAAATGTACAACCCGAAACTGGGTTACCCAGAATCGATAACCGAATCGATTTTAGGCATTTTTAATAAAGGTACAATTTTATCTCAATATTAATTACAATTAAGGAAATCATGGTCGCCCTTTTGGTGAACAGTCAATACAAACGAAAATGAGAGTAACGTCTATGCAAAATAAAAAGCTAGTCCCAACAATAATTTAAGAAAAAAAAATGAATCTTATTACTAGAGAGTGTTAAATAGGGGTACGCAGGTTACGCTACATCACATTGCGACAGTGTACGTGTGTGAGTTGGTTTGTGTTTTATGTGTGGTCGTAGGTGGAGGTAGGGTAAGTACGCATAGGGTGTGCATACTGTTCATACAAATTGAGGACAACTTGTTTCTTAAATAAAAAATATTAAATACATTAACATGTTATTTAAATTCATATACTATGATTATAACTCGATTTTCTTATAGAGGTGTTTAAGAGTGTGCACGGTTTTTTGGCGGGAACCTTGAAAGAGGCGTATGGTGCTCTTATTTTATTTAATTTTCTTGGTGTATTTTTAAGTTATATTGAATAAAATTGGTGGCATTTTGTTTGATATAGGTTTATTACAGTGCCCGAGTATAGTGAAATAGAATAACAGTGCGAAAATACGACCTTTCAGGTTGTCTCCAAAACTACATTGTAAATGTTCTGGTAAAGTAGCCATCGCTTTACTCGAATAACTTGATTGTAACTCACTTGACTGACATATTATACTTGATAACTTATATACTTGATACTTACATATTATACTTGATGACTATATTATACTAACTTTTACGCTGCTTATATAAATATGAAATATCGTTTTACTTGACACTGGCAATATGCGTAATAGCGATGCCATAATAACAAAAAAAAAAAAAAAAGAGTGTGCACTATTCCCGTGACATGTTGTATAAAATATTAGCTCCTGTGGGGATAGAACCCGTGAACCTCGAATCAAGCGATCGTCTCACGCCACGGGACTAAAATGGCTCCTCGAATCAATTTCAAAGGCTCGCAACCTATATTATAAACAAAAAAGTAACCGAGGAATCTTGAGTACTCGGTGTATGCATGCATATCTACTTATACGCGGACAATACAGACGTTTTTTATGTAATGGAAGTGGCAAACTAGCATGCAGTTCACATTGATGTTAAGTGATGACTGCAGCCTAAAGACACCCACACAAAGACCAAGGTCAAATTGCAGATGCGTTACCATTCCTGAGGCCTAAGGTGTTATGCCTCTGTGCCGGAAATTACAGGGCCGTACACGTAAAGGTAAATTTCTTTTATGTACAGTACACACTACATTAAGACTTCCTTACGGATTGAACGCAATCAAATATTTAAAAAAAAATGATCTAAATTACATAACTCAAATAACAATCATTCGCAAAAATCCTGTCTTCCATTCATTCTCCGTGCAAGTTGAATGGTACGAACCGCTTGACCCATCGCCCCCCTTTCTTCACTGACCAGTAGGGGGGACAGTAAGCCTACGTTCCAATTGTATAATGCGATCACAGAATGAATAATTTCGTTCAGATGCATCATAACTTTCTAACTGGCATAACGGCTTAGTGTCAAACACATTAAAAAAGTTAATTTCCCGCCAAAAGGACGCATCCGATAACCTAAAAAACATCGAGAAATCCGACCGTTCTTTGCATAATATACGACCGTCAAGCCCAACGGCGATTTTTATGTAATATGCTGTAATAAACGATTATGCAACTATCTTTTTGGCCTCATATTTTGGCAGGTTACGATAGTCTGCAGTTCGCCATGGCGGCAATCGTTCGCGCGCTTTCCTTTTGACAGTTCAGTGCGGTTTTTTTTTAAAATTCAAACCTGTGAGTGCCTGTGTTTTATTTTTTTTTAATTAGTGCAGTGTAAGTGTATATAGACTGTAATTTAAATAGGTGAGTTTTAATTTTTGTGCTTATTATATTATCATAGTTATTAAAATTTATGCGTGATTTCGATTTTTTCTGGGTTCTATAAACACGCATGTGAAAGTACACACTTCCTTTATGCGGAAACGAGGTTTTTTTCGTGGAAGACACATGGCGGCGTTATGTGTCGATTGTAAGATGGTGTTGCCCAATTTCTACCGGTTTAGATACATAAGTCAATGTTTTAGCTTGCGAAACATTATGTCCGCGTAACCTACTTTTTATGCAAATGTCTTTCCTCCTATAAATTATCGATTCTTGTAATTATGAAATAATATTCATCGTGATTCTTGATATTCAACAATTTTTTTTCTGTTCCGCATATTTTTTTTATGTAATCGTAACCAATAAAGTTTGTTTTTTATTCTAACGTTTCGTCGTGAATGGCCCGGCGGCTGGTGTAGATCATAAGCGATCTACTCGGTTAAGCACTACGGGCGCGGTCGGGTAGTGTGGCACGTTAAGCTGTCGGTCCCGGTTGCTATCGATAGATAGCAGTCGTTAAACCATGTCGGAGGCGTGATGGGCGGTTTGAAAACATCCGACATCGGGTTGGCCACCAACCCACCTAGCGATTATGGCATATCCCCCTTATGGGCTTTGGTTGAATATTCTAAGACCTCACTTTATAATAATAATAATGACAACCCATTATACGTCCCACTGCTGGGCATGAGTCTCTCCACTTTTTGGGGGGAGGCCTGGAGCTTACTCCACCACGCAGCTCCAATGCGGACGACCCGGTTAGTCCAGCGGTGTGAGATGCCCGTTTGATTCGAAGGGTCGCGGGTTCGATCTCCGCACCGGGACAAATATTTATATGGCCTACAGATATTTGTTTCGGGTCTGGATGTATGTGTTGTATGTGTACAACGGTACCCACGACACAGGTAAATACCTACTGTGGGGCTGTGAGTGTAAGCATATTGTATTTTTATTTATTTATAATGCGGATTGGTTGAAATGGGTGGGTTAGTGGTGGACCTATAGATACATAGTTATAAATAAACTATCTTTATTTTTTTCGATGTGCTCGCTTTGTCGTATTTTAGCGCCGTAAACTTACCTCGGCCATTGCGCATGTTCAAGTCTCGAAAGTCAATAAATTGTTGCAGTGCATCTGCAACTACGTGTCCGACTTTCTGACAATCGATTCAAGCATAGAGCAACACGGGCCACCGGCCGCGGCGGACCGGAGTGGAGTAGCCATAGCGTTTATTACCGATGCAAAACAGTCTGTCATTTTTTGCGGTGGGAAATGCGCGTGACACACACACGAGAAAGATCGTCTTTTACTACGAAACTCACACCTTGACTTTAATAAAATACAGAAACAAATTCATGCACACATTTAAATATCTGGGCGACAGGCATTGGATTATTTGGTCTTGTACTTTGTCAGAGGGGAAAGCCTGCATATGGCTACTACCCTCCGGTAAAGTACGAGCAAAACTTCAAAGGAGATGTTGCGAGCTCGGCCCTGGTTCGTACACGTCCTCAAAAAATGGGTAAATTAAAGAAGAATCCAAAAAAAAAACAGTTAATTTATTCAAGAATATATTTTAGAGTTACAACCACATTTAATTCAAACGATTTTATCATTTTCAACTATGTTAAACATGGCGGCGATACAGCCGACACTTGGGATCAATCGATTTTGATAGTATTTAGAAAATATTACTTTTTTCTCCAAGTTCTATAATCAAAATACCATTTAAAAAATGAAAATGTCAAAATGACATCGCCCGCCATATTTGCCATGTTAGTTTTGAGTTGCAATTCTAACTGCAAATTATGTTTTGTAACTGCAAACAAAGCTAAATAAGTTAAAATATGCAGTAAAAAACGTTTTATATTGATTTTGCCTGTATAATGATATTGTGTACAATACATGGCCGGAGGTCCATACATTTTTGCAACATCTCCTTTATGGGGAGGCTTCGGTACGGTGGACATCTTTCAGCTGATATGATGATTGCCTGTTATAATAATAATAATACTAGTCCCCCCAGTTCTAGTCCCCCCAGTTCACCCACATAGCCCAAAGTTTGGCCAGTCATTACAATAGTCCCATTATATTCTGCGGGATCTGTCTGTGTCTGTATTAACTATTGATGCAGTCAGAGAGAGGTCCCGCCGAATATAGCCCATTACACAGTAGATCAAAATTCTCGAAAGGGCCTCTACGCGTTGGATCCCCCATGTCCCCGCGCAAGCCTGACAAAGGTCCGGGGTTCAAATTGGATCCCGTGCTGACGAGAGACATAATAATAATGGCAACCCATTATACGTCCCACTGCTGGGCACGAGTCTCGCCCCTTTTTGGGGGGAGGCCTGGAGCTTACTCCACCACGCTGCTCCAATCCCGATTGATGGAGATACGGGTTAGTGGCCAACCCGCTGTCGGATGTTTTCAAACCGCTCATAAAGCCTCCGACAAGGTTTAACGACTGCTATCATCTATTGATAGCAACCGGGACCGACGGCTTAACGTGCCCTCCGAAGCACGGAAACGCGCATTTTAATTTGCCACTAGCGGTCACCCATCACACACCCGACCGCGCCCGTAATGCTTAACCGAGTAGATCGCTTACGATATATACAACTGGTTCAGTCAGTAGTCTATTGGTGCTACGCTGGGGTCCTAGGTTCGATGCCCGGGTCGGGGGTTATCGGAGATAAACACAAGAAGAGATAAAATCGTTTATCGCTGGTTCTATTAGAATAGAATACAGAATAGAAAATACTTTTATTTCTAATAGATCTTTACAGATACTTTCAAAGCGTCAATAAATCATAAGATACCTAGAGTGAATAACCATTACATATAGTAAAAGCAAAATCATATATTAATAGTAAATTAAAAATTAGAATTAAACTACTTGGTTAAAACATAATAATCACAAAATTTTTCAATTCCTTCAATGATGATAAATGAAGAAAGAGAAAAACTTATTCGTCAAGATCAATGTTATTCACTTAGCAGAGTTCCAAGTGCAGTCACTACTGAGAAGAACTCCGCTACCCAACAAACTCAGTAAGAGCTCTTTTAAATGAGAGCTTATCTCTCTATTGGGATTCTTCAATTTTCTGAATGTTTTTTAATAGGTACCTTTTTTTTATTTCATGAAAGTGGCAAACAAGCATGCAGTTTACATTGATGTTACGCGATTACGGCAGCCTATGACCAGAGGTCAAAATGCAAATGCGTTATCACTTCTGAGGCCTAAGATGTTAGCCTCTGTGCCGGCAATTACAGAGCCATACATTACCATCTGACCGGAACACGATAGTGCTAAACACTACCATTTAGCGGCTAGTATATTATGTAATGCGAGCTCCGTCACTGGAGCTCTACCACCAGTAAACAAGTGCAGCCCGCCACCTGTTAGATAGGACAGAACGTAACCATCGAATCGTGGGTTCCTATTTGCACGTATGCTTGAATGCATGCTTTTACCTCTGCCTACGCCGTCGAGGATTTTTTTAAAATTTTTGTAAGGGAAGTGGTAAATAAGCATGCAGTTCACGTTGATGTTAAGTGATGATTGCAGCATATAAACACTTTCATAAAGACCAAGGTGAAAATGCAGATGCGTTACCACTCCTGAGGCCTAAGGTGTTAGACCTCTGCGCCGGAAATTACAGGGCCGTACATTACCACCTGACCGGAACACGATAGTTGACACTACCATTTAGCGTCAAGTATATTAGGTGATGCGGTGGTGCCTTCGCCCGCGAGCTCCGTCACTGGAGCTCTACCACTCGGGGAATATATTGTTATAGTTAAAAGCTATCGACGCATG
Source organism: Macrosoma leucophasiata (assembly GCA_036365455.1). NCBI lineage: Eukaryota > Metazoa > Arthropoda > Insecta > Lepidoptera > Hedylidae > Macrosoma > Macrosoma leucophasiata. The sequence goes on along the minus strand of JAWQUS010000022.1, from coordinate 3,513,574 downwards.
TTTGGCCTTAAATAAAAATCGCATAAGAAATCAATTTGCAGTGGAAAGTTAGTAAGTAAACAAAAATAAACTGAATAAAAAAAACCTTGGGTCTGGTCAGTTGTTGGCCTTCGATTTTTAGGGTTCCGTAGTAAACAAGGAACCCTTATAGTTTCGCCACGTCTGTCTGTCTGTCTGTCCGTCCGCGGTTTAGCGCAAAAACTATTAGTACTTGAAATTTGGCTCAAGTATACACCTTAATTACGCCGATAAAGTGGTAGAATAAAAACGTGAAAAAAAATTTTTTTAGGGTAACCTCTCCTACTAGTAACGCGCGGATATTTTTTTTATTTTCGATTTTCATATAGTGTGATATCATTGGATAGGTCTTTTAAAAATATTATGGGTGTGGAAACATTGATTTTCGATTTAGTTAACTGTTCGTGAGTTATTAAGCTTTAAAGTGCAAATTTTCGTTAGACTCAAGTGTCCCCCCCCCTACAGACTAAACGGTTGTTGTTAGAAATTCAAACGTTACGGCGATAGTAGCTACATATAGCGAAATTAAAAGGAAAACTATCACACCTAAGTTGGCTTTGCAAATTTGCGAGTAATAGTCGACCAAATGTATTTTACTAGAAAATTTCGAACAACTCCATAGAAAATATTTATTTATTTTTTCCATTACATTTCTTACTCTGTAACTACGGAACCCTACAATACGCGTGGCCCGACATGCACTTGACCGGTTTTTTTAAAGTGCATTCGAATTTTACCCTTGTAACATATAAAGTTTTGTTTAATTAGTTTTCAGGTCAAGAATAACGTCTTGAAACGAACATATTTTGTTGAACTTTCTGGTTTATCTTAAAGTAAAAGGTTAACTTCTTTTACTGCGAAAATATTGTCTTTATGATCAATTTGACACTAGCCAGCCACCAAGGTGACAATCGTATTTTTTTATGTAATGAAGGTGGTAAACAAGCATGCAGTTCCCATTGATGTTAAGTGATGACTACAGCCTATAGACCCACACAAAGACCAGAGGTCAAAATGCAGATGCGTTACTACTTCTGAGGCCTAAGATGTCATGATGTCATGACCGGAACACGATAGTGCTAAACACTACCATTTAGTGGCAAGTATATTAGGTGCGGTGGTGCCTACGCCCACGAGCTCCGTCACTGGAGCTTTACCATCAGTGAAAGTTCATGTTAAGACGTGATGACTGCAGCCTATAGACATCTAACCAAAAACCAGAGCTCAAAATGCAGATGCGTTTCCACCCATACGTGCTTGTTTGCCACCTTCATAGAGCAACACGGGCCACCGGCCGCGGCGGACCTGAGGGAAGTAGCCATATGCTGGCTTTCCCCTCTGTCAAAGTACAAGCCCAAATGGGCCTCTACCTGTCGCCTAGAAGTTTAAATGTGTGCGTGAAATTGTTTATGTAGTAGGTAGGTATTTTGTTAAAGTTGAAGCGAGCATGGCCCCGCGGCTGGTGTAGATCATAAGCGATCTACTCGGTTAAGCACTACGGGCGCGGTCGGGTGTGTGATGGGTGACCGCTAGTGGCAAATTAAATGCGCGTTTCCGTGCTTCGGAGGGCACGTTTAGCCGTCGGTCCCGGTTGAACCTTGTCGGAGGCCTTATGGGGCGGTTTGAAAAAATCCGACAGCGGATTGGCCACTAACCCATCCACCTCCACCAATCCGCATTGGAGCAGCGTGGTGGAGTAGGCTCCAGGCCTCCCCCCAAAAAGGGGAGAGACTCGTGCCCAGCAGTGGGACGTATAATGGGTTGCCATTATTATTATTATTTGTTTTAGTCAAGATGTGATTTACGTAGTACAATTAACGATTTTTGTACTGTGGGCGTCACACGCATTTCCCCCCGCAAAAATGACAGACTGTTTTGCATCAGTTTGCTATGGCCACCTTCATTAAATATAAAAAACATCATTGTTTCTGTCAAAGATACCTACTTATGTATGTTGATCTATCAATACAAAATTGCTTTATAAGCTATAACGCAATCATTCCGCGATTAATAAGTTGTTTGTAAGGCATCTGCCTTCATGCAACATTGCCAGGTATCAACTTAAATCGTTAAGCATGCGTTCAGCATACAAACACATTGCACCATTATCTTATGTAAGCTGTAACGAAAGATTGTACGATGTAAAAATGCTATTGTGACCGATTCAAATAATTATACAGTTGCTTTTGATCTAGTTTACAGATTTTGTAGGATAACAAGTTTTAATATGAGTAAGTTGTATCGAGTTATTTAAATAATCATAGTACGTGAAGCAGAACCAAAATGTCAAACGTAATTATGGTCCAAGAGCTAGTGAACCCTTCGAGTATTGGATCGCCTGTAAGCCTAGAAATGTTGGAGGGATGTGTCATAATATGCTAAATACGATAAACATTGCCTGGCAAGGATCAGCCCGTCACGTCATCTGGATTTCTGATGAGAAAAGTTACTGCCATATCTTAGATCTGGCCCGATTGCGACCATATATGTTGCGTCTTATTTATATTTGTAGTGGTGTTTCCATGACAACGGAAGTGTGTTTCCATGACGATGAAATTGTTCGGACGAATTCAGTAAATTATGTATCGAGCGTATCATGTAAAGTAAATTGTACATCAATTAGCCTGCTATTGATATACGATTGGGTCGCTCATTTGCAGTAAACAAATCGTCATTTTCTTTAAATATCCGAACACACAAAAATCTACTTTTACGAGGTAAAATAAATGGTCACAATCGAGCTAGATCTAAAATATGGAAGTAACTTTTCTCATCCGAAATCCAGATGACGTGACGGGTTGATCCTTGCCAGGCTATAGTTTTTGTAGTTAGGATGTTATGATTCATCCCTACCAAAATTTCTAGCCTTACAGGGCCGACGTTACTCGGAGGGTTCGGTGTCTCTCCTACTATTAGGTATATGTGCTGTGCAGTGGCTTACCATGCTTTGGCGGGGGCTCCGTATAAAAAAATGGTTACCGAGGTAGGTATCTTAAATTCGAAACCTTTTGTTGTTCAAAGGACCACGTTAAGCCCACACCTTGTACACTACACTACGAGTATATCAAAAAATTGAGAAAAATACGTAGAATCATGCAAAAATATCACAAAATAATTTTAATCGTTGTTTTTTTGTCGGATATATTTATTTTATGTAATTTTTGTATGATAACAATATGTCACCATATTGCTGCTACATAGTAGCACAATTAATTGAAAGTCTAATAAACGATTTGAATGACTGAAAATGATTTAGGTAGTGTTTTATGCTTCTTCTCTCAATACAGTGTGCGGGCCCAAGCTCCCAGACATTTTGGAACGTCTCCTTTCATTTGTTCGAAATCGTTTAGCCTTTTCTCGTTTGCCATAAATTTCATTTTACCTAAAACTCGTTTGTCATATTTTTTGTAGTACGAGTTTCGATTTTTCTTTTTTTCAAATCCAATATATTATACAGTTTTAGGTAAAATTATATATTCTATCTCAACGTTTGGCTTAAGCAATTAATGATAGATGTTCTACTTGCCCGAAAAATGTTTTCAATGTTATCAATACATAATATTTTTTCAGACAAATAATTGATAGGTATATTGAGAATTTTACAGTGAACCTCTCATTCAGCAAAAAAAAAAGGTCCGGACGAATTGAGATCCTCCTCCTTTTTTTGAAGTCGGTTAAAAAAAGGTCTGGTGTGGTCTTTGTGTGTATGTCTATAGGATCAGTCATCACTGTGACCTGCATGCTTGTTTGTCACCTTCTATACATAAAAAAATATCTAGTTGTTAAGTTCACCATCGATACTCCATTCATTTCATTAGGGTTCCGTATTTTTATATCACCAGGTGTGTATCTCATGAACCACTGGTGGTAGAGCTCCAGTGACGGAGGTCGCGAGTGTAGGCACCACCGCATTACCTAATATACTTGCCGATAAATGGTAGTGTTCAGCACTATCGTGTTCCGGTCAGGTGGTAATGTACGGCCCTGTAATTTCCGGCACAGAAGTGGTAACGCATCTGCATTTTGACCTCTGGTCTTTGTGTTAGTGTCTATAGGCTGCAGTCATCACTTAACATCAATATGAAGTGCTTGCTTGTTTGCCACTTTCAATACATAAAAAACTGGTTGCCTGTAAAGTCGGTTTTACGGGCGAAGATTTTACGTGACAACGTCTTTTTCTCGGTAGAAAGGCATTCGCCGGTCCGGCAGGCCTCTCTCTCGTTCGGTGACTCATCGTTACGTTACCGGGCGTTACACTTTTTCATGAGTGACTCCGAGCCGCAACCTAATTTAAGACGTTGTCACGTCAAAAATAACATGGTAGCTAGGGAGGTAAAATTTTCACATGTGTTTCTGTTGCTGCATAAATATTTAAGGTGGAGGCTTCCATACAACAACCCCATTCATTGTAGCACCACAGTTCCAGGGCACTCCGCTTGCCATTGGTAAGAGTATCGGTATCCTGGGCGTTGACATAACGCACGAAGTGCAATTTTTTTTTTTTTTTTTTTGTAGTAAAAGTGGCAAACAAGCGTGCAGTTCAAATTGATGTTAAGTGATGACTGCAGCCTATAGACACCCACACAATGACCAGAGGTCAAAATGCAAATGCGCTGCCACTCCTGAGGCATTAGGTGTTATGCCTCTGTGCCGGAAATTACAGAGCCGTACATTACCACCTGACCGAAACATGATAGTGCTGAACACTACCATTTAACGGCAAGTATATTAGGTAATGCGGTGGTGCCTACGCCCGCGAGCTCCATCACTGGAGCTCTACCACCAGTAAAAATTTCGGGAGTCACATTGAGTGTAAGACCAAGTTGGCATCCAAAAAGTCCTAAAAGAAAAACAGATTTTTTGCTCGATTTAATAATGGTAACAGACGCTTGAAAAATTCACAGAATATTTAGTTAGGTTTATTTAAAAATGCCTAAATAAAAATAAAACAAAATAAATATATAAGGTCAAAATAGATGTCTATAGGCTGCAGTCATTACTTAACATCAATGTGAACTGCATGCTAGTTTGCCACCGTCCTTACATAGAAAAAAAAAAACGGAACGCTACGTGCTCGAGTCCGACTTGTACTTGGCCAATTTAATTTACTGCGTCGCCATTAGTATGCTTGTCGTAATCTTACAAGGTTAGTGAAATGGGTCAGCGAGTTGGTCGCCGGTTCGATTCTGATATGAATTCAATATGGCTTGCGATATTTTTGCTGTGTGAGAAGGACCTAATATACTTGTCGATATCGTGTCCCGGTCAGGTGGTAATGTACGGCCTTGTAATTCCCGTCACAGAGGCATAACACCTTAGGCCTCAGGAGTGGTAACGCAGCTGCATTTTGACCTTGGTCTTTGTGCGGGTATCTATAGGCTGCAGTCATCACTTAACATCAAGTCAATCAACTTAATAGCCCTAGATTGAAATTACGGACCTTCCAAATGGGACAAAAAAAACATGAAACATCCTTTCTATAAAGTAATGAGAAAGAAAGAAAGAAAAAGGAAGAAAAATATATTTATTTAAACAATAAAGAAAACAAAACAGAAAAAAAAATACAAAACAAAATTAAATTAAGACTTCGTCCAAAAGGGTCCCCAACTCAGCATTGTGCCGGATTGGTATTATGTTGGGGCCTTATTGAGTGACACTACGGATGCCCAACTGCTGCCAATATAAAAATAAAAAAAGAAGGACAAAAAAAAAAAAAAAAACAAGACACAAAATTTAAATAATAATATAAATTAAAATATAATAGCGCGTTTTAAATATTTATATATGATTTATGGTTTTGCTCCCCCCCGCCCCCTTCCTTATGGGCCTTGGTCCACCAGTAGACCTCTTTTGGCTGAAATTATGTTTTTTTTTTGTAACTAGTAAATCAAGGACGTCTCTCATATAAGTATGCATGAAATAAAATTATTCTTACGGAGTCATCTCGCAGCATTAAAGAAAAAAAAGTATGCATTAATATTAGCCAGCTCTGCCAGTTCTCTCAGGGCAATACAGACGTGATGTTATGTTTTTCTTACATTTCCATACCGTTAGCGGAAGGCACGTCTCAACTGTGGCGACCGGAACAAAAAACAAGTATTACCACTTCTGTAACACAGACTGCTGACATCACATTAAGGTTGTTCACGGAATTTATCGATATCGATATTCTTTTTTTATGTAGTGATCGTGATTATCGAGCATGCAGTGACCGTGGATGGTAATATCCGATGGCGATATCCTTTCATTTAATGTTATTACTCTTACACTTTTCTATTGAATTTGCATGCGTATGTATTAATATAAATTATATTTGTATGTGTATATGTATTATAATGTATATCTTAAGTTTTTCTTTAAAATAGTAGTTATAATGTTTCTTGATATTGTTGCCCGCAAGTTAGATTTTCGTAAAAAAAATCTTATACGTTCTCCTAACGAGAAACTGCCTACTTATTTAACTTCTTTCTTTAAAATATTACTGTATACAATTCTCTTCTTGATGTAACTGGCAGAGAATATGTGATATAGGTTTGATATTTGCTCCGGGCCATAAAGTACAATAAATTCTATAGTATTCTGTAAGTATGTAGAGTTTTAGAGTCACTTTAAAATTTTTGGAACTTACTATGATTCAGTTATCTTGGTATAACTTAGAGTTTAGTAAAACCTCAATCATTAATTTTCTTTTGTTCCACATAACATGAAAGACTTTGTACTTAGCGACTACATCACCCATCCGAAACCACAGATAATTTACACACAAAAATACCATTCTATACACAGTTAATTCTTAAGCGATAACGACCATATTGAACTAGTGCTTTGTCAGGTGTAGAGTACGTATGCCAATATGCTATTACATACTCCAATATTATGATTGAGTGAGCGAAAAGCAGTCATCCCTTTGTTTGCATTTCGTCAACATTCCAACAACAAAATTAAATGTTGGGCATCTTCCATAATATCCCAATGTTGGTAATCTTGGAAAATCTATGGTCCTGTTATAACTATCACAGAGACATAACAACTAAGATCTCGCACGCACTTGTATTTTGACTTCTGGTCTTTGTTCGAGTGTTTATAGACTGCAGTCATCACTTAACATCAATGTGAACTACATGCTTGTTTGCCACCTTCATCACATAAAAAAAATCTCAATAATATTTAATACGGTTATCGATTACTTGTTTGCCACCTTCATCACATAAAAAAATCTCATTATTATTTAATATGGTTGTTTATCGATGTCGATAGATTAATTCCTTCCGAACATCTCTAGACACTTGGATGACCTTTTAATTTTTATGGTCAGCACTTTGACTTGTTAATTTTGCAACACTAAACCATTGTGCTACTAACACAAATAGAAAAAAATATAAACAAAACTAAAATTACATTTGATGCATTAAAATATACTCAAAAATAACATATTACACATGAACGTGTTGAATTGTTTTATTTTTTTTTGTAATAAAAAATATCTTTTGCAAACATCTTAAGCATTCAAAACATTTTAAGATAAAATTTTACAAGCCTACCCTTAATCTATATATATATATATATATATATATATATATATATATATATTATAAAAATGCAACTTATTTTCCTTGGTCACGGCATCACGCGTGAATGGCTGGACCGATTTGGCTAGTATTGATTTTGAATGATTTTTGGAAGTCCAGGAAATGTTTAAAAGGTAAGAAAATATGAAGAAATTGAAAGGAAATAGTAAAAATCACCATTTTATTTTCCCATACAAATAGTCCGTATCTATCAAACCTACAGCAAATTTTCATTGAGGCAATACGAAGTTTGCCGGGTCAGCTAGTTCATAATATTTATTTTATGTTTTTAATTTTTTTTAAACAACATTGTTTTTTTTTATTTCAGGTTCAAAAGCCTAATTTTTAAAAAATAAATAACTTGTAAATAAAAAAATATTTTTTTACGTTTGCGAGATTTTGTCAATCACAAAATTAAAAAAAAAACGATTTTTTTTATTTTTGCCGTAAATTGTATGAAAATAAATTTACGCGCAGCCAACGCGCATTCACCTATTGTAGTCGTAGTTATATAAGTAATTATATATTATGTAGTTACGATTGAAGTGGACTATACTATTAAAAGTTAATTTATATCTACTATAGTTCATTTTTTTTGCGTTAGTCCAGCGAGTTTGACGTACTTTTGCGAAGCGCTGACGTCAAACAACGACATGAATAGTTAAACGGTTAATTTTTAAGGTTTCGTACGAAAAAGTTAAATACGGGATCCTATTACTAAGGATGAGCTTCACAGACCGCACTACGACTTTACTTTGAGCAAAGTATGATTAAAACTGTCAGTAAAGGACGAGTTCTAAGCGTACTTTGCTAAAAGTAAAGTCAAGCGGTCTGTGAATCTCGCTCTAAGCCTCCGCTGTCTGTCTGTCTGTCACCAGGCTGTATCTCATAAACCGTGATAGCTAGAAAGTTGAAATTCTCATGAAACGTATTTCCGTTGCCGCTATAACAACAAATATCTATAAATACTAAAAGTAAAAAAATCGTCTTTTATAGATTCTGGTACGGATCACTTTGTGCTCGAGTCCGACTCGCACTTGACCGGTTTTTTTCAATAACGGCGTCAAGACGTGACGCCTTACCATAAGTAAAGGAAAATTATTCCGCTAGTGGAATTAGTTAACAATGCCGGTTAAACCATTTCAATTGGTAGGCAGTAAATACAATAACGAGGGTTGAGCAGCAGCGTCCTGTTATAAAACTGCCGCCACAGCGGTCGCCAACCCCCCACGCTTATGGTGGCGATAATGGTATATTCACCCCTAATAATGCTCATTACTTGTGGATATCTTTGGGGCAGGCTTTCGTCCAGCAGTGAACAAAAGCTGAAGTGATGATAATGATGAAAGGGATAACAAATGCGACGACAAAGCCACGCACCCGTCGCGTTGCCGCGATGTCTGCGCATGCGCATGTTAATCTAACTGCGCTGGAAAAACGCTAGTGTGAAATGGCTATATGTCTCACAAAAAATGCCATTCCACTACGGATACATTGCGCAAGCATTACATAGCTTAAGCGGCAGAATTCAGTTCAAGTTCATTCACGCAATGTTTTCTCTTGTGTCGCAAGGGAGATTCCGAGCGCAAAAGTGATAGGTGTGCGCGTGCGCAGGTACAGTTGCGATTTTTTTAAGTCATGAAAGTGACAAACATGCATACAGTTCACATTGATTACCTTTCCCTACCGATACTCAATCAAAAATATTTTAATATATATAGATTAATCAGAATTTATGACCCATAAAAGTTATGTTCCGTTCCAAAACTCCGGTAAGTATTTGTAAAGTAGATTGTGATTGTGGACTCTCATATATTGACCGAAAGAAAAGGGCTGAAGAAATTGAAGGCTGGCGGAAGAAATTGATGTATCCACCCGCGGTAAACCGCGGGTGGATACATCAATTTCTTCTATTTATAGATAAGATAAGATAAGATAAGAAACATTTATTTGACATAAAACAGACATAAAACGTAACAGGTAACAGAGAAAAGACAACACATTTTCTAAAAATTAATACATACCTATACACGTAATTTGTGTCTCACGGCTGCCAAAAAGGTGTCCTGTTCAGCAAATGTCAGGTACCTTCATATAAAAGGTACCTGACGCTGGTTTTCAACAGGACCCTTAGTGAGTGAACCACGGATGTCAAATTTATAATAAAGGATAATTGTACTAATACTTATACAAGGTACATACATACGGATATAAAACAGATAATAAGCCATTAAAATAACATACTTTATTAAACGATAAATGTAATACATACTAAAAGGTACAAACAATAATAAATAGATTAATACCAAAGTAAATAAAATATAAGTAGATAAAAAACATCTTATTTAGCACATTCTGCTGAAGTCTGTAGTCTGAACATATAGCGGATAAGCCATACATCTATATATTTAACTGCCTCAGTAGCGTAGTGGTAGCAGGCCACTAATACTACGCTGGGGGTCCTGGGTTCGATTCCCGGGTCGGGGAATATCAGAGATGACGGTTTAAAATCCTTTATCTCTATTTCTATTGGGATTTTTCCATTTTCGGGAAGTTTCTCAGTAGGTATCTCTGATTTTGGCAATGTGCCCCGAGATGGCAACAGGTTCGCCACCTGTTACATGGGCGAAAAACGTAACCGGCGAGTCGTGGGTGTTTGCATGTATGCTTGAATGCATGCATTTACCTTTGCCTACCCCTTCGGGGATTACAGGCGCGATGTTACGTGCACTATATATCTGGTATGATAAAGTTCGGGTTTAATAAAGTTCGAATAATCTCGTTCTAGAGCCTGCATGTATTTTTCAAACTGCTGTCAGATAAATGTCACATAGTCTTCCGGGGATCACGAAAGACGATAACCGAAAAGCAACGGAACCTTAGGATTGATTTTAAAAATCACTAAAATTGAATGCTATAAGTAAGTACCTACACGAGATGAATCCGAAAAACAGTTTTATTTCAATGAGTGGATACTGTCGCAGCTGGCTGCCACGTTGGCTCAGTGGTCGCAATCGTAATGGTGAAGCCTGAGGTCACGGGTTCGATCCCCAACAAAATTAGCTATAGGGTTTTTCTGTAAGTCTGGTACCGGTGCCTCGGAGAACACGTAAAGCCGTCGGTGCTGCGCCCGATCGCATTCCGGTCGGTTGGTTTGCCGTCCCATAAGAGTGAAGGAATAGAGAGTGCATCTGCACACCTGTGCACTATACCACAGTAAATAGATTGTAAACAGTAAAGTAACTACATACAAAGCGTTCAAAACGGCACACTCACACAAACATGCGCATCTACGAGGCCTCTAAGCGGTTCTCGCAGTGCTATAGTAGCGAGTGTCGCGTCGAGACGAGCGGTCACGTTGCGATTTGTTTTTATTTCCAAGAGTGTTTTAAAGATGCCACGAGCGTATTGCGTGGTATACGACTGTTTGAACTCTGCATCATCAAAACCGGAGCTATCTTTTTTAAACTTCCTGGTGATTTTGAAAGGCAAGAATGATGTATTGTTATAATATCTAACATATTTAAAAAAATCGCGTGTGTCAGTGTTTGTAACAATACTCCTCCGCAGCGGCTAGGCCGATTATTATGAAATTTTGTGTGTATGAGAATCGGTTGTAGTCTTTTTTTATATCCCTAAATGGTAAGGATGATTCTCACCATTTTTTTTTTCGATTTTTTGGACAGTTTATTTGTTTATACCTCTAAGGCGATACAAAGTTTGTCGGGGTAGCTATTTATCATCCTACCTACCCGAGTGGGTGAGGGGAAGAGAAACTCGCCCGGTCTCGACAACTCGTTGCAGTATTCCACAGATTGTACTGTCGTCAGAACTATAAAAAACACCCAAGTAATTAGCACTCAGTTTTGTTATTTATAATTCAAAACAAAAAACAAAGATCTACAAGTTATATCAAAATTAAACTGTGTGTCGTACTTAAAACTATAATAATAATAAGATCAAGGTTGGATCATGGGTCAAATACAGGAGGCGGTACTCCTCGGCACGGCACGTATAGTGAGGAGGTTCCTGTTTCTGTGACCCTAACCACCGATAGCTTGGACCCTGTTCCCGCTGCCGGCGGCGGACTATTTTTTAATTTCTTATAGTACATGTTTGTTTTTTTTATAACTACTTATGTATGTAAAAAATATTAAACCTGTGTCGGGGGTGCCGTTGTACACATACAACACATACACAAACACCCAGACTCGAAACAAATATCTGTAGGCCATACAAATATTTGTTCCGGTGCGGGGATCGAACCCGCGACCCTTCGAATCAAATGGTGGTTTCGCACCGCTGGACTAACCGGGTCGTTTAGGCCGTTTTGAGTCATTTCACAATTCGCAACATTTTGAATCGTTATATCTTAACAACTTTTAAGTACTTATTGACTATATGTTTCAAAGACAAATAGTATTTATTTATCCAATACTATTACAGGGTAACCAATAAAAAAATAGTCAACATCCCAATACGATTGAGTAAACGTCAGTAAATGCAAAAATAATAACACCATTATTAAAAAAATTTAGTGACACCCCTGTTGCTTCAATGGAGTGTAGGTAAATATTTTATAAAATAGCCTTAGTTTCCATACTGTTTGTATCTATTTACTGTGACTATACTATCTCCCGCGCAGTTGGCTAGTCTCCGTTGATTTGGCGGCAGGTTTGCGTGGTGTGTGCGGAGTGTGTGGAGTGTGCGAGGCGCACCTGCGTGTGGTGCGCGGCGTCGTTCCAGCTGAGCTTCTTGATGCGCGCCGGGATCGTGGCGCTCGGTAGGTGTGTGGTGTGGTCAGAGATAAGTGCGGCAGAATATGAAAAATATGTCTCATTTGCTACTGGTGGTAGAGCTCCAGTGACGGAGCTCGCGGGCGTAGGCACCACCGCATTACATAATATACTTGTTCCGGTCAGGTGGTAATGTACGGCTCTGTAATTGCCCGCACATAGGCATAACACCTTAGGCCTCAAGAGTGGTAACGCATCTGTATTTTGACCTTGGTCTTTTTGTGAGTGTCTATAGGCTGCAGTCATCACTTACATCAATGTGAACTGCATGCTTGTTTACCACTAACGTTACATAAAAAAAAAAATTTAAAAAGTGGTGGTGAGTTTCTTTCCGAGGTTCTTTTCTACTTTAGAGTACTTTACTACTCTACCATGAACAATCTGTGAACCCAGCTAACTTAATCTTAACTGTAATTGACAGATTGTTCATCACCTTTTATAGTTGTTTTATATGACATTCATAAGCGTTGTGGCTGAGATAACGCTCTACAGATCCGAAGTAAGCCGACGTCTCTTCCGAGGTCGATATGCATTATTTTTTGCGGGGTGAAATGCGTGCGACACACACGCACACTACAAAAATCGTCTATTACTACGAAACTCACACCTTGAGTTTAACAAAATACAGAAACAATTTCACGCACACATTTAAACATCTAGGCGACAGGTATAGGCCCATTTGGGCTTGTACTTTGACAGAGGGGAGCCTGCATATGACTACTCCCCTCTGGTGTTGCTCTATGTCTGTACTAGATGTAAGCTCTCATATAAAAGAGCTCTTACTAAGTGTGTTGGATAGCGGAGTTCTTCTCAGTAGTGACTGTACTTGGAACTCTGCTAAGTGAATAACTTTGATGTTGACGAATAAGTTTCTCTTTTTCTTTTTCTGACTGTACTGACCATTAAAAAGGTCAGTACAGTATCCAACAAGAAACCAGAGAATTCCTACTAATATTATAAATGCGAAAGTAACTCTGTCTGTCTGTTACCTTTTCGCGTCCAAACGGCTGAACTGATTTGAAATTTGGTACAGAGATAGAGTTGACTTTGAGAAAGAACATAGGCTACTTTTTAAACGACATCCACGCGGACGAATCCGCGGGCTACAGCTAGTATGTAATAATACTACGTGTAGAGTGAACACTTCGACGTCCCGCCCGATTACCCCGCCTCACCTAACTCCTCGTCTCTTATGGGCGACGGTTGGTATTTGGTACGTTCGACGCACACAGGTGCGCGTGTAAATACACGTCACTGATTGATGTCTGTGTAATAGAGACCAAATTAAGCGTTTGTATTGAATTTTGGCGGAGTGTCCGCGGTGTGTTATAACAGTAGGTCGATTATTATAGTTAGAGAATTATTCAAATGATTTAATAATAATAATATTATGGGGGCAGAGCAGCTTGTGGCGAGCTGTTGGTGAGTAGCGACACCACCCCCTACCATCATCTCGAGTTCCTCCGAGAGAACTGGGCTCCGCCTCGTCCGCCACACAGAGGTACGGCCGGACAGAGCATCAGGTCTCTCACCTCTGGCTTGCCTTCATTGGCCGGTCCGAGTGGGGCGCTAGAGGTATGGCATTTGCAGAAATTTAGATAATAGGCTGTTGTCTAAATTTCTGCAAGAGCCATACACTCGGGGGTGGAAGTGTCTAAAGGCATAATAGCGGGGAAGCCCGCTCCGAGCTCGAGATTACTCGCTCGTGATGGTGAAACCGGGGCCACACCTCTCGACACCCCCAGCCTCTCTCAACAGTGTTGCCCCCCGTCGACCATCGGGTTGGCTGTTTGGGGGGCCCACCAAGGAGAGGCGAGTCACCACCTGCCTAAAGTAGGATTCGATAATGTGAGATGTTGAATATAGGCAGGTGCCGGATCTCACTCCATAGGCCCAGCCAGCTAGTCCCCCCAGTTCACCCCCATAGCCCAAAGTTTGGCGAATCACTTATCATTACAATAGTCCCATTATATTCTGCGGGGTCTGTCTGTGCCTGTATTAACTATTGATGCAGTCAGAGAGAGGTCCCGCCGAATATAACCCATTACAAAGTAGATCAAAATTCTCGAAAGGGCCTCTACGTGTTGGACCCCCCATGTCCCCGCGCAAGCCTGACAAAGGTCCGGGGTTCAAATTGGACCCTGTGCTGACGAGAGACATAATAATATTTTTTATATATATTTGTTTATTTTTATACTTATACTAGCGGCCCGTACCGGCTTCGCACGGTTGCAATGTAGGTACTTACATAATATTACGACTATAAATTGAGATTTAAAGTATCCTATCTCTCAAGTTGGATCAAACTGCACATGGTGTGCGAATTTTATTATAATCGGTTAAGTGGTTTAGGAGTCCATTGAGGACAAACATTGTGACACGAGATTTATATATATTAAGACTAGCGGCCCGCACCGGCTTCGCCCGTGCTGCTCTGCTCCTATTAGTCATAGCGTAATGTAAGCTATCCTATCTCTCAAGTTGGATCGAACTGCACATGGTGTGCGAATTTTATTATAATCGGTTAAGTGGTTTAGGAGTCCATTGAGGACAAACATTGTGACACGAGATTTATATATATTAAGATAAGATATGTAAAAAATTAATTGATTGGTTAAAAAAAATAAATAAGTGGAATAATAATAATGGCAACGCATTATACGTCCCACTGCTGGGCACGAGTCTCTCCCCGTTTTTGGGGGGAGGCCTGGAGCTTACTCCACCACGCTGCTCCAATGCGGATTGGTGGAGGTGGGTGGGTTAGTGGCCAACCCGCTGTCGGATGTGTTCAAACCGCCCATAAGGCCTCCGACAAGGTTTAACGACTGCTATCTATCGATAGCAACCGGGATCGACGGCTTAACGTGCCCTCCGAAGCACAGGAACGCGCATTTAATTTGCCACTAGCGGTCACCCATCACACTACCCGACCGCGCCCGTAGTGCTTAACCGAGTAGATCGTTTACGATCTACACCAGCCACCGGGCCATGCGCGCTTCTGATAATGATTCAAATAACATAAAATATTTCGCCCCTTTACAAGAATAACGTGACATTTCATCTAAATCGTTCTATATGAAATGCAACATTATTCTTACAATAATAACGTGACATTTCATCTAAATCGTTCTATATGAAATGCAACATTATTCTTACAATAATAACGTGACATTTCATCTAAATCGTTCTACATGAATTGTCACATTATTCTTGTAATGAGGCGATTTATCGCGGATGAGTTGGAATGACGTCAGTCATGTAATTTCCGTTATTTAATGCATGTAAGTAGGTAGGTATTTATTATTTTATTTGTATTGATTTTCACACAAGACGTACGACTAATGTTTGCTAAGTGAATAGCTGTAATTGTTTAAACATTATATGCTGACGTTATTTTCTATTTATTTCCATAACCTTTGTTTTATCGTCTATTTATTTATTTGCTGTCCCGGCAGACTTTGTTTTGGTCTATTTCTCTAAATTACTCAAAAACAAAGTTTTTTTTAAACTTTTAAACTTTTTTTTTTTTGTTCTTATGGCGTCGCTATTACGCATATTGCCAGTGTCAAGTAAAACGATATTTCGAATTTATTTAAGCAGCGTAAAAGTAAGTATAATATAGTCATCAAGTATAATATGTAAGTATTAAGTATATAAGTTATCAAGTATAATATCTCAGTCAAGTGAGTTACAATCAAGTTATTCGAGTAAAGCGATGGCTACTTTACCAGAACATTTACAATGAAGTTTTGGAGGCAACCTGAAAGGTCGTTTTTTCGCACTGTTATTCTATTTCACTATACACCGGCACTGTAATAAACGTATATCAAACAAAATGCCACCGACTTTATTCAATATAACTTAAAAATACACCAAGAAAATGAAATAAAATAAGAGCACCATACGCCTCTTTCAAGGTTCCCGCCAAAACTCCGAAGTTAAACTTATTGATTTTTGGAGTTTACTCCTTATGAAACGATATAAATTCTTATCTACACTGACATTATAAAGAGGAAAACTTTGTTTGTTTGGTTGTATTGAATAGGCTCATAAACTACTGGACCGATTTTAAAAATTCTTTCACTATTCGAAAGCTACAAAATAAAATATAGCCTATATTATTTTGGAAATAATTAGGTACCGTTTGATATTTGGGTTTTTCGAACACAAGGTGTAAAAAATCAATTAGAAAAATTTACTTAATTTGCGTACGCTGCCTAAACTATAAAAGATATCGAGGCAGGCTTTAGGCTATATCTATAATCATCAATAGGAGAGGGTAAGTAACATTGCACCCGCGCGAAGCCGGGGGGCCGCTAGTGTATGATACTTTATTATTATTAGTATTTATTTATTTGCTTGTCACATGGTTATAAGGTCTTACAATTAAGCACCTATAAATAGACTCACGATACAATATAACAAATATTTCACTAAGGTAGAATTTTTTGAAACGTCACCTAACGCATTTAAGCGAAATGTTCTAAATGTAATGCAGAACATTAACATAAGGTAAGATTAATATTGTTTACTTTGTGTTAACATCTGTGGTGTATTCTTTTAGTTATTTTTTTTTTGTTCAAAAAAATGATTTTGTATTTTCACACCGCTACCCTAAAATGTCCTAATAGTTAATTTGTGGACAACGGGGTTGATTACGCTCCTTGTAAAATTATGTACCGAGTAATTGTCCTTGTTACTTTATGAGTGTAATTGTTTGTTGTCCTAAATAAATTAAAAAAAAAAGAAAAAAAATATTTTGTAGTTACATGTAACACCCCGTAGGGGCACCGCAAAATTATGAGAACATTTCATGTACATATCATATTTTACATTACAATATAAACTTATGACTATAATCTCAAATGAAAACATTTAAATTCAGAACATTATTATTCATATTATTTAATGTGATTGTATCTATTAATTTATTTATATATTTTTATTATAAAATTTTGCATGACATCGATTAAACAGAAAACATAACAATAACAATTTGGTCGGTACTTATATGTATAATCTTTATTATTATTTTCATCTTTACTTATCGCCAAAAAGGTTTTAATTTAGGTTAGGTTATTTAATTAGGCCTTTAGGTTAGGGTCCCACTGCAGAATGATTTCGTTCATCCAGATATGATGCAAACCTAATTTTTATGCATATTTATAATCAAGAGAATATATATCCACTAGGTTGCCAATCAAAATTTATCTGCAAGTATTCTTTTTTTTTTCGTCTTAAACAGCCAACACCTCTTATTTGCGGATAATTTAATTTAACTCCCTTAAATCATAATAATGAGAAAAAAATAGCTTTAATTTTATACATAAACTAGCGGCGCGCCCCGGCTTCTCCCGCGCTGCTCTGCTCCTATTAGTCATAGCGTAATGTAAGCTATCCTATCTCTCAAGTTGGATCGAACTGCACATGGTGTGCGAATTTTATTATAATCGGTTAAGTGGTTTAGGAGTCCACTGAGGACAAACATTGTGACACGAGATTTAAATATATTAAGAAGATAATACATGTACGTTATAGACGTAAAATGTTATCGGGGCGGAACGAAAATAGGTAGAAGCGGCCAAGAGCGCAATGGCAGCCGTTATTTTTCAGTCTTTATGCATTTTTACTGGTGGTAGAGCTTCAGTGACGGAGCTCGCGGGCGTAGGCACCACCGCATTGCCTAATATACTTGCCGCTAAATGGTAGTGTTCAGCACTATTGTGTTCCGGTCAGGTGGCAATGTACGGCCCTGTAATTTCCGGCACAGAGGCATAACACCTTAGGCCACAGGAGTGGTAACGCATCTGCATTTTGACCTTGGTCTTCATGTGGGTGTCTATAGGCTGCAGTCATCACTTAACATCAATGTGAACTGCATGCTTGCTTGCCACGCCCATTACATAAAAAAAAAATATATATTGCCGTGAAATTGACGATAATTTATTGAAAAAACAACTTAAAAAAATCTTTCCCAAAAAAAAAATACTTGCGGCCAAATTTTGATTGGCAACCTAGTGGATATATATTCTCAAGGTTATAAATATCCATAAAATTTGATAGGTAGGTTTGCAGCATATCTGGATGAACGCAATGATTGGCCTTTGGAACTTTGCCGGTGAATGACAAAGAATGACTCTTTTTCTTTTCTTTTTACTCTTTGTTATCAGTTTGTAAAGGGGAAAAGAGACATTTTACTGATATACTTTTTACATCAGTTTATGACATTTAGTTTTATCTTAGTGATATTCTTGACTTTACATATATTTTTTATCTTGTTTGACATGTATATCAATTGTTATTCGCTTTAATTTATTTTGTTTGTTTTTGACGTGTCATAAGAGGTGCCTGTCACCCTAAATGAATAAATGAGTTTCTGATTCTGATTCTGATTCT
Source organism: Macrosoma leucophasiata (assembly GCA_036365455.1). Classification (NCBI taxonomy): domain Eukaryota; kingdom Metazoa; phylum Arthropoda; class Insecta; order Lepidoptera; family Hedylidae; genus Macrosoma; species Macrosoma leucophasiata. Next base: position 3,494,796 of record JAWQUS010000022.1, on the reverse strand, counting down.
GATTCTTTAGTAGTATCCTAACCTATTTAAGATAGACCTTATAGGAATTCTTTCTCAAAGGAGACGTTTCAAAAATTATTTGTCTGTAGGGTCAGCAAAGGTATACTTTGCCGCGTCTTAGCTATGTTTAGCAAAATTAAAAATTCAAACAATACTTAAGTAACTAGAAAGTTGAAACTGTATTTTATGTTAAAATTGATTAAAATTGTGATAGCATTTTTACTATGTTACGAATTTAACACATTTTAACTTGATTTAAGTAGTTAAAATTGTTAAGTTTGAAAAAGAAAAAGAGAAACTTATTCGTCAACATCAAAGTTATTCACTTAGCAGAGTTCCAAGTACAGTCACTATTGAGAAGAACTCCGCTATCCAACAATCTCAGTAAGAGCTCTTTTATATGAGAGCTTAAATCTAGTACCTACAGACATAGAGCAACACCGGAGGGGAGTAGTCATATGCAGGTTTTCCCCTCTGTCAAAGTACAAACCCAAATGGGCCTATACCTGTCGCCTAGATGTTTAAATGTGTGCGTGAAATTGTTTCTGTATTTTTTTTAACTCAAGGTGTGAGTTTCGTAGTAATAGACGATTTTTGTAGTGTGCGTGTGTGGCGCACGCATTTCCCCCCGCAAAAAATGACAGACTGTTTTGCATCGGTAATAAGCGCTATGGCTACTCCCCTCCAGTCCGCCGCGACCGGTGGCCCGTATTGCTCTATGAGTTCAGATTATCATGGAATTCAAATAATGTGAGCATAGATTCAATTAAACTACTATCCACTAAAATGAGTTATAGAAAATAAAGAAAAATGGGAAAGAAAAATTTGACTTCGGGCAGGAATCGAACCTGCGATCTCAGGATAACCAGTTCAGCCGCTTTACCACTAAGCTATCGAAGCCCCAAACCGATACGTTAAATTTTGCCTTCCCTTTTTGAATTTTAACCGATTGGGGGTCGGTGAACGATTACTAATGAATAGCTATATAACCGATATGACAAACTTTGCAGTTTATACAATATCGTTAAGATGTCGCTGTTCCCTTAATAATTGTACTATTTATTTTTCGCAATAACACATGCGAGTAAACTTTAGAAATTAAAGAAAAAACTGTAAGAAAAATTTGACTTCGGGCAGGAATTGAACCTGCGACCTAAGGATAACCAGTCCAGCCGCTTCACCACTAAGCTACCGAATTCCCACACCGATGCGTCAAATTTTGCTTTCCCTTTTTGATTTTTAACCGATTTAGGGTCGGTGGACGACATCCATTGATAACTAAATAGCTATACAACCGATATGATAGACTTTGCAGTTTATACAATATCGTTAAGATGTCGCTGTTCCCTTAACAATTGTTATATCGTTATTTTTTCGCAATAAACCATGTGAGTGAACTTTAGACCAAGACCAGACCTTTAACCAATCCAGCTGAACTGGTTATCCTGAGGTCGCAGGTTCAATTCCAGCCCGAAGTTTTCTTTCCCATTTTTCTTTATTTTCTAAAGTTCACTCGCATGTGTTATTGTGAACAAAATAAAAATGATACACTAAAATGAGGTGTAGTGCTTGAAAATCAGAACAGACCAGTCCAGACCAGGCTGAACACTTTCATTTGGTGGCAGATAGATAAGGCAATTTGGCATTAATCGTTGGATTTTCCTTTAAATATTTGATTTGAATTGTATGTATGTGTTTGTATATATGTATATATATATAATATATATTATATATACCATATGTATAGTTGCTGTATATATGTAATTTTTATTATATATATATTTATATACTATATTTATTAATATAATTATTTGATCAAATCATTTTCCACTCATAATTTCTAAATTTAGACCCGTTTTGCACCTACATCGTCGCTCTATTCATATCCCAAAGGTTGACTGGGAGATAATGCCTAGTGGCATTAAGTCCGCCTTTATGTACACCATCTTCGTGCATAAAAAGAGTAAATAAATAAATAAGGTTATGCGTTGGTTTTTTTTTACGTCATTAGGTTAACAGACAAGCAGACGGGCCAGCTGATGGTAAGCGGTCCCCGTCGCCTATGAACATTTGTAGCAATAGGGGAGTTGCCAACGCGCTGTCAGCCTTGACGGACTTTGACGCCATTTTTGAAGAACCCCACATTGTAGCACCGAGGAAACACCCTAGAGGGTGGTGTATATTCGCCCTCTGACAGTGGCACTCTACCACCAGCGTGGTGGTTTACGGCCCTGTAATTTCTGGCACAGAGGCATAACACTTTAGGCCTCTGTGCCGGATGTAATGGAAATGGCAAAAGACCGCAATTTAGCGCAAAAACTATTGGTACTAGAGACTTGAAATTTGGCACAAGTATACACCTTTATCACGCCGACAAAGTGGTAGAATAAAAACATGAAAAATAAAATTATTTAGGGTACCTCCCCTATGTAACGCGCAATTTTTTTTTTAATTATTCGTTCTCTTGGATAGGTCTTTCAAAAACGTTAGGGGTTTGTAAATATCATTTTTCGATTTAGTTAACTATTTGTGCCTTATTAAGCTATAAAGTGCCAATTTTCGTTAGAGTCAAGTCCCCCCTCCATCTTTCAACTAAACTGTTGTTGTAAGAAGTCAAACGTTACGGCAACAGAAGGTATATAAAATTACATTAAAAGAAAAACGATTACACTTAAGTTGGCTTTACAAGTTTGCGAGTTATAGTCGACCATATGTATTTTACTCGAAAATTTTTATTAATTCTTTCATTGCATCTTCTACTCTGTACTCGTAACCCTACACTGCGCGTGGCCCGACACACACTTGACCGGTTTTTTTTACCTACATCTTGCAGATCTCTAAGAGGATTTTCTGTATAAATATTGTATTATTGTCATCGCTAACTAAAACTTCCTACAGTTTGATTTGCGGGTGCAGTGACGGGTGAACTTTGTTGAAGATTAATCGCGTTGTGCATTTTTTAAATACATTTAATACTCGTGAGTATATTTTTTTAATTATAAGAAACTAACTTCGTACCGCAATCGGAGATTTAATTTTTTTTTTAGATTTATCGAATTTGGTGCAGTTTTTTGGAAGTGATGCGCTTGCCCATGAAAACTTTTAGTTTCAAACCCATTTGATTGGTTAACAAAATTAAATGGGTTTAAACTTGCTAAAAAATAAAATGCTTTTTTTTTAATAATGATAGTTAAGCAAATATTTTGATATGCAATACATGCAAGACGTGTGTGTTTATGTATGAAATTTGATAAAAATAATATTTTATTCCGTAAACAGATAGTTGAAGTGTAATATTTATTTTTCGCAATAACACATTCGAGTGAACTAAGAAATTAAAGAAAAAACGGAAAGATTTTTTTTTTTTTAATTTATTTATCATACTTAAATCTATTGTGGGCTTACCCCACTATTGTACTTACCTCAGTATACAATTACAGGTTGGGCAAGCCCAATGCGATAGACAAGAAAAAAAAAACCTAGTCGAATCAAAATACAAACATAAAAAATACAAATAATTTAAAAGTCTGTCATCAATAATAAATATTGATTATAATATATTATTATATTATGCATTATCTTTCATAAATATTTTTCATTTATTTATTTAATTATATATTATATGACATTACATATAAAGCAACTTTTGTGAATTCACACAAAGAACAATAGAATATATCTGTCTTTTCATCTACCTCATTTAAGGTCCTTAGCGCCCTAGTAAGGGGAGCTTGGATTTGACTTCGGACAGGAATCGAACCTGCCACCTCAGGATAACCAGTCCAGCCGCTTTACCACTAAGCTACCGAAGTCTCTGTGTCCAAGTTCGATTCCTGCCCGAAGTCAAATTTATCTTTTCGTTTTTTCTTTAATTTCTATAAATAGATGAAGGTCGACCTAAATTGGTCTCTCCTACTATAAGCTACCGAAGTCTCTGTGTCCAAGTTCGATTCCTGCCCGAAGTCAAATTTATCTTTTCGTTTTTTCTTTAATTTCTATAGATAGATGAAGGTCGACCTAAATTCGGCTCTCCTACTATAAGCTACCGAAGTCTCTGTGTCCAAGTTCGATTCCTGCCCGAAGTCAAATTTATCTTTTCGTTTTTTCTTTAATTTCTATAGATAGATGATGGTCGACCTAAATTCGACTCTCCTACTATAACGTTGAGCATTTTTGATGTTTTGGAACGGTTAGGGAGTAATTTTGAAGGAATTGCTTTAATTATTAGTATAAAAGTACCTACCATCAATTATGTGATATGTACAAAACAATATTCATTTATTGCGCCTTCGTAAACAAACATACTAAAAATATTAAAAATCGGTCAAGTGCGTCGGTAGGGGGGGGGGGGAGGGCACTTGACTCTAACGAAAATTTACACTTTAAAGCTTAATAAGTCACGAACAGTTAACTAAATCGAAAAATGATTGTTGGACATCCACAACATTTTTAAAAGGCCTATCCAAAGATACCCCACACTGTATGGAAATCGAAAATTAAAAAAAATAGCCACACGTTACATGTAGGCGAGGTTACCCTTAATATTTTTTTTTCATGTTTTTATTCCACCATTTTGTCGGCGTGATTAAGATGTATATTTGTGCCAAATTTCAAGTCTCTAGTACCAATAGTTTTTGCGCAAACCGCGGACAGACAGACAGACAGACGGACATGGCGAAAGTATAAGGGTTCCTTGTTTACTACGGAACCCTAAAAACCGAACACATTTATTAGACAACTGAAAATTTTTCTATTTTTTTTTTATGTTATGGAAGTGGCAAACATACATGCAGTTCACATTGATGTTAAGTGATGACTGCAGCCTATAGACACCCACACAAAGACCAAGGTCAAAATGCAGATGCGTTACCACTCCTGAGGCCTAAGGTGTTATGCCACTGTGCCGGAAATTACAGGGACGTACATTACCACCTGACCGGAACACGATAGTGCTGAACACTACCATTTAGCGGCAAGTATATAAGGTAATGCGGTGGTGCCTACGCCCGCGAGCTCCGTCACTGGAGCTCTACCACCAGTAAAAATATATCCATAAATATCTATATCTATTCCATAAATGCTACTCTACCGATAGTACCAACGAAAATCGGTGACTGATTTTGTGTAGGAGAAAACCAGAACGAACTGAGCAATAGTAAAACACACCGGCTATTATTCAAAACTGTTTCGTTTCTTTTCAATTAATTATGTATTTTTGATTATTATTAATGGTTATTCACTCTAGGTTAGGTTAAAAAAATGACGATGTAAAAGTGCTCTCCAGGAGCCTAATTATCTATTTAAATAAATATCAATTGCTGTTCGTTAGTCCCGCTAAAACTCGAGAACGACTCTACCGATTTGGCTAATTTTGGTTTTGAATGATTTTTGGAAGTCCAGGAAAGGTTCAAAAGGTAAGAAAATATGAAGGAATTGACGGGAAATTGTAAAAACCACAATTTCATTTTTCTATAGATACAAATAGTCCGTATCTATCAAACCTTTGACACATTATTTCATTGTGAGGCAATACAAAGTTTAACGGGTCAGTTAATAAAATTGAATAAACTGAAAAAACACTTCATGGACGAGCCCCAATCGCACTTGGCCGTCTTTTTTTATGTCGTAATGTGCAAACCCATTGCCTACGATATAAAAAATATAATACGAACTATTAATCACCTGTTTGGTTTTTATTGTTAACTCAATAGTAATGGGTTGTATAGAATTAGAGACACGACTTCAATCTACTATTCAGTTTTTTTTAATTTGAACACAGTTTAGAGGGCCATAATTTATTAGGTATCATTTGTCCTTCGAAGGATTTTAATTTTTTGTCACGAAATTATGAACCAAGTTACCTACTTAGATTTTTTTATATCACGAAAGTTGCAAAAAATAGACTGACGCTACCCCGATTTACGCGAATTTCGAGATACGCGTTTTTTATCATATCTACAGGTCGCATCGGCTTCTTCTCCACTCCGCTCAGTCAGTGTTCGGTTTATGAAAAGTTCGAGTGTACATTATTGATTTATCTATAATTGCATTATACACTAGCCCTCTTATTCATAAACGTATTTGTTAATGATTTTTAGAAGAGAAGGCTTAAAAGGTAAAAAAATATGAAGAAATTGAGTGAAAATAGTAAAAAACACAATTTCATTTTCCCATACAAATAGTCCGTTTAAATCAAACCTGTGACACATTATTTCATTCTGAGGCAATACGAAGCTTGCCGGGTCAGCTAGTTTAAAATAAGTACCTATAATATTATAATATCTTAAAATATAGATATACACAGATAACACAATACTCTTTTAAATTACTTCCATCAACAAATCAACGAACTGTGTTTGTGAATCCGTAACTGGAATATAAAAATACACTTGTTTTATATTATTTCGCATTAACACATGCTTGTGAAATATATTTTATTTTAAAGAAAAATGGAAAGAAAAATTTGACTTCAGGCGAGACTCGAATCTAGCCCAGCCGCTCTTCCAATGGAGCTACTGAAGTCCTGCCCGATTTGTCAAATCTTTCCTTCACATTTATTGCATTGCTTTATGGTAGCAGCAGCGCCATCTATTACCAACTATGCTAGTTAGGAAATCGGGCAGGACTTCAGTAGCTCCATTGGAAGAGCGGCTGGGCTAGATTCCCAGTAGGCTGCGAGTTCGAGTCTCGCCTGAAGTCAAATTTTTCTTTCCATTTTTCTTTAAAACAAAATAAAAATACACTCCTGCTAGTTTCAGATTAGGACCTATAAAACGTACCATTTGCACTACCTAATTTATCTGCCGCCAAATGGTAGTGTTCAGCACTATCGTGATCCGGTTAGATGGTAATGTATGGCCCCGTAATAACTATCACAGAGATGTACCTAACAACTAAGAGTGGTTTCTAACCTTTTCAATATATTACCCCTATGAAGTATTAGTACAATTATCCTTTATTATAAATTTGACATCCGTGGTTCACTCACTAAGGGTCCTGTTGAAAACCAGCGTCAGGTACCTTTTACATGAAGGTACCTGACATTTGCTGAACAGGACACCTTTTTGGCAGCCGTGAGACACATATTACGTGTATGTATTGTATTAATTTTTGGAAAATGTGTTGTCTTTTCTCTGTTACCTGTTACGTTTTATGTCTGTTTTATGTGTCTCGCTGTGTGTCAAATAAATGATTCTTATCTTATCTTATGATCTATAATCTATATGGAAAACTGATTTTACCCCTCTCCCCGCTCTCAAAATGTTTTCAAAACAAATAATAAAACAATAATATAAAAATAAAATACGCTTACACTCACAGCCCCACAGTAGGTATAAACCTGTGTCGTGGGTGCCGTTGTACATATACAACACATACACAAACACCCAGACCCGAAAAAATATCTGCAGGCCATACAAATATTACAGCCAGAGCAAATTCTTAGTCTCTGGCGCCTCCTAATATTATACATGTGACAGTGAGTTTTGTGTTGCGCTTTTACTTCTTCTTCTTCTTTGTCGTATTCTCCATTACTGTAGGTCGTGCCCGTTTTGGTAACTATAGGTGGAGGAGCTGACGAGTTGCTTCCAGGCCGCTTTATCTTCAGCTTTTCTGAGAGCTGCAGTCACCGGCAGTCCAGTTATCTTGTATGGCGTCAGACCATCGGCTAGGTGATCGGCCTCTGGGTCTTTTTCCGTCTACTTTACCCACCACAACCAGTTTGTAGAAATTTTCTGGTTGTCTTCGAACTATGTGGCCAAAGTAGGTGAGAACGCGCTGGTAACAGATTGTCGAGAGCCGTCTAAACAGCTCAAATTTTGTTTACTTAAGGAGAGGGTGCCACCCCTAAACGGGTGGCACCTGGTGCATGGTCCCCCTTTTTATTGATGAAATAACTGATAAACGCAATTAACCAATTAGTTAACCCCCAAACGGGTGGCACCTGGTGCATGGGTGGCACCTGGTGCGGGCCACCCCCGCCCCCCTATAGCTACGCCACTCCAAAGAACGCTCCCGTTGATGTCTTTTTGTACGCGAATTACGACGTAGTAAAAGAGCTAATGGAAAAAATACAGAACGTAAAGGAATTTCAGTTTTTGCAGATTTGAAATAGAATAGAAAATATTTTACAACAACGATATACATACAAGCTTACACTGAGGTAATATTCACACAGTAATTGTAAAATTTGTCATAAATCGGTCTCCAACTCAGCATTGTACTGATCTACCGGTCAGCGCTGGTCTTCCGTTGAAGCCGTTTTGGTTACATATATATATATACATGTACGGCTCTGTAATTTCCAGCACAGAGGCATAACACCTTAGGTCTCAGGAGTGGTAACGCATCTGCATTTTGACCTTGGTCTTTGTGTGAGTGTCTATAGGCTGCAGTCATCACTTAACATCAATGTGAACTGCATGATTGTTTGCCACTTCAATTACATAAGATATATAATAACAAGTGCCAGTAAACGCTGGTTCTAAAAAATTATGAATAGAATTACTGGTGGTAGAGCTCCAGTGACGGAGCTCGCGGGCGTAGGCACCACCGCATTACCTAATATACTTGCCGTTAAATGGTAGTGTTCAGCACTATCGTGTTCCGGTCAGGTGGTAATGTACAGCTCTGTAATTTCCGGCACAGAGGCATAACACCTAATGCCTCAGGAGTGGCAGCGCATTTGCATTTTGACCTCTGGTCATTGCGTGGGTGTCTATAGGCTGCAGTCATCACTTAACATCAATGTGAACTGCACGCTTGTTTGCCAATTTTATAACATGAAAAAAAAAAAAAGATTTACCAGACACAAAAAAAATGATAATACTAGGTACACAGGTAACAAACATAAGGTACCTACTTATTAAAAGCAAAAACAAAAATAAATGAAAACTATATGTAGTAATTATGGTAAGTCACTAAAATTAATTATTATTTTAAATACTAGTTCAAATGAGTTTTGGCGGGAACCTTGAAAGAGGCGTATGGTGCTCTTATTTTATTTAATTTTCTTGGTGTATTTTAGGTTATATTGAATAAAGTTGGTGGCACTTTGTTTGATATAAGTTTATTACAGTGCCCGTGTATAGTGAAATAGAATAACAGTGCGAAAACACGACCTTTCAGGTTGCCTCCAAAACTTCATTGTAAATGTTCTGGTAAAGTAGCCATCGCTTTACTCGAATAACTTGATTGTAACTCACTTGACTGACATATTATACTTGATAACTTATATACTTAATACTTACATATCATACTTGATGACTATATTATACTAACTTTTACGCTGCTTAAATAAATACGAAATATCGTTTTACTTGACACTGGCAATATGGGTAATAGCGATGCAATAAAAAAAAAAAAAACACTAGTTCAAGAACCTAAAAATTTTTTTTGTCGCTTTGTTATAAAATTAAATTATTCAGGTCCAATAATTATGCAACCAAAATTAACCAAGTACCCTTTGCATAAATACAAGTTTATTAATTAACTAGTTCTTGCCCGTGACTTCGCCCGCGTGTACTTTTAATCATTGCAAATTGTAGCCTATATGACCTATCACTCAATATCAATGTGAACTGCAAGCTTGTTAGCCACTTCCATTACATAAAAAAAAACATTTCGTTAATTCTTATAATATGTTTTATTTAAAGAAAAATGGAAAGAAAAATTTGACTTCAGGCGAGAGAGGCTTATAATATGACTTAACAAACTCAGCCAAGAAACCAGCCCGTTACGTTTTCAATACAGATATCACGTCTATTTAATAATTTATTTCAGTAAAAGTAAAGGCTAATGGATACACACACGCACCGTCACCAATTCGTGCGTGACGTGTCTTCAGTTTCTACTGACTGGAACAACTATAATGTCCGTGAATAGTTCTGTCAAGTTCATTATGCTTTTGCATTGATAGACACTATCGGTTGATCTATTAGGTTGGATCCCACTGCAGAATCATTTCGTTCATCCAGATATGCTGCAAACCTAATTTTCACGCATATTTATAATCTAGAGAAAATATATACACTAGGTTTTTTTTTTTTTAATTGTTATGGCATTGCTATTACTCATATTGCCAGTATCAAGTAAAACGATATTTCGTATTCGTAATAAGCAGCGTATAAGTCAGAGTCAGTCAGTCAGTAATTCAAGTAAAGCGATGGCTACTTTACCAGAACATTTACAATGAAGTTTTGGAGGCAACCTGATAGGCCGTGTTTTCGCACAGTTATTCTATTTCAATTTACACGGGCACTGTAATAAACCTATGTTAAACGAAATGCCACCAACTTTATTTAATATAACTCAAAAATACACCACGAAAACGAAATAAAATAAGAGCACTACAAGTCGCTTTCAAGGTTCCCGCCAAAACTCCTATACACTAGGTTGCCTATCAAAATTTGGCCGCAAGTATTTTTTATTAAATTATTTTATCAACAGCCAGCAACTCTTATTTGCGGCCGATTTAATTCAGTTATATCATCACATAATATTATCACATAATAATGAAAAAAAAATGCATGTACGTTATGGACGTAAAAAGTTATTGGGGCGGAACGAAAACATGTAGGGGCGGCCAAGTGCACAACGGCAGAAGTGATTTTTCAGTCTTTATACAAATTGCCGTGAAGTGGAAGATATTTTGTTGAAAAAGCAAGTAAAAAAAAAAATTATAAATAATAATGGCAACCCATTATATGTCCCACTGCTGGGCACGAGTCTCTCTCTCCCCTTATTTTTAATTTTTTTTTTTTGAAAAAATTTCTTACCCAAAAAAAAATGCGGGGATCGACCTTGCGATTCTCAGATCTAGCGGTCATTACACCCCGCTGGAACAACTGGGTCGTAAATATTAGGATGCAATTATCATACTAAATTATCAAAATTATTAAAAAAAAACCGTTGTTATATCTACTAATACATCTTTTTTTTTTGTTCACAGAAATGTTATCGTAAAAGAAAAAAAATGGCCACAATCTGCAGTAATCGTGCGGAAATATTCGAGAATATGAAGAATTTGAAGAACAACGTCATAGAAAAATGTATCGACAATATCGATATCAAACAGTACTGCGCGGACTGCACTAATATAGAAAGTATCGATAAAATAGAAAAACTGTCGGACATACAAAAGTTTTATCATGGCAAGAATATTCTTATCACCGGTGCTACAGGTAAGTTTTTTTTTAAATAGTAAAAAGCATACAACCTGTAACGCGTAGCGATAGCAATTAATGCTATTTCTCGTTAATTTCATAACCATGTGAATTCGTGAGTCTTAGCATGCTAATTGCTATTGCTATGCTCTTTGCTAATATGGTGATAATTGCAAAATTACAATAAGATAGATAGAGATAATAAGAACAAACAGACAGACAGACATATCCGTTTGTCTGTCTGTCTGTTTGTCTGTTTGTTCCGGCTAATCTCGGGAGTGGCTGGACTAGGGTTGCCACCTCTCCCAGAATTCCGGGAGTCTCCCGGATTCGAACTCTGAAAATTAAAATCTCCCGTCTCCGGGAAGGAATTCAAAATATACTAAATTCGCCCGGAATAACAAGTTGTTCAAAAGTAACACGCGATGTCGGAATGGCTAAGAACGCCGTAAATTCTCGGCAGCATTCTTGCAGCCTTCTCGCCACTATCTCGCCACTGATGCCACTACTCGCCAGTGGGTAGCTAGCTAGTTTCGTATAAACTGATTTGCGTGCGTGTAGGTACCTACTTTACTTTATTGGCTCTTTCTGAGCCACATGCGTGAGAGATTGCGTCGTCTTTGTCTCACTAATATTCGTTCCTCATTTGTTTGTAATAAGTTTCATTCGTTCGCTTATTAGTCTGTATCTAACAGCAATCCATGCACTTGTGTCGTATTTTGAATAAATACAATTATTTCTATGTTGTTATTAATTCAAAATAAAATAAAAAGTTATTATATCCTTTTTTTCTCCCGGACTTAGACAGCTAAGAGGTGGTAGCCCTAGGCTGGACTGATTTTTACAGGACTTTCACTGGCAGATGGTTCATGTAATAAGGAGTAACGTAGGCTACTTTTATTTATGAATTATATTGTACTAGCTGTGCTCACGACTTCGTCCGCGTAGATAACTGCTGAACAATAATTTTGTAAAATTCTACGTGGACGAAGTCGAGCACGGCTAGTTTATAATAAAACGCATGTATCAACGATTTTTTCTATTGAACTTGTTGAGATGTTGCGGTATCAACGCGCTTATTTAACTTCGTAACTTCTAAAAAAAAACGTTTCTTCACGCCTGTAATCCCCGAAGGGGTTGGCAGAAGTAAGTGCATGCATTCAATCACACATGCAAACACCCACGATTCGTCCGTAACGTTTTGGCCCATGTAACAGGTAGCGAGCCTATTGACATCTCCGGGCACATTACCAAACTTCGTGGTACTGGGAAACTTCCAGAATATGGAAAAATCCCAATAGAACCAGAGATAAAGGATTTTACACCGTTATCTCTAATATCCCCCGACCCGGGAATCGAACCCAGGACTTCAGCGTAGCAGTAGTGGCGTGTTTAGTGGGTTCCAAAAAAGTATCACCCGCAGATCTTAGTACTCTTGTAAAAAAAGCGCTGTTGTTAATAAAGAAAGTTGTTTTTTTCAGGTTTCCTCGGTAAAATCCTCGTGGAAAAACTCCTGAGATGCTGTCCAGGCGTAGAGAACTTGTACCTGCTGGTGCGACAGAAGAGAGGGAAGGATATATACACTAGGATTGAAGAAATATTTGAAGATCAAGTGAGTAAATAAAACTTATCATTAATCCATCAACAGCCTAATAATAATGAATAATAGCCTGTATAATAATAATAAATAATAATGGCAACCCATTATACGTCCCACTGCTGGGCACGAGTCTCTCCCGTTTTTGGGGGGAGGCCTGGAGCTTACTCCACCTGCTCCAATGCGGATTGGTGGAGATATGGGTTAGTGGCCAACCCGCTGTCGGATGTTTCCAAACCGCCCATAAAGTCTCCGACTGCTATCTATCTATAGCAACCGGGACCGGTTTAACGTGCCCTCCGAAGCATGGAAAAGCGCATTTTAATTTGCCACTAGCGGTCACTCATCACACACCCGACCGACTGATTTGCACCATGCGCGCTTCTATTACTCTATATTATAATTTTATTAGTCTAAGATCAGAATCTAGAAAAACCTTCACCTATCTGTTTACCGAATGAAACTTTTTTTTTCAAATTTCATACCAATAAACGAACATTTCTTACATGTATTGCTTATCAAAATATTTGTTCATAGAATAAAGATTTTTTTAGCAAATTTAAAAAATGGGTGAAATTTGCAATTTTTTTGTTTATTTATTTTAGCCATGAACATAATATTTTTATAGGCAATAGATGCAAAACGTGTATATATCACAGTCTAAAGAAAACGAACGTGTTTATATATTTTGATAATATATATTTTTTAAAATGTTTCACTCCTTATACAGATAGGCGAAGGTGGATTTAGATTCGGATACCGTACTTTATGTAATGTAGTTCATAGAAATCTGGTATAAGTAGGTAATGCGTTGGTAACGGTGGTAGAGCTCCAGTGACGGAGCTTGCGGGCGTAGGCACCACCGCATTACCTAATTTACTTGCCGCTAAATGGTAGTGTTCAGCAGTATCGTGTTCCGGTCAGGTGGTAATGTGCGGCCCTGTAATTTCCGGCACAGAGGCATAACACCTTAGGCCTCAGGAGTGGTAACGCATCTGCATTTTAGCCTTGGTCTTCATGTGGGTGTCTATAGGCTGCAGTCATCACTTAACATCAATGTGAACTGCATGCTTGCTTGCCACTTACATTACATAAAAAAAAAACCTCGTGGTTAGCTTGGAGCTTTATTACCAATCAAAATTGAAACCAACTCAAGATATCTCCAAACGGTTTATCACCTTAACTTGAATAAAACAGCTACAAAAACCTACTCCCTTTTTGAAGTCGATTAAAAATGAAACTGAATAAACAATTGCAATTCATTCAGTTCGGTCAATTGCAATGAGCTTTTAAAAAAGTAAACTGCAATGACATTGACCCTCTTTCTGTGGCCGAACATATTTATTTTGGACAAGGCAAAATGTATTTTTGACTCGAGAAAAATTAAACTAACATAAAATTGTCGCATGACAATTAAATATAAAACCAAACCTTGCCTTTGTTTCTTAGTCTTTCATGTTATTTACTGCTCGTCACCTATTTGTTTATATGGGATCAAATATAATCGGCAAATCAAGGGTGTTTGCATGTATGCTTAAATGCGTTTAGGGAACGTTCAAGTAATACGGTGGTAGAGCTCCAGTGGCGGAGCTCGCTGGCGTAGGCACCACCGCATTACAATATACTTGTGAGTGTGAAGAGCCAGATATCCTGATCCTGACACATAACATATAGGTCGCGCCACGTAAAAAGAACGCTGGAAAAAAGTAGAAGGGATGTGTTCGCGCATCGGTACACTCGCGCACGAAAGTACTAGCCCTATTGGTTTATTTTTGATCTAGCTTTCGCTTGCGGTTCGTGTATTGGTAGGCAGATTGAAAACTATATTACATAGAATAACATAAAATGAAATAAAAACACATGACGCGCAGCTTGACCGCCAGCGTTCTTTTTACGTGGCGCGACCTATACCCTTGCTTCTTCTACATTCATCATACTCTTCATAAATGCACGCCGATGCCTAAGACTTGCATGAAGAGACATACATACATAATAAACTCAATGCAAAATAAAATTACGATCACTAAGTAAATAATCTCCGGTAAACACTTATACAAATCCTTGACTGAATAAATATTGTTTTATGCATTTATTATATTTGTTTAGTATTCAAAATAAACAAAAAGTTGTTTATATTGTGCATTTGCCTCAATAAATTCTAAGTATCGAAGTGTTTAGGTATTTACTTATACTTGGACACTGGTAAATAACGTAACATGACGCATGTATTCACCAAAGGGGTAAGCAAAACAACTTCGGTAAGAATTTGGGTTAACCCTTTCAATAGGCTTACCTCTATGGTTAACCCAAACTAACGGTTTAGAACGGGTTAACTCCTTTTAAATTATTGTTATATTTTTATTTTCGCAATAATACATATATACAATAACACATATATATTACTGGTGGTAGAGCTCCAGTGACGGAGCTCGCGGGCGTAGGCACCACCGCATTACCGCATACTTGCCGCTAAATGGTAGTGTTCAGCACTATCGTGTTCCGGTCAGGTGGTAATGTACGGCCCTGTAATTTCCGGCACAGAGGCGTAACACCTTAGGTCTCAGGAGTGGTAACGCATTTGCACTTTGACCTAGGTCTTTGTGTGGGTTTCTATAGGCTGCAGTCATCACTTAACATCAATGTGAGCTGCATGCTTGTTTGCAACATCCATTACATTAAAAAAAATACACATACGAGTGAATTTAGACATTAAAGAAAAACTGAAAGAAAAATTTTATTTCAGGCAGGTATCGAACCTGCGACCTCAGGATAACCAGTCTTTTTTTTTCAATCCTTTACTAGTGTGTTCCCGAAGAGGCATATTTTTTGGTCATACATAGTTCTCACGAGTGTATACGGGCAACTTTACTGTTTTGTTTTTTTTTTGATCTGGTTACCACTAAGTCCTTAAGGACTTCGGTAGCAATTCTTTCTTTCCGTTTTTTCTTTAATTTCCTTTTCAATCAAAAGAATGGGTCTGCCGAGCCGTGCACATCACATCATACAAATTATTTTAACAATCACAACTTCGTTTTCAGGTATTCAACCGTCTAAAAGAAGAGGTACCAAAATTCAGGCACAAGATCGTGGTGATACCAGCGGACTGCGAAGCTGCTGGGCTCGGTTTGACACTGGCTGATAGACAAATCCTCACTGAGAAGGTAATATATACTAATATTATAAAGCTGAAGAGTTTTTTTGTTTGTTTGTTTGAACGCGCTAATCTCAGGAACTGCTAGGCCGATTTGAAAAGTTTTTTCAGTGTTAGATAGCCCATTTATCAAGGAAGGTTATAGGTTATATATCATCACGCTATAACTAATAGGAACGGAGGAGCGCGGGCGTTGCCGGGGCGAGCCGCTAGTATCAATTAAAGAGGAAGAGGATAAGATTCGACGTGTTAACTTTTTTATGTACGACCATGCATATTTTTTCATAATTCACTAGCTGACTCGGCAAACTTCGTATTACCACAGAATGAAACAATGTGTCAAAGGTTTGATATATACGGACTATTTGTATGGGAAAATTAAATTGTGTTTTTTACTATTCCTCTTCAATTTCTTCATGTTCTTTTACCTTTTAAACCTTCCCTGGACTTCCAAATATCATTCAAAACCAAAATTAGCCAAATCGGTCCAGCCGTTCTCGAGTTGTAGCGAGACTAACGAGCAGCAATTGATTTTTATATTTAGACTAGCTGACCCGACAAACTTCGTATTGCCTCAGAATGAAATAATGTGTCAAAGGTTTGATATATACGGACTATTTGTATGGGAAAATGAAATTGTGTCTTTTACTATTCCTCTTCAATTTCTTCATATTTTCTTACCTCTTAAACCTTCCCTGGACTTCCAAAAATCATTTAAAACCAAAATTTGGCCAAATCGGTCCATCCGTTCTCAAGTTTTAGCGAGACTAACGAACAGCAATTTATTTTTATATATATAGATAATATAATTGTTGACAGGTGAACATAATCTTCCATTCAGCTGCGACGGTGAAGTTCGACGAGCATTTAAGAGCAGCTTTAGTAACAAATGTTCGAGCACCACTGCATTTACTACGGCTCGCCAGGGATATGAAAGATTTGAAGGTAATATTATTTTCAAGGCTAACAATGATTATAAATCAGTAATAGCAAACTTATAACCCCCTTATTCATAAACGTACATTAGATACGTTTTAGTTTGTTTTGAATGCTTTGTCTCTGTCAGTTGCATTGATAAATGTGCAGGATAGAAAAAGAGAAAGGAGAGATTAGCAACGCTTAAGCTAAAATACGTTTATGAATAAGGGGGTAAGTTTCTAATTAATTACGTTCCTATGAAAAAAATATTAAGATACGTAACTTCACGCCTGTAATCCCCGAAGGGGTAGGCAGAGGTAAATGCATGCATTCAAGCATACATGCAAACACCCACGATTCGCCGGTTACGTTTTTGGCCCATGTAACAGGTGGCGAGCCTGTTGACATCTCCGGGCACATTACCAAACTTCAAGGTACTGGGAAATTTCCAGAAAATGGAAAAATCCCAATAGAACCAGAGATAATGGACTTTACACCATCATCTCTGATAACCCCCTACCCGGGAATCGAACCCAGGACCTCAGCGTAGTAGTAGTGGCCTGCTACCACTAGGCTACCGAGGCAGTTATATATATTAAGATAAATAAAGAACAATATAAAAAAAATTGATACGAATCACAAAATACCAGACAAAAGAGCAAAACAAGGAAATAACATGAAAGTGAATACCTACTTATTTTAAAAAGACCAGCTGAAAGTGAGAAAATAAAACGGCCCATTTCTCTGATAAATGTAGAAGTAACTACGCTCTTGTTATTTAACCACCAAAATAGTGCATATAGTCAATTTTAATACCGCTATCTAAAAAAAATTGTATCTAAACTTTTGATGTATACAGCAGTTACGAACATTAAAATGTCTTAATTTATTTTTATTTTATTTTATTGACACACCAACAGCAGAGTACATCAAAAAGTTACAAAATATATCATAGAAGCATTGGTCTGATGCATATGCCTATTATAGGTATGTACAGCAATCCAACTAAATCGAGCAACACAAGAATTAGATAAATTAGAATCTAGATAAAATGTACATTTAAAATAATTAAAAATTAAGAAAATAATATCATATTTAGCCTATTTTAATTTTAAATAAAATGAATAGCAATCACCTACAGCTATACAGCTAGATGCAATGTAATGACTCCAGCACTCTACTTTTTAATGTTGGTAGAGACATACTGAAGATGTCAAGCTCAGTTTTCTTATTGAGCATGTTGTATTCACTGACCATTCTGTTCAATGGAGAGTTCTTCCCAATATTGGTTCTGACTCGAGGGACATAAAATGTGTTTAATAAAGGGAACCTTAGCACTCTATAAGGCACTGTGAAATAAATGCGATCAAGAAGTTGATCGCCCGTAGCTTTATTGTTTAATATTTTATACAGATGTAACGTAAAACTTACGTCGAAACGACAGTGTTAACATTCTAAAGAAGTTCAATGTCTTCTGATGATATACCTGTGATGGTATCACAATTACCACAAAAATGATTATAGGTCGCGCCAGGTAAAAAGAACGCTGGCGGTCAAGCTGCGCGTCATGTGTTTTTATTTCATTTTATGTTATTCTATATAATATAGTTTTCAATCTGCCTACCAATACACGAAACCGCAAGCGAAAGCTAGATCAAAAATAAACCAATAGGGCTAGTACTTTCGTGCTCGAGTGTACCGATGCGCAAACACATCCCTTCTACTTTCTTCCAGCGTTATTTTTACGTGGCGCGACCTATACCATACCTCTGTTTCGTCCCTAAACTCACTATTTAGCAATAATTACAATTGAGTTCATGTCCAAAGAAAGAAAATGAATCTCAGTTTTTTTTTTTTATGTAATGGAAGTGGCAAACAAGCATGCAGTTCACATTGATGTTAAGTGATGACTGCAGCCTATAGACACCCACACAAAGACCAAGGTCAAAATGCAGATGCGTTACCACTCCTGAGGCCTAAGATGCTATGCCTCTGTGCCGGAAATTACAGGGCCGTACATTACCACCTGACCGGAACACGATAGTGCTGAACACTACCATTTAGCGGCAAGTATCTTAGGTAATGCGGTGGTGCCAACGCCCGCGAGCTCCGTCACTGGAGCTCTACCACCGGTTAAGAACATTGTTCATTATAATTTCAGGTGTTCATGCACATATCGACAGCGTATTCCAATTCACATCTATCCCGGATAGAGGAGAGGTTCTATCCCTGCGAGGCGGACTCAGAGAAACTACAACAAATGATAGACAAGCTGACTGATCAGCAGATTAATGAAATGTTGCCTACGTGAGTATGATAATATCTAGAGATAACTACTAATTTGCCTAATGGTGATAAAGTTCATAGGGACGCAATGACCCCACCAACGGAGGATAATTTTTCTCCGCTAGTGGGGTATCTACATACCTATCTATATGAGAGTATCCCCTAGAATTATAGTATACCCTAGGATTTCTCCATTTGGGGTGATTGTCAGTAGCATCCCTGATATTTAAAAATGCTATCCTATAATAATAAGAGGGTAACGTGGGATTAGGACCTAGATGGAAATGAAAATTTATAGTTTTTGGAAGGTATATGCTTGCATAATATTATGAACATACCTTATTAAGGTATTCTAGCTTTTTAAATATACTTTCTTATGTATTGTATAAAGTTCAATGCCTTAGTTGATGGTATTGAATTTTGTATTCTGCTAATAACTTTTTTTTCAGCATTTTAGGTAAATGGCCCAACACTTATACTTTCACCAAAGCTTTAGCAGAGAAGGAGTTACGAGAAAGTTCTGGTGACATCCCCATAGGTATATTTAGGCCCGCCATAGGTATGATATTTTTTGTTTTTTTGAGTTAATGTATAAGTTTAGTTAAATTATTTGCATGTATTAAAAAACCTTAATTAATCAACATCATTAAAAAAAAACATTAAATTATATTTAAAAGCTAAATAATATTTACATAAAATAAAGTTATACCTAAACTAAAAACAACATGCGTCTAAAAATTCCGCATGACTGCCTTCCTGTGGTCCCAGAAGGCTGGCAGCATTGCCTCGTTGGATGGCAGTGCTGATTCCTTGTCCTAAAAATTGGCCAGCCTTCTGGTCACGGGAAGTGTCGACCAGCCGTTTCGCGATCTCTTTGAATAAGAGCCGAGCACTTTGCCCCGGCCCCATGGACCAAGGGTTTCGACCCCGAAAGGCACAAATATATAGTCCCCTGAAAGTTATATTAATGTTGAGTAAATATTTTATTGTATTTTCTAAAGATATTAGAAGAAGTTAGATTGACAATACATACGCTTCTCTATGAAATCTGCTTCAACCATTGTTAGTGGGTGGAGCTTATCTTGGCGCGAAAATATACACCAATTAGGCGCGAGGCAAACTCACCTGACTTCACCTGATTAGTGTTTGATCGCGCTACAAAACGTCACAAAAATGGCGTATAATCAGTTAGTACACAAGTTTAAAGACGTGATTATACTACAAAATCGAGTTGTCCGTCGTTTTCCGTGTGAATGAGTTAGAGTTATATTTGATAACGGACCAAAATTATGACTTACCGGTGATAAGTAATGCTACTGAGTGATTTAATTTGCTTCACTGTTCGGTTTTTACTCCAAAACACTGAACAATTTTGAACTGGTTTTTTCTCACTAAGTTTGTGCTCGGCGGGCGAAAGCACAATGAATGGATGACTCTAGCCGCGTGAGCGGGAACGGTCACCTGACCGTCCGCGAGTTTAATCGAACGCTCAGCGGTCAGTGCGTATTAGCAATCTAACTTAGATAATATCTTTAGTTTTAACAATTATAACAACTCGTGTTAATAATCAGCTTCATCATCATTATCATTCTAGCTGAAGAACGTCCACTACTGTACAAAGCCTTCCTCAAGGACGCCAACAACAGGGTTGTGCGTCATTATGGGAGAATATGCCATAATCGCCATGCTTGGCAGGCGGATTGGCGATCGCAGTGACGGTAGTTTTACCCTAGGACCCTGCTACCGTTTCCGCGTTGTTATTTTTACTATTGCCTATACGCCCTATTGGAATGGTTTGACCGCCATTGTTCGGTTCACTGACTGCGCTAGTGGAAGAATCATTTTCCAGTTGAAAATCATTCTTACACTAGCACGCACACAACAATATACTCACAAGGAGCTCGCACGTCAGTAGTCGATGTATAGCGGACGCATTACATGCTGTACATTGCAAGTGGAGACAGTAATAGCGTTAATTGAGCGAGTGCTTAACTAGCAATGTATTCGCTAGCAGTACGTTTAAATCAAGGTTAACGTCGTCACGTCCGGATACCAAGAACAGAAACAGCTTAGTACATTTTAAATCCTTCTACGAATTTCTAGAAACTACTTTTTATTTCCATTTCAGTGACATCAACAGCCAAAGAACCTTTAAAATGTTGGTTAGATAATATGTACGGTCCCACAGGAGTTGCTATTGGTAGTGGTAAGTTCTTTAAATACTTAAACCCCTTCTACACGGTCGGATCCAACCGCCGACAGTCGTGTCCTTGGTCGGGTTAATGTAAAAATGAACAGTGTAGAAATCGGTTGACCCGAACAATTTTGGTTGAAGTCTGTAGCGTCCACTACATTAAAGCGCCAACCCTGCAGCCACATCAGCGTCAGCACACTGCGCCGTCCCGCAGTAGCTACTACGCAGCGACTACCTCGACTCAAAGGGGACTTTCGCATCACCGCAACAGCGACTACCTCGACTCACTGAGGACCTTCGCACCCGACTCACTGTGACTTGCGGCATGAGACTATATGGCATTGGCAAAGCTCCGCGAGAAGTTCTGACAGCTGCCTCGATTGTATCAACCTCCGGTCCAACATTAAGGCGCCGACTAGTGGAACACAGACGAAATCTCACAGTACTTGTCTAGTACGGTAGATGGTGTGCAATCGAATTACATCGCACATACGAAGATTTCTCAAGCGTTGGCATATATACAACTTCCCAAAGTCAATCGCTGGGCTGCTGCCTGCCAGGCGCTACCACCTCGCCTGGTCGGAGGATCACCTCCACCCGTTCCTCTACAGTCAACGGCCTTGGTCGTGAGCGTCCTCTCACCAAGCTGCGTCCGTGGTCGGCTCCGACCGTTTGGAACGGTGTTGGCCGACGCGACTGACATAAAGGCTGATTCACACTTATCAGTAAAGTGGCGGTACTGTTACGACACGGATATGTGTGAATCAGCTTTTTGCTCTGAATGCTTGAAAGAACTGACATGTTGACTCAACTGCCCGACCATGTTGAACAAATACAAACATTGGTTGACCCGACCAATGACATGATGGTCGGCGGTTGGTCCCGACCGTATACCGTAAGGGGTTTTAATTATTATGTACCCAATCTTAATTATCAGTACTTTTGAAAATGAATGTGACTTAATTTTAAGCAACCCTCAAGTATTGACGGCCTTGTTAGTCGAGCGGTGTGAGACAACCGTTTGATTTGAAGGGTCGCCACGGGTTCGATCCCCGCACCGGGACAAATATTTGTATGGCCTACTGAATTTTGTTTCGAGTCTGGGTGTTTGTGTATGTGTTGTATGTGTACAACGGCACCCACGATACGGGTATACCTACTGTGGGGCTGTGAGTGTAAGCGTCTTATTATTTTTTTACTTATTAGCTATCTCTGTCATACGTACTGTACGTGTTTTATAGAAACACGTACAGTACGTATGTAGGGTACATAGGGTAACCTCCCTACTAGTAAGTAGGGAGGTTACCCTATACACTTTTTTTTCACGTTTTTATTCTACCCCTTTATCGGAACTTGTGCCAAATTTCAAGTCTCTAGTACTAATAGTTTTTGCGCTAAACCGCGGATGGACAGACAGACAGACAGACAGACAGACAGACAGACAGACAGACAGACAGACGGACATGGCGAAACTATAAGTGTTCCTTGTTTCCTACGGAACCCTAAAAACTACAGAACCCTACACTGCGCGTGGCCCGACACGCACTTGACCGGTTTTTTTAACTGGAATTTAAAAAAAAACGCTAATATCGAAATTTTCATTCAATTCCAGTGACAGGAATCTTGCGAACACTGCAATGCGACGAATCGGTCACCGCAGACCTTGTTCCTGTGGATTCAGTCGTTAATTGCTTAATGACAGCCGCTTTCAGCGTCCATAACGATTATAAACACAGGTACGTCGTTTGATTTCACTAAATTTTCGTCATCAGAGGCGGCTCTTCCTTAAGAGCGCTGGTGCAGTGCACTCCCACCAATATTATATACCTACTGACATAATAATAATATATTTTAATTTTTATTTCTTTTTATAACATCCTTATATTTATTACATTCTTTCTATTCTACCATACCTAAACAATTCTATTAAATTATCTTTATTACGCGTACATTTTGCGTCAAGTTTGTAACGAGTGGAGCGCCAGCGAGTCGCCGCTCCTATGAAACGAAGTTTAGTACAATTCCTAGCTCTGTATTCAATGAGTGCGAAAGGGAAACATCGACACAGGCCGGCGCGTGAAACAGAACATTTTGTATGAGAAATTAGCCGAGCGCCGCTCACAGGTGATCACGTGACATGGTCACACCGCGGACACACCGCCAGAATTCCATACAAACGCTTAATTTGGTTTCTATTACACAGACATCAATCAGTGACGTGCATTTACACGCGCACCTGTGTGCGTAGCACGTACAAAACACCAACCGTCGCCCATAAGAGGGGAAGTGGTTGAGTGATGCAGGCAAATCGGGCGGGAAGTCGAAGTGTCCATTCTATACGTAGTTTTATTACATATTCTCTGACATGGTCGAACCGCGGCGCCCGCAAGTAGGGCGCGGCGTATCGCGGGAATAATAGGTATGCTGTGTTGCTTTTGCCGTTTTATATATACGAACAAACGTGTCGGAGTAGTTAGTTATTTTGCAGTTTTCTTTTAAATAAGTAAATATTCAAAATGAAATGAGAAAAGAAGTAGATATGTATTTTTTGTGAACCTCCACTAAAAAACGTCAAGAGCCGCCTCTGATCATCATCATCACTTCAGTCGAAAGAAAGCCTTCCCCAAATATGCTTACAATAGTGTGGTGCATCATTAATGGAGAATATGCCATTACCCATAGAGCAACAAGGCCACCGGCCGCGGCGGACTGGAGGGGAGTAGCCATAGAATTTATTACCGATGCAAAACAGTCAGTCACCCTTTGCGGGGGGAAATGCGTGCGACACACACGCACACTACAAAAATCGTCTATTACTACGAAACTCACACCTTGACTATAACAAAATACAGAAACAATATCACACACACATTTAAACATCTAGGCGACAGGTATAGGCCCATTTACTTTGACAGAGGGGAAAGCATGCATATGGCTACTCCCCTCCGGTGTTGCTCTATGGCTATTACCACGTGACGCTTCTTCTTCTTGGTATGCAGATTGGCGGCAGTTTTATAGCGGAATGGTGCCTATCTGGTGTTATTGTATTTACTGCCGGTTAATGCAATGGTTTGATCACCATTGTTTGGTTAAGTGACTGCACTAGCGGAAGAATACTTCTCCATTAGTGGCCTGTCACGCCCCGACGAAAGCCAGTTAATTTTATATGTATATATTTTATAAATTATCTAATCAATAATATAGTAAGCACTATTCCGTTTCCGTACATTTTATACACCTGCTTTAAAAACTGAAGATGTATTTTTTTTATACATTTTACAGTAGCCCACCAGATCCGCCGATATTCAACTACGTGAGTTCGGTGGAAAACCCGATCACGTGGGGGGAATTCACCAAACTCAACATGGCTAGAATTGATAGGCATCCTTTTTCCAATGCTGTGTGGTAAGTAAAATTTCTAATTAAACTGATTTTATTTTTTTTGGGATTATTTCATCAAAAAACATCTAATCGGAAGGCACTTACTGAAGGCAAAATTCATTTGAATCTACTGTAATGAACGCCATCTAGTGCAACACGTACGAACTAGCAAGTAAGCTGATAACGGCGTGAATCGCGATAGCATTTTTGTCTCTGTGATTTTAAATATTGAAATATATATTTGAAATATTTGAAACTCAAGCGATAGCTAACTTTGCTCTTAGTTTTTAGCTCCATTTTTCAATGTTTAGATTTTTAGCGGTTTATTCCGACATAAAAGAACGAATTAGCGATTGACGACCCGGTAAGTCTAGCGGTGTGAGGTGACCGTTTGATTGCGACCCTTCGAATCACCCCATATTTGTATTATTATAGGGCGATTCGTCCCGATGTGAATACCTGTTTTGAAAGACTTAAGTACAGTTGGTTACAAAAAAATGATTTTAATAATATAGATATATATATATATATATATATATATATATATATATATATATATATATATATATATATATCTATACTTATAATAAAACAGTAAAATCCGCGTGTCTGTACATTGTATATATTAATGAAAAACTAATTGGGGGCGATGTTAAAATAGTATTAGAACACAATAATTTTTATTTTTTTTGTCTGTCTGTTTGTCGGTTTGTCTGTTTGTCTGTTTGTCTGTTTGCCTGTTTGTCTGTTTGTCGCTTTGTCCAGGCTAATCTCCGAAGATACTGGACGGATTCGAATGAAACTTTTTGTGGTGTATAGACACTAAGCCTGGCCAACATTTAGGCTACTTTTTACCACGGGAATTTCACATATTCCCACGGGAATCTCTTCATTTAATAAAATCGTAAGAAAATAAAGACTGTAGATTGAATATTTTTTAAAAGAATACTTGGGACGTGATCTGCAATAGAAATCGAAGCCAAAAATATAGTTTTCAGATTTTTTGTCTGTTTGTCTGTATGTATGTCCGGGCTGAACTAAAAAAGTACTAAATGGATTTACTTCAAATTTTGCATGAATATTACTAACCGGTCCGGTCAAAATATAGGCTACATATTATCATGCTATCTAATCTTTAAAATCGTAGAAAAGTCAAAACTGTTCATTGTTGTTTTTTTGTTTTAAAGAATATTTGGGGCGTGATCTACTATCGATATCGAAGCCAAATATAGTGTTTGTTTGTCTGTTGTTGTTTGTCTGTATGTACCTATGTCCGGGCTAAACTCAAAATTACTTAATGGATTTACTTCAAATTTCGCATGAATATCCGTATGAGACCGCATTGGGTAAGGTTAATAGGTATCGTGCATCCAAATAATGGCGAAAGCTATTGCCTGCGCTTGTTACTTCACACGGTCTGAGGCCCAACGTATTTCGCTTTTCTGAGGATATTTGATGGCGTGGACGTACGTATCCCACTTACCGCGCAGCCTGCGTAGCACGTCACCTTCTTGACGATGACCAAAACTGGAATGACACCCTCGCGGAGGCAAGCGTCAGTGACGTAGAAGTATCGCCATCATCTGTTTGAAGATTTTCTACGAGCTTTGAGACACGTGCTATTGGAGACGAAGTCGAAGTAACTAATGAACGCATGCTGAACACCTGTCTTAGTCCATTTCAAGATGTGGTCATTTCCACCGCCGATTGAAGTATCAAATATGGGTTACCAGCTCCCCAATCATCACCCCATCAAGACCGTAGAAATTGGGAGTATAACGCTGAGACTGAGAAACGACTGTTTTTGGTGTGTCATGTAACAGCGATAAGGGACACGTGCTCAAGGATTGCTCCCTGATTGTATGGTATAAGTGTACGAAGGCCAATAGAAAGGCAGTTGAGGCCGTGAACAGAACCCTTCAGGACATCCGCAGGAACGAACAATTGAGTGGGTGGTGTCACATTACTGTTCACTGGCGATTTCCGGCAAACGCTTCCCGTGGTGACGTGAAGATCGAGGACTGACGAGATGAATGCTTTGTTGTCAGGATCTTAACGAGTTTGTACGCTGTCCTTGACCATTAATATGAGAGCTTAGCTCAGCGACAATGCACGTGCTCAAGAATTTTCTGGTATCCTTCTAAGTCTTCGCGAAAGCACTCTACTAGAAGAGAGAGGTGGACAGATGGTGCTTCCAGAGTCTTCCGGCAGAGAAGTATCCAGCACCAGCAGAATACAACATTTTGACGCCCAAAAATGATCAGGCTGCAGCAATTAATAGGAAATGAAGTGGTCTACACCTCCATAAATACTGTCGTTGAGCAAGATGACACCACACATTATTCCATGGCATTTTTGAACTTTCTGTCAGCAAACGGACTTCCATCGCATACCATCAAGCTGAAGGTAGGTGTCCCGATTATGCTTCTTCGGAACTTAT
Source organism: Macrosoma leucophasiata (assembly GCA_036365455.1). NCBI lineage: Eukaryota > Metazoa > Arthropoda > Insecta > Lepidoptera > Hedylidae > Macrosoma > Macrosoma leucophasiata. The sequence goes on along the minus strand of JAWQUS010000022.1, from coordinate 3,467,667 downwards.
CTCCTCCGAAGTTGTATAACGGGACTTAAAACCATCTCGCTTCACAGACACACCATTGAGGCGGAAATTCTTACGGGCTGTGGCATTGGTGAGGCAGTATTTATACCACGCATTCCCCTCAAACTTCACGTTCCAGTTCAAGCGCGTACAGTTGAATGTTTGGTTCGCGATGACCATCAATAAGTCGCAGGGGCAGACACTGAGGGCAGCGGGTGTTAACCTCAGGACGAGTTGCTTCTCACACGGGCAACTATACGTCGCTTGCTACCGCGTCTCCAGTCCTGACCTTTTTTACAGTTTGGCTCCCGGCAGAACAACTACCAACGTAGTTTATAGGAAAGTGTCGTAAGGTGTGATGCCTTCGTACGTATTTTTATTCTTTTGTGTCCGGGAATATATTCCTGCATTATTTTGTCTATTTCCTTCACTCACATCTTATGACTGAACTCAGCAGGATTCCCATATGACTCCCTTCACTTGCTTCGCTTGCAAAAAACTTATAGTTTTAATTTAATGCTATTTTAAAGTTGTTTCCATGTAATGCTAAAGCGATATTGGCATCTTAGGTATGTTTGGTGCTGTACTGCCTTCACGCAGACAACGTTGCGGGCAGCAGCTAGTATATATATAATATTAAAAGAATTTAACACTATAAAGGTTTAAAGACATTTATTTCCTCATAAAGATTTACAATCACTTACATGAGAAACAGTTGTACAGTATAAACGTTTTGTTGGGCTATTTAAAATTATCCTATTACAATCACAAGTCACATCACATCACACCACAGAACGTAAAGTAACAATTATATTTGTGAACAATTATGAACTGATGTAGGTAGTTCTAGATAAAACTGAACTCGGCTTGCACTTAACGTCGTTAGTTACGTAACGAACTCACTAATTACACCGATATAGCGCGCTCCTGGATATGCTAGATGCTTACAATAATTTTGTTAACATTGAAACTTTTATTTTTATGTTATTATACTGACACATTACATACACACATAACATAATATAATTATAAGTACATATAGACATATATAAACATTAACATAAAAACGTATACTTTTAAAGGTTTTTTTTTTTTTTTTCTTGTTTTTTCCGCTTGATTTTAAATTACTATTTTATTTACTTTATTCATTTTATAGCATTAGAAACGTAGTGTTTAAGAAGTCTCTTAAAGGTTGACGTAAATTTAGCCTCTTTAATATCTTTTGGCAATCTATTATATAATTTGGCACCCTCATATAAAATATTTTGTTTTCCATAATTTGTTCGGGGATGACGTAAAATAAGATTATTTGCATTTCTCAGTAGGATTTTTTGAACTTGGTATTTTTTTGTGAAGTTAATTTGGGTGTGTAATTTTTTATTTAAAATCTTTCGTATTAATATGCAAGTATTATAAGTATATAATTGGTTAATATTCATTAATTTTGTTTCTTTATATATCTTATCTGTAGGGGTGAAAAAGTTGTAGTTAAATAATCTTTTGATTAATTTATTTTGGGCTCTTTGTAAATTAATTCTATTAGTTCTTGCAGCGGTTCCCCAAACTTCTATGAGATAATCAATATGGGGCTTAACAAGTGTATTGTATATAGTGTATCGTACTTGCCGCGGAAGACACCTAACTATGCCACGCAGTGCTCCTGTGAGAGAATTAACTTTAGATTTTATCTTGTCCAGGTGAGATTTCCATGTCATACCACTGTCCAAAATTAATCCTAGGTACTTTTCTTTGTAAACTCTATTAATGGGTTGATTGTTTATTGTAACAGGTGCGAATTGTGATATTTTCTTATTTTTAGCTGTAAATAAAATATAATTTGTTTTTGTAATATTAATTGTAAGGAGGTTAGCTTGAAACCAGGTATTTAGAACATTCAGATCTCTTTGTGCATCAGTTAATACTGAGTCTAATGTTTTCCCAAAGTAAAATAAGCAGGTATCGTCTGCGTATAGGGTAATATCACCTATCAAACCAATATCTTTGACGCTATTTATGTACACAAGAAATAAGAGAGGACCTAAAATTGAGCCCTGAGGTACTCCGTAGGTGACAACGCTGGTACTGCTCTGAGTTTGACCTATTTTTACCACTTGTTTACGGTTTTCTAGATATGATTTGAATATTTTTAGCGCAGAGTCAGTAATACCAATCTGATTTAACCTTTTAAGTAGCAAGTCATGGCTGATGGAGTCAAATGCCTTTTTCAGGTCAATAAATATTCCCAGGCCTACCTGTTTCTTATCAATGCTGGTCATTAATTTTGTTACAATGCCTATTGTTGCCGAAAGAGTGTTTGACTTGGGACGGAAGCCATACTGTTTTTCGTATAGAAAATTGATAGAACTCAAATACGTTTCAAGTCGGTTGTAAAGAACCCTTTCAAATATTTTTGAAATTATTGGTAGGACTGAAATGGGACGATAATTTCCTGGGTCAGACTTATTTCCTGATTTGAAAATAGGTGTTATTTTTGCAATTTTCAATGAATCAGGGAAGAGTCCATTTGTAAGACAAGAGTTTATACAATTGGTTAGCTCATGCAGTATAACATTTTTAATACATTTTATGGATTTAGCGCTTATACTGTCAATTCCGGTACTTATATTAGAGTTAAGATTATTTATTATTTTAGCTACTTCATTTATGCTTGTGGGTAAAAATTTATTTAGGCTATTCACAGTACTACCAGCACATCCAGTTGCGGCATTGCCGGGGCTATTGAGCATCGTCTGCGGAATCCCTTTGACTAGGTTTGAGCCGACATTAGAGAAGAACGTATTAAAATGTTCACATATTTCTTTAACATCGGTGACGTATCCATCTTCTGTTTGCAGTTTACTCGGTCCTGAGGCTTCTTTAGTTCTGCTGCTTATTAAACTATTTATGAGTTTCCACATTTTTGCGGGATTATTTTTGCACTTATCAAAGGATTTAAAGTAATATTTTCTTTTTGCATTTTGTATATTCTGGGTTACTTCATTTCTTTTTTCTTTATATGTATTTTCTACACTTTTATCTTTGGGGTTCGTTTTATGTTGAGTCCAGAGTATATTCTTTGCAATAATTCCATTAATTATATCTTGTTTTATCCAATCTTGGTTTACGGGGTTAACAACTTTAGTTAACTATAATGAACAACTAACTATAATGACAATTAATATGATTAACGTTCTGTGTATAATACACAGAAACAAAACTCAACTATAAATAAATATATCGCCGTATATTTCTGCAGTAAAGTATAAATAAACTCAAATAATTGGTGAACGAAAATATTTTTTTTGTATTCGACTGTACAAGACAATATAATTGGACCGAATCTACCCATTTAAGAAGAACTCTCGGGCGATTCGGTCCACTTTCCATTTGTGGGCCGAATATCCCCATGAATAAAATGCTTATAGTCGTTTCGGTTCGCGGGACGAAACACGAGCGGACCGAAACGCCCCATAACCCGAATTAATTGCCGTAGCAGTTATTTGACTTACTAATAACGTATATAATAAAATAAGTATTTTCACTAAATTCAGGTACATATCACTGACGTTAAATAAATCAGCGGTGATGAACAACATCTGCATATTTTTCCTGCATTTAGTACCAGCAGCGCTAGTAGACGGCCTTGCAGTATGCATCGGAAAGAAACCTAAGTAAGAACACCTTTTCAAGAGTTTGATTAACATAAAACTAGATTCATGCTGTTTATAGAGATGAGAGATTACTGGTGGTAGAGCTCCAGTGACGGAGCTCGCGGGCGTATGCACCACCGCATTACCTAATGTACTTGCCGCTAAATGATAGTGTTCAGCACTATCGTGTTCCGGTCAGGTGGTAATGTACGGCCCTGTAATTTCCGGCACAGAGGCGTAACACCTAATGCCTCAGGAGTGGCAGCGCATCTACATTTTGACCTCTGGTCATTGTGTGGGTGTCTATAGGCTGCAGTCATCACTTAACATCAATGTGAACTGCACGCTTGTTTGCCACTTTAATTACATAAAAAAAAAAAAGAAAAAAAAGATAATAAATATTGATTGATCGATCATCCATTAAAGAGACAAATGATCATAGCCAAAGTCCGATCTAGGTGGGAGAGCCTTTGGGTTTACATATTTTCAAACTTATTCGTATTGATTCACAGCTGGGCAATAGGTCTCCTCCAAAAATTTTAAGTCTAGTCTCTTTTTAGTCTCTGTCCGAGACAGATCACACTTTCCACTCTATTCTAACAGATATTCAATGCGAATGTGGATGGTTGCAGAGGCCTAGGAAGACCAAGATTGACCTACCATGACCAAATAGGTCGAATTCTGTCTAATGGTGAAGTCAAAAGTCTTAGGAATCGGCGTGTATGTATGAAGAGAATGATGTAGGAAGATGAGGCACGGGAGGTGTGTCAGGACCGGGATATCTGGAGCTCCATACTCTCTGCCTACCCTGTTAGAGATCTGGTGCACAAACATACACTGTATTCTAGTTCTTTACTCCAATATAATATATAGTTTCTTTATAAAAATATATTGTCGGATGACACTTACCCTGCCACTTGTCCGAAACTACAGAAATCTATAATATATAACTAAGTTGGATCTTTATAACAGGACCTATGTCTTACATAATGAAAAGGTTTATTGGTGGCCATAGTAGCTATAGTCTTATCGCAGGCTGCTGCTGTCCATCCCGCGTTATTTCATTTACTACTATTGGAATGGCTTCACCGCTATGGTTCGGTTGATTAGTGGAAATAATTATGTCGAACTAGCGGGTGGTGGGGTTATCACGTCCCTTCGCCGTCAGGACTCAATTACAATATATATTGTGCTTATTTTCAGAATGCTTAAGGTGTATCGAAAAATCCACAAGTTCTCATCAGTCATTAGCTATTTCTGCACGAAGGAGATCAAATTCGACAATCAGCGAGTCAGACAACTTTGGGATAAGACTGAAGAAGCTGATAAAGAGGTAATTGTTTTATATTATTTCGCATTAACACATGCTTGTGAAGTAAATTTATTTTTAAAGAATAATGGAAAGAAAAATTTGACTTCAGGCGAGACTCGAACTCGCGGCCACTGGGAATCTAGTCCAGCCGCTCTTCCAACTGAGCTACCGAAGTCCTGCCCGATTTGTCAAATCTTTCCTTCATATTCATTGCACTGCCTTATGGTGGCAGCAGCGCCATCTATTGCCACACTATACTAGTTAGGCAACCGATATAATAAACTTTGCAGTTTATTAAATATCGTAAAGAAGTCGCTTTTACCCTTAATAATTGTTTTATATTATTTCGCATTAACACATGCTTGTGAAATATATTTATTCTAAAATATATATTTGTCAAATCTTTCCTTCATATTCATTGCATTGCCTTAAGGTGGCAGCAGCGCCATCTATTGCCGAGCTAGCATCAATTACTGAGCTACCGAAGTCCTGCAGGACTTCGGTAGCTCAGTTGGAAGAGCGGCTGGACTAGATTCCCAGTAGGCCGCGAGTTCGAGTCTCGCCTGAAGTCAAATTTTTCTTTCCATTTTTCTTTAAGAATAAATATATTTCACATTGTAATTGTTTTACTGTTTTTATTGTCAACTGCCTCAGTAGCCTAGTAGTAGCAGGCCACTACTACTACGCTGAGATCCTGGGTTCGATTCCTGGGTAGGGGGGTAGGGGGCTATCAGAGATAATGGTGTAAAGTCCTTTTTCTCTGGTTCTATTGGGATTTTTTCATTTTCTGGAAATTTCCCAATTCCAAGTTTGGTAATATGCCGGGAGATGTCAACAGGCTCCGTACCTGTTACATGGGCCAAAATGCAACTGGCGAATCATGGGTGTTTAACATTATAGACACTATTATATCAAATAAACAGAAAACACAAATGCGTTACCACTCGTGAGACCTAAGTTGTTATGTTTCTGTGATATTACGGGGCCATACATTACCATCTAACCGGAACACGATAGTGCTGAACACTACCATTTGGCGGCAGATAGAGGTAATGCGGTGGTGCCTACGCCACTCTACCACTAGTAAATAATACTAATAGTAATTTTCCAATACAATTTGCAGCTGTTCCCCTTCAGCATGAAGGAAATAGACTGGTGCGAATACTTCGACGAGTACCTAGCGGGTATTCGGAGATACCTCTTCAAGGAGAGCGACGACACACTACCTCAGGCCAGGATTAAATGGAGAAGGTATTTAATCCCGTAGTTTACCTTGGAAACAGATTTTTATCCTTATTTTTAATCTATGTAAGTTACTTCGATAGAGCAACACGAGTCACCGGCCGCCGCGGCGGGCCGGAGGGGAGTAGCCATTGCGTTTATTGCCGATGCAAAACAGTCTGTCATTTTTTTGCGGGGGGAACTACGTGTGATACACACACATACTACAGCAATCGTCTATTTTTTTTTTTAATGTTTTGGAAGTCGCAAACAAGCATGCATTTCACATTGATGTTAAGTGATGACTGCAGCCTATAGACACCCACACAAAGACCGAGGTCAAAATGCAGATGCGTTACCACTCCTGAGGCCTGAGGTGTTATGCCTCTGTGCCGGAAATTACAGGTCCGTACATTACCACCTGACCGGAACACGATAGTGCTGAACACTACCATTTAGCGGCAAGTATATTAGGTAATGCGGTGGTGCCTACGCCCGCGAGCTCCGTCACTGGTGCTCTACCACCAGTAAACTACGAATTACCAGTATTACTACGAATCTCACAACAAACACATAAACAATTTCACGCACACATTTATACGTCTGGGCGACAGGCATAAGACATATGTCTACTCCCCTCCGGTCCGCTGCGGCCGGTGGCCCGTGTTGCTCTATGAGTTACTTCCGATTTACCCGAATGGTTAGGCGAGGTAAAATGCATGTATTCACGCGTACATACAAACATACATATGTTTTTTATGTATGTAATTGGTGAGGAGCTTATTGCCAACTTCGGGCACATACCAAACTCCGAGGATGATACTGGGAAACTTCCGAACAATTGACAAATACATGGGTCCCCGGGGGGGTAACCAAAGATCTTAACGTCATCGTCGTCATTCATAATTTCAGTCAAAAGACGTCCACTGCTGAACAAAGGCCTCCCCAAAAGAATGCCAGCGATTGCCCGCGACCTTCACCAGGTCATCGGTCCACCTCGTGGGCGTGCCTACGCTTCGTCTTCCGGTACGCGGTCGCCACTCCAGAACTGTTCTGCCCCAACGGCCGTCAGTTCTGTGAGCTATGTGGCCTGCCCACTGCCACTTGAGTTTCGCTATTCGGTCTATGTCGGTTACGTTGGTTCTCATGCGGATCGCCTCATTTCTGATTCGATCTCGCCAAGAAACTCCGAGCATAGCCCTCTCCATTGCTCTCTGAGTGACCTTGAGCCTACTTATGAGGCCCCTAGTGAGCAACCATCGTCATTACTCCAGCAAAAAGCCTTCTCCAAAGACGCTTACAATACTGTTGAGGGTTATTAGGGGAGAATACGCCATAATCGCCACGCTTGACAAGTGGATTGAATTTCGCAGCGGCAGCAGTTTTATTGCGGGACACTGCTACCCATCCCGCGTTTGTATATTACTTACTTGTTTATATATTACTATCGCCCTATTGATATGACTTGACCGCTATTATTCGGTTTTAAATATTTGACGTCACACTGGGGGTTTCACAAAATGAGACCAGCTGTGACTAGGATGGGGGTGGGGTCAAGTAATTCTGAAGTAAAAAAACTAATTAGACGACCCGGTTAGTCCAGCGGTGCCAATCCACCGTTTGATACGAAGGGTCGCGGGTTCGATCCCCGCACCGGAACAAATGTTTGTATGGCCTACAGATATTTGTTTCGGGTCTGGGTGTTTGTGTATGTGTTGTATATGTACAACGGCATCTACGACACAGGTTTATATAATACCTAATGTGGAGCTGTGAGTGTAAGCGTATTTTATTTAACGTTTCGTAGGTTTTCGCGAGCTTCATTCATTGTAGATATTAATCTTGCGGATTTTCTCGCGTATACAACACTCCCAAACTTCTTCATACACCCGACGTTTCGGTCGCTTTCCAGCTACCGTGGTCACGGGCTGACAAATTCGACGAAGTTCAGCCTGGTCTTATATAGCTGAGACAGAACACAACCCTAGTGCGATGTAAACTACTAGTGGCGCCATCTATCGAGATATTACTGAAAACTACGTTGCCATGTCATGCTAGCGCCACCTGTTTCTGAGACGTCTGGCATAACGGTCCGGATTCACGCAACGTATTTTATTTAATTTTTTGATTGATTAGTAATTAAGTATTAAGTAGTAATTTTTCTTTTATGTAATTGAATTGCTAAGCAAGCATGCAGTTCATATTGATGTTAAGTGATGACTGCAGCCTATATACACCTTCACAAAGACCAAGGTCAAAACGCAGATGCGTTATCACACCTAAGGCCTAAGGTGTTATGCCACTGTGCCGGAAATAACATGGCTGTACATTAAAAAAAAATATTATCCCTCCTACTATGCTTGTCTTAAAATCTGACTCTTTTCATTTCCAGATTATACTATCTACATCAGATAGTAAGGATTGTCTTCATTATTCTGGCGGTATACTTCCTGTGGTCCATGATATCAAGAGTGTTATGGCGATCATAGATTGTATCGTGTAATTTGCAGTTATTTTAAGGTGTATATACTTAGTTTATTAATAAACGGTGTCGAAGGTAGGCGGTGGCATCATTCAATTTAGGATCACTACGAGTAAGAAGAAGAAGAAGAAGAAGATTAGTTAATACTAAGTATGACAAAAAGTGGCACTACGAGTTATATTTGTCAACTCCGCACTATTTTCTTCGTTCTTCGATATAGATTATATCTGTACACTCCATGGTTCTCTATGATTGGAGGTCCGACGTCTTGTGTTACTCGTATAAATGCTTAAAACTGGCAATGTTATTTTAATTATTACATTTTACTATATTTTTATATAGTTAATACTGGGTTACATACGTGATATATTTTACATGGTTCAAAACCACACCAGAAACGGATCATCCTTTTGAATCATTTTAACTTTAGACGATACTAGGTATCGTTACCTGATGACTGCCTTTTTTGTCCAGTGTTTGCAATCGCGATACTTGAAGACTGATTACGATCCCCAGGACGGCAAAATATGTTTTTGGGTTTTTATGTCAGAAAATTCTCAGCAGTAGGCCGGAGTTTGATACCCGTGCCTCGGAGAGTACGTAAAGATGTCGGTCCTGTGCCTGAGCTCTCTCCTTTCGTGTCGGATTGCCGTCCCATCGGACTATGAGAGTGAGGGAATAGAGAGTGCACCTGTGTTTGCGCATACACTTGTAGGGGTACTTTCAAATCTCCTGCGCAGTTGGCTAGTCTACGTTATCTCAAAGAAGGCTGTCGGTATCGAAAATTGGTCTAAAAGACATTTTATCGTTATCTGTCAAAGTCGTGTTGCTCCTTTTTATGGTTCACTAGCTGGTACCCGCGACTTCGTCTGCGCAGGATTAGTATTTCACATAATATCTTTATAGGTTGTAGCCTACGTATTACTCTGATGTATAAGCTATATTACTGTAAAGTTTCATTAAAATCCATTCATTGGTTTTTACGTGATATAGTTACAAACATCCATCCATACTTACAAACTTTCGGAAAGGCGTCCGCTTTTGGACCAAAGCCTCCTCATAAGGGGGATATGCCATAGTCGCCACGCTTGGCAAGCGGATTGGCGATCGCAGTGGCGATAGATTTATTGCAGCACGCTACAGTTCATATTGCGTCATTACACTTGGCAGGGCCCTAACACAGTCACAGTACAAATATGAAATCATTCAAATTTGTACTGTGTGTAGTTAGGGCGTTACGCTGACCAGGCCGCTCCGATTATACGGCACGGTATTCAGGGTACGATAGCAAGGGTCAGGGTAGTGTAATAACATTAGGGAGTTAGGGCCCTTATAAGGGCGACCGGAGCGGCCCGGGTATTTGTACTGTGATTAAGTTACGGCGCTGTCGACCCGATAGTGAGGCGGCGCGGGGCCACGCCCTCCCTTTCTGCCGGACCCTGAATACCGTGTCGTGTAATAGCCTTTTAAGTCGCAGACCTGAGCAAATGTAGTATAATGAAACAATTACTTATTGACATACTGTCAAGCACTTTTTCATTAATATTTAACGAGATAGTCTGCGAGATAGAGAAACGCCATCAGGAGAGCGATAATCGTCACCCATTATTTGGCTGCGCTAAACCGCAAGCGCGTTTGAAAAGTCGCAAAAGTCACAAAGGCTGCACTAAACCAATTATAGGTTTTCCAAATGAGGTGAAGAAGCTACTTTGGAACCAAAAATATCCCGTCCATTCCGATTTCATATCGCCCTCGGAAATTATTCCGTCAGGTTCTGAGCTGCAGTGGCCTATCTGGCGTACGCTAAATCGGTAACGTTCCGGAGTGGGCCGCTGCAGATCCAATATGTCCAAATGGAGCTTTTCTTCTAGACCTGAATGCGACTGCGGTGCTCCGATACAAGACATGACGCATCTTCTTTCCTGCCCATTGTGCCCTAACAGTTGCACAAGCAAAGACTTGATGAAGGCAACGGACTCGGCTATTGCGTTGTCATGTTTTTTATCGGGATCAATTTAATACATAAAATAATAAAATTGGCCATTGACGAGAAGAAGTTAATATTTGTTTTTTGGCCTCACTCTTGTATTCTACGTGTTCCATCTGTCTTTTTGAATAATCTTCATATTATAATTCTTATTTAGTGTTTTTCTATTTGCTCATTATAATTTGTAATCTGTACCTGTTTATCAATAGTCTGTATTAAAAATTACTGGATAAAAATAAAGATATGTCGAAGTGAATTGTTTAATATTTTATAATGTAAAATACCAATGAAATAGTGACCCAATTTCATAAAACGTCTGTATATTTAGTATTATTTTATTATTTAAGTAATACGTAATACTTAATGTAATACCTTCAACCAAAATGCAATTAAATTGTATAATAATAATATAAAAAAATTGTACAGGATTTTGTTGTTTATGTTTCTTATTTTATCTGTCGAACGTATACCTAATCACCCGTTATATATATATATATATATATACATATATTATTATATATATATATAGTCACAAGAATCTTTATTATTTTAGGTCTATGTAGGTGTAATGTGATATCATAAAGCAACGCGGCCCATCAGTCGCGGCGGACCGGAGGGGAGTAGCCATATCGTGTATTACCGATGCAAAACAGTCTGTCATTTTTGCCGGGGGAAAAATGCGTACGACACACACGCACACTACAAACATGATCTATTACTACGAAACTCACACCTTGACTTTAACAAAATACATTAACAATTTCACGCACACATTTAAACATCTAGGCGACGGGTATAGGCCCATTTGGGCTTGTATTTTGACAGAGGGGAAACCCTGCATATGGCTACTCCTCTCCGGTGTCGCTCTATGTATGATATAAACAAAACATTCTTCGGTGCCAACGTCGAGGATACTTTTCCACCAGAGATGTATTATGTAGCTATGCTGCGAATATGTGAAATCTACGCTACGAAAATATGTAACCGTTTCCACCGATACTAAGCTATGTACATAGTACAAATATGAACAGTATGGAAACTACGTACAAAACGTTGAAACACAGTCACACAAACATGCACATCGACGAGTCCTCTCAGCGGTTCTCGCGGTGCTGCAGTACTGAGTCACTCGCTACATCGAGCGTCGATGCGCATGTAGTGTTAGTGTGCCGTTTCGAATGTTTTGTACGTAGTTTCCATACTGCTTATATTTGTACTGTGCTATGTAGCTGTATCATTGAGCAACCCAGGCCACCGACCGTATAAAAACATATCTTAGTTGATTCTGTTTCCACCAGTGCTAAGCTATGAGCAACGAATTTGAATGGTGGATATCAAACGCATCCATAGCAACGTTTTCACTTCTGGTAGAGCTCCAGTGACGGAGCTCGCGGGCATGGGCACCACCGCATTACCTAATATACTTGCCGCTTAATGGTATTGTTCAGCACTATCGTGTTCCGGTCAGGTGATAATGTATGACTCTGTAATTTACGGCACAGAGGCATAACACCTAATGCCTCACGAGTGGCAGCGCATATGCATTTTGACCTCTGGTCATTGTGTGGGTGTCTATTGGCTGCAGTCATCACTTAACATCAATGTGAACTGCAGGATTGTTTGCAACTTTCATTACATAAAAATTTTTTTTTTCATTGTGTATGATTTGATTAGCATAATTTTCGTATAAATAAAACGAATAAGTTGTTGTTACAAATAATTTTATTCAATAACTTAATCTTAAATACAAAAGTATATATCTTAATCTTAATTCATAATCTGAATTAAAGTATCATTAATACTTAATTACAGTATTCTTTGGCATTAATCTAAAAATAAAAACCTACGGTACCTGGTTAACGTAAAAAATGATATCAGGTACAGTAGGTGTTAGGGTACACCTACTGTACCTACTTCATATAAACTGTATTATTATTAGGTAACTTTATGCTTCACGTAAATCTTCACACATATTATATAAAACTTTTAAGCATAAAAATATGATTACATTTTAATTAAATTAGGTACCATAAAAAATAAAAATGATTTATCTTTTTTCACTTAATCTTGCTCTAATATAGGCATTTAGACGGATTCAATTTTACAGTAATGGCTGAATGTCAATCTCAAGCAGAGGCAATGGACAATTCAATGGGAATCTTGTAAAATTTCACATGCTCTAACTTTAACAGATTTCTCTAAGTTAGAGAAATCTGCTAAATAACTTATTTAAAAAAAAAAAGATAATACACAGCACGGCCGTAGTCAGGGGGAGGGTTCTGGGGGTTTACGCCCCGGGAAAGCTAAGATTAACATTCATTAAATTAAAACAAAAGACAGGCGTGTAGCATATCTCATTCATTACCATTCCTCCACTAAAATAAGTGGTTTGGATTCCCTCCCGCCGCCGCGCTTCCTCACAATCGTTGAACCATTTTCAATTCTCAATTTTCTCTATGAATATAAGGGTTATTTTATGTACTTTGGTCTTTTTATCTTCTTGAACCATATCAACAACTGACTACGCCCGTGTTACACAGACTCAAATATAATTTACACTAGTCATATAACAGTTCTGTCAATGTTAGTAGCGGAAGCAATGAACTTAATTCCTATTCAAACGGGAACACTACAGTTAGCGCAGCTACTCCAATTTAATTTACACTACTTAAATATAAGGCTAGAGAGTCAAAGGCAGTGGCAGAAGCAGGGGACTGATTTTCAAATATACAAGCGGTGTTTCTGCTAAGATCAGCACCCATACGACAGTGTGCTGACTCCAATTCAATTTATAATAGTTAAGTCAACGTTAGTGGCGAAGGCAATGGACTGACTTCACATTAAATGCAGAGTACTGACTCTAACTTTCACTGGTTAAATAACGAGTCAGCACTGAACTAAATTAAGAGTCAGTACCTCGTTGACATTAATTTGATAAGCGCTGTTAGTATTGCTGTTTACCTAAGAAAACGATAATTATCGAGTCTTATCAAAACAGCAATTTACTATCATAACTTACAGAATAAAGACTTTGCTTTAAAAAGAATACTTAGGTAGGTACTAAAGTTATTTTTCTACATAGTGCAACACGAACCACCGTCCGCTGCAGTGGACCGCAAGAAAAACCATAGCGTTTATTACCGATGCAAAACAGCATGTAATTTTTTGCAAGGGTAACTACGTGTGATACACACTACAAAAATCATCTATTACTACGAAACTCACAGCTTGACTTTAACAATATACATGTACAATTTCACGCACACATTTAAACATCTGGGCGACAGGCGTAGGTCCATTTGGACTTGTACTTTGACAGAGGGGAAAGCCTGCATATGGCTACTCCCCTCCGGTCCACGGCCGGTGGCCCGTGTTGCTCTATGTTTTTCTGTTACAATTCATTTTGTTCGGTATAAATTAAAAAAAAAAAAAAAAAATAAGCTCACATAAATTAAACTTTAAAAAAAATAGTGAAAAACGACTACAGCATCAAAAGTCGATAACATACGCGAGATATATCCAAAAATGATGTAGAATATCCAACTAAAAATATTGCATACAGACCATAATTATTAGGAAGGAGAGACCTTAGGAAGGAATCGGCTTATTTCGGGTCCGTACAGCGTTGTCTCTTTCGCACCTTATCTATCTGACATTTGTCGACCATTTTGATCAAGTTTTATCCAATACCGGACTATCAGTGCTTACGTAGGCAGTGTGCAACAGAGATAACGCGCTACGAAGTCTAAACTAGCCAATTGTCTCTTTCGTAGGCTCGATATGCAATAGGTATTTCTTCTTTTACTGGTGGTAAAGGTCCAGGGACGGAGCTCGCGGGTGAAGGCATCACCGCATTACCTAATATACTTAGCCGCTAAATGGTAGTGTTCAGCACTATCGTTTCGGTCAGGTGGTAATGTATAGCCCTGTAATTTCCGTTACAGATGCATAACACCTTAGGCGTCAGTGGTAACGCATCTGCATTTTGACCTTGGTCTTTGTGTGGGTGTCTATAGGCTGCAGTCATCACTTAACATCTTTTTTTTTCTCTTTATTATTTAGGGTCTTTATACTCAAGTTCATGTCAGTCCCATTATGACCCACACAATTTCATACCCAACCAACTATAGTATGTACATCAAAGTGAACTGTACGCTTGTATGCCACTTCTATTACTTAAAAAAAAATTCTTGCTGGGTAATCTCCTTGTCCAAAACCTTATATTTTATGACCCAAAGATGCAGCAGTTCTTTTAATCCAAGTTATGAATGATGCCACTCTGGTGTAAACACCTGGTCTTGCCCGTCTAGCACACCCTGATCCCCAGGACACTACACCTTGTAGCTGCCATCTGTTGGCCCCCAAACAGGCCAAGGGACCCCCTGAATCACCCCTGCAAGCATCGACACCCCCTGACAGAATACCTGGTGAAAAAAATACAAAAAATGAAAAAAACGCTGACACTCACAGTCCCACAGTAGGTATAAACCTGTGTCGTGGGTGCCGTTGTACACATACAACACATACACAAACACCCAGACGCGAAACGGGGATCGAACCCGTGAACCTCGGTTAAAACAGTTGTCACACACCGCTGGACCAAAGGGGTCTTCAAAAAGAGATTTTGTTTTTAAAATATTATGAATAAGCAATCAAAGAAGACGCCAAACATAAACAGCCGGTTCCGTTTTTAAATTCAATTGACAGATATTGTGTGTTTTTAGGGTTTCGTACCTTGAAATGAAAAAAACAGAACCCTTATAGGATCACCTTGTTGTCCATCCGTTCGTCTGTCTGTCAAGACCCTGTATTATTATCAAATACCATACTTTATTTCAAAAACTTATGTCTACTGTCCCTTGGAGCTGTGAGCAAATCTAACTTTTAAGCCAACGCAATAAAAAGATACAGCCGTTTATGCCGCGAATTTTCGCAAATATTCGAAACTCGCAAGGGAATTAAAACCTAAGATTAAAACCTACAGGGTAGTTCCCGTGAACTCAAAATCTTGAAACCTGGTACGAAGCAACGTCTTATAGCACAGATAGAGGAAAATTTGCTGAAACTGTAAATTTTTAGTTAGTATGTATCTTCACGCCAGGTCACGTTACAGATATCCCGTACTTCATCAAGGTTTATCAATCTCTTCACACGTTATATGCACAATAAAATTTAGAATCTACATAACCCCTGCTACAGTTTATCTTGAAAAAACAAAATACTTACCTGCACACAACATAGAGTCCAAAATCGGTTGCTGCCGGCCACCCAGGACTTGTTCTTTTCTGCAGGTGGATTGATCCAGAACTGGTACAGCTGCTGCTCTTAGCACTGGCGCAAATGCTTCTGTACTCTCTGAAGAATAAATGGTCTTCATCATACGACTAACTGATTGTATTTAATATTTGAACATTAGCTTACATACATTCAGCGCCCTAACGCACTAGCGGTTAGTCGCGCGGTTTAGCAACCAGGGGGTTGCTAAACCGCGCGACTAACCGCTAATTAAGCATAGTGCGTACAATAACAGGCGGTTGCATATTAATCTCTCCAGACACGAGAAAAATATGACAATTGAAATTCAATTGTGTCTCGCCGCCGGTGGGCGTGCGATCCTTGAAGGATTAATGGCCTTATTACACGACACGGTATTCAGGGTCCGGCAGAAAGAGTGGACGTGGCTTCGCACCGGGTTGCCGCTTATTACACTATCCGGTCGACAGGGCCCAAATTCAGTCACAGTACAAATATGAGTGGAAACTACGTACAAAACGTTGAAACGGCGCAATCACATAAACATGCGCATCAATGAGGCTCCTAAGCGGTTCTCGCGTTGCTGCAGCTCCTAGTCACTCGCTAAGTCGCTACTCGAGCGTCGATGCGCATATTTGTGTGAGTGTGCCGTTTTGAACGTTTTGTACGTAGTTTCCATACTGTTCATATTTGTACTGTGTGTAGTTAAGGCGTTAGGCAGACTGGGTCGCTCCGGTCGCCCTAATTTGGGACCCTAACTCCCTAAATGTTATTACACTACCCTGACCCTTGCTATTGGACTCTGAATACCGTGTCGTGTAATAAGGCTATAAACTGTAAAAGCGGCTAACCGCTAGTGCGTTAGGGCGCTTACACAACTGCCTAACGGAGACCCCTGCAAGTCTGATCCTCGGCTTAGGGCGTTGTGGCCATAAGACTAAGGTCTCATTGGTGGCAGTGCATCTGCATTTAAACAAATGGGTCTGTAGCGTCCACTTCATTAAAGCGCCAACTAGTGGAACACAGATGAAACCTCACAGTACTTGTCTAGTACGGTAGATGGCGTGCAATCGAATTACATAGCACATACGAAGATTTCTCAAGAGTTAGCATATATACAACTTCCCAACGTCAACCGTTGGGCCGCGGCCCGCCGGGCACTATCACCTCGCCTGGTCGGAGGATCCTCCCTTTTCGTCGGAAGAACACTTCCATCCGCTCCTCTACCGGTCTTTATTGGAGACAAGCTGTGTCCGCGATTTCGTCCGCGTGAGAAATTGTGATTGTTCAGTACCTACCCGGAGGAAGTCGTGGGCGAAGATAGTATACAAGTAGCCTAAGTTACTCCGTATTACATAAGCCATCTGCCAGTGAAAGTCTTGTCAAAATCGGTCCAGCCGTTCCTGAGATTACTAGAGAGGACTAGATTTAGGCTACTTTTATACTAGCTGCGCCCACGACTTCCTCCGAGTAGGTACTGAACAATCACAATTTCTCACGCGGACGAAATAAATAGTGAAGGAAAGATTTGACAAATCGGGCAGGACTTCAGTAGCTCCATTGGAAGAGCGGCTGGACTTTCATTTGGACTGGATTTCCAGTAGGCCGCGAGTTCGAGTTTCGCCTGAAGTCAATTTTTTCTTTCCATTTTTCTTTAAAATAAAATATATTTCACAAGCATGTGTTAATGCGAAATAATATTAAACAATTATGTGAAGGATTGTTCACTAAAATTATGCTTGGATCCACGGACAAAAATTGGTAAAAAAATTATTGGTACCTGCCTGGTACCCCCATCCACTGACGGCGCACCACCGGCCGGTGCTGTCGCCCTGGTCTGGCAGACAGATGGGTCGGACGTGGCTGTTGAACTGCACACCATTGCCAGACCTGGAGACCAGGATGAGGGCTATGTCGTTGCTGTGCGGCCCATCTGTAGGTGAAGATATAAGACTGAATCGGATATATCGTATAAATATTATATATGCGAAATTTTGTATGTTTTTTTTTTGTAATGGAAGTGGCAAACAAGCATGCAGTTCTCATTGATGTTAAGTGATGACTGCAGCCTATAGACACTTACACAAAGACCGAGGTCGAAATGCAGATGTGTTATCACTCCTGAGGCCTAAGGTGTTATGCCTCTGTGCCGGCAATCACAGGGCCGTACATTACCACCTGACCGGAACACGATAGTGCTGAACACTACCATTTAGCGGCAAGTATATTAGGTAATGCGGTGGTGCCCACGCCCGCGAGCTCCATCACTGGAGCTCTACCACCAGTTGTTTGTTTGTTACTCTTGGTAAGTTTTAATGAAACCATATAAGAAACTTACTTCTTCTAAAATCTGGATGAGGAACCACCTTCTCCGCCAAGAACCTGTTCTCGTGCTTGTCTTGAACCTTCAGACGATGTTCGCCCACCACCAACCTGATTTGATCGAGGTGGAGAGGTTGCTGTAAATTAATTTGATTTGTTATAAAAAGCAGGTAGTTTACGAGGGTCTGGTACTTAATCCCGAATGACAAAAACCTTATTAACAAATGCCCAAAGAATCACTTGCTCGAATGCTCAAAATCGCGATGGTTCGTTGGATGGCTTTGGCTGTTGGTGATGGCTTGATGGATGGTTGGATAAGCCCGAAAACTTGAAAGGCCATCACAAAAGTGGCCGAACACTATTCGCCGAAGAATCATTAGCCCTAATGCTCAAAATCCCGATCGTTCATAAGCCCGAAAACTCTGTAAATATATTAAACCAGAGGTCCCCGCGACTTCGTCCGCGTGAGAATTTATGATTGTTCAGTATCTACCCGGACAAGGTCGTGCGCGAAGCTCTAATCAAAATAATAATATTGTCAGTAAAAAAATTACAATCAGCAAACAAAAAACCTAACCCAACCAACACGAGAGATGATATTCTCGTACTTAGGTTATTAAATATTCTATGCGAAATAATCGTTATGCGAATTAACATTATGCAACGTGAACTTCTGCAGTTATACTATAATGCCAACTAAATTTCTACGAAAAGAGTATTATTCGAATTGATACTTATGCGAATTGTATGTAGTTTGATGCCAACTTACTATTTTACTACAAAAAATTCTGCGAATTCTGTTCTGTTAAGTGTATTTCTGCCAATAAAGTTTCTGTAAAAACATACCCGGCACCCGAACTTGAGGTCCCATAGATCTTTACCTTATCAAAACAATGAGCAGCAGACAGAACTAATCTTTCGGCGATGACAGCGCCCCCACAGTGGTGTTCGAACGTCAACTTGTCTGGGTCTATCATCTGGATTTCTACCTGAAATTATAAAGGGAAATAATATTCATTAAACAATGCCTTCAAAGAGTAAGTGAAAATGTATAAGGGCGAGTGTGAAGTTGAGTTCTCAGGGATGCGGTGCACCGATAGCCGAGGCCGATGACATTTAGGTTATGATCAACCGAATGGAGTAGAGCGAAAGTTGCACAGCCCAAAATCGCATATGTCTCATATGTCTCTCCGCAACGTCCTAAGCCGAGGCACGGACCCGCATGGGTTGCACTCTTAGGTAGTTACGCTAACTTTTTTGTTTAGGCTGGAGCGCCTTCTGCGCTCGCCGATTGCCCGGTGAATTAGCCCTTTCAGACCTCAAGTTTAACGGCAACGGATATCAAAATGAAAGTTACTGTTTCTGGATTGTTAGGAGTCACTGAAAAAGAATATGTTACTGAAAAAAAATTAGGAAAACTGAAAATCGGTTTTTCATGATACTCACAATTGTGAGGGATCGGGCCCAGTTTTGGTATACTCACGATTGTAAGGGTGGGCAAGTAAGACCATTTTATACAAGATGTATAATTTAATCATCATCAAAACAGTCATAATTATCATAAAATCAACAGTATTTATTCTAAAAAAATTAAGTTTTTGATACAATTAAAAACAATAACATTTATCCAAAGGCGATTTCGAGATTTCTCTTGAGCGGCAATATCTGCTTTGATAACTATGTGTAAGTTAGTTCTAATCAGAAAAAATCGGTCCCTGGTCATTGTTTCGGTAATATATGGCAACCAGAATCGCTGCATCCGCGCCATCTTGATCCTGGGATATTTCGCACAGCTAATCCAAATCCAATTTTCGTCTTCGTCGTCTTCGTCACTGTAGTCCGAGTTATTAATTGCAGCGAAAAAAGCGTCATCGTTTAGTATTAAATTTCTCCTGCTCACAGTGATTGTTTAACATCGAAACAATACCTAAAACCAAGCACAAAACAAGTTTTTATTTGTATGAAAATATTTTTAATTTCTTAAGTAAAGGCCTAGCCCTCACAATTGTGAGAGTTATGTTTGCATTAGTAAAATCCTTTTAATTTTGTGAGTAATCCATCAATAAATATTGCACAAGCTATTTTCTATTCATTAACATAATAATTAAACGGAAACAATCACTTGTAATGCTTACCTGAACAAAAAATGTACTCACTTCGACGACAGGTCGCTAAACGTTAGCCTCTCGCGGTCGCCGATGGACACTGACTCGCAGTGAAACAAATTGTCGTCGCGAAAAAATACGTTGGTACAAAGGGCTGCCCTCACTTTCACGTGAGCTCGCCCCCGTCAGTTTAGTGATCCCGAGTAAGCGTAAACAAAATCGTAAAGTAATACTCACGAAAGTGAGTGCACGACCCGAAAGGGTTAGACTAGTGCCGCCTCGAGACGGGCCGCCTACACAAACCCGGCACTATATTTTCCGCAACAGAGGCATAACATCTTAGGCTTCAGGAGTGGTAACGCATCTGCATTTTGACCTTGGTATTTGTGTATGTGTGTGTGTGAAAAAAAAGAACATGCCAATTATTGAATGAACTTCCCTTTAAGGTGTTTCCTAAGCGCTACAACATGGAGTTCTTCAAAACAGGCGTCAAACGAGTCATTCAGGGCAGCGCGTTGGCCCTGAAGGACCCTGGTGTTGCAAATTTTCATAGGCGACGGTGACCACTTTCCATTGGCTCTTCTGCTTTTTCTGTATGTAACGAAGGTGGCAAACAAGCAGTGCAGTTGACAAGTATGTTAAATGATGAATTAGTTCATCCGGTAGTATGCGGCCTACGCCCTCAAACTTATATACTGGATTTTTTTTTATGTAATGGAAGTGGCAAACAAGCATGCAGTTCACATTGATGATAGGTGATGACTGCAGCCTATAGACACCCACAAAGACCAAGGTCATGCAGATGAGTTACCACTCCTGATACCGAACGATTTATGCCTCTGTACCGGATATTACAGGGTCGTACATTACCACCTGACCGGACCACGATAGCGCTGAACACTACCATTTAGCGGCAAGTAAATTAGGTAATGCGGTGGTGCTTACGCCCGCGAGCTCCGTCACTGCAGCTCTACCACCAGTAAAACTACTCTTACTATTAGTAAGATCACGTATTTACATCTTTCCCGGGTCAGGGGTTATCAAAGATAATGGTTTAAAGTCCTTTATCTCTGGTTCTATTGGGATTTTTCCATTTTCTGGAAATTTCCCAGTACCTGGAAGTTTGGTAATGTGCCCGGAGATGTCAACAGGCTCGCCATCTGTTACATGAGACAAAACGTAACCGACGAATCGTGGGTGTTTGCATGTATGCTTGAATGCATGCATTTTACCTCTGCCTACCCCTTCGGGGATTACAGGCGTGAAGTTACGTAACAAAATAAAGAAGTTGTGAAATTCTGCGAAATGTGAAAAGCTAATTTCGCAATTATTTTGTTATTATTTTCGATTTGTTTGCATTTGGGATCGTATATTGAATGAATGCGTGAGATTTATGAATAATAATTAATGCACCCTTTAACATTAATTAATTTGCATATTAACAGAAACATACTTCATTCGGTATCAATTATTACCATAAACAGGTTTTTTATTTTTTTTTATTCTCCGCTTAAAGAGCTTGGTCTAAGACCATGACGCTCTATACGATCACATGAATTACATTCTTCATTAAAAAAAATAATAATTAAACAACATTAGCTCATTGACAATTGATATATTTGCAACAGTGATCCGCCAGGACGCTGTTGCAATGTCCTATTTCTAATGAAGCCCTGCGATGAGCCTCACCCCGAACACATTCAACCAAAATAATATAATAAAATATGGTATACGTCTTCCACTTTACCACATATACTAGGTCCAGCGATGTGAGATGACCGTTTGGTTCGATGGGTCGCGTAAAAAAAAAGAAAATACTATTTCGCCTGTATTTTCTTTTTTTTTCATTTTTTATGCGTATTTCCAGGAATAGTTCGTAAAAAGTTTTTTTATTTTATCTAAATCTTTTCCTGTACAGAGACCTCAGATTATTATAGATATTTGTGCCCGTTTTCTAGTTTATTCGAATAATAAAACCGATGAGTCATTGGTTAATCCCTATTACAACATCTGTCAATCAAATGAACATGGATTGTAAAATTTCGTAATTCCAACAATGGTTAATGAGAAATTACGAAAATTTTAGATAGGCATGGCCTCAATATTATTTTCTAGTATATTTTTTAAGAGTTCTAGTCATGAGTATGATAAGGAAATGATGTAACTAGAGATCGGTCTGAGGGCAAGATTCATTTTGATTTACTTTGAATGAAAGTCAATACAAATTTTGTTTCTCAGACATGTCAAACGCATAGGGTTTAGTTTGGGCGGCACATGTTTATTTATAGAACAATTTTTAATCCGTGACACAGGCCGCACCATGTCATAGACTATTAAAGGCGTCCTAGACGTCTTATCAAATAAGATATTTAAAAAAATATAGTTTTGCCACAAATATCTTGCATAAAATAGAGTTTTTAATATGCCTCAGCTAGCCCAAGGCATTTAAAAATGCTAGAAAATTTTACAGATATCGGCGAACCTGCATAGTTACTTACAAATTAAAGATACCTGCCATAGGAAATATATATTTTTTTTTTACGTTAATGCCATCGCTTGTTAAGCATATTGCCAGTGTCAAGTAAAACGATATTTCCGATTCGTAATTAGCAACGTAAAAGTCAGAGTCAGTCAGTCAATTTATCAGTCCGTCAGTCAGAGTCACAGTAATTCGAGTAAAGCGATGGCTACTTTACCAGAACATTTACAATGAAGTTTGGAGGCAACCTGAAAGAACGTGTTTTCGCACTGTTATTCTATTTCACTATACACGAGCACTGTAATAAGCCTATATCAAACAAAATGCCACCAACTTTATTCAATATAACTCAAAAATACACCAAGAAAATGAAATAAAATAAGAGCACCACACGCATCTTTCAAGCTTCCCGCCAAAACCATAGGTAATATTAAAAAATATTTTTTAAATGTCCTGTCTTAAATAATCTCATCGCATAAGTCAAAGATTATCGTTTTGAAAGTGAAAGCCGAAGTAATTATTGGTTTTCTGACGATGCAATGACGCCATCTTGTCAACAGATTTTGCGCGCTTTTGTTGTTTCGCGCGCGCAAATCTGTCATTTCTCGTAAAGAGGTTACCTACGTTGTGTAAGATTTAATCACTTTTGGTTTCTAGGGTTCCTTGCCCAAAGTGTGTTAATAGAGCCATTTTTGTTTGAAGTAAGAATTCTCTACGTACACTTGACAGTAAACAACACACATTTAGATACCCACATTTTTATTTCCGACTAGCCGACCGCGACCCAGCCAAATTCGTATTGCCTCAGAATGAAATAATGTGTCAAAGGTTTGATAGATACGGACTATTTGTATGGGAAAATGAAATTGTGGTTTTTACATATTTTTATATTATAGATGGAAGGATTTCCCTTCAATCTATAATATAAAAATAAGTCGGGTTTTCCTTCCTGAAGCTATAACTCCAGAACGCACAAACCGATTTCCACGGTTTTGCATTCGTTGGAAAGGTCGCGGGCTCCGTGAGGTTTATAGCAAACAAAAATTTAGGAAAAAATATTTATAAAACACATACACGCGGACGAAGCCGCGGGCAACAGCTAGTTTCTTCATATTTTCTTACCTTTTAAACCTTCCCTGGACTTTCAAAAATCATTCAAAACCAAAATTAGCCAATTCGGTAGAGCCGTTCTCGAGTTTTAGCGAGACTATCGAACAGCAATTGATTTTTAAACGTCGTTTTACCATAAAATTAATATTGGAGTCATGCCACACAAAAAAATAAAAAAGTGCGTTGAGGGGTGGGAGCAACGCGTTTGAATGAATTTTATTTTCATGCGCGCTATTTTTTGCGACAAATTGTAAGATATTCATTATTTTTTAAAATGGTATACTAATGTATTATTTATTATATTGATGTAAATTGCTTTTTAATTATAGAATTGTTTGTTATCAACTTTTGGAAGATATAATGGATATAGTACGCTATCCTTAAAAATTTAAAAGATAGGTATATAGGTACCTACCTAGGTAGGTAGGTATATATCTTTTAAACTTTTAAAGGACTTATTACACGGCACGATATTCAGGGTACGATAGCAAGGGTCAATGTAGTGTATTTACGTTTAGGAGGTTAGGGCCTTAATTAGGGCGACCGGAGCGGCCCGTGTATTTGTACTGCGACCGGATAGTGTATTAAGCGGCAACCCGGCGCGAGGCCACGCCCACCCTTTCTGCCGGACCCTGAATACCGTGTCGTGTAATAGCCTTTAGGATATAAATATGTAATATAAAAAATATGATAAAAAAATGTATACAGTACGCTACTATATACATTTTTTTAGCGTACTATATCTATTATATCCTGCCTCAGTAGCGTTGTGGTAGCAGGCCACTACTATTACGTTGGAGGTCCTGGGTTCGATTACCGGGTCGGGGACTATCAGAGATAACGGTTTAAAATCCTTTTTCTCTGCTTCTATTGGGATTTTTCCATTTTCTGGAAGTTTCCCAGTACCCCGGAGTTTGGTAATGTGCCCGGAGATGGCAACAGGTTCGCCACCTATTACATGGGCCAAAACGTAACCGGCGAGTCGTGGGTGTTTGCATGTATGATTGAATGCATGCATTTACCTCTGTCTACCCCTTCGGGGATTACAGGCGTGAAGTTACGTTTTATATCCATTATCGCGGATTTTGTTGTAGATCTGTTGTTGAAATAAAAGCCTTTGGATTTTAGAATAACTTCTTTTAAATTGAAAGACAACTGGCTTGTTTCATTTTCGAAACAAACTACCTCAACACGAAAAAGACAACGATATAATCACGTTTCTCTATCTTCTTCCCCTCATAAGCTCGCAAATTTTCACCGGCGCAGACCAGCTTCTCATACTACGCTATTGGTTTAAACGCGTAATATGTAAAAAAAATATTTATTGTCAGTATATGTATATATGTTTACATTGTATTAATAATATATTTGTATATATTTTTACTGGTGGTAGAGCTTCAGTGACGGAGCTCGCGGGCGTAGGCACCACCGCATTACCTAATATACGTGCCGCTAAATGGTAGTGTTCAGCACTATCGTGTTCCGATCAGGTGGTAATGTACGGCCCTGTAATTTCCGGCACAGAGGCATAACACCTTAGGCCTCAGGAGTGGTAACGCATCTGCATTTTGACCTTGGTCTTCATGTAGGTGTCTAGGCTGCAGTCATCACTTAACATCAATGTGAAGTGCATGCTTGTTTGCTACTTCCATTATATTAAAAGAAAATTATATACACTATTCTACCTCAATAATCACTATCAATTGGTGAAAACTGCATGAAAAGGGGTCTTTGTTTTATTATATTTTTTATTTTCATTACATACAAAAAAAAAATATATATATATATTTATTTTAAACACGTGTATTTTATGAATACCTATTATGTTATTGTTATGTATAATGGCTAGTTTAATTGTCCAACCTGCTTGGAACACAGGGTCCCAGATGAAAATCAGCGTCAGGTCGATTGATGTTATCGACCTGACATGAAGCTGACCTAGGCTCCCATTTGGACCAGCCGTGAGTTTAGACTTAATCTCTATTTTGTTAACTTTTATTGTTTTTTTTTCCCCTGTCCAATTGATTGTTTGTAATGTAATAATTTCGCTTTTTTGTCTCTCTGTGCTGTCCAAATAAACGTTTTCTTTCTTTTCTTTCTTATACTTATTTCTTACAACCAGCACACGTACTGCCGTGTGCCGGTCAAGTCCGATAGTAGAAACACTCCCCCCCGCCATGACAGACGCCCTAAGCCGAAGTCCGGACCTCTTTCGGAGGTGCCCTTAGGCTGGTCGCCGCCCTCTCCACGAGTGCCAACTCTGTTAATCCAGGCCGAGCTCCCATAGGAGCTATGTGCCTCTCTCTCTCTACGGCCCTGTAATTTCCGGCACAGGGGCATACCCATAGATTTATAATACTAAGTAGATAATAAATCTATGGGCATAACACCATAGGCCTCAGGATTGGTCACGCGTCTATAGGCTGCAGTCATCACTTAACATCAATGTGAACTGCATGCTTGTTTGCCACTTCCATTATATTAAAGAAATTTATATACACTAATCTTCCTCAATAATCACTATCTATTGGTGAAAACTGCATGAAAAGGGGTCTTTGTTTAATTATATATACTAGCTGGTGCCCGCGACTTCGTCTGCGCAGGATTAGTATTATAGGTACACAATATATTTATAAATTGTGTGCTATGTGTTCTTCTGATAGTGTATATATAAGCTATATTATTGTAAGGTTTCATTAAAATCTATTTTTTAACGTAACGTAACTTCACGCCTGTAATCCCCGAAGGGGTAGGCAGATTTAAATGTATGCATTCAAGCATACATTTAAATCTGCCTACCCTTGATTATTTATTATTTTATTGATCAAAATTAAATCAATTGCTGTACAAGGACACAAGGACACTTTTGCATTGTCAGTTTACAAGCTACTTAATCCTTCAAGGATCGTACGGCCACCAGCGGCGAGACACAATTGAATTTCAATTGTCATATTTTTTAGAGAGAGGAGAGATTAAAGCAAATGACTTACAATAATAATTATTATTCAAATAGGTATTAATAATAATCAAATTTAAACTTTTAAATTAAATAAAATTAAAATTAAACCCATTTTAATACATCAAATCCTTCATAGAAGAAAAAGAAGATTTAAATTTAAATTTGAAAACAGTACCGGCTGTTTTTTCCGGTTTCTTCTCTATTTATTAACCTCGTATTATATGTGTAAATTTCAACAACTAAGATTTTTTGCCTAATTTTGGTGGAAATTTTTATTTTTTAATATATCAGTAATCCTAATTATATATTTGCAAGAAATACCTATCGAGTTATAAAAAATGTAAGAGAAATCTATTTAATACTAAAAACTTATAATATATTGTCAACATCGGAATTTGTAAGACACCAAAATTGATACCTGACTCCAAAGTTAGTAAATATGGCAACAAAATTGTTTTACTACAGCTTAATTTTAATTAATCAATAAATCCTCATAATTTTAGTAAATTAACATTTTTTAAAAATGTTTATTCTTTTTCTTTTTCTCGCAAATTTTCTAGTTTGATAAAAAAAAAACATTTTTTTTTTCTTTTCTCCTCCTTTCTGCAACCCTTGTCCTCTCCAAGTACTCCGCGTGTGTTAACTTCGACTTTTTCCCAGCATCCAGAAATATTAATAATTTTGGTGTAGCAAAGCAATTCTTGTCATACGTAAAATACTACCAAAATCACCAAAATTGGACCACCGAAATTAGAAACTTGTGTATAATATTTATTTAAAAAAATATCACTAAACATACAATAATTATATTTGTGTCATTTTGAACTGATACCAAACCTTTGTATTATAAATATGTATTACTCTTAAAAGGAACGATTTAAAACATTACACCAATATTGCACTTTTTTTGTCCGATTACTTTGAAAAGACTTACTTTCGTTTTTGACGGGAAATAACAACGGGATAGCACGAAACTGTCATTGCTCCCCGTGAGCGTCCTACTAAACGAAGAGAATAGAGGAAATGTTATCCTTAAGGACGTATTGTGTACGAGCTCATTAATGATTTTATTATTCCCACCAAAATTTTAGATTTTGCGCGGATAGCCCTTTTCGATTCCCTCTAGGATAAAGTATTGCACTAAATAAAATAATAAAATTGTCAGTGAATAGAATAACTAACGCTAAATAGAAATAACATTAGTTATTTCTGGTAAACCAGTGTAGTTTTCTTTAAACGGTGGTTAATACAAGAAAAACAGATTGTGGACGCGCCACCAAACTTAGAAACATGGGAAACATTTCGTTTTTTCTCTAATTTCCAAAATATTTTCTACAAATATATTGATGGCCTCATCAAGAAATATAAGTCTTTTTTCCTAAAAAAAAACCGTATTACATATACTATTATGTAGTTTAAGAAATGATTTTCGGCGACGCCGTCTAAAATGTATGCTTGAGAAATTCACCCATATAGACACACACACACTGTATACACTTTCCTAATGCAAGAAAAAATAAGTGATTATAGGTATATTAAGAATGATAAATTAGTCATTTCTAATGAGGAAAAACACATACCTGCCATGGAAAAGCGCCGTACGGTGTTTCAGAGCCGCCGACGATTTTCCCCGTCCGTTTCAGATTGAAATCTACTGTTCTTGTCCCACACTGCACTCTCTCCTTTCCCGGTTTCGACACCATGTTTTGATTAAAATAATTAGTTGAAAAACTTGAGAAAGCTTTGGATGGACGAGTCCTATTCTTATAATATTCCATATGATTCACATGACTGATAAAAACGTCTGCCAAGCAGTAATTTATCAAGGAAATTATTAATAATGATCTCATATTTAATAATTAAAGTCACCAAACACTTTTATTTGCACACACTCACAAAAAACATGTCTACACTGTGTGACTTCCAAAATCGGAATGAATACTGATTGTTACGATTTGTATATATTTTTTAAATTCATCCGCGCAAAAGATTTAAGCACAATGCCATGTGTGTACATGTAAATGTGGGTCACAAGACCGATCTGAAGATTTCATTGTGTCAAGTACAATTGTCGAATGTGTGAAATAGTAATCCATTTTGTTTTTTATTGCGGGTCAAGGTGAAAAATGGTTTTGCATTTCTTTTAGCGGCTCTCGAAGGCCACATCTGGTTTACATTCTGTTGATATCGAATGTGTGTGACTTGGGAACTATTTCTATTTCATTTTACCAAAACTCTACTTTGTAACAAAGCATAAATTGTGTCATCTATTAATGGATTAATTAGTATTCGCATTAATTGATAGCATGCTTATACTGTATTAGCATTTCGCAAATTAAATAAAGTTGTGAAATTCTGCGAAATGCGAAACGCTAATTCTCAATTATTTTGTTATTATCTTCGATTTGTTTGCATTTAGGATCGTATATTGAATGAATGCGTGAGATTTTTGGATAATAATTAGTGTGGCACCCTTTAACATTAAAATAATTTGCATTAAGCCCCCGAACCGGGAATGAAATCCACTACCCCAGAGTGGTAGTAGTAGTGATACCACTAGACTATTCAGGCAGTTAAATATAAATTGTATATTTTGCTAATCAGTACTGCCGCTAAATTGCCGCTAAATGGTAGTGTTCAACACTATCGTGTTCCGGTCAGGTGGTAATGTACAGCCCTATAATTTCCGGCACAGAGACATCTGCATTTTGACCTTGGTCTTTGTGTGGGTGTCTATAGGCTGCAGTCATCACTTAACATCAATGTGAACTGCATGCTTGTTTACCACTTCCATTACATTAAAAAAAAAAAAACTCAATGTATCATCAGACCCGCCCCCATAACAAATACCATGTGATGCTGTAACTCAATGTCAATTGATTTACATACGTTACCGCAGATATTGTATGAAATAAACTATGTTAAATTTAATTTATTCAAATTTTTGTATTAAGGCTCCGAGAGGTGCAGATGGGAGTATAATAAACCATATAATAATGGCAACCCATTATACGTCCCACTGCTGGGCACGAGTCTCTCCCCTTTTTGGGGGGAGGCCTGGAGCTTACTCCACCACGCTGCTCCAATGCGGATTGGTGGAGATACGGGATAGTGGACAACCCGCTGTCGGATGTTGTCAAACCGCCCATAAGGCCTCCGGCAAGGTTTAACGACTGCTATCTATCGATAGCAACCGGGACCGACGGCTTAACGTGCCCTCCGAAGCACGGAAACGCGCATTTTGATTTGTTACTAGCGGTCACCCATCACACATCCGACCGCGCCCGTAAAGCTTAACAGAGTGCATCGCTTACGATCTACACCAGCCGCGGGGCCATGCACTTTTTCTATTTCTATTTCTTTTAGTATTATAATCCATATATTTCTTTTATATCATGAAGTGGCAAGGTTTTGGTTTGAGTTGAGTTTCCGTACTGTTCATATTTGTACTGTGTGTAGTCAGAGCGTTAGGATGACCGGGCCGCTCCGGTCGCCGTAATTAGGGCCCTAACTCCCTAAATGTTACACTACCCTGACCCTTGCTATCTTACCCTGAATACCGTGCCGTAAGTCAATTAACCTGTGTCTTGGGTGCCGTTGTTCACACATAACAACTACAAAAACATCCAAACTCGAAACAAATATCTGTCCCGGTACGGGGATCGAACCTGTGACCCTTCGAATCAAACGGTCGTCTCGTCTCACACCGCTGCACTGGACTAACTGGGCCGTCAAAGACACTCAAAAATTAGAGCCCTCCATTTCCACAAACCAAATACGGAACCTTAAAAAAGAAATAGAAAAATCCACCTCTTAACCGGTTCTAAACACAGATAACCGCTTCAAACCAGTTCAAACCGATAAATACCGCCTTAAAAATCGTTCTATTTTCAAGCGTTCACCATAATTAACATTTTATCAGTTGTGAGTAACTTTGACCCATAATAACTGTGCAAAGGACACTTGCACTGAGGTGGTGTGCGTACGGACAGAAATTTAAATAGATATTGTTGATAAAAATACTCATGTTATTAGGTAGTTGATAATCTTTATGAATGCTTTCTATTCTATTCTATTTTTCCCGTGTGGCAACTATCACACTTAGTAATAATTCTGCCAAAAACTGGTGATCACAGAGGCACGTTGTTAATTTAAAAATGACCGGTGATTCGTGTAATATCCGGTGAAGCGGGAAATAGTAAGAAATTATAACATTTATTCTGCGTCTTACCTAAAACAAAAGACAAAAACGATCACAATGGTTAAGGGTTAGTTTAAACGAATCACATTTTTAAAGTTAGAGCCACAATAAATAATAATAATAATAATGGCAACCCATTATACGTCCCACTGCTGGGCACGAGTCTCTCCCCTTTTTGGGGGGAGGCCTGGAGCTTACTCCACCACGCTGCTCCAATGCGGATTGGTGGAGGTGGGTGGGTTAGTGGCCAACCCGCTGAGCCACAATATTATAATTTAATGTTATTTACACGTATACATTTACATAAAGTATATACAAAGGGAGTGTTTACTAACATAAGTAGTAACTTGATGTTAGTAATGAATGCTTTCGACCACAGACCAACGACCTTTCGACGTTCAATCTGACATTTCTGATCAATGACGTTTTTTTTTTAAAATTTAAATGGCATCATTATTACGCATATTGCCAGTGTCAAGTAAAACGATATTTCGTATTCGTATAAAAGCAGCGTTAAAGTTAGAATCAGTCAGTCAGTTAATCATTTATTATGTCAGTTTTGGAGGCAACCTAAAAGCACACCGCGGGCACTCCGCCAAAACTCCATACAAACGCTTAATTTGGTCTCTATTACACAGGCATCAATCAGCGACGTGTATTTACACGTGTATCTGTGTGTGTAGCACGTAAAGAATACCAAACGTCTCCCATAAGAGGGCAGGAGGTTGGGTGAGGCGGAGAAATCGGGCGGGACGTCGAAGTGTCCATTCTATACGAATTATTATTGCATATTCTCTGCAGAAAAGCCGTATTTGGTCATTGTTATTCTATTTGACTATACAAGGGCACTGTAATAAGCCTTTAACAAACAAAATACCACCAACTTTTTTTGATACTTGTTGTCCCGGCAAACTACGTCATCCCTCAGAATGAAATAATGTGTCAAAGGTTTGATAGACTCGGACTATTTGTATGGGAAAATGAAATTGTGGTTCTTACTATTTCCCTTCAATTTCTTCATATTTTCTTACCTTTTAAAACCTTCCCTGGACTTCCAAAAATCATTCAAAACCAAAATTAGCAATAATGAATTACATTGTTTATTTTTTTAAATATTATAAATAAATTTTAATGGCAATTCAAAACCAAAATTAGCAATAATGAATTACATTGTTTATTTTTATAAATATTATAAATAAATTTTAATGACGTCCCACTGCTGGACACGAGTCTCTCCCCTTTTTGGGGGGAGGCTTAGGAGCTTACTCCACCACGCTGCTCCAATGCGGATTGGTGGAAGTGGGTGGGTTAGTGGCCTACCCGCTGTCGGGTGTTTTTCAAACCGCCCATAGGGCCTCCGACAAGGATTAACGACTGCTATCCATTGATAGCAACCGGGATCGACGTCTTAACGTGCCCTCCGAAGCACGGAAACGCGCATTTAATTTGCCACTACACTGACGAGATCGCTTACGATCTACACCAGCCGCGGGCCATGCGCGCTTCACTTTTAAATATTAAAAATAACTAAAGCTACATATAGTGATCATCAAGAAATAATGCACATCGAGCCTATGAAAGTGAAAATCGGCTAATTTGGGCTTTATAGACCGTTACTCTACTGCATACTGCCTACGTAAGCATCCGTAGTCCGGTATTGGTCAAAACTTGATCAAAATGGTCGACAAACGTCAAATAGGTACGGTACGAAAGAGATAACGCTCTACAGATCCGAAATAAGCCGAACTCGTTGTTGGATACTGTACACACGAACACGACAAAACAATGTACGCATACACAGCAGACGCGTGCGTCACGTGGCTTGTCACTGTCGAGAGAGAGAGAGAGAGAACGAAAACGTCGAATCCTATACACGGCCTGCCACCTCTCCGAGCGCTACGCACTATAGCAAAAGCGTCGTGAGAATTTTTCGTGACGCTCGCCTAGCTCCCTTAACCAGCGTACCGTGCGATAAGGAACTTCACTCCAAAAACAAGCATGTAGACTATTGTAGACATGCATGTTAGGAGATGACTGCAGCCTAAAGATATCTATCAGCATATACAAAAATGAGATGTCAAAATGCAGATGCGAGCCCTAAGTTATTGTCTCTGGGACACTTTCAATATTTCTTTTGTAACATGACACGTCTGTAATATTTATAACTCTACATGATTTATTTATTGAATTGAATATGTTCCGTCACCGTATTTTAATGGGTTGATAGCATTGAGCAACTCGGGCCACCGGCCGCGGCGGACTGGAGGGGAGTAGCCATAGCGTTAATTACCGATGCAAAACAGTCTGTCATTTTTTGCGGGGGGAAATGCGTGCGACACACACGCTCACTATAAAAATCGTCTATTACTACGAAACTCACACCATGACTTTAACAAAATACAGAAACAATTTCACGCACACATTTAAACATCTAGGCGACAGGTATAGGCCCATTTGGGCTTGTACTTTGACAGAGGGGAAAGCCTGCATATGGCTACTACCCTCCGGTGTAGCTCTAGGGTTGATAGCCATTATTCGGTTGACTAACTGTATTTGCGATATAATTTTCTTCCACTTGTGAACGGTCTCCGACTCCAGACGTTCGGGAAAATTGTATACATGTATGTATCTTCACGCCAAGGTATGCAAGGTATACCTTACGGGGTAGACAAAGAGTGTGGAGCGCCAGATATCCCGCTACTGACACACTTCCCGTGCTTCTTCTACATTCATCATTCTCTTCAAAATTGGACGCCAATTCCTAAAACTCTTGACTCAGACAGCACTCGACCTTGAAGAAATAAAACTATTTTTACGGATTTATCTCGCGTATATTAAACTAAAATTATTTTTAAAATCAACCCGACGTTTCGGTCGCTTTTCAGCTTCCGTGGTCCCGGGCAGACTGAGGTGACATTTGTCTGACAGAAGTTTGAAAAAATTATATGTAGCTACCTCCATCGATTTCGTAAACGCCTTGCGTAGCGTTCATAATATTCCATTACAAAATTCTGGCATTTATAAATTAGATTGTGATTGTGGACTCTCATATATTGGTCAAACGAAGAGAGCTGTATCCACCCGCGTTAAAGAGCACATTGCTGATGTCAAGAACCGAAGAACAGGGAGGTCTGCAGTCTGTGA
This sequence comes from Macrosoma leucophasiata, assembly GCA_036365455.1. Taxonomy (NCBI): domain Eukaryota; kingdom Metazoa; phylum Arthropoda; class Insecta; order Lepidoptera; family Hedylidae; genus Macrosoma; species Macrosoma leucophasiata. Next base: position 3,433,445 of record JAWQUS010000022.1, on the reverse strand, counting down.
ACACATAGCGGAAGCCGAACCATTACATCCGGTTTGATAAAATTCAAATACTCGCTAGAGAACACAAACCCATTCCACGAATGGTACGCGAGGCTATTGAAATTAAAAAACACCCAAATTTCAATAGAGAAGATGGATGGCGATTATCAACATCATGGGATCCCATACTTAGCAAGATTAAATCCCAGCCGCAGCAGTCTGCAAGACCTCAAGATACCATAAGTAATTATTGTGTTAATCCTGAACGCTACGCAAGGCGTTTACGAAATCGATGGAGGTAGCTACATATAATTTTTTCAAACTTCTGTCAGACAAATGTCACCTCAGTCTGCCCGGGACCACGGAAGCTGAAAAGCGACCGAAACGTCGGGTTGATTTTAAAAATCATTTTAGTTTAATATACGCGAGATAAATCCGTAAAAATAGTTTTATTTCAATGAGTGTAGCTCGCGAAAACCTAAGAACATATCAGCACTCGACCTATTTGGTCAATGTAGATCAGTTGGGGAAATTGTTACTGAAAATATTTATTTGCCGACTGTACCAACTGCAGTTTTTCTCGCAACACGAGGACGTGTTGCATCAGCTAATACGTTTAATCACATACTAAGAAAATCACTGAAAATATAGATCACGGTTGTAGCAAGGCCATTTTTTCTAATTGATTCATGACATTGTATGGTTTTCCTTTGTCAGCGGTTTATCTTTAGATGATGGTGGCAAACACGTATCATTGATAGTGATGACGCAAGATCTGCATTTTAATTTAAGATTTGCATTTTATCCCGAGCAGACTAATAGTACTATTTTTACTGGTGGTAGAACTCCAGTGACGGAGCTCGCAGGCGTAGGCACCACCGCATTACCTAATATACTTGGCGCTAATGGTTCAGCACTATCGTGTTCCGGTCAGGTGGTAATGTACGGCCCTGTAATTTCCGGCACAGAGGCATAACACCTCAGGCCTCAGGAGTGTTAACGTATCTGCATTTTGACCTTGGTCTTCGTGTCGGTGTCTATAGGCTGCAGTCATCACATAACATCAATGTGAACTACATGCTTGTTTGCCAGTTCCATTAGATAAAAAAAAATTGGAATGGTTGACCGCCTTTATCCTGTTGACTGACGGCATGGAAGAATTCTCTTCCAGTTGAAGAAAAATCTAGTGGGCGGTGTTATCATCACGTCCCGACGGCAACACAGAGCTCACCACGAATCAATAGGCGCATGTTTTTAAAGTCACGCTGAGTTACAGGAAATGTCATCTGCTGCATACCATATATCATCAACCTTTTGGCCATAACCTTAACTGCCTCAGTAGCGTAGTGGTAGCGTGCCACTACTACTACGCTGGAGGTCCTGGGTTCGATTCCCGGGTTGGAGGCTATCAGAGATAACGGTTTCAAATCCTTTATCTCTGGTTCTATTGGGATTTTTCTATTTTCTGGAAGTTTCCCAGTACCTCGGAGTTTGATGATGTGTCCGGAAATGGCAACAGGTTCGCCACGTGTACATGGGCCAAAACGTAACTGGCGAGTCGTGGGTGTTTGCATATATGCTTGTATGCATGCATATACCTCTGCCTACCCCTTCGGCGATTACAGACGTGAAGTTAAATTTATCAACCTTTTAACTAACTGCCCGGTAAAGGACTTTTTGAGTAAGGTGTATGCTTGTTAGTTAATTAATTGTCAAATTGGTAGTAGAGTTCCGGTGTAGGGAGTCAAGGGCGTAGGCACCACCATATTACCTAATCTATGTGCCGCTAAATGGTAGTGTGCAGCACTATTGTGCTCCGGTTAGAATATGGCAATGGTGACAGTTATTACGGGGCATTACCCGTAATAACTGTCACCGAGACATAACTCCTAAGGTCTCACGAGCAACACCTATTAATTTTTCATTTTACCGTCTACCGTTGCAAAAAACGGTAAAGCGACCGCGTACCGGAAGACGACGTGAAGGCAGGCCTCCCAAGAGTTGGTAATCTTTGGGCCTCCCCCTCCCAAAGATGGCCACAAAGAACCGCCCTTATCTAACGATAAGGTAAGGATAACTTTCACCAACTCTTGAGGAGCCTGCCTTCGCTTCGTCTTCAGGTACGCGTCCGCCATTATAAAACTTTTTTGGCCCAACGGCCATCGGTTCTTCGAGCTATATGCCCTGCTCGCTGCCACTTGAGTTTTTATATTCGGTGGGCTATGTCGGCTACTTTGGTTCTCATGCTGATCTCCTCATTTCTGATTGAAACTCTCAGGGAAACTCCGAGCATAGCCCTCTCCATTGCTCTCTGCATTGAGCCTACTTATGAGGACCATAGTGAGCGAGCACGTTTCTGTTGTGTATGTCCTTGGCAACACGGCAAAGAACTTCTTCTTGGAAAAATCCTCATTAAATGAATCTGACCAAAAGGTTGAACAGAACTGACGTATTATAATACAGACACAATCATGTCTTGTACAGTTAACGACATATGAATCACACATTATCATATGAAAGTGGGCCAATGCAATTGAATAAGAGAATAGTTGGTATGCAGTGAGTCAAAAATGTTTGGCATATCCGATTGCGAGGCTTTTAAAAATATAATTGATTAATTCGGCGGTGTCGATAGCAAGCCGCTACTGTTACTTACCTTGATATCCACCCTTGGAAAGTGGGGTGGGTTTTGTGGGACTCTGGGAAAATAAAAGACCCAAGTGGGTAGACCACTAAAACTCCTATTCCGACTCGTCCGACATCAGTGTCATGGGAACGCTTTAGCACACATCCACAACCCCGCCGGCGGCTGCCCACAACCGGGCACAACTTCACTGGCTGCTGCTTCTAGCGTCCGGAACACTATGACACCAACTATGGGACCACACCGGGTGACGGACGTTCCCTAGTTCATCGCCAGGAGGCCCTTACAGCTACTTACCTTTTATTTAAATACTTTGCGCATACTCACTCTTGGGGAGAGGGGTGGGTTATGTAAGACTCCGGAAAAGGACAGCCGCCTACCCACTAAAACCTCTCGGTGCTCCGACTCGGCAGCCATAAGTGGCGGGGTCACGGGAACTCTATCGCACACATCCGCGCCCCACCGGCGGCAGCTCGATGCCGAGCCCTCCTCGGAGCCTTCGGCACCAACCAACACCGCCCGGGATCTATCCATTTGGGCGAGGGACATCCCCTAGTCCGACGCCCGAAGGTCCCTGCCCACTCACAACGCCAGGCGTCCCAAGACATTCGAGTGGAGGGGTCCAGGGGCAAACAGTTCGGCTCCGGGGAAGCGTAAGTGTCAGGGTTGAACTGACCCTAAACCACCCTTCCGCGGCCCCACCAACGTCTCAATCTGACAGCGAGACCACAGATAGGTGGCTGGGTATAAGATGCAGGGCCAACGACATACTCATACACCTCTTCCCAAGCTGTCTCTCCACCACAGCAGCGAGTGGCTTGCAGAGCCACGATTTAACATTATACATATACATACTCGTATATATTTAGGTACTTTAAAAAAAATACATTTGAAAGGGGCTCCCACACACACATAAAAATTTGCCATTTTTTTGAGATAATAATACGAAATCCTGCGTGCGCATCCGAATCGCACTTAGCCTTTTTTGTTTTCTTTTCTCATCTAACACTGTTACGAGAAGAAAAAAAATCTCAAAGACCCACATAATGTCAGTAGGTCATTAGAGCGATGCTATCAATGGACTATTGTTGTGTGTAGTGTGGGCGAACCTTGCTTTTCATGGAACTAACAATCAGGGATGAGTCACATACCTTAAAAGCCCTCATTCCTTCTGTTTGTATGTACACGGGCCACCGGCCGCGGCGGACCGGAGGGGAGAAGCCATATTTTGCATCAATGCTATGGACGTTCAAATTATTTGATTATCACGATAATCTGTACTAGATTCAAGCTCTCATTTATAAGAACTCTTGCTGAGTTTGTTAGGTAGCGGAGTTCTTCTCAATAGTGACTGCACTTGGAACTCTGCTAAGTGATTATGACTAAGTGAGAAGATAAGAACTTTGATCTTGACGAATAAGTTTTTCTTTTTCTTCATTTATCATCATTGAAGGAATTGAAAAATTTTGTGATTATTATGTTTTATTTAGTGATAAGTATGTACTTTCAATTCTAATTTTATGTCTATATCTAATTTATATGTAACAGTTATTCACTCCAGGTAATTTATGATTTCTTGACGTTTTGAAAGTATCTGTAAAGAAAGATCTATTCGAAATAAAAATATTTTCAATCTTTCTTTCTTCTTTCATATGCAAGCTTTCCCCTCTGTCAAAGGACAAGCACAACTGTTCCTATACCTGTCGCCGAGATGTTTAAGTGTGTGCGTGAAATTATTTAAATATTTTGTTAAAGTCAAGGTGCGAGTTTCCTAGTAATAGACGATTTTTGTAGTGTGTGTGTCACACGTATTTCCTCCCCGCAAAAATTGACAGACTGTTTTGCATCGAGAATAAACGCTATGGCTACTCCCTTCCGGTCCGCCGCGGCGGGTGGCCCGTGTTGCTCTTTGGTATGTATGAAAGCGGCTCACATTGATGGTAAGGAAGTGAAACTGTAGCCTATAAACATCTATAAAAACCACAGATTTCAATGTAGACGCGTTTCCACTCCTACGGTTTAAGTTATTGTCCTGTGTGAAATAAATTAGTATTTCCAAGTTTTCGCCCATCGAAAACACATAAATGTTTCTTAACATGTTGTATACAGTTTTATAACAAAATTCCGTCCAACATTCTTGAACTTACAGATAATAAATTTAAGTCATGTATTAAACGCACACTATGTAAAAATGCGTACTATAGACTCGATGACTATCTAAAGGATAGAGATGCCTGGACAAATGCTGGTCTAGCTCCACAAGACTAAACAATAATTTTGTGAAATGAATGTGCATTGTACTTGTACAATATCAAGTACTTGTACAAACATAGTTATAAGTTTCATATTGTGAAAATAGTTTTAAGGAATATATTTTGAAAAGACCCTTTTGAGTTTTGTTTTGGCAGGTTTTTTCTCAGTAATGTGGGCTTTGGAACTCTGCCAGTGAATGACAAAGAATGTCCCATATTTTTTTGTTTAGTCTTATCTTGCCGTTTGTAAAAGAGAGTATGGAACATTCTGTTGATACCTATTTTTATTATTAAGTATTTTTGGACTATTATTAATTTATTTACTTTGACATATTAATCAACGTATCAGTTGTTATTCGCTTTAATTTTATATTTGTAATTTGACCTATCACAAGCAAATTCTATTATTTCCAAGTGATTAAATGAATTTTTGAGTTTGAGTTTGTGCCGAAAATTATAGAGCCGTACATTACCACCTAACCGGAACACTATCGCTGAACACTACCATTAAGTGACAAGTTGATTAGGTAATGTGATGGTGCATACGCCCACGAACTCAATAACTGGAGCTCTACCATCAGTATTTTTTTTGTGTATTGAAGGTGAAAAAAGCATGCAGTTCACATTGATGTTAGTAGCCTATAGACCAGAGGTCAAAATGCAGATGCGTTGCCACCCCTGAGACCTTAGTTATAAGATATATCTAATAGTTATTACGGGGCCATACATTACCAACTAACCGGAACACGATAGTGCTGAACACTATTTGGCGGCAGATAGATTAGGTTAACCGGTGGTCTACCACCCTCGAGCAGCTAAACTGGAACTCTACCACCAGTATATTCTTTTTTAATTACCTACAAAGATACTATCAAATTATACGATTTCGGTGGACCTTAAAATGTGTGTCGTTAGTCAACCTTGGGTCGATAGCTAGGAATATAATAAAAAAACAATAAAATTAATCAAATAGGGGTAATGTGCTTACCTACATTTGAGAATAGTACGTACATGACATGTACACTATACGCCCGTAATCCCCGAAGGGGTAGGCAATAGAGCAACGCGGCCCACCGGTCGCGGCGGACCGGAGGGGAGTAGCCATAGCGTGTATTACCGATGCAAAACAGTCTGTCATTTTTTGCGGGGGGAAATGCGTGCGACCAAGTGCAGGCACTACTGAGAAGAACTCCTCTACCCAACAAACTCAGAGTGTTGCTCTTTTAGTCAAAATCCTTAGATCTAATACAAATAGGAATTAAAGTATAGAATATAGATGATGTGAACTAGAATACAGATACCTAATGTGAACGTCCATATTATTATTCTAACTTCGTTATTCACTCGTCCAAACAATTGTTTGTTTTGCTTCACATCCGCCATTTTGTTTTACCTTTTGACATTTATTATTTCATATTTAAATGTTACATTACAGTTATGAATAATGGATGATCAATAATCATTTCATAACGGATTTACTAACGGTGGACCATTTTGAATTTATTCTAATTGTAACATTTGCATAATAATCATTGTTCTTGACCTGATGGTCCAGTAGTCTCAGAGCTGGTGGTTCATTTGAGATAAATGTTGTAAGTAATTTGAAATTTACAAAAACAATACCCACTCAAAAGTGAAAGTGACACGGAAACTACTTTGAAAAAGGCAAGAAAACGTATTTTTCACTGTGGAATTATTTCACTACTTTTTATTTTAGCTTATATAGAACCTTGATAAACGTGTTTCACACTATATGTCAAGCTTTTTCGAAATTTAAGATAAGAAAGTTATTGATTTTTTTCTTTTGTAGAACGATACACTAACAAATTTCTATTTATTTTATGATAATTAGCTTTTTTTATGCTTAATGTTAAAATTAAGACCCAGCTCTACAAAGAGTTGGTGTAATATTAAAATTATTCAGAGATTACTTTTATAAGTTTTGTTTATGCAAAAATAATCAAAATTATATTAATTCTTATCTAATTTAATCTTGAAATTGAGCACCAACTCTCGGACTACAAATTATATTCAATGAATGAGTCATTGAATATACTTTTTGTTTCTATATTAGGTAGGTAAATACCAGGCCTTTTTGAATACCGTGCATCGTTGTATGCCACCTCCATTACATTAAAAAAAACTTACAACAATCACCAATAATATTAAAAAACAATAACAAAGATAAAATGCCGCTTTCATTCATTTAAATTTTTATTTTCAATTTGAAATTTTGAACATCGCCTTTGCAACTCTTCCATACTTCAAATCTTCGAGCGCGTTATTGTATTCGGATAAGGCATATGTCTTGACACCCAACTTTTTGTAATCTAAGTATCTGAAAAAAAAAACACAATTTATTACTGTGCTGTGAAGCTGCTCGAAGCCCCATTTTATTAGGTTGGGGAAAAAGTTTCTTCGCATTTTTTAAGATAATTCAAAACATTTTTTAATAAAGTTTATTTAAATTTAACTAAAGTAAAAAGTAAAATACTGCGACAAGTGGATTTGGCAGTCCTCTCGTGATGTTAACCTAACATTGCATAAAGAATTCTGAAGAGACCGAAACAGGTGGAAATCTGAAGGTGCAAGGTCAGGACTATACGGCGGATGCATTTACACCTCCCAGCCAAACTCTCTTAATTTTTGCTGAGTGGCTATAGATGTGTGAGGTCTAGCGATGAAACACCACACCCCTTCTGTTGATCAATTCCGGCCGCTTTCTCTCAACTTCTTGATTTAATCTCATCAGTTGTTCGCAGTAGAGTTCAGAATCGATAGTTCTGCCTGGTGGTAATAGCTCATAACGAATAATGCCCTTCCAATCCCACCACACACACAACATCACCTTATTGCGAGTTAATCCGGGTTTCGCCACAGTCTGTGAAGCCTGACCGGCCTTTGACCACGACCTTTTTCGCACGTTCTTGTCGTACGTGATCCACTTTTCATCACCAGTTATCAGCTTCTTCAAAAATGATTCGGTTTCATTACGTCGTAATAAAGAATCACAAATGAGTACACGGTTCATACGGTTTCTTTCAGTAAGCTCGTGAGGTACCCAAATATCGAGCTTTTTTTGTACCCAGCTTTTTTCAAATGCGCCAAAACTGTTTTGTGATCAATTCTCAGTTCTTCAGCTACGTCGTAACTACTGATATGTCGATCTTGCTCCACTTTTTCAAAAATGGCATCCACTTTATCCGTAATAGGGCGACCAGAGCGAGGTGCATCTTTGACATCAAAATTTACGGATTGAAAACGCTTAAACCAAATTTGTGCTACTCTCGCAGACAGTGCACTGAGTCCATAAACATTGCAAATTTTTTTTCGCGGCTTGCGTTGCATTTTTACCTTTTTTGTAGTAAAATTTTAAAATGTATCGAATTTCTTCATTATTCACTCATCTTGACAGTACGAAAAACAAATGAAAATTACACAAAATTAATTTGAATTTGGAATTATGTTCTTTAAAATTTTAACTTTCAATGATACCAAAACCAGCCAGATACAAATACTACAGCCAAAGAGATTATATTACAAGTTCATACATACTATAATGCCAAAAAACTATTTCCCCAACCTATTATATATATATTTTTTAATTTTATGGCATCGCTTGCTATGCATATTGCCAGTGTCAAGTAAAACTATATTTCGTACAGAGTCGTCAGTCAATATATCTGTCCGTCAGTCAGTCACAGTCAGTAATTCTAGTAAAGCGATGGCTTGTTTACTAGAACATTTACAATAAAGTTTTGGAGGCAACCTGAAAAAACGTGTTTTCGCACTGTTATTCAATTTTACTATACACTTTATTTAATAGTGATTTAATATAACTCAAAAATACACCAAGAAAATGAAATGAAATAAGAGCACCACACGCATCTTTCAAGGTTCCCGCCAAAAACCAGCCCCAATATTGTGATCTCTTTTTTTATTGTTTTACGGCCACGGATTCAAGTCTTAAACAGCCAATCTTCAGTAGTTTTTATATTCTTCAATTGTAATAATGAATATCCATACGGAAGATGACGATGATTGGATCGTACCTTATGGAATACGATGAGATGGGTCTAGTAAAGTTATGGGGATTTCCTAGGAGTTTTTATGAACTTTTCGAGGCAATACGAAAAATCGCTTTTCACTGCATAATATCACTTTCTTACACCCGTGCACGGGACATACCTGCCACCCATTGCTTTCAACCATCCTAGGGCTTTGGGGAAGCTGAAGGGGTTAATTTTTACCCCGATCACCGTCAGTTCTTTGTTGTAGATGTCGAATGGATTCACCCTGAAATTAAAAAGAAAATAAAACAAAAATGTCTTTCATTAATCTCAGACAAAGTCTATAGTTTATTTAAGCTATGGTGCCTAAGCGATGGCGCCTACGGTCTCGAGCTCCTACACTGAAACTCTACCACCAGTAAAATCTCTTAGGGTATCCCACAATAACAATTTTTATCCCTTACTTTTTATGAGAAATAATGGCAATACAGCAACAACAGTTTTACTGGTGAGCTCCAGTGACGGAGCTCGCGGGCGTAGGCACCATCGCATTACCTTAAATACTTGCCGCTAAATAGTAGTGTTCAGCACTATCGTGTTCCGGTCAGGTAGTAATGTACGGCCCTGTAATTTCCGGCACAGAGGCATAACACCTTAGGCCTCAGGAGTGGTCACGCATCTGCATTTTGACCTTGGTCTTTGTGTAAGTGCCTATAGGCTGCAGTCATCACTTAACATCAATGTGAACTGCATGCTTGTTTGCCACTTCCATAACATAAAAAAATCGTGCATTTATCATAGACCAATATATTTCTAAATATTTTCGAAGATATTACAGATTTAAGTGCAGGTACATAGCGGTTGCGGCGGCGCACCGCGGACACTCCGCCAAAATTCCATACAAACGCTTAATTTGGTCGGTATTACACAGACATCAATCCGTGACGTGTATTTACACGTGCATCTATGTGCGTAGCACGTAGAGAATACCAAACGTCGCCTATAAGAGGGGAGGAGGTTGGGTGAGGCGGGGAAATCGGGCTGGACGTCGCATAATCTCTGGCGTCGGTACCGGCCGCAGGGTTGGTGGCGCGTGCCTATTATTAGCATTGCACCCGTGCCAGAGAATATGTAATAATACTACGTACAGAATGGTCCTTTCGACAGCCCGCCTGATTTCCTCTCCTCATCCGTCACCCTCCCTTGAGAGGCAGTTGGATAAACTTCAACAGTGGAACTCTGCTAAGTGAATAACATTGATCTTGACGAATAAGTTTTTCTTTTCATTTATTATCATTGAAGGAATTGAAAAATTTTATGATTATTATGTTTTAACCAAATAGTTAAAATTTTAATTTTTAATTTACTATTAATATATGATTTTGCTTTTACTAATGGTTATTCGCTCTAGGTAGTTTACGATTGATTGACGTTTTGAAAGTATCTGTAAAGATCTATTCGAAATAAAAATATTTTCTATTCTATTCTATTCTTGTGAGGTTGCGAACGGGCCAGCGAGCGGTCTTACGTTAGGTAACTTGGTCACAAAATCAGTGCGACGATTTTTAGGTCATAAGTCATAACCCTACGTGCTACATTTCTGTGTGCGCGTGTAGGAACACGTCACTGATTGATGTCTGTGAATAGGTAACCAGAATAAGCATTTGTTTGGAATTTTAGTCGAGTGTCCGGGATGTGCCCGTTCTAGTTTGTATAATCTATGCTGTTTAGCTCCTGCTTACATTGCAGGGAAATATAGATAAAAAGATATATAAAATACTAGCTGTTGCCCGCGGCTTCGCCCGCGTGGATGTCGTTTTATAAATATTTTTCCTGAATTTTCTTTGCTATAAACCTCACGGATCCCGAGACCTTTCCAACGAATGCAAAACCGTGGAAATCAGTTCGTGCGTTCTGGCAGTTATAGCGTCAGGAAGGAAAACGCTACTTATTTTTATATTATAGATATACTCACGTTGCTTGATGAGTGGGGGGACAGCATCCGAAGAGCACGTATTTACCACCTTGCTTCATGTATTTGAATGTCACCTCCATTACTTTTCCAACACCTGATGAAGAGAAATTGAAAATTTAAATGAGACGTATTTTTAGACGACTTCATCCAGCTTATCACAAACTTTTGCTAATATTGGGTAAAGTTAAGAGCAAAATATACATTAATTTACATGTAACATATACATAACACATTTTGTACGAATCAACGCAGATCCGTATGAGCAATGAACAAAATTAGTTAAACCAAGTATAATAAATGATAATGGTCTCAAAGGGACCAAGAATAAGAGTTGGTAGTGTTCTTCTCTGTATTTCCAATAATATATATATATATATATATATATATATATAAGGCGATTGATCTATAAAATTCACCAGCCTTTTTTGTTGTAGCTATTTCCGTCCCCCAGAGACTAATAATACTTGGAATTTTGGCAAATTCGACTGAGAAACGCAATTAATATCTACGTAAATATACAGGGTTAATTTTAATAAGCGCATCATCTCTTGCAGGTAGCCTCTTGAGATCAATCCCATCATAGAGAGGCTGCCTGCAAGAGGTGATGTGCTTATATTAAGTAACCCTGTATATATTTATTTATTTTCACATTATTGCACTCAGTACATAGGGCGGGCTTAATGCCACAATTCTCTGACAGCCAACCTTTAGGAAGTAGATATCTCCCACTCGATTCATGATGACCACCCAGAGATAAAGGATCTTAATCCTGACAATAAAAAATATCCGGACAGTAAAAAATACTCACCAGTGCAGTCAATTACGACGTCATAAACCTGGTTTTCCTTTTCAAGGACATCTGGTGTGGTCAACCTGAAACCAGTTTCTGTAAACAAAGATAACAATAATTAAAATATGTCATAAGTATCCTGCAGTACGATCAGGCCAACAGTCGACAAGAGAAATTAGAAGACTAGCATAGCAAGACGCTGACTAGGGGGAGATGCCCCACTTAAAGCTAGAAAAGGGGAAGGGGGGTTCAAGTAAAAATCACGAAACAACACAAGGAGGTGAGGGGAGTATATGGAGCTATCACATGTATTTATTTCTTCTTTGAGTGTCCAATTTCAACCAAAAATCGTGCGTGATTTCGGCAACATTTTGAGATACTTTCGTCTTGAAATTCAGTAATTTTCACGCCAAATACATCCTTAGTATATTAAATTTGCACGATTTTTATTACTACCGACGCACTATTTTCCGCTAAATTAAAAAAATAGGTATCACCAAGAGGGAGGTCAAAGTGACGCTAAAAACATCACCTGATTAATGCACGACCCCTTACCTGTAAAAACTTTCAAAGTATTCCTAATACCTACTCACCTAAGCCTTTAACGATGTCCAGTCTAGTTTTGTTCATCTCAGACACAGTCACATCTCTATGTCCGTGAAGATGTAGAGCTGTCACCCAAAGGTTACCTAAAAATATATGTTTAAGTTTTAGAACCCACATACAAGCTATGTTCTTTTCAATTATGTCAGGACAGTGGATCGCCTTAGCAAAGTTTGTGGTCAATAAATAGTAGGGTAGCCTTAGAAGTAGACCAAGACTAATCGATCAAGCGCTTGTGATAAAGATAAGATACCTTGAACACTGTTCAGTATCTCCAACAAATCTGCGCAGCCCGACTTTTTGATTCTCCGTGGGCGGTATCGTGCGGCGCGGTAAAGGCTTCTCTCATTTTATGGAGGTTGAAGATGCCGAGGCAAAGAGCACGTGCCTCGGCATCTTCAACCTCCATAAAATGAGAGCGGCGTCTTGGCTGGATTGTGCAGAGATGAGCGCCGCGTCGCCGATTACGGCAAGGCGACAGAGTACGCCTACTCTCCCAAGTCTGGTGGTGCCACGATGACAGCGGTGCCTGGGCGGTTGGTATTGCGGCGTCTTTCCGTCGCCCAGCGTCGATTTTATTGGATGCCAACAGCGGCGAGCATCCACCACTCCAGTGGCAAAGCTCGCAGATATTGCGCGCCAGGCCGGACCGTAGTCGGGCCCGCGACCGCATCTCCGATAAGAGTGCCCACGTCCGGGAATCGAACCCGGGTCGGGCGAATTACGTGACATCGTCACAGGGCTCTGTATCTAGTAGCGCCGTAGATTCCCGTACATTATTAACCTAACGACTTGACCAATGAGGTTAATGCAGTGGTTTGCAAGCACTCAAGCATGTCAGATAATCAGAGACGATGTTAAGTGCAAGCGATCAAATATCTCGTTCAAAATTGTGAAGATTTGGATGTGAGGTTCGTGGCCGGTTTTCGAGCCCACCAAATAGGTATAGCAAAAAATTTTGTAACAAGCATAAAAAGATATAAGATATGAGATAAGAGACTCTTTATGATACTGAAAAGCAATAAACCTTGTGTTATATAAGTTTTAAAACATTCTTTGCTAAATCATCCAACTTATCTGTATTACTATGTAATTGACATGTGTAGCAAGATATATTATTATTCTTAGTATTACTATACACATCACGGGTTAGGGGCCTATCATTTTAGGGTTATTCAGCCAGGTACCGTCATTGACGCTTCGTCAGAAAACATCATACGTCATGATCATATCCAGGGGCGGCTTAACCAGTTGCAGGTGCAACGACTGCGCGCAACCTCTGAAAGGTTAAAAAGTGTTCCACACATGACCTTGTATAGGATCACTAGGAACGATTCGATTTTCGTCTTACCTATGATACCAGCACCAACAATCAGAATCTTCTTGCCGACCGCTATGGGAGCGGCCCTGTCGAATCCGTGAGATACACACGAATAGGGCTCACAGAGACCACCTAAAAATAAATAGTAGGTATGTTTTAAAAACGAGTCTTCAAACCTCTGAATCCGCCGTCAGCTCCAGTGACGGAGCACGCGGGCGTGGGCACCACCGCATTACATAATATACGAGTACTTGCCGCTAAATGGTAGTGTTCAGCAATATCCGGTCTCTGTTCCGGTCAGGTGGTAATGTATCGCCCTGTAATTTCCGGCACAGAGGCATAACACCTTAGGCCTCAGGAGTGGTAACGCATTTGTATTTTGATCTTGGTCTTTCTGTGGGTGTCTATAGGCTGCAGTCATCACTTAACATCAATGTGAACTGCATGCTTTTTTGCCACTTTCATTATATAAAAAAAAAACTGAATTTTTGAGCACTAGTGTCCCGCCTCTGCTTGGCACGGGTTGCTAATAAGCACGTCCTCGTGGGTTATCCCTAAAAGAGAGACGTATAGGTACACCGCGGACTTTTTTGTACACCTTTGTAGTTAGTCAAGCGGAAGGACGGCGGTAGTATGCAGGCACACAATTTTTTTTCTCGGTGAGGGGTATACGATACTACAACAATACACTATATTGATCTATCTCGTACATAGAGCAACGCGGCCCACCGGTCGTGGCGGACCGGAGGGGAGTAGCCATAGCGTGTATTACCGATGCAAAACAGACTGTAATTTTTTGCGGGGGGAAATGCGATACACACGCACACTACAAAAATCGTCTATTACCTACTGCGAAACTCACACCTTGACTTTAACAAATACAGAAACAATTTCACGCACACTTTTAAACATCTAGGCGACAGGTATAGGCCCATTTGGGCTTGTACTTTGACAGAGGGGAAAGCCTGCATATGGCTACTCCCCTCCGGTGTTGCTCTATGATCTTGTAGCGTTCAGCCAGCGCAGCGTTTTAAGTTTAAGCGCAAAAATTGAGTTTTTTAACGACATCACATTAGAAACCTCTGAAATTGGGCGTTTACCCGTGGTCCCGTTGGGTCGGCCCATTACCGGGTCCACGGGTAATTTTAATTACCCGTGGTTCCATGGCAATAGGGATTTTTCTCTGAACTTCTGACTATATCGATATAATATTTAATTATTATCTATGTTTATTTAGTATATTCCGCATGTATTATAAGTTTCCACTTGAATCACTTTATGTTTAAAAAACCGCGATGCCTAATTAGGGGTTGGGCGAAAGAGTCATGAAACTTAAAACCCTTCTTCCCCCTAAGACTGCAACTGAACAGAATTACCTTGCTCTGTGCTGATTTCATCTGGCAACAGGTACACTTGGCTCTGAGGACAGACCACATATTCAGCCCAGCCACCGTTTTTCCAGATTCCAATGGTACTGTTGATGCCAGCTGTCTCACAGTACTGATAGTTTCCCTCGCGACAGTATTCGCATAAATGGCAGGCGCTGAAAGTGAAGGTTTACGGTGAAATTAAATGAATAAACTGAATTAGGTTATCATTTTGGAAAGACCCTATGGAGATTTCTTTGGCTCAGTAATGTGGGCTTGGCCAATTGATTATGCCCACATTACTGAGCCAAAAAAAGGATCGTAATCGATCTAGTCGGTTAAGCGTTACGAGCGCGGTCGGTTGCCATTATTATAATGTGGGCTTTGGAACTCTGCCAGTGAATGACAAAGAATGACTCATATTCTTTTCGTTTAATATTATCTGGCACGCTTGTAAAACAGAGAATAGAACATTCTGTTGATACCTATCTAAATTCTATACTATTTTGAGAGACACTCCTTCTCATTAATTTGTAGTTACAGAAGTCAATATAAATTCTAAAATGAAAACAGAGAAACACCCGCCCGAAAGAAAAACTCTAGAAAGGCTGTTTTCCTCGTTCAAATTATGTCTTAATTCTATTTTTTTATACTTACGTGTTGGGATCAATTACAACTTTTTGGCCGACTTTGAAAATAGATTTTTTCCCCACTGCATGAACTATCCCACTTGATTCATGACCCAAAGCTATTGGACGTTCCTTGCTCGCTGGAAACTCTCCCTGAAATGAAAGCGATGATGAGGACTCCTGAGTTTGTACAACGTGGTCTTGTTGTCATTGAATTAAGGATTGCAATTCCGAAGCAACCGGTCTATTGGCCCATATTACGCAAATCCTGTGAAAATAGGAACTTGATCTTTTTAACCATTTTAAATCAAGGGCTGTAACCATCATTTTCAAATGACGCTCACAACAGTGTTGTGCGTCATTAGGGAAGAATAGTGCAAGTAAGACTTCCTCCAGGTCAAGATCTGCAATTACGTTCCCAAGTAGGCCGTTGCAGACAAAACCTGGGGTTTCACTCCTCCGTCTACGGAACAGTGTGACTGTGGGGCTCCATCTCAGATGATGCAACACATGCTTCTTTGTCCACTGGCTCCTCCCTGCTCCTGCACTTAAGAAGACCTCCAAAAGGCAAATGATGCTGCAGTCGCTGCAACAAGATATTGGGCGGACAAAATTTGAAATTTAAACGTTTCGAGCCGCTGACCCGAAAAGAAGAAAAGGGGAGGGCAAGCGGATTGGCGATCGCAGTGGCAGTTGTTTCATTGCCTGATGCTCCTGCCCATCACGTATCTGTTACCGCCCGATTCCAACTACTCAGTTGCCACATTTTTTTATGTAATGGAAGTGGCAAACAAGCATGCAGTTCACATTTATGTTAAATGATGACTGCAGCCTATAGACACTTACACAAAGGCCAAGGTCAAAATGCAGATGCTTTATCACTCCTGAGGCCTAAGGTGTTATGCGCCTGTGTCGGAATTTACAAGGCCATACATTACCACCTGACCGGAACACGATAGTGCTGAACACTACCATTTAGCGGCAAGTATATTAGGTAATGCGGTGGTGCCTACGCCCGCGAGCTCCGTCACTGGAGCTCTACCACCAGTCATAGCCAGTTGGCACATACCTGTATAATATGCAGATCAGTCCCACAGATACCAGAGTACTCCACTTTCACAATAACTTCATCGTCTTTCTCTATCTGTGGCATCGGGAAGTTCTCCTCATAACTCAGTGTCATGGTCTTACCGTCGAACACAACTGCCTTCATTTTGAATTCTGCAGCAAAGACTTACTAAATATAATATTCAGTAAAATGAATGTGATTTGGAAGCTTATAGCACAGTTTTTTTTGTGCTGCAGCTCCGAGTCACTCGCCACTCGAGCGTCGATGCGCATGTTTGTGTGAGTGTGCCGTTTTGAACGTTTTGTACGTAGTTTCCATACTGTTCATATTTGTACTTTATGTACCTAGTAAGGGCGTTAGGCTGACCGGGCCGCTCCGGTCGCCCTAATTAGGGTCCTAACTCCCTAAATGTTATTACACTACCCTGACCCTTGCTATCGTACCCTGAATACCGTGTCGTGTAATAAGTCCATTAGGCGCGATGTGCAATATTTATTGACAAGTACTGTACATTGAAATATAGTTGTCACTTTTAAAAATAGAACAATTACTTCCAGTCCAGAACAACCAGCAATTGTGTGTTATTAGTTAAATGACTCGCCAACTTCGGAACAGAGTATAATAATAATATGTCGTGTATTACAAACACAGGTAACTATGTGCATTATTGGTGAAATTACTACTAGGTATACATGTTATTGTCATGCATAGAGACAACACGAGCTACCGGCCGCGGCGGACCGGAGGGGAGTAGCCATATGCAGGCTTTCCCCTCTGTCAAAGTTTAAGACCAAATGGTCCTATGCCTGTCGGCCAGATTAAATGTGTGCGTGAACTTGTTTATGTATTTTGTTAAGGTCAAGGTGTGAGTTTCGTAATAATAGACGATTTTTGTAGTGAGAGCGTGTGTCACACGTATTTCCCCCCGCAAAATATGACAGACTGTTTTGCATCCGTAATGAACGCTATGGCTACTCCCCTCCGGTCCGCCGCGACCGGTGGGCCAAGTTTCTCTATGTTGTCAAGTCATGAACTTGGCAATTAAAGTTGATGTTATATGATCAAATACGGCAAGGAAAATATTTATTTTTTTCTCGACTATCAGAAATGAATTCATCAAGAAATATTGCGCATCGAGCCTATGAAAGTGACAATCGGCTAGTTTCGACTTCGTAGAGCGTTATCTCTGCTGCACTCTGCCTACGTAAGCACTGATAGTCCGGTATATATCAATACTTGATCAAAATGGTCGACAAACGTCACATAGTTAAAATGCGAAAGAGATAACGCTCTACAGACCCGAAATTAGCCGATGTCTCCACCAATCCGCATTGGTGGTGGAGTAAGCTCCAGGCCTCCCCCCAAAAAGGGGAGAGACTCGTGCTCAGCAGTGGGACGTATAATGGGTTGCCATTATTCAACATCATGTGATTGAACCCATAGGACCGCAACCTAGTGGATATATATTCTTTAGATTATAAATATGCGTAAAAAATGTCTTTGCAGCATATCTGGATGAACGAAATGATTCTGCTTTGGGATCGTAACCTATAAGCACAGTATAAGTACATAATACGTTCGTTTTCTTTAGACTGTGCTATAAGTATATGATTTTCGTGGGAGTGCACTGCACCAGCACTCTTGAGGATGAGCCGCCTCTGCCTGGTAGTGCACAACGGTGCGGTTTTCGCGTTCGTTTCTAACCCAGAACATGTCAATAGTGGAATTAATATCTCTATGAGGTGTTCCCTCAGTGCTACAATTAAATATAGAATTCTTAAAAAATGGCGCCAAGAGAGTCCTTCAGGGGTGGTAGCGCGTTGGCAACTCACCTGGTGTTGCAATTTTTTTTTTTTTTTTATGTTTTAAAAGTGGTAAACAAGCGTGCAGTTCACATTGATGTTAAGTGATGACTGCAGCCTATAGACACCCACACAATGACCAGAGGTCAAAATGTAAATGCGCTGCCACTCCTGAGGCATTAGGTGTTATGTCTCTGTGCCGGAAATTACAGAGCCGTACATTACCACCTGACCGGAACACGATAGTGCTGAACACTACCATTTAACGGCAAGTATATTAGGTAATGCGGTGGTGCCTACGCCCGCGAGCTCCGTCACTGGAGCTCTACCACCAGTATAATGTTCATAGGCAACGGTGACTACTTTTCATCAGGCCCGTCTTCTTGTCTGTCAACCTAATGACAGAGTTTGGGCGGGAAGCTTGGAAGATGCGTGTGGTGCTCTTATTTTATTTCAGTAACATTAAATAACATTAAATAAAGTGCTATTACAGTGCTCGTGTATAGTGAAATAGAATAAATTTAAAAAAAAATAACAGTGCGAAAACACGTTCTTTCGGGTTGCCTCCAAAACTTCATTGTAAATGCTCTGTAAAGTAGCCATCGCTTTACTCAAGTTACTGTGACTCTGACTGACGGACTGATAAATTGACTGACTGACTCTGACTTTTACGCTGCTTATTACGAATACGATATATCGTTTTACTTGACACTGTTAATATGCAACAAGCAATGCCATTAAATAAAAACATAAATTAAAAAAACCTAGTGACACAGTGTTTTACTGATTAATTTAATTTATTTCCTTGCATTACTTTTGGAACATCCTTTAGCTTTTATTTAAAGTAGATGCACTAAGAGTACAAAGATAAGAGCTATCGTTTAATTTATCTTTATTAACCCAAACTTTGAGATAAGTGAAGTTCTGTTAACGACGTCAATATTTTTGCCTGAGTTTTATAAATAAATTATAAATATAACTACGTTAAGAAAAACCGACTTCAAAACTGAAAAGTAAAAAATAATAAAGATTTAATTGTAATTACATACTACCTATTATTTATATGTGCTATTTACTAATAGGTTTGAAGTCGGTGCTAAGCCATAAACAAATAATTATATTTTAATCACTTAAATAAGAATACGACCAAATTAACGCTATGGCTACTCCCCTCCGGTCCGCCGCGACCGGTGGGCCGAGTTTCTCTATGTTGTCAAGTCATGAACTTGGCTAATAAACTGAACAAAACGTAACCGGCGAATCGTGTTTGCATGCATGCAAGAATGCATTTACCTCTGCCTACCCCTTCAGGGATTACAGGCGTGAAGTTACGTTTAAATACAATGAAATGCCTACTTTAGTGATTTCGGCTTGGCACCGACTTCAAACCTATTAGTAAATAGCACATATAAATAATAGGTAGTATGTAATTACAATTAAATCTTTATTATTTTTTACTTTTCAGTTGTAAAGTCGGTTTTTCTTAACGTAGTTAGATTTATTTAATACTTTTTAATTTATTTAAACAATTAGATACCTAATTTAAATTGTTTAGGTGTTTCGATACAAAATTATTACACGACTATACGAAATCAATGAAAAAATTTTATCCACGAAGGAGTAAATAAGCTGTGTTGTGTCGTCGATGAGTAAATGTGTCATTGTCACTTGTTGTCATCTTGTTGTCATGCGCATTAGGACTATCTAGGACATTTCGGCTTGTACTTTGACAGAGGGGAGAGCCTGCATATGGCTACTGCCCTCCGGTGTTGCTCTATGGCCTATAGACATCTACCAGCTCTACAAAAGAGATCAAAGAGGTCAAAATGCAAATGCGTTGCTACCCCTGAGATATAAGTTGTTATGTCTCACGATTAGTCATCACGGGTTCATCATTAGCATCTGACCGGAACACGATAGTGCTTGGCGGCATATAGATTAGGTAGAAACTAGTAGAAAGCAGTTACACATAGTTTCAAGTATTAAGAAATAGTTTAATTAAGGTGTCATTATTAAAACCTAAGACAGAATGAAAGAAAGAAAATATTTTTATTTCGAATAGATCTTTACAGATACTTTCAAAACGTCAAGAATTCATAAATTACGTAGAGTGAATAACCATTACATACAGTAAAAGCAAAAACTTAAATTAATAATAAATTAAAATTAGAAACTGCCTCAGTAGCTGGTAGCACGCCACTACTACTACGCTGGGTTCCTGGGTTCGATTCCCGGGTAGGGGGCTGTCAGAGATAATGGTGTAAATTCCTTTATTTCTGATTCTAATGGGATTTTTCCATTTTCTGGAAATCTCCCAGTAACTCGAAGTTTGGTACACATTACCAAACCGGAGATGTCAAGAAATTAAAGTACCTAGTTAAAATTCTGGTCGAGAATGCGTCTTAACATTAAGTCCGCCTCATGTACTTGTAAGTACAAGAAAGTTTAAATAAATAGATAAAATATAATTATAACAAATGTTTTCAATTCCTTCAATGATGATAAATGAAGGGAAAAAAAACTTATTCGTTAAATTATGTGCATTGAATAACTGCAACAGGTTAATAGTAATACACATAATTTTTATTTTTAAAGAAAAAATGGAAAGAAAAATTTGACTTCAGGCGAGACTCGAACTCGCGACCTACTGGGAATCTGGTCCAGCCGCTCTTCCAATTGAGCTACTGAAGTCCTGCCCGATTTGTCAAATCTTTCCTTCACATCTATTGCATTGCTTTATGGTAGCAGCAGCGCCATCTATTACCAACTATGCTAGTTAGGCAACCGATATAATAGACTTTTCAGTTTATTGAATATCGTAAAGAAGTCGCTTTTACCCTTAATAATTGTTTTATATTGTTATAAAACAATATAAAACAATTATTGGCGGAGCGGCTGGACTAGATTCCCAGTAGGTCGCGAGTTCGAGTCTCGCCTGAAGTCAAATTTTTCTTTCCATTTTTTCTTAAAAAATAAAAACATATTTCACAAGCATGTGTTAATGCAAAATAATATAAAACAAATACACATAATTTTAAATAAAATGTAACATACCGCTAACACAAGTTGTTCCTATCACAATCACGAACAATTTAAACGACTTAACAATAACAAGTATGATGTAATAATACAGTGTTCTACAGAGTGTTGATAAATTTATTGATAAAATATAATAATATGTTTTTTAAACTGAAATAGAAAAAGTGAGCAGTTTTTTTTTTTAATGTGATAAAAGTGGCAAACAAGTATGCAGTTCACATTGATTTAAGCGATGACTGCAGCCTACAGACACCCACACAAAGAGCAGGGGTCAAAATGCAGATGCGTTACCACTTCTGAGGGCTTAGGTGTTAAGCCTCTGTGCCGGAAATTACAGGGTCATTACATTACCACCTGACCGGAACACGATAGTGCTGAAAACTACCATTTAGCGTCAAGTAGTAGTGGCCTGCTACCACTAGGCTACCGAGGCAGTTGTATTAGTAGTTGCAGTACTAATAAATAATTATTTATAATACTAGAGATAGCCATAAGGATTCTAAAACTCAGGCAAAAATGAGAGGAAGAAGATAGGAACTTTATAAACAAGTGACACCATAACTTTATTGATTATTGATGTTCATATTATTATCAGGTCTACTATAAACAAGATTAGAAACATCATTTATTATTTTGCTGATTTGATAATTTTTATCTACGATATAGATATGTCACTATTACATAGTACTTACTATGTAGTTATTAGTTAGTTATTTCATATCTTAAAGAAAAATGCAATTTATAAAACACTAGAGCTGACCCGGCAAACTTCGTTTTGCCTCACAATGAAATAATGTGTCAAAGGTTTGATAGATACGGACTATTTGTATGGAAAATGAAATTGTGGTTTTTACTATTTCCCTTCAATTTCTTCATATCTTCTTACCTTTTAAACCTTCCCTGGACCAAGAATCATTCCAAACCAAAATTTGCCAAATCGGTCCAGCCGTTCTCGAGTTTTAGCGAGAATAACGAACAGCAATTGATTTTTATATAGATAATTATCTTTTTTCAAAATGTCCTTCCAAGAATCATTGTCGTGGGATTCTTTTTTATGGTATTAAGGTGGCAAATAAGCATGTTTCTCACATTGATGTTAAGTGATGACTGCATCCTATAGACATCTACTCAAAAACCAGATACTGATGCCAACATGCAGATGCGTTGCCACCCCTGAGACCTAAGTTGTTACGTCTATGAGATAAGTTATTACGAGACCGTACATTACCATCTAAAATTTAGACTGGTGGTAGAGCTCCTGTGACGGAGCTCGCGGGCGTAGGCACCACCGCATTAC
The DNA here is from genome assembly GCA_036365455.1 of Macrosoma leucophasiata. Classification (NCBI taxonomy): domain Eukaryota; kingdom Metazoa; phylum Arthropoda; class Insecta; order Lepidoptera; family Hedylidae; genus Macrosoma; species Macrosoma leucophasiata. The sequence goes on along the minus strand of JAWQUS010000022.1, from coordinate 3,410,668 downwards.
CTTATATACTTGCCGCTTAATGGTAGTGTTCAGTCTGTGTGTTCAGCACTATCGTGTTCCGGTCAGGTGGTAATGTACGGCTCTGTGATTTTCGGCACTGAGGCATAACACCAAATGCCTCAGAAGTGGCAGCGCATCTTCATTTTGACCTCTGGTCATTGTGTAAGTGTCAATAGGCTGCAGTCAACGCTTAACATCAATGTGAACTGCACGATTGTGTGCCACTTCTATTACGTAAAAAAAAATCTAAATGGAATAAAATAATGCTGAACTCTACCATTTGGCGGAGCTGATTACAAACACGCTGTGTTCGATCATTCGGTATCCTTTTCTATTTGAAAAGAGCAATAAAAATCGAATTGAAAAAAATGTATTTAATAAAAAATATTAGAAAAATATAAAACATTTAAGGCATAGTTCCATTTGAATTATTATTTGTAGGCGTTTTGAATCCGGTTTCTAATTCATCAATGAAATATCTGGTTATATTATTTTGAAAAACATTATGGTTAGAATTGGTATGTATATGTCCGTGATATACGATACTAGCTGTATGTTTGTTGCTATTTTGAACAGTGTATGGCTGTTGGTAAGCATATACAAAAGGTATGGTATCATTTTTTTGTGTGTTTATGACACCTCTTAACCTTTCTTTTACATGTGTATTTTTCAAAATTTCATCTTTTTCGAAACTGGGCTTGTTTAATTTTTCCAAAAATGCTTGCAGAATATTAGTGTTCCTGTCAATCTTTTGCAATATCTCATTTGTTATATTCTCATTCCTTTTTATTGTACGAATTATATTCATTTTGTCAGAATCTACAGTTGTTTGTGGTAAGACTGTAGTTGTTTCTATTTTCATATCAATCTCTTCGTTTTTAGATGTTTGGTTATTTTTCTTGGATTCCCTTAAGAATTCATTTATAAGGCTGCTCAGATTTTTATTGAAATTTTCAGTATCTTTATCAATAATTGTCTTTAAACTATTGCTTTCTGCTTTCAAGTCTTCCAGTTGTTGATCAATTATTCGTTTGTGGTGTTTTAAAAGCATATTCAGTTTGTGTTGTCTTTCAAGATATGGAGTACTTATGGTTTTGCTTTTGTTGACAGCTTCTACTTTTGATATTTCAGATACGTTAACAATGGATAAAAATCTTACACCATCTCTATCAAACGACTTATTAATTGTGGTATGTATTTCTTTAAAACCAGAATGGAAGCTTGTGTTTTTAGGAAACACCTTGACTGTTAATTTTATATTTGGCTGAGGTGGTAAAATAGCGTTGAATATGTCTTCGACTTTTGCTGGTGGTTCATTCGTTGTTTCTCCTACTGTTTTATCGTTGATGTACCTTCTGTTTTTATCTGAAAGCGCTTCTTCATGTATGTCTTCATTTGTTGGAGCATATTCTCCAACGATTATATGAGGATATCTAGCCATAAGTCCATTATCCTGTCCTGGATCAAATATTCTTGAAATATAAGATTGGTAATTTGAACTATCTGCATCATAAACACCTAAATTAGGCATATATTGGTACTGAACTTTCTGTTTGTCAACTGTAGGCATTTGGTCTGTCATTGATTCTTGGTCACCATATATATTTCTTCTGGGAATAAAAAATACATTTTCTGTTGAATGACTTGGTGGAGCATCATTTGTAATAACATTTATTTTGTTCAATTGCCTCTTAGTTCGTTTATTTTTTGTAAATATTTTCTTAGTGAGCATTGCGCGTGTGTTCAAATATCTATTAAGTTTTATTTTAGACTTCAGGTTTGAGATTTTATGCACATTAATCGTTCTTTTCTTTCTTTTTAAGATGTTTGCTATGGCAAATATTTCCGATGGACGCAAATTCTTATCAAATATTTCATTATTTGATACTAAGGGTGATTGTTTAGATATGTGATTAGTTTTAGTATTTTTCCAATATAAACTATTATGTTTGCGATTTAGTATTTCACTGTATTTTTTGTAAGGCAAAATATATTTAGTGTATGTATCAGAACCGCTGTCATTTTCACTCAAATTCTTCAGTGATCGTCGCAATATCACATGTCGTTTCCTTTCTTTAATTGATCTTTTTGAGATTTCGTGTGTTTCTATTACATCGTTTATTTTATTTGGTTCATTGTTTAAACTTTCAGGGTCGTAGTCACGGTGATAAGCGCGAATCAGCCCTTCAACACCGTTAAATAATTTTAAGCTTTCATTATCAGGTGGTTCATCGACATACTGATTAAAACCTACAGCGAATCCTGTTCCATCTATATCTTTTAAATAAAATGTAGCATTTTTAGCACTAGACAAGATGTTTTCTACTGAGTATGTATTTATAGGAACCTGGAGCCTCTTTGGAATGCCATTTTCTAAAACACTATTATAGTCTGTATCGACTTCATTCATTTCAGCTGAGTTAATAGCTTTGCTAGGTGCCAAAAAATGTGGTCCATAATACTTTTTTCTCCAATTTTCTCCTACTTCATCTAATATGGGAGATACAGGTTGATCTATTTTATTTATAGGATTTTGTTGGCGATGTACAATCCTTTGGATTGCTGTAATGTCTTTTAAGCTAACAATTTTTTTGTGGTTCAATGGATTTTGGTTTCGTTTCTTGATGTGTAAACCATTTATTTTCTTTTTTTTCAACTGTTTTATGTCAGAATGAATAGCTTTTTGTATTTTATTTATCAAATCATGTACCAGTTTCTTTTTTCTCTCTCCTTTTATGCCGTTTCCATCAAAATGCGTTTCTATCTCAACGTACAAGTCATCATCGTCCACCTTACTTTTTCTCTCAATTTCCTGATCCTTATTTATTTCTTTTGTCTCACGTTTCCTTAATCTTTTCACTACATTGCCTTCTGATCCTTGATATAATTTCAAAATTATTATTTGTTCCGAGTCTGGTATGCTTAAAGGCATTCCAATTGTATTATTTTCTAGTAATATACTACCGTTATTAACATTGTTAGTTTTAGTAATGTTTTCATTTCTCTTGAAAAGCAATGATCTTTTTTCTCGGCTCATTTGATCTAAATCATCAATGTAGTTATCATCATTATCATAATTTTCAAATAGGTCTGTATGTGTTTCTTCAGTTATTACTTGGTTTTGCATTGACTTAGATGATTTGAGTTCATCTGAAATTTAAAAAATGTAAATTGTCTGATTTTTATGTGACATACGTTGACACACGTTATATGTAGACGGAAATGGATGTGGCGCGTGAGGGATTTTTGGAAATGTTATTTTTTAAGTATAATTTTCATCAGGAGAGTTTCCAATAAATATTTTGTCGTAGCATTCCTACTATTTATACACAAAATGTACCAACACTACCAACCGTTATATGGAAGCAGCAGAATGGAAAGATGAAGAGTTTTTTTTTTAATAAGTACGGAGAGACTAATTTCACCATAGCTCCATTGTCATCTGACAGGAATACGAAAGGAAGTTAACGGTACTATTTAGCGGCAGATAGAACAAGTAATGTGGTGGTATCTACTGCCTGAAATTCTACTTCTACATAAGTACCTACATAATATATTTTCAAGTATATACGGTGCCTCCGCATCTCGCGTCATACCATTCTATACTCGCTCGCCCAGATGTTCCAAAGATCTTTAAATGGATGTAATAGGTGGCACGGCTAATTCTAAATGTTTCAAAAGTGTAACTTGCTTTACTCATACTCCCCTATTCATAAACGTATTTTAGCTAAAGTGTTGCTAATCTCTTCTTTGTCTTTTTCTATCCTGCACATTTGACAATGCAACTGACAAAGACAAAGCATTCTATAGCTAAAACGTATCTAAAGTACGTTTATGAATAAGGGATGAATAACAGATGCAAAACAGATTTAAACCTAACCGGGTTTTAATCTGTTTTGCGTTTAGTGTTGAAATCTATTTTATATTATTATAAACATTTTCAGTAGTGGGTTTTGAGTTTGGTATTTTTTTAATCTTTACCATGTAAAAATCTATCCAAACAATGTTCAGTCAGCCAAGTTGACATCCAATCTGTTAAACACTACAAATAGACGGCAGATAAATTAGGTAAAACGGTGGTAATTGCATGCTCAAATTCTGACAGTGGAACTCTTCCTCCAGTATTCCTCCAGGTAATTCAAAATTCTATTCGATTCAGGCATACTAATAGACAAGTTCAATTAAAATCCGTAATTGGATGATATATATATATATATATATATATATATATATATATATATATATATATATATATATATAAGTTAAATGTAAGTACCTTTAAGATCTGTGGATTTTGTGAATGAATAAAAAAAAAAATCTTACATTTCTCTTTCTTCCATAACAATCCGTCGATATCTACGAATACATTTGTTAGTGTCACGGTAAAAGCGAAAGCTGTGATGAGAAGCGTGACACAGAACACTCTGTAGAACACGGTATCGTAACTGCGTGACATGGAGTGGCTTAGTTCTTTGTTGATTTGCCTGCAAAATAAGAGAATGTACACTATAAAGATATTTTCGGTGAAGATTAGCCGGTGTCGTAACTGCGTGACATAGAGTGGCTTAGTTCTTTAATGATTTGTCTGCAAAATAAGAGATTTTATAAATATTGTGATGAGCAACGTGACATTAAACACTGTAGAACACGGTGTCGTAACTACGTGTCATGGAGTGGCTTAGTTCTTTAATGATTTGTCTGCAAAAAAAGAGATTTTTTAATTATTGTGATGAGCAACGTGACAAACACTGTAGAACACAGTGTCGTAACTGAATTCTAAAACTCGCAAACTAAAATATTATTTCTTAATTATTCTATGGAATAATTAAATTCACACAATTAGCGTAAACGGAATCACCCTATCGGAGCAAACCTCGCCCGGCTGCAACTATAACCGGTTTTGCAATGTTTAATGTAATGATGCATTCTCGAACATATACCAACAAGTTACCTTTTATTATAAGAGTGTCTAGTACTAGCACAATTCTCGTAAGTTAGGTTTATTACTATTAGTTAAGCCCGCATTGTATTTTTATTTGAAAAATTAATAAAAAAAAAAAAAACTTCGTGACATAGAGTGGCTCAGTTGTTTGATAATTTGTTTGTAAATTGAGAGAATTTATAGATTGTAGATATTATAATTGTTGATTTAATAGATCTTTCAAATACTTATTATATTTTTGAGAAAAATATGTCTGATACAAAGGAGATGTTGCGAGCTCGGCTCTGGATCGTACACGTCCTCAAAAAATAGATAAATTAAAGAAGAATCCGAAAAAAATACAATTAATTTATTCACGAATATATTTTAGAGTTACAACCACATTTCATTCAAACGATTTTATCATTTTCAACTATGTTAAACATGGTGGCGATACAGCCGACACTTGGGATCAATCGATTTTGACAGTATTTAGAAAATATTCCTTTTTTCTCCGAGTACTATATAATCAAAATACAATTTAAAAAATTTAAATGTCAAAATGACATCGCCCGCCATATTCGCCATGTTGGTTTTGAGTTGCAATTCTAACTGCAAATAATGTTTTGTAACTGCAAACAAAGCTAAATAAGTGAAAATATGCAGTAAAAAACGTGTTTATGTTGATTTTGCCTGTTTAATGATATTGTGTACAATACATGGCCGGAGGTCCATACATTTTTGCAACATCTCCTTTGATCAAAATAAATAAACTGAGCGTTTAATCTTTGTTGTGTTAAGAATTTTATTATGTTAAAATCATCTTTAATTATTACGAAAGTTACTTAATAAGATGTTCAAACAAAAACAAATAAAATACATAATGTCCTTTCAGTTTTTATTTTTATTTCATTGATTTAAAACCAAATTAAAGAACTACTTAATTACCTAAGTTACAAATTGAATAAGAAGCATAATTAATTCAAAACCTCACCTGTGGTTTGTTGTTTTATAATTTTTTCATGAATTTTCAATATCATATCTTAATCCATTGAACGAACTGCAACACCGTCTCTTAATGTCATTGTATGAAGAATGTTAACAAAAAATGTATGATCGCTGCCATTCATACAAAATTTGTTTAACAAATAATGCCATAAAAAACTGTCTTTTTCTTTTACTTTACTTGCACGTGCATTTAGATTGTATAGAAATAAAAAGAAAAAAGACCTTTCTAGTAATTGTGATACCTAGTGTACCTACATACATTCTTTTGTCTATCTGTACTACATCATATTTTGAACTAGCTGTGCCCTCGACTTCGTCCGCATAGAGTTTAACAAAATTATTTTTCAGTATCTATGGGGACGGAGCTGTTGGCACTAATTCATAAATAAAAGTAGCCCGAGTTACTCCTTATTACATGAGCTATCTGCCAGTGAAAGTCCCATCAAAATCGGTGAAGTCATTAATCAGATAAGCTGAAACAAACAGTTTTATAGCAGTTTTAAAGATTTAAGCACAATCATATTAATATCCTCCAGACCAAATTTCGGTCACGGCGGCCAATCTCAACGGAGACTAGCCAAGAGTGATATTATAGTGCACAGGTGTATGCGCAAACACAGGTGCACTCTCTATTCCCTCACTCTCATAGGCCGATAGGACGGTAATCTGACACGACCGGAAAGAGATCGGGAGCAGGACTGACAGGCTTACCGTGCTCTCCGAGACACGACCAGACCTCGGTCTTCTACTGGGAATTTCCTCACAGAAAAAACCCAATAACAGATTTTCCCGAACTGGGGATCGAACCCAGGACCTCAGGCTTTACCATCGCGATTGCGACCACTGTGCCAACGAGGCAGTCAAAGATTTAAGCATAAATAGTGACAGACAGCGGGAAGCGACTTTGTTTTATAAGGATACTTAACGATTTTGTGCAAGAATCGAGTACTGTGCACCCTGTATTAATGTGTCCCACCATTCATCACTACCAGATCACTGGTGGTAGAGTTCCAGTGTAGGAGCTCGAGGGCGTCGGCACCACTGCATTACCTAATTTAACGTAACTTCACGCCTGTAATCCCCGAAGGGGTAGGCAGAGGTAAATGCATACATTCAAGCATACATGCAAACATCCACGATTCGCCGGCTACGTTTTGGCCCATGTAACAGGTGGCAAGACTGGCGAGCCTCTTGACATCTCCGGGCACATTACCAAATTTCGAGGTACTGGGAAATTTCCAGAAAATGGAAAAATCCCAATAAAACTAGAGATAAAGGACTTTACACCATTATCACTGATAACCTACGACCCGGGAATTGAACCCAGGACCTCAGCGTAGTAGTAGTGGCCTGCTACCACTAGGCTACCGAGGCAGTAAATTACCTACCTAATTTATCTGTCGCTAAATGGTAGTTTTCAGCACTATCGTGTTCCGGTTAGATGGTAATGGCCCCGTAATAACTATCACAGAGACATGGCAACTTAGGTCTCAGGGGTGGCAACACATCTGCATTTTGATCTCTGTTTTTTGTGTAGATGTCTATAAGCTACAGTCATCACTTAACATCAATGTGAGCAGCATGCTTGTTTGCACCTTCGTTACAAAAAAACAAGCCTTTTATAGTCCGATCATACTGACTTCTTTCGTAATTGATTCTCAATTAGATAGCGCCTTTAGAATAAAAATACTATAAACACTTCTCATTCCGAGGATTTGCTATCACTTTAGTTGTCAAGTACAATACCAGAGAATATGTAGTAATACTACGTACAGAATGGACACATCGACGTCCCGCCCGATTACCCCGCATCACCCAACCTCCTTCCCTCTTATGGGCGACGGTTGGTATTTTCTACGTGCTACGCACACAGGTGCGCGTGTAAATACACGTCACTGATTGATGTCTGTGTAATAGAGACCAAATTAAGCGTTTGTATGGAATTTTGGCGGAGTGTCCGCGGTATGACAGGACTCAACTATTAATATTGCACATCGAGTCTACGAAAGAGACGATCAGCTCTTTTCGACTTCGCAGAGCGTTATCTCTGCGGCACACTGCCTACGTAAGCACTGACAGTCCGGTATTGATCAAAACTCGATCAAAATGGTCGACAAACGTCAAACGGCGGTACGGTGCGAAAGAGATAACGCTCTACAGACCCGAAATAACCCGAAGTCTCCTTCCTAGGCTCGATGTGCAAAATTTATTGTTGAGCACTGTAGACTAGTAGTCTTGATAGTATTGTAACAGTAAAGTTGGTTGAAATAACAACTAGCATAAAATCATAGCACGCTATTTTTAAATAGCACAAAGCATATGCTATGTAGCGCTTTACGAATACAAATTGCTCGACGCAATAACGGACGTCGATAAAGTCATAGATTTACCCCCTTATTCATAAACGTATTTTAGCTGAAGTGCTGCTTCTCTCTGTTTTGTCTTTTTCTATCCTGCACATTTGACAATGCAACTGACAATGCAAAGACAAAGCATTCTATAGCTTAAACGTATCTAATGTACGTTTATGAATAAGGGGGTTGATATTTACTTATAGTGCTAGGTGCAAGCAGTTTATGAACGTAACATGATATTTAGTATCGCGCGTGATCTTGGAGACTGTTGTCATAATGAGATAAATTAAAAAGAAAGACTTAGCTTTCTTTTTAATGTTTTAAATGAAATATAATTGGATTTAAATCCCTAGCTTAGATTCATAAGTAAGATGAAATTATTTTAAATTTAACAAACACTCAAACCAAAACTATTGATATTTAAACAATGAAAGCTTTTATTTATTATCTTTAATATTAACCACGTCTTACAGTAACGAGCTACGAAATATAGCATGCTGTTATTTATAGCGCTCATACGCTTCCTAGTAAATTGCTATAATATAGCGCTCTAATTAGTGTACTTTACCTCTTGTATTAAATAGCACGCTTTTAGATAGCGGTTCTTACACACACACAAATAAAACAGTATATACAGATTCTGATTACAATTTATTATAAAAACATATGAAAAGTCTTATAGCACCTAATTTATAACAGTTGTTCACTTTTCCAATTTCTTACACCATTCTTGTCTTCAATATGTTGTCATTGATGCTAAAACAAAAGAAAATAAAGTTAATTAAGACAATGATTCACATTGTTTTCTAAACATTAATTAAGTCTATTTTAAAAGACACCGAACTTTTTTATGTAATGAAAATGCGGAACTGAAAAACAAGCATGCACTTTATATTGATGTTAAGTGATGTCTGCAACTTATACACACTCACACAAACACCAGATGCATTGTCAAAGTTGTTTAGTCTCTGTGATAGTTATGACGGAGCCATACATTACCATCTAACCGGAATATGATAGTCTAAAATTTGGCGGAAGATAGATTAGGTAATGCGGTGGTGCCTATCACCGCATTACCTCAGTCATTATTACTTTTCTATAATACATGCTTGGAGGCATATTATTCAATACCTTCTGACGATAGCTCTTCTCCTGGCCTGCAGGTCCAGGGTCCTGGGATCTAAATCCACCCTTGAGTTGCTGTCTAGACCTGGCATCACGTCTGAAAATCCTTCGCTGTCTGATCCTGTAAATAAAATAACAATGTCTTTTAAGGTTCTGGAAACAAAAAGAGAAAATTATTATGGCTATATTTCACCGGGACACCATGGCGGCGCAACCAGTCGCATCACCGTGGTATCCGTAACCTACCAAACTAGAGTCCATACATATATCGGAGTCACGACACCAAAGCGACAGTACCTATCAAAATGGACGTCACGTGCGTCCGGATTGGCGGCCGAGTGAGCGAGACACCATACAGCGCTATAGTAATTAGTGATGGCGCGACTAGACCAGCGTCCGAGCTGGTCGCGCCGCCAAATTGGTTAGCAACCAAACAAACACCAGTAACTCTCTATAGAGCTGTTTATATTTTGTTGGTAGCGACAACTGGTTGCGATGGTCCTCAGAAGATCATTCATTCACCGTCTCTCTGTCTGTTTGTCTGTCAAAACCAATATGCTGCAGGTCTACGATTGATTGAAATTAAATTTGGTACACACAAAAACATCAGAACGTTCGATACGTTTACGTACGATTCCCTATCGTCCTTTAGTGGTGGAGAATTCTTCCGCTCGTGCAGTCAGTTAACCGAACAATGATTATGGTGGTCCATTCTAATGAGGAAATATTTGTCCAGCAGCGGACGTCTTTCGGTTGAAGTGTGTGACACATAAATATGTAAATCAGTGACTCATACAGACGTGTAAGGGAATTCAAAAAAGATTTTGGAATCTGTGATGTGTGTATTGTATAATTATCCACCAGAATTAAAGAAAATATTGCTGGTGTCAAAAATCATAGCACAGTGTGATCTGCAGTCTTTATTCACAGAGCGGACAAACCAAATTGATTTGAAACAACTCGAATACCCGCTACAGAACAAAGACCAATCCCAAGAATGGTTCCCGAGGCTATTAGATTAAAAAAACAATAGTAGTTATAAAATAAAATCCCAACCGCAACAGTCTACAAAACCACAAGATACAATTAGAAACTTTTGTATTTTTAAAGAAAAATGGAAAGAAAAATTTGACTTCAAGCGAGACTCGAACTCGCGGCCTACTGGGAATCTAGTCCAGCCGCTCTTCCAATTGAGCTACTGAAGTCCTGCCCGATTTGTCAAATCTTTCCTTCACATCTATTGCATTGCTTTATGGTAGCAGCAGCGCCATCGAGTTCGAGTTTCGCCTGAAGTCAAATTTTTCTTTCCATTTTTTTTTTTAAATAAAATATATTTCACAAGCATGTGTTAATGCGAAATAATATAAAACAAGAAACTTTTGTGTTAATCCTGAACGCTACGCAAAACATTTGCGAAATAAATTAAGGGGAAGGAAGCTGCACATAATCATTTTTCAAACGGCTGTCAGACAAATGTCACCTCAGTCTGCCCGAGACCACGGAAGCTGAAAAGCGACCGAAACGTGGTGTTGATTTTAAATAATCTTTTTATTTTAATATGCGCGAGATAAATCCGATAAATAGTTTTATTTTTAACTAACCTATAATATCACTTGCATGTAAACTGCCATCAAAATATACATTGCCTTCGGTATCGGGCTTTATCTCTGAAAAGGACAATTTTTTATTACTGACGGTTTAAAAACTGAACCCAATTGAAGGTATTGTATTTATAGTTAGTTCTACTGGTGGTAGAGTTCCAACGTAGGAGATCGTAGGCACCACCGCATTACCTAATCTATCTGCCTTCAAATCGCCGTCAAATGGTAGTGTTCAGCACTATCGTGTTCCAGTTAGATGGTTAGTATGGCCCCGTTATAACTCACAGAGACATAACAAGGTCTCAGCCACCCGCAACGCATCTGCATTTTGACTTCTGGTCTTTGTGTAAGTGTCTATAGGCTGCAGTCATCGCTTAATATGTTGAACTGCATGCTTGTTTGCCACCTTCATTACATTAAAATAAAAAAATTCTTGCGTAATGTTCATTGGTGCTTCGCAAGGACCTATAGAATTATTTTTCAAAATAAACTCACCATATTGCCGCAAATTTGATTCAAGTTCTTCATTATCTGCAATGGAAACACAATTCGTCATCTTTTTAACCGAGTTCAAAAAACGAGAAGTTTCTCAATTCGGCCGGTATATATATATTTTTTTAATGTATGTACGCGAATTTCGCCGACATTTCTGGACCGATTAACGTAATTCTTTTTTTGTTTGATGCGGAATAGTTTCGAATTGTTCCCATAAAAATTTGATTCAGATAGGCCAATCAGTTTTTATTTAATGAGTATTTTTTTACTTACTTTCACCTCAGACTAAAGGAATAAGAAAAGACGGCGAGTTGTCATACGGTGCGTTGAATCCACTGACGTCCTAGATAGTCCTAATGCGCATGACAACAAGATGACAACAAGTGACAATGACACATTTACTCATCGACGACACAACACAGCATATTTACTCCTTTGTGGATAAAATCTTTTCATTGATTTCGTATAGTCGTGTAATAATTTTGTATCGACACACCTACTGAATTTAAATTAGGTATCTAATTGTCACGAAGCTAAAAGATTCAGATTTTACAAATTTAACAGATGTGAACCTTAATCTAATTGACAATGCAGCAATAAACTAAAGAGTATTAAATAAATATAACTACGTTAAGAAAAACCGACTTCAAAACTGAAAAGTAAAAAATAATTATTTAATTGTAATTATATACTACCTATTATTTATATGTGCTATTTACTAATTTACTGATAGGTTTGAAGTCGGTGCCAAGCCAAAATCACTAAAGTAGACATTTCATTGTATTAAAACGTAACTTCACGCCAGTAATCCTCGAAGGGGTAGGTAAATGCATGAATTCAAGCATACATGCAAACACCCACGATTTGCCGGTTACGTTTTGTTCAGTGTATTAATTTGCTCGTATTCATATTTAAGTGATTAAAATATAATTATTTGTTTAAGGCTTGGCACCGACTTCAAACCTAATAGTAAATTAGTAAATAGCACATATAAATAATAGGTAGTATATAATTACAATTAAATCATTATTTTTAACATTTCAGTTTTGAAGTCGGTTTTTCTTAACGTAGTTATATTTATTTTCATTATAAATGATCGTCCGCTAATCAAAATTCCACCTTGAGAAATTAACTCCCTTATTCAAAAACGTATTTTAGCTAAAGTGTTGCTGATGTCTCCTTTGTCCTTTTCTATCCTGCACATTTGACAATGCAACTGACAAAGATAAAGCATTCTTTAGCTAAAATGTATCTAATGTACGTTCATGAATAAGGGGGTTAATCTTTAACGCAATTTTCCTTTTTGGTATTTTTTTACAAATCTCTGCTACTATTTTTTATATATTGAAAAAATATAACGAAGGCACCTAATTTTTATGCTAGCACCCCGTTTTGTTGCGTAGCAATTGCAGGGGACAACGCATCTGCATCTTGACCTCTGGTTTTGTGTAGATGTCTATAGGCTGTAATCATCACTTAACATCCTTGTCAATTGCACGCTTGTTTGCCACCTTCGTTACATAAATAATCCGATGTTTAATGTTTTTTTTCTTTGGAACATAAAGTTTAAAATTGATCGGAGGGCTTCTACAGTTGATAGGAAAAACCATTTTTATTCCAGAGAGGTAAAAATGTTTTAAATGGGTACCAGGAAATGTTCTTTCAGTTCTCTAGATAGCCTTTTAACCTCATGTGTGAATCTGTAGGTTTTTTTTAAAAGACCCTACTGAGTTTTGTTTTGGCAAATTTTTTCTCAGTAATGTGGGCTTTGGAACTCTGCCAGTGAATGACAAAGAATGTCCCATATTCTTTTATTTAGTCTTATCTTGCCGTTTGTAAAAGAGAGTATGGAACATTCTGTTGAGACCTCTTTTTATTATTAAGTATTTTTGGACCACTATTTAATTTATTTTTTATTACTTTGACATATTAATCAACGTATCAGTTGTTATTCCCTTTTAATTTTATATTTTGTAATTTGTAATTTGTCATAGCACAAGCAAATTCTATTATTGACAAGTGATTAAATATTTTTTTTTAATTTTGAGTTTAGTACACTACAACATAGAAAGAAATAAATCCTACACCAACTTCTATTAATATCTGCTGGAACTTTTGTTGAACGGTAAAGCCAAAATATCCTTTCGTCATACTAAGCTGTGATTGGCTGAAGAAGTAACGCAGCTTTTTTTAAGCCGTTACAGAGTTGACTTTTAAAGATTTCTACAAAGAAAGTAGCCTTGTACTATTTTATTTATTCTCTACAAATCAATTTAGTGCATGGAATTCAGATGATTCTTTAGATAAATTTTCTCTCTGCAACCATTTACATTCGCATTGTATACCTGTTTAGTCTTCACTCTCTACCTACCCCGTAAGGAACTTGGCGTGAAGATACATACATAAGAAAAACAACACACCTGGAAAAAACATAGAACTGATAGTGTTTGTCATCTTATCCATTGAATTTGTTTCTGTCACTGTTGATAATTTTCCTGAAAATAAAATATTATAAGAATAAAATTATTACTCTCGTCAGCACGGGATCCAATTTGAACCCCGGACCTTTGTCAGGCTTGCGCGGGGACATGGGGGATCCGACACGTAGAGGCCCTTTCGAGAATTTTGATCTATTTGTAATGGGTTATATTCGGCGGGACCTCTCTCTGGCTGCATCAATAGTTAATACAGACACAGACAGACCCCGCAGAATATAATGGGACTATTGTAATGATAAATGATTCGCCAAACTTTGGGCTATATGGGTGAACTGGGGGGACTAGCTGGCTGGGCCTATGGAGTGAGATCCGGCACTTGCCTATATTCAACATCTCACATTATCGAATCCTACTTTAAGTCAACCCGATGGTCGACGGGGGGCAACACTGTTGAGAGAGGCTGGGGGTGTTGAGAGGTGTTGCCCCGGTTTCACCATCACGAGCGAGTAATCTCGAAATTATTACTTATTATTCATTTATTATAATAAGACAGCAAGAATCGAGTAACTGTACATTAAATATTTTTCCATAAAACTGATAGGGAGCGAATTAAGAAATATAACACAAATCAAAAAAACAATTATTGGATTTTTTGTCTGTTTGTCTGTCTGGTACGTTCTAACTTCGAAATTACTCAACGGATTTGAACGCGGTTTTCACAGGTGGATTACATATAATTAGGAGCGTTGTCAAAACTTCGTCATGTTTGAAGAAAGAAGAAAGAAAGCGCTTAGTGTTTGGCGCATGTCTTTCATCAAAATCGGTTAAGGGAAACACAGAAAACGTTGAAACGGCACAATCACACAAACATGCGCATCAACGGGGCTCCTAAGCGGTTCTCGCGATGCTGCAGCTCCGAGTCACTCCCTATTCGAGCGTCGCTGCGCATGTTTGTGTGAGTGTGCCGTTTTGAACGTTTTGTACGTAGTTTCCATACTGTTAATATTTGTACTGTGTTTAGTTAAGGCGTCAGGCTGACCGGGTCGCTCCGGTCGCCCTAATTGCAGCCCTAACTCCCAAAATGGTATTACAATACCCTGACCCTTGCTATCGCTGAATACCGTGCCGTGTAATAAGGTCATAAAGAAAATTTATGTATCAGTATCTACGCGGACGAAGTCGTGGGCACTGCTAGTATCTACATAAAAGCCAAATATTTAAATTTAGATGCGTTGCTACTTCTAAGAACTGTTATGACAAGTATTTGTTTCAGAATTTGCAAGGTCGTAACCTGACCAAAACGTGATGGTGCTGAACACTTATTTATTCATTTTTTCGAAGAATCAACAGCTGGTGAGATATTAAAACACAATTAGTAGAAAAGCAGGATGCCAGTTTAAATTCTCACGTATAGACTTACAAAAAATTAATGATAGCCTTCCTTATTAACAGCAATACACTTTACGATAGATATAACTAAAGCAAATGTAGATTTTCACAAATATAACATTTGTTGGAAGATATTTTGCATTTAACTTTTTAAATGTTATGATGGTGGCAAACATGTGTGCAGTTCACACGGATAGCAAGTAAATACTGGAACCTATAGATATCTGTACAGAAACTAAAGATCAAAATACAGATGAATTGTCCATCCCTGAGCCGCAGCGGACCGGTGAGGAGTAGCCATAGTCTTTATTACCGATGCAAAACAGTCTGTCTTTTTGCGGGGGTAACTACGTGTGATACACACGCACACTACAAAAATCGTCTATTACTACGAAACTCACGCCTTTAACAAAATACATGAACAATTTCACGCACACATTTAAACATCTGGGCGACAGGCGCAGGAACACTTATACTTGAACTTTGACAGAGGGGAAAGCCTGCACATGGCTACTCCCCACCGGTCCGCCGCGGCCGGTGGCCCGTGTTGCTATATGGACAGACATTACGGGGTCACTCATCATCTAACCGGGACACGATAGTGCTGAAAACTACCATTTGGCGGCAAATAAGTTAGGTGATGTACCCTCGAACTTCCACAAGTCTATCAGTATTATTGTAACAATTTGAAGAACAAGTAACTCTCACCTATTGAAGATGTTTCTATAACAAGCTTATTTCTTGCGGTGTTTGATTGAATGTCAAGCTTTTGAGTTGATGTAAGAGGTTGCACTGGCAAATTCGAATCTGAAAAATAATATGTACTTAGATTATGTAGATACGCTATAAGTATTTTTATCATACATCACCAAGTGAATGGGTAAACCGTCGAAACAAATTGTAATTATTAATTATTTATTGTAAATATTGTTATTTTTATATTACTATTCATTATATTTAATAAATTGCAGTGCAGAAAAATAAAAAAGCTACTTTGAGCTATAAATTTTTTGTGTTTTTTTATATTTTCGCGTGGTATGACGTGGCGCGGTACAGTTTTACATGTTTTTATCTTAAGGCTATTCATATAGATTTCGGAGTTCACCAGGTTTCTTACGGAGATAGTAGATAGTCCTAGGGGAGTAGAATTACCTATTCTGTCATCTTCAATATTTTCCTAAAGAAGATCTACAGGCAGAATACTCTAGACCTACTACCCCACTAGACCCGACTACTTGAAAACCACAAACTTGAAATACTCTGGTTCGTTTATCGGTTTATCTATCTACTCCTCCAATCCGTCAATGCTTAAAGAGTAAAAAAAAACAGTAGTTTACCCATGTAACGAAGTCGCCTCAAAGCCTTCTCCACACACCAATTCAATATCTGTTCCGTTGTGTTTTGACCTATTGCAGTACAGAAATTAGCAGCCATTGACAAAAACGCATCATTTTTCAAAATAGACTTCTCGGTCGGCGATATTATTGCTGTTTCAGCAGTAATTTTTCTTGTTTTCTTATGATGTTTTGATTTCATATTCCAATGACTAACCCACCGTTTTTGTCTATTGGAACCTTTAACTGGTAACAGTATTGTGTTATTTTCTAATCCATTTCTTTTACTTTTGGTACCTCTGACATATTTGTTTTCAGAATCTACAAGCACTTTGGTTTTCATTAGGTCATCTATGAACGTATTATTAAAGTAAAATTTATATATTAAATCATCTACAGCCTGTTTGTCTTTCTCACTTAGCAATAATTTGTCATGATCAATTTTTTCGATTGGAGTTGTGTGAATAGAAAGCAAATCTATTTTTACATTTTCTGTAGTCGATACTTTCTCTGTAACAGGTTCCTTGGTTTTTATTTGAGGTTTGGCAATGGCAGTATTGAGCTTATTATGCAGCTTTCCTTCAGTTAGCAATTGATTTTCCTTTTTCAAAATACGTGCAATGTTATTTTGCCTGTGTGAAATCTCACTTTGTGTGCGAGCAATCAGGTTTTGTTTCGTATTTATCTTTTCGTTTTGATCCAACATTAATCTTTGGATGTTGTAAAAACTTTTTTGCTGCAGCAGAAACTTCTTTTGTTGATTCTCAAATTTCAATAAGTTTCTCGAAATTTCTTTTTCCTTTGTGGTATAAATATTTTCTTTTTTATTAAGTTTTTCTTCGATCAGTTTCAGTTTATCGTTAAGTTTGGTAATTTGAAGAAACTTTTGATCAAATTCTTTTAACTTTTTATTGAAACTTTTAGCTGTAGAAGTGAATTCATTGTTTAAATTGTGAAGTTTATCGTGCATATCTTTGATGACATGATGATGACGCATAATCTTTTTGAAAGTTTTAGCGAGCATTGACAAGACTTTCACTAAAGCATTCTCAGTTAATGGCTTATTTTTATGTGTTTTCTTATAAGTGACTACTGGCTGAACAGTATAATCATTTTTATTTGCAAAATTTTCATTTTCTGTACCATTTATTATTTCTATATAATCAATCTTTTTAACCAACTCAGTTTCAAACTGACTTTGCATGCTACGTTTTGGAAGAATATTGTCATTTTTGGCGTAGTTTTCTGATGTATTTAGTTGAACTTCAGCCTTTGTTATATTAAAATGTAATGATGAGTTTTGATTATTTTCTTTCACAAGATCAGTTTTATTTTCTTCAAATTTATAATGTTTTTTATTGTTATTTGCAAGCAGAATTGCTACTTCATACGGGTAGTCATTGAATAATGATGAAGGTCTTAATTTGGATATAAATTTAGATTTATTGATATATTCGTCACTTTTTTCACATTTGTCATCTTTACATGTGTTGACGCTTCTTTTTGGATTTTCTTGCTTATCTTGCTTACCTGCTAAAGGAATGAAAATAAAATAAAATAACTACTAAAACAATAGTTCAATACTCAATTAGAAACCTTATTATTAACTTAGTTTGTAAGCCATGACCAGCGTAACATAGTAGATATACGTTTAAACAAAATGCTGTATTAAAAAAATGTACTCAAAGGAAAAAGGCTTTATAAACCGGATTGATGCCAGTGAGGATGACTGCCATTCTATATACATTATATAGAATAGCATTATGAAATAAAATGAATTAAGCTTGAAAATAAAATGTTATTATAATAAAGTGTATAAATAGAGTAGATAGAGGTAATCTATTCAGCATTCATGCAAAAACCCACGATTCACTGGTTACTTTTTGACCCATGTAACAGATGGCGAGCCTATTGACATCTCCGGATAGATTAAGCTCGGCACCGAGGCAAGTGAAAACTTCAATAAAATGGAAAGGCCCAATAGCAACAAATATATATTTTTTTGAATTAAAAACACTTACTTTTAGAAGACCGCTTGTTTCTTCCAGCATAACTCGAAAAAAATGATGAATCTTGAACCAAATTATCCCCAAAAGCATCAAAATTATTCGTCAATACACCACCTTCTAATGAATTGGCTTTAAATATGAAATGCCCGAAATTATTCCTATCTTCATTATTTCTCAACCATACTCCTTTGTTTAATTTATTATTTCTTTCTAACTTTGGCTTATAATAATTCGATTCGGCTTCCAAATAAGATGAGCAAACTAATGTCAATGTCGACAATATTATTAATATGTACATTACTATTTTCTTACTGTGCTACGAAGGTAATGGATGAATGGATGTAATGCTTCTTGTATGCTGTTAGTAATAAGATTTTTAGTTTGTTTGTAAATGTTGAATTGAGTGTTGTTGGTTTGAATTATCGATACAACTTTATTAGAATTCCACTCCAATCATAATGTTAGATTTGTGACAGATTAATTTTAACCATTTAAAATGGTAACTTCACGCCTGTAATCCCCGAAGGGGTAGGCAGAGGTAAATGCATGCATTCAATCATACATGCAAACATCCACGACTCGCCGGTTACGTTTTTGGCCCATGTAACAGGTGGCGAACCTGTTGCCATCTCCGGGCACATTACCACACTCCGGGGTACTGGGAAACTTCCAGAAAATGGAAAAATCCCAATAGAAGCAGAGATAAAGGATTTTAAACCGTTATCTCTGATAGCCCCCGACCCGGGAATCGAACCCAGGACCTCCAGCGCAATAGTAGTGGCCTGCTACCACTACGCTACTGAGGCAGTTAATACTATTATTACCATTATTATAACCATTTTAAACGTACGTTTAAAATGGTTGTGTCTATAAAGATAGAAGGTTCTTTTATGACAAATAGTTTTTTCTTTTTCTTCTATGAAAGAATTGAAAGATTTGATGTGTAAAATCGGTTCAATTTAATTTAATTTGATAATTTTAATTTGATTATCATTAATACCTATTAAGTAATTATTATTATTATTGTAAGTCATTTGATATTTACTGGTGGTAGAGCTCCAGTGACGGAGCTCGTGGGCGTAAGGACCACCGCATTACCTAATATACTTGCCGCTAAATGGTAGTGTTCAGCACTATCGTGTTCCGGTCAGGTGGTAATGTACGGCCCTGTAATTTCAGACACAGAGGCATATCACCTAATGCCTCAGGAGTGGCAGCGCATCTGCATTTTGAACTCTGGTCATTGTGTGGGTGTCTATAGGCTGCAGTCATAACTTAACATCAATGTGAACTGCATGCTTGTTTGCCACTTTTATTACATAAAAAAAAAAAAAAAATGATAAAAATTGTATCGATACTTTCACCTCACTACAAAATTGTTTACATGCAACAAAAGCATTTCTCTGGCGATTGTTGAACATTTCGATTTGTAATCAATGCACTTGGACGATTACTGGTGGTAAAGTTCCAGTGTAGGAGCTCGAGGGCGTAGACACCTCATTACCTAATTTATCTGCCGCTAAATGTTAGTGTTCAGCACTATCGTGTTCCGGTTAGATGGTAATGTATGGCCCCGTAATAACTTTTTTTTTTTTTTATGTAATGGGCTTGGCAAACAAGCATGCAGTTCACATTGATGTTAAGTGATGACTGCAGCCTATAGACACCCACATGAAGACCAAGGTCAAAATGCAGATGCGTTAAATGGTAGTGAGGCCTAAGGTGTTATGCCTCTGTGCCGGAAATTACAGGGCCGTACATTACCACCTAACCGGAACACGATAGTGCTGAACACTACCATTTAGCGGCTAGTATATTAGGTAATGCGGTGCCTACGCCCGCGAGCTCCGTCACTGAAGCTCTACCACCAGTAAAATCTAAAACTATCACAGAAAATTCAAAATTTAATTCAAAATTCAAATCATTTATTTCAAATTGGTCTACAAGGACACTTTTGCATTGTCGGACTATAAGCTACTTAAAGAGAATGACTTGTAATAATAATTCAATAGGTATTAATAAATACCAATTTATTAATAATATTTAACCGATACGTGAATCATCAAATTTTTCAATTCCTTCATAGAAGAAAATGAAAAATCTGTTCGTCATAATCATAGTCATTCACTTAGCAGAGTTCCAAGTGCAGGCACTACTGAGAAGAACTCCGCTACCCAACAAACTCAGCATGGTACTCTTTTGTCAAAACCTTAGATTTAATACAAATATTATTAAATTAAATAAAGATAATGTGAACGTCCATGGCATATAGACATAAAAACTCCAGAGACATAATAACTAAGGTCTCAGGGATGGCAACGCATCTGCATTTTGACCTCTGGTCTTTATATGGGTGTCTACAGTCATCACTTAACATCAATGTGAACTGCATGCTTGTTTGCTACCTTCATACCATAAAAAAAGATGATTGACCTCGTTTTGCTGTTTTTTTTTTCTCTGGCTGCCCGTGTCCACGAATTTTACTTTGCTGACCCAGAAGGACACGTAAAAGTTTAACCCCCTTATTCATAAACGTACATTAGATACGTTTTAGCCATAGACTGCTTTGTCTCTGTCAGTTGCATCGTCCAATGTGCAGGATAGAAAAAGACAAAGGAGAGATTAGCAACACTTTAGCTAAAATACGTTTATGAATATGGGGGTTAATCTTTAAGAGATTTTTCACGGCCAAGATCGAAAATGCCCTGTTTTTTACTGGCGCATCCGTTTTTAGTTGTATTTAATTCTCATTTCATGGCCCTGCGGTTGGTGTAGATCATAAGCGATCTACTCGCTCAAGCATTACGGGCGCGTTCGGGTGTGTGATGGGTGACCGCTAGTAGCATATTAAAATGCGCATTTCCGTGCTTCGGAGGGCACGTTAAGCCGTCGGTCCCGGTCGTTATCGATAGAAAGCAGTCGTTAAACCTTATCGGAGGCATTATGCCCATATGGTTTGAAAACATCCGACAGCGGATTGGCCACTAACCCGTATCTCCACCAATCCGCATTGGAGCAGCGTGGTGGTTACCCTCCCCCCCCACCCCGTTATGGTTAGCCCCCTTATTCATAAACGTACATTTTTAACTATAGAATGCTTTGTCTCTGTCAGTTGCATTGTCAAATGTGCAGGATAGAAAAAGACAAAGGAGAGATTAGCAACACTTTAGCTAAAATACGTTTATGAATAAGGAGGTAAGTATATAAAGTTGTGAGAACGACTAGTCAATAAATTATAATTTAAAAAAAAAACACAGTTTAATTTAATCGTTTTATTTCTTTGGAAAATTTTAAGTCAAATCTTCTTCAATATTTGGTAGCTTGTGCTTTGCTACTGTTCTTCCTGTTGACAATAAAACAATCTTGTAAGTTGCTGTAAAGAGCTGTTCCGATAAACTTCGTATTGCCTCAGAATTACTATACGCATCTGCATTATGACTACAGAATCAGAATCAGAATCAGAAACTCATTTATTCATTAAGTGACAGGCACCTCTTATGACACGTCAAAAACAAACAAAATAAATTAAAGCGAATAACAATTGATATACATGTCAAACAAGATAAAAAATATATGTAAAGTCAAGAATATCACTAAGATAAAACTGAATGTAATAAACTAATGTAAAAGTATATCAGTAGAATGTCTCTTTTCCCCTTTACAAACTGATAACAAAGAGTAAAAAGAAAAGAAAAAGAGTCATTCTTTGTCATTCACCGGCAAAGTTCCAAAGGCCAATATGATCTGAGAAAAACTACCGCCCGATATCTATTCTCAACACAATCAGCAAATTATTGGAAAAAATTGTCGATAATCACATTAGACCACAAATTTCAAGATTAATTCCTTACCAACAACATGGTTTTATGAGGGGTCGCTCTACAGTAACTTAACAGTATTCACAGACTATATATTACAATCTTTGGACGAAAAATGCCAAGAAGATGTTATTTACACAGACTTTGAAAAGGCCTTCGATCGTGTCGATCACTTAATTCTGCTTCAAAAGCTTAATGAGTTGGGTATACATGGAAATCTGCTAAGATGGTTTAGTTCATATATAAAAAATCGTATGCAGGCTGTGGTTATGGGAAGTGCTAGAAGTAGAAAAACACGCCCAATTGAATTTAAATACAATTTTAACGATATCTATTATATCGGTTGCCTAACTAGCATAGTTGGCAATAGATGGCGCTGCTGCTACCATAAAGCAATGCAATAAATGTTAAGGAAAGATTTGACAAATCGGGCAGGACTTCAGTAGCTCAATTGGAAGAGCGGCTGGACTAGATTCCCAGTAGGCCGCGAGTTCGAGTCTCGCCTGAAGTCAAATTTTTCTTTCCGCTTTTCTTTAAAATAAAATATATTTCACAAGCATGTGTTAATGCCAAATAATATAAAACTACAATTTTAACGGTACAGATATCTCAAGCGTAACCTCTATAGAGACCTAGGAGTGCATTTGGACAGCAAATTAACCATGAACGATCACATTGATACGTTATAAATAAAGCCTTTAAACAACTTGGTTTTATCAAGCGTGTTACCCAAAACTTTAATAGTCTGGACTGTATTATATTACTGTATAATACCTATGTGCGAAGTATTCTAGAATACTCTAGTAATATTTGGTTTCTCTTCTATGCCATTCATATTCAGAAATTAGAATCTATTCAAATTTTTTTTTTAAATATATATCTTTTAAGGACTATAAACACTTTGATAGCTATGAGAAAGCAAGCGTATTCTACAAAGTAGATTCTCTCGAAAATAGATGTAAACAGAGCGACATGATCCTATTACAGGCGATTCTTACAGGTGCACTTGACTGTCCTAGTCTATTAGCATCCATCTCACTACAAACGCCGATTTATCGAACGCGTCACACTCTTCTATTATCCGTGCCGATAAAAAGCACTAATTATGGAAACAAAATCTACTTTAACAAGATTAGTTAGACGTTACAATAAGTCATATTCAGAGTTAGATATATTCCATCTGTCTAAGGCTTCTTTCAAAAAGTAAATAATGAAATTACACCGTAATCATCTAGAACAAGTATAAGCACGCACGCGCACGCACACACACACACACACACACACACACACACACACACAGAGCTGCTAATTAATCTAAAATTAATCTTAATCCTTAAACACTAAATCCTTGATTGGCCATATTGGTATATTTTTAGTTCTGTACTTATATTAGTTATGTATCGCTGTTGGATTGCCAATAAATAAATAAATAAATAAATGACCTTGGTCTTTGTGTAAGTGTCTACGTGTACCAACCCGAAACTAGTTTGTTCAGAATCGATAACCGAATCGATTTCAGACATTATTAATATAAGTAACATTTGGTCCCAAAATTAATTACAATTAAAGAAATTATGGTCACCCATGAAAATGAGACTAACGTCTATCCATATTAAGATGTTAGACTTGGAGTTTTGGCGGGAACCTTGAAAGAGGCGTGTTGTGCTCTTATTTTATTTCACTTTCTTGGTGTATTTTTAAGTTATATTGAATAAAGTTGGTGGCATTTTGTTTGATATAGGTTTATTACAGTGCCCGTGTATAGTGAAATAGAATAACAGTGCGTAAATACGACCTTTCAGGTTGCCTCCAAAACCACATTGTAAATGTTCTGGTAAAGTAGCCATCGCTTTACTCGAATAACTTGATTGTAACTCACTTGACTGACATATTATACTTGATAACTTATGTACTTGATACTTACATATTATACTTGATGACTATATTATACTAACTTTTACGCTGCTTATATAAATATGAAATATCGTTTTACTTGACACTGGCAATATGCGTAATAGCGATGCCATAAAAAAAAAAGATGTTAGTCTCAACAAGTTTATTAGAATTCGTTGAGATTTTATTTTCATCTCTACCGGGCATTTTCCTTTCACTTGTGCCTCTTCTATCACCGGACTTTGGCAGAATTACCCTTAAAAGTTGGTAGTTGCCATTAACCAAAAGAAAGAAAGAAAGAAAGAGATTTTATTTTAAATGAAATAATAATTTAAGAAATGAAATAGTAAAAATGAATCTTATTACTAGCGAATGCCAATTGAAGAATACGCAGGTTACGCTACATCACATTGCGACAGTGTGCGTGTGTGAGTAAGTTTGTGTTTTATGTGCGGCCGTAGCCACACCGCGGACACTCCGCCAAAATTCCATACAAAGGCTTAATTTGGTTTTTTTTACACAGACATCAATCAGTGACGTGTATTTACACGCGCACCTGTGTGCGTAGCAAGTACAAAATACCAACTGTCGCCCATAAGAGGGGAAGGGGTTGAGTGATGCGAGCAAATCGGGCGGGACGTCGAAGTGTCCATTCTATACGTAGTTTAAAATGGACAATAAAATAAGTCTGTGAGTAATAGAGCGCGTTTGTATGGAATTTTGGCGGAGTTTCCGCGGTGTGTTGTTTCCATTATCAAGCACAATTACCAATTTTGTTCGCTTCCGGAATCCGTTATTTCGATACCCTGTGTATTTTTTTATAGACGTTAAATTACCTGGGCCAACAAGGCAAATCCCAGAACTTCTGATCTCTCCCATAATCCTCCCCATCCTGGATGGTCTGAGGCATATCCTTGCCCATGGACTCAGGCAGACACAGGCACAGGCACCCAGATAGTATGCCTATCGAGCCTAAGATTAGAAGGGGGATTTCCATTGCTATTGTTGCCTGAAAAAAAAACACTTTAAACGTTAAATACATAAACATATTATTCTACGAGTAGGTATACGTATGTTAATTAATAGTACTAGGGTTAGCGACCCGCCCCGCATCATGAGGATATGGATAGGGATACGGATATTTATACGGATACGGATACGGATACGGATACGGATACAGACACTGATACGAGTACGGATAACAACAACAACAACAGCAATACACTTTATTGCACACCAGTAAAGAATACAAACAAATACACAATAGAGTTACAAAGTATACAAGAGGCGGCCTTATCGCTAGATGAGCGATCTCTACCAGACAACCTTTGGGTAGAGGAAAAGATGTAAAAGAGTAGGTTAGGGGTGTACAGATCAAAATATAGAACAGTAAATAAATAATAGTAATAATTAAGATTTACACATAAACAGACACATAATAATATCAATACCATATAATCATAAAATATCTACTATAATAAAATAAATACAGGTTCTTATAATATATAGAATAACATAATAATATATATTATTGTATATATACCATAATATATATACAATAATACATAAAATAATAATAATTCCAAATAAATAAAGCATTATATATGAGTGCATATCTACAAGACTTGCCAACAACAGCTTCTAATTTTTTGTATAGTAAAAACTTTTTAGGCGATTTTTAAACGTCTCAAGAGTTTTGGCTTGTCGAATATTTATAAGGGTAAGGAATTCCATAGACGTGTGGCTTCTACAGTAAAGGAGTTTGACACAACTATGTAAAGGAATTTTAAGAATAAGATTTACGGAAGAGCGAAGGTAGAGAGGATGGGTTAGGCCGAGCCAATGGAAACGTTCTTTAAGATAAGGTGGGATCTGTGGATGAAATAGTAGACAGTAAAGAAATGAAAAAATATGTGCATTCCTGCGCAGGCGGATTGGTAACCACTTGAGTTGTTCGCGAAATTCTGAAACATGGTCGTATTTTCGTAGACCAAATACGAACCGGATACTATTATATATACGGATAAGTATACGGATGTATATTTAAAGATACTGATATGGGTACGGATACGGATCCTGTAATGGATACGGATACTGATATGAATACAGATACGAATACTGATAGATACCTTTATGGATACAAATACGGATGTGGATACGGATATGGATACAGCTACGGATACAGATAGACTTATCCTGATATTTCGCATTATATAACTAGCTTTATACTTCATACATTTATCGCATTATTTTTCCTGTTTTCGTAATGATAGATTTATTTTATTGACCCCTTAAAATTGCTGTAATAAGGGAAGTACGTTCCACAACTTACACGTTCTGGGCAGGAACGAACGTGAAAACCGCACCGTTGAGCACTGCCAGGTGTCCAGTCGGTGAGAGTGGAACTTCTCTCTTTGGCGGGTAGTACGGTGTAGGAAAAGAAACGGTGGCACCATGTCGAACAGTTCAGCAGAGCACTCACCATTGTAGAGACGGTACAACACGCATAGACTCCCAATATCTCTGCGCAGGCTCAGATGTTCGATTCTTTTAGTAAGTCCTGGATCGTTAACAATACGAACAGGGCGTCTTTGTAGGGAGTCAAGTGGACCAAGCTGGTATTTGGGGGCTTTAATAGGTACGTACCATATAAACAATGTAAGGCACCAGTATAGTAGAGACGTATCCCACAATATGTATGAGCGCCAAGCCCTGAGCTCTGACAACTGTTGGCAACAATTCAGCTGCATATTGCATACCGATGTTATAGGATATGTTGACAGCGAAACGTCCTACTATAGCTAATGATGCTGATGGGAGACCTGAAAAAGAAATACAGATTTATTAAATGCCTTGAGGTACAGAATGTCGTGAACATTCCCGCATCTCCATGTTGCTGGCACTCGTCTGGCAAGATCGAGCAGTGTCAGGTGGCACGTAACACGGAAGCTAATATAAAACGTGCACTAATCTTGCACGAACTGCGCCAACTCCTAACTCCGCGAGTTAAGCCTCGGTACGCGAGCACGGAATAACTTTTAATTATTTACGAGGTGCAGGCGAAAGATCTGAGATGGAACGTGTGGAAAAATTCCTCCGACTCGACACACTCGTACCGTTCGCCTCACCGTCACCACGCACGGTATGTGTGTGTGAAATGCTGAACGAATTCTACAACTTGTTAGGGTTGTCAAATAAAATAACAAATAATTCAAAGTTTAAAAAAAACTTTGTATAAAAAAAAATGTGATTTCATTGTTTTTTTTTTTTAATTATATTATAGCATCGCTATTGCCAGTGTCAAGTAAGAGGATATTTGTATTAGTCTTAAGCAGCGTAAAAGTCAGAGTCAGTCGGTCAATCATCAGTCAGTCAGTTAGAGTCACAGTCACTTATTCGAGTAAAGCGATGGCTACTTTACCAGAACATTTATAATGAAGTTTTAGAGGCAACCCGAAAAGCCATGTTTTCGCACTGTTATTCTATTTCACTATACACGGGAACTATAATAAACCTATATCAAACAAAATGCCATCAACTCATAAGTACACCA
Organism: Macrosoma leucophasiata; assembly: GCA_036365455.1. Lineage (NCBI taxonomy): Eukaryota > Metazoa > Arthropoda > Insecta > Lepidoptera > Hedylidae > Macrosoma > Macrosoma leucophasiata. The sequence continues at coordinate 3,382,730 of JAWQUS010000022.1, read as the reverse complement.
AGAAAATCATGACCAATTGTTATTGTTTCAAGTGCTTTGAAACTTCGTTTATATGATCACATTACAATATTGTTGGACCTTTCCGGCTACACCATATGTAGACCATGGTAGACCAGCTTCGCCCAGACGAAAAGGTGGTTCCAGTGTCGGAGCTCGAGCACATAAGCACCACAAGCTAATGAAGGATGGACAACAGCGTCCCGCGATATAATATCCGCCACTGCGATCACTAATCCGCCTGCCAAGCGTGGCTATTATGGCATATTATCTCCTAAAAACGCACAAATTGCTGTTGTCTTTTGGAAAGGCTTTGTCCAGCAATGGATGTCTTACGGCTGGAATGATTCAATTCAATTTATTTCAGATACAAGGTCCATTGAGTTAGTACGTTCTTAATCTATGTTAGTTCAAAGAACAGAATAAAAATCAATTGTAATAGAAAATTAAATAAAATGTCACTAAATTCATAAAATGTCCACCAATTCCAATATTCAATAAAAAAAAGTTGTAAGTTCATGTCAAATGTATAAATTAGTTTGGTTCAAAAGTATGTATTATAATATTGAAATTTATTGGACATCATATGCATATCATTCCAGTGTCTAACAATTGGGCAGTCTATTTTTTCCAGCAGAGTATTTAGTTGGCTGTTAGAGCTTTCTAGGATACGACGCATCAGTGAAGCTACTCTCTTGCGCATGCCCAATGATGATGATGGTAAAGGACACTTACCCAGAGGCACTGTGCAAGCTAAGAAGCTGAATAAGCCGCTCATCACTAGAGTACCAAATGCCAACCAACGGCGACCCAATCTGAAATATGGACATAATAATAATAATGGCAACCCGTTATACGTCCCACTGCTGGGCACGAGTCTCTTCCCTTTTTGGGGGGAGGCCTGGAGCTTACTCCACCACGCTGCTCTAATCCAGATTGGTGGAGGTAGGTGGGTTAGTGGCCAACCCGCTGTCGGATGCTTTCAAACCACCCATAAGGCCTCCGACAAGGTTTATCGACTGCTATCTATCGATAGCAACCGGGACCGACGGCTTAACGTGCCCTCCGAACCACGGAAACGCGCATTTAATTTGCCACTAGCAGTCACCCATCACACTACCCGACCGCGCCCGTAGTGCTTAACCGAGCAGATCGCTTATGATCTACACCAGCCGCTGGGCCGAATATGGACATAATAATTAAAAAAAAAAAAACAACTATATGACTTTGCACCATTATGAATCGAGGCTATGTAAGAGACAATTGGCTAGTTTCGACTCGTAAAGCGTTATCTCTGCTGAACACTGCCTACGTAAACACTGATAGTCCGGTATTGGTCAAAACTTGTTCAATATCGACAAACATCACGTAGGCAGAGAATATGTAATACGTGACGTCGGTAAGGTGCGAAAGACATAACGCTCTACAGACTTCTTCAAGAGTCAATGTCGATGTGAAAAAGATTTTTGCCATTTTTAGGTAATTGCCCCAATGTCACCCTAGGAGTTTGGTAACGGACCGGAGAAGCTTATAGGACTGTTTAGGCTGAGAGCTCTTTGTGCTCGCCGGTTGCCCAGTGAAGAAGAACAGCACAAAACTATGAGATGTCTTCCGCAGTAAAGACTTATAAAACTGATTATCCTGTACTTCTGTTGTTCTTTTTAATGTGTTCTACTGCAATAATTTATTTGTAAATGTTCATCTATTCACTCACTCAAATACAAAGAGAACCAAAAGTCACAATTATGAAAAACATGATATCCCTTAGAATATTCTGTTGACCATGGCTGCGACATCAACTGAAGATCTTAAAATCAGACTAAAAATAAAACTTACATATCCAACGTCAGAGTCAACAGCACATCAGCAGGAAACTCAGTAGCAGTGGCAACAGTGAAGGTCAAGAAGATGTCCAGTCCCAAAGAGCCCACGTTCCTGACGTGGCCATCGAACACCATAGCTATGGACATCCATATGATGAGGAGCAGGATGCTGTTGCGTCGAAGACGAGGGGTTTTAAAAAGATCAGCTACGGAGTAGTTCTTGTTCTCTTGCTCGGCTTTCGCTATTTCTTTTGCTGTGTCCTGAAAATAGATCAAAACGTAACTCCACCCCTGTAATGCCGAAGTGGTAGGCAAAGGTAAATTCGTTCTAGCATACATAACATGATCATACGTCCCGTTTTGAATGGGACAGTCCCGTTTTCATGCAGCCCAGTGTCCCAGGCAAACTTTTGGGAAGCGAAAAATGTCGTTTGAATGAAAATTGCCGTTATCGGCAATCTCTGTAAAAATGTATGGGTACTATTAGGGTACCCAACTGAAGATGTCCTGTAAAGGTCAATCCAAAATTTTAATATTTTTGGACTAATTTATAATATTCTCAGGAGCGCGCATAGCCCGGCTGGTGGAGATCACTACGGGCGCGGTCGGGTAGTGTGATGGGTGACCGCTAGTGGCAAATTGAATGCGCGTTTCCGTGCTTCGGAGGGCACGTTAGCCGTCGGTCCCGGTTGCTATCAATAGATAGCAGTCGTTAAACCTTGTCGTAGGCCTTATGGGCGGTTTAAAAACACCGACAGCGGGTTGGCCACTAACCCGTATCTACACCAATCCGCATTGGAGCAGCGTGGTGGAGTAAGGTCCCAAAAAGGGGAGAGACTCGTGCCCTTCAGTGGGACGTATAATGGGTTGCAGTTATTATATTATTTCTTTCAGGAGTAATCGATAGCGATACTAACCTACCTCAAATACTTAAAACGATACTTAAAGAACGTCATTAAAGCTGGCCGTTCGTAAGTAAGCCTCGTCCCCCTTGGTTCCTTGAAGGTTAATCTTGAGAATGTCCCGTTTTGAGTGACGATAAAAATGGTCACGTTAAGCATACATGCAAACACCCACGACCATGTTGGCCCGCGAAGGTGGTGAACCTGTTGAGATCATCATCATCACTCCACAAAAAACGTTCACTGCTGGACGAAGCCATCCCCAAAGACGCCCACAACAGTGTTGTGCGTCATTAGAGGAGAATATGCCATAATCGCCACGCTTGGCAGGCGGATTGGCGATCGCAGTGCCGGTAGTTCTATCGCGAGACGCTGTTTTTTTATGTTATGTAAGTAGGAAACAAGCATGCAGTTCACATTGATGTTAAGTGATGACTGCAGTCTATAGACACCCACACAAAGACCGAGATCAAAATGCAGATGCATTACCATTCCTGAGGCCTAAGTTGTTATGCCTCTGTGCCGGAAATTACAGGGCCGTACATTACCACCTGACCAGAATACGATAGTGCTGAACACTACCATTTAGCGGCAAGTATATTAGGTAATGCAGTGGTGCCTACGCAAGCGAGCTCCGTCACTGGAGCTCTACCACCAGTAAAAAGCAAGCTGCTGCTGATCAATCGTTGTTATTTATGCTACCGCCCTATGGAATGGTTTGACCGCCATTGTTCGTTTGACTGACTGCACCAGTATAAGAATTCTCTTCCAGTAGAAGAAAATTCTTCCGCTAGCGGGCGGTGGGGTCGTCACGTCCCGACGCTGTCTAATAAATAATAAATAATAATGGCAACCCATTATACGTCCCACTGCTGGGCACGAGTCTCTCCCCTTTTTTTTTGGGGGGGAGGCCTGGAGCTTACTCCACCACGCTGCTCCAAAGCGGATTGGTGGAGGTGGGTGGGTTAGTGGCCAACCCACTGTCGGATGTTTTCAAACCGCCCATAAGGCCTCCGACAAGGTTAAACGACTGCTATCCATCGATAGCAACCGGGACCGACGGCTTAACGTGCCCTTCGAAGCACGGAAACGCGCATTTAATTTGCCACTAGCGGTCACCCATCACACTACCCGACCGCGCCCGTAGTGCTTAACCGAGCAGATCGCTTACGATCTACACCAGCCGCTGGGCCATGCGCGCCTCCCCGACGCTGTCTACTTTTGTATAACTAAACTTAGTTATGCGAGTATATAAAGTTCTATTTTGTTACCTGAAACTCATTCATTATAGCATCCGGGATTTTCCTGCCATTGACTTTTTCTACCCGGTGAAGAATTTTAACTGCCTCGTCAATACGACCCTGGGATATCAGCCATCTGAAAAAGGCAAATCAATCTTTGATCACTCGATATTGGTAGCACAACTAACACCCATATTCTAGGTTGTAATATTGACTTAACTCAAGCTTACTCAGGGGAATTGGTGTTCTTACGAGCAGTTGTAACTTGTAACTAACATCAACGTCAACTCGACATTCTGCCTCCGTTTGAGGTAAGAAAGCAACTGTGAAACTCCAATGTACCTCACGGCCTACCTTGAAGTTTCGAGGGGAATTTACATTTCTTGCGCTCAATAGTTCAGTTTGCGCTTCAGTTTGCATAGAGCAACGCGGTCCACCGGTCGCGGCGGACTGGAGGGGAGTAGCCATAGCGTGTATTACCGATGCAAAATAGTCTATCATTTTTTGCGGGGGGAAAATGCGTGCGCCACACACGCACACTACAAAAATCATCTATTACTACGAAACTCACACCTTGACTTTAACAAAATACAGAAACAATTTCACGGACACATTTAAACATCTAGGCGACAGGCGTAAGATCATTTGTTCTTGTACTCTGACGAAGGGGAAAGCCTGCATATGGCTACTCCCCTTCGTGTTGCTCTATGGTTTTGCGTGTCGAAACTGTCTGGAAATATAATTAAATACCATATTTTTCTATAAAAATGGATTTTCAAGACTTTGTGAATTATCATCTGTCTATATTATTTTGATAATCCATACAATTACCCAGAACGGCGTTACTTACGGGATGCAGACAACCCTAACTAACTACTACAACTAAGAATATGGATTTGGAAGCGTCCTCATAAGGTAACTTAGGCTGAGTGTGAGTTTCTATTCTATTCTATTCGTCCTAGAATATGGGTGTTAGCCCCTAATCATATATGACCGAATAGTGATTGACCGAAAAAAAATTAAGTCGAATAATTATTGACTCTCTAATTTTTTATTCTATATATTGAAGGTGGTCAACAAGCATGCAGTTCACATGCAGTCATCACATTAGTGCAGCCTACAGACATCTACACAAAAACCTGATGTAAAAATGCAGATGCGTTGCCCATACCTGAGACCTTAGTTGTTATGTCTTTGTGATAATTATTACGGGGCCATACATTACCATCTAAACGGAACAAGATTATGTTCAACACTTCTATTTGGGGTATCTAGATTAGGTAATGCGGTGGTGCATTCGCCCTCGAGTGGGACTTTATCGCCAGTGAACAGTCCGATACTTCGACATTGCCCTGCAAAAAAAGTTTGTTTTAATATCGGGTGTACTGCTGTTTTGAGGTAACCTGACAATAACGATAATTTTTGGTTAACACCATGGTACATACTGTAAAGCTTTCAAATGAATGGCTACCGATTTACAGCATACGCCTGTAAGGTAAAACTAAGGGGACATAAGAGTGGCAAGAGTTATTCGAAAAAAAAACATCGGATAACATACCTGCTGTAATTATACTATCCAGAAATTTAAACTCTACCACACAGTCTACTAATCCAAAGTTCTTGATCAAAATATTCACCTGGCACTCTCAGGAACAACCCAGGGGGTGAATATAGCCAACACAAGGGGCACGCTGGTGATCAGAGTGTAGACCTTCCAATCTGCGACGCCCAGAGCGATCCAGGGGAGAAGGCAAGCTGCGAACGTGAAGTACACCCCTATGGACATGTTCGCTACGAAGGTACGCCATTTTGGACCCACATACTCCACAACTGGCATGAAAAAAAAACACAAATTATAGTTAAAGCAACTTTTACAAAGGAATAATAATAATATTAACTCTCATCCACACATGTACCGTCTATTATTTTCTAGAGTCTGTTGGAGAACCTAAAATACAGATATTTTTTAAATCGAAAAGAAATAGACGAGAGAGGTCCTATTTTTTTTTACCTCTGTGATTGTTATTAGGGGGCCATACATTACCATCTGAACACTACCATTTGTCGCTAGATAGATTAGGTAAAGCAAGGATGCCTATATCCTAGAGTTCCAATATTGAAACACTCCCACTACCTAAACCTCTACCATCAGATAGGGGTTTCCTTCGCCCATATGACAGATTAGCCCATTTTTAGATCACCAGCTGATGATGCTTTTGATAGGACTATGCAGGGCATATAGCTAAAAGAACCGACGGCTGATGAAGCAGAATAGTTCTCGGGTAGTGACCGCGTACCAGAAGACGACACTTGTTGTGGGAGAACCGAAGACCTGGTGATGATCAAGGGCAATCGCTGGAGAAGGGGCCCAGGAGCGTTAGTTGTAGCAATCTTTTTGGCACTTGTCCAGCAGTAGACGTCTTTTTAAGTATGATCATTAACTGGTTGGTTAACATTTTTACTGGTGGTAGAGCTCCAGTGACGGAGCTCGCGGGCGTAGGCACCACCGCATTACCTAATATACTTGCCGCTAAATGGTAGTGTTCAACACTATCGTGTTCCGGTCAGGTGGTAATGTACGGCCCTGTAATTTCCGGCACAGAGGCATAAGACCTTAGGCCTCAGGAGTGGTAACGCATCTGCATTTTGACCTTGGTCTTTGTGTAAGTGTCTATAGGCTGCAGTCATCACTTAACATCAATGTGAACTGCATGCTTGTTTATCACTTCCATTACATAAAAAAAAAAAAAAAACTGCCTCAGTAGCTTAGTGGTAGCAAGCCTTTACTACTACGTTGGGGTCTTGGGTTCGATACCCGGGTCGGGGGCTATCAGAGATAATGACGTAAAATCCATTATGTCTGGTTCTATTGTGATTTTATATTTTCTTCAAGTTTCCCAGCACCTAGGAGTTCGATAATGGACCCGGCGATGTCAACAGATTCGCCGCCTGCACGAGCCAAATTGTAACCGGCGAATTGTGAGTGTTTGCATGTATTATGCTTCAATGCATTCATTTGCCTCTGTCATCGGGGATTACAGGCTTGAAGTTATTTATGATAACTAGATTATTTACCAACAATATACATGATGACGAAGCAATTGTCGTAAGCCACTCCAACAAGGAACCGGCAGACGCAGAAGGACCAGAAGCTGTTGGTGAAGGCTGTTCCGATACCAGCGATGCATCCTGCCATGTTCGTTCCTGAGGGTAGATAGTGTAAAGAACATCTTTGATATAATCATCATCGTTGTCTGGATATTTTGTAATTATAAGAAATGAAGAAAGGGTAGTAGTAGATGATGCAGTGTTAGAACAGGTTGATGAAATTGTATATCTTGGATGTGCTTTTAGCAAGGATGGTAGGTACACCACTGACATAGAAAGAAGAGTGCTTGCTGGGAATTGCGTGAATGGAGCGTTGGGTAAGCTGCTAGAATCTAAACATCTCAGCCAGCGGGCTCGACTAGCCGTACATAATGCTGTACTTACTCCAACGCTTTTATATGGAAGCGAGAGCTGGGTATGCAGGAAAGAGCATGAAAGTAAGTTGAACGCGGTCGAGATGAGATCTTTGCGCAAGATCTGCGGTGTATCACTCACCGATCGCGTTCGTAATGAAGATGTAAGAAAGAGACTTTGTGTGAATGATAGTATCGGTGTAAAAATGAAAAAGGGCATGCTCCGATGGTTCGGGCATATAGAAAGAATGTCGAATGAGCGAATGACTAAACAGATATACAATGCGAATGTGGATGGTTGCAGAGGCCCAGGAAGACCAAGGCTGACCTACCATGACCAAATAGGTCGAATTCTGTCTGATGGTGGTGTCAAAAGTCTTAGGAATCGGCGTGCATGCATGAAGAGAATGATGAAGGTAGACGAGGCACGATAGGTTTGTCAGAACCGGGATGTCTGACGCTCTACACTCTCTGCCTACCCCGTTAGGGACCTGGCGTGAAGATACATACATACATACAAGAATACGAAATCAAAAACGAAGATTGACTGTAAAAGACTTGAATCCATGACTGTAAAAAAAGGGAATTTTAGGATTTACTCGAGCGTGTCAGGTTAAGATATTTTTGTTATGGGAGATATTACACCCTGTTGACTATCTCCACCAAAACTTTACTGGTGGTAGAGCTCCAGTGACGGAGCTCGCGGGCGTAGGCACCACCGCATTACCTAATATACTTGCCGCTAAATGGTAGTGTTCAGCACTATCGTGTTCCGGTCAGGTGGTAATGTACGGCCCTGTAATTTCCGGCACAGAGGCATAACACCTTGGCCTCAGGAGTGGCAACGCATCTGCATTGTGACCTTGGTCTTTGTGTGGGTGTCTATAGGCTGCAGTCATCACTTAACATCAATGTGAACTGCATGCTTGTTTGCCACTTCCATAACATAAAAAAAAAAAACTAACGTTCCTATTAAGGGCTGCTATGTAACTACACTTGAAGGCCTCAAACTGGCTGATAGCGATCTGCGGGTCGACTACGAGAGCGGCACGATCCAACGTATTAGATTATAATCCAATTGCCGAATCATTTCGTTCATCCAGATATGATGCAAACCTACGCATATTTATAATCTAGATAATATATATCCACTAGGTTGCCTATCAAAAATGGCCGCAAGTATTTTTTTTAATTTTCTTAATAAAGAATTTTTTTACTTGTTTTGAATTTGAATTCAGAGTCTTACCAACCAAAGCCGGAATTCTTCCATACTTGTCAGCAACCCATCCAAATATCAGACCACCGAGAATGGCACCGCAAAAGAATATTGCCTGAGATGTAGCTGGATAGTTGTCTCTGTCACACACCCACCCTTGCTGTGGAAATATTAAAAATATAATTAAGTATAGTACTACTACAAGATTTGGTTCATTTACAACGTAAAGATGATTTGAGCTATTTATGACAGCTAAACCACTTGACAGCGCGGTTTCTATAATATAATATCATAGAGCAACACGGGCCACCGGCCGCGGTGGACTGGAGGGGAGTAACCATAGCGTTTAGTACCGATGCAAAACAGTCTGTAATTTTTTGCGGGGGGAAATGCGTGCGACACACACGCACAATATAAAAATCGTCTATTACTACGAAAGTCACACCTTGACTTTAACAAAATACACATTTAAACATCTAGGCGACAGGTATAGGCCCATTTGGGCTTGTACTTTGACAGAGGGGAAAGCCTGCATATGGCTACTCTCCTCCGGTGTTGCTCTATGTATAATATTGACTTGCAAAATAGTAGATACATAAGAATGAGATGGACCCCCCCCTGCCCCCTGAACGGACTTTGATGAAATATGTTATACAGATAGGGTATTGGCTGACTTAGATTATAGGCTACTTTTTATCCCGAAAAAATGTTCCTGTGGGATGCCATGGGAAGATTTGATGAGTTGCCACAGATTACGCGAAAAGTGACCTACACGCGGGCGGAGCCGCGGTCAACAGCTAGTACTAGAATGGACACTTCGACGGCAAGCCTGATTTGCACATTTGATCCAAGTGGCTCTCTCAAGGAGGGTTGATGGGTGAGGCCCATCAACCCTCCTTGAGAGAGCCACTTGGATAAACTTCAACACAAAAATATTTTGATGAAACCGTACCTAACTGACTGAAACTTAGCAGAGAGAGAGACCATGTTTTTTATACTTACTTGAGATGCAATAGTTTCATAAGGCACATCGGTGTAGTTAAATTCCCACTGCCCACATTTCTTGATCGGCCACATTGTGTCTGGTACTAAATTGCCACCTTGCAGAACACTCTTCCAGTCTACATCGTATACATGACATTTGTCGTATTTGTCGCCTAATTTTGGAACTGAGAGATGACGACTGCAATTTAAAATAAAAATTTTGATTAAAATAGGGCTGAGGTAAACGAGGGCTTGTTTTGGTAGTATCGATCTATACTTGATGTTCTTTTAGTAATGGCAGTGACAAACAAGCATGCAGTTCACATTGAGGTTAAGTGATGACTGCAGCCTGTATACACCCACACAAAGACCAAGGTCAAAGTGCAGATGCGTTACCACTCCTGAGGCCTAAGGTGTTATGCCTCTGTGTCGGAAATTACAGGGCGGTACATTAACACCAGATCGGAACACGATAGTGCTGAATACTACCATTTAGCGGCAAGTATATTAGGTAATGCGGTAGTGGCTACTCCCGCGAGCTCCGTGACTGGAGCACTACCACCAGTGAAAGTGATGTTCTTTTTGAAGTTTTAATAAATATATGTACTTCTTTTGGCGCGATTTACGCAAGGATTTTTCTCTTTATCAACAGCGCACCGTGGCGCGTGCGCAATTCAAATAGTATTAGCAGAACATAAATTACATCCATGTAGGCTATGGTACCTTCCGCCCCGAGGGTTTCCGCCTTGTGGTGGCGGGGGGCTCAGTACCCGGTGTTTGTCCCCCACACCGGCGAAGCCAAGAGGAAAGGCGGCTGGGGAAGAGGTGTATGGGTATGTCGTTGGCCCTGCACCCCATCCCCAGCCGCCTAGCGGTGGTCCCGCCGCTTGATAGGGACGTGGTGGAGCCGCAGGGGGGTGGCTGAGGGTTGAACTTCTTCGACGCTCTCACTCCCTCGAAGCCGAACTGTGTGCCCGAAGCCCTCCACCCGGGCGTCTTGGGACGCCTGGTGTTGTGAGTGGTCTGGGCAGGCAGCTCCGGGCGTTGGATAAGGGTTGTCCGTCGCCCAAATGGGGAAAGGTCCCAAACTGGGTGGCGTGCACGTGTTCCGCACGCCACTAATGTTGGTTGGAGTCAAAAAGCTCAACCTGTGGAGGGTTCGGAGACGAGCAGCCGCCGGCGGGGTCACGGATGTGTGCGTAAGCGTTCCCGTGACCCCGCTACTGACGGCGGACGAGTCGGAACACCGCGGGGTTTTTGTGAGTACGAGTCTCACACTACCCGCCGTCTTTTCCCCTAGACGGTGGGTGCCCATGAGTGTTTCCCGACAAAAAAAAAGGCTACGGTACCTTAAAAAGTAATAAAGTGGTCCTTATTAACGCACATTTAACCAAAAAGTAACATGAGGTTTCAACCGTCGTTTACCCACCGTTCTTCCACACTCAGATTCCCAAGCTCAGGCACGTAGCACCAATGTTCTTCAGGCACCAGCGTCATAAAGATCTGGGAGAAGTAGACAAACGCGAAGAAGAAGGCATAGGGTATCATCAAGAGGAACAGCATACGTTGGTACCAGCCGAAGTCGCCAATGTAGGGGAAGAGGTCGTCAAGATCACGAAGTTTGCGAGGGGTATCATTTTCTGAAAAAAAGATTGTTGTTCTAGGTTTTATTTGTATGTATATTTTAATAGAAGCGCGCATGGCCCCGCGGCTGGTGTAGATCGGAAGCGATCTACTCGGTTAAGCGAAATGAAATTTGACCTTGTGTGGGTGTCTATAGGCTGCAGTCATCACTTAACAGCATCAACTTTTTTACTGGTGGTAGAGCTCCAGTGACGGAACTCGAGGGCGTAGGCACCACCACATTACCTAATATACTTGCCGCTAAATGGTAGTGTTCAGCACTATCATGTTCCGGTCAGGTGGTAATGTTCGGCCCTGTAATTTCCAGCACAGAGGCATAACACCTTAGGCCTCAGGAGTGGTAACGCATCTGCATTTTGACCTTGGTCTTTGTGTGAGTGTCTCTAGGCTGCAGTCATCACTTAACATCAATGTGAAAAGCATGCTTGTTTGCCACTTCCATCACATAAAAATAAACAGTTTTAACATTAAGGCTCACCATGAAGATTCTGCAGTTCAAGGTCACGACCATGGGTTTCACCCGTGGCCCTGGCCATCTTCTCATGTGATTCCATTCTCGAAGTCGGTTTTAACCTTAAAAGACACTTTACGCGACGTCTTTCTGCTTACTTAAAGCTCAAGTTGAGGCGATGGACTGCAACAAAGAGACCAAATTAGTTTTTACCAGTTATCGCCGAATGGTCGAAATTCGACCGCAATAACATATGCATAAAATATATCTACATTATTGTGTTAAGATTTCTTAGACGACAATTAATTTTTATTATCAATAAAACTATTTGCTTAGAGAAAATACAGCCCTTAATTTATTTTAAAAAATATTGACATGTGTTGAATTGTGTTTATTATGACCAAAGATTAAGATAGAATTTGATTGTTGTAATGATTGACATCATATTAAATAAGGTATTTATTTTATTTTAAAATGTATTACAATTTCTATTTTGCATGTCAAGAATCTGACGAAATATGTGAATCTTACTTATCTAAAACTAAAAACTTAATTTATACCATATTTCAGGCAAATGAATGTCTTTGTCTTTGTCTTTGAACTAAGTTTGAATTCCTTAACGAACCTCTAATATGACGAATCTCTATAACAATCTATACATCTCTAAATATAAAAATCAATTGCTGTTCGGGGTTATTCGTCATCTCGCACGACATAAATTCGACGATCGGGCGACTTGCGACCTACCTTTTGAATTTAAATAATATTTCTGTCGTTAACTCGCCCGACTATAAAATTGTGAGGAACTATGTACAGTCAACTACAAAAATCCTTTTTAAAAACGTTTATTAATATTTTATGGTTAGTCTTTAAAATAAAACAAAATATTATTATATCATAATTTAGTATGTACATTTCAATCAAAAATATGAAATAGAATCTACAATATCACAAAATAATTTGGCTTGTTACTATATCTACTTCTTATAACATACATAAAATATAACATTTAACTGCCTCGGTAGCCTAGTGGTAGCAGGCCACTACTACTACGCTGAGGTTCTGAGTTCGATTCCCGGGTAGGGGGTTATCAGAGATAATGGTGTAAAGTCCTTTATCTCTGGTTCTATTGGGATAATTCCATTTTCTAGAAATTTTCCAGTACCTCGAAGTTTGATAATGTGACCTGAGATGTTAACAGGCTTGCCACCTGTTACATGGGCCAAAACGTAACCGGCGAATCGTGGATGACTGCATGTATGCTTGAATGCATGTTTTTATCTCTGCCTACCCCTTCGGGGATTACAGGCGTGAAGTTACGTTAAAGGTAGTAAAATAAAAGAGTAGTATGACCGTACTAACTATCACAGAGACATAATAATTAAGGTCTTAGGGGTGGCAGGTACAGGGCCGTACATTACCACCTGAACGGAACACGATAGTGCTGAGCACTACCATTTAGCGGCAAGTACATTAGGTAATGCATACACAGCTACCTCTTATGAAAAAGGAAGAAATGAAAGGAGATGTCGCGAGATCGGCTCTGGTTCGTACATGTCCTTAAAAAATGGGTGAATTAAAGAAGAATCCGAAAAAAATACAATTAATTTAATCAAGAATGTATTTTAGAGTTACAACCACATTTAATTCAAAAGATTTTAACATTTTCAACTATGTTCAACATGGCGATACAGCCGACGCTTGGGATAGTACCTACCTATGTAGATAAAATAAAACTAATGCTATCTGTATCTTACTAGTGCATCACATATTATCAAAAAATAAAACCAATCGATCAATTTAAAGAAGTTCCGATGATTTTTTTTATATTGCGAATCGATTAGTATAGTATTAACACATGAAATCGATTTCAATACCTAAAAAACAATTTAAAAAATGCAAATGTCAAAATGTCATCACCCGCCATATTCGCCATGTTGGTTTTGAGTTGCAATTCTAACTGCAAATAATGTTTTGTAACTGCAAACAAAGCTAATTAAGTAAAAATTTTCAGTAAAAAAACGTTTTTATGTTGATTTTGCCTGTTAATGATATTGTGTACAAATACATGGCTGGAGGTCCATACATTTTTGCATCATCTCCTTTGCGACATTTAACATCATAATCGGGTAAGTAAATAACTCCACGCAGACCCGTAAACACAGACCAACAACCGTATCTCATTATAGCCTAGTAACATAAACAAATCATAATAAATAACAGAACAAAGCGATTATCAAATAAGAAACTTGTTATATGTCTGCAAATATCAATTAAGGTGTACTTAAATCTTTTATTAAGTACACACCTACTTTATGACCATTTGTTGTCTTCTTGACTGCTATTATCAGTATCATGCATATGGTACGCTGAATGGGTGATAAGTTGTAATTCCTTACAACAACCAACAAACAAGATAATACGATTTTATTATATTATTTTGTATGCATATTATAAAGTAAAGTCCCCCCTATTTTCTTTGTGTATAGTAATAAGTTGAGGAAAAAGTCTTTTCGCATTATAGTATGTATGAACTTGTAATAAAATCTCTTTGGCTGTAGTATTTGTATCTGGCTGGTTTTGGTATCATTGAAGGTTAAAATTTTAAAGAACATAATTCCAAATTCAAATTAGGCAAATGTGTGATTTTCATTTGTTTTTCGTACTGTCAAGATGAGTGAATCTAATGAAGAAATTCGATACATTTTAAAATTTTACTACAAAAAAGGTAAAAATGCACGCAAGCAGCGAAAAAAATTGCGATGTTTATGGATCTAGTGCAGTGTCTGTGAGAATAGCACAAATTAGGTTTAAGCGTTTTCAATCCGGAAATTTTGATGTCGAAGATGCACCTCGCTCTGGTCGCCCTATTACGGATAAAATATCAGTAGTTACGACGTAGCTAAAGAACTGAGAATTGATCACAAAACAGTTTTGGCGCATTTGAAAAAAGCTGGGTACAAAAAAAGCTCGATATTTGGGTACCTCACGAGCTCACTGAAAGAAACATAATGAACCGTGTACTCATTTGTGATTCTTTATTACGACGTAATGAAACCGAATCATTTTTGAAGAAGCTGATAACTGGTGATGGAAAGTGGATCACGTACGACAAGAACGTGCGAAAAAGGTCGTGGTCAAAGGCCGGTCAGGCTTCACAGACTGTGGCGAAACCCGGGTTAACTCGCAATAAGGTGATCTTGTGTGTGTGGTGGGATTGGAAGGGCATTGTTCATTATGAGCTATTACCACCAGGCAGGACTATCGATTCTGAACTCTACTGCGAACAACTGATGAGATTAAAGCAAGAAGTTGAGAGAAAGCGGCCGGAATTGATCAACAAAAGGGGTTGTTCTGAGCAAGATTTATATCTAAAATTACCAAACTCCGAGGTACTGGGAAACAGCCAGAAAATTGAAAAATCCGAATAGGAGCCGAAGCCGATCCAGGACCGCAGTAGTAGTGGATTAAAAATACTAGCATCCATATTTTGATAGGCAACCTAGTAGATACAATATTCTCTAGATCATAAACATACGTCATAACTGCCTCAGTGGCGTACTGGTAGCAGGCCACTACTATGACGCTGGAGGTCCTGGGTTCGATTCCCGGGTCGGGGCTATCAGAGATAACGGTTTAAAATCCTTTATCTCTGGTTCTATTAGGATTTTTCAATTTTCTGGAAGTTTCCCAGTACCGCGGATTTTGGTAATGTGCCCGGAGATGGCAACAGGTTCGCCACCTGTTACATGGGCCAAAAACGTAACCGGCGAGTCGTGGGTGTTTGCATGTATGCTTGAATGCACGCATTTACCTCTGCCTATCCCTTCGGGGATGACAGACGTGAAGTTACGTTTTTTTTACGTTTATAAACATACGTAAAAATCAGGTTTATAGCATATCTGGATAAACGGAATAATTCTGCAGTGGGACCCTAACCTTTAATGGTGAAATAATGTAAAAAATCGGGCTCGTGTAAAAAGATTAAGCCTAGGTTGCACCACGTTTTTTTTTTATTTAACATGGCATCGCTTATTACTCATATTGTCAGTGTCAAGTAAAACGATATGTCGTATTTGTGTAAAAGCAGCGTTAAAGTTAGAATCAGCCAGTCAGTTAATTATTAGTCAAAGTCAGTCGGAGTCACAGTCAGTAATTCGAGTAAAGCGATGGCTACTTTACCAGAACATTTTACAATGAAGTTTTGGAGGCAACCTGATAAGTCGTGTTTTGACACTGTTATTCTATTTCACTATATACGGACACTGTAATAAGCCTTTATCAAACAAAATGCCACCAACTTAAATTAAAATAACTCAAAAATAGATTAAGAAAACGAAATAAAATAAGAGCACCACACGTCTCTTTCAAGATGCCCGCCCGCCAAAACTCTCAACACGTTATTTATTAAAGTTAAAGTTATTGTAACATTTCACATCCTTCTCTAACTTATAGAAATCTGTTAGAGTACGTAGAATACGCGGACATTACCTCTATCTACCGCTACCGCCAAATGGTAAGGTACAGTCGCCAAATTTCGTCCCCGAACCTAATTCCGTCCCCAGTTATATCTTTATTCCCAATCAACGCCATCTCATTTTGATGTTCCGAATGTAATGTTAGTTGCATCTGTCGGCCATTGTAAAGAATAGGCGGTAAGAAGTCGCTCCTACATAAAGATATTTTAATAAGCAAAAAACTGTCCATGGTGAGTTTTTATTTGAAATATTTTCGGATTTGATTAAATATGGATATTATTGTCTTACTGTATAGAAAGTTTCGCTGAAATGTACGACATTTAATGTAATTTAAACGGATTGGAAACATTTTACGTTATTACATGTTGGTTTTGGTGAACGTATTTTTATTTAGATAAACCGAATTTTCCTAATATCGTCCCCCTACGTGGACCTAATATCGTCCCCGGGGCGATATTTAGGTAACTTTTTTTATGTAATGAAATTGGCAAACAATCATGCAGTTCACATTGATGTTAAGTGATGACTGCAGCCTATATACACCCACTCAAATATCAAGGTCGAAATGCAGATGCGTTACCACTCCTGAGGTGTTATGATTCTGTGCCGGAAATTACAGGGCTGTACATTACCACCTCACCGGAACACGATAGTGCTGAATACCACCATTTAGCGACAAGTATATTATGTAAGGCGGTGGTGCCTACGCCCGCGAGCTCCGACACTGGAGGTCTACCACCAGTAAAGCAGTTTTCTGATGAGGAAACATTTGGAGATGATCCAATTTTGGTCTCTACTGACGACGAAGACAGCGATGATGATGCTGAATGCAGAGTCTGTCAACAAAGCTTTTCCCAAGACAAAGGGAGGGAGAAATGGATAAGATGCATAAAATGTTTCCCATGCATGAGGATTGCGTTGATAATCCAGGCTGTAAATTGATTTGTACAACTTGTTTGGAAAATGAAAATTACTCACTTAAACGATACTAATTATTGCACACATACTGATTAGGTATTATATTGACTAAGAAATACTATACATCAAATATATCGTATCCATATAAAAACATTATAAAGAGCACAATTGAACTCATGTTCATGTACTGATTACTGTGATCTCAATATCGTCCCCGGGACGATATTAGGAGCCCAAAAAATATTTTGTAGAATTTGCACGTATTCGTTTAATTTATTTTAAAAGAAATTATAACAACTTTAATGAAATTTTCAATAGTTTTAAGAAGAAAGAAGTATTGTGCCTGACGATTTACGTTTTATTTATTTTTTTAACTGTAACATTTTATTTTTGACATTTTTTTTACAAAAAGGGGACGATATTTGGCGACTCTACCTTAGTGTTCAGCACTTTTTTTTAATGTAATCGAAGTGGTAAACAAGCATGCAGTTCACATTGATGTTAAGTGATGACTGCAGCCTATATACACTTACACAAAGACCGAGGTCAAAATACAGATTCGTTACCACTCCTGAGGCCTAAGGTGTTATGCCTCTGTGCCGGAAATTACAAGGCCATACATTACCACCTGACCGGAACACGATAGTGCTGAACACTACCATTTAGCGGCAAGTATATTTGATAATGCGGTGGTGACTACGCCCGCGAGCTCCGTCACCGGAGCTCTACCACCAGTAATCGTGTTCCGGTTAGATGGTAATGTATGACCCCATAATAACAATTACAGAGACATAACAACTTAGGTCTCAGGGGTGGCAACGCATCTGCATTTTGACCTATGGTTTTGGTGTAGACTTCTATAGGCTGCAGTCACCACTTGACATCAATGTGAGGATTCTAAGTTGTCTAATTAGGAGCGTTGTCAAAACTTTGTTTCGTCAAAATCAGAAAAGGGAAAAAGATGGTATGGTCAATCGAAAATGTATGCCACGAGAATATGCGAAAAGTGACCTACTCGCAGGAGGAGCCGTGAGCAACGAACGGCTAGTGGAAAAATATAATGATAAATGCTAATTATTAATTCCATTTATGGCAAAGAATTATGAAGACTGTGTCATTTCGATGTATAGATATATGTCTTTTTAACGTGTGAATAAATATATGACCTTATAGGGCTTCGAAATATTCGCGTTTACTTGTCATGGAAATGGCCACGGAATAAATAAATTAAATAAGGATGGAAAGGCCTTTGCTTCAATTTAAGATGCGCCGCCGCAAATTGCGCGGCACTCTGTACTCTGCTACTCTGTTCTGTACATAGCCACACCGCGGCCACTCCGCCAAAATTCCATACAAACGCTTAATTCTGTCTCTCAGTCTCTATTACACAGACATCAATCAGTGACGTACATTTACACGTGCACTTGTGTGCGTAGCACGTAGAAAATACCAACCGTCGCCCATAAGAGGGGAGGAGGTTGGGTGAGGCGCGGTAATCGGGCGGGACGTCGAAGTGTCTATTCTACACGTAGTATTATTACATATTCTCTGACATAGCTACACCACTCGCCACGGCCCATAGCACGCACCCTTCCATATAAAAACCGTTCAAGCGCGTGTCGGGCCACGCGCAGTGTAGGATTCCGTAGTTTTTAGGTTTGATTAATGTAATAAAGGTGTATACTTGTACCAAATTTCAAGTCTCTAGTAGGTAAAAACCAATAGTTTTTGCACTAAGTCGCGGACGGACACACAGACAGATAAACAGACAGACAGACGGACATGGCGAAACTATAAGGGTTCCTTGTTTACCATGGAACCCTAAAAACGAGTATTCAGCAGTTTAATTTAATGTTGAATTCAAACAACCGTCGACTGAACAATTAGTTACAATAACTTCTTTAATGTGGCTCCATTTTTTGCACAAAACAGATAAAGACGCGTATTACAGTCGCGCTCGAATTGAACTGGTTCCGTTCCGACCCAGACACCGTCACACCGCGGACACTCCGCCAAAATTCCATACAAACGCTTAATTTGGTTTCTATTACCACAGACGTCAATCAGTGACGTGTATTTACACGTGCACCTGTGTGCGTAGCACGTAGAAAATACCAACCGTCGCCCATAAGAGGGGAGGAGGTTAGATGATGCGGGGAAATCGGGCGGGACGTCGAAGTGTCCATTCTATACGTAGTATTATTACATATTCTCTGACACCGTGTCGGCGAGCGGTATGCGTTGCTCGAGCGCGCTTTGTATGTAGATTGTCTTCTGTACCTTTCTGTTCTGTGCTCGTGCCCAGTAATGGGACGTACCAAGGGTTGCCATTTATACTCATTCAAAGTGGTGGATTTACCAGCAGGCTGAGTAGGCTGGCCTAGGGCGGCAAATTTTAAGGGGCTGCAGAATTAGTTCATAATTTTTTTATTTCTATTTACAAAATTACTGTTAAAATTATCAAGGCTCAGATCATAGTTCCCAATGATTCTGACCATAGAAAAAAAGTTGCTTACTTCAACTTCAGGATTATGAAGCATAAAACATAAAGTTGAAATTTTATTAATAGAAAATATACCTAATTGATATGATTGTAAACTACGATATCAAAATATAGGGGCGGCTAAACTAATAGCCTACCGGCGGCAAATTTGTAAATCCGCCACTGCTCATTCATAGACAGAATAAATAGAAGATATAGATTTATCCATCATATTTGGACAAATATTTCATGATTATTTTGAAATGATTAAATGAACTTATTTCAAAACTTACCTACCAACTTTTTTCTTTTGCCACCAAAGACGCTATGAAAAAAAAACTTTAAAATTCGAAAATGGAATTTAATAGTTTTCCGACACGCGATTATTCAGAGCGCAAGCTCAACGCGTATTGATTCAATATGCTTGCGTATAACACCTGCTTAAGTCTCCATGTTACAGTTAAGCTCTATCTCCAATATTTCTTGATGAGCACTGTCTAGAAATATCTTTTGAATCGCGGCATTAAAACTTTAACAAAAAAGGTACCTAATAATAATATATAAGAAATCGATATAACCTCAAAAAGCAAAATTGTTGCCAACACGAAACTAACAATATGGGTCGCCCAGAAAAAAAAATGTAGCAAGTTTCTGACTTCACACTCCGCGGAGCTTCACAAACTCTACTTACTGAAAATACGAGTTTAATTAAATTAAAAAAAGTGTTTTTATTCAATCACAATAATGTTTGTGGAGATGAACTAACATTGTCCAAACATTTCATATTTATTTTGAAATGATGAAATGAACTTATTTAAAAACTTACCAACTTTTTTCGTTTGCCACCAAAGACGCTATGAATAAAAACTTTAAAATTAGAAAAAGGAATTTAATAGTTTTCAGGCACGCGATTATTCAAAGCGCTGGCTCGACGCGTATTGATTCAATGTGCTTGCGTATAACATCTATTTAAGTGTTCATGTTGCAGTTACATTATAAAAAACGTGTATTTTATTGAATAACTATATTAGAAGTTTGTATCTGTATTTATATAGGTACTAGTAATGAGGTGATTTTTTTACATTTGGTTCAACCGTACCGATAGCATGAGTCTAAGCTGTCGAAATTATAGTTTAATATTTTTACTGTGTTATAGATCTACACTATCTTGACTCATGTATCATGTATGTATGTATGTATGTATCTTCACGCCAGGTCCCTAACGGGGTAGGCAGAGACTGTGGAGCGCCAGATATTCCGGTCCTGATAAATCTCCCGTGCCTCATCTACATTCATCATTCTCTTCATACACGCATGCCGATTCCTAAGACTTTCGACCCCACCATCAGACAGAACTCGACCTATTTGGTCAAGGTAGGTCAGTCCTAGTCTTCCTGGGCCTCTACAATCATTTACATGCGCATTGTATATCTGTTTAGTCATTCGCTCATTCGACATTATTTTTTATATGCTCG
Organism: Macrosoma leucophasiata; assembly: GCA_036365455.1. NCBI lineage: Eukaryota > Metazoa > Arthropoda > Insecta > Lepidoptera > Hedylidae > Macrosoma > Macrosoma leucophasiata. The sequence goes on along the minus strand of JAWQUS010000022.1, from coordinate 3,361,658 downwards.
AACCATCGGCGCATGCCTTTTTTCATTTTTACACCGATACCAGAGAATATATAATAATACTCGTACTACGTATAGAATGGACACTTCGACGTCCCTCCCGATTTCCCCGCCTCACCCAACCTCCTCCCCTCTTATGGGCGACGTTTGGTATTCTCTACGTGCTACGCACACAGGTGCACGTGTAAATACACGTCACTGATTGATGTAATAAACACCAAAATTAAGCGTTTGTATGGAATTTTGGCGCAGTGTCTGCGGTGTGCCGATACTATCACTTGACTCTTGACTGAAACTAAGTAATTAGGCGGGTCTACTCGTAAATAAGCTATTATTTTTACATTGCGCATTTAATATACGTGAAATTAAAGCGAATATTTTCAAAGATATTGCAGATAAATTTAAAATGCAGAGACATAGCTTAGATTTGAGCGTTGAGCGTTTTCCAAGTAAAGAAAGAAAGAAATTCAATTAAGTACATGTCACTCTTTCAAAAGTAACCTCTAAAGAAAACATGTTTATATTGTCTAATGACAAAAAAAGGTCAAATGCGTGTCAGGCCACGCACAGTGTAGGGTTTCGTAGTTTTTAGGTTTGATTAATGTAATGAAGCGCGCATGGCCCAGCGGCTGGTGTAGATCGTAAGCGATCTGCTCGGTTAAGAACTACGGGCGCGGTCGGGTAGTGTGATGGGTGACCGCTAGTGGCAAATTAAATGCGCGTTTCCGTGCTTCGGAGGGCACGTTAAGCCGTAGGTCCCGGTTGCTATCGATGGATAGCAGTCGTTAAACCTTGTCGGAGGCCTTATGGGGCGGTTTGAAAACATCCGACAGTGGGTTGGCCACTAACCCACCCACCTCCACCAATCCGCATTGGAGTAATGTGGTGGAGTAAGCTCCAGGCCTCCCGTCAAAAAGGGGAGAGACTCGTGCCCAGCAGTGGGACGTATAATGGGTTGCCATTATTATTATTATAATGTAATGAAAAAATATATAAATATTGTCTATGGAGTTGTTCAAAAATTTCGAGTCAATTTTTTTTGGTCGACTATTACTCGCAAACTTGTAAAGCCAACTTAGATGTGATAGCTTTCCTTTTAATTTCGTTAAATGTAATTACTATTGCCGTAACATTTGAATTTCTAACAACCGATAAGTTGGTAAAGAGGAGGACACATGACTGTATCGAAAATTGGCACGTTAAAGCTTTAATAAGTCATGAACAGTCAACAAAATCCAAAAATGATGTTAGCACACCACTAACATTTTTAAAAGACGTATCCAACGATATCCCACACTATATAGAAAACATAAAAAAAAAATCCTTGCGTTACATGTACGGGAGGTACCCTAAATTATTTAATTTTTCAGGTTATTATTCTACCACTTCGTCGGTGTGATTAAGGTGTATACTTGTGCCAAATTTCAAGTCTCTAGTACTAATAGTTTTTGCGCTAAACCGCGGACGGACAGATAAACAGACAGACAGACAGACGGACATGGCGAAACTATAAAGATTCCTTGTTTACTACGGAACCCCTGAAAAAGCTGTGTAAATTGTTTAATCTATATAAAAGAGACGTTCCAAAATGTATTGAGCTTGGGCCCGCACTTTGTACACTATATTGAGAGAAGAAGCTTAAAATACTAAATAATTTTCAGCTACTTAAATCGTTTATTATACCTTCAATTTATTGTCTTAAGTATATTTCAAAAACAAGAATGTCATAGTAGCAACACAGTCTAAAGAAAACGAACGTGTTACATGTACTTATATTGTGGTAGCAATATGGTGATCAAAGGGTGACATACTCGTATTGTTATCATACAAATATTACCTAGAATAAATATTTCCGACAAAAATTCTCATTATTTTTTTAGTATTTTCCCATGATTCTACGTATTTTTCTCTGTCTATTGATATAGTGTACAAGGTGCGAGCCCAACGTGGAACTCGTCCTTTAGTATCATAATCTTCACTTATTTTCACAACAATTAATTAATGCCTTTTCACAACTTCAAAAGTTATGGAAAAAATAAGAAATAAAATAAAAACAGAATTTTACTGCATTTTTTTTAATTTTCCTATTTGGTTAAATGTCTACAACATAAACTTGCGTCAATGGAGACAATCGGAGCGGTTTGTTTTAGATTAATAATTTAAAGTACTTTTAAATTATTAATTTTATTGTCTTGACGTTTATTTATACTTAATTCTACTGCAAGTAAGAGGGATAACAATTTTATGTAACATCTTTATTAATTTTAATTGATTAATTGATAGAATATTAAAATTGGTCAAGAGCGTTGGATTCAATTAAATAATCTTTATAGTTTTTTTTTATGTTATGGATGTGGTAAACAAGCATGCAGTTCACATTGATGTTAAGTGATGACTGCAACCTATAGACACTTACACAATGACCAGAGGTCTAAATACAGATGCGTTGCCACTCCTGCTGGGGCACCTGTCTTACTAGACACCATTCACAAGTCGCCACCGCGATGAAAAATCAAATACATCCTTTCATAAACACCCGCGCTGCCGCGTTTTGCGCCGCCCCCACCCCCAACCCCGATCCCACCACTACCCGCATCGCCGATAATCCAGTTCTCACCAACCGATCACATTTTTTATGTCAAAAAATTGACAGACAAGCAGTCGGGCCACCTGATGGAAAGTGGTCACAATAGAACAACACGGTGCCACCGGCCGACCGGAGAAGCCATTCGTTTATTACCGATGCAAAACATTCTGTCATTTTTTACGGGAGGAAAATTCGTGTGACACACACACACACACACAACAAAAATCGTCTATTACTACGAAACTCACACCTTGACTTTAACAAAATAGGTAAACAATTTCACGCACACATTTTAACATCTCGGCGATAGGCATAGGAACACTTGTGCTTATACTTTGACAGAGGGGAAATCTTGCATACGGCTACTCCCCTCCGATCCGCCGCGGCCGGTTGTTGCTCTATGATGGTCACAGTCGCCTATGAACATTTGCAACACCAAGGAAATTACCAATGCACTGCCAGCCCTGAAAGACTCTTTTGACTAGAGCAAATATCTTATGTGTCTCCCCACAACACCGTCAGTCTAGGATCGGACGCGCTGGGATCTAAAGGACTTATTACACGGCACGGTATTCAGGGTACGATAGTAAGGGTCAGGATAGTTGGGGAGTTAGGGCCCTAATTAGGGCGACCAGAGCGGCCCGTGTATTTGTACTGTAATTGAGTTAGGGCGCTGTCGACCGGATAGTGTTTAAGCGGTAACCCGGCGCAAGGCTACGCCCACCCTTTCTGCCGAACCCTGAATACCGTACCGTGTGTGGCTGAGAGCCCTTTGCCCGCAGCACCGCCTCGTTTTACGACGTCCTCTTCTTGTCGACGGGTGGTCCACGGGTGAACGACGCGATGTTGCTTGTGAACCACTCGCGGACCGCGCGTGGTCCTCTTGGGAACAGCGAGTTGGCAATGCAAAGTCAATGCAAGACAAGCGTCGTCACCGATACGGAGTGGAATTGTTAAGGGAATTGTTAAGGGTTGAATAATGTGAATACCCTGGCTGAAAATGAATTCCATCTTTTATTTTGCCGTATGCATATCCGGAACAGTCATGCACGCTTAAATGTCTTTGCCTTTGGCGGCGTCGTGTGGCGGGTTGCTCACTTCCCTCTAAAATGGTCGAGGAGGGCAATGGCTGTCACATGCGTCATACTCGTGAACGGGTGCTGTTGGTGGGGACTGGTCTGTTCTGGTTTGCAGGGGCTACATCACATTTAGTAGATAGCAGTTTATTTGCATCTATGCTATGGACGTTGACATTATTTGATTTTTCACGATAATCTGTACTAGATTTAAGCTCTCATTTAAAAGAGCTCTTACTGAGTTTGTTGGGTAGCGGAGTTCTTCTCAGTAATGACTGCACTTGGAACTCTGCTAAGTGAATAACATTGATCTTGACGAATAAGTTTTTCTTTTTCTTCATGTATTATCATTGAAGGAATTGAAAAATTTTATGATTATTATGTTTTAACCAAATAGTTTAAATTTTAATTTTTAATTTACTAATAATATATGATTTTACTTTTACTATATGTAATGGTTATTCGCTCTAGGTAGTTTATGATTTATTGACGTTTTGAAAGTATCTGTAAAGATCTATTCGAAATAAAAATATTTTCTATTTCTATTTCTAATTGATGTAATGAGCTCAGACCGCTCCAGGTGGTCGGGTGCTGGTCGGGTACCGGGTGGCTCTAGTGAGCTTTGAGCCTAATGCCCGGCATGTTATCAGTGAACAAATTTTTCATACGTTGTAAGACTTGATATAATCATTTTCTCTTTTAGGCTGTTAGGTCGTTTTTTTCAATGAAGATTGTTAGTGGAAATTAAATGTGAAACTAGTTTTATAAAAATCAATTATTAAAAACCTGTTTTGTAATCAGCGTTCTAGTTTCAAACGAGGTTATACTGTGTTTTTTTATATCATAAAGTGGCAAACAAGCATATAGTTAACATAGATGGTAAGTGAATACTGTTCCTACACAGATCTACATAACACCATAGATAAATGATGCCTACTTCATGAAATGTTCGAACATTTTTTTTTGTTAAGTATCATGGCATCGCTATTACATATATTGCCAATGAAATAGCGATACCATTATATGGCACACTTTATGACTTAAAAAGAATAGAGCTAGTAAATGAAAATAAGCTGGTTACATACAATACAATCTGGGCTGGTTTGGTTTTGTTAGTGCTATGAACCAGTCAACATTTTGTTGGCTGCGAATCGATTAAAGCCTGCAGTCATTGATGGAGATTGTAGACATATGAAGTTTTAGATAGGACATCAAAAATAGCATAATATTTATTGTTCTGCTGATAATTAGTTCCATCGCACACATCCGTGACCTCACCGGCGTTTTCCGAGCCCTCCAAGGAACCTTTCGGGTAAAACAAACGCTTAGTGGCGTGTGGAAAGAAGCGTCGAAAGAGTTCGAACCTCAGGCACCCCCGTCTGAGGGAGGGGCGGCCCCTCTAGACGGCGGGACCACCCTCTGCGGTGGCTGGAGATAGGGTGCAGGGCCAACGACATACCCATACACATCTTCCTCATCCCAGCGGTGAGTAGCGGGCAAAGCCACGCCAAGCCCCGCTACCTCGCTAGGTTCTCTTCTTAGCTTCGCCGGTGTAGGAACAACCACCGATTAGTAAGCCCTCCCGCCACGAAAAGGCGGAAACCCTCATCATCATATCAGCCATAGGACGTCCACTGCTGAACATAGGCCTCCCCCAATGACCTCCATGCGGACCGATCGGAAGCGACGTGCATCCAGCGGGTACCTGCAGCCTTGATCAGCCTTGTCGGTCCATCTTGCAGGTGGACGTCCTACGCTGCGTTTGGGGGGAATAATTTAGTTAGTCCAGTGTCTAATCTCGAGAGCATAGACATCACCGCATTACCTAATCCACTTGCCATTATGCATATAAAAATACAACCGTCAACCGAACAATGGCGTTCAAACCATTCAAGTAGGGCTACATCATTAACTCGTAGTAGAGTTTCAGTATCGGAATCCAGGACGTAATAATACTATGGAAAAATATATAATTTAAATCTATAAACTTTATCGCTTTAATAAAATCTAATTGACCACAATTCGCAATAACAACTTTGATATTAATTAATTATAAATATTCGAATTACAATAATAATATTTTGACATATTTTATTAAGTTTATGGATATTTTACACACCATTGTAATGGTAGAATGTGTTAGTGCTATAATGTTATTACCTCACCATCTGTTATCTCTGTTTCCCCATCTGTTATTTCTCTGTTATTTCTCTATTATCTGTTACCATTCTGGTAAATAAATGAGTATGATTATGATTATCTTTATAGTGTAACATCGATACTGTTTTCTTAGGCTGTAATATTCACTGTCCATCTATGTGAACTGCAACTCTATTTGGCTCCAGGACTAGTGTAGGAAAGTATAATATATTTTTATTTCAAAATCTTGTCCAGTCTAATAGATACATAGCTCTATATTTTAGTTGACTTGCATGTACATCACAATTAATCTTTAATTGTAACCAACGTTTGCCGGCATACAGTGCGAGATGATGTAATCGATGTAATATGTAATGAACAAAGTATTTGTATGTATGTCTCTTCATTAACATGCTTGGTGTTTCCCTGCGAGGGATTTGGAGATGCACATGAGAACCGAAGTGGCCAACATAGCCCATCGAATATCGAAACTCAAGTGGCTAGGGATGTTAAGTAAAGACTGCAGCCTATAGACATCTACACAAAATCCAGATTTCAAATGCAAATGCATTGCCACCCCTGAGACTTAAATTGTTTTTTTCTTATATAATGGAAGTGGCAAACAAGAAGTGCAAGTGATGACTGCAGTCTATAGACACCCACACAAAGACCAAGGTCAAAATGCAGATGCGTTACCACTCCTGAGGCCTATGGTGTTATGCCTCTGTGCCGTCAATTACAGGGCCGCTCATTACCACCTAACCGGAACACGATAATGCTGAACACTACCATTTAGCGGCAAGTATATTAGATAATGCGGTAGTGCCTACGCCCGCGAGTTCCGTCACTGGAGCTCTACCAAATGAAGATGTAAGAAAAAAGCTTCATAAAAATCGTCTATTACTATACGAAACTCACACCTTGACTTAAACAAAATACAGAAACAATTTCACGCACACATTTAAATATCTAGGCGACAGGTATAGGCCCATTTGGGCTTGTACTTTGACAGAGGGGAGAGCCTGCATATGGCTACTCCCCTCCGGTGTTGCTCTATGCACGCATAACGTGTTTTTTTAATTCCTCAACCAGTACCAAATAATATGAAACTAAGTAAACATACCAGTTTACACCAGTTATCACCGGCTGACGCAGTTTTGTTTGAACTGATTAAAAATGTGTTACAATATTTTCAATTATTACGTCACATTTCCTAGTGGCACACTTACTTCTCGCTAAATCGCAGTATGTATGTATGTAGGTATGTATCTTCACGCCAAGTTCCCTATGGGGTAGGCAGAGAGTGTAGAGCGCCATATATCCCGGACCTGATACACCTTCCGTGCTTATATAGAATATATATAGAAATAGTTTATTTTTTGACACACACAATACGTCACTAAATACACAAAAAAAAAACTATTAAAATAACAAAAAAAAACATAATAATAAAAACAGGGAATACAACTTAACACGACTAACGGCATGATGTATGTGTGAGACCAAAAAAATGGTACCCATCTCAGCTGATTGCTGTAGTTGGCACTACAGCGCTGGTGTTCTGATGGGACCACCGTAAGTGGCTTTGCGAACTACAAGCCGCCCAACTACATAAAACTTCCATGCATACTAATGTTATATTTATATACAATGTTACGTAATATTACATAAATAAAGATAAATGAATAAAATAATAATAAAAAATAAATTAAATACATAATAAAATTACACACTCTCTGCCTACCCCGTTAGGGACCACGCTGCTTCCTCTAAATTCATCATTCTCTTCATACATGCACGCCGATTCCTAAGACCCTTAACCCCAGACAGTACTCGACCTATTTGGTCAAGGTAGGTCAGTCTTGGTCCGGCTAGTGTTCTGTGCCATCGTGTTTCGGTGAAATGGTGCGGCTCTGTAATTTTCGACACAGAGGGGTATTGGCTTAGGAGCCTGCCAAGTGCATGTCAGGTCAGTCACGTGCAATGTAGGATTCCGTATTCGAAAATTGGTCTTCTCAAACCCCCAATATTTTTTAAAGATACTATTATTGATATTCAACTTGGTGGAATGCGCGTGAAAAAATGGCATACCCATTTTACGTTTTAAGGGTACCTCCCCTAAATGTAGAGATATATAAAAAAACATAATTGTATTGCGCGACTTTTTTCGTATACGTACGAGTAACTAATTGGATTGTATATTCGTGAAGATATAATATAATTATATGTAAATAAAATACAGCCTGTACGAATTTAACTGCGGACAGATAGACGGACGGACGGATATGGCTTAACTGGTGGAAGAGCTCCAGCGACGGAGCTCGCGGGCGTAGGCACCACCGCATTACCTAATATACTTGCCGCTAAATGGTAGTGTTCAGCATTATCGTGTTCCGGTCAGGTAGTAATGTACGGCCCTGTAATTTCCGGCACAGAGAAGCACAGTAAATTACACGGCCTCAGGAATGGTAACGCATCTGCATTTTGACCTTGTTCTTTGTATGGGTGTCTATAGGCTGCAGTCATCACTTAACAACAATGTGAACTGCATGCTTGTTTGCCACTTCCATAACATTAAAAAAAAACTATAAAGATTCCATGTCAGCTGCGGAACCATAAAAATAAAGAGTTATTTGGAAAAATTCAATAAAAGGCTTCAATAATTTTTATGGCATATTTATTTTATCACTTCATTATTATCACAGAGTCGAATTAAACTTTACAATTTTGCTTTCGAAATATTTACAATGGCAACAATTAAAAAAATACTGCGAATAAAAATTTGTTCTCCATTTTAAATATTAAGTATAATTTATCTTATTCTAAACTATTATCAATTTTTAAAAGATTTACACAATAACGAAAAAAAAAGTTTTTTAATGATAAATCAAAATATAGGTACTTGTGTTAAAAACGAAAAATACAAAATGTATTGAATCGGCTATTAAAGAATAAATACTACATAAATATATTTCACTATATCTAGGTATGTTGGACTCTTATAAATATATTTAACAAAATTGTGTAAAATCTTTTAAAACATACTGAAATTAGCCTTCTGAGCGAATGTAAATTCAAAGTAATGGAAATACATAATGAAATCAATGAATAGTTAAAACTAAATAATATAATGCGTAATTCAGTTAAAATTATTACATGTGCAGAGAGAGACAAAATGACTTAGCGATAAATTTCTGTCTCTTTTCAAATTACAGTAACTACTGTACTAGAAAGAAACAGCAATAATCCGCATGATTATTTATCACTATCTATTTTTTAATCCATTACTTCCCATGCGGATCACAATTATTCCATTTCAGTAATAGAGTAATTAATCAGCAATTATAGAGTTCACAGCGTATTTTGTGTATTTCTCATTACCAAAAAACTCAGAAAGTCAATAAAATTCAAACTTAAAATAATAAACTATTTACAACTTAATTCTAAAAATTAAAAATTAAAAACAAAAAACAGTTGTTAAAATATAACCTCAATTCGACAACAGAATCAGTGTTTGTGTTGCTGTCACTGTCATGGTGTTCACTATAGTAAAAGATAGAAGACAATTTTAAGAAGATTATGTCTAAATTCAAGACTCTAGTACCAATAGTTTTTGCGCTAAACCGAGGACGGACAGACAGAAAGACGGACATGGGGAAACTATAAGGGTTCCTTGTTTACTACGGAACCCTAAAAAGGACAGTAAATTATTTGAAAAATAAGAATTCTGATAAATAGTTGTTAATTTTTTAGTTATTAGAAACGTTGGAAAACCAGCATGCAAATTTGAACTTTAAGTCCGTCTCGGTAAGGTAGTAAGAATAATGACAGCAATAAATGACCTGAATGACACCATTGTCAAATTGACTGTTTACGCAAGAGGATAAAATCAACAAATTTTAATATCGTGAACGAAAAATAAGAAACAAAAATCCTGTAAAATAATACTGTCGAGACTTAAAAACATTTTGTGTAGTTGTACAAAACAAAAATTTAGATAACATTTGAAATCAAATTTTACTATTCGAGCATTTTTTGAGATTCGCAAATAATTTTTTTCGGCAAGATTATTCGACGAATATAATATTTCAAAAATCAAAAATACCAAAGTCCTAAGCCTCTTTCGTACAAAACACTCATAATTAATTCAGGAACTTAACTCTTGTACTATATCATTTTGTTAAGTTTGACTATCGCCACCCATTTCAATTCCTGCATTGTCCTGTCCTTGTAAATTTTTAGAAATATCCTGATTATTTGGAAACAATTTAAATCAGTGATCATTTTCCAATTTGGGATTTTAATTTAGTCTATATCTAATTCCTAAAATTTCCACTTTCAAAAAACTTTACTTCAACTAGAAATTGCATGCATCTGTGGAACTAACAGAAGCTTTCGATTGCAATCATATTATTTGGTTGGTAATAATTATGAAACCAAAGATAAATTAAGTAATAGGCTCCGAAACCAAATTTTACTTTCTTCATGTCATCTTTAAGAAAATTAGGATTATAAGAGCTGACTGTTTATTGTACCAAAATATATATTTTTTTAATTCTTTATCCCGTCACCTCGCGAGAAAAAGATCACAATTGATTTCTCTTGTCTTGACGGTTTAAAAGGCATTTAGGAAGTTCTTTTAAAAACCTAGCAACACCAACGTGAATACGAAGGATCAAAGACAAATAAATAAGACAAATTTCTCTAATTTTGAAAACGACTAAAACGCTCTTCACTTTTTGGTCAAAAACTTTCAGTTTTCTCAGACTATATTCTCCGTCTTATCCTTGCTAACGTCTCGTTTCCTTAAAGACCCTCGTGTGGATAACCTAACTGAGGCTCGTATTGAGGCCCTGGAGCCCACCGCTGGTAGGGCTCTGATGAAGTTTTCGTCTTTCGTCGTTGAAATTGATGCTCTCTTCGCATACCTTTCTGGGAGATCATCGTCAGATGATTTTCTGGAAAATATATTAGTAAATCAATTTTTGACATTTATTGTTACTTTTTATTTAAGAAAGGCAAACAAGCATGCAGCTCACATTGATGTTAAGTGATGACTGCACGCTATAGACGTCTACGCAAAAATCGGAGATTAAAAGGCAGATGCGTTGCCACCCCTGAGACCTAAGTTGTTATGTCTTTGTGATAGTTATTACGGGGTCTTATTAATTGTGTGCATAGTCCCCACGTCCCCCTGAACTCCGAGAGTAACACTTGGAATTTTCCGAAAAATAGAACCAGAATCAGACATTTATTTATTAATTTAGGGCAGTGATTCCCAAAGTGGTCTATATCGACCCCTGGGAGTCTATGACAAAATGAAAGGGGTCGGCGTCAGCGAAAAAAAAAATGAAAATGGGGGTCCACGATAATGGATCTCAACACTTACACTGATAGTACCAATTTACTTACATCATACCAGTGATTCCCAAAGTGGTCCATGGGAGACTCGATGGGGGTCTACGTAGGCGTGAATAAAAATGGAAATATGGGAATGTGATATAAATGTAGCAAGGACGGGGGTCCACAGAAACCAGAAAAAATTGTAAAGGGTCTACAAGAAAAAATAGTTTGGGAACCTCTGATTTAGGGTGACAAGCATCACTTATGAAACAGAAACCAGTAGCACATTTCCAATCCGAGACAATCCCCGGATTGCAAATGTGTTATTTTGAAATATTCGAATTGAACCCAGGACTCCAGTGAAGCAGTATTGGTCTGCGACCATTAGATTACTGAGAGAACTGATGCAACATAAAGAATAGTCATGATAAATGAAACCCTTACCTCGGGCAACACGGATTATCCCAGAACCTCTGATCCTTCCCAAAGTTCTCCCCATCAGCCAACGTCTGAGGCATCTCCGTGTCCATGGTCTCCGGAAGGAAGAGGCACAACAGACCTCCGATTACGCCTAATATACCCAGGATCAGGAGTGGGAGGTCTGGTGATATGTTCGCCTATAACAGATGAAATGAATGTATGTTTGTATGTACATTCAATTTTAAGTCGATCAAATCCCAAAGTTTTCTATGTTATCATAAAGGGCTTCCACACATAACTGCGAATTCCATCGCATCACAAATATCTGCGAGCTCGCACGAATGCATCGCAGTTTTGTGTGGCCGCCCAAATACCATGTACTTTTTATAGATCATCCTGTCATATACAAGGTTAAAAATAATGAAGAAACTAGCAAAATAACTGATTTTTTTTTTTTGTAGAGCCGTCACGCAGCCTACGTTGCGGGCAGCAGCTAGTGAAGAAATAAATCTTGAGGGGTATATTGATTCCATAGTGTTTTAAACTTTGGTGCTAATTAGGCATTATAGTTTAGGAGAAAATTGAAGTCAAAGTTTAGCTCTAGATTTAAATGACAGCCCTCTTTTGACACGCTCACAACAGTGGTGATTATTACATAATCGCACTTCGCAGGCGGATTGGCTATCATGGCTATGGCAATAGTTTTATCGCGGAATGCTGCTGCCCGTCCAGCGTTGAATTTACTACCCTATTGCAGTGGCAGACTACGGGGGGGCGGTCTGCCACGGGCCTCAAGTTATGGGGGCCTTCAAAGATCGAATGGTCGCTAGAAATCAGGAAAGATTTGTAGAAGCTTACGCAGGGCAATCTCGATTTTTTTTTTTGTGATCACGCGTGTACTGTCTGTGTATTTAAGAATTTGTCTCCCATATCAATCATACGTGGGGCCCAATTTGTGCGTGGGTAGGGGTCTTGTTTTTTGCTCGTGCATCAGCCTACGGGGCCTCCAAATGCCAAAAGCCGCCCCGGGCTTCTGATGATCTTAGTCCGCCTTATTGGAATGATTCAACCGCCATTGTTCGATTGTCTGACGGCACTAGCGGTAGAATTCTCCTCCACTGGGTGATGAGCTCGTCATACTGGGCCTCCAAATGCCAAAAGCCGCATTTGGCTCATCAAGGGATGATGATTATAGTCCGCCACTGCCCTATTGGAATGGTTCAACCGACATTGTTCGATTGTCTGACGGCACTAGCGGTAGAATTCCCCTCCATTGGAGGGCGATGGGCTTCGCACGTTCCGAAGCCTTCATTTTTTAACTTACCAAGTAAACAACAAATGGTGCAACAATGGAAGCCACGTAGCCCATAATGTGGATCAACGCGACGCCCTGAGCTCTCACCACAGTGGGTAACAACTCAGCTGCGTACTGTAGACCAATGTTGTAGGATATGTTCACGGCGAACCGCCCCATGATGGCCAGAGATGCTGATGGTCCACCTGAACACAAGAAATAACACCGATATAATTCTACAGTCGAAGCGCACGTGGCTCCGCGACGGGTGTAGATCGCAAGCGATCTACTCGGTTGTGCGATACGGGCGCGGTTGGGTGTGTGATGGGTGACCGCAAGTGGCAAATTAGCACTCGTTGAACCATGTCTGAGGCTTTATTGCGGTTAGTTTGAAAACATCCGCCAGCGGATGGGCCACTAATCCGTATCTCCACCAGCTTACTCCACTACGCTGCTCCAATGCGGGTTGCATTGGAGCAGCGTAGTGGAGTAAGCTCCAGGGCTCCTCCCAAGAAGGGGAAAGACTCGTGCCCAGCAGTGGGACGTATAAAGGGTTGCAATTTTTTAATTCTACAGTCTACAGTCTGTGCTCATTTAACGGACAAACCAAATCACTATTTTCGGCTAACAAAACCTGAACACTCGCAATACATTTAAGATGAAAAAACATCCAAATTTCAATAGAGAGGGCGGATGACGATTGTCAACATCAATGGATCCAAACACTTAGTAGAATTAAAGCCCAACCGCAAAAGTATGTCAGGCCTCAAGATACAATTAGTAACTTTTGTGTTAATCCTAAACGCTACGCAAGACGTTTGCGAAGTAGATGGAGGTAGCTAGATATAATAAAAACGTAAACGTAACTTCACGCCTGGGGGTAGGATCCCCGAAGGAGTAGGCAGATGTAAATGCATGCATTCAATCATACATGCAAACACCCACGATTCGCCGGTTACGTTTTGGCCCATGTAACAGGTGGCGAGCCTGTTGACATGTCCGGGCACATAACCAAACTTCGAACTGGGAAACTTACAGAAAATGGAAAAATCCCAATAAAACCAAAGTTAAAAAGGACTTTACACCGTTATCTCTAATATCCCCGATCCAGGAACCGAACTCTGGACCCCAGCATAGTAGTAGTGCCCTGCTTCCACTAGGCTACCGAGGCAGTTGCATATATTATATTGTAAAATACGATTCTAGTGGCAGCTATTGTAATTTCATACACCATGGGCTACTCCCAAGACAGGCTCCCATACAGATGAATATAGACTTACCAACAGGCACAGCGGTAGCTAGAAGACTGAAGATACCGCTGATTACCATAGACCCGCAAGCTAACCATCTTCTGCCCCATCTGAAATATTTCAATTAAGAATTGTTATTACTAGTTGAATGAATTATGTAGCTGCTTTGGAATCTTAGACAGCACTAGCAGTATTTTTTCCTGGTAGAGCTCCAGTGACGGAGCTCGCGGGCGTAGGCACCACCGTTTTACCTAAGATACTTACCGCTAAATGGTAGTGTTCAGCACTATCGTGTTCCGGTCAGGTGGTAATATACGACCCTGTAATTTCCGGCACACAGGGATAAATCGTTCGGTCTCAGGAGTGATAACTCATCTGCATGACCTTGGTCTTTGTGGGTGTCTCTAGGCTGCAGTCATCACCTATCATCAATGTGAACTGCATGCTTGTTTGCCACTTCTAATATTTATTTCACTCTGAGCCATCATACAGGATTACTTAAATAAATAAGGATCATTGTTTATATTCCATTCTTACCTATCCAGCACAGCAGTCAAGAAGGTATCAGCAGGCAACTCAGTAGCTGAAGCAATAGTGAAGGTCAGGAAGATGTCCAAGCCCAAAGACCCCACATTCCTGACGTGGCCATCGAACACCAAAGATATGGCCATCCATATGACGATGAGAAGAATCGCATTGCGTCGAAGACGAGGAGTTTTAAAGAGGTCCAGTACGGAGTAAGTCCTGGACTCAGCTTCGGATTCTTTTATGGTCTTCAGGGATGATTCCTAGGAAATAAAAATAATTTTGATTGTCTTTTTGATGCAAAAATTATTGTGTTGTCTGTGGATCATGAGAGGGATTGGAGAGCATACTCTTTTATAGGTACCGCCACGGTACTAAAGCGCATACGCACAAGTGAATAAAATTACTGGGTCTCTGTGGTGGTAAATCAAAGAATATGAATATTAATACCACGTATAGAATGGACACTTCGACGTCCCGCCTAATTTCCTCTCTTCACTCATAATGTGTAATGTCTGTGTAATAGGTATCCAGAATAAGCGTTTGTATGGATGGAATTTTATTTTAGCCGAGTCAGAGAATATGTACTAATACGCCGAGTGTCCGGGGTGTGGTATAATGTAATGTGCGGGGGGGAGGGAGAAATCATATCGATACTATGATTGGCACATCGCGCGACGCGTCATAACCGGTAGTTGTGATTCGTTCATTGCTATGGTTATACGTGCCTCTCGCCCAATGAATGTGCATTTTATTTTAATGTGAACGATGAGCTAAACTTAGGTTACTAACCGAGTTAAAAAAACGAGAAGGTTCTCAATTCGGCCGTAAATATATATATTTTTTTTTTTTATGTATGTACGCCATTTTCGCCGTGATTTCTTGACCGATTTACGTAATTCTGATGATGTTTGATGCGGAATAGTTTCGAATTGGTCCCATAAAAATTTGATTCAGATAAGCCCATCAGTTTTTATTTTATGAGCATTTTTATACTTACTTTCACCTCAGATTAAAGGAATAAGAATAGACGGCGAGTTGTCATACAGTGCGTTGAATCCACTGACGTCCTAGATAGTCCTAATGCGCATGACAACAAGATGACAACAAGCATAGATTTATTACATGTTGTGTCGTCGATGAGTTAATGTGACAATGTCATTTACTCATCGACGACACAACACAGCATATTAACTCCTTCGTGGATAAAATTTTTTCATTGATTTCGTATAGTCGTGTAATAATTTTGTATCGACACACATAAACAATTTAAATTAGGTACCTAATTGTCACGAAGCTAAAAGAGTCAGATTTTACAAATTTAACAGATGTGGACATTAATCTAATTGGCAATGCAGCAATAAACTAAAAAGTATTAAATAAATATAACTATGTTAAGAAAAACCGACTTCAAAACTGAAAAGTAAAAAATAATCAAGATTTAATTGTAATTACATACTACCTATTATTTATATGTGCTATTTACTAATAGGTTTGAAGTCGGTGCCAAGCCAAAATCACTGAAGTAGGCATTTCATTGTATTAAAACGTAACTTCACGCCTGTAATCCCCGAAGGGGGAGGGAAGGTAAATGCATAAATTCAAGCATACATGCAAACACCCACGATTCGCTGGTTACGTTTTGTTCAGTGTATTAATTTGCTCGTATTCATATTTAAGTGATTAAAATATAATTATTTGTTTAAGGCTTGGCACCGACTTCAAACCTATTAGTAAATAGCACATTTAAATAATAGGTAGTATATAATTACAATTAAATCTTTATTATTTTTTACTTTTCAGTTTTGAAGTCGGTTTTTCTTAACGTATGTATTATTTTTTGATTAATTTAGATCCTGAAAGTGCATAAAACTATGGGTTACCGATACTCTCTTAATAAGACGCAGATAGCAAGACTTTCAAACTGACTTTGTAGAAGAAGCACGACATCAAAGTTTAAGACTAATGAGATATTTAGCACTCCATGCTCCCTGCCTCACAGTGCTTGGCATGAAGATACACAGTACTCCAATGGTTTTTCAGGAGTATCATTCAGGGCCATCTCAATTTGCCCAATATAACATCTCGGAGTCTTGGATCGTGATGATCAATTACCAGCGTAGCCAGAAAAAAAAAACTGTAAATTAAAAACAGTAATATAATGGTGAGATAATGGTTTTCCAGGAGTACCATTCAGGGCCATCTCAATTTGCCCAATATGACATCTCGGAGTCTTGGATCGTGATGATCAAGTATCAGCGTAGCCAGAAAAAAAACTTTAATTAAAAACAAACTTACCGTGAACTCGCTGAGAATCTTATCGGGTATCTTCGTTTTGTTGATCCTCTCGAATTTCTTCATTATCGTCAAAGCCTTGTCGATTTTCCCTTGAGACACCAACCATCTGAAAATGTATGGCCCGTTTTTTATTAAAGCTATTGATTTATTTTTATGTAACGATGGAACAAGCATCTAGTTCACATGAATTTTAAGTTATTACTGCAGCCTATAGACATCTACACAAAACTTAAACTGCCTCATTAGTGTAGTGGTAGCTGGCCACTACTACTACGCTGGGGGTCCTGGGTTCGATTCCCGGGTCGGGGACTATCAGAGATAACGGTTTAAAATCCTTTATCTCTGGTTCTATTGGGATTTTTCCATTTTCTGGAAGTTTCCCAGTGGCCCGGAGTTTGGTAATGTGCCCGGAGATGACAACAGGTTCGCCACCTGTTACATGGGCCAAAACGTAACCGGCGAGTCGTGGGTGTTTGAATGTATGCTTGAATGCATGCATTTTACCTCTGCCTACCCCTTCGGGGATTACAGGCGTGAAGTTACGTTTACAAAACTTAAAATACAGATGCATTGCCACCCCTGACACCTTAGTGGTTATGTCTCTGTGATAGTTATAATGGGGTCTTATACAGGGTCAGAGAATATGAAATACAGTACAGAATGGACACTTCGACGTCCCACCCGATTTACCCGCATCACTCAACCCCTTCCCCTCTTATGGGCGACAGTTGGTATATTGTACGTGCTACGCACACAGGTGCGCGTGTAAAATACACGTCACTGTTTGATGTCTGTGTAATTAAAACCAAATTAAGCGTATGTATGGAATTTTGGCGGAGTGTCCGCGGTGTGACAGGGTATCCAAGAACTCAACGTCAAGCCGAAACCGGGTAAATAGGATAAATAGTAACTATATTGAGAAAAATCTGAAAATAATTCCATCAAATGTATTTTGAAAATTATAGGCATTTTAAAAACACAGAATTTTTTTCATTTTGTTACCATTTTTCGGTTACTGTGGTGGTCATAGTGTAATGAATAAAATTCGGTTTTTTTTTAAATACCCATATTTTTCAAAATAATAGGTTGGGGAAAAAGTCTTTTCGCATTATAGTATGTACGAACTTGTAATAAAATCTCTTTGGCTGTAGTATTTGTATCTGGCTGGATTTGGTATCATTGAAAGTTAAAATTTTAAAGAACATAATTCCAAATTCAAATTAAAACAAATGTGTGATTTTTATTTGTTTTTCGTACTGTCAAGATGAGTGAATATAATGAAGAAATTCGATACATTTTAAAATTTTACTACAAAAAAGGTAAAAATCCAACGCAAGCCGCGAAAAAAATTTGCGATGTTTATGGACCTAGTGCAGTGTCTGTGAAAGTAGCACAAATTTGGTTTAAGCGTTTTCAATCCGGAAATTTTGATGTCAAAGATGCACCTCGCTCTGGTCGCCCTATTACGGATAAAATGGATGCCATTTTTGAAAAAGTGGAGCAAGATCGACATATCAGTAGTTACGACGTAGCTGAAGAACTGAGAATTGATAACAAAACAGTTTTGGCGCATTTGAAAAAAGATGGGTACAAAAAAAAGCTTGATATTTGGGTACCTCACGAGCTCACTGAAAGAAACCTAATGAACCGTGTACTCATTTGTGATTCTTTATTACGACGTAATGAAACCGAATCATTTTTGAAGAAGCTCATAACTGATGATGAAAAGTGGATCACGTACGACAAGAACGTGCGAAAAAGGTCGTGGTCAAGGCCGGTCAGGCTTCACAGACTGTGGCGAAACCCGGGTTAACTCGCAATAAGGTGATGTTGTGTGTATGGTGGGATTGGAAGGGCATTATTCATTATGAGCTATTACCACCAGGCAGGACTATCGATTCTGAACTCTACTGCGAACAACTGATGAGATTAAAACAAGAAGTTGAGAGAAAGCGGCCGGAATTGATCAACAGAAGGGGTGTGGTGTTTCATCATGATAACGCTAGACCTCACACATCTATAGCCACTCAGCAAAAATTAAGAGAGTTTGGCTGGGCGGTGTTAATGCATCCGCCGTATAGTCCTGACCTTGCACCTTCAGATTTCCACCTGTTTCGGTCTCTTAAGAATTCTTTATGCAATGTTAGGTTAACATCACGAGAGGACTGCCAAACCCACTTGTCGCGGTATTTTGATGAGAAGTCCCAAAATTTTTAGCAATGGGATCATGTCCCTACCTACAAGATGGCAAAAGGTTATCGAACAAAATGGTACATACATACTTTAGTTAAATTTAAATAAACTATATTAAAAATGTTTTGAATTATCTTAAAAAATGCGAAGAAACTTTTTCCCAATCTTATACATGGGATAGAATTATTTTTTGATTTTACTCATGACACTTGCCATTTATCCTATCACCCGATTTCGGCTCGACGTTGAGTTCTGGGACATCCTGTATTATCATGTTGTATGGATGCCAGTCAAATTAGACAAAAAATAAACTTAAATGTTTTGGTATGGGGGAGGTCATACTCACCTTGCACTCTCAGGCACCAACCATGGCGTAGCAGCAGCCAAAATGAAGGGAGCGCTCGTCACTAAAGCAAACCGACGCCAGTCATCCGACCACAGCGCTATCCAAGGCAACAATGAAGCCGCTAATGTGAAGAACAGCGCTATGGACATGTTCGCCACGAATGTCCGCCATTTTGGGCCCACGTACTCTAGAACTGAAGGAGATTCAACAGTTAAAATCTTTGAAAATCACACCAATCTTGAGATGAAACTCAAAAATTTGATAGATTTTAGGAAAGCAATTAAGTATTATTGCATTCTTTGGAATTATTTTTCAATTTTATCATAACCCGAGTAGGATTTTTAAGAATTAGGTAAGTATTTATTCTGGTAGCGCTTCGCAAGACACCAATTGCACAGAACAGCTTTAGACATATTAGTCCAGGAGGAATCGGCGCATGAGTACCGAAAACTATTCCACCTCAATTTTTTTATGCGATCCTCTTTAAATTGTCCTACTGATGATATAAATGCATGTTGCCATGGGGCAACCCCGTGCTATATTGTTTAAACTGAAATTGTTTAAACAATTGCAAGGAATTGTTATTTTTCAACCGGACAAATTTTTTTTAATTCTTTATTGAAATACGAATAAAAAAAGTCCTATGACTTTTCACGATAAAGTTAATATTTTTAGAGATATGAATTTTTAAAGGTTCGAAAAATCTCAAGGCTTTCTTACAATTACACGGTTTTTTAAGATCAGTTGGAAATGGGCTTTTGTTCATAAATAAAGGTAGCAAAGTACTATTCTCTAGTTTGTATCCGAAATTCGTAAAATCTAATGTTTTATATTGGGGATTCAATGCATTTTTCCAAACGCATACTTGTGAGCGCGTGAAATTAACAATTATAAAACAGGTATAAATAATAAAATTTTTAAAAGTCTCTATTAAGAATATTATTAACTATTGTATAAAGAATTAAAAAAAAATATTATTTATATTTTTTTTTTTTAAATATATTTTTCATGGGTCAAAAGTAACCAAATTTGAGATTTTTCGAACCTTTAAAAATTCATATCTCTAAAAATATTAACTTTATCGTGAAAAGTCATAGGACTTTTTTTATTCGTATTTCAATAAAGAATATAAAAAAAATTTGTCCGGTTGAAAAATAACAATTCCTTGCAATTGTTTAAACAATTTCAGTTTAAACAATATAGCACGGGGTTGCCCCATGGCAACATGCATTTATATCATCAGTAGGACAATTTAAAGAGGATCGCATAAAAAAATTGAGGTGGAATAGTTTTCGGTACTCATGCGCCGATTCCTCCTGGACTATATTGCCCGGTGTCAATAACAATAATGAATATCTTTACATATTGCTTGCAGTACTTGATGTCAAAATTTAGGATTATAATATTGCTTTTATTAATATAAATCACGAATCACTATAATAATTCAATTTAAAAAATACATTTTTTTAATCTATAATAATAATAATGGTAACCCATTATACTGGGCACGAGTCTCTCCCCTTTTTGGGGTGAGGCCTGGAGCTTACTCCAACACGCTTCTCCAATGCGGATTGGTGGAGATATGGGTTATTGACCAACCCTTTTTCTGATGTTTTCAAACCGCCCATAAGGCCTCCGACAAGGTTTAACGACTGCTATCTATCGATAGCTACCGGGACCGACGGCTTAACGTGCCCTACGAAGCACGGAAACGCGCATTTTTTATTTGCCGCTAGCGGTCACCCTTTACACACCAGACCGCGCCCGTAATGCTTAACCGAGTAGATCGCTTACGATCTACACCAGCCGCGGGGCCATGCGCGCTTTAATCTATAATTTAATGTAAATTCCTAAAACGCTATACGCCATGTGGGGTGGGGAATAGTGGGATATGACGTCATACAGGTTGTAAACAAACCAACACAACGCGTCATCCACATGTCACTTGTGGTCATTTCAGGGTTTGTTTACTATACTAGTGACGTCACATGACAGCTAATCTAAATATATAATAGATCATGAAAAGTAGATTTTAAAAATAAAGTTTTATTGGTCTTTATGCGTCGAATAAATTAATAAATATTAGAAACATTTTTACGGCCTAAAACAATATCGAACGACTTGAGGCTTGCTTTTAAAAAGTGTCAACTAACATAGAACGATTGCATGTAGATTTACGATAAACCATGATAAAAACGAATGTTCTCAATGCTCGTACATTACGATTGCACGGTGTGTTTGGTAATGTGCCCGGTGACGGTCAGTAGACTCCTTATTACATAGGTACATGGGTCTCAAAAAAGCAACTTGTAAATCATGCCGGTGAATGACAAAGAATGACTTTTTCTTTTCTCTTTACTCTTTGTTATCAGTTTGTAACAGAGGAAATGAAACCATATTTTTTACTGGTGGTAGGATCCAGTGACGGAACTCGCGGGCGTAGGCACCACCGCATTACCTAATAAACTTGCCGCTAAATGGTAGTGTTCAGCACGATCATGTTCCGGTCAGGTGGTAATGTACGGCCCTGTAAGTTCCGGCACAGAGGTATAACACCTCAGGCCCCAGGAGTGCTAACGTATCTGCATTTTGATCTTGGTCTTTGTGTGGGTGTCTATAGGCTGCAGTCATCACTTAACATCAATGTGAACTGCATGCTTGTTTGCCACTTCCATTACATAAAAAAACGTTTTTTTCTGCCCCTCGGATTACAGAAACGTGAAGTTCCGTGCCTATTCAGTTCCCAATAACGAATAACCCTAAAAAGACTCACGTACGATTATGCATGCACGATTATCGACAAAAGGTGTGATCTTAAACCTAGGTTATAACTCAAGACTAGGTCAGGTCCGTGACCAGTAAATCTAGTTTACCAACCTTGCTTAAGATCACTGTCAATTTGATATATTAACTGCAATTATCACTGGTGGAGACGAGATTACTGGGACTGGGACTGGGGGCTCCCGCCCACAAATGAGAGCAGTAATCAAGATGGGGCCGCACTTGGGCCTTATAAAGCTGTAGTAGTTGCCCCGAAGTGAAATACTGCCTCGCTTTGTTAACACCCCTAGCTTTTTGGATGCCAACTTGGTATTACACTCAATCTGACTCCCGAATTGCACCTAATACCTATTACCTTTTACATTGGTCTACAAATGCTCGATTAGTTTTAGGTTACTCTCTCACAGAGGAGTAGGTACATTTCTATAGTATTTAATACTACCTGTAGTGAATAAACACTAATTACAATTAACAACTGCCTCGGTAGCCTAGTGGTAGCAGGCCACTACTACTACGCTGAGGTCCTGGGTTCGATTCCCGGGTAGGGGGTTATCAGAGATAATGGTGAAAAAGCCTTTATCTCTGGTTCTATTGGGATTTTTCCATTTTCTGGAAATTTCCCAGTACCTCAAAGTTTGGTAATGTGCCCGGAGATGTCAACAGGCTCGCCACCTGTTACATGGGCCAAAACGTAACCGGCAAATCGTGGGTGTTTGCATGTATGCTTGAATGCATGCATTTACCTCTGGCTACCCCTTTGGGGATTACAGGCGTGAAGTTACGTTTACAATTAACAAAGAAAAACAAAAATAGAAAAAAATAGAAACATTTTCATTCAAACGCGGAATTTTTTTATTGCTCCTTCCAGAATGTTGGTGATGTTTTATGAAAACGAAGATATGTGTGTTGCTATGTTATTTTCTAAGGAATTCATTGTTACCGTTAAAGCTACTATAAATCAACAGGTAGAATTACCAGGCCTCCTCCTATGAAGGGGAGAGACTCGTGCCCAGCAGTGGGACGTATCAAGGGTTGCCATTATTATTATTAAAAAGGGATTTTTAGTTTTATCTCATCTATATTTATCTATTTTTATAATTTTCAACAAAAAAAAGGTATAATCACGTCTGTAATCCCTGAAGGAGTAGGCAGAGGTAAATGCATGCATTCAAGCAGACATGCAGACACACACAATTCGCCGGTTACGTTTAGGCCCATGTAATAGGTGGCGAGCCTGTTGACATCTCCGGTTCATTACCAAACTCCGAGGTACTGGGAAACTTCAAGAAAATTAAAAATCCCAATAGAACCCGAGATAAAGGATTTTACATCGTTATCGCTGATAGCCCCCGACCTGGAAATCGAACCCAGGACCCCAGCACTACTAGGCTACTGAGGCAGTTTACCATAAATAACTTTTGATAAGTAATATCTTGTCATGATCCTATCTCATTCTGTATTACCACAATGTATAATTAACACGTATCTTCACGCCAAGTCCCTCATGGGTAGGCAGCGAGTGTGGAGCACCAGATATCCCGGTCCTAAAACACCACCCGTGCTTCTTCTGCAGTCATCATTCTCTTCATACATTCACGCCGATTGCTAAGACTCTTGACCTTACGCCAGACAGTACTCCAATTAACACTTACCAAGGATATACATCATGGTGAAGCAATTGTCAAAGGCAAATCCCACGAGGAACCGGCAAAGGGCGAAGGACCAAAAACTGTCGCAGAATGCGGTGCCTACGCCTGCTATGAAGCCTATTAGGTTGGTGCCTGAAATATGAAAAGGTGATTAAAGATCATGTCTCAATTTTTTTATCGGACTCCAAAAAATGGGAATGTATCGCCTGGTTCGTAATTTTTTTTTTATGTAATGGAAGTGGCAAACGAGCATGCAGTTCACATTGATGTTAAGTGATGACTGCAGCCTAAAGACACCCACACAAAGACCAAGGTCAAAATGCAAATGCGTTACCACTCCTGAGGCCTAAGGAGTTATGCCTCTGTGCCGGAAATTACAGGGCCGTACATTACCACCTGACCGGAACACGATAGTGCTGAACACTACCATTTAGCGGCAAGTATATGCGGTGGTGCCTACGTCCGCGAGCTCCGTCACTGGAGCTCTACCACCATTTTTTTTCATGTCATTAGGATGACAGACAAGCAGGCCACCTGATGGAAAGTGGTCACCGTCGCCTTTGGACATTTGCAACACCAGGGGAGTTGCCAACGCGCTGCCGCCCTGAAGGACTCTTTTGACGCCATTATTGAAGAACCCCATATTGTAGGACTGAGGGAATACCTCAGAGGGAAGTTCGTTCCACAATTTTTACGTTCTGGGCAGGAACGAACGTGAAAACTACACCGTTGAGCACTGCCACCTGGCAGTCCAGTCGGTGAGGGTGGAACTTCTCTCTTCGGTGGATAGTACGGTGTAGGAAAAGAGACGGTGGCACCATGTCGAAAAGTTCAGCAGAGCACTCACCATTGAAGAGACGGCATAACACGTTAAAATGTGTGTTATTCAGGGAGAATGAGCCATAATCGCCACGCTTGTCGCAGGCGGATTGGCGATCGCAGTGGCGGTAATTTTGTCGCGTGACGCTGATGTCCATACGACGTTATTGTAATGTTTACCGATCTATTGAAATGGTTTGGCCGCCATTATTCGGTTACGACTGTATGTATGGTTTTGTTTTAATCCTGAACGCTACGCAAGACGTTTGCGAAAAAGATGGAGGTAGCTGCACATAATAATTTTTCAAACTGCTGTCAGATAAATGTCACCTCAGTCTGCCCGAGACCACGGAAGCTGGAAAGCGACCGAAACATAGGGTTCGATTTTTTATATAGGTTTGTTCACCGATTACTCCGTCAACTGTGAACCGATTTTGAAAATTCTTGTGTTGTTGGAAACCCTTTCAAATGCCATTAGAATAAAACTTCCAAATTGGTTCCAAAATGACGCACAACGGTGTTGTGGGCGTCTTTGGGGAAGGCTTTGTCCAGCCGTGGACGTCATTCGAATGGAGGGTTTGATGAAGTAAATCCTTGTTTAATTCTTTCATTCCATCAAAATCTATAAACATTTAACAGTAACCATGGAAGTCCCTTACCAACCAAAGCCGGTATTCTGCCATACTTATCGGCTATCCATCCAAACACCAATCCTCCCACAATGGCTCCACAGAAGAATATGGCTTGCGCAGTCGCTGACAGATTGTCCTTTTCGCACACCCAGTCCAGCTGCAGAATGGAAAAAGATGCCTGAATAATTGTTTTATATTATTTCGCATTAACACATGCTTGTGAAATATATTTTATTTTTAAAGAAAAATGGAACGAAAAAATTGACTTCAGGCGAGACTCGAACTCGCGACCTACTGGGAATCTAGTTCAGCCGCTCTTCCAATTGAGCTACTGAAGCCCTGCCCGATTTGTCAAATCTTTCCTTCACATCTATAAAAATTAATAATAGTTGGTAATAGATGGCGCTGCTGCTACCATAAAGCAATGCAATAGATGTGAAGGAAAGATTTGACAAATCGGGCAGGGCTTCAGTAGCTCAATCGGAAGAGCGGCTGGACTAGATTCCCAGTAGGTCGCGAGTCGAACTCGCCTGAAGTCAATTTTTTCTTTCCATTTTTCTTAAAAAATAAAATAGATGCCTTAATAATAGATTAATTAGTGTCGTGTATACAGAATATTGGCGGGTTGTTTTGTACCTCTGTTTTTTATGTGAGTGTCTATAATGCAGTGATGACTGTAGCCTATAGTTACGCACTTTTTTCTGCGGAGGGAAATACGTGTGGCACACACTCACACTACAAAAATCGTCTCTTTTTTACGCACACATTTAAATATCTGGGCGACAGGCATAGGACCATTTGGTCTTGTACTTTGACAGAGGAGAAAGCCTGCATATGTCTACTCCCCTCTGGTCCGCCGCGGCCGGTGGCCCTTGTTGCTCTATGGCGTGACCATACAAAAGGTTGGTTGTCGTGTGCGCAAGGAATCACTGGGGGTTTATAATTTTATGTATTGTTTTTTTTTGGCGGGAACCTTGAAAGAGGCGTGTGGTGCTCTGTGTTTGATATAGGTTTATTACAGTGTCTGTGTATAGTGAAATAGAATAACAGTGCGAAAACACGGATTTTCGAGTTTCCTCCAAAACTTCATTGTAAATGTTCTGGTAAAGTAGCCATCGCTTTACTCGAATTACTGACTGTGACTCTGTCTGGCTGACCGATAATTGACCGACTCACCGACTTACTCTGACTTTTACGCTGCTTATGACGAATACGAAATTTCGTTTTACTTCACACTGGCAATATATGTATTAGCGATGACATTAGATCAAAACAAAATTATTATTTTTTATTATTCAGCGATAAGCAGTGCCGGATAATCCCGGTGCGGGGCCCGTAGCAAATGTGACCATGGGGCCCTAGAGTTACATTGCCTACTGAAATTTAGGATGTAAATAAAACAACATTTACGAAAAGGAATCGGAAAAAAATTTAGGGGATTCCCCCTGTAAGTATTGTGGTATTGCCAACTTGCAACATAATAATATAGGTACCTATATAATTAGTGGTCAACGCTCCCTTTGAGAATAGCTAAGGTGTATTTATGTTTTTTTTTTTACATATTTGTGTTTTTTTTTTGGGCACAGGCACGGGGCCCCTAGTGGCGCGGGGCCCGTAGCATTTGCTACTCCTGCTATATGGCTAATCCGGCACTGGCGATAAGTAGCGGTCTACACCTAGTAGGTATTACATGAATCTCACCTCCGAAGCGATGGTATCGTAAGGCACATCACTCTTATTATATTCCCAGCCGTGTTGACAGGGGACTATCTTCCACTCGTCGTCTGGTGTCCTCCGCCCCTGAGCTAGGGCCGCCGACCAGTCTGCCGAGTACATGCTGCAACGGTCGTGAGCATATGGCCCATCTGTTTTTGGCGGTATCGCCAGTTGTCGTCTGTGGGTAGAAGGATTTTTTTTAAATATTTGTGATAGTGACTGATGGTAGAGCTCCAGTGACGGAGCTCGCAGGGGTAGGCACCACCGCATTACCTTATATACCTACTTGCTGCTAAATAGTAGTATAGCGCTATCAGTATTTTTTTTTTGATGTAATGGAAGTGGCAAACAATCATGCAGTTCACATTGATTTTAAGTGATGACTGCAGCCTATAGACACTTACACAAAGGTCAAAATGCAGATGCGTTACCACTCCTGGGGCCTAAGGTATTATGCCTCTGTGCCGGAAAATTAGGGCCGTACATTACCACCTGACCAGAACACGATAGTGCTGAACACTACCATTTAGCGGCAAGTATAATAGGTAATGCGGTGGTGCCTACGCCCGCGGGCTCCGTCACTGGAGCTCTACCACCAGTAAATACAGAATACTTGTTTGCCACAATCATAAAATAAAAAAAAAACAGAAATAAAACGACAAAAAAGTTTAGCAACTAACATCAGACTGTTGTTTTTATCTGTCGGCGTCCGCGCGCATCGAAAAAATACACGCTCACTATTTTTTCCCATCGCGCCAAAAGATATAAATTTATCTTCAATTAAGCACAGACACAAAATTTTTATACGGCTGGGAATATAATAAGAGTGATGTGATTTACGATGTATGAAGAGAATGATGAAAGTAGACGAGGCACGAGAGGTTTGTCAAAACCGGGATATCTGGCGCTCTACACTCTCTGCCTACCCCGTTAGGGACCTGGCGTGAAGATACATACATACGTACATACAATTTATTGTGAAACGAAGCTGTCTGAAGAGTTCGAGCCTTGCCTGAAGTCAAATTTTTCTTTCCATTTTTCTTTAAAAATAAAATATATTTCACAAGCATGTGTTAATGCGAAATAATATAAAACAATTGTAAATGTTCTTTCTGGTAAAGTAGCCATCACTTTACTCGAATTCCCGACTGTGACTCTGACTGACTGACTCTGAATTTTACGCTGTATATTACGAATATTAAATATCGTTTTACTTGACACTGGCAATATGCGTGATAGCGATGCCATAACAAAGAAAAAAAAACCCTTGATTTATGGCGTGATGCCAGCCATGACGTCACACCATAAATACAGATTGCATAACATTTAGAAACGACTTAACAAATAAAAATAAATTAACCTACATAAAAACACTGAATTTTGGATATAAAATCACTTGAATTATCAGGAAGAGCCTCGTTGCAAATTCCGTTATGAGCCTTGGTTTTGAGTATAATTGAATAATTGATGCATGAGTAACTTTATTAGCATCAAGTGATTATTCAACGTATTTTTAGGTTTAATTAAGTAATTAAAGATAGTGTTCACGAAACAAAATATGGTTTTATAATGAAAACTAATATTTGCCCGCAACTTCGTCCAAGTGTCCTTTAAATCATTGCAAATTGTAGCCTTTATGTTATGGTAATGTTCCTGTAGCATATATTGATATTACACCTGTATTAACTGCCTCGGTAGCCTAGTGGTAGCAGCCCACTAGTACAACGCTGAGGTCCTGGGTTCGATGCCCGGGTAGGGGGTTATTAGAGATAATGGTGTAAAGTTTTTTGTTTTTTTTTTATGTTATGGAAGTAGTAAACAAGCATGCAGTTCACATTGATGTTAAGTGACGACTGCAGCCTATAGACACCCACACAAAGACCAAGGTCAAAATGCAGATACGTTACCACTCCTGAGGCCTAAGGTCTTATGCCTCTGTGCCGGAAATTACAGGGCCGTACATTACCACCTGACCGGAACACGATAGTGTTGAACACTACCATTTAGCGGCAAGTATATTAGGTAATGCGGT
This sequence comes from Macrosoma leucophasiata, assembly GCA_036365455.1. Lineage (NCBI taxonomy): Eukaryota > Metazoa > Arthropoda > Insecta > Lepidoptera > Hedylidae > Macrosoma > Macrosoma leucophasiata. The sequence goes on along the minus strand of JAWQUS010000022.1, from coordinate 3,332,561 downwards.
GGTGCCTACGCCCGCGAGCTCCGTCACTGGAGCTCTACCACCAGTAAAAAGTCCTTTATCTCTGGTTCTATTGGGCTCCATTTTCAGGAAATTTCCCAGTATCTCGAAGTTTGGTAATGTTCCCGGAGATGTCAACAGGCTCGCCACCTGTTACATGGGCCAAAACGTAACCGTCCAATCGTATGGGTGTTTGCATGCATGCTTGAATGCATAGAGCAACACGGGCCACCAGCCGCGGCGGACCGGTAGGGAGTAGCCATATGCAGGCTTTCCCCTCTGTCAAAGTACAAGACTAAATGGTCCTATGCCTGTTGCCTAGATATTTAAATGTGTGCGTGAAATTGTTTATGTATTTTGTTAAAGTCAAGGTGTGAGTTTCGTAGTAATAGACGATTTTTATAGTGTGAGTGTGTGTCACACGTATTTTCCCCCGCAAAAAATGACAGACTGTTTTGCATCGGTAATAAACGCCATGGCTACTCCCCTCCGGTCCGCCGCGACCGGTGGGCCGAGTTGCTTTAATAAGGCTTGAATGCATGCATTTACCTCTGCCTTCCCCTTCGGGGATTTCAGGCGTGAAGTTGCCTTACGCAGGATATACGCCTCAAAATCGGTTTCTGGTAATATTTTTTTTATAGTTTCCTTTTTCGATCAATGAACCGAGAAAGGAGTGAGATACATTTTTCATGTAATGATGAAGGTGACAAACAAGCATGCAGTTCACATAGATGTTAAGTGATGACTGCAGCTTAAAGACTTCTACACAAAAATCAGAAGTGTAAATGCAGATGCGTTGCCCCCCGTGAGACCTTAGTTGTTATGTATCTGTGATAGTAATTACGGGGCCATACATTACCATCTAACCGGAACACGATAGTGCTGAACACGACCATTTGGAGGCAGATAGATTAGGTAATGCGGTGGTGCCTACGCCCTCGAGCTTCTACACTGAATCTGAGCCGCAGCGAAGCATATCAGAATCAGAAATACGTTTATTTATTTAGGGTGACAGGCAACTCTTATGACTAATCAAAAACAGACAAAATAAATTAAAGTGAATAACAATTGATATACATGTCAATGAACGAGCTATGAAAAAATATATATGTAGGTAGTCAAGAATATCACTAAGATAATAGACTTATGAAAGTTAGTATATCAGTAGCATGTCTCATTTCTCCTTTTACAAACTGATAACGAAGAGAAAAGAAAAAGAGTCATTCTTTGTCATTCACGTAGAGTTAACTAATTCATCAACAAATTACCTAATCAGTACTTTTTTTTTAAACATACAACATCATCTCTTTTTTTTTCAAAGTCTCAATGATCTTCCTGTTCAGGCTTAAGGAAAAACGTGCTTTTCGATAATTCATTTTATTTCTTCATCAAGTTACGATTGGATGATTTCACGGATTTCAGAACAAATGTGGAAAAAAACCGGTTATGTGCAAGTCTTACTCATTGGAAAACAAATGATGAGAGTGAAAACCGACGGATAAAAAATACGCTTAGTGTGTAAACACACTATGCCTCTGAATTATTCGTTAAGGCCAGTGATTCCCAAAGTGGTTCATATAGACCCTCTGGGGTCTATGGGAGACTCGATGGGGTCTACGTATAGTGATATAATTTTATATATATATATAAACAATGGTATGCAGGAAAGAGCATGAAAGTAAGTTGAACGCGGTCGAGATGAGATCTTTGCGCAAGATCTGCGGTGTATCACTCACCGATCGCGTTCGTAATGAAGATGTAAGAAAGAGACTTTGTGTGAATGATAGTATCGGTGTAAAAATGAAAAAAGGCATGCTCCGATGGTTCGGGCATATAGAAAGAATGTCGAATGAGCGAATGACTAAACAGATATACAATGCGAATGTGGATGGTTGCAGAGGCCCAGGAAGACCAAGGCTGACCTACCATGACCAAATAAGTCGAGTTCTGTCTGATGGTGGGGTCAAAAGTCTTAGGAATCGGCGTGCATGTATGAAGAGAATGATGAAGGTAGACGAGGCACGAGAGGTTTGTCTGAACCGGGATATCTGGCGCTCTACACTCTCTGCCTACCCCGTTAGGGACCTGGCGTGAAGATACATGCATATAAACAATAAATGGTTTTAATCAGCACATAATTTCTGTTTTGTTGTAATGCAAAACAGTTCTATTTTTTTGCGGGGGGAAATGCGTGCGACACACAAAAATGGTCTATTACTACGAAACTCGCACCTTGACTCTTACAGATACAATTTCACGCATTTAAACATCTAGGCGACAGGTATTGTACTTTGACAGAGGGGAAAGCCTGCAGATGGCTACTCCCCTCCGGTGATGCTTTATGGTTTTTTTTTTTTTTTCTTATGTCATAAAAGTGGCAAACAAGCATGCAGTTCACATTGATGTTAAGTGATGACTGCAGCCTATAGACACCCACACAATGACCAGAGGTCAAAATGCAGATGCGCTGCCACTCCTGAGGCATTAGGTGTTATGCCTCTGTGCCAGAAATTACAGAGCCGTACATTACCACCTGACCGGAACACTACCATTTAGCGGCAAGTATATTAGGTAATGCGGTGGTGCCTACGCCCGCGAGCTCCGTCACTGGAGCTCTACCACCAGTAAAAACTAATGGTTTAGGCAAAGTGCCTAAACGAGTAATTCAGCTTTCATATCCCGTTCCAAGAAGATGTAATCGCTACTCACGGAAACCATCCAATGACCTCGCTCGACAAATCGCACGACTACTTTGACCTTCCCATTACAATATGACCTCTATTCAAGTTCGAGAACACTTAACTTCTAATTGCTTAGCCATTGGTACTGGATTTTGGTTGTTTATTGGTTACTGGCTGACCTGGCAAATGTTCTGCCATGTAATAAACTAACGGCCCGCCCCGGCTTCGCACGGTTTCAATCTTACCTACCCTCTCTTATTCATCTTAAAACTTCCTCCATAAATGGGTTATCTAACACTGAAAGAATTTTTTAAATCGGACCAGTTGTTACTGAGATTAAGCAAAAAAGAAAAACTCTTCAGCTTTATCTTAATCTTAATATATATAAATCTCGTGTCACAATGTTTGTCCTCAATGGACTCCTAAACCACTTAACCGATTATAATAAAATTCGCACACCATGTGCAGTTCGATCCAACTTGAGAGATAGGATAGCTTACATTACGCTATGACTAATAGGAACAGAGCAGCGCGGGCGAAGCCGGGGCGGGCCGCTAGTCTTAATATATATAAATCTCGTGTCACAATGTTTGTCCTCAATAGACTCCTAAACCACTTAACCGATTATAATAAAATTCGCACACCATGTGCAGTTCGATCCAACTTGAGAGATAGGATAGCTTACATTACGCTATGACTAATAGGAGCAGAGCAGCGCGGGCGAGCCGGGGCGGGCCGCTAGTATAATATATATAATTCTCGTGTCACAATGTTTGTCCTCAATGGACTCCTAAACCACTTAACCGATTATAATAAAATTCGCACACCATGTGCAGTTTGATCCAACTTGAGAGATAGGATAGCTTACATTACGCTATGACTAATAGGAGCAGAGCAGCGCGGGCGAAGCCGGGGCGGGCCGCTAGTATTATTATTATTATTATATATTCTTTATTGTACACCAGTAAACAGGAAAGACATAACAAAAAACAGAAATTACAGAAAATGGTACAGTGGGCGGCCTTATCGCTCAGGCAGCGATTTCTTCCAGGCAACCTGGTATAGGATAATAAATGAAGAAGCAGGTAGGGTGTACTAAATTAAAGTTAAAGCTATGTAGCAATATACAAGTAAAACTAAAAATAACTTGTGTTGTGTTAGTGTTGTGCCTCTGTGCCGGAGATTACAGGGCCGTACATTACCACCTGACCGGGACACGATAGTGCTGAACACTACCAATTAGCGGAAAGTATATTATGTAACGCGGTGGTGCCTACGCCCGCGAACTCAGTCACTCGGGCTCTACCACCAGTAAATAAACTGTCGTTTCGTTTTTGTTTCGCTCGCACGTTTTTCTTGATGTTTATTTTAGAATCTATCTACCGTATTAATCATACAAATACAAAATGTGCATGGACGGGGGGCCCTTAATTGCGTCACGCTAGTGGACCTCCAAATGCCAAAAGCCCCCCCGAGCCCCTGATGATCTTAGTCCGCCACTAGTATCACATCTATAAGTACGTACATCTGTAATAGCTACTAGAGCCCAGGAACAAACTAGGGTTGTTAGGTCATTAGGTCACTAAACCTAATAGCCGGACAGACCATCAAGTTTAGCCGGACATTTGGGCAGAGAATATGTAATAATACCACGTATAGAATGGACACTTCGACGTCCCGCTCGATTTCCCCGCCGCACCCAACCTATTTCCCTCTTATGGGCGACGTTTGGTATTCTCTACGTGCTACGTACAAATACACGTCACTGATTGATTTAAGCGTTTGAATGGAATTTTGGCGGAGTGTCCGCGGTGTGATTTGGGTAAAAAGGCCAGACACCCGCGATAGAAGCGTTCAGCTGTAAGAAATGTCAAAGCCTAACAAAAGCCGGGCACCGTATATTTTGTCCGGACACGCTATCAAAAGTCCTAAATATGTCTGACTTAATCCGGACGCCTGGCAACCCTAAACCCAGCGTAGCAGAAGTAGCTTGCTAAAATCTTCTATACATACATACATACAAATAAATAAAATTGGAGTGTCTGTTTGTAAGATAAAAATAACCGCTTCTTACTTAATGCATATGTTTGTATACACGATACATATACCAAAACAATTTTTTTTACTATTTTTGTCTGTCTTTCTGACTGTCTGTTTGTTTCCGCTAATCTCGGGAACGGCGGGACCAATTTTGACGGGATTTTCACTGGCAGATAGCTTATGCAATAAGGATTAGTTTAGGCTTCTTTTTTCCATATATCTATACATACATACAAATAAATAGAATTGGAGTGTTTCCGACTTTGACGGGCAGGTAGCTGATGTAATAAGGAGTAACTTAGACTACTTTTATCTATACATACATACATACAAATAGAATTGAAGTGTCACCGACTTTGACGGGATTTTCACGGGGCAATTTCATTTTCCCATACAAATAGTCCGTATCTTCAGCGTCAAGTCGATTGATGTGATCGACTTGACATGAAGCTGATCTGGGCTCCCATTTGGACCAGCCGTGAGACTTAATCTCTTTTTTTTTCTTTTTTAATTGTTATTGTTTTTGCTTTTTGTTTAATTGTACCTGTGTACCAATCGTCTGGCAATTTGTATCGTCATGTCTCTGTGCTGTCCAAATAAATGTTTTCTTTTCTTTTCTTTTCTTTTCTTTTCTATCAAACCTTTTGACACATTATTTCATTCTGAGGCAATACGAAGCTTGCCGGGTCAGTTAGTTACGAGATAAGTTATTAATTTGTTTTCAAACATCCAGGGTCAATTTATTATATCATACCAATTCGTCAAAGGAATCGTACCGGAAGGAAACTGTTTATTTGTTATTGTTATTTTGTTATAACAAAACATTTAACAATAGAAATAGATTTGGGAGAATTAGTAACGCTATGCGCCGGCGCCGATATAATAGACTATAACCTCGAGAACAATTGATTTTAGTATTATGAACTAATTTTTTGCTCGATAGATTTGTACAGCAGAACGAATTTTATTAAACCCTTTGTAAGCTATTATGAAGCGTCCAACTAACCTTGGGAGTTGACGTTAAGGTTAAGCACCGATCGCCGTGGTCAGCCACCTTGATGGGTGAGGATGTTTTGACTAATTTGAACGTTTATTCAGTTTATTCATTTATTTCATATAATTAGGCTCCTGGAGAGCACTTTTACATCGTCATTTTTTTAAACTAACCTAGAGTGAATAACCACTAATAATAATCAAAAACACATAATTAATTAAACAGACACTGAACAATTTTGTATAATATGGAAAGCATCAATTATTTACAAATTCCTCCATTTCCCCATTTCAAAAGAAACTGAGAAAGAATGAATTTGGTCGTCATAATAAAGGTTATTCACTTGGCAGAATTCCAAGGGCAGTCAATACTGAGAAGAACTCCGCCACTGAAGAAACTCAGTACAGCTCTTTTGAATATAAACTTAAATCTAATACAAAAGTACAGTTTTTCGCAATAGCCTGGGAGCGATCGCTTCAATCCCATGGTGTAGTGTCATTAAGATAATCACATGTTTTATAATAGTTGCACATGTATAAGTATATGAAGCGCGCATGGTCCCGCGGCTGGTGTAGATCGGAAGCGATCTGCTCGGTTAAGCACTACGGGCGCGGTCGGGTAGTGTGATGGGTGACCGCTAGTGGCAAATTAAATGCGCGTTTCCGTGCTTCGGAGGGCACGTTAAGCCGTTGGTCCCGGTTGCTATCGATAGATAGCAGTCGTTAAACCTTGTCGGAGGCCTTATGGGTGGTTTGAAAACATCCGAAAGCGGGTTGGCCACTAACCCACCCAACTCCACCAATCCGCATTGGAGCAGCGTGGTGGAGTAAGCTCCAGGCCTCCCCCTAAAAAGGGGAGAGACTCGTGCCCAGCAGTGGGACGTATAATGGGTTGCCATTATTATGTATAAGCGTTTTTTGATAACTCTCTTAAATTTATTAATCGTATTTGCACACCTGTATTTCTTGTTCAACAAACAAATACGTGCTCGTACGTTTAAGATATTCATAACGTATACGAACATAGAGCAACACGGGCCATCGGCCGCGGCGGAACGGAGGGGAGTAGCCATATGCAGGCTTTTCCCTCTGGCAAAGTACAAGCCCAAATGTGCCTATGCCTGTCGCCTAGATGTTTAAATGTGTGCGTGAAATTGTTTATGTATTTTGTTAAAGTCAAGGTGTGAGTTTCGTAGTAACAGACGATTTTTGTAGTTTGGGACAAATATTAACTATTATTTACTTTTCTTATTTTATTATTAATCCAATTATTAATAAATATTGAGATAATTTAATTTTTTATTAAATTAATTGTGTGTCGCACATATTTCCTCCCGCAAAAAATGACAGACTGTTTCGCATAGATAATAAACGCCATGGCTACTTCCCTCCGGTCCGCCGCGGCCGATGGCCCGTGTCCCTTGAAGCGCACTAAAATCCAAAAGTAGCATTTTGGGCTCCCCTACTATTAACATGTCCCATGACCCACCAGTATAACTCCAATACAACTTACAGACGATACGTGTTACTGTAGACCAGTGATTCCCAAAGTGGTCCGTTCCCTGGGGTTCATGGGACTCGATGGGGGTACGTAGGCGTGAATAAAATTTGGAAATATGGGAATGTGATATAAATGTAGCAAGGAATCCACAGAAACCAGAAAATTGAAAGGGGTCTACAAGAAAAAATAATTGTTTGATATTATTTCGCATTAACACATGCTTGTGAAAAGAAAAATTTTTGACTTCAGGCGAGCCTCGCCTGACGTCAAATTTTTCTTTCCATTTTTCTTTAAAAATAAAATATATTTCACAAGCATGTGTTAATGCGAAATAATATCAAACAATTATTAAGAGTAAAAGCGACTTCTTTACGATATTCAATAAACTGAAAAGTCTATTATATCGGTTGCCTAACTAGCATAGTTGGTAATAGATGGCGCTACTGCTACCATAAAGCAATGCAATAGATGTGAAGGAAAGATTTGACAAATCGGGCAGGGCTTCAGTAGCTCAATTGGAAGAGCGGCTGGACTAGATTCCCAGTAGGTCGCGAGTTCGAGCCTCGCCTGAAGTCAAATTTTTCTTTCCATTTTTCTTTAAGAAAAAATAGTTTGGGAACCTCTGCTGTAGACCTTGGTTCATGGCTGAGACATTTGGGTGCGTCCGGCCGCCGGTCCTGTCCGGAGGTCGACGGATACGAGTGTTTATGCTCCGTCAGATGGATTAATTAAGTACGTTCCCACGTGTAGTGTGCTAGTTACTGCATTACCTAATCTGATATCTTTGTCTCTTTGAACCACCGATTGCATTCGCGAGGCTGAATGAGCGATAGCTGATTGCGGGGACTGGTCTGTTTTTTTTTTTTTTTTTTTTTATGTAATGGAAGTGGCAAACAAGCATGCAGTTCACATTGATGTTAAGTGATGACTGCAGCCTATAGACACCCACATGAAGATCAAGGCCAAAATGCAGATGCGTTACCACCCCTGAGGCCTAAGGTGTTATGAAATTACAGGGCCGTACATTACCACCTGACCGGAACACGATAGTGCTGAACACTACCATTTAGTGGCAAGTATATTAGGTAATGCGGTGGTGCCTACGCCCGCGAGCTCCGTCACTGAAGCTCTACCACCAGTTGTGGCTTGCGGGTGTTATATTCACGATATTAAGCTGTTGATGAGTATTTGTATGGCTCGGCGGCTGGTGTAGATCGGAAGCGATCTACTCGGTTAAAGATACGGGCGCGGTCGGGTGTGTGATGGGTGACAAAGTGACAAATTGAAATGCGTGGTTCCGGGCTTCGGAGGGCACGTAAAGCCGTCGGTCACGGTTGCTATGTATAGATAGCAGTCTTAAAAGATTGTCGGAGGCCTTATGGAGGGTTTGAAAACATCCGACAGCGGGTTGGCCTCTAACCCTTGCAGTTCACATTGATGTTGAGTGATGACTGCAGCCTATAGACACCCACACAAAGACCAAGGTCAAAAAGCAGATGCGTTACCACTCCTGAGGCCTAAGGTGTTATGGTTCTGTGCCGGAAATTACAGGGCAGTACCTGCCACCTGACCGGAACACGATAGTGCTGAACACTACCACTTAGCAACAAGTACATTAAGTTATGCGGCAGTGCCTACGCCCGTGAGCTCCGTCAATTAATATTTGCAGATAAATCATGGAAACTCCAGTTTTAATAAATATTCAATGGAACAAAGCAAATATAACGATGATTGGTCAATTAGATACAAAGCGTAGAACGCCTTTATTTTATACTTAATTATTGTTAAGTACCTCGGTACATTATGCTACTGCTATGATAATAGTCTGGCCAAGTGTGAGTCTGATTTAGTAGACAGTTTCCTGTTTAACAATATTTTACTTTTCGCTGTAACACAATATATACTATTCCATTGGCAAGTTAAAAATATGGCCAGAAAAATGTGACTTCGGGCAGGAATCGAACCTGCGACTTCAAGATAACCAGTCCAGCCACTTTACCACTGAGCTACCGCAGCTCACATCAGAGCGTTGAATTTCTCGTTCCCTTTTTGATTTAGCCGATTCGGGGTCGGCCATAGAGCAACACGGGCCAGCGGTGGACCGGAGGGGAGTAGCCATAGCGTTTATTACCGATGCGAAACAGTGTGTCATTTTTTGCGGTGGAAAATTTGTGTGACACACACGCACACAACAAAAATCGTCTATTACTAGGAAACTCACACCTTGACTTTAAGAAAATACTTAAACAATTTCACGCACACACATCAACATCTCAGGCCCACTTAGGCTTGTACTTTGACAGAGGGGAAAGCTTGCATATGACTACTCCCCTCCGGTCCGCCGCGGCCGGTGGTCCGTGTTTCTCTATGGGGTTGGTGAACGACATCCATTGATAACTAATAACAGTACACAACAAGAAATATTACAGATCGAGCATAGGAAAGAGACAATCGGCTAGTTTCGACTTCGTAGAGCGTTATCTCTGTTGCACACTGCCATTTATCAAAATTTGATAAATATTAGTAAAGCCTAGTTCTGCTACTATTATATAAAAATGTTTCTACATTTATTGAACATTCTTTCTTTACTGCCTCGGTAGCCTAGTGGTAGCAGGCCGCTACTACTGCGCTGAGGTCCTGGGTTCGATTCCCGGGTAGGGGGTTATCAGAGATAATGTTGTAAGGTCCTTTATCTCTGGTTCTATTGGGCTTTTTCCATTTTCTGGCAATTGCCCAGTACCTCGAAGTTTGGTAATGTGCCCGGCGATGTCAATAGGCTCGCCACCTGTTACATGGGCCAAAACGTAACCGGCGAATCGTGGGTGTTTCATGTATGCTTGAATGCATCCATTTACCTCTGCCTACCCCTTCGGGGATTACAGGCGTGAAGTTACGTTCTTTCTTTACAATTAAGTATTTATATAGGACTAGTTGTACCCTGCGCGCGTTGCTACGCTACCAACTAAAAATAAACAGTGGCGCCATCTGTCGAATTTGCCAACTCCGAAACCTTCGTGGGCTCATGCACAACAACTTTGCTAAAGATCATCACATGATCAAATACGTAGTTTACGATTTTATAAAGGACATACAGACAAACATTCGTTTTTATACAGGGTTATTTGTCACCAGCGCATATATCTTACAGAGAGACTTCGGCTCATCAAGACTAACACTTTCGTGATACAACTTTTTCTAATTCATTGTTTTTTTTCACTACACTAAAAATAATAAATAGAATTTGCAGTTCTAATACTTCTTAACTTCACGTTACGTAAACAGCTGATGTCTGTACCTATGTAAAAATATACCTATGAAACGTAGTGCTAACAATTGATAGAAGTCCCATTTGAAACGATTTTATATCTTATGTGATGAGCGTTTTGGCAAAAGTCATAGAACAACAGTTGTTAGTCTTCGTACCTAACTCACCTTTGACGATTTATGCGTTAGATATATTTAACCCTGTATAAAGATAATATAGATTCTTAAGATGACCCAAGATCAATTGAAAGGGTCATTATAAATAATTATTTATTGTAAATCAAACTATGATTATCCTTGCGTAATCAATAGTTGACTTTTAATAATGTATATAAAAAATTGTCACGTTGGTATAATTTTTTATTTATTTCCTCACCACATAACATTTAACGCGTGTATTATTAATTATTGACTTGAATATGCCGATGATTACATTTTTTTATATAATGACGATAGCAAACAAGCATGCATATATAAATAGACATCTCAAATATGTAAAAGTTTAAGTAAGATGATGCAAGCCAGTCTTAGCCGTTTTGCCTCTGTGCTGGATATTACAGGGGCATTGCCACCTGACCGAAACACGATAGCGCTGAACCCTACCATTTAGTGGTAAGGTTATTCAGTAGGTACTGTAGAGGTGCCTACGCCTATAGGATTCTGCCTACTATGCCGTATCCATAGACTAATCAGCCCATCGTCGAAGACTCATACTACATAGAGCAACACGGGCCACCGACCGCGGCGGACTGGAGGGGAGTAGCCATAGCGTTTATTACCGATGCAAAACAGTCTGTCATTTTTTGCGGGGGGAAATGCGTGCGACACACTACAAAAATCGTCTATTACTACGAAACTCACACCTTGACTTTAACAAAATACAGAAACAATTTCACGCACACATTTAGATGTTTAAAAGTGTGCGTGAAATTGTTTCGACCTGTATAGGCCCATTTGGGCTTGTACTTTGACAGAGGGGGAAGCCTGCATATGGCTGCTCCCCTCCGGTGTTGCTCTATGCCGTACTATGACCGTGCTAGGAGCGGGTCAGGCAAAAGAATATTCTTTGTATTGAAAAGTATGAGACCATGCCCACAAGACCGTTCCGTCACCGACCGACAACGTGCCATACACGAACCGTTCAAAATTGTCGCCGATAATATTTTGCCGGTGCTGATACACGCTCCGGTCACAAACCGTACCGCATGTAGGTATGTTACGCTGTTGATACGTTCTAGTAGGCATAGTGCCATTCCACTGGTGGTAGAGCTCCAGTGACGGAGCTCGCGGGCGTAGGCACCACCGCATTACCTAATATACTTGCCGCTAAATGGTAGTGTTCAGCACTATCGTGTTCCGATCAGGTGGTAATGTACGGCCCTGTAATTTCCGGCACAGAGGCATAACACCTTAGGCCTCAGGAGTGGCAACGCATCTGCATTTTGGCCTTGGTCTTTGTGTGGGTGTCTATAGGCTGCAGTCATCACTTAACATCAATGTGAACTGCATGCTTGTTTGCCACTTCCATAATATAAAAAAAAAAAAAAAAAAAAAAAGTAGTGTTAGTTTCCGCGTTTGATAGGATCCTAGCTCGGTCAGTAAAAAAAAGGTGGTGAATACGTTACGAGAGCGTTACGAAAAATATGATCGGGCGAGGCGAACAGAAGTTGAAAGGTTCTGAAGGATAAGCTGTTCTGATTTCATCATCATCATCATCAGCCTATAGACGTCCACTGCTGAATATAGGCCTCCCCCAGGGACTTCCACAATGACCTATGCTGGGCGGTCTGCATCCAACGGCTCCCCGCAACCTTAATTAGGTCGTCGGTCCATCTCGTGGGGGGCCGTCCTGTACTGCGTCTTCCTACACGTGGTCGCCACTCGAGAACCTTTCCTACCCATCGGTTATCGGTTCGTCGAGCGATGTGGACTGCCCATTGCCACTTCAACGTACTAATACGCCGGGCTATGTCGGTTACTTTAGTTTTTCTACGAATATCTTCGTACCGGATTCTGTCCCGTAGAGAAACTCCGAGCATAGCCCTCTCCATAGCTCGTTGAGCGACTTTGAGCTTTTTAATAAGACCAACAACACTAAAAGACCTGATCTACTGACGACTGTTCTGATTTAGGCTGACACTACTGCAATAGTGCCAATTTTTAGTCCAGTGACGAGAAAAAGATGGAGCAAAGTTTTTTTTTTTTCAAATTTAAAATGGCATTGCTAGTACGCATATTGCCAGTGTCAGTAAAACCATATTTCGTATTCATATAAAAGCAGCGTTAAAGCCAGTGTCAAGTAAAACGATATTTCGTATTCGTATAAAAGCAGCGTTAAAGTTCAAGAGTGTTTAAAAGTTAAAGAATCAGTCAGTCAGTTAATTATTTATAATGCCAGTCAAGTGAGTCACAGTCAGTAATTCGAGTAAAGCGATGGCTACTTTACCAGAACATTTACAATGAAGTTTTGGAGGCAACCTGAAAGGCCGTGTTTTCGCACTGTTATTTTATTTCAGTATACACGGGCACTGTAATAAACCTAAATCAAACAAATTGCTGGTGTCATTTTGTTTAAGTTATACGGTCTAAAGCACACTCGTATTTTTTTCTATCAGTATACCTACATAGGTAGGTAGGTACACAATAGTAAGAACTATTAACATCTCCAAGTTCGCTTGAGGGTAAACCCAATGGAATTTTTTGTTCATCACACGTTTCAAGAATCAATAGATATTCCAATAAAAAACGTGACCACATGATTTCTTGTGAGCACACGTAATTGATTAGCTTTTTGTGGTTTCATCGTTTGTTTAAAAGATTCTTTATATGTTATTAATTGGAGTAGGTATCGGACTAAGGCTGCCTGTCCAATGACGCGGAACGAGGCGGCGGCGATGAGCGAGCGAGTATTGAGAGGCGGTCCGATAAAGTGTGATTTTTAAAATCTCGCGCAAATGCATATCCACTGAAGCCGATTTTTTTTTAATGTAATGGAAGTGGCAAACAAGCATGCAGTTCAGATTGATGTTAAATGATGACTGCAGCCTATAGACACCCACACAAAGACCAAGGTCAAGATGCAGATGTGTTACCACTCCTGAGGCATAAGGTGTTAAGCCTCTGTGCCGGGTATTACAGGGCCGTACATTACTGCCTGACCGGAACACGATAGTGCTGAACACTACCATTTAGCGGCAAGCATATTAGGTAATGCGGTGGTGCCTACGCCTCACGACGCTCCGATCACTAGATCTATACCTCCAGTAATTAGATTTTATGCAATGCTATTCGTTAATATTTGTTCGCTCGCTCCGCCGCCTCGCAACGCGTCAATGGACAGGCAGCCTAAGTGGCGGGCGGCAGAGGCGGTCCGCCATAGGTTTCCGGGTCTGGGGACCTCCACAGGTCGACTGAGTTTTGAATCATGAAAGTTTTAGAGCCCACGGAGGGAAATTTCGTTTTTTTTGTAGGTACGTATAAATAATTCAAACAATTAAAAAAAGATGTGTACCAGTAGAAATAAAGTGTTAAAACTTCCCAAAGCCCATAGATCACAGTTAAGTCATGTCATTTAGACAATTTTGGGATATTTTTTGTTATAAAAAAAATAAAAATGTAAATTTGTACTATTTATTTTTTCGCAATAACACATGCGAGGGAACTTTAGAAATTAAAGAAAAAGGGAAAGAAAAATTTGACTCCGGCAGGAATCGAACCTGCGACCTCAGCGATAACCAGTCCAGCCGCTTTACCACTAAGCTACCGAAGTCCCGCACCGATTGAGGTTCGATTCCTCCTGCCCGAAGTCAAATTTTTCTTTCCGTTTTTTCTTTAATTTTCAAAAATTTAAAAACTTTGGCAGTTATGGCAGTAATTATGCACTATTTTTATTGTTGTGTAGGTATAGAACTTGCTAAAGCCGTAAAATGTTTTGTAAGTATTTAAAAAAAAATCTAATATCTTTAATAATATTATAAAATAATAGCTGACCTTTCCTCCACAGTCAAATTTGCCAACTCCGGCACCCAGCACCAATGCTGCTCGGGCGCAATCGTCATGAATATTTGCGAGAAATATACAAATGCAACGAAAAATGCAAATGGTATCATCAATATAAACAATATCTTCTGATACAATCCAAATTCCCCGACATAAGGCAGTAAATCGTCGAAGTCCGTTGCCTTTTTTTCTTTTTCATAAACTTTAGGCGCCACGACATCTGAACTGTCAGTGGCGTATGCTTTGTTCACGAAACCCCCGCTTAAATCGATGTTTGACAGGTTGTTGTCTATGGTCCCGTTTTGGCGGGAATCCTCTTGCTCGCAACAAGGAGTTCGCTCTTGAGGCGCCATCTTGTTATTATAGTTTAGATTTTCTCAAAATTTGTACATGCTCTATTTAGCTCTGGATGGTTCTGAAACAAAAAGAAAAGCATTTTAGCTTCCAATGCCAAAATAATTTTGAAAAGTTATATTTTGCCCGATTATGGGGACTCTTTACTTTGACTCGAAAACATTTTTTTTTTTTTATGTACCCAAATTGGCAAACTAGCATGCAGTTCACATTGATGTTAAGTGATGACTGCAGCCTATAGACACCCACACAATGACCAGAGGTCAAAATGCAGATGCGCTGCCACTCCTGAGGCATTAGGTGTTATGCCTCTGTGCCGGAAATTACAGGGCCGTACATTACCACCTGACCGGAACACGATAGGGCTGAACACTACCATTTAGCGGCAAGTATATTAGGTAATGCGGTGATGCCTACGCCCGCAAGCTCCGTCACTGGAGCTCTACCACCAGTAAAACTGTTCAAGCCATAGATTTATTATACTACGTTCAAGCTCTCTCTGGGATTCGGTATAATTGACGAATAAAGAATATTACAAAGAAAGGTTCCTTTACATTTATTATAGTAGAAGAGCCGAACCTAGGTCCACCTTCACCCTTCTTTTTACCGAATGAAACATTATTTTTATTGAATTTCATCGGTACATAAACAAACACGTCTTGCATGTATTGCCTATCAACATTTATTAATAGCATAATTAATTAGGAATTATGTTTCTTTTAACAAGTTTCACCCATTTCTTAACTAATCAAAATTAAATGGGTTTGAATCTAAACCTGGGTTGCACCAAGATATTTGTTTAAGTTATTGAAACATATCACATCCTTCTCTAACTTTAACAGATTTATATAAGTTAGACAAGGATGTGAATTGTTACAATTTACTGGTGGTAGAGCTCCAGTGACAGAGCTCGCGGGCGTAGGCACCACCGCATTACCTAATATACTTGCCGCTAAATGGTAGTGTTCAGCCCTATCGTGTTCCGGTCAGGTGGTAATGTACGGCCCTGTAATTTCCGGCACAGAGGCATAACACCTAATGCCTCAGGAGTGACAGCGCATCTGCATTTTGACCTCTGGTCATTGTGTGGGTGTCTATAGGCTGCAGTCATCACTTAACATCAATGTGAACTGCATGCTTGTTTGCCACTTTTGGTACATAAAAAAAAAAAAAAAAAAAAAACTTTAACTTTAACAAATATCTTGGTGCAACCCAGGCTTATAGTTTTAAACATATAAAATAGGTCTATAATGTATTGCCTACGTATTTACGTTCATGGCTTTTTGGCAAGGCGGTGTAATTGCTTAAGTACCTAAATATAGGTCACTGCAATCAAAGTGTCAATGTGTTTGATACAAATAGCCGATCTATTTACGAGAAAACCTCAAAGACCAATTTTGTATGTTTAAAACTGTTACTTTGATACACATTGACTTGGTTAACACATACAAAAAAAACCTACCTTTTTTTTATTCTATGAACATATTTTGATAGAAAATACATGCAAGACATGTTTGTTTATGTATGAAATTTGATAAAAACAATATTTCATTCGGTAAATTCGGGTGAAAGTCGACCTAGGTTCGGATCTTAGACTACAAGTCTGACCCATTTTAGTTCACGATATAAAATACCTAATTATTAAAAACAGTATGTACCTTCACACTCGTCCATATAACGGGCCTGCCTACAACAAACTGTTGAACTACATGACGTAATAGACCTTCAATTCTAGTGTTAGACCATTGCCTAACTGGGAAAACGGCCAATACACGCCTTAGGTATTTAGGTTTTAAGGTATCTACTGCGAATGGTTTAATTTAACCTTTATCTAAATATAATGTATATTTAATATATTAATATATCTTATGTAAGCATTAAAATCACTAATGATTCTAAAACATTTGTTAACTTGCACCCTTCACTATTCTCTCCTACAACCCAAAGGTTGACTGTTGCTGAGAATGCCTAGTTGCATTAAGTCCGCCTTATGTACTTGGTGCATTAAAACCCAAATAAATAAATAAACGTAACGTAACTTCACGCCTGTAATCCCCGAAGGGGTAGGCAGAAGTAAATGCATGCATTCAATCATACATGCAAACACCCACGACTCGCCGGTTACGTTTTGGCCCATGTAACAGGTGGCGAACCTGTTGCCATCTCCGGGCACATTACCAAACTCCGGGGTACTGGGAAACTTCCAGAAAATGGAAAAATCCCAATAGAAGCAGAGATAAAGGATTTTAAACCGTTATCTCTGATAGTCCCCGACCCGGGAATCGAACCCAGGACCTCCAGCGCAATAGTTGACGACCCGGTTAGTCCAGCGGTGCGAAACCACCGTTTGATTCGAAGGGTCGCGGGTTCGATCCCCGCACCCGAACAAATATTTGTATGGCCTACAGAAATTTGTTTCGGGTCTGGGTGTTTGTGTATGTGTTGTATGTGTACAACGGCACCCACGACACAGGTTTATACCTACTGTGGGGCGGTGAGTGTAAAAAAAAAAAAAAAAAAAAATAGTAGTGGCCTGCTACAACTACGCTACTGAGGCAGTTGAGTTGAGAGTAAATAAATAAATAACCTTCAATTACGTTTTATTGAGTTATTCTAAATGAGATTACATTCCGAGCTAGGCGACAAAGTCGCGGCAGCAATGCAGTAGAAAATAGAGAATTAAGGTGCTGCGGCAAAACTGCGGCGGCAGCACTGGTGCGTGTAGCGGAGTTCGGAATCGTACCTATAATCCAAAAATCCCCTCTTAGGCTCCCCTACTATAGGCGGCACGAGGGACAAGAAACATCAAAGATGTAATCGATGATCATAGAATAGAATAGAATAGAATAGAAAATGTTTTTATTTCGAATAGATCTTTACAAATACTTTCAAAACGTCAAGAAATCATAAAATACTTAGAGTGAATAACCATTAGATACTTTTAGTAAAAGCAAAAACATATATTAATAGTGAATTAAAATTAGAATTTAAACTACTTAGTTAAATAAATAAATAAATAAATAAAACATAATAATGACAAAATTTTTCAATTCCTTCAATGATGATAAATGAAGAAAAAGAAAAACTAATTCTTCAAGATCAAAGTTATTCACTGAGCAGAGTTCCAAGCGCAGTCACTATTGAGAAGAACTCCGCTACGCAACAAACTCATTAAGAGCTCTTTTGAATGAGAGCTTAAATCTAGTATAGATTATCGTGAATCGTACCTCTTATCCAAAAATCCCCTCCTAAGCTCCCCTACAACAGGCGAGGGACAAGAAACATTAAAAACGTAAGCGATGACCATAGAGTATAGAGCAACACGGGCCACCGGCCGCGGCGGACCGGAGGGGAGTAGCCATAGCGTTTATTACCGACGCAAAACAGTCTGTCATTTATTGCGGGGGGAAATTCGTGTGACACACACAGACTACAAAAATAAATAAATAATAATAATGGCAACAACAATACGTCCCACTGCTGGGCACGAGTCTCTCCCCTTTTTAGGGAGAGGCCTGGAGCTTACTCGAACACACTGCTCCAATGCGGGTAGGTAGAGATACGGATTAGTAACCAACGCGCTGTCGGATGTTTTCAAACAACCGAGACCGATTTAATAAGTTTAAATTCTTAATTAATCAATCTGATATAGATCGCGCCACGTAAAAAGAATGCTGGAAGAAAGTAGAAGGGATGTGTTCGCGCATCGGTACACTCGCGCACGAAAGTACTAGCCCTATTGGTTTATTTTTAATCTAGCTTTCGCTTGCGGTTTCGGGTATTGGTAGGCAGATTGAAAACTATATTACATAGAATAACATAAAATGAAATAAAAGCACATGACGCGCAGCTTGACCGCCAGCGTTCTTTTTACCTGGCGCGACCTATACCCCTAATTGTAGTATATGTGGTAGAGTGGAAGACGTATACCATGTTTTGGTTGAATGTGTTCGGGGTGAGGCTCATCGCAGGGCTTCATTAGAAATAGGACATAGCAACAGTGTCCTGGCAGATCCTACTACGGATGACGCCAGAATACTGTTGCAACTATATCAATTGTCAATGAGCTAATGTTGTTTAATTACATTTTTTTAAATGAAGAATGTAATTCATGCCAACGTATAGAGCGTCATGGTCTTTGACCAAGCTCTTTAAACGGAGAATAATAAAAAAAAACCGAGACCGACGACTTAACGTGCCCTCTGACGCCTTAACTTGCCCTAAAATCGTCTATTACTACGACACTCACACCTTGACTTTAACAAAATACATAAACAATTTCACGCACACATTTAAAAACATCTCGGCGACAGGCATAGGATCACTTTACCAATTTAAGAGGTAGAAATATAATATATACCTAATTTGAAACAAAGTGAAATATATCTCCTCCGCAATGTGTCCTTTATAATATTTTATCACACTTTACCACAATTAATGCGGTTAACCAGTGTTAATTAAGAATACTGTTTTAAACTGATAGAATTGGAACGCAATCCAGTTTGATTCAAAATCTGTTTCCTATAGTTTGTGTAGTGCATAGAGTAACTCAGCCCACCGGCCGCGGCGGACCATAGGCACACCGCGGACACTCCGCCAAAATTCCATACAAACGCTTAATTTGGTCTCTATTGCACAGACATCAATCAGTGACGTGTATTTACACGTGCACCTGTGCGTAGTACGTAGAAAATACCAACCGTCGCCCATAAGAGGGGAGGAGGTTGGGTGATGCGGGGAAATCGGGCGTCGAAGTGTCCATTATATACGTAGTATTATTACTTATTCTCTGCCGGAGGGGAGTAGCCATAGCGGGCATAGCGTTTATTACCGATGCAAAACAGTCATTTTAGCGAGGAGAAATGCGTGTGAAACACATTCACTACAAAGGCGTCTATTACTACGAAACTCACACCTTGACTATATCAAAATACATAAACAATTTCACGCACACATTTAAACGACAAACGACGTTATCTTGTTCGTTTCCGACAGCCTAGAAGACCCCTAGAAGAGTTTTTGTTATATATTGACAAATTGAGTCAATTATGAAGAATAACAAAATAATTTCCAGGTATTGTGTTATAGTACTTTAATCACTACAATTGCAGTTTGAAAAACATGATACAATTCACATAGCAATCAAACTATGCAAATAACCTAGTGCTTATTATAAATTTATACAATAAATATGCACTGGGGTAGTCACTTGGTCATTAATCTAATCTTTAGTAGACTATTGTTGGTCTATTTTACACCTAATAAATATTTCCAAAGTCATAAACATATTTATATAAATTATTCATTTGTTCGTGGTAATCAAAATATATCGTACTAGGAACAAATTAGTGCTGTTTTTACGAGTAAGTAATAAAAAATAAAAAACGTAACTTCACGTCTGTAATCCCCGAAGGGGTAGGCAGAGGTAAATCCATGCATTCAAGCATACATGCAAACACCCACGATTCGCCGGTTACGTTTTGGCCCATGTAACAGGTGGCGAGCCTATTGACATCTCCGGGCACATTACCAATCTTCGAGGTACTAGAAAATTTCCAGAAAATGGAAAAATCTCAATAGAACCAGAGATAAAGGCCTTTACACCATTACCTCTGATAACCCCGTACTTGGGAATCGAACCCCTTCAGCGTAGTAGTAGTGGCCTGCTACCACTAGGCTACCGAGGCAGTTAAAGAAGAGTATGTAGAGAAAGAGTATGTAATGAGAGTGGTAAACAAAGCAGTTCCTTGATAGTAAGAGAATGCAACAGTCTATAGACATTTGAAGCGCGCATGGCCCGGCGGCTGGTGTAGATCATAGGCGATCTACTCGGTTAAGCAATACGGGGGCGGCCTGGTAGTGTGATGGGTGACCGCTAGTAACATATTTTTTTAAAAATCCGAAGCGCGTTTCCGTGCTTCGGAGGGCACGTTAAGCCGTCGGTCCCGGTCGTTAAACCTTGTCAGAGGCCTTATGGGCGGTTTGAAAACATTCGACAGCGGGTTGGCCACTAACCCACCCACCTCCACCAATCCGCATTGGAGCAGCGTGGTGGAGTAAGCTACAGGCCTCCCCCCAAAAAAAAGGGGAGAGACTCGTGCCCAGCAGTGGGACGTATAATGGGTTGCTATTATTATAGACATGTTGGCACTGGTGGCAGAGTTCCAGAAGCTCGAGGGCGTAGGCACCACCGCATTACCTAATTTATCTGCTCCTAAATGGTAGAGTTCAGCACTAACGTGTTCCGCTAATTTTCCAAAAATAAAAATTGAAAAAAAAAGGTTTTTTTTAATGTGTATAACCTCCCCCAGCGAGTTCTCCTGCGTGTCAGCATCCCTTAGTAGGTTCACGTCCCCAACACGGGAGCAGACAAGCCCGGGGAAGGTGCTAGAGCTTCAGTGACGGAGCTCGCAGGCGTAGGCACCACCGCGTTACCTAATATACTTGCCGCTAATGTAGAGCCCTGTAATTTCCGGCACAGAGGCATATAACACCTTAGGCGTCAGGAGTGGTAACGCATCTGCATTTTAACCTTGGTCTTTGTGTGGGTGTCTATATGCAGTCATCACTTAACATCAATGTGAACTGCATGCTTATTTGCCACTTCCATTACATTAAAAAACCCCCGAAACCATCCCCCTCCTCCTCTGTTGCGCCTCAAATGCGGTGGGAGGGATGATGATTATTCAGTCAGTCAAAACTTGACCGAAGTGGTCGACAAACGCCAGAAAGGTTGTGTGCGAAAGAGATACCGCTCTACACAGCCGAAATTATCCGAAGTCTCTCTCCTAAAGTCGATGTGTGATATTTCTTGTTGGATACTGTACTAGCTTGTTTGCCACCTTCCTTACATTAAAAAACCGGTCAATTGCGTGTCGGGCTACGCGCAGTATAGGGTTCCGTAGTTTTTAGGTTTGATTAATGCAATGAAAAAAAAAATTTGCTATGGAGTTGTTAAAAAATGTTGAATGTTATATTTGATCGACTTTTACTCGCAAACTAGTGAAGCCAACTTAGGTGTGATAGTTTTCCTTTTGATTTCGTTATAATATATGTAGCTACTATTGCCGTAACGTTTGAATTTCTAACAACAACCGTTTAGTAAGTAGAGGAGGGAGACACTTCACTCAAACGAAAATTGGCACTTTCAAGCTTAATTAGTCACGAACAGTTAACTAAATCGAAAAATGATTTTAGCACACCCCTAACATTATTGAAAAACCTATCCAACGAAAAACCTATCCAACGATATCTTACACTTAACCTATAGAAAACGAAAAATAAAAAAATATCCGCGCGTAACATGTAAGGGCGTACCCTAAATATTTTTTTTTCACTTTTTTAGTCTATTAATTTGACAAATTTCAAGTCTCTAGTATCAATAGTTATTGCGCTAAACCGCTGACGGACAGACACACAGATAGACAGACAGGCGGACATGGCGAAACTATAAGGGTTCCTAGTTTACTACGGAACCTTAAAAAAGATTAGTCAGAAGAACCATGTAACATATTTGATGTTGTAACAATGTACATTATGAAGCTGTTTGTAATTCCGTGAACATAGGAGCATGACCCAAGGTTGCTGACGTGGGTCAAAGTCGAATGGAGTGGACGAAAAACCTTAACCTTGTGGGTATTGAGATTAGCATATTGTTCGATTTGATAGATTAGCATACACTCAATTCGGCATTATAGATTTTAGAAATAGAACTTCTATTGGCGCAATTAATAAAAAATTGAGTTAACTTTTAGGATGCGCGCGCACACCGACCGATAAAAGCAAGTGTCTGAAGTTAGTTGTTTTTACTGGTGGTAGAGTTCCAGTGTAGGAGCTTGAGGGCGTAGGCACCACCGCATTACCTAATCTATCTGCTGCTAAATGGTAGTGTTCAGCACTATGGTGTTCCGGTTAGATGGTAATGTAATCACAGAGACATATAAACTAAGGTCTCATGGGTGGCAACACATCTGCATTTTGACCTTGGTCTTTGTGTGTCTATAGGCTGCAGTCATCACTTAACATCAATGTGAACTGCAAGCTTGTTTGCCACCTTCATATCATAAAAAAAAAGTTGCTAAACTGTTTTTGTCGTTTTGTGTCATTTCTGGTACCTATATGGGATTGTTACGCTGAAGAAGACTAAACTACCGTAACTAAACTAGTAGTTTCCATACTGTTCATATTTTTACTGTGACTGAGTTAGGGGCTAGGGCCCTGTCGACCGGATAGTGTAATAAACAGCAACCCAGTGCGAGGCCATGCCTACCCTGAATACCGTGTCGTGGAATAAGTCCATTATTGACCCTGTATGTACAAACTTACGCAAAAAGCTGTTTTGGTAAATACCTACTTAAAAACCACCATACCGCACTATTGACTATATTAAGTAGATCTTGACATTCAAACAGGAAATCTATCGGTGCAGGAAACACTGTTTGTTTGTTTGTTAAATAGATAAGCACCTAATACGGAACTGAGCTTTCAATTACAAGTATTGCGTAATACTGAACTTGTTATTGCGTCATCGTAAATTGGTTTACTTTTTTTTATTATATACTAGCGACCCGCCCCCGGCTTTGCCCATTAGCATTCGCACGTAGCATTTATTATATTGTTGGGACGCATCGAACTTTTTTCGACAAAAACCGTGATATCTCGGTATATAGGTACAATATAGATATAAACCTTCCTCAGAAAAGCCTCCTTCCAAAATTTTAAACAGGAACAAAATCCGTTCACCAAATCGTGAAAATCGGGCGGGACGTCGAAGTGTCCATTCTATTCTATTTTACATATTCTTTGACAGCGTCCCGCGACAAATCTACCACGTTTACCACTGCGATCGCCAATCCGCCTGCCAAGCGTGGCGATTATGGCGTATTCTACCCAAATGACACACAACCACGAAATATGCGCACAACACTGTTAGGTTTAGGTATATAATAATACGAGTATAAGGTAGCACTCGGCTCTTTTCTCATAAAATGGAGTTCAAAAAAACTCCCGAATTGTGGGTGAAATTCATACACTTCTGGTTACCTCGTCGGATATGTATAATCATGATTATAAGCATATTCCGTAAATAAGCTCTCCTAAACATATAAAATTGGCCAAATTATGACAGTCGCTCCAAATATTAATGAAAGCCATAATTAATAAAACCTTTATTATCTTTCAAAAAAATGTTCGTTATTTAAAATTTATTGAATTTCATACATAATTGTATGTAATTTTTACACCTTCTACTTTAATTGATATTTTAATTTACTTTTATACTCACTTAAAAATTTAATAGGTCTTTTAGTAATTTTAATTTTTAAGGTTAACGATTCATTGGTAAGATATTTTTACAATTTCGTTCAGAAAATGATGTTAAGTATTTTTTATTGTTAGACAAGAAACCTTATCCCCATATTCTTTAAGAATCTGTCCTCGTTTAAGAAAACCTAAAGGACTTATTACACGGCACGGTATTCAGGGTACGATAGCAAGAGTCAGGGTAGTGTAATAACATTTAGGGAGTTAGGGCCCTAATAAGGGCGACCAGAGCGGCCTGTGCATTTTTATACAGATTCTTTTCATCTATAATGCTAAGTACGCACTGGTAATCATAACAGTCTTGCTCACTTTAATGTCTTTGCCTTCGGCGGCGTCGTGTGACGGGTTGCTCACTTCCCTTCAAAATGGTCGAGGAGAGCAATGGCTGCCACATGCGTCATACTCGTGAACGGATGCTGATTGTGGGGACTGGTCTGTTGTGATTTGCGGGTGTTATATTCTATCACGATATTAAGCTGTTGATGGGTATTTGCGTATGTGTTTATATGCAAATATTTATATGCCATGGACGTTCACATTATCTTTATGCTATGTATAATATTTGTATTAAATGTAAGGTTTTGACAAAAGAGCAACACGCTGAGTTTGTTGGGTAGCGGAGTTCTTCTCAGTAGTGCCTGCACTTGGAACTCTGCTAAGTGAATGACTATGATTATGACGAACAGATTTTTCTTTTTCTTCTATGAAGGAAATGAAAAATTTGATGATTCACGTATCGGTTAAATATTATTATTAAATTGGTATCTATTAATACCTATTGAATTATTATTATAAGTCATTCTCTCTAGGTAGCTTATAACCCGACAATGCAAAAGTGTCCTTGTAAACCAATTTGAAATAAATGATTTGAATTTTGAATTTTTGAATTTTGTACTCGTTCTACGACCGGATAGTGTAATAAGCGGCAACCCGGTGCGAGAATACGCCCACCCTTTCTGCCGGACCCTGAATACCGTATCGTATCAAATAGCCTTTTGAGAAAGGTTGGATATAATAGTTGTATAATAATATATTTACTGGTGGTAGAGCTCCAGTGTAGGAGCTCGATGGCGTATGCGTATGGGCCTTTAATAACTATCACAGAGACATACTGATTTTACTGGTGGTTTTTTTTTGAGATTTTACTGGTGGTAGAGCTTCAGTGACGGAGCTCGCGGGCGTAGGCACCACCGCATTACCTAATATACTTGCCGCTAAATGGTAGTGTTCAGCACTATCGTGTTCCGGTCAGGTGGTTATGTACGGCCCTGTAATTTCCGGCACAGAGGCATAACACCTTAGGCCTCAGGAGTGGTTACGCATCTGCATTTTGACCTTGGTCTTCATGTGGGTGTCTATAGGCTGCAGTCATCACTTAACATCAATGTGAACTGCATGCTTGTTTGCCAAGCCCATTACATAAAAAAATAATAATAATAACTAAGGTCTCTCAGGGGTGGCAACGCATCTGCATTTTGACCTCTGATCTTTGTGTAAGTGTCTATAGGCTGCAATCATCACTTAACATCAATGTGAACTGCATGCTTGTTTGCCACTTCCAAAACGTAAAAAAAACGTAACTTTTCGTCTGTAATCTCCTAAGGGGTAGGTAGAGGTGCAGACATTCCAGCATACTTGCAAACACTAACGATTCGCCGGTTATGTTTTGCCCATGTAACAGGTGGCGAGCTGTATGTATACCTTCGATGTATGTACACACACATGTTTACGCAAATAAATATTATCTTATCTTATCTTGTCAACATCTCCGGGTACATTACCAACCCACACAGAGACCAATTTCAAAATGCAGATGCGTTGCCACTCCTGAGGCCTAGGTAAGGTGTTACGCCTCTGTGCGGGAAATTACAGGGCCGTACCATTTACATTACCACCTAACCGGAACACGATAGTGCTGAACACTACCATTTAGCGGCAAGTATTAGGTAATGCGGTGGTGCCTACGCCCGCGAGCTCCTTCACTGGAGCTCTACCACCAGTAAAAACGTTACGTTATTGATTTATTATGCAAGGAAATAAAAAAATATATAATGAAATTCCCGTATAGGGTAGAGTACAGTACCTTTGCTTTTTGTCTTAAGATGCTGTCATTATGGACTGAATGCCTATTCGCTATTTTAAACAAAAAAAAACATGAAAAATCAGTCCACTATTGACAACCACTTTTTATTTACAATAAAAACATCTCTATTAATATAACATTAAAGTTCTAATTCTTCAAAACCATTAAAGTCATAAGTTTGCACGTTAACAAACTTAAGATTTATTTTTCAGTTACTTACAATGAAAAATAGTATTTATTGGGATGCAATAAAGTCTTTAAAATAGTTTTATAGTTACAATTATGTTGTAGTGACAATGACCTCAATGAGCGATCACGGAGCATTGTAATTGCTTGTTGGACGCGGATGTAAGAAATTTCAGATGTGGTAATTTTATTAATTTTACTATGTTCTGAGGTTTTCACGAGCTACACTAATTTAAAAATAAATAATGTATGTATCTTCACGCTAGGTCCCTAACGGGGTAGGCAGAGAGTGTAGAGCGCCAAACATCCCGGTTCTGACAAACCTCTCGTGCCTCGTCTACCTTCATCATTCTCTTCATACATGCACGCCGATTCCTAAGACTTTTGACCCCACCATCAGACAGAACTCGACTTATTTGGTCATGGTAGGTCAGCCTTGGTCTTCCTGGGCCTCTGCAACCATCCACATTCGCATTGTATATCTGTTTAGTCATTCGCTCATTCGACATTCTTTCTATATGCCCGAACCATCGGAGCATGCCTTTTTTCATTTTTACACCGATACTATCATTCACACAAAGTTTCTTTCTTACATCTTCATTACGAACGCGATCGGTGAGTGATACACCGCAGATCTTGCGCAAAGATCTCATCTCGACCGCGTTCAACTTACTTTCATGCTCTTTCCTGCATACCCAGCTCTCGCTTCCATATAAAAGCGTTGGAGTAAGTACAGCATTATGTACGGCTAGTCGAGCCCGCTGGCTGAGATGTTTAGATTCCAGCAGCTTACCCAACGCTCCATTCACGCAATTCCCAGCAAGCACTCTTCTTTCTATGTCAGTGGTGTACCTACCATCCTTGCTAAAAGCACATCCAAGATATACAATTTCATCAACCTGTTCTAACACTGCATCATCTACTACTACCCTTGCATTTGTTCTCTGTTCATCTCTTTCAAATACTAATACTTTAGTTTTATCCACATTCAATTCAAAATTAAATAAAAAATGTTTTTTTATTGATCGTACTTAAGTGGTACAAAAATTCCTAGAAGCCTTGTAGCCTGTGCTAGCATAGCTGTGTTACAGCCTACAGTGTCTTCCTCATGCATGTCATGAATACGTACAATAAATAGGTGCAGTAAACCAAAAGAAAAACAAAATAGAAAAATACAAGAAAACAATTTAGACCAGTGATTCCCAAAGTGGTCCATATAGACCCTCTGGGGTCCATGGGAGTCGATGGGGGTCTACGTAGGCGTGAATATGGAAATATGGCAATGTGATGTAAATGTAGCAAGGAGAGTGGGTCCACAGAAACCAGAAAAAATTGAAAGGGGTCTACAAGAAAAAATAGTTTGGGAAACTCTGATTTGACGAACGTATGTAGGAGTCTGAGGGCGGATTTCGCCGTCTGCTCTGAAGGCTGAGTTTAACAAAACGCGGCTTAGCCTAGAATTCGAGTCCAAATTCAACACTCATTGACATAAAACTAGTTTTAGGATTTATTTCGCGTATATTATACTCGAATGAAAAAAGAAAAAAAGGAAAAAAGGCATGTTCCGATGGTTCGGGCATATAGAAAGAATGTCGAATGAGCGAATGACTAAACAGATATACAATGCGAATGTGGATGGTTGCAGAGGCCCAGGAAGACCAAGGCTGACCTACCATGACCAAATAGGTCGAGTTCTGTCTGATGGTGGGGTCAAAAGTCTTAGGAATCGGCGTGCATGTATGAAGAGAATGATGAAGGTAGACGAGGCACGAGAGGTTTGTCAGAACCGGGATGTCTGGCGCTCTACACTCTCTGCCTACCCCGTTAGGGACCTGGCGTGAAGATACATACATACATATTATACTCGGTTTTCAACTTCCGTGGCCTAAGGCAGTCTGCCCGTATTTCAATTTAATATACGCGAGATTAATCCGAAAACTATTTGTATTTCAATTTATTGATTTTATTTTACAGCCTTCAGAATGGGTGTAACTAAACGACGAGATTAATTTTTATAGGTGATAGAGCTCTAGTGTCTAAGCTCGGAAGATTGGCTCCATCGTCTCACAATAATATATTTACACATATGGTAATTTTAAATACTCTTAAGCTAGTGCTTAAAAATACTTAAAACTATGTAGTAACCGGAACGTGATAGTGCTGAACACTACAATTTTGAATCCCTGTTCTGAAACTCTCCAGTAAAATACCAAGATATTAAAAGTAGTTAGATTGGCAATACGCACCGGCCGCTGAACGATCATCCATTCATTGTGCTTTCGCCCGCCAAATGCAAACATATTGAGAAAAAACCTTTAAAAATGCCAAATTGTTCAATGTTTTGGTGTAAAAACCGAACAATAAAGCAAACTAATTCACTCACGGCCAAATACTCAAACGTCACTTAAATCTAAGTGGGTCTTAAAAGTCTTCTGTCTTTATAAAACACGTTCAAACGATAGAGATAGCGCACATTTGAGCGTTGCTTAAAATTGAGTGACGTTTGAGTATTCGGCCATTAGTAGCATAACTTATCACCGGTAAGTCCAAGTTTTTTTACTTTTTCAAGTTAATTAACACGATATTACATTCACAACTATCTCATTCACACGAAACGACGGACATCTCGATTTTGTAGTCTTATCACGTCTTTATACTCGTGTACGAACTGATAATACGAAATTTTTGCTAAGTTTTGTGACGCGATCAAACACTATTCAGGTGAAGTCAGGTCCTTTGCCTCGCGCCTAATTGGTGTATATTTTTAAATGCATTATATCTACTGGTGGTAGAGCTCAGGTGACGGAGCTCGCGGGTATAGGCACCACCGCATTACCTAATATACTTGCCGCTAAATGGTAGTGTTCAACATCGTGTTTCGGTCAGGTGGTAATGTACGGCCCTGTAATTTCCGGCACAGAGGCATAAGACCTTAGGCCTCAGGAGTGGTAACGCATCTGCATTTTGACCTTGGTCTTTGTGTGGGTGTCTATAGGCTGTCATCACTTAACATCAATGTGAACTGCATGCTTGTTTACCACTTCCATTACATAAAAAAAAAAAAAAATACAACATCCATTATACATATATATCCGGTTTGTACATCCATGTTAATATTTCCTTGGGCGATAACTATGCATATTCAGTGGTTACGAATCTCTTAATGACTTAATAAGGTTATTGTTTAACTATCGTTATATAACAGGTCATCAGCCATTATGTTATATACTAGCTGTACTCTGCGAGCGTTGCTACGCCGCCAACTAAAAAATGACAGTGGCGCCATCTGTCGAATTTTCCAACTCAGAAACTTTCGTGGGCTCATGCACTTCAACTTTGCTAATAGATCATCACATGAACAAATGCATAGTTTACGATTCTTTAAAGGACATACAGACAAACATTCATTTTTGTATATTACTAGCTGACTCGGCAAACTTCGTATTGCCTCGCAATGAAATAATTGTGTCAAAGGTTTGATAGATATAGACTATTTGTATGGGAAAAATGAAATTGTGGTTTTGTGGTGGATGGTTGCAGAGGCCCAGGTAGACCAAGGCTGACCTACCATGACCAAATAGGTCGAGTTCTGTCTGATGGTGGGGTCAAAAGTCTTAGGAATCGGCGTGCATGTATGAAGAGAATGATGAAGGTAGACGAGGCACGAGAGGTTTGTCAGAACCGGGATGTCTGGCGCTCTACACTCTCTGCCTACCCCGTTAGGGACCTGGCGTGAAGATACATACATACATACTATTTCCCTTCAATTTCTTCATATTTTCTTACCTTTTTAAACTTCCCTTGCAGAAATAATTCAAAACCAAATTAACCAAATCGGTCCAGCCGCTCTCGAGTTTTAGCGAGACTAACGAATAGCAATTGATTTATATATATATATATACTAGCTGACCCGGCCACGCGTTGCTGTGGCTAAAGTTTTTGTTATATTACATTATAGTAAACAATCTAAGAGGAACAATAAGAGAACATCAGTCACGGAGTCCACTATGCTTTTTCACACAGATGGTATTTGTAAAAAAATTTGGTGATCTCCTTATTTGACTTTCTACTACTATAACCCTTTAGTACAATGAAATTATTTACGAACAAAGACGAAAATGGAGAACATCAGTCACGGAGTCCACTATGCTTTTTCACACAGATGGTATTTGTAAAAAAATTTGGTGATCTCCTTATTTGACTTTCTACTACTATAACCCTTTAGTACAATGAAATTATTTACGAACAAAGACGAAAATGTTGATGTTGGTATACAAATTATTACAAATTCACTGGATTGAGATTTGAAGGGGAAGTACGTTGAACACAATTAATTAAAATGTTCTTACACTTGATATTAAGCAGAAATCAATAGGTACAAAATAAAAATTTATAGCGTCAACAACACGTGGTAAAGCTGTTTATATGTAGCTTATATGACATGTTTGTAGATTTACCATAGCAGCGCCATCTATTGATTACTTACTCAACCCAGTCGTAAGGTATCGACATCTGTTAGAATCATTTGGAGTTTACAGATAATTGTGACTGTCAAATAATAACAGACAAATAATTAGCAATAAATTAAAATTGCGACTATAATTTGAGATTTAAACTATCCTATCTCTCAAGTTGGATCGAACTGCACATGGTGTGCGAATTTTATTATAATCGGTTAAGTGGTTTAGGAGTCCATTGAGGACAAACATTGTGACACGAGATTTATATATATTAAGATAAGAAGATAATAGATAATAGATATAGATTATAAGAAAGAAGATCTAGTCAGTTCCATGGAGTTTCAGTGTAGGAGCTCGAGGACGTAGGCATCACCGCATTTCCTAATCTATCTGCCGCCAAATGGTAGTGTTCAGCACTATCGTGCTCCAGTTAGATGGTGATAGCCCCGTGATAACTTTCACATAGACATATCAACTTTGGTCTCAGGGGTGGCAACGCATCTGTATTTTGATCTCCGGTTTTTGTATTTCTATAGGCTGCTATTATCACTTAAAATCAATGTGAACTGCAGGCTTGTTTGTCACCTTCGTTACATATGATAGACATGTTTGTAGAGCTCCAGTGACGGAGCTCGCGGGCGTAGGCACCACCGCATTACCTAATATACTTGCCGCTAAGCGGTAGTGTTCAGCACTATCGTGTTCCGGTCAGGTGGTAATGTACGGCTCTGTAATTTCCGGCACAGAGGCATGACACCTAATGCCTCATGAGTGGCAGCGCATTTTGACCTCTGGTCATTGTGTGGGTGTCTATAGGCTGCATTCATCACTGAACATCAATGTGAACTGCACCCTTGTTTGCCACTTTTATAACATACAAAAAAAAACAGAATAATAATGTGTATCGAATTTTAGCCGAATGTCCGTGATGTGCCTGCTGTCTACTCTCCCTCCGTCTTACGAATTTTCGATCAGGTCACCTGAGGTGTCCTGACGCGAGTTTATCATTTTTAACCCATCACAAAAAGTGTACAACGCCGCTAAATAGGTTTTAACATAAAAAACTGAGTCACCCAGAAGGTAACGCCCAGTATAATGAAAGTCCGCACCCATGAAGAAATGTCGTTTTAATAAATTCAATATTCAAAGGACAACCTCGCTTACTCCTTTGTTCAAAATGCTAATATTGTGAATGGGTGCCATAATAAGAGTTATAGATTATGGTAATAGATTATGGTAAAGTCCTGCAGAAAACTGTAAAGCATGCAGAATACTGTCCTTAGACAATATGAATCGGCGAGCAAAAGGCAAATGCGTTGCCACCGCAAAGACCTTAGTCACACCGCGGTCACTCCGCCAAAATTTCATACAAACGCTTCTTTTGGTCTCTATTACACAGACATCAATCAGTGACGTGTATTTACACGTGCACCTGTGTGCGTAGCACGTAGAAAATACGTGGAGGGGAGGAGGTTGGGTGATGCGGGGAAATCAGGCGGGACGTCGAAGTGTCCATTCTATACGTAGTATACATATTCTCTGTCAGAACCCTACTTTGCTTTGCCTCTGTGGTAATTACTCCGGGGTCATATTTTACAAGCTGGTTCGAACACGGTTGTACTAAACACTACCATTTGGGGGTAAATAGATTATGTAAGGTTGTGTTCCATAGGGGTTGAATGCCATTATCGCCACGCTTGGTATAGGCCGCGCCACGTAAAAAAAACGCTGGAAGAAAGTAGAAGGGATGTGTTCGCGCATCGGTACACTCGCGCACGAAAGTACTAGCCCTATTGGTTTATTTTTGATCTAGCTTTCGCTTGCGGTTTCGTGTATTGGTAGGCAGATTGAAAACTATATTACATAGAATAACATAAAATGAAATAAAAACACATGACGCGCAGCTTGACCGCCAGCGTTCTTTTTACCTGGCGCGACCTATATGCGGGTTGGCGATCGCAGCGGCGGTAACTTTAGGCACCTTTACGCAGTTACCCATCCCGCTGATAGTGTCATAATGATGTTTGGTTGACTGCCTGCGCCAGCAGAAGAAATCTCCAAGTTTTTTTTTTTTACCTCCTTTGTATATTTATACAAGAGGAGTAAGTATTGTTGTCGATGACTTGACGGAAATCCTCGCTACGGTTTACGGGCGACTAGAGTCAATATCTAGATGAAAGTGAGTATAGAGTTGATTAGGTATGTAATATATTTTGAGTTCAGGTGTATATGTATGTGATGATATATCATGTATTATTGAACTGTTTTAAGGTGTTAACAATGTGATTAGTGAAGTGATTGAATGAATTTCTTGTACTTTCTTTTAGTAAAATTAGCTAAATTCGTCAAGCCGTTCTAAAGTTTTATTGTGACTAAAAACATCATTTAACTTATAAATTATTTCTCTTTGTCCCCATTCTAGTAACATGTCATTGATGTTCCTTTTTTTTACCATTTTGAATTTGAAATCACAGCTATTAAAATTTGTATTTTCTTACCAATTACCCTAATCCATTGTTTCATTACTTCGAATTATTATCTAATTACTAACAGCTAACTGTTTTCATGGTCAAGGACTTGCTCCACCCTTTCAATGGTCCATAAATTAATAGTTAATTTTTTGTCGCCATATTTAACGACACTTTTCTGCTAATAATAAAGCCACTGAAAACTGAGGAATTTTAATTTAAATATAATTTGATTGCATAATTGCTTTAAATCGTACTAATAACTTAAAATTAACTGCCTCCGTAGCTTAGTGGCAGCAGACTACTACTACGCTGGGGTCCCGAGTTCGATTCCCGGGTTGGAGATATTAGACTTTACTGGTGGTAGACTTTTACGGGTGGAGGTTCACTGGTGGTTTTTACTGGTGGTAGAGCTCCAGTGACCGAGCTCGCGGGCGTAGGCACCACCGCATTCCCTAATATACTTGCCGCTAAATGGTAGTGTTCAGCCCTATCGTGTTCCGGTCAGGTGGCAATGTATGACCTTGTGATTTCCGGCACAGAGGCATCATAACACCTTAGGCCTCAGGAGTGGCAACGCATCTACATTTTGACCTCTGGTCATTGTGTAGGTGTATATAGGCTGCAGTCATCACTTAACATCAATGTGAACGGCATGCTTGCTTGCCACATTTATTAAATAAAAAAAAAAGATAAAAAAAATAGAGATTTCGTTGTAAAATCCTTTATCTCTGTTTCTATTGGGATTTTTTTCATTTTCTGGAAGTTTCCCAGTACCTAAAAGTTTGGTAATAAGCCCGAATGTCAATAGGTTCGCCACCTGTTACATGGGCCAAAACGTAACCGGCGTGTCGCGGGTGTTTGCATGTATGATTAAATGCATGCTTTTACCTCTGCCTACCCCTTCAGGGATTACAGGCGTGAAGTTACGGTTTTTTTTATGATTATACTTATGGCATATGTGAATGAGAGTATCGGTGTAAAAATGAAAAAAGGCATGCTCCGATGGTTAACGAATAAAGAAAGAATGACGAATGACTAAACAGATATACAATGCGAATGTGGATGGTTGCAGAGGCCCAGGAAGACCAAGACTGATCTACCATGACCAAGTAGGTACTGTCTGATGGTGAGGTCAAAAGTCTTAGGAATCGGCGTGCATGTATGAGGAGAATGATGAAGAGAGAGATAGTAGATGAGGCACGGGATTTGTGTCAGAACCGGGATATCTGGCATTCCACACTCTCTAACTGGGTAGGCGGAGAGCGTGGAACGCCATAACAGGGTAGGCAGAGAGTGTGAAGCGCCAAATATCCTGGCGTCAAGATACATACATACTTTTTTTTATATAATGGAAATGGCAACCAAGCATGCTGTTCACATTGACGTTAAGTGATGACTGCAGCCTATAGACATTCACACAAAGACCAAGGTCAAAATGCACATGCGTTACCACTCCTGAGGCTTAAGGTGTTATGCCTCTGTGCCGGAAATTACAGGGCCGTGCATTACCACCTGATCGGAACACGATAGTGCTGAACACTACCATTTAGCGGCAAGTATATTAGGCAATGCGGTGGTTCCCAAGCCCGCGAGCTGCGTCACTGGAGCACTACCGCCAGTAAAACTTATCTGTGTGTTGTGTGTTCATCGTAGATATTCATTAAAACTAGCTTTTCCAGTGGTAAGACGTTTGCCGAGTTGACTACTTATTAATATTTTTCATAGCTTCATTATCTTTATACGTAACTCACGCCTGTAATCCCCGAAGGGGTAGGCAGAGGTAAATGCATGCATTCAAGCATACATGCAAACACCCACGATTCGCCGGTTACGTTTTTGGCCCATAACAGGCCATAACAGGTGGCGAGCCTGTTGACATCTCCGGGCACATTACCAAACTTTGAGGTACTGGGAAATTTACAGAAAATGGAAAAATCCCAATAGAACCAGAGATAAAGGCTTTTTCACCATCTCTGATAACCCCCTACCCGGGAATCGAACCCAGGACCTCAGCGTAGTAGTAGTGGCCTGCTACCACTAGGCTACCGAGGCAGTTTATCAGGCATTATCTTTATAAATATACAATTACAATGCTGTGAGCTAATAATTCACATATGTTACAGATATGTATGCAAATATATCATGCTAATAACCGCGGAAGAAAACGTCAAAAACAAAAAACAAAAAAAAGCTATAAAAAATGTGTTTATAGTTTTGAAGGTGAGATACTATTTACTGGTGAGACTACCAGCATACTACCAGTGTGTAGGGAGGGTGTAGGCACCAACGCATTGCACTTGGAACTCTGCTAAGTGAATAACATTGATCTTGACGAATAAGTTTTTCTTTTTCTTCATTTATTATCATTGAAGGAATTGAAAAATTTTATGATTATTATGTTTTAACCAAATAGTTTAAATTTTAATTTTTAATTTACTATTAATATATGATTTTGCTTTTACTATTTGTAATGGTTATTCGCTCTAGGTAGTTTATGATTTGTTGACGTTTTGAAAGTATCTGTAAAGATCTATTCGAAATAAAAATATTTTCTATTTCTCTATTTCTATTTCTAATGTATCGTCAATTGGTAGTGTTCTGCGCTATCGTGTTAATTCATAGAGCAATACGGACCACCGTTATAAGTGAATGATTATGATTATGACGAACAGATTTTTCTTTTTCTTCAATGAAGGAATTGAAAAATTTGACGATTTTGGTACATAGGTATGTATCGGTTAAATTTTATTATTAAATTGATATTCATTAATACCTATTGGATTATTATTATAAGTCATTTACTATAGGTAGCTTGTAACCTGACAATGCAAAAGTGTCCTTGTAGACCAATTCGAAATAAATTATTTGAATTTTTTGAACGGCCGACTGGAGATGAGTAGCCGTAGCGCTTATTACCGATGCAAAAAGGTCTGTCATATTTTGCGTCGGGAAATACGTGTGACACACACTCACACTACAAAAATCGTCTATTACTACGAAACTCACACCTTGACTTTAACAAAATACATAAACAATTTCACGCACACATTTAAATATCTGGACGATAGGCACCAATTACGTGTCCATCATCATCCATAATATCCATTGTTTTATTTATTCGAATTATCATCTAATTGCCAACAGCTTACTGCTCTCATGGCCAGGGACTTGCTCCACCCTTTTCAATAGATCATAAATTAATAATTAATTTTTTGTCGTCATTTTAACGATACTTTTTTTACGTAACGTAACTTCACGCCTGTAATCCCCGAAGGGGTAGGCAGAGGTAAATGCATGCATTCAAGCATACATGCAAACACCCACGATTCGATTAAATTAGACATATAAATTTTAACTGTTTTCTGTTTGTCATGTCATAAATTTTCTGGAACCTGTCACTTGTCACTTGTCATAGTGACAGATGACAGCATGTTTTGTTTTTATTGTCCACGACCACGCCACCAAATATTTGGATTAATTATTGTATGTATATATGTATCTTCGCGCCAGGTCCCTAACGGGGTAGGCAGAGAGTGTGTAATTTTATCATGTATTTTATTTATTTGTTCTAATAATTTATTTATTTATCTATATTTATGTAATATTACGTAATTTTGTATATAAATATAACAGTAGTATGCATGGAAGTTTTATGTAGTTGGGCGGCTTGTAATTCGCAAAGCCACTTACGGTGGTCCTATCAGAACACCAGCGCTGTAGTGCCTACTACAGCAATCAGCTGAGATGGGTACCATTTTTTTGGTCTCACACATACATCATGCCGGTAGTTGTGTTAAGTTGTTTCTGTTTTTATTATTGTTTTTTTTTCTTTATTATTATTATCATTTGTTTATTTAGTGTGTGTGTGTGTGTGTCAAAAAATAAACTATTTCTATTTCTATTTCTATTTCTATTCGCCGGTTACGTTTTTGGCCCATGTAACAGGTGGCGAGCCTGTTGACATCTCCGGGCACATTACCAAACTTTGAGGTACTGGGAAATTTCCAGAAAATGGAAAAATCCCAATAGAACCAGAGATAAAGGCTTTTTTCACCATTATCTCTGATAACCCCCTACCCGGGAATCGAACCCAGGACCTCAGCGTAGTAGTAGTGGCCTGCTACCACTAGGCTACCGAGGCAGTTAGATACTTTTTTTGCTATAAAATAATATATTTGACCTCTTGTACTTTGACAGAGGGGAAAGCCTGCATATGAGAAGAAAAGAAGAAAGAAAAACATTAATTGGTGCAGCCCCCATACCAATATCAGGTACTGCAATAATAAAAAAAAAATAGAAAAAAATAAACATTTACAATACAAATACATACGTTACACAAAAAAAAACATTTAAAAAAGGGTTGACAAAAAAAATATCTTACACCTATTTAAAAAAGTACCTAGTTAGAGTAGAAAATAAGAAACAAGATCACCAAATAGTTCCCAGTTCAGCATTTTGTCAATCCGAAGCCCGACGCTGGTTTTCAACTGGAAACTACTCGGTGGGACACGGATATCAGTCCTAAAAGTCGATATAATAAATACTTACTATAAAACCTATATAAGTGCAAATAAGTTTATTCAGTTTATTCATTTATTTCATATAATTAGGCTCCTGGAGAGCACTTTTACATCGTTTTTTTTTTTAAACTAACCTAGTGTGAATAACCACTAATAAAAATCAAAAACACATAATAAATTAAATAGTAACTGAACAATTTTGTCTAGTATGGAAAGCATCAATTCTTTACAAATTCTTCCATTTCCCCATTTCAAAAGAAACTGAGAAAGAATGAATTTGGTCGTCATAATAAAGGTTATTCACTTGGCAGAATTCCAAGGGCAGTCAATACTGAGAAGAACTCCGCCACTGAAGAAACTCAGTACAGCTCTTTTGAATTTAAACGTTGTTAAAATGGCATATGGCTACTCCCCTCCGGTCCGACGCGGCCGGTGGCCCGTGTTGCTCTATGGCCGGACATTATCACTTTACCGGAACACCGTACCGCTGAATACTTTCATAGATTAGGTAATGCGGTGGAATATACGGCCGCCAAATCCGTCGCGGTAGCTCTACCACCAGAATTTTTTTTTTCAATTTGTAAAAACTAAAAACACTAAGGGAGATGTATATCGATAGCTTACATTATATTTAATTAATTTTATTTATTTATTTAATCTTTCAAGCACAAAAAAGTAGGTATATGAGGCGAATGTAATGCTAGGTATAGTATACAGTAATTTTTTTGTGGTGTCATTGATGATAATTTTTGTTAAGAAATCTTTTAAAAATACAAACTTATTTGCTCATAATAATTGTTTTATATTATTTCGCATTAACATATGCTTGTGAAATATATTTATTTTAAAGAAAAATGGAAAGAAAAATTTGACTTCAGGCGAGACTCGAACTCGCGGCCACTGGAAATCTAGTCCAGCCGCTCTTAAAACTGAGCTACTGAAGTCCTGCCCGATTTGTCAAATCTTTCCTTCAAATTTGTTGCATTGCCTTATGGTGGCAGCAGCGCCATCTATTGCCAAACTATGCTAGTTAGGCATATTTTGGCATATTTGCTCATGTTTTCTAGATAAGTACTGGAGTTTTAAAAAAATCTGAAAAACAAATTTGTTGTATTTTTTTGAAAATTTGCATCGATTTTTTTAATCGTCTCAACAACAACAATACACTTTATTGTACACCAGCCATAACATTAAAAGAAATACATAAAAGAGAACTTAACACAGTACAATAGGCGGCCTTATCGCTATATGAGCGATTTCTACCAGACAACCTTTGGGTAGAGGAAATGATGTGATAGAAAATGGATAGGGGTGTACATACTGAAAAATATACGTTAGAAATAAAAATTACATATTATATTATTATATATCAACAAAATAAGTAAATAATTCTACTAATATACTACTTAAATATTATAAATAAACAAACATATTATATATATATATATATATACATATATATATATATCATATATATACATATATAAATACATATGAGTGCTGAATTAAATGATATGACAATAAAAAAGGCATGCTCCGATGGTTCGGGCATATAGAAAGAATGTCGAATGAGCGAATGACTAAACAGATATACAATGCGAATGTGGATGGTTGCAGAGGCCCAGGAAGACCAAGGCTGACCTACCATGACCAAATAGGTCGAGTTCTGTCTGATGGTGGGGACAAAAGTCTTAGGAATCGGCGTGCATGTATGAAGAGAATGATGAAGGTAGACGAGGCACGAGAGGTTTGTCTGAACCGGGATATCTGGCGCTCTACACTCTCTGCCTACCACGTTAGGGACCTGGCGTGAAGATACATACATACATACATACAATAACAGTTACTAACAATAAATCAGCGTCAAAGGTTCAACCCAAGTAAAAATCACGAATGCGTTTTTTAAAAGACTCAAGAGATTGAGCTTGTCGAATAGGCAAAGGCAAAGAGTCCCATAAGCGAATGGCCTCCACCATATAGGAGTTGGACACAAAAGACGAATAATGAGAAGGAGTTTTTAGACGGAGGTTTTCGGATGAACGAAGGAAGCGAGGATGAGTCTGGCTTAGATAATGGAACCGTTCTTTCAAGTATGGAGGGGACTGTAGATGAAATAGCAGACAGTAAAGAAACGACAGAATACGTGTATTCCTGCGCAGACGGATTGGTATCCACTTGAGTTGTTCGCGAAATTCTGAAACATGGTCGTATTTGCGAAGACCAAATACGACCCGGATACAAAGATTTTGAAGGCGCTCAAGTTTATTCAATTGCTCTTGCGTAAGATCAGGGTAACATATGTCAGCATAATCTAATATAGGAAAGAGAAGTGATCGTGCTAGTGCAATTTTAGTGGCAGCAGGTAAAAAGTACTGTACTCGCCTTAACGACCCAACCGCAGCAAGCATCTTCCTGCTTACCTGACTAATTTGGGGTGTCCATGACAACGTACGGTCCAATATTATCCCCAGATAATATTGGACGACGTCTCAATTATTATTTCAAATAATATTTGACTTATTTTTTACACGTTTTTATTAAAAACTCGGGTTGAATTTCAAATAAAAAGTACGCTGTATCGCCTTACGGAATGGGATAAAAATACTCACTTCTAAGTTCCTTTTTTTCCAAAAAAAAAACCGGAACTCCAAAGTTCGAAAAAGCACAACACTAATTATTTCAACGGTTCAAAAATCGAAACCGATTTAAATAACGTCACAAGTACTATACGAATTGGCGCGTAAATTTACTTGTTTTTTTTTTAATTCGCTCTGTGGCAAAGGCAAACGCCGTCGTCGCGCCTACCCAACTGACTAACACTTAAACTAACCTTGCTTTTAAATAACTGCATAAAGTTATATCATTGAAAACATTACTGGACGACGTAATTCGACCGCTGTAACAAGACCTCCCTTCCTATAATCATTCGTTATGTGATATAAAAGAAAAATTAGCAATAAGATTTTACGCGGGTCTGTAATTTTGGTTGGCTGTTTGTCTTATTTCCGATTCACTTCCTAGGTTGACAGGAAAGAAGTTCGTTATTTAAATGAACAAATACCACCCACTTTTAGTTACATAAAATAATAAATATATTGCGTAACAAATTAAATGTATAAATTATCTGTTGAATCTATTAATAAGGGGTAGGCAGAGGAAAGTCCATGCATTCAACCATATATTATGTGCAAGCATACACCCACGATTCTCCGGTTATGTTTTGGCCCATAAAACAGGTGGCGGGCCTGTAAACTTCTCCGGGCATATTACCAAACTCCAATATACTGGGAAATTTCCGAAAAATGTAAAAATTTCAACAGAACTAGAGACCTCTATAAATTTCTTCCATAAAATACAAATTAATATAGACGCGCGAGCAAAAACACGGCATTTCTCTTAAAGGCTAAAAATTTCTTTTAATTTGGTTTAATAAACTGTTACGAGTCCAGGATAGCAAAGTAAAATTCCGGGACACCGGACGACGTGCGAAATTCCGGGACAATCCCGGAAATCCCGGCCATCCAAAAACCCTAGTCACTGGGTATCATCCACCATAAGTTAAATTGATCATGACCCAAAACACTTGGCCCTCTAATTAAATTAATTTTCGTGGGGTCATTCATATAAGTAACTAGCGGCCCGCCCCGGCTTCGCCCGCTCTGCTCCGTTCCTATTAGTCATAGCGTGATGATATATAACCTATAGCCTTTCTCGATAAATGGGCTATCTAACACTGGAAAAACTTCTCAAATCGGATCAGTAGTTCCTGATTTTTTTTTTTTTTTTTTATGTTATGGAAGTGGCAAACAAGCATGCAGTTCACATTGATGTTAAGTGATGACTGCAGCCTATAGACACCCACACAAAGACCAAGGTCAAAATGCAGATGCGTTGCCACTCCTGAGGCCTAAGGTGTTATGCCACTGTGCCGGAAATTACAGGGCCGTACATTACCACCTGACCGGAACACGATAGTGCTGAACACTACCATTTAGCGGCAAGTATATTAGGTAATGCGGTGGTGCCTACGCCCGCGAGCTCCGTCACTGGAGCTCTACCATTAGCGCGTTCAAACAAACAAACAAACAAACTCGTCAGCTTAATAATATTAGTATCTATACTAGCCGCTAGTTACTTATATGAATGACCCCACGAAAATTAATC
Organism: Macrosoma leucophasiata; assembly: GCA_036365455.1. Taxonomy (NCBI): domain Eukaryota; kingdom Metazoa; phylum Arthropoda; class Insecta; order Lepidoptera; family Hedylidae; genus Macrosoma; species Macrosoma leucophasiata. The sequence goes on along the minus strand of JAWQUS010000022.1, from coordinate 3,290,527 downwards.
TAACGCAGATGCATTCCAGATTGAAATTTGTTTATAACAAATAAGCTGTCATTGTTTCGTACAAGGCTGTAAAGTAAAATGTCTGGACACGGGACAGCGCGCAAAATTCCGGGACAATCCCGTAAATTCCGGCCATCTGGCAACCCTAGTCACTGGACCTGCCCAGAACGTGTAAATTGTGGAACGAACTTCCCTCTGAGGTGTTCCCTCGGTGCTACAATATGGGGTTCTTCAAAAATGGCGTTAAAAGAGTCCTTCAAGGCTGGCAGCGCGTTGTCAACTCCTCTGGTGTTGCAAATGTTCATAGGCCACGGTGATCACTTACCATCAGGTGGCTCGTCTGCTTGTCTGTCAACTCAATGAAATAAAAAAAAAACGATCAAGTGCGTGTCGGGCCACGCGCAGTGTAGGGTTCTGTATTTAGTGCATTTACAGAGTAAGAAATGTAATGAAAAACTTTTTATAGGTTTTCCAGTAATCTATAGGCAAAGAACTATTTTCCACATTTTTTTCAAAATTTTAAGTTCAATAGTTTCGGAGATAGGGGGGGGGAATGGTCAAATTTCGTCGTTTTTTTTTAAATAACTTCAAATTTGTTTATGCAAAAATTATAAAAAATATATATCTGAGATGCTGACTACAACCTCTTTCATTTTATATGTCACACGACACAGTTAACGATTTTTTTTTTAATTTTCTGATCTAGCCCCCGCAAGTGGCCCCCCTGTTTAAAATTTATTATTTTACCTGACGTGTCCATCTTTGGGTCACCAATTTACACATATTCATTAAATTTCAACTCAATCGGTTGAGTCGTTTCGGAGCAAATTGGCTGTGAAGGACGGACAGACAGACAGACGCACGAGTGATCCTATAAGGGTTCCTTTTTTTCCTTTTAAGGTATGGAACCCTAAAAAACATAATCCACCATCACAATTGATCATGACCTAAAAACATGCCATTTGGCCACATGAATGACCCCACGAAAATTGATTTAACACAGATGCATCCCAGATTTGTTTATAACAAAGAGCAGTCATTGTTTTGTAGAAGGCTGTACGCACGGATGGTAATTATGCAAAGCCGGTTGATGTTTTATCTGCGAGACAGTGTTGTGAGGGGGTAAAGGTTAATTAGAACTGATTCTGTATTTTTATGTATTTTTTTTTTGTAATAAAGGTGGCATTTTTTTTTAATGTAATAAAAGTGGCAGACAAGCGTGCAGTTCACATTGATGTTAAGTGATTACTGCAGCCTATGGACACCCACACAATGACCAGAGGTCAAAATGCAGATGCGCTGCCACTCCTGAGGCATTAGGTGTTTGTTATGCCTCTGTGCCGGAAATTAGAGAGTCTTTTTGCCGGAAATTACAGAGCTAGAGCCGCCCTGCCGTATTGGCTGTTATGCCTCTCTGCCGGAAATTAGAGAGTTTTTTGCCGGAAATTACAGAGCTAGAGCCGCCCCTGCCGTATTGGCATACGGCAGGGGCGGCTCTAGCTCGTGTAGCGCCCGTGTGCAATAAAACCCTGGCGCCCCCTAGACCCCTAGGCCTGACCCTGACCCCTCCTGCTATTTTATAAGCAGGTAGTATAGCTTACAGCGTGGTATTAGTTACGGCCTTTCTTCTTATGACGGCAGAATAACACTCATTGTTTTTATGCCTGTAGCACATCTCTGTTGCGAAACGAAGCGTTGAACCGCGGTAGTTCATGTTTCGCCTTTTTTTTTTTTTTAATTTTTTGACATCGCTTTTTATGCATATTGCCAGTGTCAAGTAAATCGATATTTCGTATTAAGCAACGTAAAAGTCAGAGTCAGTCACTCAGTCAGTCAATTTATCAGTCCGTCAGTCAGACTAGTCAGAGTCACAGTAATTCTAGTAAAGCGATGGCTACTTTACCAGAACATTTACAATGAAGTTTTGGAGGCAACCCGAAAAAACGTGTTTTCACACTGTTATTCTATTTCACTATACACGAACACTGTAATAAGCCTATATCAAACAAAATGCCACCAACTTTATTAAATATAACTCAAAAATACACCAAGAAAATGAAATAAAATAAGATCACCACACGCATCATTCAAAGGTTCCCGCCAAAACTCCATGTTTCGTCTTGTGTTTTAAGTTTTATGGAGGGCGAAATAGACGCGAAATGTTTCGAATTTCTATTTCGCTGCCCATAGAACTTACAACACAAGACGAAACATGAACTATCGCGGCTCGCCGCTTAGATGTGCTACAGGTAGGGTTACCACCTCTTGTACCACCTGTCTAAATCCGGGAGAAAAAAAAACCTTATAACAAACAAATGAGGAACGAAAATGAGTGAGACAAAGACGACGCAATCTCTCACGCACGTAGCTCAGAAACAGACAATAAAATAAAGTAGGTACCTACACGCACGCAAATCAGTTTATACGAAACTAGCTAGCTACCCACTGGCGAGTAGTGGCATCAGTGGCGATATAGTGGCGAGAAGGCTGCAAGAATGCTGCCGAGAAATTACGCCGCTCTTAGACATTTCGACATCGCGTGTCATTACTTTTGAACAACTTGATATTTCGGGAGAATTAAGTATATTTTAAATTCCTTCCGGGAGACGGGAGATTTTATTCTTCAGAGCTCGAATCCGGGAGACTCCCGGAATTCCGGGAGAGGTGGCAACCCTAGCTACAGGCATAAAAACAATGAGTCTCAGGGAGCGCCGCGGCGCCCGTGTGCATTGCACGGCCGCACTATAATTTAAGCCGCTCCTGCATACAAGCATGCAGTTACTTCACATCCAATGGATGTTAAGTGAGGACTGCAGCCTATAAATATCTACACAAAAACCAGAGGTCCAAATGCAGATGCGTTGCCTCCTGAGACCTTAGTCGTTATGTCTCTGTGACAACCGGAATACGATTGTGCTGAACACTACCATTTGGAGGCAGATAGATTAGGCTGAGATGATTTCAGGCGTAAAGTTACATTTGATATAAATGTATATATCTTCACGCCAGGTCCCTGACGGGGTAGGCTGGTAGAGAGTCATAACTATAATAACTTACATAATAAAAGCTAGTATAATATAGTCAGTCAATTATTTATTATTTCACTATACACGGGCACTGTAATAAACCTACATCAAACAAAATGCCACCAACTTTATTCAATATAACTTAAAAATACACCAAGAAAATTAAATAAATTATGAGCACCATACGCCTCTTTCAAGGTTCCCGCCAAAACTCCAGTGGTCTAGTTTTTTTTTTATTTTATTTTTTTGGTTTTATGGCATCGCTATTACGCATATTGCCAGTGTCAAGTAAAACGATACTTCGTATTTATCCAAGCAGCGTAAAAGCCAGCATAATATAGTCATCAAGTATGATAAGTAAGTATCAAGTATAATATGTCAGTCAAGTGAGTTACAGTCAAGTAAAGTCAAGTTATTCGAGTAAAGCGATGGCTACTTTACCAGAACATTTACATTGAATTTAAAGAAAAATGGAAAGAAAAATTTGACTTCAGGCGAGACTCGAACTCGCGACCTACTGGGAATCTAGTCCAGCCGCTCTTCCAATTGAGCTACTGAAGCCCTGCCCGATTTGTCGATTTGTCGATGCCGATGATTGCGAGTTCGAGTCTCGCCTGAAGTCAAATTTTTCTTTCCATTTTTCTTTAAATAAAATATATTTCACAAGCATGTGTTAATGCGAAATAATATAAAACATTTACATTGAAGTTTTGGAGGCAACCTGAAAGGTCGTGTTTTCGCACTGTTATTCTATTTCACTATACACGGGCACTGTAATAAACCTATATCAAACAAAATGCCACCATTTTTATTCAATATAACTTAAAAATACACCAAGAAAATTAAATAAAATAAGGGCACCATACGCCTCTTTCAAGGTTCCCGCCAAAACTCCCAGTGGTCTAGTTGCTATAGACTTGACATTGACAGTTACGTCGTCATGGCAACATAAAATAACACAACAAAGAAATTAAGGTTCGGTTGCAACAAAACATTTGATATTGTAGTAAAATGTCAAATATGTCTTGAAATGTCTTGAAAGAGGCGTATGGTGCTCCTATTTTATTTCATTTTCTTGGTGTATTTCTAAGTTATATTGAATAAAGTTGGTGGCATTTTGTTTGATATAGGTTTATTACAGTGCCCGTGTATAGTTAAATAGAATAACAGTGCGAAAACACGACCTTTCAGGTTACCTCCAAAACTTCATTGTAAATGTTCTGGTAAAGTAGCCATCGCTTTATTCGAATAACTTGACTGTAACTCACTTGACTGACATATTATACTTGATAACTTATATACTTGATACTTACTTAATATACTTGATATTATACTAACTTTGACGCTGCTTAAATATATACGAAATATTGTTTTACTTGACACTGGCAATATGCGTAATAGCGATGCCATAATAACTAAAAAAAAAAAAAATCTAAAGTTTTACAACTGAACCTAGATTTTGACAACCCCGTTATTATTTTTTTCTTTCTATTCTTCTGGCAATGGGTTGAATATCGACACAGTTAGTCCAGCTGTGTGACTCGACCGTTTGATTCGGTGTCTTCTCTATAACGATTAACCTCATTGTTCCAAACTTATGGAATAGGGTATTTGACAATGTGTATTTTTTTTTAATTAGTTACCTAAAGTAGCATGGAAATAAAAAAAAACATAAAAAATATTCAAATCGGTGCATCATTAAAGAAAAGGTATAAAAAAAATTGTTTAAAAATAATAACAGAATTAGGTATATAACATCAAAATGTACCGATATTTCTAGGAAATAAATAATTATATTCTTATTCTATTCTATTTTATTCTATTCTTAGATTCCTTGTTCAAATACCAATAACTTTTATGAACTTTTATACTGTTTACAAAAACGCAAAATTAACGAAGATATTTCAAGATTTCTTGAATTCATCATTGATCTCGTAAGTGTAGGTATACAAGCATGTGACGTCACTAGCCTATACCATTTTGTATGAGCCGTTTGAGAACATTTCATAACTTGCAACATTCGAATGGTGATATCTGAAAAACTATTAGATAAAGACTAGTGATTCCAATACGATATTAATAACAATAACGATATTTACTAAAGGAGATGTTGCGAGCTCGGCTCTGGTTCGTACACGACCTCAAAAAATGGGTAAATTAAAGAAGAATCCGAAAAAAATACAATTAATTTATTCAAGAATATATATTAGAGTTACGACCACATTTAATTCAAACGATTTTATCATTTTCAACTATGTTCAACATGGCGGCGATACAGCCGACGCTTGGGATCAATCGATTTCGACAGTATTTAGAAAATGTTCCTTTTTTCTCCAAGTACTATATAATCAAAATACAATTTAAAAAATGAAAATGTCAAAATGACATCGCCCGCCGTATTCGCCATGTTGGTTTTGAGTTGCAATTCTAACTGCAAAGAATGTTTTGTAACTGCAAACAAAGCTAAATAAGTGAAAATATGCATTTAAAACGTTTATATATTGATTTTGCCTGTCTAATGATATTGTGTACAATACATGGCCGGAGGTCCATACATTTTTGCAACATCTCCTTTATTATATACTTTTTGAAATCACAATAAAAAAATATTAGTCAAATACACTATTGCCAATGTTACGAGCAGCCAGATTAATTTCAAATTATAACCTTCGAATGGACATTGATTTTTATTGATATCAGGTTCTTTTAAACCCATTGGTCTGCACCAATAATTTAAAGCGTGGGTAACAGTTGGTATACCAGATAGGTGACGAAGTAAATTTATTAAATATGTACATAATTGCATACCTACCTACACATAACCCCATGCCAGTTTTATTAATCTCGTGTAATAAAGACAACACTATTGGTCAGATTGTCTTATACTTTGACAGAGGGGAAAGCCTGCATATGGCTTCTCCCCTCCGGTGTTGCTCTATGGAGGTCAAGTGAAATTTTAAAATGCAGATGCATTTCACACTTGAGACCTTAGATGTCATGTCTCTGTAATAATTATTACGGGTCCATATATTACCTAAGGGAGACCCCTGTGGGTCCAAACCTCGACTTATAGCGTTGCGAAGAGACACAAGACATTTTACTGATGCTGCTCGCGCGTTCAGTTTCATTTACAATTTTTTACGAAAGACTCGAGAAATTGGTGTCTAGGATTCTCGAATCTCGAGAAAAAGAATGGGACGAGAAACCAGAAACCCTAAATCTAATCTTTTTTGGAACAGTATCATTCTCTTTTTTACCACAGAGTAAAAACACCTTAGGCTTCAGGTAAAGCAACGCATCTAGGTACTTTGAAATTTTTATTTTTTATGTAGATCTGTACTTACCATAAACGTTAACTGTTTATTTATCACTTTCCTAAGACAAAAAATTACATTGATTTTCATAACGGATATTAGATAACAATTCTTTCTTATTAACAACCCAGCAAGTCAATGACAAGTAATTATTGGTTCAATTTCCTAACAAAGTGATGGATTGAGTTAGATAAAGACTAAGGAAATAATATCATAATAATTATATATAGGACTTTTTTTTTAAAGTCTCAAGCTAAAAAAACATTTCCTATTCAATTTGAAACGTTTGATCGATTCATAAAATTAGATGGTATACTTGGACGTCTGTGCATTGGCCTCCAAAAATTAAAAAACGTGTTTTTAAAAATTCAAATTCGAAAAATGAATGACGTGTTAAGGTCCAAGCTGATTTAGCCGTGACATTATTTGTTGGATGGAAATTTCCACTGATTAAGTACTTATAATTCGTTGATCCAACAAAGGAGAAGTTCCAGGTTGGTCCCGCATCTTGTACACTACATCAAAAGATAGAGAAAAATACGCAGAATCATGGAAAAATACTCAAAAAATAATTAGAATCGTTGTTTTTTTGTCGGAAATATTTATTTTACGTAATTTTTTTTTTTTTTTTATGTAATGGAAGTGGTAAACAAGCGTGCAGTTCACATTGATGTTAAGTGATGACTGCAGCCTATAGACACCCACACAAAGACCAAGGTCAAAATGCAGATGCGTTACCACTCCTGAGGCCTAAGGTGTTATGCCTCTGTGCCGGAAATTACAGGGCCGTACATTACCACCTGACCGGAACACGATAGTGCTGAACACTACCATTTAGCGGCAAGTAAATCAGGTAATGCGGTGGTGCCTACGCCCGCGAGCTCCGTCACTGGAGCTCTACCACCAGTAAAATGTTAAATGTTAAATGTATGTCAGTAATATGTTGCCATATCGCAACTATGACATTCTTGTTTTCGAAACATACTAACGACAATTAATTATTATTGAAGATTTAATAAACGATTTGAATAGCTGAAAATGATTTAGTATTTTATGCTTCATCTCTCAATATAGTGTACATGATGCGGGCCCAAGCTCCATACATTTTGCAACGTCTCCTTTCTATTTCCCCGTATTAACTAAACTGAACTTTTTTACTGGTGGTAGAGCTCCAGTGATGGAGCTCGCGGGCGTAGACACCACCGCATTAACTTATATACTTGCCGCTAAATGGTAGTGTTCAGCACTATCGTGTTCTGGTCAGATGGTAATGTACGGCCCTGTGATTTCCGACACAGAGGCATAACACCTTAGGCCTTAGTAGTGGTAACGCATTTACATTTTGGCCTTGGTCTTTTTGTGTGTGTCTATAAGCTACAGTAATCACTTAACATCAATGTGAACTGCATGCTTGTTTGCCACTTCCATAACATAAAAAAAAACCTGTCTTAAAGACATATCAGCTTAGGTCTCAGAGGTGGCAACGCATCTGCATTAGACCTATAGTTTTGCTGTAGATGTTTCTCTTAACGAGCTATAAAAACTTAAATTACTCTTTCAAACTTGTCATTTTTATTGGATTTTCCTTTTGAGATCCAGATCCCTTATAAGGTTTAAAAAAATTGCCAAGTACAACGCGAGAAATTATAATATAATATGTACATATTGTACTTAGTATTCATTTATTTATTTATACTTATGCGTTTAATTGGATTAAGCATTATCAACCAATACACTTCTGGGTTTTAACTGATAACGAAAGATAAAAAAGTGTAATATTATTTTTATTTTGAAATAGCTGTGCCCGCGACTTCGTCCGCGTGATAATTTATGATTGTTCAGTATCTACCCGGACGAAGTCGTGGGCGCAGCTAGTATAAAAGTAGCCTAAGTTACTCCTTATTACATAAGCTATCTGCCAGTGCTAGGTCTCACTCCATGCTAGGGACTCAAACTTAACTTAACTTAACGATAGAGTTAAAAACGCAGAGATACGAGAGAAAACGAAAATAATAGACCCAGTAAAAATGCTCTGCAAACTAAAATGGAAATGGGCCATATCGCGCATACGCAAGACCAGAGATGGAGTGCAAATATTGTCCCTTGGTACCCACGCGACAAATTACGATCGGTAGGGCGACCAAAGAAAAGATGGAGCGACGACATAGCGGAGGCAGCAGGTGCTACCTGGACTCGGATGGCTCAGGATCGTAGCACATGGCTATGCATGGAGGAGGCCTTTTACCAGTCATGGGTGCCCGAATAATACAAAAATATAAATATCTCTTAATATAATCAATTTTGTAACTTTTTATTGTTATTTAGGGTAAATAAAGGCTATCTTAGTTTATTTTATCTGCCATTGAAAGTCCCATCAAAATCGGTAAAGCCGTTCCCGAGATTGGCGGGAACAAACAGACAGACAAAATAGTACAAACATGCGCATCAACGAGGCCCCTAAGCGGTTCTCGCGATGCTGCAGCTCCGAGTCACTCGCTACTCGAGCGTTTGTACGTAGTTTCCATACTGTTCATATTTGTACTGTGTGTAGTTAAGCTGACCGGGCCGCTCCGGCCGCCCTAATTAGGGCCCTAACTCCCTTAATATTATTACACTACATAGAGCAACACCGGAGGGGAGTAGCCATATGCAAGCTTTCCCCTCTGTCAAAGTACAAGCCCAAATGGGCCTATACCTGTCGCCTAGATGTTGAAATGTGTGCGTGAAATTGTTTCTATATTTTGTTAAAGTCAAGGTGTAAGTTTCGAAGTAATAGACGATTTTTGTAGTATGTGTGTGTGTCGGACGCATTTCAACCCGCAAAAAATGACAGACTGTTTCGCATCGGTAATACACGCTATGGCTACTCCCCTCCGGTCCGCCGCGACCGGTGGGCCGCGTTGCTCTATGTTACACTACCCTGACCCTTGCTATAGTAATTGTTTTTATATTATTTCGCATCAACACATGCTTGTGAAATATATTTTATTTTAAAGAAAAATGGAAAGAAAATTTTGACTTCAGGCGAGACTCGAACTCGCGGCCTACTGGGAATCTAGTCCAGCCGCTCTTCCAATTGAGCTACTGAAGTCCTGCCCGATTTGTCAAATCTTTCCTTCGCATTTATTGCCTTGCTTTATGGTAGCAGTAGCGCCATCTATTACCAACTATGCTAGTTAGGCAACCGATATAATAGACTTTTCAGTTTATTGAATATCGTAAAGAAGTCGCTTTTACACTTGCTATAGTACCCTGAATACCGTGTCGTGTAAGTCCATAAATTGAAAAAGTTCACACCTTAGGTACCACGATTAAAATTCTTCGTGAGATAAAAATAGTTTCTTTACTTCCTACTTATATTTATAGTAAGAATGTCCATGAATTAACTGTTGTGTTATTTTTAACGTACCAGGTATTTTTTATTTAATTATGTTGCAACTTGAAAACTAGTTTCAATAAATCCAAATTATTTTTAATAATAAAGATACCTCTATAAATCGATACTAACCCCCTTATTCATAAACGTATTTTAGCTAAAGTGTTGCTAATCTCTCCTTTGTCTTTTTCTATCCTGCACATTTGACAATGCAATTGACAAAGACAAAGCATTCTATTGCTAAAACGTATCTAATGTACGTTTATGAATAAGAGGGTTAATCTGTACTTAATAATATATAAAGCTGAATAGTTTGCTTGTTTGCTTGAACGCGCTAATCTCAGGAACTACTAATCCGATTTGAAATTCTTTCAGTGTTAGATAGCCTTTTAATCGAGGAAAGCTTTAGGCTATATAACATCACGCTTAGATGAATAGGAGAGGGCAAGTAACATTGCATTGCAAAAGCGCGAAGCCGGGGCGGGCCGCTAGTTTTGTAAATGAGGAAGGTTCTTTTGATAAGAAGGTGGTAAACCAGCATACAGCTCACATTGATGTTAAATGATGACTGCAGCCTATCTACACAAATACTAGAATCAGAAACTCATTTATTCATTTAGGGTGACAGGCACCTCTTATGACACGTCAAAAACAAACAAAATAAATTAAAGCGAATAACAATTGATATACATGTCAAACAAGACAAAAAATATATGTAAAGTCAAGAATATCACTAAGATAAAACTAAATGTCATAAACTAATGTAAAAAGTATATCAGTAGAATGACTCTCTTCCCCTTTACAAACTGATAACAAAGAGTAAAAAGAAAAGAAAAAGAGTCATTCTTTGTCATTCACCGGCAAAGTTCCAAAGGCCAATATGATCTGAGAAAAACTTGCCGGAAAAAACTCAGTCGGCTCTTTTAAAAATAAAAATAGAGATCAAAATGCAGTTGCGTTGGCACCCCTGAGACCTAAGTTGTTACGACTCTGTGATACTCGTAGTTATTAGCTGGCCATACCATCCATCTAACCGGAATACGATAGTGTTGAACACTACTATTTGGCGGCAGATAGATTTTTTTTTTTATGTAATAAAAGTGGCATACAAGCGTGCAGTTTACATTGATGTCATGTGATGACTGCAGCCTATAGACACCCACACAATGACCAGACGTCAAAATGCAGATGCGCTGCCACTCCTGAGGCATTAGGTGTTATGCCTCTGTGCCGGAAATTACAGAGCCGTACATTACCACCTGACCGGAACACGATAGTGATGAACACTACCATTTAGCGGCAAGTATATTAGGTAATGCGGTGGTGCCTACGCCCTCGAGCTCCGTCATTGGTGCTCTACCACCAGTAATACCGTCTCTACAACGGTGAGTGCTCTGCTGAACTGTTTGACATGGTGCCACCGTCTCTTTTCCTACACCGTACTACCCGCCCAAGGGAGAAGTTCCACCCTCACCGACTGGACCACTTTCCATCAGGTGGTCCGTTTGCTTGTCTTGTCAACGTTCAGACATAAAAAAAAATTGTTATTCACTTTAATTTATTTTGTTTGTTTTTGACGTGTCATAAGAGGTGCCTGTCACCTTAAATGAATAAATTAATTTCTGATTCTGATACCAACCCCTCTATTCCCCTACTTGTTGGCAATTGGCCTGTCTCCTTTACTTACCCCTACAAGGAAAACAAGTCTGCAGTTTTAAGTCATCGCTATTACGCATATTGCTAGTGTCAAGTAAAACGATATTCCGTATTTATTTAAACAGCGTAAAAGTGAGTATAATATAGTCATCAAGTATAATATGTAAGTATTAAGTATATAAGTTATCAAGTACAATATGTCAGTCAAGTGAGTTACAATCAAGTTATTCGAGTAAAGCGATGGCTACTTTACCAGAACATTTACAATGAAGTTTTGGAGGCAACCTGAAAGGTCGTGTTTTCGCACTGTTATTCTATTTCACTATACACGGGCACTGTAATAAACTTATATCAAACAAAATGCCACCAACTTTATCCAATATAACTTAAAAATACACCAAGAAAATTAAATAAAATAAGAGCACCATACGCCTCTTTCAAGGTTCCCGCCAAAACCCCGAGCGTAATTGTATCACTTATTTTTGACTGCCGCAATACCAAATTGGAACCATTTCCTGTTACACAACATTCCGTTTTCAAAATAATGTCAAACGCCATATTGAAAAAATAAAAATTACATTCTGTTTTATTTTAAGCATATAATTGCAGATATTTATAGAAATTATGATTATAGAATAGTAATGTGGGTATTGCTCGAATTAAGCTGTATCTGGTTATTTATATTTATAGCCTGCTATTAAAATTATTTACTTGTAGGTACATAATTATAAAATTCTCGTAGTGAACAATACTCCTTCGAAACGGCTAGACCTATCATTATGAAAGGAGATGTTGCAAAAATGTATGGACCTCCGGCCATGTATTGTACACAATATCATTAACAGGCAAAATCAATTTAAAAACGTTTATTACTGCATATTTTCACTTATTTAGCTTTGTTTGCAGTTACGAAATATTATTTGCAGTATTATTATTAGAATTGCAACTCAAACCAACATGGCGAATATGGCGGGCGATGTCATTTTGACATTTTCATTTTTTTTATTGTTTTTTTGATTATAAAGTACTTGAAGCAAAAATGAATATTTTCTAAATACTATCGAAATCGATTTCATGTGTTAATACTAAGAACTTAAACTAATCGATTTCCAATTTAAAGAAGCGTCGGCTGTATCGCCGCCATGTGGAATATGGTTGAAAATGATAAAATCGTTTGAATTAAATGTGGTAGTTACTCTACATTAAATTCTTGCATAAATTAATTGTATTTTATTCGGATTCTTCTTTAATTTACCCATTTTTTGAGGACGTGTACGAACTAGAGCCGAGCTCGCAACATCTCCTTTTGTTTGTATATTTCATAGATCCTGTATGAGAATCGGCTGAAATCTATTTTTAATTTTCCTAAATGACCTTATCATTTAGGGACATAAAAAATATAGACAGAGAATTTTACTAGTGGTAGAGCTTCAGTGACAGAGCTCGCGGGCGTAGGCTACCACATTACCTATTAAACTTGCCGCTAAATGGTTGTGTTCAGTAATATCAGCGGTATGGAAACTACGTACAAAACGTTGAAACGGCGCAATCACACAAACATTAAACTGGTAGTAGAGCTCCAGTGATGGAGCTCGCGGGCGTAGGCACCACCGCATTACCTAATATACTTGCCGCTAATTGGTAGTGTTCAGCACTATCGTGTTCCGGTCAGGTGGTAATCTACGACACTGTAATTTCTGGCACAGAGGCATTACACCTTAGGCCTCAGGAGTGGTAACGTATCCGCATTTTAACCTTGGTCTTTGTGTGGGTCCATAGTCAATCAATCAATCAATCAATTTATTAATTGCTAACATGTACATATACATTACATTAAAGGTCTTATACATATAACACTTACATCAGTAGTTAAGTAGGTACATGGGACCCTTCTATGGGGCATCGCAATATGTCTACAGTCTACAGTCTTCACTTCACTTAACATCAATGTGAACTGCTTGCTTGTTTTCAACTTCCATTACATAAAAAAAGACTAGCAGCTAATGCAAAAAATATTGCACATCGAGCCTACGAAAGAGACAATCGGCTAGTTTCGACTTCGTAGAGTGTTATCTCTGCTGCACACTGCCTACGTAAGCACTGATAGTCCGGTGTTGGTCAAACCTTGATCAATATGGTTGACAAACGTCACATAAGTAAAATTCAAAAGAGATAACGCTCTATAGATCCTCTATAAGCCAAAAGGACTTATTACACGGCACGGCATTCAGGGTCCGATAGCAAGGGTCAAGGTAGTGTAATAACATTTAGGGAGTTAGGGTCCTAATTAGGGCGACCGGAGTGGCCCGTGTATTTGTACTGAGACCGGATAGTGTAATAAGCGGCAATCCGGGGTGAGGCCACGCCCACCCTTTCTGCCGGACGCTGAATACCGTGTCGTGTAATAGCCTGTGAAGTCTGTGGAGGAACGGGTGGAAATGTTCCTCCGGCGAAAGGGAGGATCCTCCAACCAGGCGAGGTGGTAGCGCCTGGCGGGCCGCGGCCCAACGATTGACGTTGGGAAGTTGTATATATGCCAACTCTTGAGAAATCTTCGCATGTGCGATGTAATTCGAATGCACGCCATCTACCGTACTAGACAAGTACTGTGAGGTTTCATTGTATTCCACTAGTTGGCGCCTTAATGTAGTGGACGCTACAAGTCTCCTTCTAAAAGTCGTCAGCAAAGCATGAGAACTTAATAAATTATTTGTTTTCTACATCAATTACATATCACTTTCATTCAATTGACATATTGTAGCATTTAGCAAACATTACCTTGACCGTAATATAGAACTCGTAGATCAAGCATAATTTATTACTTCACCAGCTTCGTACTGATTGCCGATTAAATAGATTGATATTGTCTAATTTTGTGACAGTTAGTTTGGATTAGCTAGAGATATATTTTACCTACTAGCTGTGCCCGCGACTTCGTCCGCGTGAGAATTTATGATTGTTCAGTATCTACCCGGACGAAGTCGTGAGCGCAGCTAGTATAAAAGAAGCCTAAGTTACTCCTTATTACATAAGCTATGTGCCAGTGGAAGTCCCGTAAAAATCGGTAAAGCCGTTCCCGAGATTAGCGGGAACAAACAGACAGACAGATAGACAGACAAACATTGTAAAAAGTGTTGTTTTGGCATATGTACCGTGTATAGGTAGGTACATAAGCATTTAGTAAAAAGCGGTTATTTTTATATTACAAACAGACAGTCCAATTTTATTTATTGTTATAAATATAGATGAATCTATTTTTAGGTTTTTCGTTGAGGCAATTCCTAGTAACAGCCTGGGGTCTGGCACCCGTGCCTCGGAGATGACGTAAAAGCCGTTGGTCCTGCGCCCGATCTCATTCCGCTCGTGTCGGATTGCCTTCCCATCGGGCTATGAGAGTGAGGGAATAGAGTGCAGTTATGTTTGAACATACACTTGTGCACTATAATATCTCCCGCGCAGTTGGCTAGTGTCCGTTGAGATTGGCCGCCGTGGCCAGAATTCGGTCTGGAGGACATTATAATTTGACGTACCCGTGAGAGACACATTAGGTTCGTGTAGGTATATAATCTATCTATCTATATATATAAAAATCAATTGCTGTTCATTAGTCTTGCTAAAACTCTAGAACGGCTGGACCGATTTCGCTAATTTCGGTATTGAATGATTTTTGGAAGTCCAAAAAGGTTTAAAAGGTAAGAAAATATGAAGAAAGTGAAGGGAAATAGTAAAAACTCCAATTTCATTTTTCCATACAAATAGTCCGTATCTATCGAACCTTTGACACATTATTTCATTGTGAGGCAATATGATGTTTGCCGGGTCAGCTAGTCATTATATAAATTGTATTGTCTTTTTTTTTGTTTATTGTAAGCAACCATAGATGACTACCGGACCGGAGGGGAGTACCCATACGCAGGCTTTCCCTACTGTCAAAGTACAGAAGCACAAATGTTCCTACGCCTGTCGCCTAGATGTTTAAATGTGTACGTAAAATTATTTATGTTTTTTGTTGAAGTCAAGGTGTGAATTTCGTAGTAATAGACGATTTCTGTACTGTGTGTGTATCACACATATTTCCCATCGCAAAAAATTACAGACTTTTTGCATTTTTTTTTTATGTTATCGAAGTGGCAAACAAGCATGCAGTTCACATTGATGTTAAGTGATGACTTCAGCCTATAAACACCCACACAAAGACCACGATCAAAATGCAGATGCGTTACCACTCCTTAGGCCTAAGGTGTTATGCCTCTGTGCCGGAAATTACAGGGCCGTACATTACCACCTGACCGGAACACGATAGTGCTGAACACTACCATTCAACGGCAAGTATATTAGGTAATGCGGTGGTGCCCACGCCCGCGAGCTCCGTCACTGGAGCTCTACCACCAGTATATTGCATGGGTAATAAACGCTATGGCTAGAATGGCTACTTTCCTCCGGTCCGCCGCGGCCGGTGGTCCATGTTGCTCAATGTAAGCAATTTTTTATGTCTGTTTTAAATGTCTCGCTGTATCTATACATATAATAAAACAGTTAAACCCGCGTGTCTGTACATTGTATATATTTACGAAAATCCAATTGGGGGCGATGTTAAAATAGTATTAGAACACTTATCTATGATTTTTAATTTTTTTGTCTGTCCTTTTGTCCCTTTGTCCAGGCCATAATTTAGGCTACTTTTTACTGCGGGTAAATCTCTACATTTAATTTCATTTTCTTACACAAATAGTCCGTATCTATCAAACCTTTGACACATTATTTCATTGTGAGGCAATACGAAGTTTGCCGGGTCAGGTGGTGTAAAATAAAAGTTTCTTTCTTTCTAACTTCCCAATTCATAGTAATCTGACTATACCAAGAGCAACAGTAAACCAACCATGACTGTCCCAACCTATTTTCACGCCACGTTTTTTGCATCAATTAAATCAAAACTATGAGTAATAATTAGTACGTTTAATTACGGCTTTTTTTAACCCAAGGTTACACAAAGGTTACTTTTTATTTGCCAGATTTAGGTCTCCGTAAAAGGCTAGACTTGTGGGTCAATGCTAAAGCTAAATTCAAAATATCTAACTATGTACACAGGGAACAAACAGCCGGTTAAATTAAATTGATTTGGCGTTTTTGACATGGAGCATGTCAAAAACGCCTTAAAATATATGTTTTTGAGTTTATCGCAAACAGACAGACAGATTATGTTTGTAAAAGGAAAAAAATACTCGCGCTCTGATGTAGGGAAGTGAATAAGGTACTTGTATTTTATAATATTATTTCCGGCAAAACTACGAGTCCCATCTAAAAAGTTAAACCGCAAAGTTGTCGGTGATCAAAAGATCTATACCTTGTTTTAAATAAGCACTTTTCACATAACCTAAAAATTTAAACGAAATATTAAAAAATATCTTTGTAAATATTCCGTTAATTTACGTGATAACTGATTGACAGCAAATTCTTAACAAATACGCACTAATAAAAAACTATTCGTCCGACCTTACAGCTATTTATGAACAGTTTAATGAACTAAACACTTTTAAGCACGATTACATGGAGTTGTATTACATATTATAATACAATTTGCATGAGAAAACAACTAACTGGAAACGTATCAGTTACAGATTCAGCAAATAAGTAGATTTAAGTTATTTGCTCTATGTATGTATCTAAGTGAAGCGCGCATGGCCCAGCGGCTGGTGCAGATCGTAAGCGATCTGCTCGGTTAAGCACTAAGGGCGCGGTCGGGTAGTGTGATGGGTGACCGCTAGTGGCAAATTAAAATGCGCGTTTCCGTGCTTCGGAGGGTACGTTAAGCCGTCGGTCCCGGTTGCTATCGATGGATAGCAGTCGTTAAACCTTGTCGGAGGCCTAATGGGCGGTTTGAAAACATCCGACAGCGGGTTGGCCACTAACCCACCCACCTCCACCAATCCGCATTGGAGCAGCGTGGTGGAGAAAGCTCCAGGCCTCCCCCCAAAAAAGGGGAGAGACTCGTGCCCAGCAGTGGGACGTATAATGGGTTGCCATTATTATTATTTATTATATGTATTTAAGTATAATATTTCATTGTTTAATACAGACTGACATCCGTAAGTCACCAAATAGCTTCCAGTTGAAAACCAGCGTCGGGCTTCGGCATGACTTATGCTGAACTGGAATCTATTTGGTGCAGCCGTGAGACACTGCTTCTTAAGTTTGTTTTATTTTTTCTTTTGCAAATCTGTATGCACGTCGAGTATGTGTTCGTTTTGTTATTTTTTTTTTCTCCTATTCGTTTATTATTTTTTTTTAATTAGATTATTATGTATATATAGTTTTATGAATGCATTGAAAGTAACTTGTCAGATAAATTTAATGTGTCGCAGGTTCTCACGACTGTATCATTCAAGTGTTATTTTTTTTTTTTTTTTTTTATGTTATAAAAGTGGCAAACAAGCGTGCAGTTCACATTGATGTTAAGTGATGACTGCAGCCTATAGACACCCACACAATGACCAGAGGTCAAAATGCAAATGCGCTGCCACTCCTGAGGCCTTAGGTGTTATGCCTCTGTGCCGGAAATTACAGAGCCGTACATTACCACCTGACCGGAACACGATAGTGCTGAACACTCCCATTTAACGGCAAGTATATTAGGTAATGCGGTGGTGCCTACGCCTGCGAGCTCCGTCACTGGAGCTCTACCACCAGTAGAAAGTCTTCTTCTTCTTTTACCTAGTGTCACTATATTATGGAAAATACAATATTGTCCAAGAGCTAGTGAACCCTTGGCGTATCAGAACGCCTGTAATCATGACCAGCCCTGCACGTCATCTGGATTTCTGATGAGAAAAGTTACTTCCATATTTTAGATCTAGCTCGATTGCGACCATTTATGTTGCGTCTTAAAGTTTAGTTTTTGAGGGTTCCAGACGGTCCACCTGATAGAAAGTGGTCACCGTCGCCTATGAACAGTTGCCAACGCGCTGCCAGCCCTGGAGGACTCTTTTGACGCCATTTTTGAAGAACCCCATACAGTAGCACCTAGGTAACACCTCAGAGGGAAGTTTGTTCCACAATTTACACGTTCTGGGCAGGAACGAACGTGAAAACCGCACCGTTGAGCACTGCCAGGTGTCCAGATGGTGAGGGTGGAACTTCGCTCTTCAGCGCGTAGTACGGTGTAAGAAAAGAGACGGTGGCACCATGTCGAACAATTCAGCAGAGTACTCACCATTGTAGAGACGGTACAACACGCACAGACTCCCAATGTCTCTGCGTAGGCTCAGATGTTCGAGCCTGTCATTACCTAAGTCCTGGATAGTTAACAATACGAACAGCGCGTTTTTGTAGGGAGTCAAGTGGACCAAGCTGGTATTTCGGGGCTCCCACAAATGAGAGCAGTATTCCAGATAGGGCCGCACTTGGGCCTAATAAAAAAAATAAAAAAGTGATGTACGTATTGTTTGTTATGCTCAAAGAGTTCGCATACCGAGTTTTAACTTCCTACCTTAAAAATTGTGGATTGCTCCATACAAATTGCCACCCCCAATTTTAGAGGGGTGGGGGAATATAAAAAGACAAAAAGTAGCCTATGTCACTCTCCACCTCTTCAAGTATCTCTACATAAAAAATCACACCAATCCGTTTCTCCGTTTTGACGTGAAAGACGGACAAACAAACACACTTTCACTTTTATAATCTTAGTATGGATGTAATGCGGTGGCCTATATCCTCGAGCTCTGACACTATAGCTCTACCACTAGTTAAGCTGGCAATGCGTGGTTGTATCTATATAATCTATCTACATATATATAAAAATCAATTGCTGTTCGTTAGTCTCGCTAAAACTCGAGAAAGGCTTTACCGATTTGGCTAATTTTGGTTTTGAATGATTTTTGGAAGTCCAGGGAAGGTTTAAAAGGTAAGAAAATATGAAAAAATTTAAGGGAAATAGTAAAAACCTCAATTTTATTTTTCCATACAATTAGTCCGTATCTATCAAACCTTTGACACATTATTTCATTCTGAGGCAATACGAAGTTTGCCGAGTCAGCTCGTATCATTTTTTTTTTATTATGTAATGGGCTTGGCAATCAAGCATGCAGTTCACATTGATGTTAAGTGATGACTGCAGCCTATAGACACCCACATGAAGACCAAGGTCAAAATGCAGATGCGTTACCACTCCTGAGGCCTAAGGTGTTATGCCTCTGTGCCGGAAATTACAGGGCCGTACATTACCACCTGACCGGAACACGATAGTGCTGAACACTAACATTTAGCGGCAAGTATATTAGGTAATAATCTATATAACAAGATAGCTATTTTTACCTCCCTCTGGCCTGTATTGCTACTGTCACCTTGTATAACACCCACAGGAAGAGATAAGAGTTCATAGATAAAAAATCAGAGTCGACACGGCCAATAAATACAAGGAAATGTATGGGTTATTTATATATTGTATTTTTGGTATATCTATACGTAAAAAATAAACATAGTCTCATTGTTAAAGTTATAAAATGGACGACAAGTTATGTAGAGCAAGGTTTAGGGCATTGTCGAATTCTTCGCGTTGTACAAGCTAGGATTGCAGATAAAACTAAACTTAGTACACAAAGACATTTCTCTTTACTCTTTGTTGTCAGTTTGTAAAATTTTAAATGAGACATTTTACTGATATACTTAATTAAGTTAGCGTATTATATTTGGTTTTATCTTAGTGATCTTCTCCACTATCATTTTTCTAATTTGTAATTTGACATGCACTGTTGTTTAACTGCCTCAGTAGCGTAGTGGTAGCAGGCCACTACTATTACGCTGGAGGTCCTGGGTTCGATTCCCGGGTCGGGGACTATCAGAGATAACGGTTTAAAATCTTTATCTCTGCTTCTATTGGGATTTTTCCATTTTCTGGAAGTTACCCAGTACCCCGGAGTTTGGTAATGTGCCCGGAGATGGCAACAGGTCCGCCACCTGTTACATGGGCCAAAACGTAACCGGCGGTGGGTGTTTGCATGTATGATTGAATGCATGCATTTACCTCTGCCTACCCCTTCGGGGATTACAGGCGTGAAGTTACGTTAATTTGACATGTGTGTCAATTGTTGTGCACCTTAATTTATTTTGTTTGTTTTTTGATTTAACATAAGAGGTGCTTGTCACCCTATATTAATAAGTGAATTTCTGATTCTGATTTATTTGTTTATACATAATATATTTATATATAATCACCCAACCTCCTCCCCTCTTATGGGCGACGGTTGGTATTTTCTACGTGCTACGCATACAGGTGCACGCGTAAATATGCGTCACTGATTAAAGTCTGTGTAATAGAGACCAAATTAAGCGTTTGTATAGTATTTTGGCGGAGTGTCCGCGGAGTGCAATCGGCTAGTTTCGCCTCCGGTAAGAGTTATCTCTGCTGCACACTGCCTACGTAAGCACTGATAGTCTGGTATTGGTGAAAATTTGATCAAAATGGTCGACAAACGTCACATTGGTAAGATGCAAAAGAGATAATGCTCTACAGACCGTAAATAAGCCGAAGTATGTTTCCTAAAGTCGATGTGTAATATTTATTGTATGTGTAGATACTATACGTGTCTTTACGTTTGTTTTATTGTTTACTAGCGGCCCGCCCCGACTTCGTGCGGGTGCAATGTCACCTACCCTCTCCTATTCATCTTAGGGTGATGTTATATAGCCCAAAGCCTTCCTCGATAAATGAGCTATATGAAAAAAGTGAAAAAAGAGCTTTATTTTCTATGATTTTTTTTTTTTTTTTAAGTATGTGTTTTATTACATTTTAGTTATGTATGATAATATTTTAATTGATAAACTATGATTTCGGCTAGTCAATAAAAGAAAATGAATGAAGAAAAATGTAAAAACAAATATCGTAAAAAAACTGCAGCACGTCACGCATATTTACTAGAAAATAAAAAATCATAAAAAAAAACAAAGCCGGTTAGTGCCATATATATAAGAGTAATTACACTTAATTTTGCACAAATATTCTAAAAACGCCGGCGAGTCACTTATCCCTGGGACACATATTATTTATATTACTGAAAGATTTTTTTAAATCGGACCAGTAGTTCCTGAGATTAATATATATATTATATATCCACAAACGTGGCTTTCATGTAACCAAAGAACTAAAACTAAACATGATTAGAATGTTTTATCTGTATTTCTTTCGTGTACTGCGCAGCCGCAGTGCACAAGGACTGCGGTAATAGTGTAGTCAGACAATCACGTAGGCGTTGGTGCCACTGTAAGCGATTCTGATTTAATTCTTGTAATACACTCGCTACTTTCTCCGCCTGAGCTTTCACATTATAGAAAGAGAAAGAAAGAAAGAAAAAATCTCAACCGCTTTTGAGAATCGTTTTTCTTATGTTTTTGATTTCGCTTGTTCTTTCGTACTGCCCATGAGATCAATGAGGTGGGTTAATTATGTGAGAGTTTGGGTAAAAGTCCCTAAGTGGCGTAGGTACGGGAACGCTTTAGCATACATTCGTATCGCTTGCACCTATTACATCTGCGGTTCATCTAGATGGTCGAGTCCCTGATTAGAAGATTTACTGTTGCTTCTGTAGCAGAAAAATATTTATTGTTTGTCTCTAAGTTAAGTAGTCGTCTGAAAAAAATATGTTGAACCGAAGCATATAGAGAGAGCGGCCTTTGAAATATTTATGTATTAATGTATGTCTATTTATTTATTTATTTATTTATTCACAATGTTTGTCCTTAATTTGATGTACACCCTGCCTCTGTAATTTAACATTTCTCTTTCCACCGACAGGTTGTCTGGAAGAGATCGCTTTTAGTGATAAGACCACCTGATTGTACTTTCACTTTGTTTTTTCTATTTTTGTTTTTATTGAACATTACTGGTGTACAATAAAGAATATGTACTTACTTACTTACTTACTTATAGTCCAGTAATAACTATCACAGATATATAACAACTTAGATCTCAGGGGTGGCAACGCATCTGCATTTTGACCTCTGGTCATTATGTGGGTGTCTATAGGCTGCAGTCATCACTTAACATCAATGTAAGTGCATGCTTGTTTGCCACTTTTATTACATATAAAAAAACCTAAATAAACTCTCCGCTATCAGTAACACCACACCACAAACATATCGAGAAGCAATCTACCGCACGACTTGACTGTTTGATATTTTTTGCAATGATTTATCTCGGAACATAAACGGCACAATTACCGCAAATGTATTGGTTAAACACCCCTGGGATTGGACCGCTTGTGGCTGTTTTATGGTCTCGAATTAATTGTAGTTTATTATAGGTTAGTAGCGACATGGGTTTGTAGTCAATTCAGAGGCCTAAATTGTATTATTTCGTAATAATTTCAGTCAGAGCAAAGTTATTACGTTATGACGTTGAAAAATTCAATCCCGGCCATTTGTGATCTCGAGATATCGGAACTATACAGACACGATCCCGGGATAGCCCCGGGATTTTAGTTTTAATAGTAAAAGGCACAAAAACAGAAACATGAACGGCGCTATTGCCGCACATTGTTGCTATTGCCGTATATTGGTTAATTAAACACACCCAAGGGGGTTTTGGCGGGAACCTTGAAAGAGGCGTATGGTGCTCTTATTTTATTTCATTTTCTTGGTGTATTTTTAAGTTATATTGAATAAAGTTGGTGGCATTTTGTTTGATATAAGTTTATTACAGTGCCCGTGTATAGTGAAATAGAATAACAGTGCGAAAACACGACCTTTCAGGTTGCCTCCAAAACTTCATTGTAAATGTTCTGGTAAAGTAGCCATCGCTTTACTCGAATAACTTGATTGTAACTCACTTGACTGACATATTATACTTGATAACTTATATACTTAATACTTACATATTATACTTGATGACTATACTATACTAACTTTTACGCTGCTTAAATAAATACGAAATATCGTTTTACTTGACACTGGCAATATGCGTAATAGCGAGGCCATAACAAAAAAAAAAAAACACACCCAAGGATGGGACCGCTGGCGCTGGAGGGTGTTTAGTTGTAGCTATAAGATGTAGCAACAAGATGTTGTAGGTTCAATAAAGTAGGCCTGGGCGGCGACGGCTGGCATATGCCCACCATTTGCCGCCCTAACAGGGACCTCCGGGTGTCGGACTAGGGGACGTCAGGCGCCCGGGTTAAGTTGGGTCCCGAGCTGGTTGGCGTGCTGGTGCTCTGCACGCCACTAGCGTGGCCGGGAGCCATTGAGCTCCCCTTGTGAGTTGGGCCCGGTTGCGGGCGGCCGCCGGCGGGGTTGCGGATGTGTGCTAAAGCGTTCCCGCGACCCCGCCCCTGAGGGCGGATGAGTCGGAGCACAGGGGTTTTTAGTGGGTAGACGGACGTCTTATCTTTGTCCGGAGTCCCACATAACCCACCCTTCTCCCCAAGGGTGGGTACGCGTAACGCATTTTCCCCTGGTGAAAAAAAAAAAAAAAAAAAAAGGTTCAATAAAGTACCTCTCTTATTGGTGGTAGAGTTCCAAATGTAGGAGCTTGATGGCGTAGGCACCGCATTATAATAGAGTAATGTTTAGGTTATTTATTTAATGTAATGGAAGTGGTAAACACGCATGCAGTTGACATTGATGTTAAGTGATGACTGCAGCCTATAGACACTCACACAACGACCAAGGTCAAAACGCAGATGCGTTACCACTCCTGAGGCCTAAGATGTTATGCCTCTGTGCCGGTAATAGGGCCGTACATTACCATCCGACCGGAACACGATATTGCTGAACACTACCATTTAGCGGCAAGTATATAAGGTAATGCGGTGGTGCCTACGCCCGCGAGCTCGCGAGCGGGCTAGGAGCTTGAAGGCGTAGGCACCACCGCATTATCACAGGGTAATGTTTAGCTTATGCATCTCTAGTAAAAATTCGTGTAGATGATGTAGACCTGTAGATATTTATACTTCTACGGTACCTGCTTATAATAAATAAATCAATTATACGTCCCACTGCTGGGCACGAGTCTCTCCCCTTTTTGGGGGAGGCCTGGAGCTTACTCCACCACGCTGCTCCAATGCGGATTGGTGGAGGTGGGTGGGTTAGTGGCCAACCCGCTGTCGGATATTTTCAAACCGCCCATAAGGCCTCCGACAAGGTTTAACGACTGCTATCCATCGATAGCAACCGGGACCGACGGCTTAACGTGCCCTCCGTAGCACGGAAACGCGCATTTAATTTGCCACTAGCGGTCACCCATCACACTACCCGACCGCGCCCGTAGTGCTTAACCGAGTAGATCGCTTACGATCTACACCAGCCGCTGGGCCATGCACGCTTCGTACCCGCTTAACATCAATGTAAACTCCGTGCTTACTTGCCATCATTAGAAAAATAAACAGAACCTATTATAATATTTTTAATTAAATGCGACAAACAGTAGCTTTGAACATAATAAAGGGTCGCAGATACCTTCTAATAAGATATCTGATAAGATAATTATCAATGTTATTCAATTACTATAAAAGGGCTTCATTAATTTTATAATTGACTTTCTGTGTCGACATCTCAATTTTAGATGAAGGTTGATATTTTAAGGTACAATTCCGTGCATCGCGATCGATCGCGGCCGCACGCGGCCTACGACTGTCGTCGGCCGCTCGCGACAATAGATACAGTATGAAAATGTAAGGCACCGCTTCCGTGGCCCGCGAAAGACGCGCGCGGCCAACTGTCCTGAACCGCGCGCGGCCGTGTGTACTCGTATATTGACATCAGAAACATCATGGATTTGTCATCATGGTCATCATGGATCATCACATCATGGACACCTCTATGGTGAAACCATTTTACCACTGGCTAGTTACCCAGCACATATAATATGTTGGCCACGCGTGTCTGTCGCGGGCCACGGAAGCGGTACCATACATTTTCATACTGTGTCTATTGTCATGAGCGGCCGACGACAGTCGGAGGCCGCGCGCGGCCGCGATCGATCGCGATGCACGGACGGAATTGTACCTTAAGAGTATTACTCATGCGTCCAAGCTGAAGTGGCAATGGGCAGGGCACATAGCTCGGAGAACCGATAGCTGCTGGAGCAGAAAGGTTCTCGAGTGGAGACTACGTATCGGCAAGCGCAGCGTAGGACGTCCACCTGCAAGATGGACCGACGACCTATTCAAGGCTGCGGGTACTCGCTGGATGCACGTCGCTTCCGATCGGTCGGCATGGAGGTCATTGGGGGAGGCCTATGTTCAGCAGTAGACTTCCTATGGCTGATATAGAATAGAATAGAATAAGAATAGAATAGAATTTATTTCGGACAACAACACAGAGACACAAAGTATAACATTTAACAAATAGCATTAGACAATAGATTTAAGCATTTTAATACAACAGCCACGTAGGTAAGTAGACAAGTATGTGTCACTGTTGATCCAAAAAGGGTACCCAGATCAGCTTTGTGCCAAGCAGATAGGTATTACCTATCTCCTTGACGCTGGAGACCCACATTTCAATGGATGGATGGCGATTATCAACATGGGCTCCCATACTTAGCAAGATTAAATCCCAGCCGCAGCAGTCTGCAAGACCTCAAGATACCATAAGTAATTATTGTGTTAATCCTGAACACAGAACATACTACTCTCTTACGAGAGAAGAAATTCAACTCCATAGAAAAAAAATGCTACTATAACCAATACACTTACGTACACTAGCGCCATAGCGGATTAGCAACTAAAACAAAATATGCGCGGGAACTTTCAAAAAAGTTTCAATTTCATTACAGTAGACAGGTACTACAAGAACATGAAGCAGAATAAAATTTATTCACATTAATATGGTGTCTTTAAAATAATATACCATTTTGATATGTTACACCATATTATTATTACGAATAATTTTATTCTACTTTATGTCCTTGTAGTACCTGCTTACTTGTAACAAAATCTATCACCAGTTGTAGCTGCATTAATCTTTCATGCATCTTATTTAAAATAAAACAACAAAAACTGTATAAATGTATATTTCCCAATCATATACATAAAACTTGATACAAAATAAAATAAAAAAATACTTCAAACAAATTATTAGAAACAATGAACTCATTTATTTTTTAAAATTCTTATCTTACGTTCTAATGCTTTCTTTTTTTCCTCTTCGTCCATATTTCTATTTATTAAAACACAATATCTTTTAATTATAATAAAAAATGTACTTACTTTAATATGAGTTTCATTTATTTCATAATGTAGAGTACATTTTCTCAAAAAATCAAAATCTACACATTCTAACAAATTAAATATGTTGATTTTCAACTCCTTTTTATGTGCATTTTTGTTTAATGAAGTATTTATGAGGCTGGCCATCATTTCTACACACGTCACCATATCTTTAGATACATAACATAATAAATTCTGAGCAGGGTCATAGTCCTTAAAACTTGTGAACATGTGTATGGTTTCTTGTGTATTTGATAGGAATGCCTTTCGACAATCAAGGCAGTTACTGTTCCTCAATTTTTTAAATATAAAACCACACACATATGCACAAGCTTGACTCTCAGACGTCCCCTGGTCCACTGCTTCAACTGCATCCGATAATACGCTCTCCATTGCTCCCAACTCGCATTGAAAAGTTGGTTCATTAATGTTTGTAGGAGAAATGTTTGCTGTCAAAAACTTTGTTAAATTATTTGAAATCATAGCTTGGTCATCTTCACAATTTTTTTTTTGCCCTGCATGTTTTAGGTTGGAAATTATGGCAGTTTTGATGCCAGCTATAAATTGATTAACGGTTGGATTGTTATTGGATCCACAGCTATATCGGATGCAGCCAAAACAATTTTCTAGTGGATCTTGGTTGAGGCGACGTGTAGAAAGACTCTTAATGCCTATAGCCTGTAAATTTTTCCACAATCTTTCTATAGCGTTCATGGTGTGAATCCATCCTTCTTGAGACGGAGGATTAGATTTACTCCCAACATATTTCATATTTTGTATAAATTTCCTCATTTCCTTGAATAAAGTTAAATGGGGAGACTTTTTAGTTATATTGGTGGAATATCTCTTTCCTCTTCGCAAATCTTTACTATCGGCATTAACGGCATCAAATAGTTCGTCGAATTTCTGCACGAACGTTGCCGTTGCATGAGCTTCTGCTGGTAGTTCATCTGAAAAATAAAATATTTAATATTGTTATCGGCGTGCATGTATGAAGAGAATGATGAAGGTAGAAGAAGCACGAGAGGTATGTCAGGATCGGAATATCTGGCGCTCCACACTCTCTGCCTTCCCCGTAAGGACCTGGCGTGAAGATATATACATTTAATTCTTAATTCAGTTTGCCATACTGAAATGTAAATGTTTGTCTTTCCCAAAGGTTAGGATAACTTAGTTGAGCAAATAGTGTCAGTCAAAAAACAGAATTATACACTTTTTTGACTTGCTATTGCATGAGATATAGTAGATACGTTGACACCCCTGAGTTCTTAGTTATTAGGTTTCTGTGATAGTTATTACAGGGCCATACATTACATACCAATCTTCAAATTACAAATAATACTGTTACAATTTATATTACATGTTACTACAACATTTTCACTACGTAACAACGTCAAGATATGGATATAGACCCTCTATATCCATATCTTTGTTTTTCAATTTATCTAAATTCGATATTTATATGATATATACATTTACTTACTTTGAGCAATTTTCATTAACATGCCAGTTAAAACAGAGTGACTAAATACTTGAGCAGCAAGCTTCACTCTCATTTGCTGCTGGCAATTTGGACGCAAATGACTGTCAGTCAGCTGAGGAGCATAAACCAAATTAGGATTGGTTTTGTCGAGCTCATAAAATGCTTGTATGTGGCTCCATTTCACTGTACCTAAAAAGGATTTTTTATTAGAAATTGTGTTTTTTTTATATGCATTTTTTTAAGTTTAAGTACAACTTTAACTTTACTTTAGTTTGGTTGCACCAAAATATTTGTTTAGGTTAAAGATTTGTAAAATTTACCATTCTTTTCTAACTTAAAAAAATTTTTGTTAGAGTGTAGTGCACTCTTTGGTCCAATCGAACCTAAGATATTTATTCACTGATAAATGAATGTATGAGATTGTACAGAATATTTAAATTTAATCTTCATGTTAGTTATCCCTCAAAGGGATAGGATAAAGATAGAATAAATATATTTCCAATGAGAGAACAAATACTGTACAAACTTATTTTATAAAAACTACTGGTACAATTATAATATTACTTACCTTTCACAGTCTTTTCATTGCACTGTAAATCTGAGGTGATTTCAATGTCATGTTTTAATAACAAATTTCTTGTACACTTTAAGAGGTGTGGAGGATCAAACATAGTCACAATTTCCTTTCCATGGAAATCAAAATATGGTGAAGTTGATGATGCACCTAATGTTTTCAATATTTTAACATTAACAGATGCTAAGTCACAAACAGTACCAACAACATTAATATTTGCTGCAATGCACTCTCTCAGTATCTGAAACAATTTATATTATTATGTATACATACAAATTACTCATAACATTGAATATAAAATTAACAATAAAAGTACATTTAATATTACCTCTTTTAAAATAACTGTCATTCTGTCAGCATTTATGGTATGTGAGAAATAAAATGCAACGGGCTGTTTCCAGTTTTTTCTTAAACCAGTCAACATAAATACTAGTGCCTTAGAGGCAATATCTGTTGTCCTGCCATGATTGCCATGGTCTTGAAATCCTTGAATTTCGTCCAGTTTTTGGTTATAAAATAAATGTTTCCTTATGGACATTTCATCAAAGGTTAAAATACATAATGTATCTTCTTCTTCTAGATTTTGCGTCATCTTTTCTAATGACGTAAATATATGTTTATTAATGCCAGGTTTAAGAGGTACTCTATTCAGTAATAGTTTTAAACTTGTTTGACTTGGCAATGCAAACATTCTTCTTAATAACTTATAACAAGCTGGAGACTTCTTGTATATCACTAAAGCCTGAATTTTTTGGTTAAGAGTGTATCTTCTCCCTTTGGGCTTCTTAGGGCAATTGCGCAATTGGCTTTGCAGAAGAGTTACAAACGAATTGCTGATCTTCATATCATAAAATTCCTTAATATGTTCGCTTTCTAAAACTCTCTTTATACTTCCTTTCCTATCTTTAATTTTGTTCCTTAATCTTACTATCTCACGCATCTTATTTTTGTATATTTTATACAGTTTTCTTTCTCTAGGCGTCATTTCATTGAGTTTTGTAATACCAAGATTAGTTAAGATTGTATGTTTCTTAGTTGAAATTGCCTTGCTATGGGTTGTGACCACATGTTCTTCAGTAATCGATGGATTCTGAAATTACAAATACAATTGTATAATATGACTACCTGTGCTTTTTTGGATATAACTTTCGGTTAATTTTGGATCTTAAACACTTTTAATTACTTAAATAAAATCTGGTTTACATTAATGCTTCTCTGTACACGAAATATTATATGGATGGCCATCGGGATGAAAGCATACAGGCTGCTAGTATTGCCAACACGTGACAGAGTCACATGTAACTGACCATGCGAAAAACAGTTTATTACCTAGATATTGCATGACAAAAATTATAATAGTCCAAAAAATTGGAACTGCCTTAGTAGTCTAGTGGTAGCAGGTCACTACTGCTATGCTGGACACTCTCAGTTCAATAGCCAGATTGAAAATAGATACTATTGGGATTTTTCTATTTTCTGGCAACCTTGTGTCATCTTCTAATAAACAGCCCCGGCTTACAGACGCGCGTCAAAAGCCACGGGTTGCCGGCCGGTGGTCTAATTCATAATGGAGGTATAAAATTATATGTCTATATCTTTACCCTCAGTTTCTTAGAGGTTAATTGATTTACATTCATCACTCTATTCATACATGCAAAACAATTTCATCAAAATCCATTACAAAAAAAATACAATCTAAAAGCAGAGTTTTTAGATTTAAAAAGATTGACTAGCAACTACAATCTTGTCTCCTACAAAAAAATTGGTTAGGTAAGGTTGTATATGTAATAATATATTATAGTTATTCCGGTAATTACTTATTAATAGAAAGGCTGGGTTTATTCTGCCAGTAACCGGATGAATTAAATATTTTAATGGCTGAGTCTATTCTGCCAGTAACTGGTTTAATTAATTTTTTACATGACAAATAATTAGTAATAGCTAGTATTTATTAAACAATACTAACAGAAGATTTTAGCTGGACAAATAATAAGATATTATTTATCCAGTCACTGTTCATAGCCTCATACAATCTTAATAATGGTTGGATCAATTTTGATGAAATAAAATAGTTACGTTAGTATACATATATAAAAAACACATATGAGTAACAAAAGACATAAAATTAAAATGTACTACCTGCACACTTTCAGTAATTTCAACTGATTTTGGGACTTCCACTAAAGTATGTTCAGCCATTACACTGGTGCAAGGTTCCACTGTTATATTCTCAATTTGTGACAAAGGTACTCTGAACTTAGCAACTGCAACATTGGACTGTTGTAAATCCTGGAATAAATTTTTAAAGTTTGGTTAATGTTCGCAGTGAAGGCGATGATGTAACTGGCAAATTGTGTACATTTGCATGTATGCTTGAATGCATGCATCAACCTCTGCCTATATGTAACACAACTTATATCAGAGAAAAAATAAATCTTAGACCACAGGAGTGGCATGCATCTTTGTGAAAACTATACGAATACAATATAATATACAGTCTCAATAGAGCTCTATGTTTTGTGGAGGCATAGATGTCTATAGATTGCAATATTCACTTACTTTCAATCTGAACCGTTTTCCACTTTAATTACATTTAAAAAAACCTGCCTCAGTAGTGGTGAAAGCAGGTTACAATGTCTTGTGTTCAATTTGTGTCAGAGAGTAATTTATATAGAGATTATTCCATTAAAAAAGATACAAGACTCAGTGACACCATATAAAATTCTAGCTATAATTCATGACTTCACATCTGTACAATTCATTTTTAAAGAAGCCTTGCTTTTAAACTGATTGTGAAAATATAACAGAGAGACGGACAAAGTTACTTTTGCATGTATAATAATATGTAATAATGGATATGGATCTAATACAATCTGTGAAAATATAATATTTATTAATGCTTTCAGACACAAGAAAAATATGACAATTGAAATTCAATTGTGACTGGCCGCCGGTGGCGGTACGGTCCTTGAAGGATTAATATTCTTCTTATTTATCTTATTACTTTTCAGTCTTACATACCTGATGAATTTCTCCTTCACATGGTGGTTCATTCACTAGGGCTGATTCAGGAACAGCAAATTTACTCAACTTTTGCCTTTTGCTGTCATAAAACTGGCTTGAATGAAAGTGTCTTCCACATAACACTTTATTTTTAGTATGAAGTGAACGTAATAATTCTGTTGAAGTCCAATCTTCATTTGGCCAACAATATTTTGCCCAGATGTGAGCCCTGAAATTTCAATGTGATTCATATAATTTCACCCACAAAATTATGTTTGGTTTAATGTATTATATTCCCCGTGATGCACATGGGAAGAGCTTTTTTATTTAGTAAGTATGTATCTTCACAGGGTTAGGCATATAGTGTAGAGTGCCAGATATTCCTGTAGTTACACAACTCCCGTGCTTCTACAACATTATTGTGGAAGAAAGCGGGCTTTCAGTTTGAGTGTATATACCATGTGTCCATACTTTGTCAGATACATTAAGATGTTGGTTATAGCTGTAAGTGTTCTTGTTATTAGTTGTACAATAAGCTGGATACCTCATGGGTCCAGTTTCATATAAAATCAAAATCCTCCAGCAAATATGGTCTGGTCCAATCCATGTGTAAGATAGATAGTTAAGAGATGTTTATAAGTATTTGTAAAATGCTTGGAAGGTTAACAATATAAACACGTTCCACTGTGGTAGCGGCATGGACCGTACATTTGAAATTTGAATAATGATAGTACGGGTATCGCCAATTGCACCAAAAGCCATTTAAAAATCACTGTGGCTACAGCGGGTTAATTTGCTGTAGGGTTTCATAGAGAGCAGTCTCACTGTCATCCTGTACAGAAGGCTCGAGTTCCTACTGTCTAAAACACATGTCTTGTAAAGGCTGTCTTGTTTTGGTTATCACACACAGATACACAGGGGCTACATACATTGACAGTATGGTGGTGACCGTTGGGTATGTATGCAAGTTACTTGGACGCGTGAGTCAGTGCCATCAGTAGTTTGCTCGGCAAACCACTGATGGCTATATAGTATGGTACGGTAGGTATACGGTCACAGCAGTCACTGACATAAACTTGTTGTTAAATAATATTGTGTACGGATATAGACGTACGCCAAATTTCTATGAAGAGTAATAGTGTCATAGTAGAGTGGAGTATCGCGCTGGAACGTGTTATGTACCTACCTATACAAAAATACCACTTACCGTTTAAAATTAGTTGTGCCTGGATTCGGGAACCTGTGATAGGTCATCGTCATGTCTTCAGCACGTGTTCTTCCGCACTTAGCACATTTTCTATGGTCATTTGCGGACATAATTAAAAATGTTCCCAAATAACCTATAACAATAATACTAAACTAACCGAACTAAGCAAACCTAAACTAATAGAAAAAACGTCCTTTCGTAAATTAGCAAACAACAAAACGTGATGCTGTTTGTTTAACACAAAACACAAATGTACCCAAAGGTCACAATCACAATTAAAACTAAAAAAACACTGAGTTCCTATCCTAACAGAAAACCTAAATTTAAAAACGTCCTTTCGTAAGTGAACACAAGATGTGGTATGATGTACGGATGTACGATGTACACAAAATGCACCCAAAATTACTGTAAAATGTGGAGAGCAGGAGTTACTCGATCGATACAGGTGACAGTAATGTATATTTGGGATATATCCAGAGATCCACTTATTTTAAACGGCAGCCATTTTCTCGTAAACAAAACAAATTCGACACGTAGTGTGATCAGAGTAAAAAAATATGTAATTTGTAAAATATTTTCTCCTATGGTATATATACGCAACGCACACATTCTGATAATCCTTATGTGTGCAGTCAAAAAATCTTGTAAAGAACTTGACAGCCCCTGATCCTGAACGCTACGCAAGGCGTTTACGAAATCGATGGAGGTAGCTACATATATTTTTTTCAAACTTCTGTCAGACAAATGTCACCTCAGTCTGCCCGGGACCACGGAAGCTGAAAAGCGACCGAAACGTCGGGTTGATTTTAAAAATCATTTTAGTTTAATATACGCGAGATAAATCCGTAAAAATAGTTTTATTTCAATGAGTGTAGCTCGCGAAAACCTAAGAACATATAATAATAATATATTTCTATATGTGTAATAAGGTATATATATAACTCATAGACTACGTGAAATAAGAGTACCTACCTAATGTAATGTAAGTGGAAGCGATCGATATCATGGCAATCATGGATAGGTAGGTACAAGCGATACCTATAGCGATATGATGATGACTCATGCATCTATTCAAAGTGTGCATCTTAAGGCGTGATTCACCCTAATCGCCACGCTTGGCATTCGAGTTGGCGATCAATGAAGGTTACGGGCAATATCTGGATGAGGGCGGCCCAGGACCGATCTTTGTGGCAATCTTTGGGGGAGACGGAGACCTTTGTCCAGCAGAGGATGTCGTTTGGTTGAAATTATGACTCATGCGTCTATCTGTCCGTCGTTCGTCCGTTTATTAATTTGAAATTGATCTCAAATAATTTTTAATTGAATTGATTACTTTTTTATTTCAATGATCGCATCAAATACGCATTCACTTTTGTATCCTTCTAGGTCAAAGATTTCAAAGTTTTATAAGAACAAATTATTTTATTATGCTAAACTATATTACATACAACTTAATGAAAGGTCGTATAACAAACAATCAAATAATCAAATGAGATTGGGTATTGCGAAATAATTAATTAGCGTACTGAATTATTCTGTTCAATTTAATAATGATAATGATACCATAGAGCAACGCGGGCCACCGGTCGTGGCAGACCGGAGGGGAGTAGCCATAGCGTTTATTACCCATGCAAAACAGTCTGTCATTTTTTGCGGGGGAAAATACGTGTGACACACAGTACAAAAATCGTCTATTACTACGAAACTCACACCTTGACTTTAACAAAGTACATAAAAAATTTCACGCACACATTCAAACATCTAGACGACAGGCATATGCCCACTTGGGCTTGTACTTTGACAGAGGGGAAAGACTGCATATGGCTACTGCCAAGAGGTGATGCGCTAATTAAAAATAACCCGGTATATCTGTTTATTGATATTAACACAATAAAATTGACAGAATTTAAGTTATTCGTTTTAAGTTTATTGTATTTAGGGCGCAGTTTCAAGTTGTCCTTTAGAAGTCAACCCATAGATCTTTAATGTTAATTGGCGACCCCTTCTAAATCTATACATCTACTATATGTACATCTATACATCTATACAAAAAAAATTGTTGTGTCTGTTTGTAATGTAAAAATAACCTCTTATTACTAAGTGCATATGTATGTATACACGGTACATATACCAAAACTACATATTTTACAATTTTTGTCTGTCTGTCTATCCGTCTGTTTGTCCCCGCTAATCTCGGGAACGGCTGAACCAATTTTAACGGGATTTTCACTGGCAGATAGCTTATGTAATAAGGAGTAACCTAACGCTTCTTTTATACTAGCCGCGCCCACGACTTCGTCTGGGTAGATACTGAACAATCATACATTCTCACGCGGACGAACTCTCATAAGTAAGAATAGTCAGTAGTATTTTATGCTTCTCTCAATATACCGTACAAGGTGCAGGCCCAAGCTCCATATATTTTGGAACGTCTCATTTGACAACACTTTAATTGGACCGCCATAAGACGTGATGGCACGGGCCCTGTTCTCCTTCCTTCGTGCCCGAGTCCGACTCGCAGTTGACTGGGTTATAGTCAGTGGATCAGATATATTTCAGTACTTATGGCCCACATGCGTCATACTCGTGAACGGGTGCTGTTGGTGGGGACTGGTCTGTTCTGGTTTGCAGGGGCTACATCACATTTAGTAGATAGCAGTTTATTTGCATCTATGCTATGGACGTTGACATTATTTGATTTTTCACGATAATCTGTACTAGATTTAAGCTTTCATTTAAAAGAGCTCTTACTGAGTTTGTTGGGTAGCGGAGTTCTTCTCAGTAGTGACTGCACTTGGAACTCTGCTAAGTGAATAACATTGATCTTGACGAATAAGTTTTTCTTTTTCTTCATTTATTATCATTGAAGGAATTAAAAATTTTTATGATTATTATGTTTTAACCAAATAGTTTAAATTTTAATTTTTAATTTACTATTAATATATGATTTTTCTTTACTATATGTAATGGTTATTCGCTCTAGGTAGTTTATGATTTATTGACGTTTTGAAAGTATCTGTAAAGATCTATTCGAAATAAAAATATTTTCTATTTCTATTTCTATTTCTATTACACAACACGGTATTCAGGGTCCGGCAGAAAGGGTCAGCGTGGCCTCGCACCGGGTTGCCGCTTATTACACTATCCGGTCGACAGGACCCTAACTCAGTCACAGTACAAATATGAGCAGTATGGAAACTACGTACAAATAAATAAAACGGCACAATCACACAGTCAACGAGGCTCCTAAGCGGTTCTCGCGTGCTGCAGCTCCGAGTCGTGTGTTCTGAACGTTTTGTACAAAGTTTTCATACTGTTCATATTTTGTACTGTGTTTAG
Source organism: Macrosoma leucophasiata (assembly GCA_036365455.1). Taxonomy (NCBI): domain Eukaryota; kingdom Metazoa; phylum Arthropoda; class Insecta; order Lepidoptera; family Hedylidae; genus Macrosoma; species Macrosoma leucophasiata. The sequence goes on along the minus strand of JAWQUS010000022.1, from coordinate 3,254,352 downwards.
TTAGGGCGTTAGGCTGACCGGGCCGCTCCGATCGCCCTAATTAGGGACCCTAGCTCCCTAAATGTTATTACACTACACTGATCTTTGCTATCGGACCTTGAATACCGTGTCGTGTAATAAGGCATAATTGTGGACTTTATTTCAACTTTATCTCTGTCGTCTGTTAGCTACTTACATATCAATAAAAATGCAACCATTTTGAATAACAACAATTCTGTTTTTTTTTTCCAACAACGCATACTACTTAGATTTCAGAGAACTTATTTCTACTGCAAGATTGTTTGTTTAAACTCGTATACTGGCCTCATTGTTCGTGTGAACCAAATTGAGCGTTGTGCACATTATCGATTATGTTTTTTTAATCCTGAAAGGTGGAGAATTTATACTAGAAAGAAAGTAGGAAAATCTTTTATTGTTTTTTATATTATTTCGCATTAACACATGCTTGTGAAATAAATTTTATTTAAGGAAAAATGGAAAGAAAAATTTGACTTCAGGCGAGACTCGGATTCGCGGCCTACTGGGAATCTAGTCCAGCCGCTCTTCCAATTGAGCTACTGAAGTCCTGCCCGATTTGTCAAATCTTTCCTTCACATTTATTGCATTGCTTTATGGTAGCAGCAGCGCCATCTATTGCCAACTATGCTAGTTAGGCAACCGATATAATAGACTTTGCAGTTTATTGAATATCGTAAAGAAGTCGCTTTTACCCTTAATAATTGTTTTTTATATTATTTCGCATTGTCTATTATATCGGTTGCCTAACTAGCATAGTTGGCAATAGATGGCGCTGCTGCTACCATAAAGTTATGCAATAAATGTGAAGGAAAGATTTGACAAATCGGGCAGGACTTTAGTAGCTCAATTGGAAAAGCGGCTGGACTAGATTCCCAGTCGGCCGCGAGTTCGAGTCTCGCCTGAAGTCAAATTTTTCTTTTCATTTTTCTTTAAATAAAATAAAATCTATTATTTTTTGGCTGACACATAAATAAACGAAACACATCTTAACAACAAATAAAATTTAAAAAAAGACAAGAAGTTCACAGGTACAGTACTCAACAATTAATATTCCACATCGAGCCTACGAAAGAGACAATCGGCTAGTTTCGACTTCGTAGACCGTTATCTTTGCTGCACATTACCTACGTAAGCACTTATAGTCCGGTATTGGTCAAACTCAATCGAAAATTTGACTACGGATTTTTTTTTTTTTTATGTTATGGAAGTGGCAAACAAGCATGCAGTTCACATTGACGTTAAGTGATGACTGCAGCCTATAGACACCCACACAAAGACCAAGGTCAAAATGCAGATGCGTTACCACTCCTGAGGCCTAAGGTGTTATGCCTCTGTGCCGGAAATTACAGGGCCGTACATTACCACCTGACCGGAACACGATAGTGCTGAACACTACCGTTTAGCGGCAAGTATATTAGGTAATGCGGTGGTGCCTACGCCCGCGAGCTCCGTCACTGGAGCTCTACCACCAGTATATTATAATAGTAGTTATAATCATAATACATGAACTGAAATTACATGTTTATGTATTTAATATTTTTTATTTAAGAAATAAGTTGTGCTCAATTTGTACAAACAGCACATAAAAACACGAACCTACTCAGACACTTACACTGTTGTAATGTGATGTAGCGTAACCTGCATACCCTTATTTAACACTCGCTAGTATTGAGATTAATCTCCACTATTTTATTTCTTAAATTATTATTTACATTAAAAAGCACGTCCTAACAGTTCTAGTAAACTTGTTGAGACTAGCATTTTATTTTGGATAGACGTTAGTCGCATTTTCGCTGGTATTGACTGTTCACCAAATGGGTGACCATAATTTCTTCAATTGCAATTAATTTTGGGACAAAATATTACCCATATCAAAAATGCCTGAAATCAATTCGGTTATCGATTCTGAACAAACTAGTGTCGGGTTGTACATTCAATCATGTTACACGTTGTATACTCTACCTGTGTACAAAATTTCATACAAATCCGACCAGCCGTTTTAGTGTGATTGAGCAACATACAAACATCCATACACTTATTATAAAAATAGTAGTTAGATCCAAAGAGACAAAAAATGGCCTAACACACATGGTTTCAGGGGTGGCATGGCAACGCACCTTAATTTTGATCTCAGAGGACCGACCGCCTAACTCTAATGCTCTCGTTTAAGATTATTATCATGTCAGTTTTGTACCGCCTGCGGACGAAAACATTTCGAGGAAAAAGTAAGGCGGTACGAAACTGACAAGATGATGTCCTAATGAAAGCTACACGAAAGCATTAGAGGAAGGCGGTCGGTCCCCTGGTTTGTGTATAGATGTCTATAGGCTGCAGTGATCACTTAGCATCCATGTGAACTGCGTACTTGTTTGCTAAATACATTACATAAAAAAAATGTCCTAAAATTGTATAATGAGTACGTAACTTTATAAAAACGTCACTATTTCGCAACAGTTTTGTTCGACTTCAGTAACAGTATTAGGTGAGAGAAAACTGTACTTATTACATAATTTTAATTTGAAATATATACGAGTATATAATTAAAGAATATAGAGACATAATTAACAGTGAAATAAAGTAATATTAGGTATAATAATAAATATCAAATTTCTAAAAAGTTATTTTAAAAAATAATATCTTTAAATCTAAGGATTTTTTTATTTAAAGACGATTTTGACACTTTTTCGTAATGATCAAATCACTTTTTATAATCATGCTATCGAATACTGCGGTGTTTACGATAAATAAAATCGAATGTGGATACAAGGTCGGTATTTAATTTATTTATATTTTTTTAACTTCCTCAGTAGTCTAGTGGTAGCAGGCCACTACTACTACGCTGGGACCCTGGGTTCGATTCCCGGGACTATCAGAGACCGATGTGAAATCCTTTATCTCTGATTCTACTAGGCTTTTTCCATTTTCTGGACGTTGCCCAGTACCTCGGAGTTTGGTAATGTGACCGGAGATGTCAACAGGCTAGGGGATGTCAGGCAGGCAACCTGTTACGTGAGCCAAACCGTAACCGGCGAATCGAGGGTGTTTGCCATGTATGCTAGTATGCTTACATTTACCTCGGCGTGAAGTTACGTTTACATTTTTATTTATCCTCTGCAAGTTGCAAAATGCATGCTGTTCACACTTTTTAGGGTTCCGTACCTCAAAAGGAGAAATAGGAACCCTTCACGAAGATTACTCGTACGTCTGTCTGGATGTCTGTCTGTCGGTCCACCTGTCAAAGTCTATTTCCTCCGAAAGTACTGGACCGATCGAGTTGAAATTTGAATGAAGGTACACACATGTGAATTAAAGACCCAAACATGAGCATGTAACAAAAAAAGTGAATTTCAAACGTAAGGGACACTTACATGATATGTTCTTAGGTTTTCGCGAGCTACACTCATTGAAATAAAACTATTTTTTACGGATTCATCTCGCGTATATTAAACTAAAATGATTTTTAAAATCAACCCGACGTTTCGGTCGCTTTTCAGCTTCCGTGGTCCCGGGCAGACTGAGGTGACATTTGTCTGACAGAAGTTTGAAAAATTATATGTAGCTACCTCCATCGATTTCGTAAACGCCTTGCGTAGCGTTCAGGATTAACACAATAATTACTTATGGTATCTTGAGGTCTTGCAGACTGCTGCGGCTGGGATTTAATCTTGCTAAGTATGGGATCCCATGATGTTGATAATCGCCATCCATCTTCTCTATTGAAATTTGGGTGTTTTTTAATTTCAATAGCCTCGCGTACCATTCGTGGAATGGGTTTGTGTTCTCTAGCGAGTATTTGAATTTTATCAAACCGGATGTAATGGTTTGGCTTATCCGCTATGTGTTCACAGACTGCAGACCTCCCTGTTCTTCGGTTTTTGACATCAGCAATGTGCTCTTTAACGCGGGTGGATACAGCTCTCTTCGTTTGACCAATATATGAGAGTCCACAATCACAATCTAATTTATAAATGCCAGAATTTTGTAATGGAATATTACTTTTAATGGGTCTTAAATACTGATGAATCTTTTTATATGGTTTGAAAACTGTTTTAATGGAATTCTTTTTTAAAATGTTGCTGATTTTATCTGTGACACCCTTAACGTAAGGTAGTATGGCTGGTTGTCGTTCTACTGTAGGTGGTTTCACGCGGCCTCTGTGACGGACGGGTGGTACATGGAGCTTGTTGTTATGTAGCACCTGGCGTAGGTGCTTCATATACGCGAGATAAATCCGTAGAAAATAGTTTTATTTCAATGGACACTTACATGTTAAGGTCATGCTGTACCTATAGATATCTACATTAAAACTGTATGCAGAATAAAAAAAACTGCAGATGCATGGCCGGGTGCGACCAGAAGGCCAGTTGAGTGACCAAAATTCGAGCATTTTTAGGGCTGATTTTTGTTTTTTGGAGAAGGAAATAGCCTGCCTTGAATCATCTATTGATTTGTTTCAGCAATGTCCGCCGACAAGAGATGGCGCTCTCAACATCCACATTATACCTCACTCACACATGGACGCCGGTTGGGTGAAGACGTTTGATGAATATTATTATGGAAGTAAATATCTATACATTTAAAACCCTGCCTCGGTATCTTAGCGGTCACATTAAATGAGAATGTTTAGCGTCACTAGCGTCGACTACATAAGTTTCCACCTAGTGGAATACTGAGGAAACACAAGTACTTGTCTAATACGGAAGATGGCGCTGTGCTGAATCGCACATACGAAGTTTTCGGATGAGTTGCCCTATATATACAACTTCTAAACGTTGATTGTTGGGCTGCGCCCTACCCGGAGTTATCACTTCGATTGGTGGGAAGATCCTCCCTTTTCGTCGGATCAACAATACATCTCGTTCCTCCAGATACAATGATGATCAGTTTTTCTTGAGTATTTAATTCTTTCGAAAATAAAACCCTTCTAGAAGCTCACAAAAATTTTACCGTTTATCACGGTTCAATGTTGTGTGTGTAACCAATCATCACCATCGTTTCAGTTGAAAGATGTCCACTGCTGGAGAAACGCCTCCTCCGAAGATGCATCATGCCCTATTGCATCATAGGTATAGAAGGATATGCCTTAATCACCACGCTTGACATGTGGTTTGGAGATCTGTAGCGGTAGTTTTATTGTAGGACGCTGCTGCCCATCTTGCGTTATTGCACTGACTACCGCCCCAAGCAATCGATCAATAGCATTAGTAGTTTTTTTTATGTAATGGAAGTGGCAAACAAGCGTGCAGTTCACATTAATGTTAAATGATGACTCCATCCTATAGACACTAACTAACACAAAGACCAAGGTCAAAATGCAGATGCGTTACCACTCCTGAGGCCTAAGGTATTATGCCTCTGTGCCGGTAATTACAGGGCCGTACATTATACCACCTGACCGGAACACGATAGTGCTGAACACTACTATTTAGCGACAAGTATTGTAGGTAAGCCGGTGGTGCCTACGCCCGCGAGTTCCGCCATGGAGCTCTACCACCTCCTACTATAGTTAAGGACAATTGTATTGATTTGCTAAAGCTTTGATTTTTTTTCAGCAAAAACGACCATTAGCACAGCAAATGTCCAACTTATATATCACTCTGTGCTCTCTGAACTGCTGCACGACAATAGAAGAAAGTAAGTCCAGCATTACTTTACTGGTGGTAGGGTTCCAGTGTAGGAACTGTAGGGTGTAGGCGCCACCGTGTTACCTTATCTATCTGCCGCCAAATGTTAGTGTTCAGCACTATCGTGTTCCAGTGAGATATTACGCATTACCTGATTTACTTGCCGCTAAATGGTAGTGTTCAGCAATATCGTGTTCCGGTAAGGTGGTAATGTACGGCCCTGTAATTTCCGGCACAGAGGCATAACGCCTTAGGCCTCAGGAGTGGTAACGCATTTGCATTTTGACCTTGGTCTTTGTGTGGGTGTCTATAGGCTGCAGTCATCACTTAACATCAATGTGAACTGCATGCTTGTTTGCCACTTCAATTACATAAATAAAAAGAAAAAAAAATAATTGTGGCCCCGTAGTATTTATCACAGAGGCGGAAGAACTAAGGCCTCAGGGGTAGAGATGCACCTGCATATAGATCTCCAGTTTTTATGTAAATGTCTGCAGTTGTCACTTACCATCCATGTGAACTGTTTGCCACCATCATAACAAATGATTACATGAAAGGAGCATTTCATAAGTGTGGACTCAGGGCGCACACGAACCGAGCATGGTTTTTTTTTTGTTTTTTATGTAATAAAAGTGGCAAACAAGTATGCAGTTCACATTGATGTTAAGTGATGACTGCAGCCTATAGACACCCACACAATGACCAGAGGTCAAAATGCAGATGCGCTGCCACTCCTGAGGCCTAAGGTGTTATGGCTTCTGTGCCTGAAATTACAGGGCCGTACATTACCACCTGACCGGAACACGATAGTGCTGAACACTACCATTTAGCGGCAAGTATATTAGGTAATGCGGTGGTGCCTACGCCCGCGAGCTCCGTCACTGGAGCTCTACCACCAGTAAAACCGCTTCGTGCTCAACATTGTTGCCGTCATGCGCGCGGCGAACATAGCTCAGTCTCGTTACTACTACCCATTCCGCAGTAAAGATACTCGCAACCCGTCCACACTGACGCTCCATGCATACTGCGCGCCCCTTAGTGTTCGGTGAAAAAACCGACAAATGGCGATCGCGGCGTGCACGATTTGTAATGCTCTGTTCGTGCGCGCATTGAGCACAGTTCGTGCGCGCAAGCCGTCCACACTTTGAAAATTCTGTTACCTTGCATGATGCATTGCGACAATGTAAACGGCAAATTCTTTCATTACGTGTTTCATTACACGTTTCATTTCACAAATCTGCAGGCTTACTCTTGACTCTCGATTCCAATCAAGATTTACGATTGGGATCGAAAACTGGCCAATAGGTACTCTTGAACGCTACTGACCTGACTCGATTGCGGTGGAATTTTATGTAACTAAATGAAATTTGGTTACATAATTTTTTTTTAATGTACGGCCCTGTAATTTCCGGCACAGAGGTATAACATCTTAGGCCTCAGGAGTGGTAACGCATCTGCATTTTTGACCTTGGTCTTTGTGTGGGTGTTTATAGGCTGCAGTTATCACTTAACACCAACATGAACTGCACGCTTGTTTGCCACTTCAATGACATTAAAAAAAAAAAAAAAAAAATTTGGTACACACGATCGATCGAGTAAAATTGGCACTCCCGTCTTAAGAACCTGGAACCAGTGCCGACCAGTCTTTACTATAATAGTCGAGGTGGCTTTTGCCAGCCCGTCTCTAAAATACTTTACAATCATACTCTTCCAGGTTCACCTTCTCAGAGACAGCGTATTTCTGGCGCTGGTGGAAGGAACAGCGGAGTACAACCAGATCTGCATTCAGGACCTTGGTGCAGGAAGGCAGGATACAGTTTGCTGGTGGGGGTTGGGTCCAGGGGGATGAAGCTACATCTGATTACCTTCAGATCATTGATCAATTTACTTGGGGATTGAGGTATTTTACATCACATCAATAATTTGAGAACATCTTGTTAATAATCTTAGACCAGAATAAAATATCTAATAATCTTAGAACAGAATAAACATGTTAAGTAGATAGATTTGAACTGAACGCAACGCGTTTACGAAATCGATGGTGGTAGCTGCTCACAATAATTTTTCAAATTGCTTTCAGACAAAATGCCACCTTAAGGCGGGTACAGACTGCTGCAACGCAACATGCAATGCAACACGAAACGAGCATTGCATCAGTGTAGACGCGGGGCGCGCACAACGTGCGCACGAACCGCGCATGTACCTACTCACATCTGTTTCCGAGATGCGCGCGAACGGATCGCTCAGTCTGCAAAAGAACACGCAAAGGAATGGATCGTGACGACCAATTGCGGGCTCTGGTGATAGTCAGTGCTTCATTATTAATAGTGAATCATGTGATAAAAGCACTTTTTCTTCACTCCACGTAAATGTAACCGCCTCCTCCGCCGCAGTAGCGTCGTCTTGTTCCATGTTCGCGCGCGTCTAGCCGTACACACCACACAACCTGTCCACACTGACGCTCCGCGCATACTGCGCGCCTCTTTGTGTTCGGGGAAAAAACCGACAAATTTCGGGTCGCTACGCGCAAGAGTTGCAACAATCTGTTCGTGCGCGTAGTAGACGCGGTTCGTGCGCGCAAGGCCTCTACACTATGGGAATTCTGTTACTTTACATGATACATTGCAGCAATGTGGACGTCAAATTCTTGCATTGCATGTTGCTTTACATGTTACATTGCACCAATGTGTACCCGGCTTTAGTCTGCCCCGAACCACGAATGCTGAAAAGCGACCGAAATGTTGGATTGATTTTAAAAATTATTTTAGTTTATGAAAATTATTGTTTATTTATCAATGCAATATTTTAAATGTTCAGGAAACTCAACGACACACTCGGTCCCTGCGGTACGCCCAAAGCTGGATGGCAGATCGACACATACGGTCACTCCAGGGAACATACTTCCTTACTGGCGCAGATGGGATACGATGGTCTCTTTATAGGTAAGACTTTCATACCAGGGTGTCGCCAGACGGCAGTTCTAGACGGGCATAGAGTAACACGGGCCTCGGGTCGAAAGGAGGGAAGTAACCATAGCGTTTATTACCAATGCAAAACTATCTGTACGACTACCCTCCTCCGGTCCGCCGCGGTCGCAGCCGGTGGCCCGTCTTGCTCTATATAAACGGAAATGGGCACAGCACAAAACCAGATACGACAAATAAAAAATCATACAAACAAAACGCAACCAGGCACGACAAGTAACTAGAAATAGAAAAAAAAAACGCACGAACACATCATACCAAACATTCACGAATTGCCAGTTATATGTGGCGAGCTTATTGACATCTCCGGGAACCATAGAGCAACGCGGGCCCCCGGTCGCGGCGGCTCCGGTCCGCCGCGACCGGGGGCCCGCGTTGCTCTATGCCGGGAACTAACCAAATTCCGAAGCACGGGCAAATAATTAAAAAAAAAAACAATTACACTTAGATTCCCTACGAAACGGAGGTCCAGACCTCATCGTAGAAGTAGCCAATTATCATTAGACTATACTGGTTTTTTTTTAAAGTAGGATAGTTCCTGTAAAAAGTTATCGATGTCAGCAAATGTTAATTTCTTTTAATTAAATCATCATTTATCCCTGCCTCTTGTTGATGATCACCTTAAATAGTAATATGGGTAAGAAAATCCTCATAAAAAACATTTAGATGGATTTATTTTTGTCATGAAAGTGCCAAAAAGCATAAGTACACTTTATATTGACGGTCAGTAAATACTGTAGACCATAGAGCAACACCGGAGGGGAGTAGCCATATGCAGGCTTTTCCCTCTGTAGCCGACACACTATATTTTGTATAGTTTGGTATATGTATGTTAAACACTTATTATAATAATATTTATTCAATCCTATCACACTATTATTATATATTCTATTTATAAACGTAATAAGTACCATACATATACCATAAATATATATTACACATATAATTCATAACATTATATTATTGCTTTTTTTATGTTATAAAAGTGGCAAACAAGCATGCAGTTCACATTGATGTTAAGTGATGACTGCAGCCTATGACACCCACACAATGACCAGAGGTCAAAATGCAAATGCGCTGCCACTCCTGAGGCATTAGGTGTTATGCCTCTGTGCCGGAAATTACAGAGCCGTACATTACCACCTGACCGGAACACGATAGTGCTGAACACTACCATTTAACGGCAAGTATATTAGGTAATGCGGTATTGCCTACGCCCGCGAGCTCCGTCACTGGAGCTCTACCACCAGGAATAAGTTAATATTAATAATGTTTATATTAATAATAATATAACATAAGTCCCATATATTCTGCGGGGTCTGTCTGTGTCTGTATTTACTATTGATGCAGTCAGAGAGAGATCGACTGGAGAGGTGTGAGTTTCGTAGTAATAGGCCATTTTTGTAGTGTGCGTGTGTGTCGCACGCATTTCCCCCTGCAAAAAATGACAGACTACTCCCCTCCAGTCCGCTGCGGCCGGTGGCACGTGTTGCTCTATGATGTAGACTAAACAAGAACTCTAATGTAATTTTATTCATTCTCAGGTCGTGTGGATCATAAGCAACGGGAGGCAATGATTGAAGAAGATAGGATGGAGTTCATGTCCCGTGGAAGTGATGTTTTGGGTAAGTAATTCATATAACTTAGTTATGAAGCCCAAGAGGGATTTTTTGTAGTTACTCGAGCGCATGTGATTAAGGATATGAGGATAGGTTGCACCCTGTTAAGTATCTCTGCCAAATCTGAACTGTCTGATCTTATAGAAAGGCACATTGCCCTTAAAATATTTTTAAAAAAGCAACGAGCTTCTCTTATTTTCAAATGGGGAGAAATTTGATCCATCTGCTGCTTCAGGGATTAACAACCCCACCCAATCAATCATGTATTTATTTGCATAAAATATTTCTTCCAAATATTTCTCCTAAAGAGTAGACGGGGATGTATTTATAGATGTGTGGAGGAATGAGTCAAAATATTCCTCCAACGGAAAGGGAAGATTCTCCGCCCAGGCGAGGTGATAGCGCTTCGAGCCGCAAACTAGGGTAACTCTTGCGAAAACTCTATATGTGCGATGCAACTCGACCATACGCCATCTTTCGTACTAGACAAGTACTTTGTGTTCCTTCAGTATTCCACTAGATGGCACCTCATGTAATGGACGCTACATATTCATTGTATACATATTTGGGTATGCATACAATTATTTGATATTATTTCTAGAAGAAATAAGATGGCGTTTATACTATCTATTGTGTTTGCTTTCAGGTAAAATGTCAGATATAATGACCCACACGCTATATAACTTGTACAACCCTCCGGATGGATTCTGCTTTGATTTCTTATGCAGCGATGAACCGATCGTTGACGATCCAGATAGCTCGGTTTACAATGCAGATAAACGGGTAAAAACTTAATGGCCCTAACGGAAAACCAGCGCTGGTTGATCTTTACCCAGCACATGCTGAGTTAGGACCAATTTATAACTATGTAATGTACAATACCGGATATCACCTAAAATAACTATCTCTCGTGTAACATTATTACACAAAAATGTTCTTTGTTTCTTTCTTCTTTTTTCCTTCTTTATCTATCTTCTTTATCTATTCTCTATCTCTAAACCATAGCAAAATATTCAGTGGCGTAGCTAACATGAATGGCAAAAAGAATGAGCATGATGAAGAGAATGAAGAATGACCGGGGCGGATGAGAAAAATAATTCCCATCTATACAAATAAATAAAATTGGAGTGTCAGTTTGTAATATAAAAATAACCGCTTTTTACTAAATGCATATGTATGTATACACGGTACATATATCAACACAACATTTTTTACTATTTTTGTCTGTCTGACTGTCTGTTTGTTCCCGCTAATCTCAGGAACAGCTTTACCGATTTTGACGGGACTTTCACTGGCAGATAGCTTATGTAATAAGGAGTAACTTATACTAGCTGCGCCCAAGACTTTGTCCCGGTAGATAAACAATCATAAATTCTCACGCGGACGAAGTCGCGGGCACAGCTAGTAAATAAAAATTCTGTATATTTGACAGGCCATCGAATTCATATCGCAAATCGAACGACAGGCGAAGTACTACGAACATGATAATGTGATGGTGACGATGGGCGGAGACTTCACTTACCAAAGTGCTGCTAATTGGTTCATGAATATTGACAAATTGATCAAGTACGTACACATCATTAGTTTGTAGCGTCCACTACATTAAGGCGCCAACTAGTGGAACACAGACAAAACCTCACAGTACTTATCTAGTACGGTAGATGGCGTGTCAATCGAATAACATCGTCTATACGAAGATTTCTCAAGAGTTGGCATGTACTGAGACAATATACTTGAAACAAGACTAGGTCAGTCTTGTTGAACAAATGGGTCGAGAGTACTGTCCGAGGGTGAGGTCCGTGTATGAAGAGAATGATGAATGTGGAAGTAGCACGGCAGGTGCGTCCGGATCGGGGTATCTGGTGCTCCGTGCTCCACACTCTCTGCGGTCTCTGCCTAATTTCACAATTCACACCTGCTACGTTGGGGTACTGGGTTTGTACCTGTTCACAATATAAGGCGCCACTTAGTGGAACAATGAAGAAACACAAAGTACTTGTCTAGTACGCAAGATGGCGTATGACCGAGTTGCATCGCAAATACGAAGTTTTCGCAAGAGTTGCCCTCCTGTATACAACTTTTGCTAAGCTTTTTAACTTTAATGAAAAACTCCTACTGTTGAAGTTTACTTAATTTTCTGCTTTAATAGATTTTCATGTTTAACCTATCACATCTATCGAAATGAAAATGATGTGATCCATAGTAAAATTATAGTCCATTCTTGGTCGATTTTTCATCGAAACGTTTCATTTTTAAAGTAAATTCTAAAACAAAAATTAATAATTTAATAATCACGCCCCGACGTCATAATATTGATATTGGTAAGATATTTTTGTGGGTACATAATTATATACCTACTTATTGATAAGAATTGAGTTGCCTTTTTACGTTTGTCCTAATCAATTTATTATTTGCTTTTTTTTCAGCTATATCAACTCCCATCCAGCAAATATATCGGATGTCAACATATTTTATTCAACACCTTCTTGCTATCTGAAAGCTATATACTTGTATGGGAAGCGAGATAAAGCTGTATTTACTGAAAAGGTAAGGATTTCATATACTTACTGTTGGTAGAGCTCCAGTGACGGAGCTTGCGGGCATAGGCACCACCGCATTACTTAATATACTTGCCACTAAATGGTAGTGCTCAGCACTATCGTGTTGTTCCGGTCAGGTGGTTATGTAAGGCCCTGTAATTTCCGGCACAGAGGCACCTTAGGCTTTAGGAGTGGTAACGCATCTGCATTTTGACCTTGGTCTTTGTGTGGGTGTCTATAGCCTGCAGTCATCACTTAACATCAATGTGAACTGCATGCATGTTTTGCCGCTTACATTACATTTAAAAAAATACATTTCTACGGGTGGAAGTTTGGCGATTCTGGGTGTGAATGGCAATGCTGAAGGTTCTTACGTGTTCAGATAAGAGTATGTTAATGAGAAGTCCATGTTAGTGATCACCATATAAAGACGCGCTGTTCGTATTGTTAACGATCCAGGACTTACTGACAGGCTCGAACATCTGAACCTGCGCAGAGACATTGCGAGTCTGCGTGTTATTCCGTCTCTACAATGGTGAGTGCTCTGTCGAACTGTTCGACATGGTGCCACCGTCTTTTTTCCTACACCGTAGGTACTACCCGCCGAAGAGAGAAGTTTCATTCTCACTGACTGGACGTCTGGCAGTGCTCAACGGTGCGGTTTTCTAGTTCGTTTCTGCCCAGAACGTTACTAAGGCATAGGCAGAGTATATGTAATAATAATACGTACAGAATGGACACTTCGACGTCCCGCCCGATTTCCCCGCGTCACCCAACCTCCTCCCCTCTTATGGGCGACGGTTGGTATTTTCTACGTGCTACGCACACAGGTGCACGTGTGAATACACGTCACTGATTTATGTCTGTGTAATAGAGACCAAATTAACCGTTTGATGGAATTTTAGCGGAGTGTCCGCAGTGTGGTGTAGGGACAACTGACGCGCCAACGCTAAGCTTGCGGCGTGTTGTTTATATAAACATAGCCAGGGTTGTACCAAGATATTTGTTAAAGTAATTGTGAGATTTCACATCCTTCTCTTTAACAGATTTCTTTATGTTAGAGAAGGATGTAAAGTGTTTTTTTATGTAATAAAAGTGGCAAACAAACGTACAGTTCACATTGATATTAAGTGATGACTGCAGCCTATAGACACCCTCACAATGACCAGAGGTCAAAATGCAGATGCGTTGCCACTCCTGAGGCCTAAAGTGTTATGCCTCTGTGCCGGAAATTAAAAGGCCGTACATTACCACCTGACTGGAACACAATAGTGCTGCACACTACCATTTAGCGGCAAGTATATTAGGTAATGCGGTAGTGCCTACGCCTGCGAGCTCCGTCACTGGAGTTGTACCAACTTTAACTTTATCAAATATCTTGGTGCAACACAGGCTTAATAATGTGACGGTACAGCAGGAATTCAATAACGAAACTCGAGAGCACATGCAATATTCACATCACAGCACATTAAATTATCTGTTTCTGATAGTAGGTATTCAGAAAATAATAATTTTCAACCAAATCTTACTCCCAGTACTTCGAAGTTTGGTAATATGCCTGGAAATGTCAACAGGCTCGCCACGGAAAAAAACGTAACCGGCTAATCGTGTTGCATATAAGGGGTTAAATATATCTAACGCATAAATCGTCAAAGGTGAGTTAGATACGTTAAGACTAACAACTTTTGTTCTATGACTTTTGCCAAAACGCAGTACATCACATGATAAGAAATAAAATCGTTTCAAATGGGACTTCTATCAATTGTTAGCACTTCGTTTCATAGGTATATTTTTACATAGGTACAGACTACAGATGTCAGCTGTTTACGTAACGTGAAGTTAAGCAGTATTAGAACTGCAAATTCTGTTTATTTTATTTTTTGTATGGTAAAAAAAAATATTGAATTAGAAAAAGTTGTATTTCTAAAGGTTTAGTCTTGATGAGCCAAAGCCTCCCTTTTCAGAATTATGCGCTAGTTACGAATAACCCTGTATATGATTGAATGCATGAATTTACGGCGTTTAGGCGTGAAGTTACGTTACTACCGTGTGATGCAGTGACCTAAGTCCTCTACTTTAGTCCCTAGATCATCATCAGGCAGTTCACCACCAGTTCTTGAATAAACTTTATTACTACAGGAAGATCTTCTACCATATGGCAGTGATGCATCTACATACTGGACTGGGTTTTACACATCACGTCCAAGTATTAAATATCTTGCAAGGAGGGCACACGTATTTTTACAGGTAAACTTTTTAAATTTATCTTCGTTGCTTTATTGTCTGTAGAGGCGGCTCTAGCTCGTGAGGCGCCCGTGTGCAATGATATCCTGGCGCCCCCTAGGCCTGACCCCCCCCCCCTCCCCCCGAAACAAGAAAGTTTTGCTACGACGACAGTCTGGCCGCTTTTAAACTTTAAATAGGTACGTGAAATAAGGTTTATTTCGGGTTGAAACAAAATGTTCGAAAAAGAAGCCGTGTCTGATAGCTACCGCCACCGCGCTGGCTGGCCGCTTCTGTCATATCATTGTTGTACCATGATGGTCTAAGACGATGCTCTTAGGTGTCTCAGGGAGCGCCGCGGCGCGAGGCGGCGGCGCCCGTGTGCAAACTCAAAACTCAAACTCAAACATTTATTTAATCAGTTGAAAATAATAGAATTTGCTTGTGATATTTAATTTTACAAATGTAAAATTAAAGCGAATAACAACTAATACGTTCACTATTATATAAAAGTAAACAAAAATAAAATAAATAATGGTCCAACAATACTTAATAATAAAAATAGGTATAATAAATATAACTCATACAAAGTAGATTAAAATTCTCGAAAGGGCCTCTACGTGTTGGACCCCCCATGTCCCTGCGCAAGCCTGTCAAAGGTCCGGGGTTGAAATTGGACCCCGTGCTGACGAGAGACATAAAATAGGTATCAACAGAATGTTCCACTCTCTTTAACAAACGGCAAGATAAGACTAAACAAAATAATATGGCACATTCTTTGTTATTCACAGGCAGAGTTCCACAGCATTGCACACGCTGCACTATAGGGCTACACAGACAATTGTAGCTTCCTTTGAGTGTGTTCCAATGCGACCATTTTATTTAACGAAGGTGGCAAACAAGCGTGCAGCTCACATTGATGTTAAGTGATGACTGCAGCTTATAGACTAGGTACACAAAAACGAAAAGTCATAATGCAGATGCATTGCCAGCCCTGAGACCTTAGTTGTTACGTCTCTGTGATTGACTGTGTAGTTATTAGTTATTACGGGGCCATACATTACCATCTAACCGGAACACAGATACGGTCAGTACTAATACCATTTGGCGGCAGATAGATTAGGTAATGCGGTGGTGCCTACGCCCGCGAGCTCCGTCACTGGAGCTCTACCATCAGCTTGATGGAACCCATACAACAGCAATTGTTTTTATAAGTGTTTTTTTTTTTAAACAATCAATGTGAACTGCATGCTTGTTTGACACTTTTATTACATTAAAAAAAAAAAAAGTATTTTGATTCCCAAAAGGGTTCCGTCAGTTTGAGAACCTCTGACCTAATCTATCTGCCGCCAAATGATAGTGTTCAGCACTATCGTGTTCCAATTAGATGGAAATGTATGACGCCGTAATAATGATCACAGACACAACAACCTACTACAACGCTCTACACTCTCTGCCTACCCCGTTAGAGACCTGGCGTGAAGATACATACATACAACAACTTAGATTTCAGGGGTGGCAACGCATCTGCAGTTTGAGCTCTGGTTTTTGTGTAAATGTCTTCAGGCTGCAGTCATCACTTAACGTCCATGTGATCTGCATGCTCGTTTGTTACATAAAACATAGAGCAACACGGCCCGCCGGCGGACCGGAGGGGAGTAGCCATAGCGTTTATTACCGATGCAAAGCAGTCTGTCATTTTATGCGGGAGGATATTTGTGTGTCACAAACTACAAAAATTATTACCTACTCACGCACCTTGACTTTAACAAAATACAAAAACAATTTCACGCTCAAAGGAGATATTGCAAAAATGTATGGACCTCCGGCCATGTATTGTACACAATATCATTAAACAGGGAAAATCAATATAAAAACGTTTTAAACTGCATATTTTCACTTATTTAGCTTTGTTTGCAGTAACAAAATATTATTTGCAGTTAGAATTGCAATTCAAAACCAACATGGCGAATATGGCGGGCGATGTCATTTTGACATTTTTATTTTTTAAATTGTATTTTGATTATATATTACTTGAAAAACAAGTAATATTTTCTAATTACTATCAAAATCGATTGATCCCAAGTGTCGGCTTTATCGCCGCCATGTTTAACAACGTTGAAAATGATAAAATCATTTGAATTAAATGTGGTTGTAACTCCAAAATATATTCTTGAATAAACTGATTGTATTTTTTTCGGATTCTTCTTTAATTTACCCATTTTTTGAGGACGTGTACGAACCAGAGCCGAGCTCGCAACATTTCCTTTATTTTAAACATTTCGGCGACAGGCATAGGACCACTTGTGCTTGTACTTTGACAGAGGGGAAAGCCTGCATATGGCTACTCCCCTCCGGTCCGCGGGCGGTGGCCCGCGTTGCTCTATCCATAGAAAAGATACAGATGTAGATTTTATTCTACAGATATTTAAGCAGCTAGCGGTGATTTCAAGAATGGGTGATTCTTACGAACTACATTCACTAAGACATGTAGTGAGTTTGGTTCTACATCACGACGGTATTACAGGTGAGAGTAAAATTTTCCGCTTAAGTGCATGAGGAGGCCTCATAAAATTAAAACATAAGACTAGTAGCAGTGCCGGACTATTTTTATTTTTTAATTTTTTTATATTAGTTTTACGGCTACGGATTCAAGTCCTTAACAGCCAATCTTCAGTAATTTTTATCTTCATGGAAGATGACGATGATTGGATGCTTCCATATGGAATATGATGAGATGGCTCCAGTAAAGTGATGGGGACTTTACTAGGAGATTTTACGAAGTTTTGGAGGAAACATGAAAAATCACTTTTCACTTCATAATATCACTTTCCTACACCCGTGAACGTTATCGAATGTTTTATGATAAAAATCCCATACAATATTCGAAATACAAGTTTCGAAAATAATATCACGCAGCGACACAGCTCTTTTCCGCGTTCCCGCCAAAACTCAGTGCCGGACTAAGGCAGCGTAGTGTTGTTGCAATAGTAATAGTCTATCGACAGTATTGTGATCTATCGTGACCTCGAAAAAACAGACACACTATCGATAGGACTATCGAAAATGTCGACCCTTGACGATACTATCGATGGTTAAAAATAAGCAATACTATTGCCAAAGATCAATAGTATTGATAGTATCGATAGTATTGTTATAAACAAGGCAAGTTTTTCTCAGATCATATTGGCCTTTGGAACTTTGCCGGTGAATGACAAAGAATGACTCTTTTTCTTTTCTTTTTTCTCTTTGTTATCAGTTTGTAAAGGGGAAAAGAGACATTCTACTGATATACTTTTACATTAGTTTATTACATTTAGTTTTATCTTAGTGATATTCTTGACTTTACATATATTTTTTATCTTGTTTGACATGTATATCAATTGTTATTCGCTTTAATT
Organism: Macrosoma leucophasiata; assembly: GCA_036365455.1. Lineage (NCBI taxonomy): Eukaryota > Metazoa > Arthropoda > Insecta > Lepidoptera > Hedylidae > Macrosoma > Macrosoma leucophasiata. The sequence goes on along the minus strand of JAWQUS010000022.1, from coordinate 3,235,943 downwards.
TATTTTGTTTGTTTTTGACGTGTCATAAGAGGTGCCTGTCACCCTAAATGAATAAATGAGTTTCTGATTCTGATTCTGAAACACTATCAATACTATTGATAGTTAGTATCTATCTAACTATCGAGCTCGCGGGCGTTGGCACCACCGCATAACCTTTATACTTGCCGCTAAATGGTAGTATTCAGCACTATCGTGTTCCAGTCAGGTGGTATTGTACGGCTCTGTAATTTTCGGCACAGAGGCATAACACCTTAGGCCTCAGGAGTAGTAACACATCTGCATTTTGACCTTGGTCTTTGTATGGGTGTCTATAGACTGCAGTCATCACTTAACATCAATGTGAACTGAGTGCTTGTTTGCCACTTCCATTACATTAATAAAATGAAGGCTTTGTCCAGCTATAGTCGTCCTTCACCTGGAGCGATGGTGATTAATTATATTGTTGTTTCAGGGACAAGTCAACAACACGTCATCAATGATTTCATAAAAATTCTTACAGAAGGTATTGAATCTGCCGCTAAAAAAGTTTCACAATACTTAAGGTACTTTTATTATACATTTCAAATTCAGAAAGCTTAACGATATATTTTTTAATAACTTTAATTGTCTCACTGCTGGGCAAAAGCCCCATTCTCTTCCACCTATCGCGGTCTGTTGCAACTTCGAGCCAATTGGGTTCAAAGCAATCGATATTGTCTCTTGGGTTTCTGGTTTCTCGACTCATTTTTTCTCTCGAGTTTCGAGAATTCTCGACTCAAATTTCTCGAGTCTTTCGTAAGAAATTGTAAATTAAACTGAAAATAAAATGAAAAACAATTAAAAATCAGAATTCTTGTATTGTAACATACTTTGAACTACAAGTTAGAAATACAAAACGTAAGTAACTAATAAAATCCCTTTCTCTAAATTGATTCTCTTATGAATTCACTTCTTGTAATTTGTCGCATTGTGAGACCATCTTTTACAGCTAAACCTGATACAATTTCACCTAAGGTCTTCTGACGTTGTGCAAAGATTAAAGTTTGTTGAGTCATTGGCTTAGATTTCTTTGATTTCGGAGGCTGTTCATCTTCATTATTAGCGGTTGAACTGGTTGAAGCAGCCTGTGAATCAGTTTTCAAAGTTATTTTATGGACGCTTTGCAGGTATCGAACTAATCCATTTCTATTAGAGCTTTTCAATTATAATTTTTTTAGGCACTTACTACTTTAAGCCGACGTTGCCACATATGTATGTGGCTACGCCGGCCGTGCCTGTGCACAGCACGAGTTTCACCGACCGACGAGACTGACTAACTGCTAGTTCGTCAGTGGCCCGTCTCTCCGGGAGTCTCCCGCATCATGCGGTATAGTGAAAAGTCCGCTGAACGGTTTTGTAGTGGGCGGGAGACGTTTTCTTTGGTAAAAGCGTTAAAATGGCGAGCCTGACTTCAGTCCTTATTTCGCGTTCGCAGGAACTCGAGAGTCTCGAGAGTCGGCTATTTATTTCTCGTCTCGAATTAAGGCGACACTCTCGAGTTGTCTCGAGTTCGAGAAGTCTCGAGCAGAAACCCTAATTGTCTCGCCAGCGTTTTCTAGGTCTGCCTCTGTAGCGCCGAGTATCTGGTTTCCAATATGTGGCTATTTTTACCCATTTTTCGGATGACATTCTGCAAACATGACCCGCCCACTCCCACTTCAACTTCGCTGCTTTAAGGCCTACATCCACGATACCCGTGTTTTCGCGAATGATGAGGAGTATGTGGAATCGACTTGAGTCTGCGAGATGATAGGTCGATTCCATACACTCTACCTCACCTGCTCGTGGTGCACTCTGCTGATAGACAAACGCGGCAAACCGTCCGCCGTCTCGCACTGGACCAGCGCGGCGGACTATGGTCCAAACCCCCTTCTTATGACATAACGATAAATATAAGATAACAAATATATCTACAAAAAATTACTGTAGCGTATCGAATAATCACACGGGATGTTACCCCATCAAACTTCCTATCCAAAATTTGAATCTGACGCAAGCTCGTGGCTGATATACTACGGGCGCGACCCAATATAGCTTTGAATAATGTAAGAAAATTTTAATATGAAATAAAAATTGGAATGTAAAAATTGACTTCGGGCAGGAATCGAACTTGCAACCTCAGGATAACCGCACTTAAACTTTTTTTGATAAGTAAACATATCTAAATAAGTGATTAATTGATTAAAAGATTATTTAGTGTATTTTTTTTAAGTTGTTTTAAAAAAAAGTTTGCGACATTTAAATGTAAAAGTTAAAAATGTTGATCTGTTCCATCATTAAAATCTTACATGACCTGACTTCACCACTAATCTAACGAAGTGCCACAGCTTAGTGGTAAAGCGGCTGGACTATAATTGGTAAGTTCAAATTAATTTTTCAGCATCCTAACACCATCTTGGGGTGGCAGTAGAAGACCTAAAAATGTTCAACAATTTGTTATGTGCCATCAACTCAACATGAGTCAATGCAGGGTAAGTGTATAAATTCGTTTCTTTTTATATTTACGTGCAACTCGCGGCAATAGGTAAAAAAGAAATCAATTTGGTAGTCATGAATTCATTGTTACTTTTTTTAATTATCCGTTTAAACTTTTAAAGTGCTTGGTCAAAGACCATGACGCTCTATACGTTCGCATGAATTACATTCTTTATTTTAAAAAAATTAAGTAAACTACGTTAGCTCATTGACAATTGATTTTTTTTGTTTTTATGGCATCGCTATTATGCATATTGCCAGTGTCAAGTAAAACGATATTTCGTATTCGTATTTATATAAGCAGCGTAAAAGTTAGTATAATATAGTGAGTCAATTATTCATCAAGTATGTATGTCAGTAAAGTGAGTAACAGTCAGTTATTCAAGTAAAGCGATGGCTACTTTACTAGAACATTTACAATGAAGTTTTGTAGGCAACCTGAAAGGTCGTTTTCGCACTGTTATTCTATTTCACTATACACGGGCACTGTAATGAACCTATATCAAACAAAATGCCACCAACTTTATTCAATATAACTTAAAAATACACCAAGAAAAAATGAAATAAAATAAGAGCACCATACGCCTCTTACAAGGTTTCCGCCAAAACTCGACAATTGATGTAGGTAATTGCCACAGTATTCTTGCGTCATCCGTAGTAGAGTCTGCCGGACACTGTTGCAATGTCTTATATCTAGTGAAACCCGGCGATGAGCCTCACCCCGAACACATTCAACCAAAATAATTCATTGTTAATTAGGATCTCTGAAATTTGAGAACAACTTTAATCTATAAAAATCGATTATTCAAAAAAGTGCTTACGAAAAATTTGTATACTAACTAACGTTTTTTTTTAATGTTGTGTGTTGTATTCTTACAAATGGCTGAGGATTATCATCATCCCACTTTACATGTGCCGTGTTCAAGATCTGATTGCTCAGAGCTCAATTTTTACTAATTTACAGTTTCATCTTTTCTCTTCCAGTTCATAGAAACACAAGAGACCATTCTGCTGTTAGTGTATAATCCACTGAGCGTAAAGTCCTACTTCCATGTTCGATTGCCGGCTATAGCTTTACACTATTCCATACGAGATTACAACGGTAAGAATAAACTTTTATCATGACCACTACCAGAAAACAATGACAACATGGGAGCACAACATGAGCCGGTGCCACAATATGGGATTCTTCAAAAAAAGCGTCAAAATTACTTGCTAAATGGTAGTGTTCAGTCCTATCGTGTTCCGGTCGGGTGGTCCTGACCGGAACACGATAATGCTAAACACTACCATTTAGCGGCTTAAGTATATTAGGTAATGCGGTGGTGCCTACGCCCGCGAGCTCCGTCACTGGAGCTCTACCACCAGTAGAAAACATATATACAATATGGGGTTCTTCAAAAAAGGCGTCAAATAGTTCAGGGTTGGCAATACGTTGCCGCTTGTCTAAGAAAATGTTGTAGTAGGTACGTGCAAATGACAATGACAGATTGTGACCCACCATTTACACGAAATGTAAATTAAAGAAAAACTATGTTATGAAAATAGAATTCTTAGTTAATAAATCTTTTTTCTGTATAACTTGAGGTTAATAATTACGTTAAAAAAGTCTTGAATATGGTTGTTCCTAATTAGAATCGCAATCAATTGCGTTACTCAAAATAACAATCAAGTACTTTAAAACGTTCTAACTCAAGTTTTAATCCCTCAAAGTTAGTTTTAATCCAAACATATTATTTTCGTATATGTAATTAATATAAAAAATATTTTTAAATAATTAAAAACGCTGTTTTTACTATTGAAACGTTGACAATGTAGGTATCGGTCAACATTACTACTGTCATAGATTTTCGATCTACCCGAAAAACGATTGTACTTAAATAAAATAGCAACAACAAACCTAGGTACTTATATCAAAGAACTGTTCTTTAAATATAAAATACTTTATTTATACTCAACGTAAAGATTTGCAGAAATCAGAATGATTTTATACTTCCAGTCTGTATGGACCATGTCTTTTGCCTTACTGTGTGTACTTTACCAAACGTGTATTACTGCGGCCGTGCCATGCATGACATGTCTTAAGTTTACACACAAACTACAAGTTTAAAAGTGATTAAATGTGTGTGTAAGTAGTCAGTGATTAAATCCCAGCAAAAAGAGGTATTTGCCGTGCTGGTAAATAACTGTTTTCAAGTGGGTCAAAGTTCTATATAATTTCTGGCTTTGTCATTTTAAAAGCGTCCGTGAATATAGTTACAAGTCGCTGCCACAATATAAGAATACGAGGAGTATTCTAATATTGTGGCGGCGACAGTAGTACACAATTCAGTGGTCTACATACAGTAGAGCAATCAATGTATCTTGCATAGAGCTACGACGGGGGCCTGGGGAAGTGCGGTGTGCTCGCCATAAGCCATAGAGCAACACCGGAGGGGAGTAGCCATATGCAGGCTTTCCCCTCTATCAAAGTACAAGCCCAAATGGTCCTGTCGCTCAGATGTTTAAATGTGTGCGTGAAATTGTTTCTGTATTTTGTTAACGTCAAGGTGTGAGTTTCGTAGTAATAGACGATTTTGTAGTGTGCGTGTGTGTCGCACGCATTGCCCCCCGCAAAAAATTACATACTGTTTTGCATCGGTAATAAACGCTATGGCTACTCGCCTCCAGGCCGCCGCGGCCGGTGGCCCGTGTTGCTCTGTGCCATAGACCAACACGTTCCACCGGCCGCGGCGGACCAGAGGGAAGTAGCCATATGCAGGCTTTCCCCTCCGTCAAAGTACAAAACAAATGTTCCTATGCCTGTCGCCCAGATGTTTGAATGTGTGCGTGAAATTGTTTATGCATTTTGTTAAAGTCAAGGTGTGAGTTTCGTAGTAACAGACGATTTTTGTAATGTGAGTGACGTATTTCTCTCCGCAAAAAATGACAGACTGTTTTGCATCGGTAATAAACGCTATGGCTACTCCCCTCCAGGCCGCCGCGGCCGGTGGCCCGTGTTGCTCTATCTATGCCAATCGCACTAGAAATTACTTAGAACATAAAATGCTGAGTTTCGCTATTCGTTAGTGGCATTTAAGTTATAAGACCCACTTAACATTTACTTAACGTTTTAATCATATTACAGATGAAGAAGTGGAACACCAGCTAGTGACTCTTCCATCATCAGTCATCAACCTTCCAGGCCGGAACTCTTTGGCTATTCAGGAGCTGGTATTCGAAGCAGAGAATATACCACCATTGGGTTATACATCTTACTACATATCTACTATTAGGGATCCGTTGGTAATTATAAACAGATTGTAACAATTGTTTTTATATTATTTCGCATTAACACATGCTTGTGAAATATATTTTATTTTAAAGAAAAATGGAAAGAAAAATTTGACTTCAGGCGAGACTCGAACTCGCGGCCTACTGGGAATCTAGTCCAGCCGGTCTTCCAATTGAGCTACTGAAGTCCTGCCCGATTTGTCAAATCTTTCCTTCACATTTAATTCCTTGCTTTATGGTAGCAGTAGCGCCATCTATTACCAATCATGCTAGTTAGGCAACCGATATAATAGACTTTTCAGTTTATTGAATATCGTAAAGAAGTCGCTTTTACCCTTAATAATTGGGTAAAAGCGACCCCAAATTTTTCTTTCCATTTTTCTTTAAAATAAAATAGATTGTAACAATAACAACTGTCCGATGAAAGGTACCGTAAAAGCAATATAAAAAATGCACACTACTAAGATAAACAAAACTTACTTAAAAGAAACTCTAAGAAAAACAACTTGACCCTCGGTACATTTGAAAGAAAGAAATAATTCTCTGTTTCTTCTTTCTTTAGTTAAGTTTAAATCTGGTGTTTTTTGAGTATATATAAAACGTGTAAAATAGAGAAGAAATAAATCTTAACGCGTCATGCAGCGAGAAACATATGACAATTGATTTCTTATTGTTCGTGGATGATAACGTCTCAGAGTTGCTCAACCTATTACAGGATATATCTATTATTTTCATGGTGATTTATATAGTAGTAATTGGACAATTGATAAGGTTATAGTTTAGGAGAAAATCGAAGTCTAGGTTTTGCTGAAAAGTTTTAAGTAACAGCCCTGTTTTGACGTCACGGATCTCTACTTCTCGCCGCCCCGATTCGACACCCTTTAAATTATTTTTTTCATTATTTTACACGTTATATATAAACTGCAGTAGCTTTGCCACTTGCCATCCATGCCATGTGAACTGCATGTTTGTTTTCCGACATAAAAATACGTGAATATTAATTGCAGGAAGAAAACGCATTCATAAAACAACAGAAGACTAATCCAGATACGAATCAGGAGCTTGTGTCATTGATTACCAACGAGGTCAGTTATTCAAACCAAACAGTAATAAATATGTGTATGTATCTTCACGCCAGATCCCTCGCAGGATACGCAGAGAGTGTAGAGCGCCAGATATCCCGGTCCTGACACAATGCCCGTGCTTCATCTACATTCATAATTCTCTTCATACATGCACGCTGATTCCTAAGATTTTTGGCCCCACCCTCAGACAACACTTAATAAATATACAAAAAAAAACCTGATACTAGTTGTAGTGCTCCAGTAACGGAGAGTTCGCGGGCGTAAGTGTAAGCGACGCATTACCTAATCTTCATGCTGCAAAATGGTAGTTTTCAGTAGATACTATCATGTTCCGGTCAGATAGTAACGGCCCTGGAATTTCCGGCAAAGGCAACTCGTGTGGAAACTTCGTATGTGCGATTCAGCGCGGTCATACGCCATCTTTTGAACTATACAAGTGCTTTCCTGGCGCCTTATGAAGTGGACGTTACAAAAAATTTTGTGGGGCTAAGTAAATATGATATGCGAATATGATATTCGGTTGCCATAAAACATACTTAACTTATGTCCAGTGCCGGATTAGCCATATAGCAGGAGTAGCAAATGCTACGGGCCCCGCGCCATTGGGGGCCCCGTGCCTGTGCCCAAAAAAAAAACACAAATATGTAATACACCTTTGCTATTCTCAAAGGGAGCGCTAAATTTGGTTTCGATTCGTAAATGTTGTTTTATTTACATCCTAAATTTCAAAAGGCAATGTAACTCTAGGGCCCCATGGTCACATTTGCTACGGGCCCCGCACCGGCTTTATCCGGCACTGCTTATGTCCTAAAACCCCTAGATGGGGCAAAGGACGTTTAGTGTTTCTCCTGGTCGTTCGGTCTTGGGCTTCGTGCTTTATCGGAAGCGAAAGACATCGGAAAGTCGTGGAGCGAAATAAAGCACATTAAATATACATAAATATGAATATGATAAAGAACTAGGGGGGTAAAAGAGAGTAGTAATAAAAATGCCAAGCTGAATTCGACCAATTTGGAAATTATTCAGGTTAAAGTCTCGCCCAAAATCAAATTTTCTTTCTATTTTTTAAATTAATAAATACAATATGGCCACTGGGCGAAACTTTCAAGTAACTCCTCCTTCTAGTATCTGAAGGTGACGGTGGACAAAAGCACAGGACTCCTGGAATCCATCCAGCACGTCGATGGGGTGAAGGTGATGGTGCTGCAGAACTTCTACTTCTACAGCCAGACTCAGCAGACGATGCATTCAGGGAGTTACAGCTTTAGACCTGATAGAGACAGGCCTACCCCTGTAAGTCTATTTATACTTGTATCTTTTATCATTTCAGCCAAAAGACGTCCACTGCTGGACAAAGGCCCCCCCCAAAGATTGCTACAACGAACGGTCCTGGGCCGCCCCCATTCAGCGATTGCCGGCAACCCTCACCAGGTCGTCGGTCTGTCTTGTGGGGGGCCTGCCTACACTTCGTCTTCCGGTACACGGTCGCCATTCAAGAGCTTTTCTGCCTCCAACGGCCGTCAGTTTTTCGAGCTATGTGCCCTACCCACTGCCACTTGAGTCTCGGTATTCGGTGAGCTATGTCGGTTACTTTGGTTCTTATGCGAATCTCCTCATTTCTGATTCGGATCTCGCAGAGAAACTCCGAGCATAGCTCTTTCCATTGCTCTCTGAGTGACCTTTGCACCTTTCTCTTAACATGCCGTTAGGGTTAACCCTACTCAGGTGGAAATACTTAGTGAAGGACAGCTTGACATTATTATGTAACGAAGGTGGCAAACAATCATGCAGTTCACATAGATGTTAAGTGATGATTGCAGCCTAAAGATATCTACACAAAAACTGGTGTTTAAAATGCAGATGTGTTGCCACCAATGAGACCTGTGTTAGTTAATACGGGGTCATACATTACCATCTAACGGGAACACGATAGTGCTGAACACTAATATTTGACGACAGATTGATTAGGTAATGCAGAGGTACAAGGTACTAGGGCCTGGATACTATAAAAAAATGCTTAGATTACAGAAAAAGCATCATATCACACTATTCGAGGAACCTTGGTTAAGGAGATCAGACAACGATTCAGTGACTGGGTGACGCAGACCATAAGGCTGTACCGAGGGGAGGAGTTCTTGGAGATGGAGTGGATTATTGGTCCCGTGCCGGTTGGGTAAGGAAACCATCCTAGTCTATAACTACGATAAATCTTATACTTCAGACCCGCAGGGGCTCCCTTAGGCTTCTCCTTCTTCTTTTAGTGCCTCTCCAATTAATGAAGGTTGGCTGTCAATTCGGAAAACTTTCGTCTGTCCTTCGCGAGACGAAATAGTTCAGCGGCGCTGTTGATGCTGGTCCACTCGCGAATATTGCGTAGCCACGACTTTTTTCTTCGGCCTACTGATCTTTTTCCAGCCACTTTGCCCATCATTATAAGTTGCAGCAGTTGGTATCTGTCATGTCGCATAATATGACCTAAATAACCAACTTTTCTCTGTTTGATTGTTTGCATTATTTGGCGCTTCTGACCAGCTCGACAGATAACTTCTTCGTTTGTAACTTTGTTTGTCCAGCTAATAACCAGCATGCGTCTGTAGGTCCTCATTTCGAAAGCTTCAATTCGTGTCCGCAAGTGCTCCTTTAACGCCTTTAGATACGTGATAACTGTTATACCATGATGTCATTGTTAATTGCTTCCTAAACGACATGCTGTACGCGCCTACCATTTGCGAGACAGCAAACGCGTCCACAAGAAACATTGTCCACCCTGTCTTAGTGAATTTATAAGGGCCATGTTTGTATACAATTTGCCGTCCATTTTCAGCCCATCCACTAATCAAAGCGACTGAAGGGGTTCGACGTCATCGCGACCCATTCACTTACTTCAGTTACCTTCACCTAGAATTACCCGACCTCTGCGCATTTCATGTCCTAGTTTTTCGATTCCATCTAGTTTCATATTCACGTAGATTATACAGTGTCCGATTTATACAAATAACATTTTGTGAGTATTAAAAATAATTGGACAAATTCAGTGCTCGAAGTTTGATTTAAAAAATTAGGCTTCCTATATTCCGTGTCCTGGATAGATGTATTCAACCTACCTCTTCGGGGAATACAGGCATGAAGTTAAGTTTCCGTTGCAGCACAGACCTGGGCAAGGAGGTGGTAAGTGTGTTCAAGACCAACATAACTAACAACGGCATCTTCTACACCGATTCCAACTCACGCCAAATGATGAAGAGGTCCTGCTGGAATAATACCAATAGTTAGTATCAAAGACATCTAGGTATATACTTAAATAAAAATTAATCACTAAATGTGGTTGCTAAGCACAAAACTACAGTACAAATATGAACAGTATGGAAACTACGTACAAAACGTTCGAAACGGCACACTCACACAAACATGCGCAATATGCGCATCGACGCTCGAGTAGCGAGTGACTCGATACTAGTCGCTACTCCAGCACCGCGAAAACAACTTAGGGGCCTCGTCGATGCACATATTTGAGTGTGCATTTGCAGTTTCCATACTGTTCATATTTGTACTGTGACAAAACGGCAGGACCAATTTCGGTAATTCCTTTTTTGTTGTATTTGTAATTGTCCGTAGGTTTTTATGAAAGAAAAAAATTAAATATAGGTAGTTGCGCGAAAAATTAGAAATTATTAGAAAACTTAACCACCATACTTACTTTTCCAATTTAAACCTTTTGGCCCTTGACATAATTGGTCAATTATTTATCATTTTTAAAAGATGTGAACACGCGCGTGTAATGAGATGAAATTTTTGATGTAAAAGTGGACTGTACGCGGGGTTTGAACTGGGAAGAGAAACAGGATACACATGCACGTACCTCAGGCTGAACAGGCGACGTAGCTACGGCGCGTAAGCGAGCCGGGGCGCGCGCAAATCCTTCGGGATCACTCTTCCCGCGTTCGGGAACTCACTTTCACACGAGTTCAATTAGCGGGGCGATATACGGAGCACAGGAGCACAATACAGCGTGCTCACGTTAATAATTAGCGGTATGTTCAATAATATTTAGTACACAAAGACACAAAGTCCCCGGGCGGTTTCAGCAACGCATAGCGGCGCGTGCGGCGGTTAGAAGACGACTGGGCTCTTCTCACGCCCTCTGTCGGTGTTGCAGTGCATGTGCGGAAACAGAGGGATGTATAGATAGGTGTAAGGATATAGGTGTAGGTGTCGCATAAGTCCTTAATTGGGTTTTATTAACTGGCGTTACCAAGATGAATAGGTAGAAATTGATGATTGAAAAATTAAATTGCACCCCTGTGAATTTACGGCGGGTCGGTAGTTTAAAAAAATACTGATTTCGTAATTTTGAGTGGTGACTGAGACCTAAGTTGATAAGCCTCTGTGTCAGTTATTACGGGGCCATACATTGCCATCCAACCGGAACACAATACCTAGAGCTGAACACTACCATTTAGCAGCAGATAGCTTAGGTAATGCGGTGGTGCTTACGAGCTCTATCACTGGAGATCAACCACCCGTAGCTGTTATATGTAATGCTAGCTCCATCTTAACTTAAGCTTCATGACCGCTACACATTCATATAAATTAAACAGATCAGCCAAAAAAGAAGTCGGTGTCCGCCTGCTACTACCCCGTGACGTCACGAGTGTGCATCAATTCCATGAATAGTAGTGTGGAGATGTGCGTCCTGACTGACAGAGCTCAAGGGACCACTTCGTACAACGATGGAGAAATCGAGTTAATGGTAAGAAAACTCGTTTTTAACGAATAATAATGTAAAAAAATGTAATTAAGGCAAAAAATAGATAGGTTCCACATAAATAGACACCCCGTGGGCGAAGCAAAAAGGACACACCGAAGCGCATCAGGCGTACAGCCAGATATGGAGTACTTTGCCGGCTTCTCTGTTTCCAAATAACTACAACCTGGGCGTCTTTAAATCTAGAGTTAATAAGTACTTTCTAGACCAACGTGCTTCATCTTCGGCTACATCTTCACTTTCCATCAGGTGGCCAAACGTTGGTCTGTTGGTCTATATAATAGTGTTGTTGCAATAGTAATAGTCTATCGATAGTATTGTGAACTATCGTGACCTCGAAAAAATAGTCGATAGCGCGATAGTACTATCGAAAATATCGCCATGCTGCAATACTATCGATACTATCGATAGTATCGAAGCTATCGATAGTATCGATAGCTTCGATAGTATCGATACTATCGATAAGCAATACTATTGCCAAAGATCAATAGTATCGATAGTATCGATAGTATTGTTATAAACAATAGTCAATAAAGTCAATAGTATCGATAGTATCGATAGTATTGCAGCATGTCGATATTTTCGATAGTACTATCGCGCTATCGACTATTTTTCGAGGTCAACTATCGATAGCGCAACTATCGATAGTTTAGCAACGCTGCTATAGAGATATTAAAAAGACTATTGCTTTATTTAACTTTTTGCGACCAAACGAATGCTACATCTTTACAATAAATACTCTACCAAATGCAGGCGTTAAGTTTTGTTTGTTTCTTCCACAATCCATCAACAATTAATATAACATCTCGCTGACGCAATGCAAATTACATCTAGCGCCATCTGTTGACATCCTGAAGAACTTCACCAGAATTCGTTGACGACTGGTTTCTTTTGTAGGTCCACAGAAGATTACTAACAGACGACGGATTCGGTCTGGAGGAATCGTTGAATGAGGAGGAACATGGCATGGGACTGGTTGTGAGGGGCAAACACAGAATATTCCTGGGTAACTTCAAGCAGGAAGGTTAGTTTAAGCCAGTGGTTTTCAAACTTTTTAAATGACGGAACCCTTTTGGGAATCAAAATACTTGATGGAACCCTACAATAAAACAATTGTTTTTATAAGTGTATTTTTTATTTATCAGCATAATAAAAGTACAATGTAACAGTTACTAATTATTATTTACTTCACCACTTGGCAAGGACAATAATAGAAAACATTAAAAAAGAAAAAATCTAACTAGTGGGAGGTATGAAACTGTTTTTTATTTTTCATCAATTGGTTGATATCAGGTTTGATGGAAAAAAGTAGGAGTCTCATATCAGCTTCGCCGTCCAGTCTATTGCGATATTATGTTTTCGTGGCTGCGTAGGTAGATAATCCTGTTTCGCACAAATATGTAATTGGGAACGGGAGAAGAATATCCAGAGCCATTTGGCCAAGCATTGCATATTCATCTTGGATTCTGCTCCAAAAATCATTGACAGGCGTCGTTTTGAACAGTGACTCCATACTTGTGTCTGATGACATTTCTAAAAGAGATTCATATATCTCGTTTGACATGTTTTCAGGCTTTTCCAAGTTCGGTAAAAAAGGATTATGAATCCATGAATTCACTTTAATTTTTGTATTGTGTTCTTCGGGAAAATACTTTTGAAAAGATGCGCGTATCTGCTGAAAGAAACATTTGTAACTCGGCTATAAGTTCAAATAGCCTTGTTAAAGTTTTACCCCGAGACAGCCATCGCACTTCTGTATGGAGCAGCAGTGTTTTATGTGTGCTGCCATAATCCTCACACAATAATGAGAACAATCGGGATTGTAGTGGTCGTGATTTGATAAAATTAATTATTTTTACCGCTGCATCCATAACTAATTTTAGATTTGACGGCATTTGCTTCATCGCAAGTGCTTGTCTATGCAGAATACAATGACTGGAACTACAATTAGGCGCTTTACTTTTTATTCGTGACACTGCTCCTGCTGTTTTACCTGTCACCTTGGCCCTATCTGTACAAATGTCAATGCAATTGTTCCAACTGAGATTATTTTCTTCAAAAAATATATTTATTTTATTAAAAATTTCTTCCCCGGTAGTGTTTGTAAGCAGCGATGAACACATAAGCATGTCTTCTTCAAAAGAACTTTTATATGGATATCTCACATAATAATAATAATAAATAAAAACAGAAATTTAAAAATTGCGTTGTAAAGAATATCGACTTTATCCTTTGAAGTTAGAGTCGAAAGTCGCTTGTTGACAACTATAGCGTCTAATTCAGAGGCGGCTTTTATCAAAGAGACTGCGCGCTCACAAGTATACTACCCGCTCGTTTTAAGTTTGCCGCTGGCGATAGGTATGACGTTCGAAAAGTAGCGTAAGAAAAACATAATATAAAAATATTTTTTATTTAATAGTAACAATAAAAATTGTTTACGTACATATTTGGGTGAAACTATGACACATTGTAAGTTTTGTAGTCACGTGGGGGAGGGTACGCGCATTCCACAGACCGGCAACCTTAGAGCGAACGGATTGTACAAGTATAAAATTGTTGATACCAAACTTATGAGATATTGTACCAGCTATTGTAACACATGTTTCTACAAATTCAAATAAATAAATAAATAACGTTCATAGCGTTTTGTGCGGCCGCGGAGCGACCAGGGAGAGGTGTTTTGATTTTTTTTCTAAATTCTTGCGGGACCCCGACAGAGGTATCACGGAACCCTAGGGTTCCGCGGAACACACTTAGAGTATAGCTGGTTTAAGCAACTTTTGTCCGTAATGATGACAAGATCTAAAATCCTGCCATATTTTTCTTTTCACAATAGCACATAATAATATAAGTTAACTAAAAGAAAAAGGTTTAAAGAAAAAAATTGCTTGCACCTGTGAACGTCACATTTTTTTCTTACTTTTTTTATAATCTATATTATAAAAATAAGTCGGGTTTTCCTTCCTGACGCTATAACTCCCGAACGCACAAACCGATTTCCACGGTTATGCATTCGTTGGAAAGGTCTCGGGCTCCGTGAGGCTTATAGCAAATAAATTTCAGGATTATAAAACGACATCCACGCGGGCGCAGCCGCGGTCAACAGCTAGTTTATTATACAAAACCGACTAAAGTGCGTATCAGAACACGCTCAAGGTAGGGATCCATTTTGCTCATATTATAAGTGGGTCGACCTTTACCCGTAGGCAAACTATTACCAAAAAAACTATTAACTGAAAACCTATTTAACTATTATTAATACGTGCAAATACCACCATTTAGCAAGCAGAGCCCCCTACCCCCTTTCCCGCTGGTATATATTTTCTTGGTGGTAGAGCTCCACTGACGGAGCTCGCGGGCGTAGGCACCACCGCATTACCTAATATACTTTCCGCTTAATGTTAAAGTTCAGCACTATCGTGTTCCGGTCAGGTGGTAATGTATGGCCCTGTAATTTCCGGCACAGAGGCATAACACCTAATGCCTCAGGAGTGGCAGCGCATCTGCATTTTGACCTCTGGTCATTGTGTGGGCTGCAGTCATCACTTAACATCAATGTAAACTGCATGCTTGTTTGCTACTTTTATTTCATAGAAAAAAATATCTGAATTTAACATTTTTTTTACACTTTAAAGCTAAATATTTCACAAAAAGATCCTTAAAAACCCACGTAATGTTCTTTGAAGATCTATCCAATGATACGCCATACGATGGGATTTTATTGACAGTAAAAAATAAATCTGTGACGGTGCCGCCACGTAAATGGGCGTCGCCCTTATCATCAGTGTCTACGCCCTCAATATTCTTTAGATACTTATGATATCTATTCTAGCTAACTGCCTCAGTAGCGTAGTGGTAGCAGGCCACTACTACTACGCTGGGGGTCCTGGGTTCGATTCCCGCATCGGGGACTATCAGAGATAACGGTTTACAATACTTTATCTCTGGTTCTATTGGGATTTTTCCATTTTCTGGAGGTTTCCCAGTACCTCGGAGTTTGGTAATGTGCCCGGAGATGGCAACAGGTTCGCCACCTGTTACTTGGGCCAAAACGTAACCGGCGAGTCGTGGGTGTTTGCATGTATGCTTGAATTCATGTATTTAGGTACCTCTGCCTACCACTTCGGGGATTACAGGCGTGAAGTAACTTTTTTTTATCTATTCTATTGGGGATTGTAAAAAGCAATTTCTTTCAGTGGACGACCAGTCGTTCTCAGAGCGAGCTTCCCAAGCCGCCAGAAGGTGGCTCATGGAACCCTGGATGTTCCTCGCCCAGGGAGACAAGATCAGCAGAAGGAAATGGCAGAATATACGCAATAAAAGGGTAAAATATCAATATATCACAAAAAGTAGATTGTCTGTAAAGCAGATTGCCTTAAAGCAGCAGATGGACCCTATACGGTCCAGGAACAATAAGAAATCTATTGCGACGCTCCCTCGTTGGGTTTCTCTTGGCTTCGCCAGTGTTCCCCCCGGCATGTTAAGGCGGAAACCCTCGAAGGGTGGTAGCAAAGGCTTAGAAAGAATAAGGTCCATTTTTTTTTTTTAATGTAATAAGAGTGGCAAACAAGCGTTTTTTTTTTTTTATGTAACAAAAGTGGCAAACAAGCATGCAGTTCACATTGATGTTAAGTGATATCTGCAGCTTATAGACACTTACACAATGACCAGAGGTCAAAATGCAGATGCGCTGCCACTCCTGAGGCATTAGGTGTTATGCCTCTGTGCCGGAAATTACAGAGCCGTACATTACCACCTGACCGGAACACGATAGTGCTGAACACTACCATTTAGCGGCAAGTATATTAGGTAATGCGGTGGTGCCTACGCCCGCGAGCTCCGTCACTGGAGCTCTACCACCAGTAACATTGTCCACGTAACCGCACCTCATATGCACGCTTTCGTCAATTGACGATTGGAAGACGAATACTTGCTACAGCTTGCGTAGAAACAATAAAATCTGTGTCCACGAAGGAGCAACGTCGCGTCAGCCGATTTTTTTTTTTTTTTTTATTTAATAAAGGTGGCAAAAGTGACAAGCATGCAGTTCACATTCATGTTAAGTGAAGACTGCAGCCTATAGACACCCACACAATGACCAGAGGTCAAAATGCAGATGCGCTGCCACTCCTGAGGCATTAGGTGTTATTCCTCTGTGCCGGAAATTACAGAGCCGTACATTACCACCTGACCGGAACACGATAGTGCTGGACACTACCATTTAGCGGCAAGTATATTAGGTAATGCGGTGGTGCCTACGCCCGCGAGCTCCGTCACTGGAGCTCTACCACCAGTAAAAACCGCTTGTCATGCGTTCGTCATGCGGTGCGCGCGGCAACATGTCACTACCTGACCGACTCGTCAAACGGACGTCTGCTTCTAATAAAATTGTATGCTATAATCACTTCTTCATCGTCACTCGACATTTTCACAACAAAAGACGTGCTTTTCTCGATGCTAGTTGAAAGAAAACTGACACGTTTTGTAGCGTGACTATTTTTTTTTTTATGTAATAAAAGTGGCAAACAAGCGCGCAGTTCATATTGATGTTAAGTGATGACTGCAGCCTATAGACGCCCACACAATGACCAGAGGTCAAAATGCAGATGCGCTGCCACTTCTGAGGCATTAGGTGTTATGCCTCTGTGCCGGAAATTACAGGGCCGTACATTACCACCTGACCGGAACACGATAGTGCTGAACACTACCATTTAGCGGCAAGTATATTAGGTAATGCGGTGGTGTCTATGCCCGCGAGCTCCGTCACTGGAGCTCTACCACCAGACTATTGCATGTAGCAGCGTGGAAATAATGTAGGTTACATGCATCATACAAAAGAAGACGATGTGGACCACGGAATAGATAAATAAAGATGGAATGGTAATGTGGGTGTGGCAAGCGTATCGCAACTATGCGTGAACACACACAGTTCGATTAGTTTATTAGTGAGTATATTGTTGCTGTCATGCGAGTGTTTATTGCCTACGGGCGTTACATCTTAGTATGCAAACTAACGCAAACGAATAGCTGCCTGAGGATTAATGTGTGGGTGATTGTCGAGATGGTGTAACACATAGATTTATTATCTATTTTTTATTTTTAAAGACAAATGGAAAGAAAAATTTTTGACTTCAGGCGAGACTCGAACTCGCGGCCTACTGGGAATCTAGTCCAGCCGCTCTTCCAATTGAGCTACTGAAGTCCTGCCCGGTTTGTCAAATCTTACCTTCACAACTAGCATAGTTGGTAATAGATGGCGTTGCTGCTACCATAAAGCAATGCAATAAATGTGAAGGAAAGATTTGACAAATCGGGCAGGACTTCAGTAGCTCAATTGGAAGAGCGGCTGGACTAGATTCCCAGTAGGCCGCGAGTTCGAGTCTCGCCTGAAGTCAAATTTTTCTTTCCATTTTTCTTTAAAAATAAAATATATTTTACAAGCATGTGTTAATGCGAAATAATATAAAACGATTTATTATCTACTTCGTTAGATAAATCTATAGTGTAACATTTGTGTAAGTAATTGCATGGTGGGAGAAAAGCGGCGACACTGGTTTTAATATATCCCATATTTAATATATCCCATATTAATATGTCCCATATTTTTTTGTTTAGTCTTATCTTGCCGTTTGTAAGAGAGAGTATGGAACATTCTGTTGATACCTATTTTTATTATTAAGTATTTTTGGACTATTATTAATTTATTTACTTTGACATATTAATCAACGTATCAGTTGTTATTCGCTTTAATTTTATATTTGTAATTTGCAAGCTTGTGATAGACAAGCAAATTCTATTATTTCCAAGTGATTAAATGAATTTTTGAGTTTGAGTTTGAGTTTGAGTTTGAATACTAAATTGAAGCAAAGGCCTTTCCATCCGAATTTATCTATTCCGTGGTGTGGACAGTAGGCCTAAGACTGACTGATGGCGTCAAGTCTTCGGAATTGGCGTGAAATGTGAAGGATAGGCACGTGAGGTGTCAGGGTAGAGATATTCGGCTCTCCATGCTGTCTATCCCGTGAAGGACTTGGCGTTAAGATACACATATCCAATAGGCATTGAACTATTTATAAGTTAAAGTTTAAAAGAAAAATATTAAGAAAGAAAGAAAGAGAAAGAAAGAAAAATATTTATTTTTTTGGCACACACACAACAACAATAATAAAAATTAAAAACAAGTAAAAATACTATTATATATTTGGTTGTGGGAAGCCAAAAAAAACGGCACCCACCTCAGCTGATTGCTGCTACAGTGGCTGCAGCGCTGATATTCTGATGGGTCCTAGTGGCATCACGAACCTCAAGCCGCCAGGCAATGCCTGTACGACGAGTAAAACAATAAATAGCCAAAATGCTAGACTACATATATAAATAATATTCAATTTTAGCTAAGTGAACCAACATCAATACATATACATATATAATATACATACCTACAATATGACAGTAAAATAATAAATATATATTTTTTTTTTCATTAATCAAATTACATAAGTACCTACCTAAGAAATAATAATAAGTTATAAGTATAATGCATAGAAATAAAATTACGTACATAGCCAATAGAGGAAATTGAAAAGCATACATAAAATACTCAAACCAAAACACAAATAAAATTTAATTAAAAAAAAAAAAAGTAAGGTTACTCAGATTACTGTCACTGTCTTGAGTGACGTGTCAAGGTTATATTCAAGGTATTACTATTCTAGTATTCCGCGCTGCGTCTACACGGTCTCCCGCGGCACATCCATATCCTCACTCTGGAACCCTGGAAAGTTGGTTCCGTATTGCTCAGGTTGGAGAACACTCTTGAGAAACCACGAGGTGAGATTTGATGTAACCGCAAAATAACTACCAATTAAACTATATTTAGGAATATAATAAGAACTAGCTGTGCCCGCAACTTCGTTCGCGTGGAACAGTGGCTTTGGGCAGCATTTTTGGATATAACTTTTGGTTAATTTTGGATCAAACAAAAACAACACGCTGGGCGTCGGGATGCTGGGCGTCGGGACGCTGGGCGTCGGGACGCTGGGCGTCGGGACGCTGGGCGTCGGGACGCTGGGCGTCGGGACGCTGGGCGTCGGGACGCTGGGCGTCGGGACGCTGGGCGTCGGGACGCTGGGCGTCGGGACGCTGGGCGTCGGGACGCTGGGCGTCGGGACGCTGGGCGTCGGGACGCTGGGCGTCGGGACGCTGGGCGTCGGTACTCTGGGCGTCGGGACGCTGGGCGTCGGGACGATGGGCGTCGGGACGCTGGGCGTCGGGACGTTGGGCATCGGGACGCTGGGCGTCGGGACGTTGGGCGTCGGGACGCTTGATGTCGGGACGCTGGGCGTTGGGACGCTTGATGTCGAGACGCTGGGCGTCGGGACGCTGGGCGTCGCGACGCTTGGCGTCGGGACGCTTGGCGTTGGGACGCTTGGCGTCGGAACGCTGGGCGTCGGGACGCTTGGCATCGGGACGCTTGGCGTCGGGACGCTGGGCGTTGGGACGCTTGGCGTCGGGAGGCTTGGCGGCGGGACGCTGGGCGTCGGGACGCATGGCGTCGGGACGCTGGGCGTCGGGACGCTGGGCGTCGGGACGCATGGCGTCGGGACGCTTGGCGTCGGGACGCTTGGCGGCGGGACGCTGGGCGTCGGAAAGCTTGGCGTCGGGACGGGAATAAGCCGTTTTTGAAATAAGCGTGCAACAACACACAGACAAACATCTTTCCGGGATAAAAAGTACCCAGTGTTGTGCGCCAAAGGTTAAAGTATAATCATACCAAGTTTCATTGTAATCGAACCGGTAGTTTTTATGTGATGCTTGAACAAACAGACAGACAGACAGACAATTTTTTTTCTAATCACATATTTGTGTTCGGTATCGATCTAGTAACATCCCCTGGTATTTTTTTTTTATATTTTTAATGTACAGAATTCACACTTCTTATTTTGATCTATAATTTCAACAATTATCTTATTACAAGTGTATGCGCAAACACAGGTCCACTCTCTATTCCCTCACTCTCACAGTCCGATGGGACGGCAATCCGTCACGACCGGAGAGATATCGGGCCTACGGCTTTACGTGCTCTCCGAGGCACGACCAGAAACCCGGCTACTACTGGGAATTTCCTCATAGAAAAAGCTCAATAACGCGACCGCTGAGCCAACGAGGCAGTAAAGGAATATAGTTAGGCAAGTATATTAGAAGAATGTCTTCTTTTCTCAACTAACGAGACAGAGTTTAGTAAAAGAAAAGCAGAGGAGACATTCTTTGTCATTCACTGGCAGAGTTCCAAAGGCCATGAACTAAGAAAATATCTACCATCTGTGCTGTAGATAAAAGTAGGTAATACAGAGATACGTAGGCAACTTTTTGTTTTAAAACTAAAAAGACGAACTCTCGAGTACCGCTAGTACAGAATGAAAATGTATTTCTCTACCAGACTCTATATTCATCAGGTATCATCAAAGATCAAGAAGAATACGCAATCAAATCCCATATAACAGTAGACCTGCGCACGATATTCGTTCAGCACAAGATACTGACGGTACGGGAGACTACCCTCGCGGCTAATCAATGGTTGGAAGAAGCTAGGCAGATGGATTGGAGTGCCAGGTCAGTTATTTCTATTTTATTAAAAGCTATCTGATTTTTTTGTTACAACTTGAACAAATCTTACCCCTAGTTGTGTATAAAATAATAATGGCAACCCATTATACGTCCCACTGCTGGGCACGAGTCTCTTCCCTTTTTGGGGGAGGCCTGGAGCTTACTCCACCACGCTGCTCCAATGCGGATTGGTGGATGTGGGTGGGTTAGTGGCCAACCCGCTGTCGGATGTTTTCAAACCGCCCCATAACGCCTCCGACAAGGTTTAGCGACTGCTATCGATCGATAGCAACCTGGACCGACGGCTTAATGTGCCCTCCGAAGCACGGAAACGCGCATTTTAATTTGCCACTAGCGGTCACCCATCACACACCCGACCGTTCCCGTATCGTTTAACCGAGTAGATCGCTTATGATCTACACCAGCCGCTGGGCCATGCGCGCTTCCTAGATGTCTATACTAATAATTTATTCTTAATTTCAGATATGTATACAACGGTGGTGATGATGGAGTACTACCTGAAGACAATGTCGACTACACTGATGATATGAAACATAAAGAAAGTGACTTGAAGGACTTTAGTGAGGATATTATTGATTTTAAATTAGTTTAACTTTAAATACATAATACAGAAATAGAACAAAGAGCCTCGGTAGCCTAGTGGTAGCAGACCACTACTACTACACTGAGGTCCTGGGTTCGATTCCCGGGTAGGGGTTTATGAGAGATAATGGTGTAAAGCCCTTTATGTCTGGTTCTTTTGGGATTTTTCCATTTTCTGGAAACTTCCCAGTACCTCGAAGTTTGGTAATGTGCCCGGAGATGTCAACAGGCTCGCCACCTGTTACATGGGCCAAAACGTAACCGGCGAATCGTGGGTGATTGCATGTATGCTTGAATGCATGCATTTACCTCTGCCTATCCCTTCGGGGAATACAGACGTGAAGTTACATTTTTTTACGTTTAGAACAAAGAGACAATTTTAAATAAGAAACATCATAAGTTAGAAACATTTTTGCACAACATTTTAAGTTAGAAACATCTTTGCTCACCTTAGTACTCTTTCGCTTTGAACATAAAATATTATCATCTTTAAATATATAAAAATCAATTGCTGTTCGTTAGTCTCGTTAAAAATCTAGAAAGGCTTGACCGGTTTGGCCAACTTGCTTTTTCTTCAAAGTCATAGAACAAATTTTTACTAGTGGTAGAGCTCACGGACGTCGGAACCACCGCATTACCTAATATACGAACTTGCCGCTAAGTGGTAGTGTTCAGCACTATCGTGTTTCGGTCAGGTGGTAATGTACGGCCCTGTAATTGCCGGCACAGAGGCATAACACCTTAGGCCTCAGGTGTGGTAACGCATCTGCATTTTGACCTTGGTCTTAGTGTGGGTGTCTATAGGCTGCAGTCATTACTTAACATCAATGTGAACTGCAAGCTTGTATGCCAAATCTATTACTTTAAAAAAAAATTGTTAGGATTGATGTGGAGAGGCTGCCGGCAAGAGATGATGCGCTAATTTAATTAACCCTGTATAGTCGGACGTTCGAAACACATTTAGTGGAACAGATTATTTTTCATATTTCAGCACCTTTTTCGGCTGAAGAGACCGAATATATTAGAAAACGGGCACCCCCACAAAGAGGTATTGTTAAAAGTAAATCGAAAATAAGGTCTCATCCACACAATTATGAAAGAAGACGCCGTGTTGCTAATATAACTGATAACCTTATTGAAACTATAACAGATGCATTTATAGAAGATTCTGAAACAGAAGCAGCTACAGAAAAAGAGTCTGAAATTGCAGCGATAGAAAATAAATATATAAATGCAATTAAAACTAAAGTTGGTGAAAGAAAATACGAACTTAATATAAATTACAATTCAACTAAAATTAAATCCAATAAAAGAATCAATCCACGTATCTCAAAATCTGATAGAAGACAAAGTAATAAAAAAAAATATGCAAGAGCTGACGCAAGTAGAATTGTAAAGAGAAATAGAGAGATTGGTGAGTATTTGTTAAATCTACATTTTGACCTCTGGTTTTTTGTGTAGAAGTTTATCTGCTGCAGTTATCATTTAAAATCCATGTAAACATACATACTTGTTAGCTACCTTAATGACATAAAAAAATAGATAATAATCGAGAAAGACCTATTTTCGGTTATTTTATGCCTGTTTTCTGCAAAGGGATAGGAAGAGTTCGATATACATGCATTTGTTCAGAGTAAATGTACTCATTATTCGCCAGTTACCTATTAAAATCTACCGGTATTTAGGTTATTTAGGTATTGACACAGACCCCAAGGAAGATCAGCACCGTTCGAAAGATCGCCTTTATTGCGAAATCCTTTTGTAACAAATGACAGACTGTTTTGCATCGGTGTTTTTTACTGGTGGTAGAGCTCCAGTGACGGAGCTCGCGGGCGTATTTACCACCGTATTACCTAAATGGTAGTGTTCAGCACTATCGTGTTCCGGTCACATGGTAATGTACGCTGCAATTTCTGGCACAGAGGCATAACACCTTAGGCCTCAGGAGTGGTAACGCATCTGCATTTTGACCTTGGTCTTCGTGTTCTTTAAGCTGCAGTCATCACTTAATGTGAACTGCATGCTTGTTTGCTACTTCTATTACCTTAAAAGAAAGAAAAACAACCACAATGAATAAAATTCGTAATCTTAGTTATTTTATAGTCTTATGATGTTGTTACAAATAAAGCTATTATATTCTATTATGTTTTTATTCTTACTTACAGATATCGAGGGAGCTGACGACGAAGTCACAAAATCTATATACGATATGTATTACAAAGCGAAACCAAAACGAACTGCTTTCAAACCAATACTTAGAAGGAGAGACATTTTCAAAGAAATTCCCAATCATAATAGAAGAAAGATTGAAGAAGAATCAGAAGAACATAGTCACAAGGAATCGGATGAATACAAAACGTTAAGAACGAGTAAAAGAAGAGTCAAATTGCCTTTCTTGCTAGCAGAAGGAAGACTTTCAAAAGAGAGAAGTCAAATTGATATTAGAGAAAATGCAAGAAATAGGAATTTACGAATGAATAGAGCAAATTTACAAAAAAGAAGAGGTTGCTATTTTTTTTTATTACTATCTGTATAATAGACACAAAGCATAGAGCAACACGGGCCACCGGCCGCGACGGACCGGAGGGGAGTAGCCATATGCAGGCTTTCCCCTCTGTCAAAGTAAAAGCACAAGTGATCCTATGCCTATCGCCGAAATGTTTAAATGTGTGCGTGAAAATGTTTATGTATTTTCTTAGAATCAAGGTGTGAGTTTCGTAATAATAGACGATTTTTGTTGTATGTGTATGTGTATGTGTGTTACACGAATTTTCCCCGAAAAAAATGACAGACTGTTTTGGATCGGTAATAAACGCTATGGCTACTTTCCTCCGGTCGGCCAGTGGCTCGTGTTGCTCTATGGTGGTGAGCACTACCATTTAGCGACAAGTATATAAGGCAATGTGGTGGTACCTTTGTCCACGAGCTCCTTCACTAAAGCTTAACCCCCTTTATTCATAAACGTACATTAGATACGTTTTAGCTATAGAATGCTTTGTCTTTGTCAGTTGCATTGTCAAATGTGCAGGATAGAAAAAGACAAAGAAGAGATTAGAAACACTTTAGCTAAAATACGTTTATGAATAAGGGGGTAAAAATTCATATGAATTCAAACAAAATATATTTTAACAGCAATATCAAGAACTAATTTAAGAAGAGTGCATAGAGAAGAAACGGATTTCAAGAGTTCAGAAGAACAAACACGTAATGAAGATGGAGATGATCGATATGAGATTGAAAGTGACGAGAGACTTGACAGTAGAAGAAAAAAGAGGTAAGTTAATGTACAGTATCCATTAAAAAATGTTGCGCATCAAACTTAGGAAGGAGAGTTCGGCTTATCTCTTTCGCAACTTACATAAGTATAAAGTTTGTCGACCAAAAAGTAAGTTTTGGTCAAGTTTTGACCAATACCGGACTACTCGTATCCATGGAGCAACACCGGAGGGGAGTAGCCAAATGCAGGCTTTCCCCTCTGTCAAAGTACAAGCCCAAATGGCTATACCTGTCGCCTAGATGTTTAAATGTGTGCGTGAAATTGTTTCTGTATTTTGTTAAAGTCAAGGTGTGAGTTTCGTAGTAATAGATGGTTTTTGTAGTGTGCGTGAGTGTCACACGCCTTTCCCCCCGCAAAAAACGACAGACTGTTTTGCGTCGGTAATACACGCTATGGCTACTCCCCTCCGGTCCGCCGCGACCGGTGGGACACGTTGCTCTATGACTCGTATCAGTGTTTACGTAGACAGTGTGCAGCAGAGATAACGAAACTAGCCGATTGTCTCTTTCGTAGGCTAGATAGGTACCTGCTGTATGTAATAATGATGTAATAGTACGCCGATACCAAACATTCTTCGGATGTGTGTGTGAGCTAAAGACGCACACAATTCATGGTATTAGTAAAAAAAATGAAGAAAGTACTCATGGTTCATATTGGAGTCGAAATATCAATGAGTATATACCATTAAAACTGTGGCAATGGGATTACAAATATGTCACAAATTCTACTATATAATAATTAAGAGGTCGAAACATTTGCTTCCAACAAAAACCCTTTTGAAATTTCAGAACGGTGCGTAGAGACGAAGACAAAACTAGCAGTTTTGAAGACCACGAACAATATACTATTACGTTGCGACCTACTCAAATAAGGACATTTGTTGTATGGTTCGAGAGTAAAACTAATTTAAATTGATTCAACAGATCGCGTGAAACTTAGAGCTGGTACACATTTGGCGTTTGACGTTGCGTTGAACGTGCGTTGATAGCGGTCATTGCACGTGGTACACCTATTCAGTCCACCTGGGCTAACCAGGGGTAAAATTTTCTGTCCATGGTACACCTATTGTGAGTTAAGTGTACCAGGGGTAATTTGTACTTCCGGTGGTCCACCTGCCTAGATAGTTCAGCGGAATATATTGTCCATGGTCCACCTAACAATATTCAATTGTGAATAGAAAACTAGTTGACACAGATAAAAAAACATCCAACTTCAATTCCTTTCTGATTTTAAATTCAAGATTATGTTTTTAGCGTTGTGTGATCACCGTTCTAACATAACCTAACCCATCTGTTTCGATTTCAAAAAATATTTTTGAAATGTACACATAACACTCAACTCATAGGAAAACATTTGTTGATGCCCCTAAAGTTCCTAAAAATTAAGCATTCTTCGCAAACACTGACACAGGTGGACCATGGGAAAAATGTATTTCCCTTGGAACACTTAGGCGAACTAGGGCGGACAACGGGAAGAAGTAATTACCCCTGGTACACCCAATTTATAATAGGTGTACCACAAGTATATAATTTTCTCCCTGGTTCACACGGTGGACTAAATAGGTGTACCATGGGCAATGGACCCGTTTCAACGCTTATTTTGTGTAACAGAGTTGTCAGAATTACTTTTCTTTGGGAAGGACATTCTTACAAGTAAAAAAGAAACAAAGTAAAATAAGAGTTATTACAGAAAACAAAAAACGTTGGAAGTTCGACTCAATTGTGAATCTCGCTCTCAATGCCATTAAAATTTTGCGCGTACTCGCTTTGACATAATTATATAGAATATTAATTAGTTATTTATCAATTCTGATTGTATACAACATGTAACGGGAATAACGCACACTATATAACACCTCGATTAGAAAATAGAGTTATAATCATAATACATCAACTGAAATTACATGTTTATGTATTTAATATTTTTTATTTAAGAAATAAGTTGTCCTCAATTTGTACGAACAGTATGCACACCCTATGCATACTTACCCTACCTCTGTCTACGACCACAGATAAAACACGAACCGAAAAAAGGTGATGTAGCGTAACTTGCGTAGCCTTATTTAACACTCGCTAGTAATAAGATTAATTTTTAATTTCGACTATTTAAAAAAATAGAAAAAAAAAATTGTATTGACTGTGCACCAAATGGGTGACCACAATTTCCTTAATTTTAAATAACTTTGGGACAATATGTCTGAAATCGATTCGGTTATCGATTCTGAACTAACTAGTTTCGGGTTGTACATTCAATCCTGTTACACGTTGTAGATACAAATAGTCATAAAAGTTGTTTTAATACGTTCAAATAAATACTAAATTAAAGTATCTACCTTCTGTTGTGTTCATTTAATTGCTAAATTCCTTACAGCAAGGAACTTGGAACTAAGGTCTAAGGGGCGACAACGCATCTGCATTTTGACCTCTGGTTTTTGTGTAGATTTATAAACACCACTTAACATTAATGTGAAGCTTCTACTGGTGGTAAAGCTCTAGTGACGGAGCTCGCGGGCGTAGGCACCACCGCATTACCTAATATACTTGCCGCTAAATGGTAGTGTTCAACACTATCGTGTTCCGGTCAGGTGGTAATGTACGGCCCTGTAATTTCCTGCACAGAGGCATAACAACTTAGGCCTCAGGAGTGGCAACGCATCTGCATTTTGATCTCTGGTCATTGCATGGGTGTCTATAGTAATCACTTAACATCAATGTGAACTGCGTGCTTGTTTGCCACTTCATAACATGAAAAAGCTAGTTGTTACGTTCCTTACATTAAAAAATATAGGCACCAGGTTGTCCTTGTCCTTACCTCATATTGCTCCTAAAACCGCTCTCCTTTTTTTTTAAGCTGAAATAAAAATCAGGCCGAAGCCCTATTGACGTCGTTCGAGAAACACAGTAAATTTATTTTTGGCGGTTGCGCATTTTTTTTTTTCAAACAGCATTTTTTACAAAAACAAAAAACCACAAGTCAATTTTTTCTTGCGTTACAAATCTTTCGTAAGCAACCGCCGCGCATTCGATTTCAAAAAATATCTTTTAGCCGTTTCTTTGGGTATCTTTTTTAACGGCTTCTTTTTTTTTGCTCAATCTTTTATACAATTTTACAACTAGTTTCGTCAACATGAAAGCTAATTATATTCTAGTTAATATACAAACGACTTAATTAGTAACAAGCAAACTTTATACATGAATGGGATAATTTAACTGCAACTTAAGATTAAAAAAAAAAAACAATTGCATCTGCAATAGATGGTGACAATGTGTTGTTTTGTTTAGTACTAATGCTAAGATTCAATAATAACATAATAACGTATATAACAATATTACCGTGTCGCAAACATTTCCCCCCGCAAAAAATGACAGACTGTTTTGCATCGGTAATAAACGCTATGGCTACTCCCCTCCGGTCCGCCGCGGCCGGTGGTCCGTGTTGCTCTATGTTTACAATAATAAAAATCAAATTACTTTTCGGATTTATCACAAATGATTATTCAAAATCAACCCTTTTCGGTCGCTTTTCAGCTTCCGTGGTCGAAAAGTCGGGTTGATTTAAAGTAATCATTCGAGTTCAATATACGCGAGATAAGCCCGAAAACTATTTTTATATTTTCGTCCAATGAGTGTAGCTCGCGAAAACCTAAAAATAAAATTGGCTATAATTGTAATTCTATTAGATTACCTACTGCTACCGCATGATAGGGCACTTTTTTAATGTCCAAAACAAAAAGGCAATTTTTGAAAAACCATCTCGAATTACTATTTTAATTTGATTAAAAAAATTACAAAGTCAATTATTCACTAACACACAATGTTTAATTACAAACAAAAAAGTTTCACAAACATCACGTAAATGTTAAAAGTAACAATATATCGGAAATCATTTTGCCAACATTGTGTTTATCGCAATAAATAAAACATGTTTATGAAACATATTAATTTATTACGAACCCAAATTAAAAAAAATATGTTACCTATATTAAAAAAACATTACTGATTAAAACATCATTGATAATTTGTTTATACATAAGTACTAAACAAAACATCACATCGCCGTTAAAATGTAAACTAAACCGACCAGTTAGAACAGTTAAATGAAACCCATGACAAAAACAAAAATACGTATAAATTAAAAACTAAAATCTAGATGTAAGGACAAAATATTCACACACAATAAACAAAAGAACATCTTATAAATCTGATATTGATGCTAGTATTGAGAAAAGAGAGATAAATATATCTCTTTCCTTATTTCACAAGGCCAGTATCGCAGCTGTAAAATTTTAATTTCAAATGGAATTCGAGAAATCTGACCATCCTTTACATATAGTATCCGTATGAAGGGGTGTAATAAATAATTAAAACAACGACACGACACAAAAGTTAAAAAAAATACGCTGAGTAAAGTTGAAGATAATCTAGGGCAGAGGTTCCCTTCCAAATTTTTTTCTGGTTTCGGTGGACCCACCTCCTTGCTACATTTATATCACATTCCATATTTCCAATTTTTATTCACGCCTACGTAGACCCCGATCGAGTCTCCAATGGACCCCACGGGGTCCACCTGGACCACTTTGGGAATCACTGCACTCAATATGTAGTCAAAAACTGTGACTAGTAGCGACATCTCTGGCTGCTATAATAGACTAGAGAAACTCTAGATGGCATCACTGTCGGCTTATTTCAGTTAGAAGGGATGTTTTTAAAGAATACTTAGTACATATGACAAAGTTAACAAACGAAATTTCTGTCGACAGTTAATAGTTTACAGCGTAACAATACAGTGACAGAGAATATGTAATAATACTACGAATAGAATGGACACTTCGAAGTCCCGCCCGATTTCCCCGCATCACCCAACCTCCTCACCTCTTATTGGCGACGGTTGGTATTTTCTACGTGCTACGAACACAGGTGCACGTGTAAATACACGTCACTGATTGATGTCTGTGTAATAGAGATCAAATTAAGCGTTTGTATGGAATTTTGGCGGAATGTCCGCGGTGTGACAGTGATTAATTTGTTATGGTAGTTCATAGCTGTTACTGCGACAGTGATCCTTCGAGCCGGATCACTGTTTGATTGCTAAGCACCAGGTATGAACTGGGGGGTCTTAACTTCTTAAATAAAACTGTGTTTGACTTGTAGACTTGTAATTACAAATGAAAATGTTAATAATATATGCGCGCACACAAGACAACGGCGAGCGAGTCTGTTGAGGTAATGAAGCGCGCAGCGGCGCGTACGTCCCGCGGCCCCCCTGGAGCAGGCCCGAAAACTGGTTCTGTTACTGGTGTATTTCGCTTTTGTTGTTATGTTGTTCATAGCTAAAGATGAGTCTAGTACGATTTGATTAAAAAACAGCATAAATATCAGATTTATAAAACAAATACGTTATCCTTATTGTATAATTTCCACCGACT
Organism: Macrosoma leucophasiata; assembly: GCA_036365455.1. Classification (NCBI taxonomy): domain Eukaryota; kingdom Metazoa; phylum Arthropoda; class Insecta; order Lepidoptera; family Hedylidae; genus Macrosoma; species Macrosoma leucophasiata. The sequence continues at coordinate 3,205,419 of JAWQUS010000022.1, read as the reverse complement.
ATTCAGTTTAACATAGGGATAAAACCCCAAACAAAAACACACTTAAGATGTAATCTTATTTAAATATTTTAAAAAGTTATAATTAAAACTAAATAATTGTTATATAATAAAATTATTGTATACATAAATTCTTAAGAGCCGTTCATAAAACTGGGCCAAGATGAATGTAGATGTCCACATTCAATTTTGGTATTGACGATCAATTTTACCACAGTCCGTCTCGCCTATTTGACTACCTACAATCACAAACGTTAAAGAAAACGAAGCAAATGAGTGGGTCGTCTAAGTCCACAGATATCTAAATAAAAAGACAAATAGAAATGGCATGTTGCTTAAATTCGAGACGTAAATGCGTTGAGGGTCAAGATATATTTGTTTCGCTCACTGACATTAAATGTTATATTCGTGTGATAAGATTTGACATAATAGGTTGGGGAAAAAGTCTTTTCGCATTATAGTATGTATGAACTTGTAATAAAATCTCTTTGGCTGTAGTATTTGTATCTGGCTGGTTTTGGTATCAATGAAAGTTAAAATTTTAAAGAACATAATTCCAAATTCAAATTAGGCAAATGTGTGATTTTCATTTGTTTTTCGTACTGTCAAGATGAGGGAATCTAATGAAGAAATTCGATACATTTTAAAATTTTACTACAAAAAAGGTAAAAATGCAATGCAAGCCGCGAAAAAAATTTGCGATGTTTATGGACCTAGTGCAGTGTCTGTGAGAGTAGCACAAATTTGGTTTAAGCGTTTTCAATCCGGAAATTTTCATGTCAAAGATGCACCTCGCTCTGGTCGCCGTATTACGGATAAAATAGATGCCATTTTTGAAAAAGTGGAGCAAGATCGACATATCAGTAGTTACGACGTAGCTGAAGAACTGAGAATTGATCACAAAACAGTTTTGGCGCATTTGAAAAAAGCTGGGTACAAAAACCTCGATATTTGGGTACCTCACGAGCTCACTGAAAGAAACCTAATGAACCGTGTACTCATTTGTGATTCTTTATTACGACGTAATGAAACCGAATCATTTTTGAAGAAGCTGATAATTGGTGATGAAAAGTGGATTACGTACGACAAGAACGTGCGAAAAAGGTCGTGGTCAAAGACCGGTCAGGCTTCACAGACTGTGGCGAAACCCGGGTTAACTCGCAATAAGGTGATGTTGTGTGTGTGGTGGGATTGGAAGGGCATTATTCATTATGAGCTATTACAACCAGGCAGGACTATCGATTCTGAACTCTACTGCGAACAACTGATGAGATTAAAGCAAGAAGTTGAGAGAAAGCGGCCGGAATTGATCAACAGAAGGGGTGTGGTGTTTCATCATGATAACGCTAGACCTCACACATCTATAGCCACTCAGAAAAAATTAAGAGAGTTTGGCTGGGAGGTGTTAATGCATCCGCCGTATAGTCCTGACCTTGCACCTTCAGATTTCCACCTGTTTCGGTCTCTTCAGAATTCTTTATGCAATGTTAGGTTAACATCACGAGAGGACTGCCAATTCCACTTGTCGCGGTATTTTGATGAGGAGTCCCAAAATTTTTATAGCAATGGGATCATGTCCCTACCTACAAGATGGCAAAAGGTTATCGAACAAAATGGTACATACATACTTTAGTTAAATTTAAATAAACTATATTAAAAAATGTTTTGAATTATCTTAAAAAATGCGAAGAAACTTTTTCCCCAACCTAATATAATTGGAATTGGTGTCGAATACTGTCGAAGATACACCAATTTATGGCGAGGGGCCAATTATGTTACGCAAATTATCGGTAATTTCGAACCCGCTTCCCCCTTCGTCACGCTTTTACTTACATTCTTGACATGTATCGTCACACTCGCCCCTCCCTCCCCTCCATTTGCGAACGTATTATATGAATGGTCCCCGACGCACAAACATAACGCACTCATAGCACTTCTACGGTCTTATTATACGTCACATGACAATCAATGACGACGAGAAATTCCCATATATTTGATTGGTTTCCTATAACGATAGCGATTGTAACTAGTCAACTCATCTAGGTGCGAGTGCGTGTGTAACCCGTTGACGAGCAATCTGAAAGACACTGCAGTATATTGCTGTTTATCTAAAATGATCCTTATTATCATATTACGTCTAACCAGCAATGTAAGACACAGTGGCTTGCAAATCGATGTCAACCGAGTGACATAACATGTCCACTGGACTCATACTATGTAATTTATGAACGGCTATTAACATATCGAAGTGTATTAGAATCGTTTTAATCGTATATACGATATCGTATCGTAATATACGAGTTCATGGTTGTTGGTAGGCACAGTTTGGCTATAAACCCCAAGTTGAGATTTACAACCCATACATTTCTGACAGTTCTAAGCATACTTTGCTCAAAGTAAAGTCGTAGTGCGGTCTGTGAATCTCGCCCTGAGGCTTGATTATCGTAACACAAATTCTTTGAATGGAACTTGTATCGGTGCGCTGTCCTGCTCTAACATAAGACGCGCGCATTGGTTAAAGCAAGGCAGCGCATCTAATCTATTTCGATTCAAAGACTTTGTGTTACCGAAAATTAGGCCGCTGCACTTTCTTTGAAAGTCCAACTATCTTTGAAAGTCCAACTTTCAGTTCTTCTTTTTTTCACATTCGTGTCAAGTAGGGATGTTTCGCAATCGAAACATTCGGATAGCCGATTTTTTCATATCCGTAACCGAATTCGAAATAATAGTTCGGGATAAGACCCGATGTTGGCGCCAAATTGATGCTATATGTCTATTCATAATATATGCTCAACAAAATTTGAATTACAGTGCCCGCCAAGATATACTGCACATTGAGTTTACGAATAAGACAACCGGCTATTTACTAATTCGTAGAGCGTTATCTCTGTCGCACACTGCTTATGTGACGTTTGTCATACGGATATGAAATAATATATGCTCAACAAAATTTGAATTACAGTGCCCGCCAAGATATACTGCACATTGAGTTTACGAATAAGACAACCGGCTATTTACTAATTCGTAGAGCGTTATCTCTGTCGCACACTGCTTATGTGACGTTTGTCACATAAGCAGTGTGCGACAAAAATCAAAAGTGTGTGTCAAAATCAAAAGTTTTTTTAATGTCATGGAACTGGCAACCAAGCATGCAGTTCACATTGATGTCAAATGATGACTGCAGCCTATATACACCCACACAAAGACCAAGGTCAAAATTCAGATGCGTCACCACTCCTGAGGCCTAAGGTGTTATGCCTCTGTGCCGGAAATTACAGGACCGTACATTACCACCTGACCGGAACACGATAGTGCTGAACACTACCATTTAGCGGCAAGTATATTAGGTAATGCGGTGGTGCCTACGCCCGCGAGCTCCGTCACTGGAGCTCTACTACCAGTAAAGACATAGGTAAGTGTGCGCAAGAGACAACGCTCTACAGAGCCGAAAATAGCCGAAGTCTCTTTCTTAATGTCGATATACAATATTTCTTGTTGTGTACTGTACATTTTTTATCTCATTGCAATGACTAGTTTTTTAGACGCGCCTCTAGTAAAGAGACAAATTGCCATCCCAAATAACATGGTTATTAATAACGCAGAACGTTAACAAACTGTTATTCCCATAAAGCAACACGGGCCACCGGCCGCGGCGGGCCGGAGGGGAGTAGCCATTGAAGGTTTTCCCCTCTATCAACGTACACGCACAAGTGTTCCGATGCCTGTCGCCGAGATGTTTAAATGTGTGCGTGAAATTGCTTATGTATTATGTCAGAGAATATGTTATAATACTACGTATAGAATGGACACTTCGATGTCCCGCCCGATTTCCTCGCCTCACCCAACCTACTCCCCTATTATGGGCGACGGTTGGTATTTTCTACGTGCTACGCACACAGGTGCACGTATAAATACACGTCACTGATTGGTGAGAGCAAATTAAGCGTTTGTATGGAATTTTGGCGGAGTGTCCGCGGTGTGATTATGTTAAGTTCAAGGTGTGAGTTTCGTAGTAATAGACGATTTTTGTAGTGTGTGTGTGTCACACGTATTTCTCCCGGCAAAAAATGACAGACTGTTTTGCATCGGTAATAAACGCTATGGCTACTCCCCTCCGGTCCGCCGCGGCCGGTGGGCCGTGTTGCTCTATGGTTATTCTCCTACAGTATATACAACAAATTACTTATGTAAAAGAAGCATTATACATATATAAAACTTGAAGGCTTCCGTTCACAGCTGTGTTGTTTATTTCACTAAGTTTTCATGAACATAGAACTAACGCAGTGTATATATTAAATAAACACATTTAAATACAACGACTACAACACGAATACGTCACGACAACGACTCGATACGACAACACGATTATTGCTATCCTTTCTGTGATGCTTTCTAGTTTCTGGTACTTTCCATGCGGTTAGCGGTAGTCCACCGATACCTTTTCGAATTACTTAGACATTCAAACATATTCTCAAACAAACAGTCTCTTTTAGCCACGTTAACCAAAAAAATATGAACAGTAGAAAGTAGAATCCCGATTGTCCTAACATCGATTATCCGAACATCGATTATTCGAACAGCGATTATCGGGACATCCGATTACTATCCTATAAATATAAAAAGAATAAATTGCTAAATGTGTTGCTAAGCGTGAATCTCGAAAACGGCTGAACCGATTTGGCTAATTTAAAATCAAATCAATTTTTTTTTGCATATGTTATGTTTACATGAATTTCTTTTTGTTGTTTGATGAAGTCTGAGAAAGGTTCTTGCGGAGAGAAAAACTCACTCCGACGGTTTTTTTTTTTAATATTAATTTTTTTGTGCGGCAATGCCTTCGACATTTATTTATGGTATGACAGAACGACATTTGCAGGGTCAGCTTGCTCACACCGATGATCGGATTTGCTTGATTTTTTTTTTTTTTCGGTTACTCAATGCCTTTAACATTTATGGTATGGCAGATCGACGTTTGCCGGATCAGCTTGCTCACACTGATGATCGGATTTGCTTGATTTTTTTTTTATTTTCGGTTAGGCAATGGCTTTAACATTTATGGTATGGCAGATCGACGTTTGCCGGGTCAGTTTGCTCACACCGATGATCGGATTTGCTTGATTTTTTTTTTTCGGTTAGGCAATGGCTTTAACATTTATGGTATGGCAGATCGACGTTTGCCGGGTCAGCTTGCTCACACCGATTATCGGATTTGCTTTACTTTTTTTTTTTAATTTTAGGGAAGGCAATGGTTTAAACATTTATGGTATTGCAGAACTACTTTTGCCGGATCAGCTAATTTCATAATAAGAGAGAATTGATTAAAATCTAAATATTGTTTCATTTGACTTTAAAGTTAATTATCCGTGAGTTAGTTATGTAATAAGTTGAATACTACTATACAACGATGACCAGATGAAGTAATACAATGGTATCTTTGCCCTCGAATCCCACTTCCCACCACTAAGGATATACTTTTGAAAGAAAGAAAGAAAATATTTTTATTTCGAATATATCTTTACAGATACTTTCAAAACTTCTAGAAATCATATATCTTTTATGGTAGACATTAAAAAAAATTTAGAGCTTTATTTACACGAATTTCTGTCAAGAGAAATGTGTTTTAGGTAAGGTATCATTAGTTTGGTAATGGAACCTAACAATGCATGGTAATGGTAGACATTTAATTAAGTAGGCAATGGTAGATATTTAATTTGGTCTAATCTACGATATTTATAACAACATTTTTTACTTTTTCGAGATACAATATCAATAGTTCGTATCGGTTGACATGGCTAAATGGACTCCACAACTTTTTCATTCACACATATGCGAGCGAACGAGACAAAAAATCTACTACTACAATCGCTAGCGTGTACCTATCTGGTATAACCTAATATTGCTTGATAGTGAGGTAGCATTGGGTGAGGTGGTAGCTGTTGGTTATCATAATAATAATGGCAACCCATTATACGTCCCACTGCTGGGCACGAGTCACTCCCCTTTTAGGGGGAAGGCCTGAAGCTTACTCCACCACGCTGCTCCAATGCGGGTTGGTGGAGATACGGGTTAGTGGCCAACCCGCTGTCGGATGTTTTCAAACCCATAAGCCTCCGACAAGGTTTTATGACTGCTATCTATCGATAGCAACCGGAACCGACGCACGGCTTAACGTGCCCGCCGAAGCCCGGAAACGCGCATTTAATATGCCACTAGCGGTCACCCATCACACATCATGTATTAAACGCACACTATGTAAAAATGCGTACTATAGACTCGATGACTATCTAAAGGATAGAGATGCCTGGACAAATGCTGGTCTAGCTCCACAAGACTAAACAATAATTTTGTGAAATGAATGTGCATTGTACTTGATATTGTAAAACATAGTTATAAGTTTCATATTGTGAAAATAGTTTTAAGGAACATATTTTGAAAAGACCCTACTGAGTTTTGTTTTGGCAGGTTTTTTCTCAGTAATGTGGGCTTTGGAACTCTGCCAGTGAATGACAAAGAATGTCCCATATTTTTTTGTTTAGTCTTATCTTGCCGTTTGTAAAAGAGAGTATGGAACATTCTGTTGATACCTATTTTTATTATTAAGTATTTTTGGACTATTATTAATTTATTTACTTTGACATATTAATCAACGTATCAGTTGTTATTCGCTTTAATTTTATATTTGTAATTTGACCTATCACAAGCAAATTCTATTATTTCCAAGTGATTAAATGAATTTTTGAGTTTGAGTTTGACACACCCGACCGCGCCCGTATTGCACAACCAAGTAAATCGCTTGCGATCTACACCAGTCGCGCTATTTTTGGAAAAAAAATCTTTACTTCATTGTAAACAGAATCATGAGTAGGTAATATTACCAGGTTTTTTTTCGGCAACGGTCTTCTTACATCCCGTATAATATGCCAACGTCGGGACATGACGTAACGCTTAAAATCGCTAGCGCAAGGATTTTGCGCCAAAAAAAAAAAAGATCCGGACGAATTAAGAACCTCCTTCTTTTTTCGAAGTCGGTTACTAACTGTTAATAAATTGTAATCTTCGGCATCAATTAATAGGTAAATTACTGAATTCAATATAATTTGAAGTAAAAAATTCCGTATCTCAATGGATTTCAATTACACGTGAGATTTTTTTTTTTATATCAAATTCGATATGTGTTCGTTTAATTCTTAAAATTACATTTGTACTTTTATTACAATAGCGTCCAAGAAAAAACTTTAGAAAAGTCAAGTAAACAAACTGTAATTCACTTAAAATGTTTTCCGTATAAATTTTCTTTTTTTTTTATTTCTTTGTATATGCCACAAACAGCGTACCACCTCTCTACAGTTTTACATCTAAGTCGATAAGGCTTCCTCCACACTAAATATAATATTAGCGGTAAGTTTCGCAGTACGCGGTATCGTCAACGTTTGCTGTGGACGTTAGGTTTTCAATAGCAAGGCAACACCTAGGGTACGTTCCACTAAACGCCCGCCACGCTATCGACCACAACCGCTGTAATTTCGGTTCCACTAGAGTTAAAAGGCCGCAGGAGTTTTTTTTTAATGTAATGGAAGTGGCAAACAAGCATGCAGTTCACATTGATGTTAAGTGATGACTGCAGCCTATAGACACCTACACAAAGACCAGAAGTCAAAATGCAGGTGCGTTACCACTCCTGAGGCCTAAGGTGTTATGCCTCTGTGCCGGAAAGTACAGTGCACGCAATATAGCGGCATGGTGAAATCGTTCTTTTTGGAATTCCCACTACATTTTTGAAAACGCCCACTCCGACCCGCGAATATTTTGTGGGCGAAGTGAGCGCGACGCGGTCGCGAACAGTGACGTCATCCATGACGTCGAGCGATCGCTCGCGACGACCACGGGCCTTATGTGGCACGATACAGAGGGCGTTACAATCGTTGCGGCCGTTTAGTGGAACACTGAAGAAACAGAAAGTACTTGTATAATACGGCAGATGGCGTATGACCGAGTTGCATCGCACAATCGAAGTTTTCTCAAAAGTCGATCTTAAATACAACTTCCAGAGATCAATTATTTGGACATGCGCTTCAAACACGGATATTAAAATGGCGAACGCCTAAATTAAGTTCTTTAGAAAAACGATATTTTATACGTATATTAATTTATCCACAAAAAACGAGCTCAACCGCCTAAGCTTAAGTAACAACCTTCAAGTATTGATAACCTAACATTTAGTGTTCACCTTACTTATATATATATCAATAAATACATCCATTCAATCGTTCGAGCCGTTCCTATACAACGACCGGGTGTATATAGGTGTATAAACTGGTTTCGAATGAGCTATTTGGTTAGTTAGACCAAAAAAAAATTCTACTATTAATGACAACTTCGCGAAAGGACAAATCGCATAATGTACATTTCGCAAAGCCCGAAAAGACGACTTTTAAAATGTCAAATCCGCGGAACGACACCTTCTCATAGTGTCAGTTTCTTACAATGTCAAATTCGAATAAGATCTTCTTCAAATCCTCACCAAAAATTTGAAATTTGCTAAACAGATTTTGCGATAGAGCCGAATGAAGCATGTCTAATGGCCGTATACTCAATCGTCACTCAATTTTAACCAACCCTCAAATGTGCACTATCTCTATCGTTTGAACGTGTTTTATAAAGACAGAAGACCTTTAAGTCCCGCTTAGATTTGAGTGACGTTTGAGTATATGGCGATAAGGGTTGTTTAAACGAAAGTAAAACGACTTCCACGCGGGCGAAGTTGCGGGCAACAGCTAGTATGTAGTATGATTGACGTCAATCTTCGGCGTATAAATAAAACGAATATATGCGTTACGTGACATACCGAATGGATAAAACCAAATTTTGTCAAAATTGAAAACGACACCAGTGACTGGTGTCCTCCAAGATGCGACGCATATAATAGGTTAGGATCCCACTGCAAAATCATTTCGTTCATCCAGATATGCTGCAAACCTAATTTCTAGGCATATTTACAATCTAGAGCAGAGGTTCCCAAACTATTTTTTCTTGTAGACCCTTTTCAATTTTTTTCTGGTTTCTGTGGACCCCCGTCCTTGCTATATTTATATCACATTCCCATATTTCCAATTTTTATTCACTTCACGCCTACGTAGACCCCTATCGAGTCTCCCATGCACCACTTTGGGAATCGCTGGTATGATGTAAGTAAATTGGTACTATCAGTGTATGTGTTGAGATCCATTATCGTGGACCCCTCTTTTAATTTCATGGACCCCAAATTTTTTTTCGCTGACGCCGACCCCTTTCAGTTTGTCATAGACCCCAAGGCGTCGATATAGACCACTTTGGGAATCACTGATCTAGAGAATATATATTCACTAAGTTGCCTATTAAAATTTGGGCGCAGTTATTTTTACTTAAATTATTATATCTTTAACAACCAGCAACTCTTCTAGGCGGCCGATTTAATTTGGCTCTCGTATATCATAAAAATGAGAAAAAAAATTGCTTTAATCTTAATATATATAAATCTCGTGTCACAATGTTTGTCCTCAATGGACTCCTAAACCACTTAACCGATTATAATAAAATTGGCACACCATGTGCAGTTCGATCCAACTTGAGAGATAGGATAATTTAAATCTCAAATTATAGTCGCAATTTTAATTAATTGCTAATTATTTGTCTGTTATTATTTGACAGTCGCAATTATCTGTTAACTCCAAATGATTCTAACAGATGTCGATACCTTTCGACTGGGTTGAGTAAGTAATCAATAGATGGCGCTGCTATGGTAAATCTACAAACATGTCATATAAGCTACATTTATACAGCACTAGCTGTTGCCCGCGGCTTCGCCCACGTGGATGTCGTTTAATAAATATTTTTTCCTGAATTTGCTATAAACCTCACGGAGCCCGAGACCTTTCCAACGAATGCAAAACCGTGGAAATCGGTTGGTGCGTTCTGGAGTTATAGCGTCAGGAAGGAAAACTCGACTTATTTTTATATTATAGATAATTACCACGTGTTGTTGACGCTATAAATTTTTATTTTGTACCTATTGATTTCTGCTTAATATCAAGTGTAAGAACATTTTCATTAATTGTGTTCAACGTACTTCCCCTTCAAATCTCAATCCAGTGAATTTGTATACCAACATCAACATTTTCGTCTTTGTTCGTAAATAATTTCATTGTACTAAAGGGTTATAGTAGTAGAAAGTCAAATAAGGAGATCACCAAATTTTTTTACAAATACCATCTGTGTGAAAAAGCATAGTGGACTCCGTGACTGATGTTCTCTTATTGTTCCTCTTAGATTGTTTACTATAATGTAATATAACAAAAACTTTAGCCACAGCAACGCGTGGCCGGGTCAGCTAGTGTGATATATATAAATAATACACGTACGTTATGGACGTAAAAAGTTAACGGGGCGAAACGAAAATATGCAGAGGCGGCCAAGTGCGCAACGGCAGACGTGAATTTTCAGAGTCTTTATACATATTGCCGTGAAGTGAACAATATTTTAATAAAAAAACAAAAAAAATTAAAAAAAAAAATATTCTTGAGCCATTTTTTGATAGGCAACTTAGTGGATATACTATCTCTAGATGGTAAATATGCGTAAATTAGGTTTGCAGCATATCTAGACGAACGAAATCATTCTGCAGTAGGATTCTAACCTACAAAATCGCATACATCAGGAACTGAGTTAGATTCGGTTGCACCAAAATATTAGTTTAAAGTTTAAGTAAATGTAAAATGTTACATCCTTCTCCAACCCTGGATTGCACCAAGATATTTGTTCAAGTTAAAGTTATAGTAACATTTCACATTCGTCTCGAACTAACAGATTTCTTCAAGTTAGAGAAGGATGTGATATCTATTATATAAAAATAAGTCGGGTTTTCCTTCCTGACGCTATAACTCCAGAACGCACGAACCGATTTCCACGGTTTTGCACTCGTTGGAAAGGTCTCGGGCTCCGTGAGGTTTATAGCAAAGAAATTTCAGGATTATAAAAATACATCCACGCGGGCGAAGCCGCGGGCAACAGCTAGTGTTACAATAACTTTAAGAAATATCTTGGAGCAACCCAGGTTGAGTGTTGTGTCCATATTTATCAGCAGCTTCAAGGTAACAAGTAGGGCGGGGGGTTGCAGGCGTCACACGTCAGCCGGCGACATACGTCAGGCGGCGACGACGCGACGACGACACGGCGACGACACGGCGGCGCGACGTCAACGACGCCACGAGCGATCCTCGGCATCCTCCTCCTCCTCCTCGTCGAAACGAAGCAGTACATCCTCAGACAGCTCGCGGTGGTTCTGAAATATTACATTATATTGTATGTCTTAACCAGGGGCACACCGCGACACTCCGCCGAATTTCCATACAAACGCTTTTTTTGGTCTCTATTACAGACATCAATCAGTGACGTGTATTTACACGTGCACCTGTGTGCGTAGCACGTAGAGAATACCAACCGTCGCCCATAAGAGGGGAGGGAATCGAAATCGGGCGGGACGTCGAAGTGTCCATTCTTTACGTAGTATTATTACATATTCTCTGACCAGGGACAGGAAGCGCTTTCCCTATCTTTATTTTTAGCGGGTAAATTGATAGGTTAGAATATTTCATTCATTATTCATAGTTTATAATATTTCATTCATTGTTTTATTTTGCTACTGTTAATAAATGTGTATGTAAATATAATTTTTTATATGTATCTATAAACTTATGTATGTATGTCTATATTAGTCTATATATGTATTCTGTAGTATAGTATCTATTTAATGTCTTTTGTATTTTTATTTACCATATTATAAAAATATATAAGGTTGGGGAAAAAGTTTCTGCGCATTTTTTAAGATAATTCAAAACTTTTTTTAATATAGTTTATTTAAATTTAACTAAAGTATGTATATACCATTTTGTTCGATAACCTTTTGCCATCTTGTAGGTAAGGACATGATCCCATTGCTATAAAAATGTTGGGACTTCTCATCAAAATACCGCGACAAATGGATTTGGCAGTCCTCTCGTGATGTTAACCTAACATTGCATAAAGAATTCTGAAGAGACCGAAACAGGTGGAAATCTGAAGGTGCAAGGTCAGGACTATACGGCGGATGCATTAACACCTCCCAGCCAAACTCTCTCATTTTTGCTGAGTGGCTATAGATGTGTGAGGTCTAGCGTTATCATGATGAAACACCACACCCCTTCTGTTGATCAATTCCGGCCGCTTTCTCTCAACTTCTTGCTTTAATCTCATCAGTTGTTCGCAGTAGAGTTCAGAATCGATAGTCCTGCCTGGTTGTAATAGCTCATAATGAATACTGCCCTTCCAATCCCACCACACACACACAACATCACCTTATTGTGAGTTAACCCGGGTTTCGCCACAGTCTGTGAAGCCTGACCGGTCTTTGACCACGACCTTTTTCGCACGTTCTTATCGTACGTGATCCACTTTTCATCACCAGTTATCAGCTTCTTCAAAAATGATTCGGTTTCATTACGTCGTAATAAAGAATCACAAATGAGTACACGGTTCATTAGGTTTCTTTCAGTGAGCTCGTGAGGTACCCAAATATCAAGCTTCTTTTGTACCCAGCTTTTTTCAAATGCGCCAAAACTGTTTTGTGATCAATTCTCAGTTCTAGTAGGTACGTCGTAGCTACTGATATGTCGATCTTGCTCCACTTTTTCAAAAATGGCATCCATTTTATCCGTAATAGGGCGACCAGAGCGAGGTGCATCTTTGACATCAAAATTTCCGGACTGAAAACGCTTAAACCAAATTTGTGCTACTCTCACAGACACTGCACTAGGTCCATAAACATCGCAAATATTTTCGCGGCTTGCGTTGCATTTTTACCTTTTTTGTAGTAAAATTTTAAAATGTATCGAATTTCTTCATTAGATTCACTCATCTTGACAGTACGAAAAACAAATGAAAATCACACATTTGCCTAATTTGAATTTGGAATTATGTTCTTTAAAATTTTAACTTTCAATGATACCAAAGCCAGCCAGATACAAATACTACAGCCAAAGAGATTTTATTACAAGTTCATACATACTATAATGCGAAAAGACTTTTTCCCCAACCTATTATGTAATAAATTTATTTTTAAGTAACAATTCTTTGCACCATATTCAAAATTTCTTTATATAATGCACTTCGACAGCTCTATTTGGCCCTAAGGTTGGCTGGTAGAGAATGCCACTAGGTATTAAGTCCGCCTTATTTACATTTCTTATGTGCTAAAAGAATAAATAAATAAATATTTTTACCCTATTTTAATAGGGTAAAAATACACCTGCGTAAAAATACAATGCGCCTAGCAATTTTGTTACCTTTCCTTTCCTTTCCTAACTCTATCACACGGAAAGCCTTTAATAGGGTTTCCCTTTTAAAAAAAATTAAAAACGTGCATTTAATGTTACTCTTTTATACTGGTGGTAGAGCTCCAGTGACGGAGCTCGCGGGCGTAGGTACTACCGCATTACCTAATAAACTTGCCGCTAAATGGTAGTGTTCAGCACTATCGTGTACCGGTCAGGTAGTAATGTACGACCCTGTGATTTGCGACACAGAAGCATAACACTTCGGGCCTCGAAGAGTGGTAACGCATCTGCATTTTGACCTTGATCTTTGTGTGGGTGTGTTTAGGCTGCAGTCATCACTTAACATCAATGTGAACTGCATGCTTGTTTACCACTTATATTACATAAGAAAAAAAAAATACTAAACAATATTTACTGTCGGGTACTGTAAGTATAATTACCTCAACGTCCTTGTTGTCCTCCTTGGCGGTTTCACCGTTGTGCGTTTGCGGGGGCACGGCCGCCAGCGGCTTGTTGTTCGTCACCCACGTTATCTGCGCAAATCACACCAGTTAGAACATTCGATAAACGAATATAACACCTAAATACACACACAAACACGCACATATAGACACACACACACACACAGAGAGAGAGAGAGAGAGAGAGAGAGAGAGAGAGAGAGAGAGAGAGAGAGAGAGAGCATAATTTCAATTTTAAATTTTATTTATAATAGTTTAAATAACTTTCATTTATTATTATTTATGTATTTCGAAGTGCGCACGGCTTTGCGGCTGTTGTAAATCGCAAGCGATCTCGATACGAGCGCGGTCGGGTGTGTGATGGGTGGCTAGTGGCAAAATTAAAATGCGCGTTTCCTTGCTTCGGAGGGCACGTTAAGTAAGCCGTCGGTCCCGGTTGCTATCGATAGATAGCAGTCGTTAAACCTTGTCGGAGGCCTAATGGGCGGTTTGAAAACATCCGACAGCGGGTTGGCCACCTACCTACCCGCATTGGAGCAGCGTGGTGTGGTGATCTCCAGGCCTCCCCCCAAAAAGGGGTGAAACCCGTGCCCAATTACAATTATATTATTTAGTGCACAAATATTGACACTTTAAAATATTTAATTACTTTTTGTCACGCACGGCGGGACTCCCCTCCCGCCCGGCCCCTGTATGCGAAAGTATTTTACGAAGGGCCCCTATAAACTTACCGACAGTGTCCTATCGTTGTAATGTTTGGCCCTCGAGATGGCCACCTCGGCGTGGGCCCGCGCGCGGTACTGCAGCACCAGTTCGGGCACTGACAGGTTCACCTCCTTGCCTGTTATCTCGCCGAATTGCTGGGGAATACACATATTCATTATTGTTATGTCATCAAAAAATTACGAATCCCTTTTCGGCCACAAATTGAACCCCAAAGCACACCGCGGACACTCCGCCAACATTCCATACCACGTGCATGTAGATGAGAGGGAAGGAGGTAGGGTGATGCGGGGAAATCGGGCGGGACGTCGAAATGTCCTTTACGGTAATTACATATTCTCCGCCCAAAAGTCTAGACTTGGGTACAAATCATGGACGAAAAAGGATGTTATAAATCATAGGTTCCCAAACTATTTTTTCTTGTAGACCCCTTACAATGTTTTCTGGTTTCTGTGGGGGGTCCAGTTTTCAAACAGTTTTATATATATATATATATATATATATAAAACTGTTTGAAAACTGGACCCCCCTCTACGACGAAACTCTTCGACACACGGACAAAGTATCAGCTAGTAGTAGCATATAACTTACCGCAAAATGCGCCAGCAATGCCTCCAACTCGTCAGGCTCGAACCCGGACACCAGGAGGGCCCGTGGCCGATGGTCCACGGTCTGGTTCATACTGAACGCTTTGGGCGTGAGGCCGCCGCGCGTGTATCGGTTCACTGTGTTGAAACGCCCGCCTCTGTGGAAGGATTTGGTGTTGTACTTTATTTAGGCCATTGAAGTGGTAGCGACGGGTCGTGATAACCCCGCCGCCCACTAGGGTCTCCTACCTGATTGTCAATCAAATGTAACTTCACGCCTGGAATCCCCGAAGGGGTAGGCAGAGGTAAATGCATGCATTCAAGCATACATGAAAACACCCACGATTCGCAGGTTACATTTTTGGCCCATGTAACAGGTGGCGAGCCTGTTGACATCTCCGGGCACATTACCAAACTTCGAGGTGATGGGAAATTTCCAGAAAATGGAAAAAATCCCAATAGAACCCGAGATAAAGGACTTTACACCATTATCGTGAATCGAACCCAGGACCTCAGCGTAGTAGTAGTGGCCTGCTACCACTAGGCTACCGAGGCAGTTAAATAATGGCGTTTAAACCACTCCAATAAGGGGCGGTACAGTATCCAACATTTAACATTGCACATCGAGCCTAGGAAGGCAACTGCGGCTTATTTCGGGTCTGTAGAGCGTTATCTCTATAGCAGCGTGCCTATATGACGTTTGTCGACCATTTTGATCAAGTTTTAACCCAATACCGGACTGTCAGTTCTTACGTAGGCAGTGTGTAACAGATATATCGCTCTACGAAGTCGTAACGAGCCGATCGTCTCTTTCGCAGGCTTGATGTGCATTATTAAATGTTGAGTACTGTAAATACAACAAAGTGGAATGACCAGCAGCGCCCCGCGATGTAACAGGCACTGCGATCGCCAACCCGTATGCCAAACGTGGCGATTATGGAACATCCCGGCAACTTTTGACCAGCAATGGACGTCTTTCGGCTAAAATGATCAGATAATGATGAAAGTGGAAATCAATAAGCCTGGGTTGCACCAAGATAAAAAAAAAAAAAAAATACGCTTACACTCACAGCCCCACAGTAGGTATAAACCCGTGTCGTGGGTGCCGTTGTACACATACAACACATACACAAACACCCAAACCCGAAACAAATATCTGTAGGCCATACAAATATTTGTCCCGGTGCGGGGATCGAACCCGCGACCCTTCGAATCAAACGGTCATCACACACCGCTGGACTAACCGGGTCGTCAAAGATATTTGTTAAAGTTACTGTTCCATTTCACATCCTTCTCTATTATTGTACCTTCACGCCAGGGCCCTATCGAGGTAGGCAGAGAGTGTAGAGCGCCAGAGATCCCGGTCCTGACATACCTCTCGTGCCTCGTCTACCTTCATCATTCTCTTCATACATGCACTCCGATTCCTAAGACTTTTGACCCCACCATCAGACAGAACTCGACCTATTTGGTCATGGTAGGTCAGTCTCGGTCTTCCTGGGCCTCTGCAACCATCCACATTCGCATTGTATATCTGTTCAGTCATTCGCTCATTCGACATTCTTTCTATATGCCCGAACCATCGGAGCATGCCTTTTTCAATTTTTACACCGATACTATCATTCACACAAAGCCTCTTTCTGCCTACATATAGAAATCTGTTAAAGTTAGAGAAGGATGTGAAATGTTACAATAACCTAAACAAATATCTTGATGCAACCCAGGGTCAATGTTTCTGATGCCAAGATTTTCAAGCATACTCAATTCTCATAAACTTACCTGTGCTTTCTCTTGATAATACGATAGCTTGAAAGAGATAAAAAAATATTAGGACAATATTTGCATTTAACAGTACGTGACACTAAGAAAAAGAAAACTTTTTTTTGTTAAGTTAGTTTTGTATGATATGTTCTTAGGTTTTCGCGAGCTACACTCATTCGCTTTTCAGCTTCCGTGGTCCCGGGCAGACTGGGACCACGGAAGCAGAAAAGCGACCGAAACGTCGAGTTGATTTTAAAAATCATTTTAGTTTAATATACGCTAGATAAATCCGTAAAAATAGTTTTATTTCAATTAGTTTTGTATTTTTTTGTTTTTTTGTTGTTTTGGAAGTGGCAAACAAGCATACAGTTCACATTGATGTTAAGTGATGACTGCAGCCTATCGACACCCAAACCTGCAGCCTATAGACACCCAAACGAAGACCAAGGTCAAAATGCAGATGCGTTACCACTCCTGAGGCCTAAAGTGTTATGCCTCTGTGCCGGAAATTACAGGGCCGTAACCTAGTAGTTATAAATAATTTGAGAAAGACTGTAATGACACTTGCGGCCCCACCAGAATATCATGCCAGCGCTGTAGTGCCAACTACAGCAATTAGCTGAGGTGGGTGCCATTTCTTATAGGTCTCGCACATGCATCATGCCATTAATAATAACCTTTACAGGTATATACTTTATCGTACTTATACATAAAGTGGTCGTTTCTGTTTTCTTTTTGCTTTTTCTAACATTTATTATTATTAACTTGTTGATGCATAGTTAGTATAAAAAAAAATCTTTCTTTCTATAGTAATTTTGAAAGCGCGCATGGCCCGTAGGCTGGTGTGGATCGTAAACGATCTACTCGGTTAAGCACTTCGGGCGCGGTCGGGTAGTGTGATGGGTGACCGCTAGTGGCAAATTAAATGCGCGTTTCCGTGCTTCGGAGGGCAGGTTAAGCTGTTAGTCCCGGTAGCTATCGATAGATCGTTAAACCTTGTTGGAGGCCTTATGGGCGTTTTTAAAACATCCGACAGCGGGTTGGACACTAACCCACTCACCTCCACCAATCCGCATTAGAGCAGTAAGTTGGAGTGGTGGAGTAAACTCCACGCCCCCAAAAAAAAACGGGAGAGACTCGTGCCCAGCAGTGGGACGTATAATGGGTTGCCATTATTTTTTATAGTAATTTTTAACTAGGTTGGGGTTGCGTATTAAACGAGCTGACGAATCGTATTAAGCGTTAAGAAATGTATGAAAACATGTCTCAGTTGCGATGCGCTCAGCAGGGACTGGCGTAAAATGGCTTATTATGCGAGAAATCATATTAAACGTGATCGTATTAAGCGGGTTCTACTGTAGTAACCTACTAAGGCACTACACTTATGGTGAGATTCACAGACCGCACTTCGACTTTACTTTGAGCAAAGTATGCTTAGAACTGTAAGAAATGTATGGGTTTTGACAGTTCGAAGTGTACTTTGCTCGAAAGTAAAGTCGTAGTGCGGTCTGTGAATCTTGCCGCAGATTATTGGGAGGGTTCGAGCCCCGCCCACCGACCGGGTTCGACGCCCGGTCGAGGACTTGAGACGTCGCCCGGGACTGCGGCTGCGCCGTCAGGCTTAGGCCAAGGTGACGACGTGGTCGTGTGGCCCCTTACCATACGTCAACATATACAACCTTTTGTAAGCGGCGCGCGGAGGAATAGCTGAGGGAGTGAAAAGAATGTACCCAAAAACAAAAAAAAAAACAAAAAAACAAAAATATGGGTTAAAAAGCTAAAAAAAAAATAAAAAGGAGAAAAAACAAAACAAAAAAAAACCACGCCACCGACGTCTCGGGGGCAGATAGGCTCGGGGAAGGAGGACATTCCTCGACCCCCGAACCATCCCCCCCCCCTTTTGTTGCGCTTCACGCGCGGAGGGAGGGATGATGAATAAACAGTCAGTGTGAATCTTGCCCTTAGAAACTGAGCAGGTAGTAAAGGACTACTCTGCTAAGTTCCTCAGTAATTCTTGAATGGGGTATGACAACTCAACAACATTTATTATTTGTGCACATTTTTAGTACAATATGGCATTATTTTATCTCATAATAAAACGTAACAACTTCGACACTATGCGTCGAACCCGAAAAATTGACCGACGTATCAATATATATATGGAAAATTCTTCAATCGACGTATCAATATATATGGAAAATTCTTCAAACGACGTATCAATATATATGGAAAATTCTTCAATCGACGTATCAATATATATGGAAAATTCTTCAATCGACGTATCAATATATATGGTAATTTCTTTACCGGTGGTAGAGCTCCAGTGACGGAGCTCGCGGGCGTAGGCACAACCGCATTACCTAATATACTTGCCGCTAAATGGTAGGGTTCAACACTATCATGTTCCGGTCAGGTGGTAATGTACGGCCCTGTAATTTCCGGCACAGAGGCATAAGACCTTAGGCCTCAGAAGTGGTAACGCATCTGCATTTTGACCTTGGTCTTTGTGTGGGTGTCTATAGGCTGCAGTCATCACTTAACATCAATGTGAACTGCATGCTTGTTTACCACTACCATTACATAAAAAAAAAAAATAATAATAATAAAATAAATTTTTGTAGCCTACCGAATCTTAAAATGAGTTTGTTGGGTAGCGGAGTTCTTCTCAGTAGTGCATGCACTTGGAATTCTGCTAAGTGAATGACTATGATTATGCCAAACAGATGTTTCTTTTTCTTCTATGAAGGAATTGAAAAATTTGATGATTTCCATATCGGTTAAATATTATTATTAAATTGGTATTTATGAATACCTATTGGATAATTATTATAAGTCATTCTCTCTAGGCGAAGCGCGCATGGCCCAGCGGCTGGTGTAGATCGTAAACGATCTACTCGGTTAAGCACTTCGGGCGCGGTCGGGTAGTGTGATGGGTGACCGCTAGTGGCAAATTAAATGCGCGTTTCCGTGCTTCGGAGGGCAGGTTAAGCCGTCGGTCCCTGTTGCTATCGATAGATAGCAGTCGATAAACCTTGTCGGAGGCCTTATGGGCATTTTGAAAACGATATAAAAAATGAGTTTGTTGGGTAGCGGAGTTCTTCTCAGTAGTGCATGCACTTGGAATTCTGCTAAGTGAATGACTATGATTATGCCAAGCAGATGTTTCTTTTTCTTCTATGAAGGAATTGAAAAATTTGATGATTTCCATATCGGTTAAATATTATTATTAAATTGGTATTTATGAATACCTATTGGATAATTATTATAAGTCATTCTCTCTAGGTAGCTTATAACCCGACAATGCAAGTGTGTCCTTGTAGACCAATTTGAAACAAATGATTTGAATTTTGAATTCTTTAAAATAACGTGGCATGTATTCAGTTGTAAATGGTTACCTCGAATGCGGGCGGCGCACGGTGGTGTGCGTGGGGAACTGTATCGCCATCTGTCGCCGCATCTCGGCGATCTTCTTCGCCAGTTCCGTCACGTCCTGCCCTTCCTGGTTTAACAAAAAAAAAAATGTGCGTGATTTTACTCCTCACGAACGATAATAGGGAATATTCATGAATTTTTTTTTTCGTTTTTAATCAATCATTTACTTATATATATAGTAGAAAAATTATAAATAGGCCTGAAAATATTATAGTTATTTTTCAAAGTGAAATTTAAAACATTGAGTAAGTTTGAACTCTTCAAACGCCGTCGACGTGTGTGTTGTGACGTCACAACACACGACGAGTGTTTTTTACTCTAAACTTTGGTTTTACTTCATACGTATTTTCAATTTTAATTGCTCTACAAATCATGGAAGAAGCAAAAAAGCCATCTAACAAGTATTGTATATTACCAAAGTGCAAAAATAGTATTAGAAAAACACCAGACAAAGTGTTATTTCGTCTCGACCAATGGCGGCGCGTTTTGCAAGTTTGAATTTCGTTCCCTTATTTTGCACTATTTACATAATATTTAATGGCATTTAATAATTAGCAAATAGAAAAAAACTTTGTAATCATAATACGACGTTGATAAGTATTCGAGAAAAAATATTTGAGACAATTTAAAATTTTATGCATATTCCCTATTGTGTTATAATTATATGTATTATATATATCGAATAGAAAACAAGGGTTAAGGAAGTCATCTCCGAACGAGCTCCAGTGACGGAGCTCGCGGGCGTAGGCACCACCGAATTACATAATATACTTGCCGCTAAATGGTAGTGTTCAGCAAATAAATGAATGGCTACTTGACAAATGTTTTAATAATATCAATGAATTTATGACATAAATATTATTTGTATCAATTTAACCAATTCTTATTATCCTATTTTATTTTAAAGAAAAATGGAAAGAAAAAATTGACTTCAGACGAGACTCGAACTCGCGGCCTACTGGGAATCTAGTCCAGCCGCTCTTCCAATTGAGCTACTGAAGCCCTGCCCGATTTGTCAAATCTTTCCTTCACATCTATTGCATTGCTTTATGGTAGCAGCAGCGCCATCTATTGCCAACTATGCTAGTTAGGCAACCGATGTAAAAGACTTTGCAGTTTATTGAATATCGTAAAGAAGTCGCTTTTACCCTTAATAATTGTTTTATATTATTTCGCATTAACACATGCTTATGAAATATATTTTATTTTAAAGAAAATCTTAAATCAATTTAAGAGAATCTTATTATCCTATTATTCTTAATTATACAATTTAGATTCATATTGACTTCTTATGTAAAGCATTTGCATGCGATTCTTATGGCTAAATAGGATTGTGACTATTTGTGTTTTCCATCATTGTAGACCCTATTTAATGCAAATAAATGAATTTTAATTTTCAATTTTTTTCATTTAATATCGTGTTCCGGTCAGGTGGTAATGTACGGCTTTGTAAATTCTGGCACAGAAGTATAATACCTTAGGCCTCAGGAGTGGTAACGCATCTGCATTTTGACCTTGGTCTTTGTGTGGGTGTCTATAGGCTGCAGTCATCACTTAACATCAATGTGAACTGCATGCTTGTTTGTTTTTTTATACTAGCTCCGCCCACTGTCCGGGTAGATACTGAACAATCGTTAATTCTCACGCGGACGAAGTCGTGGGCACAGCTAGTACATTAATAAATATACACTTTTTTTTTAATGTAATTGAAGTGGCAAACAAGCGTACAGTTCACATTGATGTTAAGTGTTGACTGCAGCCTATAGACACCCACACAAAGACCAAGGTCAAAATGCAAATGCGTTACCACTCCTGAGGCCTAAGGTGTTATGCCTCTGTGCCGGAAATTACAGGGCCGTACATTACCACCTGACCGGAACACGATAGTGCTGAACACTACCATTTAGCGGCAAGTAAATCAGGTAATGCGGTGGTGCCTACGCCCGCGAGCTCCGTCACTGGAGCTCTACCACCAGTAAAAACTGACCTGTTGCTTCGTTATAATGTCCAATTCGGCGTCCAGTATCTCCTTCTGAGCCTCTTGCGCTGTCCTGGGTCTCTTTGCGTTAGCCTGCCAACAAACCATAATGCAATCACTATATTTTGCTTTGACATAGAAGTGGCAACAAAGGAAATAGATGATTTCACATTCACATTGATGGTAAGTGCCTACACCTACATTTTGGCCCCGTTTAACAATCACAGGGATATAAGAACTTAGCTTTCAGGAATGGCCGCCTTTTTTGTTTTCTGTAATAATAATGGGGGGGGGGGGGGTAGAGCAGCTTGTGGCGAGCTGTTGGTGAGTAGCGACACCACCCCCTACCATCATCTCGAGTTCCTCCGAGAGAACTGGGCTCCGCCTCGTCCGCCACACAGAGGTACGGCCGGACAGAGCATCAGGTCTCTCACCTCTGGCTTGCCTTTATTGGCCGGTCAGAGTGGGGCGCTAGAGGTATGGCATTTGCAGAAATTTAGATAATAGGCTGTTGTCTAAATTTCTGCAAGAGCCATACACTCGGGGGTGGAAGTGTCTAAAGGCATAATAGCGGGGAAGCCCGCTCAGAGCTCGAGATTACTCGCTCGTGATGGTGAAACCGAGGCCACACCTCTCGACACCCCAGCCTCTCTCAACAGTGTTGCCCCCCGTCGACCATCGGGTTGGCTGTTTGGGGGGCCCACCAAGGAGAGGCGAGTCACCACTTGCCTTAAGTAGGATTCGATAATGTGAGATGTTGAATATAGGCAGGTGCCGGATCTCACTCCATAGGCTCAGCCAGCTAGTCCCCCCAGTTCACCCACATAGCCCATAGTTTGGCAAGTCATTTTCATTACAATAGTCCCATGTATTCTGCGGGGTCTGTCTGTGTCTGAATTAACTATTGATGCAGTCAGAGAGAGGTCCCGCCGAATATAACCCATTACAAAGTAGATCAAAATTCTCGAAAGGGCCTCTACATGTTGGATCCCCCATGTCCCCGCGCAAGCCTGACAAAGGTCCGCGGTTCAAATTGGACCCCGTGCTGACGAGAGACATAATAATGGCAACCCATTATACGTGCCACTGCTGGGCACGAGTCTCTCCCCTTTTTGGGGGGACGCCTAGAGGTTACTCCACCACGTTGCTCCAATGAGGGTTGGTGGAGATAAGGGTTAACCCGCTGTCGGATGTTTTCAAACCGCCCATAAGGCCTTCGATAAGGTTCAACGACTGCTATCTATCGATAGCAACCGGGACCGACGGCTTAATGTGCCCTCCGAAGCACGGAAACGCGCATTTTAATTTGCCACTAGCGGTCACCTATCTCACCCCCGACCGCCCATATCGCTTAACCGAGTAGATCTAGACCTACTCTATCCCCTCTATCCCTATTTTTATCTTGTAGTTAAGTATGTAGATACCGTGTCGTGCAGCCAATAAAATAGAAATATTGGAACCGAATATTCGGCATCGAAACCGAATAATTCGGCCGAATACGAATAGTGGAAATCAGGCCGAATATGCCGAATACCGAATACGAACCGAATATCCGGCGCATCTCTACTAAATAATAACCCCCTTATTCATAAACGTACATTAGATACGTTTTAGCTATAGAATGCTTTGTCTTTGTCAGTTGCATTGTCAAATGTACAGGATAGAAAAAGACAAAGGAGAGATTAGCAACACTTTAGCTAAAATACGTTTATGAATAAGGGGGTAAATTTTTAATTCTCATGTTTTTTTTATTTTAATAAAAAAAAAACAATGTTACGTAACACGTTGTTCGAATCTCCTACCTGCCCCTGTAACGCATCGTAACGTTTTACAAGACACCCCCATCCCCTCAAATTCCCCTTCCTCCAAATTCATTTCCTCCCATATGCAATATTGACAATAAAACGTACAAAATAAACACCAAACGATTACACAAGATATAGTTAGTCACAAAATATACATCTTACAATCTATGTTAATTCCAATATAATACAAACACATTACACTCATACACAGGCAATCACTTATTGATGAAACCGCTTATTAAGTAGGACCCCGTAACAACTGCACTGGTTACGCAGTGCTACATTACCAACACATCTGCATCGTTGTCTGTAGACTGTCGTTTTCCTCGTATTATGGTATTTTTTTTTATGTAATGAATGTGGCAAACAAGCATGCAGTTCACATTGATGTTAAGTGATGACTGCAGCCTATAGACACCCACACAAAGACCATGGTCAAAATGCAGATGCGTTGCCACCCCTGAGACCTCAGTTATTACATTACCATCTAACCGGAACACGATAGTGCTGAACACTACCATTTAGCGGCAGATAGATTAGGTAATGCAGTGGTGCCTACGCCCTCGAGTTCCTACACTGGAACTCTACCACCAATACACACCAACACCATCTTAATATCTAATCTAATACCTTTAAACGAGCAATTCTTGTATATATAGAATCAAGATCTCGGAAACGGCTCCAACGATTTTCTTGAAACTTACAGTTTAGGGGTTTTTCGGGTCAAGAAATCGATTTATTTAGGTTCCAGGTCCAAGAAAAGCTCGGTTCCAAGTTAATAATAAATTTTCTTCATAACCGACGACTAACGCCATCTATTGATGAATAGAAGAACCATTAGTCTACTAATGGTTCTTCTATTCATCAATAGATGACGTTTTTAGCAAAGAAGAAGTGTTTGATTTGAGGCTACTAATGGTTCTTCTATTCATCAATAGATGGCGTTTTTAGCAAAGAAGTGTTTGACCAAAAAAATCAATTGTTTTTATTCATATTTCTTTTCAAAAATCCCTACGGAGCGAAGCTCGGTCAACCAGGTACTGATTATTATTCATACAATAGTTTAATTTAATTACCTATAGTTACCTAGTTCGACTTTTACACGAGTTACTACTTTTTTTAAGAGATTATCTACATTTTCAAGCATTTTTTTCATTAAGTAGGTACTAAGCAGCATTATTGAGGATATAATTTTAATTTCAATAAATGTTTTGTATTAAACTATTTATAAAAAGAACACTTTAGTCGTTATTATTTTGAATAAACTACTTCGTTTTAGTTTTAAATTGTACTTTCTTTAGTCTGAGACGCATATCAGCTGTATATTTTAGTAACTTATATTACACTACATTTTTACCCCCTTATTCATAAACGTATATTAGATACGTTTTAGCTATAGAGTGCTTTGTCTTTGTCAGTCACATTGTCAAATGTGCAAGACAGAAAAAGACAAAGGAGAGATTAGCAACACTGTAGGTAAAATATTAGGTTGGGGAAAAAGTTTCTTCGCAATTTTTAAGATAATTCAAAACATTTTTTAATATACTTTATTTAAATTCAACTAAAGTATGTATGTACCATTTTGTTCGATAACCTTTTGCCATCTTGTAGGTAGGGACATAGATGTGCGAGGTCTAGCGTTATCATGATGAAACACCACACCCCTTCTGTTGATCAACTCCGGCCGCTTTCTCTCAACTTCTTGCTTTAATCTCATCAGTTGTTCGCAGTAGAGTTCAGAATCGAATAGAATCGAGTAGAATCGATAGTATGGTGGTAATAGCTCATAATGAATAATGCCCTTCCAATCCCACCACACACACAACATCACCTTATTGTGAGTTAACCCGAGTTTCGCCAGTCTGTGAAGCCTGACCGGCATTTGACCACGACCTTTTTCGCACGTTCTTGTCGTACGTGATCCACTTTTCATCACCAGTTATCAGCTTCTTCAAAAATGATTCGGTTTCATTACGTCGTAATAAAGAATCACAAATGAGTACACGGTTCATCAGGTTTCTTTCAGTGAGCTCGTTAGGTACCCAAATATCGAGCTTTTTTTTGTACCCAGCTTTTTTCAAATGCGCCAAAACTGTTTTGTGATCAATTCTCAGTTCTTCAGCTACGTCGTAACTACTGATACGTCGATCTTGCTCCACTTTTTCAAAAATTGCATCCATTTAATCCGTAATAGGACGACCAGAGCGAGGTGCATCTTTGACATCAAAATTTCCGGATTGAAAACGCTTAAACCAAATTTGTGCTACTCTCACAGACACTGCACTAGGTCCATAAACATCGCAAATTTTTTTGCAATGTTTACGGCTTGCGTTGCATTTTTACCTTTTTTGTAGTAAAATTTTAAAATGTATCGAATTTCTTCATTAGATTCCCCCATCTTGACAGTACGAAAAACAAATGAAAATCACACATTTGCCTAATTTGAATTTGGAATTATGTTCTTTAAAATTTTAACTTTCAATGATACCAAAACCAGCTAGATACAAATACTACAGCCAAAGAGATTTTATTACAAGTTCATACATACTATAATGCGAAAAGACTTTTTCCCCAACCTATTACGTTTATGAATAAGGGGGTATATCTATATATATATATATATATATATATATATATATGATCAATTGCTGTTCGTTGGTCTCGCTTAAACTCGAGAACGGGTGGACCGATTGGTCTAATTGCGGTTTTGAATGATTTTTGGAAGTCCAGGGAAGGTGTAAAAGGTAAGAAAATATGAAGGAATTGAAGGGAAATAGTAAAAACCGCAATTTCATTTTCCCATACAAAAAGTCCGTGTCTATCAAACCTTTGACACGTTATTTCATTCTGAGGCATTACGAAGTTTGCCGGGTCAGCTAGTTTGTTATAATCATCAATAAGCAGCAACCTACGAACCGCGCATGTTGCTAAATGTTTTAAACTTTATATCACTCATTTATAATGATTACTAATAACATAATAGGGATGTTTCCTAGGTATGAAATCATAACTTTTATATGAAAGTTTAATGTAAATGGAAAGTAAAATTGAAGTATTCGAGTAGGAGATAATTTATTTCTAACACAACTTTTACTTACTGACTATATGTTTCAAAGACAAATAGCATTTATTTATTCAGTACTTTTTGGAAAACCAATAAAAAAAATTGTCAACATCCGAATTATAATGATCAGCACTATCATCAAAACTTACGACTACATCTCATTTATACAGATGTTAATAAAATGTTACTAATGCAATATGTACACTAAATGAGAATTAATTATACTATAACAAATGGAAGTTATTAATTTTAATTTGATGAGTAATTGTTTTAGCGTGAAATGCAGTGGACGCATGCGTTTGAGTATATCATAATTTTATTAAAATTCATAATTATACTAATACGTATAGCAAAACTAAAGGGTTTATATTTTGAGTGGTTGTTTGGTGGAACGCGCCAATATCAGTAACTGTTGAATATGGAAAAAAAATGGAGTCGAGACGCGCCCACTAGCAGAAGAATGTTCTTCTATGAATCAGAATCAGAATCAGAAACTCATTTATTCATTTAGGGTGACAGGCACCTCTTACGACACGTCAAAAACAAACAAAATAAATTAAAGTGAACAACAATTGATATACATGTCAAACAAGATAAAAAATATATGTAAAGTCAAGAATATCACTAAGATAAAACTAAACGTAATAAACTAATGTAAAAAGTATATCAGTAGAAAGTCTCATTTCATTTACAAACTGATAACAAAGAGTAAAATGGAAGAGAATTCTTCCACCCTTCCAAAGAAGAAAAACCACTAGTGCATACAGTCAACCGAACTATGGCGGTCGAACTATTCCAATAGGACGGTAGTAAAAACAACAACGCAGAACGGGCAGCCGCGTCCCGCGATCTACCGTCATTGCGATCGCCAATCCGCCTGCCAAGCGTGGCGATTATGGCATATTCTCCCCTAATGATGCACAACCATGTTGTGGACCTTTGAGGAAGGCTATGTCCAGCAATGGACGTCTTTCAGCTGGCGTGATGATGATATAATTTAGTAGATTTACAAAATGATACATCTGTAAAGAATTATTTGATTCCACCAATTCGAAAAGGTAATATCGAATTTAAACGAAAAACACTGTCGTTCATCTTGAATAACAACAATTTCAGAAAAACACTCAGTCTATAATTTTCATTTTAACTTGCAATCAGGAACCCCATACCAGAGAATATGTAATAATACTACGTACAGAATGGACACTTCGACGTCCCGCCCGATTTCCCCGCCTCACCCAACCTTCTCCCCTCCAATGGGAGACGTTTGGCATTCTCAACGTGCTACGCACACAGGTGCACGTGTAAATACACGTCACTGATTGATGTCTGTGTAATAGAGACCAAATTGCGTTTGTATGGAATTAGGGCGGGGTGTCCGCGGTGTTTCCTGAAATAGGCGGTACAATACTCTAGCCCGGGGTCATCAATGGTTGCCGGTTCTGACCCCTGTGGTTCCAAACCGCGGCTTGAGGCATTGCTAGACGGTAAGACGTATGAGATTAGGGGGTGCAACCCTATGTTTACGTAGAGGGTTAATTTAAAATAGCACATTACCTCTTGCAGGCAGGCTCGCTAGATCAAACCCAACAACATTAAGCCTGAGTTGCACCAAGATATTTGTTAAAGTTATAATAACATTTCCCATCCATCTCTTACTTAAAGAAATCTGTTAAAGTTAGATAAGGATGTGAAATGTTATTTTCCCATCCATCTCTAACTTAAAGAAATCTGTTAAAGTTAGATAAGGATGTGAAATGTTATTTTCCCATCCATCTCTAACTTAAAGAAATCTGTTAAAGTTAGATAAGGATGTGAAATGTTACAGTAACTTTAACTTTAACAAATATCTTTGTGCAACCCAGGTGTAATTTTGTTCTACAACTTAAAATAAATAAAATAAAATACGCTTACACTCACAGCCCCACAGTAGGTGTAAACCTGTGTCGTGGGTGCCGTTGTACACATACAACACATACACAAACACCCAGACCCGAAACAAATATCTGTAGGCCATACGAATATTTGTTTCGGTGCGGGGATCGAACCCTTCGAATCAAACGGTGGTTCCGCACCGCTGGACTAACCGGGTCGTCGGGTCAACTTATTACAAATCTTGAAAAATCACTAAAAAAAAAAAAAAAATTTTCCGAAGCGCATTGCCGCCGCTACATCACCCCGCCTTACTGCTCGTGGCGATATTTTGCCTAGACAAGGTGCGTGGCGTACCTGCACTCAGAGTAAATGCCAGTTCAGTGGCCAATAAACAATTATTTTGTATGGAAAAGCATACATGATAAAAAAAATAATTTTTTTTTTTTTTTTTAATTCGTAGAACAAATAAACAAAAAGTGGTTTGGATTGATGTAGAGAGGCTGCCTGCAAGAGGTGATGCGCTAATTTAAATTAACCCTGTATTTAAATGAACCATTTCACAACGAATGATATGTATCAAGAATTTCGAAAGTGATTATAAAAATCATGCACAAACGCAAGCGCGCACGCATTCACGCGGTACCTGTAGTTGCAGACGCGACATGGAGCGGGCGCAGTCGTCCTGTTTCGACATATTATCTTTTTATAATTCCATCTCACTCTTTAACAGTCTTTAACACTTTTTTAACAGAATTATTTTATAGTTATTTTTAGCATGACTTTCTTTAACTATCTATTGTTACATAATAATTGCTATAAAGCTTTGCATAATGGCAAACAACAACAAATAATATAATAAGACGTCGATGAAAGAGACTGACGGTTTCGATAATTATTCATTTAAACTTGGCATTAAATAGTACATGAGGCGGATAAAATGCTAAAAAGCATTTAGCAGTCAACCATAGGGTAGAAAAGAACAGTTTGTGGTGCAAATAGAAAAAAAACAAACACGAAATCGTAAATATCTCACAGGAAAAGTATTATAATAAATAAATATATATATATATTTATTTTTTTTATTTGTAATGGAAGTAGCAAACAAGCGTGCAGTTCACATTGATGTTAAGTGATTACTGCAGCCTATAGACACCCACACAAAGATCAAGGTCGAAATGCAGATGCGTTACCACTCCTGAGGCCTAAGGTGTTACGCCTCTGTGCCAGAAATTACAGGGCCGTACATTACCACCTGACCGGAACACGATAGTGCTGAACACTACCATTTAGCGGCAAGTATATTAGGTAATGCGGTGGTGCCTACGCCCGCGAGCTCCGGCACTGTAGCTCTACCACCAGTAAGTAAAAGGACACAAATATACTTACACGTAAATAGAATAAATATAATATTTATACATAATTATGTGTTTAGGTACCTCATTATTACAACTGCTGACGGAAATGTCAATATTACTAACTGCCTCAGTAGTGTAGTGGTAGCAGGCCACTACTACTACTATTCTGAGGTCTTGGGTTCGGTTTCCGGGTCGGGTGCTATCAGAGATATTCTTTTGGGTTCTATTGGGATTTTTCCATTTTCTGAAAGTTTCCCAGTACCTTGAAGTCTGGTAATGCACCCGGAGATGTCAACAGGCTCGCCACCTTTACTTAAGCCAAAACGTAAAAGGCGAATCGTGGGTGTTTGTTTGTATTTAACCTTCCCCTACCCCTTCAGGGGTTACAGACGTGAAGTTACGTTTTATCATTTGATTTAAAACAGAACAGTTTTTAATCAGTTTAATAGTATATTTACGAATTAAAGAAAAAACGGAAAAAAAAATTGACTTCGGGCAGGAATCGAACCCGCGACCTCAGGATAACCAGTCCAATTTTACTGTCCGTTTTTTCTTTAATTTCTATAGTTCACTCGCATGTGTAATTGCGAAAAATAAATAGTACAAGTATATTTACGTCCTTATTCAATCCGAAACCCGTCAGTCTCCTGCCAACGTCAACCATAGACAAACAAAACTACACTTTACCTGCATCTGCCTCAGCATTCCGTTGTAAGCGACCAGTTCTTTCCTTAGCTTCTCTATGCCCTCTTGCGCTGCATTTATAGCTTCCATTAGTGCTGTCTTTTGTGGTTCTGTGACGTTGCCTGCAAATGTAAAAAGGAGAATGATACTGTTCCACACATTACTGGGCCCAGGTGTTAACATCAATGTGAACTGCATGCTTGTTTGCCACTTCTATTATATATAAAATAATGTTCAAATGACTATAAAATAAATAATTTGGAAAACAGGTATTTTTTGAATTCTCAGTAATTTAAATACATATATATACGTAACTTCACGCCTGTAATCCCCGAAGGGGTAGGCAGAGGCAAATGCATACATTCAAGCATACATGCAAACACCCACGATTCGCCGGTTACGTTTTAGCCCATGTAACAGGTGGCGAGCCTGTTGACATCTCCGGGCGCATTACCAAACTTCGAGATAGTGGGAAATTTCCAGAAAATGGAAAAATCCCAATAGAACCAGAGATAAATGACTTTACACCATTATTTCTGATAACCCCCAACCCGGGAATCGAATCCAGGACCTCAGCGTAGTAGTAGTGGCCTGCTACCACTAGGCTACCGAGGCAGTTAGATCACATACATATGATCAAGTAAAAGTTGGGTTAGATTGCTAATTGTTAACTATATTACAAAATGTACTGTGTAATGGGTTAACCAGTAATTTTGCAGGCCCAAAATTACTTGTCTCCTTTGGTTGCTCACTTCTCTTCAAAATGGTCGAGGGCTCTCCTCGACCATTTTGAAGAAAGAATGGCTGCCACATGCGACATACTCGTGAACGGGTGCTGATTGTGGGGACTGGGGTGCGACCGCCTATCGACATTGCTATTGTCGTTGTCATTGCTGTCAAATTTTCATGTCGATTTGTAGCTCCTTTAAAAGCAGTAGTGATAATCTGATTTTTCTTGCTTTTGTAGGTGAGAAACAAGCGATTATGGTAAATTATTTCGATCATTGTTATTTAGTTAAAGCTAAAATCGACATGAAAATTTGACAGCAATGACAACGACCTAAAATACTTGCCGCTAGATGGTAGTGTTCAGCACTATCGTGTTCCGGTCAAGTGGTAATGTACGGCCCTGTAATTTCCGGCACAGAGGCATAACACTTTAGGCCTCAGGAGGGGCAGCGCACCTGCATTTTGATCTTAGCCTTCGTGCGGGTGTTTATAGGCTGCAGTCATCACTTAACATCAATGTGAACTGTATGCTTGTTTGCTACTTCCATTACATAAAAAAAAATTAAACACAGTAAAGTTACCAGTCTCCAGCCGCTGTATGAGCAATCGCTGCTGGCGGAGCTGCGTCTGCAGCAGCTCCTGCGCGCGCCGGTGCATCTCCATCACCTGCTTCATCTTGTCGCCCGCGCCCCCCGCGCCCCCCGCGCCCCCTGTGACCCCTGCGCCCCCCGTGCCCCCCACGCCCGCGGGGGGCACGCGCGGCGCCTCCTTCTTGACCTCCGTTTGCCCGTTGCTCGCTTCTTTGGCTGGCAGGTTGTTAATCTGCGAGAGAGCAATTATATTACTAATACTACTAACTTTGTTTGGCCCTGTAATAACAATCACAGAGACATTACAACTAAGGTCTCAGGGGTGGCGTTGTCGATCAATTTGAACAAGTTTTGACCAATACAACGCAATATCAATGCTTACGTATGCAGTGTGCAGCAGAGAAAACGCTCTACGAAATCGATACTAGTCGATTATCTCTTTCGTACATAGAGCAACTCGGCTCACCGGTCGCAGCGGTCCGGAGGGGAGTAGCCATAGCGTTTATTACTGATGCAAAACAGTCTGTCATTTTTTACGGGGGGAAATACGTATGACACACACTCACACTACAAAAATCGTCTATTACTACGAAACTCACACCTTGACTTTAACAAAATACATAAACAATTTCACGCACACATTTAAATATCTGGGCGACAGGCATAAGACCATTTGGTCTTGTACTTTCGCAGAGGGGCAACCCTGCATATGGCTACTCCCCTCCGGTCCGCCGCGGTGACCCGTGTTGCTCTATGCTTTCGTAGGCTCGATGTGCAATATTTCTTACTGGGTAGTGTATCTCGATTTATGGCGTTGTTGAGGAAAATATCTACGATTACTGGTCTTCGCACATTACACCGACTCAACTCCACATCAACTCAACTCACAGTAATAATGGCAACCCTTGAAACGTCCCACTGCTGGGCACGAGTCTCTCCCCTTTTTAGGGGGAGACCTGGGGTGCGACCGCCTATAAACATAATCATAATCATTTATTCACAAGAACATATTACATGCTTCGGTCTTAAATATTTGATTGTATCATATGTTCTGCCGCTCACGGCATGCGAATTTTTCAGTAAATAAAATACTCGTTGGCATTGTCATTGCTGTCAAATTTTCTTGTCGATTTGTAGCTCCTTTAAAAGTAGTAGTGATAATCTGATTGATGTTCCCGAAAAGGTTTAACGGGCTAGCGGGCAATCGAGACCGACGTCTTAACGGGCTAGCAGATGAAGCGTTGCTAACTCGTTGCCAAACAAGATGAAATTCGACTAACGACTGATAGATCTGATTGAGGTTGAGCTAGTTGACTCGCTTCCCACTCGTTGACACCAAGTGGTCCATCGGTGACCGATGCGTTGATCGCCTCAAACTCAAACTCAATAATTCATTTAATAACTTGGAAATAATTGAATTTGCTTGTGATATAAAATTTAAGCGAATAACAACTGATACGTTGATTAATATAGTAACATAAATAATGACAAAAATAAAATAAATAATGGTCCAAAAATACTTAATAATAAAAATAGGTATCAACAGAATGTTCCATACTCTCTTTTACAAACGGCAAGATAAGACTAAACAAAAAAAATATGGGACATTCTATGTCATTCACTGGCAGAGTTCCAAAGCCCACATTACTGAGAAAAAACCTGCCAAAACAAAACTCAGTACTTTTCAAAATATGTTCACTTACAACTATTTTCACAATATGATTACTTATAACTATTTTTTTTTTTATATATATAATGGAAGTGGCAAACAAGCATGCAGTTCACATTGATGTCAAGTGATAACTGCAGCCTATAGACACTCACACAAAGACCAAGGTCAAAATGCAAATGCGTTACCACTCCTGAGGCCTGAGGTGTTACGCTTCTGTGCCGGAAATTACAGGGCCGTACATTACCACCTGACCGGAACACGATAGTGCTGAACACTACCATTTAGCGTCAAGTAAATCAGGTAATGCGGTGGTGCCTACGCCCACGAGCTCCGTCACTGGAGCTCTACCACCAGTAAAACTAAAACTATATTTTACTATATCTAGTACAATGCCTAGTTGACGACTCTTTGATAATCGATAATTATAGTTGGAAGGGTATTGGATTGGTGTTGAGTCGGTGTAATGTGCGAGGACCGTAATGGTAACTGTCACTCCAGTCATCGATCGGTGATCGTAATATGAAGACACCAACCTTATGGTTGTTCTGCAACTTGGTGTCGTTGGTGGGCTTGATGTTGTCTCGGTTGATGAGGACCTTGTGTTGAGACAGCGGGTGCTGGAAACCCGGAGGCGGCAGCTTGTTGCCCGGCGCTGTGTTCTCTTGTTTGTTCTGTAGATAAATAAATATAAAAAATGAAATCGCCGAAGAGGTAGGCAGAGTACACGCTCGCACAAAAATTTAGCACGTAGGGTTATGACCTAAACTAATTGTTAAATAAGTCATCGCACTAACTACGTGACGAAATAAAACCGCTCGCAACCTCACTATTGAAATTTATTCAACTGCCTCTCAAGGGGGGAGGTGATGGGTGAGGCGGAGAAATCGAGGAGAACGTCGAATTGTCCATTCTATAGGTAGTATTATTACATATTCTCCGCTTGAACTCTACCATCAGTAATATGTTATATTGATATCATTTGTTAGTACAGCGGTGTGAGATGACCGTTTGATTCGACAGGGCCCCGGGTTCGCTCCCCGCACCGGGACAAATATTTGTATGGCCTACAGATATTTGTTTCGGGTCTGGGTGTTTGTGTATGTGTTGTATGTGTACAACGGCACCCACGACACAGGTTTATACTGTGGGGCTTTGAGTGTAAGCGTATATACTCTGCTTGAACTTGAACCATCATTAATATATTATAGTAGCGGACCGCCCCGGCTTCGCGCGGTTGCAATGTTAACTACCCTCTCCTATTCATCTAAGCGTGATGTTATAGCGTATATATAAGCCTTCCTCGATAAATGGGCTATCTAACACTGAAATAATTTTTCAAATCGGACCAGTAGTTCCTGAGATTAGCGCGCCAAACAAACAAACAAACAAACTCTTTAGCTTTATAATATTAGTATAGATATAGATTGATATCATTTCTGAGCTCAACAAATATCAAGATAATGCACTCACCTCATGATTATGGTAGAAAACTTTGATGAATCGGTTATTGAGGACCGCCTCCGTACTCTTGTAGGCGACGCTCGCCTCCGTGGGATTCGAGAAGGTGATGAGAGCACCTTCCGGATCACCTTCGAAGCAAACCTGCAGTGGCAAACGGAACATTGAGAATTTTCTAGAACAACTCGGCCCACCGGTCGCGGCGGACCGTAGGGGAGTAGCCATAGCGTTTATTACCGATGCAAAAAAACAGTCTGTCATTTTTTGCGGGGGGAAATGCGTGCGACACACACGCACACTACAAAAATCATCTATTACTACGAAACTCACATCTTAACTTTAACAAAATACAGAAACAATTTCACGCACCCATTTAAACATCTAGGTCCATTTGGGCCTGTACTTTGACAGAGGGGAAAGCCTGTGTTGCTCTATGAGAATTTCCTAGAACAGCGTATACAGGTAATAGGTTAAGATCCCACTGCAGAATCATTTCGTTCATCCAGATATGCTGCAAGCCTAATTTTTACGCCTATTTATTATCTAGAGAATATATATCCTAGGTTATATTAGGTTGCCTATCAAAAAATGGCCGCAAGTATTAAACATGTGGGCGACAGGAGTCGGAATACTTGTACTTTGACAGGGGAAAGCCTACATATGGCTACTCCCCTCCGGTCCGCCGCGGCCGCTGGCCCGTGTTGCTCTATGTCCGCAGTTCATAAAAATATTTTAAAGTAATATTTCGTTAGGACTATTCCTGATTAAAACAAATTGTCATATTCAACCCCTAATAATGACATCTTTTTTCATGTTTTGTGACGTAATAATTTTAGAAGGGGAGGGGGGGAGGGTTCACATATAGCGTAACAATAGGGGGGAGGGGTCAGAAAAGGCTTATTTCAGCGTGACGTATTATATGGATGGCCCTGTAATTTCCGACACAGAGGCATAACACCTTAGGCCTCAGAAGTGGTAACACATCTGCATTATGACCTTGGTCTTTGTGTGGGTGTCTATAAGCTGCAGTCATCACTTAACATCGACGTAAAGCGTCTCTGATTGTGTTGAATATTGTCCAGTACCTGTATATTGACAATTTTGCCGAACTTTCCGAAGTGGTTGTTGAGGTGCGTGATGTCGTTGAGTCCTCGCGGCACTTTCTTCACCTCCAGCGAGCAGTTGTTGGGTACTCCGCCCCGGGGAGCACCTGGGATTAGAAAAAAATACGCTAAGCCTGGGTTGCAATAAGATATTTGTTAAAGTTAAAGGGGTTGTATTTAATCTTACAACTGTAAATCCACATTTTTCTATCAAAGTATTCGAAATTGCTAACAAAAATACTGAATTGCACACTAAATTTGCCCATCAAATAAATCAAATATACTACACTGTTTGATGTTTAAAGCTAAACTTTTTTACTAAATTACTATCTGGTAATTTATAGTAAATCTAATTATCCTTTTAGTGCAATACATTTAATCTGTGTTTTTGGAATACGTCACATATTAAATTTGAAAAAAAAAATCTAACCTAAAACATGCATTCTTTGTTATGCAATTTTAGATAATGATTTTAGTAATTCGGTGGTAATATTGGATAATTTAGTGTGCAAATCAATAAAATCGAGTAAAAAAAAATTACTCGCCATATAACAAAAATACTGATCTGTGGTTTTAGCAAGATTTTCGTAGTAAAATTAAATAAATAAAGTCGCTAACTTTGATATATTTTAGACATTTTCTTACACTACACATTTAGTTATACAATAATTTAATTTGATTAACCGTCATTTATTTGATATGCTGGTACATTATTAGTGGATAATTGTTGTTTGCTTAAATTTTAAATAGAGGTGCAATAAAAAATTCCCCAAGTTAAAGTTATCCTTTTCTAACTTTAACAGATTTCTTTGAGTGAACAAATATCGTGGCGCAACCCAGGCTTAATTTGTTTATCTACACTAATATTATTAAGAGGAAAACTTTGTTTGTTTGGTTGTATTGAATAGGCTCAAAAACTACTGCACCGATTTTAAAAATTCTTTCACCATTCGAAAGCTACATTATCCACGAGTAACATAGGCTATATTTTATTATGGAAAATATGAAAAAAAAAAAAAAGGGTTTCGTAAGATATTTGGGTTTTTCGGATACAAGGTGTAAAAAATCAACCAGAAAAGTTACTTATTTGGCGTACGCTGCCTAAACTATAAAAGATAGAACCATAAAATGTTCTGATTAATTGTAGATCTCATAAATATCTACAAAAAAGTCGGCGACACACTATACCTATGAGGAAGGCTTAAGGCTATATAACATCACGCTAAGAGGGTAGGTAACATTGCACCCGCGCGAAGCCGGGGCGGGCCGCTAGTACAATAATACAGTGTCTATTGAATACTAATATTTTTTATTATAAGTACATTCCCTATAGGTAGCTCGTCAACTGACAATGCAAAAGTGTCCTTGTAGACCAATATATACAAATAAATAAAACTGGAGTGTCTGTTTGTAATATAAAAATGACCGCTTTTTACTAAATGCATATGTATGTATACATGATACATATATCAAAACAACATATTTTACCATTTTTGTCTGTCTGTCTGTTTGTGCCGGCTAATCTCGGGAACAGCTTTACCGATTTCGACGGGATTTTCACTGGCAGATAGCTTACGTAATAAGGAGTAACTTAGGTTTACTTTTATACTAGCTACGCCCACGACTTCGTACGGGTAGATACTGAACAATCATATTTTTTCTCACGTGGACGAAGTCGCGGGCACAGCTAGTTTGAAATAAAATTTTTGATGTTAGGTTTGAGTTTAGGGGCAAACTGACCGAGTCTGTTGTAGTCGAAGTTCTTCTTGAGCGGCATGGGGTGTCGGGGCGCGGGCGGCGGGCCGGGCGGCATGGCCGCGCCCACGGGTGGCACCTCGTGCCGCACCCTGCACACGCAACTATTCTATAGCATCTAATGTATGGCCCTGTAATTTCCGGCACAGAGGCATAACACCTTAGGCCTCAGAAGTGGCAACGCATCTGCATTTTAACCTGTGGTCATTATGTGGGTGTCTATGGGCTGCAGTCATCACTTACCATCAATGTGAACTGCATGCTTGTTTGCCACTTCTATTACTTAAAAAAAAAACACGAGCCAAGCTGAAGTCTCACTCGCGTCACACCGCGGACACTCCGCCAAAATTCCATACAAACGCTTAATTTGGTCTCTATTACACAGACATCAATCAGTGACGTGTATTTACACGTGCACCTGTGTGCGTAGCACGTAGAGAATACCAAATTTCGCCCATAAGAGGGGAGGAGGTCGGGTGAGACGGGAAAATCGGGCGGGACGTCCATTCTAAACGTAGTATTATTACATATTCTCCTCGCGTGCACAGGTATCCCCCGTACATTTGATGAATTTCCTTTGTCATCATTATTCAATAAAAATAAACTTTTATCTCCAACACAAAAAAGGTTTTAAATTAAAAAAAAATTGTTTTAATTTGATTTTACGGCCGAAAGATTTATTAAATTTAAATAATAAGAAAAATGTTTATCCTCGAGATTTTAACAATAAAACCTCTCTCACGAAAATATATGACACAAAAAACTTTATGACATTTTAGAATAATGTAAATAATAAATAAATAAAAATACGCTTACACTCACAGCTCCACAGTAGGTATAAACCTGTGTCGTGGGTGCCGTTGTACACACACAACACATACACGAACACCCAAACCCGAAACAAATATGTAGACCATACAAATATTTGTCCCGGTGCGGGGATCGAACCCGCGACCCTTGGAATCAAACGGTCACCTCACACCGTTGGACTAACCGGGTCGTCATGTAAGTTACTTCACGAGCCCCTTTCAGGATAGGCAGAAAGCGTGGACTAGATCCTCACTTGCTTCTTCTACATTTTAGAATAATACATACATTTTTTTTTTCCTTTTTTTTTTTAAGATCGCGCTTATGTATGCGGCCTGTCTCGAGACGGCACTAGTCTACTTCACCGGGCAATCGGCGAGCGCAGAGGACACTCCAGCCTAAGCAAAAAAAGTTAGCGCAACTGCCTAAGGGTGACCCATGCGGGTTCGTGCCTCGGCTTGGGACGTTGCAGAGAGGTTTTTTTTGGCGGGAAAGCGGAAAAGAGCCGTGTCGCTGCATGATATTAAAATTTGTGTATAGTCATGTTTTTATGTGTAAAAATGGTGGGATTTTTATCATAAAGCAGTCGTTAACGTGCACGGGTGTAGGAAAGTGATATTATGCAGTGAAAAGTGATTTTTCATGTTGCCTCCAAAACTTCTTACAAGTCTACTAGTAAAGTCCCCATCACTTAACTGGAGCCATCTCATCATATTCCACATGGAAGCGTCCAATCATCGTCATCTTCCATATGGATATTCATTATCATAAGAAATGAAGATAACAAAAATACTGAAGATTGGCTGTTAAGGACATGAATCCGTGGCAGTAAAACAATGTAAAAAAAAAAAACGTTCCGGGGGGACATATGGGACATATGCGATTATGGGCTTTGCAACTTTCGCTCTACTCCATTCGGTTGGCGATAACCGGAAACCTACTAAATAAATACTAAACAGCATACCTAGGTATAGGCACAAGTTCCCGGGGCGCGTGATGAGGAGGTGGAGGTGGGACGAAGCCCCCGAAACCGCCGCACCAAATGTCCGGTGTCGCTGGGTTGTATTCTATAGGTAAATAATAAAATTAAATGAAATCGTCATTATAATCATAATAATACACTTGAATACACACAAAAAGTAGAACAATGTTAGAAAAAAAATCCGACTTCTTAAAAATCTACGACAAAAAAGTGAAAAATAACAGTACAGAAGCGGAACGCGGCCGCGTATTAACAGTATGAAAATGTATGGCACCGCTTCCGTAGCCCGCGACAGACGCGCGCGGCCAACGACAGCCGTGAGCCGCGCGCGGGCTTGTCTTGAAAATTTCGAATTCAATCGGTTTTGTGAGTCAAAATGTCAAACATGTATGCCACAACTAGCTAGTGGTAAAATGGCTCGGCTCGGCTCACGACAGTCGTTGGCCGCGCGCGTCTGTCGCGGGCCACGAAAGCGGTGCCATATATTTTCATACTGTTCATACGCGGCCGCGATCGATCGCGATGCACGACAACTGCCTTATTGGCGTAGTTGTAGCAGGCCACTACTATTACGCTGGAGGTCCTGGGTTCGATTCCCGGGTCGGGGGCTATCAGAGATAAAGGTTAAAAATCCTTTATTTCTGGTTCTAATGGGATTTTTCCATTTTCTGAAAGTTTCCCAGTACCTCGGAGTTTGGTAATGTGCCCGGAGATGGCAACAGGTTCGCCACCTGTTACATGGGCCAAAAACGTAACCGGCGAGTCGTGGGTGTTTGCATGTATGCTTGAATGCATGCATTCACCTCTGCCTACCCCTTCGGGGATTACAGGCGTGAAGTTACATTTTATTTTTCATTCTTTCTAAAAGCCACTAACCTGGCACGGGCGGCGGCGGTATGGACAGGACCCTGGTGAGGGCGGCGTCTTCTAGAACGACAGGGTCCACTCCGTGGTCCCATTCGCACAGGTCACCGCGCATGCAATATCCTTTCACTGTGAAATAATATAATTATTATAACTGCTACAGAAGCCTAGTGGTAGCAGGCCACTACTACTACGCTGGAGGTCCTGGGTCCAATTCCCGGCTATCAGAGAAACCGGTTTAAAAATTCTTTATCTGTGGTTTTATTGGGATTTTTCCATTTTCTGGAAGTTTCCCAGTACCTCGGAGTTTGGATGTGATTTTGTGTGGATTAATATGCCACGGTGATGGCAACAGGCTCGCCACTTGTAACATGGGCCAAAACATAACCGGCTAATTGTGGGTGTTTTCATGTATACTTGAATGCATGCATTTACCTCTGCCTACCTCGTCGGGGATTACAGGCGTAAAGTTACGTTTACATTTTTCTTTTACGTTATTATAGGGTCATGACGTGACGGATCAGCCGATAAAAAATTATGGTTTTTGCCATTTTTAACAATAACAGTAAGCAGTGTTGTAAAAAATAGGTGAAACATGCTAAAAAAATATATTCTTAATCAAAGACAGCTATGCGCTGCCTACGCCTATGCCCGCTAGCTTCGTCACTGGAGCTCTACCACCAGTAATTTTTAGGCTTTCCATCTACCGGGGTCACGGGCAGACTAGAATTTCTACAATAGATTCGGATCTTTGGACTAGATTAACAAATGACTCACCATCAAAATCTCTACACCGTCGCTTGTAAATGTCGGCGTGTTCCAGTCTGGTATCGCCGTGAGGTGATATCGATCGATCCCGGGACCATTCGCGCGATCTGCAAACACAATTCATAGTTAAATACAGTTTCCAACAAGAAATAATACACATCGACCTCAGGAAGACTTACTTACTGGTGGTAGAGCTCCAGTGACGGAGGTCGCGGGCGTAGGCACCACCGCATTACCTAATATACTTGCCGCTTAATGGTAATGTTCAGCACTATCATGTTCCGGTCAGGTGGTAATGTACGGCCCTGTAATTTCCGGCACAGAAGCATAACACCTTAGGCCTCAGGAGTGGTAACACATCTTGGTCTTTGTGTGGATGTCTATAGGCTGCAGTCATCACTTAAAATCAATGTGAACTGCATTCTTGTTTGCCACTTCC
This sequence comes from Macrosoma leucophasiata, assembly GCA_036365455.1. Taxonomy (NCBI): domain Eukaryota; kingdom Metazoa; phylum Arthropoda; class Insecta; order Lepidoptera; family Hedylidae; genus Macrosoma; species Macrosoma leucophasiata. The sequence continues at coordinate 3,163,184 of JAWQUS010000022.1, read as the reverse complement.
ATAACATTAAAAAAATGAGACGTCGGCTTATTTCGGATCTGTAGAGCGTTATCTCTTTCGCTCTACCTATTTGATGTTTGTCGGCCATTTTGATCACGTTTTGGACCAATACCGGACTACGGATGCTTACGTAGGCAGTGTGCAGCAGAGATAACTCTATGGAGCCGAAACTAGTTGATTGTCTCTTTCATAGGTTCGATGTGCATTATTTTTACACTTTTTAAGTCCCACAATACTGCAGTGGTAGCAGGTCACTACTATTACTACTACACTGAGGTTTTCTCGGGTTCCATTAGAGTTTTTGCATTTCCTGAAATTTTCCCAGTACCAGTTGGTAATGTGCCCGGAGATGTCAACAGGTTCAACCCCAACAGGTAACCCATCTGTTACATGGGCCAAAACGTAACCGGCGAATCGTGACTGTTTGCATGTAGATATGTAGGTTACTTGAATGCATGCATTTGCCTCTGCCTACTCCGTCGGGGAACGCGATCCCTGTGTTCTGTCACAAGACATTCTGTCCCGCCTCATATCAATTTTAAGTAAGTAATATTTACGTCAAAATCTTATCGATCTCTGTCCCTAGTGCCCGTATTCTGTTCCGCTCCATATCCCTGTTTCTCCCAATAATTTACAGTTATATTTACGTCAAAAAAAACTCACCGATCTCTGTCCCTGGAGCGTGACACGCGATCCCTGTGTTCTCTGTCCCGTGACATCCTGTCCCGCTCCATTTCACGGGGCGCCCGCATTCTGTCCCGCTCCCTATCGTTGTCCCTTTCGCGTATTGGGCCAGGCGATCTTGATCTAAAGGTAAACAATTCATTATTTTGTTAGACGAAACATTGGATATATCATTATTTTTATAATAAAAATTCAAATAATTATGTACAAATTGCAGTCTACTGGCTTATTACTATTCTAAATAATTTCAACTAGTTAAATCAAATAAAAAAGCCTTTTATTTCTTGCATACATTTTAAATAACAGGATTTTTACAAAATTTCAAAAAAAAAAAAAACTTTTATTTTCAACAAAACAAAAATACAATCCTTGTTAACTTTTTTATTAATAGTTTTAACTGTAGGACTTATGTTTTAGTAAAAAAAATATATACAAGCAAAAAATATCTGTAAAATGCAAGCGGAGTTTCGTGCAAATTACCAAAATTGGGGAACAATATTTGATTATGATATTCGACATGAAGTTAAAATTATTTTGAGTGAGATAATCAATATGGGAATGATGAAAACTGTGTATGCATTTATGAAACATGCGTACAATCACAAGATATATAAATTTTAATAATTTTTCAGAATTTAGACACTTTCTTCTTTTTTTTTTTGGCAAAAACTAATTTCATATTACTTTTTGTGACGCTTTTCCACCATTTTGGCCAAATTATGACCAATACCGGACTTTCAGTACTTGCGTAGACAGTATGTAACAGAGATAACGCTCTACAAAGGTAAAGCTAGCAGATTGCCGCTTTCGTAGGCTCAAAGTGCAATAATTCTTGTTGGATACTATAACTAGTGTAGTGCTTATCAAGAAATAATGCACATCGAACCTATGAAAGAGACAATGGGCTAATTTCGGCTTCATAGAGCGTTATCTCTGCTGCGCACTGCCTACGTAAGCATCAATTTCTTTTGAAATGGGGAAATGGAGGAATTTGTAAATAATTGATGATTTCCATATTATAGAAAATTGTTCAGTTTCTATTTAATTTATTATGTATTTTTGATTATTATTAGTGGTTATTCACTCTAGGTTAGTTAAAAAAAAAATGACGATGTAAAAGTGCTCACCAGGAGCCTAATTATATGAAATAAATGATCGAATAAAATGAATCCGTAGTCCGGTATTTTTTTTCTATGTAATAAAAGTGGCAAAGATGTTAAGTGATGACTGCAGCCTATAGACACCCACACAATGACCAGAGGTCAAAATGCAGATGCGCTGCCACTCCTGAGGCATTAGGTATTATGCCTCTGTGCCAGAAATTACAGGGCCGCACATTACCACCTGACCGGAACACGATAGTGCTGAACACTACCATTTAGCGGCAAGTATGTTAGGTAATGCGGTGGTGCCTACGCCCGCGAGCTCCGTCACTGGAGCTCTACCACCGGTATTGGCCAAAACATGATCAAAATGGTCGACAAACGTCACATAGGGAAGGTGCAAAAGAGATAACGCCCTACAGACCCGAAATAAGTCGAAATCTTCTTCCTAAGCACGATGTGAAATATTTCTTATTCGATACTGTAACTACAGTGTATCCCCCTTACTCATAAACGTACATTAGACACGTTTAAGCTATAGAATGCTTTGTCTTTGTCAGTTGCATTGTCAAATGTGCAGGATCGTAACTTCACGCCTGAAATCCCCGAAGGGATAAGCAGAGGTAAATGAATGCATTCAATCATACATGCAAACACCCACGACTCGCCGGTTACGTTTTGGCCCATGTAACAGGTGGCGAACCTGTTGCCATCTCCGGGCACATTACCAAACTCCGGGGTACTGGGAAACTTCCAGAAAATGGAAACCGTTATCTCTGATAGTCCCCGACCCGGGAATCGAATCCAGGACCTCCAGCGTAATAGTAGTGGCCTGCTACCACTACGCTACTGAGGCAGTTAACTAAAATACGTTTATGAATAAGGGGGTAAATGTATATGATCGCAAGCCAACCTGGATCGTGACGCGTGCCTGTCGACGGCGGGCGGCGGGCTGCGGTTCCTGCATCGTGCACGCGGCGATACAGACCTCGAGCTGGCGCGTCTGTTTTAAAACCCATTATACTGTCAAGGTGACTTAGGGCTCCCACACATAAACACGATACGACGTTACGTCGCACCACGATACGACGCCACGTCGCACCACGATGCGACGTCGCATAGTGGAAATCTACGACGCGACATCGTAGCGTGCCAATTGAAAGAAATGGGTGGATCCAGTACATAGAGCAACACGGGCCACCGGCCGCGGCGGATTGGAGGGGAGTAGCCATATGCAGGCTTTCCCCTCTGTCAAAGTACAAGCCCAAATAGGAGTTATATATACAATAGAAGTTTAAATTATTTTCAGTTATTTTCACAGTATAATGTAATATGGCATTTTGCTATGGGGAAATTCCGCCGACGTCAACACTATTTTTGTACTGCAAAAGAGAGCTGTCCGGGCTATCTACGGGCTGAGTCCGAGGGTATCTCTTAGAGAAAAATTTAAAGAAATAAATATTCTGACTGTAGCTTCGCAATACATTTATGAAAATGTATTTGTCCGTAAAAACATTAATGAGTTTTCTACAATAGGTAACAATCACAGTATAAATACTAGGAACAAATACAAATTGTCCGTGCATGCAACGCGGCTGAATAGGGTCAGTAATTCTTTTAGAGGTCAATGTATACGGTTCTTTAATCAAATCCCAAAAACGTTCAAAGTCTATCGATCAATAAATTTAAGAAGACCTGTGATTATCTTAATGATAATACATCTTGGGACTATAGCGATCGCTGTCAGGCTATTTCATGATACTGTTATTTCGTGTATTCTGTAATTAGTATTGTTAAGGGTTGAATAATGTGAATACCCTGTCTGTAAATTAATTCCATCTTTTATTTTGCCGTATGTATATCCGGAACTGTCATGCACGCTTAAATGTCTTTGCCTTTGGCGGCGTCGTGTGGCGGGTTGCTCACTTCCCTCTAAAATGGTCGAGGAGGGCAATGGCTGTCACATGCGTCATACTCGTGAACGGGTGCTGTTGGTGGGGACTGGTCTGTTCTGGTTTGCAGGAGCTACGTCACATTTAGTAGATAGCAGTTTATTTGCATCTATGCTATGGACGTTCACATTATTTGATTTTTCACGATAATTTGTACTAGATTTAAGCTCTCATTTAAAAGAGCTTTTACTGAGTTTGTTGGGTAGCGGAGTTCTTCTCAGTACTGCACTTGGAACTCTGCTAAGTGAATAACTTTGATCTTGACGAATAAGTTTTTCTTTTTCTTAATTTATCATCATTGAAGGAATTGAAAAATTTTGTGATTATTATTCTTTAACTAAGTAGTTTAAATTCTAATTTTTAATTTACTATTAATATATGATTTTGCTTTTACTTTATGTAATGGTTATTCACTCTAGGTATTTTATATATTTCTTGACGTTTAGAAAGTATCTGTAAGGATCTATTCGAAATAAAAATATTTTCTATTTCTATTTCTAAATGTGTGCGTGAAATTGTTTATGTATTTTGTTAAAAGTCAAGATGTGAGTTTCGTTGTAATAGACGATTTTTGTAGTGTGTGCGTGTGAGTGTCACACGCATTTCCCTCGCAAAAAATGATAGACTGTTTTGCATCGGTAATAAATGCTATGGCTACTCCCCATCCAATTCGCCGCGGCGGCCGGTTGCTCTATGATCCAGTATCTTCCGAGTATCTGTTTTTCCTTTATCCGTTACCTTAATAATAGCATGAACAGAATACGTCTAGTGGCGTGCATTTTTCTAAATTAACTACGACATTTCATCCGTTTTGTATCGACGGCGTGTAACGTTGTATTTTCGTAGTCTGGTCTGAAAATGGTCACAACGCCATCTAGTTCATCACAGCCGTACTAAGACAACATTATCAATGTATTCCATACCACGCATATTTGGATTACATAATTTATCAACAGTTTAATTTGTAACAAAACAAAATTTAAATAAATACAAATTAAATATTAAAAATATTAATTAAATATAACCAGAAAACATAATTAAAATATTATTTGGTGAATTTCATAAGCATTGTTGCTGAAAGTCTGTAAAAGACGTGGATCCATGGCCGGTAAGGAGGAAGGTCGGAGAGGTTATTAAGACGTCATCTGTGACATCTGTCATAGGTTTTTTCTCGGCCGGAGCCGATAGTGGCGACGAGCTCGAAATAATAAAGAGGCGAAAAGCCTTAAATATTTTAGCCAACATGGCCTAAATGCCTATTAAATAGGTTTTTTATCATCAATTGAGGTAAGATCTTCAAGAATCTTTGGATATTTTCTCGTTCACATGTCGATTTGAGAAATGGCGTGATGATTTCATGTTGGGTTGTTTGTTGCAGCCAGTTTCCCTAATCTCGGGAGGAGTTGGGATGCAGAGGCTTTATTCTGTTATGAGATATTAGCGAAAAGTCCTGGTAAGTAATTATTTCCACTTCCACAAGTTTTCTATAGGGAGGCTGTTTGATTCATGTTGAGTTCGGTACTAGATTCTTCATGAACCGAACAGAGATAATGCAGATTGTAACCAGTGTGATTTTGTTTCAGATGCGGGTTTTATTTATCTAAATTATTTTTTATTTCTTTAAATATTTCCTACATTTTTTATACCTTTTGGTTAGGTTTCATATTTTAGTATAGGGTAATTAGTCCCCTGTTGTTGTCCCCATTGCTCTATGCTATTTTCATTAACACTATTATTCAACACATATCTTCTCTCTATCACTTGTATGCAGACGATGTTCAAATTTATTTACAAAGTTCGCTCCATGAACTACCTAAAGCAATGACTACATTAAATGATGATCTCGCAAATATTTTGTAGTGGAGCATTTCCTTTGGTTTAAAAATTAATCCTTCAAAAACACAATTAATATTATTTGGCAGCTCTAAATTAATTCATAAAATCGATTGGAATATTTTACCTAATATAGTATTTGATGGTCACATTATACATTTTAGTGATACTGTAAGGAACCTGGGAGTAATTATGGATCGCTGTTTATCATGGGCTCCGCAGATTAGTCAGGTGAGCAGAAAGGTGTTTCCTGCGGTCCATTCTCTAAGAAAATTGCAATATTTCCTACCTGTATCCACGAAAATTGAATTAGTTAATTCCTTACTTTTCCCTACTATTGATTATGCCGATACCTGCTATATGAATCTAACTCAGGAGCAATTAAATAAATTAGAGCGCCTTCAAAATTTATGTCTTAGGTTCATATTTGGACTGCGCAAATATGACCATGTCTCTAACTTTCGCAAACAGCTCAAATGGCTCCCAATGAATCTTCGCCGGAATACTCATGTTTTGTTGCTGCTGAACAAAATATTATTTAACCCGCACACGCCCATTTATTTGAAAGAACGCTTTGATTACTGATCTCTCTAAAACTAATTTCCTTCGCTCTTCGGTCAATTTAAAACTTAAAATACCTACACATTCTTCTAACTTCCTAGCGAACTCTTTTCCTGTCACAGCTGTTCGTTTATGGAATGCTCTTTCCTTAACTGTGAGACAGGCTCAAACTGTCCACACATTTAAAACACAAGTTCTAAATTATTACCTGTCAGTCTAAATTGATTTACCTTTTCTTCTAAATTCTTCTATCTATTGTTTTCTGTAACTTTAAAGTAGTTATTTTTGTTCCCGTACCTATACTTAGGGCGAGATTCACAGATCGCACTACGACTATACTTTCGAGCAAAGTACGCTTCGAACTGTCAGAAATGTCTCTCTTATTATTTATGTTGTATTCTCCTTGTTATCTGGTTGCCTGGTAGAAATCGCTGTGTAGCGATAAGGCCGCCATTTGTGCTTGTCCTCCTGAAATTGTATCTAGCCTATTCCTGATTGGTGTACAATAAAGAATATTGTTGTTGTAGTGGTTGTTGTAATAATGGTATGCGGCATTTAATGAAATAATTATGTCGTTCAGACCCTAAATCGGTTAAAATCAGAAAGGAAAAGAAAAATTCGACACTCAAGGACTTCGGTAGCTTAGTGGTAAAGCGACTGGACTGGTTGTCCTGAGGTCGCAGGTTCGATTCCTGCCCGAAATCAAATATTTCTTTCCATTTTTTCACAGGTCATTAAAAATAATAAGAGATTCTTCTTATTCAATTCATATGTCAAGAGTTAGTAAAATGTTTACCATGAAACCCATGGGATAATTAGGAAAAAACAAACTGCATGCTCTCAACCATAGAGCAACACCGGAGGGGAGTAGCCATATGCAGGCTTTCCCCTCTGTCAAATTACAAGCCCAAATGGGGACCTGTCGCCTAGATGTTTAAATGTGGGCGTGAAATTGTGTCTGTATTTTGTTAAAGTCGAGGTATGAGTTTCGTAGTAATAGACGATTTTTGTAGTGTGCGTGTGTGTCGCACGCATTTCCCCCCGCAAAAATGACAGACTGTTTTGCATCGGTAATAAACGCTATGGCTACTCCCCGCCAGTCCGCCGCGGCCGGTGGCCCGTGTTGCTCTATGCTCTCAACAAACAGATCAGTAAATTACTTATTGAAATAAAAAATTGTTTTTACGATGATAAAATCATTAAAAAAAACTCATTTCGAGGCAATACATATGCATATCTTCTGGTGGTAGAGCTCCAGTGTCGGAGCTCGCGGGCGTAGGCACCACCGCATTACCTAATATACTTGCCGCTAAATGGTAGTGTCCAGCACTATCGTGTTCCGGTCAGGTGGTAATGTACGGCCCTGTAATATCCGGCACAGAGGCAAAACACCTTAGCCCACAGGAGTGGTAACGCATCTGCATTTTGATCTTGGTCTTTGTGTGGATGTCTATTGACTGCAGTCATCACTTAACATCAATGTGAACTGCATGCTTGTTTGCCACTTCAATTACATTAAAAAAAAAATGTTCGCTATATTGAGAGACAAGCATAAAATACTAAATCATTTTCAGCAATTCAAATCGTTTATTATACTTTCAATTTATTCTCGGTAAGTATATTTCAAAAACAAAATTGTGGCTATATGGTGACATATTCTTGCCATACAAAAATTACATAAAATGAATATTTCCGAAAAAAAAACAACGATAAATTATTTTTTAAATATTTTTCCACGATTCTATGTATTTTTTCTCTATCTTTTGATATAGTAGTGTACAAGGTGGCCCCAGGTGGCACTTGTCTTTTAATACTCCTTCGTCCGCACAATTTTCGTAAAAAAAGGGGGCCTTAGTTTTGCTTCACGTATAGTATATAATGACAGTTGTTGGGTTTTTTGGCGGGAACCTTTAAAGAGGCGTGTGGTGCTCTTATTTTATTCCATTTTCGTTATGTATTTTTGAGTTATATTAAATAAAGTTGGAGGCATTTTGTTTGATATAGGCTTATTACAGTGCCCATGTATAGTGAAATAGAATAACAGTACGAAAACACGTCCTTTCGGGTTGCCTCCAAAACTTCATCGTAAATGTTGTGGTAAAGTAGCCATCGCTTTACTCGATTTACTGACTGTGACGCTCACTGACGGACAGATTAATTGACTGACTGTTATGCGTAAAAGCGATGCCATAACACTTAGAAAAATTATAGTTATTCGGTATGAGTAATTGTTGCCATACCTGCGATCGGGGTGGTCGGGCTCCCGCGGGTGCCGCCGGGGCCGGCCGCGGCGCTCCCACGACCGCGACCGGCGCCGCCGCCGCTCCTCTTTGTCGCGCAACTGATTCAACAAACAAATAGTCTAAATACGCTAAAAATAAATAAATACGCTTACACTCACAGCCCCACAGTAGGTATAAACCTGTATCGTGGGTTCCGTAGTACACATACAACACACACACAAACACCCAGACCCGAAACAAATATCTGTAGGCCATACAAATATTTGTTCCAGTGCGGCGACCGAACCCGCTACCCTTCGAATCAAACGGTCGTCTCACACCGCTGGACTAACCGGGTCGTCAGTCTAAGGTTCGGTTGCATCAAAATATTTGTTAAAAGTTACAGTTATTATCATAAGTAACACTCAGCCTGGGCACACACCGCGGACACTCCGCCAAAATTCCATACAAACGCTTAATTTGGTCTCTACTACACAGACATCAATCAGTGACGTGTATTTACACGTGCACCTGTGTGCGAAGCACGTAGAGAATACCAACCGTCGCCCATAAGAGGGGAGGAGGTTGGGTGATTCGGGGAAATCGTCGAAGTATCCATTCTATACGTAGTATTATTACATATTTACATTATTTCACATCCTTTTTTTAATTTAAAGAAACTGTTAAAGTTTGAGCAGGATGTGAAATATTAATAATGGCAACCCATTATAGTCCCACTGCTGGGCACGAGTCTCTCCCCTTTTTGGGGGGAGGCCTGGAGCTTACTCCACCACGCTGCTCCAATGCGGATTGGTGGAGGTGGGTGGGTTAGTGGCCAACCCGCTGTCGGATGTTTTCAAACCGCCCATAAGGCCTCCGACAAGGTTTAACGACTGCTATCCATCGATAGCAACCGGGACCGACGGCTAAACTTACCCTCCGAAGCACGGAAACGCGCATTTAATTTGCCACTAGCGGTCACCCATCACACTACCCGACACAGCGCGCTTCATGTGAAATATTACAATAACTTTATCTTTAACAAATATCCTGGTGCAACCCAGGTTAACAGTTACATTGACTAACAGTTATTGTAAGATGTGTTGCACCAACATACTTTTGAAATTCTTTGCATGCATTCAATCATACTTTAAGTTACCAGAGTTGACAGATTCCTTCATATAATATGACAGATATCTATAATAAATAAAATTGGAGTGTCTGTTTGTATTAGTTTAAGACCAATTCAATGTAAGTAGGTACATTTTGCAATAAATATTGATTGATTGATTGATTGATATTATAAAAATAATAAATAAATGCTTATGTATACATACACAGTACATAATACCAAAACAACATTTTTTACTATTTTTGTTTGTCTGTCTGTCTGTTTGTTAAGGCAAATCTCGAGAACGGCTGAACCGATTTTGACGGGACTTTCACTGGCAGATAACTTATGTTATAAGGAGTAATTTAGGCTACTTTCATACTAGCTGCGGCCACGACTTCGTCCGGGTAGGTACTGAACAATCATACATTCTCACGCCAACGAAGTCGCGGGCACAGCTAGTAATATAATAAAAAAGGTTTTCTTGTTTGCCACTCATGGCAAAAAAGAAGCATATAAAAATCAATTTCCCCGAACCATGCTCATTTTTTTTTAAAGAATTATCCCTTCAGTCTTTTTAAACAAAGAAAGGCCGGCTTTTTTACTCATAAAATAAACAATATAAACAAAATACAACATAAGGCAAAGTCCTCATGAATGACCAAATCATTTTTTATTTATGAACGTAAAAAAAAACGCCTACTATGCGTAAAAAACTTCACGTCTGTAATCCCCGAAAGGGTAGGCAGAGGTAAATGCATGCATTCAATCATACGTGCAAACACCCACGATTCGCCAGTTACGTTTTGCCCCTTTTTTATTTATCACTCACCAATTCACCCCTTCTGTCTCTCCTCCTAGGTGGTTGATCAACAGGTTCTTCTAGAAGTTCTGTTAGTGGTAGTACCTGTGAAAAGAAAACTATTAGTCACCATAATTTCCACAAAAAGACGTACATATCTGGATAAAAGCGGCGACGACATACAGTACTCAACAATTAACTGGTGGTAGAGCTCCAGTGACGGAGCTCGCGGGCGAAGGCACCACCGAATAACATAATATACTTGCCGCTAAATGGTAGTGTTCAGCACTATCGTGTTCCGGTCAGGTGGTAATGTGCGGCCCTGTAATTTCCGACACAGACATAACATCTTAGGCCTCAGGAGTGGTAACGCATCTGCATTTTGACCTTGGTCTTTGTGTGGGTGTCTATAGGGTGCAGTCACCACTAAACATCAATGTGAACCGCATGCTTGTTAACCACCTTCATTACATAAAATAGCAATACAGAAAATACACAAAACGAAGAGAAAAAAGATAAGATAGAATCAGAAGAATCAGTAACTCATTTATTCATTTAGGGTGACAGGCACCTCTTATGACACGTCAAAAACAAACAAAATAAATTAAGGTGAATAACAATTGATATACATGTCAAACAAGATAAAAAATATATGTAAAGTCAAGAATATCACTAAGACAAAACTAAATGTAATAAACTAATGTAAAAAGTATATCAGTAGAATGTCTCATTTCCCCTTTACAAACTGATAACAAAGAGTAAAGAGAAAAGAAAAAGAGTCATTCTTTGTCATTCACCGGCAAAGTTCCAAAAATCAATATGATCTGAGAAAAACATGCCGGAAAAAACTGTCGGCTTTTTTTAAAATATCTCTTAGGCATATTTTTACAATTTTCCATAATTTAAACAAACTTAAAATTAACAATATAACATTACACTTTGATTATTACATTTAACACCCTTGTGGAGCTAGATCAGCATTTAGCCAAACATTTCTATCCTTGAATACTCTTTATTCATAAGAATACTCTTTATTGTACACATAAAAACAAAAGAATACAAAGACAATAGGCGGTCTTATCGCTCAGACAACCTAAAATCAGAGACAAACAAACTTAAAGAAAAAGGGGTGTACAGAATTCCAAAGAAGATACTAAATTAATTAAATTAGATGTTCAGCCTGGTCTTATATAAGACCAGGCTGAACATCGTCGAATTAGTCTGTCCGTGACCACGGTAGCTGGAAAGCGACCGAAACGTCGGGTGTAAGAAGTTTGGGAGTGTTGTATACGCGAGAAAATCCGCAAGTTTAATTTCTACAATAATTAAATTAGATTAAAATAAATAAAGCGAACAACAATAATAAAAAAATAAATAAATAGAATAAGGTACTTATTTACAACATAATTTTATACATAGATATATAAAAATGTGTATATAATTTAAAAGATACATTATCAAAGAGCAATGCACGACCAAACGATATAATAATAATTATGTGATGTGTACCTTGACGAGTGTATGTTCATGATGTGGAGGCTGGGGGTGGGGGCGCGCGCGGGGCACCACGACCCGGTGGCGCGGCCCCTCCGGCCTGGGGGCGCCGCCCCCCGCGGCCCCCGCACCCCCCGCGACCCCTGCGCCCCCCACGCCCCCCACGCCCCCCGCGCCCGGGATCGACGCCCGCCGCGCTCGCTCCGCCAGTTCGACCGGTGGTGGCGCTGCGGCTGAAGAATTAATATATTTTTGTTAATCAGTGCTCGCAATGTGATATAAACACCTGCATTCTCAAAAATTGTAAAGAACGCTAAGATTAGAGTGCAGCATATTTGTAAAGTGTTAACCGCCTCGGTAGCCTAGTGGTAGCAGGCCACTACTACTACGCTGAGATCCTGGGTTCGATTCCCGGGTTGTGGGTTATCAGAGATAATGGTGTAAAGTCCTTTACATCTGGTTCTATTGGGACTTTTCCATTTTCTGGAAATTTCCCAGTACCTCGAAGTTTGGTGATGTGTCCGGAGATGTCAAAAGACTTGCCACCTGTTACATGGGTCGAAAAAACGTAAGCGACGAATCGTGGGTGTTTGCATGTATGCTTGAATGCATGCATTCACCTCTGCCTACCCCTTCAGGGATTACAGGTGTGAAGTTACGTTGTAAAGATCAAGCATGCATACGGTCATCATCATCATCATTTCAGCCAAAAGATGTCCACTGTTGAAAAAAGGCCTCCCCAAAGATTCCCACAACGAACGGTCCTGGGCTGCCCTCATCCAGCGATTGCCCTCGACCTTCACCAGGTCAGGCTTTTTACTCGAGAATTGAATCGGTACATCGGTCGTAGGGATTGCAATCCCGCAAAATATCTATATATATCTATAATATAAAAATAAGTCGGGTTTTCCTTCCTGACGCTATAACTTTAGAACGCTCGAACTGATTTCCACGGTTTTGCATTCATTGGAAAGGCCTCGGGCTCCATGAGGTTTATAGCAAAGAAAATTCAGGATTATAAAACGACATCAACGCGGGCGAAGCCGCGAGCAACAGCTAGTATATATATATATATATATATATATGTTTGCCACCTTTCTTACATAAAAAAAGTGGAGGTTTTGGCCGGAACCTTGAAAGAGGCGTGTAGTGCTCTCATTTTATTTCATTTTCTTGGTGTATTCTGGAGTTATCTATACTTATAATAAAACTGTAGAAGTGTAAATTCTGTACATTAAAAATAGTGAAAAAATAAATACCAGGGGATGTTACTAGATCGATACCGAACCCAAATGTGTGATTAGAAAATTTTTTGTCTGTCTGTCTGTTTGTTCAAGCATCACAGAAAAACTACCGGTCCGATTACAATGAAACTTGGTATGATTATACTTTAACCTTTGGCGCACAACACTAGGTACTTTTTATCCCGGAAAAATGTCTCTGTGTTTGTGCATGCTAATATCAGAAACGGCTTATTCGATTTGCGGTTTTCACTAATAGAGGAAAGTAAGTAAATGTGGGCTATATTTAACAAAATTGATGGCATTTTGTTTGATATAGTTTTATTACTGTGTCCGTGTATAGTGAAATAGAATAACAGTGCGAAAACACGGCTTTTCAGGTTGCCCCCAAAACTTCATTAAAAATGTTCTGGTAAAGTAGCCATCGTTTTACTCGAATTACTGACTGAATGACTGACTGACTGATAATTGACCGACTGACTCTACGCTGCTTATGATGAATACGAAATATCGTTTTACTTGACACTGGCAATATGCGCAACAGCGATGCCATTATAATAAAAAAAATGCAAGTAGTAACCATGGTTTTGGTTCTCAATATCCTCCTTGTCGGGTTCGGGCTCCGGTGGCGGCGTGGGCTTGGTCTCCGCCACCGGCTTGAGGTAATCCTGATTCTCTAGCGACTTGAAGAGCATGTCCACGAATGGTTTTGTTTCTGGAAAAAATAAAATATTGTTAGAAGATAAAGGACCTAAATAGGGCGTTGCTTGGATCACCCTACCCGCGTGACGTCACTGAAGAGGTTTGTTGGTGCTCGCCGCAAGAGCGGAGCGCACGGCTTACTTTGGTCTAGGCAGTCGGGTCAGACAGACGTTCACAGTGCTCACACTGCCGTTTTAAATAGATTTCCGTTTAAGTGTCATAGTGTTAATATAATTTGAAGAGAAATATAATCAGATTGATTGTGTCTATTTTTTTTTAATAAGTAAATTTGAGTTAGCTATTAATATTAATTATACTATAATGTATTGGCTGCTATGTTATTACACACAAAATTAAATTTAAATATAATGCAGGGAATTAAATTTTAGTGGCTATAAGTATTAATTCTACGCGTACTTTGCTCAAAGTAAAGTCATAGTGCGGTTTGTAAGTCTCACCCTTATAGGTTAGCATCTCACTGCAGAATCATTTTGTTCATCCAAATATGCTGCAAACCTAATTTTACATATTTATATGGGAGAAACATATATCCACTAAGTTGCCTATAAAAATTTGGCTGCAAGTAATTTTAATTAAATTATTTTATCTTTAACAGCCAGCAACTCTTATTTGCGACCGATTTAATTTAGGTCGCGTATAATATCATAATAACGTAAAAAAATTGCTCTAATTTTTTTTATGTAATAAAAGTGGCAAACAGTCATGCAGTTCACATTGGTGTTAATGATGACTGCAGCCTATAGACATCCACACAAAGACCAAGATCAAAATGCAGATGCGTTACCACTCCCGAGGCCTAAGTATTATTCCTCTGTGCCGGAAATTACAGGGCTGTACATTATCACCTGACCGGAACACGATAGTGCTGAACACTACCATTACTACCATTTAGCGGCAAGTATATTAGGTAATGCAGTGGTGCCTACGCCCGCGATCTCCGTCACTGGATCTCTACCACCAGTTGAGATATAAATAGAATAAGAATAGAATAAATTTATTATCATCATCATGTACATTGATACATTCATGTCAATTTTAATCAAATATGGCGCATAGAAGTCTCAGGGGTAGCAACGCATCTGCATTTAGACCTCTGGTCTTTGTGTGGGTGTCTAGGCTGCAGTCATCACTTAACATCAATGTGAACTGCATGCTTGTTTGCCACCTTCGTTACATTTAAAAAAAGAAACACCAACTCACCCTGCTGCAGAAACACGTCGAGCTGGTCCAGCATGCCGTCCCGGAGCTCCTCCAGCGGCTTATCCTTCTTCACCAGCGCGTACACGTACTTCGCGAGCGCCGCCGGGTCCGCGTCGCATCTGGGGAACATTTTTAGGTTATGAGTGGAGGAGATACGTAATTTTTGTATTTACGAAATAGAGCGCGAGTATAACATCACACTTCTATAAATATAATAAAACAGTAAAATCCGCGTGTCTGTACATACAAAACCAATTGGGGGCGATGTTAAAATAGTATTAAAACAATTTTTCATGATTTTTTTAATTTTTTGGCTGTCTGTTTGTCTTTTTGTCCAGGCTAATCTCCGAAGATACTGGACGGATTCGAACGAAACTTTTTGTGGTGTATAGATACTAAGCCTGGCCAACATTTAGGCTACTTTTTATTGCGGGAAAATCACTCATTCCCACGGGAATCTCTACAGTTAATTTAATTTTCCTATACAAATAGTCCGTATCTATCAAACCTTTGACACATTATTTCATTGTGAGGCAATACGAAGATTTGCGGGTCAGCTAGTATATTATAAATGTAAGTTTCTTTGTTTGGATATTTGTCCATCAATCACGCTGAAACTACTGAACGAATTTTGATGAAATTTGTTATACTGATAGGGTATTAGCTTAGATTATAAAAAAATATATAATATACGACAAAATGTTCCTGTGGGATGCCATGGGATAATTTGATGAGTTTCCACATGTTACCAGGTTCCAGGGAATATCGTAATTTGTGACAGAGGGATGTTTGTTTACCAATTGTGCCAAGTTTATCTGAATGGAGTATACCGACTGTACATTATATGTAGTTGTTTGCCACTATATCATATTGAAACATAAAAAATAAATAATTTGTTATAAATATACCTATTTCATTTCAATACATTATAATAACAGCAGTATCTTTCATTTTAAAGATAACACTATTTCAAGCACACTCTGATTACAAGTGTGCCGTGTTGTGACATAATTCAGATAAAAATATACTTGCAACATTATCTTCCTTATTGAGGTAATTCGTTTTTTTTTTTTCAAAAAACAATCCCGTATTGTGTGTGCAATGCAATTAAAAAAAAAAACATCACTTAATTGAGTGTGTGCAATGCATCATCATCATATCAGCCAAAAGATGTCCACTGCTGGACCAAAGCCTCCCCATAAGGGGGATATGCCATAATCGCCACGCTTGGCGATCGCAGTGGCGGTAGTTAATCGCAGGACACTGCCCATCTTGCGATTGCACTTGCTTCCCTCTATTGGAATGGTTTGACCGCCATTGTTCGGTTGACTGACTGCACTAGTGGTAGAATTCTCTTCCAGTAGAAGAAAACCCTTCCGCTAGGGTCGTCACGTCCCGACGCCAGGATTTATGCAATTCTTGAAGCATTTATGAATACACTTCTGAATATTAGGTATATCCCACTTAGGGATTGCAGTCAGGACTGTATAAAATACCAACAAATTATCGCTGAAAATAAACAAAAAGCAAAAAAAAAGATCCGGACGAATTGAGAACCTCCTCCTTTTTTCGAAGTTGGTTAAAAATGACTGAAAATTCCATCAGTGCGTGAATATACCTGGCGCGTCGATTAGACTAGACGATCAACAGTAAATCTACCATGTCGAAAGCCATATTGGTGTTCACTGATCAGCTGATATTCAAATACTTAAGCAGCTGTATGTTTATTACATGCTCCATGATGTTATTGAGAAATGAGTTTGTTGGGTAGCAGAGTTTTCTCAGTAGTGCGTGCACTTGGAATTCTTCTAAGTGAATAACTATGATAATGATGAACAGATTTTTCTTATTCTTCTATGAAGGAATTGAAAAATTTGATGCTTTATCAGATAAGGTAAAGTTGAATATAGAGAAAAATACGTAGAATCATGGAATCATCAAAAAGTAATTTGGTACAGTGCCGGATTAGCCATATAGCAGGAGTAGCAAATGCTACGGGCCCCGCGCCATTGGGGGCCCCGTGCCTATGCCCAAAAAAAAAACACAAATATGTAATACACCTTAGCTATTCTCAAAGGGAGCGTTGACCACTAATTATATAGGTGCCTATATTATTATGTTGCAAGTTGGCAATACCACAATACTTACAGGGGGAATCCTCTAAATTTGTTTTCGATTCCTTTTCGTAAATGTTGTTTTATTTACATCCTGAATTTCAGTAGGCAATGTAACTCTAGGGCCCCATGGTCACATTTGCTACGGGCCCCGCACCGGCTTTATCCGGCACTGATTTGGTACCTTGTTTTTTTGTCTGATATATTTATTTTATGTAATTTTTGTATGACAACAATATGTCACAATATTGCTACTATGACATCCTTGTTTCTGAAATATACTTACGACAATATGTTGAAGGTATAATAAACAATTTGAATACCTTTATACCTTCCTTGGGTACCTTTTTGGGATATTTTTAACTAACATCAAAAAAGCATCTTAGAGAGATTGCATTTGGTGTTCCAAATATAAACCGATTGACTCACACATTGAATATTATTGTAACCGTCTGAAAGTCTATTTTTAAATTAACCTCCACTGGTATTCTATTGCCGTACCTCTTGCCACACAGTGATTTTATCTCTACAGTTATTTGACAAGCCATAACCCATGTCTTTGTTTGCTTCTCATGAATTACACAAAAAAATTAAACTTTCTTTAAATAGAAAAAATAACACAACACAGTCACAAAGCAGCTTATTTTGAACTTTTATTGTGGGTAATATGTGGGTTAATATCCAACCGAAATATTAAACCTTATCTATAAACCATTTTTAAGTTTGTCTGCTTACTGGCATCACCATTCTTGCACCTCTTGGATCAACGAGTCTCATTTTTGTTAGTCTTTTTTTATGGAAGAAAGGCATCAAACAAGCATGCAGCTCACATTGATGTTAAATGAGCAGTCATAGTTTAACATCAATGTGAGCTGCCTGCCTATAGATATCTATACAAAAACCATATGTCAAAATACATCACCATCTAACCGGAACAAAATAGTGCTGAACACTACCATTTAGTGGTAGATAGATTAAAGGATGTTCATAAATTTTATCACACAAAATATCAGCATCTCCGACTTTACTCTTCTCTTCATTTTAAACAGAGAGTATAAAATATTTTTATGACATTTATTATAAAGACATTTATTATGAATTTTTAATTGAATTATCAGCTTTTTTTTCATTTTCTGGAAGTTTCCCAGTATCATTGGCAGGATTTGGTAATGTGCCTCCGGGCACATTACCGATTTACTTTGTGCTACTTGTTACATGGGCCAAAATGTAATCAACATAAAATTGGAAATAACATTTATGCTTAAATGCATCCATTTACTTCTGAAAAAAGCCATGCTCTAATGGTTAAGGCATATAGAAAGAATGTCGAACAAGCAAATGACTAAACAGATACACAAAGTGAATGTGGATGGCTGCAGAGGCCCAGGAAGACCAAGACTGACCTACCCTGACCAAATAGGTTGAGTACTCTCGATGGTGGGGTCAAAAGTCTTAGGAATCGGCGTGCATGTATGAAGAGAATGATGAATGTAGATAAGGCACAGGTGTGTCAGGACCGGGATATCTGGCACTCTACACTCTCTGCCTATCCCATTAGGGACCTGGCACGATACATACATACATACTTCTACTTACACCTTAGTTACGTTGAAAACTACCAACATATGGAGAATTTAACGCCACTACACATTATCACCAAGTCAACCATACAGTAAGTCTGTAGTGAAAAGTAACGCATTGGTTCTGAATACAAAATGTTTTCTAAACTATTAGTAGTTTGCCTTGTCGATCAAATTATTTATTCAGCACATCAAACATAATTTCGTACCAGTGACTCACTGTGTTATTTACTTATTTCTAGGACATGAAAACTTGACAGCATAACCTATTAAATGCAATTATTTTTAGCGGAAAACCAACCTGAACTGCTTCTAGATTATTTAAAAACGCCTTAATTACCTTTATTATACTAATTCTTAGGCGAACAGTTTATTGAACTCGGAGAAAGTTGAAAACCAAAAAAGTCCAAATGACACGCTTTAACTTAGAAAAAAAACCATTACGAAATGTGTAATGTGACACCTGTTCACTAAACATACATCGATTGTATCAATTATATCATCCATAGTAACCTTTCATGAATAATACTAAGAGTGAATATCTAAAATACAATTTTTCTGTAATGATTAGAGTGTTAAATTAGTGAAATAAACATGGCTGAAAATGTACTCACAGTGGTTCCAATATGGACGTCAACCAACTTTTGAAAACGTCTGGGTTTTCAATAATCATCTCGTATGCACAATATTTGTGTTATAAACAACAATCCATTAACGATTTTAATAATATTTAAGGTAAAACTATATTTTATTTTAGTTCTCACAGCTGAAAAAGTAAACCAGAAAAAATCACGTCCTTTGCGATTCACTTGTCTTTCTGAACTATTTTTTTCTGATTTTTTTTGTTTGTTTGACAGTAGTTGTCATGGAAATGTCGTATACAGCCAGGGCTTAATGTTGCCAAATAAAAATATTGTATAAAGGTTACATAAAATAATTATGTATTTTTATTTTTATATTACGTGTCTATTTAAATTTATTGTTATTAATTTCAATATTAAATTAATTTACTTTAAGGCACTATTCAATAAGAAACTAAATCGTAGAATTTTTTACTATTCATAAATTAGGGATGTCGCAATCAAAATTTATTTCATACTGAAGTTTGTGTTTTATTGTTAAGCATACCCTGTCAGTATTAATTAAACTTTTGTTTGTATCTCAAAAAGTTTATCTACTTGTTCGAATCAATCTGAGAGCCACTTATCAGTACATGGCTGTTTAAGAAATTAAAGAAAAAACGGAAAGAAAAATTTGACTTCGGCCAGGAATGCAACCTGCTTTACTGGCGGCTTAAGCGGCTGGACTGGTTATCCTAAGGTCGCAGGTTCGATTCCTGCCCGAAGTCAAATTTTTCTTTCCGTGTTTTCTTTAATTTCTAAAGTTCACTCGCATGTGTTATTGCGGAATTAAAATATCTGGACCTAGCTCACGAGATTGTCGGCATGTGGCATGTGGATTCGGCGATCATTGTACCGATAGTCGTCTCGGTGAATGGCCTTATCGCCAAGAGCCTCGACCAACACCTTATGAGGGCGGCTGGGTCAAGGGCCTGATGCAGAAGGCAGTGCTACTTGACACGGCACGAATAGTGAGGAGATTCCTCTCTCTGCGTCCCTAACCACCGGTAGCTTGGACCCTGTTCCCGCTGCAGGCGGCAAGCTATTTTTTTTTAATACATATATATTTGTTTTTGATATTTATATATGTAAAAAAATATAAAATGAGTTCGAAAATAAATTAATGAAATAACATTAAAATAATAAAAACAATTAACATTATTTAAGTATTTGTGTGTGTGTGTGTGTGTGTGTGTGTGTGTGTGTGTGAGTGTGTGTGTATGTATGTGTGCGAGTCCGGTCGATGGTGTTATTATGTAGTTTAGAATTATGTGATGTATTATTTACTTAGGAAATTATTGTATCACTTGCACAAAGCTCTCAATTTCCTAATAGTTTTTTAACCACATAATCAGTAAATTGTTACATTTATAATGTGTCTGGGGATATATATCCAATTCTTTGATAACCATATTATATAAGTGTGCTGCCTGCCTTGCGTACTGTCTCTTAGCAAATGTGGTTTTGACAAATACCGGGGGAGGAATGACATTCCTTCTTCTATGATTGTCTTGATCCATATCTTCTTTATGGTTATTTTCATGAGCATTTTGCAGTACATTGCTGATTTCCTAAAAATATGGTAGTTAGTACGTTACGTCAGAACCGCAATGTACTGCATAGTAGATATTGTTCATCATCAATGTGAACTGCATGCACGTTTGCCACCTTCATTACATAAAAAAAATACCAGCTCTGCTCTCACTGCTCTGTCCTCTGCGGAAACACTGAGGTCCTGAGTTCAGTTCCCGGGTAGGGGGTTATCAGAGATAATGGTGTAAAGGCCTTTATCTCTGGTTCTATTAAGATTTTTCTATTTTCTGGAAATTTACCATTACCTCGAAGTTTAGTAATGTGCCCGGAGATGTCAATATGCTCGCCACCTGTTACATGGGCAAAAACTTAAGCGGCGAATCGTGGGTAATTGCATGTATGCTTGCATGCATTCACCTCTGCCTACCCCTTCGGGTATTGAAGTTATGTTTTTCGTTTATTACTCTTTTAACCGACTTTGAAAAAAGGAGGAGGTTCTCAATTCGTCCGGATCTTTTTTTTTATGTATGTTCAGCGATAATTTTATAGAATTCGTTCGAAGTACAAGGGTTAGGTAATTAGGGCCATGGAAGAGCCCACTTTCTTATTAGATAAGGATATTTCACTTGTTTGATTCTTCCCGCGGCCGCTAATTTACTCTTTAGACTTTAAACAGTGATTGAATCAGCATCGCTAATCAAAACCAACGTGGTGTAAAGTACCTAGTATTTTTATGAATACATACATTATTAAGCGCGCAAGACCCCGTAGCTGGTGTAGATAGCAAGCGATCTACTCGGTTAAGCGATACGGCCGCGGTCAGGTGTGTGATGGGTGCCCGCTGGTGGCATATAAAAAATGTGCGTTTCCGTGCTTCGGAGGGCACGTTTTTTTTTATGTAGTAGAAGTGGCAAACAAGCATTTAGTTCACATGGAGGTCAAGTGATGAATGCAGCCTATAGACACTAACACAAAGACCAAGGCAGCAGACAAAATGCAGATGTGCTACCACTCCTCAGGCCCAAGGTGTTATGCCTCTGTGCCGGAAATCACAGGGCCGTACATTACCACCTGACCGGAACACGATAGTGCTGAACACTACCATTTAACGGCAAGTATCTTAGATATTGCGGTGATGTCTACGCCCGTGAGATCTACCACCAGGGCACGATAAGCCGTCGGTCCCAGTTGCTATCGATAACCTTGTCAGAGGCCAATTGGGCGGTTTGAAAACATCCGTCAGCGGGTTGGCTAACCCGTATCTCCACCAACCCGCATGGGAGCAGCGTGGTGGAGTACGCTCCAGGCCTCCCCCCAAAAAGGGGAGAGACTCATGCCCAGCAGTGGGACTTATCAAGGGTTGCCATTATTTATTATATTATATACATCATTTCGGGTGTCTTTTTATTCCGATTATAAAAACCATCCGTGGGTACATATACTTACCCCTAGTTAAATATTTTAATATTTTTGTACTCACATTGCATTATTTCATACGGGTGAATTTTAAAGCCACGTGCAATCTGATAAGTCCTTTTAACATCACAGAGCCCAAAATACAAAACAATTTTACACAATGCACAGTAGTGTGATCATCCGATAATATTATCAATTCAAAAGAACTTAAGAGTTTATTGTGATCATACGATATGGATTCGACAATTGTAGCAAAAAGCGCTCCATATAGCGACGAGCGCCCACTGACCATCTAGACGCCTAATTATACTACAAGGACAGGTTTGCTGGTTGTTATGTGATTTAACGACGAAACATTTTGGTAGTACTATGCCGCGTGAATGAGGCAACGCGTGTTTATGCTGTTTTATTAATATAATGCGCGCACTAATAATAAAATGTTGTGATTAGTTCCTTATCAAATTCACCGGGCAATGCGGTACGATTTTAAACGTTGAATTAATGTCTTATTTACGATCAATAGTTCATTCGTACACGGAATAGTGGAAACGACAGTCATCGCTCAAATTCTTGGCGGGAAGACGTTCCCTTTCGGTTTTTCTTTTTTTTTTATATCCATGGCTGTGAGTGTTGTGATGTGTTTAGATTTTATTTATTGATGTTATTAATTGCGTTTCTTATTGGAATATTTCTTTTATATTACACCTTCAAGTTTCTTGTGACAACACACGGGGAAGTTGTTCAATGTGAGTAAGAGTTAATTTTATTTATTATTAACCTTTCAGATATTATGCTAACCTTTTAGCTTTGTACCTACCATGCGGACTATGTTTATTTTTTTTCACTGAAAATAACACTACAGTTCAGTTTCAAAACACATCTAATGAAACAAAGTAACAATTTTTTTTTTAAATTATTTATTTATTCTTTTGAAAATTAAAAATTAAAAATTGAACGTTTAAATTACCGACGTACCTACCTAAAAAGGCCCGACTCAGACAGTTTTTTTTTAATTAACAGAGTTTATCAATTTTATGTACAAATCATGAAAAAGTTATTACGAAAAGTGTATGTCATAAAACATACAACCATAATATTATTTAATGGATTTTCGGCCACTATTTCCCCAAGTCACATGTGAGGAAAAAATTGTATCAAGTATAACGACCTCTACAGGGTAGTGAGGAAAGTGGATGAACACTACAATTCGTATAGAGGTCGCTAGTTCACGTCCGGTCAATAATGAATGCACCACTGCTCCACAGCTGGACCAAAGCCTCCCCATAAGGGGGATATGCCATAATCGCCACGCTTGTTATGTGGATTGGCGATCGCAGTGGCGCTAATCTTATCGCAAGACGCTGCTGCCCATCTTGCGTTATTGGATTTACTTACTACCGCCCCATTAGAATGGTTTGACCCATAGAGCAACTCGGCCCACAGGTAGCGGCGGACCGTAGGGGAGTAGCCATAGCGTTTATTAACGATGCAAAACAGTCTGTAAATTTTTTGCGGGGAGAAATACGTGTGACACACACACTACAAACATCGTCTATTACTACCAAACTCACACCTTGACTTTAACAAAATACATATACAATTCACGCACACATTTAAATGTCTGGGCGATAGGAATAGGACCATTTGGTCTTATACTTTGACAGAGGGGCAAGCCTCCATATTGTTACTCCCCTCCGGTCCGCCGCGGCCGGTGGCCCGTGTTGCTCTATGGGTTTGACCATTGTTCGGTACCACTGTCTGCAGACTTTACCCCCTTATTCATAAACGTATTTTAGCTAAAGTGTTGCTAATCTCTGCTTTGTCCTTTTCTATCTTGCACATTTGACAATGAAACTGACAAAGACAAAGCATTCTATAGCTAAAACGTATCTAATGTACGTTTATGAATAAGGGGGAAAGAATTCTCTTCCAGTAGAAGCAAATGCTTCCGGTAGTGGGCGTTGATGTCGTCACGTCCCTGCGCCAGCAAGGAGTACTCAATACTATTTTAAAAATTGGGAAATCCTTACTTCCCTACTAATATTATAAATACGCAAGTAACTCTGTCTGTCTGTCTGTTACCTTTTCACCAAACGACTGGACCGATTTTCATTAAATTTGGTACAGAGATAGAGCTGACTTTGAGAAAGAACATAGGCTACTTTTAAACGACAGCAACAGCTAGTGTTCTATATGTTCTCAAACATTTTTATCTTCTCTCTTACGCATTTTCAATCAGGGTAACATGTCCTGACACGAGTTTAACATTTTTTAGCCATAAAAAAATGCAAGGAGTCGCTAAAGAAGTTTATCCTTCATAAATGTGACACTTAAATATTTTGTCAAAATAATGAATGGCTATAAAATACTTTAAACTATGCACTGGCCCCTTGCCGAACGTAGATACATGTAAAATATGTATTAAACTGTACCGATATGTGACACTTTTTAACCTTTGATGACAATACTGTTACATTTACATTGAATGGCGCATACATTATGTACACTTTTCACTTTTCAGTTAATTAAAAAAAATTACGTGCGTAATTTTGGTTTGATTTTATATGTTAGAACAGTTAACTTTTATGTCACTAAGGTGGCAAATAAGCATACAGTTCACATGGAAGTTAAGTGATGACAAAAGCATATAGGCATCGACACAAAAACCGGAGGTCAAAATGCAGATGCATTACCACCCTTTCGACCTATGTTATTATTTCTTAAGTTATGTGGCGAACCTGTTGACATCCCCGGGCACCTTACCAAACTCAAGGTACTGGGAAACTTCCAGCATATGGAAAAATCCCAATAGAACCAGAGATAAAGGCTTTTCTCATGTTTATCTCTGATAGCCAGGACCCGGGAACTGAACCCAGTACCCCAACGTAGCAGTAGTGCACCACAAAACTACTGAGACAGTCAAACCTTCTGAAAGAATTCCAGTAAAGCGTTCATCAGAGCCAAGGGCGTATTATGTACCTCGGATAAAATCAGTTTTAAATCGTTTTAATAGGCAGTATATTGCTGGTCTTTTCCAAAAATGTAATTACCATGTTACGACCAAGCAGTAATGTACTGCATAGTACCCGGCAAATACATGTCAATCGAGTTACATAATAAGCCATCAGCGTGTTTATGTTACTCGGATGGCGTCCGTTTTGACTACTTTTGACAGGCACTATGCAACATTGCCGTTTTCCGAAAATGTAATATCACGCAAAAAAAATTAAGGCCAAAACTGTAAAAATAATACAATGGAATTTTTTCATTTCATTAGGATGAATCCTAGGGGATGAATGCATTTTTTTAGGATCAACTTTTTTTTTTTTGTTATTTATGGCTATTACGCATATTGCTATTACGCATATTACCAGTGTCCAGTAAAACAATATTTCGTATTTATTTAAGCAGCGTAAAAGTTAGTTTAGTATAGTCATCAAGTATAATATGTAAGTATCAAGTATATAAGTTATCAAGTATAATATGTCAGTCAAGTGAGTTACAGTCAAGTTATTCGAGTAAAGCGAAGGCTACTTTACCAAAACATTTACAATGAAGTTTTGGAGGCAACCTGAAAGGTCGTGTTTTCGCACTGTTATTCTATTTCACTATACACGGGCACTGTAATAAACTTATATCAAACAAAATGCCACCAACTTTATTCAATATAACTTAAAAATACACCAAGAAAATGAATTAAAATAAGAGCACCATTCTTTTATGGTTACCGCCAAAAACTTAGGATCAACTTGTTAAAGGTAATTGCACTAATTGCGTTGAAAGAAACCGGAAGTACGTTTTTATTTCGAAAATCCCCCTGCTCACTCAAATGCCAAAATACAGAGGGCGCAGGCAACGCTGCCTTGTCCATTGATATTGTAATTTGAGAGGTCGAGATTACGAAAAACAGTATTTTAATGTCCTTGTCCTCTAGTTTTATGAACATGTCTTTGAAATATGTATTTTTGTATTATTCTTGTTGAAGTGTATAATCCATGTCACAAATAATGTGTGTCTTTATTTTTGACAAGGCTACAGAGATTAAAAAAATAAAATTAACCGACATTAAGTACGGTACGCGTAAACTTAAAAAGCGGCCAAGTGCGAATCGAACTCGCGCACGAAGGGTAAAAGAAGAAGAGTTTGTTATATTCAAGTTTCTACCTTTATATTAAAATAGAGAAAAACAAATCTTAATAATTACATTTGTTGTATGGGAGCCCCCCCTTTAATATTCTCTTTATTTCTATTTTATTACATAAATCAAAAGATAATATACATCAAAATATTCTGTGAAAAATTTAAGCGTCTACCTGCTGCCGTTATTTTAATATTAGGCAAAAATACGAAAAAGAAACACGTTTATTGTATGGGGATAATATTTTCATAATTTCATTTTTTTTATTTGTAGTATTTGTTGTTATAGCGGCAACAAAAATACATAATTTGTAAATAGTCAATAATTAATTAATTGGCTTATTTTTTACCGTCCCAATTTTTACCTCTGGGCAGAGAATACGTAATAACATGCTCTGGGTCCCAATTTATTTTACCTACTGTCCCGATTTAAGAAAATCGGACTTGGCAACACTATTTTTTGCGGTTACTTGATACACCTACGCCAAAAACTTAAAAAATATACATTTTTTAACATTGTTTACTAATGATAAAAAATTTTACTAAGATGATTATTATTAAAAAATTGTATAATTTCCCCTGGATAACTAATCTATAATAATACCGGAAGAACCTGAACGCATGGCAATCCTGCTTACACATTGCCACATTTGCGACTATGAGAAAAAAAAACACACTATTTTTTTTAATATAGTAATGGCATCGCTATTACGCATATTGCCAGTGTCAAGTTAAACAATATTTCGTATTCGTCATAAGCAGCGTAAAAGTCAGAATCAGTCAATTATCAGTCAGTCAGTCAGAGTCACAGTCAGTAATTCGGGTAAAGCGATGGCTACTTTACCAGAACATTTGATGAAGTTGTCAATGAAGTTTTGGAGGCAACCCGAAAGAACGTGTTTTCGCACTGTTATTCTATTTCACTATACACCAGCACTGTAATAAGCCTATATCAAACAAAATGCCACCAACTTTATTTAATATAACTCAAAAATACACCAAGAAAATGAAATAAATTAAGAGCACCGCACGCATCTGTCAAGGTTCCCGCCAAAACTCCAAAAAAAAAAAATCACATCCTCCGAACATCCTTGTCTATTCATGAAATGACTACGTTTTTTTTTTACTAAACATACCATTCATGATGTAATGGAATATAAATGTTTTCTGCATTTTACTAAATAATACGTAGATCATTAATTCAAGGCTCAATTAGCCATTGATCTATGCAATCGTTTCTGCAAATGAGATAATGCAACTCAATGTCAAAGGTTGCACAACTTGGTGACGATAGACATTGCAGGTTTGCATTAGGTTTGCACATATGAATGCATATGAAGACGTGTATTTCCGGAAGAGGCAGGCGAAAGCAGAGGTAAAGGCTCAAAAAATAAAAAAAAAGCCGGCCGTCTGTAACGTCTGTTTATAAAACCAGAAACGACTACCAGTCTAGTTTTTCTCTTGATTATTAGATACTGCTTACACGCATTTTCATTACGTCATAGTTTCATAGCCAGTAACGCGTAGTATTTGTATAATAATAGATGGCCTCTTTGGCCAGTAATAGTCTTAGAATTTATCGCGTGGTCACTCTACTCATATATATTTTTTTATTATGTTTTTTTTTTTTTTGTTATTTTGGCATCGCTATTACGCATATTGCCAGTGTCAAGTAAAACGATATTTCGTATTTATTTAAGCAGCGTAAAAGTAAGTATAATATGTAAGTATCAAGTATATAAGTTATCAAGTATAATTTGTCAGTTAAGTGAGTTACAATCAAGTTATTCGAGTAAAGCGATGGCTACTTTACCAGAACATTTACAATGAAGTTTTGGAGGCAACCTGAAAGGTCATGTTTTCGCACTGTTATTCTATTTCACTATACACGGGCACTGTAATAAACCGATATCAAACAAAATGCCACCAACTTTATTCAATATAACTTAAAAATACACCAAGAAAATGAAATAAAATAAGAGCACCATACGCCTCTTTCAAGGTTCCCGCCAAAACTCCTTTTATGTTATGAAAGTGGCAAACAAGGATGCAGTTCACATTGATGTTAAGTGATGACTGCAGCCTATAGACACCTGCACGATGACCAGAGGTCAAAATGCAGATGCGCTCCCACTCCTGAGGCATTAGGTGTTATACCTCTGTGCCGGGAATCACAGGGCCGTACATTACCACCTGACCGGAACACGATAGTGCTGAACACTACCATTTAGCGGCAAGTATATTAGGTAATGCGGTGGTGCCTACGCCCGCGAGGTCCGTCACTGGAGCTCTACCACCATTATCTGTCAGATGCCGCCATTTTGACTCATAAACAAAGCCCATTTTACGATATGATCAAATTAGTTTAAACAGTTTATGAAGTAGCCGCATGTTTAACCGACCATTTCGTCGAACGATTTCTTATTAATCTGGTCAAGGCACAGGATGAAGTTTTTTTTTGTAATGGAGGTGGCGACAAGCATGCAGTTCACATTGATGTTAAATGATGACTCCATCCTATAGACACTCACACAAAGACTAGGGTTCAAAATGCATATGCGTTGGCACCCCTGAGACCTTAGTTGTTCTGTCTCTGTGATCTACGGGGTCATACATTACCATCTAACCGGAACACGATAGTGTTTAACACAGTGAACACTACCATTTAAAAAATTAAATACACTAACACAGGTATAAACCTGTGTCGTGGGTGCCGTTGTACACAAACAACACATACACAAACACCCAGACCCGAAACAAATATCTGTAGGCCATACCTACAAATAGTTGTCCCAGTGCGGAGATCAAATCCGCGACCCTTCGCATCAAACGGTCATCTCACACCGCTGGACCAACCGGGTCGTCAAAGCGGCATTTAGAGGTAATGCGGTGGTGCCTACGCCCTCGAGCTCCTACACCGGAACTTTACCACCAGTGATATGGCCAATAGACTCACTGTCTTTTTCTTGAGTTCATTATTTGATTTAATTTTTTTTGAGAATTTAATTATATTCAACCATTTTATGAAATTCTGAGCTTATAATGAAATGATAATTTCATTATAAGCTCAATTTTACGTTATGGCCACCACGACACATACACGTCATCGATTTCTGTTGTTTACCTTCCAGTGACGATGGAAATATGCCAACATTTTTAAAAATAGTGCCATGCCAACACATTTGTGAAGCATTTAAAATTAACTACGATTATAGTCATCTCATACCTACTAAGCGGAAAAAAGCGCTATGAATAATTAATTAATCAGCCTCAATAGTCTAATGGCAGCAAGCGACTAATTTAATTTTTTTGTCTATAATTTATTAGGGACTTTGAGTCGTCGTGCGACTATGCCAGCCCCGTGGTTGCTAATTAATTAATAAAAGTCACCTAAGGGGTCGTTCATAAATTACGTAAGAGGTTTTGAGGGCTAATTTGACCCCCTCTCCCCCTACTGTAAGACATCATAAGATTACGACTAGTCCCCCCTGCCCCTTAATAAGAAATTTTCGTAAGAAAAGATTTTTGTAAGATTCAATATCAAGTTAAAGAGATGAAGTACACGCGAAAGTGGTAGAATTTTCAATTTCAAATCTTACGTAATTTTAGATTTTCTGCCCCCCTTACCTATAGTAAGAAGTTATAATATTCAGTCAACACCCCCCCCTCCCCTAAACGCCTTACATAATTTATGAACGACCCCTAATCAAGAATTAATAATATAACATATACCATTGCAAGCGACTAATGCATAGAGCAACTTGGCCCACCGGTCGCGGCGGACCGGTGGGGAGTAGCCATAGCGTTTATTACATATGCAAAACAGTCTGTCATTTTTTGCGGGGGGAAATACGTGTGACACACACTCACCACAATGTATATATAGCTATTTACTGTGCACTCACACTACAAAAATCGTCTGTTACTACGAAACTTACACATTGATTTTAACAAAATACATAAATAATTTCATGCACACATTTAAAAATCTGGGCGACAGGCATAGGGCCATTTGGTCTTGTACTTTAACAAAGGGGAAGGCCTGCATATGGCTACTCCCCTCCGGTCCGCCGCGGCCGGTGGCCCGTGTTGCTCCATAGACTAATGCTACGCTGGGATCTTCGATACCCACGGGATAAGGGTGCGTGTCCATTGAAGCGGAGCTGCCCGGAGCTGAGCTAAGCGGGGCTGTGTAAACAGGTCAATGTTTCCATTGAAGCTGCGCAAAAATGAGTGGTGCAGAGCTAAAAAGGCTATTACTAGCTGGTTGAAGATGAGCCGAGCGGGGCTGAGCTAAGCTCTCTTTTAAACATAAAAAAGAGATAGATATAGCGTGCTGTGCAAAGCGGAGCTTTGTCATGCTGAGCTGTGCTAGGTAAAGCGGGGCAGAGCGGGGCTGAGCGAAGCTTTGCGTGGCGGAGTGAGGCGGTGCGGGATTGGAGACGTGGCGTCACGCTCCTCGAGGAGCAACCAAAATGTAATCACAGCCTAGCTGTGTAGCTGATTGAAGATGAGCCGAGCTGGGCTGAGCTAAGCTGTATAGCTAGCTCAACCTAAAAGGCCGTGTAATACACGACACGGTATTCAGGGTCCGCCAGAAAGGGTGGGCGTGACCTCGCGCCGGGTTGCCGCTTATTACACTATCCGGTCGACAGGGCCCTAACTCAGTCACAGTACAAATATGAACAGTATGGAAACTACTTACAAAACATTGCACACACGTGCTCAGAGATGTCAAACATCGTTAACAGTGCTCATCAAGAAATAATGCACATCGAGCCTATGAAGGAGACAATCGGCTACTTTCGGCTTTATAGAGCGTTATCTCTGCTGCACATTGCCTACGTAAGCATTCGTAGTCCAGTAATGGTCAAAACTTGATGAAAATGCTCGACAAACGTGAAATAGGTAAAGTGCGAATGAGATAACGCTCTACAGTTTCGAAATAAGCCGACGTCTTCCTGAGGTCGATGTGCATTATTTCTTGTTGGATACTATACATCGTTATCACTTCAGTTGAAAGACGTCCACTGCTGAATAAAAGCCTTCTCCAAAAAAAGTAGAGTTAAGGTGGTTGAGGGAATAAGCATCACCAAAACTAGATTTAAGGATTACCTACCCTTTCGTGAATTACAGGCGCGTAGTTACGTTACTTTTTTATGTAAAAGTTGTAAAACTAGCTGCCCTATGCCCTGTATCGCCTAAAAAATCATAAAGCAACACGTGCAACCGGCCGCGGCGAACCGGAGACACCCGGAAAGGAGTAGCCATAGCGTGTATACCGATGCAAAACAGTCTGTAATTTTTTTGCGGCGGAAATGCGTGCGACACACACGCACACTCCAAAAATCGTCTATTACTACGAAACTCACACCTTGACTTTAACAAAATACAGAAACAATTTCACGCACACATATAAACATCTAGGCGACAGGTATAGGCCTATTTGGGCTTGTACTTTGACAGAGGGGAAAGCCTGCATATGGCTACTCCCCTCCATTGTTGCTCTATGGTGCTCAGAGATGTCAAACTTTGTTTACATCGTCATCACCTCAGCCGAAAGACTGCTGAATAAAAGCCTGTTAAAGTGGTTGAGTACCTAAGCATTACCAAATCCAATTTGGTGGCGTTTGTGTCATTGGTGGCATTGGTGGGGTAGGTGTTTGGTGATGGTGATGGCGTTGATGGCGTTGGTGGTGATGGTGGTGTTGGTGGTGGTGGTGTTGGTGACAGGTAGTGGGTAAAAATGCGCAAAGTTAATATTAAATTTTTCTCTTCTGCCGGCTCTTACGGAGTGCCAATATTATGCACAGATCTATCTTTTATCTTTCATTCTCTGTTAGAAGCACTAATTGACTGAAACTATACAAAAGTTTAAAATAATTTTCTATAAAAAAATATACCTAATGCATAGAAGTTTAAAATGGCATTTTCTTTAAATACGATTCAGCATAGGATGGATGCGCGTTGATACACATAATAAGCAATTTTTCGCAATCCTAGCAGCCTGTGTGCTTTTATCCCCGATGGCCAAACGTTTAATATCGTGTACAGAGAAAAATTACTGCAAAGTAGATTTTTATCGCTACTTAAAAGTGTTTATGAGACAAAAGCGCTGCCCAAAGTCCCAAAGCCACTTTTCCACGCAAACAAAGTTGCGGGCACAGCTAATATTTAATATAAATGTTTTTGCTTTTACCACAGTCTAAAGAAAACGAACATGTTCTTTTACTAGGTAGGTATATGGAATTCACTTTTTTTATGTAATGGAAGTGGCAAACAAGCATACAGTTTACATTGGTGTTAAGTGATGACTGCAGCCTATATACACCCACACACAGACCAAGGTCAAAATGCAAATGCGTTACCACTCCTGAGGCCTAAGGTATTATGCCTCTGTGCCGGGAATGACGGGGCCGTACATTACGACCTGACCGGAACACGATAGTGCTGAACACTACCATTTAGCGGCAAGTATATTAGGTAATGCGGTGGTGCCTTCGCCCGCGAGCTCCGTCACTGGAGCTCTACCACCAGTAGAGAACTCTAGGTAATGACTCTAGATCGTTCTAGGTAATATATGATTTCTTGACGTTTTTCGAAATCCCTACTTGATATATTATTGTAGCGTCCACTACATTAAGGCGCCAACTAGTGGAATACATACGAAAACCTGACAGTACTTGTCTAGTACGGTAGATGGCGTGCATTCGAATTACATCGCACATGCGAAGATTTCTCAAGAGTTGGCATATATACAACTTCCCAAGGTCAATCGTTGGGCCGCGGCCCGCCAGGCGCTACCACCTCGCCTGGTCGGAGGATCCTCCCTTTTCGCCGGAGGAACTCTTCCACCCGTTCCTTCACAGTGGTGATCTTCTCACCAGCCTCTCTGCAGCACCTTCGACGACGTCATCCCTCACATGACTAGCACCTGATAGAGCGGCGATGAAGCCGAGGGTGCTGGCTGGTGTGACTACGCCAGCCAGCACCCTCGGCTTCATCAGGGAACTCCACATGCCTGCAGCGACCGCGCATGCCTGGACTACCCTGCAGCCACATCGCGCCACATGCGCCGTCCCGCAGTAGCGACTACCTCGACTGAAAGGGGACTTTCGCATCACCGCAGCAGCGACCACCTCGACTCACTGAGGACCTTCGCACCCGACTCACTGGGACTTGCGGCATGTGACTATATGGCATTGGTACAGCTCCGCGAGAAGCTCTGAAAGCTGCCTCGATACATATCAACCTCCGGTCTTGGAGGGGAGTGATGTAGCGTCCACTACATTAAGGCGCCAATTAGTGGAATACAATGAAACCTTACATTATGAATGCAAATGTAACTCTGTCTGTCTGTCCGTCTGTCTCTCTGTCTGTCTGTTACCTTTTCGCGTCCAAACGACTGAACCGATTTTAATGAAATTTGGTACACAGATAGAGCTGACTTTGAGAAAGAACATAGGCTTTAATTTTAGTGATGCCTATATTATTATCGATGTCTAAACATTCAATGAATAATCAGTTTTTGTATCAATTTTTCTTACTCAGCTACAATTTCAAGTATTTGACCTTTTCAATGTACGTTTGCAGGAAATATTAAATAATATACTCACATTTTACCTACTTAATTTATGTTAGTTACTGTTCTATTTCATAACACGAATATACCACGATGGCCGAGAAACGCAATCTCATTTACAACAAGTATTTGTATACTCATTGACTTACAAGAAATGGTTAAATATGCCATTAACTATAGCACATTTTTTTTAGCATTAGACAGAAGGAATTTAGGTATATTTTTAGGTAAGTTTTAAGTAAAAAGTTCAAAAATGTCGATCTACATTCCGAAAACGAATGATACACCTATACAATACTATATTAGTTTTAAAATATTAGGTTTTAAACAATAATAATAATAATTACCCCGTTAGGGACCTGGCGTGAAGATACATACATACATACATAATAATAATGTCAACCCATTATACGTCCCACTGCTGGGCTCTATATACCTACTCTATCACGGATCCAATGCGGATTGGTGGAGGTGGGTGGGTTAGTGGCCAACCCGCTGTCGGATGTTTTGAAACCCATAAGGCCTCCGACAAGGTTTGACGACTGCTATCCATCGATAGCAACCGGGACCGACGACTTAACGTGCCCTCCGAAGCACGGAAACGCGCATTTAATTTACAACTAGCGGTCACCCATCACACTACCTGACCGCGCCCGTAGTGCTTAACCGAGTAGATCGCTTTTTTTAAGGTTATGGAAGTGGCAAACAAGCATGCAGTTCACGTTGATGTTAAGTGATGACTGCAGCCTATAGACACTTACACAAAGACCGAGGTCAAAATGCGTTACCACTCATGGGCCTGAGGCGTTATGCCTCTATGCCGGAAATTACAGGGCCGTACATTATCACCTGATGGGAACACGATAGTGCTGAACGCTACCATTTAGCGGCAAGTGTATTAGGTAATGCGGTGGTGCCTACGCCCGCGGGCTCCGTCACTGGAGCTCTACCACCAGTATAAATCTATATTTCTTCTATTCGCTCACTGATTGCAACGTATCACCCCGCATAACTTTTTTCTGTTTGTCTGTCTTGTGTGTGTGTGATTTTTTTTTTATTTAGATTATATATATAACCTGCACCAATCCGCATTGGAGCAGCGTGGTGAAGGAAGCTTCAGGCCTCCCCCCCCCAAAAAAAAGGGGTGAGACTCGTGCCCAGCAGTGGGACGTATAATGGGTCGCCATTATTATCTATATATATAAAAGAAAGTCGTGTTAGTTACTCCACTTATAACTCAAGAACGGCTGAACCGATTTGGCTGAAAATTGGCAGGGAGGTAGTTTAGAGCCAGGAGAAGGACATAGGATACTTTTTATCCCGTTCAACAGCATTCCCGTGTGACTTGACATGAAACGTCAGTCACTATAAAACGTGGTATAACAACAAAAAAGAATCAAACTTGGAATAACAAAACGCAAATGACAGCTATGACGAATGCACAATGGCGCATAAACGTGCATTAGAAGCACTTAACCGAACATTAAAAGATTTACGCAATGACTCGAGATGTTTTGGAGGAGCAGTGATTTTACTGTCTGGCGATTTCCGCCAAATACTGCCAGTAATTCCAAGATCTACGGCTGCCGACGAAATAAACGCTTGCCTCAAATCGTCAAATCAATATATATTGCATTTGCCATGACCATCAACAAATCACAAAGCCAATCCTTAAAAGTTTGTGGTTTAAACCTAGAACTTAATGTTTTTCCCATGGTCAATTATACGTGGCATGTTCACGGGTCGGAAGACCATCTGCGTTGTTTGTTTTTGCGCCTGATAATAAAACAAAAAATGTCGTGTATCACAAGGTACTTAAATGAAGAGCAACCTATGTACTAAAATACAGAAATAATTATGAATGATTCATGTAGGTATTTTTTTTTTTTTTGTATTTTTCACCTTATTTATTGCATTATTAAGGCGGAACAAAGTTTGCCGGGTCAGCTAGTTTATTATAATAAATAAAATGATTTTATTTTTTGCTTTGCGGTTTCATTTGTTACCGGTGATTTAACTTTTTGTTAAAAAGTTTTATTTCAATACCACACAGTTAACGTACCGAGTCTAATTCCGTCAATGATAATCTTAGATAAGAATCGTTTGGAGATAATCATGAAGAGCAGACATTATGATTCTTAAACTGTTATAATCTCACAATAATCCTTATCTATATCCATAGAGCAACACGGGCCACCGGCCGCGGCGGACCGGTGGGGAGTAGTCACAGCGTTCATTACCGATACAAAGCAGTCTGTGTGATATATGTGAATCAAAGCCGTGTTAGGTTTAGACTGACGTTTATTACATATGTCATATTTCTTTATCCATATACATTTCTCCAATACCAAGTAGGTTATAGTTATACATAGCCAATGTCCCACATCCCCCTTCTTAATGAAATTAGAATTAATATAATAATAAGAAAATACAATATATAGGTACCTATCTATTTTACATAAGCTACAAAACAATGGTATACAATTATACACCTATTTTAATTCTATATGAAAAAAATAAATAAAATAAAATAACAAAAATCAGTTCACATGCAAAAATAATAAGTGCAAAACATCAAATAGTTAGGTACATATTATTAAGTATGTTTGACTTGCGCGTGTTTATGCCGACTATTGCCGACCGCTACGGAATGACCCACCGATCAGGAGGCTTCACTATCCTGCCAAAACGAGTACAATAATTATTAGGTAACATGGAATCAACTATTTGCTCCGCCGGAACACTGGAGCCGGCGCAAGCAGAGCGCTCCGCACTATCTATAGATATATCGTTAAATTGTTGATATGAACAAGCCGCGGGCCTTCTATTTGAATCTAATATTATGTGTTTCCGATTTCTTCTTAAAATATTAAAATTCTCGATTTGAATTAAATATGACCTAGGTCCCGCTGTTCCTGTGATAACACCCGGAATCCATTCATTATTTAAGCGAATTTTAACGTTTTGCCCTATGCGCACTAAAGGTAGTTTTCTTGAACCTTTATCGTAGTAAATTTTTTGTGCGGTCTGCCGCGATTTCAATTTATCAATGACATTCCTTTGTAACTTCGGTAACAATAAAACCGGTTTACAAGGAAGAATACTCCTTAGTTTTCTATTAAATAATAACTCTGCAGGTGATGCTAATTTGCTACTGATCGGTGTGTTGTGATATTCCAGTAACGCTAAATGAAAATCCTGTTGTGTATACGAAGTCTTTTTCATCATGTTTTTAACTATTTGGACAGCCCGTTCAACCTGGCCGTTAGATTGCGGATATGTTGGCGAGGATGTGTTATGTTTAAAATTCCATTGACTTGAAAAATCTTTAAAATAATTTGACGCATATTCAGGACCATTATCAGATATAACTATTTCAGGAATGCCATGTCTTCTGAAGATTAGTTTTAATTCGTTCACAACACACCGTGATGTCAAAGAATTGATCTCTGATACTTCTATATATTTACTAAAGTAATCAACTAAAATTAAAAAAGATTTATTACCAAAATGAAACACGTCTGTGCCCACTTTGCACCACGGCCTATCGGGTAGTTCATGAGATATTAAGGGTTCCTTTGTATTTTGTTTTCGAAATGTTAAACATGCTTGACAGTTCGATAAATAATCTTGTAACTGAGAATTCATGTTTGGCCAGAACATTATTTCGCGTGCCCTCAATTTACTTTTTTCTATACCGAGATGACTCACATGTATCTTTTTAAGCATATCATGCCGCATGCACTTTGGTATCACGACCCTATTATTTTTCCAGACTATACCGAAATGTACAGCTAATTCGTCTTTGCTGTCCCAATAACATCTTAATGTATTATCGAGATTATTTTTCTGCTCAGGCCAACCTCGTCTTATTATTTTTATTAACTCTTGCATTTCAACATCTTCCTTAGTACATTTCTGTATCATTAAAAAATGGGTATCTGTTAATGGGTTACTGCTAGACAACATACATACATGCGCTTGAGCTTCGTAATGATCGCGTGGTGAAAGGGTATCGCCGCGGTCGCAACTCGGTGCGACTGCACGCGATAGTGTGTCCGCTATGTATAGATACCTACCCGGTTTATAGTTCAATGTGAATGTATATGGTTGTAAACGTAATAACATTCTTTGTAAGCGCGCTGGGGCGCTGGCCAACGGTTTGTTAATTATGCTGACCAATGGCTTATGATCGGTCTCGATTATGACATCCGTACGACCGTATATATAAGTATAAAATCTTTCACAGGCGAACACACACGCGTATAATTCTTTTTCGATTTGTGCGTAAGACTTTTCAGTTTTTGTCAGTGATTTTGATGCATAACATACAGGTAAATTATTTTGCATCAGGCACGCGCCGAGACCGTGTTTACTCGCATCAACTGATATAACAATCGGTTTATTTAACTCGTAATATTGTAAAACAGGCGGACTTATCAAAGATTTTTTTATATCTTGAAAACATTTATCATGATGATGGTCCCAATGCCATTCTACTTCTTTTTTTAACAATTCCCTTAAAATAGATGTTTTTTCAGAAAGGTTGGGAACGAAATTACTGACATATGTTACTAAGCCTAAAAATCTTTCGAGTTCCTTGACATTGCAAGGTCGGGACATGTCCTTTATAGCTATTACATGTGATTCATCAGGGCGAATACCATCTTTGGTAATTTTATGACCAAGATATTTCAATTCCGTTACGGCAATTTTACATTTCTCTTTGTTTAACTTAATATTAATTTTTCGACATCGTTCCAACACGGCTCGTAGTCTCTGATCGTGGACTTCTTTAGTTGACCCAAAGACTAATAAGTCATCAACAAAAAGAACTACCCCTTCTATATCATCGAACTGTTCAAACAGTTTTTTATGAAATATTTCTGAAGCTGATGATATACCAAATGGCATACGTAAATATTTGTACCTTCCGAACGCTGTATTAAATGTACAGAGGTCTGTGGAGTCTCTGTGTAATTTGACTTGCCAGAAACTCTGTTTGGCATCTAAAGTACTGAAATATGACGCACCTGTCAAATTTGCTGTAATCTCATCAAATGTGGGAAGCTTAAAATGTTCCCGCCTGATTGCTTTATTCAGATCTCGCGGATCGAGACAGATGCGCATATCACCGTTCGGTTTTTTAACAACTGTCATGCTATTAACCCAGTCCGTTGGTCCCTCTACCTTAGCTATTATGCCATCTTTTTGCATCTCGATTAATTTATTTTTAATCTGTTCTTTTAAAGCTAACGGTAATTTTCTAGGAGCGTGAACTACAGGAAACACGTCATCTTTTAACTGTATTTTGTAATCACCTGGTAAGCAACCCATACCTTCAAAAACATCTGGAAATTCACCCAATATATTCTCACTTCTACAGTTACGCTTTACCGCCAAAATTCTTTTTATTAATTGTAGTTCCTCGCAAGAACTTCTACTTAATACTGGAATCGCGTCTACGTCTGCAATTATGAATCGCAGAATGTAGGTATTATTTTTACAAAACGTTTTTAAGTAACATTGTCCTACAATATCTATACTACTACCAGAATAGCCCTCTAATCTCATTTTAGTGTTACTTAATTGATCTTCGGATACATTTATGTGTTTTAAAAACTTTTTTGGCAATACATTTACGTCAGCTCCAGTGTCTAGCTTAAAAGAAATAATTTTATTATTTATTTTTAAATCAATTAACCAATCACTACTATTATGTTTAGGTATACGATTAATAACTACCTCCTGGTCGGTGGAGTCCTCCTTTACTTGATATACTCGGAACCTGCACATTCTCGCCAGATGGTTCATCCGATTACAGCGGATACATCGCAAACCGTATGCAGGACACTGATATTTTTCGTGCGTCTTGCCACATTTCGCACAACTGCGACTGAAACTTGGATGTGCTTGAAATTGAAACGTTGATTGATCATGTCGAGAAGATTGAACCTCACCGTTAAGCTGCCGCTTCGGCCCACTGCCTCGTGGTGGTGGTGGTTGTGATCACATGCTGTTACCACGTGAAGTTCCTCCTCTCACAGCTGATGGCACACGCTCAAACTGACGTCGCCGACTCAGAATATGCATTTCAGCAGCTTTCTCCTCGCCCTTTCTGTCTTCTGCAATTTCATGTACATGATGGTCACAGTTTTCCGTTTTTATGATCGTAGCTTGTAATCGTGACATTTCCGCTAAACGACTTATATCTAAAGCCTTTTTCAAAGTGACGTCGGGTTCTCTGAGAAGCCTTTCTGCTAAAGCTACATCTTTTATGCCACATATAAATCTGCTGCAAACCAAATCGTCGCGTAAATCCCGGAACTCGCACATCGCCGCCATTTTATTCAATTCAAATACGTACTGTTCCGCAGACTCGTTATCTCTTTGATCTCTTTTGAAGAATCTTTGTCTTTCAACTGCTAAATTTTTCTTTGGTATAAAAAAAATATCATATTGTTTTAGTAAATCGTTAACATTTTTTGGTTCTTCTATAAACTGCTCACTTACTTCACGACATTGACCTCCGATAATGTGTAATAATATATTTATTTGTACCTTGTTATCTTTTTTAGAAAGTTCACACGCCTCGTAATATATTTTAAATGCCTTTTTCCATTTCTCCCACTCACTACATAAATTTCCAGACGTAACATTTGATAAATTATTTTCAAAATTAAATGGCGGCGGCGGTTGCAAAATTGACTCCATCGGACAATATCTTGTTCACTACACCACACTGGTGGTATTTTATGTGTTGTAATATTAATATATATATTTAATATCGTTATATTTATTTGCGTAATTTTTTCCAACATTTAATTATAAAATCCTACCGGCTGCGCCATGTGATATATGTGAATCAAAGCCGTGTTAGG
Source organism: Macrosoma leucophasiata (assembly GCA_036365455.1). Taxonomy (NCBI): domain Eukaryota; kingdom Metazoa; phylum Arthropoda; class Insecta; order Lepidoptera; family Hedylidae; genus Macrosoma; species Macrosoma leucophasiata. Next base: position 3,122,395 of record JAWQUS010000022.1, on the reverse strand, counting down.
TTTAGACTGACGTTTATTACATATGTCATATTTCTTTATCCATATACATTTCTCCAATACCAAGTAGGTTATAGTTATACATAGCCAATGTCCCACAGTCTGTCGTAAGACTGCGGGGGGGAAATGCGTGTGGCACACACACACAAACTAAAAAAATCATCTATTACTACGAAACTCACACCTTGACTTTAACAAATGTACGGCCCTGTAATTTCCGGCACAGAGGCATAACACCTTAGACCTCAGGAGTGGTATCGCATCTGCACTTTGACCTTGGTTTTATGTGTTAGTTTCTATAGGCTGCAGTCATCACTTAACATTAATGTGAACTGCATGCTTGTTTGCCATTTCCATTTCATAAAAAAAATACATAAACTCCGGTCCGCCGCGGCCGGTGGCCCGTGTTGCTCTATGCCTCAATACATCCCCATAACTATCGTATCGGTTTGGCAACGCTGCCGTCGCTTGTTACATTGTTTTTTTTTTATGTAATCAAAGTAGCAAAAAACCGGACAAGTGCGAGTACGACTCGCGTGGTGAGGGTTCCGTAATTTAAATAAATATTTTCGAAAATATTACAGATTTAAAATGCAGGAACATAGCGGTTACGGTGGTACAGGGAGGGTTATATTATTAAGAATTTTCGATTTAATTTGAATACTCAAACTTCTTATAGGTTTTCTAGTAATCTATAGGAAGATAACTATTTTCCACATTTAAAAAAAAAATAAAGTTCAGTAGTTTTTTGAGATAGGGGGGGGGGAATGGTCAATTTTCGTCGTTTTTCTTATATAACTTCAAATTTGTTAATGCAAAAATTATAAAAAAAATATATCTGAGATGCTGACAACAATGAACGAACGAATTCTTTTTTTAATTTTCTGACGCCCCCGAAAGTGGCCCCCTTGTTTAAAATTTATTATTTTACTTGACGTGTTCATCTTTATGTCACCAATTTATATGTATTTATCAAATTTCAACTCAATCGATCGAGTAGTTTCGGAGTAAATTGGCTGTGACAGACGTACAGACAGACAGACAGACAGACGCACGAGTGATCCTATAACGTATATGATCCGTACCTTAAAAGGAAAAACGGAAACCCCTTTTTTCCTTTTAAGGTACGGAACCCTAAAAAGCATGTTCACATTGATGTTAAGTGATGACTGCAGCCTATAGACACCCACACAAAGACCAAGGTCAAACTGCAGATGCATTACCACTCCTGAGGCCTAAGGTATTATGCTTCTGTGCCGGAAATCACAGGGCCATACATTACCACCTGACCGGGACACGATAAAGCTGAACACTTCCATTTAGCGGCAAGTATATTAGGTAATGCGGTGGTGCCTACGCCCGTGAACTTCGTCACTGGAGCTCTACCACCAGTAAAAAATATTGTAATAGACTTGGTACTTACGTACACAAATGTGTATAAGGAAGCCTCTCCCAGCCCGGGGCAGAGATTAAGTAATAATACTACATATAGAATGGACACTTCGACGTCCCGCCCGATTTCCTCGCCTCACCCAACATCCACCCCTCTTATGGGCGACATTTGATATTCTCTACGTGCTACGCACACAATGCACGTTGTGATTTTTAAAAGAGCCGACTGAGTTTTTCCGGCTAGTTTTTCTCAGATCATATTGGCCTTTGGAACTTTGCCGGTGAATGACAAAGAATGACTCTTTTTCTTTTCTTCATCAGTTTGTAAAGGGGAAATGAGACATTCTACTGATATACTTTTTACATTAGGTAGTTTATTACATTTAGTTTTATTTTAGTGTTATTCTTGATTTTACATATATTTTTTATCTTGTTTGACATATATATCAATTGTTATTCACTTTAATTTATTTTGTTTGTTTTTGACGTGTCATAAGAGGTGCCTGTCACCCTAAATGAATAAATGAGTTTCTGATTCTGATTCAGATTCTGTAAATACACGTCACTGATTGATGCGAATTGCTGCAAAATTCCATATTGTGAATGTTGGCGGAGTGTCCGCTGTGTGCCCGGGGCTCCTGTAAATAACTTTTTTTTTTTAATGATAAATACGCTTACACTGACAGCCCACAGTAGGTATAAACCTGTATCGTGGGTGCCGTTGTTTACAAACAACACATGCACAAACACCCAGACCCGAAACAAGTATCTGTAGGCCATACAAATATTTGTCCCGGTGCGGGGATCAAAGCCGCGACCGTTCGAATCAAACGGTTATCTCACACCGCTGGACCAACCGGGTCGTCGAATACCTACTAATTGATACAGCAGATAGGGCGACAGCTACGCTCCTGGTTCCGTGTACCCTAAGGAACCCTAAGAGGAGTATTGCGTTTATTTGTTAGGTGATCTGTGGTTTGTGTTGGTCACCATTACTTTCATGGCAAATGCGTCAATTTATGTATTAAAAGGTGTGATACAATAAAAAACATGTTTATACAACTTGTTTTATAAACATGTTTTCGCATTAACACATGCTTGTGAAATATATTTTATTTAAAGAAAAATGGAAAGAAAAATTTGACTTCAGGCGAGACTCGAACTCACTAGTTAGCAATAGATGGCGCTGCTGCTACCATAAAGCAATGCAATGAATGTGAAGGAAAGATTTGACAAATCGGGCAGGACTTCAGTAGCTCAATTGGAAGAGCGGCTGGACTAGATTCCCAGTAGGCCGCGAGTTCGAGTCTCGCCTGAAGTCAAATTTTTCTTTCCATTTTTCTTTAAATAAAATATGTTTATACAAACTTGTGTGTATAACTTTTGCAAATTAACATTGAAACTCGAAACCGGTAGGTGTATATAAACGTAGAAGTTAAATTTAAAAATAGACTTGGTAAACTTGGTAAACACGTTTAATATATCATCGAATATTAAATATTGCGTTCCATAACACTAGTTTTTTTTATGTCACGAAGGTTGCAAACAAGCAGTTCATATTGATGTTATGTGTTGACTGCCGCCTATAGACACTTACATAAAGACCAGGGGTGCGACCGCCTAGAAGGAGAAGAGCACATAGGTACGAGGCATAAGAAATATTTGAGAAAAAAAAAGCTTAACAAGTTAAGTATAAGAAGTAAAAATCGACATGAATATTTGACAATGTCGATAGGCGGTCGCACCCCTGCTCGAAATGCAGATATGCATTGCCACTCATGATACCTACTTAAGTTGATCTTATTTTTTATGTTATGAAAGTGGCAACAAGTATGCAGTTCACATTGATGTGAAGTGATGACTTTAGCCTGTAGACACCCACACAAAGACCAAGGTCAAAGTGCAGATGCGTTACCACTCCTGAGGCCTAAGGTGTTACGTCTCTGTGCCGGAAATAACAGGGCCGTACATTACCACCTGACCGGAACACGATAGTGTTAATGTACTTATAACACGACACGGTATTCAGAGTACGATAGCAAGGGTCAGGGTAGTGTAATAACATTTAGGGAGTTAGGAAAAAAACAAAAAAAAAATTCAAAACTTCAAAAGAGCATTGCCGCCGCTTCGTCACCTCACAACCCTGTCAGAGAATCTATACAATCTATACAAATAAATAAAGTTAGAGTGTCTGTTTTCAATATGAAAATAACCGCTTTTTACTAAATGCATATCGTATGTATGTATACAAGGTACATATACCAAAACCTTTTTTTAACAATTTTTGTCTCTCTGTCTGTCTGTTTGGCGGAGCTAATCTTGGGAACGGCGATACCGATTATGACGGGCCTTTCACTGGCAGATAGCTGATGTAATAAGGAGTAATAAGTTACTTACTCTTCGGGTAGATACTGAACAATCATAAATTGTTACGCGGGCGAAGTTGCGGGCATAGCTAGTATGTGATAATACCCTGCGTCCCACTGCTCGTGGCGATATTTTGCCTAGGCAAGGCACATGCCACGCACCCTACGCTCGCAGAGTAAATACCAGTTCAGCAGAGGCAAAAAAAAAATATTTGTATGTGAAAGCTTAAATTATTATTATTATTCTTTTGTTTGCGAACAACAAGGTCCAAATGTGTTAATAAACATACAAAATAACTTTTTTTTTCTTTTAAATCTCCATTTAAAGATCTTGGTCAAAGACCATGACGCTCTATACGTTCACATGAATTACATTCTTCATTTAAAAAAATAATCAATATTAGCTCATTGACAATTGATATAGTTGCAACAGTATTCTGGCGTCATCCGTAGTAGGATCTGCCAGGACACTGTCGCAATGTCCTATTTCTAATGAAGCCCTGCGATGAGCCTCACCTCGAACACATTCAACCAAAATATGGTATACGTCTTCCACTTTACCACATATACTACAATTAGAGGTACAAAATAACTTAAAACTAATGTTAGTAACACAACAAAACTACAAAAACTAGGTAAATACTAGCAGCCCGCCCCGGCTTCGCCCGCGCTGCTCTGCTCCTTAGATTAGTCATAGCGTAATGTAAGCTATCCTATCTCTCAAGTTGGATCGAACTGCACGTGGTGTGCGAATTTTATTATAATCGGTTAAGTGGTTTAGGAGTCCATTGAGGACAAACATTGTGACACGAGATTTATATATATTATAGCGGCCCGCCCCGGCTTCGCCCGCGCTGCTCTGCTCCTATTAGTCATAGCGTAATGTAAGCTATCCTATCTCTCAAGTTGGATCGAACTGCACATGGTGTGCGAATTTTATTATAATCGGTTAAGTGGTTTAGGAGTCCATTGAGGACAAACATTGTGACACGAGATTTATATATATTAAGACTAGCGGCCCGCCCCGGCTTCGCCCGCGCTGCTCTGCTCCTATTAGTCATAGCGTGATGTAAGCTATCCTATCTCTCAAGTTGGATCGAACTGCACATGGTGTGCGAATTTTATTATAATCGGTTAAGTGGTTTAGGAGTCCATTGAGGACAAACATTGTGACACGAGATTTATATATATTAAGATTAAGATAAGATGGCTAACTCAATACAATAGAAGCTCTTTATTCGCGGGGTATACTTACGTTCCGTAAATATGCCGCGAATATCGAAATCGTGAATATGGAATGGTAATTTATATAGAATTACTAGCGGCCCGCCCCGGCTTCGCCCGCGCTGCTCTGCTCCTATTAGTCATAGCGTAATGTAAGCTATCATATCTCTCAAGTTGGATCGAACTGCACATGGTGTGCGAATTTTATTATAATCGGTTAAGTGGTTTAGGAGTCCATTGAGGACAAACATTGTGACACGAGATTTATATATATTAAGATTGGGGGCAATCAATAAAGAATATGTGTTCTTTGATCACCCTCCACACAAGTGCCTTCAGGATGGGGGAGCACCAATTCTCTGCCACCGTGCGCACTATGCTATTACTGCTATCCCGTATTCTGCGTAGTAATGATCCTGTTTTCGTGCGTAAGATGGCCGTAAAGCCATCTGTATTGGCCTGCGCCTTATTAAAACTACTAATTTTAAAAAGGCGTAGGACAAAATGTTTGTGGATTTGAAAGGCTGCCTGCAAGAGGTACTCTGAGAAAACTTAAAATAATATGGTAACCCTGCAATGCACAGCACATGTGCGACATGTGGTATCACGACAAACGTATAATTATTAAAGTGATAACACACGACTTGTCAAGTTCAAAAGTCAAGTGTATCGTTGCGAAGTGTGTGAAGGTGAAATAGGACGCTAGATATCAAGGAAATAATGTAGAGGGCATTTGGGGCGATCACGCTAGCGCATGCTGCTTTTGAAGACTTTTCAAAATTCGAATAAAAAACGATTTCATTTCACCATGCCGCCGTATTGCGAGCACACAGCGCTAAAGATGTGCGTTCCACTTATATTTTTGATTCGCCTACAATTCCCGCGGCCTTTTTGCGTTAGTGGATCAGCAATTTCAGCGCCAGTGGTCACGGTCGTTGCGGTCGATTATTGGAACTTCCCCTCGTTTACTTTACAAAAAGAAGGAGGTTCTAAAATTTAAGATTGAAAATTCAAAATTCATATAAATATTCTCAGCTACAGAACGGTCTAACTCAGAAATCATCGGAGCACTGGTGGTAGAGTTTCAGTGTAGGAGCTCAAGGGCGTAGGCACCACCGTATTGCCTAATCTATCTGCTGCTAAATGGTAGTGTTCAGCACTATCGTATTATTAAATTAATTATATTATAAAGTATTTAGGCACGAGGCACGAGAGGTTTGTCAGAACCGGGATGTCTGGCGCTCTACACTCTCTGCCTACCCCGTTAGGGACCTGGCGTGAAGATACATACATACATACATAAAGTATTTAAGTTATACGACAGACGCTTTGCTGACGCAATTTAAGTCCTATAAGTCACAAAATCGGTCCCAATGGAAGACCAGCGCCGCTCGTAAGATCGGTTTTACGCTGAATTGGGGACCTTTTTGTAACAACCTTGATTTTGTGTTTTTAGTTTCAGTTTTTTATGTTGTTGTTACAAATAAAGTTTTTCTATTCTATGCTATTCTATCGTGTTCCGGTTATATGGTAATGTTAATAAATATCACAGAGACATAACAACTAATGTCTGTAAAGTGACGGCAAACGCATCTGCATTTCGACCTCTGGTCTTTGTGTGAGTATCTATAGGCTTTTTATGATGGAAGATTGACAGACAAGCAAACGGGCTACCTGATGGAAAGTGGTCATCGTCGCCTTTTGCAAAACCAGGGGAGATGCCAACGCGCTGCCAACCCTGAAGGACTCTTTTGACGCCATTTTTGAAGAACCCCAGGCTACAGTCATTAACATCAATGTGAACTGCATGCTTGTTTGCCACCTTCATTCAGTAAACTGGTGACCGATTTGACCGCTTACGCCTTCTTGACCGTTGCCCCTCTGAACTTGATGTATACGTCGTACTTGAGGTACAACGGTCAAGAAGGCGTAAGAGTCATAAGACTTCTTGACCGTTGTACCACACTCTAACCCATCTGTTTCGATTCCAAAAATATTTAATCGTATTACGTTGTACATTACTCTAAAAAAAAGCATTTTGATGATTCCCTAAAGTTCCAAAGTTTTTATTAAATGTATGTTGTACTGCATTAACAATAGACATGTTCGTCACAAGCTCTTATATTTTTTTTTAACAAAAAAATTGACACCCTATTTAAACACTTTACTGGTGGTAGATCTCCAGTGACGGAGCTCGCGGGCGTAGACACCACTGCATTACCAAATTTACTTGCCGCTAAATGGTAGTGTTCAGCACTATCGTGTTTCGGTCCGGTGGTAATGTACGGCCCTGTAATTTCCGGCACAGAGGCATAACATCTAAGGCCTCAGGAATGGTAACGCATCTGCATTTTGACCTTGGTCTTCGTGTGGGTGTCTATAGGCTGCAGTCAACACTTAACATCAATTTGAACTGCATGCTTGTTTGCCACTTCCATTACATAAAAAAAACCAGTGTGGCCATGGCCAACTATAGTTGTTTACAAAAGATAATCTTTGGTGTCTACATCATCAATCGCATCAATAATGTACTCTTTGATCAATCGCATACGATTGAACCAAAATGAACGATCTGGTCAAATTTAGTTGAACGAATGAAACGAGACAATTTAATGATAAGATAAGATAAGAAACATTTATTTGACACACAGCGAGACACATAAAACAGACATAAAACGTAACAGGTAACAGAGAAAAGACAACACATTTTCTAAAAATTAATACATACCTATACACGTAATATGTGTCTCACGGCTGCCAAAAAGGTGTCCTGTTCAGCAAATGTCAGGTACCTTCATATAAAAGGTACCTGACGCTGGTTTTCAACAGGACCCTTAGTGAGTGAACCACGGATGTCAAATTTATAATAAAGGATAATTGTACTAATACTTATACAAGGTACATACATACGGTATGATAATGATGATGACAATGATTTAATAAATTGTCGCGTTTCATGAAATGATCGAATGTATATGAACAATTTTACGACAGAGCCTCGATATTGATAAAGATATTATAGATAGAGTTCGTATATCCAGGTCCAACCGTTAGCCGTGTGAAGATGGCATCCAATGGAATTCTATTATTAAATTCCGTTCAGAGGAAATTCTTCGGCGTAGACGACAAAATGGGCGTATGGACTGAATTGAATGAAATCGTAGGATGGTTTGGCAGTAATTTATAGATAATTCAAATATTATTACAATACAATATACCTAGTACAATTTTTTAACAATACATAACACTTTATTTAGTACAGAAATAGACACATTAAGGACATTAACATTATTAAATGTATTTATTAATATTTTTAGGACATTAGGTGACAAACAAACACACAGTTCTCATTGATAAGCTAACATTTGATAAAAGATAGATCCTTTTTTTATGTAATGGAAGTGGCAAATAAGCATGCAATTCACATAGATGTTAAGTGATGACTGCAGCCTATAGACACTAACACAAAGACAAAGGTCAAAATGCAGATGCGTTACCACTCCTGAGGCCTAAGGCGTTATGCCTCTGTGCCGGAAATAACAAGGCCATATATTACCGACTGACCGGAACACAATAGTGTTGAACATCGACAAACGTCAAATAGGTATGGTGCGAAAGAGATAACGCTATACAGACCCGAAAATCCCGAAATTAGCCGAAGTCTCCTTCCTAGGCTCGATGTAATTATAATTGTAGAGCACTAAACATTATTTTTTGTCAAGGTTGAAACAAGTATAATATTAGCCACCTGATGGAAAGTGGTCACCGTCGCCTATGAACATTTGCAACACCAGGGGAGTTGCCAACGCGCTGCCAGCCCTGAAGGACTCTTTTGACGCCATTTTTTAAGAACCCCATATTGTAGTGTAGCATTGAAGGAACACCTCAGAGGGAAGTTCGTTCAACAATTTACACGTTCTAGGCAAAAACGAACGCGAAAACCTAACCATTGAACACTACACTACAATATGGGGTTCTTCAAAATTGGCGTCAAAAGAGTCCTTCAGGGCTGGCAGCGCGTTGGCGACTCCCCTGGTGTTGCAAATGTTCATAGGCGACGGTGACTACTTTCCATCAGGTGGCCCGTCTGCGAGTCTGTCAATCCGTTGACATAAAAAAAAAAAACCATGCGCACAGTTTGTGTTGGTGGAACCTCTCTTTTCGGCGGTGTAGGAAAAGAGACGGTGGCACCTTATCAAACAGTTCCGCAGAGCACTCGCCGTTGTAGAGACCTCAGGCCTAGAGATCTCAGGGTAGAAACGGTAGAAAACGCACAGACTCCTAACGTCTGTACGCAGACTCAGATCATCGAGCTTGTCAGTGCGCCCTGGTCAGGGGCGGATTTGATTGGCTGCCCTAGGCCTATGAAAGATTGCCGCCCCTCCCCCTCCCTGTGCTGTAAAGCATAAAAAAGTAGATATACTATAGAAATTAAATTAAAAGGAAAAAAAACGATACTCAGTAAGTGATCTAATAAATTCTTTTAATAATCGTAATTGCCATACCTACACGTAATTTTTTTTTCGCGAGATTCTAATATGGATACATTTTTGAGATTTTAAACGTATTTGCGTCGGCAAGTACTAAAAAAAAACGACATATTTTGCCGCCCCGTAAATTTTGCCGCCCTAGGCCCGGGCTTACTCGGCCTATAGGGAAATCCGCCGCTGGACCTGGATCGTTAACGATACGAACGGCGCGTAGGATTCAAGTGGACCAAATTGGTATTTGAAGGCCCCTCCAAAAACGAGAGCAATATTCCGATATCAGAATCGAATATAAGATTTTTTGTACAATTTTACAAAATGTTGTAAGATCTTAGTTTTCTGAATGTATCCTTTGAAAATTCAACTCGAATGGTGAGATTAGCAGACGACTTTCAGCAAAGTACGCTTAGAATTGTAAAGCGCTACTAACTGACAGTTCTAAGTATATTTTGCTCAAAGTAAAGTCGTAGTGCGGTCTGTGAATCTCATACTACGGCAAAATAAAGTCGAAGTGCTGTCAGTGAATCTCGTCTTCAGACCCAAATTGTGTGCACGGGAGAATGTCTATTTAAAATGAAACATTATCTGTCTAGTAGTTTAACCCTGTAGCTAAACTAGCTCGAAGTAATTGCTTCATCAACTCGTAAACAACTAGATTAACACCGTGTCTCGGATTTAATTTTAATGAACCTGTATTCTACGAATATGTAGAGCCATAGCAGCCATGGCGCAATACGGGCCACCGGCCGCGGCGGACCGGAGGGGAGTAGCCATATGCAGGCTTTCCCTGTCAAATACAAGACCAAATGGTCCTATGACTGTCGCCTAGATGTTTAAATGTGTGCGTGAAATTGTTTACGTATTTTGTTAAAGTCAAGGTGTGAGTTTCGTAGTAATAGACGATTTTTGTAGTGTGTGTGTGTGTGTGAGTCGCATGCATTTCCCCCGCAAAAATTACAGACTGTTTTGCATCGGTAATAAACGCTATGGCTACTCCACTCCGGTCCGCCGCGGCCGGTGGGCCGAGTTGCTCTATGGCATAGATTTATTATCTACTATGGTAACAACGAATATGCTACATACTTAGCCACAGCCGTTTAGAATTTACCTTTTCTTATCATTTACGCGAATTGCTTGTTCTTCTTCAGGCTCGGTGAAGTAGACTAGTACCGTCTCGAGTTACGCCACATACATCAATCCGTTAAAAAAAATCGTGCATTCATACAAATAAATAAAATACTTAAAACAAAATCTACACTAAAATTAAATATAAATCAGGCGCAACAGAGGCGCCTGACAAAACATGACATCATTACACGCAGTCTAATATTGCTCAAAATATTTATTCAGGCGCTGATTATAAATTAATAATGAATCATCTTAACGTGAAGCAGTGCGTTGTATTGATTATAATTATATGCATGATTTGTGTTAAATAATATTACTATCCAAGATCACATGTTTTTTTTAATATAATTAAAGTGGCAAACAAGCATGCAGTTCACATTGATGTTAAGTGATGACTGGAGCCTATAGACACCCACACAATGACCAGACGTCAAAATGCAGATGCGTTACCACTCCTGAGGGCCTAAGCTGTTATGCCTCTGTGCTGGAAATTACAGGGCCGTACATTACCACCTGACCGGAACACGATAGTGCTGAACACTACAATTTAGCGCCAAGTGTCAGATAATGCGGTGATGCCTACCCGATCTCCGTCACTGGAGCTATACCAAAAGAAAGCAATCTTCTTTCGAAAAAAAAAACACAAGAATCTATCTATGTTTTACATAAATAGATTTTATATAGTACTTAAGTAGGTACTTAATTATTTTAAACAAAGTTTATTTTTATTCTAGCGCAAATGGCTGAGCAGGAGCAGGTGAGATCTTCGTCAAGCGATAGCGAAAACTTTGAAAAGATCGAATCGGATGATGTGCAGCAAGCAAAAAATGTGAGTGTGATAGTCTCCTAACTCGATGGTATCATCACATGTATATTAATTGCATTTGCTATAATTACTTTTATTTGTTTTTAACGATTAATCAGGTGCCTTCAATATAAATGAATAAATAAAATGTCTGATTCTAAAAAGAATATAAAAATACATACAGACCGTTTTGGTTTTCGAGCAAACTCTGTAAACGGAAATTAAAAAAAATCGTAACTGTCAAGAGATTGACAAAACTGTTTGCGAAGTTGCATGTACGTACGGGCCAACCGGAGTTTATTTCCCATGACCATGACCAAGTCCCTCTTAAACAGAGACCTTCTTCCCCGCCCGCAGAATGTCTTCCATACAGTTACTATAAATTTGCCCGCTTTTGGCTTTCAGTATCACGTCCAGGGGGACTAAGGGTTTCAACCTCCCCTAAAAAATCATCGACGTCTATTCCATTCCAACCATGACCATGATCTTATTTTTTTTCGTCATCAAGTGACAAACAGCCTTAAAGTTCACATTGATGGTAAGTAAATACTGTAGCCTCTAAACATCTGCATAAAACCAGTGATTTCAATATAGACGCACTACCATTTCATTGCTAAATAAAATGGTAGTGCGTCTATATTGAAATCTAGTAGGTTAGGTAATGTGGTGGTGCCTACGCCCACAAACTCCGTTACTGGATCTCTATCACCAATCTTATTAATCTAGTGTTTCTCCAGAATACCAACTACAACTTAACATAAGATCGTCCAAAAATAAATCCTTCCATTTCGCAGGAAGCCCAATTCACAGTGGGTGATGAAGAAGAAGATGAAGGACCAGCTCACGAGGGAGGGGACTCCTTTCCCAACGCACCACCCCCCAACATCAGGCGTGTCCTGACACAGGCACAGCAGTTAATACTGGCCGAGAAGAGAAGCAAGTTGAGGTAAGCGCCATTTTGATGTTCATTGATCGCGTTCCACTTAACGCAGCAACCTCTATATTGTTTCACATAAGGCACGTAGTATTCGCGAGCGATCGTTCGACGGCATAGATGACGTCACTGTTCGCAACCGCATCGTGCCCACTTCGCCCACAAATTATTGGTGACATCAATGGAGTGGGCTTTCACCAAAATTCGAAAGAAGAATAATTTCACCATTCAAGATGTGCGTTCCGCTTATAAAATTCGCCGGCAACGGCCTCGGCATTTTCACGCTCGTGGAACGACAATTTCAACGGTCGTGGTCGATGGCGTTGCGTGTTTAGGGAACGTAGCCATTGCCGCCATTTTGTAGTCGTCCATAACGCCATCTTGTTATATGGAAACCACAATCAGAGAATATGTAATAATACTACGTATAGAATGGACACTTCTACGTCCCGCCCGATTGCCCCGCATCACCCAACCTCCTCCCCTCTTATGGGCGATGGTTGGTATTTTCTAGGTGCTACGCACACAGGTGCACGTGTAATTAAACGTCACTGATTGTCTGTGCAATAGAGACTAAATTAAGCGTTTGTATGGAATTTTGGCTGAGTGTCCGCAGTGAGCTACAATATATGTTTTGAACATTGATATACAAATAAATGGTTTTAAATGACAAAAAACGTTATGCCAAAACCATATTAATTTATTTTTTTTTTTTTTATGTTCTTTCGTTTTTCATTGGCCTTGACTGACTTAGATAGATATTGCGATTTGCAAAGATGAAAAACGTTTTACTCATCTGTTCAGTTTTTTAATTAAAAAACGGAGAGAGGGTCAGCCACGGGCCTCCGGTTTTGGAGGCCTCCTTTTATTGTTTACTTGTAAAATACTTTTTGTATTGCAAGAAAGCCTTTTTTGGCCCTTCGAGTGGAACAACGAACTATCTTCCTCTTTTCGATTTAATTATCCTAGACTAGCTGACCCGGCAAACTTCGTATTGCCTCAGAATGAAATAATGTGTCAAAGGTTTGATAGATACGGACCATTTGTATGGAAAAATTAAATAGTGGTTTTTACTATTTCCCTTCAATTTCTTCACATTTTATTACCTTTTAAACCTTCCCTAGACTTTCAAAAATCATTCAAAACCAAAATTAGCCAAATCTGTCTAGCCGTTCTCGAGTTTTAGCGAGACTAACGAACAGCAATTGATTTATATATATATAGATAACAAAGTATTTGCCTTTATTATTTTATCAGGCACTTTTCCTTGAGATAATTTAAATAATTACTACGTCCTTTATTCAAAAGATATTTGAAGTTACAACTAAATTAAATGACTTGACTTGACTTAAGATCCTATGTCCCCTAGCTGGGGCAGAGGGCGTCCACAGTGCGTCGCCATCCCTGTCGGTCTTGAGCTTCGCGCTTCATTTCACTCCAGGTCCTTCCTATGTTCCCCGCCTCTGTGATGATAGACCTCCGCCAGGTCTGTTTGGGACGGCCACGCTTGCGCTTTCCTTGGGAATTCCAGTCTAGGGCTTGCCTCGGTATGTGGTCAGGGTCCCTTCGGAGCGTGTGGCCAATCCAGTTCCATTTTTGGCGTTTGATCTGCTGGGCGATCGGGTCTTCATTGCAGCGCTCGCACAGGTTTTCATTTGTGATTTTCTCGGGCCGGTAAACACCGAGAATATGTCGAAGGCAGCGGTTCGCAAAGACCTGAAGTCGGCGCGAGATGTCCTTTGTGACCTTCCACGTCTCGCATCCGTACAGCAACACAGTTTTCACGTTGGAACTAAATTAAATAAATGAAGTAAATATGTAATGTAATGAAGATGTAAGAAAGAGACTTTGTGTGAAAGATAGTATCGGTGTAAAAATGAAAAAAGGCATGCTCCGATGGTTCGGGCATATAGAAAGAATGTCGAATGAGCGAATGACTAAACAGATATACAATGCGAATGTGGATGGTTGCAGAGGCCCAGGAAGACCAAGACTGACCTACCATGACCAAATAGGTCGAGTTCTGTCTGATGGTGGGGTCAAAAGTCTTAGGAATCGGCGTGCATGTATGAAGAGAATGATGAAGGTAGACGAGGCACGAGAGGTTTGTCAGAACCGGGATATCTGGCGCTCTACACTCTCTGCCTACCCCGTTAGGGACCTGGCGTGAAGATACATACATAAGTAAATATGTAGCAATTATTGACGCAGTGCATTTCGGGTAACTCTGCATGCTTGACTTTAAACTAGGAGGTGACCAGCCAACCAAACGTCAGTATGGCTGGACAAAAAAAATATTTTAATTCTAAATATATATCCCATTTTCTCTGATAACCCCCTACCCGGGACCTCAGCGTAGTAGTAGTGGGCTGCTACCACTAGGCTACCGAAGCAGTTAAATTAAAAAAAAAATATCCTCGTAGAAATAAAAGAAAAAATTGAAAAAGATTTTGACTTGATTGGACTGGTTATCTTGAGGTCGCAGGTTCCATTCCTGCCTGAAGTCAAAAAATTTCTTTCCATTTTTCTAAATTTACTCGCATGTGTTATTGGGATAAATAAATATATTGCAATGTTACAAAATATGTTTATTAAATACTACAATCCCTACTTTTAATATTATAAATACGAAAGTAACTGTCTGTTTGTATGTCTGTCTGTCTGTTACCTTTTACGTCCAAACGTCTGAACCGATTTTAATGAAATATGATACAGAGATAGAGCTGACTTTGAGATAGAAAGGCTACTTAGTTATTTATAAAACGACATCAACGCGGGCGAAGCCGCGCGCAACAGCTAGTATTTTAATATTCGTCAAAATTCGTATGGGTGGAGTGTAGAGTCAAGCATGTTTTTTACTAATGAAAGTCAACCCGCATTCAATCCACATCGATGTTAAGTGATGACTGCAGCCTATAGACACCCACACAAAGACCAAGGTCAAAATGCAGATATGCGTTACCACTCCTGAGGCCTAAGGTGTTATGCCTCTGTACCGGAAATATCAGGGCTGTACATTACCACCTGACCGGAACACGATAGTGCTGAACACTACCAAAATTCAAAATTCAAATCATTTATAAGGTTGGGGAAAAAGTTTCTTCGCATTTTTTAAGATAATTCAAACATTTTTTAATATAGTTTATTTAAATTTAACTAAAGTATGTATGTACCATTTTGTTCGATAACCTTTTGCCATCTTGTAGGTAGGGACATGATCCCATTGCTATAAAAATTTTGGGACTTCTCATCAAAATACCGCGACAAGTGGATTTGGCAGTCCTCTCGTGATGTTAACCTAACATTGCATAAAGAATTCTGAAGAGACCGAAACAGGTGGAAATCTGAATGTGCAAGTTCAGGACTATACGGCGGATGCATTAACACCTCCCAGCCAAACTCTATTAATTTTTGCTGAGTGGCTATAGATGTGTGAGGTCTAGCGTTATCATGATGAAACACCACACCCCTTCTGTTGATCAATTCCGGCCGCTTTCTCTCAACTTCTTGCTTTAATCTCATCAGTTGTTCGCAGTAGAGTTCAGAATCCATAGTCCTGCCTGGTGGTAATAGCTCATAATGAATAATGCCCTTCCAATCCCACCACACCTTTTTCGCACGTTCTTGTCGTACGTGATCCACTTTTCATCACCAGTTATCAGCTTCCTCAAAAATGATTCGGTTTCAATACGTCGTAATAAAGCATCACAAATGAGTACACGGTTCATTAGGTTTCTTTCAGTGAGCTCGTGAGGTACCCAAATATCGAGCTTTTTTTGTACCCAGCTTTTTTCAAATGCGCCAAAACTGTTCTGTGATCAATTCTCAGTTCTTCAGCTTCGTCGTAACTACTGATATGTCGATCTTGCTCCACTTTTTCAAAAATGGCATCCATTTTATCCCTAATAGGGCGACCAGAGCGAGGTGCATCTTTGACATCAAAATTTCCGGATTGAAAACGCTTAAACCAAATTTGTGCTACTCTCACAGACACTGCACTAGGTCCATAAACATCGCAAATTTTTTTCGCGGCTTGCTTTGCATTTTTACCTTTTTTGTAGTAAAATTATAAAATGTATCGAATTTCTTCATTAGATTCCCTCATCTAGACAGTACGAAAAACAAATGAAAATCACACATTTGCCTAATTTGAATTTGGAATTATGTTCTTTAAAATTTTAACTTTCAATGATACCAAAACCAGCCAGATACAAATACTACAGCCAAAGAGATTTTATTACAAGTTCATACATACTAATAGGTTGGGGAAAAAGTCTTTTCGCATTATAGTATGTATGAACTTGTAATAAAATCTCTTCTTCATAGAACAAAATGAAAAATCTGTTTGCCACCATTTAGCCGCAAGTATATTATGTAGAGCCTTCGCCCGCGAGCTCCGTCACTGGAGCTTTACTATCAGTTCATTATAACTTATATATAATGTATTAATTCATAGAGTTAGATCGTCCGGTACGACTTCTACAGGTCACATTATCAAAATGCAATAATTTGTTATTTACATAATTCAGTCATGTCATGGCGTGTGGGCTTGTAAGAGTGCGTTTACACTGCTTCAAGCAATCATACGTTTTGTAGAAACTAAAGAATTATAGCGAACAATTTTAGGACTGTTTTTGGACTAATAGATATTGCTCTTCTTGTGTATGATTGTTGGAAGCAGCCGATTTTTCGGAAGATGCCGATTTTGCTTCACAACTTGATATCAGTAACATAACCTACAAAACTTTAAACTTATCTATAATTTTTTTCTGGCTGGTTTGACGAAAAAACTGTATATCACGCAACTCAGGATTAATGTTGAATTAATAGAAATATTTTTGAGCTGAAAACAGTGAGTATTTCACTGACATAAAAACATGTATGGGAGTTCGCCATTGTTCTTTGCGGATTTTCTCGCGAATACAACACCCCCAAACTTCTTCTCATACCCGACGTTTGGAAGAAGAAGAACGATGTTGAGAAGAAGTTTAGGAGTTTTGTATACGCGAGAAAATACGCAATTTAAAAAAAAAAAATTTATAATCATCACAACTATTACAGGGAATGCCTAATGAGATAGAGTGGCGGTCTTTAACTTACTAATTAATTAATTACAGAATAATTGTTGTGTATAGGTACTACCAGATATTAGTTAGTATTGTAACATAAAACATACAATGTCACCTTTGCGAACTCACTCAACTGGGATGAGAATATATCTAGCCTATCTTCTGTTTAGTTTCTACAATGTATGACGCTCGCGAAAACCTACGAAAACGTAATCATACGTTTTTTTATTGAAGGTAGGTAGGAGTCGTGTACGTGATGATCCCACCACCCACTAGCGGAAGAGTTCTCTTCTAGTGGAATAAAATTATTCTGCTATTGCCATAGAGCAACACGGGCCACCGGCCGCCGCGGTGGACCGGAGGGAAGTAGCCAATGTGTGTATCACACGTAGTTCCCCCCGGAAAAAATGACAGACTGTTTTGCATCGGTAATAAACGCTATGGCTACAGTAGTAAATGCGAAAATGAACGAGCAGCGTACTGCGATAAAACTACTGCCGCTGCGATCGCCAAACCACAAGCCAAGCGTATCGATTAAAGTATACCCTCTTCTAATCGGGAGGTTTTTCCGTCTGTGGACGTCTTTTTTTTGGCTGAGATGAGAGAGATTAATTTACCTATTTTTTTATTATGTCTCTCGTCAGCACGGGGTCCAATTTGAACCCCGGACCTTTGTCAGGCTTGCGCGGGGACATGGGAGGTCCAACACGTAGAGGCCCTTTCGAGAATTTTGATCTACTTTGTAATGGGTTATATTCGGCTTGACCTCTCTCTGACTGCATCAATAGTTAATACAGACACAGACAGACCCCGCAGAATATAATGGGACTATTGTAATGAAAAATGACTTGCCAAACTTTGGGCTATGTGGGTGAACTGGGGGGACTAGCTGGCTGGGCCTATGGAGTGAGATCCGGCAACTGTCTATATTCAACATCTCACATTATCGAATCCTACTTTAGGCAGGTGGTGACTCGCCTCTCCTTGGTGGTGACTCGCCTCTCCTTGGTGGGCCCCCCAAACAGCCAACCCGATGGTCGACGGGGGGCAATACTGTTGAGAGAGGCTGGGGGTGTCGAGAGGTGTAGCCCCGGTTTCACCATCACGAGCGAGTAATCTCGAGCTCGGGAGGGGCTTCCCCGCTATTATGCCTTTAGACACTTCCACCCCCGAGTGTATGGCTCTTGCAGAAATTTAGACAACAGCCTATTATCTAAATTTCTGCAAATGCCATACCTCTAGCGCCCCACTCTGACCGGCCAATGAAGGCAAGCCAGAGGTGAGAGATCTGATGTTCTGTCCGGCCGTACCTCTGTGTGGCGGACGAGGCGGAGCCCAGTTCTCTCGGAGGAACTCGAGATGATGGTAGGGGGTGGTGTCGCTACTCACCAACAGCTCGCCACAAGCTGCTCTGCTCCTTTTTATTATTATTATGAAACATATGCAGTCTAAGTAATATTGTTATTAATTTAGTATTACCTACGTCAAATATACAAAATCTATGAATTTTCCTATGTCGTCTTATCCATAGAACTTTGATATACGTGTCTTGCCTCTTGAACTTACAGATAATACATTTAAGTCATGTATTAAACGCACACTATGTAAAAATGCGTACTATAGACTCGATGACTATCTAAAGGATAGAGATGCCTGGACAAATGCTGGTCTAGCTCCACAAGACTAAACAATAATTTTGTGAAATTAATGTGCATTGTACTTGATATTGTAAAACATAGTTATAAGTGTCATATTGTGAAAATAGTTTTAAGGAACATATTTTGAAAAGACCCTACTGAGTTTTGTTTTGGCAGGTTTTTTCTCAGTAATGTGGGCTTTGGAACTCTGCCAGTGAATGACAAAGAATGTCCCATATTTTTTTGTTTTGTCTTATCTTGCCGTTTGTAAAAGAAAGTATGGAACATTCTGTTGATACCTATTTTTATCATTAAGTATTTTTGGACTATTATTTATTTTATTTTGTTTACTTTGACATATTAATCAACGTATCAGTTGTTATTCGCTTTAATTTTATATTTGTAATTTGACCTATCACAAGCAAATTCTATTATTTCCAAGTGATTAAATGAATTTTTGAGTTTGAGTTTGAGTTTGCCCCAGTTATCCCGTTTTTTTGGTTCTTCACGATTAAGTTAAAATAATTTACAGACTAACAATAAAATATAGTTTAACTATAGTTTTTCCATTATTTTTTAAAATACTTGTAGGTAGTTCAACTATACTGAAGATAGAAATTACTGCAGTGTCTGAAGAAGAAGGTCTTTGA
This sequence comes from Macrosoma leucophasiata, assembly GCA_036365455.1. Classification (NCBI taxonomy): domain Eukaryota; kingdom Metazoa; phylum Arthropoda; class Insecta; order Lepidoptera; family Hedylidae; genus Macrosoma; species Macrosoma leucophasiata. The sequence goes on along the minus strand of JAWQUS010000022.1, from coordinate 3,102,706 downwards.
CCAGTGTGTGTTGCCAGTGATGACATACGGGACTGAAACGTGGTCGCTCACTATGGGCCTCATAAGAAGGCTCAAGGTCACTCAGATAGCAATGGATAGGGCTATGCTCGGAATTTCTTTGCGAGAGATGAGGAGATCCGCATGAGAACCAAAATAACCGTATAGGATAGCCCACCGACTAGCGAAACTCAAGTGGCAGTGGGCAGGGCACATAGCTCGCAGAACTGACGGCCGTTTGGCAGAAGAGTTCTGGGATGTCATGCGCAACGCACGATCGATGGTGCACCCGAGGTATTTGGCCTGTGTCTGCCACTGCACGTCCTCTCCACGAAGCCTGAATGGTGGCAGCCGGCAGCAGGTTACGCGCGTAGGGAGAGAAAACTGTTGAAAAATGTTATTGTGACGTATTTCTTCTGGAAATTACATTCTTTTGACATCATTTTGATAGCAGTTTTATGCAGTGCATTGTTATTTTAACGTTATCTGATCATTATCATTTAAATTTCAAGTTGATGGCTACGGAGTGACATGATACGGCAGGACACGAATATTAGTATTAGAAATCAACAACAACAACCAACAGTCATGTAACAGTACATTTTTTATTATAAAGTGAAATAAATTAAATTAATCTGTCAATGAAAACACACCTTAATGCGATGCGTCGGAAAACAGGTGCTAGTCGTGCCAGAAATGGCGGCAAAACTTTATTAGTACGCGAACACCAACCGAGAGTGTCGTACGCGTCGCGCAATTTATAATATATTTCGTATGTATAAAAAATAGAATAAACATTTTTCGATTTCATAAAAATTTGGTTTATCTTAGTGAAAAAGTTTAGTGTAGTGTTGGATGTTGTATTGGTTCAATTTGTAATTCGATTGGGTTTGTTTACTTTTTAATGTTGCCACACTGTGTTATTGTTTAGTGATGTGCGTTATCGATGCGTTTGATTTTATTGAATGCCAATAAATTATTGATAGGTTATGATTATATTTACTATCGATTGATACGACAATAGTAGATAAATAAAAATAATGTTTTCGTGTAATTTTTATCTTTACAATTTAGGTACATTTTTGTTAACATTATAATAACTTCGTTGTATACATAAAACTTATGAAGATTAATAATATCGTATATCTCGATATTTGGGAAATCGATTATTATAATAATTACTTAAATATCTAATAATTAGGTATATTTCTTTACTTAAACAACATAACCGTAAATGTCTGACTTTTAAATGAATAGTCCAACATTTTGATTGAGGAAATGTATATGGTACTGAATGTGTTAAATAGGTAGGTATCTACTAAACTGCCTCACTGCTCTAACTGCCTCAGTAGCCTAGTGGTAGCAGGCCACTACTATTACGCTGGAGGTCCTGGGTTCGATTCCCGGGTCGGGGACTATCAGAGATAACGGTTTAAAATCCTTTATCTCTGCTTCTATTGGAATTTTTCCATTTTTTGGAAGTTTCCCAGTACCCCGGAGTTTGGTAATGTGCCCGGAGATGGCAACAGGTTCGCCACCTGTTACATGGGCCAAAACATAACCGGCGAGTCGTGGGTGTTTGCATGTATGATTGAATGCATGCGTTTACCTCTGCCTACCCCGTCGGGGATTACAGGCGTGAAGTTACGTATCTTCTAAATATGCGCCACCTCCAAAAAATCGATGATAAATAAGTTATGTATATAATTAAATTGCAGTGAAATAAAAGTTATTTTTGGACATAAAAACATTGGTAACACCTTATAGCGGTTTATTTAAGAAGGAAATACCTATAAACCTACAAGCCCTAACTTCACAAACTCTACACTTTACGGCTTTACTTTTACGGCCCTGTAATTTCCGGCACAGAGGCATAACACCTTAAGCCTCGGGAGTGGTAACGCATCTGCATTTTGACCTTGGTCTTTGTGTGGGTGTCTATAGGCTGCAGTCATCACTTTACATCAATGTGAACTGCATACTTGTTTGCCACTTCCATTACATAAAAAAAAAACTTTAGTCAAAATATATGAAAAATTGGTCAGATCTCACGTAGAACTGTAGTTGGTCAGATCTCACGTAGAACTGTAGTTGGTCAGATCTCATGTAGAACTGTAGAAGCCATGATTCTTGATATAGGTATACTCACATGCACGATTTTTTTTTACGCGGGCAAAAACCCTCTTGGGCTCACGCCGTCTAGGGGAACAGACGGTGGGTAGTGTGGGACTCGTTCTTACTAAACCCCGCGGTGTTGACTCGTCCGCCATCAGGGGAACGCTTACGCACACATCCGCGACCCTGCCGAAGGCTGCTCGTCTCCGAACCCTCCAACGGTTGAGCTCTTTGGCTCCAACCAACACTAGTGGCATGTGGAAGACGTGCACATCACTATTCGGGCCACGGACACCCCTAATCCGACGCCCGGAGATCCCTGCCCAGACCACTCACAACACCAGGCGTCCCAAGACGACCGGGTGGAGGGATTCGGGCACACAGTTCGGCCTCGAGGGAGTGGGAGCGTCAAGAAGTACCACCCTCAGCCACCGCACCACGTCCCTATCGAGCGGCGGGACCACCGCTATGCGGCTGGGGATAGGGTGCAGGGCCAACAACATACCCATACACCACTTTCCCAGCCATCTCCTCACCACAGCAAACGCCGTTCCTTCGTTGGGCTCCTCTTAGTTTCGCGGGTGTGGCTCAATCCACCGACTACTAAGCCACGACAAGACGGAAACCCTCAGGGGGGACCTTAACTTTACCTGGCCTAATTTCACATACTCTACAATACTCTTCATTTTAGCAGAGAATTAGTACGTAAGTTTAGATAAAACGTGTGGTAGTGAGTTGCCTTGAGAACTGAGTTTTTGAAACGCGTTTTAGCTTTTTGCATCAAACAATTGTCACAAACAATTTTCAGTTAAGTGGTGTGGTAAAAATACACGATTTACCATCCAACACGATCTTTCTCACTACAACGTTACCATCGTCGTAAAATCTCTTAATTAGGTACCTGCCTATTGATGAAATACGGGGGAAAATAAGAGCCGAGCGTTAAGTAGGTACTAATCCTTTACCATTAACCTTAGCCAAGTCAAGGTGAATATAACAACAAGGAAATTGACTTATTACGCCATCCTTCTATTAATTAAATAGTTTTAAAGCGAAACTAATCAGCAAATTAAAAACGAATCAAATGTTATTGACTTGTCTTGAAATAATATTTATTTAATAACGATTAATTTGGGTTTATTAAGGTTCTTCATATGAAAAGAATATGGATAAATAAGATACGGCCCTGTGATTTCCCCCTGTGATTGAGGTGATTGTTATTCATCTTATTTAAAATTAAAAAAGGTTTGATTTGCTTTAGTTTTTAATTATTTTAAATGTATATTTTATCTAGATTCAAATTTATCTTATCTTTGTGTTGCACTCGATTTAATTGGAATGCTGTACATACCTATAATAGGCATATGCATCAGACCAATGCTTCTGTGATATATTTTATAACTATTTGATGAACTATGCTGTTGGTGTGTTAATGTATGTATGTATGTATCTTCACGCCAGGTCCCTAACGGGGTAGACAGAGAGTGTAGAGCGCCAGATATCCCGGTTCAGACAAACCTCTCGTGCCTCGTCTACCTTCATCATTCTCTTCATACATGCACGCCGATTCCTAAGACTTTTGACCCCACCATCAGACAGAACTCGACCTATTTGGTCATGGTAGGTCAGCCTTGGTCTTCCTGGGCCTCTGCAACCATCCACATAAATGGATGGTGTGTTAATAAAATAAATAAATAAACAAGACTCAGTGGCAAGCGGCAATGCATCTCCATTTTGTGATAGGTAGTACATTATTTTACTTATGACGTAAAATTATCTATTTACTGTGTCCGTAGTGTATATGTAACTCCGTACACAGAATTTACAGACAAACAATTTCAATACAAATAGCAACGAACCAGGAAAGTCCCAACTAGTTTTCAATATTAATTACGATTAATTGCCTAATCCTTTTCCATTTTTACTTCTTTTAGATTGTGAACATGCCTACGGAATTTTTATAAAAAATTTAATACTTAATACCTTAAAGATGTCATTCTTTATTGAAAAACTGCTCAACATTTTATTACATTTTAATACCTGATCTGAAAATGTAAAAGGTTTTAAATTATTAAAATATTTTTATTATGGGTATGTACTAGCTGACCCCGCGACTTCGTCCGCGTGAGAATTTATGATAGTTCAGCATCTACCCGGACGAAGTCGTGGGCGAAGGTAGTATAAAAGTAGCGTAAGTTATTCCATAATACATCATCTATCTGCTAGTGAAAGTCCCGTCAAACAGACAAACAGATAGACAGACAGACAGACAGACAAAAATGGTAAAAAATGTTGTTTTGGTATATGTACCGTGTATACATACATATGCATTTAGTAAAAAGCGGTTATTTTAATATTACAAACAGACACTCCAATTTTATTTATTTGTATAGATGATCTAAAAATGTGTGGTAAGTATTCGCAATTTTTCAAATATCTGTGCTTTAAGACGTTGCTTCGTACCAGATTTCAAGATTCTGAATTCACGGGCAGTACCCTGTAGGCTTGGATTCCCTAGTGAGTTTCGAAAATTTGCGCTGCATGCTTGTTTGCCACTTTCATCACATCAAAAAAACCTGGGGGCCAGGTGGACCCCTTGGGGTTCACGGGAGACTCGATCGGGGTAAATAAAAATTGCAAAAATGGGAATGTGATATAAATGTAGCAATAATGGTTACCAAAACCAGAAAAGAATTGAAAGGGGTTTTTCGACCACCGAAACCAGAAAAAAAAAACAAAAAATAGTTTGGAAACCTCTGCTAGAACGCAACCAGAGATTTCAATGTAGATGCGTTGCCACTCCCGCCATCAAGTTGCTTTCAATTACCTATTTGGTAATTGAAAAGCAGCTTCTTCTTCTTCTCGTGTCAGCGGTTTGACTTAAATTCATTTAAATTTTATCGGCCCAGTATTTTGCCACAGTAATTGCTGCATTATTAGCGGTCCTTAGGTCCTCCAACGTGCAAGAACTGGGACAGAGCGGGCATTGGAGCAAGTGTTGCATTGTTTGAGCGATCGCTCCACAGTCACAACGCTCCATATGCGGAGAGATAAACCCCCACTTGCACAAATTTTGTCTGCAACGGCCTACCTGGGTGCGGAGTCGGAGAGCAGCTTAAAGCTATAGACGTCATTCTTCAATTTACCTATTACCTATTTGAGGTAAATCATTGGATGAGGTAAACCATAAGTCTTCAATATGGTTTACTCGTAATTAATCGTTATTATTGTTTGTTCCAATTTGAGTAAAATATATGATTCAGATCTATTTTCCTTCTGCGTGTGTACAATTACCTCGGTGCCCTAGTGGTAGCAGGCCACTACTACTACGCTGAGGTACTGGGTTCGATTCCCGGGTAGGGGATTATCAGACAAAATGGTGTTAAGTCCTTTATCTCTGGTTCTATTGGGATTTTTACATTTTATGGAAATTGCCCAGTACCCCGAAGTTTGGTAATGTGCCCGGAGATGTCAACAGCCTCGCCACCTGTTACATGGGTCAAAAACGTAACCGGCGAATCGTGGGTGTTTCCATGTATGCTTGAATGCATGCATTTGCCTCTTCCTACCCCTTCGGGGATTATAGGCGTGAAGTTACGTGTGTACAACGGTATCCAAGACACAGGTTTATTCCTAGTGTGGGATTATCATGGGGGATTTGTACTGATGGTAGGGTTCCAGTGTAGAAGCTTGAGACCGTAGGCACCACCGCGTCCACCGCATTACCTTATCTATCTTTTTTTTTAATTTTTTTTTATGTAATAAAAGTGGCAAACAAGCGTGCAGTTCACATTGATGTTAAGTGATGACTGCAGCCTATAGACACCCACACAATGACCAGAGGTCAAAATGCAAATGCGCTGCCACTCCTGAGGCATTAGGTGTTATGCCTCTGTGCCGGAAATTACAGAGCCGTACATTACCACCTGACCGAAACGTGATAGTGCTGAACACTACCATTTAACGGCAAGTATATTAGGTAATCTGACGCCAAATGCTAGTCTTTGGCACTATCGTGTTCCGCTTAGATGGTAATGTATGGCCCCGTAATAACTAACACAGAGATAGGTATAACAACCAAGGTCTCAGGGGTGGCAACGCATCTGCATTTTGAAATCCGGTTTTTATGTAGATGTCTATAGGCTGCAGTCATCACTTAACATCAATGTGAACTGCATATTTGTTTGCCACCTTTATTAAATCAAAAAAAATCGATCAATCATGAAGAAATTAAATGTACGATGTTTTGAACGTTTTGTACGTAGTTTCCATGCTGTACATATTTGTTCTGTGTGTAGTTAGGGCGTTAGGCTGACCGAGCCGCTCCGGTCGCCCTAATTAGGGTCCTAACTCCCTAAATGTTATTACATTACCCTGATCCTTGCTATCGTACCCTGAATACCGTGTAATAAGGCAATTAGTTATTACGGGGCTATACAAGAATACAAAATACATGGACTTACCACAGTCTACAGAAAACGAACGTGTTAAGTGGACTTACATTGAATTAATAACAAACCCAAGATAAACATCCAAAGGTGTTTGAAATTGACTTATTTAATCAATCATTATGCAACACATAGGTATCTATCTCGTATTTTTCCAAAACTGGTTTCGACAAAGGAGATGTTGCGAACTCGGCTCTAGTTCGTACACGTCCTCAAAAAATGGGTAAATTAAAGAAGAATCCGAAAAAAATACTATTAATTTATTCAAGAATATATTTTAGAGTTACTACCACATTTAATTCAAACGATTTTATCATTTTCAACCATATTCAACATGGCGGCGATAAAGCCGACGCTTCTTTAAATTGGAAATAGATAAGTTTTTAGTATTGTATAAGTTCTTAGTATAAACACATGAAATCGATTTCGAAAGTATTTAGAAAATATTACTTTTTTCTCCAAGTACTAAAATATAATCAAAAAACAAAAAAAGTGAAAATGTCAAAATGACATCGCCCGGCAAATAATATTTTGTAACTGCAAACAAAGCTAAATACGTAAAACTATGCAGTAAAAAAACGTTTTTATATTGATTTTGTCTGTTAATGATATTGTGTACAATACATGGCCGGAGGTCCATACATTTTTGCAACATCTCCTTTTGTTCTAATTACCATCAAAATTAAGACACTTCTTACGTAGTAGATATGTCACTTTTAAATAAAGTTTATTTAGCTGCAAGTGTCAGATAATGCGGTGATGCTACGTAAGCTCCGTCACTGGAGCTCTACCAAGAGTAAAAACTATAAATCAAACTATTTTTTGACCGACAAGGAGGTAATCAACTCGAGACCTATTAAAACATTATTACAGAAGATATTTTTTTTATAGACTCTTAATTTATTAGCGTGAAATCTGACAGATGTTTGTATACAAGCATAGAGCAACACGGGCCACCGACCGCGGCGGGCCGGAGAGTCCATAGTAGATAATAAATCTATGGAGTAGCCATATGCAGTCTTTCCCCTCTAAATGTGCGTGTGAAATTGTTTATGTATTTTGTTAAAGTCAAGGTGGGAGTTTCGTAGTAATAGACGATTTTTGTAGTGTGTGTGTGTGTGTCACACGTATTTCCCAACGCAAAAATGATAGACTGTTTGCATCGGTAAAAAATTAATAATATTTAATGGTGGTAGAGCTCCAGTGACCCTGTATGTGGAGTGTATGGCCCCGTAATAACTATCACAGAGGCATAACACGTTAGGCCTCAGAAGTGGTAACGAATCTGCATTTGACCTTGGTCTTTTTGTAAGTGTCTATAGGCTGCAGTCATCACTTAACATCAATGTGAACTGCATGCTTGTTTGCCACTTCCATTACATAAAAAAACGCTGTGCTAATTAACTCCCCTCCGGTCCGCCGCGGCCGGTGTCCCGTGTTGCTCTATGTATACAAGTGACCTGTGTAACCGGTTGGTAATGAGTTTACAACTGGTATTTGTAAGACGTAAATTCATCGTAATCACCGTAACTTTTAAAGTTTTCGGTCAATCAGTCATGGTGGACCGGTTAAACTTTGGTTTCTTTGAATAGCGGTGACTTACCACCGTTTTACTAATCTATCTGCCGCCAAATGGTAGTGTTCAGCACTATCGTGTTCCGGTTTAGATGGTAATGTATAAATCTAAATTAGAGGAGTTTTGGCGGGAACCTTGAAAGAAGCGTATGGTGCTCTTATTTTATTTCATTTTCTTGGTGTATTTTTAAGTTATATTGAATAAAATTGGTGGCATTTTGTTTGATATAGGTTTATTACAGTGCCCGTGTATAGTGAAATGAATAACAGTGCGAAAACACGACCTTTCAGGTTGCCTCCAAAACTTAATTGTAAATGTTCTGGTAAAGAAGCCATCGCTTTACTCGAATAACTTGATTGTAACTCACTTGACTGACATATTATACTTGATGACTATATTATACTAACTTTTACGCTGCTTAAATAAATATGAAATATCGTTTTACTTGACACTGGCAATATGCGTAATAGCAATGCCAAACTAATAAAAAAAAAAATCTAAATTATCCGAAGGGTGTGGAACTGGAGACCTGTAAAACAGGTTTTTATAACTTTAGTTCAGGCTCCAGTCTCCAGAATAAATTACATGACACGACAGAATGTTTTGTATTGCAATTAACATAATTTTGTTCTGTTAATGTTATTGTGGAGAGAATAAATAAGTTTTTTTTTAATTTTACTTTTTTAATTTATGGCTTCGTAATAACTATCATAGAGACATAACAACTAAGGTCTCAGGGGTGGCAACGCATCTGCATTTTGACCTTTGGTTTTTGAGTAGGTGACCTCCATTCTTTTTTTTATGTAAGGAAGGTGGCAAACAAGCATGCAGCTCACATTGATTTTAAGTGATGACTGCAGCCTATAGACATCTACATATAAACCAGTGATCACAAAGTAGATGCGTTGGCACCCCTGAGACCTAAGATGTCATGTCTCTGTGATGGTTATTACGGGGCCATGCATGCATCAATGCAATGCATGTGACACACACGCACACTACAAACATCGTCTATTACTACGAAACTCATATCTTGCCTTTAACAAAATTTCACACACACATTTAAATATCTCGGCGACAGGCATAGGACCATTTGGTCTTGTACTTTGGTAGAGGGGAAAGCCTGCATATGGCTACTCCCCTCCGGTCCTCCCATATTGCTCTATGCACGCTGGTATAACTTCGCGCTAGTCCGTCTTTGTTTAGGGTTGTACAATTTTATCACGTTGTACTAACAAATTAAAATTATATGGAGTATAAATATAGGTATATAGGCAGGTAGGTAATATGGTGGGGTTAAAAGTCTTAGGAATCGGCGTGCATGTATGAAGAGAATTAAGAGAGGTTTGTCAGAACCGGGATATCTGGCGCTCTACACTCTCTGCCTACCCCGTTAGGGACCTGGCGTGAAGATACATATAAATAAATATAGCGTTATGGAAGTTGATTTAAAAAAGAAAAATGAAAATTTTATTTAGTGCTTAGCCATGACACCTAAGTACAGTATTGTATACACAATAAAATACCTACCTACAATGAAACAAAAAAAAGAAACAAGATTAAATAAAAAATAAAAACAAAGTAAGTACCTATATAATTAACTAAAATAATAATTTTACCTAAATGAACGCCCTATATTAAATTTAAGGTATATATGTCGCACGGCTGCGCCAAAAAGGTATCCAGTTCAGCATGATGTCAGGTACCTATAAGGTATAGGTACCTGACGCTGGTTTTCGACTGGAACCATTGGATTCATGGTCACATTGGATATAGTTAATCCATTTGATTGTGGATATAATTTATATTAATGCCCTCAAGCCTACTTCTTCAATTTTCTTCAATATCTTACACGTTACGTTTTCGTAGGTTTTCGCGAGCTTCATACATTGTAGAATTTAAACTTGCGGATTTTCTCGCGTATACAACACTCCCAAACTTCTTATACTCGACGTAGACCTGAGTCGATCGCGAGCGATAGAATCACTTTGATTGAATCACGATCCAAACACAAGTGATCGGGTCGTGACGTACAAAAAAAGTCGATCATTTGGGTCCTTTGGGTCATTGGGTACTTTGTTTCTCGTGAACTCTATCACATTAGGCATAAGGTACACTTCAGTTTGTTTACAGTTTTATCGATCAAGCTCCCCTGCACCATGTCATCTAATTGTAAAATTTATGCTTTAAACCTGTAAAGTTTAAGAATGAAATTATAGTGATAATTCATAGAAATGTATTAAAATGAAAAATAGCCAGCGACATAATGTGTGGATCGCGATCTCGAGTCTCGCATCCTTATCAGATGGGTCTCGAATCACGAGAATCATGAGCTACAGTATACGTTTGAGCGAAATCGAGTCGCGACCCAAATGACTCAAACGATCGAGTCATTTAGACTCGATCACCTTGTCAATGGGTCGCGATCGACCCGAATCCCGACGAAGGAGTGATCGACTCAGGTCTAACTCGACGTTTCGGTCGCTTTCCAGCTACCGTGGTCACGGGCAGATTAATTCGACGATGTTCAGCCTGGTCTTATATAGCTAAGACGGAACACAACCCTAGTGATTAGATTACGAATCCGGACCGTTATGCCAGACGCCTCAGAAACAGGTGGTGTTAGCATGACATGGCAACGTAGTTTCTCGATAGATGGCGCCACTAGTAGTTTACATCGCACTAGGGTTGTGTTCTGTCTCAGCTATATAAAACCAGGCTGAACATCGTAGAATTAGCCTGCTCGTGACCACGGTAGCTGGAAAGCAAACAAAACGTCGGGTGTAAGAAGATTGGGAGTGTGGTATACGCTAGAAAATCCGCAAGTTTAATTTCTACAATTTTACACGTTGTATTAGCTTCGTTGATTCTAAGGTTATTTCACATCCAATCATTAAATGGTCGTTATCCTAGGCCACTCATCCTTAACAGACATGAAGTTTTTGTTACTCAGGTCATGGTCGCTGGGCTTGCAATATAATATCAATGTCTTCCAAAAACAGTCATTCATTAATTCAATAGTTTATACCGTATTGGAGTGGTTTGACCGCCTTTCCGCCATTGTTCGCCTCGCTAGCTCCCACCTACATAAAAAAAACCGGTCAAGTGCATGTCGGGCCACGCGCCGTGTAGGATTCCGTAGTTTTTAGGTTTGATTAATGTAATTAAAAATAAATAAATAATTTCTATGGAGTTGTAAAAAAATTTCGAGTAAAATACATTTGGTCGACTATACTCGCAAATTTGTGAAGTCAACTTAAGTGTGATAGTTTTCCTTATAATTTCGTTATATGTAGCTACTATTACCGTATCATTAAGCTTAATAAGTCACGTGTTAGTCAGTTCAGTTAGTTAAGTCACTTAACTTAATCGAAAAATGATATTAGCACACCCCTAACATTTTTAAAAGACCTATCCAACAATATCCCACATTATATAAAAACGAAAAATAGACGTAGAGTAGTCGCTAAAAAAATCTCATGTTTTTATTCTACCACTTTGTCGGCGTAATTAAGATGTATAGGTACTTGTGCCAAATTTCAAGTCTCTTGTACTAATAGTTTTTGCGTTAATCCGCGGACGGACAGACAGACAGACAGACGGACACGGCGAAACTATAAGTGTTCCTTGTTTACTACGGAACCCTAAAAACCGAGAATGACGGCAGAAGTGAACACTTGATTATATTCATGTTGACGTTGTACATTTTTGACCACCACCACAACAATGTACGGCTCTGTAATTTCCGGCACAGAGGCATAACACCTAATGCCTCAGGAGTGGCAGCGCATTTACATTTTGACCTCTGGTCATTGTGTGGGTGTCTATAGGCTGCAGTCATCACTTAACATCAATGTGAACTGCACGCTTGTTTGCCACTTTTATAACATAAAAAAAAAGGTACCTACTTAACACATTTTCTATCAGGGTCACGTGTCCTGACTCTGACGCAAGACACGTGACCCTGATAGAAGGGTCACGTGTCTTGCGTCAGAGTCACCCCCTTTTACTTTATTTATTCATCACAAAATGTGCAAGGCATCGCTAAAGACGTTAAAAGGCTATTACACGGCACGGTATTCAGGGTCCGGCAGAAAGGGTGGGCGTGGCCTCGCGCCGGGTTGCCGCTTATTACACTATCCGGTCGCAGTACAAATACACGGGCCGCTCCGGTCGCCCTAATTAGGGCCCTAACTCCCTAAATGTTATTACACTACCCTGACCCTTGCTATCGTACCCTGAATACCGTGCCGTGTAATAAGTCCTTTAACACTTAAAAAAAATAATTCTTTAAATAAAATGCATAATTGGTAATTGGTGTTTTGGCAGAATCCTTGAAAGAGGCGTGTGGTGCTCTTATTTTATTTCGTTTTCTTGGTTGTATTTTTTACACCAACATTATAGTTATATTAACTAAAGTGGATGGCATTTTGTTTGATATAGGTTTATTACAGTGCCTGTGTATAGTGAAATAGAATAACAGTGCGAAAACACGGCTTTTTTATTTATTTACACTTTCATGCACATATTAAAAAAAAAACGAACGAATATCGTTTTACTTGACACTGGCAATATGCGTAACAGCAATGCCATAGTAAATACATTAAAAAAAAATTCATAATTACACCTATTGATTTTTATTTACATAGTAAAATACTATATTCGGAGGTGATTCGGTCAATAGTTTACTCTGCGTAACCCTGACTAACCGGTTTGCTGTTATTGCGTCATTAAAGACATAGTTAAGCAGTTAGTTTAACAAATTAGATAGGGTATTAGACGAGAAAATGTGTTCGATATGCTTAGAAAAACTGTTTGGTAATGTGCCCGGAGATGTCAATAGGCTCGCCACCTGTTACATGGGCCAAAACGTAAATTCCAAATCGTGGGTGCTTGCAAGTTTTTTTTTATGTAATGGAAGTGGTAAACAAGCATGCAGTTCACATTGATGTTAAGTGATGACTGCAGTCTATAGACACGCACTAAAAGACCAAGGTCAAAATGGAGATGCGTCACCACTCCTGAGGCCTAAGATGTTATGCCTCTGTGCCGGAAATTTAAGGTACATTACCACCTGACCGGAACACGATAGTGCTGAACACTACCATTTAGCGGCAAGTATATTAGATAATGCGGTGGTGCCTATGCCCGCGAGCTCCGTCACTGGAGCTCTACTACCAGTAAAAATTTATGATTGAATGCATGCATATATCTCTGCTAACCCCTTCAGGGATTACAGGTGTGAAGTATTTTTATTTTGTTTTATGTTTTGTAGTAACAAATAGGCGTTTTAGTGGTAATACGCTTAAACTCACAGCCGGACACACTAGGTATAACTAAACCTTAAACACATAGAACACATACACAAACGCCCAGACCTCGAAACAAATACTACTTACTTACTACATTAGGCCATACAAATATTTGTCCCGGTGCGGGGATAAAACCCGCGACCCTTCTAATCAAGCGGTCGTCTCACACTGCTGACAGGGTCTTCAAAAATGCAGTCTATAGGCACTTCAAATGTGTATTATGTTTGTAAATTAAACTTTTAACTAGTTGCCACCATAGCGGTTTTAAGGAAATAAACATACACTTGTAGTTATACTCAGTTATTATTAACTAAACGTTATCTAGCCCTTACGCAAATAGTATACATACAGATCAGTATTGCGCATGAAAACGTCGCGTCTTCATTTTATTGTAAAATAGCGGCCAGCCCCGGCTTCACACGGGTGTAATGTAACCTCCCCTCTCCTATTCGTCTTATCGTGATGTTATATAGCCTTAAGCCTTCCTCGATAAATGGGCTATCTAACACTAAAATATTTTTTCAAATCGAACCAGTAGTACCTGAGATTAGCGCGTTCAAACAAACAAACAAACAAACTCTTCAGCTTTATAATATTAGTATAGATATACAAAATATCCGAACGAGCATAAAAAAAAAATCCCTGTCAATTCAGAGACATTGTCTATTTGACTCATCAATAAATAGCTGAAATAAAATGACGATCATATTTATTTATTATTTATTTAATACTTTATTGTACACAAAACATACAAGATACAAAGATAAAAGAGATACACTATACAAAAGGCGGTCTTATCACAAAACTGCAATCTCTTCCAGACAACCTTTGGGTTTAGGATGTTAAAGGAATTTGGACGTCGATTTATTTTTAATTGTTTTTTTAAAAATAGAATGTCATTGTCATATACATTTTTGTTAGAATTTTTACGTCTTAGTTACGAATAAAATCGATCTTGTGAAAATTAATAAACAATTCTTTTTCATTAAAACACGAACCTCAACATAGGAAACTGCAAAAATAAAAAAAGTAAAAGGGGTGTACTAGTTCAAGTTAATGTAATATTACAATATAAATATTAAAAAACTATTACAACAGGTAACTACAAGGTATTTGTAAATAAATTTGGCAAGGAAAAGATCGCATATCATCATCATAAGACGCCTTCTAAACAGGGGAGCGCCTTTTGCGCCTACATAAATAAGTCCGTCCTAAAAAAAGTTTAAAATTCGTATAACACAGTCTATATACCTAGTTCTTGCCATTCACGTGAGCGGTAGGTTCTTGATTGTGGTAAGACGTGATAACATAAACAATAGTGTGCTTGTACGGTGTGTATGTGTAATTGTGTAAGTGTGCGCGTATTACGGAGCGCCGTGCCGGACAGTCTCGCACACATGCGTATAGGTATCTACAGTATGGAAATAATATGTACTACTTACAGATACGCCTGCTTACTTCGTGTCGATGCAAACTTGTCTACCATCCAGGATTGCAATTTTTCTTTAAATGTCATAGAATTGGCTAACAAGCATGCAATTTACATTGATGTTAAGTGATGACTGCAGCCTCAGGTCAGATTGCAGATGCGTTATCCTGAAGCCTAAAGTGTTATGCTTCTGTGCTAGAAATTACAGGGCCATACATTACCACCTGACCGGGACACGATAGTGCTGAACACTACCATTTAGCGGCAAGTGCATTAGGTAATGCGGTGGTGCCAACGACCGCGAGCTCCGTCACTGAAGCTCTACAGTAAAGAGACTTCATGTCGATGCGAACTTTTTTACCATCCAGCAGTTCATAAAAAAAGCTCAAGTGATCGCATCACCTAATCAACTTACCGCTAGACAGTGTTCAGCAGGACAGAGGCAATTGGCTCCAGAAGTGGCATCAGCCCTAATCCCTATAACATTGGCAGTATTATACAAAATACTTCTTCGTGTGTTTCCCCAATTGCTAGGTATAAGTATGTAGGGCTTATAGAATAATATTATTTTCTTAAAATAAACGAATATTCCCTTACTTGTTTCCTTATTTGCGTCGCACAGTAAAACCTGTGTTATTGATTGGATGACGTATTGTATAGAGGAGGATAAAGTATTTTTATCCCCAGTTTCACATACCTACAGTCCGCACGTTACAGGACCATTGATTGACACCACGGGCAGAGAATATATAAAGAATGGACACTTCAACGTCCCGCCCGATTTGCCCGCATTACTCAACCCCTTCCCCTCTTATGGGCGACGGTTGGTATTTTGTATGTGCTACGCACACAGGTGCGCGTGTAAATACAAGTCACTGATTGATGTCTGTGTAATACAAATTAAGCGTTTGTATGGATTTTTGGCGGAGTGTCCGCGGCGTACCACGGGCAAGAATATTGTAGCGTCCACTTACTTATCAAACAAACATATGGTTAAAACATAGCCAAAAAAACGTCTTTTTGTCCTGTGTGGCCTGTAAAAATATCTCTTACATTTGGTTAAAATACACCTGAAAAAGGAAAAAAAAAAGTTATTTCTATAGCATCAGTTTGGCAAAGATCCCTACCCCTACATCGCCCCCTGAAATTTGGCGCGCTGAGAGTCGCCCCATCTCGCCTAAAATAATCAAATAGTCATATTTGTCACATTATGTACAGTACCTATGTCATTATTAATATAGATTACAATTCTTGTCAGGTTTCTAATATAATTATTGCGTTAATGCAAAATTCACTTACACTGTAAACAGGTAGGTACAATAATTGAGATTACAATTCTGATTAATTTTGTATATTATATATTATTAAGTTTAATTAATTATTATAAAATTCAATTAAGTTGTAGAGGGCTTTACACAACAACCATTCTGTAATTTTCTTCACAAATAATGTATTGGATTTTATGCCTTTTATGCATGCAGGGACTTTATTGTAGATTTTTTTTGCAATCACAAATATATATCCTTTTCGGATTTTTACAGCCTGTGTGGGACTAATAAAAGGATATGTTTGTTGCGAAGGTCATAGCAATTGTCCTAATTATCAGAGAATACCTATGTCCCTATTTAATCTTACAAATTTAGAAACATTAAGTATGAATCGGGTTGTTGGAGTTAACATTTTCAAGCCTGCAAACAGTTGCTTCGTCGGAGTGAGTGATGCCATCACTCACTCCGACGAAGCACATGACTAACGTGACCATACGTCCCGTTTTCATGCAGACCTTCCCAGTGTCCCAGGAAAAATGTAGGTAGTGAAAATGTCCCGTTATCGGTAATCTCAACAAAAATGTTTAGCAAACTAACATTGCTGACTGAAGTTGTCCTGTAAATATCAATCCAAAATTTGTATATTTTTTTAATATTTTATAATAATCTCAAAAGCGATAGCGATACCTGAGATGAGATACTTAAAACGATGCTAAAAGAAGGGTGTTATAGCTGGGAGTTCGTTGGTTAACTTTTAGAATGTCCCGTTTTGATTGACGATCAAAATGGTCACGTTACACACGGACGGATTACACGTTTCTGCAGTGTGAAAGCACGCTTACACACAGCTGCAGTAACCCACAGGCTGTGGGCTCCAATCCGTAACATAGCACGCAGTGGAACAGTGAGAAATAGCAGGATCTGAGCTGAACTGAGCTCGTGTGGTGGGAGCTCAGCTGCTAACCTGTTTCAATCAAAACACACTCGATAATTTGCTGGCTTTGCTGCACACATAGAGCAACACGGGCCACAGGTCGCGGCGGACGGGAGGGAATCAGCCATAGCGTTTATTACCGATGCAAAAGAGTCTGTCATTTTTGCGGGGCGAAATACGTGTGACACACGCACACATACACTACAAAAATCGTCTATTACTAAGAAACTCACACCTTGACTTTAACAAAATAGATAAACAATTTCACGCACACATTTAAACATTTAGGCGACAGGCATAGCAAAGGCACATAATTTGTGCTTGTACTTTGACAGAGGGGAAAGCTTGCAATGGTTACTCCCCTCGGGTCCGCCGCGGCCGGTAGCCCGTGTTGCTCTATGGCTGCACAGCGTGATGTGAATATCCCATTTTTGATGATTTGTCAAAAATGGGATATTTTTCATGATTTGTCAAACCTAAGAATTTGGCGTTGTCGGTTTGTGGTAGATACACTCATGAATAACCTACATCACTGATCCCATGAATGCCCCTCCTTATTACTCCGACACACGATCTGTTTTTTCTTTATACTGCATACTGTCTGCTACTAATAATACCTACCTACTAGTGCTACTAGGTATTTCTGTCTATAAATCTATAATATCAAATCTTTTTGCTATCGCGGATTCTTTAGAATATTTATTTCGTAAAAACCTTCGTCGGACAATTAGATAGCAAGCCGTTGCCTTTTTAAAATAAAAAAATGACTAGTGATGAGCGCCTATTTACCATGCGATAGTTATCGATAAAACCAATAATATAGAATCAGATATTATTGTATATAGGGAGGAAATTCCTCACCCTAAGCCCCTATAGTTAAGATTCATGACAATGGTTCCCAAACTAGGTCAACCTGTACCTTGGGATCTTTTATATTTAAAAAAGCGATTTTTCATATTCTCGATTAATTAACATCTTTCGATTATGAGTTATGACATCATCTTGTTAGTTTCGTACCGCCTAACATTTTCCTGGAATTGTTTTCGTCCGCAAGTATATACCTACTTAAGAGCAAAAAAATGTTTTATAGACAGTACGAAACTGTCAAGGTTACGTCATAATCGAAAGGATCTCGAAAGCATTAGAGTTAGGCGGTTGACCCCCAGACCATCTTCAAAGTTTTCTGTCAATGTGTACAATAGAAGAGCCTCAAAACTGATTGGACTTCTTAGTCTCTTTGCATTTGTATTAAATTTTTCGTGACTTCAGAATTGTTTAAATCATTATTGTAGATTACATCGTTGTCACGCTAGCCTTATCTGTAACTGTGTATTGTTGGATTATCTGGACGATAGCGAAAGTTTTCTTTAGGGTTTTCAGGAGTAACCTTAATTTACATTAAATTGGTGTCTAATTGATAAAACTTCACCTTGCTTCGTAGGTATAATTGCGAGATTTCTTACGTACCTAATCGAATCTTGTTATAGGTTTTCCTATAGTAAGAATGTTTTCCTATGAATTATAATTCATAATGGGTTCAAGGAACGAAAATTTTGACAAGCCAAATCTTATAATGTAAGTTCTTTGGTGGTTCGTTTCGAAAAATAGGTTCCTAATTATTTACCTATTTTAGTTAGACGTTCTTAGACTATGGTATAGGTATATGGTGGATATATTGCTTTATAAGTGATGTCACCCGACTAACCCAAGGGCCAACGAACGCATTTTGAATTTGTACTTTTTAGATGACTTTTTGTGTAGGAGGCCTATTATTTTTTTTCAGATTACTGTAGATTAGATTATTTTGTCATGTCGTTGGATACAAACTTAGCAATTAAACATTGCTGATAAAAATTACACCTCAATAACTCGCGATATATCGCACTGTGTAACGTTAACTGCGCGTACGCTTGTACATTATGTTTAATTTATGACATAAGTGGCAAATTATTAGATTTTATCATTTATTTGATGATGTAGAGGAGGATAGCATGTACATATTATGTTGAGTTGGAAAAAATCGACACCATCGAGAATCTGGGCGTCATTATGAATCAAAATGTCACTTTTAAACATCACATTCCTGTTAAGTAGCAACCAACAGGAAGAGTACGCAATTTGATTATTTAATAGTATGGTTCATATTATCAATACTTTTGTGCTACGTAACATTTCCTTTGCCTTTTGTTGATCCATCTTAAATTAATATACCTATTTCTTGTTGGGGAGGTGCACCCAAATCATTCATGAATCGTCAGAAATTGCACAGCGAGCAGTTCTAAAAGTTGCTACTTTCCGTCTAATTTTGTACTCAATCATACAACTGTACAAATTCCCAATAAGTGGACCTTCCGAAGCATAGTTTATTTTTTTTATTACAACTAGCAGTCTGAGATAAGAGCGTTCAAACATTAAGCCACCACGATATTTGTTAAAGTTAAAGTTATTGTAACATGTCACATCCTTCTCCAACTTTAACAGATTTCTTTATGGATGGCAGGATGAGAAGGATGTGAAATGTTACAAAAACATTAAGCCTGGGTAATTGTAAAAATATAATATATTATATATAAATATAATATATTATATTTATATATAACTATTACAAATATATAACTTTAACAAATATCGTGGTGCACACGATATTTGTTAAAGTTATAGTTAATGAAACATTTTACATCCTTCTCTAACTTAGAGAAGGATGTGAAATGTTACAATAACTTTAACTTTAACAAATACACGATATTTGTTGCAACTTGTGCAACCCAGGCTAACTTTAACAAATATCTTGGTGCAACCCAGGCTTAGCTTTTAATATATAACGTGTTCGTTTGTCACTCTAATACATACCAGACAGTAAATTACAACCATCAAAGTACCCGAATAGCCTTGTACCTACCTATCTGCGTAAGGCTTATAATCTAAGTCATTTAATTCGTCGTAAGTAATAAAATATTAAGGATATAAACTATAAGATTTGTAAAGACATGGCAAAATCGAGTTCTTAACATGTTTCGTGTATTTCCATCATCCTTTTCTTAATTACGTTAAAGTTTTTATTAACAAATGAACGAACTTTTTTTAGTGGGCTTGCAGGTTTTTATTGAATCACGTACCTAACTATCAATTGAATACCTGGTTGCGGATTTATACGGATTATGACCTTGATTGCACGCCTGATTATAGAATAGGCTAGCTGTACATGTTAGGTATATACTATAGGTACCTATGAGTTTCTTCAATAATGCCATCAAAAGAGTCCTTCAGGCCTGGTATGGCAGCGCGATGACAACACCCCTGTAGTTGCAAATGTTCATAGGTGACGGTGACCACTTTCTATAAGGTGACCCGTCTGCTTTTCTGACTGCTTAAAAAACTTACCGTATACTTGATATACCTGTATAAGAAGAATAAGAGATTAATAGGAGAAAATGACCTGTCTCTTATTATCTAAATAAAACCTTCCAACAAACTTCTCCTCCAACTACTTAGGTATATAGATCTGAGTGCCAAAACATACAGACAGACGCAGACCAGTAAAGGACTTTGCAGTAGTAGCAGTAGACATGGAACCTGGGCAATCTGGGCATGGAACTGATATGTACCTTGTAACTACTTCGTACCTACCAATCGTAAGTACAGCTCCTTGGATAGAAGAATAGTGACAGTGACGTATGTTAGTGATGCATGGTAATGGCGATATTACAGAACTTCAGAAGTAGGTAATATAATCTCAATCGAACAAGAAATCTTACTAAAAATATGAATTATAGTGTAGTTTCAATTTAATAATGTTAACAAAGAATTTAAAAGTGACGAGTGCAGTAGTGTTGTGCTAGTGTTATATGGATTATCTGTCGATAACGGTAGTGATAACGAATTACTTCAGAGATTTATTCGCGATGCTAAAGCGTCGGACATCAAAACGGTTCGTTTTGGGCGATACCACAGCCGAAACGGAAGCATCATGGGAGGACGAAGCTACAGATGTGTTGCCGAGCAATTTAATGCAGAAGTTTCAAGTGACGATAGACGCGGAGCCGGGAACTAGTGAGAACGAGGAACTATCACCCGCCGAAGATGGCAGGCTACTTAAACCACCAAAGGGAACCTTGCAGTAAGTAATTTCTACTACCGCTACACGATCATGGATTCGATATCTATTCTAAGAGCGTGTTAATGCATTTTTTTCTTCTGTCATGTGCCAGATATTTCCGGTGTAATCCTCTGTGTTCGATTATGTGTCCGACGTACGTCAAACTCGACATGGGACTTGTCCTTTACCATAATGCACTTATAAGAGTTATAAGGCAGAGTTTAATTTGTACTTACGTGCATATTTTTTGCTCATTTGAGGAATACCGATAAGTGATGATGCATTTAAGTTTTTCTCTCATAGATAAATCTTGCATAATGAACATAAATGAACATAATGTAATATAAACAGTTAAATATATCTAGCGCATAAATCGTCAAAGGTGAGTTAGGTACGTTAAGACTAACAACTTTTGTTCTATGACTTTTGCCAAAACGCAGTACATCACAGGATAAGAAATAAAATCGTTTCAAATGGGACTTCTATGAATTGTTAGCACTACGTTTCATAGGTCAATTTTTACATAGGTACAGACGTCAGCTGTTTACGTAACGTAAAGTTAAGAAGTATTAGAACTGCAAATTCTTTTTATTATTTTTTGTATGGTAAAAAAAATTTTGAATTAGAAAAAGTTGTACAACAAAAGTGTTAGTCTTGAGCCAAAGCCCTTTAAGAATTATGCGCTGGTTACAAATCAATCTTGCCTAGTGAAATACTGCTTAGTAGTGCAAATCAAATATACGAATTCCAAAACATTGAGCACGTACAGTTAGCGTGTACGGTGTACGTGTCGTCGAAACCTTATTCAAACCATAGCATGTACCAAATAGCTTTACTTATTATTTCTTAAAGCATTAGTCACACAATTACTATATAAAATTGCTAGATTAGTAATTTATATTATTATTTAAGATCATGGTGGAATTGTGTCTGTATGTTCCGCTTTCATGTCAAAACGGCTGAACCGATTTCAATGAGATAGTTCTAGACGCTGGGATAGATTTCTTTTTAAAATTCAACCCTTGTAGGTTTTAAATAGGGGATGAATTAATTTTTGTAAAGAATTACACGTCAACGAAGTCGCGGATAAAAACTAGAATTTTATATGTGTATGTATCTTCACGCCAGGTCCCTAACGGGGTAAGCAGAGAGTGTAGAGCGCTAGATATCCCGGTCCTGACAGAATAAAAATATAGGTATAAATCATTGATATAAATATAGAATTTTATAAATATCATATCATTGAAATAAAAAGAATTTTCGGATTTATCACGCGTATATTAAACTAAAATGATTATAATTCAACCCGATGTTTCGTTCGCTTTTCAGCTTCCGTGGTCTCGAGCAGACATTGTGATCAGTCTGGTCTGCGATAAATCAAAAAACAAGTTTTATTTTAATGTAAAAAAAATGTAGCCTGCGAAAACCTAAGAACATACAATATCATACATGGGAAATAAAGTTTTATGTTCTTTGAGGTAAGGCGAATATAAAAACAAACCATTGTTATTCAACCACAACACTACAAGTACCGTGGAGTATAATAGATGTTCAATATACTTTGTTAATAGTAAATGCAAGTGTTATTGCTCTTGAAATATCGTACGATCTTTGAATCTATGTTTAGAATTGTGCGGAACGTTGACATCGTTGAGTTCATAACTTTAATCGATTGACTTTGATATCTAAAGATATAGCAGATCATTTTTTTTAAGGCTGGAGGTACAGGATTGAAAAATAACCTCTGTTATTAAGTAAGGAAACTGAAAGTGACTGAAATCCTTGATGAATTGATTGAAAAAAGATGGGATAAAGTTAATTTTGTTCAAACAATGGATGTAGCATATGTCTCCCGCGAAAGGTATATTTCCAAATGATGATCCTGAAAGACTTTGATTTCATTTGACCTTTCTTACCTTTGGATCTAATATGTCTTATGTTGTTGCGAGCGTAATTGAATAGATATCAATGTGCAGATAAGCCAAGTAGATTTACTAATAATGAGCTATATTGCCTACATCCTTGTTAGCGGTCTATTTTGCGTAGAAAATTATATTTTTTTCACAAATTATCCATGATCACCTAAAAGTAATTTGATTAAGTTTTGTGGACGTAATCGTTACGAATACGAGTAGAAGGTTTTGAATGATTTAATGAAATTTGCAAACTAATTAATGCAATGTCGTCACGCGATAATACAAAATAGGTATGTACTCTTTAATAAATTATTCAGATGAGTCGGTAACGTTTAATTCTATCATTGTGATAGTTTACTTGTATGTAAGTATTTATAAGCAAAAACTGATTGATCGACTGATCAGTTGAATCTGTTGATTTTTATTTTATAGGTAGATATAAATTTCTAGGTGACACCCACAATTTTTCTCTACGATCATCTGAAAATTTAACTCTTGCAATTCCTTCGCACCGTTCAGGTTTCTTGTCAAACTCCTTTGCCATCTCGACAATAAAGCTCTGGAACGCGCTTCCCATTGACATCCGGAAATCTCCCAGTAAATTAGCTTTCAAGCTCATGCTTAAGAAATACTTCTTGAGTCAGTTGTCCTAATTTCTTATGTTAGCCATCATCATCATAATAATTTATGTATCTATATATAATCATATATACATTTATTTATAGGTAATTTATTATATGATGTATTTATCTTCATATTGTAAGTAGTGTATTAATTTAAATTAAATTTAACATCTATGTATTTATGTATTTACTGATGTCATCCCCTATTTATTTAGTACCTATATCAATACATATATTATTTATTATTTTTTTATTGTTTCGTACTTGATATCATACTTAAATAATACTTTCCTGTTTTTTTTCCCGCACCCTACATAATTTGTCCCATAACCCAATGGTTGACTGTCAGAGAATGCCTAGTGGCATTAAGTCCGCCATATGTATAATGTGCATAAAAGTATAAATAAATAAATAAATAGATATAAGTTAAGGTATTGTTTTAAAGCAACCCTCAATGTTATTTCTCCGAAATAATAGAATACGCAGTGACACTCATGATTTCTTACGGCCGGTTCCAATGTTTTATTTTCTATCGCGGTTAACATCAATCTAGATAGCAAACGATCTCTCGACCGATCTTTAGTGTCTCAATAACAGCGGACAGGAAATTAACTAGTAGATTTGTTATTTGGACGCCCTTTTTGGCAAATGAAGGAAAGTATCAATCGTAGGTCATGAGAAATGGATTGAGATCGAATATTGGGTCTTGCTGATAGTCAATCTTGTCCCATATAACTACCTATAAAACAGGGGAAAAGCTTCTTGATTACAGACACATTATAGAATTCTAGGGAAGGTTTCATCTAAAAGTCATATGCAAAAAGGAATTCATTTAAAATTTAAATAATATTATAAAACTCAATGCATGTTGGTAAATTTGAGCAAGTAAGTTCAATGTTGATAATTATTAAGTATTGAAATAGAACTTACTTCATTAACATAATATCTGCTGATATTTTTTCTATAACTTCAAGGTACGCGTGTACTTATTTATTCATAAGATATTAATAATTTCACAAAGGTCACTCGAATGTACCATACTTAAAATTTCGTTTATATATCAAAATAAAAAACTGAATGTCATATTATTATGTCCCAACAGGTCTGACATTGCAATTAAAAATGAGGATGACTGGTAAATGTGTATTCCATAATTATTTTAATGTCAACGAGGACCGGGGGGCCGACCGCCTAACTCTAATGCTTTTGGTTATGACGTTATTTCGTCAGTTTCATGCCGCCTATTAACCCTTTACCACCTAGCACCTATTTTTGTCCTTTAAGCACCTACGTGCGGTCATGGAGACCGCTGTTAGACTAATGCGTGTATTTTGTGATATATGATGGGAATTTGATGTTCAATTGAATAAAATGTATGTATCTTCTCATTAGCTTTATTCAAGCACCACAAATTAGCAAGAATAATTTGAAAGTCTAACAAAAATGGAAAATGTCTAATTAAATAAGAATTTTGGCACCAAAATCAACTATACTAAGAAAATGAGATCTTTATCATAGGGAACCTTAATTTTGCACTTCTTTTTCTAATTTCTAATAATTAGAATCAACAAAAAATGTAACCAAACAAGAAAACCACAAAAAATATCAAAAACAAAACAAAATTGCAATGCCTCAACTATTCGATTTTTTTGCGGCTCGAAAGAAATTAGCTACATCTAATTTCTTTTGAGCACTCTACACAAGTTGGCACTTTACACACAAAGATGTTTTGCGTTTCTTTTCTGAATCAGACGTGAAGCATGTTTTACGTACTTCAAGTTTTTCAGCATCAGAAGTACTTTCTTTATTTGCAAGATACGGCGAATAGAGTTCTTGATGTCCCTCGGAATATGATCATTTTCTTGCGACGTTCCATGTGTGGTTAAAAATTTATCTTCCTCGGCCTACCTCTAGACTGCAATCTCGAAAGCGAAATATTATCTTCCGACGAGTCACTATTCTCTGGAGACCTGGATGCTGATCGAGACCTGGATGCTGATTGAGACCTTGATGTTGATCGAGACCTGGATGCTGATTGAGAACTGGTTGGTGTTTGTGACCTTAAAGGGACTGATTCCGTGAACTATTTTGTTCGTCATCACCCTCAATTTCAGACTCTGCTTCAAATTCTTCAATCTGCACTTGGTCAACGTTGCTGCAATCCTCGCCAGAAATGTCTTCTTCATCCCAGATCTCTTGCTGAAGCCATCTTGAGATATAGTCATTCTTTTTATTCATTTTGATACAAAAACAGCAAAAATGCATTAATACCAAAAAGTCACACAACCACCTACGTGCGGTCACGAAGACCGCTCACGGAATATTTTTACTTACCCTGGTCAAACGCCTGCACGTACACTAACGCCAAGCGCAAGGGCGATGCTGATTGGTTTAAAGGAAAAGTACACGGACGCACCGTATAACACGCTATCCACACGTGGAAATATTTGAACTTGAAAAATCGTTGCGGTCTCTGAGACCGGTGGTAGGTGGTTAAGTGTTAAAACATTTTGCTCTGAAGCATGTACCTGCGGACAAAACACTTCCAGATAAAGGTTAGGCGGTACGAAACATACACGATGGCATTATAATCTAAACTGAAAGCATCACGGTGGTAGAGCTCCAGTGACGGAGCTCGCGGGCGTAGGCACCACCGCATTACCTAATATACTTGCCGCTAAATGGTAGTATTCAACACTATCGTGTTCCGGTCAGGTGGTAATGTACGGCCCTGTAATTTCCGGCACAGAGGCATAAGACCTTAGGCCTCGGGAGTGGTAACGCATCTGCATTTTGACCTTGGTCTTTGTGTGGGTGTCTATAGGCTGCAGTCATCACTTAACATCAATGTGAACTGCATGCTTGTTTACCAATTCCATTACGTTAAAAAAAAAAAAAAACACAAAAGCATAAATTTGAGTTAGGCGGTCGGCCCTCTGGGTTTGATTGATCCCCGGGTCAAGGAGCACGTGTTATTGGGATTTTTATTATTTTTAAGTGTCCCAATGCCACTCGGAGTAACGTAACGTTTCTGAAGATGTCAATAGGGTCGCCACCTAACCAAGACGAAATGTTTTCATATGCATAGTACCTACTTGCTCCCCGACCCGGAGATCGACTCTATAACCCAGGAGATATCGGGAATACAGGCATGAAGTAAAGGTTTTTATAATTTTGTTCAAATACTATTTATTTAAGCGGCATATTATCAATTGTGAACTGAAGAGTGCATAACAGCTATGCGTTGCGTGCGCATTATTCAAGTTTTCCCCGCCATTATCTATCCACTTTGTGAACGAACATTCATAATAATCGAGTATACCTTTAATGTAACAAATGGTGGTAGCAAAAAATCACCTGGTAATGCGGTGCCATCTAAGTTGTTTTTCCTCTGTGATATAGCAATTATAGCAAACCACCATTTAACCGGGGCACGATAGTGGTAGTTTTATTGCAGGACGCTGCTGTCCATCTTGCGTTATTGCACTTACTACCGCCGCCCATTGGAGTGGTTTGATTACCACTGAACGGTTGACTATCTGCACTAGTGGAAGAATTCTCTTACAGTAAAAGAAAATTATTCTACTAGTGGGCGCTGGGGTCGTCACGTCCCGACGTCAAAAAGCAGGTATATGAACTTCGAATACATAACAAATAAAACAATGTATTACCTAATTTAACTTTTGTCATTTAAAACAAAAATTATTCAAATTTATAAAAATCAAAAAGAGAAATAGCAATCATAGAGCCATTTGGCCCACCGGTCGCTGCGGACCGGAGAGGAGTAGGTATGAGGGGAGTAGCCATAGCGTTTATTACCGATGCGAAACAGCACAGTAACGCACACTCCCACTACAAAAATCGTACGAAACTTACACCTTGACTTTCATAAAACACATAAACAATTTCACGCACACATTTAAATATCTGGGCGACAGGCATAGGACCATTTGGTCTTGTACTTTGATAGACGGGAAAGCCTGCATATGGCCACACCCCTCCGGTCCACCGCGGCCGGTAGCCCGTGTTGCTCTGTGATAGCAATCGACGCTTGGATGTCTACGTACATCTTCGGCTTCGGCAGCTTAGTGGTAAAGTTTAGCTGACTGGTGAGGTCGCAGGTTCGATCCCTGACCAAAGTAAAATTATTCGCTGATTAAAAATTCACTCAAAATAAAAATATTTAAAAAATATTGCTATGAGGCTGAAAGTGCATAATCATTGTATTATCTTTTATCTGTAGAAATGCCCCGATAATGATCAACGATAAAGGAAAGAAAACCCTGATTTTAGTGATAAGTCTTTATACCTAACGTATTTTAGCTTTTCTATGTCACACGTGATTTGATCATAATTAATTGCGTTTGTTTATTACGTTATAAATTATTTATCGATAAATCTACTTGACCCTTGCTACATCTCTATAGCAAATATGCATGCGGAAAAACAAAATAAGTAATGCATAGAATCCTTGCATCAATAGTTGACGGCAACTTCTCGTTGAACGTGCCATCTCTGTCGCTCCGCCACAAATGTAATATGATAGAGCGAGATCGTGTGATCGTATGATCGGGCGAGCTTGTCATTGGCATTTGAGTATAGTGAAACGTCAAAATTAAAACAAGAAAACAAACTCCGCTTCCTGTGAAAGAAAATGTACGATTTTTGTTGTTTTTACGGATCGATAAACAATTTGGACGCGTGATATCGATAAACAAGACTTTGTTTTATGAATATAGTGCGAAAAATGTATCCAAGCATGAATGGATTGTATTCCGAAAGCCCCTACAGGTTAGAAATTTTGCACTATTTTCTAACTCATTTTATTATTGTTTTGTTTATTTATTAATGTGTTTTAAGGTGCGATGAACTTACAATTAATAATTCTAATTGAATTTATTAATTATTAGTGTAGTAAGCTTATAGATTGGTTCGTTTGCATTGAAATTAATTCTTATTAGAAGTACCTTTACACTGTCGATTTCTCTTCGAATTTCTCTGAAGGTATGCGAATTATCATTTGCAAATCGTGTCTGTGCTCGTTATTACGTTATTATATAATGTATTATATTTTTTTCTAAAACAATGAAACAATAGAGGAGTAATAAAAATTACAATGGTTGTGATTTTTTTTTATTAAAACTCATGTTTTTGTATAAGACAATAGTTGTTAAAATGTATTTTTGTCCGTCTGTTAATATTGTTATATATGTATATTAATGTATTTTAATATTCACACAACAAAAAGTTTTAATCTTTCAACTTCAAAAGTTTATAATTATGTACGGATCATGTACAAAAAAGCAGGCACGAGGTTGATCAGTTTTGAAATATTATTTTGAGAACTTACATTGCAAGTAGGTATACAAGACACAATAAGGTTCAGTTGCAGCAAAATATTTGTTAAAGCTTTTCTATTCTATTCTATTTTTTCTGTGTGGCAACTATCACACTTAATAATAATCAATGCCAAATCTGGTGATCGCAGAGACACAGTGTTAATTTTAAAAAGGTTTTCTAAAATTTTACATCCTTAACAAAAGACATGTTCCAAAATATATGGAGCTTGGGCCCGCACCTTGTACACTATATTGAGAGAAGAAGCATAAAATACTAAATCATTTTCAGCAAATCAAATCGCTTATTTTTTTATTTTTAAATAGGCTTACACTCACAGCCCCACAGTAGGTATAAACCGGACCCAAAATAAATATCTGTAGGCCATACAAATATTTGTCCTGGTGCAGGGATCGAACCCGCAACCCTTTGAATCGAATGGTCATCTCACACCGCTGGACCAACCGCCTCGTTTAATGTATTATATTGTTATGTATTATACCTTCAATTAATTGTCGTAAGTATATTTCAAAAACAAGAATTTTATAGTAGCAATATGGTGACATATTGATGTCATATAAAAATTACATAGAATAGTTACATAGAAAGATTTTCAAAAAAACAGCGATTCAAATTCTTTTTTGAGTCTTTCTATGATTCTATATATTTTTCTCTATTTTTTGACATAGTGTACAAGGTGCGGGCCCAACATGGAACTTGTCCTTTGTTAAGGTTAGAGAAGGATGTTAATCCTTCAAGGATCGTACGGCCACCGGCGGCGAGACACAATTGAATTTCAATTGTCATATTTTTCTCTTGTCTGGGGAGATTAAATTCTACAAAAACTTTTTTTTAACAAATATTTTTTTGCAACCGAACCTTATACTTTTATTATAATAATGCCTGAAGACGTGTAGTGTCCGTCAAAGTCTAAAAATATTTATATATCTCCAGTATAAAATCAAAATTAGGCGTCTACTGTTCTGTTTCTAAAATCTCAAATGGATTGAAAGCCAAAATATCAAACCCATTCTATTCTGTATCAAAAAAAAAAATTGAAGTTGTTAACTGATTTTTTTCCATGCAGGCCATCCATGTCCCAGGGCACGGTGATACACAGCAACCGTTTCCAAGACAAGGATTTCACTGTCGCCACACCGGAGGAGTTTGTCAGGCGTTTCCAGGGCACCAAACCCATAAATAAGGTAATTAATTATTTCATTCCTTATAAACAGGGGCGGCTCTAGCTCGTGTAGCGCCCGTGTGCAATGAAACCCTGGCGCAACATAGGCCTGACCCCCCCCCACGGCTAACTTTGCCGTCGTAACAAGAAAGTTCACTGGTGGTAGAGCTCCAGTGACGGAGATCGCGGGAGTAGGCACCACCGCATTACCTAATATACTTGCCGCTAAATGGAAGTGTTCGGCACTATCGTGCTCCAGCCAGGTGGTAATGTACGGCCCTCTAATTTGCGGCACAGAGGCATAACACCTTAGGCCTCAGGAGTGGCAACGCTTCTGCATTTTGACCTCTGGTCATTGTGTCGGTGTCTATAGGCTGTAGACAGCAAACAGACAGACCGAAAATGTAAAAAAAATTGTTTTGATATATGTACCGTGTGTACATACATTTAGTAAAAAGCGGTTATTTTTATATTACAAACAGACACTCCAATTTTATTTATTTGTATAGATGTATAGATAATAGTTTTATCTTTCAGGTTCTGATCGCAAACAACGGCATAGGCGCTGTAAAATGCATGCGTTCGATACGAAGATGGTCCTACGAGATGTTCAAGAACGAGAGAGCCATCCGGTTCGTTGTTATGGTGAGTCCTTGCTTTTTTTGTGTAACTTATGTGCAAAAAGAAATGAAGGTAGACGAGGCACGAGAGGTATGTCAGGACCGGGATATCTGGCGCTCTACACTCTCCGCCTACCCCGTTAGGGACCTGGCGTGAAGATACATACATACGTGCAAAAAATAAATTATAGCGAATAACGATTGATATACAGTTTATAAGTCAATGGTTTTTCAACATAGAGCAACACCGGAGGGGAGTAGCCATTTGCAGGCTTTCCCCTCTGTCAAAGTACAAGCCCAAATGGGCCTATACCTGTCGCCTAGATGTTTAAATGTTTGTGTGAAATTGTTTCTGTATTTTGTTAAAGTCAAGGTGTGAGTTTCGTAGTCATAGACGACTTTTGTAGTGTGCATGTGTGTCGCACGCATTTTCCCCCGAAAAAAATGATAGACTGTTTTGCATCGGTGATAAACGCTATGGCTACTCCCCTCCAGTCCGCTGCGGCCGGTAGCCCGTGTTTCTCTATGGTTTTGAAAGATTTAAATCAACAACAAATACAATTAATATAAAAATGCACAATTGGCTACCTGTAAAAGAGCCATCTCTTCCAGGCAACCATGAAATCCAAAGTGGTAAAGGGTATCCTTCCCCTTATCATCCTCCCCTTCGAACATAAGAGTAAAAAAAAAAAAAAATTAATATCAAAGTAATTTAGTTTAAACAAGATTTTTTTTTATGTAATGGAATTGGCAAATTAGCATGCAGTTCACATTAATTCTAAAGTTCACATTAATGTTAAGTGATGACTGCAGCCTATAGACACCCACACAAAGACCAAGGTTAAAATGCAGATGCGTTACCACTCCTGAGGCCTAAGGTGTTATGCCTCTGTGCCGGAAATTACAGGGCCGAACATTACCACTTGACCGGAACACGATAGTGCTGAACACTACCATTTAGCAGCAAGTATATTAAGTAATGCGGTGGTGCCTTCGCCCACAAGCTCCGTCACTGGAGCTCTACCACCAGAAAAAAGATAATGATATATTTAAAAAACTGCAAGTAGTACTCTATATTACTTGGTACTACGGAGCCCTTCATGGGCGATTTAGACTCGCACGAGGCCGCTTTTTTAAGTTATCGACTACAAAAGTTCCTTTCTTTGTTTCAGGTGACCCCAGAAGACCTCAAAGCGAATGCGGAGTACATAAAGATGGCGGACCACTACGTGCCCGTGCCGGGCGGCTCCAATAACAACAATTATGCTAACGTCGAGCTCATCGTCGACATCGCCACCCGCACGCAAGTTCAGGTCAGTCACAGCATCTGTGGGAGTCACCAGCCACCAGCTAGAAGCTAGAGTTTTCCTAGCGGGAGGATTTTGTAAAATATTTTTAGAAAAGTTTTCACTACCATTTATTTGGGCGGAGAATAGTTGTCCCAGGGTCATGTCTTCCCCCATCCAATAAAAAATTGTGTAGGAAATGGGGGGTTGGGTAGTAAAGGGAGCGTGGAGTATATAAAGATGGCGGACCACTACGTGCCCGTGCCGGGCGGCTCCAAGAACAACAATTATGCCAACGTCGAGCTCATCGTCGACATCGCCACCCGCACGCAAGTTCAGGTCAGTCACAGCATCTGTGGGAGTCACCAGCCATCAGCCAGAGTTTTTCTAGCAGGAGGATCTTGTAAAATATTTTGAAAAGGAAAAAAATATATATTAGAATAGGTAGTTTTCAACACTATTTGTTTGGGGGCAGGGGGAGGGGGAGTAGTTGTCCCGGGCTCAAGTGTTCCTTCCAATAAAAAATTGTGTGGAAAATGGGGAAAGGAGGTGGTGAACCGGTGTTTCATCGTGCCCCGCTCTAATACCTACAAATTGTATGGAAAATGTGTGGGTAGGGGTAGTAAAAGGCGCGTGGAGTACATAAAGTTGGCGGATCACTACGTGCCATGCGGTTCCAACAACGACTACTATGCCAACGAGTTTTCATAGCGGGAGACCTTATAAAACCATTTCTATCTATTTGGGAGGAGGGAGTAGCGGGAGTAGTTGCCCCGGTACTATTCTTCCCCCTTCCCGCGTAAGAAATGCAATATTTTTGCCTTAATTTTTTAAGCGGTTTTGCGTGCTCATCAAAGGCGTTTCACTAAAATATTGTAAGAATCGTAAAAAATAGTGGTGAACTGTGGCCAAAATTTTGTTCCCCTCCATTACAAAATGCTGGGAAATTAGGGGCTGGTTATGAAAGCGAACGAGGAGTACATAAAGATGGCCGACCACTACGTACCCGTGCCGGGCGGCTCCAACAACAGTCAGTCAGTTAAGAAACTTAAAAAAATTATGTATGTATTTGAATAGGGAATATGCATAAAATTTAAAATTGACTCAAATATTTTTTTCTCGAATACTTATCAACGTCATATTATGATTACAAAGTTTTTTTTTATTTGTTAATTATTAAATGCCATTAAATATTATGTAAATAGTGCAAAATAAGGGAACGAAATTCAAACTTGCTAAACGCGCCGCCATTGGTCGAGACGAAAAAACACTTTGTCTGGTGTACACAATACTTGTAAGATGGCTTTTTTGCTTCTTCCATGATTTCTAGAGCAATTAAAATTGAAAATACGTATGAAGTAAAAACCAAAGTTTAGAGTAAAAAACACTCGACGTGTGTTGTGACGTCACAACACACACGTCGACGGCGTTTGAAGAGCTCAAATTTACTCATTGTTTTAAATTTCACTTTGAAAAATAACTATAATATTTTCAGGCCTATTTATAATTTTTCTACGATATATATAAGTAAATGATTAATTTAAAACGAAAAAAAAAATCATGAATATTCCCTATTGTGGAGTAAACAGTATGTAGGTCTACAGTAACAACATGGTGTCATAGCAAATATGAAATAAGAGCTAGATTAAATTTAGCTTTATAATGTACAAAATGCATTTTTATCTGAAGTCAGTGTCTAATTAAAAGGTTAAGTGCGTTTGCGTCTTCAGTAAATATATTTGCGTCGCAAAATGATCTCCCTTGATCTTTGCTATCTTTGTTAATTTGTGATCAATTAAACTAAATTGATAATTGGGTGCATAGAGCAACACGGGCCTCCGGCCGGGCGGCCCGCCGCAGTGACTAGCCATATGCAGGCTTTCACCTCTGTCAAAGTACAAGCACAAGTGTGCTTGTCGCCTAGATTTTTTAACGTGTGCGTGAAATTACTTATGTATTTTGTTAAAGTCAAGGTGTGAGTTTCGTAGTAATAGACGATTTATGTAGTGTATGTCACGTATTTTCGCCCGCAAAAATTGATTTAACTGCCTCAGTAGCGTAGTGGTAGCAGGCCACTACTATTACGCTGGAGGTCTTGGGTTTGATTCCCGGGTTGGGGACTATTAAAATCCTTTATCTCTGCTTCTATTGGGAATTTTCCATTTTCTGGAAGTTTCCCAGTACCTCGGAGTTTGGTAATGTGCCCGGAGATGGCAACAGGTTCGCCACCTGTTACATGGGCCAAAACGTAACCGGCGAGTCGTGGGTGTTTGCATGTATGATTGAATGTATGCATTTACCTCTGCCCTCCCCGTTCGGGGATTACAGGCGTGAAGTTACGTAAAAAAATGATATACTATTTTGCATCGGTAATAAACGCTTTGGCTACTCCCCTCCGGTCCGCCGCGACCGGTGGCCCGTGTTGCTCTATGATTGGGTGCGATCTATATTGTAAATGTATATGAATTGATTACTTCACGCTTGTATGCTCGAATGACTCACTCACAGACAGACGCACACATTTAACATCTCGACAGCGACAGGCATAGAACCACTTGGGCTTGTACTTTGACAGAGGGGAAAGCCTGCATATGGCTACTCCCCTCCGGTCGGCCGGTGGCCCTCTACTAATAATCATCCCCCGGCACGTGAAGCGTAACAGAAGAAGGCGATGGAACGGGGGTCGAGCAACCGTCTTTCCCCGGGCCTATCTGCCTTCGAAGCGTCGGGGGCGTGGTCGAATTGGGGGAATTGTGGCACGCAGGGCAACTAACTGAGAGGACCACTCTTTTTAATTTTTTTAGTGCTTTTTAGCTTTTGTTTTTTTATTTGTTTATTTTACATTTTTAAATGTTTTTTTTTTATGGGCACATTCTTTTCACGCTTTCAGCTATTCCCCCGCGTGCCGCTTACAATTGAATGAATATATTTACATTCTCTATGACCGGTGGTCCGTGTTGCTTTATAAACTATTTTTTTTATGTTATGGAAATGGCAAACAAGCATGCAGTTCACATTGATGTTAAGTGATGACTGCAGTCTATAGTAGTGTTACCACTCCTGAGGCCTAAGGTGTTATGCCTCTGTGCCGGAAATTACAGGGCCGTGCATTACCACCCGACCGGAACACGATAGTGCTGAACACTACCATTTAGCGGCAAGTATCTTAGGTAATGCGGTGATGCCTACGCCCGTGAGCTCCGTCGCTGGAGCTCTACCACTAGTACATATAGTAGCCATAGGCTAATACTTTTCGATCTGTGTGCAGGCGGTATGGGCGGGGTGGGGGCACGCGTCGGAGAACCCCAAGCTGCCCGAGCTACTGCATCGCGCCGGCGTCGTGTTCATAGGCCCCCCGGAGAAGGCCATGTGGGCCCTGGGCGACAAGATCGCCTCCTCCATCGTCGCCCAGACCGCTGAGATACCCACGCTGCCCTGGAGTGGAAGCGGTAAGGTTTTATATATCACTAGCTGTGCCCGCGACTTCGTCCGCGTGATAATTAATGATTGTTCAGTATCTACCCG
This sequence comes from Macrosoma leucophasiata, assembly GCA_036365455.1. NCBI lineage: Eukaryota > Metazoa > Arthropoda > Insecta > Lepidoptera > Hedylidae > Macrosoma > Macrosoma leucophasiata. The sequence continues at coordinate 3,067,041 of JAWQUS010000022.1, read as the reverse complement.
GACGAAGTCGTGGGCGCAGCTAGTTTAAAAGTAACCTAAGTTACTCCTTATTACATCGGCTATCTGGCAGTGAAAGTCCTGCCAAAATCGGTCCAGCCGTTCCCAAGATTAGCCGGAACAAACAGACAGACAGACAGACAAAAATTGAGAAAAAAATTGTTTTGGTATATGTACCGTGTATACATATACTAAATGCATATAGACACATGCTTTTAGTAAAAAGCGGTTATTTTAATATTACAAACAGACACTCCAATTTTATTTATTTATATAGATGTATAGAATAGCTGACCCGGCAAACTTAGAATTGCCTCAGAATGAAATAATGTGTCAAAGGTTTGATAGATACGGACTATTTGTATGGGAATACAATTATTAAGGGAACAGCGACATCTTAACGATATTGTATAAACTGCAAAGTCTATCATATCGGTTGTATAGCTATTTAAGAGTTATCAATGGATGTCGTTCACCGATCCTAAATCGGTTAAAAATCAAAAAGGGAATGCAAAATTTGACGCAACGGTGTGGGACTTCGGTAGCTTAGGGGGCGTCCATAAATTTCGTGAGGTGGGTTTTTTTTTATTTTCTGTCCCTACCTCCCCCCTGAGAGGTTGTGAGATTTTATTCAACCCCCTCCCCCGTCCCCCAATCTCACATGAGATTTTTCAAAAAGTAGGTACCTATGTAAGCGCTTTGGATTTTTATTAAAAAGAAAAAAAAAATGCTTCGGAGGTACCTACTTACTTTTATTTACAACTAGTTAAAACTAGTAATTAATATTGCTGATAGCTATAAGTGTGATGAAGATTAAGCAATAGAGTACGAAAATCGAAACGATTGCGATTAAAAAAATAACATCTACTAAATCAATTGATCAATAAAAAAATTGCGTGATATTTCCCGAGACCCCCTTTCTCCCCAACGTAAGATTAGATGAGATTTGTCTCGACCCCCTCCTCCCCTTAAACATCTCACGTAATTTATGGACGCCCCCTTAGTGGTAAAGCGGCTGGACTGATTATTCTGAGGTCGCAGGTTCGATTCCTGCCGAAAGTAATTTTTTTTCTTTCCGTTTTTTCTTTAATTTCTGAACATTACACCCATATGTGTTATTGCGATAAATAAATATTACAATTATTTCATTTGTTGTCGAATAACAACCATTGCACGTATTATAAAATCTATAAAAGAAATTAATGTTTTTATCTGTGTCTGTGCATTCTAGAATTGAAAGCCGAGTACAACACAAAAAAAATCAAGATATCATCGGAGTTGTTTGCCAAAGGGTGTGTTACCACTGCGGAACAAGGGTTGCAAGCTGCTTATAAGATTGGTGAGTTTATCTATATGTAAACTGACCGGTTAGTCCAGCGGTGTGAGATGACCGTTTGATTCGAAGGGTCGCGTGTTCGATCCCCGCACCGGGACGAATATTTGTATGGCCTACAGATATTTGTTTCGGGTTTGTGTATGTGTTGTATGTGTACCCACGACACAGGTTTTTACCTACTGTGGGGCTGTGAGTTTAAGCGTATTTTATTATTTTATTTTAAACGCAGGGTGGCCTTATCATAGCATATATTGATTCGTCGCCATAAAAGAAATTAAAAGGACCACACTTCACCTGTTTTTATCACTATTATTTTAAATATGTGTAATATAAAATCAAATCTTTTTATTCAGGCAAATTAACTCGTAATTATTACAAATTCACAAATAGTTTCTAACATAATTTGATTTATGCTAAACTAGCTTTTGCCCGCGACTTCGTTCGCGTGGACTTCAGGTTCGTCCCGTCTAGTCTAGTAATAAGTAAGAAATACGGTAACTAAGCACTGCAGAGCCCTAATTTGTACGTGTAACTCCTAACCAAAAAGAAACCTGGCAATAACTAACCTTATTCCTATATTACTTAAAGTAGGCGACCATACGTTTTTATCAAATCGCTAGTGCCTTGAAAATTCGCAAAACGGACACAACCGTCAACGACGTCTACCCTCACGCGTCTGCCCGCGTTCGGGTCGCGCACTCAGTGATGAGCCACTTCTTCCCCATCGCACCTACCCCGCTCCCCCCACGCCCCGTTCGCCTGGCGGCGCTGCCGGTATTTATCACCGAAACGGTATTTATCGCCGAAATTGCTATAATGACTCTGCATTTTAAATCTGTGATATCTTCGAAAATATATATTTAATTTACATGCTGTAAAAAGCCATATTGATCTTTATTAAATGCAGAATGTATTTAAGATACTTAATTGGATAAGGATTAATACTGTATTGCTTAAAATCGCTTCGTAAATAAGCCATTATTTCTCGTACAAAGTAAAGGATAAAAAATGGTTATTGTGGGTTATTCCTAAGAGATAAACATATACCATCACGGACTTTTTTGTAGACCTTTTTAAGTTGTACAATACTGTAGTAAATTGTTTTGATCTATCTTGTAGGATTCAGTCAGCGTTTGCAATGTAAGCGCAAAAAATGTGTTTTTTCTACGACCTCACATTAAAAACCTCAAAAGTTGTAGCCTATGTGTTATTCTGATGTATAAGCTATAGCCTATGTGTTATTCTGATGTATAAGCTATATTGTGGTAAAGTTTCATTCAAATCCATTCAGTAGTTTTTACGTGAAAGAGTAACAAACATCCATACATCCATACTTACAAACTTTCGCCTTTATAATAGTAATAGGATTAAATATTAAAATAAAATAAAATAAATAAAAATAATAATAAAAAATATTCGTTATTAATTTTTAAGAATAATAATTTCAAAATACAATTAATATAAATATAGATATGGTCAATAATAAATTAATGAAATAATCAATTAACTTTTGCAACGACATTTATATCTTGTTGGATAGTGTAATCATAATTCTCATTCCTCCAGGTTTCCCGGTGATGATCAAGGCTTCAGAAGGCGGTGGCGGTAAGGGTATCAGGAAAGTGGAGAATCCAGATGACTTCGCCAACATGTTTAGACAGGTCTGTTATATTTTGTTGTAGAGTCACCATTGGGGCAGATAAAATAAACCCACATACAGTACTCAACAATTAATATTGCACATCGAGCCCGCGAAAGAGACGACCGGCTAATTTCGACTTCGTAGAGCGTTATCTCTGTTGCACACTGCCTACCACACCGCGGACACTCCTCTCCTCTCTCTCTCTCCTCTCTCTCTCTCTCTCTCTCTCTCTCTCTCTCTCTCTCTCCCCCTCTCTCTCCTCTCTCTCTCTCTCTCTCCTCTGCAAGATTCCATACAAACGCTTAATTTGGTCTCTATTACACAGACATTAATCAGTGACGTGTATTTACACGTGCACCTGTGTGCGTAGCACTTAGAGAATACCAAACGTCGTCCATAAGAGGGACAACTGAGGAAGACAAAACATTCTATAGCTTCAACGTATCTAATGTACGTTTATGAATAAGGGGGTAAATTAATAATTTTTTAACTGATTATTGTCGTAGGTGCAAGCCGAAGTGCCTGGCTCGCCAATATTCGTGATGAAGCTCGCGAAATCCGCTCGCCATTTGGAGGTTCAATTGCTTGCTGATCAATATGGTAAGATCACATATTAATTAATATTATTATGCTATAATAACTGCCTCAGTAGCGTAGTGGTAGCAGGCCACTACTATTACGCTGGAGGTCCTGGGTTCGATTCCCGGGTCGGGGACTATCAGTGATAACGGTTTAAAATCCTTTATCTCTGCTTCTATTGGGATTTTTCAATTTTCTGGAAGTTTCCCAGTACCCCGGAGTTTGGTAATGTGCCCGGAGATGGCAACAGGTTCGCCACCTGTTACATGGGCCTAAAACGTAACCGGCGAGTCGTGGGTGTTTGCATGTATGATTGAATGCATGCATTTACCTCTGCCTACCCCTTCGGGGATTACAGGCGTGAAGTTGCGTATAATAATAATGGCAACCCATTCCATCCGTCTCAAACGTCCCACTGCTGGACACGAGTCTCTCCCCTTTTTGGGGGAGGCATGGAGCTTACTCCACCACGCTGCGCCCAATGCGGATTAGTGGAGATACGGGTTAGTGGCCAACCCGCAGTCGGATGTTTTCGAACCGCCCATAAGGCCTCCGACAAGGTTTAACGACTGCTATCTATCGATAGCAACCGGGACCGACGGCTAAACGTGCCCTCCGAAGCACGGAAACGCGCATTTAATTTGTCACTAGCGTTCACCCATCACAGACCCGACCGCGCCCGTAGTGCTTAACCGAGTAGATCGCTTACGATCTACACCAGCCGCGGGCCATGCGCGCTTCAGCCTTACACAAGGTATAAACTTGTATCGTGGGTACCGTTGTACCATAGAGCAACTCTGCCCACCGGTCGCGGCGGACCGGAGGTTAGTAGCCATAGCGGTTGCCATTATAATTTTTTTTTAATTTATTTATTGTTCGACCATCAAGGATCATTATTATGTCTCTCGTCAGCACGGGGTCCAATTTGAATTATTTTTATTTAGGCTGTCTCTAATTTGACTATTTTATTGTATTTCAGGCAACGCAATATCACTATTCGGCCGCGACTGTTCTATTCAACGTAGGCATCAGAAGATCATCGAAGAGGCGCCTGCTGCCGTCGCCAAACCCGACGTGTTTATTGAGATGGAGAAGGTAATATCATCATCATCATCACTCCAGCTGAAAGACGTCCACTGCTGGACAACGCCTTCGCAAAGACAGCAATGTTGTTGCGTCAGTATAAAAAAATACGTTTACACTCACAGCTTACACTAGGTATACATCTGTGTCGTGGGAGTCTGACACACACAACACATACACAAACACCCAGACCCGAAACAAATATCTGTAGGCCATTCAAATATTTGTCCCGGTATGGGCATCGAACCCGCGAGCTTCGGTTAAAACGGTTATCACACACCGCTGGATCAAATGGCTCGTCTAGTAAGAGTGAATCTGCCATAATCGCCATGCTTGGCAGACGGATTGGCGGTGATTTTATCGCGGGACGCTGCTGCCCATCCCGCGTTGTGATATTTACTACTATTGGAATAGCCCGCCCTATTGGAATGGTTTAACCGCAATTATATAGGCTTGTTTACTCACCTTCATAACATAATAAAAATAATAGTTTCTTTTTTCCACCTCAGTCCGCAGTCCGTCTAGCGAAAATGGTGGGCTACGTCAGTGCCGGCACCGTGGAGTACCTGTACGACCCCACCAGCGGCTCCTACTTCTTCCTGGAGCTCAACCCTCGTCTGCAAGTCGAACATCCTTGTACGGAGATGGTGGCCGACGTCAACTTGCCCGCTGCCCAATTGCAGGTCAGTAGACCGAGTAGACCAAGTAGTAAAATTGAGTACACCAAGTAGACCGTAAAATAAATAGACAGACAAACTTGAGAAGTTAGTAAAGATGCCATACAGACCATTAGAATAAGTAAGTTAAGTACTTAGTAGACTGAATAGATACATTAAAAATAGGCCCTGCCACCAATCTATTCTTCTTTCTGGAGATCAATCCTTGTCTTCGAGAAGAATATCTTTGCATTGAGATGGTAGCCGATGTCTACTTAACGGATGCTCAATTGCAGGTCAGTAAACTGGGTAGACTGAGAATATTTCGTAGTAGACTAAGGCTGCGTTCCACTAATCGACCGCAACGACCGCGACCACGACCCTTAAAATTGCCGTTCCACTAACGTAAAAAGGCCGCGGGTGTTGTGGTCGAATCTAACAAGTGGAACGCACATCTTAGGGCTGTGTGCTCATTATATAGCGGCATGATGAAATCGTTTTTTTTTTCGAATTCCCGCTACGTTTTGGTGATACTCCACTCCTACCCACCCAATATTTTGTGAGCGATGCAGTCGCGAACAGTGACGTTATGTATGACGTCGAACGATTGCTCGCGACAACTACGGGTGGAACAATACGGTGCGTTACGGTTGTTGCGGTCGATATTTTTCTTTTGGTAGAGCTCCGCGGGCGTAAGCACCACCGCATTACCTAATATATTTGCCGCCAAATGGTGGTGTTCAGCACTATTGTGTTCCAGTCAGGTAGGCCCTGTAATTGCCGGCACAGAAGCAAAACACCTTAGGCCTCAGGAGTGGTAACGCATCTGCATTTTGACATTGGTCTTTGTGTGGGTGTCTATAGGCTGGAGGCATCACTTAACATCAATGCACGCTTGTTTGCCACTTACATCACATTAAAAAAAATTCAGAACGTGCCAATCATCTATACAAATAAATAAAATTGGAGTGTCTGTTTGTAATATTAAAATAACCACTTTTTACTAAATACATATGTATGTATACACGGTACATATACCAAAACAACAATTTTTATAATTTTTGTCTGTCTGTCTGTTTGGCGGGTTTAATCTTGGGATCGGCTGGACCGATTTTGATGGGACTTTCACTGGCAGATAGCTGATGTAATAAGGAGTAACTTAGGCTACTTTTATACTAGCTGCGCCCACGACTTCGTCCGGGTAGATACTGAATTATCATAAATTCTCACGCAGGCGAAGCCGCGAGCACAGTTACTAATTAATAATATATGTTCCCGCAGATCGCGATGGGCCTGCCCCTGTACCACATCAAGGACATCCGCCTGCTGTACGGGGAGTCCCCGTGGGGCCTGACGCACATCGAGCTGGACGAGCCCAAGCAGCGGCCCTCGCCCTGGGGACACGTCATCGCCGCCAGGATCACCTCCGAGAACCCCGACGAAGGTCAGACACGTTCCTACCCATTAAAAAAAAAAATGCTTTAATTCAGGCATAGAGCAACACGGAGTGGAGTAGCCATGTGCAGGCTTTCCCCTCTGTCAAGGTACAAGCCCAAATGGTCCCGTGCCTATCGCCCAGATATTTAAATGTGTGCGTGAAATTCTTTATGTATTTCGTTAAGGTCAAGGTGTGAGTTTCGTAATAATAAACGATAATGGTCCCGTGCCTATCGCCCAGATATTTAAATGTGTGCTTGAAATTGTTTATGTATTTCGTTAAGGTCAAGGTGTGAGTTTCGTAATAATAGACGATTTTTGTAGTGTGAGTGTGTATCACACGTAGTTCCCCCCGCAAAAAATGACAGACTGTTTTGCTTTGGTAACAAACGCTATGGCTACTCCCCTCCGGTCCGCCGCGGCCGGTGGGCCGAGTTGCTCTATGATTTCAGGTTATTTCACCCATAGTAATAAAACATTAGAAACATTTCAACATTCAAAACACAGAATAATTATAAAATACATAAAATATAAAATAATTATAAAATACATATGGAAGCGAGAGCTGGGTATGCAGGAAAGAGCATGGAAGTAAGTTGAACGCGGTCGAGATGAGATCTTTGCGCAAGATCTGCGGTGTATCACTCACCGATCGCGTTCGTAATGAAGATGTAAGAAAGAGACTTTGTGTGAATGATAGTATCGGTGTAAAAATGAAAAAAGGCATGCTCCGATGGTTCGGGCATATAGAAAGAATGTCGAATGAGCGAATGACTAAACAGATATACAATGCGAATGTGGATGGTTGCAGAGGCCCAGGAAGACCAAGGCTGACCTACCATGACCAAATAGGTCGAGTTCTGTCTGATGGTGGGGTCAAAAGTCTTAGAAATCGGCGTGCATGTATGAAGAGAATGATTAAGCTAGACGAGGCACGAGAGGTTTGTCAGAACCGGGATGTCTGGCGCTCTACACTCTTTGCCTACCCCGTTAGGGACCTGGCGTGAAGATACATACATACATAAAATATTCGGTCTTAATCTTCAGCAATATTAGCTTGATATGAAAAACGCTTTGACACGTATACACATTTCCCCTAAGTAAATAAATGGTAGTTTAATCAGGAAGCGCGCATGGCCCCGCGGCTGGTGTAGATCGCAAGCGATAGCTAGTGGCGAATTAAAATGCGCGTTTCTGTGCTTCGGAGGGCACGTTAAGCCGTCGGTCCCGGTTGATATCGATAGATAGCAGTCGCTAAACCTGGTCAGAGGCCTTATGGGCGGTTTGAAAACATCCGACAGCGCGTTGGCCACTAACCCTTATCTCCAACAACCCGCATTGGAGCCGTGTGTGTAGTAAGCTCCTCTCATCATAAAAAAGGGGAGACTCATGGCCAGCAGTGGGACGTATCAATGGTTGCCATTATTATTTATTATATAACTAAATATAATATACAGATGTAGGTAAGTATATCAGTAGAATGTCTCATTTGCCAGCTCATTCCCTACTCTATTGTACGTAAAGAAGTTACTTGAATCAGAAAAACATTTATTCATTTAGGGTGACAGGCACCTCTTATGACACGTCATAAACAAACAAAATAAATTAAAAGGAATAACAATTGATATACATGTCAAACAAGATAAAAAATATATGTAAAATCAAGAATATCACTAAGATAAAACTAAATGTAATAAACTAATGTAAAAAGTATATCAGTAGAATGTCTCATTTCCCCTTTACAAACTGATAACAAAAAGTAAAAATAGTTTTATATTATTTCGCATTAACACATGCTTGTGAAATATATTTTATTTTAAAGTAAAATGGAAAGAAAATTTTTTCGAGTTTTGAGTTCAAGTCTCGTCTGAAGTCAAATTTTTCTTTCCATTTTACTTTAAAATAAAATAAAGAGTAAAAATAGATTCATTCCTTGATAGATCCATTTGATTCGCAGGCTTTAAACCATCGTCAGGCACGGTGCAGGAGCTGAACTTCAGGTCGTCGAAGAACGTGTGGGGCTACTTCAGTGTGGCGGCATCGGGCGGCCTGCACGAGTTCGCCGACTCCCAGTTCGGACACTGCTTCTCCTGGGGCGAGACCAGGGAGCAGGCCAGAGAGTGAGTATGCCAGGAGACCGGGGACCAGAGAATGTGTGGTGGTACTTCAGTGTGGCGGCATCGGGAGGCCTGCACGGTTCGCCGACTCCCAGTTCGGACACTGCTTCTCCTGGGGCGAGACCAGGGAGCAGGCCAGAGGGTGAGTATGCCAGGAGACCGGGGACCAGAGAATGTGTGGTGGTACTTCAGTGTGGCGGCATCGGGAGGCCTGCACGAGTTCGCCGACTGCCTCAGTAGCGTAGTGGTAGCAGGCCACTACTATTACGCTGGAGGTCCTGGGTTCGATTCCCGGGTCGGGGGATATTAGAGATAACGGTTTAAAATCCGTTATCTCTGCTTCTATTGGGATTTTTCCATTTTCTGGAAGTTTCCCAGTACCCCGGAGTTTGGTAATGTGCCCGGAGATGGCAACAGGTTCGCCACCTGTTACATGGGCCAAAACGTAACCGGCGAGTCGTGGGTGTTTGCATGTATGATTGAATGCATGCATTTACCTCAGCCTACCCCTTCGGGGATTACAGGCGTGAAGTTACTTAATATTATAAAGCTGAAGAGTTTGTTTGTTTGAACGCGCTAATCTCAGGAACTACTGGCCCGATTCAGATATAACAAAAAAATTTAATCATGCCCAAATATGTTTGTACAGGAACCTGGTGATAGCCCTCAAGGAGCTCAGCATCCGCGGCGACTTCAGGACCACGGTGGAGTACCTGATCACCCTCCTGGAGACGCCGGCCTTCCAGGACAACACCATCGACACCAGCTGGCTGGATGCACTCATCGCTGAGAGGGTATTTTTTTTTGTAGCCAATATTGAGCTGCATATCTTTAATCAATAAAATGTTATATCCTACTAATATTTATTTATTTATACTTTTATGCACTTAAAAGATACAAATGACGGACTTAACGCCACTAGGCGTTTTCTACCAGTCAACCATTGGGTTGTGTAGAAATCAACGATGTAGGTGCAACACTAAAATAATAGAAAAAAAATACGCTTACACTCACAGCCCCACAGTAAGTATCAACCTGTGTCGTGGGTGCCGTTGTACACATACAAACACCCAGACCCGAAAAAAAAAATCTGTAGGCCATACAAATATTTGTCCCGGTGTGGGGATTGAACGCGTGACCCTTCGAATCAAACGGTCATCTCACACCGCTGGACTAATCGGGTCGTCAAACCGGTTAAAAGTAGAGAATGACGATAAAATAAAAAATATATTTAATTATGTATGTATGTACATAATTAAATCTATTTTTTATTTTATAGATTTAATTGATTAATAATAATATGAAACATTTTTTGATTAATTAATATTACTTATTAATATTATAATTGCGAGAGATTGTGAGTATGAATGGATGTTTGTTAATCTTTGTAACTACTGCACCGGTTTGAATGAAATTTTATAGTAATATAGGTTATACGTTGGAATAACATATAGGCTACAATTTGTAATGATTAAGGACGAAGTCGCGGGCAAACACTAGTAAATAATATTGGTGCTTCCAGGTCCAATCGGAGAAGCCAGATGTGATGTTGGGCGTGATTTGTGGGTCCATTCTCATCGCAGACAGCATCACCACCGCGCAATTCCAGGAGTTCAGGAGTGCTCTAGAGAAGTGAGTACAAACTTTTTAACTAGAAATTTAAGAAAAAATGGAAATAAAAACGCTTTCGGGCAGGAATCGAACCTGCGACGTCGGGATATCCAGTCCAGCTGTCCCACCACTAAGCAGCCGAAGTCCACAAACTTCGAGAAGGTGGGACTTCGGCAGCTTGTCAAAATGGAAAGAAATAAAAAAAAACTTCGAGAAGGCGAGTATTTCTTTCCATTTTTTCTTAATTTCACTCGCATGTCTTGTTGAAAAAAAACAAATATATTACAAAAATTTTATTTTTAGGTTACCGTACCAAAAAAAAAAAACCTTTGTACAATTCATATGGTAGAAGTGAAACCTTCGAAAATGTTGTCTTCAAGATAATGAGACGAATGTAAAAAAAAATATGAAGAAACTTAACACACGTAAAATACGTTCACATATTAAAAACACCACGGTTGTTGTGATGCGTCTTCTCAAGCTTTGTACTACGCATGCGCGCAAAAACGCGTATAATGCCTGTCTTAAGACTTTTGACCCCACCCTCAGACTGTACTCGACCTATTTGGTCATGGTAGGTCAGTCTAGGTCTTCCTGGGCCTCTGCAACTAGCCACATTCGCATTGTATATCTATTTAGTCATTCGCTCATTCGAAATTCTTTCTATATGCCCGAACCATCGGAGCATCCATTTTTATTTATTTTTTGGAAATTAAAGAAAAAAGAACATTTTGACTTCGGGCAGGAATCGAACCTGTGAGTCCTACACCCATGCGTAAAATTTTTTGGGTCGGTGAATTATTACTTTTTTTGGTTTAATATTGAAATTGAAATCACACACACTATTCTCTATCTTTGCAGAGGTCAAATCCAAGGATCGAACCAGCTATCCAACTCGGTGGAGGTGGAGCTTATCCACAGCGGTCACAAATACAAAGTGTCGGCCACCAAGTCCGGACCCACTTCCTTCTTCCTGGCCATGAATGGGAGCTTCAAGGAGCTGGAGGTGCATCGGATGACCGATGGCGGTGAGTAGACCGAGTAGACCTGGCGTTAAAATTTTATTTAGAATTGAAATTAAGTAATGATTTTAAAAATACTACTTGAATGTAGCCAGTAGACCGAGTAGACCTTGCGTAAAATGTTGAAATTCAATATCGATTAGGAAAATATATATTGAATGTAGTCAGTAGTCTCAGTAGACCGAGTAGACCTAGCGTTATGCGAGCCTGTTGAAAACGGGCACATTATTAAACTCAGGTCCTGGGAAACTTCCTTAAAATAGAAAAATCGCAATAGAACCAGAGATATACACCGTTATCTCTGATAGTCCCGACCCGGAAAACGAACCCAAGACGCTAGCGTAGTAGTAGTGGCCAGCTACCACTAGGCTATTGAGACAGTTTAATAGTTTTTTTTTTAAATTTTCTTGCCAGGATCCCTCCTTTCCATCGACGGTGCCTCATACACCACATACCTTAAAGACGAAGTGGACAAATACAGAATAGTCATCGGCAACCAGACTGTAGTCTTTGAGAAGGAGAAAGACCCTTCAAAACTACGAGCGCCATCTGCCGGAAAACTGATCAATGCATTGGTAGAAGATGGAGGGCATGTAGATAAAGGCCAGCCTTACGCTGAGATTGAGGTGAGTAGACCCGAAGTAGATCCAAGGTCATAATAGTTTGTTTTAATAGTAGACGCACGTTATCAAATACGATCAATACTTTGGTTGAAGATGGAGACTATATAGATAAAGACTAGTTTTATGCTAAGATTGAGGTGAGTAGACCGAGTAAACTTTAAGAAGACCTGATTACACCGAGTAGACCTTAAGAAGACGGGAGTAGACCGAGTCGTTTGTGGTTGTTTGAACTAGCCGTGGTCGTTTAGAAAGAAACTAAGGAACTAGTGAAATATATGTTTTAATTTAATAGACTTTTTCTTTCATACTAAACTGCATGGGATCTGTCTCTTAATATGGAGCCTCAGTTCGAATTCGTGTTTTAAATATGTATTTCGAAACAATCTCATTGTGTTAATTGTTGTATATATAAAGTAATAGACTGTTCTCATCATCAGGTGATGAAAATGGTGATGACTCTCTCTGCCCCGGAGTCGGGCAAGATCACCTGGACGCTCAGACCTGGCGCTGTTCTTGATATGGGCTCATTGATTGGTAACCTGGGTAAGTTGATATCATTTCGAATTTACCTAGCTGTGAAAACAAGGCAAATATTTTTTTTTATCTTAAAGTTTAAGTTATTGTAACATTTTACATCCTTCTCTAACTATCAGATTTCTTTAAGTTAGAGAAGGATGTGAAATATTACAATAACTTTTAACTTTAACATCTTTTAAATATCTTGGTGCAACCCCCGCTTAGTGTGGGGCTGTAAGTGTAAGCGTATTTATTTATTATTATTATTTATTTATTATTAATATTATTTATTTATTATACTACTCATTTATGTTAAAACTTATTAAATATTTTAGACCATATATAAGTACAAAAAACAAAAATATATAAAAAAAAAAATAGCTTGCCGCCGGCACCGGGTACAGGGCCCCAGCTACCGGTGGTTACGGACACAGAGAAAGGAACCTCCTCGCTATTCGTGCCGTGTCGAGGAGTACAGCCTTCTGCATCAAACCCTTGACCCAGCCGCCCAACGCGAGTCTCTTAAGGTGTTGGTCGAGATCCTTTGCGATATTATTTATTTATTGTTATTATATATTTATTTATTTATATAGGACGTTACTCTTCACACTCCATATTATTATGTTTAACCAATGACAATTTCCGCCACCAGAACTAGACGACCCGTCGCTGGTGACGACGGCGCAGCCCTACAAGGGCCAGTTCCCCATGGAGGACAACCCGCAGCTCTCCGAGAAGTTGAACTATGCTCACAACAAATACAGATCCATTTTGGAGAACACTTTGGCTGGTGAGTTAAATTTTATACAAAAGTGATTATGACTAGCTATGAATTCACTGCTTTGTATCGTATCACGTGAAAACGACTTGAAAATGGTATATAAAGATACAAAAATTATGAAAAATCGTATGAGATAGAAGAACTTAAGGGTGACGAAAAGGAGATGTTGCGAGTTCGGCTCTGGTTCGTACATGTCCTCAAAAAATGGGTGAATTAAAGAAGAAGCCGAAAAAAATACAATTAATTTATTCAAGAATATATTTTAGAGTTATAACCACATTTAATTCAAACGATTTTATTATTTTCAACCATGTTCAACATGGCCATGGTTGAAAATAATAATAATAAGGGGGCAGAGCAGCTTGTGGCGAGCTGTTGGTGAGTAGCGACACCACCCCCTACCATCATCTCGAGTTCCTCCGAGAGAACTGTTCGTCCGCCACACAGAGGTACGGCCGGACAGAGCATCAGGTCTCTCACCTCTGGCTTGCCTTCATTGGCCGGTCAGAGTGGGGCGCTAGAGGTATGGCATTTGCAGAAATTTAGATAATAGGCTGTTGTCTAAATTTCTGCAAGAGCCATACACTCGGGGGTGGAAGTGTCTAAAGGCATAATAGCGGGGAAGCTCGCTCCGAGCTCGAGATTACTCGCTCGTGATGGTGAAACCGGGGCCACACCTCTCGACACCCCCAGCCTCTCTCAACAGTGTTGCCCCCCGTCGACCATCGGGTAGGCTATTTGGGGGGCCCACCGAGGAGAGGCGAGTCACCACCTGCCTAAAGTAGGATTCGATAATGTGAGATGTTGAATATAGGCAGGTGCCGGATCTCACTCCATAGGCCCAGCCATCTAGTCCCCCCAGTTCACCCACATAGCCCAAAGTTTGGCAAGTCATTTTCATTACAATAGTCCCATTATATTCTGCTGGGTCTGTCTGTTTCTGTATTAACTATTGATGCAGCCAGAGAGAGGTCCCGCCGAATATAACCCATTACAAAGTAGATCAAAATTCTCGAAAGGGCCTCTATGTGTTGGACCCCCATGTCCCCGCGCAAGCCTGACAAAGGTCCGGGGTTCAAATTGGACCCCGTGCTGACGAGAGACATAATAATAATACAGCCGACGCTTGGGGCCTATGTAGATAAAACAAATGCGAATGCGAAGAAAGGGCAGGACTTCAGTAGCTCAATTGGAAGAGCGGCTGGACTAGATTCCCAGTAGGTCGCGAGTTCGAGTCTCGCCTGAAGTCAAATTTTTCTTTCCATTTTTCTTTAAATAGAACAAATGTTGTTGGGATTGATCTAGAGAGGCTGCCTGCAGGAGGTTGTGCGCTAATTTAAATTAACCCTGTATAACATTCATGTTACAGGTTACTGTCTCCCGGAGCCGTACAACACGCCGCGGCTCCGCGAAGTGGTGGAAAAGTTCATGCAGAGCCTCCGGGACCCTTCCCTGCCGTTATTGGAGTTGCAAGAGGTAATTTGACTCTATAAGACATTTTTAATTAAATTTATTGAGAACTAGCTGTTGCCCGCGGCTTCGCCCGCGTGATTGTCGTTTTGTAAATAACTAAGCCTATGTTCTTTCTCAAAGTCAGCTCTATCTCAGTACCAAAGAAAAGGTAAAAGACAGACAGACAGAGTTACTTTCGCATTTATCTATACAAATAAATAAATTGGAGTGTCTGTTTGTAATATTAAAATAACCGCTTTTTACTAAATGCTTATGTATGTCTATACGGTACATATACCAGAACAACATTTTTTTATAATTTTTGTCTGTCTGTCTGTTTGGCGGGGCTAATCTTGGGAGCGGCTGCACCGATGATTTTGACGGGACTTTCACTGGCAGATAGCTGATGTCATAAGGAGTAACTACTTTTATACTAGCTGTGCCCGCGACTTCGTCCGGGTAGATACTGAACAATCATTAATTATCACGCGGACGAAGACGCGGGCACAGCTAGTAATATTATATAGAAGGGAAATTAAAAATGGTTGCCCAGGAAGACCAATATTGATTTACTATGAACAAAAATAGGTTGAGAACTTTCTGATGGTGGGGTCAAAATAGTTAGGATCCCACTGCAGAATCATTTCGTTAATCCAGATATGCTGCAAACCTAATTTTTACTTACCTAGGCTCGCGTCAACAGTATACATGCGCGCGCATCGTAAAAATTCACTCTTAATTTTTTCGCGCGTAGTATAACCACATCGAGGACACTCCGCCAAAATTCCATACAAACGCTTAATTTGGTCTCTATTACACAGACATCAATCAGTGACGTGTATTTACACGTGCACCTGTGTGCGTAGCACGTAGAGAATATCAACCGTCGCCCATAAGAGGGGAGGAGATTGGGTGAGGCGGGGAAATCGGGCGGGACGTCGAAGTGTCCATTCTATACGTAGTATTATTGCCGTGAAATGGTAGTGTTCAGCACTATCGTGTTCTGGTCAGGTGGTAATGTATGGCCCTGTAATTTCCGGCGCAGAGACATAACACCTTAGGCCTCAGGAGTGATAACGCATCTGCATTTTGACCTTGGTCTTTCTGTGGGTGTCTATAGGCTGCAGTCATCACTTAACATCAATGTGAACTGCAAGCTTGTTTTCCACTTCAATTGCATAAAAATATTACATATTCTCTGCCTCAGGTGCTCTCGTCGACGTCCGGGCGCATCCCGATCGCGGTTGAGAAGAAGGTCCGCAAACTGATGGCGCTGTACGAGAGGAACATCACCAGTGTACTTGCGCAGTTCCCATCCCAGCAGATAGCGAGCGTTATTGATCAGTGAGTGCTTTGTTTTTAATGATTTTTTTTTAAAGTGGCAAACTTTCATTTAGTTCACATTGATGTTAGGTGATGACTGCAGCCTATAGACACCCACACAAAGACCAAGGTCAAAATGCAGATGCGTGACCACTCCTGAGGCTTAAGGTGTTATGCCTCTGTGCCGGAAATTACAGGGCCGTACATTACCACCTGACCGGAACACGATAGTGATGAACACCATTTAGCGGCAAGTATATTAGGTAATGCGGTGGTGCCTACGCCCGCGAGCTCCGTCACTGGATCTCTACACCATCAGTAGAAATGTCTGTGAAGTTGTTTGCCGAACCATAAAATAAAAAAAAAAAACTTATCAATCGGGAAAAAATCATAGTTTCGTCTTCTCCGCAACCCGATCTTGGATAACAGAAATGACCTACTATCACTATATTTTTTTTTTACACTTTATAACAGTGCTCAATAAAAAATATTGCACATCGAACCTAGGAAGAATCTTTTTACTGGTGGTAGAGCTCCAGTGACGGAGCTCGCGGGCGTAGGCACCACCGCATTACCTAATATACTTGCCGCTGAATGGTAGTGTTCAGCACTATCGTGTTCCGGTCAGGTGGTAATGTACGGCTCTGTAATTTCCGGCACAGAGGCATAACACCTAATGCCTCAGGAGTGGCAGCGCATCTGCATTCTGACCTCTGGTCATTGTGTGGGTGTCTATAGGCTGCAGTCATCACTTAACAGCAATGTGAACTGCATGCTTGTTTGCAACTTTTATTAAATAAAAAAAATAAAAAAAGGAAAGAGACTTCGGCTTATTTCGGTTCTGTAGAGCGATAAAGTTATTTTTTGTTACAGTCACGCGGCGTCTTTGGCGAAACGTGCTGACCGAGATGTGTTCTTCATGAGTACTCAAGCGCTCGTTGTTCTGGTACAACGATATAGGTAAGACCACCAATAGGGTTACCACCTCTTCGGAATCGGCGTGCATGTATGAAGAGAATGATGAAGGTAGACGAGGCACGAGAGGTTTGTCAGAACCGGGATATCTGGCGCTCTACACTTTCTGCCTACCCCGTTAGGGACCTGGCGTAAAGATACATACATACATACCTCTTAGCTGTCTAAATCCGGGAGAAAAACAAACATTTAATATAAAAACTTTTTATTTTATTTTAATTAATAATTATTAATAATTAATAATTATTTTTGTACGGAGGAATCCTTCGTGCGCGAGTCAGACTCGCACTTGGCCTGTTTTTACTTTTTATTAATATATCTTATGGCGTTTTCAGGAACGGTATACGCGGACGAATGAAGGCGGCCGTCCATGATCTGCTCAAACAGTATTACCAGGTGGAGAGCAACTTCCAATTGGGTAAGTCTATCACCCATAATCTAAGTCGTCACCTTGACCTTAACTCAACTTTAGGAGTTTTGGCGGGAACCTTGAAAGAGGCGTATGGTGCTCTTATTTTATTTCACTTTCTTGGTGTATTTTTAAGTTATATAGAATAAAATTGGTGGCATTTTGTTTGATATAGGTTTATTACAGTGCCCGTGTATAGTGAAATAGAATAACAGTGCGAAAATACGACCTTTCAGGTTGCCTCCAAAGCTACATTGTAAATGTTCTGGTAAAGTAGCCATCGCTTTACTCGAATAACTTGACTGTAACTCACTTGACTGACATATTATACTTGATAACTTATATACTTGATACTTACATATTATACTTGATGACTATATTATACTAACTTTTACGCTGCATAAATATGAAATATCGTTTTACTTGACACTGGCAATATGCGTAATAGCGATGCCATAATAACAAAAAAAAAAAAAAAACTCAACTTTACTCAAGGGAATTGGTATTCTTAGTTGTAACTAAAAACGTCAACTAGACATTCTGCCTCCGTTTGAGGTAAGAAAGCAGCTGTCAAACTCCAAGATACCTCACGACCTACCTTGAAGTTTCGAGGAGTATTTACATTTCACAGTTTTTCGTGTCGAAACCGTCTGGAAATAGAATTATGTACCATATTTTTCTATAAAAATAGATTTCCAAGATTTTGCGAATTATTTTTATGATAATCCGTACACATGAGTTACTGCCAAAATACAGCTAAGAATATGGATTTCGAGCTGTCCTCGTATAGTATCCTAAGCTGAGTGTGACTCAAGTAATGTTTCGAGTAATGTCTTAGAATATGGGTGTAAGTTAACGCTGATGTTGTAATTTACATAATTCGCAGTCTTAGGAATCGGCGTGCATGTATGAAGTGAATGATGAAGGTAGACGAGGCACGAGAGGTTTGTCAGAACCGGGATATCTGGCGCTCTACACTTTCTGCCTACCCCGTTAGGGACCTGGCGTGAAGATACATACATACATACATAATTCGGGAGAAAAATAAAATTAATAATATTGGGAATTATCGATATCTGTTCTATACATCTATACAAATAAATAAAATTGGAGTGTCTGTTTGTAATATTAAAATATCCGCTTTTTAATAAATGCATATGTATGTATGCACGGTACATATACCAAAACAACATTTTTTACAATTTTTGTCTGTCTGTCTGTTTGGCGGGACTAATCTTTGGAACGGCTTTACCGATTTTGACGGGACTTTCACTAGCAGATAGCTGATGTAATAAGGAGTAATTTAGGCTGCTTTAATACTAGCTGCGCCCACGCCTTCGTCCGGGTAAATACTGAACAATCGAAGTTAGGGCACAGCTATATATAAAAATCAATTGCTGTTCGTTAGTCTCGCTAAACCCCGAGAACGGCTGGACCGATTTGGCTAATTTTGGTTTTGAATGATTTTTGGAAGTCCAGTGAAGGTCTAAAAGATACGAAAATATGAAGGTATTGAAAGGAAATAGTAATAAAGCACAATTTCATTTTCCCATACAAACAGTCCATATCTATCAAACCTTTGACACATTATTTAATTCTGAGGCAATACGGAGTTTGCCGGGTCAGCTAGTTGGTGATAAATAAATATCGATATATCAATATTTTATCAACAGCATATTTTATCGTCCTTTATCTCTGGTTCTTTTGGGATTTTTCCACTTTCTGGAAATTTCCCAGTACCTCGAAGTTTGGTAATGTGCCCGGAGATGTCAACAGGCTCGCCACCTGTTACATGGGCCAAAAACGTAACCGGCGAATCGTGGGTGTTGCATGTTTGCTTGAATACATGCATTTACCCCTTCGGGGATTACAGGCGTGAAGTTACGTTTTTTTTTTTCAACAGCCTTGAAGCCAAAGATACAATATTTATATTTTTTGTTGACTAGGATCATACGACAAATGCGTGATGGCCCTTCGCGAACGCTACAAGGACGACATGCCGGCGGTCGCCAACATCATATTCTCTCACAATCAGGTCCCCAAGAAGAATCTATTGGTAAGTTTTCATACTTGTATGAGATTTTTACTGGTGGTAGAGCTCCAGTGTCGGAGCTCGCGGGCGTAGGCACCACCGCATTACCTAATATAATAATAATGGCAACCCATTATACGTCTGCACGCCGGGCAAGAGGCCTTGAGCTTACTCCACCACTCTGCTCCAATGCGGGTTGGTGGAGATACGGGTTAGTGGCCAACCCGCTGTCGGATGTTTTCAAACCGTCCATAAGGCCTCCGACAAGGTTTAACAACTGCTATCTATCGATAGCAACCGGGACCGACGGCTTAACGTGCACTCCGAAGCACGGAAACGCGTATTTTTATTTGCCACTAGCGGTCACCCATCACACACCTGACCGCGCCCGTAATGCTTAACCGAGTAGATCGCTTACAATCTATACCAGTCGCGGGGCCATACACGCTGCCTTACCTGATATAATTGCCGCTAAATGGAAGTGTTCAGCACCATCGTGTTCCGATCAGGTGGTAATGTAGGGCCCTGTAATTTCCGGCACAGAGGCAAAACACCTTAGGCCTCAGGATTGGCAACGCATCTTCATTTTGACATGTGATCTTTGTGTGGGTGTCTATTGCCTGCAGTAATCACTTAGCATCAATGTGAATTGCATGCTTGTTTGCCACTTTCGTTACATAAAAAAAAGAAACAGGTGAAGACGTTATAAGAAATTGACCTATAGTACATTCGATCGCTAAGTGGTCAGGTTATCCTTTTTGCGCACGTGGAAATGAATGCCATTCGGCTGCCGATTCAGCAATATGTCAGACGTGAGCCTGACGCTGATTTTCAGTCTGAACCCATTCGGTGTCGCACGGAGGTCAATTGCTTCTCTTCTGCTTGTAGAAGAGGAGGTCGTCAGGTTCCGACGCCAGCTCAGAATTTAGTAATTAGGGCTTAAGGTTAAACGTTTCCTATACAAATTTGAATTGCCTTTTTTTTCTTTACTGTAATGATTTTATACTCAGAATGACTTGTTATGCCTGAGGTGTTATGCCTCTGTGCCGGAAATTACAGGGCCGTAACCCTGGGGTTCTCATGCTGTGGAGCAATATTCAAATCTAATTAGTCATTTTATAATTTCACCTTCACAAACACACTGGACCGTAACTGAAATATTTTTTCACGGATTGGAAAGTAAATAAATTAGGTTGGAAAGTAAATACATTAGACCATTATTTTATTATGTTAGTGTCTAATATATTAAAATAATGGTTTGAACATACAAATTATTTTATAATTATTAGTACAGATAAAGTTATTTTTGTTTGGAACATTCCTTACAAAACTTTTACAAAAAAAAATTATTAGGTACTTAATTAATAACATTAAAAAATCTTTAAAAATTAACGTTTAATAAAAAGTGAAAAAAAACAACAATAAAATTTTAATAGACAGATTGTTAACATCTGACCGGATTCGAGCCATGGGTACGCCGCCGGTTTGACTGTAGCGTACTCCATTACGCCATGTGTCTGTTTCTATATGCGACGAATATTGGGTATATAAATTATAACATTGCTTTCGTTCGTATGTGTGCGAATTGCTAGTTCACGTATTCTAGTCGCAGTACAATAACAAATATTTCGAAATTGTAGCTATCAGTAGTCTCAACTAAATCAGAAATGTATACAGAAATGATTTTCATGTTCGCAAAACTCACAGGGTTGTGTTCCGTCTCAGCTATATAAGACCAGGCTGAACATCGTCGAATTAATCTGCCCGTGACCACGGTAGCTGGAAAGCGACCGAAACGTCGGGTTTAAGAAGTTTGGGAGTGTTGTATACGCGAGAAAATCCGCAAGTTTAATTTCTACAATGTATGAAGCTCGCGAAAACCTACGAAAACGTTAATTTTAATTTCTATCTACCATCCACCAAATATTACCTTAATTTGTTTTAATATTATTTCGCATTAACACATGCTTGTGAAATATATTTTTTACAGAAAAATGGAAAGAAATATTCGACTTCAGGCGAGACTCCAACTTGCGGCCACTGGGAATCTAGTCCAGCCGCTCTTCCAACTGAGCTACCGAAGTCCTGCCCGATTTGTCAAATCTTTCCTAGTGATATAATTATATAGATGATTGGCTAACTAGCAAACTAGCATTGTTGGCAATAGATGTCGCTACTGCCACATCTCTTGCCAACAATGCTATCGGGCAGGACTTCGGTAGCTCAGTTGGAAGAGCGGCTGGACTAGATTCCAAGTGGCCGCGAGTTCGAGTCTCGCCTGAAGTAAAATTTTTCTTTAAAAAAATTGTCTTAATTTATTCTTAAGTACGGTTATGGATGTTATAGGTTAATTTCGTGTTGAATCCCAACCAGGTGACCCTACTGATCGACCACCTGTGGTCCAACGAGCCGGGCCTGACGGACGAACTGGCGGCGACCCTCAACGAGTTGACTTCCCTGCACCGCGCCGAACATAGTCGCGTCGCTTTGCGCGCCAGGCAGGTCAGTTTACTGCCTTACTTATTACGTATGAAGAGAATGATAAAGGTAGACGAGACACGAGAGGTTTGTCAGGATATCTGGCGCTCTACACTCTCTGCCTACCCCGTTAGGGACCTGGCGTGAAGGTACATACATACATACATACTTATTACATACACTGTAGGTCAATATTTTTAATTTAAAAAAAATATGCTTACTACACTCACAGCCCCACATCCCTACTTAATATTATAAATGCGAAAGTGACTCTGTCTGTCTGTTACCGTTTCACGTCCAAACGACTGAACCGATTTCAATGAAATTTGGTACAGAGATAGAGCTGACTTTGAGAAAGAACATAGGATACTTAGTCATTCATAAAACGAGATCCACGCGGGCGAAGCCGCGGGCAACAGCTAGTTAGGTATAAACCTGTGTCGTGGGTGCCGTTGTACATATACAACACATACACTCACATCCAGACCCGAAACAAATCAAAAAATGATTTTAGACCTTTACCTTTGAAAGCCACCACTACTACGCTGGAGGTCCTGGGTTCGATTCCCGGTCGGGGTTATCAGAGATAATGGTAAAAAGTCCTTTATCTCTGGTTCTATTGGGTTTTTTCCATTTTCTGTACCTCGAAATTTCCCAATTCCTCGGAGTGTGGTAATGTGCCAGGAGATGTCAACAGGCTCGCCTCGTAAAAAAACGTAACCGGCGAGTCGTGGTTGTTTGCATGTATGCTTGAATGCATGCTTGTACCTATGCCTACCCCTTCGGGGACTACAGGCGTGAAGTTACGTTATTATAGTATCCAACAAGAAATATTGCATATCGACCTCCGAAGCACGGAAATGCGCATTTTAATTTAAAATTAACCGAGTTGATCGCTAGGTTTTGCCCGCGACTTCGTTCGCGTATACTTTAAATTTTTTGTGGTCTATATTTTATTCCAATGTATAATCTATATCACTGTAAAGTTTCATGCAAATCCATACTCACAAAACTAAAACTATTATATGTTACGTAGGTGCTGATAGCGGCCCACCAGCCGGCGTACGAGCTGCGGCACAATCAGATGGAGTCGATATTCCTGTCGGCGGTCGACATGTACGGCCACGACTTCCACCCGGAGAACCTTCAGAAGCTCATACTGTCGGAGACCTCTATATTCGACATACTGCACGACTTCTTCTACCATACCAACGCTGCGGTGAGTAAATAATAATAATGGCAACCCATTATACGTCCCACTGCTGGGCACGAGTATCTCCCCTCTTTTGGGGGGAGGCCTGGAGCTTACTCCACCACGCTGCTCCAATGCGGATTGGTGGAGGTGGGTGGGTTAGTGGCCAACCCGCTGTCGGATGTTTTCAAACCGCCCCATAAGGCTTAACGACTGCTGTCTATCGATAGCAACCGGGACCGACGGCTTTACGTGCCCTCCGAAGCACGGAAAGGCGCATTTAATTTGCCACTAGCGGTCACCCATCACACTACCCGACCGCGCCCGTAGTGCTTAACCGAGTAGATCGCTTACGATCTACACCAGCCGCCGGGCCATGCGCGCTTCTGCGGTGAGTACTTTGAATATATTTTTTTATTCTTTTTCGTATGCACAGAAATTATACATAAGGCGGACTTAACGCCACAAAGCGCTTTCTACCAGTCAACCTTGGGGTAGTGAGGATATCGACGAAGTGCAGCAATGGTTCAAAGAAGTGAACATATAAAGGTCAACTAAAAATATTATCAATAATCAAATAATATATTTGTATATCTTAGCCCGTCCCGGCTTTGTTGCAATGTTTACGTTTTTTTTATGTAGTTAAGGTGGCATGCAGGCATGCAGTTCACATAGATGTTAAGTGTTGACTGTAGCCTATAGATATCCACACAAGGACAGGTCAAAATTTGCTCTAAGATCTAAGTTGTTATGTCTCTGTGATAGTTATTATGGGGCCATACATTACCATCTAATCGAAACACGATAGTGTCGAAAAGTACCATTTAGCGGCAAATAGGTTAGGTTATACGGTGGTGCCTACACCCCTTGAGCTCCTACACGTGGAACTCTACCACTAGTTTAATATTTTTTTATGTATATGTTGTATTTTAAAACAATGTACAAAAGTATGAAATAAGTACGATTAATAAATGAAATATAGGTAAACTAGCTGTTGTCCGCGGCTCCACCCGCGTGTTGGTCGCTTTTCGCGTAACCTGTGGAAACTTATCAAATAATCCCATGTCATCCTCCAGGAACATTTTTTCGGGATAAAAACTCCTGTGTTAATACAAGTTCATCTCTATGTATGTGCCAAATTACATGAAAATCGGTTCAGCAGGTTTTGCGTGAAGGAGTAACAAACAAACAAACATACAAACTTTCGCATTTATAATATCGTAGGCACCACCGCATTACCTAATATACTTGACGCTAAATGGTAGTGTTCAGCACTATCGTGTTCCGGTCAGGTGGTAATGTACGGCCCTGCAATTTCCGGCACAGAGGCGTAACACCTTACGCCTCAGGAGTGGTAACGCATCTGCATTTTGACCTTGGTCTTTGTGTGGGTGTCTATAGGCTGCAGTCATCACTTAACATCAATGTGAACTGCATGCTTGTTTGCCACTTTAATTATATAAAAAAATATATATATACGAAGACGATATCATTATGGTCGTGTTCAGAAACAATATGACTGATTGATTGTTTTGTGTCTAATTTTGAAGACAGTCGAGAAATCTATGAACGTAGAAGCGTATACATTGAGTACGATGATTTCATTATCTGGAATTGAAAAAATCAAAGTCATTGAAACATATTATGCATTAGGCTTCGTGGTTGGAAGGGAGACGGTCCGAATTTGTATGGAGCATTGGTGTGGTTTTGTAGCTGATGTGAAAAAAGAGAATAAAATTTTAAACAAATGCCACACCGCGGACACTCTGCCAAAATTCCATACAAACGATTTATTTGGTCCCTATTACACAGACAACAATCAGTGAAGTGTATTTACACGTGCACCCGTGTGCGTAGCACGTAGAGAATACCAAACGTCGTTTATAAGAGGGGAGGAGGTTGGGTGAGGCGAGGAAATCGGGCGGGACGTCGAAGTGCCCATTCTATACGTAGTATTATTACACATTATCTGGCTTAGGGCTGCAAGGCAGACAATCCGAATTGTATGAAGCATTGGTGTGGTTTTGTATCTGGTGCGAAATAAAAAGATTTTTTTTAAATACCATTTACTGGTGGTATAGCTCCAGTGACGGGGCTCGCGGGCGTAGGCACCACCGCATTACCTAATATACTTGCCGCTAAATGGCAGTGTTCAGCACTGTCGTATTCCGGTCAGGTGGTAATGTACGGCCCTGTAATTTCCGGCATAGAGGCATAACACCTTAGGCCTCAGGAGTGGTAACGCATCTGCATTTTGACCTTGGTCTTTGTGTGGGTGTCTATAGGCTGCAGTCATCACTTAACATCAATGTGAACTGCATGCTTGTTTGCTACTTCCATTACATAAAAAAAAACAATGTAGATACCCTAACCAACCCCCCATTGTTACTAAACCTCCCCCCACTACCCCCGCTGGCCCTTACTTAATCAATGAATGGCCCCAAACCGTAAAAGGACACTGTTTTTTCTTTTTGAATTATTTAAAACTGCCTCGGTAGCCTAGTGGTAGCAGGCCACTACAACTACGCGGGGGTCCTTGGTTTGATTCCCGGGTGTAGAGATATTAGAGATAACTGTGTTAAATCCTTTATCTCTGGTTCTATTGGGATTCTTTTCATTTTATGGAAGTTTCCCAGTATCTCGAAGTTTGGTAATGTGCCCGGAGATGTCAACAGGCTCGCCACCTGTAACATGGGCCAAAACGTAACCGGCGTATCGTCGGTGTTGGAATGTTTGTAAGCATGCATTTACCTCTGCCTAACCCTTTGGGAATTACAGGCGTGAAATTACGTTTGTGATGGTTACTTACAGCGACAAAAAGGTCCATGTCAAATATGAGCAGGTTACACGCGGTGATGTTGACCGGTATCTGCGCGCGCGCAATCATGAACGGTATCATTTTGCGCACGCGTTTATCCGACATGTTCTCCCACCCGCCGCAGTATATCGTCGTTGCTGTCTCCACCGACTGTTAAAATATAATTTTAGTAGGGACTCTAACATGAATTTAAATCTGTTTATATTGGTGGTAGAGTTTCAGTGTAGGAGCTCGAGGGCGTAGGAACCACCGCAATACCTAATCTATCCGCCGCCAAATGGTAGTGTTCAACACTATCGTATATATATATATTATATGCAGTGTCTGTGAGAGTAGCACAAATTTGGTTTAAGCGTTTTCAATCCGGAAATTTTGATGTCAAAGATGCACCTCGCTCTGGTCGCCCTATTACGGATAAAATGGATGCCATTTTTGAAAAAGTGGAGCAAGATCGACATATCAGTAGTTACAACGTAGCTGAAGAACTGAGAATTGATCACAAAACAGTTTTGGCGCATTTGAAAAAAGCTGGGTACAAAAAAAAGCTCGATATTTGGGTACCTCACGAGCTCACTGAAAGAAACCTAATGAACCGTGTACTCATTTGTGATTCTTTATTACGACGTAATGAAACCGAATCATTTTTGAGGAAGCTGATAACTGGTGATGAAAAGTGGATCACGTACGACAAGAACGTGCGAAAAAGGTCGTGGTCAAAGGCCGGTCAGGCTTCACAGACTGTGGCGAAACCCGGGTTAACTCGCAATAAGGTGATGTTGTGTGTGTGGTGGGATTGGAAGGGCATTATTCATTATGAGCTATTACCACCAGGCAGGACTATCGATTCTGAACTCTACTGCGAACAACTGATGAGATTAAAGCAAGAAGTTGAGAGAAAGCGGCCGGAATTGATCAACAGAAGGGGTGTGGTGTTTCATCATGATAACGCTAGACCTCACACATCTATAGCCACTCAGCAAAAATTAAGAGAGTTTGGCTGGGAGGTGTTAATGCATCCGCCGTATAGTCCTGACCTTGCACCTTCAGATTTCCACCTGTTTCGGTCTCTTCAGAATTCTTTATGCAATGTTTATAACATCACGAGAGGACTGCCAAATCCACTTGTCGCGGTATTTTGATGAGAAGTCCTAAAATTTTTATAGCAATGGGATCATGTCCCTACTTACAAGATGGCAAAAGGTTATCGAACAAAATGGTACATACATACTTTAGTTAAATTTAAATAAACAATATTAAAAAATGTTTTGAATTATTTTAAAAAATGCGAAGAAACTTTTTCCCCAACCTAATATTAGCTTACCGAGAACTTGAGTTTCGTGGAGTAGCGGCAAGGCAGGAAGATGTGGGCGACCGTTCCCATCATGAGTATGATGTAGCGGAGGTCTAGTTCGAAACCCTGTAAAGATTTTTTTCTTTTTTTATGTAATGGAAGTGGTAAACAAGCATGCAGTTCACATTGATGTTAAGTGATGACTGCAGCCTAAGCTGCAGTCCCAATCCTGGGGTGGGTCTGTACGGAATTATATGCATAAACTAGAAGTTATCCTCAAGGTAATATTAAATAAATCTCGACGTAACCCCACTGAACAGTTATTTTCTGATTGTCAAGTTTTAACCGTGCGGCAACTCTTCATTCTACACACAGTTCTCAAAAAACATTCGAGTATCAGCTTTAATCCAAAATTCCAATCAACTAAACGAAGACGCGATAAAGTCTGTCTAATTGTTAAACATCGCACCAGCATTTTTACGCTGGTCGTCATTTTTACGTAATTGGCAACTTTTTATATAATAAAATAAACAAACAATTAAATGTTTATCCCCTCACATCATCTTAAATGAAAAATATAACAAACAAATGGTTACAGTCGTTGTCATATGATGAGACAGAAAATTTACTAAAAGCACCTAAATAATGTCATTACCATACAATCAATCAATCACAAAACAAAATAACTTTACCGCAAATTCAAATTAATCCAAACTATAGTTTCATACCACATACCACACACACACACACACACGCACGCACGCACGCACGCACGCACGCACGCACGCACGCACGCACGCACGCACGCACGCACGCGCGCGCGCGAAACATGTAATATGTATTACATTTGCTACTTATTTAGTCAGCTAATCTGCTTACAATCTTTTCTTTTTTGTGATTTAAAAGCATTTAAAAAAAAAAAAGTAAAAATGTTCCATAAGATTTTGGAAATATGTATGGAGGTGGGCGTTGGTATCTGCGACACAGTTTATACTACTGCAGGTATCATCGTTTCCCTTGTGTAATGTATCGCCTTTCTGGTATTGATTCCAAATAAAGATTATATTATATTATTATATTAGTCGTGTCTTCACCGGACGAATGGGCTCGCAAGCAAGCGAGCGGCTCGGCCGAGGCTGGCTCGCGAACCAGCCTCTTAGTTTACCGGAAATATCGAGGCGGGGCTCGCGAAACAAGATGAGTCATCAGTTCGGCCGAGCAATCTAAAATAGAGAGTCAGTGATATCAGCAGACGAACAACGAAGTCAACTTACCTCGGTTATATGGTACATGCAGGTGCATATCTGCACGATTGTGGCCGCAAGTATCATTCCCAACCAGATGTTGAAAGAGTCTTGAATTAAATCCACGTACCTACAAATTGTATTAGAAATCATTTATTTGGAGAGCGTAGACAATCAAAGTAGTTTTTTTTTTTTAATGTAATGATAGTGGTGAAGCATGCATTTCACACTAATGTTTTGTAACTGCAAACAAAGCTAAACAAGTGAAAACGTAAAAAAAGTTTTTATATTGATTTTGCCTGTTATTGATATTGTGTACAATACATGGCCGGAGGTCCATACAATCTTGCAACATCTCCTATAAGTTTTCCCATTCAACATTTATTTTTTGCCTCTGAACTCGCATTTATTCTGAGCGTAGGTATGCCATGCATCTAGGCAAAATGACAACGTAACGTAGCGGCGGCTATGCTCTTTTGAAAGTTTGAAAACTATTTTTTTTTTGTTCTTTTTTGGGTTATTTATTATAGTAGGGGAGCCCAGGATGCTATTTTTGGATTTACTCGAGCGCGTCAGATAAAGATATGGGAGATTCCTTGAACCCCGCTGGTTATCTCCACTAAATCTAAGGTTCGTATATTAAGACGAAAAAAAATATAAATGTCGCTACGATCTTACTCATCTTCCGATTTGTCTGAATTTTGGATAGGAGCATTGTTTGGCCACATTTTAAACCCTCACAGAATATCTGACACGCTCTTGACCCAAGACGTTGATGCCGCGTCCTCTTCAAAAACATTTGATTCGTTCAAAAATGAAGGTGAAAAATTACTCAAGAATGTCAGATACTCAGAGAGGATCTAAAGTGAACCCCATCAAAGCTCCCATCCAAAATTCTGACAATTTGGATGCGAGGCAAGCTCGTGGCGGAAGCCCTAAGGGTTCGGCCTTTTATGGAAATCTTAGATTTGGTGGAGGTACTGAATTGGGTGCAAGGTATCTCCTATAACTTAATCTGACGCGCTGGAGCAAATCCAAAAATCCCCTCTTGGGCTCCCTTACTATTAAGATTTGTATAAAGTCGAAGAGCAAAATAAATGTTGGGATTGATGTAGAGAGGATGCCTGCAAGAGGTGATGCGCTAATTTAAATTAACCCTGTATACATAAACCTCATTGTCTTATACTTACTCGTACATACGATTCTGTTCAATAACAACATTGACCACCTTTTTATACATTTGATCCCGATCTTTCTCTCTCATAGCGTCCTCGAACAACTTGCAATAAAGATCCATTTTCAAACACGCGTGATTCACCGCGAGCCCAAAAAATCCATCGTATCCTGTGTAGTTTACTATATAGAATATCACACAGTATAACATATAAATATTGAGCATCTCAAAGTAGGGTGACTCAAGTCTTAGCTCAGGGTCACAAAACGGTATGTTGAAGTCGTGAATCATATACTTCGTTGGTTCAGCTTTATAAATTGAACTGTATAGGGTCTGTATCAATGCCATCAAAGGGAACGTCAAGACGCAAGTCGTTACAATGATGGACCAGCATTTTTCGCAGTAGAACAGGTTGTTCGTGATGCTCGTGTCGATGATGGCTTGGTACTTGTCTGGCATTGTGTTGTAAATAGCGTAATCTCTGTCGATCTCGTCTAAGATAGCTTTTGCAGATATCCTCTTGTAGTGCATTACCAGCATCTGTAATTATTCGAGTTTGTTTATATTTATGTAATTACTCCCACAATACGTGTAAAAGATTAGGAAATAAATTTCAAGAGGCATATTGTTACGGTAGAGGTATAACTATTACTGGTTGTAGAGCTCCTGGGACGGAGCTCGCGGCCGTAGGCACCACCGCATTACCTAATATACTTGCCGCTAAATGGTAGTGTTTAGCACTATCGTGTTCCGGTCAGGTGGTAATGTACGGCCCTGTGATTTCCGGCACAGAGGCATTATACCTTAGGCCCCAGGAGTGGTAACTGCATTTTGACCTTGGTCTTTGTATGGGTGTCTATAGGCTGCAGTCATCACTTAACATCTATGTGAACTGCATGCTTGTTTGCTACTACCATTACATAAAAAAAACTAGTAGTGCTAATTAGGCAATTTAAAAGCTTTTAATTTTGGGGAAAATCGAGGTCAAAGTTTTGCTTAAAAGTTTTAAGTAACAGTCCTGTTTTGACGTCACTGATCTCTACCTCTCGCCGCGCCGACGCGACACTGCCTGTATGACTTTGTTTAGGGTTGTACAATTTTTTCACAGTTGCCCGGCAACACTCGAACGGTAGTAACAGGTAAGTTCTTCGTCTCAAGCCGCCGACATACCGCCGACAAACTTTCCGACTTGCAATGCGTAAAGCCGCCTACTAACCCGCCGACAAAATGTTGCCGATCTAGGTCGGCAGCCCGACGGGCTCAGTGTGTATTGCGCTTAAGCTTCTAGCTCAAAACGCTCAAACGCAATCACCCCTATAAGCCCTATTCGGGGATTATAGGGGTGATTGCGTTTTCAAGTTTACCTTGAAAAACCCGCCCAAAAATGGTCCGACGATCGTGCTGTGTCGGATTATGTTGATGTAATCGCTGGTCTTCCAGCTCTCGTACATTTCGATTAGTACCATAATCGATATCGGTAGTATAGTTAATATGGCGATTACTGCAAAATATAGTGATATGTAAGTTGTATGACACACAACACACACACAACAAAATTCGTCTATTACTACGAAACTCGCATGAGCGAAGAAGCGAACGAAGCGCGCATGGCTAGGCGGCTGGTGTAGATCATAAGCGACATACTCGGTTAAGCACTACGGGCGCGGTCGGGTAGTGTGATGGGTGACCGCTAGTGGTAAATTAATTGCGCGTTTCCGTGCTTTGGAGGGCACGTTAAGCTGTCGGTCGCGGTTGCTATCGATAGCAGTCGTTATTCTATACGTAGTATTCTCTCGCGCACATGACCTTTGACTTTTTTGTGGTACCTAATCGTATGACAGTTAATAATAAAATAATAATGGCAACCCATTATACGTCCCACTACTGGGCACGAATCTCTCCCCTTTTTGGGGGGGATGCCTGAAGCTTACTCCACCATGCTGCTCCAATGCGGGTTGGTGGAGATACGGGTTAGTGGCCAACCCGCTGTCGGATGTTTTCAAACCGCCCATAAGGCCTCCGACAAGGTTAAACGACTGCTATCTATCGATAGCAACCGGGACCGACGGCTTTACGTACCCTCCGAAGCACGGAAACGCGCATTTTAATTTGCCACAATCTGCGGTCACCCATCACACACCTGACCGCGCCCGTAATGCTTAACCGAGTAGATCGCTTATGATCTACACCAGCCGCCGAGCCATGCGCGCTTCGTTCGCTTCTTCCCTCATGCGAGTTTCGTAGTAATAGACGAATTTTGTTGTGTGTGTGTTATGTGTCATACAAATTTCCCCCCGCAAAAAATGACTTAGACTGTTTTGCATCGGTAACAAACGCGTGGCTACTACTCTCCTCCGGCCCGCCGGTGGCCCGTGTTGCTCTATGCTCGATGTACAATATTTCTTCATGGATACTGTATGTCTGTATGTTATTAGTATACACGCATATCACGTATATAACGCATCTGCATCTCGACCTAGCTCTTTGTGTGGGTGTCTATAGGCTACAGTCATCACTTAACATTCTTGCAGTCATCACTCCCTAATCCTTGTTGATGGATACTGTATGTCTGAATGTCATTAGTATTCACGTGAACACATGATGCGTCGTCTCTCCCTCGACGGCTCGGGGTACACCATGCCTATGCCCATTGCGAACGTTATGATCCTGTAGGTCCTCCTGAATGTTGTGTACTTGGGTTCGTCTGAAACGTTGAAAAGATTCCTGCTGATAGTGTTCTAGACATTAAAAAGAAAAACAGTATGTGTACTTATGTACCATAGAGCAACACCGGAGGGGAGTAGCCATATGCAGGCTTTCCCATCTGTCAAAGTACAAGCCCAAATGGGCATATAACTGTCGCCTAGATGTTTAAATGTGTGCGTGATTGCGAAATTGTTTCTGTATCTTGTTAGTCAAGGTGTGAGTTTCGTAGTAATAGAGGATTTTTGAAGTTTGCGTGTCGCACGCATTTCCCCCGCAAAAAATGACAGACAGTTTTTGATCGGTAATAAACGCTATGGCTACTCTCCTCCAGTCCGCCGCGGCGTCGCGGCCGGTGGCCCGTGTTGCTCTATGTTATGTACACACGTATACTCTGCAGCGTTAACAATCCAATACACCAGAAATAAAAAAGGGACGTCAAAAAAAAAGTTTAACAACTATCCAGTGGCGTAGCTAAAGGGGGCGACCCGCACCGGGTGCCACCCGTTAGGGGTGCCACCCGCATATTTTCCAATCCACACCAAATTAAATATAGCTTCAAAAAGCGCATCAGACTCGCACGCAGAGGGTTGAATATAACGTCCTCACTGGTGGTAGAGGTGTTATTATCCCATTATAATAATTCATTTTCTTTTCCTTTTCAAGTTAAAAAGCTCAGCTTTTCCATATTTCTGCAACTTTGACTTCCTTTCCTACCCAATGGTTGATTGGGAGATAATGCCTCGAGGCATTACGTCCGCCTCTAGTATTTTTTTTTAAAAACGTAACTACACGCCTGTATTCTCCGAAGGGGTAGGCAGAGGTAAATGCATGCATTCAAGCATACGTGCAAACACCCACGATTCGCCGGTTACGTTTTGGCCCATGTGGCGAGCCTGTTGACATCTCCGGGCAGATACCAAACTTCAAGGTACTGGTGAACTGCCAGAGAATGGAAAAATCCCAATAGAACCAGAGATAAAGGACTTCACATCATTAGCTCTGATAACCCCCCTACCCGGGCATCGAACCCAGGACCTCGGCGTAGTAGTAGTGGCCTGCTACCACTGGGCTACCGAGGCAGTTAACAGTTACTTTTTATCTATACATATAATAAACAGTAAAATCCGCGTGTCTGTACATTGTATATATTTACGAAAAACCAATTGGGGGCGATGTTAAAATAGTGTTAGAACACTTTTCAATTATTTTAAAAATTTTCGTCTGTCTGTTTGTTCCTTTGTCCAGGTTAATCTCCGAAGATACTGGACGGATTCGAATGAAACTTTTTGTGGTGTATAGATACTAAGCCTGGCCAACATACACTTTTTACTGAGGGAAAATCACTCATTCCCACGGGAATCTCTACATTTAATTTCATTTTCCTATACAAATAGTCCGTATCTATCGAACCTTTGACACATTATTTCATTGTGAGGCAATACGTAGTTTGCCGGGTCAGCTAGTGTGCAATAAATTATAAATAAATAATAAACAGGTGCGTTATAATTCAATTCTTTAAACTGTTTACCATGATCTTCAAATTTACTTGTAATATCGCCAATGCCAGCCATCTCTGATGCAATACTTGTCGACAATAAAATAAAACTTGTAACTAGGTAAGTTCTAACCCGCGATTCGATGCTAAATATTTACAATACAGGTTGTATAAAAATGTGTTTTTTATGTTATGAAGGTGGCATTGATGTTAAGTTTATTTTAAGCTTTACTGATGGCAGAGCTCCAGTGACAGAGCTCGCGGGCGTAGGCACCACCGCATTACCTAATATACTTGCCGCTAAATCGTAGTGTTCAGCACTATCGTGTTCCGGTCAGGTGGTAATGTACGGCCCTGTGATTTCCTGCACAGAGGCATAACACCTCAGGAGCGGTAACGCATCTGCATTTTGACCTTGGTCTTTGTGTGGGTGACTGTAGGCTACAGTCATCTCTTAACATCAATGTAAACTGCATGCTCGTTTGCCACTTTATTTTGCCATTACATAAAAAAAGTTTACTTCTCAAGAGATGATTTGAGTGATTAGGACCGGTAAACTAGGTAAGTAGGTAGTAAACTTCAAAAAGTAGGAACATAATGAGTATGTATGTATGTATGTATCTTCACGCCAGGTCCCTAACGGGGTAGGCAGAGAGTGTAGAGCGCCAGACATAATGAGTACAGCCTGTATATACAGATTTATTCCTCATAATCAATTGATAATGGTCAATTACGTAATGATCGTTACTGTTATGAGTTAGGACATATCAAAGTAATTTTATTCATGATCATCCGATTAAAGGATTGAAAGCGATCAATCGACTGTGAATCGGTAATTGAATATTGCAAGAAATTATGTGATTTTTGTTAGTAAAATATTTATTGTAAGATGTAGCATGTGTTAGATTTCTTTATGTATCTATATTAATATTACGTCATTTTGTGTATCTATAGTACTTTTTTTAGCAATAGACAGAAGGAATTTAGGTGTTTTAGGGTTCCGTACCTTAATAGGAAAAAGGAACCCTTATAGGATCACTCGTGCGTCTGTCTGTCTCTGTCTGTCTGTCCGTCTGTCACAGCCAATTTGCTCCGAAACTACTCGACCGATTGAGTTGAAATTTGATGAATACATGTAAATTGGTGACACAAAGATGAACACGTCAAGTAAAATAATAAATTTTAAACAGGGGGGCCACTTTCGGGTTGTAAATCAGAAAATTTTAAAAAAATAAATCGTAAACTGTGTCGTGTGACATATCAAATGAAAGAGGTTGTTGTCAGCATCTCAGATATATTTTTTTTATAATTTTTGCATAAACAAATTTGAAGTTATTTAAGAAAAACGACGAAAATTAACCATTCCCCATTTTTTTACCCCTATCTCCGAAACTACTGAACTTAAAATTTTGAAAAAAATGTGGAAAATAGTAAATTGCCTATAGATTACTGGCAAACCTATATGAAGTTTGAGTATTCAAATTAAATCGAAAATTCTTAATAATATAACCCCCCCTGCCGGTAACACCGCAACCGCTATGTCCCTGCATTTTAAATCTGTAATATTTTCGAAAATATTTATTTAAATTACGAAACCCTCACCACGCGAGTCGAACTCGCACTTGTCTGGTTTTTTAGGTAAGTTTAAAGTAAAAAGTTCATCTTCATTCCGAAAACTTATGATAGGTATCTATACAATTCTGTATTATTTTCAAATATTAGGTTTTAAACAATACTTCTTTTTGAATTACATAACAGTATGTATGTATGTATGTATGTATCTTCACGCCAGGTCCCTAACGGGGTAGGCAGAGAGTTTAGAGCGCCAGATATCCCGGTTCTGACAAACCTCTCGTGCCTCGTCTACCTTCATCATTCTCTTCATACATGCACGCCGATTCCTAAGACTTTTGACCCCACCATCAGACAGAACTCGACCTATTTGATCATGGTAGGTCAGTCTTGGTCTTCCTGGGCCTCTGCAACCATCCACATTCGCATTGTATATCTGTTCAGTCATTCGCTCATTCGACATTCTTTCTATATGCCCGAACCATCGGAGCATGCCTTTTTTCATTTTTACACCGATACTATCATTCACACAAAGTCTCTTTCTTACATCTTCATTACATTAAATAACAGTAATTGGCAATATATCTATTTTATGTTTTATTAAACTTATGCGTTTTCTAAAACGTCTCCTTTATAAGACCTAAAGATGTAGTGTTCAAGGACACAAACGAAGGGAATTTTAGAAATAATACGTTCATCACGCACGCACGACGCACAACATGGTATTTTTAATAAAATCGCATTATACACAATGATAATTTTGCTGTCGTATCATATTTTTTTTGTTTTTTATGTAATAAAAGTGGCAAACAAGCGTGCAGTTCACATTGATGTTAAGTGATGACTGCAGCCTATAGACACCCACACAATGACCAGAGGTCAAAATGCAAATGCGCTGCCACTCCTGAGGCATTAGGTGTTATGCCTCTGTGCCGGAAATTACAGAGCCGTACATTACCACCTGACCGAAACACGATAGTGCTGAACACTACCATTTAACGGCAAGTATATTAGGTAATGCGGTGGTGCCTACGCCCGCGAGCTCCGTCACTGGAGCTCTACCACCAGTAAAAATCAAAAAACAAAAGTTAGTTTTGTGATACCTGCTTCTGGGTTTTCCTTCTGTCTAATTCTAAAAAAAATCTATACATATTCAAAAAGTCGGAAAAATTATCTGCCTCCAAATGGTAGTGTTCAGCACTACCGTGTTCCGGTTAGATGGTAATGTATGGCCCAGTCATAATTATTACAAAGACATAACAACTAAGCTATCAGGGGTGGCAAAGCATCTGCATTTTGACCTCTGGTCTTTGTGTAAGTATCTGTAGGCTGCAGTCATCACTTAACATCAATGTTTTTTTTTTTGTAAAGAAAGTGGCAAACAAGCATGCAGTTCACATTGATGTTAAGTGATGACTGCAGCCTATAGACACCCACACAAAGACCGAGGTCAAAATGCAGATGCGTTACCACTCCTGAGGCTGAAGGTGTTATGCCTCTGTACCGGAAATTACAGGGGGCCGTACATTACCACCTTACATGCTTATTTATTAGACACTACCGTTTGCCTACACCCTTGAGTCTCTTTAGTGGAACTCTTCTGGAAATATATGTACGTATCTTCACGCCTGGTCTCTAACAGGGTAAGCAGAGAGTGTAGAGCGCCAGATATCCCGGTCCTGACATACCTCTCGTGCTTCATCTACCTTCATCATTGTCTTCATACATGCACGCCGATTCCTAAGACTTTTCACCGCACCATCAGACAGAACTCGACCTGTTTGGTCATGGTAGGTCAGCCTTGGTCTTCCTGGGCCTCTGCAACCATCTACATTCGCACCATTAAATATACAACTACTAATAATCTTTTAAGTTACGTGTACCTGCCAAACATCCGCAGATGTTTCTTGTCCTGACTGGCCCGAAGGCGTAGTATTCCGAAAATTTTGGGAGGCGACACGTACGCCTCAGAAAATAAACCAGTGATTCGGTGTTAGTGTTTAAGATTTATTTATAATGTATAGTATTAATATAATTTTATTGTTAACTTTGTATATGTTTATTGTATGATGTGGGCCCTAGTTGCCTGCAATAAATGATTCTAATAAAAACATTTGTCCACCAGGTGTGCAACGCGGCATTGGAGGTGTACGTACGTCGTGCGTACACGTCGTACGACATAACGTGCCTGCAGCACCTCGCGCTGTCCGGTGAATTGGGTGTGGTGCACTTCCAGTTTGTGCTGCCCACCGGACACCCCAACAGGTCAGGCATAGCTTGTTCATCATCTTCCATTAGCCACAACCATAGAGCAACACGGGCCACCGTCCCCGGCGGACCGCCGGGGAGTAGCCATAGCGTTTATTACCGATGCAATACAGTCTGTCATTTTTTGCGGGGGGAAATTTGTCTGAAATACACACAATAAAAGTCGTCTATTACTACGAAACTCACACCTTGACTTTAACAAAATACATAAACAATTTCGTATATACATTGACACATCTCGATGACAGGCATAGGACCACTTGCACTTGCACATTTGTGTTGCATATGGCCACACCGCGGACACTCCGCCAAAATTCCATACAAACGCTTAATTTGGTTTCTATTACACAGACATCAAACAGTGACGTGTATTTACACGCGCACCTGTGTGCGTAGCACGTACAAAATACCAACCGTCGCCCGTAGGATGGGAAGGGGTTCAGTGATGCGTGCAAATCGGGCGGGACGTCGAAGTGTCCATTCTATACGTAGTATTATTACATATTCTCTGATATGGCTATCCCCTCGGGTCCGCCGCGGCCGGTGGCCCGTGTAGTTCTATGTCACAACGAACGGACCACCATCAGCCAGCGATTGTTTTTTTTTTTGTCATGAAGTGGCAAACAAGTAATACCTACTGTAG
Source organism: Macrosoma leucophasiata (assembly GCA_036365455.1). Lineage (NCBI taxonomy): Eukaryota > Metazoa > Arthropoda > Insecta > Lepidoptera > Hedylidae > Macrosoma > Macrosoma leucophasiata. The sequence continues at coordinate 3,028,569 of JAWQUS010000022.1, read as the reverse complement.
CCTATAAACTTTAACATGAATCCAGAGATTTTAAATGCAGATGCGTTTGCCACTCCTGAGGCCTAAGGTATGCCTTTGTGCACAAAATTACAGGGCCGCACTACCGTTTAGCGGCATGTAGATTAAGTAATGCGGTGGTGCCTACGCCCGCGAGCTCCGTCCCTGGAGCTCAACCACCAGTGATGTAGTCGTTGATGTAGTAATGATCAACTCGCCTTTTCAAAATCAAACTTTTATTAAGTTTGACGAGTTCTAAGTATTAGATAAAAATAGTATTAGGAAAGAACTTCATCAAAAAAAATTGTTCTTGTACCCCCTCGAGCCGTGTAATAGAAAGCGTCTTAAAACGTAACTTCACGTCTGTAATCCCCGAAGGGGTAGGCAGAGGTAAATGCATGCATTCAAGCAAACATATAATACAAACAAACACCCACTATTTGTCGGTTACGTTTTGGCTCATGTAACAGGTGGCGAGCCATACCCAAACATACCAAATTTCGAGGTACTAACTAGTGAACTGCCAGAGAATGGAAAAATCCCAATAGAACCAGAGATAAAGGATTAGACATCTCTGATAACCCCCGACCCAGGAATCGGATCCAGGACCTCAGCGCAGTAGTAGTGGCCTGCTACCACTAGGCTAGTACAACGAAAAGAAAGCGACTAAATTTGAATTCTTCACCCAGGATACCAATCAGTCAGTCAGAAATTGAGCTGGCTTCATCCCAGGACCAGGAAGGTGTGCCGGCGGAACTGTGCGAGGCCGCGATGCGCAAGTGTCACCACCGGACCGGCGCGCTGGCCTCTTTCCAGTCGTTCGAACAGTTTGTCCAATACTCGGACGAGATGCTCGACTTGGTGCATGACTTCGCTAGCACGGCTGCCGTGCGAAGAGAGGTAATAATAATAATAAATATAATAATGGCAACCCATTTTACGTCCCACTGCTGGGCACGTGTCTCTCCGTTCTTTTGGGGGGAGGCCTGGAGCTTACTCCACCATGCTGCTCCAATGCGGATTGGTGGAGGTGGGTGGGTTAGGGGCCAACCCGCTGTCGGCTGTTTTCAAACCGCCCCATAAGGCCTCCGACAAGGTTTAACGACTGCTATCAATCGATAGCAATCGGGACCGACGGCTTAACGTGCCCTCCGAAGCACGGAAACGCGCATTTAATTTGCCACTAGCGGTCACCCATCACACTACCCGACCGCGCCCGTAGTGCTTAACCGAGTAGATCGCTTACGATCTACACCAGCCGCCGTGCCATGCGCGCTTCCGAAGAGAGGTAAGCCGTCGCTAATAGGGTATTTGACAATGTGTATTTTTTTTTATGACGTAGTCCCAATGTAACATGGAAATGAAAAGTATGAACATATATATTTTTTTTATGCAATAAAAGTGGCAAACAAGCGTGCAGTTTACATTGATGTTAAGTGATGACTACAGCCTATAGACACTTACACCAATGACCAGAGGTCAAAATGCAGATGCGCTGCCACTCCTGAGGCATTAGGTGTTATGCTTCTGTGCCGGTAATTACAGAGCCGTACATTGCCACCTGACCGGAACACGATAGTGCTGAACACTACCATTTAGTGGCAATTTTATTAGGTAATGCGGTGGTGCTTACGCCCGCGATTTCTGTCACTGGAGCTCTACCAAAATCGGTGCATTATTGTAGAAGAGTCCTAAAAACAAAAAAAAAAATGTTGCACTGCCTACGTAAGCATAGTCCGGTATTGGTTAAAACTTGATCAAAGTGCTCGATAAACGAATGAATTTCAAAAAATATTTTTTTACTTTTTTTTTTACAGTAGGTATTTCAGCCTTGTCAATTTTTTTTTGAAACGGTTAAATAAATTATGATGTTCTGCGCAGTGCGGTGCACATTATTTTGGTATAATTGTACATGTATATTTTGACAATTGTAAATGTTAACACATGTTTCCCCTACAGGATCTGCAAGCTCTTCAAGAGGGCAGCGAAAGTCGTGATTCCACCAGCATCAACGTCGGGATGGACTTCAAACCCAGCGACGCTGAGGATGTGGTAATTATATGCAAATACACTGCTATATTTTTATGATGAATAGATTTTTATTTTTCTTCTAAGAAATAAATGAAAGATTAGATGATTAATAGGTTGTAATAATGCTCACCGACTGGACACCTGGCAATGTTCAACGGTGCGGTTCTCACGTTCGTTTTTGCCCAGAACGTGTAAATTGTGGAATGAACTTCCCTCTGAGGTGTTCCCTCGGTGCTACTATATGGGGTTCTTCAAACATGGCGTCAAAAGAGTCCTTCAGGGCTGACAGCGCGTTGGCGACTCCCCTGGTGTTGCAAATGTTCAAAGGCTACGGTGACTACTTTCCATCAGGTGGCCCGTATGCTTGTCTGTCAATCCTTTGACATAAAAAAAGGTTAATTTTTATTTATGAATTGGTATCAATATTTTTTTTTATGTAATGGAAGTGACTAATAAGCATGCATTTCACATTGATTTTAAGTGATGACTGCAGCCTATAGACACGCACACAAAGACCAAGGTCAAAATGCAGATGCGTTACCACTCCTGAGGCCAAAGGTGTTATGCCTCTGTGCCGGATATTACAGGGCCGTACATTACTACCTGACCGGAACACGATAGTGCTGAACAATACCATTTAGCGGCAAATATACAAGGTAATGCGGTGGTGCCTACGCCCGCGGACTCCGTCACTGGAGCTCTACAACAAGTAAAAATTTCCATTTGCAGCCACTGGAACCAATCCACATCCTCATGATCGGAGTCCGAGATAGTGGTGAGAGCGATGACGGTGCCGTGTCGCGTCGCTTCGGCAACTTCTGCCGCGCGCACCGACACGAACTGCACGCTAAACGGATACGGAGGATCACCTTTATGCTGCTTATCAAGTAAGTCTCCATAATACTGTTGACTTGGAATCAAAATGTAAAGAAATGTAACCAAAAACCAAAAAAATGGTGCCATGGTAAAGAGACACACCGTGGGGCATAAAAAGGACACACCACAGTGCGTCAGAAATGACCTTAAACTCAAACTCAAAATAATATTGAATCGCTTGGAAAACACAGACCAATCAGCCTTCCTTTAGCCGATGCTTGGAAATAATATAATTTGCTTGTGATAGGTCAAATTACAAAATTAAAAATTAAAGCGAATAACAAGTGATACGTTGATTAATATGTCAAAGTAAACAAAATAAAATTAATTGACTGCAGCAATTAACAAAGCCGGAACTACATTTTGGCCAATTTTGTTTTATTGCATTAGAAGTCTTAGATAGTCCATAGTGGATTCCCAGGTAGGGGGTTATCAGAGATAATGGTGTAAAGTCCTTTATTTCTGGTTCTATTGGGATTTTTCTATTTTCTGGAAATTTCCCAGTAGGTACCTCGAAGTTTGGTAATGTGCCCGGAGATGTCAACAGGGTCGCCACCTGTTACATGGGCCAAAAAACTTAACCGGCGAATCGTGGGTGTTTGCATGTATGCTTGAATGCATACATTTACCTCTGCCTACACCTTTGGGGATTACAGGCGTGAAGTTACGTTCTTATTGGATACTCTAGTAGTGACGCGGTACATAACATGCGCCACCTCTCGGTATGTAGGGTTTCAGCACTCAGGGAGCCTCGATCCTCACTTTTTCGTATTATATTAATAAATAATGGATAGTAAACAACCTTTGTACGTCCCACTGCTGGGCACGAGTCTCTCTCCTTCTTGGGGGGAGGCCTGGAGCTTACTCCACCACGCTGCTCCAATGCGGATTGGTGGAGATACGGGTTGCCGCTGTACGGCCAATGCGCTGTCGCATGTTTTCAAACCCATAAAGCCTCCGACAAGGTTTAACGACTGCTATCTATCGATAGCAACCGGGACCGACAGCTTAACGTGCCTTCTGAAGCACGAAACGTGCATTTTAATTTGCCACTTGCGCTCAACTATCACATACCCGACCACGACCGTATCGCACAACCGAGTAGATCGTTTGCTTTTTACCAGGGCCATGCGCGCTTCACTTCCGTATTTTTTTAATGTAATTGAAGTGGCAAACTTGCCTGCAGTTCACATTGATGTTAAGTGATGCCTGCAGCCTATAGACACCCACAAAAAGACCAAGGTCAAAATGCAGATGCGTTACCACTCCTGAGGCCTAAGGCCTCAGTGCTTACTAGCAGTCCTTATGCCTCTGTGCCGGAAATTACAAGGCCATACATTACCACCTGACCGGAACACGATAGTGCTGAACACTACCATTTAGCGGCAAGTATATTAGGTAATATTTAATTTACGTAACATCACGCCTGTAATCCCCGAAGGGGTAGGCAGAGGTAAATGCATGCATTCAATCATACATGCAAACACCCACGACTCGCCCGGTTACGTTTTGGCCCATGTAACAGGTGGCGAACCTGTTGCCATCTTCGGGCACATTACCAAACTCCGGGGTACTGGGAAACTTCCAGAAAATGGAAAAATCGAAATAGAAGCAGAGATAAAGGATTTTAAACCGTTATCTCTTATATCCCCGACCCGGGAATTGAACCCGGGACCTTCAGCGTAATAGTAGTGGCCTGCTACCACTACGCTTCTGAAGCAGTTTAATAATATTCCATTTGTTATAATGTTTTCCCCAGGCGGCAGTTCCCCAAGTTCTTCACGTACCGTGCTCGCAATGATTTCACGGAGGACACAATTTACCGGCACCTGGAGCCAGCCTCGGCCTTCCAGCTGGAACTGTACCGGATGAGGAGCTACGACCTGGAGGCACTGCCTACTAGCAACCAGAAGATGCATCTGTACCTTGGAAAGGCTAAGGTAATATAGAAGACACTAGCAGAGAATATGTAATAATACTACGTATAGAATGGACACTTCGACGTCCCGCCCGATTTCCCCGCATTACCCAACCTCCTCCCCTCTTATGGGCGACGGTTGGTATTTTGTACGTGCTACGCACACAGGTGAACGTGTAAATACACATCACTGATTGATGTCTGTGTAATGTAAACCAAATTAAGCGTTTGTATGGAATGTTTTTTTTTGTGTCTATTATTTATTAGGGACTTTGAGTCGTCCTTCAAGTATGGAATGTTGACGGAGTGTCCGCGGTGTGACACTAGCTGTTTGCGTTGACTCCGAAGCCATGGCATATCTGTAAAGGAGACGTTCTAAAATGTATGGAGCTTGGGCCCGCACCTTGTACGCTATATTGAGAGAAGAAGCATAAAATAGTAAGCCTGGGTTTCACCAAGATATTTGTTCAAGTTATGGTAACATTTTACATCCTTCTCTAACTTAAAGAAATCTGTTTAAGTTAGAGAAGGATGTAAAATGTTACCATTACTTTATACATCCTTCACTTTCACTCATAATTAAAATGCCTAGGTATTTATAAAGATAAATGTATAAAATAATAATAAATAAAGTATCGTGTCGATTCAAATTATTTAAAATAACACCTAAAAATGTACATGGAAGCAACTTATGCTTTAAAAAAATATCTTGGTGTAACCCAGGCTTAATCATTTTCAGCTATTGAAATCTTTTATTATACCTTCAATTAATTGTCTTATGTATGTATGTATCTTCACGCCAGGTCCCTAACGGGGTAGGCAGAGAGTGTAGAGCGCCAGATATCCCGGTCCTGACACACCTCCCGTGCCTCATCTACCTTCACCATTCTCTTCATACATGCACGCCGATTCCTAAGACTTTTGACCCACTATCGGATAGAACTCGACCTATTTGGTCATGGTAGGTCAGTGTTGGTCTTCCTGGGCCTCTGCAACCATCCACATTCGCATTGTATATATTTTTTGTCTTCTTGTTTTTGTGTTAAATATATTTCAAAAACTTTTAATGGTGATCGAGCTCCAGTGACGGACAGCTACCATTTAGCGGCATATATATTAGGTAATGCGGTGGTCCCTATGTCACTTTCACGTATTAACATAATTATGAGTACTTACTTTCATTCCTACCAACAGGTGAAAAAGGGCCAGGAAGTGACGGACTACCGCTTCTTCATCCGCTCCATCATCAGGCACCAGGACCTCATCACCAAGGAGGCCAGCTTCGAGTATCTGCAGAATGAAGGCGAAAGGTGAGTAATTCAATAGTATACTCGGTAAGTCCGGCGCTGCGAAACCATCGTTTGATTCGAAGGGTTGCGGGTTCGATCCCCGCACCCGAACAAATATTTGTAAGGCCTACATATATATATGCAGAATTCTATTTATTCTATTATACAATAGGGTTGATCTGTATGTAACTGCCTCAATAGCATAGTGGTAGCAGGCCACTACTATTACGCTGGAGGTCCTGGGTTCGATTCCCGGGTCGTGGACTATCAGAGATAACGGTTTAAAATCCTTTATCTCTGCTTCTATTGGGATTTTTCAATTTTCTGGAAGTTTCCCAGTACCCCGGAGTTTGGTAATGTGCCCGGAGATGGCAACAGGTTCGCCACCTGTTACATGGGCCTAAAACGTAACCGGCGAGTCGTGGGTGTTTGCATGTATGATTGAATGCATGCATTTACCTCTGCCTACCCCTTCGGGGATTACAAGCGTGAAGTTACGAAGTTGATCTGTATAAAAGCTGTCTCTGAGCAAAATCTGTTCTTTTCAAATTCTTAGTAGTAACTGTGCCCCCTCTCCTACGCGCGAGTAACGCTGGATCAAACGTTAAGGTTCTATGATGTCTCAAGGTAGCATTCAAAATATATAATTTTCTCATTGTTAGATCACTAATTTCGTAGAGTTTCTCAGTAGAAAATTTGTGCCTTTTAAAATTTATGATTTTTAATAGATACCGCTGAGCTCGTTCTACTTCCAGGAATTTTGTTTGAGTGGCTCCGCCCCAAATTGATACACAATAGGTCATCACAGATTGTGCTAGTGTTAAATAGATTTGTTTCATTAATTGTTTTGTGGTTACGTGTCTCAAACTCTTAAAAATCCATACCAGCTTCCTAATTCTGGCATTGATATATGCAATCTGAGCGTGCCAAGATAAACGCTGGTCAATAAATACTCCGAGATATTTAGTGGAAAATACTCTTTCAATTTCATCACATATCCAGTTAGACATATTATTAACTGCCTCAGTAGCGTAGTGGTAGCAGGCCACTACTATTACGCTGGAGGTCCTGGGTTCGATTCCCGGGTCGGGGACTATCAGAGATAACGGTTTAAAATCCTTTATCTCTGCTTCTATTGGAATTTTTCCATTTTCTGGAAGTTTCCCAGTACCCCGGAGTTTGGTAATGTGCCCGGAGATGGCAACAGGTTCGCCACCTGTTACATGGGCCAAAACGTAACCGGCGAGTCGTGGGTGTTTGCATGTATGATTGAATGCATGCATTTACCTCTGCCTACCCCTTCGGGGATTACAGGCGTGAAGTTACGAAGTTACATATTATTGTTACACTGATGTATTTTTAATTTAAGATCTAAACTCGACATAGTTTTTTTAGTTATACTAAAACAAATATAATGTGTCTTATTAGTATTAAGTGTAAGATAATTAGATCTAAGCCAATTCGATATAATATGAAGGCCATTCCTAGCACTTTCAAAAACCGATTCCCAAGTTGGACCGTTGAACACTATAGCGGTGTCGTCCGCATATGAATAGACGTCACCATTATTTATTTTAAGACTAGCGGACCCGACAGCCTTCGTCCTGTCAAATAGACTTGTAATTTGGCAGTTTTTTGTTCCTACCATTTTATCGTCGGATCAAACAATTCTCCTGACCAGAACCGTCACCCTGGTTTGACGTTAAGAACACGCCTACATTGGTTAGACAACAGTGAGTGCTTGTAATTTAATATATGAACTTTATACAATAGCAAGAAAGCTCAAATTTACTCCGCGTTTTAGTAAGAAAACGTTTGCATGGGCAAAAGAAAAGGGTTGTTTTTAGGGCTTTTTCGGCAATTATTCGAATTTTTCTTGCCGTAAAAACCATCCTTGAAATTCAACAAACACACAAAAAAAGAATTGGCCAAATTGGTCCAGGCGCTGTTGAGTTATGCGCTTACCAACATATTTTGCGATTCATTTTTATATTATAGATTAGTTAATTCATTTATATAGATTATAAACAGCGTAGGCCCTAGGACGCTGCCTTGAGGCACACCAAAATTGATTTCTGAGTCCGTACTTTGATGTGGACCTATTTTAATCCTTTGCTGGCGATTTTTGAGATAATCTGTGAGTAATTTGAGTGGTATGCCTCTTATTCCGATATTTTCTAGTTTTTGCACAAGAATGGAGTGAGAGACGGTGTCAAAAGCTTTTTTCAGGTCAATATATACAGAAAGACATTTACGTGACATGTCAAGTTGTTCAGTAATTTTGGACGTAAGTGCTTCAATTGCATCCTCCGTGCACTTTCCATGTCTGAAACCATATTGAGAATGAGATAATATTTTAAATTTCTGTAAGTAATTTATAAGACGAACATTTATAAGTTTTTCAATTATTTTAGAAATAGCGGATAGTACTGAGATCGGTCTATAATTATTGACATCATCTCTATTTCCACTCTTGTGCAATGGGATTACTAAGGATCTTTTAAGTAAAGAAGGATATGTATCGGTTGTAAAACAAAGATTTGCCAAGTGACTAATTATAGGTACTATCTCGTTTTTTGACATCTTTAGAAATCTGTCTCGGGCTAGAAAGTGCAAGCGAGATGCCTTGGCAGTAAGTTGTTCTGAGACGTAAATGGGAACGTTATGAGTATGCTCACCACGAAATCCTAGAAGTTTGGCAATTAGCTTTTCTTTATGATTTAAATTGTATGCCTTTGACATTTTAAGCACTTGGTTTTTTATTATAGTAGAGGATGTTTCAACAATGATAGGGGTGTTTTGATGGTTTTCTTTTTTTGAACGTACTCTATATATATATATCTTTGATGTCTTCTTTTTTAAAATGGCTTCCAATATTTCCAGATAAGTTCACTATCATTTCAATTAAATTTTTTAATTCAAAATTCGTTTTTCTGTTTTCCTTTTGCATATCCTCTATTTTTCCTTCCAAGATAATTATGTATGTTTTATCTAGGCTTTCAATTTTTAGCTTGAACTCTTCATTTTGAGCTGCTACAAAGGCCAAGGTTTTTTCGATATTTATATTTGCTTGCTTAATTTCTTTTAAGGACGCCGTATGGGTTTTAGAATCTTGAGCCTGTTTATGCATCAATGTGGAGAGCATCGCTTTCATTTCTGGGAATTCATTTTAATAGTCTTCCTCTCTTTTTCTTTTAGTCCGTAGTGATACAAAGTTTGGAGGAGTGACTTGGTGGGCTGCCACTGCATCGATTTCCGTATCTGAGAACGACTTGTCCATACTAGAATGTTATATAAAGCAAAAATGTTCTGCGTACTCCAAGATTGCGTGTCTCTTCTACGAAGTTACGGCGTATCAAACCTGTTGTCGTAGCTCGTCTCGTCGTCGCACAGTCGTCGCCCGTAGCGTAGCTTCGATGACGTTTGTGTTCGCAGAACGTGTAGCGTAATTTCGTTGATGACGTACGCCTTACTGTGGCTCAGTGGTCTGCGACGCCGGCAAGCAGCGAAACACTCCGAGATCGAATCCCAGCAACCGACCAACACTATATTCACTTGTGCAACTAATTTTATTTTAATATTTGTAACGTAACTTCACGCCTGTAATCCCCGAAGGGGTAGGCAGAGCTAAATGCATGCATTCAAGCATACATGCAAACACCCACGATTCGCCGGTTACGTTTTGGCCCATGTAACAGGTGGCGAGCCTGTTGACATCTCCGGGCACATTACCAAACTTTGAGGTACTGGGAAATTTCCAGAAAATGCCAATAGAACCAGAGATAAAGGCTTTTTCACCATTATCTCTGATAACCCCCTACCCGGGAATCGAACCCAGGACCTCAGCGTAGTAGTAGTGGCCTGCTACCACTAGGCTACCGAGGCAGTTAGAATATTTGTATATTTAATTAATGTTTAAAATCAAATCAATTTGATATACACTCTGAACACGTCCACGCTCGGCAGCGGTCCGGGGGGAAGAGGAGACGGCACTGTTTGATGTCTGTGTAATAGAGGCCAAATTAAGCGTTTGTATGGAATTTTGGCGGAGTGTCCGCGGTGTGATAATACCTAATGTGTAGCTGTGAGTGTAAGCGTATCTTATACTGGTGGTAGAGTTTCAGAGTAGAAATGGAGATCGAACACGTAGGCATCACCGAATTACAGTACTCAACAATTAATATTGCACATCGAGCCTACGAAAGAGACAATCGGCTTGTTTCGACTTCGTATAGCGTTATCTCTGCTGCACACTGCCTACGTAAGCACTGATAGTCCGGTGTTGGTCAAAACTTGACCAAAATGGTCGACAAACGTCATATAGGCACGCTGCGATAGAGATAACGCTTGATACTATTGTAAGGAAGTATATCCGAAGAATGTCTCATTCCCCTTTTACTAACTAATAACAATTATATAGTTTGTGTTATTTCTTTTGTGTACAGGGTGCTCCTAGAGGCGATGGATGAGTTGGAGGTGGCCTTCTCTCACCAGCTCGCCAAGCGAACGGATTGCAATCACATCTTCCTCAACTTCGGACCCACCGTCATCATGGACCCGGCTAAGGTCAGTTTTTTTTTATATGATGAAAGTGGCAAACAAGCATGCAGTTCACATTGATGTTAAGTGATGACTGCAGCCTATAGACGCCCACACAAAGATCAAGGTCAAAATGCAGATGCGTTACCACTCCTGAGGCCTAAGGTGTTATGCCTCTGTGCCGGAAATTACAAGGCCGTATATTACCACCTGACCGGAACACGATAGTGCTGAACACTACCATTTAGCGGCAAGTATATTAGTTAATGCGATGGTGCCTACGCCCGCAAACTCCGTCAATGGAGCTCTACTACCAGTAAAAAAGTTTGTTTCTTGTAATTTTTGAGCGTTCTCTTATTCGATTTAGTAAGTGTCAAAAGTTTTTCTATTGTTTTGTTTTTGAAGTCTAAACTCATAGAGCAACACGGGCCACCGTCCGCGGCGGGAGGGGTAGGGGCGCGGGGAGTAGCCATATGCAGGCTTGCCCTGTCAAAGTACAAGTGCAAGTGGTCTTATGCCTGTCTCCGAGATGTTTAAATGTGTGCGTGAAATTGTTTATGTATTTTGTAAAGTAAAGGTGTGAGTTTCGTGGTAATAGACGATTTTTGTAGTGTGTGTGTGTGAGTGTGTGTGTGTCACACATATTTTCCTCCGCAAAAAATTTAGAGTGTTTTGCGTCAGTAATAAACGCTATGGCTACTCCCCTCCGGTCCGCCGCGACCGGTGGCCCGTGTTGTTCAATATTTAAGTTTAATATACGCGAGATAAATTCGAAAACTAGTTTTATTTCGAATATTTGGAACAATATAATTTGTTTAATTCCCCAATAAAGCTTTTCTTTTTGTTAATTTCTTTCTTTACCAACTTAAGATTATAGAGATGTTGTGTTTTTTTTCTTAATGTTATACCGTTTTTTCAGATCGAGGAGTCAGTGTTGGGCATGGTAATGCGGTACGGGCCGCGCCTGTGGAAGCTCAGAGTTTTGCAGGCTGAGATTAGATTCACGCTGCGCATTGGTAAGTTATGGCAAAAGCGAACACGATATCCAGCAAGAAATAACAAGTACCACATATACACATTTAAATATCTGTGCGACAGGCATAGGACCATTTTTTCAATTTTTTTTTTTTATTGATACATTCGTAAGAAACGGCGACACAATAAATTTATCTGACACGTTACTTACAATGCATTAATAAAACTATGTACAACGTGTAACAGGATTGAATGTACAACCCGACATTAGTTAGTTCAGAATCGATAACCGAATCGATTTCAGACATTTTTGATGTAGGTAATATTTTGTCCCAAAGTTAATAAAAATTGAGGAAATTATGGTCACCCATGTGGTGAACAGTCAATACAAGCGAAAATGAGACTAACGTCTATCCAAAATAAAATGCTAGTCTCAACAAGTTTAGGTACGCAAGTTACGCTATATCACTTTTTTTCGGTTAATGTTTTATGTGTGGCCGTAGGTAGAGTTAGGGTAAATATGCATAGGGTGTGCATACTGTTCGTACAAATGGAGGACAACTTATTTCTTCAATGAAAAAATTAAAATACATAAACATGTAATTTCAATTGATGTATTATGATTATAACTCGATTCTCTAATCGAGGTGTTAGATAGTGTGCATTATTCCCGTTACATGTTGTATGTATAATTAAACATAAAAAAAATAAACGAATATATAGAGAAAAAAAATTTAACAAAATAACAAAACGAACACATACACGACGTACATACAGACTTGGAACAGAAAAAAAAAACAAATATATGAAGCAGTGTCTCACGGCTGCACCAAATGGATTCCAGTTCAGCATAAGTCAGGCCGAAGCCCGACGCTGGTTTTCAACTGGAAGCTATTTGGTGACTCACGGATGTCATTCTGTATTAAACAATGAAATATTATACTTAGATACATACATAGAGCAAATAACTTAAATGTTTACATTACTTGTACATTTGGTCTTGTACGTTGACAGAGGGGAAAGCCTGCATATGGCTACTCCCCTCCGGTCCGCCGCGGCCGCTGGCCCGTGTTCCTTTTACGGTTTACTGGTGGTAGAGCTCCAGTGACGGAGCTCGCGGGCGAAGGCACCACCGCATAATGTATGGCCCTATAATTTACGGCACAAAGGCATAACACCTTAAGCCTCAGGAGTGGTAACGCATCTGAATTTTGATCTTGGTCTTTGTGTGGGTGTCTACAGGCTGCAGTCATCACTTAACATCAATGTGAACTGCATGGTTGTTTGCCACTTCCATTAAATTAAAAAAAAAATAAAGAAAAATTTGACTTCAGGCGAGACTCGAACTCGCGGCCTACTGGGAATCTAGTCCAGCCGCTCTTCCAACTGAGCTACCGAAGTCCTAAAAGTAAAAATAAAAACTTGCAGGCCCCGGCGCTCCCACCAAGAACGTGCGACTGTGCCTCTCCAACGGTTCGGGCTACTCGCTCGATATCTACACTTACGAGGAGGTCTCCGACCCCAGGACTGGCGTGGTGAGTCTTTTTTATTATAATAATATTTATTTCAGGCAACTAAAATGCTTAAAATTAATATATCTTATTGACTAAAATACACATAGGCAGAGAATATGTAATAATACTACGTATAGAATGGACACTTCGACTCCCGCCCGATTTGCTCGCATCACTCTACCCCTTCCCCTCTTATGGGCGACGGTTGGTATTTTGTACGTGCTACGAACACAGGTGCACGTGTAAATACACGTCCCTGATTGATGTCTGTGTAATAGGCGGAGCAGACCAAATTGGGCGTTTGTGTGGAATTTTGTGCGGAGTGTGAGCGGTGTGGCATAGGGTCCTTGTGACTTGTAACACAGTTATCTATATACCTATCACAGGCACCAGTCGCCTTCAAATAAGGTGAATCTAAGCAAATACCTCCAATTGTGTTTATTGTATGTAACCTATTAATCTTTTTTTTTTTTGTAAGAGAAAATAAATTAATTTTATTTGAAGGAAAGAAAGAAGGAAAATATTTTTATTTCGAATAGATTATTACAGATACTTTTAAAACATGCAGGGGTGCGACCGCCTATCGACATTGCTGTCGTCATTGTCATTGCTGTCAAAGGAGATGTTGCAAAAATGTATGGACCTCCGGCCATGTATTGTACACAACATCATTAAACAGGCAAAATCAATATAAAAACGTTTTTTACTGCATATTTTCACTTATTTAGCTTTGTTTGCAGTTATAAAACATAATTTGCAGTTAGAATTGCAACTCAAAACCAACATGGCGAATGTGGCGGGCGATGTCATTTTGACATTTTCATTTTTTAAATTGTATTTTGATTATTGGAGAAAAAAGTAATATTTTCTAAATACTATCAAAATCGATTGATCCTAAGTGTCGGCTGTATCGCCGCCATGTTTAACATAGTTGGAAAATGATAAAATCGTTTGAATTAAATGTGGTTGTAACACTAAAATATATTCTTGAATAAATTAATTGTATTTTTTTTGGATTCTTTTTAATTTACCCATTTTTTGAGCACATGTACGAACCAGGGCCGAGCTCGCAACATCTCCTTTTAAAGTCGATTTTTACTTTAACAAAATAACAATAATCGAAATAATCTACCACTATCGCTTGTTTATCTCCTACGAAAACGAGAACATCAATCAGATTATCAATACTACTTACTTTTAAAGGAGCTACAAATCGACATGAAAATTTGACAGTAATGACAACGTCAGCAGCAATACAGATAGGCAGTAACACCCCAGAAATCATAAATTACTTAGAGTGAAAAACCATTACGTATAATAAAAGCCGCAAATATTAATAGTAAATTAAAATTAGACTTTACCAGAACAGACCAGTTCCCCACCAACAGCACCCGTTCACGAGTATGACGCATGCGACAGCCATTGCCCTCCTCGACCATTTTGGACCTTTCCGTTACACCTTTTTTTATTTGTTTTTATATTATTTCGCATTAACACATGCTTGTGAAATATATTTTATTTTTAAAGAAAAATGGAAAGAAAAATTCGACTTCAGGCGAGACTCGAACTCGCGATCTACTGGGAATCTAGTCCAGCCGCTCTTCCAATTGAGCTACTGAAGTCCTGCCCAATTTGTCAAATCTTTCCTTCACATCTATTGCATTGCTTTATGGTAGCAGCAGCGCCATCTATTACCAACTACGCCGACGAGTCTCGCCTGAAGTCGAATTTTTCTTTCCATTTTTCTTTAAAAATAAAATACCTTTTTTTATGTTTGGCATCGCTATTACGCATATTGCCAGTGTCAAGTAAAACGATTTTTCATATTCGTAATAAGTTGCGTAACAGTCAGAGTCAGTCAGTCAATTTATCAGTCCGTTAATCCGAGTCACAGTCAGTAATTCGAATAAAGCGATGGCTACTTTACCAGAACATTTACAATGAAGTTTTGGAGGCAATCCGAAAGGACGTGTTTTCACGCTGTTACTCTATTTGACTATACACCACTATATAAAATGCCACCAACTTTATTTAATACTAGCTGTGCCCGCGACTTCGTCCCCGTAAGAATTTATGATTGTTCAGTACCTACCCGGACGAAGTCGTGGGCGCAGCTAGTATAAAATTAGCTTAAGTTACGCTTTATTACATAAGCTATCTGCTAGTGAAAGTCCCGTCAAAATCGGACCAGCCGTTCCCGAGATTAGCCGGAACAAACAGACAGACAGACAAAAAGTGTAAAAAATGTTGTTTTGGTATATGTACCGTGTATACGTGCATTTGCATTTAGTAAAAAGCGGTTATTTTTATATTACAAACAGACACTCCAATTTTATTTATTTGCATAGATAACACAAAAATATAAAATATGAGCATCACATGACTCTTTCGAGGTTCCCCCCAAAACTCCGTCACAGCTTGTATATTGAATACTACATTGTTTACAGATAATGTTCCAATCGTTCGGGCCGAGGCAAGGGCCGATGCACGGTCTGCCCATCTCCACGCCCTACGTCACCAAAGATTATCTACAGCAGAAGAGGTTCTTGGTGAGCATTGAGTTATTTTCTTACTATTTTATATTGAAAACTAGCTGACCCGGCAACTTCGTATTGCCTCAGAATCCGTCTCTGAGAAGGTTTAACGACTGCTATCTATCGATAGCAACCGGGACCGCACGGAAACGCGCATTTAATTTGCTACTAGCAGTCACCCATCACACACCCGACGGCGCGCTTCATATATATATATATATATATATATATGTATATATATATAAATATAAATATGTGGAGGAACGGGACGACGACGAAAAGGGAGGATCCTCCGACCAGGCGAGGTGGTAGCGCCTGGCGGGCCGCAGCCCAACGGTTGACGTTAGGAAGTTGTATATATGCCAACTCTTGAGAAATCTTCGTATGTGCGATGTAATTTGACTGCACGCCATCTATCGTACTAGACAAGTACTGTAAGGTTTCATTGTATTCCACTAGTTGGCGCCTTAATGTAGTGGACGCTACAAATATTACAGTCATTATTATTATTACCCAATGTTAACAGGCGACCTCTCAAGGCACGACGTACGTGTACGACATCCCCGACATGTTCCGGCAGATAGTCGAGAAGCGCTGGCTGGAGTGCATCGAGGAGGGATCCGTTGAAGGTCAGTTCATTTAAGTATTCGGCGTCGGGTCGCGACGACCCACCGCCCTCTAGTCATCATCATATCAGCCGAAAGATGTCCACTGCTGGCCCAAAGCCTCTACATAGGGGCGATATGTCGTAATCGCCACGCTTGGCATGCGGATTTTATAGGTATTGATTATATACTTACTTATATAACAGCGCCCGTGTATAGTGAAATAAAATAACAATACTGAATAATCATAAATTCTCACGCGGGCGAAGTCGCGGGCGCAGCTAGTATTAAATAAAGTTGTTTTTTTTTTTTTTTTTTTTTTTTATGTAATGAAAGTGGCAAACAAGCATGCAGTTCACATTCATGTTAAGTGAAGACTGCAGCCTATAGACACCCACACAATGACCAGAGGTCAAAATGCAGATGCGCTGCCACTCCTGAGGCATTAGGTGTTATGCCTCTGTGCCGGAAATTACAGGGCCGTACATTACCACCTGACCGGAACACGATAGTGCTGAACACTACCATTTAGCGGCAAGTATATTAGGTAATGCGGTGGTGCCTACGCCCGCGAGCTCCGTCACTGGAGCTCTACCACCAGTAAAAGGAGGGAGTAAAGCGATGGCTACTTTACCAGAACATTTAAAATGAAGTTTTGGACGCGAACTGAAAAGCCGTGTTTTCGCACTGTTATTCTATTTCACTATACACGGGCACTGTAGTAAGCCTATATCAAACAAAATGCCACCAACTTTATTTAATATAACTCAAAACTTCACCAAGAAAATGAAATAAAATAAGAGCACCACACGCCTCTTTCAAGGTTCCCGCCAAAACTCAAGCGGCAGTTTAGATAGACATATTTCAACAAATAAAATATCGGATTGTGACATTATAGGGCCGGCGCCGGACAACGTGATGTCGTGTGTGGAGCTGGTGGTGGAGCCCGACGGGGAGCGCCAGATCATGGAGGTCACCCGCCTGCCGGGACAGAACACCGTGAGTCGCATCATCATGTCACTGCCATCTACTGTGTTTTGTTTTTAATGTAATGGAAGTGGCAAACAAGCATGCAGTTCACATTGATGTTAAGCGATAACTGCAGCCTATAGACACACACACAAAGACCAAGGTCAAAAAAGCAGATGCGTTACCACTCCTGAGGCCTAAGGTATAAAGCCTCTGTGCCGGAAATTACAGGGCCGTACGTGACCACCTGACCGGAACACGCTACATTTAGCGGCAAGTATATTAGGTAATGCGGTGGTGCCTACCACCAGTAAGTAGTGTATGTTAGGATCCCACTGCAGAATCATTTCGTTCATCCAGATATGCTGCAAACCTATTTTTTACGCATATTTATCATCAAGAGAATATATATCCACTAGGTTGCCTATCAAAATATGGCCGCAAATTTTTTTTTTAATATTTTTTTTTGGTAAAGATTTTTTTTTTTTGTTTTTTCAATAAAATATCGTTAACCTCACGGCAATATGTATAAAGACTCTGAAAAATCACGGTTGCCGTTGGCGCATTTGGCCTTACCCTTACCAGCCAGAAAATATGAAATAATTACTACCCGTACGTATTTTCGTTCCGCCCCGATAACTTTTTACGTCCACGCCATACATGTCATGTATTATTCATATATCAAACTAGGGGCCCGCCCCGGCTTCGCGCGGTGCAATGTTGCCTACCCTCTCCTATTCGTTTTAGCGTGATGATTATACATAGATATAGCCGAAAGTCTTCCTCGATATCTTTTATAGTTTAGGCAGCGTATGCGAAATAAGTAACTTTTCTGGTTGATTTTTTACACCTTGTGTCTGAAAAACCCAAATATCTTACGGAACCCTATTGTTTCCAAAATAAAATATAGCCTATGTTACCCGTGGATAATGTAGCATTCGAATAGTGAAAGAATTTTTAAAATCGGTCTAGTAGTTATTGAGCCTATTCATTACAAACAAACAAAGAAACATAAAAATGTTACCTCTTTATAACATTAGTTTAGATTAAAGCTATAATTTTTTCTCATTATTATGATATACGGGAGCCAAATTAAATCGGCCGCAAACAAGAATTGCTGACTGTTAAAGATAAAATAATTTAATTAAAAATACTTGCGGCCACATTTTGTCTTGTATATACGCTGCAGTCATCACTTAACATCAATGCGAGAAACATGCTTGCTTCAAATTTTCCAAAAATTAAAAAAAAAAATGTTTTTCTAGGTTGGTATGGTAGCGTGGCGTATAACCCTGTTCACGCCGGAATGTCCCGAAGGTCGGGATATCGTCCTCATAGCGAACGATCTGAGCTACTACATGGGGTCTTTCGGACCCCAAGAGGACTGGGTGTTCTACAGGGCTTCGCAGTATTCCAGACAGCTGAAATTACCTAGGGTGAGTAGTAGATATTTCAATCTATTGTCATCCTCTTAGTTAACTATCTGTGTGACAAGATGGGGTCTTTGATTATTGAAGTGGTACGTACAAATGTGATATAATAAAAATATTATCATTACATAATATAAAATAACGGAAATCATACATATAGGATAGATTTTTTTTTTTTTTTTTTCATTTTATGGTATCGATTGTCAAGTAAAACGATATTTCGTATTCGTAATAAGCAACGTAAAATCAGAGTCATTCAGTCAATTTATCAGTCCGTCAGCCAGAGTCACAGTAATTCGAGTAAAGCGATTGCTACTTTAGCAGAACATTAACAATGAAGTTTTGGAGGCAACCCGAAAGAACGTGTTTTCGCACTGCTATTCTATTAGGTTGGGGAAAAAGTTTCTTCGCATCTTTTAAGATAATTCAAAACATTTTTTAATATAGTTTCTTTGAATTTAACTAAAGTATGTATGTACCATTTCGTTCGATAACCTTTTGCCATCTTGTAGGTAGGGACATGATCCCATTGCTATAAAAATTTTGGGACTTCTCATCAAAATACCGCGTCCTGCCTGGTGGTAATAGCTCATAATGAATAATGCCCTTCCAATCCCACCACACACACAACATCACCTTATTGCGAGTTAACCCGGGTTTCGCCACAGTCTGTGAAGCCTGAACGGCCTTTGACCACGACCTTTTTCGCACGTTCTTGTCGTACGTGATCCACTTTTCATCACCAGTTATCAGCTTCTTCAAAAATGATTCGGTTTCATTACGTCGTAATAAAGAATCACAAATGAGTACAAGGTTCATTAGGTTTCTTTCAGTGAGCTCGTGAGGTACCCAAATATCGAGCTTTTTTTTGTACCCAGCTTTTTTCAAATGCGCCAAAACTGTTTTGTGATCAATTCTCAGTTCTTCAGCTACGTCGTAACTACTGATATGTCGATCTTGCTCCACTTTTTCAAAAATGGCATCCATTTTATCCGTAATAGGGCGACCAGAGCGAGGTGCATCTTTGACATCAAAATTTCCGGATTGAAAACGCTTAAACCAAATTTGTGCTACTCTCACAGACACTGCACCAGGTCCATAAACATCGCAAAGTTTTTTCGCGGCTTGCGTTGCATTTTTAACTTTTTTTTGTAGTAAAATTTTAAAATGTATCGAATTTCTTCATTAGATTCACTCATCTTCACAGTACGAAAAACAAATATAGATTACACATTTGCCTAATTTGAATTTAGAATTATGTTCTTTAAAATTTTAACTTTCAATGATACTTAAACCAGCCAGATACAAATACTACAGCCAAAGAGATTTTATTACAAGTTCATACATCCTATAATGCGAAAAGACTTTTTCCCCAACCTATTATTTCACTATACAAGAGCACTGTAATAAGCCTATATCAAACAAAATGCCACCAACTTTATTTATAACTAGCTGTGCCCGCGACTTCGTCCACTTGAGAAAAAATATGATTGTTCAATATCTACCCGGGCGAAGTCGTGGGCGCAGCTAGTATAAAAGCAGCCTAAGTTACTCCTTATCACATCAGCTATCTGCTAGTGAAAGTCCCGTCAAAATCGGTCCAGCCGTTCCCAAGATTAGCCCCGCCAAACAGACAGACAGACAGACAGACAAAAATTGTAAAAAATGGTGTTTTGATATATGTACCGTGTATACATACATATGCATTTAGTAAAAAGCGTTTATTTTAATATTACAAACAGACACTCCAATTTTATTTATTTGTATAGATAACTCTTAACAAAAATACATCAAGAAAATTAAATAAGAGCACCACACGCATCTTTCAAGGTTCCCGCCAAAACTCTTTATTAAAATGATTATGCCTCTCGTCCTGAGTCCAATTTGAACCTTGTAACGTAGCGGGAATTCGAAAAAAGATCGATTTCATCATAATATAGCGAGCACACAGCGTTCAAGATGTGCGTTCCACTTATAAGATTCGCCGAAAATGTTTGCGGCCTTTTTCTTACGCTAGTGGAACGTGAATTGCAGTGGTCGTGGTCAATGGCGTTGCGGGCGTTTAGTGGAACGTAGCCAATAAGTATTTTCAATGTAACTGACAATGGAGTTTGGAATTCGGAGTGGAGCAGCGTAATATTATTTTCAAAACTTATGTACAGTCGTGTTTTTATGTGTATAAATGGTGGGATTTTTATCATCAAGCATTCGATAACGTTGACGGGTGTAGGAACGTGATATTAAAACTTCGTAATAACTCCTAGTGACTTTATGACTCCTGGGGACTTTCCCCATCACTTTACTAGACTCATCTCATCATATTCCATGTGGGACCATCCAATCATCGTCATCTTCCATATGGATATTCATTATCATAAG
Source organism: Macrosoma leucophasiata (assembly GCA_036365455.1). Classification (NCBI taxonomy): domain Eukaryota; kingdom Metazoa; phylum Arthropoda; class Insecta; order Lepidoptera; family Hedylidae; genus Macrosoma; species Macrosoma leucophasiata. The sequence goes on along the minus strand of JAWQUS010000022.1, from coordinate 3,007,513 downwards.
AAACGAAGAATATAAAAATTACTGAATATTTGCCCTCAAGGATTTGAATCCATTGCCGTGAAACAAATTATTAAAAAAATTTAACCCTTCCCACCAGGTCTATGTGAGTGTGAACTCAGGCGCCCGTATCGGTGTGGCCGAGGAAGTGAAGTCCGAATTCCAGGTGGCCTGGCTCGACGCCGAGAGGCCGGAGCGCGGCTTCAAGTACCTGTACCTCAGTCCGGAGGCCTACTCCCGCCTCGGGGCGCAGGGCTCCGTCAAGGCCGAGCTCATCGACGACGAGGGCGAGGCCCGATACAAGATCACTGATATTATTGGTGAGTCGCCATTTTAAAAGTTGTATTTTTTTAGGAGGCACTTAAGTGGTCCTAGGAAAAGTTATTGCGATCACTATAACTCGGCTTTGAGATCATATACATAACCTACCATCACCAGGGCATGGGGTCATCATGATCCACAATATCCAGGGTATGTAGTTATAACGATCCACCATGATCGTCTCGTGAGTCATAACGACCCAGTAAAGGACAGCTCGTGGGATTGTAAAGACTCGATAATGACCGCCGTGGGTCATCACGACCCATCGCTCCCAGAGTGCGAGTTATACCGCCCCATCTTTTTCAGGGTCTAGGGTCATAACGACCCATCGTGAACTGGTCGTGGAGTTATACTTGATTATGGGGTTAAAACACCCTGCTATGAATTATAAATGCGAATGTAAGTTTATTTGTTACACTTTCGCGCGAAAACGATTAAACCAATCATCATGAGTCTAGTACACAAGTCCACACTATTTTTTGCGAGCGAAGCCGCGGGTTAAAGCTAGTATTAAATAAACTAAATCCTAAATTTATCCACAGGGAAAGAGGACGGCCTGGGAGTGGAATGTCTAAGAGACGCCGGTCTCATAGCGGGCGAAACAGCACAAGCCTACGAAGACGTGGTCACCATCTCCATTGTTACGTGCAGAGCTATTGGCATCGGGTCTTACGTGGTTAGGTATGTACTTACTGTATAATATTAAAAAAAAGTAACTTCACGCCTGTAATCCCCGAAGGGGTAGGCAGAGGTAAATGCATTCATTCAAGCATATCTGACATATCTGGCACTCCACACTCTCTGCCAACCCCGTAAGGGACTTAGCGTGAAGATACAGACATTCACTTCTACCACGTGAATTGCACATATACAGGGTTAAATATATACGTAACTTCACGCCTGTAATCCCCGAAGGGGTAGGCAGAGGCAAATGCATGCATTCAATCATACATGCAAACACCCACGACTCGCCGGTTACGTTTTTGGCCCATGTAACAGGTGGCGAACCTGTTGCCATCTCCGGGCACATTACCAAACTCCGGGGTACTGGGAAACTTCCAGAAAATGGAAAAATCCCAATAGAAGCAGAGATAAAGGATTTTAAACCGTTATCTCTAATATCCCCCCGACCCGGGAATCGAACCCAGGACCTCCAGCGTAATAGTAAGGGCCTGCTACCACTACGCTACTGAGGCAGTTCAATATATCTAATATAATTCAGTATAATATATCAGTTAAATATATCTAACGCATAAATCGTCAAAGGTGAGTTAGATACGTTAAGACTAACAACTCTTGTTCTATGACTTTTGCCAAAACGCAGTACATCACATTATAAGAAATAAAATCGTTTCAAATGGGACTTCTATGAATTGTTAGCACTACGTTTCATAGGTATATTTTTACATAGGTACAGATGTCAGCTGTTTCACGTAACGTGAAGTTATGAAGTATTAGAACAGCAAATTCTATTTCTTATTTTAAATTATTATTCTTTTATCTGCGAACAACAAGGCCTAAATGTGTTAGTAAACATACAAAATAACTTAATACTAATGTTAGTAACACAACAAAACTACAAAAACTAAGGTGAATATTGGGGGCAATTAATAAAGAATATGTGTTCTTAATTGATCACCCTCCACACAAGTGCCTTCAGGATGGGAGAGCACCAATTCTCTGCCACCGTGCGCACTATGCTATTATTGCTATCCCGTATTCTGCGTAGTAATGATACTGTTTTCTTACTTAAGATGGCCGTAAAGCCATCTGTACGGGCCTGAGCAAACATATCGGAGGCACTGCAGTATCGGGGTAGCCCTAGTAGCATTCTAAAGATGTTATTGTACTGGATACGCAGAACATTAACAGACCTTTTTGTACAGTTGACCCATAGATTCCCCGTGTAAAAACTTTGACAGTACGCCTTAAAAAGGGTTATTTTAACCTGGTCGCTACAGCGGTGAAATCTACGCGTCAACATATTTCCTCGGACCGCCAACACTCTGCGCTCCCTTTCAATGTCAACATTGTCCCTGAGGTCACGGGTGAGGAAGTATCCGAGATATTTAAATTGATTTACTCGTTTCATTTTGTCGCCATTTAGAGTAATTTCGGGTACTACTTCTGGACTTTTCCCGGCAGCCTCAAAAACCATGTATACACTTTTACGAGCATTATAGATAAGACCATGTGAGGCCGCGTAAGACTCGCATACTTTTAACATATCACGGATACCGGCGACTGTTGGACTCAACAGCACCATGTCATCTGCGTAGCTGATATTGTTTACATTAACTCCGTTTATCTGGCATCCGACGCGCATGCCGCTAAGTTCAACAATCAAATCATTTACATAAAGGTTAAAAAGCTTCGAAGATGTTATCCCGCCTTGTCTTACACCACATTGCAACCTGTATGGCTCCGAGAGTGCGTTCGACCACTTTACATAATTAACTTGGTTTGAATACCAATACTCAAGAATATTAGTAACATCCGTCGGCACATGCGTGTCTCGCATCTTCTTCCAGAGTCTATCATAAGAGACAAGGTCAAATGCCCTGGAGAGATGGTCTGTATAATATTGGACAGTATGCTTGACGCTTAAGATGGCAGTTTCAGTTGACGACCCGGAACGGAAACCGCGTCGTGCAACCTAAGATGTTTGCTCAAGTAAGTATCGAGCATACGGTCCAAGATTTTTGCAGTTGTAGTCGCGAGTGAGATAGGACGATAATTTGCCCTGTTTTTGTATAATAAAAAAAAAATATTGAATTAGAAAAAGTTGTATTACAAAAGTGTTAGTCTCGATGAGCCAAAGCCTCCCTCAAAGAATAATGCGCTTGTTAAAAATAACCCTGTATATATTTTTTTACTTTAATTCCAGATTGGGCCACCGCGTGATCCAAGTGGAATCCTCCTACATCATCCTGACGGGCTACATGGCGCTGAACAAAGTGTTGGGCCGTCGGGTGTACGCCAGCAACAACCAGCTAGGTGGTGTGCAGATCATGCACAACAACGGAGTCTCCCATGCGGTGGCTGCCACTGACCTGGAAGCCGTTAAGACTGCTTTGAGGTGGCTGTCTTATGTGCCTAAGGTCAGTTTTAATACCCAGAACTTGCAAACTCTTAAATAAGTCCCTTTACGCTACAATGTTCTTAAAAAGCAGTGACAAATTCAAATAACTTTCATACATTTTTTACTGGTGGTAGAGCTCCAGTGACGGAGCTCGCGGGCGTAGGCACCACCGCATTACCTAATATACTTGCCGTTAAATGGTAGTGTTCAGCACTATCGTGTTCCGGTCAGGTGGTAATGTACGGCTCTGTAATTTCCGGCACAGAGGCATAACACCTAATGCCTCAGGAGTGGCAGCGCATTTGCATTTTGACCTCTGGTCATTGTGTGGGTGTCTATAGGCTGCAGTCATCACTTAACATCAATGTGAACTGCACGCTTGTTTGCCACTTTTATAACATAAAAAAAAAAAAAAAAAAAACATAAGAAACAAAATCAAAATATTTGCTAAAATAAAACAAGTCTAATGTTAAGTCTAATTTTGCACTAAACAATTTAGGGGGATTGGCGCTGGATGCCGTGACACAAGCTCACGCTTAGTTCGGCGACAGAGGCCAGGGTGTTTAAACTTAGTACTAATGCGATAGCAATCATATCAATGTAAGGGCAAGTGAACGTTTCTAACACTTAACAACAGATGGCGCGCATATTTGTTCCAATAATGTTCATAGAGTTCATTGAAGTTCATTCATTATGTTGTCAGACGTGGTACATACATGTCATGCTGCAATTGCGTCGTATGTAATATTGCTTAAAAAGAGTGTTTTTTAAGCGTTTTCCGTGATTTTTTCATCGAGTTGAGATGTATGGAATACACGTCACAGTTAGATATACAGAAAGCGGCCTAAATTACTGTTTTTATTATGGAATAGCAACGCACGGGCTATTGACCTTAGGTTGTAGTTCCAAAACGAAACACCAAACTCGCCAGACGGCGTAAGTGAGCTGTTGCCTTTTTTGATATCGAAAATTGGTCTCTATTTCAGTATGTATTATAGTACTCTGTGACAGAGGCTGACATTTTTTATGTTAAAATGCACCTTTGCCTAGTGTTAGAAATATTATATTTGTTTGTTTGTCATATAATCCATTTTCTGTATATTTTTTTAAACATTCGACAGCGGGTTGGCCACTAACCCGTATTTCCACCAACCCGCATTGAAGCAGCGTGGTGGAGTAAGCTCCAAGCCTCCCCCAAAAAAAAGATGTAGAGACTCCTGCCCAGCAGTGGGACGTATCAAGGGTTGCCATTATTATTATATTGTTAACGCGAGTCCTATTTGCCATTGGCCTGTTTTTTTACAGATTCCTTTGGGGAGAAATAAATATGGAAGTAAAATTAACTTTCTCAGGTGAAAGGCGGCATGGTCCCCATCATGCGGGCCAGCGACCCCGTGGACCGGCCCGTGGAGTGGGTCCCGCCGCGCGCGGCCCACGACCCGCGCCTCATGCTGGGCGGCGACGGCACCCGGCCCGGCTTCTTCGACCTGGGCACCTTCGACGAGGTCATGAAGCCCTGGGCTCAGACTGTCATTACTGGTCAGTGCTTTTTAAACTACGATAATGTATTTGTTTTATATTATTTCGCATTAACACATGCTTGTGAAATATATTTACTTTTTAAAGAAAAATTGAAAGAAAAATTTGACTTCAGGCGAGACTCTAACTCGCGGCCACTGGGAATCTGGTCCAGCCGCTCTTCCAACTGAGCTACCGAAGTCCTGCCCGATTTGTCAAATCTTTCCTTCACATTTATTGCATTGCCTTATGGTGGCAGTAGCGCCATCTATTGCCACACTATGCTAGTTAGGCAACCGATATAATAAACTTTGCAGTTTATTAAATATCGTAAAGAAATCGCTTTTACCCTTAATAATTGTTATATAATATTTCGCATTAACACATGCTTGTGAAATATATTTTATAAAATATACCTACTTAATATACGTAAATAAAATATATTTCATAAGCATGTGTTAATGCGAAATAATATATAACAATTACGATAATGTATTCAAGATCTGTTTCTAGAAAATAATCGTAGCTCTACGCCTTTGATCTCCGAAGGGGAAGGCAGGGGAATGCATGCATTCCAGCATACATGCAAACACCCGCGATTCGCCGGTTACGTTTTCGCCCATGTAACGGGTGGCGAGCCTTATTAGTTTGTTAGGTTGTTGGCGTAGTTAAAAGCCTAAATTATGATACTGAATAAATTTATTATTATTTTGTACTTTTATATTTGGAAGTAATGTGTCTAGCTTCTATCACACGTACGGGACGAATGAATAATGAACAAAGACTGTGTCGATAGCGAGGTACAGGCGTGTACAAAACATAGTCACATATTTTATTTTAAAGAAAAATGGAAAGAAAAAATTGACTTCAGGCGAGACTCGAACTCGCGGCTTACTGGGAATCTAGTCCAGCCGCTCTTTCAATTGAGCTACTGAAGTCCTGCCCGATTTGTCAAATCTTTCCTTCACATTTATTGCCTTGCTTTATGGTAGCAGTAGCGCCATCTATTGCCAACCATGCTAGTTAGGCAACATAGTCACATAACAATTTCTAAACATTAATTTTTGTAACTAATTTATGAATAAATTCAAAGAGTAAACGCAGATTTGTATGGAATTGAAGGAGCGTCATCGATTCACCGCTAGATGACGCTCCTTCAATTCCATACAAATCTGCGTTTACTCTTAGTGCTTGTTCACGTTGAAAAGCGGGCGCGGTGGCGCGCTCGCGGCAATATCAAACGCGTGAGATGTTTGTGTGTGTTCACGTCGAACTAGCGGCGGAGCGCACGATTCACTCGCGACGTCAGGTAAGTTCAACCAGTTTGAACTTGTCGCTAGAAAATTTTGAAGGATGTTCTCTCAATTTACTATACAAATTATGAAATTCACCATACCGTTCTCTTTGTTTATTAATTTAATGCACACCGATTCTATTTTTTATCATCTCCCACTTCAGGTATGAATTTTCGAAAAAATGGAAAGAAAAATTTGACTTCAGGCGAGACTCGAACTCGCGGCCTACTGGGAATCTAGTCCAGCCGCTCTTCCAATTGAGCTACTGAAGTCCTGCCTGATTTGTCAAATCTTTCCTTCACATTTATTGCCTTGCTTTATGGTAGCAGTAGCGCCATCTATTACCAACTATGCTAGTTAGGCAACCGATATAATAGACTTTTCAGTTTATTGAATATCGTAAAGAAGTCGCTTTTACCCTTAATAATTGTTTTTGAAGTCAAATTTTTCTTTCCATTTTTCTTTAAATAAAATATATTTCACAAGCATGTGTTAATGCGAAATAATATAAAAACAATTATGAATTTTCGGTTAAAAATAAAAGATCGTTGTCCAGCTTTTCAACCTCTGACAATACGACACACTCGCGCAAACGCCTGGCGGTCAATGTGAACACAAACTCGCCACGTCCCCGCACCCGCACCCGCCACCGCGCCCGCGCTTTCCTACGTGAACGAGCACTTTCGCGATCGAATTCGCATAAAATCTCGCACTAGGCACTCTGTTCACAATTTCTACAGTCACATAAACCAAACTTTTGTTTCCAAGGGCGCGCGCGTCTCGGAGGCATCCCGGTGGGGGTGATCGCGGTGGAGACGCGCGCGGTGGAGATCACGCTGCCGGCCGACCCCGCCAACCTGGACTCCGAGGCCAAGACGCTGCAGCAGGCCGGACAGGTCAGAGATTCACTTTTAAAAGAGAAAAAAAATGCGTTTGAGTCACAGAGCAACACGCGCCACCGGCCGCGGCGGACCGGAGGGGAGTAGCCGTAGCGTTTATTACCGATGCAAAACAGTCTGTCGTTTTTTGCGGGGGGAAATGCGTGCGGCGACACACGCGCACACTATAAAAATCGTCTATTACTACGAAACTCAAACCTTGACTTTTAACAAAATACAGAAACAATTTCACGCACACATTTAAACATCTAGGCAATAGGTATAGGCCCATTTGGGCTTGTACATTGACAGAGGGGAAAGCCTGCATATGGCTACTCCCCTCCGGTGTTGCTCTATGTAATGAGTGCAGCTTTTCATGAGATCCAGTGCTCCCGAAAAAATGCGATGAAATCAGTGCAGTTTTTGACGACGAATCGTAGTAGATACTAGTTTTATTCACTTAGGCTGGTTTGCACCAAAATAAATATATTATATAGATTAACATTTCATATCCTTCTCTAACTTTAACAGATTTCTTTTAGTCAAAGAAGGATCTGAAATATGTATATAATGGTTTTATGGACTATCTTCCGTTAAAATAAAGACCAATTGTGTTGCTCTGAAAGAATCATAGTTTTTTTTAATTAAATATGCTAGAAACTAAATATAGCTATTATCCTCACCTGAGAGAATCATAGAAACAACAGTTAATGCCTTTATTTCAGGTGGAATTTATTAAAGAGATATGTTTCACATTTATGATTATTTTAACTCAAAATAATGTATTCAAATTGATTTTCTCTTTAGTCATTGTCATAAATCAAATACCCACAGACAAACCACCAAAGAGATAAAATTACTATACAAATAGTTTAAACTAAAGAAAACCTATACAATGGTTTTCTTGTTTTATATTAATTCGCATTAACATATGCTTGTGAAATATATTTTATTTAAAGAAAAATGGAAAGTAAAATTTGACTTCAGGCGAGACTCGAACTCGCGGCCTACTGGGAATCTAGTCCAGCCGCTCTTCCAATTGAGCTACTGAAGTCCTGCCCGATTTGTCAAATCTTTCCTTCACATTTATTGCACATTTATTTAAAATATATTTCACAAGCATGTGTTAATGCGAATTAATATAAAACAATTATTAAGGGTAAAAGCGACTTCTTTGCGATATTCAATAAACTGCAATGTCTATTATATCGGTTGCCTAACTAGCATAGTTGGCAATAGATGGCGCTGCTGCTACCATAAAGCAATGCAATAGATGTGAAGGAAAGATTTGACAAATCGGGCAGGACTTCAGTAGCTCAATTGGAAGAGCGGCTGGACTAGATTCCCAGTAGGCCGCGAGTTCGAGTCTCGCCTGAAGTCAAATTTTACTTTCCATTTTTCTTTAAATAAAATGATTTTCTTTACATGTATAAATAATGTCTTCCGTGAAAATGAATCGTTACGTCAAACCGCCAATGTTAATATAATATTATTTTATGTAAGCAAGGAGGCAAACAAGCATGCAGCTCACATTGATGTTAAGTGAATGTGTAGCCACAAACAATGATATCCCATGTGTCCCCCAGGTGTGGTTCCCAGACTCCCCAGTGACGGAGCTCGCGGGCGTAGGCACCACCGCATTACCTAATATACTTGCCGCTAAATGGTAGTTTTCAGCACTATCGTGTTCCGGTCAGGTGGTAATGTACGGCCCTAATTTCCGACACAGAGGCATAACACCTTAGGCCTCAGGAATGGTAATGCATCTGCATTTTGACCTCTGGTCATTGTGTGGGCTGCAGTCATCACTTAACATCAATGTAAACTGCATGCTTGTTTGCTACTTTTATTTCATAAAAAAAAATCCACAAACAATGATATCCCATGTGTCCCCCAGGTGTGGTTCCCAGACTCCACCTACAAGACATCGCAGGCCATCAACGACTTCTCGCGCGAGAACCTCCCCATCATCATATTCGCCAACTGGCGAGGGTTCAGCGGTGGACAGAAAGGTAAAATTTTCGCTGTAATGTAATCTCGTACGTGAAGGGTTTTGTACCATTATAAATATGATTAATTGCAATAAATCGGTTAAAAATCAAAAAGGGAAAGCAAAATTTGACGCATCGGTGTGGGACTTCGGTAGCTTAGTGGTTAAGCGGCTGGACTGGTTATCCTAAGGTCGCAGGTTCGATTCCTGCCCGAAGTCAAATTTTTCCTGCCCGTTTTTTTTCTTTAAATTCTAAAGATCACTCGCATGTGTTATTGCTAAAAATAAATAGTACAATGATTAATTGCATTATAAAAAAAAAATCTTTATTTTAGATTTTTTTCATGTAATGGAAGTGGTAAACAAGCATGCAGTTCACATTGTTGTTAAGTAATGACTGCAGCTTATAGACACTTACACGAAGGTCAAAATGCAGTACTCTCTACTACCACCAGTAAAACCACCAGCTTTTTCGTGCCGTTATGCTTTTTGAGACACCAGCGACATATTTTTTCCTCAGAACGGCTCGCGGGCGACCTCATTTTACAACATACTATACAGGGTGTCCCAGAAATCAACGATAAACCGAAAACGGGTGTTAGGCCAAGTCATGACAGGTATCAAAAAATATTTAAAATACACAACATTTTTTTTGACGTGACGTCTTAAATTAGGTTGCGGCTCAGAGTCACTCATGAAAAAGTGTAACGCCCGGTAACGTAACGATGAGTCACCGAACGAGAGAGAGGCCTGCCGGACCGGCGAATGCCTTTCTACCGAGAAAAAGACGTTGTCACGTAAAATCTTCGCCCGTAAAACCGACTTTACAGGCAACCAGTTTTTTTTTTCACTTTTTTCTGATAACTGTCATTATTTGGCCTATCACCCGTTTTCGGTTCATCGTTGATTTGTGGGACACCCTGTATTTCTCATTATATTTCCCGTCTCGAACAGAGCCGCCAACATTTGTGAAACAAAAAAAAACACTTGTATTTGTTACAAAATGATAATGTTTTCAAACAAAGAAAATAATTATAAGTCACTTTGTTATTTCTTTTAAACACTTTCTACAAATTGACCCCAACTTAACCTTTTTTTTTATATAAAATAAAACACCTCTTAAAAACCTTTTAAAACTCCCTAACAGATATGTACGAGCAAATCCTGAAATTTGGTGCGGAGATCGTCCGAGCGTTGAGAGGGGCCTCCGCCCCCGTCATCGTGTACATCCCGCCGGGGGCGGAGCTCCGCGGGGGCGCCTGGGCCGTCGTCGACCCCTCCGTCAACAACACGCGCATGGAGATGTATGCCGACCCTGACGCCAGGTCAGTTGCTTATTTTCATGCATGACTAGCTTTTCCCGCGTCTTCGTCTGCGTGAGAATTTATGATTGTACAGTATCTACCCGGACAAAGTCGTGGGCGCAGCTAGTATAAAAGCCTAAGTTACTCCTCATTTCATAAGATATCTGCCAGTGATAGTTCCGTCGAAATCGGTCCAGCCGTTCCCGAGATTAGCCCCAAAAAAACAAACAGACAACAAATATAGTAAAAAAAATGTTTTGGTACATGTACCGTGTATACGTACGTAACTTCACGCCTGTAATCCCCGAAGGGGTAGGCAGAGGTAAATGCATGCATTCAAGCATACATGCAAACACCCACGATTCGCCGGTTACGTTTTGGCCCATGTAACAGGTGGCGAGCCTGTTGACATCTCCGGGCACATTACCAAACTTCGAGGTACTGGGAAATTTCCAGAAAATGGAAAAATCCCAATAGAACCAGAGATAAAGGCTTTTTCATCATTATCTCTGATAACCCCCTACCCGGGAATCGAACCCAGGACCTCAGCGTAGTGGTAGTGGCCTGCTACCACTAGGCTACCGTGTATACATATGCATTTAACAAATAGCGGTTATTTTTATATTACAAACAGACACTCCAATTTAATTTATTTGTATAGATGACATCGCTGTTACGGATAATGCCAGTGTCAAGTAAAACGATATTACAGTGCTCTACAATAAATATTGCACATCGAGCCTAGGAAGGAGATTTCGGCTTATTTCGGGCCTGTAGAGCGTTATCTCTTTCGCACCGTACCTATTTGACGTTTGTCGACCATTTTGATCAAGTCTTGACCAATACCGGACTGTCAGTGCTTACGTAGGCAGCGGCAGAACTAGTCGGTCAGTCAATTAATTATTGTCAATCAAATGAGTCACTGTCAGGAAATCGAATAAAGCGATGGCAAGCATGGCGACCCTTGATACGTCCCACTGCTGCTCTTCCCTTCTTGGGAGGCGGCCTGGAGCTTACTCCACCACGCTGCTCCAATGAGGGTTGGTGGAGATAAGGATCAGTGGCCAATCCGTTGTCGGACGTTTTCAAACCGATAAGGCCTCCGACAACTTTTAACCACTGCTATCTATCGATAGCTACCGGGCTTAACGTGCACTTCGAAGCACGGAAACTCGCATTTAAATTTGTCACTAGCTGTCATCCATCACACACCCGACCGCGCCCTTGTCGCTCAACCGAGTAGATCGCTTCCGATCTACACCAGCCGCGGGGCCATGAGCGCTTTTGATTATTACGCAGCTTATATACGAATACGAAATATGGTTTAACTTGACACTTGCAATATGTGTACCAGCGATGCCATTACATCTTTTTTTAAAGTATAGATGTGCTTACTTGTTTACCGTTGAAATGATTTCCCTCAGGGGCGGAGTGTTAGAGGCGGAAGGCATAGTGGAGGTGAAGTACAAGCAGCGCGACATACAGAAAACTATGCACAGGATGGACCCGGAGCTGCTGCGGCAGACTGCGCGGATAGCCGGTACGTAACTGTAAAAAAAATAATTTAAAAAAAACACATAAAAGCAATTGTTTTTATATTATTTCGCATATTAACACATGCTTGTGAAATATATTTTATTTTAAAGAAAAATGGAAAGAAAAACTACCCTAACCAACATGGTTGGCAATAGATGGCGCTACTGCTACCATAAAGCAAGGCAATAAATGTGAAGGAAAGATTTGACAAATAGGACTTCAGTAGCTCAATTGAAAGAGCGGCTGGACTAGATTCCCAGTAGGCCGCGAGTTCAAGTCTCGCCTGAAGTCAAATTTTTCTTTCCATTTTTCTTTAAAATAAAATACATAAAAGCAAGTCAAAAAAAAAAGAATGGACCTCAACGTGTTGCCCTGCGTGCCTCGATCCTCCCTTTCGACCACGCCCCCGACGCTTCTGGGACAAATAGGCCCGGGGTAATACTCTTTCCTGCATATAATTTTTATCAAAGATCTGTGGCGTGGTCGATACCCGTTGTCGATAATACTCGATACCCAAAATCAGGTATCGGGTGTATATCAGTTTAGTTAATGATTTAGAGTTAAGATAAATATTCAAGTAATAGATAAATAATATAAATTATAAATATATATAAATACTAGCGGCCCGTACCGGCTTCGCACGGTTGCAATTGAGGTACTTACATAATATTACGACTATGAATTGAGATTTAAAATATCCTATCTCTCAAGTTGGATCGAACTGCACATGGTGTGCGAATTTTATTATAATCGGTTAAGTGGTTTAGGAGTCCATTGAGGACAAACATTGTGACACGAGATTTATATATATTTGACTGTATGTATAATTAATATTTTATATTTGTGTAAAATGTAGGAAAGGAGTCTACAGATCAAATAAAGGACATAACCAATTAAAAACTGTTTATTACAGAGATAAAGGAACAAATAAAGGATATATCAAAGAATCTGGACCGACGAGGCTCGATAGACGACGTTCTTGTAAAGACTGACGCCGGTAGGCAAGGTTAGTATTTATCTAGATTTGATTTTAGGGTGAGCATATTGTTTTTAACGTAACTTCAAAAAAAAAAACGTGACATCACTCCTGTAATCCCCGAAGGGGTAGGCAGAGGTAAATGCAAGCATTCAAGCATACATGCAATCACCCACGATTCGCCGGTTAAGTGTTAGGCCCATGTAACAGGTGGCGAACCTGTTGACATCTCCGGGCACATTACCAAACATCGAGGTACTGGGAAATTTCCAGAAAATGTAAAAAATCCCAATAGAACCAGAGAAAAAGGACTTTACACCATTATCTCTGATAACCCCCTACCCGGGAATCGAACCCAGGACCTCAGCGTAGTAGTAATTTTATTTTTATATAATGGAAGTGGCAAACAAGTATGCAGTGCACATTGATGTTAAGTGATGACTGCAGCCTATAGACACCCACAAAAAGACCAAAGTCAAAATGCAGATGCGTTACCACTCCTGAGGCCTAAGGTGTTATGCCTCTGTGCCGGAAATTACAGGGCCGTACATTACCACCTGACCGGAACACGATAGTGCTGAACACCACCATTTAGCGGCTAGTATATTAGGGAATCGAACCCAGGACTTCCAGCGTAGTAGAAGTGGCCTGCTCTCACTACGCTACTGAGGCAGTTATTATTTATTGTTTTTTTTTTTTATGGTATCGTATATTGTATGTTATTCAACCAATCATGTTTTACAGCTGAGAGCAGAGTGCGCGAACTTGAGAGCGATCTGCTGGCCGCCGAGAAGTGTGTGAAGGCGCGGGAAAAGGAACTCAGTCCGATATACCACGAGATAGCGGTTCAGTTCGCCGAGTTGCACGACACCGCCGAACGGATGTTGGAAAAGGGCTGTATCTTTGTAAGTTGATTTTTATTTATGACTAGGTGTTGCCCGCGACTTCGCCCCCGTGAGATTTTATGATTGTTCAGTATATAACCGGACGAAGTCGTGGGCGCAGCTAGTATAAAGTAGCCTAAGTTACTCTTTATTACATAAGCTATCTGCTAATGAAAGTCCCGTCAAAATCGGTTCAGCCGTTATCAAGATTAGCCCCGCCAAACAGACAGACAGACAGATAAAAATTGAAAAAAATGTTGTTTTGGTATATGTACCGTGTATACATACATATGCATTTAGTAAAACGGTTTTTTTATATTACAAACAGACACTCCAATTTTATTTCTTTGTCTACTAGCTGACCCGGCAAACTTCGTATTGCCTCACAATGAAATAATGTGTCAAAAGTTTGATAGACAAGGACTATTTGTATGGGAAAATTAAATTGTGGTTTTTACTATTTCCCGTCAATTTCTTCATATTTGCTTTTTTTTTTTTTTTTTTTTTATGTTATGGAAGTGGTAAACAAGCATGCAGTTCACATTGATGTTAAGTGATGACTGCAGCCTATAGACACCCACACAAAGACCAAGGTCAAAATGCAGATGCGTTGCCACTCCTGAGGCCTAAGGTGTTATGCCTCTGTGCCGGAAATTACAGGGCCGTACATTACCACCTGACCGGAACACGATAGTGCTGAACACTACCATTTAGCGGCAAGTATATTAGGTAATGCGGTGGTGCCTACGCCCGCGAGCTCCGTCACTGGAGCTCTACCACCAGTAAAAACTTTAAACCTTGCTTACCTTTTAAACCTTCCCTGGACTTCCAAAAATCATTTAAAACTGAAATTATCCAAGTCTTATCTAAAAATTAAATAAAAATAATCAAAAGATATATACGTTGCTTAAAATATCACATTACAATGAACGACTAGATAGGATCTGGAAAAATTTCATCAACTGAATAATAACACTTCCTATGGAGATAGTGCGTTTTACCGGTGATGACCTACGGTGCCGAGACGTGGTCTTTCCCTATGAGTCTCTTACGAAAGCTCCAAGTCACTCAGCGGTCAATGGAAAGGGCTATGCTCGGCGTTTCCCTACTGGATCGAATCAGAAATGAGGAGATCCGTAGGCGAACGAAAGTCGCTGCCATAGCCAAGCAGATTTTCAATCTGAAGTGGCGATGAGCAGGGCACATAGCTCGGAGAACTGATAGCCGCTGGGGCAGAAAGGTTCTCGAGTGGAGACCACGTATCGGCCCGGGCCCTTCACCTGCAAGATGGACCGACGACCTGGTGAAGGCTGCAGGTGCCCGCTGGATGCACGTCGCTTCCGATCGGTCGGCATGGAGGTCATTGGGGGAGGCCTATGTTCCGCAGTGGATGATGTAGATAATGTAGATATTATCATTCATCTCTACAAAAATTTCTCACTCGGAGGGTTCAGTATTTCTTCTACTATTAGGGTGATATGTGAATAACGTAACTTCACGCCTGTAATCCCCGAAGAGGTAGGCAGAGGTAAATGCATGCATTCAAGCATACATGCAAACACCCACGATTCGCCGGTTACGTTTTGACCCATGTAACAGGTTGGCGAGCCTGTTGACATCTCCGGGCACATTACCAAACTGAGGTACTGGGAAATTTCCAGAAAATGGAAAAATCCCAATAGAACCAGAGATTAAGGCTTTTTCACCATTATCTCTGATAACCCCCTACCCGGGAATCGAACCCAGAACCTCAGCGTAGTAGCAGTGGCCTGCTACCACTAGGCTACCGAGGCAGTTGAATAACATTGTGAGCATGTGAATAACATACAATATATTTAATTATTATTATATAATTATGTATATATATATATATATATCTTATTACCTATTGTTATATTTATGTATAGTGTTAAATATTATTCGATAAAGTATTTATGTATTTTATAATACGTTTTTTTTTTGCCGTAAGTAATTACTTTAATCTATGTATTATTTTCCGCACCCTACACAAAGCTTTCCCATGACCCCTTTGGTTGACTGTCAGAGAATGCCTAGTGGCATTGAGTCCGCCATATGTACAAGGTAGTAAAGTCGTTGTTCGCAGCAAGAGCTTTTTAAAAAAAACAATTATATTTGATAAAGTTTAAGTTTAAAAGTACAAAAGACGTGTGTCTTCTTGGACCATAAGACTACGATTAAAATATATGCGAGCTAAATCTAGTATAGGTCGCGCCACGTAAAAAGAACGCTGGCGGTCAAGCTGCGCGTCATGTGTTTTTATTTCATTTTATGTTATTCTATGTAATATAGTTTTCAATCTGCCTACCAATACACGAAACCTTGCAAGCGAAAGCTAGATCAAAAATAAACCAATAGGGCTAGTACTTTCGTGCGCGAGTGTACCGATGCGCGAACACATCCCTTCTACTTTCTTCCAGCGTTCTTTTCACGTGGCGCGACCTATACTATGGTTTGCTATCCCACGGTGGTCGACGGGATGTTTACGCATTCCGATCTGCCAACAGTTACTTATTAGAATATCGGACGCTGACGTGTCATCTCTTCCGACTGTTTATGCCCACCGTTGACATCTCGGGACGGCATAACTGGGTGCATAGAAGCATAAATAAATAAACATTCCAATGTGTCTCAGGACATAATCCCGTGGCGCGAGTCCCGGCGGGTGCTGTACTGGCGCCTGCTGCGGCTGCTGCGGCAGGGCGAGCAGGAGCGCCGCGTGCAGGGCGCCGCCGGGGCCTCCGCCACCGCCCCCGCCGCCCCCGCCGCCTCCGCCCCCGGCGCCGGCGCCATGGACCAGAGAGCGGCCGCCGCCACGCTGCGGCGCTGGTTCACCGAGGACCGCGGGGAGACCCAGGTGAGTCGGGCTTCTGGCTCACGGGCAGTGAGCGGACCGGAGGGGAGTAGCCGTATGCAGGTTGTCCCCTCTGTAAACGTACAAACCCAAATGGGCCTATGCCTCTCACCTAGATGTTTAAATGTGTGCGTGAAATTGTTTATGTATTTTGTTAAAGTTTAGGTGTGGGTGAGGTGTGAAGCGCGCATGGCCCCGCGGCTGGTGTAGATCATGAGCGATCTACTCGGTCAAGCACTACGGGCGCGGTCGGGTAGATGGTGATGGGTGACCGCTAGTGGCAAATTAAATGCGCGTTTCCGTGTTTCGGAGGGCACGTGAAGCCGTCGGTCCCGGTTGCTATCGATAGATAGCAGTCGTTAAACCTTGTCGGAGGCCTTATGGGCGGTTTGAAAACATCCGACAGCGGGTTGGCCACTAACCACCTCCACCGATCCGCATTGGAGCAGCGTGGTGGAGTAAGCTCCAGGCCTCCCCCAAAAAAGGGGAAAGACTCGTGCCCAGCAGTGGGACGTATAATGGGTTGCCATTATTATTTATTAAAGGTGTGAGTTCCGTAGTAATAGCAGAGAAACAGTGAACACTTCGACGATGTCCGGCCCGATTTCCCCACCTCACCCAACCTCCGCCCCTCTTATGGGCGACGTTTGGTGTTCTCTACGTGCTACGCACACAGGTGCACGTGTAAATACACGTCTCTGATTGATATCTGTGTAATAGAGACCAAATTAAGCGTTTGTTTGGAATTTTTACGGAGTGTCCGCGATCCAGGTAAGTCACGCTTCTGGCTCACAGGGTACGACCCATTAATCGACCGCATAGAGCAACCCGGGCCAGCGGCCGCGGCGGACCGGAGGGGAGTAGCCGAAGCATCGTTCGGTAGCTCAGTGATAGAGCGGCTGGACTGGTTATCCTGAGGTCACAGGTTCGATTCCTGCCTGAAGTTAAATTTTTCTTTCCGTTTTTCTTTAATTTCTAAATTTATGTGTAGTTTGTGGTACTTAAACATGTTTAAATAATAAAAATAATATTTTATGGTTAAATAAACGTATATTATAAAGAATAATTTTAGATACGGCCCTGTAATTTCCGGCACAGAGGCATAACACCTTAGGCTTCAGAAGTGGTAACACATCTGCATTTTGACCTTGGTTTTTGTGTGGGTGTCTATAGTCTCTGCAGTCTTCACTTAACATCATTGTGAACTGCATGCTTGTTTGCCCCTTCCATTACATAAAAAAAAAACATTCTGAAAAGTTGTCCGATTCCCCATTAGTATGATTTTTAGTATTCATTGCTACCACTATACACGACACGACACCTTCAGCTAATAGCTACTTCTCAATCGTTAGCTATATAAGTGCGTTATTGAGCTAGATTTGAGTTTTTACACAGTACATACAGTAAAAATGGACCATGTCAACTTATATCATTGCTACTCTTCCCCAGTCCCACCAGTGGGAACACGACAACGAAGCCGTAGCCCGGTGGCTGGAGGAGCAAGCGGCCGACGAGAACTCCGTCCTGGAGAGCAACCTGCGCGCCATCCGCCAGGACAACGTCATGCACGAAGTCAACACCCTGGTGCTGGTGAGTATCTCCCTCCTTTAAGCAGGCAACTTGCTCAACATTGTGCTGTAAGTTTCCCCGTCCCTAGAAGTTAAGCTAAGCTAGGCAACATGGTGTCCCCTTTCTCTACTTTCCCTAGAAGGCAACCTGGGCGACATGGTGCTGTGAATTTCCCCTTCCCCAGAAGGCAACCTTGGCAATATCGTGCTGTGAGTTTCCCCTTCCCCAGAAGACAACATGGTGCTCTGTGTTTTTCCCCTGCCTCAGAAAGCAACTTAGGCAACATGGTGCTGTGAGTTCCTCCCTCCCCAGAAGGCAAGATGGTGCTGTGAGTTTCCCCTTCTCCAGAAGGCAACCTGGGCAACATAGTGCTGTGAGTTTCCCCTGCCCCAGAAAGTAACTTAGACAACATGGTGCTGTGAGCACCTCCCTCCCCAGAAGGGAAATAAGGCAACATGGTGCTGTGAGTTCCCCCTTCTCCAGGAGGCAACCTGAGCAACATGGTGTTGTGAGTTCTCCCTTCTCCAGAAGGCAACGTAGTATCACCAATGTTTCAATTTCCTATCGCATCGAACCCACCGTGCAACTTACTACCATTAGAAATGTGAAAGTATGAATGTTTGTTTATTGCTCAATTTTACTGGTGGCAGAGCTGCAGTGACGGAGGCACCACCGCATTACCTAATATACTTTCCGCTAAATGGCAGTGTTCAGCACTATCGTGTTCCAGTCGGGTGGTAATGTACGGCCCTGTAATTTCAGGCACAGAGGCGTAACACCTTAGGCCTCAGGACTGGTAACGCATCTACACTTTGACCTTGGTCTTTGTGTGGATGTCTATAGGCTGCAGTTCGCACTTAACATCAATGTGTACTGCACATTGATGTTAAGTGATGACTGCAGCCTATATCAAAAGACCTGACCGGAACATGATAGTGCTGAACACTACCATTTAGCGCGGCAAGTATATTAGGTAATGCGGTGGTGCCTACGCCCGCGAGCTCCGTCACTAGAGCTCTACCACCAGTCGAATTCATTTGAATTGATTAAAAAATGATGAGAGTGAATTTTTACGGTGCATGCACACTCCGACAGATAGAAGCGACAGTCTGAAAATAGTTGCTAAACAGATAATAGCGGCAGTCTGAAGTTAGTTGCTAACATTTTTTGTTGTTTTGTTTTATTTCAAGTATATTTGATTATTACGCTAGAAGAAATATAAGTTCTTACGTGCGTGCATAAGTACACATCATTTTTTTTTTTAAGTACACGCAGACCAAATTGCCTGCAGAAGCTAGTTATAAATATTTTTGGTTCTATTTGTGTAATTATTGATTGATTTGCAATATTTGTATTTTTTTCAAGGAACTAACGCCATCCCAACGAGCGGAGTTCATAAGGAAAATAAATGCATTGGAAATGGAGCAGTAACTATGTACGTCTTTAGTGAAAATGTTTATGAGAAATGAGGTGAACGATGGCTGTAATAGTGCTACATTTTTATGATATAGTCTTAAAATAATCATTATTGGATTAGTTTTTTGAAGTAATACTTCAATTGGCGCTATTGAATAAAAAAGAGACAAAATTTTTAGGATGCGCGCGCGCATTGCCGTGTAAAAGCAACAGTCTGAAGTAAGTTGCTAAACAGATCAAAGCAACAGTCTGAAGTTGCAAATTTCGATTGTTTTATTTTTGGTATATTGCATTGTTACGCTTTAAAGACGTATAATTTCTTACGTGCGTACATTAGTACACATTTCTTATATATTTTTTTAGTAGATTTAATGAAAAATCTGTTTGCACTGTAATAAAACGCAACCATATTTAGGAAACATTTCAATTATTTGATTACGAAATTTTTGTAAATTAATTATGAAAATTTAGAAGATTTCTCGTAAAAATGTAGCATTAATTTATTATTATTAGAAAAACAAATTAAACGCAGTGTCTGTTATAAAACGAGTTTAATATACTCGAAGAAGTATTTGTGAGTTCTCAAAAAATATATTTAAAAGGGTTAACATTTGAAAATAAAAATTAGAACATATTTAATGAAGTGTTGGAATTTTAATGATTATATTAGATTCGTTTTCGATATACGCTGGGGCTAAGAAAGGATTACAAATTTGGGAATAAAGATACAGTGTCATAAAGGCTATAGATATACATTTCTGGTGCTATTTCAAGGGGCTATGTTTTCATTGAAAATCCTGAGAAAATACTAGTAGTTTGAGATCTGACCTAGGAGCTATCAATAAATCGTTGTAGTATATTGTTGAACTACAAATAGTATCCAATAAGTTGACTTTACTATGCCTCAGGTTTATAACTATTGCCTTTTATGAGTGGATATCACCGAAATAAATTCAGATAAAGACAATTTCCAAGTTATGATCTATTTAACTTGCAGTTTGAACTCGGGTTCAGCATCAAACTCGGTTGAACGTTGGTGAAATCGACCCTAAGACACTAAATTAGACATCATAAAGTTATACTTCGTGCTAAACAACCTCCCATTTTTGTAGTCAATCTAGTGAATTGAAGAAACAAGCTTGAAAAGCTGTATTTATTTAAACTAATTTATAGTTTAGTGAGGGAATAGTTCGTATTATTAAGTTCATGATGTTCACTTCTTCGTCAATCAACCATCGATCCGAAATCATTTAAACCGATTTTATAAAGACTAATAATTTCTCTCTCTATGTCTGTATTTTTGCCATAACAATTTGTTCGTTGTAACAATTTTCTCTGGTCCTTCGAGCCGGATTTTATATAAGCGTAGTGTTACAAACGTATTTTTTTCAATGCAGTCGTCATATTGCCTTTTTCGTCACGTATAAACAATGTTTTTATATTGGCAGATACGTACAGTATCCACCATGAAATTTTGCACATTGACTTCAGGAAGGAGACTCCGGCTTATTTCTGGACTGTAGAGCGTTATCTCTTTCGCACCTTACCTAATGAAGTAAAGAAGTAGAAGTAAGAAGTAAAAACATTTAATGCCGCTAATGACGTATGTCGACCAATTTGATCATGTTTTGACCAACACCGGACTATCGGTGCCTACGTAGGCAGTGTGCAGCAGAGATAACGCTCTACGGAGTCGAAACTAGCCGATTGTCTCTTTCGTAGGCACGATGTCCAATATTTCTTGATGAGCACTGTAGGCATTCTTATGTTGCAAATATTTATGGAAGAAACAATGTTTGTTGTACTACAATCTTACTTTTATAAATGTAAAAGTATGAATGTTTGTTTGTTTGATGCACAATCACGCTAAAGCGGCTGGACGGATTTCGATGAAACTTTGTATACAAGTAAAGTATAAATGGCTGTAACCCATTGGATACTTTTATCCCGTTCAGAGGTTCCTTAAGGAAATGTTTATGTACACGCGATCGAAGTCGCGGGCAAAAGCTAATCCTTCATAAGTGCTTGCAAAATTTGCGCAACATTGAAATAATTTTGTTATATTTCATATACATTGGGACCGTCCTGTTATTATTTACTAAAATAAAAATCCAAATTATTTTAATTAAGAAATTCGTATTTAATATGCCTAAAGAAACTCGTTACTAATATAAGATAGTAAAAACCATGTTGTATATGTTATTAGGGGCTTTATTTATAGGTACATAGTGTGCATATATTTTACAGGTATATAATGAGCATTCGATATAGGACATCTGCAAGAGTTTTTTCAATAAAAGTACCTACATAAATTAATTTAACATTGATAAAACGTTAAAAATAAACACGTGACACTTAACAAAACACTAGTTGTGACATTATATTTTTTTTTTAATTTAAATTATGTTTCTATGTATTAAAAAAAATATGCTTGTCTGTAAAGTCAGATAACGGACTATAGATTTCACATAAAACATGCGTCACAAGTCGAACGCTTAGGCCGATCGTGCTTCTCTATCGCTTGTACGCTCGGCTCGAGCGAAACGTGACACTTTTTAGGGTTTCGTAGTAAACAAGGAACCCTTATAGTTTCGCCATGTCCGTTTGTCTGCCTGTCTGGCGGCTTAGCGCCAGACAGATAGGCATTGGTACTAGAGACATGAAATTTGGCACAAGTATACACCATAATCACGCGGACAAAGTGGTAGTAAATAAAAAAAAACGCCGGGACTGCCGCGGTAAAGCTATTGCATAGCATTTTGTGTCAACTTATGCAATTATAATTATTTATTTATTTTATTTATGCAATATTTCTTTTTTTCTTTGATATTAATTCAAGTTACACTTTTTGAGCGTGGTGGCCGATAAGAAAACAATTTTTTTCTTTTATTAAATAATAAAGTTAATATTGTTTGAAATATTTTTATTATTTTACAATACATATAAACAGCTGCTTATGTATTCGGAGCAGCTCGTCTCGATTCGTGCGAGCTTCGTAGAGTCGTACAATACGTCTAGTTGCACGCACACAAACACCGTGTCGAAGACTGCCGAAAAGAAACGACGTTAGACAATGCACGGCCTTCAAGCCACACCTCCGTGCCCGTCGGAGTGGGGAGCGTGAGGTTTTTTCGTTACGGAATTTCTGGATTCGGTCCCCGCGCTCAAGGCCCTCGATAGAAGCTATGCAATAGCTTAAAACATTAAACAAGAAATATTTAGGGTAACCTCCCCTGTATGTAACGTGCGGATATTTTTTTTTTTATTTTCGATTTCTATGTAGTGTGGGGTATCGTTGAATAGGGCTTTCAAAAATATTACAAATGTCCGAACATCATTTTTCGATTTAGTTTACTGTTCGTGACTCAATAAGCTTTATAGTGCCAATTTCCGTTAGAGTCAAATTTCCCCTCCCCCCTGTAGCTATATATAATGAAATTAAAAGGAAAACTATCACACTTAAGTTGGCCTTGCTAGTTTGCAAGTAACAGTCGACCAAATGTATTTTACTCAAAAGTTTCGAACAACTCCATAGAACATTTTTTTTTTCATTACATCTGTTACTCTGTAACTACGGAATCCTACACTGGTCCTACGGTCCGACACGCACTTGACCGGGCAGCCGACGCTCATTGATTCTTCAAAAAGTGCAAATACTCAATTATTTGAATCAATGTATACATACATAGCTGAAATAACTACTTTGAAAAAACACTTGCTGATGAACTTGTTATGTGTATAAAACCAGCCAGTATGCTCAACCATAAAAGGCGTAAAAAACTGATTTTTATAATCTAACTTTTTTATTACAAGATTGTATAAGGGAGTTCAAGTATAACGTAACGCAATTCTTGGAGATTTTTGACCCCTCCCTCACTCCTATGGAACGTTGTTCTGTTCCCCTCCATTTCAAAACGTTACGTTACACCCAAATAAGCTTTTTTACCTATAAAAGTAACGTAAAACACATTCGAGGGATTCTCGAAATATGAGCAAGAAGAGTTGCCAACTTAGGAGATTTTTATTCCCTATTTGTTTTAATAAAAAAAAAAATAATGTTACGTAACACGTTGTTCGAACCCCCCTCCTGCCCCTGTAACGCATCGTAACGTTTTCCATACCTTTCTCCCAAATTAGATTTGCCAACATAGGAGATTTTAATTCCCAATTTTTTTTTAAATAAAAAGTCGGTTTTACGGGCGATGATTTTACGTGACAACGCCTTTTTCTCAGTAGAAAGGCATTCGCCGGTCCGGCAGGCCTCTCTCTCGTTCGGTGACTCATCGTTACGTTACCGGGCGTTACATTTTTTTATGAGTGACTCCGAGCCGCAACCTAATTTAAGACGTTGTCACGTCAAAAGCGAATGTTACGTAACGCGTTGATCGAACCCCTGTAACGCATTGTAACGTTTTACAAACCTTTCTCCCGAATTGCGTTACGTAATATTTGAAAGTTAAAAAGCGTGATTATATATTTTGGGGCTATTTATAGTTTCAATAAATTATTGTTCGTGTAGTATATTCTTTTCGATTGGTTGAATCCGATGCTTGCATGCATACCATGTTTATTCCATTCAAATGATTTTTGTAGATATTCATTCCGATTTTTTGTAGTGGGTGGTAAGTGTACGCTTTCCTGTTTTGGAAGTCGATACGACAAGAATTGTATAAACTCCAAAAACTAATAAGGTTCATTTATATTTTCATAATTGTAATCATTATACAACATGTAACGATAATTATGCACACCCCAATTAGAAATTCGAGCTATAAGCATAATACGTTAACTGAAATTATGTATTAAATGTTCTTTATTTAAGTAATATGAAATATGATAATGTTGATGGCAACCCATTATACGTCCCACTGCTGGGCACTAGTCTCTCCCCTTTTTGGGGGGAGGCCTGGAGCTTACTCCACCACGCTGCTCCGATGCGGATTGGTGGAGGTGGGTGGGTTAGGGGCCAACCCGCTGTCGGATGTTTTCAAACCGCCCATAAGGCCTCCGACAAGGTTTAACGATCTATCGATAGCTACCGGGACTAACGGCTTAACGTGCCCTCCGAAGCACGGAAACGCGCATTTAATTTGCCACTAGCGGTCACCCATCACACTACCCGACCGCGCCCGTAGTGCTTAACCGAGTAGATCGCTTACGATCTACACCAGCCGCGGGGCCATGCTCACTACTGGAGTAGATCAAGACATAAGTTGTCCCCAATTCGTACGGATGGTATGGACATCCTACACACGCATACTTACCCTACCTCTACTTACGGCTGCACATAAAACACCTACTCACACACGCACACTGTCTCAATGTGACGAAGTGTAACCTGCGCAACACCGCTACTATTCATTTTATTTCTTCAATTATTATTTACAATAAAATGCACGTCTCAACGAGTTCTTTTGAACTTTTTGAGACTTGCACAGTGGCGGATTTACAAATTTGCCGCCGGTAGGCTATTATTTTTGCCGCCCGTATATGTATTTTCATATCGTCGTATGTATATATATATATAATATATATATCTTAATATATATATATATAATATATATATCTTAATATATATATATATACGATGTTAAATAAACTTGAGCGGCTTCAAAATTTATGTATACGATTCATATTTGGACTACGCAAATATAATCATGTTTCTGATTTTCGCAAACAGCTCAAGTGGTTATCCATTCATCTTCGCAGGAATACACACATTCTCTCTTTTCTGTATTGTTTATTGTTCAATCCGCACACCCCTACCTACCTGAAAGAGCGTTTCCATTTTCTTTGTTCTACACATTCCTCGTCCCTACGTTCTTCCGACAATCTCCTTTTAATGACTTCTTCTCACTCTTCCTCTTTTTATTCTAATTCATTCACGGTGGAGGCTATCCGACTCTGGAATTCCCTTCCGGTGGATATCCGACAAACTAAGTCTGTAGAGGTGTTTAAAAAAAGAACCTATGATTACTATGTTTCCCAGTCCCTTTCTTTATCCAGCTGATACCTGATCACTAGTTTCTTGTCTACTGTTATTATAACTTAACATTATATTTATAAGTTTCATATAGCAGGGTACACCCCCATTGTTTAGTATCTGCACTGTTTCCTAAACCCAAAGGTTGTCTGGAAGAGATCACTGCTTAGTGATAAGACCGCCTCTTGTATATTGTGTCTCTTATTTCTCTGTCTCTTATCATAAGTTGGTGTACAATAAAGAATATATTATTATTGTGTCACAATGTTTGTCCTCAATGTACTCCTAAACCACTTAACCGATTATAATAAAATTCGCACACCATGTGCAGTTCGATCCAACTTGAGAGATAGGATAGCATTCATCTCAATTCATAGTCGTAATATTATGTAAGTACCTAAATTGGAACCGTGCGAAGCCGGCACGGGCCGCTAGTATACAATATAATATCAATTAGGTATATTTTCTATCAATAAAATTTCAACTTTATGTTTTATGCTTCATTATCCTGAAGTTGATGTAAGCAACTTTTTTTCTATGGTTAGAATCATTGGGAACTATGATCTGAGCCTTGATCATTTTAACAGTAATTTTGCAAATAGAAATAAAAAAAATGTGAACTAATTCTGCCGCCCCTTACCGCCCTAGGCTCCAGCCTACTCAGCTTGCTGGTATCCACCACTGGACTTGCATTTCATTTTGGACAGATGTTAGTTTCATTTTCGTTTGTATTGACTGTTCACCAAATGGATGACCATAATAATTTCGGAAAATCTTACCCTTGGTATTCCTCTTCACAACACTTGTTTTATTTCTAACTCATATACCGTTTCGGCAATAAAACTTTGGAACGCGCTTCCCGTGAATATCAGGAAATCAACCTGCAAGTACTCATTTAAGCGGCAAGTTCGGGAACTTTATCTCAATGCGGTTGGCTAGTAGTTTGGCAAGTCTGACATTCTATTATTTATTATTGTGGTATATATATGTAGACATTTTTTTTTGTATAGGTTTACTGTATATTAGTCCATGTATGTAATATTATATATTTGTATGTATTAGTATATATATTTTAATTCAGCAACGTAACTATTTATAGGTACATATCTATTTTAAATATAAATACTTATATTTTGTGTATGTTTACTATTATATGTAGGTATATAAATATATTATTTGATTAATGATAATATTTTTAGCTGTCCCTCATATTTTCACTTTTGTACCATTGCTGCACCTACTTCGTCGATATCCTCACTACCCGAAGGTTGACTGGTAGAAAACGCCTAGTGGCGTTAAGTCCGCCTTATGTATAATTTCTGTGCATACATAAAAGAATAAATAAATAAATAAATAATTTAGTTAATAGTAATGAATTTTGAGATAAATATTACCTATATTAAAAATGCTTGTAATCGATTCGGTTATCGATTCTGAACAAATTAATTAGAGAGTGTGCATTTATTACGTTACACGTTGTATGTAGATTCTCTGAAAATGTGGAATATAGGACGATTTTTACTGGTGGTAGAGCTCCAGTGGCGGACCTCGTGTTGCCACTTCATGGCAAAATAAAAACATTGGTTATCTGTAAAGTCGGTTTACGCATGATAATTTTACGTGATTTAAATCATAAGAAAACATGCATCACAAGCCGAACGCTTAGGCCGATCGTGCCTCTCTATCGCTAGTTCCGCAATCTCGCTTGCACGCTCTGGCGGAACGTGACAAATTTTCGTGCGTGCAACCGGCTTTCGACGTTATCACGTCCCTGATTCCAGATTTTCTTTGTGTATAAATGTGTTTTTTTAAATTTTTTACTGCCTCATGTCCTATAGATGCTGTGAATTTTATACTGTATATCGTACAAAGAAATGAACGTGACTCAGTACATTCCTAATGCTTCCTGTTTCCTATTTGATAATTGATTGTTTGCTACTAGACGAGCAATGTAGGATGATGTCATATTGTCGAAAGTGCAATACCGCGTAGGTTAAATCAAATCTTTCCTTCACATTTATTGCCTTGCTTTATGGTAGCAGTAGCGCCATCTATTACCAACTATGCTAGTTAGGCAACTGATATAATAGACGCGAGTTCTAGTCTCGCCTGAAGTCAAATTTTTCTTTCCATTTTTCTTTAAATAAAAGATATAAGGTGTTTTTGTTGTAAATTGTACTGTTTCTAACCGACTTCAAAAAGGAGGACCTCAATTCGCCTGTTTTTTTTGTGTGCATGTTACGCGATTTCTCCGGCGGTGGTAGACCGATTTGCAATTTTTTTTATCTATAGGGAGGGGCAGTTGTCCTCTTCTGCGCGACGCCCATTTATACAGTGGGGACTGTGTAGTGTAGTATTGCACTATTTTTTTTTACTGACTAATTTCGGCTCTGTATAGCGTAACCTCTTTCCCAAACTACCTATGGGACATTTGTTGACTATTTTGATCAAATGTTGACCAATACCGCGTTATCAGTACATACAGTATCCAACAAGAAATAATGCACATCGACCTCAGGAAGAGACGTCAGCTTCTTTCGGTTCTATAGAGCGTTATCTCTTTCGCACCTTACATATTTGACGTTTGTCGACCATTTTGATCAAGTTTTGACCAATACTTTGACGGACTACCGATGGTTACGTAGGCAGTGTGCAGCAGAGATAACGCTCTACGAAGTCGAAAGTAGTCGATTTTCTCTTTACTAAGCTCGAAGTGCAATATTTCTTGCTGTGCTTACTGTACAGAGTGTACAGCTATATATTGGTTCTTGAAGAAAATAAAACTTTATCATCATTTATATGCATACCTATTGTAAGTCTAGTAACATGCGTATTCAATGTTTTTTGTTGATTTTTTTTCTTCAATTTGTTATACAATTAGTCCGATTATATTTTGAAGGCTTTAGTGTGATAGAAATGTTGTTTTAATTTAGTAAAATAAAAATGTAACTCGATGTTATTATGAATCTATGTAGCTTTTATTTAAAATGTGTATTTTTTTCGAACAAAAAAATAATAAAGCCTTTAAAAATGACTGGGTTTGGTTAGTAAATAAACTCAATGTTTTAAATAGTTTTTAATAAAATATTTAATAATTTATAAATGCTGTGTTTTATTTGTTTTATTTTCTTTTTACTGGTGATAGAGCTCCAGTGACGGAACTCGCGGGCGTAGGCACCACCGCATTACCTAATATACTTGCCGCTAAATGGTAGTGTTCAGCACTATCGTGTTCCGGTCAGGTGGTAATGTACGGCCCTGTAATTTCAGGCACAGAGGCCATAACACCTTAGGCCTCAGGAGTGGCAGCGCATCTACATTTTGACCTCTGGTCATTGTGTGGGTGTCTATAGGCTGCAGTCATCACTTAACATCAATGTGAACTGCATGCTTGTTTGCCACCTTTATTTCATAAAAAAAAAAATTGTAAAACATTGCTATTATTGGTTCATCAAAGTACGCATTACCAATCTACCTGTGTTTGACACTACAGTGTTCCGGTTAAGAAAAGTTGGATATAGGCATCCAGACTAAAATAGAGGCTAGCCTCTATTTTATAAAAACATGCCTCGCCAACTGGTGGCAAAGTTCCAGTATAGGAGCTAGAGGGCGTAGGCGCATTACCCAATTTATCTGCCGCCAAATAGTTGTGTTCAGCATTATCGTGTTCCGGTTAGATGGTAATGTATGGCCCCGTAATAACTCGGAGACATATCAAGTAGTCTCTTATCTTTGTGTAAGTGTCTATAGGCTGCAGTTATCACTTAACGTCAATGCGAACTACATGCTTGTTTGCCACCTTCATTACATTAAAAAAAATGCACATCCACACATTGCCAGGCATACCTTGCAATGTCTGTACGTACTCAGTTCACTAATGTTTTCCGACAAACGTTACGCAAATTTTCATTTCAAAACCAACGTTTTATACACTACTAGACCCGGCAAACTTCGTATTGCCTCAGAATTAAATAATGTGTGAAAGGTTTGATAGATACGGACTATTTGTATGGGAAAATAAAATTGTGGTTTTTACTAATTCCCTTCAATTTCTTCATATTTTCTTACCTTTTAAACCTTCCCTGGACTTCCAAAAATCATTAAAAACCAAAATTAGCCAAATCGGTCCAGCCGTTCTCGAGTTTTAGCCAGACTAACGAACAGCAATCGATTTTTATTTATATAGAAGATTTATTCCACAAATATATAATTTCGCAAATGTATCATTTACTCAACGATTCGTATACTAATAATTATTTTGGAAACATTTGATTACATATGAACAAAATAGTAATACTATCGGCAAAAAACAAAATACCTAACATATTACATATTCTCAGGCCGAACGAAACGAAAAAAGGAGCGGCGGGCCGCACCTTTCGACCTAACCTATGTCGTAAAATTTGAAAATATTTTTTTTTAACTAAATTATTTATGAAGTGAAGTGTTATGAAATGAGTTGGTTTGTAATAATCTGTTTGCCAACTGAATTACTTGTGTAGTGATGTACCTAGTTGTGGAAAATTGAGATGTGAAACGAAATTTGGTTGTTGACAGTTGCCAAACTTTGGTTTTGTAAAGTGAAGAGTTTGGAAACGATTGTCGGTAAAATGAACGGGTCCCGTACGTACCCAGTATGGCCCCGTAATTTCACAGACGGACAAGAACTTAGGCCTCAGAGATGGCATAGGTAGTCATTGACTTGTAGCGACATACGACTGTCAACATTTTTTTGTAAACTTTTTTTTTTTTGTTTTATGGCATCGCTATTACGCATATTGCCAGTGTCAAGTAAAACGATATTTCGTATTTATTTAAGCAGTGTAAAAGTTAGTTTATTATAGTGATCAAGTATAATATGTAAGTATCAAATAAATAAGTTATGTAGTATAATATGTCAGTCAAGTGAGTTACAGTCAAGTTATTCGAGTAAAGCGATGGCTACTTTACCAGAACATTTACAATGAAGTTTTGGAGGCAACCTGAAAAGTCGTGTTTTCGCACTGTTATTCTATTTCACTATACACGGGCACTGTAATAAACCTATATCAAACAAAATGCCACCAACTTTATTCAATATTACTTAAAAATACACCAAGAAAATGAAATAAAATAAGAGCACCATACGCCTCTTTCAAGGTGCCCGCCAAAAAACCTTTTGTAAACTTATTTCATGCAACTACGGACTTCAGTCGTTCCCCGTACCCGGTCCGTAACGCTAGGCTCGCTAGGCTATACCTGAATACTAGTGTATTTTTATTGTGTGTATATTATACTCGTTTCAATAATAACTTAATACGTTTAGCCTTGACTTTAATTTCGAAAGAAGGGACCTATATGACGACATGCAACCGTCAACATTTTTTGTAAACTTATTTCATGCAACTACGGACTTCAGTCGTTCCCCGTACCCGGTCGCATGTCGCTACAGACTATTAGGTATCATTAGTTTATAGATCGGCGGACAATTAGCAAAAATAATAAAGATGAATTTCTTCATAATTACACGCCTGATTTCCCCGCGGGGGTAGGCAAATCTCTCGTCCTCTTATAATTACGAGGGGATGTGGAACTATACGAGAATAATTAAAAGTTAAACAATAGAATACCTAATTAAACGATATGTAGGTATAGCACGGTCCAGTTTTTACGAGAGCGATCGAGCACTATTATTATAATAATAATGGTGCTTCACGATAGGTACCTATCACTTTAGAGTACCTAATGAGCTAAGTTACGTAAACACGATTGTTATTGTTTGCAGTTGAATAATTTCGCTTATGGTAAGTCACTCGATGAATAGGACGCCCGAATTAGTTACGAGCCATTTATAATAGGTAAGTAAATTACGATAAAAAACGACCTAACTACGATAGTTGCATACTTACCTACCTACACCACTAAAAAGAATCAGATAAACAAGTGCGAGGACCAGCGATGTTATACCGCGATATAAATAGAATGTATAAACAACGCTAGGCAACGATAAATTGCAACTTGAATACCTATCCACTTTTACATAGTGTAGGTCTATGAGATAAGCGACGAATTTTAGGTACCTACGTAATTAAGGCAAACCTGTGTCAACAAACAACAATAGAATGCTGCTCCTCTTTACGATAGGTTTTTACCAAAGCGAATAAGTGAAAGGCGCAAGCAATTGTATTATTGTGTTGTACGTAGGTATGTACCTAGGAGCGAAGAACAATTATTTACTCAAAAAAAACTTAAATACGCGTATGATACGATGTTATAAACAACAGTTAGACGAATAGGATTTTACCGGGTTTGTGTATATTCACGTAAAACGTACCTACCTATATCCAAACCGCTAAACGTTGAATATTGAAAACGATTTGTAAACTAGGTAGCTACACACAATAATTATGCCGAACGGAACACTTGGTATTTGCAACGGTTGTACCTTCGGATTACTAGATCACACTGGGTAGGTATGTTACTCCTGGTGACCTAAAAAATTTTACATAGAAATCGAAAAAATATATATATATATAATATGGATGCGTAAGATGAGGATATCTTTCCAATGTTAACGATCGATCAACACGTTAATTGAATATAATTGTTACGTGTACAGGGCAGAATCTCCCAACTTTCCCGAAATTAGGGAGTTCAAAAAAGTCGGTAGGAAGAAAAATTGTACGTGTATGGTTTTACGAAAGTTAATGAAAAATGGATAATTCCCGGGTTTCGGCACCAAAATGTATTGTGAGGGCCCGGTTTCACTCGGTTGGCGTCTCACAAACAGGGACTCCCACAAGGGAGAACGGTCTAATAGGTCGTCTGACTAACCTGCGGTTCCAGCTTTCGGCATTTATGTTGTCTTGATCCTGTGGTCTTCGAGTTCTTTCTTGGTTTTCACTCCCGGCCGGGGTGTCGAGTCACGGGTGGCCCTGGACCAGCCACAAAACGCGCGCGTTCGGGATCACGAATTTCAAGCGTCTCCTTTTCCGTTGCAAGTTCGATTCGCTACAGGTAGAGGCGAGTGGTGACGTCAGTGACGTCTTGTCAGAATCGACCAATGACCGTGAAGAGTGCCAAGGAGTGCCAACCTAAGTGTAAGCTTGAGAATTGTATACCAACTTTGAAATAATATGATGACGGTACAGTATGTATTCAAGCATACAAACACTCAAGATTCGCCAGTTACGTTTTGTCTCGTGTTAAGTCGGCTCTACACTCGTAGTGAGAATATATAGCGTGAAAGCCCGCGACACGATTGTAGATGTTGTTCACGCTTCGCGCCGTTCCCCGAAAGCGTCGGGGAACGACAAAAAATACGTTCGATAGACATCGGGTCATGAACACGGGTCACCGGCCGCCGCGGCGTACCGGAGAGAAGTAGCCATAGCGTTTATTACCGATGCAAAACAGTCTGTCATTTTCTGCGGGGGGAAATACTTGTGACACACACACACACCCGCTACAACAATCGTAGATTACTATGCAACTTACACCTTGATTTTAACAAAATACATAAACAATTTCACGCACACATGTAAACATCTAGGCGACAGGCGTAGGCACAGTTGTGCTTGTACTTTGACAGAAGGGAAAGCCTGCATATGGATACTCCCCTTCGGTCCTCCGCGGCCGGTGGCCCGTGTTGCTTTATGCCGCGATGTTATTCATTTATTTATTACGTGAATTCACGGCGCGAAGACGCGCGCGCTTTTAGAGCCGGCTATACAAGTGGGCTAATAATGACACCTCTGGGCACATTAACTCCATCTCCATCATAATCTCAGAGGGTGGCACTGATTAACTTCCAAAATATAGTAAAACCGTGTATCATGAATATGATACCCAGTGGTGGATTTACCAGCAGGCTGAGTAGGCTGGAGCCTAGGGCGGCAAATTTAAAGGGGCGGCAGAATTAGTTCTTAATTTTTTTATTTCCATTTACAAAATTACTGTTAAAATGATCAAGGCTCAGATCATAGTTCCCAATGATTCTAACCATAGAAAAAAAGTTGCTTACATCAACTTCAGGATAATGAAGCATAAAACATAAAATTGAAATTTTATTAATAGAAAATATACCTAATTGATATGATTGTAAACTACGATATCAGAATATAGGGGCGGCAAAAATAATAGCCTACTAGGCGGCAAATTTGTAAATCCGCCACTGATGATACCTCTATCACGTCCACCGTAAATAAATGAAAAAAAAAAGAATATTTCAATATATTTATTCTCCATAATATTATTTATCCATTTATAAAATATATCACAATAAGTACAAATCACTGTTGACATAGTAAATAAAATTGAACTAATATAATAAAATTAACTTTAAGTAAAGTTCGATTAATTTCTATTTTACAATAAATCACTTCAAATAAAATACTGGTAGGTTGCAATACTAAAAACTTGCAAAAATTACAAGTATACACAAAATCAAGCACAAAATGGCGGGTGTTTTTAGCTACAATTCGATTTTATAAATCCGTGCGTATCTCGTTCAGTCTAATTGGTAATTAAGTAAATCATATTAAGAATAATGAGGAACATCATACATTCTGACATGTTTGTTGTATTTAAACTTTAGACCCACCACGCAAACATAGTTGGGTCATACATACATGGAAAGGCTAACAATTACGAAAATAAAAATTTTGTTTTACGAAATGTCACCGTTTTTTTTTCAAGGTAACATTTTCATTACTTTAGTAATTTTCTTTTTCTCCGTTTTTTGGCAAGGGGTTGGCTGTAGACCGTAATGCCATTGGTCGAATTAATAATAGTTTAGTATATACTCTGAAAAATATGTAATTATTTTTTAAATTCTATGACGTGCTGCCACATATCTATGTCAAGTTCAAAATCCATAACTTTTTAGGATTAACATAGGCCCTGTATTCGACAATTTGCGTAATAGGTCTGAAGTTTGTTTTCGCACAATATTTCGTATTTTGTGTTTTATTCGAGAAAAAAAAATTATCGTGTCTTTTGAAGTCAAATATTCGACAAAATCGCTTTGTTAATCTGCATATGATGTTGCATTGTATAAAATTAACAATAAAAATCCATTCAAGGCACCATTGTAAATAATAAGGTATTAAGTACATTTAGCACCACATTACAAGAGGCAAGTTAAGTCGTTTAACTACTTTTTTTAATATAGCACCTAAATACCTACAAAGCTGGTAAAGTATCCAATAATAAATATTGTACATCGACTTTAGGAAGGAGACTTCGGCTTATTTCGGGTCTGTAGAGCGTTATCTCTTTCGCACCCCACCTATGTGACGTTTGTCGACCATTTTGATCAAGTTTTGACCAACACCGGACTATCAGTGCTTACGTAGGCAGTGTGCAGCAGAGATAACGCTCTACGCAGTCGAAACTAGCCGATTGTCTCTTTCGTGGGATCGATGTGCGTTATTTATTGCTGGTTACTGTAAATATGCACATCTTAAGTACCTACATGACCTATAATAGTCCATCCAATTTAAAAAATACTATTGCAATACAATACAGCTGTCAAATCTTCTAAGTAGACTAGGATGGAAAATTGGAAACTAAAAAAAAACACCGTTAAAAGTATCCAATTGGATATTGAATGACATCAGGATTTTTCAATTTTACAGTTGGATATTAAGTACGTACTCGTATGTCGTTTCACAAGTCTCGCATATATTGATAGGCAATACATGCAAGAACGTGTTTGTTTGTGTATGAAACTTGATAAAAAAATGTTTTATTTGATAAACAGATAAGTGAAGGTCGACTAGGTAGATTCGGATCTTAGACAATAATGGGAGTCGATGATGCACGATCTAAATTGAACTTTATTGCGTCACAGCAACATTGACTTTTATTTGAATGTTTTAACGGCATATATCTTCTGTACCTGTACTATTTTACTCTGTGACAAAATATTCAAATATTTTTTTTTTATGAATATACAGGGTTATTTTAAATTAGCGCATCACCTCTTGCAGGCAGCCTCTCTACATCAATCCCAACAATATTTGTTCTACGACTTTTTACAAATCTTTATAAATAACCCAAAAAAAATAAACACAAATATGTTTTCAAAAGTTCAAAAGAGCATTTCCGTCGCAGCGTCACCCCGCAACCCCGCTCCCCGCTGCACGTGGCGATATTTTGCCTAGGTAAAGGTGCGTAGCATACCTACGCTAAAATTAAATGCCAGTTTAGAAGCAAAAAATAATTATGTAGGGAAAAAAAATAAAATTTTTAAAACTATGAATTTTAATAAGTCGTAGAACAAATGTAGTTTGGATTGATGTAGAGAGCCTGCCTGCAAGAGGTGATGCGCTAATTACAAATAACCCTGTATAATGTACCATATTTACATAAATACTGAAAGAAAATACCTATAAGAATTCAATAAAAATGCATATAAATACTAAGGCATTTCAAGTCTAACATTACGAACCTACATTATTATCTGAGTCTATTTAATTGGCTCTGTTTGTTTTCATTGTATTTCTCAAAAACAGCGGCAACATAATCATACCCCAATCATAGAATCACAATTGTGGCTAAGTATGTATAACTTTTTCATCTAAAATTCAAAATCGTATCGAAACTACTTTATTCATAGTTAAAAATAATAAAATATAGAAAATAAAACAGCAGTGGTAAATGCAAAGAACTATGCATAAGCATAAGTACGTAGTTGTATGGATCATGCATACGTCTACTAACGTATACCTACGCATATTGTAGGTATACGTAGACACAACCATGCATAAATTATTATGCACATGAAAAATCTTGAAGAATTTAATATATGTAAATTGACCTATTAGAATAGTGGACAATGAATAACAAAGTTATACAAACAACAACTTTGAATAACAAAGTTATACGAGTGACAACTTTGAATAACAAAGTTATACAAATAACAACATTGAATAACAAAGTTATACAAATTCGAGTTGTATTCGAGCTTACAAATACGTTGTAAAGTACAATATCAAACAAGAAACATTGCATAGCGATCTATGGAAGGAGACTTCGGCTTATTTTGGGTCTGTAGAGCGTTATCTCTTTCCCCACCGTATCCATTTGACGTTTGTCGACCATTTTGATCAAGTTTTGACCAATACCGGACTGTCAGTGCTTACGTAGGCAGTGTGCAACAGAGATAACGCTCTACAAAGTCGAAACTAGCCGATTGTCACTTTCGTAGGCCCGATATGCAATATTTCTTAGTAAGTACTATAGTTATATTCGAATGTTTCAAGAATTTTTCTTCTTCTGCATTTTGTTGTAACTCTGTAAAAATATAAAAAAATTGTATTACAAACTAACAAGAAGTGTATAAGTTATCGTTTTTAAAGAAAAGTTTGACTTCAGGCGGGACTTGAACCTGCGACCGCTTGGATTTCTAGTCGTTACTGCCACCACAAAGCAATACAATAAATGTGACGGAAAAAATCGACAATCAGGTGTGGACTTCAATCAGGTGAGAGCGGCTACACTGACAACGAATCTGTATTTTGACCGCTGGTTACTGTGTAGATGTCTATAGGCTGCAGTCATCACTTAACATCCATGTGAACTGTATG
Organism: Macrosoma leucophasiata; assembly: GCA_036365455.1. Classification (NCBI taxonomy): domain Eukaryota; kingdom Metazoa; phylum Arthropoda; class Insecta; order Lepidoptera; family Hedylidae; genus Macrosoma; species Macrosoma leucophasiata. The sequence goes on along the minus strand of JAWQUS010000022.1, from coordinate 2,970,322 downwards.
CTTGTATGTCATCTTTGTTAAGCAGGCCGATTAATAATAAATAAATTAATAACATCGGGTCATGCAAGGTCGAACGTATTTTATGCCGTAAGTGGTGACTGCAGCCCACACAAAGACCAAGGTCAAAATGCAGATGCGTTACCACTCCTGAGGCCTAAGGTGTTATGCCTCTATACCGAAAATTACAGGACCGTACATTACCACCTGACCGGAACACGATAGTGCTGAACACTACCATTTAGCGGCAAGTATATTAGGTAATGCGGTGGTGCCTACGCCTGCGAGCTCTGTGACTGGAGCTCTACCACCAGTAAATGCGATGCGAATTCGTAGTTATGTTTGGGAGCCCTACACTCGTGTTGCGGGCTTTCGCGAATATTCGCATCGCGAGTGTAGACTTGACACAAAAAATATATGTATTTACGAAGTGGTTGGTGCTCTTAAAATGCTGTACCGCAAGAAAAAAACCCTTAAGAATCACTTGTACGTCTGTCCGTCTATCATTACCTTCTCCAAAATTACTGGACCAAAGTAATTTAAAATCAAAGACTTCTTTTGTTGTCAGTAATGTCTTGAAAGCAACCAATGGAGATGTTGCGAGCTTGGCTCTGGTTCGTACACTACCTCAAAAAATGGGTAAATTAAATAAGAATCCGAAAAAAATACAATTAATTTATTCAAGAATATGTTTTAGAGTTACAACCACATTTAATTCAAACGATTTTATCATTTTCAACCATGTTCAACATGGCGGCGATACAGCCTACGCTAGGGATAGTACCTATGTAGATAGAACAAAACTAATGCTATCTGTATCTTACTAGTGCATCACATATTAACAAAAAAACGATGTATCGAATCGATTAATTTAAAGAAGTTCCGATGAATTTCTTTTAATTGGAAATCGATTAGTATCGATTATTAGTGCAATTTGTCAAAATGACATCGCCCGACATATTCGCCATGGTGGTTTTGAGTTGCAATTCTAACTGCAAATAATGTTTTGTAACTGCAAACAAGGCTAAATAAGTGAAAATATGCAGTAAAAAACGCTTCTGTATTGATTTTGCCTGTTTAATATTATTGTGTACAATACGTGGCCATCCATTTTTGCAACATCTCCTTTCACACTGGATATAAGAATTACGAAAAATCATACCTCCTCAGCCATCTGATAGAGCATCGCGGCTGTCTCCTGGCCAGTCTGCTCTACCAGTGTCTTGAATATGCCGCCTTCCGGCTCTGTCACTTCGGACCTGCAGAAATTGAGAATAACGTTAAAAAAAAACAGGTGTTTATATTTATTATTATTATTGTCCTTTTTTTACTGTTCTTAGAAAGAAGTTATGCTCATTGCTTTGAACATTTATAATACTATAGTATTCTGATATACGTAACTTCACGCCTGTAATCCTTGAAGGGGTAGGCAGAGGTAAATGCATGCATTCAAACACATGCAAACACCGACGATTCGCCGGCGTCTTGGCCCATGTAACAGGTGGCGGCAAGCCTGTTGACATCTCCGGGAACATTACTAAACCTCGAGGTATTAGGAAATTTCCAAAAAATGGAAAAATGCCAATAGAACCAGAGATAAAGGACTTTACACTATTATCTCTGATAACCAATACCCGGGAATCCAACCCAGGACCTCAGCGTAGTAGAAGTGGCCTGCTACCACTAGGCTTCCGAGGCAGTTGGTTTGTGGTGCAGTCGATACTGTCTGCTCTCTTCAAATAAGTATTCAGACCGTTGTCTCCATTTTTATCTTTATGGTCCTTTTATTCTCATCGGCCCCGTCTGAGACCGCCACCCCGGGGTTATGGTCTAGAACCGCGCCCGTTCACTGGGCCAGACTTCAACGTCGCGCCCGATTTCCCCACCTCACCCCTCACTCCCCCACCCTCGAGAGGCAGTTGAATAAACTTCAACAGTGGGGTTGCGAGCGTGCGGTCTATTTTTAGTTAATTTCGTCACTTAGTCAGTGCGACTGTACGGTGCTGAGACTTGCGACACTGAGAAAATATGATCGATGCCGAATTGATACTTTCGAGATGTGGTGCTGGAGAAAAATGCTCGGATTACATTCAAAATTCAAAAAATTCAAATCATTTATTTCAAATTGGTCTACAAGGACACTTTTGCATTGTCGGGTTATAAGCTACCTACAGAGAATGACTTATAATAATAATCCAATAGGTATTAATAAATACCAATTTAATAATAATATTTAACCGTTACGTGAATTATCAAATTTTTCAATTCCTTCATAGAAGAAAAAGAAAAATCTGTTCGTCATAATCATAGTCATTCACTTAGCAGAGTTCCAAGTGCAGGCACTACTGAGAAGAACTCCGCTACCCAACAAACTCAGCGTGTTGCTCTTTTGTCAAAACCTTAGATTTAATACAAATATTATTACATAGAATAAAGATAATGTGAACGTCCATGGCATATAAATATTTGCATATAAACACATACGCAAATACCCATCAACAGCTTAATATCGTGATAGAATATAACACCCGCAAATCACAACAGACCAGTCCCCACAATCAGCACCCGTTCACGAGAATGACGCATGTGGCAGCCATTGCTGTCCTCGAGCATTTTGAAGGGAAGTGAGCAACCCGTCACACGACGCCGCCGAAAGAGCATACACAATATCAATATACATTAACATAAGTACAATTTTATGAAATAGCCTAGCAGCGATCGCTATAATCCCAAGATGTACTATCATTGAGATATTCACAAATTTTATAGTAATTACATTTGTATAAACGTTCTTTAATTACTTTTTTAAATTTATTATCAGATAGACTTTGAACATTTTTTGGGACTTTATTATAGAATCGTATACACCGACCTCTGAAAGAATTACTTACTCTATGCAGTCGTGTTACATGCATGGACAACTTGTATTTGTTCCTTGTGTTCATATTATGAGCATTGGTTCGCGTAGGAAACTCATTAATATTTTTACAATAAGTTTTCGTATATATATTGACAAGCAACAGCCAAAATGTTTATTTCCTTAAATTTATCTCTCAGGGACACTCTCGGGCTTAGCCCGTAGATAGCACGTACTGCTCTCTTTTGCAAAACAAAAATAGTATTGACGTTGGCGGAATTTCCCCATAGCAAAATGCCATAGGACATTATACTGTGAAAGTAACTAAAGTAGACCAGCCCAGCCGTCTCCACGTCCGTCAATAATCTTATCTTCTTTACTGCAAATGCTGCTGAGCTAAGTCTAGTGGCCAATTTGGCAATATGGGGGCCCCATTGCAATGTAGCATCCACGGTAATGCCAAGAAATACCGTGGAGTCTACTAACTCCAATACTTCCTCATTTATTTTGACATTGGTGTCCACAAGTTTTACATTAGGAGTGGTGAACTTAATACATTTTGTCTTTTTACTATTCAACAATAAGTTATTGGCACTAAACAGTGTCGTCAGCTAACAATACCATATCTTGACTATCGTTGATGATGTACGGCAAGTCATTTATATAAACTAAAAAAAGAAACGGTCCTAGAATAGAGCCTTGCGGGACCCCCATATCCATTAAAGCCCCGGGAGATCTCTTTCCATTGACATCAACATACATTGTTCTATTGCTTAAATATGAAGTCATAAGCTCAAGAGCGGTATCGTGAACGCCATAGTGATATAATTTTCTGACCAAAGTTTTATGCTGCACACAGTCAAATGCTTTGGATAAGTCACAGAATACCCCTTGAGCATCGTGCGATTCTTCCCAAGCTTCGAATATATGTTTTATAAGCTCAACACCTGCGTCAGTAGTTGAGCGACCCCTGGTGAATCCAAATTGCCGAACGTGTAAAAGTTTATTGTGATTAAAATAGGCTAGTAACTGGTTTAACATTAATTTTTCAAAAATTTTACTAAATGTGGGTAGTACTGAAATAGGTCTTAAATTCGTGGGGTCACTTGTACTACCAGATTTAAAAAGGGGAATCACTTAACTATGTTTCATTAAGTCAGGAAATACTCCACTTACAATACTATTATTAAACATAGCCGCTAGGTAAGGTGCGGTTATGTCCAATATAATAAATGCAACTTTAACAGATAAGCCCCAGAAATCAGTTGTATTCTTAATGTTAATAGATTTAAAAGCATTGATTACATCTAAAGTGTTTACTAATTTAAAACTAAATCTAGTGCTACTTTCATGTACATTTTGTTTTAATAATGATTCGGCGACGGTAGGAGAAGAAATCAGATATTTAGTTGTAGAAACTGGAATATAAGCAAAAAATGTTTCAAATGCTGGCGCAACTTCCTCGTCAGTAGGAACTTGTTTATTGTCAATAATTAATTTAAAATCAGAATTGCGTTCAACGTTTTCTCCACTTTCACTATTGATTACGTTCCATGTCGCTTTAATTTTGTTACTTGAGTTTTTAATTTTACTTTTAATGTGTAATGCCTTGGCTGCAAAACACACTCTCTTAAATATTTTCGAATACATTTTAACATAATTTTTAGAGTTTTGGCGGGAAGCTTGAAAGATGCGTGTGATGCTCTTATTTTATTTCATTTTCTTGGTGTATTTTTGAGTTATATTAAATAAAGTTGGTGGCATTTTGTTTGATATAGGCTTTTTACAGTGTTCGTGTAAAGTGAAATAGAATAACAGTGCGAAAACACGTTCTTTCGGGTTGCCTCCAAAACTTCATTGTAAATGTTCTGGTAAAGTAGCCATCGCTTTACTCGAATTATTGACTGTGACTCTGACTGACGGACTGATAAATTGACTGACTGACTCTGACTTTTACGTTGTTTATTACGAATACGAAATATCGTTTTACTTAACACTGGCAATATGCATAAAAAGCGATGCCATAAATTAAAAAAAAAACATAATTTTTAAAAGATAATGTGTGATTAAATTAAGAATTTGTATTCTCTTCTCATTAATAGGAACAAATACAATTTCTCGTTTGTTTTTATCATTTTTTATTTGACTAGGGAAGGAAACTAACTGTCCGCAATGGTCAGAGCTCAATTCAGTTAATATATTTTGTTGAGTATGTTCAAAATTGATAAAAATATTGTCAATGCATGTCGCCGAGTTATGTGTTATTCTGGTAGGTTCTAAAAACAAATAATATAGGTTATATGACTAATGATTTGAATCTAATACTTGTTGTCTTATACGCACATAAATGTGTCATAGATGACAAGGACTCCTTATAATAATTTATTTCATTTTCCATTTTTTTTATTTCTGATGCATATGTAATATGTTTACATTTAAATTTATCACACTGCAATTTTAGGTCCTGGTAAGATTTTGAATTTAATTTGATTTTTTTACTATATAGTTTATTTAACTTAATTAAATTTTGAGTTTTTTTTAATACTTTTATTTAATTTTACATGTTTTTTAATTTTATTACGACTACAACTGTTTATTTGTACAGAGTGTCACATGTTAAATCAATTGTGACAGTAGGTGGACTGATATATACATTTTTTGGAGAACTTTGGACCAACTCATCAATAACATTGGACGGAGCATCGCACTAATGCATCGATCGTCAAATATCTCAGAATACCTATGAGACTCATCGCCATATGCCTGCGAAGAAGCTTTGAATTCTTCGGTCTCATTGCCAGATAGAGAGGTGACAACTTTGAAAAGACGCTACTAACTGGGAAAGCACCGGGGAACAGACCCAGGGGCAGAAGCCCACTACGATGGTCCGACCAAATTCGCTCCACGTTAGAAGCCACAGTTCGCCAAGCCATCCACATCGCCGAGGATAGCACGACATGGCGTATTATTATCCAAACGAAAGTTATTCGTCAAGGTCACGACCCTCAGCATTGTGGACACACGACGCAAGGAGGAGTCAGTGCGACGACTTATTTCACGATTATTTTGGGTCATAACCGTCCCGTGGCTATCAGAAAATCTACTTGTAAATTCACCTTCAAGCGGAAAATTAGAGAACACTATTTGAATTTACTTTCTTAGAAGTCTCAAGTTTGGCATTCATCGTTGGATTTTCCTTAAAATATTTGATTTGAATTGTAATTGCCAAACTTGTGACTTCTAAGAAAGTAAATTCAAATAGTGTTCTATGTATATATATATATATATATATATAATCTATATTATATATACCATATGTATAGTTGCTGTATATATGTAATTTTTATTATATATCTATTTATATACTATATTTATTAATATAATTATTTGATCAAATCATTTTCCACTCATAATTTCTAAATTTAGACCCGTTTTGCACCTACATCGTCGCTCTCTTCATAACCCAAAGGTTGACTGGGAGATAATGCCTAGTGGCATTAAGTCCGCCTTTATGTACACCATCTTCGTGCATAAATAAATAAATAACCCTACGTGCTACATTTCTGATTGATGTCTGTGTAATAGGTAACCAGATTAAGCGTTTGTATGGAATTTTAGCCGAGCGTTCGGGATGTGCCATTGGCCCAAGTTCGACCCACGTACCTGTTAGAGTAAGTGCGGGTCCTGTCTTTGGACAGCACCAGAGTCTCGCTGAGTTGCTCTCGGCCCGTCTCGAAGTTCTCCGGGATCGCCAGTGGCGCCTGCGTCAGGGAAATATATGAGACATTTTGAAAAACGTAACTTCACGACTGTAATCATCCCCGAAGGGGTAGGCAGGCTGGGGTTAGCGGGTGTTTGTATTGTAGGTATTAAATGCATGCATAGTAATTTAAATGCTCGACGCTCGTTTTTTTTTTCGACCCTCGATTCACACGTTACGTTTTGACCCATGTAACAGGTGGAGAGCCTGTTCACTATTATACGTGGTACAAGGCATATTTCCAAATTCCGAGGTACAGGGTAACTTCCAGAAAATGGAAAAATCCCAATAAAACCGGATATAAAGGACTTCATACCGTTAACCCGGATAGCCCCCGACTCGAGCATCGAATTCAGGATCCCAGCGTTGTAGTAGTACATACATTTTAAAGTATCTATGTCTTCGGAACTATGTATAGCATGCTATTAGCTACTGCTAGCATGCAGTTCACATTGATGTTAAGTGATGACTGTGTAAGTGTACCTGATGTAAGTGGAACTTCTTATGTACGTACATAAGTATATATATATATATATATGTCGGAGTGGAACCTAAATGTGAATACTAGCGCCATCTAGTTTATCGGAGACGTAACCTAATTATGACTAGGGTAGATTGTTCAATAGAGAATTCTAGGTGGCGCCACTGTCGGCGTAGGTTCTTGAAATTGTTATCTTAAGAGGGGATAGTTACTAGCCGATATCGGGTTTATAAAGGCTAGAAAATAGTTCATGACTGTCAGTCATAGAGTAACAGTCGATCAGTCACAGTCACACAGTTGAATCGAATTATTATAGGGCAGTTATGCTGCCAGTTAGAAAAGTGAACGTCAGTGATATTAAAATGATATAACGCGGGTAGTTCTGAATCAAATGTGCAGAAGACTAGTGATAGTAGTAGTATCGTATCCTGGTAAATGTGGTTTCCCGGTCCGAAGGGTTTCTTGCCCGTTCTTCCCTGCCGGAAGTAATCGAATGGGCGGATCTTTGGCAATATACGACTTTCTTCTGCCAACCTGTGCTTTATTTCATCATCCGCTCGAGTACCCACCTACAGATGCCCACAAACACGAATAACATGTCGGCTTATGGAAAGACACGCCCACAATACTACCCACATGTCCTGACTGTATATATATATATATATATATAATAATGGCAACCCATTATACGTCCCACTGCTGGGCACAAGTCTCTCCCCTTTTTCGAGGGAGGCCTGGAGCTTACTCCACCACGCTGCTCCAATGCGGGTCGGTGGAGATACGGGTTAGTGGCCAACCCGCTGTCGGATGTTTTCAAACCACCCATAAGGTCTCCGACAAGGTTTAACGACTGCTGTCTATCGATAGCAACCGGGACCGACGGCTTAACGTGCCCTCCGAAGCACGGAAACGCGCATTTAATTTACCACTAGCGGTCACCCATCACACTACCCGACCGCGCCCGTAGTACTTAACCGAGTAGATCGCTTATGATCTACACCAGCCGCGGGGCCATGCGCGCTTCACAATGCATAATGTTTATCTAAATTATAATGAAAAACATCAATAGATCACCTGGCTCTTAGAGAGTACCGCGCGTCTGGGTTGCTCTCCCCTCTGTGCATTACTCTGTGTCAGCAACTCGAATGGATGACCGGATTCCACCACGCGACCCCTGTAACATTATTATTTTTTTTAATATGTTTTTTTATTGAAATAAAAGTGGCGACCACACTTTTATTTCATAGTTCACATTGATGTTAAGTAATGACTGCAGCCTATAGACACCCACACAATGACCAGAGGTCAAAATGGAGATCCCTTGCCACTCCTGAGGCCTATGGTGTTATGCCTACGATAGTGCTGAACATTACCATTTAGCGGCAAGTATATTAGGTAATGCGGTGGTGCCTACGCCGGCGAGCTCCGTCACTGGAGCTCTACCACCAGTAAAATGTATGTATGTATCATCACGCTAAGTCCCTCAGGGTAGGCAGAGAGTATTGAGCACCAGATATCCCGGTCCTGACATACCTCCCGTGCTTCTTCTACTTTCATCATTCTCTTCATACATGCACGCCGATTCCTAAGACTTTTGACCCCACCATGAGACAGTACTCGACCTATTTTGTTATGGTAGGTCAGCCTTGATCGTCCTCAACCATCCGCATTCGAATAAATTAATATTGATTTGATTTTATTTGAATACCAGTCCCGGGCTATTAACCCGGCAAAATGGTGAGTTGGAGACCTTTTTGGACCATTTGTTCCATATAAATTAGTTTTTTCTTTTTTCATATTTTTCTAGCTTCACAACTGTTTTCTTTCTAAGTTTTTTAAGTGTTGAATGGTTTGTCTGAATAAATATTTTTTCTTTCTTTCTTTCTTTCTTATAAAAAACATCAGGATAAAGAAGTCGCAGTCGAGAGATGTACATAAGACATAGAGCAACACGAGCCACCATAGCGTTTATTACCGTTGCAAAACACTCTGTCATTTTTTTTTTGCGCAGGGAAATTTGTGTGACAAACACACACACAACAAAAATCGTCAATTACTACGAAACTCACATCTCGACTTTAACAAAATACATAAACAATTTCACGCACACATTTAAACATCTCGGCCCGTGTTGCTCTATGACATCAGATAATAATAGTTTAGGATCCCACTGCAGAATCATTTCGTTCATCCAGATATGCTGCAAACCTATTTTTCACGCATATTTATAATCTAGAGAATATATATCCACTAGGTTGCCTATAAAAAAATGGCCGGGAGTATTTTTTTTTTTTTTGGGAAAGATTTTTTTTTATTTGTTTATTCAATAAAATATTGTCCACCTCACGGCAATATGTATAAAGACTCTGAAAAACTACGTCTGCCGTTGCGCACTTCACCGCCCCCACGTATTTTCGTTCCGCCTTGACAACCTTTAACGTCCATAACGTGCATGTATTTTTATTTTTAAAGAAAAATGGAAAGAAAAATTTGACTTCAGGCGAGACTCGAACTCGCGACCTACTGGGAATCTAGTCCAGCCGCTCTTCCAATTGAGCTACTGAAGCCCTGCCCGATTTGTCAAATCTTTCCTTCACATCTATTGCATTGCTTTATGGTAGCAGCAGCGCCATCAATTACCAACTATGCTAGTTAGGCATGTATTATTTATATATCAAATTAAAGCTATTTTTTTTCTCATTATTATGATATACGGGAGCCAAATTAAATCGGCCACAAATAAGAGATGCCGGCTGTTAAAGATAAAAAACAAAAAAAAATATTAAAAATACTTGCGGCCAAATTTTGATGGTTGCGTGAAAATTATGTTTGCAGCATATCTGGATGAACGAGATGATTCTGCAGTGGGATCCTAACCTATAAGACACTGACAACACTTACTTGTCCATCACGATGACCCGGTCGTAATCCATGACGGTGTTGAGCCTGTGCGCGATTGTGAGGACCGTGGACTCCGCGAACTTCGTGCGGATCGTATCCTGGATGTGCTTGTCTGTCCTAAAATCGTACATTTACTGTCAAAAAGTGCCATAAAATGGCAAAATTAATTTAACAATGTAATTTTAAGATCTCATTTTTTAAACTATTGCATAGCTTTTGCAAGCAAGGAATTCCGTAACCAAAATCAAACTTGACACATCCATAGAGCAACATGGGCCAAAGGTCGCGGCAGATCGAAGGGGGGTAGCCTTAGCTTTAATTACCGATGCAAAACAGTCTGTCATTTTTTGCGGGGGGAAATGCGTGTGACACACACACCTTGATTTTAACAAAATACATAAACAATTTCACGCACACATTTTAACAACTAGGCGACAGGCATGGGCCCACTTGGGCTTGTACTTTGACAGAGGGGAAAGCCTGCATATCGCTACTCCCCTCCGGTCCGCCGCGGCCGATGGCCCGTGTTGCTCTACGACAGTATCCAACAAGAACAATTCTGTAATCCGATGTTAAACGGTTGTACAAATAGCAATGCCCCAATGGGGTGACACAATATTATATTTAGGATCTCAATATACTCTTATGAATGTACTGTATTATTGAGAAAACGCTAATAAATAATACTCACTCAGTATCAACATTAGCCGTGGCCTCATCCAACACCAGAACAGCCCGGCGGGCCAGGGCCGCCCGGGCGAGGCACACGAGCTGCCTCTGGCCCGAAGACAAGTTGCCTCCACCGTCGCCCACCTTCGACTGTAGACCAGCGGCCATCGAGGCCACGGCTTCCGTTAGTTCCACCTGGAAGATATAATCTTATCTATATAAAAATCAATTGCTGTTCGTTAGTCTCGCTAAAACTCGAGAACGGCTGGACCGATTTGGCTAATTTTGGTTTTGAATGATTTTTGGAAGTCCAGGTTTAAAAGGTAAGAAAATATGAAGAAATTGAAGGGAAATAGTAAAAACCACAATTTTACTTTCCCATACAAATAGTCCGTATTGATAGATATGGACCTATTAACCTTAGACACATTATTTAATTCTGAGGCAATACGAAGTTTGCCGGGTCAGATAGTAATAAATAATAATGGCAACCCTTGATACGTCCCACTGCTGGGCACGAGTCTCTCCCCTTCTTGAGGGGAGGCCTGGAGCTTACTCCACCACGCTGCTCCAATGCGGGTCGGTGGAGATAGGGGTTAGTGGCCAACCCGCTGTCGGTCAAGTCCCCTTAGCTAGACGTACTGCGCGATAAGGAACTTCGTACCAAAAATGGTCACGTTTGTCTTGATTTTTGTTCCTTTTAAGCTGTAAATACTTCAAAAGCGTGATTTACGTAGTTTTTATTATAATTTTGGAAAACTAACCTCCTAACTTTTTTAAAAAAATTAATTTTCCACAGATACATAATTTAGTAAATTTATAAACTAAAATCTCACCAAACTGACGAAGCAGTTTGGCGAGACTAGAAGCTAGCAATGTTGCCAATAGATGGCGCTATTGCCAATCCAAGGCAATGAAATAAATGTGAAGAAGAATCGACAATCAGGTGTGTACTTCGGGAGCTCAGTTGGGAGAGCGGCTGGATTACAAATCCCAGTAATCGCGGGTTCAAACCCCGCCTGAAGTATTTTTTTTCAATATTAGTAGAAGTGGCAAACAAGCATGCAGTTCACATTGATGTTAAGCGATGACTGCAGCCTATACACACACACAAAGACCAAGGTCAAAATGCAGATGCGTTACCACTCCTGAAGCCTAAGGTGTTATGCCTCTGTGCCGGAAATTACAGGGCCGTACATTACCACCTGACCGGAACATGTATGGCGGGCGATGTCATTTTGACATTTTTTTTATTTTATTGTTTTTTGTTTATATTAGAGTACTTGGAGAAATAAGTAATATTTTTAAATACTGTCGAAATCGATTTCATGTGTTAATACTAAGAACTTAAACTAATCGATTTCCAATTTAAAGAAGCGTCGGCTGTATCGCCGCCATGTTGAATATGGTTGAAAATGATTAAATCGTTTGAATTAAATGTGGTAGTAACTCCAAAATATATTCTTGAATAAATTAATTGTATTTTTTTCGGATTCTTCTTTAATTTACCCGTTTTTTGAAGACGTGTACGAACTAGAGCCGAGTTCGCAACATCTCCTTTTCATATCTAACATTATATTAAAACAGCATACCAAGCTTACTTACAATATTGACAATACTAACAAAAGACGGTATGATATGGTCTGCACTATGACTTCAACCTCAAAACATGCTTTCACCAAAAGATTCTATTCATTTCTTGGCCCACTTTTGTATAATAAATTAAATAAAAATCTGTTACTTTATAAGTTAGACTATAGGTCGCGCCAGGTAAAAAGAACGCTGGCGGTCAAGCTGCGCAGTAGACGATTTATCGATCTATTTGGTGGTTTGTGCACTTACTTTTGAAATAAACAATTTATTTATTTATTTATTTATTTACTACCATTTACCGGAAAGTATATTAGGTAATGCGGTGGTGCCTACGCCCGCGATCACCGTCACTGGAGCTCCACAACCAGTAGAACCTTTGTAATATTTTTATTTTTCGTAATAAAATAAAATACGCTTACACTTACAGCCCGACCTCAGGTAGAGCTCCAGTGACGGCACCGGAGCTCTACCACTAAACACTGACCTCGTTCAAAGCGGCGTATATCTGCGCGTCGCTATATTTCTGCTCCGGGTCCAGGTTGTCCCTCAGGGTGGCCGCGAACAGCGCCGGGCGCTGCGGCAGGGCGCACAGCCGCGAGCGCCAGGCCCGGAGCCCGGCCTCGGGGGCTTCGATACCGTCCACGGTGACACGCCCCGATATTTTGCTTAACCTGGTGTAGAAAGAAGCTAACTAAATAATTTTCATTTCGAATAGATCTTTGGGGCCGCCCGTAAAATATGTCACGCTAAAATAATCCTTTTTTTTAATGTAATGGAAGTGGCAAACGAGCATTGTACGGCCCTGTAATTTCCGGCACAGAGGCATAACACCTTAGGCCTCAGGCGTGGTAACGTATCTGAATTTTGACCTAAGTCTTCTGGTAAGTGTCTATAGGCTGCAGTCATCACTTAACATCTAGGTGAACTAGGTGCTTGTTTGACACTTCCATTACATAAAAAAAGCATGCAGTTCACATTGATGTTAAGTGATGAATGCAGCCTATAGACACTTACACTAAGATCAAGGTCAAGTGCAAATGCGTTACCACTATTGAGGCCTGTAATTCCCGAGCCTTACATTACCACCTGACCAGAACACGATAGTGCTGAACACTACCAATTAGCGGCAAGTATATTAGGTAATGCGGTGGTGCCTAGTAACTAACCTTTTTTTTTTATGTAATAAAAGTGGCATACAAGCGTGCAGTTCATATTGATGTTAAGTGATGACTGCAGCCTATAGACACCCACACAATGACCAGAGGTCAAAATGCAAATGCGCTGCCACTCCTGAGGCATTAGGTGTTATGCCTCTGTGCCGGAAATTACAGAGCCGTACATTACCACCTGACCGAAACATGATAGTGCTGAACACTACCATTTAACGGCAAGTATATTAGGTAATGCGGTGGTGCCTACGCCCGCGAGCTCCATCACTGAAAACCTTTAATAACTTTCCTTCTATTTTTTTGACTCTGACCCCTCCCCCTCTATAGTCACGTTTTGTCACACTATTTGTGACCCCCTAAAAGGATTATGTCACAAAAACGATGACCCTATTACACATGGAAGTTTTTTAATCAGGAATAATTCAGCGAAATTATAATGAATTGCGAACGTTACTTTGCCGTGGACCCCTCGCCCCCCTGTCACATTTTGTCAAGCTCAGCGAGACCTCCCCCCTTGTATTTTATGGACGGCCCCTTTACAGATACTTATACCTTTATGGCCCCAAAATAACAGCCCAAAATGTCATCAGACTTGCCACCTGTTACATGGGCCAAAACGTAACCGTCGAATCGTGGGTGTTTGCATGTATGCTTGAATGAACGCATTTACCGCAGCCTATCCCTTTAGGGATTACAGGCGTGATGTTACGTTATTATATAACTGTCGCAAAGACCTATCAGCTAAGATCTCATGAGTGGCAACGTATTTTGACCTCTGGTCTTTTTATGTGTCTATAGGCTGCAGTCATCACTTAACAATATGGGGTTCTTCAAAAGAGAGTCAAAAGAGTCCTTCAGGGCTGGCAGCGCGTTGGCAACTCCCCTGGTGTTGCAAATGTTCATAGGCGACGGTGACCACTTCCCATCAGGTGGCCCGTCTGCTTGTCTGTCACATTCAGACATAAAAAAAAAAAGAATCTGAGCTGTATGCCTGTTTGCCACTTTCATAATATAAAAAAAGTCTAAATGCCAATGGGCCTACATTAAAAAAAATATATATATTTAAATATATATTTTTTTATGTAATAACAGTGGCAAACAAGCATGCAGTTCACATTCATGTTAAGTGAAGACTGCAGCCTATAGACACCCACACAATGACCAGAGGTCAAAATGCAGATGCGCTGCCACTCCTGAGGCATTAGGTGTTATGCCTCTGTGCCGGAAATTACAGGGCCGCACATTACCACCTGACCGGAACACGATAGTGCTGAACACTACCATTTAGCGGCAAGTATATTAGGTAATGCGGTGGTGCCTACGCCCGCGAGCTCCGTCACTGGAGCTCTACCACCAGTAAAACCTGAATCTATCTGGTAGAACCTGGTATCTACCTGAACAAGGCAGCAATCAAAGAACTCTTGCCCGCACCGGTCCTGCCAACAACAGCCACCTTCTCCCCGGGCCTCACGCGTATGTTCACGCCGCGGATGGCGTAGGCAGGCTCGTCCAACTTCAGCGAGTCTGTCACCGGCAGTATATCATTCTTGGGCGGCCGCTCGTATTCCAGTGATACGTCTTCGAATACTATTTCACCTGGTGACAAGGAAAATACGATTTTTTTTTTGACTGACTGACAATTCATCATCTTTTTTTCTTTTCTTTTCTTTTTACTCTTTGTTATCTGTTTGTAAAAGGGAAATGAGACATTCTACTGATATACTTTTTACATTAGTTTATTACATTTAGTTTTGTCTTAGTGATATTCTTGACTATACATATATTTTTTATCTTGTTTGACATGTATATCAATTGTTATTCACTATAATTTATTTTGTTTGTTTTTGACGTGTCATAAGAGTTGCCTGTCACCCTAAATGAATAAATGAGCTTCTGATTCTGATCCTTTCCCGAACACGTTTTTTTTTATATTGTGGAAGTGGCAAACAAGCATGCAGTTCACATTGATGTTGAGTGATGACTGCAGCCTATAGACACCCACACAAAGACCGAGGTCAAAATGCAGATGCGTTACCACTCCTGAGGCCTAAGGTCTTATGCCTCTGTGCCGGAAATTACAGGGCCGTACATTACCACCTGACCGGAACACGATAGTGTTGAACACTACCATTTAGCGGCAAGTATATTAGGTAATGCGGTGGTGCCTACGCCCGCGAGCTCCATCACTGGAGCTCTACCACCTGTAGAAATACCTATAAGTAAACAACGTAATGATGAAGCGCGCATAGCCCAGCGGCTGGTGTAGATCATAAGCGATCTACTCGGTTAAGCACTACGGGCGCGGTCGGGTAGTGTGATGGGTGACCGCTAGTGGCAAATTAAATGCGCGTTTCCGTGCTTCGGAGGGCACGTTAAGCCGTCGGTCCCGGTTGCTATCGATGGATAGCAGTCGTTAAACCTTGTCGGTTGCCTAATTGGCGGTTCGAAAACATCTAGCCACTAACCCACCCACCTCCACCAATCCGCATTGGAGCAACGTGGTGGAGTAAGCTCCAGGCCTCCCCCTAAAAAGGGGAGAGACTCGTGTCCAGCAGTGGGACGTTTAATGGGTTGACATTATTAAACAACGTAACGGTAACGCTCTACAGACTCAAAATAAGCCAAAGTCTCAGATCAATGTGTAATATTTTTTATTGGATTCCTTACTTACCCTTGTTAGGCCACTCATTGAAGTCGAGGGCCGGGTGGTTGACTTTCAGAGCCTTCTCATCCGCCTCCACCGGCTGCTCTGGCGGTAAGTTCGTGTATTCCAGTATTCTTTCCACCTGAAAACATTATGTAGGCATATTCAAAAAAGAAATAATTTCCGGCACAGAAGCATAACAATTTAGGCCTCAGAAGTGGTAACGCATCTGCATTTTGACCTTGGTTTGTGTGTGTGTATAGGCTGCAGTCATCGCTTAACATCAATGTGAACTGCATGCTAGATTGCCCACTTTTATTACATAAAAAAAAAGAAACGCCTTTAGAAAAAAAATGCCTTTATTGGGGCAGTCCTGACGCATGCACCAAAAACAAAATTAAAGCAAACAAAAAAACAAAAAAGGTCAGTATCCAAAAAAAAAAAATAATTACACATTTAAACTAATAAACTACTACTACGCTGAGGTCCTGGGTTCGATTCCCGGGTAGGGGGTTATCAGAGATAATGGTGTAAAGTCCTTTATCTCTGGTTCTATTGGGATTTTTCCATTTTCTGGAAATTTCCCAGTACCTACCTCGAAGTTTGGTAATGTGCCCGGAGATGTCAACAGGCTCGCCACCTGTTACATGGGCCAAAACGTAACCGGCGAATCGTGGGTGTTTGCATGTATGCTTGAATGCATGCATTTACCTCTGCCTACCCCTTCGGAGATTACAGGCGTGAAGTTACGTTTAAACTAAAAAAAATACTCTTACACTCACAGTCTTACACTAGGAATAAACTTGTGTCGTGGGTGCCGTTGTTCACACACATCTCATACACAAACAGCTAGACTCGAAACAAATATCTGTAGGCCATACAAATATTTGTCCTGGTATGGGAATCTAACTTGTGAGCCTCGGTTGAAACCAGAGGTTCCCAAACTATTTTTCTTGTAGACCCCTTTCAATTTTTTTCGAGTTTCGGTGGACCCCCTTGCTAACATTTATATCACTTTCCCATATATCTCATTTTTATTTACGCATATACGTAGACCCCATCGAGTCTCCCGTAGACCCCAGGGGGTCTATATGGACCACTTCGGGAATCACTGGTTTAAACGGTCGTCACACATCGCTGTACCAAATGGCTCGTCAACTCTTATTATTAGGTACTAAAAATATCATATTTCTAAAATTCACTCGCATGTGTTATTTGACGACCCGGTCAGTCCAGCGGTGTGAGACAACCGTTTGATTCGAAGGGTCGCGGGTTCGATGCCCGCAGCGGGACAAATATTTGTGAGGCGTACAGATATTTATTTCGGGTCTGAGTGTTTGAGTATGTGGTGTGTGTACAACGGCACCCACGACACAGGTATATATACCTAATACTTAATGTGGGGCTGTGTATAATACCTAATGTGGGACTGTGAGTGTAAGCGTATTTTATTTTTATTTTATTACGAAAGATTAAAAATGATATGTTCTTAGGTTTTCGCGAGCTACACTAATTGAAATAAAACTACTTTTACGGATTTATCTCGCGTATATTAAACTGAAATGATTTTTAAAATCAACCCGACGTTTCGGTCGCTTTTCAGCTTCCGTGGTCCCGGGCAGATTGAGGAGGCATTTGTCTGACAGAAGTTTGAAAAAATTATATGTAGCTACCTCCATCGATTTCGTAAACGCCTTGCGTAGCGTTCAGGATTAACACAATAATTACTTATGGTATCTTGAGGTCTTGCAGACTGCTGCGGCTGGGATTTAATCTTGCTAAGTATGGGATCCCATGATGTTGATAATCGCCATCCATCTTCTCTATTGAAACTTGGGTGTTTTTTAATTTCAATAGCCTCGCGTACCATTCGTGGAATGGGTTTGTGTTCTCTAGCGAGTATTTGAATTTTATCAAACCGGATGTAATGGTTCGGCTTATCCGCTATGTGTTCACAGACTGCAGACCTCCCTGTTCTTCGGTTTTTGACATCAGCAATGTGCTCTTTAACGCGGGTGGATACAGCTCTCTTCGTTTGACCAATATATGAGAGTCCACAAGATTAAAAATATTATAAATGTGATACTCACAGAAGTCATCTGGTTTTCAACTTCGGCCGTCTGCCGCATGCCGTACTGACACATGCCCACCAGGCCTATGACCTGCGTGATCGCCAGCCCCACATTACCACCGATTGTGTCTGCGATGGAAAATATACTCGGTAACACTTTAAGACAAAAACTTCGCATCACTATTGAAATAAAATTAGTATGTATGTATGTATCTTCACGCCAGGTCTTTTCTGGTGGTAGAGCTCCAGTGACGGAGCTCGCGGGCGTAGGCACCACCGCATTACCTGATTTACTTGCCGCTAAATGGTAGTGTTCAGCACTATCGTGTTCCGGTCAGGTGGTAATGTACGGCCCTGTAATTTCCGGCACAGAGGCATAACACCTTAGGCCTCAGGAGTGGTAACGCATTTGCATTTTGACCTTGGTCTTTGTGTGGGTGTCTATAGGCTGCAGTCATCACTTAACATCAATGTGAACTGCATGCTTGTTTGCCACATCAATTACATAAAAAAAAAAAGGTCCCTAACGGGGTAGGCAGAGAGTGTAGAGCGCCAGACATCCCGGTTCTGACAAACCTCTCGTGCCTCGTCTACCTTCATCATTCTCTTCATAAAATTAGTCTTCGAATTTATCTCGCGTATAACATACTAGCGGCGAGCCCCGGCTACGCACGGGTGCAATGTTACCTACCCTCTCCTATTCGTCTTAGCGTGATGATTATAGATATAGCCTAAAGCCTTCCTCGATATCTTCTATAGTTTAGGCAGAGCACGCAAAATGAGTAACTTTTCTAATTGATTTTTTTGGTAGAGCTCCAGTGACGGAGCTCGCGGGCGTAGGCACCACCGCATTACCTAATATACTTGCCGCTAAATGGTAGTGTTCAACACTATCGTGTTCCGGTCAGGTGGTAATGTACGGCTCTGTAATTTCCGGCACAGAGGCATAAGACCTTAGGCCTCAGGAGTGGTAACGCATCTGCATTTTGACCTTGGTCTTTGTGTGGGTGTCTATAGGCTGCAGTCATCACTTATCATCAATGTGAACTGCATGCTTGTTTGCCACTTCAATTACATAAAAAAAAATAAAAAAAAAAAAAGGTCCCTAACGGGGTAGGCAGAGAGTGTAGAGCGCCAGACATCCCGGTTCTGACAAACCTCTCGTGCCTCGTCTACCATCATCATTCTCTTCATAAAATTAGTCTTCGAATTTATCTCGCGTATAACATACTAGCGGCGAGCCCCGGCTACGCGCGGGTGCAATGTTACCTACCCTCTCCTATTCGTCTTAGCGTGATGATTATAGATATAGCCTAAAGCCTTCCTCGATATCTTTTAAAGTTTAGGCAGAGTACGCAAAATGAGTTACTTTTCTAATTGATTTTTTTTACACCTTGTCTCCGAAAAACCCAAATATCTTACGGAACCCTATTTTTTTCAAAATAAAATATAGCCTTTTTTTTATGTAATAAAAGTGGCAAACAAGCATGCAGTTCACATTGATGTTAAGTGATGACTGCAGCCTATAGACACCCACACAATGACCAGAGGTCAAAATGCAGATGCGCTGCCACTCCTGAGGCATTAGGTGATATGCCTCTGTGCCTGAAATTACAGGGCCGTACTATGGTGCTTGTGGATAATGTAGCTTTCGAATAGTGAAATAATTTTTACAATCGGTCCAGTAGTTTATGAGCTTATTCAATACAACCAAACAAGCAAAGTTTTCCACTTAATAATATAAGTGTAGATTAAACTAAAACGACGATGTTATGAAACTGACAAGATCGAAAAAAAAATTTCCTTCAGGCGACTGACTGGTGGTAGAGCTCCAGTGACGGAGCTCGCGGGCGTAGGCACCACCGCATTACCTAATATACTTGCCGCTAAATGGTAGTGTTCAGCACTATCGTGTTCCGGTCAGGTGATGATGTACGGCCCTGTAATTTCCGGTACAGAGGCATAACACCTTAGGCCTCAGAAGTAAGTAGATAAAGCATCTGCGTTTTGTCCTCTGGCCTTTGTGTGAGTGACTATAGCCTGCAGTCATCACTTAACATCTATGCGAACTACATGTTTGTTTGCTACTTTCATTTCATAAAAATATGTAGATGAGGCACGAGAGGTACGTCAGGACCGGGATATCTGGCGCTTTACACTCTCTGCCTACCCCGTTAGGGACCTGGCGTGAAGATACATATATCTATTACATAAAAAAACGAGTTTAAACGGTACTTACCCTCTCCAGAGAACAGAAAGAAACTAAATGTTACGACGCCAAGGTACAGACAGCAGACCATATCCATCCAAAACCCGAACGCCCTGTTGGTGACCAGCACCAGCGTCCACGCCGAACTGTGCAGGTCTTGGAGCGTGTCGAACTCCTGGGCCAAAGTTCTTTGCTGATGGCGAGAGGAACGGATCGTTGTTAGTCCAGAGACGGTAGCCGCTGCGTGGTTCAGACTTTGACTCCGAGCTAGAAAAAAAAAACAAGGAAAAAATTTAAAGGCAATACATCTGCACTTTGATCTCTGTTCTTTGTGTAAGTGTCTATAGGCTGCAGTCATCACTTAACATCTATGTTTCATTTTTTGTATTAAAATAAAGTGGCAACCAAGCATGCAGTTTACATTGATGTTAAGTGAAGACTGCAGCCTATAGACACCCACACAATGACCAGAGGTCAAAATGCAGATGCGTTGCCACTCCTGAGGTCTGTCTGATGCCTCTGTGCCGGAAATTACTGGGCCGTACATTACCACGTACGTTTTTTTTTTAATATTAGGTAATGCGGTGGTGCTTACGCCCGCGAGCTCCGTCACTGGAGCTCTACCACGAGTGACCTGAACGATTATTTGCCACCGTCGTTAGATAAGAAAAATGATGTTACTAATGGAGTTTAAAACAAACTTACCAATAGCTTCGATCCTCTTCAGTTCTCTACTGGTGCTGAGGAACAGTTCCCTCAGCAGAAACAGCAGGAGCGCCACCACTGTGGTGGGGAACAGCAGCCACCAGTTGACCACGCACACCACTACTAGAATCGCTATGACTTCTAGGAAGAACTGTAGATAGAAAAACACTGTTTTTGGATACGGCCACCGAAGATATTAGAGGAGTTAGATTGCTAATCCGCACCGGCCGCTGAGCGCTATACTTGCCGCTAAACGGTAGTGTTCAGCACTATCGTGGTCCGGTCAGGTGCTACGGTCCTGTAATTTCCGGCACAGAGTCATAACACCTTAGGCCTCAGGAGTGGCGCGCATCTACATTTTGACTTTGGTCGTTTTGTAAGTGGCTATAGGCTGCAGTCATCACTTAACATCAATGTGTTAATCTTAATGTCAAAAAAAAATAGGGGAGAATATGCCATAATCCATAGCCATTTTTAAGTTAGCATACTTACAAACCTTATTTGTTTTCCAATGCTAGCCCATTCCATGTCCCATGTACCACATGTGTCCATTTGCATTGTTTTAACTATTGTGTCTGCTTGAGGGCAGTGAACGTGTTAAGTGATATAATGTTAAAACTTTTGTTAATTTATACTATTATAAAAGAAAAGAAAAAAATCGCCACCCTTGGCATGCGGATTGGCGATCGCAGTGGCGGTAGTTTTATCGTGGGACGCTGCTGCTCATCCCGCGTTTTTACTACCCTATCGAAATGGTTTGACTGCCGACTGCACTAGCGGAAGATACATGCATTTACCTCTGCTCACCACTTCGCGAATTAGAGGCGTGAAATTACGTATTTCGTCATAAATCAGCTATTTATAAGTCGTTCAACAGTATAACATGTAATTGTTTTATATTATTTCGCATTAACACATGCTTGTGAAATATATATTTTTTTAAGAAAAATGGAAAGAAAAATTTGACTTCAGGCGAGACTCTAATTCGGGGCCACTGGGAATCTAGTCCAGCCGCTTTTCCAACTGAGCTACCAAAGTCCTGCCCGATTTGTCAAATCTTTCCTTCACATTTATTGCATTGCCTTATGGTGGCAGTAGCGCCATCTATTACCACACTATGCTAGTTAAGCAACCGATACAATAAACTTTGCAGTTTATTAAATATCGTAAAGAAGTCGCTTTTACCCTTAATAATTGTCACCTTGGCCAATGCACAATTGCCACCATAAGGCAATGCAATAAATGTGAAGGAAAGATTTGACAAATCGGGCAGGACTTCGGTAGCTCAGTTGGAAGAGCGGCTGGACTAGGTTCCCATTGGCCGCGAGTTCGAGTCTCGCCTGAAGTAAAAATTTTTCTTTCCATTTTTCTTTAAAAAATATAGTATAACATAACATACTCACACCAAGACAATCGACCAGGGCGACCGGCAGCAGAGTGTCAACTTGTCCCATATCCTTGGAGAACCTGTTCAGTATTCTTCCAGATGGATTGTGATGGAAGAACCACATCGGCGCGTTCGTTACACCCCTTGGAACAAACGCGAAGGTTTTTTTATAATCCCTACTAACATTATAAATATTCATCAAACTTTATTAACCCATTCGCAAAAAAAATTTTTTTTTCAAACATAGACAATGTGTGGGTTGCCGTATGTGTAAAAAAACTAAATAAATACTGATTACATAGTCACCATCTAGACCAGAGGTTCCCAAACTATTTTTTTCTTGTAGACCCTTTTAATTTTTTTCTGGTTTCCTTGGACCTCCCGGTTTCTTTGCTACATTTATATCACATTCCCATATTTCCAGCGTCTACGTAGACCCCCATCGAGTCCCATGGACCCCAGGGGGTCTATATGGACCACTTTGGGAATCACTGATCTAGACCCTCCCCCGCCCCCATATCTTCAAATATAAGCACGCCCCTCTATAGTGCTTACGTATTACTTGAACAGACCCTAACCAGAGAATATGTAATAATACAACATATAGAATGGACACTTCGACGTCCCGCCTCACCCATCACCCCCCCTCGAGAGGCAGTTGGATAAACTTCAACAATGAGGTTGCGAGTGGGCGAGCGAGCGGTCTATTTTTAGTTCATTTCGTCACGTAGTCAGTGCGACGACTGTTTTGACGCGTGTACTGTACAAGCCCAAATGGGCCTATCTCTATCGCCTATATGTTTAAATGTGTGCGTGAAATTGTTTTTATATATATATTTTTTTTATGTAATAAAAGTGGTAAACAAGCGTGCAGTTCACATTGATGTAAAGTGATGACTGCACCCTATAGACACCCACACAATGACCAGAGGTCAAAATGCAGATGCGCTGCCACTCCTGAGGCATTAGGTGGCCTCTGTGCCAGAAATAACAGAGCTGTACATAACCACCTGACCGGAACACGATAGTGCTGAACACTACCATTCAGCGGCAAGTATATTAGGTAATGCGGTGGTGCCTACGCCCGCGAGCTCCGTAACTGGAGCTCTACCACCAGTCAAAATAATGTATTTTGTTAAAGTCAAGGTGTGAGTTTCGTAGTAGCAGACGATTTTTGTAGTGTGCGTGTGTGTCGGAAGCATTTCCCCCCGCAAAAAATGACAGACTGTTTTGCATCGGTAATAAACGCTATGGCTACTCCCCTCCAGTCCGCCGCGACCGGTGGCCCGTGTTGCTCCATGCGCTGGAGTCACCGAGTCTTCAAGTAGTAAGATTCTCACCTGAACATATTATCGTGGAGAGCAATGGAAGCCTTGATGCAGGTGTTGTAGAACATCACCAACTTGTTCCAGGTGAACACTATGCAGATGCCGATGAGGGCCGCGTATACGTACACGCACTGCTCACGGGTCAGGTGGAAGTAGTTTGAGGGTATGTCTTCTAGGTTCACAGCTGAAAATTCATTATATTTTTAATAGGGTATGTCTTCTAGGTTCACAGCTGTGAATTAATTATATTTTTAATAGGGTATGTCTTCTAGGTTCACAGCTGAGAATTAATTATATTTTTTATAGGGTATGTCTTCTAGGTTCACAGCTGAGTATTAATTATATTTTTAATAGGGTTTGTCTTCTAGGTTCACAGCTGAGAATTAATTATATTTTTAATGAGTGCGGGACTACGCGGCAACAATATTTTTATGTACCGATTGTGGTGAGCTTGCATCTCACATTGATGTTAAGTGATGACTGCAGCCTATAGACATCTACATTATAAACCAGAGGTCAAATGTAGATGCGTTGCCACCCTTGAGACCTAAGGTGTCATCTATCTCTGATAGTTATTACGGGGCCATACATTGCCATTTAACGGGAACACAATAGTACCGAACACTATTATTTAGCGGCAGATAGGTTAGGTGTTAAGTATATTAGTTAATGCGGTTACTTGTATAGACAAGTTACCGCAAACGTAACAAGTCTATACAAGTAACTTTCACTCTTAGACATGACACGTGCCCCACTGTCGCCCTTATCGGTATTACGATCCCTCAGTCCGAAGATGTGCGTTACTTAGGCATTTACATGGACAGACGTCTTTTTTTTTTTAATCTCCATTTAAAGAGCTTGGTCAAAGACCATGACGCTCTATACGTTCACATGAATTACATTCTTCATTTAAAAAAATAATTAAACAACATTAGCCCATTGACAATTGATATAGTTGCAACAGTATTCTAGCGTCATCCGTAGTAGGATCTGCCAGGACACTGTTGCAATGTCCTATTTCTAATGAAGCCCTGCGATGAGCCTCACCTCGAACACATTCAACCAAAATATGGTATACGTCTTCCACTTTACCACATATACTACAATTAGGGGTATCATATTGACTCATTAAGAATTTAAACTTATTAAATGGCACATGTCCGGAGCGAAGTCTCATCATTGTGACAAGTTCTTTCCTGGACAGGGCACACTCGGTCATCCATGGAGACCTCAACGGTTCCGGCTGTATTGTTCTATACCAGATGCCACATTCACGGGAACGTAGATCAAAGAACTCCTTCCATAATTCTACACAGTACTTTTTAACTTTATTTATGGTATCAGAGTAGAATACGACGTGGAAGAAGCATCTATTCACAAAAAGGAAAGCCCTAAGTGTTCAACTTCGCAAACTCTACTGGCTCTTAGCACGAAAATCAAACCTCTCACTGAATAACAATCTTCTCTTATACAAAACTATCCTCAAACCGATATGGTCTTATGGAGCAGAATTATGGGGAACTGCAGCAAATTCTAACCTGGAAATCATAAAACGGTTCCAATCAAAAGTTCTCCGCATGATAACTGACGCTCCATGGTTTGTTACCAACTCTCAATTACACCGAGATCTGAAGATACCAACAGTGAAAGAGGAAATTCTTAATAAATTAAAGTCGTACTCTCGTCGCTTGGAGAAACATCCCAACGAAGATGCTTACAGATTAATGAAGCCCATTCGCGCCTTTAAACGCTTAAAAAGGAGAGGTCCCCAGGACCTTCTCCCATCCTAAATAAGATCTTCCTGAAGATTCTACTTTGTATATGGATGCGCCACTGGGCGTGTGCCATGCATGTCTGTACTGAAATGTCTAACCATCAGCTAAATGCCCAAATAAGGCAGATTGCAGAAATAAAGGAGATTATGCGGTGGTGCCTACGCCCCTGATGCTCTAACATTCTGATTCTCTGTTAAATGTATTTGATCTTATAAAGATGTCAGGCTGCAGTCATCACTTGAACCAAGTGAACTAACTGCATGCTTTGTTTGCCACCTTTGTTACATTATAAATTGTTTGCTATTGAAATGTAATTTACTTTTTTTTTTTCAAAAATCTACCATGCATGTTTTTAAGTAGGGGGAATGTTTTTATGGAAGTTCTATTACGATTTTTTTTTAATGTCATTCGGTTGATAGAAAAGCAGACGGGCCACCTGATGGAAAGTGGTCACCGTCGCCTATGAACATTTGCAATACCAGGGGAGTTGCCAACGCGCTGCCAGCCCTGAAGGACTCTTTTGACGCCATTTTTAAAGAACCCCATATTGTAGCACCGAGGGAACACCTCAGAGGGAAGTTCGTTCCACAATTTACACGTCCTGGGCAGGAACGAACGTGAGAACCGCACCGTTGAGCACTGCCAGGTGTCCAGTCGGTGAGGGTGGAACTTCTCTCTTCGAAAGGTAGTACGATGTAGGAAAAGAGACGGTGGCACCATGTCGAACAGTTCAGCAGAGCACTGATCATTGTAGAGACGGTACAACGCGCATACACTCCCAATGTCTCTGCGCAGGCTCAGATGTTCGAGCCTGTCAGTAAGTCCTGGATAGTTGACAATACGAACGGCGCGTCTTTGTAGGGAGTCAAGTGAACCAAGGCGGTATTCGGGGGCTCCCGCCGACAAATGAGAGCAGCATTCCAGATGGGGCCGCACGTCGGCCTTATAAAGCTGTAGTAGTTGCCCCGATGTGAAACACTAATTAGTCGCGGGGAAAAGCTAGTAGGTAATATGTTTAAAAAATACTTACGTCCAGGAGCTGTTGATGTAGTATTTAGTAGCGCCGTCGCATTACGATTGGCCGTGTTAATGGCGCTGTTCTTTTCCTCTAGGTTCACCCTGCGAATTACAAAAATATTATTATTTAACAGCGAAGCGCGCACAACCGAGTAGATCGCAAACGATGTACTCGAATGTGCGATACGGGCGCGGTCGGGTGTGCCGCTATAGGCTGCAGTCATCACTTAACATCAATGTGAACTGTAAGGTTGTTTGTTACTTACATAACATAAAAAAGTGGTGGTCATAGATAGTGTGACACAGCGTGACAATAAGGGCGGAGAGGGGTCAGAAAAGGCTGCGTGACGTATTTTATAGACCGCCCCTAATATATAATTCATAGTTCAACTCACCATTCCTTGAGCCACACGTCGGTGGCGGAGTAGAATATCTGCGCCAATATGAAGCAAGCGAACATCACGCCCATCGACCACCGACTGCCACCGCTTTTAATATACTCCACGTACACGCCGTTGTCGACTGAGCCCTTGGTCTGTTTCTCACCTGAATTATAAATTACGTCAACTAAACTGCAAACAAGGACAACTCTAGTGGTAGAGCTCCAGTGACGGATCTCGCGGGCGTAGGCACCACCGCATTACCTAATTTATCTGTCGTCAAATGGTATTGTTCAGCACTATCGTCTTCCGGTCAGGTGGTAATGCACGGCCTTGTAGTTTCCGGCACAGAGGCATAACACCTCAGGCCTCAGGAGATTCAGGAGTGGTAACGCATCTGCATTTTGACCTTGGTCTTTGTGTGTCTATAGGCTGCAGTCATCACTTAACATCAACGTGAACTGCAAGCTAGTTTGCCATCTCCATAACATTAAAAACAATTAATGGACTCATTTAGGCGATATGTCTCGAGACGGTAATGCGGTGGTGCCTACGCCCTCGTGCTCATTGGAACTCTACCATTAAAAGAGTTGCCACACCAGAAACCTTAATTCATTTTGACCTTTTTCATAAGATAAATATCATAATAAATAATAATAATGGCAACCCTGGCCTGGAAGCGCGCATGGCCCAGCGGCTGGTGTAGATCGTATACGATCTACTCGGTCAAGCACTACGGGCGCGGTCGGGTAGTATGATGGGTGACCGCTAGTGGCAAATTAAATGCGCGTTTCCGTGCTTCGGAGGGCACGTTAAGCCGTCGGTCCCGGTTGCTATCGATGGATAGCAGTCGTTAAACCTTGTCGGAGGCCTAATGGGCGGTTTGAAAACATCCGACAGCGGGTTGGCCACTAACCCACCCACCTCCACCAATCCGCATTGGAGCAGCGTGGTGGAGTAAGCTCCAGGCCTCCCCCCCCAAAAAAGGGGAGAGACTCGTGCCCAGCAGTGGGACGTATAATGGGTTGCCATTATTATTATTATTAATGGCAACCCTTGACATGTCCCATTGCTGGGCACGAGTCTCTCCCCTTCTTGAGAGGAGGCCTGAAGCGTACTCCACCACGTTGCCCCAACGTAGGTTGGTAGCAATACTGGTTACGGATACGGATGGTTTCAACCATAAGGCCTCGGACCGGTCCTAGGGTCCGGTCCTAAGGTCCGGTCGTAAGGTCGTAACGACGGCTTAACGTACCCTCCGAAGCACGGAAACACGCATTTTAATTTATATTATAATATAATATTATAAGTTGTATCGCACAACCGAGTTGATCGCTTGCGATCTACACTAGTCGCGGGGCCGTGCGCATTTAGAGACAAACAGCTATTTTAAAATTAATTGAATTAGTTTACCTTCATATTTAGGGTCGAGATTATTATCCAAATCCAAATTGACTGATAGTTGAGACGCTTCCGACATGGATCTCTGGAACCTCATTTTGTGACTGTTATCCTGGAGAAAAATAAAAAAAAAAACATTGAAAATGAATAAATGATATTAGTTGGTAACATTGTTGAAATTAATTGGGTACAATATCCAAGAAGAAATATTGCACATCGACGTTAGGAAGGAGACTTCGGTTTATTTCGGCATAGAGCGTCATCTCTTTCGCACCTTAAGCATCAGACGTTTGACGAACATTTTGATCATATTTTGACCAATACCGGACTGTAATACCGGACTGCTTACGTAGGCAGTGTGCAGCAGAGACAACGCTCTACGAAGTCGATTTTTTGGATTACCCTTCGCGATGGCTTGCACGTAAAAACATTTATATTCTATTAGAATACATAAAACACACACAACACCTACAGCCAGAAAACTAAATAAAACTAAATAATCAGATTAAATATATACATCTAACAAAATTATAATAGTACCGCCTTAAAACACTGAACACAGATAGGCTTAGAGAGTACCCTGTCATTAAGATTTTTTTTCCTTTTTTTTCTGTTATGAAAGTGGCTAACAGGCATGCAGTTCACATTGATGTTAAGTGCAGCCTATAGACACCCACACAAAGACCAAGGTCAGAATGTAGATGCGTTACCACTCCTGAGGCCTAAGGTGTTATGCCTCTGTGCCGGAAATTGCAGGGCTACAATATATTGCACTCCGCAACGCCTTAATCCGAGGTTTGGACCCACAGGGGTCTCCCTGAAGCAGTTAATTACAATAACATAAGTACATATAATTTTATACTTAAATAAAAATAAAGAAATAAAAATAGTAGTTGCTTTTTTTAATGAACATGTAGCGTCCACTACATTAAGGCGCCAACTAGTGGAATACAATGAAACCTTACAGTACTTGTCTAGTACGATAGATGGCGTGCATTCGAATTACATCGCACATGCGAAGATTTCTCAAGAGTTGGCATATATACAACTTCCCAACGTCAATCGTTAGGCCGCGGCCCGCCAGGCGCTACCACCTCGCCTGGTCGGAGGATTCCCCCTTTTCGCCGGAGGAACACTTCCACTCATTCCTCCACAAACATTATATGTTATACATACATGTAAAACGATAAAGATCTATCACTCCAATAAAACAAGATACAGCTATAGGTACAAAAGCCTAAAAGTAACAAAACAAGCCAAAAACTAAAATAGCGACATCTATGAACGAGGGTCAGAACTAACGCTTCGTTTGATATCGGCCTTGAAAGCATCCGACACCGCCACATTGAAGACCTTTGAAGAAATTTTTATTAATTAATCTTTAAAAAATATTTAATTAATCTTATTATACAAGGGGTATATTTGGTTTATTTATATTGATAAACTTATAGTTTAGGATAAAATTGAGGTCAAAGTTTTGCTAAAAAGTTTTAAGTAAAAGCCCTGTTTTGATGTCAGTGTTCTCTTCTTCATGGATCAAAAACTAATTACACATATAAGTATAGTATGTTCTAAGGTTTTCTCGAGCTACTAGAAATAGTTTTCGGATTTATCTCGCGTATATTAAACCGAAATGATTATTTAAAATCACCCCGACGTTTCAGTCCCTTTTCAGCTTCCGTGGTCTCGGGCAGACTGAGGTCACCGATGTCTGAATTGTCTGACAGCAGTTTGAAAAATTATTATGCAGCTACCGCCATCTATTTCGCAAACGTCTTGCGTAGCGTTCAGGATTAATACAAAAGTAACTAACTGTATCTGAAGTTGAAAAGCGACCTAAACGTCGGATTGATTTTATATAATAATTTTCGTTTAAAATACGCGAGATAAATCCGAATACTATTTATAAAATAGGTATTTCAGGAAACGTTATGTTAAATTTTCAAATAAAAGTCTATTAAAAGTTCAGAGCAAGCTGATAAATACTTGCACAGCTTTACCCAATGCCAAC
Source organism: Macrosoma leucophasiata (assembly GCA_036365455.1). Classification (NCBI taxonomy): domain Eukaryota; kingdom Metazoa; phylum Arthropoda; class Insecta; order Lepidoptera; family Hedylidae; genus Macrosoma; species Macrosoma leucophasiata. The sequence goes on along the minus strand of JAWQUS010000022.1, from coordinate 2,939,967 downwards.
GCGATGCCAGCCCTGAAGGACTCTTTTTTAAACATTTTAAAGACCCCCATATTGCAGCGCTGAGTTAACACCTCAGAGGGAAGTTCGTTCCGCAATTAACAATAGTACTACAGTCATACTCACCACGCTCTCCTGCGCCTCATAATTGGTCAGCTGTTTCTGTTTCTCTTCTTCAAATTTCTCACCCATCTCTATTAGAGCCTCGAACTCCTGCACCCCGTTCTTCAACTCATGGTACGTCCCTTGGGCGACTATCTGTGATTCAAATCAAAACATAATATGATTATGTATATACGTATCTTCAAGCCAATTCCTTCACGAGGTAGGCAAAAAGAGTAAGGCGCCAGACATCCCGATCCTGACGATCCTGACACACTTTTTGTTTATGTTACGGAAGTAGCAAACAAGCATGCAGTTCACATTAATGTTAAGTGATGACTGCAGCCTATAAAGACCTACATAAAGACTGAGGTCAAAATGCAGATGCGTTACCACTCCTGAGGCCCAAGGTGTTATGTCTCTGTGCCGAAAATTACACGATAGTGCTGAACACTACCATTTAGCGGCAAGTATATAAGGTAATGCGGTGGTGCCTACGCCCGCGTGCTCCATCACTGGAGCTCTACCACCAGTAACCTTTCCTGCTTCTTCCACATTCATCATTCTCTTCATACATGCACACTCAGACAGTACTCAACCTATTACGTCATGGCCCTGGGCCTCTGCAACCATTTACATTCGCATTGTATATCTGTTAAGTCATTCGCTCATTCGACATTCTTTCTATATGCTCGAACTATCGGAGCCTGCCCTTTTTTCATTTTTACACCGATACTCTCATTCACACAAAGCTTCTTTCTTACATTTTAATTACGAACGCGATCGGTGAGCGATACACCGTAGATCTTGCGCAAAGATTTTAATTTATTTTCTTTCCATACCCAGCTCTCGATTCCATATAATAGCGTTGGAGTAAGAACAGCATTATGTATGGCTAGTCAAGCCCTTAGCCCTAGGCTTAGATTTTTTTTATTTATTTATCGAACTTAAATCTACCATTAGTTTTGCCCAATGCGATAGACAAGCAAAAAAAAAAGAATAAGTCAAATAAAAAATTACATTCAGATCACCCATTTTACAAAATTATAATAAAAGTTGAATTGAAATACATACATAGTCATATATTATTAAAAAAAAAATACAAATAATTTAAAAACATGTCATCAATAAATAATAAATACTGATTAAAAAATATTATTCATTATCTATCGTAAATATTTTTTACTTTTTTTTTTTTTCTTATTATGGCATCGCTATTACGCATATTGAGAGTGTCAAGTAAAACGATATTTCATGTTTATATATGCAGCGTAAAAGTTAGTATAATATAGTCATCAAGTATAATATGTAAGTATCAAGTATATAAGTTATCAAGTATAATATGTCAGTCAAGTGACTTACGATCAAGTTATTCGAGTAAAGCGATGGCTACTTTACCAGAACATTTACAATGAAGTTTTGGAGGCAACCTGAAAGGTCGTGTTTTCGCACTGTTATTCTATTTCACTATACACGGGCACTGTAATCAAAAAAAAACTTATATCAAAGAAAATGCCACCAATTTTATTCAATATAACTTAAAAATACACCAAGAAAATGAAATAAAATAAGAGCACCATACGCCTCTTTCAAGGTTCCCGCCAAAACTCCAATTTTTTACATACTTATTTAATTACATATGATTATATAATTAGATAAATAAATATGAATATAGAGATAGATAGATATGATATCTATTTATAATAATAATATGGTTATTTATATTCTACCAGCTTACTTAATGAGGCATTTATTGGTTAGGTAAAACATTAAAAAGCGAAGCGCGTATGGCCCCACAGCTGGTGTAGATCGTAAGCGATCCACTCGGTTAAGCGATAAGGGCGCAGTCGGGTGTGTGATGGGTGACCGCTAGTGGCAAATTAAAATGTGCGTTTCAGGGCTTCGGAGGGCACGTTAAGCCGTCGGTCCCGGTTGCTATCGATAGATAGCACTCGTTAAACCTTGTCGGAGGCCTTGTCGGGTTTGAAAACATTCGACAGCGGGTTGGCCACTAGTCCGTATTTCCACCAATTCGCATTGGAGCAGCGTGGTTGAGTAAGCTCCAGGCCTCCCCCTAAAAAGGGGAGATACTCGTGCTCAGCAGTGGGACGTATAATGGGTTGCCAGATATACAGTGCGAATGTGGATGGTTGCAGAGGCCCAGGAAGACCAAGACTGACCTACCATGACCAAATAGGTCGAGTTCTGTCTGATGGTGGGGTCAAAAGTCTTAGGAATCGGCGTGCATGTATGAAGAGAATGATGAAGGTAGACGAGGCACGAGAGGTTTGTCAGGACCGGGATATCTGGCGCTCTACACTCTCTGCCTACCCCGTTAGGGACCTGCCGTGAAGATACATACATAAAATAAAATTATAAAATACTCACCCTACCGGACCGCATGACGCAAATGTTGTCGGCGTGTTTAGCGTACTGCACGTGATGAGTGACCAGCACTGTCGCCTTGTCGCGGAGGTACCCGCGCACGCAATCCTCGTATATCGCCTGCGCCACCTAGCGGTGAGGGTTAAGAAAATTAGCTTACATTTTGACGTGACAACGTCTTAAATTAGGTTGCGGCTCGGAGTCACTCATGAAAAAGTGTAACGCCCGGTAACGTAACGATGAGTCACCGAACGAGAGAGAGGCCTGCCGGACCGGCGAATGCCTTTCTACCGAGAAAAAGACGTTGTCACGTAGAATCTTCGCCCGTAAAACCGACTATACAGGCAACCAGTTTTTTTTTTTAATGAAAAGTTAATTATTTCTAATAGAATAGTATTATACTGGTGGTAGACTCCAGTGCGGGGGTAGCGGGCGTAGGCACCACCGCATTACCTAATATACTTGCCGCTAAATGGTCAGGTGGTAATGTACGGCCCTGTAATTTCCGGCACAGAGGCATAACACCTTAGGCCTCAGAAGTGGTGACGCATCTGCATCTTGACCTCTGGGGTGCGACCGCCTATCGACATTGCTGTCGTCATTGTCATTGCTGTCAAATTTCAAAGTCGATTTTTACTTTAACTAAATAACAATAATCGAAATAATCTACCACTATCGCTTGTTTATCTCCTACGAAAGCGAGAATATCAATCAGATTATCAATACTACTTTTAATGGAGCTACAAATCGACATGAAAATTTAACAGCAATGACTATGTCAGCAGCAATACAGATAGGCGGTAGCACCCCTGGTCTTTGTGTGAGGACGGTTGGGTGAGGCGGGGAAATCGGGCGGGACGTCGAAGTGTCCATTCTATACGTAGCATTATTACATATTCTCTGCCTCAGGAGTGGTAACGCATCTGCATTTCGACCTTGGTCTTTGTGTGGGTGTCTGTAGGCTGCAGTCATCACTTAAACATCAATGTGGACTGCATGCTTGTTTGCCACTTTCATGACATATAAAAAAAGCACTTCCCCTTGAAAGACGATGACTAGAATTTGCATCAGGAACGACCCGGAACGGTAAAGAAATACCCCCTTATTCATAAACTAATTTTAGCTTAAGTGTTGCTAATCTCTCCTTTGTCTTTTTCTATCCTGCACATTTGAAAATGCAACTGATAAAGACAAAACATTCTATAGCTAAAACTTATCTAATGTACGTTTATGAATAAGGGGGATAGTGTTTGATTGGGGACCGTTCATAAATTAAGTCACGAACTGATAGTCTGTCGTCTATCGATGCCAGTGAAAGACAAAGAATGTCCCATATTCTTTTATTTAGTCTTATCTCGCCGTTTGTAAAAGAGAGTATGGAACATTCTGTTGATACCTATTTTTATTATTAAGTATTTTTGGACCATTATTTATTTTATTTTATTTATTTATTCTTTATTGCCACAATATAAATATTGGAACAAATGGCAGACTTAACGCTAAAAGCATTCTCTACCAGTCAACCATTGGTAGTATGGAAAAGAAAATGGTGAGCATCATTAGTAAAAAAAAAATAGAAATGCTTATAATGAAACACAAATGTTTACACTAATAATACTTTCATACACACATAGATATAAGAATATACGTACATACATAAAATAATACATAAACCTACAAAATAATCTACATAAATAAATATATAAAATACAATAAATATATATATTTAAATATTTTTTACTTAAAGAAAAATGGAAAGAAAAATTTGACTTCAAGCGAGACTCGAACTCGCGGCCTACTGGGAATCTAGTCCAGCCGCTCTTCCAATTGAGCTACTGAAGTCCTGCCCGATTTGTCAAATCTTTCCTTCACATCTATTGCATTGCTTTATGGTAGCAGCAGCGCCATCTATTACCAACTATGCTAGTTAGGCAACCGATATATTAGACTTTGCAGTTTATTGAATATCGTAAAGAACGCTTTTACCCTTAATAATTGTTTTATATTATTTCGCATTAACACATGCTTGTGCCATTTTTCTTTAAATAAAATATATTTCACAAGCATGTGTTAATGCGAAATAATATAAAACAATTAAATATTTTTGTTTACTTTGACCTATTAATCAACGTATCAGTTGTTATTCGCTTTAATTTTATATTTTGTGATTTGACCTATCACAAGCTAATTATATTTTTTCCAAGTGATTAAATCCATTTTTGAGTTTGAGAAGCATTTCGAGCGGTATCACTATTCAGCACACTATCCAACAGCTAAATCCATTTCGTACCTTGGCATCAACGGCAGCAAGAGGGTCATCCAGTAGATACAAATCGGCATGTTGGTAGACGCATCGCGCTAATGATATCCGAGCTCTCTGCCCACCCGATAATGACGTACCTGTAATGATAGGAATTGTTAATGATTTCAACAAAAGGACTTCATCAAATCGATGAGTATACAGTATTGACAGAACTACCTATTTATTTATGAAATTAAAGAAAAATCGGAAAGAAAAATTTGACTTCGGGCTGGAATGGAACCTGCGACCTCAGGATAACCAGTCCAGCCGCTTTACCACTAAGCTACCGAAGTCCTACACCGATGAGTCGAATTTTTCCTACCGCTTTTGGTTTTTAACCGATTTTAGGGTCGGTGAACGACATCCATTGATAACTAATAAATAGCTATACAACCGACATGAGAGACTTTGCAGTTTATACAATATCGTTAAGATGTCGCTGTTCCCTTAATATATATTTTTTTTTTTTTTTTTATGTTATAAAAGTGGCAAACAAGCGTGCAGTTCACATTGATGTTAAGTGATGACTGCAGCCTATAGACACCCACACAATGACCAGAGGTCAAAATGTAAATGCGCTGCCACTCCTGAGGCATTAGGTGTTATGCCTCTGTGCCGGAAATTACAGAGCCGTACATTACCACCTGACCGGAACACGATAGTGCTGAACACTACCATTTAACGGCAAGTATATTAGGTAATGCGGTGGTGCCTACGCCCGCGAGCTCCGTCACTGGAGCTTTACCACCAGTGTACTATTTATTTTTCGCAATAACATTTTCTTTCCGTTTTTTCATTAATTTCTTATAATTTTCTATAATTTCGCAATAACACATGCAAAATTATAGAATATTATAAGATATTAAAGAAAAAAAATTTTTTTTTCTTAAATAAAGAAAAGAAAAATTTAAAGTACATTTATTTCTTTATGGTTAATGAAATGGTAAGCCCTAATTTGCTTAAACAATTTTTTTTTCTATATATACCCCTTTCTCCGACGACGGTCTTATCGCCGTGCGGCAGTATCTCCAAGTCACTCTTCAATTGGCAGCATTTGATCACCTGCTTGTACCGTCGCAAGTCCAAATCTTGACCGAACAGAATATTTTGACGGACCTGAGGCAAAATAGTGAAAAATATTTTCGTACATTGGGAGTAGAATGTTAGCGGACGTAGCTACTTATGCTAAAAGAAGTTCCCGTGTGTTTATTATTATTTGTTTTATCACAATGACCAATTGTTTACTGGTGGTAGAGCTCCAGTGACGGGGCTCGCGGGCGTAAGCCACCACCACATTACCTAATATACCTGCCGCTAAATGGTAGTGTTCAGCACTATCGTGTTCCGATCAGGTGGTAATGTACGGCCCTGTAATTTCTGGCGCAGAGGCATAACACCTTAGGCCGCAGGCACACTGAGGACACTCGCCCAAAATTCCATACAAACGCTTAATTTGGTCTCTATTACACAGCATCAATTAGTGGCGTGTATTTACACGCGCACCTGTGTGCGTAGCACGTATAAAATACCAACCGTCGCCCATAAGAGGGGAGGAGGTTGGTTGAGGCGGGGAAATCGAGCGGGACGTCGAAGTGTCCATTCTATACGTAGCATTATTACATATTCTCTGCCTCAGGAGTGGTAACGCATCTGCATTTCGACCTTGGTCTCTGTGTGGGTGTCTGTAGGCTGCAGTCATCATTTAACATCAACGTGAACTGCAAACTTGCTTGCCACTTCCATTACATTAAAAAAAAATGAAATCATTGACATTTTATTCTCGGACGGATTAAATCGGATGGTGTCTTAAAAATTACGTTACATAGACTAGAACTAACCGATGCCTCAAACAGCCACGGATCCTGGGCAGCATAGGATATGATACCGTTGACGTGGAGATGCCCAGCGGTGGGAGTGAGCTCCCGTAGCATGGCCTGCAATATCGTGGACTTGCCGGAACCCACTGTGCCCACTATCGTTGTTAGTGTGTCGGGTTTTATCTGAAAATATTAAATAAAGGAGATGTTGCGAGCTCGGCTCTGGTTCGTACAGTACCTCGAAAAATGGGTAAATTAAAGAAGAATCAGAAAAAAATACAATTAATTTATTCAAGAATATATTTTAGAGTTACAACCACATTTAATTCAAACTATTTTATCATTTTCAACCATGTTCAACATGGCGGCGATACAGCCTACGCTTGGGATAGTACTATGTAGATAAAACAAAACTAATGCTAACTGTATCTTACATCTGTGCATCACATATTAACAAAAAAACGATGTATCGAATCGATTAATTTAAAGAAGTGCCGATAAATTTCATTGATTTGGAAATCGATTAGTATCGATTATTAGAGAAATTTGTCAAAATGACATTGCTTGCCATATTCGCCATGTTGGTTTTGAGTTGAAATTCTAACTGCAAATAATACTTTGTAACTGGAAACAAAGCTAAATAAGTGAAAATATGCAGTAAAAAACGTGTTTATATTGATTTTGCCTGTTTAATGATATTGTGTACAATACATGGCCGGAGGTCCATACATTTTTGCAACATCTCCTTTAATTAAAAAAACCATACTCCTCCGAAACGGCTGGACCGATTCTCATGAAATTTTGTATGCCTATTGGATAGGTCTGAGAATCGGCCAACATCAATTTTTCATACCCCTAAATGATAATGGTAATTCTGAACAATATTTTTTTCGATTTTTTTATTATTTAATTTTTTTAATCATTTCTACCTCAGTAGCGTAGTGGTAGCAGTAGGTGGTCTCTGGTTCTATTGCGATTTTTTCATTTTCTCGAAGTACCTCGGAGTTTGGCAATGTGCCCGGGGATGGCAACAGGTTACATGGGCCAAAACGTAACCGATGAATCCTGGGTGTGTGCATATATGCTTGAATGCATGGATTTACCTCTGCCTACCCCTTCAGGGATTACAGGCGTGAAGTTACGTTACATCTAAAAATAACAGCCAATTACATAAAATTACTCACAGTAAGATTAATATCCAACAAAGCCGGTACTTTGCCATCAATCTTCTCATCCTCCACGTTCTTCCAGTGCGCGGAGTAATCCTTGAAGGTGACCAGAGCTGGTGGCTTTAGTTGTTCCAAGTTCGTTTCCGATTTTATGTATGCTTGTTGTCTGCAAAGAACAATATTATATTGCAGTCCAATCTATCGGTCGATTGAATAAAATAATGATCTTTCGTGGAACATTATGACGGAAAAATATAATCTACATATAGGTATACGAGGTGCAGCCGGAAAGGTCTAGCAAATTTACTGGTGGTAGAGCTCCGGTGACGGAGCTCGCGGTCGTAGGCACCACCGCATTACCTAATTAATATACTTGCCGCTAAATGGTAGTGTTCAGCACTATCGTGTTCCGGTCAGGTGGTAATGTACGGCCCTGTAATTTCCGGCACAGAGGCCGAGGTAACACCTTAGGCCTCAGGAGTGGTAACGCATCTGCACTTTGATCTTGGTCTTTGTGTGGGTGTCTATAGGCTGCAGTCATCACTTAACATCAATGTGAACTGCATGCTTGTTTACCACACCAATTACACAAAAAAAAAATTAAGAGAATGATGAAGGTAGAAGTAACACGGGAGGTATGTCAGGACCGTGATGTCTGGCGCTCCGCACTCTTTGCCTTCCCCGTGAGGGACCTGGCGTGAAGATACACACAAACATACTATGTACCTATCATATCATAATCTTATTCATTTATTTGCTTAAAATGTTGGAAGTTTACTAAAATAAATAAATAAATAATAAAATACGCTTACACTCACAGCCCCACAGTAGGTATAACACTGTGTCGTGGGTGCCGTTGTACACATACAACACATACACAAACACCCAGACCCGAAACAAATATCTGTAGGCCATACAAATATTTGTCCCGGTGCGGGGGTCGAACCCGCGACCCTTCGAATCAAACGGTCATCTCACACCGCTGGACTAACCGGGTCGTCATAAAAGTGTCCCTATACATCATATCGCATTAGCGACGTGCAAATTTTAATTTAATGTCAGGTCATAAAACATTTGTGGAGGGACGGGTGGAAGTGTTCCTCCAGCGAAAAGGGAGGATCCTCCGACCAGGCGAGGTGGTAGCGCCTGGCGGGCCGCGACCCAATGGTTGACGTTGGGAAGTTGTATATATGCCAACTACTAGACAAGTACTGTAAGGTTTCATTGTATGCCACTAGTTGGCGCCTTAGTGTAGTGGACGCTACATCACTCCCCTCCAAGACCGGAGGTTGATATAATCGAGACAGCTGTCAGAGCTTCTCGCGGAGCTGTGCCAATGCCATAGTCCCATGATGCCATAGTCCCATGCCGCAAGTCCCAGTGAGTCGGGTGCGAAGGTCCTCAGTGAGTCGAGGTAGTCGCTGCTGCGGTAATGCGAAAGTCCCCTTTTTGAGTCGAAGTAGTCGCTGCGTAGTAGCTACTGCGTCCGTCCACGCAGTACTGACGCTGATGTGGCTGCAGGGTAGTCCAGGCATGCGCAGTTGCTGCAGGCGTGTGGAGTATCCCCGATGAAGCCGAGGGTGCTGGCTGGCGTGACTTAATTACCGCTCGATCAGGTAATGGTGATGTGAAGGATGAGAGGATGACGTCATCGAAGGTGCTGCAGAGTGGCTGGTGAGAAGGTTGCTTCCAATCAAGTCGGGGGTCACCACTGTGGAGGGACGGGTGGAAGTGTTCCTCCAGCGAAAAGGGAGGATCCTCCGACCAGGCGAGGTGGTAGCGCCTGGCGGGCCGCGACCCAATGGTTGACGTTGGGAAGTTGTATATATGCCAACTCTTGAGAAATCTTCGTATGTGCGATGTAATTTCATTGCACGCCATCTATCGTACTAGACAAGTACTGTAAGGTTTCATTGTATGCCACTAGTTGGCGCCTTAGTGTAGTGGACGCTACACATTCATTACTTAGATACAGTTACATATATTTTATTTTTTAAAGAAAAATTTGACTTCAGGCGACACTCGAACTCGCGACTTACTGGGAATCTAGTCCAGCCGCTCTTCCAATTGAGCTACTGAAGTCCTGCCCGATTTGTCAAATCTTTCCTTCACATCTATTGCATTGCTTTATGGTAGCAGCAGCGCCATCTATTACCAACTATGCTAGTTAGGTCAAATTTTTCTTTCCATTTTTCTTTAAAAAATAAAATATATTTCACAAGCATGTGTTAATGCGAAATAATATAAAACAAGTATTAAATATATACAGTATAGAACATACTTAAACTTAGTTGGCTAGTAGCTTCACAGACTGTAGTAATTATTCGTGATATTTCCTAATTAAAATTCTTATATTTATTATATCTATTATTATTTTTTATTTTTTTTGTGCGTGGGCGGAGGCCCCCAAATTTTACATCATGACCTTTTTTTTTGCACGTGCATGTGGCTACTGGGTAGCCAAATGCAGCTCCGGGCCCCTTATGGCCTTAATAATGGCAACCCATTATACGTCCCACTGCTGGGCACGAGTCTCTCCCCTTTTTGGAGGGAGGTTTGGAGCTTACTCCACCACGCTGCTCCAATGCGGATTGGTGGAGGTGAGTGAGTTAGTGGCCAACCCGCTGTCGGATGTTATCAAACCACCCATTAGGCCTCAGACAAGGTTTAACGACTGCTATCCATCGATAGCAACCGGGGCCGACGGCTTAACGTGCCCTCCGAAGCACGGAAACGCGCATTTAATTTGCCACTAGCGGTCACCCATCACATTGTCCTTAGTCCATGGCCTCAGTCCACCACTAAATAACATAAAAATGAATTACCCATTGCCAATCTTCTCAAAAACCCCATTGCTAGCGACATCCTTCCTCTCATCAATGGTCATCAGATCCACTCCATCCTTATTATCCACCTCAGGCAGCAGCAGGAACTCCTGGATCCTCTTCACACTCACATACGCCTCCAAAGTAAAAGTTATGGCCAGAGGCAGGAAGTCCACAAGAGAGTACTTCAGTATGTCATAGTATGAGAATATGACGAACACTTTGGCAGCTGTCAGTTCGTTTTGGAAGGACAGGAACGATATGATGCTGAGGAATATGGCGACTTTTGTGTTCAGTTTGACGCAGGATATCATGACGGCGCGCAGCCAGGACATCTTTTTTATTACGTTCATTTCTTTTCTGTAAAAAATAAAATTTAAATATATTTAAAACCTAAATAATATTTACATAATATAAAGTTAAAACTAAACTAAAAACCACATGCGTCTAAAAATTCCGCATCACTGCCTTCCTGTGTTATGGTACCCAGAAGGCTGGCAGCATTGCCTCGTTGGATGGCAATGCTGATTCTTTGACCTAAAAATTGTCCAGCCCTCTGGTCACGGGAAGAATCGACCAGCCGTTTCGCGATCTCTTTGAATAAGAGCCGAGCACTGGGGCCCCATGGACCAAGAGTTTCGACCCCGAAAGGCACAAATATATAGTCCTCTGGAAGTGTACTATATTTGCGCTGTTTCAGGGTCTCCGCAGTTGCAGCAGCAGTGCCAGCGGAGCACGCCGTGCTTGGAAGATGGGATGGCGCTAAGGTGTCAACGCAAGTTGCGTCCCACACCAGAGGCCTACCCATCTTCCAGGGCATCAATGACATTTCTACCGCACTTCTACCGCAGGAGAGACCATGGTGCCCCAGGCGGTCGACAGCTTCACCACAGGGGCAGCGATGCGGAGCGCAGCAAGATGTGCCTAGGCGGAGGCAAATAGCGAGCCGGAAGGTAATGTCATCCATCATTGTCCCGATGCTGGGTGATGGCAAAGCCTGTAACTAGAGACCGGATTCCCACTCTCCAAGCGCCCGAAAACGGGTTCGCTCCGCAGCGTTGGTTGACGTATCTATGAGATTTTTCCGTACCAAGCTGCAGAGCGGTGCGTCCCACTGTCGCTGTGAAGAGAGGTTACCCGGTAGGTCCATATTTGGGCAAGTCGTTTTCCAGGCGCTCAAGGCGTCGGTCAAGCACGGCACTTTAAAAATTCACCAGTGTGGTTGATAAAATTTTCCTAGTTAAATTATTAGTGCCGTGGACCGAGGACAAGAACGCCGGTAGACTTATACTAGAAATTTTGCGGACGCCTAGGCCACCCAGTCGGATGGGAAGAGTGGCCTGATCCCGAATAAAAAAATTATAAAATTTCCTTTTTTTTATATCATGTAATTCGGGATGTCTCGCTAAGGGGTTATTCCCAACGTCTCACGTGAGCCGTCGCTAGTTGGTTCACGCCAATCGGTTTTACGTTTCCAGGCATCAAGCCGTGGCGTGACCTGATAACCCCACCGCTCACACCTGGTTAGGGTTGCCATGTCGCCAAACCTAGTAGCCGGACAAACAATCAAGTTTTTACCGGACATTTGGGTAAAAAGGCTGGACACCCGCGATAGAAACGTTCGGCTGTACTCGACGCTCGCTCGTTTACGAAATGTAAAAAGCCTACCAAAAGCCGAACGTCGTATATTTTGACCGGACACGCAAACGGTCTAACTATGTCCGGCTTTATCCGGACGCCTGGCAACCCTACACCTGGCTATTATAGTAGGGGAGCCCAAGGGGGATATTTGCATTAAATCGGGGGCGTCAGATTAAAATGCCCCCACCCCTTCTAGTACACATAAATAAAAATAACGAACATGAGAATCGGAGTGACTTACGTAACATATAATAATATAAGTACCCAACAAGAAATATTGCAGATCGACGTTACGAAAGAGACTTCGGCTTATTTCGGATCTGTAGAGCGTTATCTCTTTCGCACACTACCTATATGACGTTTGTCGGCCATTTTGGTCAAGTTTTGACCAATACCGGACTATCAGCGTTTACGTTGGCAGTGTGCAGCAGAGGTAACGCTCTACGAGTCGAACTTAGCCGATTGTCTCTTTCGTAGGCTCGATGTGCAATATTAATTGTTCTAGTATTGTACATTATACATACTTTCTTGCCTTCCCAATGATGCCGCCGAACGCATTCTCCCAAGCGTACATCTTGATCGCCTCTATACTCTGTATAACTTCATTCATTAATCTAATACGATTGTCTGTCCGCACGGCCGTTTGTCGGCGTAATCTGCTTGAAATTTTACCAAGGTACCCTGAAAAACAAAGTTTTATATTAAACTAGCTGTTGCCCGCGGCTTCGCAAGCGTACTCGTAGATTTCGTTTTATAAATATTTTTTTATGAATTTTCTTTTTTTATAAACCTCAACCTCACCTTGGAGCCCAAGACCTTTCCAACGAAAACCGTGGAAATCGGTTCGTGTGTTCTGGAGTTATAGCCTAGCCTAGCCACGTCAACCAAGATCAGGTGATTGGGTGAAGAGTTAGACAGAGATGCAGAGAGTAAAAAGTAACACCTGCATCACAAACTCACCTTGCAAAGGTATGAACATGAGCAGGAAGGCCACTCCGATGAGCGTGGCGACGCCTATCTGGCGGTACATGAGGTACACCACGAGAACGCTCTCAATTGGGGTCCGTACCAGGTCCGGCATGAAGATGCTGGCCATGTCGAACCTTTGGGCGTCGTTGGTAAGTAGATTTACCACCTGACCGGCTAGGCCTTCGGAGGCTTTGCCGCCCACGGTTAGGTCTAGACGGAGCAACTGAAATAAGGATACAATTTTTAACTACCACAGAGACATAGCTTCTAAGGTTTCAGGGGAGGTAACCGGTTGCTAGGTCGCTTAACCTAATAGCCGGACAGACCATCATGTTTAGAAGGATATTTGGGAAAAAGGAAGGGACACCCGCGATAAAAGCGTTCTGCTGTGCTTGCGCTCGCTCATTTAAGAAATGTTAAAAAGCCTAACAAAAGCCGGACACCGTATATTTTGACCGGACACGCAATCAAAAGGCCTAACTACGTCCGGCTTTACCCGGAAGCCTGGCAACCCTAGGGCAACGCACCTGTATTTTAACCTCTGGTTTTGTGTGCATGTCGATAGACTGCAGTCATCACTTAACATTCATGTGAACTGCAAGCTTGATTGCCACCTTCGTAACATAAAATAATCGATTATTGTGAATAAAATATGAAGAAATTTTAAAAAATGGAAAGAAAATATTTAATTACTTTTCAATTGTTGTTTACCCACGACACACGTTTTTACCTACTGTGGGGCTGTGAGTATAAGCGTATTTTAATTAAATGACATCTACGAATAATGTGAAGAAGTGTAACTAAGCCAAAATAATGGTTCCACGCAAAGAGACACACCGTGGGCGGCGCATGAATGGGACACACCCAGCATGTGACACACCCCAAACGTCCCAGAACAAAATACCCAGGCTATTGGACGTTTCCTTGCCGCTCGGCGAAATGTCTCGCCGCGACCAATGGAATGTCAGCATTGTTTATGTTGAAAATGATTGCAGTTAGTTCGTTTACGTTAATCATAATCAAAGTGATGCATTAGAGCGGAGGTTCCCAAACAATTTTTTCTTGTAGATCCCTTTCAATTATTTACTGGTTCGGTGAACCCTTGCTACTTTTATATCACATAACCCATATTTCCAATTTTTATTCTATTCACGTCTATGTAGACCCCGAGCGAGTCTCCCATGAACCCCAGGGGGTCCACCTGGGCCACTTTGGGAATCACTGCAATAGTTACATTTCTATAACAACATTATTATTCGTAGGTGTTGATAAAGTCTAATTAGCAATGTTTTTGGTTGACCGGACACTTCTTCGATGGTTCATTGTATGTATCATGTCTTTACCACTTTCATGACGTATTAATAATAATAACAATAATGGCAGCCCATTATACGTCCCACAGCTGGGCACGAGTCTCTCTCCTTTTTGGGGCGAGGGGAAGGGCCTGGAGGTTACTCCACCACGCTACTCCAATGCTTGTTGGTGGAGATACGGGATAGTGGCCAACCCGTTGTCGGATGTTTTCAAACCGCCCATAAGGCCTCCGACAAGGTTTAACGACTGCTACCTATCGATAGCAACCGAGACCGACGGCTTAACGTGCCCTCCGAAGCACGGAAACGCGTTACAATCTACACCAGCCGCGGGGCCATGCACGCTTCTCATGACGTATACAAAAATGTATTAAAGATGCTCTCACCTTTCGGTATATAAGTGAACAGCAAGCCACGCGGACCTTCATACTCATATCGAGGAGATATAGTAACGTAGGATGCATTATAGCAGCACTAGTTGCCATTAATCTGCAAATAATTATGCAAGGTGACATGTGTGACACTCTCAAGTAGGATCATGGCCCGACTTGTGGAGGAAATATAAAAAAAGGTACAATGTATGCAGCCTTGAATGATATCCTAATCTAGTGAGTGAGAACATTTCCTGGTGTATGAAATATTACCTGAATAAAGACGCTGCCGTGTGGATCCAATCTATACCTACTAATATTATAAAGCCGAAGAGCTTGTTTGTTTGTTTGCTTGAACGCGTTAATCTCAGGAACTACTGGTCCGATTTGAAAAATTCTTTCAGTATTGTGTTAGATAGCCCATTTATCGAGGAAGGCTTAAGGCTATATAACATCACGCTAAGGTGAATAGGAGAGGGCAGGTAACAAAGCAACCGCGCAAAGCCGGGGCGGGCCGCTAGTTTTTAAATAAAGGACAAGTTCCACGTCGGGCCCGCGCCTTGTACACTATATCAGATGATAGAGAAAAATACGTAGAATCATGGAAATATAAAATAATTTCAATCGTTGTTTTTTTTTTGTCGGAAATATTTTATATTCTGTAATTTTTGTACGACAACAATATGTCACCATATTGCTACTATGACATTCTTAGGTTGTATTCTTTATTGAGACTAGCATTTCAGATTAGACAGACGTTAGTCTCATTTTCGTTGGTATTGACTGTTCACCAAATGGGTGACCGCAATTTCGTAATTAATTTTGGGACAAAATATTACCTATGTCAAAAATGCTTGAAATAGATTTGGTTATCGATTCTGAACAAACTAGTTTCGGGTTGTACATTTAAACCTGTTACACGTTGTCTATCTTGTGTCGCGTTCTCGCTTGCACTCTCGGGTCAGGCGGAACGTGACACTTTTTCGTGCGTCCAACAGTGTTCAGTGTTGAACAGTGTTCAACGATTTATAATACGTTATCACGTTACTGGTGGTAGAGCTCCAGTGACGGAGCTCGCGGGCGTAGGCACCACCTAATATACTTGCCGTTAAATGGTAGTGTTCAGCACTATCGTGTTCCGGTCAGGTGGTAATGTACGGCCCGAATCTTTATTCTTGGTCTTTCTATGGGTGTCTATAGGCTGCAGTCATCACTTAACATCAATGTGAACTGCATGCTTGTTTGCCACTTCTATTACATAAAAAAAACGTCAAAACACACTTACCCCACAACACCAACCGCGTACAAACACGCCAACGTCTGCGATATACCCGCGTGCGACGGCGAAAAATAATTAATTAAACCTTCAAGGCACATTGGTATTGATAATCTGCAATTATAAAACGACAGTTGTTAAAAAAAGGTGCCATATTCAAAACTGGCGTGTGAAAAAGGCTCTACCCAGCAGAGAAAACAAGTTTGCTGCTAGCCTTGGATGAGAAGCCAGTGGATTTTTTCGGACTGGTGATCAAACCCGGCCACTCATGTAGATAAAGCCTACAAAGCCATAGTGGCAATAGAAACCTTAAATATACAACATGTAACGAAAATGAATAATGCACACTATCTAACACCTCGATTAGAAAATCGAGTTATAATCATAATACATCAACTGAAATTACATGTTTATGTATTTAATATTTTTTAATTAAGAAATAAGTTGTCCTCAATTAGTTCGAACAGTATGCACACCTTATGCATACTTCGCTACCTCTACCCACGGTCACACATAAAACAGGAACCGAAAAAAGTGATGTAGCGTAACTTGCGTACCCTCCTTATTTAACACTCGCTAGTAATAAGATTATTGTTTATTTTCCCCTATTTTATTTTTTATATTATTATTTATAATACGCACGTCTCAACGAGTTCTTGTAAACTTGATGAGACTAGCATTTTATTTTAGATAAACGTAAGTCTCATTTTCGTTTGTATTGACTTGTAGCGTCCACTGCATTAAGGCCCCAACTAGTGGAACACATATGAAAACCTCACAGTACTTGTCTAGTACGGTAGATGGCGTGCATTCGAATTACATCGCACATACGAAGATTTCTCAAGAGTTGGCATATATACAACTTTCCAACCGCTACCACCTCGCCTGGTCGGAGGATCCTCCCTTTTCGTCGGAGGAACACTTCCACCCATTCCTCCACAGACTGTTCACCAAATGGGTAACCATAATTTCCTTAATTTTAATTCACTTTGGGACAAAATATTACCTATATTCAAAATGTCTGAAATCAATTCGTTTATCGATTTCGAACTAACTAGTTTCGGGTTGTATATTCAATCTTGTTACACGTTGTATATAAAAATTAAAAATATGTAATAAAAATATAGGTATAATAAATGTATATACATACCTAACTACAGCGTCGAACATTGCGAACACTAAATTGAATACTAAAAATTGCTTCCCGTATACTCTGATTATGGCTTGTAATAAAGACGGTGCCCCTCCTTTTGCTGAAAACAACAGATTAAATATAAATAATAAACTTACTTTTTTATGTAAAAAAGGTGGCAAACACAAAAACCAGATGCAGTCAAAATACCCTGAAAACTAAATTGTTACTTCTCTGTGTTAGTTATTATACGGGGCCATAGAGCAACACCGGAGGGGAGTAGCCATGTAGCTTTCCCCTCTGTCAAAGTACAAGCCTAAATGGGCTATAGGCCCATTTAGGCGTAGATGTTTAAATGTGTGCGTGAAATTGTTTCTGTATTTTGTTAAAGTCAAGGTGTGAGTTTCGTTGTAATAGACCATTTATGTAGTGTGCGTGTGTGTCGCACGCATTTCCCTCCGCAAAAAATGACAGACTGTTTTGCATCGGTAATACACGCTATGGCTACTCCCCTCCAGTTCGCCGCGACCGGTGGACCGCGTCGCTCGATGTACGGGGCCATATGTATTACAAACCAACCGGAACACGATAGTACTGAACACTATCTACCACTTGGCGACATACAGATCAGGTGATGCGGTGACTGACTGACAAATCATCATCCCTCCCTCAGCACGTGAAACGTAACAGAGGGGGGAATGGTTCGAGGGTCGAGGATTTCCTCATTCCCCGGGCCTATCTGCCCCCGAAGCATCGAGGGCGTGGTCGTTAACGGGATGCTGGCACGCTGTAAAAACTAGCTGAAGGAGGCCACATACCTACACTTATTTTTTCTTTTTTTTTAAAGAGATTTTTAAATTTTTTTTAGTGAGATATTTAACCCTTTTTTTTGGCCATATTCTTTTCTCTTCCTCAGCTATTCCCCCGCGCGCCGCTTACAATTGGTTAAAGCGATTAATATTGGCGATGGTAAGGGGCCACACGACCGCGTCGTCGCTTTGGACTAGGCCTGACGTCGCAGCCGCGGTCCCGGGCGACGTCTTCAGCCCTCGACCGAGGGTTGAGTCCGGTCGGTGGGCAGGGCTCGAACCCGCCCAATAATATGCGGGTGGGGGGTGATGCGGTGGCGCCTACGTCCTAGAGTCCCTGTACTGGAACTCTACCACCAGTAAGACAACATTTACAAATTACTATATGTGCCAAAGAAGCGCACGTGGCCCCGCGGCTGGTGTAGATCGCAAGCGATCTACTCGGTTACGCGATACGGGCGCGGTCGGGTGTGTGATGGATGACCGCTAGTGGCAAATTACCCAACATAGGCCTTTCCGTGCTTTGGAGGGCCCGTTAAGCAGTCGGTCCCGGTTGCTATCGATAGATAGCAGTCGTTGAACCTTCACGGAGGCCTTAAGGGTGGTTTGAAAACATTCGACAGTGGGTTGGTCACTAACCCGTACCTCCACCAACCCCCATTGGAGCAGCGTGGTGGAGTAAGCTCCAGGCCCCCATAAAGGGGAGAGACTCGTGCCCAGCAGTGGGACGTGTCAAGGGTTGCCATTATTAAAAGTGCCAAATAGCAACTTATTTGGGCTAGTAATTTCAGGTAAAATGAGCTGAAACAGGCGAACAGACAGGACGCACGAGTGATCTTATATTAAGTCTTTTCCATTTGAGGTACGGAACCCTAAATATGAGAATCTGTATGTATGTATGTGTGTATCTTCACGCCAGGTCCCTAACGGGGATGGCAGAGAGTGTATAGCGCCAGATATCCCGGTCCTGACATACCTCTCGTGTCTCGTCCACCTTCATCATTCTCTTCATACATGCACGCCGATTCCTAAGACTTTTGACCCCACCATCAGACAGATCTCGACCTATTTGGTCATGGTAGGTCAGAGCAGTAGTTCTTATGAGAATCTGGCAAATAGAAATTGAAACAACCTTCCTTATGTAACTGATCCTTCCATTTCTCTCCCATTACGTCGCCTCGTGGCGCCGCGCGATGGCCGGGGGTGCATCTGTAATCATAAAAATATGATGTTTCATTGTAGTTCAACATTATTGATGATGATCAATAATGATCAACATCGTTTCAGAAATTAAAGATAAAAACCGGCTTACTGCATTTTGACTGCATCTGGTAAGGATGGTAACAAGCATCCAGCTCACGTTGATGTTAAGTGATGACTGCAGCTTATAAATACCCACACAAAGACCAGAGGTCAAAATACAGATGCGTTGCCACCCCTGAGATCTTAGATGTCATGTCTCTGTGATAGTTATTACGGGGTCATACATTACCATCTAACCGGAACACGATAGGTCCGAACACTACCATTTAGCGGCAGATAGATTAGGTAATGCGGTGGTGCCTACGCCCTTGGGCTCCTACCCTTGGAACTCTACCACCAGTAATAGGCTTCTGATGGAAGAGAATTCTTCCGCGAGTGGGTAGTGGGACGTCGGGCTAGTAATTTTTTTGTTTAGTCTTATCTTGCCGTTTGTAAAAGAGAGTATGGAACATTCTGTTGATACCTATTTTTATTATAAAGTATTTTTGGACTATTATTTATTTTATTTTGTTAACTTTGACATATTAATCAACGTATCAGTTGTTATTCGCTTTAATTCTATATTTGTAATTTGACCTATCTAATAAGCAAATTCTATTATTTCCAAGTGATTAAATGAATTTTTGAGTTTGAATTTGAGTATAATAGTGAACGTACTTATTTTTTTTTTTTTTTTTTTTTTTTTTATGTCTGAAGATTGACAGACAAGCAAACGGGCCACCTGATGAAAAGTGGTCACCGTCGCCTATGAACATTTGCAACACCAGGGGAGTTGCCAACGCGCTGCCAGCCCTGAAGGACTCTTTTGACGCCATTTTTGAAGAACCCCATATTGTAGCACCTAGGGAACACCTCAGAGGGAAGTTCGTTCCACAATTTACACGTTCTGGGCAGGAACGAACGTGAAAACCGCACCGTTGAGCACTGCCAGGTGTCCAGTCGGTGTGGGTGGAACTTCTCTCTTCGGCGGGTAGTACGGTGTAGGAAAAGAGACGGTGGCACCATGTCAAACAGTTCCGCAGAGCACTCACCATTGTAGAGACGGTACAACACGCACAGACTCCCAATGTCTCTGCGCAGGCTCAGATGTTCGAGCCTGTCGGTAAGTCCTGGATCGTTAACAATACGAACGGCGCGTTTTTGTAGGGAGTCAAGTGGACCAAGCTGGTATTTGGGGGCTCCCGCCCACAAATGAGAGCAGTATTCCAGATGGGGCCGTACTTGGGCCTTATAAAGCTGTAGTAGCTGCCCCGATGTGAAATACTGCCTCGCTTTGTTAAGCACCCCCAACTTTTTGGATGCCAACTTGGTCTTACACTCAATGTGACTCCCGAATTGCACTTCGTTCGATATGTCAACGCCCAGGATACCGATACTCTTATCAACGGCGAGCGGAATGCCCTGGAACTGTGGTGCTACAATGAATGGGGTTTTTTTTGCGCTGAACGCGCAGACTTGTGTCTTCGAGGGGTTAAATTGTACTAAATTAAGTCGACCCCAATCCGAGACCCGCTCCAGAGAGTGCTCGATTTCAGACACAAGTCTAGTCCTGCTTTCCTCGATAAGTGTCCGAGAGGCATTTGCACGGCTAGTGTAGTGTGCATCTCCCGTACTATCATCAGCATAGCAATGAAAATTAATGTATTGTTATGTATGTGTATCTTCACGCCAGGTCCCGAACAGGGTACGCGCCAGATATCCCGGTCCTAACATACCTCTCATCAACTCTCATGCCTCATCTAAATCCATCATTCTCTTCATACATGCACGCCGATTCCTAGGACTTTTAACCGCACCATCAGACAGAACTCGACCTATTTGGTCATGGTAGATGAGTCTTAGTCTTCCTGGGCCTCTACAACCTGCAACCATCCTGATCCTGTTTAGTCATTCGCTCATTCGACATTGTTTCTAAATACCCGAACCATCGGAGCATGCCCTTTTTCCTTAATTTTTACACCGATACTCTCATTCACACAAAGCCTCTTTCTTACATATTATTCATTACGAACGCGATCGGTGAGCGATACACCGCAGATCTTGCGCAAAGATCTCATCTCGACCGCGCTTAATTTACTTTCATGCTCTTGCATACCCAGCTCTCGCTTCCAAATAAAGTAGATATAACACTTATAAAGTGCCAACTGCCTCAGTAGCGTAGTGGTAGCAGGCCACTACTATTACGCTGGAGGTCCTGGGTTCGATTCCCGGGTCGGGGATTATCAGAGATAACGGTTTAAAATCCTTTATCTCTGCTTCTATTGGGATTTTTCCATTTTCTGGAAGTTTCCCAGTACCCCGGAGTTTGGTAATGTGCCCGGAGATGGCAACAGGTTCGCCACCTGTTACATGGGCCAAAACGTAACCGGCGAGTAGTGGGTGTTTGCATGTATGATTGAAAGCATGCATTTACCTCTGCCTACCCCTTCGGGGATTACAGGCGTGAAGTTACGTATAAAGTACCCGATTAATTTGCTGGCTCTAATTTCGATAGGTAGGTACGTACCATTTAAGGTCGCGGTTGTAAAAACATTCGCTCTGATATCAGCATTTTTTTTACAACCGATATTTAAATACGGGCAGGTGCCATTTTGAAACTCGTTGTTCTACATTTTGCGTGTCGTTGATGTCAGTGAACCATTTTTTTGGAAATTATTTAACTGTCAATTTTATAACGCATAAATATTCTGTGTCTATTTTAAAAAAATGCCCCCGCCGTTTTGTCAATCGAAACAGTAAAATACATCTATCTATCTATCTATCTAATATTAATACCTTTAAACGAGCAATTCTTGTATATATAGAATCAAGATCTCGGAAACGGCTCCAACGATTTTCTTGAAACTTACGGAATAGGGGTTTTTCGGGTCAAGAAATCGATTTATTTAGGTTCCAGGCCTAAGAAAAGCTCGGTTCCAAGTTAATAATAAATTTTCTTCATAACCGACGACTAACGCCATCTATTGATGAATAGAAGAACCATTAGTCAGTCATCAATAGATGGCGTTTTTAGCAAAGAAGAAGTGTTTCTTTTCAAAAATCGCTACGGAGCGAAGCTCGGTCAACCAGGTACTTTTTTTTATTACACGAGCATGCAGTTCACATTGAAGTTAAGTGATGACTGCAGCCTATAGACACCGACACAAAGGCCAAGGTCAAAATGCAGATACGTTACCACTCCTGAGGCCTAAGGTATTATGCCTCTGTGTCGGAAATTACAGGGCCGTACATTACCACCTGACCGGAACACGATAGTATTGAACACTACCATTTAGTGGCAAGTATATTAGGTAATGCGATGGTGCCTACGCCCGCGAGCTCCGTCACTGGAGCTCTACCACCAGTATAACCACCAGTGGTTGCGCCGTTTCAACGTTTTGTACGTATTTTCCATACTGTTCATATTTGTACTGTGACTGAGTTAGGGCCCTGTCGACCGGATAAGTGTAATAAGCGGCAACCCGGCGCGAGGCCACGCCCACCCTTTCCGCCGGACCGTAAAAACCATAATCATACAAGAATATCAAAAAAAAAATGCTTAGGTACCTGTAGACGTCTGAAATGCTGAGCTGTCCCTTGCGACCTTTGACGAATATAGGGCGTGTGTACCTGCGAAAAGGTCAAATTGGTTCATTTATGATATTTTTTGTTGCCCTCTGTAGCGGACATATTGTATACAGTAATCTATACATCTGTAGCGTCCACTACATTAAGGCGCCAACTAGTGGAACACATATGAAAACCTCACAGTACTTGTCTAGTACGGTAGATGGCGTGCATTCGAATTACATCGCACATGCGAAGATTTCTCAAGAGTTGACATATATACAACTTCCCAACGTCAATCGTTGGGCGGCGGCCCGCCAGGCGCTACCACCTTGCCTGGTCGGAGGATCCTCCCTTTTCGTCGGAGGAACACTTCCACCCGTTCCTCCACACATCTATACAATAAAATAAAATTGGAGTGTCTGTTTGTAATACAAAAATTACCGCTTTTTACTACATGCATATGTAGGTATGTACACACGGTACATCATAGCAATGCAAAAACATTTTTTTCTGAATAATTTTTGTCTGTCAGTAATCTCGGGAACGGCTGGACCTGTGTCGACGGGACTTTCACTGGCAGATAGGTTATGTAATAAGGAGTAACTTAGGCTACTTTTATACTAGCTGCGCTCACGACTTCGTCCGGGTAGATACTGAACAATCATAAATTCTCACGCGGACGAAGTCGCTTGTACAGCTAGTAATAGCCTAAGTTACGCCTTATTACATAAGCTATCTACCAGTGAAAGTCCAGGCAAAATCGGTCCAGCCGTTCCCAAGATAAGCCGGAACAAACAGACAGCCAGACAAAAATTGTTTTGGTATACGTACCGTGTATACATACATTTGCATTTAGTAAAAGGAGGTTATTTTTATATTACAAGCAGACACACCAATTTTATTTATTTGTATAGATATGTATATCTTTATACAACCTTATATCAGGGTATGTTAAATTAGAATGTGCAATTGGGCATGAACCATATTTTTATTTCAAAATATAAGTCCTTATAATGTGTTAATTTAATTATTTTTGTATTAAAAAATATGATTCATGCCCAATTCCACATTATTAAATTTTAATACTGCAAAATTTTACGCTCAAATATATAAGATACACGTCAAGTAAATTTGTACAGGTGTTTTGAAAAACATGTTTCATACCTTATTGAAATAAAACTATTTTTACGGATTTATCTCGCGTATATTAAACTAAAATGATTTTTAAAATCAACCCGACGTTTCGGTCGCTTTTCAGCTTCCGTGGTCCCGGGCAGTCTGCCCGAGTCTTAATATACGCGAGATAAATCCGTAAAAATAGTTTTATTTCAATGAGTGTAGCTCGCGAAAACCTAAGAACATATATTATCATGTTTCATACCTATTTATTATTAAGAGAAACAATTACTCACCAAAAACATAATTTCGAAAATAAATTAGCCCGTTCCCGCGGGTTTTGCGTCCTCTCTGTGTTGAAATAACCGGGATCCATCACTTGCAATCCCTAGTAACACTATTAACACACTTTGTTACAGTTGGTAACACCTTTATCACACTTTTACACTTGGTAACTCTTTCAGACTCACTTGATAACACTTTATCACAATAGGTTAACACTTTGGTGTTACACCAGGTAACACTTCTGTTTACAGTAATAAACACTTAGTCCAAGTGTTTCTTTTTGGCACCGGTATTTGTTTCCTCATGTGGAACTTTCGGATGAATTAAGTAGTCGCCATTTTGTTTACCTGTAAAATAATAAATTACTTTTAAAAAGAGTTGTACTTGCATCAATATTTGTGAAACACTTTTTTTATGTCCCAAAACTGGCGACATGTTAAAAAAAACGAATTTGTCACAGTTTGTCATTTTTTGCGGGCGGAATACGTGTGACACACACACACTACAAAAATCGTCTATTACTACGAAACTCACACAGTGATTTTCACAAAACAGGTAAGTACATAAACAATTTCACGCACATATTTAAACATCTACCCCCTTATTCATAAACGTATTTTAGCTAAAGTGTTGCTAATGTCTTCTTTGTCCTTTTCTATCCTGCACATGTGACAATGCTACTGACAAAGACAGAGCATTTTATAGCTAAAACATATCTAATGTAGGTACGTTTATGAATAAGGGGGTTAGTGGTGTGTATGAACGCATCGCGATTGTGCCAGTCGCTAATAAACTGCTCCCGAGCAAAGACGGTTGTTTCATTCACAGTAATAGGTACCTATACACTATCTGGCGACGAGTGACTTTTGCACGTTTACCCGCGTGATCGAGTAAAATGTCGAACTTTATAGGAAGTTTAAGTGTTTTTGACCACAAAATTCAACAGTGGGACATTTTTTTCGGAAGGTTAACTCAGTTTATCAAGTTAAATAATATTGCGGAGGAGAATAAAAGTGCAGTTTTGTTAACTCATTTGTCGGATGAGTCGTATCGCTTGACCGTGAACCTCGTGCACCCCAAAAAGTTGTAGGAAATTCAGTTTAAGGAGTTAGTTGAAGCACTCAAACAACATTTAACGCCGAAAAGGTCTACATTTGCTGACAGAGCAAAATTTTATGAAGCGAAAAGAGCAGAGGGCGAGACGATTGAAGAGTGGGCGGCGCGCTTACGTGGACTCGCGGTGTACTGTGAGTTTGGAAGGGAGCTCGAAATGATGCTGCGAGATCGATTTGTATTAGGTCTAATCGTTGGTCCTGAAAGAGATCGCCTGTTCGAACAAGATATGGACAAGTTAATATTCCCTAAAGCAGTGGAGATCGCTCAACAGGCAGCTTGTGCACGCCAAGCACGAAGCAGTGGATCAGCAACAGGCATAGGAACTACTAAGAACACTTAAGCTTGTACTTTGACAGAGGCGAAAGCCTGCATATGGCTACTCGCTTCTGGTCCGCCGTGAGCGGTGGCCCGTGTTGTCTATGGCTTGAATGCATACATTTACCTCTGCGTACCCTTTCAGGGATTACAGGAGTGAAGTTACGTTATTTAGGTACGCTTGAGAATAAAAGTGAATATACTCAAACATATGGCATTGACATTCTTTGTGTGAAAGGTCAGGTGATTAGCGTTACAAATTATTTAACATTCGAATCATATTGCAATCTATAGACAGATATTATTACTGCTACTATGCATATTCGAGAAATCGCTGCCTGAGCGATAAGGCCGCCCACTGTACCATTTTCTGTAATTTCTGGTTTTTGTTATGTCTTTCCTGTTTACTGGTGTACAATAAAGAATATAATATTATAATGGTCCAATCATAGAGCAACAACGGAGGGGATAGCCATATGCAGGCTTTCCCCTCTGTCAAAGTACAAGCCCAAATGGGCCTATACCTTTCGCCTAGATGTTTAAATGTGTGCGTGAAATTGTTTCTGTATTTTATTAAAGTCAAGGTGTGGGTTTCGTAGTATTAGATTTTTGTAGTGTGCGTGTGTGTCGCACGCATTTCCCCCCGCAAAAAATGACAGACTGTTTTGCATCGGTAATAAACGCTATGGCTACTCCCCTCCGGTCCGCCGCGACCGGTGGCCCGTGTTGCTCTATGTGTCCAATATGGTATTTTTTTTTATTTTTTTTTTTTATGTAATGTATGTGGCAAACAAGCATGCAGTTCACATTGATGTTAAGTGATGACTGCAGCCTATAGACACCCACATGAAGACCAAGGCCAAAATGCAGATGCGTTACCACTCCTGAGGCCTAAGGTGTTATGCCTCTGTGCCGGAAATTACAGGGCCGTACATTACCACCTGACCGGAACACGATACTGCTGAACACTACCATTTAGCGGCAAGTAAATTAGGTAATGCGGTGGTGCCTACGCCCGCGAGCTCCGTCACTGGAACTCTACCACCAGTAGAATTCCAGTGACGGAGAATTTGGTTTTGAATGATTTTTGGAAGTCCAGGAAAGGATTAAAAGTTGAGAAAATATGAAGAAATTGAAGGGAAAAGATAAAAACCACAATTTCATTTTCCCATACAAATAGTCCGTATATACATATATCAAACCTTTGGGTTTTTTGTATATCAATGTTTGACACATTATTTAATTGCGAAGCAATACGAAGTTTTCCGGGTCAGCTAGTTAAAATATAAACTACTAGCTGTTGCCCGCGGCTTCGCCCGCGTGGATGTCGTGTTATAAATAATTTTTACTGAATTTTCTTTGCTATAAACCTTACGGAGCCCGAGACCTTTCCAACGAATGCAAAACCGTGGAAATCGGTTCTTGCGTTCTGGAGTTATACTGTCAGGAAGGAAAACCCGAATTATTTTTATATTATAGACTAGCTGACCCGGCAAACGTCGTATTGCCTCACAATGAAATAATGTGTCAAAGGTTTGATAATGTATAGGAAAATGAAATTAAATGTAGAGATTCCCGTGGGAATTAGTGATTTTCCCGCAGTAAAAAGTAGCCTAAATGTTGGCCAGGCTTAGTATATATACATCACAAAAAGTTTTATTCGAATCCGTCCAGTATCTTCGGAGATTAGCCGGGACAAACAGACGGACAAAAAATTTAAAAATCATTGAAAAGTGTTTTAATACTCTTTTAACATTGCCCCCAATTGGTTTTTCGTAAATATATACAATGTAGAGACACGCGGGTTTTATTGTTTTATTATCTTAATATATATAAATCTCGTGTCACAATGTTTGTCCTCAATGGACTCCTAAACCACTTAACCGATTATAATAAAATTCGCACACCATGTGCAGTTCGATCCAACTTGAGAGATAGGATAGTTTAAATCTCAAATTATAGTCGGAATTTTAATTTATTGCTAATTATTTGTCCGTTATTATTTGACAGTCACAATTATCTGTTAACTCCAAATGATTCTAACAGATGTCGATACCTTTCGACTGGGTTGAGTAAGTAATCAATAGATGGCGCTGCTATGGTAAATCTACAAACGTGTCATATAAGCTACATTTTAACAGCATAATTACCACGTGTTGTTGACGCTTTAAAATTAATTTAATTTATTTTGTAGTGAACGAAATACCGTATAATTCAATTATTTCCACTTTTTAAATTTTTGGTCTGAGCATAGCCGGCCACGTCTATATAAATGTATAAAAATGCAACCCGTTTTCCTTGGTCACAGCATCACGCGTGAAGCCATTCTTCACCGATCTGGCTAATTTTGGTTTTGAATGATTTTTGGAAGTCTAGGGAAGGTTTAAAAGGTAAGAAAATATGAAGAAATTGAAGGGAAACAGTAAAAACCACAATTTTATTTTTCCATACAAATAGTCCGTATCTATCAAACCTTTGACACCTTATTTCATTCTGAGGCAATACGAAGTTTGCCGGGTCAGCTAGTATTATGTATAGATTAACCTTACACTGTTGGTAAAGCATAGAAGGCGGAGGAGTTGTCAGTGTCACATTCACATGCTGCCACATGTCATAAAAAATATACAAAGCCATTTCGATCACAAACCTCTAAGACAACTAGGTCAGCCGTTATCAGACTAGATTGATGGCCACTTCGCACGCACTTTCCATTGGATTATTGATTTTTGCGCACTTTGGTAAGGTGCTACCTTAGCGACCACACCATCATATCATCACCAGCTTAGACAAAATTAATTTGTTATTTTTTATTTACCAAAATTCGTAGATGCTTCTGAGTCCATTGAAATCCCCGAAGCATATTATATTCAAGCATACAATTTTTACTGGTGGTAGAGCTCCAGTGACGGAGCTCGCGCGCGTAGGCACCACCGCATTACCTAATGTACTTGCCGCTAAATGGTAGTGTTCAGCACTATCGTGTTCCGGACAGGTGGTAGGTAATATACGGTCCTGTGATTTCCGGCACAGAGGCAAAACACCTTAGGCCTCAGGAGTGGTAACGCATCTGCATTTTGACCTTGGTCTTTGCGTGGGTGTCTATAGGCTGCAGTCATCACTTAACAGCAATGTGAACTGCATGCCACTTCCGTTACTTAAAAAGACATGCAAACACCCACGTTTTGTCGGTTTCGTTTTGGCACATGTTCCTACCTAACAGGTGGCTCACCTTTTGACATCCCCGGGCACATTACCAACTGCTGAAACTTACTGAAAATTGAAAAATCCCAATAGAACCAGAGATAAAGGATTTTACACCCTTATCTCTAATAGCCCCCGATCTGGGAATCGAATCCAGGACCCTAACGTAGTAGAAGTGTCCTGCTACCACTAGGCTACTGAGGCAACTTTTATACTAGCTGCGCCCACGACTTCGTCCGGGTAGATACTGAACAATCATAATTCTCAAGCGGACAAAGTCGCGGGCACAGCTAGTCACTAATAAGACTAGTAAGTAGGTAGAGATATCTAGATAAATTACGCAATAAACATACGCGTATAATTATTAAACAATTTAACCCAATTAAATACAGCATTAAATTTATTTGCAGCAGTTATTTATTATCAGCAGTTTATTTGCATCTATGCTATGGACGTTGACATTATTTGATTTTTCACGATAATCTGTACTAGATTTAAGCTTTCATTTAAAAGAGCTCTTACTGAGTTTGTTGGGTAGCGGAGTTCTTCTCAGTAGTGACTGCACTTGGAACTCTGCTAAGTGAATAACATTGATCTTGACGAATAAGTTTTTCTTTTTCTTCATTTATTATCATTGAAGGAATTGAAAAATTTTATGATTATTATGTTTTAACCAAATAATTTAAATTTTAATTTTTAATTTACTATTAATATATGATTTTTCTTTACTATATGTAATGGTTATTCGCTCTAGGTAGTTTATGATTTATTGACGTTTTGAAAGTATCTGTAAAGATCTATTCGAAATAAAAATATTTTCTATTTCTATTTCTAATGTCATTGACCCACATGCAATCCAACATCAATTGGCCTCTCAATACATTAATCTGTGTGATTGTAATAAAACTATGCACACAGTGATTAAATGACAATTGTAACGTGACCCTCATGACTGAGAGAATAGTTGCAAATGTTAGATAATGATAAAATGGTCTTGTTACACTTTGCAAACCATGATAACCCTTCCATTTTAACATGAGCCCCGTTGTTGAGAGTAACGAGTTATTCATGTTTTACTGGTGGTAGAGCTCCAGTGACGGAGCTCGCGGGCGTAGGCACCGCCGCATTACCTAATATACTTGCCGCTAAATGGTAGTGTTCAGCACTATCGTGTTCCGGTCAGGTGGTAATGTACGGCCCTGTAATTTCAGGCACAGAGGCCATAACACCTCAGGAGTGGCAGCGCATCTGCATTTTGACCTCTGGTCTTTGTGTGGGTGTCTATAGGCTGCAGTCATCACTTAACATCAATGTGAACTGCATGCTTGTTTGCCACTTTTATTACATAAAAAAGAAAAAAAAAAAACTAGCCGTGCCCGCGTGTATACATACATATGCATTTCGTAAAAAGCGGTTATTTTTATATTACAAACAGACATTACAATTTTATTTATTTGTATAGATTGGTGGTAGTGTTCCAGTGTAGGAGCTCGCGGGCGTAGGCACCACCGCATTACGTAATTTATCTGCCGCCAAATGGTAGTGTTCAGCACTATCGTGTTCCGGTTAGGTGGTAATGTATGTCCCCGTAATAACTACGAGTATCACAGAGACATAACAACTAAGGTCTCAGGGGTGGCAACGCATCTGCATTTTGACCTCTGGTCTTTGTGTGGGTGTCTATAGGCAGCAGTCATCACTTAACATCAATGTGAACTGCATTTTTTTTTTATTTTTTTTTTATGTAATGGGCGTGGCAAACAAGCATGCAGTTCACATTGATGTTAAGTGATGACTGCATCCTATAGACACCCACATGAAGACCAAGGTCAAAATGCAGATGCGTTACCACTCCTGAGGCCTAAGGTGTTATGCCTCTGTGCCGGAAATTACAGGGCCGTACATTACCACCTGACCGGAACACGATAGTGCTGAACACTACCATTTAGCGGCAAGTATATTAGGTAATGCGGTGGTGCCTACGCCCGCGAGCTCCGTCACTGAAGCTCTACCACCAGTAAGTTTTTGATGAGACTTCGCTTCGGACATGTAGTTTAAATTCTTAATGAATCAATTTGATACCCCTAGTTGTAGTATATGTGGTAAAGTGGAAGACGTATACCATATTTTGGTTGAATGTGTTCGGGGTGAGGCTCATCGCAGGGCTTCATTAGAAATATGACATTGCAACAGTGTCCTGGCAGACCCTTCTACGAATGACGCCAGAATACTGTTGCAACTATATCAATTGTCAATGAGCTAACGTTGTTTAATTATTTTTTTAAAAGGAATAATGTAATTCATGTGAACGTATAGACTTATAGCGCGTCATGGTCTTTGACCAAGCTCTTTAAACGGAGAATAAAAAAAAAAAACTGCATGATTGTTTGCCTAGACCTTCGATCAACTCATCTTCATTTTAATGTAGGTGGCAAGTGGCAAATAAGCATGCATATTTTTAAATGTACCTATGTATTCAAAAATATGTACGAGTATTTATTATTAATTTTATCTACTATATAAAAATAAGTCGGGTTTTCCTTCCTGACGCTATAACTCCAGAACGCACGAACCGATTGCCACGGTTTTGCATTCGTTGGAAAGGTCTCGGGCTCCGTGAGGTTTATAGCAAAGAAAATTCAGTAAAAATTATTTATAAAACGACATCCACGCGGGCGAAGCTGCGGGCAACAGCTAGTCTTAGTTTAAAATTAAATATGAGCGAAAATGCCAGCGTAATCAACCTGCATAGACAATAAAAACTTGAAAACCTATTCACAGATAGATAAAGACAGAATGGGGCGTATTTATTACAAAGTAGACAATTAATAAATTGAATATGCACTGAGTAATAGTGTGCAGGGTTGCCAAGTTCATTCTTCAGTTGTTTATAAAAGAATACCTAATATAGTACCAGCCCAAGAGGGGATTTTTCAATTTACTCCAGCGCGTCAGATTAAGATATAGGAGATACCTTGCACCCTGTTCAGTACTTCCACCAAATCTAAGATTGCCATAAAGGGCCGAAACCTTAGAGCTACCGCCACGAGCTTGCCTCGCATCCAAATCAGAATATTGGATGGGAGCTTTGATTGAGTTCACTTTACATACTCTCTGAGTATCTGAAATTCTTGATTAATTTTTCACTTTCATTTTTGAAAGAATCAAATGTTTTTGAAAAGGGCGCGACATCAACGTCATCGGTCAAGAGCGTGTCAGATATTCTGAGAGGGTGTAAAATGTGACCAAAAAATGCTCCTATCCAAAATTCAGACGATTCGGAAGATGAGTAAGATCGTAGTGACCATTTGATTTTTTTTTACGGGCGCGGCCCTATCTACAAACCTTAGATTTAATTGAGGTAACCGACAGGTTTACAGGTAGCTCCCATAACTTAATCTGATGCGCTCGAGTAAATCCAAAAATAGATAGCATCCTGGGCTCACCTACCACTATAAAAACATAAACAAGAAAGATACCTATAGGTACAATAACAGTTGTGAATAATGTACAGTTTATTATTTACTTTTTGTTTATTTTTTATGTAATGAAAGTGGCAAACAAGCATGCAGTTCACATTGATGTTAAGTGATGACTGCAGCCTATAGACACCCACACAAAGACCAAGGTCAAAGTGCAGATGCGTTACCACTCCTGAGGCCTAAGGTGTTACGCCTCTGTGCCAGAAATCACAGGGCCGAAAATTACCACCGGACCGGAACACGATAGTGCTGAACACTACCATTTAGCGGCAAGTAT
Source organism: Macrosoma leucophasiata (assembly GCA_036365455.1). Lineage (NCBI taxonomy): Eukaryota > Metazoa > Arthropoda > Insecta > Lepidoptera > Hedylidae > Macrosoma > Macrosoma leucophasiata. The sequence continues at coordinate 2,907,255 of JAWQUS010000022.1, read as the reverse complement.
ATACTTGTAGTGCAATACACATAACATAAGGTTGTATTTTAGTATTTTTTTATGTAATGAAGGTGGCAAACAAGCATGCAGTTCACATAGATGTTAAGTGATGACTGCAGCCTATAGACACACAGACCAGAATTCAAAATGCAGATGCGTTGCCACCCCTAAGACCTTAGTTGATATGTCTCTGTGGTAAGTTATTACGGGGCCGTAAATTAATTTTCTTCAACTATGTAATATTTTTTAGTATAGAATATAATAACGCAACCCTACTCCTGTCGCTTTTCTCTCCTTTGTTGAAACATATATTATTACTAGCGGCCCGCCCCGGCTTCGCCCGCGCTGCTCTGCTCCTATTAGTCATAGCGTAATGTAAGCTATCCTATCTCTCAAGTTGGATCGAACTGCACATGGTGTGCGAATTTTATTATAGTCGGTTAAGTGGTTTAGGAATCCATTGAGGACAAACATTGTGACACGAGATTTATATATATTAAGATTTATATATATAATATGTTTGTAATTACGCAAGTATTTACAACAAGATATATTTTATTTGCATTGTTGTTTGACTTCGAAAGTGTTTAATTATTTAATTTAGTAAGTATAGTAACTGTATACACAGTACTCGAATGGAAAGATAAGGCTAACTGAAAATAATAAATAGATTTAGGTAGATAAAATCATGGTTAAATTATAATTTAATATAGTAATAATTTTTACTGGTAGAGTCCCAAAGGTATCCGAGGGCGTAGGCATCATTACTATGTATTTACCTACTATCTCTGCCACCAAATGATACAGGTACCTAGGTAGGTACCTATAATATCTATACAAATAAATAAAATTGGAGTGTCTGTTTGTAATATTAAAATAACCGCTTTTTACTAAATGCATATGTATGTATACACGGTACATAGGTATACCAAAACATTTTTTACAATTTTTGTCTGTCTGTCTGTCTTTCTGTCTGTCTGTCCGTTTGGCGGGGCTAATCTTGGGAACGACTGGACCGATTTTGAGAGGACTTTCACTGGCAGATAGCTGATGTGATAAGGAGTAACTTAGGCTACTTTTATCTCCATACATCCATACATACACACATACCTACACACAAATAAGTAGATTGGATAAGGAGTAACATAGGCTACTTTAATACTAGCTGCGCCCACGACTTTGTCCGGGTAGATACTGAACAATCATAAATTATCACGCGAACGAAGTCGCGGGCACAGCTTGTAGGTATACATATATATTGAGTAGTCGTGTTACTAATTTTCGAGGGTAACATTTTGGAGAGAGTCCAAACCGCGGACGGACGGACGGACTGACGGACAGACGGACATGGCGAAACTATAAGGGTTCCTTGTATACTACGGACCCCTAAACACCGTGATTTCTCACAAAATACATATAAGTACGATATTGATAAATTATAGATAAAAACCTTCATCAGAAAACCCTCTTTCCAACTTTCAAACAATAACAAAATCCGTTCCCCACTTTCCGAGATTAGCGCATACATACAGACAGAGAAAATAGGGGGACTTCATAATTGTAGTAATAATACCTAATGGAACAAAGCCATAACAAGTAATCAGCTTCAACTGCCTCAGTAGCCTAGTGTTAGCAGGCCACTACTACTAGGCCGCGGTCCTGGGTTCGATTCCCGGGTTTAAAATCGTGAATCGTGAACCGGCGAATCGTGGGTTTTTGCATGTATGCTTGAATGCATGCATTTACCTATGTGTACCCCTTCGGGGATTACAGCGTGAAGTTACCTTCCCTGGACTTCCAAAAATCATTCAAAACCAAAATTAGCCAAATCGGTTCACCCGTTCTCGAGTTTTAGCGAGACTAACGAACAGCATTTGATTTTTATATGTATACATATACCCCCTTATTCTTAGACGTATTTTAGCTAAAGTGTTGCTAATCTCTCCTTTGTCTTTTTCTATCCTACACATTTGACAATGCAACTGACTAAGACAAAGCATTCTAAAGCTAAAACGTATCTAATGACGTTTATAAATAAGGGGATAGACTCTACTTAGTTCTTTTTCATTCAAAATTAACCTTGTGAAATGACCCAATGGAAAAATTTTGGCAATCAAATGACGAATTGCAATTATGAACTGTAAACCATTCAAATAAAGGCCATTTCGTTTCGTCAATATTTAGGTCATGACGGATCCGTTTCTCCACGGATCTGGCACGGTAAACAATTTGTGATATCCCATTGAACATCAAGGTTTTATGTTAATTTGCCCCGTCACAACATTCTAATCTATCCATTGTGAATATTTTCACAGCTTTATCACAGTCTAAAGAAAAGGAACATGTTAATTACCTACCAGTCATCCAACGAACGTGTAATGTCAGAGTGAGAGCAATCGTGCGGGGCGTGCGACGCGAGGGAGGGAGGGTGCGGTAGCAAGTAGCCAATACAAAAACTAGCAACTACTTGGTACTGAGCGATAAGGGGTGCGAGATTTAAATATTTCCTAGACTAAGTTTTTGGAAACATGATATTGAAGAATTTGATGATATCTTTACTCTTAATATTCGTTCTAATGTTGATTTATTAATGATATCTGTTTTATATTATTTCGCATTAACACATGCTTGTGAAATATATTTTATTTTAAAGAAAAATGTAAAGAAAAATTTGACTTAATTTGGCTCAATTGGAAGGGCGGCTGGACTAGATTCCGAGTTTCGCCTGAAGTCAAATTTTTCTTTCCATTTTTTCTTTAATGATATCTGTTTTATTTCTCACTTTATATATTTACATAATAGTTAGTACGTTATTAGCATCGCACCTAGTGTTTTTTTTTTTAATCTGTACGTACGAAATAGATTTCTTCGTCGAGTCTTATTTCTAGTGAATCTCTACAGATATTTTACTTTGTATGTTATTCGGATGGACGGCAGATAAAAAGATTGGTAGAATATTAGACTTGAAAACCGGCATACTACCTACTTTGTAGACTGGGAGAATGGCAGGCTGGCAGACTTGGTGAACACTAGATACTGTTAAAGGAGATGTTGCGAGCTCGGCTCTGGTTCGTACATATCCTCAAAAGATGGGTAAATTAAAGAGGAATCCGAAAAAAATACAATTAATTTATTCAAGAATATATTTTAGAGTTACAACCACATTTTATTCAAACGATTTTATCTTTTTCAACCATGTTCAACATGGCGGCGATATAGCCGACGCTTGGAATAGTACTTATATAGATAAAACAAAACTAATGCTATCTGTATCTTACTTGCACTAGTATTAAATTAATGCTCACATATTATTAAAAAAAACTATATATCGAATCGATCAATTTATAGAAGTGCCGATATTGTTTTTTTTAATTAGAAATCGATTAGAATAATATTAACATATAAAATCGATTACGATAATATTTAGAAAATATTACTTTTTCTCCAAGTACTATATAATCAAAACAAAAAGCAATTAAAAAACGAAAATGTCAAAATGACATCGCCAGTTATATTTGCCATGTTGGTTGTTTAATGTTTTGTAACTGCAAACAAAGCTAAATAAGTGAAAATATGCAGTGTAAAAAACGTTTTTATATTTTGCCTGTTTAATGATATTGTGTACAATACATGGCCGGAGGTCCATACATTTTTGCAACATCTCCTTTGGCGGCAGATAATTAGGTAATGCGAGTGCCTACGGCCTCGACTCCCAACACTGGGATTGTACCACCAGTAAAAAGTTTTTTTGTTATGGCAGTGGCAAACGAGCTCTGTATAGTTCATATGACAGTTAGTGAACACTGTAGTCTATAGACATTTTGGCACAAAAACGAACAGAGGTTAAAATGCAGATCCGTTGCGACCCTTGAAGTGTTATTTGTTTTTCCTTTATTATAGTTATTACGAGTTTTTTTTCTTATAGGTATTCTTCTTACCTATTTAGATTACCTTACAACATAAACTGATTTGAAACATGACCGTAATTAAACTTAAAACTAAATGTGACAACCCTGAAGCATTTGGGTATATGTACATATATGAAGGAAGGCGGCATTTTGTAAAACTTCAAAGGCGATAAACTACTGTATGTACTTATACTGTGGCTTTATTATGTTCCAGCAGTCGTGCTCTGTGGCCATAGATTTTAAACCAATTTAGGAGTACATTGCTGTTTTCTTAAAATGATTGTATCGTATCTATCAGGTTACGACAAAATAGCTATGTACAGCAAGAATTCTATTGAAATATCAACAAAGATAATACGCCTTCTATTTTTTAACAGACTTCAAAAAAAGGAGAAGGTTCTCAATTCGTCCGGATCTTTTTTTTTAATGTATGTTTGAATAGTTTGTTTTACGCCTCTGGTTTCGAGTCCTTTGCAGCCAATCTTCATTAATTTTAATTTTCTATTTCTTATAATTTTAATCATACGGAAGATGACGACGATTAGTAAGAAAGAAAGAAAGAAAAATATTTTATTCTTTGGCTTGAAAAAAAAGAAGTTAAGTTTAAAATAAAAAATAATTTCACTTTTTGATTCTTACGCTTTGCAACAACATATTATGTTTACACAAAAACGCAGTATTGACGACGATAATTTAAAATGTTATGATTTCACCATAATATACCTAATTCACAGGTGTTTTTATCACGCGTGACGTCATGATGTTCGGTCATTTTTTTAACCGTTTTAAGTCACACAAATCGAAACAATAATTTCATTAGCCTCACAAATCCCATTGTTTTGAATAATCATATCTTAAAAATATATGAGTAAGTAATATTTATTTTATGTAATTAATGAAGATGGTAAACAAGCATACAGTTCTGACTGACTGACTAATCATCATCCCTCCCTACGCGCGTGATGCGCAACAGAGGGGGGGATGGTTCGGAGATCGAGGCTTCCTCACTCCCCGGGCCTATCTGCCCCCGAAACGTCAGGGGCGTGATCCTTGTATGGATGCTGGTACACAGGGGAAACTCGCAGTGGTTGACTGGTGATGACTGCAGCCTATAGACACCCACACAAAGACCCAGGTCAAAATGCAAATGCGTTACCACTCCTGAGGCCTAAGGCCTCTGTGACGGAAATTACAAGGCCATACATTACTACCTGACCGGAACACGGTAGTGCTGAACACTACCACTTAGCGGCAAGTATATTAGGTAATGTGGTGGAGCCTACGCCCGCGAGCTCCGTCTCTGGAGCTCTACCACCAGTAAAATATATTAATTATTGACTACAATGACTTAATGACTTACCAAAGCTTATAAAATCGCCAATTACAGGAATCGCTTCTCGTCATAACTAGATTAATTATTAAATCTATGCTACTCGTAATTTTGACCTATCACAAGAAAATTCTATTATTTCCAAGTGATCAAATAAATTTTTGAGATTGTATTCAATTCAACACATAACCAAGAAAAGTACAGTACAACAAGCCACACAATCTGAATCCTGAGACAATACTGAACGATAAATGAACACAACATTGACTTCATAATGCTTTCAGTTCATTTTCCTTATCCCATTACACAGACTGATAAGTGTATGCACTCGTGTATAAAACGGTGTAACTTAAAATTGTTATTTTTCAGGGGGCCGACCGCCTAACTGTAATGCTTTCGTTTATTGCGTCGTCTTGTCAGTTTTGTACCGCCTATTTAAAACATTTTGCTCTAAATTATGTGCTGCGGACGAAAACAATTCCAGGCAGACTTGGAGCAGCCTGTCTGCAGAAAACTACGTGAAGAAAGGAGAAGTTCCACGTTGGGCCCGCACCTTGTACACTATATCAAAAGTTAGAGAAAAATACGTAGAATCATGGAAAAATAGTCGAAAAATAATTTGAATCGTTGTTTTTTTGTCGGAAATATTTATTTTACGTAATTTTTGTATGACAGCAATACGTTGGCATATCGCTACTATGACATTCTTGTTTTCGAAATATGCTTACGACAAATAATTGAAGATTTAATAAACGATTTGAATAACTGAAAATGATTCAGTATTTCATGCTTCATCTCTCAATATAGTGTACATGGTGCGGGCCCAAGCTCCATACATTTTGGAACGTCTCCTTTGCAGAACCATTATTTTTACAGTGTGAAGATCGCACCTGCGAAAACGTTATTTGTTATGAATTATTTTATCATAAAACGTAACTTCACGCCTGTAATCCCCGAAGGGGTAGACAGAGGTAAATGCATGCATTCAAGCATACATGCAAACACCCACGATTCGCCGGTTACGTTATGGCCCATGTAACAGGTGGCGAGCCTGTTGACATCGCCGGGCACATTACCAAACTTTGAGGTACTGGGAAATTTCCAGAAAATGGAAAAATCCCAATAGAACCAGAGACAAAAGCTTTTTCACCATTATCTCTGATAACCCCCTACCCGGGAATCGAACCCAGGACCTCAGCGTAGTAGTACCTGCTACCACTAGATACTTATTTTATCATGTTCGTTAATAATAAAACTTTTTGTTAATTACGTCGTAATTTTAACATTAGATTTCATGCTCTATGGAGCATGCCAATAAATAAAAGATATACATACCTAGATATGATATCTATTCCACTGAAATAATTTTATTAACCTAGCTTAGGATGTTATGTTTTTGTTATTGAATAAATGACTGCAGCCTATAGACATCTATTACCAACTATGCCTAACTAGCATAGTTGGTAATAGATGGCGCTGCTGCTACCATAAAGCAATGCAATAGATGTGAAGGAAAGATTTGACAAATCGGGCAGGGCTTCAGTAGCTCAATTGGAAGAGAGGCTGGACTAGATTCCCAGTAGGTCGCGAGTTCGAGTCTCGCCTGAAGTCAAATTTTTCTTTCCATTTTTCTTTAAAAAATAAAATATACTTCACAAGCATGTGTTAATGCGAAATAATATAAAACAGCCTATAGACACTTACACAAAGACCAGTGTAGTGGTGAGCACTTCCATTTGGCGGCAGATTTATTAGATAGAGCACCAGTGACAGAGCTCGCGGGTGTAGGCACCACCGCATTACCTAATTTACTTGCCGCTAAATGGTAGTGTTCAGCATTATCGTATGCCGGTCAGGTGGTAATGTACGCATCTGCATTTTGACCTTGGTCTTTGTGTGGGTGTCTATAGGCCGCAGTCACTTAACATCAATGTGAGCTGCATGCTTGTTTACCACTTTCCTTACAAAAAAATAGTTTCAAAAATGTTAAAATTCAACTTACATCATTCGGCACGAGAGCCATTTTTTTATCTTAAACAATTAAAAGAACAGCAGCAATCTGTCTGAGCTTACAGTATTTGAAGAAGATTGGAAATAACCTTTATTGTTACTTATAATTATTTTTAGAAATCTTAAACATTGCAAAACATAATGTAAACATATTATGGATAGCGTAAATGTATAGATTTCATAATATTATCAAATGTTAAAAAATATATGAGATAATATTATGAAATATTATTTCAGTTGAGTAATCATTGAAATAAATCATGTGAAATGATTTTTTTCAATTGCCAGATCCATTTCCAGGACATTTTCGGTGCCACCAATGGAATCAGATTTATTTATTAAGCTATTGCATAGCTTCTATCGCGGGCCTTGAGCGCGGGGACCGAATTCAGAAATTCCGTAACGCAAAAAACCGGACGCTCCGGATTACTAATTTTAAACTCATTAAAAGAAAGTCATGTATAATTTCGCCGTCCGACCTCGTGGGCCGAGCGGTCTAGGCGCTGGTTTAAGGCACCAGTCTCTTCGGAGGCGTGGGTTCGAATCCCACCGCTGCCAAGATTGTTTTTGTTCATTTTTTTTTTGTTTGTTTTTCCATTCAATATTTAAAAAGTGGTAAATATTAATAGAAAATTATTGTATCATTTTTCTATTTTTTTATTCTTTTATTTGAATTTTATTTTGTTTTGCATAATTTAAGATAATTATGTAAATGCAATAGCTTTACCGCGGCAGTCCCCGAGTGCCACACGGCTTTTTTATTTTTATACACAGACATGGTACATAAAGGCGGACTTAATGCCACTAGGCAACAATTTTTTCCTAGTCAACCTTTGGGTTGTGAAGAGAGCGATGATGTACCTAAGTGCAAAACCGGTCTGTCTGACAAAGGAGATGTTGCGAGCTCGGCCTTGGTTCGTACACGTTCTCAAAAAATGGGTAAATTAAAGAAGAATCCAAAAAAAATACAATTAATTTATTCAAGAATATATTTCAGAGTTACAACCACATTTAATTCAAACGATTTTATCATTTTCCAACTATGTTAAACATGGCGGCGATACAGCCGACGCTTGGGATCAATCGATTTTGATAGTATTTAGAAAATATTACTTTTTTTTCCAAGTTCTATAATCAAAATACAATTTAAAAAATGAAAATGTCAAAATGACATCGCCCGCCATATTCGCCATGTTAGTTTTGAGTTGCAATTCTAACTGCAAATTATGTTTTGTAACTGCAAACAAAGCTAAATAAGTGAAAATATGCAGTAAAAATCGTTTTTACATTGATTTTGCCTGTTTAATGATATTGTGTACAATACATGGCCGGAGGTCCATACATTTTTGCAACATCTCCTTTATGGCCTCCGGTCCGAGACTAAACTAAGTAGGAATTACCTAACACGCTGATGGTTTGACTTTTGCAGCCGTAGTATCGTAACGTACCTAACTTCACGCCTGAGATCCCCGAAGGGGTAGGCATACATACAAACACCCACGATTCGCCGGTTACGTTTTGGCCCATGTAACATGGTGGGTAGGTGGCGAGCCTATTGACATCTCCGGGCACATTACCGAATTCCGAGGTACTGGACAACTTCCAAACAATGAAAGAAATCCCAATAGAACTAGAGTTAAAGGATTTTACACCGTTATTTCTGATAAGCTCCAACCCGGGTAGCGAACACCACTAGGCTACTGAGGCAGTTAATATCTACGTGATGCAGTATCGTAAGTTAGTGAAAAAAAAAAACGAATATTTTTTTTATTTCGGAACAAAGAAGAAAAATTACTAGGCACAGGACAACACGCAAAATTCCGTGACAATCCCGGAAATACTGGCAACACTATTCACAACATACACAAAAGGAGTTTTGGCGGGAACGCGGAAAAGAGCTGTGTCGCTGCGTGATATTGTTTTCGAAATTTGTGTATAGTCGCGTTTTTATGTGTAAAAATGGTGGGATATTTATCATAAAGCATTCGATAATGTTCACGAGTGTATGAAAGTGATATTATGAAGTGAAAAGTGATTTTTCGTGTTGCCTCCAAAACTTCGTAAATACTCCTAGTAAAGTCCCCATCGCTTTACTGAAGCCATCCCATCATCTCATCATATTCCTCATGGAAGCATTTAATCATCGTCATCTTCCATATGGATATTCATTAATTTAAAGAAATGTGAAATTCAATATGTATACGACTGAAAGACTCTGTATCTATGGTCATGAATTAATTCGTTTGACTGATTATTCTTCTCATCTACAAAACAGCACAGTCATCATGATCATCACAATCGATTCGTGGAGATGTGTAAAAAAGAACTGTAAAAGCACACGGCGAACAGGAAAACGGACTCGAAATGCAGTGAATCATTTATTTCAATAAATACATACTCATGAAATGTTAACGCATTATTTTTTTTTGTCATGAATGGACAAACAAGCATACAGTTCACTTTGATAATAAATACACTTACACTCTCAGCCCCACACTAGGTATAAACCTGTACCGTTGTCACAGTACAAATATGAACAGTATGGAAACTTAATACAAAACGTTCGCAATGGCACAAAACATAAACATAAACATGTAATTTCAGTTCATTTATTATGATTATAACTCGATTTTCTAATCGAGGTGTTAGATAGTGTGCATTATTCCCGTTACATGTTGTATACACCCACACAAAGACCAGCGATCAAAATGCAGATGGGTTTCCACCCCGGAAAACTTAGGGTTAGTTGTGTCTCTGTGATAGTTATTACGGGGCCATACATTACCATCTAACCGGAACACTGGTTTTACTGGTGGTAGAGCACCAGTGACGGAGCTCGCGGGCGTAGGCACCACCGCATTACCTAATATACTTGCCGCTAAATGGTAGTGTTCAGCACTATCGTGTTCCGGTCAGGTGGTAATGTACGGCCCTGTAATTTCCGGCACAGAGGGATAACACCTTAGGCCTCAGGAGTGGTAACGCATCTGCATTTTGACCTCGGTCTTTGTGTGGGTGTCTATAGGCTGCAGTCATCACTTAACATCAATGTGAACTGCATGCTTGTTTGCCACTTCCATAAAATAAAAAAAAAAAAAAACACGATAGTGCTGAACACTACCATTAAGCAAGTAGATTAGATAATACAGCATCATTGACGAACACTTTTGTCCAGCAGTGGGCGTCATTTCGGCAGAAATGATGGTGACGAAGTGTAATGAAGATACATTTAAAAAAAAATAACAACCTTGTTGTAAATCATTGTCTTCAATAAACACGACAATAGTGGCAATTAAAAGTGACGTACTGCAATTATAGGAGTTAAGTGACCATCTTGTGATGCCACAATACAATGAAGAAAATTAATATTCATTTAGAAATGATCACGTTTGCCTAGGGATGGAAACGATATATTTTTAATCGATAGTTTTGATGATTGTTAAGCATCGATTAATTCGTTAAACCTTGTCGGAGGCATTATGGCTTTGAAAACATCCGACAGCGGGTTGGCCACTAACCCGTATCTCCACCAACCCGCATTGGAGCAGCGTGGTGGAGTAAGCTCCAGGCTTCCTCCCAAGAAGGGGAGAGACTCGTGCCTAGCAGTGGGACGTATCAAGGGTTGCCATTATTATTACAGATATCGATGTTTAGGCTCAGACAACGCCAACGACGCTGTCTTGCATGACGAGCGAGCGCTTAGCCAGAAAAGCAGGGTTGCCAACCGTCCGGTTTTCGACAAATCGGTATTTGTCACAGTTGAAAAAATATTTTTAAACACCGGTCAAGTGCGTGTCGGGCTACGCGCAGTGTGGGGTCCGTAGTTTTTAGGTTTTAATAATGTAACGAAAAAAATAAATAAATATTTTCTATGAAGTTGTTCAAAATTTTCGAGTAAACTACATTTGGTCGACTATTACTCGCAAACTTGTATAGCCAACTTATGTGTGATAGTTTTCCTTTTAATTTCGTTAAATGCAGCTTCTATTGCCGTAACGTTTCGTTTTCTAACAACAACTGTTTAGGTGGTAGTAGGGACACACACTTGACTCTAACGAAAATTGGTACTTCAAAGCTTAATAAGTCAAGAACAGTTAACTAAATCGAAAAATGATATTTGCACGTCCCTAACCATTTTGAAAGACCTATCTAACAATATAGAAAACGAAAATTAAAAAAATATCGGCGGGTTACATATAGGGGTGGTACCCTAAATATTTTCTTTATCATGTTTTTATTCTACCATTTTGTCGGCGTGATTGAGATTTATATTCGTTCCAAATTTCAAGTCCCTAGTATACCATTAGTTTTTGCGCTAAATCGCGGACGGACAGACGGACAGAGAGACGGACATGGCGAAACTATAAGGGTTCCTTGTTTACTACGGAATCCTAAAAATGCATTAGAGATTGTAACATCATATTGCTCCAGACAAAACACTTGAACCATTTCAACGAACGATGGCTATCTTTAACACTCGACCTTAACCTTCGACCAGTCCCTTGGTCGACACTGTATCGATCTATTCCTAGAACAGCTTGCGTGGCTCGCGTGTACGTTTAAAGTAGACTGTCCTGCTAACTTTTCTGACCTTCTGTTGTTTTTTCATAATATTTGATTTATGAACCTGAAATTATTCGCAAAACAAACCCTTCTTTTCCGAGAAATACATTTTGGAGGGTAGAATTTTCATTAATTACACTTACTAATGGATTTATCTCGCGTTTTCAGGGGCGGATTTGATACGTTGGCTGCGCTAGGCCTATGAAAGATTGCCGCCCCTGCTGGGATATCTGGCGCTCCACTCTTAGCCTACCTCGTGAGGGATTTGGCGTAAGAATACGTGCATATGTACCAACATAATATAACTCAAATCATTTTAAAATTATACCTAACTGCCTCGGTAGCCTAGTGGTAGCAGGCCACTACTACTACACTGAGGTCCTAGGTTCGATTCCCGGGTAGGGAGTTATCAGAGATAATGGTGTTAAGTCCTTTATGTCTGGTTCTATAGGGATTTTTCCATTTTCTGGAAATTTCCCAGTATCTGGAAGTTTGGTAATGTGCCCGGAGATATCAACCGGCTCTCCACCTGTTACATGGGCCAAAACGTAACCGGCGAATCGTGGGTGTTTGCATGTATGCTTGAATGCATGCATTTACCTCTGCCTACCCCTTCGGGGATTACAGCCGTGAAGTTACGTTTATTTTAAAATCAACTTGACATTTCGGTTTGTTTTCAACTTTTGTGCAGTGGTGGGTTTCGAAGTAGGTATCTACCAACTACCTATAACTTCAGAGTGTTGAATATAGTGTCAACCATAGATTTAATACAATACCTACTCTGTAGTTTCTACTCTTACATTTCTATGATGTCAACGGTGTGATGGGAATCCCTTTGGCAAACAAATAATTTGACCTACTTACCTATTTAATTCTTATGTAATATAACACGCTAGTTGCGCGAGAGACTGATAGTCGACAGAATATAAAAGTATCGAGTACAACTGTCGACTACAGATACCTAATCTGTAGTCGACAGTTGTATTCGATAGCTATGGACTTTACTATATTATTACATGAGTAATAATATAGTGAAGCGCGCATGGCCCGGCGGCTGGTGTAGATCGTAAGCGATCTACTCGGTTAAGCACTACGGGCGCGGTCGGGTAGTGTGATGGGTGACCGCTAGTGGCAAATTAAATGCGCGTTGCCGTGCTTCGGAGGGCACGTTAAGCCGTCGGTCCCGGTTACTATCGATAGTTAGTAGTCGTTAAACCTTGTCGGAGGCCTTATGGGCGGTTTGAAAACATCCGACAGCGGGTTGGCCACTAACCCTTCCACCTCTACCAATCCGCATTAGAGCAGTGTGGTGGAGTAAGCTCCAGGCCTCCCCCCAAAAAGGGGAGAGTCTCGTGCCCAGCAGTGGGACGTATAATGGGTTGCCACAAAAAAATATAGTTGAATTTGATGTAGGTGTGTATGTATCTTCACGCAGTCCCTTACGGAGTAGGCAGAATGTGGAGCGCCAGCCTACCTCGGCGCGGCGGTGGCGAAATTTGTAAGTATAATAGGTATGTATATAGGTATTTTGGCAAACAAGCATGCAGTTCACATGGATGTTAAGTGATGATTGCAGCTTATAGACATCTACACTAAAACCGGAGGTCTAAATCCAGATGCGTTGCCACCCCCCGAGATCTTAGTCGTTATGTCTTTGTTAGTTATTACAGGGGTACCTATAAGTTACCATCTAACCGGAACACGATAGGGCTGAACCCTACCATTTGGCGGCAGATAGAATAGGTAATGCGGTGGTGCCTACGCCCTCGGGTCCCTTCACTGGAACTCTACCACCAGGGGTGCGACCGCCTATCGACATTTCTATTGTCGTTGTCATTGCTGTCAAATTTTAAAGTCGATTTTTACTTTAACTAAATAATAATAATTGAAATAATCTACCATTATCGCTTGTTTCTCACCTACGAAAGCAAGAAAAACAATCAGATTATCACTACTGCTTTTAAAGAAGCTACAAATCGACATGAAAATTTGACAGCAATGACAACGACAATAGCAATGTCGATAGGCGGTCGCACCCCTGTACAGTGGCGGACTAAGGGAAGGGCGGCTGGGGCGCTCCGCCACGGGGCTCCAAAGATATCGACTGGTCGCTGGGAATCATGAATCATTTGTAGAGATACACGTAGGAAAATGTTTTTTTTTTTTTGGTCTGCCGTATTTTTTGTATATTTTAAAATCTATCAAATGCCGTCCCGGAAGATTTTCCAATCCTTAGCAGTTTCCCAGGTAGGTAGGTACCTACTAGGAGACAGAGCGTCCGAGAAACTCCCAGAAGCGACATGGTAGACTACTAAATATATAGGTACCTACCTAAGCTGAATATATTACTAATCCATTTCCATTTATTTATATGTAGGTATTCCCTACCTACATATAAATACATACTACTATTCCATTTGACGACCCGGTTCGTCCAGCGGTGTGAGACTACCGTTTGATTCGAAGGGTCGCGGGTTCGGGCACCGGGACTAATATTTGTATGGCCTACCAATATTTGTTTCTGGTCTAAGTGTTTGTGTATGTGTTGTATGTGTACAACGGCACCCACGACACAGGTTTATAGCTACTGTGGGGCTGTGAGTGTAAGCGTATTTTATTATTTTTTAATTTATTTATATGTAGAGAAAACCTACATATAAATAAATGGAATAGTTGGCCCGTTCGAATTTTGTAAGGTTTTTAACAGGGATAAGTTTGCTGGAAGTATCAGGTAGGTAAGTAATAAATAATATTTTAAATTATATTTACTGGTGGTAGAACTCCAATGACGGTGCTCGCGCGCGTAGGCACCATCGCATTACCTAATATACCTACTTGCCGCTAAATGATAGTGTTCAGCACTCTCGTGTTCCGATCAGTTGGTAATGTACGGCCCTGTAATTTCCGGCACAGAGGCATAACACCTTATGCCTCAGGAGTGGTAACACATCAACATTTTGATCTTGGTCTTTGTGTAGGTGTCTTTAAGCTGCAGTCATCACTTAACATCAATGTGAACTGCATGCTTGTTTGCCACTTCCATTACATAAAAAAAATACACGTGAACAAAGTTATATACCTACCTACTTCATTTAAATTTTATTATGCTAATTAATTAAGTAGGTAGTTAGGTAGGCAGTAAGTTGTGTGTTATTTTTTATACATAAAATAAATATATATTTTTTTAGATTATAGGTAGTAATTCATCAACTAATATTGTGCCTCGGTAGCCTAGTGGTAGCAGGCCACTACTACTACGCTGAGGTCCTGGGTTCGATTCCCGGGTAGGGGGTTATCAGAGATAATGGTGAAAAAGCCTTTATCTCTGGTTCTATTGGGATTTTTCCATTTTCTGGAAATTTCCCAGTACCTCAAAGTTTGGTAATGTGCCCGGAGATGTCAACAGGCTCGCCACCTGTTACATGGGCCAAAACGTAACCGGCGAATCGTGGGTGTTTGCATGTATGCTTGAATGCATGCATTTACCTCTGCCTACCCCTTCGGGGATTAAAGGCGTGAAGTTACGTTTACGTTACGTAATATTGTGCAATATTTTCAAACTCATGAACTAATATTGTGCAATATTTTATGAGTAACACGCAATATTTAGGAAATATGTTCTCTAAATATACCTACCTTCCCTGATGCATGATAATGAAATGCAGTCGTACTCGTAAGACGAAAAGGGGTTATTCGTCAACTCGACACGGACGACCGGACACACGTGTGTCCAGTTGGTTAAACTTGAAATTGTAATGACTTGTTATTTCGTCGTCTGGACACGACAACATTTTTGCGTGTGTCCACATGGTGAGACTTAAATAAAACCACTTTTATGTTTTCACCGACTGGACACTATCACTTTTGCAAAAAAGGTACAGTCATGTGCATAAACTCCTCGTTTATTACATCCTACTTAATATTTTAAATGCGAAAGTTTGTGAGTATGGATATTTGTACTCATTCAAGAAAAAACTACTGGATGGATTTGGATGAAACTTTACAGTAAAGTCAAGTAGACGAAGTCGCGAGCAAAATCTAGTACTACATAATAAAAATAAACTGACTCAAATTTTTGATGAAAAAATCTAATGGCTTTAAAATTTTAAAATAAAACAAATATGTATTATAATAACAATCAGATTAAAGTATGATTGATTAATATAAAGACACGGTTTGACTACCTATTGGAAAAGAATAAAAATAGCCAATATTCTCTAAATATATATAATAATTTAAAATCATTACTTCAAATATCACAAAAAATGAAGTAGGTAAGTACCAACACATAATTTAAAGTAGCAATTAATTTTTTGTATTTATCATCAAGGCCAAATAAGTTTTGCCCTTGAAAGGTACACTCCTTTTCTATACAAATTTGCAAAGCTTGTTTGCTTGTGTACTAAATGTAGTTTGAAAGAAAATTGTACTCGGAGCTACATGCGGCATAAAATAATGAAATAAAATATCACATAAATGATCAATAGAGCATAATTATGGCATCACAATTCCAAAATGTATAATTTTACGAATAATGATCATTCTACTTAACTCTGTAACAACAATACTAGTCACTTTTATATAGCATTTCAGTAATAATTGAGCTAGGCACTTGTAGGTATAACAATCATTTTTACCAAGACTAAATTTATGTTGCAACGCCTGTATAAGGTGCTTTTTAAAATCACAACCACGTATTAGTTTCTGGGTGCCACTGCGGTATTTGGCCTTTAATTAAACAAAATAACGTTTTGTAAGTTTCCACTATTTTATTGGGAAGCAGAGCATAAATAGTAGGAATAATGTTTGTATGATATTTTGTACGCCCAATATCGACATGAATCGTGAATAGTTGATGGAATTTTCTAACGCATCAAACGCATGTTTTAAATCATCACAGAAGAATCTCTTTGAATGGGCAACAATTTATCTCATGTTGTGATGGGCAAAAACGAGAATACCGATGCGATCTACATGCTGAAACTGTTCAAGTTCAACTGTATTAGCCATATTATTGAATAATATCCACTGAACGCCTAGTGATGTGTTTCCTTTTCTATACAGTTTTTTGTTTACACTTTGGATAGTTGATATCATTATATCAGCCGTAATATGTCCACTGCTGGACTAAAACCTTCCTTTAAAGAGATGATGGGATACATACCCCCCCCCCCCTACCATAATCGCCACGCTTGGAATGTAAATTGGCGATCGCGGTGGCGGTAGTTTCATCGCAGGACGCTGCTGCCCATCTTACATTATTGCACTTACCTACTACCGCCCCATTGGAATTGTTCGGTTGACGGTCGGATAGTTAGGATATTGGCAAATAAATAAAGTCCTTTGTCTTGAAAAATAATCTGCGTGACTGTACTTTGACATGAATTCGGTTAAAATGTGAACGTGTATCCAGTTGGCGAAAACAAAATGGTATTTTATTTAAGTTTCACTATGTGGACATACGGAAAAATATCGTCGTGTCCAGACGACGAAAGAACAAGTCGTTACAATTTCAAGTTTAACCAACTGGACACACGTGTGTCCGGTCGAGTTGACGAATAATCCACGAAAAGTTAGGCTGAACTTTTAAAAATTCTATTGCCCTACATTCGAAATAACAAAAAATTTGAATTAACTTTACTTCTTAAATTACAGAAGCATACGCATATCATTTCGTACAGCCTAGATTTGAATTACAATAAATTTTAACTTACCATTTCAATTAAAATCAGGAAAGCCTTCACTCAGCTGATCGGGATAAACACAAAAAATGTTCACTAAATGTTTTCTTCACTGTGGTAACGTTCTATTAATTTAAACTTTTAAATCATTTACACCATCGCCACACAAATCAGTAAATTTAACTAAAATTACCCGAAATAAACTCGAAGAAAAGATATAGCGTGTCACAAACACGTCAATCACCTCGATGAACAAAAATTGAGAGACAGGAGGCAGAGACAATGACCCGAGAGAATAGATGACTGGCGAGGCTAAGTGTTGCCAGGCTTGTAGTTAGCTACTGTTTTAGTAGGCCACGTTTAAATATGCTCAACTGAAACTGGTAAATTACTTCAATAACTATTTAAGTACTTATGCTTACTGGTATTTGTTACACTCATCAGTATTGTAAAATATGATTTGTACCTAGTTTGGATTCCAGTAAAATATTTATTTTACTAAAATTTGAATAAAAAGCCCATGATATTTACAAGAATTTTAATAATAAAAAAGGCAAAATTAAAGAACATTAATGTTATAATAAGCATATTTACAGCATCATAATTATTTAAATTATACGTTTAACACTCAAATAAGAAACAAAAAACCAACACAATTTATTTTTGTCCTGTAGTCCTCAGATTCAAGTCCTGTGCGATCAAAACGAAAATACCCAAGACGACAATAATATAAATGCTTATCACGCGGTTTCACCTGTCATAATATTACATAATAATATAATTCAAATCTTATCTTACAAACTTAGGGCTATATTTCACCCGGACACAGTCGCACAATCGTGAGTATGCATTATTGAAACATTCACAATAAAACATGCTAAAATCCCTGTTTCTTTACAATATATTGTATCGCGTTTGCACTGTCATGAGACATCTAAAAGCAAAACACGTATCGCGGAATCAATTCACAAGACTTGAATTGCAACAAGTGTTATCAATAAGAAGTCTTGGAACATGTTGTTTGAATAGGTTGTCGGGTTTACACTAAGGGTATCGGATATTGTCCACTACATGTTTCGTGTTTACGAGATGGTTCTGAAAACTTAAGTCTAAATTAGACAAATTGTGTGATTTTAATAGCGACGATGCAAATGTCAACTTAGACAAATCTATAAACAAACATGAAATAAAGACAATGTTCTATGTCGATGCAAAAATTCATAATACAACAAATCTTGAGATGTTTCACTAAAATGATAGGTTTGACAGCAGTGCGAACGCCAGCACCAACAAGACAAATTGCAATACATATTTTTTAAGCGACGAGTTGCGAAACATCATCTTGTTTAATGTTTTTAGTGCAAACTAGGGGCACGCCGCGGACACTTAGCCAAAATTCCATACAAACGCTTAATTTGGTCTCTATTACACAGACATCAATCAGTGACGTGTATTTACACGTGCACCTGTGTGCGTCGCACGTAGAGAATACCAAACTTCGTCCGTAAGATGGGAGGAGGTCGGGTGAGGCGGGGAAATCGGGCGGGACGTCGAAGTGTCCATTCTATACGGAGTATTATTACATATTCTCTGCTAGGGGTAAGCGCCATAAACACAGCGACACTATCAAAATGGACGCTACTAGCGGTTTGGTTGGTTTTGCAACCATACGGACACCGGTGAGTAACTCTAAAGAGCTGTATACATTTTGTTGGTAGCGGCGACTAATCATTATTAAAGACAAATTATGAGTCCAGGCCAAAATATGAATCAACTTATGACCATGAAAGTTTAAAATGTATCTAGCAAGAAATATTGCACATCGAGCCTACGAAAGAGACAATCGGCTTGTTTCGACTTCGTAGAGCGTTATAGATAGTGAGCGAAGGAGATAACGGTTTACGTCGATTATATTTCTTATAGGGGACTGTATTTTTTTTTTAAACAATAACTTGTCTATACTTTGGTGTGGCGAATATACTCACTGTGTAATTGTTTCACAAGAAATAAAATACAAAATGTTATAGGAAAAAAGAAAATTATAATGATGCAACTCCTACACATGGCTTTTGATGTATTTGAACAGATATTAATTACAAATTATAACACTAAAGTGATAATGACAAGAGATGCTAAGTGATTATTCAGTCTAGGTTCTTTAAATATATATGTATGTAAAAATGCTCTCCAGGAGCCTAATTATATGAAAGACATATATGAATAAACTCCAACCTAACAAAATTTTACTTGTGAAGAGGTTTTCGTAAAATTAACAAGGCCTAAGATAACCAGAATGTGCATTAAGTTAATTTAGTCCTTGAAGAATAATCTTATTCTTAGCTTAAGTTTCATCAAGACACTTGTAAAATTTAAAATTATTATAACAAGTTAGAGAATGATGTGAAATGTAAACTTTAACAAATGTATTGGTGCAACCCAGGCTTAATCTACAAAGTTCAAATAAGAATATTAACAATTCTTAGGAGAACTACATTAACAAAATGGTAGTTTTTTTTGGCTGATGTTGTGCACACTTTTTCATTCCTGTGAAATGTTATCATAGTTACCAACCTCGCGGCATTGGCAGACATTTTTTAAATAAAGGAGGTTCTATTACAGTGAATCCTAAAATTAAATAATCTAGGCTGATCTGTTACCGTGGGATGATATCTGTCAAGTTTTAAAAAGAACAAAGATTTTCATCGATTTTAATCGGGATTTTGGCGGGAACATTGAAATTGGTGTGTGGTGCTCTTAGTTTATTTCATTTGCTTGGTGCATTTCAGAGTTATATTATATATGTTTTATTTGACACTAGCAAATGCGTAAATCTGATGCCATTATATTAAAATTAAAAAGAAAACCTAATCGCATACAATTTAACTAGATTTTTGTAAAGTATTGACTTCTATGGTTAATTAACAAATCAAAAAGTATATAAAGGTATTTAAAAAAATAATAATAACATATTTATTTTTCGGAGTTTATTGAAATACCGGGTCGGGGGACTATCAGAGATAACGGTTTAAAATCCTTTATCTCTGCTTCTATTGGGATTTTTCCATTTTCTGGAAGTTTCCCAGTACCCCGGAGTTTGGTAATGTGCCCGGAGATGGCAACAAGTTCGCCACCTGTTACATGGGCCAAAACGTAACCGGCGAGTCGTGGGTGTTTGCATGTATGATTGAATGCATGCATTTACCTCTGCCTACCCCTTCGGGGATTACAGGCGTGTAGTTACGTTACGTTTTTTGAAATACCATCGACCCTCTCCGGGTTCGCAATTGTTACCTATATTACTACTATTATAATAAAATATATCAGCCTTTAGTACTTCTGAATAATGTAGCTTTCTGATTGTGAAAGAATTTTCATGATTGGTTCAGAATTTCTTAAGATTAGCAAACAAACAATCAAAATTACAAAATGTACCTCTCTATATTATTAGTATAGAAGTATAGATAAATTCGGTAAGTTGAATCTGAGATAAAACAATAAGATTGAAATCCAAAACTTATTCTGCATTACTAGAAAATTAATTTAAAGTTATACTATATGTATGGATATACATGGAAGTGCGCATGGCCCCGCGGCTTGTGTAGATCGTAAGCGATTTACTCGGTTAAGCGATACGGGCCCAGTCGGGTGTGTGATGGATGACCGCTAGTGGCAAATTAAAAATACGCGTATCCGTGCTTCGAATGGCACGTTAAGCCGTCGGTCCCAGTTGCTATCGATAGATAGCAGTCGTTAAACCTTGTAAGAGACCTTATGGGCGGTTTGAAAACATCCGACAGCGGGTTGGCCACTAACCCGTATCTCCAC
Organism: Macrosoma leucophasiata; assembly: GCA_036365455.1. Taxonomy (NCBI): domain Eukaryota; kingdom Metazoa; phylum Arthropoda; class Insecta; order Lepidoptera; family Hedylidae; genus Macrosoma; species Macrosoma leucophasiata. The sequence goes on along the minus strand of JAWQUS010000022.1, from coordinate 2,885,947 downwards.
CAACCCGCATTCGATCAGTGTGGTGGACTAAGCTCCAGGCCTTCCCCCAAAAAGGGGAGGGACTCGTGCCCAGCAGTGGAACATATTATGGGTTGCCATTATTATTATACTATACATAAGCCCAAGGTTTCTGAATTGTTACGACCAATTGTCGACAAATGGGGCCAGTAATCTTTTAGTAGGTGGAGAACAACTGTAGCAACTATTTTTATGTTAATCTATACTTCTACACAAATATATAACATTGGAGTGTATGTTTGTAATATTACTAAATGCAAATGTATGTGGACATTTTTTACAATTTTTGTTGTCTGTCCGTTTGTTACGGCTAATCTCGGGAACAGCTGGACCAATTATGACGGGACTTTCACTGGCAGATAGATTATGTAATAAGGCGTAACTTAGGCTACTTTTATACTAGCTGCGCCCACGACTTCGTCTGGGTAGAACAATCATAAATTCTCACGCGGACGAAGTCGCGGGCACAGCTTGTAATACATATTTATAAGATTAATAATAATATTTATTAGATAGTGGTTTAAATCAATGTCAGGATTTTTACTGATGCTACAATAACAGTGTAAGGAGTTCGAGGGCCTAGGCACTACCAACTTATCTAATCTATCTACCGACAAAGAGTACCTCCAAAAAGCTCCGTGCAGGGGGCATGTAGTGTCTGCTTTTTTTTTTCACGCAAGTGCCATATTGTACTTAGAAAAACAGAAACCTACTTTTCGTGTGTCCCGTTACGCACTTGGCCGGTTTTTTTTTCACAGCACCATTTAAGTTTTCAGTTCAAGGTGTCCAACCAATAAGTTTTTCAAGTTTGTGTATTTCACAGAATTTTCAAAGGGTTAGGGTTCAAGATTTATATACATTGTTGAAAGAAGAAGAATTGGAAGAAGAGTAGCTCCAATACAGTTGTAGTAATAATAATAGTAATTTAACATTGTATATAAGTCTATAAGATGAAAAGTTAGTAAAGTAAATAAAGATTTATCATTATTTATCTCTCGTCAGCACGGGGTCCAACTCGTGGAGGCCCTTTCGAGAATTTTGATCTTCTTTGTAATGGGTTATATTCGGCGGGACCTCTCTCTGACTGCATCAATAGTTAACAGAGACACAGACAGACCCCGCAGAATACATGGGGCTATTGTAATGACAAATGACTCACCAAACTTTGGGGTATGTGGGTGAACTGAGGGGACTAGCTGGCTGGGCCTATGGAGTGAGATCCGGCACCTGCCTATATTCAACATCTCACATTATTGAACCCTACTTTAGGCAGGTGGTGACTCGCCTCTCCTTGGTGGGCCCCCCAAACAGCCTACCCGATGGTCGACGGGGGGCAACACTGGCGTGAGAGGCTGGGGGTGTCGAGAGGTGTGGCACTGGTTGCACCATCACGAGCGAGTTATCTCGAGCTCGGAGCGGGCTTCCCCGCTAATATGCCTTTAGACACTTCCACCCAAGTGTATGGCTCTTACAGAAATTTTGACAACAGCCTATTATCTTAATTTCTGCAAATGCCATACTATTATTTATTATTGCATTCGCGGTGTGATTTGGAACGGTCGTATAACAGCGGCTGTTTCAATGAACAGAATTGTAATTTTTTACGTCACGTAGACATGGCGCTACCTAAGCGTTCCGACACCGTTATTGTTAATGAGTTTCTCGCTTTCGTTCAGAATAAGCTGGATGTTATGGATGAGATCAGTCTTGAGCAAATCTGTACATCTAGTTATACGGAAGCTGAGATCCTTGAAGCAAAAAAAGTGCTCGTGGAATTTTCAGTTATAACTATCAAGGTAATAACGAGACAGAGAGATGGACACGGAAAAAAGGCCCACAGGACATTTTCCGGATTTTCAAATGCACTGATCCGGACGATGTGCCTACTTTCGCAGCGCGAGATCTAAATAAGCTGCTACCAGTGACGTTCGATCATGTTGACGTCACGCGGCTGTTGAAAGACATCGTGCTGCTACAGAAAGAAGTTAAGGACATTCGAGGAAGATTAGACGCCTCTGAAATAACATGCAGGGACCTAAAAATAGAGGTAACAGAATTGCGCAAAGAAAACGATGCGCGTGCAATTTCGCCGTCGAGTTCACGTAACGTGACTATGCGGCGAGGCGGTGCCGTGCAACATGATATCTCGCCTATCAGCAGTTTCGATGCGACTCAAACAATAGGAGTAATGACCGCCCGGAAAATGACCTCGGTCCACATGAATCACGTGCTCCTGTGCCGCCTGTCCTGGCACCTCCTGTGAAGATTGGACCAGTGCCCCCGCAGGCGATGTCCTACGTACAAGCTGCAAGCCGATCCCGGAAAGCTATTGATACCAAGAAACCTAAGGCAACGGTTGCTGCTGTACCAACGCAAAAAGTGGTCGATGAAGATGGATTCACCCTGGTTGAGAATCGGAAACGTCATCCACCTCGAATTCGAAACCTTCGAGGTCCGGATCAGCAGCTTCTCAACTCAAAACTGCCGAAACTTACGCCTTCGTGTATCTTTCTCGTCTAAACGAGAAAACGACCATCACCGTATCAATCGTATATGACTGAGAAGATCGTCACAGATCTACGTACTGAGGGACAAATACAAGGGGAAATCGAAGCCTTGAAGTCTAATCGACCTACAGGTTTCTCCTCTTTCAAGTTGCGTGTACCTGCCAAACATCTGCAGATATTCCTGAGTCCTGACTTCTGACCCGAAGGCGTAGTTTTCCGAAGATTTTGGGAGGCGAAACGTACGTCTCGATAATTGGTGATTAGTTTTTAGAGAACAAAATAGTATTAGTGTATTATGTATTTTTTATTGTTATCTGTGTATTGAATGTTATGGGCCCTGGTTGCCTGAAATAAATGGTTAAATAAAATAAAAAAATAAATATTATTATTAATACAAAGTATGATAAAAATGTGATGATGATGATAATAAAAAAGTGGCACCATAGTTTTGAGCTGTCATTGAGTTTTCTTTAACTGTCCTCTAAATTCAACTTCCTTGTACACCCTTCTTCCTGACAAAATCCCCCATCCCATCAACCTCAACTCCCTCCTCATGTTAGTTAATTGCTCTTTTGTATATACTTTATGTAAATATGTACGTGTTAATGACATAAGATTGTAATTTGTTTATCTCTATCATTTATTAATGTGTCTCGCCTGTACTAACTCAATGTCATCGTCTTTGTATTTTGTTCTAGGTATAAATCGAAATGCTGAATTTTTTTTTTTTTTTTTTTTTATGTAATAAAAGTAGCAAACAAGCATGCAGTTCACATTGATGTTAAGTGATGACTGCAGCCTATAGACACCCACACAATGACCAGAGGTCAAAATGCAGATGCGCTGCCACTCCTGAGGCCTAAGGTGTTATGGCCTCTGTGCCTGAAATTACAGGGCCGTACATTACCACCTGACCGGAACACGATAGTGCTGAACACTACCATTTAGCGGCAAGTATATTAGGTAATGCGGTGGTGCCTACGCCCGCGAGCTCCATCAGTGGAGCTCTACCACCAGTAAAATACTTACCAGAATAACCAGAATAATTATAATACTTAACCAATCTTCTATACCCGGTAGATATCGTATCACCGTTCACTTTTAATGTTACCATTGTGCCTCTTTAATCACCAGATTTTGGAAGAATTACTGAAGTTGGTAATTGCCACTCACCTAAAGATGAAGAGTTTTATCGATAGTATCAATTGAACTTGACAGTTAATGCATTGAACAATTAATTGCATACAAATTTTGATCAGTTTTAACATTACAGTCCCCACCAAGAATGCAAATAGACTTAAGAAAAGAGATTTCGGCTAATTTCAGCTCTGTAGAGCGTTATCTCTTTTGCACACTACCTGTGACATTGGTTGACCATTTTGATAAAATTTTGTACAATACCGCAATATTAGTGCTTACTTGCGTAGACAGTGTGGAACAGAGATAACGCCCTACAAAGTCGAAACTAGCCGATTGTCTCTTCCCTAAGCGCGATTTGCAATACTTCTTGCTGGGGATTGTAGCACACCGCGGACACTCCGCCAAAATTCCATACAAACGCTTATTTTGGTCTCTACTACACAGACATCAATCAGTGACGTGTATTTACACGTGCACCTGTGTGCGTAGCATGTAGAGAATACCAAACGTCGCCCATAAGAGGGGAGGAGGTTGGGTGAGTGGGAAATCAGGCAGGACGTCGAAGTGTCCATTCTATACCTAGTATTATTACATATTCTTTGATTAAAGACCAATAAATATTGCATATCGACGAATTTTATAGATACCGAGATTTCAGCTAATTTCGTCTATGTGGAGAGTGATCTCTTTCGCAAACTACCTTTATAACGTTTGTTGATCATTTGACCAATACCACACTATCAGAACTTACTTAGGTAGTGTGCAACAGAGATAACGCGCTACAAAGTCGAAACTAGCCGATTGTCTCTTCCCTAAGCTCTATGTGAATAATTTCTTGATGAGTACTGTGCCTATATAGTTATATGTCAAAGTAGAACCAGCATTTCTGACTGCATCATAAGAACTAATTATATGTAGGTCCGAGGTGCTATTTTCGGTACACTTCAAACCAACGTTTTTTTCACTTCACTTGATAATTTTTATACACTTTCCACTTCACGGTGTTGCAGCCAGGGATGGGTTCGGTCTGAACACAGGGTTACCAAGCTCGTTAGCCTGTTTGAGAGTCGCGCAAATTCTCAGTGGGGTGGCACGCCACTGGGTGCTGAGGCGGCCGCTGCGTCTCACTGGTGTCACTGTGAACTTCGGTGGGTCGCACTGGGCTGATTGACGTCTGAAAAAAAAGTGTATTGTACGAGAGTGCTCTTATATGGGTAACCAGTCCATGAAAACCGGTAAACTTAGGGTAATATTGATTGATAGAATCAGAAATTCATTTATTCATTTAGGGTGACAGGCACCTCTTATGACACGTCAAAAACAAACAAAATAAATTAAAGCGAATAACAATTGATATACATGTCAAACAAGATAAAAAATATATGTAAAGTCAAGAATATCACTAAGATAAAACTAAATGTAATAAACTACTGTAAAAGTATATCAGTAGAATGTCTCTTTTCCCCTTTAGAAATTAGGGTAATAATGGCAACCCATTATACGTCCCACTGCTGGGCACTAGTCTCTCCCCCTTTTTGGGGGGAGGCCTGGAGCTTACTCCACCATGCTGGATCTTAGGCTATTGTGATATATTTGATACTGGGTATGGCTACATCATCAGCAAGAAGAGGTTGCAAATCAACCACATACAGACTTTTCTTTACATATCAAAGGTGGCAAACAAGCAGTTCACATTGATGTTAAGTGATGACTGATGCCTATAGACATCTACACAAAAACCAGGGATGAAAATGCAGATGCGTTGCCACCCTTGAGACCTTAGGTGTTCTGTCTCTGTGATAGTTATTATGGGGCCATACATTACCATCTAACCAGAACACGATAGTGCTGAACACTACCATTTAGCGGCAGATAAATTAGTTAATGCGGTGGTGCCTACGCCCTCTAGCTCCTACACTGGAATTCTACCTACTCTCTAAGATTACACCCCTTTTGTTACGGGAGGATACAGGCTTGGTTAATGACGGCGGGGCACGGCCGACCATTATGTCTGCATGCCACGGCATATCGCGAATCGGTGTTTGCATGTATGCTTGCCCGAATTTCCATGGAGTAGTCTTATGCTGTGCATGCATTCTTCAAAATATCTGTAAATAGTATGTAATGTAATGGCCCTTAATAACTATCACCGACTATTGATGTTTACATTATTACCCCCTTATTCATAAACATACATTAATTACGTTTTAGCTATAGAATGCTTTGTCTTTGTCAGTTGCATTGTCAAATGTGCAAGATAGAAAAAGACAAAGGAGACATAAGCAACACTTCAGCTAAAATACGTTTATGAATAAGGGGGTTAGATTTTAATGACTATCTGTATTAGACATAAGTTAAAAGTTTAAAAGAGCTCCTACTGAGTTTGTTGGGTAGCGGAGTTCTTCTCAGTAGCGACTGCACTTGGAACTCTGCTAAGTGACTAACTTAGATTTTGTTTTTGACGATTTTTTTTTTCTATTTCGTCTTAACTAATTTTTGAAAGGAAGGAAATTGAATTTTTTATATTTACTGTAAAGTTTTATCACTATTTTAATTTACAAAATATCTGTTTTACTTTATGTAATAGTTATTCACTCTTGGTAATTATTGATTCTTATTGACTTTCTTTTTAATGTAATGGAAGTGGCAAACAAGCATGCAGTTCACATTGATGTTAAGTGATGACTGCAACCTATAGACACCCACACAAAGACCCAAGGTCAAAATGCAGATGCGTTACCCTCCCTGAAGCCTAAGATGTTATGCCTCTGTGCCAGAAATTACCTGACCTGAACACGATAGTGCTGAACACTACCATTTAGCGTCAAGTATATTAGGTAATGCGGTGGTACCTACGCCCGCGAGCTCCGTCACTGGAACTCTACCACCAGTAGAAGAGTAGTGACTTTTCAAAAATGGTTGTAAAATATTCCTTGAAATAAATAATGTTTTCTTTCTTTTTTCAGAGACAACTTAGGTCTCAGGGATGGCAACGTATCTGCATTTTGACCTCTTGTTTTTGTGTAGTTGTCTATAGACTGCAGTAATCACTTAATGGATGCTTGTTTGCCACCTTGCATACATAAAAAAGAATGTTATGTATAATCATCATCGTTTAAGCCAAAATACGTCCACTGCTGAACAAAGGCCTCCCCCAAAGAATGCCACAATGAACGGTCCTGGGCCGCCCTCATCAGCCATTGCCCGCGACCTTCACCAGATCGTCGATCCATCTTGTGGAGGGCCTGCCTACGCTTCGTTTTCCGGTACGCGGTCGCCACTCAAGAACTACTCTGCCCCAACGGCCGTCAGTTACTCCAGCTATTTGCCCTGCCCACTGCCACTTGAGTCTCGCTATTCGGAGAGCTATATCGGCAACTTTGGTTCTAATGCGGATCTCCTTATTTCTGACTCGATCTCGCAGAGAAACTCCAAGCATAGCTCTCTCCATTGCTCTCTGAGTGACCATGAGCCTTCTTATGAGGCCCATAGTATAATAGTAGTATAATAGGCCCATGTAATAAAGAATGTAAGAAATGTGTATAATAAAGAAGATTAACTCACAGTTTAGCCTGCTGCACAGCAAATCGTATGATGGTGCTCATGAACACATTCTTCACGTCCACCAATTTGGGGTCTACTTTCTTGTGGCCTCCGTTGGGGCTGATCTTCAGTTGCATGAACTTGTCCAAGAGTTGGTCCAGGTTGGCTTCCACTACTGATCTCTGGAATTATGAAAGACAGTTAAGATATGTATGTATCTTCATGGTAAGGATGGCTTATCCACCAGAGATGTGCTATGCTTTTATTACTTACATAAAAAAAAGCAAGCACTTCTCTAATTGTTGTATTAAATCTTACTATTTGAGAACAATTGGTAAAATATCTATAAAGACATTGGGGCGTTTATCCGTGGTCCCGTTGGGTTGACCCATTACCAGGTCCACAGGTAATTGGGTATATAACATACCTCAGACTTAGGCAAATGCCTTTGCCCAATATTACAATGACGCGGGTAAATCTCCGCGGCTTTCCTCCAGTTCAGCGTATTCCCAGTGCGCCTCGTCCGGAGACTTAGGAGCTTTTGGGAAAATTACCTCAAATCAATACAACGTACCTCAGTGCCTTTCGCGATAGCCTCTTCCCAACACTGCACCGACGCGGGTAAATCACCCCGGCGTTCTTCTAGTGCGGCGCGGCATTCCCAGTACGCCGCGTTGTCTGGAGCCGATGGGAATCTATCACGGATGGCGCGGAGCCATCGGGCACATTGCTCCCAATCGAAACCCTGTAATGTTTGTATTATTATTTGATATTTTTCTACTAATTACATTATGTTACTTTTACAAATACTCTTCAAAGAGTGAGACTTTTCCAACACCAGTAAATTTGCTCTGTCATAGGTAGGTCACACACACTGGTTTTTAACTGGTGGTAGAGCTCCAGAGACGGAGCTCGCGGGCGTAGGCACCACCGCATTACCTAATTTACTTGCCGCTAAATGGTAGTGTTCAGCACTATCGTGTTCCGGTCAGGTGGTAATGTACGGCCCTGTAATTTCCGGCACAGAGGCATAACACCTTAGGCCTCAGGGGTGGTAACGCATCTGCATTTTGGCCTTGGTCTTCATGTGGGTGTCTATAGGCTGCAGTCATCACTTAACATCAATGTGAACTGCATGCTTGTTTGCCACTTCCGTTACATAAAAAAAAAAAAAAAAAAAACATAAATAACCAAACAATTAGGTTCTTGTCCTTGTTCAAAGATCGAACCCGCGAACTGAATATTTGTTAGAGTTCTACTGATGGTAGAGCTCTAGTTACGGAGTAGACTAGTGCCGTCTCTAAACAAGCCGTTAACAAGTCTTTTAAAAAAAAAATTGTGAACTAAGAATAAAAAAGATCACGCACCTCTTTCAACAACTCAGTCAAATCGTTCAAAGCACCCAAAAGCAGCTCATCAACGTGATGCATAGCCATTACTTCGCCAGAAGTCATTGTAGTGTCTCTACTTTCATTACAATCAACGCTATCGCTGACATTGCTGGCCCTACGCCACTTGTCCAAACCAAAATCAACTCTATTATCCTTAAAATCACCTACATCATTCATATTCTCAACAAAAGAATCATTATCACTATCCGATTCCACAGCAATATTTTCTTTATTCTCGTCATCGTAAAGCTCAAATTTGGGCACCTCCAATTCCTTTGGTAAATGATGGAGTCCAAAACATTGTAAGTGATGGTACGAATCAAGGGATTTCCCCCTTTTCGTCAGCCAATTCTGCAGTCTTAATTGCAGTTCTTCTGGCTTTGGTGTATTGAAGTTGTATGGTACTGGCGTTTGGAATTTTACCTTTTTTCTTTCACTTTTCACTGCTGATACCACTTTCTCTTCTTTGACGCCTTCGTCTTCATTTATATCGTTCAAATGGACTTTATTGAGTTTCTCTCCTATGGATGCCCATTTGTGAACGCAGTTGCTAAGTTCACTTTTGCTTATGCGTTTAAAATGTACAGCTGATATAGATCTTCGGACTGGTTGGCTGGTTTTCGTCTCGAACATTGTATTACGTTTATTCATAATTAGTTTGGAATCTTTGATGACTTTATTTAAATATTTAGCATCAGTGTGCAGTTTGTGGGCATTGTCTATTGTCTGTCTTTGTATCTGTTTAGGTTTGTATAATCGATCGAATACAGATTCTTTCTGATTTTGGGAATTAGATGGCATGCTTTTTCTTGGTAATTTGCTATTGCATGCTGTACCATTGGGTGCCATACTTTTCCTGGTTGGTGGATTGACTTTTTTATCGCCATCTCTTTTAGTATCAGGATTTGGTTTAATCGTAACATTTTTTTTAACATCTATCTTTGGAACCTCCTTCTTTTGCGTTTCTTTTGGTTTCAACTTGTCTATGTTATAAACCTTATTTTCTGGTTTCGGAATTGATTGTGTTTTTGGGGGGTTTGTTATAGGTTTCTTAGTTGTTGGCGCCGGCGCCGATATAGGTCGTTTAGTTGTGCCGTTAACATGGAAATTATTTTTGACAAAGTTCTTTGGATGTTTCAATGTAGATGTATCGGTTTTTGGTTTGGCGATTGATAGATTAGAGTTGGATAATGCCCTTGTAGGTTGCGGTTCATTTTTGTTGTACTTTTTCAAATTCAATTCCCGTAACTGAAAGGAGTTAAAAATAATGATATAATAATAATGGCAACCCATTATACGTCCAACTGCTGGGCACAAGTCTCTCCCCTTTTTGTGGGGAGTCCTGGAGCTTACTCCACCACACTGCTCCAATGCAGGTTGGTGGAGAAATAATGTTAGGCATGCTTAGTGAAAATAGGCATGCTCCGATGGTTTGGGCATATAGAAAGAATGTGGAATGAGCGAATGACTAAATAGATATACAATGCGAATGTGGATGGTTGCAGAGGCCCAGGAAGACCAATACTGACCTACCATGACCAAATAGAATAGATGAAAACATTACCACATGAACACAACCATGTTACTGGTGGTAGAGCTCCAGTGATGGAGCTCAAGGGCGTAAGCATAACTTCTATATTACATCTATCTGCTGCCAAATGGTAGTGTTCAGCACTACCGTGTTCCGGTTAGATGGTAATGTATGGCCCCGTAATAACTATCTCATAGGCAAAAGATCTTAGTCCTCATGAAAGGCAACCCATCTGCACTTTGATCTCTGTTTATTGTGTACATGTCTATAGGCTGCAGTCGTCACTTAACATCAATGTGAGCTGCATGCTTGTGTGCCACCTTCCATAAGTATTTTTTTTAAAGCTATTGCATCTGAGGCTGAAGGACAGAACCAATTGATGCATGTAGTCAGTATTTCACAAATTACAAGGCGTATCCTCTTTTCTCCCCTTACCGGGGACGATGGCACTTGATTTGTGTCATCTGTCCCGGTAAGCATATCACCGGGCCAGTTGAAACTTTTTTTCTCATGTGGCCCGGTGCCGGGCCAGATGAGATACAACCGGCTCTACCACCTGTAAAACTACATACCTTTTCAATCCTCGCCTTCTCTCTCGCCACACGCTCCTCCCGGAGTTTATTGAGACGTTCCTCCATTGACGACATTTTTTGTTAATCTGTGTGCTATCAAATATCTGTAACAATAGGAACCATTAATAAAAAAAAATAGGAAGCACTAATAATAAATAACAATGAAACAACCCTTGAAACCTCCCACTGCTGGGCACAAGTCTCTCCCCTTTTTTGCTCCAATGAAAGAAAAGAAAAGAAAGAAACATTGGTGGTCAATGGATTGGTGCACAACAACATGGTCAATGGACTCTCAATCGTAGCCTAAATGACAAATCCAGACGATTATCAGACAAGGGGAGGCAGTGAATGTTGAATATTGTTGAAAGATAGATTGCCGGGCTAAATAGCATTTATATTTGTATATCCATAGATATGATATGAGGTCAGAATCAGAATCTTATAGTTATTTAGTTTCAGTTTTGGACTTCTAATAAATTCGTGAGTTTTAATAACTAGGCAATTGTATTAACGACGTTTATTATCTCTTATTTAGTAAATAATCCTATAGTACATAAACTAAATTGTCACTTGAACCTTTTAGTATCAAGAGAGAAAATAGGTCTTGTGTTTTTGGCAGATACTGACCTCAGTTTTAAAAGCTGAGCTCAAAATTAATTAGTGAGCATGTACAGAATTAGGTAAGGTGATATATAGGTACAATAAACATCTGAAGCCCTACATACCTGACCTTCCCATGTTATAGTAAATATTGTAATGGACTTTGACCACTTACCTACCTGAAAACTGCATCCAATCCGCACTTGGAAAATATTATCAGTATCGGTTGTCACAAAAAACGATTAAATTGTATCAGTATAGCAATTTGAATACAACAAACAACTGAAATATCATAAATACGTCGACGCTTCCCTCGATTGCAAAATTCCACTTAAAATGGCGGTTAAAAACCGCTTCAAATTTCAAAATACTGTCAATAGAGCATAAACAACACCAGAAGAATCTACCAATCACAAATCAACTGAGAAAAAAGTAAATGAACTGAATGCGTTCAATTTAGAATTTGATTTTGATGTCCACACTACAGCATACAGTGAATACTTTGAAAAGTATTTTCAAATAATTGTAATTTACTCTCAAGTTTTTTTATTTAATCATTATAATTGCAACTTTAAGATTTAAAATTATTCTAAAGAAATTAAATATTTAGAGATTTTTTAGTAGTATTTTGTACTAAGTAACTGGTAACTCTAAGCAGGTTCGCCAACACAACACAAAAATTTTGAATCATCGCTTTTGCGATGTTGGTGGCATTGTGAGTGCTAATGCCCGTTAGGTCACGAGTGTGCTGCAAAGTAAATTGCATTTTCGAACTTTTGTGAATTATTAAAAGCGGATTATTTGTGTTATCTTATTAGAAACAGGTGAGTGAGGATTTGAATTACTATTTAATTATTTTTATTATGTCTTTACGGCAGTATTAGTCACGTTTCAAGGACTGGTTTAAAAAAAATTGCTACGCCGGCAAGGCACCGCGCGAAATCGTGAGATTTTGCAAACCAGTTTACTCGGGATGCCTTTGTTTTAAAAAGTTTTTGATTTTTAGTGTAACGCGCTCACTTCTCGTGGAGTTTTAACTTTCTTTGTAACTAGAACGTGTGCTAAGATAAAAAGGAATAATGATGAAATTGTTTCGCAGGTTTTAAGTGTGCGATTAATTTAATTCACGATTGAATTTTGAATTAATTTGCATATTTAAATTTAAATAAATGTAACATTGGCATATTAATATTGTAATGTGTTTTTAGTAGTTTTTACTCGTACATTTATTTTTGTTTCTTGCCGGTAGGTAGTTGTACAATTATTTATATAATTTGAGATTAAACAAATGTCATGGACTGGGTGACAACTAGGTATTTAGGTATTGATATCATTTTCCGTTTGTTTTACAATAGTAATTTACAATCGCTTGCGACATTTTGTCTACCACTGTGTCGGCGTGATTAAGGTGTATACCTACTTGTACCAATATATTTTTGCGCTATACCGCGGACGGACAGACAGACAGACAGAGGTAACTAAGTAGGTATATTTTTATAAATACTTAGTAGAGTAGTATGAATGTGCAAAGTTTCGTTTTGATTGGTATTTCGGATATTTTTAGAACAGACAGATAAATTTACATAAGTTATCCATTTGTACCATGACCAAATAGGTCGAGTTCTGTCTGATGGTGGGGTCAAAAGTCTTAGGAATCGGCGTGCATGTATGAAGAGAATGATGAAGGTAGACGAGGCACGAGAGATTTTTCAGGACCGGGATATCTGGCGCTCTACACTCTGCCTACTCCGTTAGGGACCTGGCGTGAAGATACATTTTCCATATATATTTTATTTATCATTTGGAATACCAAGAATCACATAAAATGTGTCAGAAATGAATAACTATGATAAACTAAACTAAGGTGAATAACAACAAACACGCAGATCCGAAACAAACATCTGTAGATCATAGGTCCCTACTAATGTCTATCCCGGTGCGGGATCGAACCCGCGACAAGAATCAAGTGGTCGTCACACCGCTAGACTAACCGGGTCGTCGTCGGGTGTAGATACCTATTTTGGGATAATATTTTAGTTGAATATTACCTGCATACCTATTTGGTTTACTTTATGGAAATAAAGGGAAATACCTACCTACCTACTTTCAGCGGTATAAAATATGTACCTAATATGTGTATGATATGAGGATAATTATTTATAACTACTGGACTCGACGGCGGCATGGGGACGTGACGACCAGCCGCACCGCGGAAGAATTTTTTCCTACTGGAAAAAATTGAAATGGAAGTGGAAAACAAGCATGCAGTTTACATTGATTTTAAGTGATGACTGCAGCCTAGAGACACCCACACAAAGACCAAGGTCAAAATGCAGATGCATTACCACTCATGAGGCCTAAGGTATTATGCCCCTGTGCCGTAAATTACAGGGCCGTACATTACCACCTGACCGGAACACGATAGTGCTGAACACTACTATTTAGCGGCAAGTAGGGTCGTTTCGCCAGTTCTCGACCGATTAGTGGAGTTGCCCAATTTAGAACGAAAAAATAAGTAGAATTATTACGAGCGAAAATTGGAGAAAAATAACACACATAGTCAATATAGTCTTCTTTCGTTTAATATCCTTTATTTTCAAGTAGGACATAGAAATAATTAAAAAAATAATAATAAAGCCAAAAACGCCGATTTTACCAGTTTTTGACCGAAATATCTACGAGTAGTTCCCGACTTCAAATTCGCCAGTTCTCGACTATGGGGGTGTGATGTCAAAAAATGAGGCATTATATATATTTCAAATATAAAAGCTCGTACTATGTTCAAATATTAAGCGTACAATATTATGACAGCAAAATAAAGCAAGTGTTGTCGATGAGCTAAAGTCAATCTTGGATTTATTTATTTTTCCAATCACCGTTTTACACAAAAACGAAATCGCACTATTAGTGTTTTTCAGAAAATAGGAACATTATCTTTAATTCTTATCATATCAGTCTTTATGGCCTGCTTTATTAACCATAACAGGTAATAAGTGAAGTTCAATTATTAATGGCACAGCAATTTGAAGTTTTACCTTTGAGGTTATACTTAAAGGTAAAACTTTAAATTGCTGTATTTTTTTATGCCATTAAATTGACAGGCAAGCAGATGGGCCACCTGATGGTAAGTGCCTGATACCACTAGACTGCCTCGGTAGCCTAGTGGTAGCAGGCCACTACTACTACGCTGAGGTCCTGGGTAGGGGTTTATCAGAGATAATGTTGTAAAGTCCTTTACCACTGGTTCTATTAGGATTTTTCCATTTTCTGGAAATTACCCAGTACCTCGAAGTTTGGTAATGTGCCCGGAGATGTTAACAGGCTCGCCACCTGTTACGTGGGCCAAAACGTTACCGGCGAATCGTGGGTGTTTGCATGTATGCTTGAATGCATGCATTTACCTCTGCCTACCCCTTCGGGGATTACAGGCGTGAAGTTACTATTACCTCAAAGGTAAAACTTCAATTTACTGTTTTTTTTATGTCATTAAATTGACAGGCAAGCAAATGGGCCACCTGATGGTAAGTAGTCACCGCCGCCTATGAACATTTGGAATACCAGGGAACACCTCCTTTCCTTCCCTCCAAAAATTATGGGTTTAATAAATACATTATTTTGTCCTTTTATCAGCTAAATAGATTTCGGGTCAAAATACATCGTGTGATGTGCCTATTTGACGTGTTTCTTGTACAAAAAGATATAATTTAAACTTTAAAACTGCATTTCGATTATGGTAGTCGAAATATGGCAATATGGCATAAAGCTATTGCATACCCCATTTTCGACCAAGATGTTTTTACGACACGCGATATTCTTAAAATATTTGAAATCATCCGGTCGAAAACTGGCTGATACTATTCTGGTATGATTAAGATTCAATTTTAAAATGAGGTTCAGTAGTTTCTATAATGAATATGTTAAAAAAGAGGCAACATAACTGGACTCTGCAACCACAGTTTTCGACCGCAACGGTCGAGAAGCAGGTATTTACGAAATCGAGGTAATCAGTTACCGACCATTCAATTATATATTTTTTCCAAAGAAATATGAAGTAAGACTTATTTTTAATAAATACTAAGACTCATTGTTTATCAATATAAATAAGAAACAAATAAAAAAACGCAAAATTACATTTTAAAACTTACCACGCACTGTGAGGCTCGTCACTATTTTTTTTTGCAAAAAGCACGCGTTTTTAGTGTTTGTTGCGAACCACAGCTTACGCATTTTTTTGTGCCGTATTCCGGCCATATTGTCTATGTGTGCATACAACGGAACCATTCGGGGTGCCACAGTATTTATGTTAAGTTCCCATTCTTGTTAATAATGCTATTTTGTACCGATTAGTCCAAGAAGTCGATGAAAAAGTCGAAAAGTGGCGACGGTCGGCGAACTGGCGAAACGACCCTGTATTAGGTAATGCGGTGGTGCCTACGCCCGCTAGCTCCGTCACTGGAGCTCTACCAATTTTTATGTAGTACATACCTATACCATTCAGAAAGTTATAGTGGTCATCAAGAAATATTTCATATCGAGCCTACGAAAGAGACAATGGGCTAGTTTTGACTTTGTAGAGCGTTATCTCTGCTGCACGCTGCCTACGTAAGCACAAGCACTGATTGGTAGTCCGGTATATGTCCAAACTTGATCAAAATGGTGGACAAACGGCACGTAAGTAAGGTGCGAAAGAGATAAAGCTCTACAGACTCGAAATAAGCCGAAGCCTCCTTCCTATGGTCGATGTGAAATATTTCTTGTTAGATACTGGATTTCTAGTGAGAGAGAGTCAAAATGAGAATCGGCACACCGCGGACACTCCGCCAAAATTACATACAAACGCTTAATTTGGTCTCTATTACACAGACATCAATCAGTAACGTGTATTTAGATGTACACCTGTGTGCGTAGCACGTACAAAATACCAACCGTCGCCCATAAGAGGGGAGGAGCTAAGGTGATGCGGGGAAATCGGGCGGGAGGTCGAAGTGTCCATTCTATACGTGGAGCCCTTTGGCTCCCGTCCACGCTAGTGGCGTGCGGAACATACCCTACTCAACCCTGGCGACGGACGTCCCCTAGTCCATCGCCCGGAAGATGTTAGGGCGGAAGATGGTGGGCGTATGCCAACCGCCGTCGCCTCTTTCCGCGACATCACGTCCTCGCCGAAGGTAAGCACTGCTTGCCACGATCTCTCGCTGTTGACCATGCACATGACTACCGGCGACAGCGAGAGATCGGCCCCCCCGCGGTCGACACGAGATCGGAGCGCGGCCTCCCATGCCAGGCACTCGGCCAGTGCGTGCTAGACCGTATCGTTGGCGCAGCCGCACTCATGGCATGTGGTAGTCGGTACCCTCCCAGCTACGTTACACACGAAGACCAAGATTGACCTACTTAACCAAATAGGTCAAGTACCGTCTGAGGGTAGGGTCAAGAGTCTTAGGAATCGGCGTGTATGTATAAAGAGAATGATGAATTTATCCGGCGATTTGTCCGGAGCTTCTGGCGCTCCACACTCTGCCTACCTGAGCCAGTGTACCGCCCTGTGCGTTCACCTTCAAACCTCTTCTACACGGTCGGATCCAACCGCCGACTGTCGTTTCCTTGGTCGGGTTGATGTAAAAATGGACAGTGTAGAAATCGGTTGACCCGACCAATTTTGGTTGCAGTCAACGGCCTTGGTCGTGAGCACATCCCTCCCGACAAGCTACGTCCGTGGTCGGCTTCGACCGTCTGGAACGCTGTCGGCCGACGCGACAGGCATTGAGGCTGATTCTAACTGTTACGGCACGGATATGCGTGAATCAGCCTTTTGCTTTGGATGCCCGAAAGAACTGACAAGTTGACTCAACTGCCCGACTGTGTAGAACAAATACAAACATCGGTTGACCCGACCAATGACATGATGGTCGGTGGTTGGTCCCGACCATAGATTTATTATACTACTTCGTGTCCCGACCATATAGACGGGGTTTTTGTGTCGACTCCAGCCTATGATAGACACCATGCGTTTTGACCACTGGCGTTGCCACCCCCGGGGTCTAAGAAGTTTCTTGACATAAAAAAACAAAGATGTCACTTTGATGTCAATTAATAAGTGAGGTATCAGTGTAAGTGAGTTAATTTTAATTGAATTTGTGGTAAGTTTAAGCCATTTATTCCTTGGAAATCGTGTAGAAAGTGCGCATGGCTCTGCGGCTAGTGTAGAACGCAAGCGATCAACTCAGCTGTGCAAAACGGGCGCGGTTGAGTGTGTGATAGATGACCGCTAATGTCAAATGAAATCCGCGTTTCTGTGCTTCCGAGGGCACGTTAAGCCGTCGGTCCCGGTAGTTATCGATAGAAAAGGCGTTAAACCTTGTCGGAGGCCTTATGGGCGAATTAAAAACATCCGACAGCGGGTTCGCCACTAACCAGTATTCCCACCAACCCGCATTGGAGCAGCGTGGTGGAGTAAACTCCAGGCTCCCAATTTAAAAAAAGGGGAGAGACTCGTGCCCAGCAGTAGGACGTTACAAGGGTTGTTGCCACATTCTTTGGAAATAATATTTCCGATCTACATTACGGTATTACGTTGTTGTGGTAGAGCTTGAGTGTTTCGTTTCGCGGACGTAGTTATGGATTAATTAGCATTCACATTAATTCATAGCATGCTAATGCTGTAATAGCATTTCGCAAATAAAATGAAGTTGTGAAATTCAGCGAAATGTGTAACGCTTATTCGCAATTATTTTGATAATATCTTCGGTTTGTTTGCATTTTGGATCGTAGGTATATACCTATTGAATGAATGCGTGAGATTTTTGAATTATTATTAGTGTGGCACCCTTTAACATTAATTAATTTGCATATTAACAGAAATCATATATCTACTTCATTAGGTATCAATTATTACCATACTAGCTTTTGCCCGCGGCAGCGCCCGTGTGGATGTCGAAAAGTAGCCTATGTTCTTTCTCAAAGTCAGCTCTATCTCTGTACCAATTTACCTCTATTTCATTAAAATCGGTTCAGTGAAAAGGTAACAGACAGACAGACAGACAGAGTTACTTTCGCATTTATAATATTAGTAGGGATTAGCAAATAGAATAGCAATTACACTTGCACAACACCAATTTACAATTTACATTAAATTTACGAGAAATAGCATTAATTGCCATCGCTAGACGTAGCACCAGACGCATTACCTATCTAGCTGTCGCTCTAATAAAATACGCTTTTTAATTTATAAACCAACGAAATTCATAAACCAGTGACAAAATAACAAATTAAAGCAAACCTTGATTGTCCCTTTAACTCTATTGTTTTAAATATTAGGTTGGGGAAAAAGTTTCTTCGCATTTTTTAAGATAATTCAAAACATTTTTTAATATAGTTTATTTAAATTTAACTAAAGTATGTATGTACCATTTTGTTCGATAACCTTTTGCCATCTTGTAGGTAGGGACATGATCCCATTGCTATAAACATTTTGGGACTTCTCTTCAGAATACCGCGACAAGTGGATTTGGCAGTCCTCTCGTGATGTTAACCTAACATTGCATAAAGAATTCTGAAGAGACCGAAACAGGTGGAAATCTGAAGGTGCTCGCAGTAGAGTTCAGAATCGATAGTCCTGCCTGGTGGTAATAGCTCATAATGAATAATGCCCTTCCAATCCCACCACACACACATCATCACCTTATTGCGAGTTAACCCGGGTTTCGCCACAGTCTGTGAAGCCTGACCGGCCTTTGACCACGACCTTTTTCGCACGTTCTTGTCGTACGTGATCCACTTTTCATCACCAGTTATCAGCTTCTTCAAAAATGATTCGGTTTCATTACGTCGTAATAAAGAATCACAAATGAGTACACGGTTCATTAGGTTTCTTTCAGTGAGCTCGTGAGGTACCCAAATATCGAGCTTTTTTTTGTACCCAGCTTTTTCAAATGCGCCAAAACTGTTTTGTGATCAATTTTCAGTTCTTCAGCTACGTCGTAACTACTGATATGTCGATCTTGCTCCAATTTTTCAAAAATGGCATCCATTTTATCCGTAATAGGGCGACCAGAGCGAGGTGCATCTTTGACATCAAAATTTCCGGATTGAAAACGCTTAAACCAAATTTGTGCTACTCTCACAGACACTGCAGTAGGTCCATAAACATCGCAAATGTTTTTCGCGGCTTGCGTTGCATTTTTACCTTTTTTGTAGTAAAATTTTAAAATGTATCGAATTTCTTCATTAGATTCACTCATCTTGACAGTACGAAAAACAAATGAAAATCACACATTTGCCTAATTTGAATTTGGAAATTTTTGGAAACTTTAAAATTTTAACGTTCAATGATACCAAAACCAGCCAGATAGAAATACTACAGCCAACGAGATTTTATTACAAGTTCATACATACTATAATTCGAAAAGACTTTTTCCCCAACCTATTATTACAGGAAATACTAAATATAATTTTATTATAAACACCTTCTTAATATGCGGAAAATGGTAAATATAAAATTATTATGCTTATTACGAATTATAATATAATTAAGGATAACTCGTACGTTTATTATTGTGTACCAACGATTATTTAATAACATTTTTTTTTAATAATTACATTAACCTAATAGTTATGCACACACTGCGGCAGGTTATACAGAAGTCCGAGGAGTATAACCCGCCATTATGCTTAGCGTTCGTGGACTATGAGAAAGCCTTTGATTCGGTTGAAACATGGACTGTGCTGCAGTCTTCACAGCGTTGCCACATTGACTATCGGTATATCGAAGTGTTGAAGTGTTATAAATTTTAAAGTGTTTGTATAAAAACGCCACCATGTCAGTCCGAGTACAGCACCTAGGCACGAAGGCGATTTCTTTGCAGAGGGGAGTGAGAGAGGGAGATGTAATTTCACCTCTGCTCTTCACCAATCTAATGAAATAGAGAAATAGAAATAGAAAATATTTTTATTTCGAATAGATCTTGACAGATACTTTCAAAACGTCAATAAATCATAAACTACCTAGAGCGAATAACCATTACATATAGTAAAAGCAAAATCATATATTAATAGTAAATTAAAAATTAAAATTAAACTATTTGGTTAAAACATAATAATCATAAAATTTTTCAATTCCTTCAATGATAATAAATGAAGAAAAAGAAAAACTTATTCGTCAAGATCAATGTTATTCACTTAGCAGAGTTCCAAGTGCAGTCACTACTGAGAAGAATTCCGCTACCCAACAAACTCTGTAAGAGCTCTTTTAAATGAGAGCTCTTAAATCTAGTACAGATTATCGTGAAAAATCAAATAATGTCAACGTCCATAGCATAGATGCAAATAAACTGCTGTCTACTAAATGTGATGTAGCCCCTACAAACCAGAACAGACCAGTCCCCACCAACAGCACCCGTTCACGAGTATGACGCATGTGACAGCCATTGCCCTCCTCGACCAAGACGCCTTCAAGCTCCTGGACTGGCAAGGATTAGGCATCAATGTCAAAGACAAATACATCACTCACCTTCGGTTTGCCGACGATAACAGACATACAATATATGTGCCTCTGTCTACCCCTTCGCAGATATACCGGCGTGAAGTTTATTCTGTCTCAACATTAAAATCTCAGTCAAGTGCACGATTATGTGCAGCCGTACAAGTCCACAATGCCAGTACAACCTTGCAAAGTACATTGTTATAAATAATGTAAGGGTCTCTGTTCAGTTATAATAATTCGGTAAAATAGGTATATTTGTTTTATTTTTAAAGAAAAATGGAAAGAAAAATTTGACTTCAGGCGAGACTCGAACTCGCGACCTACTGGGAATCTAGCATAGTTGGTAATAGATGGCGCTGCTGCTACCATAAAGCAATGCAATAGATGTGAAGGAAAGATTTGACAAATCGGGCAGGGCTTCAGTAGCTCAATTGGAAGAGCGGCTGGACTAGATTCCCAGTAGGCCGCGAGTTCTAGTCTCGCCTGAAGTCAATTTTTTCTTTCCATTTTTCTTTAAAAATAAAATATATTTCACAAGCATGTGTTAATGCGAAATAATATAAAAACAATTATTAGGTATATTTGATTTATTAGGCTGCTTTTTTTTGCTTAATATACTTACGGCTGAATGGTAGTGTTCAGCACTATCGTGTTCCGGTCAGGTGGTAATGTATGGCCCTGTAATTTCCGGCACAGAGGCTTAACACCTTAGGCCTCAGGAGTTGTAATGCATCTGCATTTTGACCTTGGTCTTTGTGTGGGTGTCTATGGGCTGCACTCATCACTTAACATCAATGTGAACTGCATGCTTGTTTGCCACTTCCATGACTTAAAAAAAAAACTAGAGGTCAAAATGCAGATGCGTTTCCACCCCTGAGACCGTGATTGTTATTACGGGGCCATCTAATAGAGCGCTAAACCGCGGACGGACAGACTGACAGACAGACAGACGGACATGGCGAAACTATAAGGGTTCCTTGTTTACTACGGAACCCTAAAAACGTTGTTAACGTCGATTTTGTGAATAACAATATTCTGCGATAGCCTACCGCATTAGAGTTCAGGACCCCAGCAGTGGCCTGCTACCACCAGACTAGTGCAACAATTCGTTTTTAAATACATAACCATATAGTTACATTAATACGAATGTGTACAACCTTGAGTATATTGACTTTCTACTTATCGGGCGACACTAATTACTGCATTATGTTACTGTTGAATTATTGTTAATGTTTGAAAATATCTTTTTTATTATAGACTAGCTGTACCCGCGTCTTCGTCAACGTGAGAATTTATAATTGTTCAGTATCTACCCGGACCAAGACGTGGGCGCAGCTAGTATAAAAGTTACTCCTTATTACATCAGCTATCTGCCAGTGAAATTCCCGTCAAAATCGGCCCAGTCGTTCTTAAGAAATAACCCCGCCAAACAGACAGACAAACAGAATCAGACAGACAGACGGACAGACAGACAAACAGACAAAAATTGTAAAAAATGTTGTTTTGTTATATTTACCGTGTATACACCAGCATTACATTTGCATTTAGTAAAAAGCGGTAAAGTTGGAGTGTCTGTTTGTAATTTATACAATATTACAAACAGACACTCCGATTTTATTTATTTCTATAGATATATATATACACTATATATTACGAATTTTCACGCCTGGGGTGCGACCGCCTATCGACATTGCTTGTCGTTGTCATTGCTGTCAAAATTTAGCTCCTTTAAAAGCAGTAGTGATAATCTGATTGTTTTTCTTGATTTCGTAGGTGAGAAACAAACGATAATCCCCGAAGCGGTGGCACCTTAAACCTCAAGAGTGGCAATACATCTAAATTTTAACCTCTGGTTTTTGTATAGATATCTTGGGGCTACAGTCATCACACATCAAAAGTGAACTGCAGAGAAATCTATGCAAATTTCCGTTTGCAAGTACGCTAACTCTCACTTACGTTGTATCCGTTTTTTAATGGAAGATAAGTATTATTTATATCTTATTCACAATTTCCTGTGAGTGAAAGGAAACGCGCTATCCAATGAAGAATTCAACAAAATCCGCAAATAAATACTGATTAGGGATGCGCGCGGTTTATCGATGTTTCGGATATCGATACTTTTTTTTTTAACTATAATTCAGGATACTGATGGACAATCTTTTCTGTAGACAAATAAAAAAACGTAACTTCACGCCTGTAATCCCCGAATGGGTAGGTAGAGGTTAATGCATGCATTCAAGCATACATGCAAACACCCACGATTCGCCTGTTTTTGGCCATCTCCGGGCACATTAAAAAAAATGAAGTCAGCCTATAAAGAAACCTACTTGATTGACGAGAAGACTTTCTCTCTCTCCCTCTTCTCTCTTTCCGATATTTTTTAAAATCGTAATAATATTTTTTTACGTTTTTCTAACAATTGTCATGACTTGGCCTCTCACCCGTTTTCGGTATATCGTTGATTTCTGGTTAAGTGGTAATATTTTATTTTTCGCAATAACTTATGTGAGTACTTTAGAAATTAAAGAAAAAAGAGAAAGATAAATGTCACTTCGGGGAGGAATCGAACCTGCGACCTCTTACCAGTCCCGCCTCTCACCACTAGGCTCACGAAGTCTTTTGATTTTTAACCTAGTTAGACTCAACATATTATACTTACTTATATTAATTCTTTTTTCTTATTCTACATGCTGTTTCCTTTTATAGATTCTCATAATAGTACTATTATACCTATCATTTCATGATATATTTTGCCAAAAATTTTATTTGCCTAGAAAACATGTGGATTTTAGAATATGTACAGACAGGGAACTCGCGGCTTATCCAAAATCATAAGGTGCTCATATGATCAAGAGTTCCCCAATAGTAACAATTTATATTAAAGAAAGTGTTTTAATTCAATGTTAATTCGATATTTCTTACGATATATTCGCATCTCTATTACTGATTCATGCTAGTTTCATATTGGAAATCGATTGGACACGACCGCGTCGTGCGTAATCGTGCGTGAATCATGCGTAGGTGTTTCAATGCGTTGGTGCGAAGTGGATTTTTAGATCTTAATAAAATTGTGTGTATACTTACTTGATCGGTGAAGCGGTTATTAAATATAAGATCTTCTTACATATTCTCATAAAACGTACGTAACTTCACACCTGTAATTCCCGAAGGGGTAGGCAGAGGTAAATTAATGTATACATGCAAACACCCACGATTCGCTGACTACGTTTTAGCCCATGTAACAGGTGACGAGCCTGTTGACATCTCCAGGCACAGAAACTCCGAGGTATTGGGAAACTTCCAGAAAATCGAAAAATCCCAATAGAACAAGACGTAAAGGATTTTAGACCGTTATCTGTGATAGCCGACCTGGGTATCGAACCTAGGACCCCAGCGTAGTGACATCTTAATATATATAAATCTCGTGTCACAATGTTTGTCCTCAATGGACTCCTAAACCACTTAACCGATTATAATAAAATTCGCACACCATGTGCAGTTCGAGCCAACTTGAGAGATAGGATAGTTTAAATCTAAATTCATAGTCGTAATATTATGTAAGTACCTAAATTGCAACCGTGCGAAGCCGGTACGGGCCGCTAGTATTATTATAAAACGTACGTAACTTCACGCTTCTAATCCCCGAAGTGGTAGGCAGAAGTAAATGAATGCATTCAAGTTGATTCAAGCAAACATGTAAACACCCGCGATTCGCCGATTACGTATACTCCCTAGGGTACCTCTCCCGGAATTCCGGGAGTCTCCCGGATTCGGGCTCTGAAAACAAAAATCTCCCGTCTCCCGGAAGAAATTTAAAATATACTAAATTCACCCGGAATAAGAAGTTGTTCAAAAGTAACGACACACGATGTCAAAATACGAGTAGCTAAGATCGGCGTAATACAGGACCGCGCTGGACCACGGCCTTCTCGCCACTATCTCGCCAGTACTCGCCACTGACGCCACTACTCGCCAGTGGGTAGCTAGCTAGTTTCGTATAAAGTGATTTGCGTGCATGTAGGTATTATATTTTATTGTCTCTTTCTGACCCACGTGCGTGAGAGATTGCGTCGTCGTTGTCTCACTCATTTTCGTTCCTCATTTGTTAGTTATAAGTTTCATTCGTTCGGTCATTAGTCTGTATCAAACAGCAATCCATGCACTTGTGTTGTATTTTGAAAAAATACATTTATTTCTATGTTGTTATAGTTAAAAAAAAAGTTATGATATTCAATGTTTTTTTTTTCTCCCGAATTTAGACAGCTAAGAGGTGGTGACCCTAATACATGTAACAAGAGTCGAGCCTATTGACATCACCGGCACCTTACCAAACTCAGTGGGTGCTAAATTACGGGGCCGTACAAACAAGTGGAGGGTTGAGTAGTAATTAGTAACTAAACATTGAATTACACATATATATATATATATAAATAAAAATAAAATTGGAGTGTCTGTTTGTAATATAAAAACAAGCGCTTTTTACTAAATTCATAAGTATGTATACACGGTATATATACCAAAACAACATTTTTTACAATTTTTGTCTTGCTTGTCTGTCTGGTTGTTGGGGTTAATCTCGGGAACGGCTAGACCGATTTCGATGGAACTTTCATTAGCAGATAGCTTATGTAATAACTTTATACTAGCTGCGACCCATCTCTACAAACCTGCATTGTAGCAGCGTGGTGGAGTAAGCTGCAGGCCTCGCCCCAAAAAAGGGGAGAGACTCGTGCCCAGCCATGGGCATTATTGTCTCTCGTCAGCACAGGGTCCAATTTGAATCCCGGACCTTTGTCAGGCTTTCGCGGGGATATGGGGGATCCAACACGTAGAGGCCCTTTCGAGAATTTTGATCTACTTTGTAATGGGTTATATTCGGCGGGACCTCTCTCTGACTGCATCAATAGTTAAATACAGACACAGACAGACCCCGCAGAATATACTCGTATGGGACTATTGTAATGATTCGCCAAAGAAAAAGTGATTCGCCAAACTTTGGGCTATGTGGGTGAACTGGGGGGGCTAGCTAGCTGGGCCTACGGAGTGAGATCCGGCACCTGCCTATATTTAACATCTCACATTATCGAATCCTACCTAGCCAGGTGGTGGTGACTCGCCTCTCCTTGGTGGGCCCCTCAAACAGTCAACCCGATGGTCGACGGGGGGCAACACTGTTGAGAGAGGCTGGGGGTGTCGAGAGGTGTGGCCCCGGTTTCACCATCACGAGCGAGTAATCTCGAGCTCGGAGCGGGCTTCCCCGCTATTATGCCTTTAGACACTTCCACCCCCGAGTGTATGGCTCTATTATTATTATTAATGCAACTAAACTGGTTGATCGACTGGAAATATCATGCAGGACAAAGTCTGTCGGCTCCGCTAGTTTAATATGAAACGAGCTATTCATTGCACACAGTTCTATCAACAATAAGTCTTGCAGACCAAAAACAACACAATGAGAGGATATTATATTTTTAAAACATTCTTTATTATGACGCATACTTTTATTGTGCATTCACACGCCGCGCAGCGTCGCATTCGGCATGCTTTTTTTTTTGTATTGTAGGTGGCAAACAAGCATGCAGTTCATATGCATGTTAAAGTGATGACTGCAGCCTATAGACACCCACACAAAGACCGGAAGTCAAAATGGAGATGCGTTGCCACCCGTGAGACCTAAGTTGTTATGTCTCTGTGGAAGTTCATAGTTATTATGGGGCCATCTAATAGATCACGATAGTGCTGAACACTACCATTTACACCCATATTCTAAGACGTTACTTGAGACATTGAATTTGACATTGATACTTTATGAGAACACCTCGAAAAAAATTCTGAAGATCCATTTTTATAGAAAAATGTGGTATTTAATTATATTTCCAGACAGTTTCGACATGAAAAACTTATTGTGCGCAAGAATATGGTGTAAATGTAAATACTCCTCGAAACTTCAAGGTAGGTGGTGAGGTACCTACCTTGGTGTTTGACAGTTGCTTTCTTACTTCAAACGGAGGCAGAATGTCGAGTTGACGTAATTAGTTACATCTAAATACCAATTCCATTGAGTTAAGGTCGAGATTACGACTTAGAATATGGGTGTTAGAATCAGATAATAATATATTAGGTAATGCGGTGGTGCCTACTCGAGTCCCTACACTAAGCCTGGGTTGCACCACATCATTTGTTAAAGTCACATCCTTCTCTAACTTAAGGAAATCTGTTAAAGTTAGAGCAGGATGTGAAATGTTGTAATAACTTTAACAAAAGTCGTGGTGCAACCCAGGCTTAAACTCTACCACCAGTAACAACCAGGTACTTACAAAACTTTCTTAACTAATTAATTTAATCTCTCCAGACACGAGAAAAATATGACAATTGAAATTCAATTGTGTCTCGCCGCCGGTGGCCGTCCGATCCTTGAAGGATTAAAGAGCCGTAGACGTAAATTCTCAGCTGCAAGATCAATTGTTAATTCTTTTGGAAGCATGACCTAGAATGTAGGTATCTCATATATGGCGGTATTGGCGATGCCTGGAATGTATTTAATGGTATTTACAATCTAAATTACGTAGATATCTACAGGTGTGCTCTGGTTTATGCAGTTGTAGATCGAGAACTTTAATTTTGGGGAACGGATTGAGCCTTCAATGTCTGATGAAACGGAAATTCGAAGAATTATAAAAAATAGAGGAGATAACGAAAATGGCATTAAAAACCTCAATGGCATTTTCTAAGCCCTATCTATAGGGTCATAGTTCACTACAGCCACCAGGCACCCGACCAGCACCGCCTCGTTTTACAGCGTCTACTCGTTGTCGACTTGTGGTCCACGGGTGAGCGACGCGATGTTACTTGTGAACCACTCGCGGACCGCGCGCGGTTCCATTGGGAACAGCGAGTTGACAATGCAAAATCAACGCAAGACAAGCCGTGTGTGGTCACCGAGTGATTCATTGACGGCTTGCGGTCGAGGCGATACGGAGCGGAGTTGATTTAATGAGCGCAGACCGCTCGAGGTCGGGTGCCGGGTGGCTCTAGTGAGCTATGACCCTTAAATGGCATGTCTATCGTATCTAATACGTCTAGGGCGTCAGGGCGGCCAGGCGCTAGGTGGCCACATAAAACTACGATGCAATGCAATGCGACGCCGCATCGCAGAAATGTTTCGTCCGACATGTTGAAAGTATGGTCACCTGAATCGCATCGCAAGCATCAGAGGTAAATTCGTGCTTGAATGCATGCATTTACCTCAGTCTACCCCTCCTGGGATTACAGGCGTGAAGTTACGTTCTCAATTACTCACTCAAGACTTACCCCCTTATTCATAAACGTACATTAGATACGTTTTAGCTTTAGAATGCTTTGTCTTTGTCAGTTGCACTGTCAAATGTGCAGGATAGAAAAAAAAAGACGTGTGGCACTCGGGGACTGCCGCGGTAAAGCTATTGCATAGCGTTTTGTATCAACTTATGCAATTATAATTATTTATTTATTTTATTTATGCAAAAATTACATAAACAGCTGCTTATGTATTCGTCCGATTTCGGAGCATCTCGTCTCGATTCGTGCGAGCTTCGTAGAGTCGTACAATACGTCTAGTAGCACGCACACAAACACCGTGTCGAAGACTACCGAAAAGAAACTACATTAGACAATCCACGGCCTTCAAGCCACACCTCCGTGCCCGCCGGAGTGGGGAGCGTGAGGTTTTTTTTCGTTACGGAATTTCTGGATTCGGTCCCCACGCACAAGATCCTCGATAGAAGCTATGCAATAGCTTAAAAGACAAAAGAGAGTATAGCAACGCTTTAGCTAAAATACGTTTATGAATAAGGGGGTTAGCATCTAGCAATCACCGTTTCAAGTAGGTACTATCGGGAAAGTGTCCGCTCAACCACAAAAAACATCCGACAGCGGGTTGGCCACTAACGCACTCACCTCCACCAATCCGCATTGGAGCAGCGTGGTGGAGTAAGCTCTAGGCCCCCCCCAAAAAGGGGAGAGACTCGAGCCCAGCAGTGGGACGTATAATGGGTTGCCATTATTATTATTATTCCACTTATTTATTCATACAACTTATTAAATAATTTTTTACATATATATGTATAAAAAAAAACAACAAATATATATACAAAAAATTAAAAAATTGTGTGCCGCCGGCAGCGAGAGCAGGGTCCAAGCTGCCGGTGGTTAGGGACACAGAGACAGGAACCTCCTCACTATGCGTGCCGTGCCGAGGAGTACTGCTTTCTGTATCAGACCCTTGATCCATCCACCTAGCGAGAGCCTCTTGAGATGTTGGTCGAGGCTCTTCGCTATCAGCCCGTTCACCGATACGACTATCGGCACAATGATGGCCGAATCCACATCTCACATGGCGACAACCTCGTGAGCCAGATCAAGATATTTTATTTCCTTATCTTTTTCGGCTTTCACGAGATTCTCATCATGCAGGCTATTATTATTATTATTATGCGGTGAGTTCCCTAACTGTACTCGCTTACATCCTGGTATCTCGTTTTGCATTAATACATTTGCTGACTCCATATGCAGAATTTAAAGTGGATTGTCTGATTGCAAGTCACTTTCACTGTTGTGTCGTTTCGACCGGTTTAAATGAGTTGACATTGTGATTGGTCAGTTTAATCAACTTTTATGTTGTAATCTTAAGTTCGGTTGCGCCGAAATATTTCGTGAAAGTTATGGTTTTGTCAAATTTAACGATAACAGTTTCTTCTTTAGTAACTCAGTATTTGTGAAAATAACGTTGCAATTAAGTTCGTTTTTTCTTTAGGTTTTTCGTTTTCGTTTCAATGCTTATAATTATACTAGCGGCCCGCCCCGGCTTCGCCCGCGCTGCTCTGCTCCTATTAGTTATAGCGTAATGTAAGCTATCCTATCTCTCAAGTTGGATCGAACTGCACATGGTGTGCGAATTTTATTATAATCGGTTAAATGGTTTAGGCGTCCATTGAGGACAAACATTGTGACACGAGATTTATATATATTAAGATTATTACCTAAAATCAAAGGCGATGCTGACAGATATGTTCCAAGGCGCTTGCCATTATAAAAGAAAATCATTACATCAGGTGGTCCATCTTGTCTGACAATTTTTGACATAATTGAGTGTCGGGCTACGCACATAGCATAATATTAAAGACTTATTATTAGCTGCCCTTGTTACGGGCGCGGTCGGGTGTGTGATGGGTGACCGCAAGTGGCAAATAAAATGCGCGTTTCCGTGCTTCTGAGGGCACGTTAAGCCGTCGGTCCCGGTCGATAGATAGCGGTCGTTAAACCTTGTCAGAGGCCTTGTGAGCGATTTGAAAACATCCGACAACGGGTTGGCCACTAACCCTTATCTCCACCAACCCGCATTGGAGGAGCGTGGTGAAGTAAGCTCCAAGCCTCCTCCCAAGTAGGGAAGAGACTCGTCCCCAACAGTGGGACTTATCAAGGGTTGCCATTATATTATTAGATGTTAACCCCCTTATTCATAAACTTATTTTAGCTAAAGTGTTGCTAATCTCTCCTTTGTCCTTTTCTATCCTGCACATTTGACAAAACAACTGACAAAGACAAAGCAAAACGTATCTAATGTACGTTTATGAATAAGGGGGTAAGAGTTTATAAGAGCCCCTACTGAGTTCGGTAGCGGAGTTCTTCTCAGTAGTGACTGCACTTGGAACTCTGCTAAGTGAATAACTTAGATTTTGACGAATAAAATTTTATTATTCTTATTTAATTTTTAGAAGAAAGGAATAGATTTTTTTTAATGATATTTTAACTAAGTTTTTCTGTCACTATTTTAATTCACCTAACGTCTTATATACTTAATGTAATAGTTATCAACTTTAGGTAATTGACTTTTATTTATTTTTAACGACTTTTCGAAATTGGTTGTAAAATCTTAATTGAAATAAACACTTCTTTCTTTCTTACAATGTAGGGTTCCATTTCATGTGTTAACATTTTATGAATTCATCCACGATTTTTTTTGTTAATATAATGGAAGTGGTAAACAAGGTTGCAGTTCATATTGATGTTAAGTGATGACTGCAGCCTATAGACACCCACACAAAAATCAAGGTTAAAATGCAGATGCGTTACCAATCCTGAGGCCAAAAGTGTTATGCCTCTGTGCCAGAAATTGTAGGGTCGTACATTACCACCTGATCGGAACACGATAGAGCTGAACACTACCTGCCATTTAGCGGCAAGTATATTAGGTAATGCGGTGGTGCCTACGCCCGCGGGCTCCCGTCACTGGAGCTTTACCACCAGTACAAAGCGGACAGATAGACGGACAACGGAACTTTATCGTACCCTTCGGAAGTTCGTATACGGAACCCTAAAATCTTGGGCAGTGTTCAGTCGTGTCTCACGGTGATATGTGATGACGTCACACTTGCTAAACCAACGGAGAGGAAGATAACAACTCGTGATAACTGATAAGGATGGTGAAAAACACCATTTCAACTGTCGTGTATTATTTTTGAGGCAAATTATAGGTACTGTAATACCCTACCTCGCTACCTCGTTTTACGCGAATTCCGAGATACGCGGTTTTTTCATCATACCGCGCCATAGAACAACACGGGCCATCGGCCGCGGGGGACCGGAGGGGAGTAGCCATAGCGTGTATAATAATATAATAATAATGGCAACCCATTATACGTCCCACTGCTGGGCACGAGTCTCTCCCCTTTTTGGGGGGAGGCCTGGAGCTTACTCCACCACGCTGCTCCAATGCGGATTGGTGGAGTAGGAGGTTGGTAGCGTGTATTACTGATGCAAAATAGTCTGTCATTTTGCGGGGGGATATGTGTGCGACACACACGCACACTACAAAAATCGTCTATTACTACGAAACTCACACCTTAACTTTAACAAAATACAGAAACAAGTTCACGCACACATTTAAACGTCTAGGCGACAGGTATAGGCCCATTTGGGCTTGTACTTTGACAGAGGGGAAAGCCTGCATATGACTACTCCCCACCGGTGTTGCTCTATGCTTCTGCCTATCCCTTCGAGTAATGCAGACGTGAACTAACTTTATCTTAACTACATGCAGTTCATGTTAAATATAAAATATCTGTTGTTCGCAGAGTCCACAATGATAACGGCGGTGAATGAGTTTCTTGATGATTTACGGTAAGTCATAACATTCCTTATACACAAAGTAATGTGTGTATTGTTTTATGATCAACTAGCTGTTGCCCGCGGCTTCGCCCGCTTGGATGTCGTTTTTTTTTAAATAACAATTCAATTCATTTCTTTTTTTGCCTACTAAGTTTTTTTTTCTGTAATAAAAGTGGCAAACAAGTGTGCAGTTCACATTGATGTTAAGTGATGTCTGCAGCCTATAGACACTTGCACAATGACCAGAGATCAAAATGCAGGTGCGCTGCCACTTCTGAGGCATTAGGTGTTATGCCTCTGTGCCGGAAATAACAGAGCCGTATATTACCACCTGACCGGAACACAATAGTGCTGAACACTACCATTTAGCGGCAAGTAGTGATATATGTAGTTTATACAAAGATCTTTAATAATATTATTACAGTACTTAGTTACCTTTTCCAGGTGCTGCAAATTCTTATTCTAAAATGTAAAGTTAGTGGTAGCAGGCCACTACTACTACGCTGAGGTCCTGGGTTCGATTCCCGGGTCGTGGGCTATCAGAGATAATGGCGTAAAGTCCTTTATCTTTGGGTTTTTTCCATTTTCTGGAAATTACCCAGTACCTCGAAGTTTGGTAATGTGCCCGGAGATGTCAACAGGCTCGCCACCTGTTCCATGGGTCAAAACGTAACCGGCGAATCGTGGGTGTTTGCATGTATGCTTGAATGCATGCATTTACCTCTGCCTACCCCTTCGGGGATTACAGGCGTGAAGTTACGTAAAATGTTATTATTATAATATTACATTCAAACTAAGAAGCCTACGTTCTTTCTCAAAGTCAGCTCTATCTCTGTATCAAATTTCATTGAAATCGGTTCAGTCGTTTGGACCTGAAAAGGTAACAGACAGACAGAGTTACTTTCGCATTTATAATATTTGTAGGGTAGTAGGGACTAGCGATCCGCATCGGTTTCGTACGAGTGCTAATATACTCATAGTAGGTACAAATATACAGGGTGTAAATTACCGCTTTCGAATCCGACACATGGTTGTGACAAAAATCAATAGTTAAGGAGACGTTTCAAAATGTATAGAGCTTGGGCTCGTACCTTGTACACTATATTGACAGAAGAAGCACAAAATCTATACATCTATACAAATAAATTAAATTGGAGTGTCTGTTTGTAATATAAAAATAACCGCTTTCTACTAAATGCATATGTACGGTACATATATATACCAAAATATATTTTTTTTACAACTTTTGTCTGTCTGTCTGTTTGGCGGGGCTAATCTTGGGAACGCTGGATCGATTTTGACGGGACTTTCACTGGCAGATAGGTGATGTAATAAGGAGTAACTTAGGCTAATTATACTAGCTTCGCCCACGACTTCGTCCGGGTGGATACTGAACAATAATAAATTATCACGCGGACGAAGTCGCGGGGACAGCTAGTAAATAATATATTTCCAACAAAAAAAAAAACAACGATTCAAATTATATTTTGGGTAATTTGCCATGATTCTACGTATTTTTCACTATCTTTTGATATAGTGTACAAGGTGCGGGTTCAACGTAGAACTTGTCGTCTGAATTTTTTTTTTAAATATTTTTCGAATCATGAGTACTATTACCAGCTTTTATCGGAAGCGGTCTTCTTACACCCTGTATAGTATCTGTTCGGAACGCTATGATTAAAGGATGGCGGTGGCACACCGCGGACACTCCGCCAAAATTCCATACAAACGCTTAATTTGGCCTCTATTACACAGACATCAATCAGTGACGTGCATTTACACGTGCACCTGTGTGCGTAGCACGTAGAGAATACCAAACGCCCATAAGAGGGGGGAGGTTGGGTGAGGCGGGGAAATCGGTCGGGACGTCGAACTGTCCATTCTATGCTTAGTATTATTACATATTCTCTGGCGGTGGTTAACTTGAAACAGAGGTCAAATGCAGCTGCGTTGCCACCCCTGAGACCTTAGTTGTTCTGTCCCTGTGGTAGTTATTACTAGTTATTACGGGTCTTACGGGTCCATAGATTACCATCTAACCGGAACACGATAGTGCTGAACCATTTGGTGGTAGAAAGATTAGGTAATGAAGTACGCTCTTTCAGGACTCTTTCCCCAGTAAAATACAGTGCTCAGCAAGAAATAATGCACATCGAGCCTATGCAAGTGACAATCGGCTAGTTTCGGCTTTATATAGCGTTATCTCTGCTGCACACTGCCTACGTAAGCATCCGTAGTCCGGTATTGGTCAAAACTCATAGAGCAACACGGGCCACCGCCCGCGGCGAACTGGAGGGGAGTAGCCATAGCGTTTATTACGTATGCAAAACAGTCTGTCATTTTTGCGGGGGGAAATGCGTGCGACACACACGCACACTACAAAAATCGTCTATTACTACGAAACTCCCACCTTGACTTTAACAAAATACAGAAACAATTTCACGCACACATTTAAACATCTAGGTGACAGGTATAGGCCCATTTGGGCTTGTACTTTGACAGAGGGGAAAGCCTGCATATGGCTACTCCCCTCCGGTGTTGCTCTATGTCTTTTGTCAAAACTTGAATGGTCGACAAACGTCAAATAGGTAAGGTGCGAAAGAGATAACGCTCTACAGATCCGAAATAGGCCGACGTCTCTTCCTGAGGGCGTTGTGCGTTATTTCTTGTTGGATACAGTAAATTGTTTCTTTGTCGTTTCAAGCTGGTATCATTTCTAGTTGATTGATGGGTTCATTCATATCGCATTAACAACTTTATGTATTCATAAATCATGTACTATTTAATACTGTATCAATCAAGCAAGCAATTCCATTTTTTATTATTGAGAACAGAAGAAATATTGACGACCCAGTTGGTCCACTGGTGTGTGACAACTGTCGGGTGCGACCGACTGTCAACATTGCTATTGTCGTTGTCATTGCTGTCAAATTTTCATGTCGACTTTTACTTTAACTAAATAACAATAATCGAAACAATCTACCATTATCGCTTGTTTCTCACCTACGAAAGCAAGAAAAACAATCAGATGATCACTACTGCTTTTAAAGGAGCTACAAATCGACATGAAATTTGACAGCAATAACAACGATAGTAGCAATGTTGATAGCCGCTCGCGCCCCTGATCGGAGGCTCACGGGTTCAATCCCAGTATCCCAAATATGTCATTGTGTATGGCCTACAGGTATTGGTCTCGAGTAACAACTTAGGCCCATAGCACACGGCGTATTTTATACGCGCAGACGACGCGCAGGTGACGCGCGTATACGCGCTTCATACGAGATATGAACGCAACCTTGTAACCTGCTGGGTATACAGGAAAGAGCATGAAAGTAAATTTAACGCGGTCGAGATGAAATCTTTCCGTAGGATCTGCGGTGTATCACCGATCGCGTTCGTAATGAATATATAAGAAAGAGGCTTTGTGTGAATGATAGTATCGGTGTAAAAATGAAAAAAGGCATCCTCCGATGGTTCGGGCATATAGAAAGAATGACGAATGACCGAATGACTAAATATATATACAATGCGAATGTGGATGGTTGAGTCTTTTGTACGCGCGTTTGTGTCGCTTCAAACGCGCTTCATGCGCGCGCTTGTATCATCAATGCAAAAGCAACAATCGGCGTCGACAGCGCCGAAGAAGGGCGTTCCTAATACTTGCATCGTCTTCGGGGGTGGCGAAGCATCGGCATTTTGACGTCTAGTTTTTGTGTAGATGTCAATAGTCTGCAGACATCACTTATCATCAATGTGAACTGCATTACACACTGTGTAAAGATAACTAAAAATAGTTTAATTCCAACCAAATGTCAAGGATATTCGACATGTTTACAGCAACAAGGTTGTATTCATGACGTGTTTGCTATACAGTTAGCGTCATGCGTACTAATCATAGGAATCACTTCGTACTTACTATTGTGTCGTAGATCATCTGATGGTAAAAATAAAGGCAATATCACACCGCGGACACTCCGCCAAAATTCCACATAAACGCTTAATTTGGTCTCTATTACACAGACATCAATCAGTGACGTGTATTTACACGTGCACCTGTGTGCGTAGCACGTAGAGAATACCACAGATCACCCCCAATAGATACCGCATACAGGGCAACCGACGCGCACAACAAGTTGCTAGCTAATTTGCTAGCTGATTTTCAATGCTCGAAATCGCGTCGCCAATGACGCCATTACCGACCAAGCCTCCGACCCGTTCGTACGTGAGAAATAATTCATTTTCGACCGAAAATATCTAGGAAATGGCTTCCTGCTCACTAAAATCATATCAAAATACGTCTAGAACATCAAATATTAAAAAATATGGTATGATAGTTCACCGGTAAGTAAATAATTCATATAAAACACGTATCATCAGAGATCAATTAAACTGGATTATGCACAAGTATATTAATTTCTGACTCTGATTCTGAATGGTATCTCCTTTCAAATCGAAGATGGCGGACTTCATTATTTTTCTAATAATTATATAATAATATATACTCTTTATTGTACAGATTATAACAAGAAAAATACAAAAATCAATAGTTCATGAAATAAGAGCACAATAGGCGGTCTTATCGCTTAAAGCGATCTCTTCCAGACAACCTAGTATGAAAGAGATACGAACAATACGGAAGAAGGGGTGTACATACTGAGCAAAGTTAAAAATAAATTACATATAACAATTTCTTACAACTACGGCATTATAATAGTAACTAATAATATTCAAAAATTTTATTAATAAATAGATTTAAAATATATACTTACACATATACAATAATTTAAAACATATGTACTTACATATACTAAATACAATACATACATACATAATAATATACAAAGATAAACATATATATACATACATAAATACATACCTATATCAAATTGAGGAATAAAGAAAAGATATCGGATGACTATTTATGGATCCAAGGTTAGGTAATAGTCCTTTACACGCTTTTTAAAAGACGTCAAGGTTTCTACGTGTTATGGTGTTATTTTCGCGGTTTCTTGGGGATACTGATTGCGAAAATGTCATATTTTTTCATATCCAAGATGGCGAACAGATTTTCTTTCAAAATATGATAGTGGTATCAATTTCGAGGTTTTTCGAGGTGCTGATTACGAAAATGGCAACCGTTTTCAGATCCAAGATGGCAAACAGACTTTTTTTTTCAAATTGTGATATGGGTATCAATTTCGAGGTTTCTTGGGGTGATGATTACGAAAATGGCATCCGTTTTCAGATCCAAGATTCGAAATTGATACCCGTACCGAAAAAAAGGCCGTCCGCCATCTTGGATCTGAAAATGGATGGCATTTTTGTTATCAGCAGCCCAAAAAATCTCGAAATTTATATCCATATTATATTTTGAAAGAAAAAAACTGTCCACCATTTTGGATCTGAAAACGGATGCCATTTTAGTAATCAGGACCCCAAGAAACCTCTAAATTGACACACAATTGAAGGAGGTTGGGTGAGGCGGGGAAATCGAGCGGGATGTCGAAGTGTCCATTCTATACGTATTATTATTACATAATTATTCTCTGGCTCTACTACCATACATTACCACTATCACTTAGCGCCAGGTAAATTATATAATGCGGAGGTGCTGATCGAGCTCGAGAGTGATCTT
The DNA here is from genome assembly GCA_036365455.1 of Macrosoma leucophasiata. Taxonomy (NCBI): domain Eukaryota; kingdom Metazoa; phylum Arthropoda; class Insecta; order Lepidoptera; family Hedylidae; genus Macrosoma; species Macrosoma leucophasiata. The sequence goes on along the minus strand of JAWQUS010000022.1, from coordinate 2,848,384 downwards.
GAGCTCGTTAAGTAAGCTATACCACAAATTTCCTATTTTTTAAATTTTCTTTTTTTGGCTAAATAAAAATTTGAATGTTGATAAGTGCGTGTCGAAATACACGTCACTCATTGATGTCTATGTATACTATGTAATAGGTAACCATATTTTAAGCGTTTGTGTGGAATTCCATACAAACGCTTAAAATCTGGTAAAAGTATATATTGCTTAAAAGTATAAGTAACTTTAAATGTTTGTTAACTTAAAATGGCCTGTCGCCATCGCGCATGTACAGCACAGCGGATTATGATTATTTATTAAAATATAATTTAAATAGGCCACTTTAAAGCATCTCTTAAACTATAATAATTGTACGGAATGTCTGTCTATATAATAGGTAATCAGATTTTAAGCGTTTGTATGGAGTTCGAAACGCTTAAAATCTGTATAACGTAAAATAATTACTTTATTGGCATTAATTTATGCGTTTTTATTTACCTACTCAAATGATATACTGTCTTAATGTACCTATTTCTGAAATTATGATTATATTATTTCCAATTACTGACAACTGTATTTTCCAAGTTCTGCTGAATTATCTTTATAAAAGCAAATAAATGTGGAAAAAATAGCGATAAGAAATATCGACAGCTTCCCAGCTCAATGAGTGGGCGTATCCAAGTCTCCAATTCAAACAGCCAATCACAGCGGTTTAGTTACGTCTCCCCGCTACACCCGCGCACCTCAAAAACGGTGAACACGACTCCGAACAAATATTCAGTAATGCGGTATCTATTGGGGGTGATCTGTGGAGAATACCAAACAAGAGAGAATATAAAACAAAGTAAAGAATGGACACTTCGATGTCCCGCCCGATTTCCCCGCATCACCCAACCACGTCCCCTCATATGGGCGACGGCTGCTATTTTCTACGTGCTACGCACACAGGTGCACGTGTAAATACACGTCACTGATTGATGTCTGTGTAATAGAGACCAAATTAAGCGTTTGTATGGAATTTTGGCGGAGTGTCCGCGGTGTGACCTAACATCAATGTATCTACTCGTGGTAGAGCTCCAGTGACAGAGCTCGCGGGCGTAGGCACCACCGCATTACCTAGTATACTTGCCGCTAAATGGTAGTGTTCAGCACTATCGTGTTCCGGTCAGGTGGTAATGTATGGCCCTGTAATTTCCGACGCAGAGGCATAACACCTTCGGCCTCAGGAGTGGTTACGCATCTGCATTTTGACCTTGGTATTTGTATTAGTGTCTATAGGATGCAGTTATCACTTAACATCAATGTGAACTGCATGCTTGCTTGCAACCTTCATTACATTAAAAAAAAAGAAACTAAAATGATGATGAGAATATCCATTCGAACACATACAAAACATCTCAATGATTCATCTTCATTCATTATTCAAAGTATCAAATTGAATCGGACCTCGCGAACGCCATTTGTGTGACGTCATGCTTTTTATTGTGAATTGTGACTAAGATGGTGGTGTATTAATCCATTCTATTTTTTTTTTATGTAATTAAATTGGCAAATAATCTTGCAGTTCACATTAATGTTAAGTGATAGAAACTATAGACATTTACACGAAGACCAGAGGTCAAAATGCAGATGCGTTACCACTTCTGAGACCTAAGGTGTTATGCCTCTGTGCCGGAAATTATAAAAAATTATATTATGAAGTGGCAAACAAGCATACAGTTCACATTGTTGGTAAGTGTTCACCACTCTTTCTAAACAAAAATGCTAACTGAAAACCGGACAGGCCGGACACAACCCAAAAAAAAGTTATACATATTTAGTTTTTTTATTATTTTATATTATATCCGGCTTTGACCAGACATGTTGTTCATGACTTTCGCTTTCCGTGTTGGAATTTGCACCACCGTCACACCGCGGTCACTCCGCCAAAATTCCATACAAACGCTTAATTTGGTCTCTATTACACAGACATCAATGATTGACGTGTATTTACACGTGCACCTGTGTGCGTAGCACGTAAAAAATACCAACCGTCGCCCATAAGAGGGGAGGAGGTTGGGTGATGCGAGGAAATCGGGCGGGACGTCGAAGTGTCCATTCTATACGTAGTATTATTATATATTCTCTGCCACCGTATAGAAAATTAAGGGTGAGAGTTAGCGCTCGCCGATTGCCTGAAAGAAAATTAACCTTTTGAGACAAAAAATTTAACAGCTGTCGTAAGGGCTTGTCCCTAAATAGGCAGCTCAGATTTGATACAGATACTCAACAGGGTGCTAGCGTCGGGACGTGACGACCCAAACGACCATATGCGTCTACATTAGCACTACTGCAGTCAGTCAACTGAACAAGGTCAAACCATTCCAATGGGGCGGTAGTAAGTGCAATAACGCAAAACGGGCAGCAGCGTCCTGCGATAAAACTATGTCTACTATAAAAAAATGTATGTCATAAGTTAGAATTTAGTAAGTATTTTTGTTATGTTATCATATATATCTTTTTTGTGTCTAATATGTGTGGTGTTTACGGGACGATGTAACCGCCTTGCGACAAAGTCCTTTAATAAAAAAAAAAGGTGTGTGGCCGGCATTAGACATAATAAATTATGCGCCGGCGCATTGACATCACGAATTATTAAAACATACACTGATGACTCGGTAATGAGTCATGTTTTTTTTTATGTGAGTCAAGGGCCAAACGGACGTGCCGTCCATGCCGTCCATGCCGATAACATAGATAATATAGATATATCGACACACAGGTTCAAGTATTTTGTCTTTGGGAGAGTAAATAGTAAATCTTCTCTAAATATATTATATACTAGCTGACCCGGCAAACTTCGTATTGCCTCAGAATGAAAATATGACATGTGTCAAAGGTTTGATAGATACGGACTATTTGTATGGGAAAATGAAATGGTGGTTTTTACTATTTCCCTTCAATTTCTTCATATTTTCTTACCTTTTAAACATTCCCTGGACTTCCAAAAATCATTCAAAATCAATATTAGCCAAATCGGTTCAGCCATTCACGCGTGATGCCGTGACCAAGGAAAACGGGTTGCATTTTTATATATATATAGATAAAAATAACTTTGAAACTGAGTTGGTTAAAAAGATTGATTATATAGAAATAATAAATGGTACAGAAAATGAAAATTTTTGCAAATAAAAATGATTATACTGTTCAGCCAGTAGTCACTTATAAGAAAACACATAAAAATATGAAAAACCGACTTCAAAACTAAAAAGTAAAAAATAATAAAGATTTTATGTTAATAACTTATTACCTATTATTTATATGTGCTATTTACTAATAGATTTGAAGTCGGTGCCAAGCCTTAAACAAAAAAAAATATTTTAATCACTTAATTAAGAATATGAGCAAATTTATGGCAACCCATTATACGTCCCACTGCTGGGCACGAGTCTCTCTCCTTTTTTTTGGGGGGGGGAGACCTGGAGCTTATTCCACCACGCTGCTCCAATGCGGATTGGTGGATCATTAGTAAATAGCACATATAAATAATAGGTAATAAGTTATTAACATAAAATCTTTATTATTTTTTACTTAACTGCCTCGGTAGCCTAGTGGTAGCAGGCCACTACTACTACGCTGAGGTCCTGGGTTCGATTCCCGGGTAGGGTGTTATAAGAGATAATGGTCTAAAGTCCTTTATCTCTGGTTCTATTGGGATTTTTCCATTTTCTGGGAATTTCCCAGTACCTCGAAGTTTGGTAATGTGCCCGGAGATGTCAACAGGCTCGCCACCTGTTACATGGGCCAAAAACGTAACCGGCGAATCGTGGGTGTTTGCATGTATGCTGGAATGCATGCATTTACCTCTGCCTACCCCTTCGGGGATTACAGGCGTGAAGTTACGTTTACGTTACGTTTTTATAAATAATAGGTAGTATATAATTAACATTAAATCTTTAGATATTATTTTTAACCGAGTTCTTTACTTTTTAGTTTCTTAACGTTCTTAGTTTCTTTTTAGTTTCTTTCGGGTTTACGAGTACTTAACTTAGTTATTTTTATTTAGTATCTACTTTTTAGTTTATTGCTGCATTGTCAATTAGATTAACGTTCACATCTGTTAAATTTGTAAAATCTGACTCTTTTAACTTCGTCACAATTAGACGTAGATCCTAATTTGAATTGTTATTTTATTTTCGAATTAAATTTGAGTAGAAAATAGAAAATAGTAGTACGTAATCAAATCGTATTTTTATATTGAATTGGAAAAACTATTTTGCTGGTGAAAGCAATTACCCGCGCTTCCCCTACCCATGAAATTACCATAACAAACAACTAGTTTACTGTTGACGATAGGTAGGTAGGTACTCCAATTTTAACGTAGTTATCACCATCCGTCATTGTCACGATCTGTAGTGCTAATTAATCTTGAAATTTCCATACATACGTATTCTTAACCGTTTGGCATTACACAACACATAGCCATACCTCTTTGTTTTTTTTTAAATTGTAACAGAGCGCGCGTTCATTGTGTTTGAATTTTGAATACCTAGTTCGATTTTTCAAAATCATGTGATTACAAATTAGGAACGTTTGCGCGGGAATTCGAAAATTTCCCATCAATAAAGTGTTGCCAGTGATTAAATTTACCATTATAGTCATTTTAATTAGTGGATGGCTAGAAATTTGGAGGAGTTAATTATATTAAAACGGACTGCGCTCAGATATTTGTTAGCACGAGAATCAAATCTTTTGGCCTTGGGCAGGAGGCCTGTGAATAAGAAAATTGCTAATTTCGTGAAAAGTCACCAAGAAAATGATGTTTGGACGAGTTTCCTTGATACTTTGAACGAAGATTTGACCAAGAATATTAATGTATATTTATTGAGAAGTACAGAAGAGATTCAGCATAGTGCCGAAGTGAGGCGTTTCAGATTGGATTCTACATCTAGAGATATTTTGCTACATTACAAAATGCCTTATTTTTGGTGAGACATTTTTTTTTTATTTTTAACCAAGTTTAAAAGCAAAATAAAAAGATGTGGGGGTTTCTGCGGGCACCTTGAAAGAGGCGTACGGTGCTCTTATTATATTTCATTTTCTTGGTGTATTTTTGAGTTATATTTAAAAAAATTGGTGGCATTTTGTTTGATATAGGTTTATTACAGTGCCCGTGTATAGTGAAATAGAATAACAGTGCAAAAACACGGCCTTTCAGGTTGCCTCCAAAACTTCATTGTAAATGTTCTGGTAAAGTAGCCATCGCTTTACTCGAATTACTGATTGTCACTCACTTGACTGACATAATAAATAAATAACTGACTGACTGATTCTAACTTTAACGCCGCTTTTATACGAATACGTCTAACGAAGACTAGTATAATAAATCTATGCGAATACGAAATATCGTTTAACTTGACACTGGCAAAACGCATTGGCGATGCCATTTTAAATTTAAAAAAAAAACATCACGGTCAATACGGTCAATTGTATGTACCTGCGGCCAAATTTTGATTCACAACCGCAACCTAGTGGATATAATAGGTTGGGGAAAAAGTCTTTTCGCATTATAGTATGTATGAACTTTTAATAAAATCTCTTTGGCTATAGTATTTGTATCTGGCTGGTTTTGGTATCATTGAAAGTTAAAATTTTAAAGAACATAATTCCAAATTCAAATTAGGCAAATGTGTGATTTTCATTTGTTTTTCGTACTGTCATGATGAGTGAATCTAATGAAGAAATTCTATACATTTTAAAATTTTACTACAAAAAAGGTAAAAATGCAACGCAAGCCGCGAAAAAAATTTGCGATGTTTATGGACCTAGTGCAGTCAGTGTCTGTGAGAATAGCACAAATTTTGTTTAAGCGTTTTCAATCCGGAAATTTTGATGTAAAGATGCACCTCGCACTGGTCGCCCTATTACGGATCAAATGGATGCCATTTTTTAAAAAGTGGAGCAAGATCGGTATATCAGTAGTTACGACGTAACTGAAGAACTGAGAATTGAGCACAAAACAGTTTTGGCGCATTTGAAAAAAGCTGGGTATAAAAAAAAGCTCGATATTTGGTACTTCACGAGCTCACTGAAAGAAACCTAATGAACCGTGTACTCATTTGTGATTCTTTATTACGACGTAATGAAACCGAATCATTTTTGAAGAAGCTGATAACTGGTGATGAAAAGTGGATCACGTACGACAAGAACGTGCGAAAAAGGTCGTGGTCAAAGGCCGGTCAGGCTTCACAGACTGTGGCGAAACCCGGGTTAACTCGCAATAAGGTGATGTTGTGTGTGTGGTGGGATTGGAAGGGCATTATTCATTATGAGCTATTACCACCAGGCAGGACTATCGATTCTGAACTCTACTGCGAACAACTGATGAGATTAAAGCAAGAAGTTGAGAGAAAGCGGCCGGAATTGATCAACAGAAGGGGTGTGGTGTTTCATCATGATAACGCTAGACCTCACACATCTATAGCCACTCAGCAAAAATTAAGAGAGTTTGGCTGGGAGGTGTTAATGCATCCGCCGTATAGTCCTGACCTTGCACCTTCAGATTTCCACCTGTTTCGGTCTCTTCAGAATTCTTTATGCAATGTTAGGTTAACATCACGAGAGGACTGCCAAATCCACTTGTCGCGGTATTTTGATGAGAAGTCCCAAAATTTTTATAGCAATGGGATCATGTCCCTACCTACAAGATGGCAAAAGGTTATCGAACAAAATGGTACATACATACTTCAGTTAAATTTAAATAAACTATATTAAAAAATGTTTTGAAATATCTTAAAAAATGCGAAGAAACTTTTTCCCCAACCTAATATTTTCTCTAGATTATAAATATGCGTAAAAATAAGGTTTGCAGCATATCTGGATGAGTGAAATGATTCTGCGATGGAATCTTAACGAGCTTAACTTATATCAGAGAATATGTAATAATACTACGTATATGTAGAATGGACACTTCGACGTTCCGCCCGATTTCCCCGCATCACCCAACCTCCTACCTATTACCAACCGTCGCCCATAAGAGGGGTTATGGGCGACGGTTGGTAATTTCTACGTGCTACGCAAACAGGTGCACGTGTAAATACACGTCACTGATTTATGTCTGTGTAAAAGAGACCAAATTAAGCGTTTGTATGGAATTTCGGCGAAGTGTCCGCGGTGTGCCTATATGCTTCTTTGCCAGATGACATAAAAAATCCTGTGTTAGTATTTGGTAATTATCATTATTAATTAGGTTAAATAAATATGAAGCTTAGATAAATATTTCATAATATTTTACTAATTACAATCGTATACGAAATCCAATTAAAAAACTATTATATATTATTAATATTTTCTTTGTTTTGTTCATATTAGTAACAGCTGTCAACGAAGTGAGTGTGGACACATACTTTTACTAAATTCAAGATGAATCAATAAAATTCACTTTCTAAAATTCATTCTTATATACAGACAAAGTAGATGTCTGTCAATATTTATAGATATCTATAGATAAATATTCGGTACATTCACATATATTACGAAATATATTTTATCTTATCCTGTTATCGAATAAAGTAAATTAGTGCGTTTAAGTGTGTTGTACTCAACGGTGTGTTTGGATTGAAGAGAGTGAAAAAAAAAATTGGTGAGATTTTTTTGTTAGTAAATTTTGATTGTTAATTTAAATATTTTACCAGTGAAAAATTTCGGGGAGAATGGTTTCATAAAAAAAATTATAATAATGTGGCTGGACTAGATTCCCGTAGGCCGCGAGTTCGAGTCTCGCCTGAAGTCAAATTTTTCTTTCCATTTTACTTTAAAATAAAATATATTTCACAAGCATGTGTTAATGCGAAATAATATAAAACAATTATTAAGGGTAAAAGCGACTTCTTTACGATATTCAATAAACTGCAAAGTCTGTTATATCGGTTGCCTAACTAGCATAGTTGGCAATAAATGGCGCTGCTGCTACCATAAAGCAATGCAACAAATGTGAAGGAAAGATTTGACAAATCGGGCAGGACTTCATTAGCTCAATTGGAAGAGCGGCTGGACTAGATTCCCAGTAGGCCGCGAGTTCGAGTCTCGCCTGAAGTCAAAATTTTCTTTCCATTTTACTTTAAAATAAAATATAATAATGTGTAAAAAAATGTCATCGTCTAAAGCAGAGGTTCCCAAACTATTTCTTCTTGTAGACCCCTTTCATATTTTTTCTGGTTTCCTTGGACCCCTTCTTGCTACATTTATATCACATTTCCAAATTTCATTCACGCCTACGTAGACCCCCATCGAGTCCCATGGACCCCAGGGGGTATATATACCACTTTTGGAATCACTGGTCTAAAGTTTAAATCGACTATCTAATAAGTATTATATTACTATCACCTGAATTTAACATTAATATATGATAATAATAATAACAATAAGCCGAAAAAGACAAGGAAATAAAATATCTTGATCTGGCTCGCGAGGTTGTCGCCATGTGGGATGTGGATTCGGCCATCATTGTGCCGATAGTCGTATCGGTGAACGGGCTGATAGCGAAGAGCCTCGACCAACATCTCAAGAGGCTCTCGCTAGGTGGATGGATCAAGGGTCTGATACAGAAAGCAGTACTCCTCGGCACGGCACGCATAGTGAGGAGGTTCCTGTCTCTGTGTCCCTAACCACCGGCAGCTTGGACCCTGCTCTCGCTGCCGGCGGCACACTATTTTTTAATTTTTTATATATATATTTGTTGTTTTTTTTTTATACATATATATGTAAAAAATTATTTAATAAGTTGTATAAATAAATAAGTGGAATAACAATAAGAAACAAAAGGCAACGCGATTAAATGAAAAAAAAAAATTAATGAAACAGGTTAGCTTACCTAAAAATATTTCAAGTTTTATTACATTAAAGCTAGCTTTAATATAGTAAACACCCTTTTCCATTATTAGTCACTGTCTTGATGCATGCCGATTTAAACACTTACTTAAATAAATAACTGATCATTTAAAAAAAAATGTTCTACAGAAAGGACATGTTTATTTTTAACGATTGAAGTAAGAAATGTTTTAGTAGAAATTTATTCGCCTTTGATATTAAAATTAAAAAATATCTCTTTTTAGACTACAAAATCATGAATGAATCTTTTGTCCTTATGTCCTAACTACCTGTATGTTAAATATATGTAGAATGTGGTCATAGGTTTGGTCCTGTAAGCGCAACAGGCTTACTTACTTTCACATTTATAATATTATTTTGTATTATTGTATACTGTTACTGATGTACTTTTTATAGAACTATTTTTTTCTTCATAGGAAAATTGTTACGAGCCATTTGGCCCAGCGGTGTGTTACGACCATTTTAAACGAGGCTCACGGGTTCGATCCCCGTTCCGGGACAATTATTTGTATGGCCCAAAGACATTTGTTTTGTCTGGTCGTCATTCAATCATGTCATTTTTAAACGAAAAAAAATGTTCTTTAAGAAGGAGATACTATAGGATATATAGGATTTACTATAGATACTATCAGAGGTAAATGATATTGAAAGAAAACACGAATTTATCTCGTGTGATGTTAAGATAACTTTTTTTTATCTCGCACGTTATCCGATTAGTATCAGTTACTGCAAGCACCCAATATCTTTCACTTTTTGTTTCTTCACGCCAAGTTCCTTACGGGGTAGGCAGAGAGCCTCCTCCTCGCGTCGAGCTCCTCGTTTCTTGAGGATCGTGATTCCTCCGATGGGAGATTAATTTGTGACGGATGATAGTCTTCCATCTATGACTGTCCTTGGCGTCGTGGAGTTTGGTATCTAGAGTACAGCGGATCTGGTCACACCACCTGACTGGGCTACGACCTCTAGGCCTTCTGCCATCGACCTTACCAGTAACCATAAGCTACTCGTGGTTTTGGAACAATATTCTAAGTCATATAATACCCTGTCTGTATTATTTCATCAAAATCCGTTCAGTAGTTTCGGCGTGATTGACGGACAAACATCCAAAAAAAGAAACTTTCACATTATAATCTTAGTGTGATTCCCAAATTTCCAATTTTTGTTCACGCCTACGTAGACCCCGATCGAGTCTCCCAAGGACCCAAGGGGGTCCACCTGGACCACTTTGGGAATCACTGCATTACACCTTAGGCCTCAGGAGGGGTAACGCATCTACATTGAAATCTCTGGTTTCATGAAGATGTTTATAGGCTGCAGTATTACTTACCATCAATGTGAACTGTGTGCTTGTTTGTCACTTTATGGCATAAAAATATCATCATAATCCCTACTTCCCTACGAATATTATAAATGCGAAAGTAAGTCTGTCTGTCTGTCTGTTACCTTTTCACGTCAAAACGACTGAACCTATTTTAATGAAATTTGGTACAGAGATAGAGTTGACTTTGAGAAAGAACATAGGCTACTTAGTTATTTATAAAACTCCATCCGCGCGGGCGAAGCCGCGGGCAATAGCTAGTAAAATAATAATAATAATAATAATAATAATGGCAACCCATTATACGTCCCACTGCTGGGCACGAGTCTCTCCCCTTTTTGGGGGGAGGCCTGGAGCTTACTCCACCACGCTGCTCCAATGCGGGTTGGTGGAGGTGGGTGGGTTAGTGGCCAACCCGCTGTCGGATGTTTTCAAACCGCCCATAAGGCCTCCGACAAGGTTTAAGTTTAACGAAGGCATAACGTAAATAATATTTTTTACTGGTGGTAGAGCTCCAGTGACGGAACTCGCGGGCGTAGGCACCACCGCATTACCTAATATACTTGCCGCTAAATGGTAGTGTTCATCACTATCGTGTTCCGGTCAGGTGGTAATGTACGGCCCTGTAATTTCCGGCACAGAGGCATAACACCTAATGTCTCAAGAGTGGCAGCGCATCTGCATTTTGACCTCTGGTCATTGTGTGGTTGTCTATAGGCTGCAGTCATCACTTAACATCAATGTGAACTGCATGCTTGTTTGCCACTTTTATTACATAAAAAAAATATATATATTAAAACCAAATTGTACTATTTGGAACCAACACCCACAAGGAAGGAAATTGCTTAAATATTATATTGCATATATATTATTGCTTATTGCTCTTTTGTTGAAATAGGTATTGTTAATTGTTGACAATAACTGAAATAGGGAGCCATGTTATGTTATCATTATTAAAATTATAATTTGGAGCACAAATAAACATAGTATAAAATTAGTATGTACAGGTAAATAACATACGCTTATATCCTTCCACTAAAACTGGGGTATTTATCTCATTACAGTCCGTCTAGAGAGGGAAAACTATATACAACTTTACGTTTACTGGTGGTAGAGCTCCAGTGACGGAGCTCGCGGGCGAAGGCACCACCGCATAACTTAATATATGTCGCTAAATGGTAGTGTTCAGCACTATCGTGTTCCGGTCAGGTGGTAATGTACGGCCCTGTAATTTCCGGCACAGAGGTATAACACCTTAGGCCTCAGGAGTGGTAACGCATCTGCATTTTGACCTTAGTCTGTGTGGGTGTCTATAGGCTGCAGTCATCACTTAACATCAATGTAAGCTGCATGCTTGTTTGCCAAGTCCATTACAAAAAAAAAAAAAAACAAATTGTGTTGTTTAAAAAAGATGTGATTACTGGTATTAAACGTAACTTCAAACGTTACTTCACGCCTGTAATGCATGAAGGGGCCAGGCAGAGGTAAATGCATGCATTCAAGCATACATGCAAACCACGATTCGTCGGTTACGTTTTGGCCCAGGCCCCCCAACAGGTGGCCAACACATTACTAAACTTCGAGGTACTGGGAAGTTTCCAGTAAATGGAAAAATCCCAATAAAACCAGAGATAAAGAACTCTTATGAAAAAAATAAAGTACCTCTGATTACTCCTTTCCTGAGAATCGAACCCAGGACCTCGTAGTAGGTAATAGTGGGCTGCTACCACTAGGCTACCGAGGCAGTTAGCTGCCTGTCTAGTACATTAATATCGTATCTTTGCATTCGAGGTACATATCAACCCGTCCCCCAACCTTTATCTAAATAAAGATATTATGTAAACGTGGTAAATAAAAATAACTCAGCTGTTATAAAACTGATAAACTGAATAGAAATATGTATAATCGTTTATTTCAAATTAACACAAAGCCTTTACTATTAATGTGAATTTATCTAAAATATGTCAGATAGCTTATCCGTTAATCGAATTTGTGATTAATGTTCGAATGCTAATCAGGTTAATATGGATTGGAAGTAAAAGACGACATTCGACTTATGCCTAATAAGCAAGGATATTCCCTCTTCATTGTTCCAGCCTTTTCTTTCATAAGGAAACGTGGTTTCCCTGGGTCAGGGTGGTTCCTCAGGGTCAGAGAATATAAAAATAAAAAAAAATACGCTTACACTCACAGCCCCACAGTAGGTATAAACCTGTGTCGTGGGTGCCGTTGTACACATACATCATATACACAAACAACCAGACCCGAAACAAATATCTGTAGGCCATACAAATATTTGTCCCGGTGCGGGGATCGAACCCGCGACCCTTCGAATCAAACGATGGTTTCACACCGCTGGACTAAAAATATGTAAAATACTACGTATAGAATGGACACTTCGACGTCCCGCCCGATTTCTCCGCCTAACCCACACTTCCTCTCTTATGTCGCGCTACCAAAAAAAAACGGTGTATATGGCTCGTATCTCTCAGTGAGTTTTCCCGCGTGCCACACTCCCAATTTAGGACCACGCCCCCGACGCTTCGGGGGTAGATAAGCACGGGGTTTCGCCTCAATCCCCGTACCAACCCCTTATGTTGCGCTTCACGCGCGGAGAGGATGATGAAGATTCGTTCGTTCTTATGTCGCCTATAAGTTTGGTATTTTCTACGTGCTACGCTCCCAGGTGCACGAGTAAATACACGTCATTGATGTCTGTGTAATAGAGACATTAAACGTTTTTATGGAATTTTGGCGGAGTATCCGCGGTGTGTTCTACAACTGAAAAAAAAAACTATTTACAACTTTTACTGGTGGTAGAGCTCTAGTGTCTCGAGGACGTAGGCACCACCACATTACCTACTTAATATGTCTGCTGCCAGCTGTAGTGTTCAGCACTATCGTATTACAAAAAACTATCGCAGAGCTGTAGCAACTAAATAAGGTCTCAGAGATTACAGCATCGCATCTACATTTTGACGTAGATGTCTGTCTGTAGTCATCGCTTAACATCCATATGACCTGCATGCTTATTTGCCACCTTCATTTTCCAAAAACACTACACACTGTGTGTGTACACTGATTATGAAGATTTTTCAACACGAAAGCTCTCTTGTCTTTCGATTATATTCAGTATTTTAATTTTGTACGGAACGCAAATGTGTTTTTTTATGTAGTGGCAAACAAGCATGTAGTTCACATTGATGTTAAGTGATGACTGATATAATTGCATGAACAAAACGCATGCTTTGAATTGTCACATGATATCAAACAGATATTTGGTAATTAATTGACAATTTTTTTTATGTGATGTAAGTGGCAAACAAGCATGCAGCTCACATTGATGTTAAGTGATGACTGCACCCTATAGACACCCATACAAAGACCAAAGTCAAAATTCAGATGCGTTACCATTCCTGAGGCCTGACGCGTTATGCCTCTGTGCCGGAAATTTAGGCCGTACATTACCACCTGACCGGAACACGATAGTGCTGAACACTACCATTTAGCGGCAAGTATATTAGGTAATGCGATGGTGCCTACGCCCGTGAGCTCCGTCACTGGAGTTCTACCACCAGAAAAAAACTTACTTACCAGTTGAAAATTCTTACTTATCCTATATTTTTTCCTCATAACTCAAATGTTTTATTTCAATTTCCAGTGGCGGAAGGATGACCGAAGTTCCAGTAGTCAGGGTGGAGCAGGGACAGCTGCAGGGGCGACTAGTCAACGGTCCCACAGGGAAGGCCTTCTACAGCTTCCAGGGGATCCCCTACGCGAAACCGCCCCTTGGCTCACTCAGGTTTAAGGTGAATATATTTTTTTTTATAAATGGCTGCACGGTAAAGTTTTCATCCTCAACCTAAAAATCTAGAAATAATTGAAACTGCAAAGAAACTAGTGAGAAGGAATTAAAGCCAGCTAAGCTAACATAGGTAACTTGTATGAAAACTTCACAAGTGCGATTCAGCGCCTCATTTCCCCTAGGCAAACATTCAAAGTTTCTTATATACTTCACTAGATGGCATGGCATGATACGGGAGCCAAATTAAATCGGCCGCAAATAAGAGGTGGTGGCTGTTAAAGATAAATAATTTAATAAAAATACTTGCGGCCAAATTTGTTTTTTCTTGGACAATCTAGTAAATATATTCTCCAGGGTGTAAATATGCGTAAAAATTAGGTTTGCAGCATATCTGAATGAACGGAATGATTCTGCAGTGGGATCCTAACATATTATAAGTGAGAGTTCAGCAAGAGTAGAGCAGGAAGAGCTATAGGAGCGACCATATACAGTGAAATTTTCGTAACAAAAAATTGAAAAAAAAAAAAATCCTGATACCCGCAAATACAAGAAAATGACTGTATGGTTACTTTTAATAATACTTTTTATAATTTTACTGGTGGTAGAACTCCAGTGACGGAGCTCGCGGGCGTAGGCACCACTGCATTACCTAATATACTTGCCTCTAAATGGTAGTGTTCAGCACTATCGTGTTCCGGTCAGGTGGTTATGTACGGCCCTTGTATTTTCCGGCACAGAGGCATAACACCTTGGGCTTCAGGAGTGGTAACGCATCTGTATTTTGACTTTGTGGGTGACTATAGGCTGCAGTCATCACTTAACATCAATGTGAGCTGCATGCTTGTTTGCCACTTCCATCACATAAAAAAAATTGACAATTAATTACCAAATATCTGTTTGATATCATGTGACAATTCAAAGCATGCGTTTTGTTCATGCAATTATATTTTTTTCGCTGCAATATGATTATGCAATGTGGTAATGTCTTATCTGTTAGGGTTGACATCAATACTGGGTGATTTTTATTTACTACTTGCTGACCCGGCAAACTTCGTATTGCCTTACAATGAAATTATGTGTTTTATTATTGTTATAGCTCCAGCGTAGTATTACAATAATAAAACACATTATATAGGTAATGATAAAAGTAATAATAATGCGGTAATACCTACTGCTCATACAAAAAATTATTAATACGTATTACCACCTGACCGGAACATGATAGTGCTGAACACTACCATTTCGCAGATAGATTAGGTAATTCGGTGGTGCCAACGCCCTCGAGTCCTACCCTGGAACACTAGAAAAATTGTAAGTATAAAAGACCAGTAAAATAAAACATATGACGATCAATTCACAAAAACAAACTTTTTTTATGTGATGACCCTTGTGATGCTAGAGATGCGATATCGACTGTTTACCGCGCCTTATCGTGTATGCCAAGATTCGCTATCTTCCATTTCTCACGTAGTGCCAGTGCTCTCTTTAAAGCAAATGTTTTTCCAGTTTTCATTTTTACTCCAATATCTTATGTTTCCGTATGACGTAATTTGGTACAAAGATAGGCATGTATTAGGCTTTTTAGGTTCAAGGAATTTATTCTCAAAAAGACAATACATTGCCACTTACATGAGAACATTATTAACAAAATAAATGTATTGATTCTAACGTCGCCGTCGTCGGAAACTAAATCTTGTTACTTAAAGTATTAAAAATGATCCAATATATGTTGGAACAGTTGTGACTTAAAGCTGCCACTTGAGTCTACATTTTTTATATCAGACGATAATTTGTTATATAACTGTGCTCCTTCAAGTTATTAGGCTTTTTCATGTAATGAAAATTGTTAAAGAAGGCAGGCTGGTAATTTTTTTATGCGATGATGTGTCAAACAACCATGCAGATCACATGGATGTTAAGTGATGACGAAGTCATCTAAATGAAGTATAGCTCACTCACATTGCATAATCATATTGCACATTTTAGGGTGTGATGGCATAATCGCCACGCTTGGCATGCGTATCAGCAATCGCAGTGCCGATATTTTTCGCGGGACGCTGCCGTCGACACTGCGTTGTATTTACTATCGTCCTCTTGCAGTGGTTGAACCGGCAGTGACTGCACTAGCCCAAGAATTCTCCACAAGTGGGCGATAGGATACATCCCTCCGCCTGCAATCGAATTTTGAATACAAAATAATTTCCTCATCCATCTTTCCAGGCTCCACAACCACCAGAACCCTGGGATGGGGTCAGAGATGCGACTTCGGAGGGCAACATCAGCGCTCAAATAAACCCAGTAGACGGCAAAGGTTTCGTTGGCGATGAAAACTGCTTATTCCTCAACGTGTACACTCCAAATCTAGATGGCGAATTCCTTCCAGTCATGGTATACATACACGGAGGCGGCTTCAATTTCGGTTCTGGCAATTCCAGCGACTACGGCGCCGATTACTTAGTCGAAAAAGACGTTGTTGTTGTCACAATCAACTACAGATGCGGTGCGTTAGGCTTCCTAAGCTTAAACACACCAGACGTCCCAGGAAACGCAGGCTTGAAAGACATGGTACAAGCCATTCGATGGGTTAAAGAAAATGTGAAGAATTTTGGCGGAAATTCGGGGAATTTAACGATTTTTGGTGAAAGTGCTGGTGGAGCATCCGTGGCTTTATTAACAGCTAGTCCGATGAGCAAGGATTTGATGAGCAAAGGCATTATTCAGTCAGGAACGCCGCTGTGCAGTTGGACTCTCCAGCGCACCCCAATAGAAAATGCCAGAACACTTGCAAACAATCTAGGCTGCGAATCCTCAGATATTGAGGAGATTCTAGAATTCCTGTCCACCACTCCCGCAAAAGACTTAGTAGAAGCCACTTCTAAGCTAAGTGATAATCTGTTTGTCGAAAAGGGTCTTAACTTTTTTGCGCCCGTTGTTGAGAAAGAATTTTCTTGCGTTGAACCATTTTTGAGCGAATCATTCATTAATATATTAACATCGGGTCGGGTAGCTGACGTACCCATCATGATCGGAACTACAACCCTAGAGATAGCTATGGAAAGAAAAACGGATGACTTACAAAGCTTTATACCAGATGATTTGAATTTAGAGTGGAATTCCGAGGAATCTCTTGCTGTAGCTGAGAAAATTAAGAAAATTTACTTCAAAGGTCCACATATCGGAGTGGAAAGTTTGATGGGGAGATTCCAGTTGCTTTCTGATATCCTATTCAATATAGACACGCATAGATACGTGCAATATTTAGTGCAGACAACGAATAAGCCAATATATTACTATAAGTTCGATTACGTTGGTGAGCTTAATTTGTTGAAGCATATGGTGAAGCATATGCTTGGGAACGTGGTAATGGAGCAAGCTGGACATATGGACGAGTTAGGTTATCTGTTCAAGAATGATTATCTGAAGGATGTAGAGCCTACTCCTCGGGATGTGAAGATGAGAGAGAGGATGGTGAGGATGTGGACCAACTTTGCTAAGATGGGGTGAGTTTGAATCTAATTAATTAATGACGACCCGGTTAGTCCAGCAGTGTGATAACTGTTTGATTCAAATGCCCGGGTTTTATTCCTGGGATATTTTATTTTTATGTTATGAAAGTGGCAAACTAGCATGCAGCTCACATTGATGTTAAGTGATGGCTGCAGCCTATAGACACTTACAGATAAACAAGAGGTCAAAATGCAGATGCGTTACCACTCCCGAGGCTTAAGGTGTTATGCCTCTGTGCCGGGAATTACAGGGCCGTACATTACCACCTAACCGGAACATGATAGTGCTGAACACTACCATTTAGCAGCAAGTGTATTAGGTAATGCGGTGGTGCCTACGCCCGCAAGCTCCTGTCACTGGAGCTCTACTACCAGTAATATTTGTATGGCATACAGATATTTGTTTCGGGTCTGGGTGTTTGTGTATGGGTTGTATGTATACATCGGAACGACTGTGGGTTATACCTAGTGTGAAGCTGTGTATGGAAACGATTCGAAACCGGAATCCTTATGTCACTCGTCCGTCTATCTGTCATTCCATTCATTGATTTGTACGGAAAAAATGAAAAAAGGTACCAGGTTAAAAACACCTTACAAATATTATCTCGGGACCTTTAAAAAGATAACCTGATATTTAAAGTAGTTTTAAAACATCAGTATAAAAAGTTTAAAATCGGAGTGAAGGGAACCTTTAACTTAACTTAAACCAAACTTCACTAGTGGTAGAGCGCCAGTGAAGGAGCTCGCGGGCGTAGGCACCACCGCATTGCCTAATATACTTGCCGCTAAATGGTAGTGTTTAGTACTATCGTGTTCCAGTCAGGTGATAATGTACGGCCCTGTAATTTCCGGCACAGAGGCATAACACCTTACGCCTCAGAAGTGGTAACGCAACTGCATTTCGACCTCTTTCTCTTTCTTGTCTTTGTGTGGGTGTCTATATGCTGCAGTCATCACTTAACATCAATGTGAACAGCATGCTTGATTACCACTTTCATGACATAAAAAAAACCACAGAGCAACGAGGGCCACCGGCCGCCGCAGCGGACCAGAGGGGAGTAGCTATAGCGTTTATTACCGATGTAAAACAGTCTGCCATTTTTTGCGGGGCGAAATGTGTGTGACACAGACACACTACAAAAATCGTCTATTACTACGAAACTCACACCTTGACTTTAACAAAATACATAAACAATTTCACGCTCACATTCAAACTTCTAGGCGACAGGCATTGGCCCACTTGGGCTTGTACTTTGACTTTGAGGGGAAAGCCAGCATATGGCTACTTCCCACCGGTTGGCCGGTGGCCCGTGTTGCTCTATGAACGGATGGGATCTCGTGAATTTTTTTTTCCATCTTTAACTAAACCAAATTATTCATTCCAGGAATCCAACACCAGATGAAACACACTACCTACCCATTACATGGCAACCGGTTACCCGAGACAATCTATACTATATGAACCTAGGCACCGAGCTATCCCTTGGGACGAGCCCAGACAAAGAAAAAATGGAATTCTGGGACGAACTCTACAGCAAATACTACAAAATCTGGGACCACCCCAAAACGAACGAAGAAGTCACCAGAGTTACAGAGTCTATTATAATCACAGATTCCACACCCATAATTGTTCAAGAGACCACAGAGTCTGTTATAATAACAGATTCCACACCCATCATTGTTCGAGAGACCATCATTGAAACGGTTATGCGATCTGAATTTAATGAAGATGTACAGATCAAGGAAGAGAATAGCATAGTCAAAGATGAGATTCAACAAATAGAACATAATGAACCGATTGTACCGATATCTGAACCGATTGTACCGAAATCTGAACCGATTGTACCGAAATCGGAGCAAAACGGCTCGGTACAGTACAACGGTGAGAAGAAAGCTAGGACGTCGAATGAAATCAAAATGGTACAGAATAACGGGCATCCGAAAGATGTAATCCGAGCGAATGATCCACCAGAAGATGATCTGCCGAAGAATATTGGTGTTAACAAGTTTGTGAATTTCTTTGAGTCACTCGGTGGGAAGAAGTGAGTCATTTTCAGTACGCAGCAAGTAATATTGAACATCGGGCTTACGAAAGAGGCAATCGGCTAGTTTCGACTTCGTAGAGCGTTATCTCTGTTGCACATCTACGTAAGCACTGGTATTAGTCAAAACTTGATCAAAATGGTCGACAAACGTCACATACGTAAGGTGGGAAAGAGATAACGCTCTACAGACCCGATATAAGTCGAAGTCTTCTTCCTAAGGTCAATGTGGAATATTTTATGTTGAATACAACGTCAGTCATTTATTTTGAAGTTTAGATTAAAAGGCCGTCATTCTTCTGCGGATTAAATTGTTGAAATTTGATTTTATCATGCAATAAAAAATATACAGAGAAAGAGTTTAGTTGTTAATGTAATATGTATTTTTTTTTATTATTTTTTCTATTTAATTTGAAGATGAATGACGGGTGTAAGTAAAATTATGATTTATAATGGTGAAACGACATTAAGGCGTTACGTTTTTGTATCTTTAGTTTCTATTAAACTGATATATTTCATGGTACGTATATTTTACGTTTTTTTAAAAAAGAATGTTTTAGCAAAATTATATTTAATTTATCTCGTCTGTAATAAACGATTTTTTTTAATCAACCCTACATTACGGTCGCTTTTCAGCTACCGTGGGGTACTTTCAGGTGACATTTGCATTTTTCAAAATGCCGTCTATCAGATAAATAATTTTAGTTTAATATACGCGAGATAAATCCGTTAAAATAATTTTGATTCAATGAGTTTGACTCGCAAAAATCAAAGAACACATAATAACTATGTTTATCAATTTTTCGTAATTTGTTAAAAAATAGGAAAAAATATTACGAAATTATTTTACGTAACTTTAATTTTTGTTTGTAGTTAATATGGTCATTGAATTATCCATCTTACTATCATATGAACTAAATGATCAATCTATTGTTTTTTTTACGAAACTATAATTTTTGTTTGTAATAAGGCTATTGCAGGGCTTTTAGTGGCAGTCCCTTAATCCCTTTTGTCCCTTTTTTTTCAGCAAGTCCCTTAAAGCCCCCTTTTTTAAGAAATTGGTCCCTAAGTCCCTTTTCTGGGACTAAACTTCAAGTCAACTGCCAAAATATTAAAAGTGGTCTTTGAAATTTTCTCTATATGAAAGGAAGTCAAAGAACTGAGTAGGTAATGTGCTTTTTACTTCTTGCAATATCCATCTATTTTCCTACAGTGTTGAAACTTATTGATACGTCGTCAATCTTTCGGGATCAACGCAATTTTTCGGGTTGTCAAAGATAGCATACTTAATAATATTTTTGTGCCATATTTTACATCGTTTTAATTGTGTTGACAATATGTGAATTTAATGTGTATACATGTTGTAATACTAGTCTAGCCCATCAAGAAATGATTGTTTTGAATAAAAAAAACCGGTCAAGTGCGTGTCGGGCCCCGCACAGTGTAGGGTTCCCTAGTTTTTAAGTTTGAATAATGTAATGAAAAATAAAAATTTTCAAGTAAAATACAGCCAATTTAAGTGTGATAGTTTTCCTTTTATTAATTTCGTTGTATGTAGCTACTATTGCCGTAATATTTTTATTTCTAACAACAACCGTTTAGTTGGTAAAAAAAGGCCGGGGACACTTGACTCTAACGAAAATTGGCACTTAAGTCTCGAACAGTGAATCAGTGAACTAAATCGGAAAATGATATTTGCACATCTCTAAAATTTTTGAACTATTTCACGATATCCCATACTACATAGAAAACAAAAAATGTTTTTCCGCGCGTTACACATAAATTCTTTTTTTTTTCATGTTTCTATTCTACCACTTTGTCGGCGTAATTAAGGTGATGTATACTTGTGTCAAACTTTAACTCTCTAGTACCAATAGTTAATGCGCTAAATCACGGACGGTCGGACAGACAGACTGACAGACGGACATATAAAATAATAATAAAAAATAAAATAAAATGTCTTTATTGCATGAATGTAGTACAGAAATGATAACATGGTGACATAAGTACAGTGCAATTACATTCTACCGTCAAGGTGTACAATGTCAGTTGCCTAGCCTGCAAATTATATTTTACAATATTAAAAACAGTCATCACAATACAGATAATTGAATTAGTGGTAAAACAATAATTATATATATGTATGTATATTTTTTACTGGTGGTAGAGCTCTAGTGACAGAGCTCGCGGGCGTAGGCACCACCGCATTACCTAATATACTTGCCGCTAAATGGTAGTGTTCAGCACTATCGTGTTCCGGTCAGGTGGTAATGTACGGCTCTGTAATTTCCGGCACAGAGGCATAACACCTAATGCCTCAGGAGTGGCAGCGCATTTGCATTTTGACCTCTGGTCATTGTGTGGGTGTCTATAGGCTGCAGTCATCACTTAACATCAATGTGAACTGCACGCTTACTCCACATGTGATTTCCAGTTACAGTGTTTATCAAGTCTTATTCCTAGGAACATTGTATTGTCGGCTTCCTCAATTTTTACATTATTTGCGATTATATTAAGGTTTATTTCTTTTTTCCTGTGAGTCTGAAATTGGATGAATTTAGTTTTGTTTATATTGGGGGATACATAGCGAAACTATAGGGGTTCCTTGTTAACTACGGAACCCTAAAAACAGATTGTTTTAGGCTCCATTTTGGTCCCTTTTTGTCCCTTTTTTTGGAAAAATTCAGTCCCTTTTCCCTTTTTTGTAAGAGCGACTCTGCTAAAAACCCTGCTATTGAAATATGCATCTTTTTGCCATAATTTGATGGACTAAATTAATAATTAAATGAGATACTAATAACTACAATGAATCCATTATTTTTCCAATATTAGACTTTTCTTAAACAATATATTAGTGAATTTCATAGAGTTTAATTTAAACTGAAGATACTTAAAACAACATCAGTATTTATTTTAACATTCCAAGCTGGGACTACAAATTACAATTAGACATATAGGATCTATTTTTCCAAGACGGTACAAACTTTTTGTTCTCTTTTCTGTTTTGTTTAACACTTTGAAGCACACCATTCGCTGTATGTCATGCCTCTCAGTGGTGTTAAGATAATCAGTTATCATTTTATTAAAAAAAAAACCGCTGTTATTTAACTAAATATCATATATTAAGCGCTTCAATTTGATGATTCATGAATATTTTTGAATAATTTTAACACGACACTGTACTGACACTTGCTGTCTGCACGGCAGTGAATGGTGTGATTAAAAAAATTTAAACACGAAAAAAAAAATCTTACGATATTTCTATTTTCAAATATCAAACTTTCTAAAGGTTTAAAAAGCTAATTAACTGCCTCGTTTCTTTATTATCGATTATTCTTCTATCTTCGATTATTTTAATTTATAAGTATGTATTTTCAAAATGTTTATACCTAAATAGATTTATTTTCGCTTGTGGTCACACTACACTTTGCTTTTCTATGGTAGAAATTAAAGAAGTATTCGTTTTTTTTTCGTTGAATTTGTGTGGCGTGGCCCTAATGTACTATGAGCAATAAAATCAGTTCCTCAAATGGCAGAGTAACATTTTATTACTTAACAAGCCAATATATTTTGCATTTATTTGTAAAAAAAATATTATCCATAGATATATTATATTTTCAATTATTCCTCGATTGGTTATATTAATACAAGTATATTATTTGTAAATGTTGAAAAAGCATTTTCCCGTTTGAAGTTATAAGATTTAAAATCGAAATTTAAAATTATTTATTTTTTAATCATTTAACAGAGCGAAAACCATATGGTTGTGTGATGTTTTGTGCCTTGTTATTATAACGAAATTATTTAAAAAATATATTAAATGTATATTCGAAATGTAATGTCATTAGTTTCTAAGAATAATTTTACAGTAAATAAATGCCGGATTAAATCGCCATTTTGTTTATTTTGTTTTGTTCCTATATGGTAGTTGCTAAACTCAGCCAGCAAAACTGAAAAAAAAAAAAAAAAACATTATTTTCTTTAATTAGAATTAGGTATTTACCATTTAACCTCCCAACGAGTAAGCCTAAAAATTTAAATGGACAAGAGGAAGATCACGTTTTTTTCTATGTCATGAAGTGGCAAACAAGCACACAGTTTACATTAATGGTAGCATATAAACATCATTAAGATACTTGTCGCTAAATGGTAGTATGTATGTGTATCTTCACGCCAGGTCCCTAACGGAGTAGGCAGCACTATCGTGTTCCGCTCAGGTGGTAATGTACGGCCCTGTAATTTCCGGCACAGGCATAACACCTTAGGCCTCAGGAGTGGTATCGCATCTACACTTGGTCTTTGTGTGGATGTCTATAGGCTGCTGTCATCACTTAACATCAATGTGAACTGCACCCTGAGGCGGCGGCGCCCGTGTGCATTGCACACCCTGCACTATAGGATAGGTTAAGCCGCCTCTGCTAGTGGTCCACTCGCCGTCCGCGCGTGAGGCTGCGTGACGGCTTGCGGTCGAGGGGGAGTTGATGTAATGAGCGCAGACCGCTCGAGGCGGTTGGGTGCCGGGTGGCTCTAGTGAGCTATGACCCTAAGGTAAGGCCGGAAACATCGACGACACAATACAGCTTCTCTCCCATTGTCGATGGCCGAAAATTACAGGTAGGTCGGGGACTATCATAGATAACGGTGTAGATTCCTTTATCTCTGGTTCTAATTCGATTTTTCCATTTCCCGACTGTTTCCCAATATCCCGGAGTTTGGTAATGTGCCCGGAGATCTCAACACGCTCGTTATCTGTTACATGGATCCAAACGTAACCGGCAAATCAACTCTACCTCCAGTGGCGACGCCCGCGGGCGTAGGCAACACCGCATTACATAATATACTTGCCGCTAAATGGTAGTGTTCAGTACTATCGTGTTCCAGTCAGGTGGTAATTTACGGAATAGAGGCATAGCACCTTAGGCCTCGGAAGTGGTAGGTAACGCATCCCCATTTTGACCTCTGGTCTTTGTGCGAGTGTCTATAGGCTGCAGTCATCACTCAACATCAATGTGAACTGCTTGTTTGCCACTTTCATTACATAAAACAGTCAACCGATGCAGAAAATAAATTAAATAAAATCACTTAAAAAAATAAAATATATTTGCCATTTGAATAAAATCACAAAAACATAACATACTTAAACATTAAAGGTGCTTTTATATCTACAGACATTGAGAGTATCCGACATAATACTGGACTTTCAAGAAATTATTCTTATAGTTTAAGATCCAACTGCAGAATCATTTCGTTCATCCAGATATGCTGCCAACCTATTTTTTTTCGCAACTTTGTAGTCTAGAGATTATATATCCACTAGGTTGCTTCACAAAATTTGGCCGCAACTCTTTTTAATTAAATTATTTTATCTTTAACAGCCAGCAACTCTTATTTGCGGCCGATTTAATTTGGCCCCCGTATACCAAAATAATGAAAAAAAATTAGCTTTAATTTGTATTTATGAATAATACATGTACGTCATATACGTAAAAAGTTATCGGGCGGAACGAGAATACGTGGCGGCGGCCAAGTGCGCAACGGCAGACGTGATTTTTCAGACTCTTTATACATATTGCCGTGGTCTGTAGAGCGTTATCTCTTTCGCACCTTACCTATGTGACGTTTGTAGACCATTTTGATTTAGTTTTGACCAATTTCGAACTGTCAGTGCTTACGTAGGCAGTGTGCATCACAATGCACACAACAAACACGAATCAGAATTTAATTTATTCATTTAGGGCAGAGGTTCGCAAACTACTTTTTTCTTGTAGACCCCTTTCAATTTTTTTCTGGTTTCCGTGGACTCCTCCTTGCTTCATTTACTTTGGGACTCACTGATTTAGGGTTACAAGCACCGCGTAGGAGACATACAAAATAAATAAAAGTGAACAACAATTAGTTACATAGTTGGTTATGTTTTTTTTTCTGTATCCTTTTTTGTGTACTATTATTATTTTTGTGCTGTTACTGTTTTAAAATTAATTGTCAGTGTTTTTCACCTTGTTTTGTCTTTGTGTGTTTCTCGCGGCTAAGCGCCAAATAAACGCCTTTCTATTCTATTCTATATACATGTATGTATCTTCACGCCAGGTCCCTAACGGGGTAGGCAGAGAGTGTAGAGCGCCAGACATCCCGGTTCTGACAAACCTCTCGTGCCTCGTCTACCTTCATCATTCTCTTCATACATGCACGCCGATTCCTAAGACTTTTGACCCCACCATCAGACAGAACTCGACCTATTTGGTCATGGTAGGTCAGCCTTGGTCTTCCTGGGCCTCTGCAACCATCCACATTCGCATTGTATATCTGTTTAGTCATTCGCTCATTCGACATTCTTTCTATATGCCCGAACCATCGGAGCATGCCTTCTATATACATGTCAAATTACAAATTGGAAAAATTATAAGTAATGGAGAATATCACTAAGATAAAACTAAATATAATATACTAATGTAAGTAAGTACATCAGTAGAATGTCTCATATCCCCCCCCTTTCACGCTCACTGTCTGTAGATATGAAACCATTTTAAAACCTCATCTTATACATCTATATCTAATCTATCTATACAAATAAATAAAATTGGAGTGTCTGTTTGTAATATAAAAATAACCGCTTTTTACTAAATGCATATGTATGTATACACGGTACATATACCAAAACAATTTTTTTTTCAATTTTTGTCTGTCTGTCTATCTGTATGTCTCTCTGTTTGTTCCGGCTAATCTCGGGTACGGCTGGACCGATTTTGACGGGACTTTCACTGGGAGATAGCTTATGTAATAAGGAGTAACTTAGGCTACTTTTATACTAGCTGCGCCCACGACTTCGTCTGGGCAGATACTGAACAATCATAAAATCTCACGCGGACGAAGTCGCGTGCACGGCCAATTATACTATAAATAAACAACATTATTTTGTAAATTATTAACTAATTAAAGTTTTATCACAATTTAGTTTTGTCGATCTGAGATCGATCAATCGGGCAATAGATTATTGTGGACAGAAAAAAAAGAATGTTTAAATCAATCCGTAGTATGTACTGATTCAGTGAATCGATAATCCACCCTAGTAGGCACCACCGCATTACCTATATACTTGCCGCTAAATGTAGTGTTCAGCACTATCGTGTTCCGGTCAGGTAATGTACGGCCCTGTAATTTCTGGCACAGAGGCATAACACCTTAGGCCTCAGGAGTGGTAACGCATCTGCATTTTGACCTTGGTCTTTGTGTGTCTATAGGCTGCAGTCATCGCTTAACATCAATGTGAACTGTACGCATGTTTGCCACTTCCATCACATAAAAAAAAAATAGGCGGTACGAAACTGACAAGATAACGTCTTATCACACCGCGGACACTTCGCCAAAATTCCATACAAACGCTTTTTTTGGTCTCTATTACACATACATCAATCAGTGACGTGTATTTACACGTGCACCTGTGTGCGTAGCACGTAGATAATACCAAACGTCGCCCATAAGAGAGGAGGAGGTTGGGTGAGGCGGGGAAATCGGGCGGGACGTCGAAGTGTCCATTCTATACATATTCTCTGGTCTTAGCATTAGAGTTAGGCGGTCCGTCCCCAGGTGTACAA
Organism: Macrosoma leucophasiata; assembly: GCA_036365455.1. Lineage (NCBI taxonomy): Eukaryota > Metazoa > Arthropoda > Insecta > Lepidoptera > Hedylidae > Macrosoma > Macrosoma leucophasiata. The sequence goes on along the minus strand of JAWQUS010000022.1, from coordinate 2,821,274 downwards.
ACTGACGCTCACTTCTGCTTAAAGCTGCACAAATGAACCGCGGCAAACCATCCACATAGTGCCCCCTTTCACCCCGTCTACATAGTGCGCGGCCGCCGCGCGCGCCAATGTTCGATGGCTTGCCGCGGTTAATTTGTACGCAGCTTATTGATTGTCACTGGATCGCGATTATATCGCTTCGCTGTTTTGCTTTAACAGCTTAATCTAAATAGATTGCACTAGTGGACGAATTCAAAGTTCAAAGTTTTAATACTTTCATGTACATTTTTTAGGTGTTATTTACAGGTGTAATTAACATATTATTATTCTATACATTTATCTTAACTTATTCTCCTCCACAAGGGGTCATCACGTCCCTACTCAATTAAAATTATAAGGTACAAGGAGTAAATATGATTATTATTAATCTACTTATTTATTAATTAACTGCCTCGGTAGCCTAGTGGTAGCAGGCCACTACTACTACGCTGAGGTCCTGGGTTCGATTCCCGGGTAGGGGGTTATCAGAGATAATGGTGAAAAAGCCTTTATCTCTTCTATTGGGATTTTTCCATTTTCTGGAAATTTCCCAGTACCTCAAAGTTTGGTAATGTGCCCGGAGATGTCAACAGGCTCGCCACCTGTTACATGGGCCAAAACGTAACCGGCGAATCGTGGGTGTTTGCATGTATGCTTGAATGCATGCATTTACCTCTGCCTACCCCTTCGGGGATTACAGGCGTGAAGTTACGTTATTAATCTATAGAGTAGACATAGAAGCATGGAAAGCGCCATGGATTGGTTTGTACAGAAAAAAATAAAAAAGGTGCAAGCAAATCCGGCTCGAAGGACCATATGTTGAGGTGGAGTAAAATGCTAAGTGGACTGTAACTAAGCTGTATTAAATTTTTGAGTGGACGTTCACCTAGCTAGTTGTGGAATGGTGTCAGTTGCGCGCGCGTCGATGTATTCGTCGCCACAGACAGTAACAAACCTTTGAAATATAATCAAAAAAACCTGTACCTTTTTTAATTTTGAAGTGAAAACTTTTATTCTGCGTTGTGCTCTTTTTGTAAACGGTAAAAAAACGCGTCAGGACACGTGACCTGATCGAAAATCGAAGGCAAGCATTCCTCTCTTTCTATCGCGCGGCAAAAATGTGTGCCTGCGCATATGTGCAATATTTCTTATGATCACTGTACACTGTACTGATGTTATCTCTTGCAGTGGCCGCAGTGGATTTAAGAACATAGCCATTATCATTCATTTCTATTTCATACAAAGGAGACGTTGCAAAAATGTATGGACCTCCGGCCATGTATTTTACACAATATCATTAAACAGGCAAAATCAATATAAAAACGTTTTTACTGCATATTTTCACTTATTTCGCTTTGTTTGCAGTTACAAAACATTATTTTCAGTTATAACTGCAACTCAAAACCAACATGACGAATATGGCGGGAGATGTCATTTTGACATTTTCATCATTGTTTTTTGATTATATAGTACTTGGAGAAAAAAAGTAATATTTTCTAAATACTATCGAACGAATCGGCTGTATCGCCGCCATGTTGAACGTAGTTGAAAATGATAAAATCCTTTGAAATAAATGTGGTTGTAACTCTAAAATATATTCTTGAATAAATTAATTGTATTTTTTTCGGATTCTTCTTTAGTTTACCCATTTTTTGAGGACGTGTACGAACCAGAGCCGAGCTCACAACATCTCTTTTGCCTAGCCATGTATGACATATCTTTTTTTTTTTTTTTTTTTTTTATGTCTGAAGGTTGACAGACAAGCAAACGGGCCACCTGATGGAAAGTGGTCACCGTCGCCTATGAACATTTGCAACACCAGGGGAGTTGCCAACGCGCTGCCAGCCCTGAAGGACTCTTTTGACGCCATTTTTGAAGAACCCCATATTGTAGCACCTAGGGAACACCTCAGAGGGAAGTTCGTTCCACAATTTACACGTTCTGGGCAGGAACGAACGTGAAAACCGCACCGTTGAGCACTGCCAGGTGTCCAGTCGGTGTGGGTGGAACTTCTCTCTTCGGCGGGTAGTACGGTGTAGGAAAAGAGACGGTGGCACCATGTCAAACAGTTCCGCAGAGCACTCACCATTGTAGAGACGGTACAACACGCACAGACTCCCAATGTCTCTGCGCAGGCTCAGATGTTCGAGCCTGTCGGTAAGTCCTGGATCGTTAACAATACGACATCTAACACTTTTACAACTTAGAAGCGTCCGTAATCAAATCAATCCATAACTTATATCTATTGTAAATAGGGTTCTGTACAACTCGAATATCTTCTCCCACTTCAAGGCAATACCTCTTGTCAGCTTTGTAAGGCACCCATTCTATATTTCTGTTGCTCCATGTTGGTTTTCTGGAATGAAGGAAAAACATACGTTAGTAACTTCACGCCTTTAATCTCCGAAGGGGTAGGCAGAGGTTAGGTCATACATAACACCCGCCGGTTACGTCTTGGCCCATGTGGCGAGCCTGTTGACATCTCGGAGCATATTACCAAACTCGCGAGGCACTGGAAAATTTCCAGAAAATGGAAAAATCCCAACAGATTCAGTAATGTAGACCGCTATCTCTGTCAGTCTCAGTCTCCGACCCGGGAATCGAACCCAGGATCTCAGCGTAGTAGTAGTGGCCTGATACCACTAGACTATTCAGGCGGCTGAAAATTAACAATAAAATATTGGAGTAATTGGAACTACAACATTATTTTTTTCAGTGTAGGGACTAGAGGGCGTAGGCACTACTGCTTTACCTAGGGTTGCCAGGCGTCCGGATAAAACCGGACATAGTTAGGCCTTTTGATTGCGTGTCCGGCCAAAATATACGGTTTTAAGCTTTTGTTAGGTTTTTTATATTTTTTAAACGAGCGAGCACCGAGCACACCCGATTGCTTCTATTGCTGGTGTCCGGCCTTTTCACCCAAATGTCCGGCTAAACTTGATGGTATGTCCGGCTATAAGGTTAAGCGACCTAGCAACCCTAGCTTTACCTAATCTACAACGTGTAACAGGATTAAATGTACAACCCGAAACTAGTTTCTTCAGAATCGATAACCGAATCGATTTCAGACATTTTTAATACAGGCAATATTTTGTCCCAAAATTAATTACAATTTAGGAAATTATGGTTATTTTGGAAAACAGTCAAATGAAAATGAGACTAACGTATATCCCTAGTAAAATGCAAGTCTCAACAAGTTTATTAGAACTCGTTGAGTCGTGCATTTTATTATCTATGGGGAAAAAGTTTCTTCGCATTTTTTAAGATAATTCAAAACATTTTTTAATATAGTTTATTTAAATTTAACTAAAGTATGTATGTACCATTTTGTTCGATAACCTTTTGCCATCTTGTAGGTAGGGACATGATCCCATTGCTATAAAAATTTTGGGACTTCTCATCAAAATACCGCGACAAGTGGATTTGGCAGTCCTCTCGTGATGTTAACCTAACATTGCATAAAGAATTCTGAAGAGACCGAAACAAGTGGAAATCTGAAGGTGCAAGGTCAGGACTATACGGCGGATGCATTAACACCTCCCAGCCAAACTCTCTTAATTTTTGCTGAGTGGCTATAGATGTGTGAGGTCTAGCGTTATCATGATGAAACACCACACCCCTTCTGTTGATCAATTCCGGCCGCTTTCTCTCAACTACTTGCTTTAATCTCATCAGTTGTTCGCAGGAGAGTACAGAATCGATAGTCCTGCCTGGTGGTAATAGCTCATAATGAATAATGCCCTTCCAATCCCAACACACACACAACATCACCTTATTGCGAGTTAACCCGGGTTTCGCCATAGTCTGTGAAGCCTGACCGGCCTTTGACCACGACCTTTTTCGCACGTTCTTGTCGTACGTGATCCACTTATCATCACCAGTTATCAGCTTCTTCAAAAATGATTCGGTTACATTACGTCGTAATAAAGAAGCACAAATGAGTACACGGTTCATTAGGTTTCTTTCAGTGAGCTCGTGAGGTACCCAAATATCGAGCTTTTTTTTGTACCCAGCTTTTTTCAAATGCGCCAAAACTGTTTTGTGATCAATTCTCTGTTCTTCAGCTACGTCGTAACTACTGATATGTCGATCTTGCTCCACTTTTTCAAAAATGGCATCCATTTTATCCGTAATAGGGCGACCAGAGCGAGGTGCATCTTTGACATCAAAATTTCCGGATTGAAAACGCTTAAACCAAATTTGTGCTACTCTCACAGACACTGCACTAGGTCCATAAACATCGCAAATTTTTTTCGCGGCTTGCGTTGCATTTTTACCTTTTTTGTAGTAAAATTTTAAAATGTATCGAATTTCTTCATTAGATTCACTCATCTTGACAGTACGAAAAACAAATGAAAATCACACATTTGCGTTATTTGAATTTGGAATTATGTTCTTTAAAATTTTAACTTTCAATGATACCAAAACCAGCCAGATACAAATACTACAGCCAAAGAGATTTTATTACAAGTTCATACATACTATAATGCGAAAAGACTATTATAACAATTTAAGAAACAAAATAGTGAAAATGAATCTTATTACAAGCGAGTGTTAAATAGGGGTACGCAAGTTACGCTACATCACATTACGACAGTGTGCGTGTGCGAGGTTTGTGCGACCGTGGGTAGAGGTAGGGTAAGTATATGTAGGGTGTGCATAGTGTTTGTACAAATAAAGGACAACTTAATTCTTAAATAAAAAATATTTAATACATAAACATGTAATTTCAGTTCATTTATTATGATTGTAACTCGATATTCTAATCGGGGTGTTTGAGTGAGCGTTATTTCCGTTACATATTGTATATGCTACCAAATGGTAGTCTTTAGCACTATCGTGTTCCGGCTAGATCAGTGATTCCCAAAGTGGTCCATATAGACCCCCTGGGGTCCATGGGAGACTCGATGGGGTCTACATATATGCGTAAATAAAAATGGGATATATGGGAAAGTGATATAAATGTTAGCAAAGGGGTCCACCGAAACCAGAAAAAAATGGAAAGAGGTTTACAAGAAAAATTGTTTGGGAACCTCTGGGCTAGATGGTAATGTATAGCTCCGTAATAACACGGTTAAAATAATGGATCCTTATGCTAGGGAATCTATTTCTAGATTTTGATGATAAACTTACCCAGTTTTAGCGAAATTACACCAAGCTTCCACCAAAGTGTCGACCACCTCCATATCTTTCATCGTACAGTCCTTCGCTTTGTTAGCTCTATAAAACTGATACTGTATTAAATCACCGTGCGTCGCACCTAGGAAACCCAATTTCTTCATGACACTCGTATTCATTTTGCCATTGTATGAAAATCTACACAAATAAACTTCATTCTTCTTAGCCATATATTCAGCGAACATAACTACATCTCTTGCAAAAAATGCATCAGATACTAAATCTAGATATTCTTTTCTGGTATCTTTATCAATATCTTTATTTTTAAAATAAAACTCTTTCAAAGTACTTGCAAATTTTCTAGATCTTACACCATTATCCATTTGCAAATAAGAAGGCATCATTTTCTCTAATTCTTTTATCATAACTAGATCACCTTTCTCATCTTTCTGAGCGAACAGAGCACCTTCGTGCGAACTAAAGGTCGTTAGAATCGGTATATTTTTAAATCGATTAGCTTTTATCGAAACTATAGGTTGCTCAAAGAAAAATTGTTCAACTCCTTCAAATTTCTTCTCGATAACCGGTAAAAAATACGCTTGGATTATATGCGACGGTCTAGACAATTCTGCATTCATGGTCGCGTTGACCAATTCTTCAATGGGTACATTAATTAAAAAATCATACAAGTCTCTCTTATCTTCAATATTCTGACCAAAGAGAGCTGCTATGTACTTCACTTTATCTAAAGGTGGTATGCTATCCATATACAAATCAGAAATCAAATTACCCGACTGACAAATAATTTTAGTAAACAACCCATCAGCTAAAGTCGATGTTAGGTATGAAGAAACCATTGCAGCACCAGCGCTTTCACCGAACACTGTTACATTTTCTGCATCACCATTGAACGAAGATATATTATCCCTAACCCATTTCAATGCCATAACAGAATCTTTCAATCCTGCATTGCCTGGCGCTTCTGGTATTTCTAAACACAGAAAACCTAGTATATGTAATCTATAGTTAATCGTAACCAATACAACATCTTGTTGAATTAAATAATCAGGTTTGTAATAATCGCCATAGCCTAGAAGCAAACGTCCTCCATGAACGAAGAATAGAACTGGTAGTTTCTTTATATCTTTGGCTGGCATTTTAGGTGTGTACACGTTTAAGTAAAGGCAGTCCTCTGAACCAATGAACGTCGTGTCGCCGTAAGGATTCAATTGGGCACATTTCTGTCCAGGTTTCGTTGCGTCGAGTATACCTGTCCATTTGTCCGGTTTTTGTGGATCCTAGAAAGTATTATTTGATTGAAAGAAAGAAAAATATTTATTTTTTTGGCATACACACAATAATTAATAATAATAAGGGGGTAGAGCAGCTTGTGGCGAGCTGTTGGTGCGTAGCGACATCACCCCCTACCATCATCTCGAGTTCCTCCGAAAGATCTGGGCTCCGCCTCGTCCGCCACACAGAGATACGGCCGGACAGAGCATCAAGTCTCTCACCTCTGGCTTGCCTTCATTGGCTGGTCAGAGTGGGGCACTAGAGGTATGGCATTTGCAGAAATTTGGATAATAGGCTCTAAATTTCTTCAAGAGCCATACACTCGGTGGTGGAAGTGTCTAAAAGCATAATAGCGGGGAAGCCCGCTCCGAGCTTGAGATTACTCGCTCGTGATGGTGAAACTGGGGCCACACCTCTCGACCCCCCAGCCTCTCTCAACAGTGTTGCCCCCCGTCGACCATCGGGTTGGCTGTTTGGGGGCCCACCAAGGAGAAGCGAGTCACCACCTGCCTGAAGTAGGATTTGATAATGTGAGATGTTGAATATAGGCAGGTGCCGGATCTCACTCCATAGGCCCAGCCAGCTATTCCCTCCAGTTCACCCACATAGTCCAAACTTTGGTGAATCACTTATCATTACAATAGTCCCATATATTGTGCGGGGTCTGTCTGTGTCTGTATTAACTATTGATGCAGTCAGAGAGAGGTCCCGCCCTTTCGAGAATTTTGATCTACTTTGTAATGGCTAGAACCCCTCTACGTGTTGGACCCCCCCATGTCCCCGCGCAAGCCTGAGAAAGGATTGGACCCCGTGCTGACGAGCGACATAATAATAAAAATAAGTAAAAAATTGTTACATATTTGGCTGTGGGAAGCCAAAAAAACGGGCAGCCCTGATATTTTGGTGGGTCCTAGTGGCATTACGAACTATAAGTCACCAGGCAATGCCAGGACTACATTAAAAAAAAGACTATCCCCTATTCAGTTGAGAACACTATTGATAAAATAAAAGGCGAAGTAATAATACTCGGAGACATTAATCTAAGGAGTGCGTCAATTAATGTAAATAGCTATTATTGTTATTTTTTATCTTATTGTAAACTTTCAGACCATAATTTTGTAGTAAACCTTCACGGAGGGAAACTTGACGTCGTCCTAGTTCGGGAGAGCGCCACCATTAGAGACATAGAGGTAACTTGTACGCAGGGCATTGTTCCGATTGACGCTTACCATCCTGCCCTGGACATCAAACTAGAAGTCCATAGCACTTACAACCCACAAGCTATACCACCGAGCAACATAAATAGTAAAAATGACTGGAACTTCAACAAGTGTGACTATGTCGAGTTGTATCGTTTGCTCTCCTGCGTTTCATGGGACAGAGTCATTCAATCGAATGATCCATCCAATGCTGTACATTGTTTTTATAACATCATATATGAAATTTTCGATGCATGTATGCCCAAGAAACGCCGTGTGAAATGTAACAATCATCGCTATCCGGTTTGGTTCACATGTGAAATCATAAAGGACGCAAAGCAGAAATTAAAGCTGCATGCTATTTGGAAACGTAGTAAATCGAATGACTCATATAAGGCCTTTCAGGACATTAGAACTACCCTAAAGCTTAAAGTAACATTGGCTTACAACTCTTATCTGGCACGCATCGAAGCTAATATAAAGGCGAATCCTCGAGAATTCTGGAGCTTTATAAGTTCCCTGCGATCTAGGGGAGGATTCGAACCGGTGGTAACTTACCAGGGCGAATCTTTCACCGGCATCGCCGCAGCAGAGGCTTTTGCAAAGTTTTTTGGTAGTGTATTCTCACCTATTGTACCACGTTTACATCCTGACCTCGCTGCCATTCATGATTCCAGTCGAGACAGTAATTATGTTAACATTTTTAGGTTTACTCCCGCGGATATATTGTTTGGTATTAACAAACTTAAATCTTGCAGTTCCGTAGGTCCTGATAATATTCCGTCTGCAATTTTAAAATGCGCTAAAACCAGTGTAAGTTATCCACTATGTCACATACTTAATCTATGGCTAGAGTCAGGCGTATATCCCCCGCAATGGAAAACATCACGAGTTACACCGATACCAAAAACATCCAACAAGTCCGCTGTGGAGGAATATCGCCCCATTGCTATTCTGTCGGCACCAGCCAAAATTTTCGAAATCATCTTGCATCGACGTATTTATTCACAAGTAGAGAAATATCTGACTGACGCGCAACATGGTTTTAGAGCAAAGCGTTCAGTAGACACCAACCTTCTAACCGTTACTAATTATATATCTACACGTTTGGATCGCGGTAGTCAGGTAGATGTGCTTTATTTTGACTTTAAAAAGGCCTTTGATAGAGTTAACAACGATATTCTGCTAGCTAAGCTTGGGATAATCGGATTTGCACCAGGTCTCTTAAGGCTACTTGCGGACTATATGCGCGACCGCCAGCAATTTATCAGGCTAGGGATATATGAGTCTTCACTGTACCACACACGATCCGGCGTCAGTCAAGGCTCGATACTTGGCCCATTACTTTTTCTGCTCATGGTGAACGACCTTCCGACGGTTCTTGGACATGCAGAGTGTCTTCTTTACGCAGATGATCTCAAACTGTACGCAGAGATAAGATCAGAAGCGGACTGCCTGGCACTCCAGGAGGATATACGTGCTGTATACGAGTGGAGTGTCAAAAACGATATGGAATTTAATCTCTCCAAGTGTTGTGTTATGAGTTTTGCCCGCACGAAACACCCGATCATGTTCGACTACAAAATAGGTATTACCAAAATAAGTAGGTCTACGGTAATGAAAGATCTGGGGGTCATTTTTGATCGTAGACTTAATTTCAATGAACACGTAAGTACCGTTGCAAAAGAATCGTTCCAGCGTTTAGGATTTGTACTGAGGAATGCCCGTGGCTTTAGTAGTGATTGCGTAATACGGCTTTTATACAACGCGCTAGTCCGTAGCAAACTGGAGGCTAGTTCATGCGTGTGGAACCCACATCACTCCACCCACGAACTCCTACTAGAAAAGGTACAAAAGGCATTTCTAAGATACCTTTACAAACACAAGTTTGGTTATTACCCACTCATGTACCCCACGGCTTTCCTCCTGGGGTGCCTCAATTACAACTCCCTGAAGACCAGGAGAGCCAATGGGCAATTGGTCATTATGTTCAAACTCCTCCGTGGTTTGATTGATGCTCCGTGCCTGCACAATGAGTTGGCTCGTTTATACGTCCCGCCCGTCCAGGACAAATACTTGCGTGCTAGGAAGCATAAGCTCCTCGCTGTACCATTTACTCGGACAATTGCACACGCTAACTCCTTTGTTCCGCGCGCGCTCTCTGTGCTCTGTGCTCTATTGGAGGCCTTTCCCGACTTCGACTTGTTTGTGGATGGATGGAAGGCTGTTGTGAGTGTGTGTTTGCAGTTCAGTGAAATCCTCTGAACATTACTAAATCTTATGTTTTTAATTTAATTTTGTGTATTTTTTTTTTTGTTTTGCTATGACATGTATCCGAGTTAGTTAGTGTAATTGGACTTGTTGTCCGTTCTAGTTAACTATAAATAAATAAATAAATAAATAAATATTCATAAACGTACATTAAATACGTTTTAGCTATAGAATGCTTTGTCTTTGTCAGTTGCATTGTCAAATGTGCAGGATAGAAAAGGACAAAGCAGAGATTAGCAACACTTTAGTTAAAATACTTTTATGAATAAGGGAGTTAATCTATGTACATAAAAAACAATTTCTGTTCGTTAGTCTCGAGCTAAAACTCGAGAACGGCTGGAGCGAAATGGCTAATTTTGGTTTTGAATGATTTTTGGAAGTCCAAGGAAGGTTTGAAAGATAAGAAAATGAAGAAATTGACGGGAAATGGTAAAAACCACAATTTTATTTTCCCATAAAAGTCCGTCCGTATCTCTATCAAATTCTCAGGCATTACGAAGTTTGCCGGGTCACCTAGTATTAATATATTATTCATATTTAATTGACAGACAAGCAGACGAGCCACCTGATGGAAAGTAGTCACCGTCGCCTATGAACATTTGCAACACCAGGGGAGTTACCAACTGCTGAAGGACTCTTTAAACGCCATTTTTGAAGAACCCCATATTGTAGCACCGAGGGAACACCTCAGAGGGAAGTTCATTCCACAATTTACACGTTCTGGGCAAAAACGAACGTGAGAACCGCACCGTTGAACATTGCCAGGTGTCCAGTCGGTGAGGGTGGAACTTCTCTCTTCGCCAGGTAGTACAGTGTAGGAAAAGAGACAGTGGCATGATGTCGAACAGTTCAGCAGAGCACTCGCCATTGTAGAGACGGTATAAAATGCATTGACTCCCAACGTCTCTGCTCAGGCTCAGATGTTCGAGCCTGTCAGTAAGTCCTGGGTCTTGGGCCCATTTAATTATGTGAACTAACATCAATACATATACATACCTACACTATGACAATAAATTAGTAAATATATGTTTTTCATTAGTTAAATTGATATATAACAGTACAGTATACAACAAGAAGTATTGTACATCGATCTTAGGAGAGAGACTTCGAATAATTTCGGCTGCGTAGAGCTTATCTCTTTCGCACACAACCATTCTGACGTTTGTCGACCATTTTGGTCAAGTTTTGACTAATACCGGACTCAGGGGCGGCTCTAGCTCGTGTGGTAGCGACCGTGTGCAATGAAACCCTGGCGCCCCCTAGCCCTGACCCCCTCCCCCTCCCCCGCGGCTATAACTAATAACTTTACCGTCGTTCTACCGGCGCCGCGCTGTCTGGCTGCCACCAATTACTACCTGACTGGAACACGATAGAGCTAAACACTACCATTTAGCGGCAAGTAGATTAGGCAATGCGGTGGTGCCTACGCCCGCGAGCTCCGTCACTGGAGCTCTACCACCAATGAAATCCAATTATCATATTTTTACTACTGTTTATATTATGGTGTACCTACAATAAAGAGACTATCATTTTTTTTTTATGTAATGAAATTAGCAAACAAGCATGTAGTTCACATTGATGTAAAGTGATGACAGCAGCCTATAGACACCCACACGAAGACCAAGGTCAAAATGCAGATACGTTACCACTCCTGAGGCCTAAGGTGTTATGCCTCTGTGCCGGAAATTACAGGGCTGTACATTACCAACTAACCGAATCAAGATAGTGCTGAACACTACCATATGTCGGCGCAAGAAAAAAAAAAGAATTAAGACAGGTACTATCACTTACCCGAAACCTCAATTTACCGATTGGCGGTTTAGCATAGGGGATGCCTTCAAAACTATAGTATTCTTTGCCATTATACGTCGTGCACTTTTTCCCTTCCAATATACCTTGTGGAATAGTAAGTCGACATGTCATTTTCTCTGAAAAAAAAAACAAAAAAAAACGTATTTTCACGCCTGTAATCCACGAAGGGGTAGGCAGAGGTAAATGCATGCAAGCATACATGCAAACACCCAGGATCGCCTGTTACGTTTTTGCCCCATGTAACAGGTGGCGAGCTTGTCGACATCTCCGAGCACATTACCAAACGTCGAGGTACTGGGGAATTTCCAGAAAATGGAAAAATTCCAATAGAACCAGAGATAAAGGACTTTACACCATTATCTCTGATAACCCTACCCGGGAATCGAACCCAGGACCTCAGCGTAGTAGTAGTGGCCTGCCATCACTAGGCTACGGAGGCAGTTAAACAAAAAAAATAGAGTAATTGGGATTTTAGCATCAATTTTTACAGTGTAGGGACTCTAGGGCTTTTTTAGGGTTTCCGTAGTAAACATGGAACCCTTATAGTTTCGCCATGTCCGTCTGTCTGTCTGTCTGTTCGTTCGCGGTTAAGCGCAAAAAGTATTGGTACTAGAGGCTTGAAATTTGGCACAAGTATACCTACACAATAATCACGACGACAAAGTGATAGAAAAAAAAAATAGTTACCTCCCCCTACTAGTAACGCGTAAATTTTTTTTTTAATTTTCAATATCCATATAGTGTAAGTGTAAGGTATCGTTGGATAGGTCTTTCAAAAATATTATGGATGTCGAAACATCGTTTTTCGATTAAGTTAACTGTTCGTGACTTATAAAGCTTTAAAGTGCAAATATTAGAGTCAAGTGTATCCCACCTACCAACTAAACGATTGTTGTTAGAAATTCAAACGTTACGGCAATAGTAGCCATATATAATGAAATTAAAAGGAAAACTATCACATTTAACTAAGTCGAAATTGCAAGTTTGCGAGTCATAGTCGACCAAATGTATTTTACTCCAAAATTTCGAACAACTCCATAGAAAATAGTTATGTATATTTTTCAATACATCGATCTAACTACGGAACCCTACACTGCGCGTGGCCCGACACGCACTTGGCCGGTTTTTTGTATTTAGTAACTCACATTTATGTTCGTAAGTTGCTGGTCTATTGATTTCTCGCCGCTCGCAGTCAGTCACCCATTTAGTACCTAACACTATATAGCTAATTATTCTTATCACTTTAAACTTTACTCCTTTAAATACTACACATTATTTTAAGGATGTATAAAGAAACGTATAAGCGTTATGAACACTGAGGATAATATGACATTAATCACGATTTTTTTTTACTGTAGGTAAGTAGGTATATGAATTGCGTGTCATGTTTTGTCTTATATAGTCGTTGTATCTTGCTTTTTGATTCTGATTAGATATGGATAGACCTTTGATATTATATATGTGGAGGAAAAAGGCGACAATTCATGTTTATTATTATGTACTTTGTACCAAGCTGTAGGTAATGTATTTAAGCGGCTGTAGAGCGACAAAAGGGCTCTAGAGCAGAGGTTCCCAAACAATTTTCTTGTAGACCCCTTTCAATTTTTTCCTGGTTTCGGTGGACCCTTTACTACATTTATATCACTTTCCCATATATCCCATTTTTATTTACGCATATATACGTATATGCGTAAATAAAAATGGGGTCTACGGACCCCATCGAGTCTCCCATAGACCCCAGGGGGTCCACCTGGACCACTTTGGGAATCACTGCTTTAGAGCGAACGTACACTGTTCGCGAAATATCTGTATATAGGGCACAGTCGCAGTGTCGGACTAAGGGCGGAAGGGGAGGGGGAGGGGTCCAGTTCTGAAGGCCTCCAAAGATCGACTGGTCGCTGGGAATCATGAGTCGTTTTATTCATGTGTATTTTAGAATCTATCTACCGTATCAATCATACGGGGCTATATGTGACGGGGGCTTCTTAATTCTACTTCATGACCTTTTTTTGCTCGTGGGTCACGCTGGTGGGCCTCCAAATGCCGCCCCGGGCCCCTGATGACATTCGTCCGCCACTTCAGAGTCGTTTAACTAAGGTAAAGATACAGGACGACAGAGTCGTACGAACCCTGAAGAAGAGATCGAACGGTTTTACGGACAGTTATACTCATAGAGCAACACTAGCCACCGACCGCGGCGGACTGGAGGGGAGTAGCCATAGCGTATAATACCGATGCAAAACAGTCTGTAATTTTTTGCGGGGGGAAATGCATGCGACACACACGCACACTACAATAATCGTCTCTTACTACGAAACTCACACCTTGACTTTAACAAAATACAGAAACAATTTCACGCACACATTTAAACATATAGGCGACAGGTATAGGGCTTGTACTTTGACAGAGGGGAAAGCCTGCATACGGCTACTCCCCTCCGGTGTTGCTCTATGGTTATACGCGGCAGCACGACTACCTATCAGGCAGTGCAGCAGTTTAGCAGCAAATCTAAGGGTGATATTCACAGACAGCACCACAAATTTACATGTTAAATTCCGTCCTATCCAAGGGAAAAACGCCACAGGCGTGGCACAGGAACGTGGTGGTATTGTTCCAACAAAAGTTGACAATACCTTTCTTTTTTTATGTAATGAAGCATGCAGTTCACATTGACGTTAAGTGATGACTGCAGCCAATAGACACATACACAAAGACCTGAGGTCAATATGCAGATACGTTGCCACCCCTGAGACCTTCGTTGTTATGTCTATGTGATAGTTATTAATGGGCCATACATTACCATCTGACCGGAACACAATCGTGCTGAACACTATCATTTAGATCGATTAGGTAATGCGGTGGTGCCTACGCCCTCGAGCTCCTTCACTGGAACTCCACCACCAGTAAAACTTAAAAAAAAACTATAGGCCCATCGCACTTCTATGCCACGTCTATAAGCTGTTGCTGCTGTTCGCGAGGTATTACGAACCGTCTATCTCGCAGACTCTATTACTTCCTGCCTCCATTACAAGCCGGTTGCCGTAATGGTTTGAGCACCATAGACCCCATACACACGCTGCGGCAGGTTATACAGAAGAGCGAAGAGTATAACCAGCCTCTAAGCCGAATCTATTCGGTAACGGCGGCCAATATCAACGAAGACTAGCCAACTGTACAACCTATTATAGTGCGCACAAGTGTATGCGCAAACGCAGGTGCACTCTATATTCCTTCACTCTCATAGCCTGATGGGATGGTGATCCGACACGACCGGTAACAGATGGTACAAGGACCGACAACTTTGCGTGCTCTTCAAGGCACGGGTACCAGACTAGAGGGAATTAGCTCCTAGAAAAACTAATAACACCTTTTTCCAACCGACCTGGAGGCTGAAGATCGATCGCAAAACCTCTGGCTTTAGCATCGCGATTGCGATAGCTGAATCAATGAAGCAGTTGAACATAATTAATAACCACATTAGGAATATTACATTGTACACATATAAGGAAATTGTAACAAGTATGATCACAATTCAACAGGAAAATTGTGTAATAATATACAGGTAGCGCTCAAGGCCCCGCGGCTGGAGTAGATCGCAAGCGATCTTCTCGGTTGTGCGATACGGACGCTGTCAGGTGTGTGATGGGTGACCGCTAGTGGCAAAATTAAAATGCGCGTTTCCGTACTTTGGAGCCGCTAAGACGTCGGTCCCGGTTGCTATCGAGAGATAGCAGTCTTTAAAACCTTTTCGGAGGCCTTGGCTAAGAGTCTTCACCAGACTAACATAATCAGTCGCCTCGATGGCATAACAAAATACTTATTAGATTTACATCTCAGAAAATAGATGCTAACAAAAATTGTTTAGGTACAACGTAACTTCACGTCTGTAATCCCCGAAGGGGTAGGCAGAGGTAAATGCATGTTGTATGCATACATGCAAACACCCACGATTCCCGGGTTACGTTTTGGCCCATGTAACAGGTGGCGAGCGTGTTGACATCTCCGGGTACATTACCAAACTTCGAGGTACTGGGAAGTTTCCAAAAAAGGGAAAAATCCCAATAGAACCAGAGATAAAGGACTTTACACCATTATCTCTCCCCCTACCCGGGAATCGAACCCTGGACCTCAGCGTAGTAGTAGTGGCCTGCTACCACTAGGCTACTGAGGCAGTAACTCTACTGAGGTGTTTAGGTACAAATAGTTTCAATTCAATTCAATCATCATCATCACTCCAGCCTTATTACGTCCACAGCTGGACAAAGTCTTCCCCAAAGACGCTTACAACAGTGTTATGTGTCATTGGGGGAGAATATGCCATAATCGCCACGCTTGGCTGGCGGATTGGCGATCGCAGTGACGGTAGTTTTATCGAGGGACATTGCTGCCCATCCCGCGTTGTTATATTTACTACCGCCATATTGGAATGGTTTGACCGCCATTGTTCGGTTGACTGACTGCACTAGTAGTAGAATTTTCTTCAGTGGAAGAAAATTCATCCGCTAGTGGGCGGTGGGGTCGTCACGACCCGACGCCATAACTCAATTCAATTCATTATATTCATTTGCAAAATGAGAACATGATAAAGCTGAAGTTTGTTTGCAATGTTTTTGTGTCATTTGCTGAAAATGACTTAGAAGTAATCCCAAACAAAGAGCAAATCTGATTATCGCTTATGGCCGATAAACTGCAGGTAGAGCTCTGGTGACGGAGCTCGTGGGCGTGGGCACCACCGCATTACCTAATCTATCTGCCGCAAAATGGTAGTGTTCAGCACTACAGTGTTCCGGTAAAATGGTAATGGATGGCCCTGTAATATCCATCACAGAGACATAACAACTTGGAGGTCTCAGGGGTGGCAACACATCTGCATTTTGACCTCCGGTCTTTGTGTAGATATATAGAGTCTATAGTCATCACTTAACATCAATGTGAGCTGCATGCTTGTTTGCCATTTGCATGAAAAACAAGTTGAATAAGACGTTCACACAAATATCCTACTAATATAAAAGTGAAAAAAAAAAAGGAATAGTTTGTGATTATGGATGTTTGTTACTCTTTGAAACTTTACAGTAATATAGATTGTACTTTGGAATAGCATTCAGGCTTCAATTAAATGATTAAAAGTTGCGGGAAAAACCTAGTAATTTAATACTTAGGATTAACTGCCGCTCCACATTCTCTGCCTACCCCGTAAGGGACTTGACGTGAAGACACATATATACTTAAATTCACACAAACATACATGTCATACATTCATACATACACACATACATAGGTACTTATTGTTTTTAAAATTAATTTTAGCATTTTAAAATGTATGCCGTTATTTACATAAAGCTTGTAAAATCTTAAACTTTTTAATCTATTATACATAATATTCATTTGTTCTTACCTTTTTTTTTGTTTCAAAACTTGTTCCGTATAATCAAGATATGAGTAATTTCAAGGCAACCAATTACATAGCTGTGTTACAATAATTATGTAATGTTACTTCGTTCACTACCAACCTATCTCATGTTGCAATCGTAAATGTAAATAAAAACTTTACATTCAATTTTAAATAGTGGTGGACAGAAAAGGCATTAATATATCATGTACTCTATCACAGAGTACATTGTATAATCTATGCACAATAACATAGAAACAATTTTTGACAGTTTGACAGTCTGACAGAATCACTGGACATGACATTTGACAGACTTTTTTTTTTGTTATTATGACATCGCTATTATGCATATTGCCAGTGTCAAGTAAAAAGTATTTATTTAAGCAGCGTAAAAGTTAGTATAATATAGTCAGTCAATTATTTATCAAGTATGTCAGTAAAGTGAGTTACAGTCAGTTATTCGAGTAAAGCGATGGCTACTTTACCAGAACATTTACAATGAAGTTTTGGAGGAAGAAGTAGTATAGTGGTGGTCGAAAGGTCGTGATTTCGTACTGTTATTCTATTTCACTATACACAGGCACTGTAATGAACCTAAATCAAACAAAATTCCACTAACTTAAAAATTCACCAAGAAAATGAAATAAAATAAGAGCACCATATACCTCTTTCAAGGTTCCCGCCAAAACCAGCCAAAACTCCTTGACAGACTTCACCACATACCAATAACCGACTTCAACGATTTCGACATAAGATTGACAGTTGATAGTGACTTGGTTACTGGTCCGCGTGATAGTTTAACCGGTATTTTATGAAGAAACCGGTAAAATATAAACATTGAGGTAACAATACATAATATTATAGATTTATTAATCTATTTTGTTTTTATACTAGCCAAATCACTTCTAAATCACTATCACTATTCACTATATATTTATCATAAAGTAAATTCCCCTTATTTTCTCTGTCTCTATTAAAGGTGATTTTCTGAGGAAGGTTTATGCTACTCGTGTGAAGCCGGAGCGGACTGCTAGTATTACTATTGCATAAAATGTGGTCTGTGATACCACGCATGCAGGTGAGGATATTGGATCTAAAATCCGACATGGCGCCAGCGCCATATTGCAACACAGTAGTAGCGTGACAAGTCATGTCATTTTTGTTCATGATATATGAAAAACTCCAATGGCAGATTCTTTTTTCGGGTTCGATACTTCGCTATCGGTGAGTCTATATAAAATTTTACGTCCTCAGCTGATTCGTTTGGTGTATAATATGCGGGGAATCACTCACCCCACTTGCCAGCATGCCAAGGGAATTCACATTACAAATGTTATTATTTAGTCGTTATTCAGGCCTTTTCTACCTTTATTTTTGGGTTTACGGGTATTTAAACTTCTCTCTGTACATTAGAAAAGCCTTTGGCACGTGAAAACTGCGATATTTTACCAAAGAATACTGTGTATTTGTTACTTACCATACGATTCGACTATACTAAGTATGGTGGTTAAAATATTTCTTGTTTATACTCGTGTTAGTCATTGCTGCACGATAACGCATATTTTCTTAGTGAAACTGTGATTTGTAATGTCGAATGTGAGTAACATGTTTATGCTTTTAGAATGATTTGCTTACATACTGCTTGTATCAAATTTTAATACAATTTAGAATGTTTTTAGTACCAATAAACACGTCTTTAGCAATTGATTATTATATTAATGAGTGTATTTTGTTTTTAAGTTGAATTTGAAATTGTTGCGTTAAATATAAAGTATCTAAACTAATAAGTTAATATGTCGTTTGTTATTCGTGAGTGTATTTTAGTTTTTTTTTTCTAATTTATTGATAATATTAATTAGAAGTCATTATATTATTAAGGATAAAGTTTTGTGTCTGTCATTGAGTGAGAAACTCATTTGAAACTTTTATTTTTATCTGAAAGTGTCTATATGTATAGTCTATTTCAAGCATGTGTATTAGCAACATGTAGCTTAGTTTATAACATTTTATTCCTGTAAGTAAGTAGTCAATCACATATTTGTGTCCTGTCCTCGTTATAATCGGTCCCAATTTATGAAAACTCTGCAGAAACTTGTCCCCTTTCCTATTAATATTCCTACTCTCCTATCCCTATCCGTATCAAATAAAAAAATCCTTTACTGTATTGTAAATTTTGTACATATAAATAAGATAAGACTGTAACTAATGTATATATATATTTTTTTTAATTGTCGAGTTATATAATAATATTTTAAAATAGTAATACTAATATTTATCCATTACTTTTATCATGTGGCGTTGTTACTAACTACTAATCATTGGTTTTTCCATCGTAGATTAAATGAAATTTATAACGTGGCATAATTATTCGTAACGTTGCGTTAACTTTTTCAAAAATCAAATGTGGTGCTGGCAGATACCTATCGGTGAAAGCCAAAATGGAAAAAAAAAAAAAAAAAAACTTTACTTTTATCTGCAAGTGTCTATATGTATAGTTTATTTCAAGCATGTGTATTAGCAACATGTAGCTTAGTTTATAACATTTTATTCCTGTAAGTAAGTAAAATGCAGTGCCAGTCCTACAGGGAGAGGGGTGGGGGATGTTCATAGGCATCAAGACACCTCCCACCTTCCCTCAAATTAAATAACAACACAAAGTATTACAAACACATTATGTATGTCATACAAGTGTGAAACTCAAGCCGCAGTAGGCAGGGCATATAGCTCTGACTGCCATGGTGGCAGAAGGGTTTTGGAATGGTGACCACTAGAGATTGTATATTTTGAAAAGATATTAAAACTATACATATTAAAACTAACAACTTGCTGGTTTGCTCAGTTTTTGATTTTCAAGGAACTTTTAGTGTGGCCCTCGAATGCAAGCAGCGATATGTTAGAACTGCGTTTACGCGGCAAAACAATAAAAAGGTAAACCGAATAATTCGGCCGAATATTCGGTTCGGTATAGTTTAAACCGAATATTATTCGATATTCAGTTATTCGGTGAAACCACTATTCGGCGCATCACTAGTGACCACATACCAGATGACAAAGCGTAGGTAGACCTGCTACAACGTGGTTTGACAAACTGGAGAAGGTTGCAGAAAATCACTGGACGAGGATGGCCCAGAACCATTCTTTGTGTTGTTGTCCAGCTGTGGACATCGTTTGCCTGAAATTATGTCATGAGTCATGAGCTCTCTGAAAATCTGTGGGATATTGGATTTTTTCCAATTGGAAATATTCTTAGATGCTTACTTAAAGAATCAGCATCTTAGTCTGTAAAGATTTGCTGTCCCATATGTTACTGGGAAGAAGCAAAGAAATGTTAATCTCTATGGACGGAGCTCGCGGGCGTAGGCACCACCTTATTACCTAATATACTTGCCGCTAAATGGTAGTGCTCAGCACTATCGTGTTTTGGTCAGGTGGTAATGTACACCTTAGGCCTCAGGAGTGGTAACGCATCTGCATTTATACCTCTGGTCTTTCTGAGGGTGTCTATAGGCTGCAGTTAGCACTTAACATCATTGTGAGCTGCATGCTTGCTTGCCACTTTCATAAGCATATATTCTAGCATAGCATTACATTTTCTTTTTTCTTTTTTTTTTCTCCTCTTGCATCTGCGATCAGTCTCATTAAACTATAAGCAGATAGGTTGAAGGATGAAGACGGTTGGGCGAGATAGGATCAGTGTCCCAGCTCACCATATTAAGTCAGCACATTGGCTCGTTTCAGTCTACTAATTCTTGGCTGGAGCAGTGGTGCAGAGAGTGGGCTTGGGTGAGATTTGAGACGGTCTCTGTACTTTAATGAGTAGTGTTTTGCTTCTTCAGAGATGGTTGGCATTTCCAAGTATTCATGGATTTCTGAGTTGCGAATAAACCATGGTGCTGATGATATGACCCTGAGGATATTATTTTGGGCTCTCTGGAGGCACATTATGTTCGATTTGCTGGCTGTGGCCCACAACTGAATCCCATATGTCCAGATTGGTTTTATTATTGAGCAATAAACTCTCAGCTTGTTACTCAGGGATAAGGTAGACTGTCGCCCCATCAACCATGGCAGATTTTTGAATCGGATGTTGATTTGATTGCGTTTGTTTCTTATTTGGTCTTTCCATGTCATCCTCCGGTATAGGTGGAATCCTAAGTATTTGACACAGTTAGATTGTGGAAGGTTGCCGTGGCCCAGGTGGACAGGTGGACAGGTGGACAAGTTTCTCCTCTTAATGTAAAAGTAATATGGTGAGACTTCGGGGCACTTCACGCCATTTGTTCAACCAGGTATTGGTAGCGTCAAGTTGGACCTGCAGCATTCTATTTGCCTCTTTTGGATCGCAATTGCAGGATAAGAAATAGCAATACTTGACATTTAATTTATAATAGACTTCATAAATACCTATACTATTATTTGTTCAAATGACCTCAATAATATTTAAATCTTTAAAATAATTTCAAATTGTTTTTTTTTTTCAATTTAATCTCTTGTGGACCAGGAGGCCAATAGTGGCGGAGACACAATTGAGATCAATTGTCATATTTTTCTTGTGACTTCATGGATAATTTAAATATGAAATAAATGTTTTATTAAAGCCCCTTGGCCCTCTGGTAAATATGCCATTATATGTTATTCATGCACACACTTGCAATACATTAATTGAAAATAAAAATAACTGCCTCAGTAGCCTAGTGGTAGCAGGCCACTTCTACGGGTATATATGTACCGGGTTCGATTCCCGGGTCGGGGGATATTAGAGATAACGGTGTTAAATCCTTTATCTCTGGTTCTATTGGGATTTTTCCATTTACTGGAAGTTTCTCAGTACCTCGAAGTTTGGTAATGTGTCCGGCAATGTCAATAGGCTCGCCACCTGCTATATGGGCTAAAACGTAACCGGCGAGTCGTGGGTGTTTGCATGTATGATTGAACCCATGCATTAAGCTCTGCCTACCCCTTCGGGGATTACAGGCGTGAAGTTACGTTTTTTTATGTTGCAATTTATTCATTGAAAATCTATACAAATAAATAAAATTGGAGTGTCTGTTTGTAATATCAAAATAACCGCTTTTTACTAAATGCATATGTATATATACACGGTACACATACCAAAACAACATTTTTTACTATTTTTGTCTGTCTGTCTGTCTGTTTGGCGGGGCTAATAAGCAATATAATAATAACCATATTGAATAGTTGTGACCTCACAATCACTTTCATAACTAATTGCTAATTATTTCTGGCCTTGGCTTCACAAAACTTACTATGTATATATAGGTATTACTAGCTGCCCGCCCCGGCTTTCGCGCGGTTTGCAATGTTTTTTTTTTTTTATGTAATTGAAGTGGCAAACAAGCATGCAGTTCACATTGATGTTAAGTGATGACTGCAGCCTATAGACACCCACACAAAGACCAAGGTCAAAATGCAAATGCGTTACCACTCCTGAGGCCTAAGGTGTTATGCCTCTGTGCCGGAAATTACAGGGCCGTACATTACCACCTGACCGGAACACGATAGTGCTGAACACTACCATTTAGCGGCAAGTAAATCAGGTAATGCGGTGGTGCCTACGCCCGCGAGCTCCGTCACTGGAGCTCTCTCACCAGTAAAATAAATGTTGCCTACCCTCTCCTATTCATCTTAGCGTGATGTTATTATGATTATGATTGATTACTAAAGCCTTCCTTGATAAATGGGCTATCTAACACTGAAATAATTTTTCAAATCGGACCATTAGTTCCTGAGATTAGCGCGTTCAAAGAAAAAAACTCTTCAGCTTTATAATATTAGTATAGATAAGTATAAGTATAGATATATTAGCCCATCGAATAGCGACATAGCCCATCGAATAGCGAAACTCAAGTGGCAGTGGGCAGGGCACATAGCTCGCAGAACTGACGGCCGTTGGGGCAGAAGAGTTCTAGAGTGGCGACCGCGTACCGGAAGACGAAGCGTAGGCAGGCCCCCCACGAGGTGGACCGACGACCTGGTGAAGGTCGCGGGCAATCGTTGGATGAGGGCGGCCCAGGACCGTTCGTTGTGGCATTCTTTGGGGGAGGCCTTTGTCCAGCAGTGGACGTCTTTTGGCTGAAATGATGATGATGATAGATATATTACTTTTTTATCTATATATAAAGCTTTTATTTATTTACTGTTTTATTTTGCACCCCTATCCTACTCTATATCTTCTCCACCCAAAGGTTGTCTGGTAGAGATCGCTCCTCTAGCGATAAGGCCGCCTATTGTGTACGTTGTTATTTAAGTACTTAATTAAAAAGGAGTGCTTTGTGAGCGGGAGTAAAAATGACAATGTGGGATGAGCAGCGGCATCCCGCTTATCATGGGACGATACGGCCCCTACAATCGCCAATCTCCCTGCCAATATTTATTTTATGTGATTTTTGTATGAATACAATAAATAAAATAAATAAGTCTTTTATTCTGTATCTCAGTGGTGGATTTACCAGCAGGCTGAGTAGGCTGGAGCCTAGGGCGGCAAATTTTAAGGGGCGGCAGAATTAGTTCATATTTTTTTTATTTCTATTTACAACATTACTGTTACAATTATCAAGACTCAGATCATAGTTCCCAATGATTCTAACTATAGAAAAAAAGTTGGTTACATCAACTTCAGGATTTTTTTTTTTTTTTTTATTCTCCATTTAAAGAAAGATTTCTACTGGTGGTAGAGTTCCAGTGACGGAGCTCGCGGGCGTAGGCACCACCGCATTACCTAATGTACTTGCCGCTAAATGGTAGTGTTCAGCACTATCGTGTTCCGGTCAGGTGGTAATGTACGGCCCTGTAATTTCAGGCACAGAGGCATATCACCTAATGCCTCAGGAGTGGCAGCGCATCTGCATTTTGACCTCTGGTCATTGTGTGGGTGTCTATAGGCTGCAGTCATCACTTAACATCAATGTGAACTGCATGCTTGTTTGCCACTTTTATTACATAAAAAAAAAAAAAAATAGCTTGGTCAAAGACCATGACGCTCTATACGTTCACATGAATTACATTCTTCATTTAAAAAAAATAATTAAACAACATTAGCTCATTGACAATTGATATAGTTGCAACAGTATTCTGGCGTCATCCGTAGTAGGATCTGCCAGGACACTGTTGCAATGTCCTATTTCTAATGAAGCCCTGCGATGAGCCTCACCTCGAACACATTCAACCAAAATATGGTATACGTCTTACACTTTACCACATATACTACAATCAGGGGTATCAGATTGACTCGAATTTAAACTTATTAAATGTCACATGTCCGGAGCGAAGTCTCATCATTGTGACAAGTTCTATCCTGGACAGGGCACACTCGGTCATCCATGGAGACCTCAACGGTTCCGGCTGTATTGTTCTAAACTTCAGGATTATGAAGCATAAAACAAAGTTGAAATTTTATTAATAGAAAATATACCTAATTGATATGATTGTAAACTACGATATCAGAATATAGGGGCGGCGAAAATAATAGCCTACCGGCGGCAAATTTGTAAATCCGCCACTGATGTATCTGTATAAGGTTACAAGTTTACATGTATGTATTTTGAGTTTCTTTTTTAGCAAGTTTATGAATAGTGTTATTTGTTAGTTCATAATCTTATACATTTTTTTTTATGTAATAATAGTGGCAAACAAGCATGCAGTTCACATTGATGTTAAGTTATGACTGCAGCCTATAGACACCCACACAATGACCAGAGTTCAAAATGCAGATGCGCTGCCACTCCTGAGGCATTACGTGATATGCCTCTGTGCCTGAAATTACAGGGCTATGTTAGTAGTGTTAGTAAGATACAGTCCCATTTTGGGTGTAGGCCTCCTCCATCCTTTTCCGTGTCCCGGTTTTTGGCCAAGTTAAACCATCTGACGACCCAATTGGTCCAGCGGTGTAAGACAACCGTTTGATTCGAAGGGTCGCGGGTTCGATCCCCGCTCCGGGACAAATATTTGTATGGTCTACAGATATTTGTTTCGGGTCTGGGTGTTTGTGTATTGTGTTGTATGTGTATAACGGCACCCACGACAGGTTTATACCTACTGCGGGGCTGTGAGTGTAAGCGTTTTTTATTTTGTATTTTATCTACTATTAGCTGTCTGGGCTATATCGTCGACCCATCGTTTACTAGGTCTGCCAACCTTCCTGTTTCCTGGTGAACCTTTCCAGATTGTTGTGACAACAAAATGTTCCTGGTGGTAGAGCTCCAGTGACGGAGCTCGCGGGCGTAGGCACCACCGCATTACCTAATATACTTGCCGCTAAATGGTAGTGTTCAGCACTATCGTGTTCCGGTCAGGTGGTAATTTACGGTTCTGTAATTTCCGGCACAGAGGCATAACACCTAATGCCTCAGGAGTGGCAGCGCATTTGCATTTTGACCTCTGGTCATTGTGTGGGTGTCTATAGGCTGCAGTCATCACTTAACATCAATGTGAACTGCACGCTTGTTTGCCACTTTTATAACATAAAAAAAAAAAATGTCACCATATTGCTACTATGACACTCTTGTTTATGAAGTATACTTGCTACAATTAATTGTAGGTCTATTAAACGATTTGAATAGCTGAAAATGATTTAGTATTTTAAGCTTCTTCTCTTAATATAGCGTACAAGATGCGGGTCCAAGCTCCACACATATTGGAACGTCTCCTTTACCTCTTTATTATATTACCTCCTTATTCATAAACCTACATTAGATACGTTTTAGCTCTAGAATGCTTTGTCTTTGTCAGTTGCATTGTCAAATGTGCAGGATAGAAAAGGACAAAGGAGAGATTAGCAGCACAAGCTAAAATACGTTTATGAATAAGGGGGTTTGTTCTATTCAAAAACATATTGCAACAAATTAATTTGATCACGTTTACCTATTGTTTCAGAACTTAAATGACGACGAAGGTGGTGGTGAACCTTCAGAAGACGAGTATGACGCCCTCAATGACGAAACTTTCGGCCAGGATGGTGAGTTGTCATTTTTGAAGTATCTATCTACACGTAATGTGACCACACGTCCCGTTTTCATTTTTACTGGTGGTAGAGCTCCAGTGACGGAGCTCGCGGGCGTAATCACCACCGCATTACCTAATATACTTGCCGTTAAATGGTAGTGTTCAGCACTATCGTGTTTCGGTCAGGTGGTAATGTACGGCTCTGTAATTTCCGGCACAGAGGCATAACACCTAATGCCTCAGGAGTGGCAGCGCATTTGCATTTTGACCTCTGGTCGTTGTGTGGGTGTCTATAGGCTGCAGTCATCACTTAACATCAATGTGAACTGCACGCTTGTTTGCCACTTTCATAACATAAAAAAAAAAAAAAAATTGTCCCGGTGTCCCAGGAAAACTTTTGAAAATGTCCCGAAAATGTCCCGTTATTGGTAATCTCAATAAAAACGTAAAGAAAACTAGCGAGCGTACCCGACTGAAGTTGTCCTGTATACGTCAATTCGAAATTTAAATATTTTTTGTATAATGCCTACTTGCCTACTAATATTATAAATGCGAAAGTAACTCTGTTAGTCTGTCTGTCACCTTTTCACGTCCAAACGACTGAACCGATTTTAATGAAATTTTGTACAGAGATAGAGCTGACTTTGAGAAAGAACATAGGCTCCTTAGTTATTTATAAAACGACATCCACGCGGGCGAAGCCGCGGGCAACAGCTAGTTTATAATAATCTCAAAAGCAATCGATAGCGATACCTAAGATGCTTAGAACGATACTTAAAGAAGGGCATTATAGCTGTAGTAAGTTTCGTTAGTAAGCCACTTTCCCCTGGTTTCTTAAAGGTTAATTTTGAGAATGTCCTGTTTTGGGTGACGATAAAAATGGTCACGTTATCTATACGCCAAATCCCTTACGGAGTAGGTAGAGAGTGTGGAGCGGTAAGCTGGTTATACCGGCTCTGACACACCTCCCGCGCTTCTTCCACATTCATCGTTCTCTTCATACACGCACGCCGATTCCTAAGACTTGATCTCACCCTAAGGCAGTACTCTACCTATTTGGTCGTGGTACGTCAGTCGTGGTCTTCCTGGGCCTCTCCAATCATCCACATTCTACGCATTGTATATCTGTTTAGTCATTCGCTCATTCGACATTCTTTCGATATGCCCGCACATAAAATAAATATTTCCGCCAAAAAAACATCGATTCAATTTTTTTTTCAGTATTTTTCCATAATTCTGCGTATTTTTCGCTATCTTTTTCCTCCTCCTCCTCGAGTCGATTTCCTCATTGCTGAGGGTCGTGATCCCCTCGTTGAGAAGACAGTTTGACTTTCACGATTTCCTTCCACTTTTTTCTGTCCTTTGCTTTGTGGAGAGCGTCATGCAGCTTGGTATCGAGAATTGAACGAACCTGGTCAGACCATCTGATTGGAGAACGACCTGTCGGCCGTTTCCCGTCCACCTCCCCGGTCACCATGAGCTGCTCCAGATTATTTTCGTCTTTGCGTGCAATGTGACCAAAGAACTCCAGGATTCTTTTTAGGCAGTGTAACGTTGCATTTTTTGGGTTTTCTTTCCCATAGGAAGAATAGCGACACCTAGTTTTATTTCACCCAACTATGTCGAAGGCTACTCATGTCGATTAGATGAAGTAGACAGGCACGCCATCTAGTAGTTTGCTGAGGTACTTCATTGACATAATCAATAGGTACATTATGTATGTAATTAATTTAATATATAAAAATAATAAGAATTAATTCATACACCTACTATATAAAGAAATATAATAAAGTTTAAATTAATAAATAATAACATTACTTGGGAATGTTCATCTTGAACATTATGGTAGTATAGAATTGGGTGTTTATGGTCGTGCTAAGGAACCTTCGAGAACGAAGGACGACGGAGTGGGTCATAATGATAGGTGACGAGAGGTCATGGGCCCGTACCGACAGACAGTGCGGTGTTTCGAGGCAAAGCCTTAATTTTCTAGGCCGTCATGGGCAAAAGTTTGTAAAAAGTCTTAAATGTGTTAAATTGGGCAAGTTTCCCTAATACCGGGAGGAGCTGGGATGCTGAGGCCTTTTATTTCTAGGTAGCGGGTTTTTTATTTTATTTCTTATTGGTTTTACTATGATATATTTCATTGCCACATAATGATTTTTATAGTTTACTTTTTCTTTCGGTAAACTTACAAATTTCTGAAGACGTGCTTAGCTTATGGAGCTTGAATGATGACTTTGCACAGTAGGACCTGATACCCGGAAGACGGTTGAGGAAGATCGAGGAGACCTTACACCCCACTCACCGTAAGCGGTTTGATCAGGTACGAGGTCATCGTGTAACTCGTTTAGGGTTACCTGCGTTGCCATCACACAACAGTCAATAAGTAATACAGCTTAAGTTTTTTAAAGTGATCAGGTTAAAGGTAAAGTTAATAAAGTTATTTGATATTAATTAGTAATTAAATTAGCTAGCATGACATGGCAACGTAGTTTTCACTAATTTATCGATAGATGGCGCCACTAGTAATTTACATCGCACTAGGGTTGTGTTCTGTCTCAGCTATATAAGACCAGGCTGAACATCGTCGAATTAGTCAGACCGTGACCACCATAGATTATACAGTATATAGGGTATAGATTGGCAACTGAACGTAAAGTTTGGGAAAAGTGAGGGGCATTCGCCACTAGATAGCGCTTTCATGTGATTTTACGTAGGTACCAATAGATGGCGCTTGTATTTATTTGTATAAAGGGTACCTATATTATTAAGAACTCTGAATATATTTTTTTAAATTCTAAACAAGTGGTTTATTACCTCTTGTTTAGAATTAAAAAAAAAACATTGATAAACAATATTTAAAGGCAGCCGATACGCCGTTTAATTTTCTGTTTAATGTAAATAACAACACTGCTTATCAAGTCAAAAATAAAATAAGGTATATACTTTTGAAGTGTTTTATTTCAAATTTAGTTCAACATAAGAACATATGTAGATATATAATAACTGAGAATATTTTAATTGCTTGTGATACGAAAGAAAAAAAAGTTAAGGGAAAATACAATTGATACATTGACAGTCAATTTTATTTTATTTTTTCAATTAAATAAATAATCGTTCAAAAATTACTACAACTTAAAATAGTTCAATACATCACCAGAATGTTACATTTTCTCTTTTACGAACTGACAAAACATAAGTTTGGCAAAATAAAACTAGACATTCTCTTTCCATACCTTCACTTACAAATAATTTAACAGTAATGATAATAATACATCACAAAATCATTATTTCAACAGTTTTGTACAGCTAAATCAGCATTGAGCCAAGCAACAAAGCATCTTATAAATAATAAACGTACAGTGAAGATTTTCAGATTAAAAAAATTGAGTTACTTAAAAAGTAACAATACATCACTTTTATGTGCCATTTGGTAAACAAGAATTTCAAATTCAAAATAGGTATAAAACTTCGGAAATTTATATTTAGAATATTTCCCATCATCACTCCAGCTGAAAGACATCTACTGCTGGACAAAGTCTTCCCCAAAGATGCCCACAACAGAGTTGTGCGGTATTTGAGGAAAAGATTCTTGCATAAGAAAGAAAGAAACATTTATTTGACACACAGCGAGACACATAAAACAGACATAAAACGTTGCTAACAATAAACAAAGAAAAGACAACACAATTTCTAAAATTATTAGGTACATACCTTCACGTAATATGTGCCTCACGGCTGCGTCAAAAATGTGTCCTGTTCAGTAAATGTCAGGTAACTTCGTATATGAGGTACCTGACGCTGGTTTTCAACAGGAACCTTAGCGAGAATGAACCACAGATGTGAAATGATTTATAATGGCACTAATACTTATACATGGTACATACAGATATAATACATATAATAAAACCATTAAAATAAAATACTTAATAAAACGATAAATGTAATAAATACTACCAATAAACAAATAGATAAATACCAGAGTAAATAAAATTACGAGCCATAGACAATACAGGTCAATTCATCATATTTTTCAAAACATTATTAAATGCATTTTTATTTTCTTAAAAAAAAATACTGAGCAATATTATAGTGAATATATAATTACTATAATTATTTAAACATGAAATATTAATTAACAAAATATACAGAGTTACTAGTGACATCTCCTGCCATATTGTGACATTAATTAGCAAAAGTTTATTTTCTGGCGGGGCATTCGTCGCTAGTTGGCGCTAGTGTATATGGAAAAAAGTGTTGAATTATTTTGTACTAAGTTTCATGGCCCTGGTGACCACGGTAGCTGGAAAGCGCCCGAAACTTCGGGTGTATGAACAAGTTTAGGAGTGTTGTATACGCGAGAAAATCCGTAAGTTTAATTTCTACAATGTATGAATGTATAAAGCTCGCGAAAACCTACGAAAACGTTAATAAAATTAATGTATAGATTAAATTAATTGATGATATTAATTAGTAATTTAATTAAAGTATAGATTAAATTAATTCCCCCCGCCCGCGCCTTTACCGCGTACAGTCGCAACTCTATACGCTCCAGCAACTTATATTTTTTCAACGTGTAAAAACAATACGCAATTGACAACAAAACTTATGTCACTTTGCTAATAAAATGTACGGCCCTGTAATTTCCGGCACAGAGGCATAACACCTTAGGCCTCAGGAGTGGTAACGCATCTGCATTTTGACCTTGGTCTTTGGTGTGGGTGTTTATAGGCTGCAGTTATCACTTAACATCAACGTGAACTTCATGCTTGTTTTCCACTTCCATTACATAAAAAAAAAAAAAACAGTGAACGAATCGAAAATCACTATAACTTGTATTCATGAACGATAACATTGTCAAAACAGCGTAATAAAGTGTCTGAAACAGTGAATCAGTGAAGTGCTTTTGGAATCTTATGTCTGTAAATTGACAATCATTAATGTGCAAATACCCTAGACATAAACTGCATTACAAATAGTATTCTAAATATATACACAAAATTCGCAAGTTTCTATCACGAACATTTGGCCGAGTGGTGTAAGAGTCGGTCACAAGGTGTGCGTTTGAATCTCAAGAAAATTTTTCTGTTTTAAATTTTATGCTGTTTAGTACAGCTAATCTACTCCTCTAACGATTATTAAATAAAATCCACTGCCAATATGTCACGTACACCTCGTACACCACCCAACAAATTCGGTTGCCTAGCTGTCTCGGGTTCTGAATCAGAAACGTCAAGCGTGGCTAACCACGAAGAAAATATTAGGTTGGGGAAAAAGTTTCTTCGCATTTTTTAAGATAATTCAAAACATTTTTTAATATAGTTTATTTAAATTTAACTAAAGTATGTATGTACCATTTTGTTCGATTACCTTTTGCCATCTTGTAGGTAGGGACATGATCCCATTGCTATAAAAATTTTAGGACTTCTCATCAAAATACCGCGACAAGTGGATTTGGCAGTCCTCTCGTGATGTTAACCTAACATTGCATAAAGAATTTTGAAGAGTCCGAAACAGGTGGAAATCTGAAGGTGCAAGGTCAGGACTATACGGCGGATGCGTTCACACCTCCCAGCCAAACTCTCTTAATTTTTGCTGAGTGGCTATAGATGTGTGAGGTCTAGCGTTATCATGATGAAACACCACACCCCTTCTGTTGATCAATTCCGGCCGCTTTCTCTCAACTTCTTGCTTTAATCTCATCAGTTGTTTGCAGTAGAGTTCAGAATCGATAGTCCTGCCTGGTGGTAATAGCTCATAATGAATAATGCCCTTCCAATCCCACCACACACACAACATCACCTTATTGCGAGTTAACCCGGGTTTCGCCACAGTCTGTGAAGCCTGACCGGCCTTTGACCACGACCTTTTTCGCACGTTCTTGTCGTACGTGATCCACTTTTCATCACTAGTTATCAACTTCTTCAAAAATGATTCGGTTTCATTACGTCGTAATAAAGAATCACAAATGAGTACACGGTTCATTAGGTTTCTTTCAGTGAGCTCGTGAGGTACCCAAATATCGAGCTTTTTTTTGTACCCAGCTTTTTTCAAATGCGCCAAAACTGTTTTGTGATCAATTCTCAGTTCTTCAGCTACGTCGTAACTACTGATATGTCGATCTTGCTCCACTTTTTCAAAAATGGCATCCATTTTATCCGTAGTAGGGCGACCAGAGCGAGGTGCATCTTTGACATCAAAATTTCCGGATTGAAAATGCTTAAACCAAATTTGTCTTAAAAAAAATTGCATGCTATACCCACCCGGGGGGCGGTACTCTTCTTTTTAACACAGACTATTGTAATAAATAGCCTAGCAAAAAGAATGGTACAATGCCCATACTATAACTATTGTGCACCTATATGTCAATTTGTTCTGAAATATGTACCTATCCTAAAAATTGTACTACAAACGATAATGTCAAATTAAAAAATTTTATTATTTTATTTTTTTTATTAAAGGAGCAGTAATCTTCACCATTCGAACCCAAATTCAAAGACACGACTCTGTATTGTGAGGTTCGGTACCATCTCATAAAATCATTGTTATAAAAGTAAGATAATTGGTACAATTAATAAAAGTCTCAATAACAATAAATATCAGTGTGCCAAACTCTGCATTTTTATTTAAATTCAAAAAAAGTCATAACTGGGTTTCAGTAATATTTTTTTTTTTTTTTTTTTATGTAATGGAACTGGTAAACAAGCATGCAGTTCACATTGATGTTCAGTGAAGACTGCAGCCTATAGACACCCACACAAAGACCAAGGTCAAAATGCAGATGCGTTACCACTCCTGAGGCCTAAGGTCTTATGCCTCTGTGCCGGAAATTACAGGGCCGTACATTACCACCTGACCGGAACACGATAGTGTTGAACACTACCATGATATATAAATATTCTGCTAGCCAGGTAACCCGCCAGGCTTACAGCAGGTGGTAGAAAGCCGTTCGTGGATATTGAGTTCACGAAGGATGGACTGGTTCGTGCGAAAGGCAGTCCACGTAATGTGTAGCATCTTCCGCCAACACCACATTTCGGAAGCGTCAATGCGGTTTCTGTCAGCTTTTTTCAGCGTCCACGTCTCCGAGCCATAACTGAAAATGGAGAATACTAACGAAGTAACCAATCTTCTCTTTGTTTTGCGGGATATGTTACGGTCGTGCCATATTTTCTGCAGCTGCATTGCATTTTTGGCCATGCCGATTCGCCTTCTGATTTCTTTTTCACAGGATCCTGTGTTGCTGACGTTGGCTGACCTAAGTAAACGAAATCGTCCACTTTTTCTAGCGATAGCGCACTTATCATATGGAGTGAGTTATTGCGGTCTACTACCATACTTCTATTGCGAAGTTCTTCTACTATCATACTATCTTTTTAACCGACTTCAAAAAAAGGAGGAGGTTCTCAATACGTCCGGATCTTTTTCTTTTTATGTATGTTCCCCGATAATTTGAAAACGCCTGTACCGATATAGTGTGTGTACTCTAATGTTAATTAATCTCACAATATAGTGAAGCACTCTACCGCCTGAAACACAGGTTCAACCTAGTTCAGATACGAATACAAACCATCCCTTATTTTATATAGTTAAGAAATTTCATGTATATCTTCTTTGTGATCTATTTTATAAATAAACAAATTTATTATTATTATTTATTATTATTAGTGTAGTGTACAAGATGCGGGCCCAAGTGGAACTTGTCCTTTACCTAATATTTTGGTGTAACTGACCCTTAAATGTGTCCGTGACCTAAAATGAATATTGTTTAACAGGCGACGAGTTCGATTGGGAGGTGGAGCACGAGCACCTGGCCGGGCAGTTGGAGAGCAACCGCAGGAACGCGGCGCTCGACGAGGCGGACTCCCGACTCGGTATGCTATTTGCCAAGTTCAACTTCTTTAGGGGATGATGTCACTTTTTATACAATACAATATTCTTTATTGTACACCGTATGAATACATAGACAATACAAAGACACAAAAGAAAGTTTTACTGGTGGTAGAGCTCCAGTGACGGAGCTCGCGGGCGTAGGCACCACCGCATTACCTAATATACTTGCCGCTAAATGGTAGTGTTCAGCACTATCGTTTTCCGGTCAGGTGGTAAAGCATGGCCTTGTAATTTCCGGCACAGAGGCATAACACCTTAGGCCTCAGGAGTGGTAACGCATCTTCATTTTGGCCTCGGTCTTTGTGTAAGTGTATAGGCTGCAGTCATCACTTAACATCAATGTGAACTGCATGCTTGTTTGCCACTTCAATTACATAAAAAAAGAGTACAGTACAAATGGCGGCCTTATCGCTGAGCAGCGATTTCTTCCAGGCAACCACTACTAAGAACAGATGAAAAGAAATACATCAGAGTGGGGTGTACTAAATAAGACATTAACTAAACTAACATTTAATTTTATAACATGTATGTCAACTATGTAAAGCAAAAAGAGAGATAACAATAAATTGAACGGACAGAAAGTCACACTAAATTGATCAAACGGATAAGTAGAACTGTTTTATCGACAACCAGCTTCCCGCCCCGGCTTCGCGCGGTGCAATGTTGCCTACCCTCTCCTATTCGTCTTAGCGTGATGATTATACATAGATATAGCCTAAAGTCTTCCTCGATATCTTTTATAGTTTAGGCAGCGTACGCAAAATAAGTAACTTTTCTGGTTGATTTTTTACACCTTGTGTCTAAAACACCCAAATATCTTACGGAACCCTATTTTTTCCAAAATAAAATATAGCCTATGTTACCCGTGGATAATGTAGCTTTCGAATAGTGAAAGAATTTTTAAAATCGGTCCAGGAGTTATTGAGCCTATTCATTACAAACAAACAAACAAAAAAAAAATACCTCTTTATAATATTAGTTTAGATTTAAAATGATCAATAGTATCAGTCTGGCAAACACCTATGGGTAAGGAATTCCATAACCGAACGGCTTCAATAGTAAAGGAGTTGGAATAGAAGGAGGTGGAATGCCAGTATTTAGTCGCAGATTAGTGGAGGATCGTAGAGTGAGGGGATGTGAGGAATATAAGTATACTAACTTGATCAATTTGAACTTATATAATATTATAAGTTCAAATTGATTCGTAACGTTGTTTTGAACGTAACGTGCTCCGGAGGAAACGATAAGCCGTCGGTCCCGGTTGCTATCTATCGATAACCCGTCGGTCCGGGACCGACGGCGAAAGAACAAGACCGACGAAAGACAATCCGCATTGGAGCAGCGTGGTGGAGTAAGCTCCAGGCCTCCCCCCAAAAAGGGGAGAACTCGTGCCCAGCAGTGGGACGTATAATGGGTTGCCATTATACGTTGATCAGCGCATTCTCGAATCGGTATGAACTGATGTTGAAAATGATCGAAGTTTATTTATTATTTATTTATTTATTTCTTGTCGTACACCAAACAGAAACAATTTACATAAATAGACGACAGTAAAACAGGTACAGGGCGGCCTTATCGCTCAGGTAGCGATTTCTGCCAGGCAACCTTGCATAAAGGAAGAGGAAGTTGCACTTCTTTAGGTGCTGAGGTCAGTTATTAAAGCTTTAAAAGTCAAACTTTATGCCGGAATTCTCTATTCGGTATTTGACTCGAAGATTTGATATATATTTTTTGGATTTTTGCTATAGAATCCCACTGCAGAATCATTTTGTTCATCCAGATATGCTGCAAACCTAATTTTTAGGCATATTTATAATCTAAGGAATATATAATCGGTTGCCTATCAAAATATGGCCGCAAGTATTTTTTATTAAATCATTTTATTTTTAACAGCCAGCAACTCTTATATGCGGCCTTTTTAATTTGGCTCCCGTATCTCATATTAATGAAAAAAATATACTTAGCTTTATTTATTTATTTATTTATTTATACACTTTATTGTACATCAGAAAACTAAACCAATTAAACAAACAAGAAAAGAAATAAAAGTACAAACGTAAACGTAACTTCACGCCTGTAATCCCCGAAGGGGTAGGCAGAGGTAAATGCATGCATTCAATCATACATGCAAACACCCACGACTCGCCGGTTACGTTTTGGCCCATGTAACAGGTGGCGAACCTGTTGCCATCTCCGGGCACATTACCAAACTCCGGGGTACTGGGAAACTTCCAGAAAATGGAAAAATCCCAATAGAAGCAGAGATAAAAGTACAAAATATATATAATATGTAAATAAAATAAAACATGTACGTTATGGACGTAAAAAGTTATCGGGGTGGAACGATAAACTGAAGGGGCGGCGAAGTGCTCAACGGCAGCCGTGATTTTTCAGAGTCTTCATAATATTGCCGTGAAGTAAACACTATTTTATTGAAAAAACATGTAAAAGAAATTTCTTTCCCAAAGTAAAAAATACTTGCTGCCATTTTTTGATAGGCAACCTATTGGATATACATTGTAGATTATATATAAGCGTAAAAATTAGGTTTGCAGCTTATCTGGATGAACGAAATGATTCTGCAGTGGGATTCTAACCTATTAACATGTTTGTTTTTCAGAGGCATCGCTATGTCAGCTAGTACTGGACGATTCGGAGGCGATGCCGCGCGCCTCCCTCGGTTCAAGTGTGTGGAGGCACGATCTGCCTTTCGCTACCACAGCACCTACGGTACGTGTTTATTGTAACTGTTCGACATGGTGCCACCGTCTCTTTTCCTATACCGTATTACCCGCCGAGAGAGAGAAGTTCCACCCTCACCGACTGGACACTTCTCACGTTCGTTCCTGTCCAGAACGTGTAAATTGTGGAACGGACTTCCCTCTGAGGTGTGCCCTCGGTGCTACAATATGGGGTTCTTCCAAAATGGCGTCAAAAGAGTCCTTCAGGGCTGGCAGCGCGTTAGCAACTCCCCTGACGGTGACCACATTCCATCAGGTGGCCCTAAAAAGTTTATATTAAAATTAAATAATTGATTTAAATAATGAATGTTTAATATAGAAAATGAAAAACATATAGTTTTAGCAGAGAATATATAATAATACTACGTATAGAATGGACACTTCGACGTCCCGCCCTATTTCCCCGCCTCACCCAACCTCCTCCCCTCTTATGGGCGACGTTTGGTATTCTCCACGTGCTACGCACACAGGTGCACGTGTTAATACACGTCACTGATTGATGGCTGTGTAATACAAAACAAATAAAGCGTTTGTATGGAATTTTGGCGGAGTGTCCGCGGTGTGTTTTTCGGGAAGACTTTGTCCAGCAGTATTTCGGCTAGAGTGATCTGAACGCGAGTCCGACTCGCACTTGGCCGCTCCGCTTTTTTCTTTAAAATAGTAAAATAAAACATTAATTTCCAGCCCGCACCACCTTTGAAAAATGTGTGTACAGTGGAAGAGTTGGAACGGCAGCTGCGGCAGAATCAAATGCCGCAGCAGAATTTCTCACAGCCCTACTTCCAGGTATGTTCATTGTGGAACTTTCTAGAAAACTGCCGGTAGTATAAGTAGTACCGCAGGGTATAGTATCGGATTTAGTAATCTTAGTAATGTGCGTGGAGATGTCAATAGGCTTGCTATATTTATTGGTGGTAGAACTCCAGTGACGGAGCACGCGGGCGTAGGCACCACCGCATTACCTAATTTTCTTGCCGCTAAATGGTAGTGTTCAGCACTATCGTGTTCCGGTCAGGTGGTAATGTACGGCTCTTTCATTTCCGACACAGAGGCATAACACCTTAGGCCTCAGGAGTGGTAACGCATCTGCATCTTGACCTTCGTGTGGGTGTTTTTAGGCTGCAGTCATCACTTAACAAGTTGACATCAATGTGAACTGCATGATTGTTTGCTACTTACATAACATTAAAAAAAAATTGCCAACGCAAAACATTTTCCAAAAACGTAACCGGCGAATCGTGTGTGTTCCATGTATGCCTGAATGCATGCAAACCTTTGTCTACTTTTTCGGAGATTGCAAGCGTGAAGTTACGCTTATATTTCTTTAACCATTTCAGCCCAGATTCCCGCCTGTCATATTACAAAGGCCCCCCGGGCTCCAAGCGCCTGTGCCTCTGCCCTTCGCTCCCCAACAAACAATGCCTCACGGCATCAACCAAATCAACCAACCGCTCAACAAGATCATCGGTCAAAACAACCAGATTGGCCCAAATAACATGATGCAGAACCACATGGCCCCAAATCTGAGTCAAATGGGACAGAACATGAACCAAATGGGGCAGAATATGAGTCAAATCGGGCAAAACATGGGCCAATTTAACCAGATGAACCAGTTTCAAAACAATCAAATGGGACAAAATGTTATGAACCTGTCCCAGGGTATGAATGTTCATCAAATGGGTAACAATCAGTTAATGCAGAACCAGATGGGTCCGAATCAAATGGGGCAGAACCCATTGAGTCAAAACATGAGTCAAATTGGGCAAATGAATCAGAACATTAACCAGATGGGTCAACAAAATATGAGTCAGATGGGTCAGAATATGAATCAGATGGGTCAGAATATGAATCAGATGGGGCAGAATATGAGTCAGATGGGTCAGAATCAGATGATGCCGAATGGGAACCAGTTCGGGGGCGGCATGAACCAGTTTCATATGATGGGTCAGGCCAGGATGATGGCTCCACCACCCGGTATGAATATTCCGAGGCAGAATTTTAACCAGAATGTGGGCCAGTTCAACACTCATTTTCGTGTAAGTACTTTTTATCTATGTACACAAGTCAGAATGAGTCAGGCAGGTCATAATAAGTAAAGTGGGTCAAAATGAGTCAAATGGACCATGTGGGTCAGACTGAGTCAAGTGGGTCAGAATGAGTCAGGTAAATCGTAATAAGCCAGGTGAGACAGAATAAGTCTGATGGGCCGGCCATATGGGTCAGAATGAGTGATGGGCCATGTGGGTCAGAATGCTCATAAAGAGACAGGTAGGTTAGACTGGAGTCAGATGGGTCAAAATATGGGTCAGAATCAGATGATGCCGAACGGGAACCAGTTGCGGGGTGGCATGAACCTCATTTTCGTGTAAGTATGATACTTACTTACTACAAAAGCGTTGGAACGTAACGACGTTGATTTTGTCTGTCTGTTTGTCACGATTTCGTCTTCGTATATACTGAACTGCTTAACCTTTAAAACTGCCTTGATAGCCTAGTGGTATCAGGCCACCACTACTACGCTGAGGTGCGATTCCCGGGTAGGGGAGATAATGGAGTAAAGTCGTTTATAACGTTTTCGCAGGTTTTCGCGAGGTTCATACATTGTAGAAATTAAATTCCTTTATATCTGATTCTATTGGGCTTTTTCCGTTTTCTGGATATTTCCCAGTACCTCGAAGTTTGGTAATGTGCCGGGAGATGTCGACAGGCTCGCCACCTGTTAAATGGGCCAAAACGTAACTGGCGAATTGTGGGTGTTTGTATGTATGCTTGAATGCATGCATTTACCTCTGCCTACCCCTTCGGGGATTACAGGCATGAAGTTCGTTTTTTTTTCATTCTTGCGATTAATTTCTGTAAAGTCTCGGTGTATAATTTTGTAAAAAGATTTACAGAAATAAAATACTTTTTATTTATTATTTATTTATTCATTCCAGGGCCCACCACCATCAAAACCGGAGCAGTTAAACCAGAATATGATGATTAACCAGCCGTTAATAAAAATTCAATCACCACAAATCAACCAACCGAAACCGACCAACCAGATCCAAACGAACCAACCGGTTCCAATCAACCAATTGAACCAATCCCCGCAAAACAAAGTCAAAACACCAACGTCCACTCCGAGGCCAGATTCTAAAGTTCAGAAGAGTCGGGTTTATAATAACTCGCAGAAGAATATGACATCACAAAATCTTGTACAGTTAATACAGAATACTCATCCGATGTTAAATTATAATAATAGTTATCACAATGCAAATCATCACCCGATGTTGAATAATAGAAGTTTGTTCGGCAACAATCAGTTTGTGAACCACCCGATGTTCAATCAGAGGCACAATGGGACGTTTGGGAATAATCTGTAAGTTTTTAAAATAATTTAATTTTATAATTTACTGGTGGTAGATTTCCAGTGACGAAGCTCGCGGGCGTAGTCACTACCGCATTATCTAAAATACTTGCCGCTAAATGGTAGTGTTCAGCACTATCGTGTTCCGGTCAGGTGGTAATGTACGGCCCTGAAATTTCCGGCACAGATGCATAACATCTAAGGCCTCAGGAGCGGTAACGCATCTGCATTTTG
The DNA here is from genome assembly GCA_036365455.1 of Macrosoma leucophasiata. NCBI lineage: Eukaryota > Metazoa > Arthropoda > Insecta > Lepidoptera > Hedylidae > Macrosoma > Macrosoma leucophasiata. The sequence continues at coordinate 2,780,993 of JAWQUS010000022.1, read as the reverse complement.
ATCTCGGTCTTTGTGTGGGTGTCTGTAGGCTGCAGTTATCACTTAACATCAATGTGAACTGCATGCTTGTTTGCCACTGCCATAACATAAAAAAAGCCATCGAGCATGCCTTTTTTCTTTTTTACACCGATTCTCTCATTCACGTTTTATTTAGTGGGGTAAAAACATCAATAATGGCCGAATACTCAAACGACACTCAACTTTAAGCAACGCTCAAATATGCTATCTCTAGCGTTTGAACGTGTTTTATAAAGACTGAAGACTTAAGTCTCAGTTAGATTTAAATGACGTTTGAGTATTTGGCCGTAAGTGAAATAAGTCGAATAATTATAATTATATCGGTTGCCTAACTAGCATAGTTGGTAATAGATGGCGCTGCTGCTACCATAAAGCAATGCAATAGATGTGAAGGAAAGATTTGACAAATCGGGCAGGGCTTCAGTAGCTCAATTGGAAGAGCGGCTGGACTAGATTCCCAGTAGGTCGCGAGTTCGAGCCTCGCCTGAAGTCAAATTTTTCTTTCCATTTTTCTTTAAAAATTAAATAAGTCGAATAATATATGTTCAGGTTAAGCAACGGGGTAGACAGTGAGTGCGACGAGTACGCCGGCCTCATGACGCAGCGCGAGAAGCAGTGGCTCATAAACATACAGATGCTGCAGCTCAACACCGGAACACCATACATACACGACTTTTATTATACGGTACGTACATAATAATATACATACTTGTTTTATATTATTTCGCATTAACACATCCTTGTGAAATATATTTAATTTTTGAAGAAAAATGGAAAGAAATATTTTTGACTTCAGGCGAGACTCGAACTCGCGGCCTACTGGGAATCTAGTCCAGCCGCTCTTCCAATTGAGCTACTGAAGTCCTGCCCGATTTGTCAAATCTTTCCTTCACATCTATTGCATTGCTTTATGGTAGCAGCAGCGCCATCTATTGCCAACTATGCTAGTTAGGCAACCGATATAATAGACTTTTCAGTTTATTGACTATCGTAAAGAAGTCGCTTTTACCCTTAATAATTGTTTTATATTATTTCGCATTAACACATGCTTGTGAAATATATTTTATTTTTAAAGAAAAATGGAAAGAAAAAAAAAAGAAAAAAAAACCTATTTGCCTAACTAGCATAGTTGGCAATAGATGGCGCTGCTGCTACCATAAAGCAATGCAATAAATGTGAAGGAAAGATTTGACAAATCGGGCAGGACTTCAGTAGCTCAATTGGAAGAGCGGCTGGACTAGATTCCCAGTAGGCCGCGAGTTCGAGTCTCGCCTGAAGTCAAATTTTTCTTTCCATTTTTCTTAAAAAATAAAATATACATACTGCCTAGTCTAACGTATGGCTGTCAAATGTTGGGTCCATACCAAGGAAACAAAGCAAGACCTGAGAACTTGCCAAAGGGCTATGGAGAGGAGCATAATTGAGGTTTTTACTGGCGGTAGAGCTCCAGTGACGGAGCTCGCGGGCGTAGGCACCACCGCATTACGTAATCTACTTGCCGCTAAATGGTAGTGTTCAGCACTATCGTGTTCCGGTCAGGTGATAATGAACGGACCCTGTAATTTCCGGCACAGAGGCATAACACCTTAGGCCTCAGGAGTGGTAACGCATCTGAATTTTGACCTTGGTCGTTGTGTAGGTGTCTATAGGCTGCAGTCATCACTTAACATCAATGTGAACTATATGCTTGTTTGCCACTTCCATTACATAAAATAAAAAAAATAAAATAAATGGCCCCGTGGCAGGTGTAGATCGCAAGCGATCTACTCGGTTGTGCGATAAGGGCGCGGTCGGGTGTTTGATGAGTGACCGCTAGTGGCAAATTATAATGCGCGTTTCCGTGCTTTGGAGGGCACGTTGAGCCGTCGGTCCCGGTTGCTATCGATATATAGCAGTCGTTAAACCTTGTCGGAGGCCTTATGGGCGGTTTAAAAACATCCGACAGCGGGTTGGCCACTAACCCGTATCTCCACCAACACTCATTGGAGCAGTGTGGTGGAGTAAGCTCCAGGCCTCCCCTCAAGAAGGGGAGAGACTCGTGCCCAGCAGTGGGACGTATAATGGGTTGACATTATTATTTATTATTATTATTGTCTTTTTAAATAAAAATGGAAGGAAAAATTGGACTTCAGGCGGAGCTTGAACCCGCGTCCACTGGGAATCTAGTCCAGCCGCTCTTCCAATTGAGATACTGAAGTACACGCCTGATCTGACTGTCAAATTCTTCCTTCACATTTATTGTATAGTAGTTTCTTTAAACATATTCCACTCGCGTGTGTTATTGCGAAAAAATAATACAAAAACAATAGATATTGTCGTTTTCTTTGTAGGTATTCCTAGAGAGGCAGGCCAACAAAGAGAAGGAAGGTGTAAAAGAAGCGCACAAGGCCAACCAACAGAACCATCCGTTTTATAGTGGCGGTAAGTAAATTTAATTCTTTTTTTTTTTTTATGTAATGGGCGTGGCAAACAAGCATGCAGTTAACATTGATGTTAAGTGATGACTGCAGCCTATAGACACCCACATGAAGAGCAAGGTCAAAATGCAGATGCGTTACCACTCCTGAGGCCTAAGGTGTTATGCCTCTGTGCCGGAAATTACAGGGCCGTACATTACCACCTGACCGGAACACGATAGTGCTGAACACTACCATTTAGCGGCAAGTATATTAGGTAATGCGGTGGTGCCTACGCCCGCGAGCTCCGTCACTGAAGCTCTACCACCAGTAAAAAGCTTTCCATAATATTGAATTAGCCATAATATAAAAATATTACAATGTATGCTTGAATGCATCCTTTCACCTCTGTCTACCCATGCGGGGACTTGGGCGTGAACACTTATTCATTCATTTCAAATTTATAAAGAAGCGCGCATGGCTTCGCGGCTGGTGTAGATCGTAAGCGATCTTCTCGGTTAAGCAATACGGGCGCGGTCGGGTAGTGTGCTGGGTGACCGCTAGTGGCAAATTAAATGCACGTTTCCGTGCTTCGGAGGGCACGTTAAGCCGTCGGTCTCGGTTGCTATCGATGAATAGCAGTCGTTAAACCTTGTCGGAGGCCTTATGGGCGGTTTGAAAACATCCGACAGCGGGTTGGCCACTAACCCACCCACCTCCATCAATCCGCATTGGAGCAGCGTGGTGGATTAAGCTCCAGGCCTCCCCCCAAAAAGGGGAGAGACTCGTGCCCAGCAGTGGGACGTATAATGGGTTGCCATTATTATTATATTCTTTGTCAACGCGTTAAGAGATAAATAAAATAGACTTTATTACAACTATGCCTAGATTGTGTTTTCAAAAGCTAACAGCGTTGTTTGTTTCATTCGACGATTCTTTTGAGGTAAAGTCGCCTTCGCCGCGGTCGGTGTTTTTAAGTAGGTATGTAAACAAACAGAAAATTTAGGTAAATCAAACTTGTTACGCAAAACATAAAGTATATTATTGAACGCTGCCACAATTGGACATTGCATTGAAAAATAAATAAATCTTATCATTCAACAGGCGTGAAACAGGAGAACAATCATGGAATCACTCATGGGAGGGAACGCCACAACTCACACCGCCACAACTCCACCGGCGAGGAGCCGCCCCGCACTTACGTTCCCACGCAGTTCGAGAACTCGCTAGGGAAACTGCAGGTTGGTGGATGATTTTATTTATTTTATCAGTAAATTACTCATGAGCTTTAATGTGTGCATGAGCCAAGTTTATCTGAATGGGGGTATAAATGCCGGTGAATGACAAAGAATGACTCTTTTTTTCTTTTCTTTTTACTCTTCTTGTTATCAGTTTGTAAAGGGGAAATGAGACCTTCTACTGATATACTTTTCGCTGCCTGCGCCTCTGTAGGTAGGCGCCTAGTGGTAGCAGGCCACTACTACTACTACGCTGAGGTCCTGGGTTCGATTCCCGGGTAGGGTGTTATCAGAGATAATGGTCTAAAGTCCTTTATCTCTGGTTCTATTGGGATTTTTCTATTTTCGGGAAATTTCTAAGTACCTCGAAGTTTGGTAATGTGCCCGGAGATGTCAACAGGCTCGCCACCTGTTACATGGGCCAAAACGTAACCGGCGAATCGTGGGTGTTTGCATGTATGCTTGAATGCATGCATTTATCTCTGCCTATCCCTTCGGGGATTACAGGCGTGAAGTTACGTTTTTTTATTTAATCAGTAAATTACTTATTAGCTTTATTTATTTACTAGCTGTGCCCGCGACTTCGCCCGCGTGAGAATATATGATTGTTCAGTATCTACCCTTACGAAGTCGTGGGCGCGGCTAGTATAAAAGTAGCCTATGTTACTCCTTATTACATCAGCTATCTGCCAGTGAAAGTCCCGTCAAAATCGGTGCAGCCGTTCCCAAGATTAGCTCCGCCAAACAGACAGACAGACAGACACACAGACAAACAGACAGACAGACAGATAGACAGACAGACAATAATTGTAAAAAATGTTGTTTTGGTATATGTACCGTATATACATACATATGCATTTAGTAAAAAGCGGGTATTTTTATATTACAAATAGATACTCCAGTTTTATTTATTTGTATAGATTTATTTATGCTTCTATGCACCTTGTGTATATGGCGGGCTTAATGCCACATGCCAGGCATTCTCAAATATCTTGGTGTCACCCAGGCTATATCTACTTGCCTCTAAATGCAATCGTGTTATTTCAGTGCGGCAGCGTAACAGCACCCCGCAAGATAATCGACGTGGAGCTGGTGGGCGCCGAGGAGCGGGGGCCGCGAGCACCCCGCGCCTCGCGAGCACCCTCCGTGGCCAGCACCACCACGCCCGCCGAGGTAACTTATTTTTTTTTTTTTATAGAAAAACTAGCTGTTGTTCGCGTAATGTTGTCATTTTACGATCCCGTGGAAATGTCCTAATCAAGTTTCCCGTCGCTTACCTCTTTGTGGAGTATTAATAGAATTATTCACGTCTATAACTTTAAAAATCTCTATTTAGTTTTAACCCCTTTCAGAAAATACTGAAACACGTATTTTTTATTCCTAACAGAAAGACTGGACATCACTTTTCAAGTCTCTAACTTGGAAACTACCAAAAATCCCACACGAATTTTAACTTCAATTCCATCCAAACAATACCCTCCCATTTTACCACTTTAACCCTTAAAACCTTGTTTTCTTTAGTATGAACTTTGTATAGCGGTAATAAAGTGCAAATTGAGTCTTTGACATTAGGAACACACCTACGCTGCTTAGACAACAGTGAGTGCTTGTAATTTATTATGAACTTTATACAATAGCAATAAAGCTCAAATTGACTCTATGTTTATGTTAGAAAACATTTGTATAGAGAAAAAAAAGGGCTGTTTTTAGGATTTTCTCGGGAATTATCCGAACTTTTCTCGCCGTAAATACCATCCTTGAAATTCAACGAACATTAAAAAAAGAATTGGCCAAAGGATCATGGCAAGATTTGTACAGAAAAAATGAAAAAAAAAAGGTACACGGTAAAACAGCATGGAAATATTATCCAGTGAACCTAAACAACATTTCCTGATACTTAAAATGTTTTTAACTCTCCGTGTTCTACTGTTGATAGGAAAGACGTTTTTTATTCCGGTGTTTTAAAAATATTTTAAATACTAGAAGATGTTTTTTTAGTTCCCTAGATACTATTTCTAATCCGTTTTACCTTGTACCTTTTTCTAACTTTTTTTGTACAAATCAATGTATGAAACTTGCCATGATTCTTTGTCCAGGCGTTGAAGAGTTATTCGCTTACCAACACATTTTGCGACTATTTTTTTCATATATATAGAAAAGGCCAGACGTGGTATTAAGTCGTAGAGCAAATGTTGTTCGGATTGATGTAGAGGCTGCCTGGAAGAGGCGACAAAAAAAAATATGTTAAAAAAAGGGAATTAATAAAGCCCCCGGTGATTTTTTGGGCACACGGCAAATACCTAAAATCTAAGTGCACGCCCTCGTCGAAGCGAAAACAGATTGTGACCGGACAAGAGGCCCACCTCGTAGGCCCGTACCGCAGCTGCGCGCATTGCGCACAGGAGCGATGATCATTCAAGTCGAGAGGTGATGCGCTAATTTAAATTAACCCTGGAAATTGCTCATATCTTGCGTACTGTACGTTTATTAAATTAATAATTTATTATTCCAACAGGTACCAAGAGAAATGCGAAGAACCAAACAATTATTACTGGACATAGAGGCGTTATACCTGATTCTGCTAAGATTAGAAGAGCTAAACGACCCCCTGGCGATATCTAATGCGCTCGTTTTGAAGGTCAGTAAATGTATTTATAGTAGTGATGCGATTCGAATGGAATTTTGTGACTCGAGTCACTCGAGTAATTTTACAGCCTCACTCGAGTCATACTCGAGTTTTCGAGTCACTCGAGTAAAAAATCTCACTCGAGTAAAAATCTCACTCGAGTAGAAAATCGCACTCGAGTTGCAAGTTTGCAATTCGAGTGCAATTTTTATTTTCTTATTCACTCATATTTTTTAACAATAAAATTAAGTAGGTTACTTACAATTAAATACCTAAGGTATAATCACTTTTAAACTTTAATTTATATTCACCAATACTAAGAATATCAACTCTTTTACGTATTTTTCACTTTTAAACACTAATATTCAATCAATTTTGGAAAAAAAAACTTAAAGTACGGTTAACTACGAGATGCAAGTTTAAACCTGTCAGTTTTGATTTGTTTATACCGGCCCGACACAGATAAGTAAAATAGAGTAGTGAAGTGACATCTAGTGGCAACAGAATTAACTCGATGCGCCGAGTTGACTCGGTAACTCGAGTGCATAGAGACTCGAGTAATTTTTTTTTTCAATCGAGTACGAGTTTGACAAATTCACTCGAGTGACTCGAGTAAAAACAGGGCTCGAGTCGCATCACTAATTTATAGTTGTACAATTGTTAAGGGAACAGCGACATCTTAACGATATTGTGTAAACTGCAAAGTTTACCATATGTATAGCTTTTAATTAGTTATCAATGGATGTCGTTCACCGACCATAAATCGGTTAAAAATCAAAAAGGGAAAGCAAAATTCGAGGCATCGGTGTGGGACTTCGTTAGCTTAGTGGTAAAGCGGCTGGACTGGTTATCCTGAGGTCGCAGGTTCGATTCCTGCCCAAAGTCAAATTTCTCTTTCAGTTTTTTTCTTTAATTCCTATTGTATTTTTAGGTTTATGAAGTACGTCACGCTAAAATAAGCTTTATCCCACCCCTTTATTGTCACTCTGTGTATTTTAAGGGGGAGGGGGTTCTGAGGTAGTGTACCTCAGAACCCCCTCCCCCTTAAAATATAACGTCACAATAACTAAAACCCCCCAGTAGGACTTATAAAACCCCTGAATGATACATTTTAATTAAAGTAAGTCATCAACAGGCTCGCCACCCGCTACATGGGCCATAAACGTAACCGGTAAATCGTGGGTGCTTGCAATGCTTGCATGTATGTTTGAATGCGTGCATTTACCTCTGCCTACTCCTTCGAGGATGGTGGTAGAGCTCCAGTGACGAAGCTCGCGGGCGTAGGCACCACCGCATTACCTAATATACTTGCCGCTAAATGGTAATGTTCAGCACTATCGTGTTCCGGTCAGGTGGTAATGTACGGCCCTGTAATTTCCGGCACAGAGGCATAACACCTTAGGCTTTAGGAGTGGTAACGCATCTGCATTTTGACCTTAGTCTTTGCGTGGGTGTCTATAGGCTGCAGTCATCACTGAACATCAATGTGAACTGCATGCTTGTTTGCCACTTCCATTACAAAAAAAAAACAATGATAATTTCTAACCCTTTTTCGTAGGAAAGAGAAGAGAAACAGAAGCAACTAGAAGCGGCGCAGAAAGAAGCCGAGAACGAACCGGAAGAAGACTCCAACTTATTCCTGAGGAACATAGAATCGGTTCAACGAAGGCCCAAACAGGACAGTCCCAAGAGCGAGTGCATTGATAAGAGACAGGTGTGTACAACAGTAAATCAAAATTTAAAATTCAAATCATTTATTTCAAATTGTTCTATAAGGACACTTTTGCATTGTAAGCTACCTCTAGGTAGAGAGAGAATGACTTCTAATAATAATCCAATGGGTATTAATAAATACCAATTTAATAATAATATTTAACCGATGAAAATGAATTTCACCGAAAATGAAAAATCTGTACAATCAACAAGTACATCTGGGCGATTGGCATAGGGTCACTTGTGTTCATAGAGCAACACGGCCCACTGACTGCGTCGGACCAAAGGGGAGTAGCCATATGCCGGCTTTCTCCTCTGTCAACGTACAAGCCCAATTGGGCCTATACCTGTCGTCTAGATGTTTGAATGTGTGCGTGAAATTGTTTATGTATTTTGTTAAAGTCAAGGTGTGAGTTTCGTAGTAATATACTATTTTTGTAGTGTGTGTGTGTGTGTGTGCGTGTCACACGAATTTCCCTCCGCAATAAATGACAGACTGTTATGCATCGGTAATACACGCTATGGCTACTCCCCTCCGGTCCGCCGCGACGGCCGTTGGCCCGAGTTACTCTTTTTTTTTATCTGATGGCAGAAGTAAACAAGCATGCAGTTCACATTGGTGTTTAGTGATGACTGCAGCCTATAGACACCTACACAAAGACCAAGATCCAAAATGCAGATACGTTACCACTCCTGAGGCCTAAGGTGTTATGCGTCTGTGCCGGAAATCACAGGGCCGTCCAATGCTTTTGCTTGTACTTTGACAGAGGGGAAAGCCTGCATATGGCTACTCCCCTCCGATCCGCCGCGGTGGTCCGTGTTGCTCTACGGTGTGCAAAATATCTTGTTAGATTTTGTATTGATGAATGATTATTCCACACACGCGCAGGTGGTGAACCTAGCGGTCAGTCAGAAACCGGCGCCGGTGAAGAACCTCCTAGATGAAGACAAGGATGAGCTTCTTAACAAAATGTTCAACGGGCTGCTCAACGGTGATAGGTTGCCGCAGGTGTTGACCGTGAGGAAAGGACGGGTGAGTGTTGTTCGATGGAATAATATAACATCAATATTATGGTAATATTTTATTTTAAAGAAAAATGGAAAGAAAAATTTGACTTCAGGCGAGACTCGAACTCGCGGCCTACTGGGAATCTAGTCCAGCCGCTCTTCCAATTGAGCTACTGAATGTGTTAATGCGAAATAAAGTAAAACAATTATTAAGGGTAAAAGCGACTTCTTTACGATATTCAATAAACTGCAAAGTCTATTATATCGGTTGTCTAACTAGCATAGTTGGTAAAAGATGGCGCTGCTGCTACCATAAAGCAATGCAATAAATGTGAAGGAAAGATTTGACAAATCGGGCAGGACTTCAGTAGCTCAATTGGAAGAGCGGCTGGACTAGATTCCCAGTAGGCCGCGAGTTCGAGTCTCGCCTGAAGTCAAAAATGTTTCTTTCCATTTTTCTTTAAAATAAAATATATTTCACAAGCATGTGTTAATGCGAAATAATATAAAACAATTATTATGGTAATAGCTCACTAAAGCCACCCGGCACTAGTGATGGGCGATTGTTTATGAAAGTAGCAATCGAACTTTTTGAATGACTTATATATAATCACTAGCTGTGCTATAATGTTATTACCTCACCATCTATTCCTACATGTACCCACTACATTCTGGTAAATAAATGATTATGATTATGTGCCCGCGACTTCGCCCGCCTGTGAATTTATGATTGTTCAATATCTACCCGGACGAAGTCGTAGGCGCAGCTGGTATAAAAGTAGCCTAAGTTAATCCTTATTACATCAGATATCTGCCAATGAAAGTCCCGTCAGAATCGGTACGGCCGTTCCCAAGATTAGCCCCGCCAAACAGACGGACAGACAGACAGACAAAAATAGTAAAAAATGTTGTTTTACTATATGTACCTGTAGCATTTAGTGTATACATACATATGCATTTAGTAAAAAGCGGTTATTTTTATATTACAAACAGACACTCCAATTTTATTTATTTGTATAGATGTATAGATATCGCGAATGATCTAGTTCATATGATTTTCAAATCGCAAACGCTAAAATGAGTAAACAGTCAAGATAGCAACTTGATCAATTATTTTAATTTAGTCCACTTTTGACAATGAAATGCTTAAGGTAACAAAAGGATTTAAATTGATAAGGGTTGAGACTGTATTGGTATAAATAGCTTTTGAATTACCGCATTGTAAGTGACGATTTTTTTTAATCCTTAGAAGTAATAAATAAGAATTAAAGTAGAATTCAGACAATGTGAACGTCCATTGCATAAGAAATATACAGGGTTAAATATATCTAGCGCATAAATCGTCAAAGGTGAGTTGGTACGTTAAAACTAACAACTTTTGTTCTTTGACTTTTGCCAAAACGCAGTACATCACATGATAAGAAATAAAATCGTTTCAAATGGGACTTCTATCAGTTGTTAGCACTACGATTCATAGGTAATTTTTTACATAGGTACAGATGTCAGCTGTTTACGTAACGTGAAGTTAAGACGTATTAGAATTGCAAATTCTATTTATTATTATTTGAATGGTAAAAAAATATTGAATTAGAAAAAGTTGTACAACATAAGTGTTAGTCTTGATGAACCAAAGCCTCCCTTTAAGAATTATGCGTTGGTTACAAATAACCCTGTATATAAAAACCCCTTTTAAAATATAGAAATAAAAAATAAAATAAAAAAAGCATATATAAATACACACATGCATATATGGTCATCACACAATCTGACTCACCCTTAAAATTCCTTATCTAAAACTTATCTAATGGCTCTTTCAGACGTTAGTGGCGCGGTTCATATCGCGCGCGCCGGTGTCGCACGTGCGTATACGCGCGTTGTGGGCGCGTGTGTTGCGAGCTTTACCGTCGGCCGCTCGACGCGATGAAGGCGCTCTCGCACCGCTCGCGCTGCACTATCGCAAGTAAGTTATGTCTCAGGTAAAACGCAATACTATCGCGGCAGAGAATATGTAATAATACTACGTATAGAATGGACACTTCGACGTCCCGCCCGATTTGCCCGTATCACTCAACCTCTTCCCCTCTTATGGGCGACGGTTGGTATTTTGTACGTAAATACACGTCACTGATTGATGTCTGTGTAATAGAGACCAAATTAAGCGTTTGTATGAAATTTCGGCGGAGTGTCCGCGGTGTGATCGCGGGTAACACGTCGATGCATCGCAGGTAACATGTGTTGCAAAAGACGTATTTCATATTCAAATGACTATAAAAATAATTATTTGAAACTCGGGCATTTTTTGAAATGTCAGTAATAGAAAAAAAAATACTCTTACACTCAAGTGTTATATTTTCCAGTTAAAGTTGGGTTATATTGCTAATTGTAAACTATATTACAAAATGTACTGTGTAATGGGCTATCCAGTAACATAACGTTAATATACTTGCCGCTAAATGGTAGTGTTCAGCACTATCGTGTTCCGGTCAGGTGGTAATGTACGGCTCTGTAATTTCCGGCACAGAGGTATAACACCTTAGGCCTCACAAGTGGTAACGCATCTGCATTTTGACCTCTGATCTTTGTGTGGGTGTCTATAGGCTGCAGTCATCACTTAATATCAAAGTGAACTGCATGCTTGTTTGCCAGATTCATGACATAAAAAAAAGTAACGATTTTGCGAGCCCAAAGTTTCTTGTCTCCTTTGCCGCTTGGAACCGTTTTGTTAAGGTTTTATTCTTCTTGCAGATATATACAGAACACAACGGGATGGTCGGCGGTGATAGAGTCGTGTGGACTTCTTGCCGAGGCTCTAGACCCCGCAAGGACACCGTACGCCCTCACTTCGGCTGTAAGTATACAACATGTAACGGGAATAATGTATATATGTATTTATCTTCACGCCAGGTCCCTAACGGGGTAGGCAGAGAGTGTAGAGCGCCAGATATCCCGGTTCAGACAAACCTCTCGTGCCTCGTCTACCTTCATCATTCTCTTCATACATGCACGCCGATTCCTAAGACTTTTGACCCCACCATCAGACAGAACTCGACCTCGACGGGAATAATGCACACTCTTAAACACCTCGATTCGAAAATCGAGTTATAATCATAATACGTGAACTGAAATAGCATGTTTCAGTATTTAATACTTTTTATTTAAGAAACAAGTTGTCCTCAATTTTTACGAACAGTATGCACACCCCATGCATACTTAACCTACCTCTACTTACGAGGCGCACATAAAACAAACCAACTCAGACACGTACACTGTCGCAATGTGATGTAGTGTAACCCCTATTTGACACTCGCTAGTAACAAGATTCATTTTCACTATTTTATTTTTTAATAAAATGCACGTCTTAACGACTTCTAATAAACTAGTTGATACTTTTATTTTGAGTAAATATTGGTCTCATTTTCGTCTGTATTGACTGTTCACTAAATGGGTGACCATAATTTCCTTTATTGTAATTAATTTTTAGACAAAATGTTACCTATATCAAAAATGTCTAAAATCGATTCGGTTATCGATTCTGAACAAACTAGTTTCGGGTTGTACATTCACACCTGTTACACGTTGTATATATTTTCTCTACTACTACAAATTTACAACGACCCGATATTACGTAACTTCACGCCTGTAATCCCCGAAGGGGTAGGCAGAGGTAAATGCATGCATTCAAGCATACATGCAAACACCCACGATTCGCCCGTTTTGTCCCATGTAACATGTGGCGAGCCTGTTGTCATCTCCGGGCACATTACTAAACTCCGAGGTAATGGGAAACTTCCAGAAAATGGAAAAATCCCAATAGAACCAGAGATAAAGAATTTTAAACCGTTATCTCTGATAGCCCTTGACCCGGGTATCGAACCCAGGACCTCCAGCGTAGTAGTAGTGGCCTGCTACCACAAGGCTACTGAGGCAGTTTAGTTTGTGTTTCAATAATATTTTTTTCTTTTCAGCTAACACTAAGCTGCGTATGCGCACTAGTAGAAAAGGCGGTGGCACTAGTGAACACACCAGAGGCCACCGCCAACGAGCGCCAATGGTACCGCTTCTTAAAAACACTAGCCCGAGCCCTGAAAACCACCACACTGAACGTGGCAAAGCCAGTTCAACCGCTCACAGAGACGAAACTGCTCTACCACCTGCGTCAGCTGGAGTCCAGGACAACTATAGAGATCCTGCAGCGTGGTAAGGCGGCGGATTTTGAAATCACGAAGAATGACGTCACAGAACAATTGAGTAGGCACCTGTGTTGATGTTTGATCACCAAGGCGGCGGTTTCCCGACATTTGGGGAGATTCGTCGGCTCCTGACATTTGTTGGTGGCAATTTTACTTATGACTAAGAAGTATGGAGGTATCTATGGATTACGTCAAATGTTTTCAATGGACAATTACAGAAACGACACGTGCTCAGCAATCAATATTGCACATCGAGTCTAGGAAGGAGACTTCGGCTTATTTCGGGTCTGTAGAGCGTTATCTCTTTCGCACCGTACGTATTTAACGTTTGTCGACCATTTTGACCAATACCGGACTGTCGGTGCTTACGTAGGCAGTGTGCAACAGAGATAACGCTCTACGAAGTCGAAACAAGCCGATCGTCTCTTTCGCAGGCTCGATGTGCAATATTAATTGTCGAGTACTGTTATTGGGATTCAAAAGTGTTGTCTCTATAAAACACGTTATACTGAAATGTTACTTGTATCTAACTGGGACTTAAAGTTGTTTTTTGTCTCTATAAAACACGTGCAAACAAAAAAAGATAGCTTATATTTGAGGGTTGCTTAAAAATAAGGCTGGGTTACATCATACTTTAACTTTAACAAAGGAGACGTTCCAAAATGTATGGAGCTTGGGCACGCACCTTATACACTATGTTGAGAGAAGAAGCATAAAATACTAAATCATTTTCAGCTATTCAAATCGTTTATTATACCTTCAATTAATTGTCGTCTGTATATTTCAAAAACAAGAATGTCATAGTAGCAATCCGGTGACATATTGTTATCATACAAAAATTATGAAACGTAACTTCACGCCTGTAATCCCCGAAGGGGTAGGCAGAGGTAAATGCATGAATTTGTAGCGTCCACTACATTAAGGCGCCAACTAGTGGAATACAATGAAACCTCACAGTACTTATCTAGTACGGTAGATGGCGTGCATTCGAATTATATCTCACATGCGAAGATTTCTCAAGAGATGCCAACTCATACAACTTCCCAACGGCGACCGTTGGGCCGCGGCCCGCCAGGCGCTACCACCTCGCCTGGTCGGAGGATCCTCCCTTTTCGTCGGAGGAACACTTCCACCCGTTCCTCCACAAATTCAATCATACATGCAAACACCCACGATTCGCCGGTTACCGGTTTTATTAGATGTTCAATATGGCGGCGATACACAGCCTACGCTTGGGATAGTACATATGTAGATAAAACAACAACAAACTTATGCTATCTGTATCTTACTAGTGCATCACATAATAAGTATTATTAACAAAACGATGTATCGAATCGATCAATTTAAAGAAGTTGCTATGAATTTCTTTAAATTGGAAATCGATTATTAGTGGCATTTGTCGAAATGACATCGCCCGCCATATTCGCCATGTTGGTTTTGAGTTGCAATTCTAGCTGCAAATAATGTTTTGTAACTGCAAACAGAGCTAAATAAGTGAAAATATGCAGTGAAAAAGTTTTTATATTGATTTTGCCTGTTTAATGATATTGTGTACAATACATGGCCGGGGGTCCATACATTTTTGCAACATCTCCTTTAACTTTAACTGGCCGTGCTGCGCTGGTTAATGTTAACCTCACAATTATCTGTCAGATGATAAGGAAATCTGTCAACCCTGGTAACTTTAACAATGTCAAAATAACGCTGGTTTTTTTTTCTGTAATGGAAGTGGCAAACAAGCATGCAGTTCGCATTGATGTTAAGTGATGACTGCAGCCTATAGACACCCACACAAAGACCAGGTTCAAAATGCAGATGCGTTACCACTCCTGAGGCCTAAGGTGTTATACCTCTGTTAAGCTGGACAAAGCCTTCTTCAAAGACGCTCACAGCAGTGTTGTGCCTCATTAGGGGAAGATATGCCACAATCGCCACGCTTGGCATGCGGATTGGCGAACGCAGTGGCGATAGTTTTATCGCAAGACGCTGCTGCTCATCCCGATTGTTATATTAACTACCGCCATCTTGGAATGGTTTGATCGCCATTGTTCAGTTGACTGACTGCACTAGTGTAGAAGGAGTAGAATCTCCTCCAGTAGAGGGCGGTAGGGTCACGTCACGTTGCCACCACTTCACTATTTTTTTAATATATTTTTTTTATGTTATGGAAGTGGCAAACAAGCATGCAGTTCACATTGATGTTAAGTGATGACTGCAGCCTATAGACACCCACACAAAGACCAAGGTCGAAATGCAGATGCGTTACCACTCCTGAAGCCCAAGGTGTTATGCCTCTGTGCCGGAAATTACAGGGCCGTACATTACCACCTGACCCGAACACGATAGTGCTGTGAACACTACCATTTAGCGGCAAGTATAATAGGTAATGCGGTGGTGCCTACGCCCGCGAGCTATTTTAGTTTGGTATACAAAATAAATCACATTCGTAGACCTATTCTATATGTTAAGAACATTTAATTTGACCAAAGATATTAGATGAATTAGATTGCCAATACGCACCGGCCGCTGGAGTTTAGTCTCGCGGACGGTCAGGTGACCGTTCCCGCTCACGCGTCAAGCATCATCCATTCATTGTGCATTCGCCCGCCGAGCGCAAACTTAGTGATAAAAAACCGTTTAAAATGCCAAATTGTTCAGTGTTTTGGTGTAAAAACCGAACAGTAAAGAAAACTAAACCACTCAATAGCATTACTTATCACCGGTGAGTCTTAATTTTGTTATTTTATTAAGTAAAACACGATATCACATCGTCTATATCAAATATATCGTATCAAAACAGAGAGTACTGCCTGCTAACTCATTTACACGGAAAACAAAGGACATCTAGATTTTGTAGTATAATCACGTCTTAATGCTCGTGTACGAACTGATAATACGCCATTTTTGTGACGTTTTGTGACGCGACCAAACACGAATCAGGTGAAGTGAGGTGTGTTGGCCTCGCGCCTAATTGGTGTATATTTTCGCGGCAAGATAAGCTACTCCCACTTACAATGGTTGAAGCGGTATTCATAGGAAACCGTGTGTATTGTCAATCTATTCTTATAATATCTTTGAATTTGACATTTAATTGGTAAAAAAATTGATATCTGTAATAGTCACGGAATAATCCCCTGTGCACACTTAACGATTACAACCTGTATAAGTAAATGACAGAGACAGCAACATTTAAGTTGTAACTTTATTATATTGACTACATACTAAAATATTTGTTTTATATTATTTCGCTTTAACACATGCTTGTGAAATACATTTATATTTTAAAGAAAAATGGAAAGAAAAATTTGACTCGCCTGAAGTCAAATTTTTCTTTCCATTTTTCTTTAAAATATAAATATACTAAAATATGGCAACTAAACTCGGATTTATACATTTATTGTTATTAAAAAGAGAGAATTTAACCTGTATTTCTGTCCACTGTTGTTCAAACTTGTTATGACAAGCTATTACATGACGTCATTGGGATAGTGACGTCATCACATGTCGAAACGTGCTGCCCGCTTTGTTATCTCTTGTAATGACAGTTAAAAAAAGTTTAGCACATTTTTTTTTAATTTTCGTCAATATAGGAGATTTAAATATAATATAACAGTTTATATATCTTTAATGTATATTCTATATTGTATTCTAGATATTAGGTAGATTATTTTCTTTTTTTTTTGTCAAGGAAATGAAACTGAGCAATGGATTTGATTTTTTTTTAATAAATTTCGATTATCTATGGTCTCATTTTCGAAAAATTGCTCATTTTCATTTCCTTTCGCCATTACGTCATTCTAATATTAGTTTAGAATTGAATGACTTATGCTTTTATTATTATAAGTTTTAAACAATGGCAACACAAGTAAATTAAATATTGCCAGATAAAAAAAAAACGTTCATTCTCATATATATTTATTCTGGAAATCTGGCAATGGACCCGTCATTTGTTTTAAATATATGTTATGTACATATTAAGAACATTAAAAAAAAGGTTTTTATCGTTGTAGATTAGTAGCTTTTTAATTTAATTAATACGACAACAAAAAAAATATTGCTTTATAATGATAATTTGAATTTAGAATGGGGTTACTATGAAAAATAAAATCCATTGAATTTGAATTAATATGGATAATGAATATGTTTGCAATCCATAAGAATTCGTGGAAACAGAATATTTACTTTTATTAACTGTAAGAAATAGGTGGAGGATTGATTTTTTCATGTTGTTTTTTTTTTATATCAAGACTGTGATCGGAATCGATGTTATTTTTTAAATTGTCTATGCTACTTTTTTTTTAACGTGATTTAGGATTGTGATAGGAAAAAATCAGTCCTCGATGAATCAAAATCACATTTGTACATTTGTTTTACTTTAATGTGACTTTGGAATTAGCTTAAATTTAATGTAAAAACAAAAACTATTTTAAATGTATACTCTATGTACATGGTTTCCGGACGTAGCGTGCATAGATATTTTTAAACGTATTTCAATTGAGTTTCATATTTGAATAAAACATTTTTTTTTACAGGAAATCTGTGTTTTATTATGACTGAATGGCTGCGTTCCATTTATCGATCGAAATGACCGCGACCACGACCGCTAAAATTGCCATTCCACTAACGTACCACCTCCGCCCGAAAGGCCTCTCCGACCCACCAATATTTTGTGGGCGAAGTGGGCGCGATGCGATCGCGAACAATGACGTCATCTATGACGTCGAACGAACGCACACGTCGACCACGGGCCTTAGGTGTAATAATGAAGAGGGCGTCACTATAATTGCGGTCGTTTAGTGGAACGTGCCCATGTCGTTCTGTTACGAAGAGTGCCAACTGGACTAAGCATGAAAATTTTTTTTGTCATGCAATGTCAATAAGTACAGTTCATATTGATTTTTTTATGCAGTGATAATGTGATGATGAAGCGCGCATGGCCCAGCGGCTGGTGTAGATCGTAAGCGATCTGTTCGGTTAAGCACTACGGGCGCGGTCGGGTAGTGTGATGGGTGACCGCTAGTGGCAAATTAATTGCGCGATTCCGTGCTTCGGAGGGCACGTTAAGCCGTCGGTCCCGGTTGCTATCGATGGATAGCAGTCGTTAAACCTTGTCGGAGGCCTTATGGGCGGTTTGAAAACATCCGACAGCGGGTTGGCCACTAACCCACCCACCTCTACCAATCCGCATTGGAGCAGCGTGGTGGAGTAAGCTCCAGGCCTCCCCCCAAAAGAGGGGAGAGACTCGTGCCCAGCAGTGGGACGTATAATGGGTTGCCATTATTATAATGTGATGATGATATTGTGATTTAATGACAATAAATCTATGGTGATCACCATCCACATGACGTATTGCATGCTTTTTAATGTAATGGTACTAGAAAACAAGCACGCAGTTCACATTGATGTTTGATTGCCACTCCCTCCATTTTTTTTTATGCAATGCAACATTGTTATTTAGAGAGATGCAAGCCTCTCCCTTTACTTGACAACCTTAGCTACTGGTTATATAAAAGGAAACGTTCCAAAATGTATGGAGCTTGGGCCTGCACCTTGTACGGCTATATTGTGAGAAGAAGCATAAATTGCATAAAATACTAAATCATTTCCAGCTATTCAAATCATTCATTATACCTTCATTAACTGTCGTGTGTATATTTCGAACAAGAATGTCATAGTAGCATTAAGGTAACATTGTTGTCATACAAAAAATACAATTTCCGACAAAAAAAACAACGATTTAATTATAAACGATACAAGGTATTTTTCTCTATCTTTTGATATAGTGTACAAGATGCGGGGCCAACGTGGAACTTGTCCTTTAGTGGCAAAATAAAACGAAAAATAATACATCACAATGTGAAATTCGGGCATTTTTTGAATTGCCAGTAATTGAAGTATATATGATCTAGTAAAGGTTGGGTAATGGCCGAATACTCAACCCCCCGAGGGTTTCCGCCTTGTCGTAGCGGGGGGCTCAGTACCCGGTGGTTGGCCTCACACCGGAGAAGCCAACGCCTGGCGTTGTGAGTGGTCGGGGCAGGGACCCTCGAGCGCCGGACTAGGGGATGTCCGTCGCCCGAATGGAGAGGTCCCGGGCTGGCTGGCTGGCGTGCAGGTGTTCCGCACGCCACTAATGTTGGTTGGAACCGAAAGGCTCCGAGGAGGGCTCGGCAACGAGCAGCCGCCGGTGGGGTCGCGGATGTGTGCGATAGTGTTCCGCCAGTGATGGCGGACGAGTCGGAACACCCAGGGGTTTTTAGTGGGTAGTCGGATGCCTTTCCCGGAGTCCCACATAACCCACCCCTCTCCCCAAGGGTGGGTATGCGTAACGCATTTTCCCCTGGTAAAAAAAAATAAAAAAAAAATGGCCGAATACTCAAACGTCACTCAATTTTAAGCAACCCTCAAATGTGCGCTATCTCTGTCGTTTGAATGTGTTATAAAAAGACCGAAGAATATTAAGTCCCACTTAAATTTAAGTGACGTTTGAGTATTTGGCCATTAGATAGCTAATTGTTAACTAGGTATGCCTATTACAATACAAAATGTACTGTGTAATGGGTTAACCAGTAACGATTTTGCGGGCCCAAAATTACCCGTGTCCTTTCTGGTGTTATTATACTCTAGCCAAATAAAACCACAAAATACATCATCGCAATATATGTATTCAAGAATAACTGGACAGTTTCAACTCCTGCAGCATATCGAACACAGTCTCTACGAGCCTATACTTCATCGTGAAGGTGGCGCGGCGCGCGTCCATCGATCCGTACCACGTGTTCAGGGTGAATAACTCCGGGTAAAACTGAAACGAACAATATTTCAAATTGTTTTGGAACGAAAAAATTCCTTATCACGTGGTACCTTCGCTGACTAAGGGTGGCGCTAGGCGAGCGTCACGAGAAATCCCTGAAATTGTTTCTCATCTACGAAAGCAAGAAAAACGATCAGATTATCACTACTGCTTTAAAAGGAGCTACAGAGTTCTGGCGGGAATGCGGAAAAAAGCTGTGTCGCTGCGTGATATTATTTTCGAAATTTGTGAATAGTCGCGTTTTTATGTGTAAAAATGGTGAGATTTTTATCATAAAGCATTCGATACCGCTCACAGGTGTAAGAAAGTGATATTATGAAGTGAAAAGTGATTTTTCATGTTGCCTCCAAAACTTCGTGAAATCTCCTAGTAAAGTCCCCATCACTTTACTGGAACCATCTCATCCCATTCCACATGGAAGCATCCAATCATCGTCATCTTCCATATGGATATTCATTATCATAAGAAATGAAGAAAACAATTTACTGAAGATTGGCTGTTAAGGACTAGCTTCAATGTCCGGTAAACAATTTTAAAAAAAAAGGAGCTACAAATCGACATGAAAATTTGACAGCAATGACAACCTAGGTTGTTGGTCTGTGAGTCTGTGATGACGACGACAATAGCAATGTCGAGAGGCGGTCGCACCCGAGTTTTTTCGTGAAAGAGTAACAAACATCCACAGAATAGATAAATAAGGATAGAATGGCTAAAGACTCATTTTTAGTAATGAAACCGCTGTCGCCAGTTGCACACATTGACATTGACACTACAAAGACAATTCAAACTGCATTGGTCAATTGAAATAGACCACTCCCAAACACTTACTTCTCACAAAACTAACTCTTTCTTCTTAAGTAATTCGGTTGCTTTTCGTATGCTTTGATTTCGCAAAGTTAAGACGTTTTGATTCGAAATATTCGAATGTCATAATTTCCACAAACTGTATTACCAGTTCATAACATTGCCACAATGATCGTGCAATGACTGAACCATAGATAACATTTAAAAAATGCCAAAAATGCACAACAATCCATTGACATAATGATAATAAATGTGTGGCATACATTTTACGTTCGATTAAATTAATTTCTAATAGTTATTATCGTGACATATAAAAAACATCCAATATTGATACTAATTTTTCACAAATTATTTCGTGGAAAAAATTATTTACTGGTATCCCAGCTTAAGAGATGTTCTTTATGTTTTATCGACTTTTTATCTTATTATCGAAATTGATGTTTTTTTAAACAATATTTTTAAGGAATTATTTTTATTTTATTTAAGAGTATTGAATGTGGCCTCTATTGAGATGTTTAGTGAAAACCGTGCTCAGAAGCTAATATTGTCGCAGGTGGTCGCACATTCACAGGTGTTTTTAGTTAATGGTGAATAAGACATTTTTTTTCGAATCCAAGGTGGCAGACATAATTATTTTTTGAAAATGTATTAGAGGAGTCAATTTCGAGGTTTTTTGGGGTGCTGATTACGAAAATGACTTCCATATTCAGTTACAAGATGGCGGAAACCTAAATGTGATACGGATGTCAATTTGAAGGATTTCTGGGGTGTTGATTACGAATATGGCGTCTGTTTTCGAATCCAAGATATTGTAAACCTGTGGAAATCGGCTGAAATGTTGATGTTGATGATGAGTATTTTATTATTAGACCGAGCCCATATTGCTTTGTAGTGTTATTTCTCTAGTTTATGATTATTGTCCTCCGCAAAGAACTTTTTTTTCAAAATGTGATATGGGTATTAATTTCGAGGTTTCTTGGGGTGCTAATTACGAAAATGGCATCCGTTTTCAGATCCAAGATGGCGGACAGATTTTCTCTTTTAAAATATGATATGGGTATCAATTTCGGGGTTTCTTAGTGCGCTGATTACGAAAATGGCATCCGTTTTCAGATCCAAGATGGCGGACAGACTTTTTTTTTTCAAAATGTGATATGGTATCAATTTCGAGGTTAAAAAATTGTATAAAAGTATAATAAAACATTTTCACATTAACTTATTATCACTCTCATACCATCGGGTACACCACCCGGAACTAAGCAGTTGATCTGTATTTCATAATATATCTTTGACGCAATGTTCCAAATGTTCCGAATGTTCCAAATGATGCATAAAATGATTCGGCACAGTTTAGTGTTTCAGATGCTAATGTTCCATCCACCACTGTCATATTTAAAAAAATATACATATGTAACTATACAAATATCGATATGGACCAAATAAAAATATCGGTAGTGTATATATGACAACACTAGTGAAGATTGTCGTTTTAGTTCAATTTAATAATTATTAAAGGGTTTTTAGGGTAACGGTGGCATTAAATATCTTTAACTATACCTCCTCGATTTACTGGAGTTCTTACTTTTCATTTTACGTGTTTAAATTACACAAAACGGCATTTTTACCCAGAGATGTGTTGTTCTAAGCTGTCTACACGACACTACGAGCGGCGAACGAATGGTTCGGCCGAACTGTGTGTGTTCAGGCATAGTTGTGGTGCGCTTGTCACGCCCACATTACCATTCCATCTTTATTTATCTATTCTAAACATCCATACTCACAAACTTAAGCATTTATAATATTAGTGGGATCATACACTTACGGCCACTCCCATCATAGGTTCATTGTCAAACTCCTGCGATAGTTCGTTGCATTTCAAAATGGTTGCTCGCTGAGGTGTGACGTGTAGCAATTGAAATTTACCCTAAAACAACAAAAAAAATAATGTTATTATAATAGTAGCGTTAAGTTCGCCATATTATGTATCTTTTGTGCTTTTTATTATCTATATGTATAAAAATAAATTGCTGTTCGTTAGTCTCGCTAAAACTGGAGAACGGTTGGACCGATTTGCCTAATTTTGGTTTCGAATGATTTTTTGGAAGTCCAGGGAAGGTTTAAAAGGTAAGAAAATATGAAGAAATTCAAGGGAAATAGTAAAAACGACATTTTCATTTTTTTCATACAAATAGTCCGTTTATATCAAACCTTTGACACATTGTTAAACATTGTGAGGCAATACGAAGTTTGCCGGGTCAGCTAGTAAATAAAAAAATATATATTCAACTACTAATAATACTCAAACGTCACTTAAATCTAAGTGGGACTTAAGTCTTTTGTCTCTATAAAACACGTTTTTTGACAGAGATAGCATATATTTGAGGGCGAGTTAAAAGTTGACGTTTGAGTATTGCCATAAGTATAATATATATACACTTCTGTATACAACATGTAACGGGATTAACGCACACTATATAACACGTCGATTAGAAAATCGAGTTATAATCACAATACAGTTCACATTGATGAACTGATTGATTTTTACTGGTGGTAGAGCTCCAGTGACGGAGCTCGCGGGCGTAGGCACCACCGCATTACCTAATATACTTGCCGCTAAATGGTAGTGTTCAGCACTATCGTGTTCCGGTCAGGTGGCAATGTACGGCCCTGTAATTGCCGGCACAGAGGCATAACACCTTAGGCCTCAGGAGTGGCAACGCATCTGCATTTTTACCTCTGGTCATTGTGTGGGACACCCACACAATGACCAGAGGTAAAAATGCAGATAGGCTGCAGTCATCACTTAACATCAATGTGAACTGTATGCTTGTTTGCCACTTTTAAAACATAAAAAAAAAATACATGAACTGAAACTACATGCTTATGTATTAAACATTTTTTATATAGGAAATAAGTTGTCCTCAATTTGTACGAACAGTATGCACACCCTGTGCATATTTACCCTACCTCTACCTAAGGCCACACATAAAACACGAACTGAAAAATAGTGATGTAGCGTAACTTGCGTACCCTTATTTAACACTCACTATTAATAAGATTAATTTTTATTTTCCACTATTTTATTTTTTATATTATTATTTATAATAAAAAGCACGTCTCAACGAATTCTAATAAACTTGTTGAGACTAGGACTATTTTTGGATAGACATTAGTCTCATTTTCGTTGGTTTTGACAGTTCACCAAATGGGTGACCATAATTTCCTGAATTTTAATTAAGTTTGGGACAAAATATTACCTATATCAAAATTGTCTGTAATCGATTCGGTTATCGATACTGAACTAACTAGTTTCGGGTTGTACATTCAATCCTGTTACACGTTGTATATTAGTAGAATGTCTCATTTCCTCTTTTATAAACTGATAACAAAGAAGTGAGGAACAGAAAAGGAGGTTGTAATACTAAATAGTTTTATTTTGCTAAGTGCCAGAGGTGTAAACATTATATTCTATTATTTTTTAAGTCTCATTGTAAAAGAACTTATATGTTTGTATGAGATTAAATACGTAACTTCACGCCTGTAATCCCCGAAGGGGTAGGCAGAGGCAAATGCATGCATTCAATCATACATGCAAACACCCACGACTCGCCGGTTACGTTTTGGCCCATGTAACAGGTGGCGAACCTGTTGCCATCTCCGGGCACATTACCAAACTCCGGGGTACTGGGAAACTTCCAGAAAATGGAAAAATCCCAATAGAAGCAGAGATAAAGGATTTTAAACCGTTATCTCTAATATCCCCGACCCGGGAATCGAACCCAGGACCTCCAGCGTAATAGTAGTGGCCTGCTACCACCACGCTACTGAGGCAGTTTAAATAAAGATCTTTAAACCTAAGTATGTTAAACTAAACTAAGGTAACAATAGAGATACCTCTCTCTTAGTATCAACAGCCTCTCTGAGCTGCAATATAATGTTACGGGAGCCGGCTTCAGCATTCCATCTGTTGAAATAAGAAAAACTAAGTAGGTACAGGAGTTTTGGCGAGAACCTTGAAGGAGGCGTGTGGTGCTCTTAGTTTATTTCATTTTCTCGGTGCATTTTTGAGTTACATTAAAAAAAGTTGGTTGGTTTAGTTGGTCCCTCTACCAAGGGGAGGGGGGGGGGGAGGGCGACAGTTGACTCTAACGAAAACTTTAAAGCTTAATAAGTCACGAACAGTTTACTAAATCGAAAAATGATATTAGCATAGCCCTAATATTTTTGAAAGACCTATCCAACGATGTCCCACACTATATAGAAAACGAAAAATAAAATAAATTTACGCGCGTTACATGTAGGGGAGGTAGATACCCCAAATAAAAAAAATCTGTTTTTATATTATTTCGCATTAACACATGCTTGTGAAATATATTTTATTTTAAAGAAAAATGGAAAGAAAAATAAAAAAAATCTCATGTTTTTATTCTTTTATGTTAGTATGCATCATGAAATATTGCACATCGAGCCCTCAATTGTTTTTTTACGATTTACAACAACTTATCACTACTATCCCTACTCCCTACTAATATTATAAACGCGAAAGTAACTCTGTCTGTCTGTCTGTTACCTTTTCACGTCCAAACGACTGAACCGATTCTATTGAAATGACAATGACAGATTGTGACCCACCATTTACACGAAATGTAAATTATAGAAAAACTATGTTTTGAATTCTTAGTTAATTTTTTTTTTTCTGTATAACTTGAGGTTAATAATTACGTTAAAAAAGTCTTGAATATGGTTGTTCCTAATTAAAATCGCAATCAATTGCGTTACTCAAAATAACAATCAAGTACTTTAAAACGTTCTAACTCAAGTTTTAATCCCTCAAAGTTAGTTTTAATCCAAACATTATTTTCGTATGTGTAATTAATATAAAATTATTTTTAAATAATTACAAACGCTGTTTTTACTATTGAAACTGTAGCGTCCACTACATTAAGGCGCCAACTAGTGGAACACATATGAAAAACCTCACAGTACTTGTCTAGTACGGTAGATGGCGTGCATTCGAATTACATCGCACATGCGAAGATTTCTCAAGAGTTGGCATATATACAACTTCCCAACGTCAATCGTTGGGCCGCGGCCCGCCAGGCGCTACCAACTCGCCTGGTCGGAGGATCCTCCCTTTTCGCCGGAGGAACACTTCCACCCGTCCCTCCACAAAACGTTGACAATGTAGGTATCGGTCAACATTACTACTGTCATAAATTTTCGATCTACCCGAAAAACGATTGTACTTAAATAAAATAGCAACAACAAACCTAGGTACTCATATCAAATAACTGTTCTTTAAATATAAAATACTTTATTTATACTCAACGTAAAGTTTTGCAGAAATCAGAATGATTTTATACTTCCAGTCTTTTGCCTTACTGTGTGTACTTTACCAAATGTGTATTACTGCGGCCGTGCCATGCATGACATGTCTTAA
The DNA here is from genome assembly GCA_036365455.1 of Macrosoma leucophasiata. Taxonomy (NCBI): domain Eukaryota; kingdom Metazoa; phylum Arthropoda; class Insecta; order Lepidoptera; family Hedylidae; genus Macrosoma; species Macrosoma leucophasiata. The sequence continues at coordinate 2,754,746 of JAWQUS010000022.1, read as the reverse complement.
GTTTACACACAAACTACAAGTTTAAAAGTGATTAAATGTGTGTGTAAGTAATCAGTGATTAAATCTCAGCAAAAAGAGGTATTTGCCGTGCTGGTAAATAACTGTTTTCAAGTGGGTCAAAGTTCTATATAATTTCTGGCTTTGTCATTTGGTACAGAGATGTCGGACTTTGAGAAAGAACATAGGCTACTTAGTTATTTATAAAACGACATCCACGCGGGCAAAGCCGCGGGCAACAGCTAGTTACCTTTAAATAATGTCTTGTACAATTCACATGGATGTTAAGTTGTGCAGCCGCAGCTTATAGCAAAAACCAGAGATCGAAATGCAGATGCGTTGCGACGACGATCTATAGTTCTAATAGACGATTTTTATTGGGCGTGGGTGAAAAGGGGTGTGCTGCGAGCACGTCTGAACATGTTTGTTTGCAAGAATCCTTTTTCTCACATCGGTTTTGGCTTGGTAGCGCATCACATAAGCATGCTTTAACTATGCATTTATTTACAGTGAAAAAAGCATGCACATTTTGAGCAATGATAAATAGAGAAAAGTGGGTATGTACCTAAAATTAAACCGACTTTATTAAGTACTTCGAACAAAACGGTCTTTGAATAAAAATATCCACGTTATTTCTTTATTATTTATTGACGTGACAACGTCTTAAATTAGGTTGCGGCTCGGAGTCACTCATGAAAAAGTGTAACGCCCGGTAACGTAACGATGAGTCACCGAACGAGAGAGAGGCCTGCCGGACCGGCGAATGCCTTTCTACCGAGAAAAAGACGTTGTCACGTAAAATCTTCGCCCGTAAAACCGACTTTACAGGCAACCAGTTTTTTATTTAGTATACTTACGCGCAAGGTTGTACACATAGATCAACACGGGCCACCGGCCGAGGGGAGTAGCCCTATTGTCTATTACCGATTACCGATGAAAAACAGTCTGTCATTTTTTGCCGGGGGAAAGGAGATGTTGCGAGCTCGGCTCTAGTTCGTACACGTCCTCAAAAAATGGGTAAATTAAAGAAGAATCCGAAAAAAATACAAATAATTTATAAAGCAACATATTTTAGAGTTACTACCACATTAAATTCAAACGATTTTATCATTTTCAACCTTATTCTACATGGCGGCGATACAGCCGACGCTTCTTTAAATTGGAAATCGATTAGTTTTAGTTCTTAGTATTAACACATAAAATCGATTTCGATAGTATTTAGAAAATATTATTTTTTTCTCCAAGTACTATATAATAAAAAAACGATAAAAAAATGAAAATATCAAAATGACATCGCCCGCCATATTTGCCATGTTGGTTTGAGTTGCAATTCTAACTGCAAATAATTTCGTAACTGCAAACAAAGCTAAAGAAGTGAAAATATGCAGTAAAAAACGTGTTTATATTGATTTTGCCTGTTAATGATATTGTGTACAATACATGGCCGGAGGTCCATACATTTTTGCAACATCTCCTTTGTGTGACACACACACGCCCAATAAAAATCGTCTATAGACGTTGCCTGAGACCTTAGTTTTTATGTCTCTGTGATAGTTATTACGTGGCTATACGTTACCATCTGGTGGTAGAGCTCCAGTGACGGAGCTCGCGGGCGTAGGCACCACCGCATTACCTAATATACTTGCCGCTAAATGGTAGTGTTCAGCACTATCGTGTTCCGGTCAGGTGGTAATGTACGGCCCTGTAATTTCCGGCACAGAGGCATAACACCCTTAGGCCTCAGGAGTGGTAATGCATCTGCATTTTGACCTTGGTCTTTGTGTGGATGTCTATAGGCTGCAGTCATCACTTAACATCAATGTGAACTGCATGCTTGTTTGCCACTTCCATAACATAAAAAAAAAAAAAAAAAAACCATCTAACCGAAACACGATATTTTTTTTAATGTCTGAAGGTTGACAGACAAGCAAACGGGCCACCTGATGGAAAATGGTCACCGTTGCCATCGCGCTGTCAGCCCTGAAGGACTCTCTTTACACCACTTTTGAAGAACCCTATATTGTAGCACCTAGGGAACACCTCAGAGAGAAGTTCATTCCACAATTTTTTGATAATGCTGAATACTACCATATGGCGGCAGATAGATTAGGTAATGCGGTTGGTGCTTACACCCTAGACCTCCACCAGAGAATATGTAATAATACTAATTAGTGATGCGCCGAATAGTGGTTTCACCGAATAACCGAATACCGAATAATATTCGGTTTAACCTATACCGAACCGAATATTCGGCCGAATTATTCGGTTTTTTTTTTTTAATGTCAGTGGCAAACAAGCATGCAGTTCACATTGATGTTAAGTGATGACTGCAGCCTATAGACACCCACATGAAGACCAAGGCCAAAATGCAGATGCGTTACCACTCCTGAGGCCTAAGGTGTTATGCCTCTGTGCCGGAAATTACAGGGCCGTACATTACCACCTGACCAGAACACGATACTGCTGAACACTACCATTTAGCGGCAAGTAAATTAGGTAATGCGGTGGTGCCCACGCCCGCGAGCTCCGTCACTGGAGCTCTACCACCAGTAAACCTTACGACCAGTTACCTTTTTATTGTTTTGCCGCGTAAACGCAGTTCTAACATGCCGCTGCTTGCATTCGAGGGCCACACTAAAAGTTCTTAGAAAAACAAAAACTGAGCAAACCAGCAAGTCATACGTTTTATTAGGTATATCTTTTCAAAATAGTGTCCATTCACATCAATACATCGCTGCATTTGGTGAAACCATAGAGAAAACCACTTTGCTCATTCGTCCTATTCATTTCTTTGGTTTATAAAATAACATAAGAATATTTATCATGTAGTTATATACCGTGTCAAACCGAATACTTATATTCGGCACCAAAACCGAATAATTCGGCCGAATACGAATAGTGGAAAAGATGCCGAATATGCCGAATACCGAATACGAACCGAATATTCGGCGCATCTCTAATACTAATTAAAATATTATATTTCATTTATCTCACCTACTCCATTGAAAGTTGTAAGCGCGTGACATGAAAGCCATCGCGTGGTAGTTGTGCCGCTCCATCACCCACTCCTTAGGGCACGAGCCCTCTATATGGTTGTGGGCGTCAAAGTCGGGGAAGAAATCGCAGGCCGCTGTGCGCATTAGCTGCGATCAAGTTTTATGAAAATTAAACTGTATTAACACGTTGACAGTCCCTGCATCACAAATGATACAAATTGATCTTTTACCATAAGTCCTTGCATCACGTGTGAAGCAAATAGGTGTACATAATGTACGCCGTTTATTTATTTATTTATTTATTCATCAATGCAGCGAGTACATTAGGCGGACTTAATGCCACTAGGCATTCTCTAACAGTCAACCTTTGGGATGTGGGACAGGATTGTAAAGGGTGCAATTTATACAAGAACAAAAAGTTAGAGAACAGCATTAATTAAACAATAAATACCTTAATAAATAATTACATATATATATATAGATACATATTGCGTATATACATATAATACATATAGTATTCCTATATATATATGTATAAAATATATGTATATGTCGGAGTGGAAGCTAAATGTGACTACTAGCGCCATCTAGTTTGTCGAAGACGTAACCTAATTACGACTAGTCTAGATTGTTTAATAGAGAATTCTAGGTGGCGCCACGGTCGGCATAGGTACTTGGATTTGTTACCTTAGAGGGGGATAGTGACTTGCCGATATCGGGTTTGTAAAGGCTTGCAAATAGTTCATGACGGTCAGTCATAGAGTAACGATCATTCAGTCACAGTCACACAGTTGAATCGAATTATTATAGGGCAGTTATGCTACCAGTTATATATATCAGTTATGTATATATAACGCGGGTAGTTTTGAATCAAATGGGCAGAAGACTAGTGACAGTAGTAGTATCGTATCCTGGTAAATGTGGTTTCCCGGTTCGAAGGGTTTCTTGCCCGTTCTTCCCTGCCGGAGGTAATCGAATGGGCGGATCTTTGGCAATAAATGACTATTGCTTCACCTTCTGCCAAACCCTGTGCTTTATTTCATCACCCGCTCGAGTTCCCACCTACAGACGCCCACAAACACGAATAACATATCAGCTTATGGAAAGAAACGCAGACAATACTACCTAGATGTCCTAGATGTCCTGACTGGAGAGGCCTCCTGCCGACATATATAATTATATAATAGGTTGGGGAAAAAGTCTTTTCGCATTATAGTATATATGAACTTGTAATAAAATCTCTTTGGCTGTAGTATTTGTATCTGGTTGGTTTTGGTATCAAGAAAGTTGAAAGTTAAAATTTTAAAGAACATAATTCCAAATTCAAATTAGGCAAATGTGTGATTTTTATTTGTTTTTCGTACTGTCAAGATGAGTGAATCTAATGAAGAAATTCGATACATTTTAAAATTTTACTACAAAACAGGTAAAAATGCAACGCAAGTAGCGAAAAAAAATTTGCGATGTTTATGGACCTAGTGCAGTGTCTGTGAGAGTAGCACAAATTTGGTTTAAGCGTTTTCGTTTTCAATCCGGAAATTTTGATGTCAAAGATGCACCTCGCTCTGGTCGCTATTACGGATAAAATGGATGCTATTTTTTAAAAAAATGGAGCAAGTTCGGCTTATCAGTAGTTACGACGTAGCTGAAGAACTGAGAATTGATCACAAAACAGTTTTGGCGTATTTGAAAAAAGCTGGGTACAAAAAAAAGCTCGATATTTGAGTACCTCACGAGCTCACTGAAAGAAACCTAATGAACCGTGTACTCATTTTTGTGTACTCATTCTTTATTACGACGTAATGAAACCGAATCATTTTTGAAGAAGCTGATAACTGGTGATGAAAAGTGGATCACGTACGACAAGAACGTGCGAAAAAGGTCGTGGTAAAAGGCCGGTCAGGCTTCACAGACTGTGGCGAAACCCGGGTTAACTCGCAATAAGGTGATGTTGTGTGTGTGGTGGGATTGGAAGGGCATTATTCATTATGACCTATTACCACCAGACAGGACTATCGATTCTGAACTCTACTGCGAACAACTGATGAGATTAAAGCAAGAAATTGAGAGAAAGCGGCCGGAATTGATTAACAGAAGGGGTGTGGTGTTTCATCATGATAACGCTAGACCTCACACATCTATAGCCACTCAGCAAAAATTAAGAGAGTTTGGCTGGGAGGTGTTAATGCATCCGCCGTATAGTCCTGACCTTGCACTTTCAGATTTCCACCTGTTTCGGTCTCTTCAGAGTTCTTTATGCAATGTTAGGTTAACATCACGAGAGGACTGCCAAATCCACTTGTCGCGGTAATACCGCGACAAGTCCCAAAATTTTTATAGCAATGGAATCATGTCCCTACCTACAAGATGGCAAAGGGTTATCGAACAAAATGGTACATTGAAATAAAACTAGTTTTATTTCAATGAGTGTAGCTCGCGAAAACCTAAGAACATAAAATGGTACATACATACTTTAGTTAAATTTAAATAAACTATATTAAAAAATGTTTTGAATTATCTTAAAAAATGCGAAGAAACTTTTTCCCCAAACTTATATATATGACAACGAATTATTAATCGTACGTACGTAATACGTACGTACGATTAATAATTACGTACATATTTTAGTAAACCGAAAATAAAACGGATAGACATATTGAGTAACCGATCCAATTTATTCAGAAGTTATTGGGAGATATCCGAGTAACAAACGTCCGCATAGTCAATAGTAGGAATGATGATAGACTGCGCAAGAAGAGACTTAGTACTAGGTGGTAGAAAATTCTTAAATCTATAGAGAGATCGCAGGGTTGCAGTGGTGCGTTGGCTAATAGATGCAACTTGTTTCTTCCAGCTTAAAGAAGAATCAATGTACAAACCTAGGTCTTTAACGCAATCCGTGAATGAAACGGGTAAATTGTTAAATAAAATAGGTGGTAAATCATTATAATTCAGTTGGTTGATGTAATACTGGCTGCCTAAAATAATGGCTTGACATTTTGATATATTAACGGATATTCCAAATTTATTAGACCAGTCAGATATCGCTTTAAGATCATCGTTGACTGCGGCAAAAGCAAGATCTATGTTAGAGACGTCAGCTTGAGCGTATATCTGAAGATCGTCTGCATACAAATGGTAAGAGTTATGAAGGACAGATGTGATAAGATTAATGAACAATGCGAAAAGAAGTGGTGATAGAATTCCGCCTTGAGGCACACCAGAGGCAAGAGTGCACCAATCCGAAATCTCCTGATCAGCACGCACTGCCTGCTGGCGACCGCGAAGATATGATGAGAACCATTTCTGCGCTACTGGAGAGGCTCCAATATAACTAAGGACAGCAAGAAGAATGTCATGGTCGACGGTATTAAACCGCGTTGGAGAAGTCAACGAGAACCAGGACTGTAAGTTTCGAACGTTCCATACCGGACCTGACATCATCAATGACTTTAAGCAGGGCGGTAGATGTGCTATGACCCTGGCGGAACCCGGACTGATATGGTGTGAGGAGATCATTTCGAAATACATATGCAGAAAATTGCTTGTGCGTGACGGCTTCTAAGACCTTAGATAAAAACGGGAGTATAGAAATGGGTCTAAGGTGATTAGGTAAACTGGGATTAGGAATTTTAGGGAGAAGCGTTATGAAAGATTTACGCCAGGCGGAAGGGAACGTACCAGTCCGAAGAGAAAAATTAATTATATGAGTTAGAGCAGGCAAAATAAAGTCAAGGATTAAGAACATCATTCTCCGGCTCACACCATCAGCGCCAACAACATTCGACTTAAGGGACGAGAGAATTTTCGGATCTCATCACAAGTAACAGCAGAAAAGGTGAAGGTATTAGTGAATGATGACATTGAAGTAAGATTATGAATAATTAATAATTTAATGTTACGATCGAGAAGAGGTATGCTGGAGAAGTGCTGGTTAAGGCTTACAAGTGAGTAAGGAAACGAACAAAGGTTAAAGCTAGGTTTAGAGAGACCAAGGGATTTGAGAAACTTCCATACGTCGGCAGGGGATGAATTAAGTACATTTTCGTAGATGTAGCGGCGTTTAGCGACCCTTACCATTTGGTTGTAGCGATTTCTTGCTGATTTATAAAGACTCCAATTTGCATCGCTGCGATCTCTTCTAAAGGTCCGGAAAGCCTTATCACGTCGTCTCATTGCAATTCGGACACCCCTAGTTATCCACGGTGCTGGAGGTCGTTTGAGGCGACTTGCTCTTATTGGTGCATGAGAGTCGAATAAATTTAATACTAAACGATTAAGACGTGACACTTTTTCGTCAATCGTAGAGGCAGCCTCAATTGTAGACCAATCAGTTGATAAAGCGTCAGATTTGAGACTTTCAACATTTAACAATGCAAAATTTCGCACATGGACAATAGCTGGCCGCGCCTTGAGAGGTTTTATGTTGTAGGATAGATAAATAAGATCATGTCTAGATAGACCCGGGGCAGCATACTGTCCATGATTCAAACAAAAAGATTCCGAAGACACAATCATTAGATCAAGCCAGGAGTCATCAAATTGAATATTATGATGCGTAGTGTCAAGTTGAAGCAAAGAAAGATTTGATGACTCCAGGATTGATCTCAATTTAAATGATCTCGCGTCTATCTTCACCATGTCAGTATTAAAGTGTGTGTGTGTATCTTCACGCCAGGTCCCTAACGGGGTAGGCAGAGAGTGTAGAGCGCCAGACATCCCGGTTCTGACAAACCTCTCGTGCCTCGTCTACCTTCATCATTCAGTATTAAAGTCTCCCATTATTTCAGACGTCCTCCCCGTTTATTGGCGAGGACGTCTGAGTTAGGGAAATAAATATTATTTAGGACGTCTAGCGTAGATATTTGGCCTGGACAGTCAACGTGTTAAACAAGTCGGAGTTCAAGTCTCAGCCAGTTAACGGAGTTGTCGTAGGAACGTGATGACACCACACTGTTGGCGGAGAATGAATAATAATAATGGCAACCCTTGATACGTCCCACTGCTGGGCACGAGTCTCTCCCTTGGGAGGAGGCCTGGAACTTACTCCACCACGCTGCTCCAATGCGGATTGGTGGAGATACGCGGTCAGATGTTTTCAAACCGCTTATAAGGCCTCCGACAAGGTTTTAACGACTGCTATCTATCGATAGCAACTGGGACCGACGGCTTAACGTGCCCTCTGAAGCACGGAAACGCGCATTTTAATTTGCCACTAGCGGTCATCCACCACACATCCGACTGCGCCCGTATCACTTAACCGGGTAGATCGCTTCCGATCTACACCAGCCGCGGGGCCATGCGTGCGGAAGAGAATTGTTGGAGGTAATTGGCGGGGCGCGAAACATCTCAGCGTAAATAAATTTACACAATTGCCTGAGGGAGACCCCCCCCTGCGGGTCCGGTCCTCGGCTTAGGGCGTTATGGAAGAACACATAAGGGACAAGATGTATTACTCTAACAATGAGGGAGGATCTTCCAACCTAGTGATATCTCCTGGCGGGCCGCGGCCCATCGTTTAACGTTGGGAAGTTGTATATAGCGCAACTCGTATGAAAACTTTGTACATGCGATTCAGCGCGGTGCTACGCCATCTCTCGTACAAGAAAAGTAGATACATGTTTCCTCAGCCTTCCAATAGATGGCGCCTTAAGTAGTGAATACTACAAATATACAAGGTGACTTGAAATTTCTGTTATTCCTCTCTGAAATTGCTCTTATTCTTGTTGCACACCTTGGCTACCTGGCGTACTTTAATATAGGTAGATCTACTGGTAGAAGAGCTCCTGTGACGGAGCTCGCGGGCGTAGGCACCACCGCATTACCTAATATACTTGCCGCTAAATGGTAGTGTTCAGCACTATCGTGTGCCGGTCAGGTAGTAATGTACGGCCCTGTAATTTCCGGCACAGAGGCGTAACACCTTAGGCCTCAGGAGTGGTAAGGCAACTGCATTTTGACCTCTGGTCTGGTGAACTGCATGCTTGTTTGCCACTTTCATTACATTAAAAAAAGATATCCTTACCTGCATCATTTGCTTCACAGTGAAAGGTTTATTGATGTGTTCCTTTAGGGCCGGCGTGGTCGCGTTGGCTATGGACTTCAACCGCACCGAGTTGCCCAAACACAGCCATGTCACCGTCACACATACACCCGTCACGGTTATTAATACGCCTTTTCTGTAAAATAATATCTTTCTAGAAAGGCGATATATTAACAAGGAAAACGATGGTACCAGGGATCCGGTCCGAAGGGTATCTTGCCCGTTCTTCCATGCCTGAAGTAATCGAATGGGCAGATCTTTGGCAATATACGACTTTCTTCTACCAACCTGTGCTTTATTTCATCATCCGCTCGAGTACCCACCTACAGATACCATATAGATCCAGATAGATACAGATACAGCCCACAAATACGAATAACATATCGGTTTATAGCAAAGACACGCCCACAACACTACCTAGATGTCCTGATTAGAGAGGCCTCCTGCCGATATACTGCGCATGAAAACATTGGCAGGAAATACCTAGTTAGGCGGTACGAAACTGACAAGATAACGTCATAAACGAAAGCATAAGAGTTAGGCGGATGGCGAACTGCAGTAATATAAGCTGTGTCGCTTATATAATAATCATAATGGCAACCCTTGATACGTCCCACAACTCCCACAGTTGGGCACGAGTCTCGCCCCTGTTTGGGGAGACACCTGGAGCTTCCTCCACCACGCTTCCTGCTGCTGTTTGCAGCAGTTTGAACCTGACCTCCATCTATTTCCCAAACGTCTTGCGTAGCGTTGAGGATTAAGACAAAATTGACTTATGGTATCTTGAGATTCTTGAGGTGCCGCAGACTGGTGCGTCTGGGATTTAATTTTACAAAGTACAGAATTCCATGACGTTGATAATCGCCATCCATCTTCTCTATTAACATTTGGGCGTTTATTTACATATCATTTTATTCAACTGATAATTGGATAGTTAGAAACATGATTACAAAATATTTACCCATTTGGATCCGGTTTTACATCCCATCCTTGGTAGGGTAAATTCCCGTACCTCAGCGTAGCTAGACCGATTGGCCCTGAAATCAAAACATTGAGTTTTTTTATTGTGAAACGAAGGTGCCAAACAAGCATGCAGTTCACGTGGATGTTAAGTGATGACTGCAGCCTATAGACATCCACACAAAAACCAGAGGTCAAAACGCAAATGCGTTGTCACCCCTGAGACGTACGTTCTTACGTCTTTGTGATAATTATTACCGGGCGATACATTACCATCTAACAGGAACACGATAGTAATGAACACTACCAATTGGTGGCAGATAGATTAAGTAATGCGGTGGTGGCTACATAATCGAGTCCTTTAACTGAAACTAAAATAGCGAAAGCTCCAATAAAAATCCCTTGATGAAAACAAAGGGTTTTTCTGAAGAAATTATTATTAAAATACAGACATACAACTCACAGAGCACTCCAGTCCGAAATTGAACAGTCAGTTTATCCTCGTTAAATTTATAATCGTTGACATAGTTGCTGGTCCACAGATTGCGGGGTTCCTGCCACTGGCACACCACCGGCGGCTCTGACCACATCACGTCTTGTGGCAATCTGCGGGGTTTAAGATTACCCAGGCTATTAGGCACATAGCAACACGGGCCACTGACCGACAGGAGGGGAGTAGCCAAAGCGTTTATTACCGATGCAAAACAGTCTGTAATTTTTTGCGGAGGGTAATTAGCGTGACACACATACACAACAAAAATCGTCTATTACTACGAAACTCACACCTTGACTTTAACAAAATACGTAAACAATTTCACACACACGTTTAAACATCTCGGCGACAGGCGTAGGATCACTTGTGCTTGCAATTTGACAGAGGGGAAACCCTGCATATGGCTACTTCTTGCTATGGTGTTGCCCTATGATTAGGGAAGACAGGCAGGCAGGGAAAACACCGACGAAGTGAAAAAAAAAATTACATTTTCATAGCAAAATCAATCCGCCTACCAAGCATAGTGAATATGGGATATTCTCCCTTAATAACGCATAACACAACACCGTTGTAAGCGTCTTTGGGGAAAGCTGTGTCCAGGAGTGGACGACGTTTTTTTTATGTAATGGAAGTGGCAAACAAGCATACAGTTCACATTGATGTTAAGTGATGACTGCAGCCTAAAGACACCCACACAAAGACCAACGTCAAAATACAGATGCGTTACCACTCCTGAGGCCTAAGGTTTTATGCCTCTGTGCCCGAAATTACAGGGCCGTACATTACCATCTGACCGTAGCACGGTAGTGCTGAACACTACCATTTAGCGGCAAATATATTAGGAAGCGCGCATGGCCCGGCGGCTGGTGTAGATCGTAAGCGATCTACTCGGTTAAGCACTACGGGCGCGGTCGGTAAGTGTGATGGGTGACCGCTAGTGGCAAACTAAATGCGCGTTTCCGTGTTTCGGAGGGCACGTTAAGCCGTCGGTCTCGGTTGCTATTGATAGATAGCAGTCGTTAAACCTTGTCGGAGGCCTTATGAGCGGTTTGAAAACATCCGACAGCGGGTTGACCACTAACCCAACCCACCTCCACCAATCCGCATTGGAGCAGCGTGGTGGAGTAAGCTCCAGGCCTCCCCCCAAAAAAGGGGTGAGACTCGTGCCCAGCAGTGGGACGTATAATGGGTTGCCACTATAATGCGGTGGTACCTACGCCCGCGAGCTCCGTCACTGGAGCTCTACCACCAGTAGAAGACAGTAGAGACTTTTGGCTGAAATGATGATGACTCACTCAATGAACACCAGAGCCAGCTTCTCGTACTCCATTTCGATCCTCCTCATTTCGGCTTCAATCTCCTCAGGGGTGCGGGTGACGCCCGGCGGCGGGGGGGAGGGGGCGCGGTACTGCACCTGGTACTGCATCGGTTGCAGCTGTTTCGGTAGTTGTACTGAGGGTAGATAATACTTTTAACAGACAATAAAATTCCTACTTCAATAAAAATACTCATCGGTTCATTTTGTCTAATTTGGCATATTAACAGAAATCATATACTTCATTATGTATCAAATATTACCGTATTAGCAAAAAGCATAGCAATAGCAATTAGCATGCTAAGACTCACGAATTCACATGCTTATGAAATTAACGAGAAATAGCATAAATTGCCATCGCTATACAGAGTGTCAATGGAACATTTCCAAAAAAACTAAAAATAGTACTCACGATCCTGGATACAACAATACGAAAAAAAACTAATTTTATTTTTGATTTTTTTATTGTATTGTACCTAACATGTAAATGCCTGTAATCCCCGAAGGGGTAGGTAGAGGAAGATGCATTCAAGCATCTATGCAAACACAAAACAAAACCCACGATTCGCCGGTTACGTTTTAGCCCATGTTACAGGTGACGAGTTGACATCTCCGGGCACAACCACACTCCCAGGTACTGGGAAACAAAAACTCCCAATAGAACCAGAGATAATGGATTTTACATCATTATCTCTGATATCCCTCGATCCAGGAATCCAATCCAGGTCTCCAAGCGTAGTAGTGGCCTGCTACCACTAGGCTACTGAGGCAGTTATATCAAAACAAAATGATTAAAATACGCAATGACACGTCATAGATATCCATATTATTATACTGTCCATTTGTAATGTACTCGTCTTTGGAAAACGATAAGATTAGATATCTATAAGCGATTTAATCGACTATTTTCGAATCAATTCTATCCCACGACACAGTTTTGCGTGTTTTTATTCACACAAATTCGACGTGTAGTTTTTTTGTGTGTGTCAATGTACAAAACCAGTGTCTGTGTGTAAATATGCACAGTGATGTGTTTGTCTTGTATGACTATGTGTTATTGACATAAGTGTGTGTAACTGACTCTTATGATATTAAAATGATTCTACGACTATTGTGAGTATAGAACGATTTTTGAAGTTAGGTTTTTTTATGTCAACGGATTGACAGACAAGCAGACGGGCCACCTGATGGAAAGTAGTCACCGTCGCCAATGAACATTTGCAACACCAGGGGAGTCGCCAACGCGCTGCCAGCCCTGAAGGACTCTTTTGACGCCATTTTTGAAGGACCCCTTATTGTAGCACCGAGGGCACACCTCAAAGGGAAGTTCATTCCACAATTTACACGTTCTGGGCAAAAACGAACGTGAGACTCGCACCGTTGAACATTGCTAGGTGTCCAGTCGGTGAGGGTGGAACCTATCTATTGGATCATTGGAATGTAATTAATAGTGAAACTGGGAAACAAGCTGAACGCAACTCTGATTTTAAATTAATAATTGACAATAAATATGTTACTACTGACGAAGAAGTTGCTTTAGCATTTGAAACATTCTTTGCTAATATTCCAGTTTCTTTGACTGGAGACCTCATTTCATCGCCTACCGTCGCCGAATCATTATTGAAAAAAAATGTACATCAAAGTAAAACTATATTTAATTTTAAGTTAGTTAATACTGCGGATGTTATACATGCCTTTAAGTCTATTAATATTAAGAACACAACTGATTTATGGGGCTTATCTGTAAAAGTTGCATATGAAATAATGGATGTGGTTGCACCTTACCTAGCGGCTATGTTTAATAATAGCATTGTAAGTGGTATATTTCCTGATCTAATGAAACATAGTAAAGTTATTCCATTATTTAAATCCGGTAGTACAAGTGATCCCACAAACTTTAGACCAATTTCTGTACTACCTGTCTTAAGTAAAATTTTTGAAAAACTTATTTTAATTCAACTACTTGCACACTTTAACCATCATAAACTTTTACATTGTCGACAGTTTGGATTTACTAGGGGTCGTTCAACTACCGATGCAGGTGTTGAACTTGTCAAACACATTTTTGAAGCTTGGGAGAAATCACATAATGCACTAGGGGTATTCTGTGACTTATCTAAAGCATTTGATTGCGTTCAGCATGAAACATTGGTCAGAAAGTTATATCACTACGGCCTTCGAGATACCGCTCTCGAGCTTATGACTTCATATTTAAACAATAGAAATATGTGTGTTGATGTAAATGGGACAGGAACTCCCGGGACTTCAATGGATATGGGGGTCCCACAGGGCTCTATTTTAGGGCCATTTCTTTTCTTAGTCTATATTAATGACTTACCCTACATTATCAATGATGGCCAAGAGATGGTATTGTTTGCTGATGATACTTCTTTAGTGTTCAAAATTAAAAGTCAGGAGGTAGATTTTGACTGTGTAAACAATACTCTCTCTAATATAGTACATTGGTTTAGCGCCAATAACCTTTCGTTAAATAGCAGTAAGACAAAATGTATTAAATTTACTACTCCTAACGTAAAACAGGTTGAAACCAATGTTAAGATAAATGAGGAAGTATTGGAGATCGTAGAGTCCACGGTATTTCTTGGCATTACCGTGGATGCTAAATTGCAATGGGGTCCCCATATTGCCAAATTAGCTAGTAGACTTAGCTCGGCAGCATTTGCTGTGAAAAAGATTAGACTATTAACAGACGTCGAGACGGCTCGCCTTGTTTATTTTAGTTATTTTCACAGTATAATGTCCTATGGCATTTTGCTATGGGGAAATTCCGCCGACGTCAACACTATTTTTGTACTGCAAAAGAGAGCTGTCCGGGCTATCTACGGGTTGAGTCCGAGGGTATCTCTTAGAGATAAATTTAAAGAAATAAATATTCTGACTGTAGCTTCGCAATACATTTATGAAAATGTATTATATGTCCGTAAAAACATTAATGAGTTTCCTACAATAGGTAACAACCACAGTATAAATACTAGGAACAAATACAAGTTGTCCATGCATGCAACGCGGCTGAATAGGGTCAGTAATTCTTTTAGAGGTCAATGTATACGGTTCTTTAATCAAATCCCCAAAAACGTTCAAAGTCTATCGATCAATAAATTTAAGAAAGTAATGAAAGAACGTTTATATAAATGTAATTACTATAAGACCAGTGATTATCTTAATGATAATACGTCTTGGGATTATAGCGATCGCTGCCAGGCTATTTCATGATCCTGTGATTTCGTGTATTCTGTAATTAGTATCTACTATTGTTAAGGGTTGAATAATGTGAATACCCTGGCTGAAAATGAATTCCATCTTTTATTTTGCCGTATGCATATCCGGAACAGTCATGCACGCTTAAATGTCTTTGCCTTTGGCGGCGTCGTGTGGCGGGTTGCTCACTTCCCTCTAAAATGGTCGAGGAGGGCAATGGCTGTCACATGCGTCATACTCGTGAACGGGTGCTATTGGTGGGGACTGGTCTGTTCTGGTTTGCAGGGGCTACATCACATTTAGTAGATAGCTGTTTATTTGCATCTATGCTATGGACGTTGACATTATTTGATTTTTCACGATAATCTGTACTAGATTTAAGCTCTCATTTAAAAGAGCTCTTACTGAGTTTGTTGGGTAGCGGAGTTCTTCTCAGTAGTGACTGCACTTGGAACTCTGCTAAGTGAATAACATTGATCTTGACGAATAAGTTTTTCTTTTTCTTCATTTATTATCATTGAAGGAATTGAAAAATTTTATGATTATTATGTTTTAACTAAATAGTTTAAATTTTAATTTTTAATTTACTATTAATATATGATTTTGCTTTTACTATATGTAATGGTTATTCGCTCTAGGTAGTTTATGATTTATTGACGTTTTGAAAGTATCTGTAAAGATCTATTCGAAATAAAAATATTTTCTATTCTATTTCTATTCTATTCTATTCGGCGGGTAGAATAGTATAGGAAAAGAAACGGTGGCACCATGTCGAACAGTTCAATAGAGCACTCGCCATTGTAGAGACGGTATATAACGCATAGACGCCCAATGTCTCGGCGCAGGCTCAGATGTTCGAGCCTATCAGTAAGTCCTGGGTCGTTAACAATACGAACGGCGCATCTTTGTAGAGAGTCAAGTGATACAAGTTGGTATTTGGGGCCCGCCCACAAATGAGAGCAGTATTCCAGATGGGAGCGCACTTGGGCCTTTTAAAGCTGTAATAGCTGCCCCGATGCCTCGCTTTGTTAAGAACCCCTAGCTTTTTGGATGCCAACTTGGTCTTACACTCAATTTGACTCCCGAGGTAAAGCTACTTCTTTTGGCGCGATTGGTAAAAAAGATGATAGTGAATTTCGTCGACGCGCGCGCACACTGGCAGATAAAAGCAACGCTTTGAAGTTAGTCGATATACTCGTACAGATAAAAGCAACTGTCTGAAGTTAGTTGCTAAACTTTTTATTCATTCAATCGTACAACGATGATAGATTAGATTTGCTTGTTAGCCTATTATATTGTGCACATTATAAGCTGCTAATGATGACATCATATATCTACATGGTTTAAACATTCCATAATAATATGATAGAGTAATTCAATCGAAAGGTGACCAAATCGTAGGGGGTTTTTAGGGTTCCGTAGTAAACAAGGAATCAATAATGGTAAATCAATAATGTATAGGTACTCCAAAGTTTTGTAAACCCATACAGCAAAATGGGCCACCGGCCGCAGCGGACCGAGCATAATAATAAGGCCATTAGTAAAGTGGGTGGGTGGGTCCATTGGCGGTATTTTACCGCGGGCTTAGGATTTCAAGCATGCACGAAGAGCCAACGAGTCAACCCGCGAACTTTTAAAAACCGCGGTTTTGTAGGTGCTCCGTTGGCGGTTCATAGTAGTTCATACCTTTAGCCCGCAGGCTCGTGGCGTTCCAGCGGTCTTAGCTCGCCAATGGATGACTTTACACATGATATAAATAAAAATCAAGATAATGTTATTAATACGTATTTAACTAATCAAAAGATAAACCTGATAATGTGACAATTATTCATCGACATTATAGGCACCATTATTATCATAGCGTTGTAAACCTATTAAATTGTGCATTATTAGCTGTCAATGGTCACATATTTACACGGTGAAATTTAGTATTTCTGGCTTTGGGACGTGACGACCCACCGCCCACTGGCTGAAGAATCTTCTTGACTTACTTTTTTAATGTAATAAAAGTGGCAAACAAGCATGCAGTTCACATTGATGTTAAATGACGACTGCAGCCTATAGACACCTACACAAAGACCAAGGACGAAATCCTGAGTCCTAAGGTGTTATGCCAAAAATTACAGGGCCGTACATTACCACCTGACCGGAACACAATATTGATGAACACTACCATTTAGCGGCAAGTATATTAGGTAATGCGGTGGTGCCTACGCCCGCGAGCTCCGTCACTGGAGTTCTACCACCAGTGAAGTACTTGACTTAATGTCTTATTTCCCCTAGGTGGGGCAGAGGGCCTCCACAATACTCCGTCATCGCGATCTGTCTTGGGCTGCGCGCTTCAACTCGGACCATGTCAGCCCGATAGTCTTAATTTTGTGCCGCTACTGAACGTCTCCAAGTGTATTTGGAACAGCCACGTTTACTCTTCCCCTGTGGAGTTAATTCTAGAGCTTGTCTAGGATTGTGGTAGGCAGGTCTTCTGAGAGTGTGGTCAATCCATGTCCATTTGCGGCGTCTGATTTGCGGACTGATCGGGGTTTCACAACAAAGATTCGATCTTCATTCATCAGGAAGAATCTTCTACTGGAAGAGAATTCTTCCGCCACTGCTATCGCCAATCCGCATGCCAAGCGTGGCGATTGTGGCATATCCCCCTTATGGGGAGGCTTTGGTCCAGCTGTGGACATATTTCGGCTAAAATGATGACATCATTTTCACTGTCTGATTTTAAAAGTTAGAAGGGAAAGGAGATGTGACTATCTACACACATTTGACCACTCTGCAAGTGATTGTCTTACAAACGGTTGACTTATAAAAATGTGTGTGTGTGTGTCAGCTCCGATGCACGACGGGAGTTTACTCGGCGTGCGTAAGGAGATCGGTAGTGTGCGGCCGTCGGCCGAGTGAAACAAGTCCGCTCGGTCGCAGCCCTTGCGGAGGAATCGCGCGTAACGCCTGGAGTGTTCCTAAATGTCTGGAAGTGTTCCTCAGACGAAAAGGGAGGGTCCACCGACCAGGCGAGGTGATAGCGCCTGGCGGGCCGCGGCTCAACGACTGATGTTGGGAAGTTGTATATATGGCAACTCTTGAGAAATCTTCGTATGTGCGATGTTATTCGATTGACACCCCATCTACCGTAGTAGACAAGTACTGTTCCATTAGTTGGCACCTTAATGTAGTGGACGGTTCAACTTTCGTGTTTGACTGGATTTTACTCCTAATAAAATTTCCTTACCGGGCCTTATAGCTCAAATCGTTTCGACAAAAATACAGTTTTAGGAACCACAATGTTATTTTCAACCCCTCGAACTCCGAGTAGTGATACGACAAGTAATAATGAAACATTTCCAAATCTTCCAGGTTCTGGTGGCTCATCTATGCTGCAAGCCAGGGTACCTGGACCTCAGCACAGAGGCCGGTAGTTGACGATGTTCAGATACCCAGGTGCCTGACGGGGTATATGACTGACATTCAGCCGTGGGTGGACCACGAGGGTAATCTTACTCCTGCTGTTGGTGAGCATAATTCCAAATTTATTTTTTCTCGCCCCGGCTTTGCACGTTTGCAATGAATGTAATATCAGAAACAGAATCAGAATCAGAAACTCATTTATTCATTTAGGGTGACAGGCAACTCTTAACAAGATAAAAAATATATGTAAAGTCAAGAATATCACTAAGATAAAACTAAATGTAATAAACTAATGTAAAAAGTATATCAGTAGAATGTCTCATTTCCCCTTTACAAACTGATAACAAAGACAGCCTATGTTCACAGAACCATAATAATATATGTACTCACAAGGAGGTCTGAATACTGATCCATTGAAAAAATGATCCGGTTCGTTCGAGCCATTCAATTGATTGATTGGTTCATTGATTCAAGGATTGGAAAGAGTCGTTCAATTAATCTGGTTCTATGAAATAGAGTTCTAGTCTGGTTCTATGGAACAACGAGCCAGATAAATCGATACAGATCATTAATTCGATAAATGTCACCGGCTCGTGCTGACGGGTCTTCGAACGAACGGGTCATTTTCAACGAAACGAACCGTGCCAATTGTCCAAAGTGGTCGGTTTTTTAATTTTGATTTTTCATATTTTACAGAACACCAAAGTGCGATCGATGTGTCAGCGATGTCAAATGTAGTTCAATCGCTTCAAAAGCAAATGTCAGTATTCTGGTGCTCCCGGACAAAATACGTCAAGTTCCTGAGCCTGGCCAAGTGTAAGCTGAAGGTTGTCCCCTTGGTAAGTCTTTGTCTATGTTGTGACCAGGTCTACTCCACTCTGAACACCAAGCTCCACGACGCACACCACGCAGTGGCGGTCTAAGGTCGTCGGAGGCTCGGGGCGGCATTTGGTATTTGGAGGCCCAGTATCGGACCTTAAACTGCACGAGCAAAAAAAGGACATTTTCTTCTATAGCCGCAAATGAGGTAAAATTAGGGGGCCCACGCACGTTGGGGCTCCCCACAGCCGGGGGCCCCGTATGATTGATGCGGGGCAGATGCAAAATAAAGCACAATTTAAAGATAAAATACAGCGCTAAGACAGATAGGTACCATAAGTATGTCTTCCCTAATAGCCAAGCTGCCCCCCTCTTAATCGGTCACCGTCGCCTATGAACATTTGCAACACCAGGGGAGTTGCCAACGCGCTGCCAACCCTAAAGGACTCTTTTGACGCCATTTTTGAAGAACCCCATATTGAAGCAACGAGGGAACACCTCAGAGGGAAGTTCGTTCCACAATTTACACGTTCTGGGCAGAAACGAACGAGAAAACCGTACCGTTGAGCACTGCCAGGTGTCCAGTCGGTGATGGTGGAACCTCTCTCTTCGGCGGGTAGTACGGTGTAGAAAAAGAGACGCTCTTGCTACTACGTAACCATTCATGAGCGAGTTCAACCGATAAATGGAATATTTTTCGAAAAACGCAGTTCGTTTAACTTTTTAATTTTGCTTGAATTATAGGTGTTCGACCTAAAGGACAATCAAGGGAGGACGCTTTATGAGACTGCCGAGTATATAACATTTTACGGCAACGAGTTTGGCTTACACAGCACAACTGGGGACAGATACGACATGGCTATGAACGCGACGCAGGCGAGGGAGATCACTGCTGATGTCATGCAGAGGAGTAAGTTATCATCATCTTTTTACTGGTGGTAGAGCTCCAGTGACGGAGCTCGCGGGCGTAGGCACCACCGAATTACCTAATATACTTGCCGCTTATAGTAGTGTTCACACGTGTTCCGGTCAGGTGGCAATGTACGGCCCTGTAATTTCCGGCACAGAGGCACAATACCTTAGGACTTAGAAGTGGTCACGCATCTGCATTTTGACCTCTGGTCTTTGTGTGGGTGTCTATAGGCTGCAGTCATCACTTAACATCAATGTGAACTCCATGCTTGTTTACCACATATATATATATATATATGTATTATATATATATATATTATATATATATATATATATATATATATATATATAAATTTCGACTGCTGGACCAACGCCACCGTTCCCTATAAGAGGGATATGCCATAATCGCCACGCTTGGCATACGGATAACACATGCGAGTGAATTTAGATAGTTTCGACGCTCTGATGTGTGTTATTCAGAGCTTAGATTAGTATGTGATTATACAATAACAGAGTATCACTGCAGATTTCTCTTTGGCAAAAGACAAACTTCCTTGTTCATAAACGTATTTTAGCTAATGTGTTGCTAATCTCTCCTTTGTCTTTTTCTATTCTGCACATTTGATAATGTATCTGATGTATGTTTTTGTTTAAGGGGGCAAGTCTAAAATAATATTAATTCAGTGAGAGATACAAAGAATGCTATTCCTCATGACTGATTTATAACGTTTCAGATCCCATTACCTGGTCTAATGGCTTCCAATCTGTGAACTTTACGAAACTCCGCGAATTGGACCTCAGATTCTGCGGCATCAAAGTCCTTGGAGCCAACGTCTTCAGGAACATGCGCGTTTTAGAGCGGCTTTATCTTGGCGAGAACTTCATATTCTACGTCGATGCCCATGCTTTCAAAGGACTCAGAACCTTAATACACTTGGACATAAGTCGCAATATCGAACCGGAGGAAAACGGCATCGCAAAAACTCTGGTCTTCGAAACGATGGACTTGTTCAAGGATTTAGTAAACTTGAGTTCTCTAGACTTGTCCTTCACTAAATTGACCCATCGTAATGTCCAAGTACTGAGAAGTCTTGGCAGGAAAATGGAGAGACTTTCACTTTGTCACGCTAGCATATCTAGAACATGGAACGAGATATTCAATAAGACTTCCATGAGATATTTGGATATATCTGGAAATATTGATATATTATCTAATATGGGACTCCTCAATGGAACCGAAAAGACATTACAAGTACTATTCGCAGAGGAGATAGGCTTGAAAAACATGAATGGCTTTGAGAAGTTTAAAAAATTGGAAGTATTGAAGGTATCAAATAATGAAATATCGTCTTTGTCGCAATACGTTGCCAAATCTCTTCAAAACCTTCAGATTTTAGATTTAGACAAGAACAGATTGACGACATGGTTCAAACCAACTATATCTCTGATGCCCAGTCTCAAATTGCTTTCGCTTAGAGACAACAATATAAACATTATATCAAAAGAAATGGCTGAAGACTTCCACAATGTATCATATATAAGTCTATCCGGCAATTTTATCGTTTGCAACTGTCAAGTGCGTGAAATATACGAATTGGCGCGAAGGAATGAAATTTACAGGCACGATAGCGTTATAGCTCCGCTAACCGATAGGTCCTCTGATGTGAGGGGTATCATCCCATTTCATATAGGCTACCTGAGCTATAATATCATGATCGGGAATCGGCGAAATGTATCCGCCAATGTCGTTGATTACGACAAGAGTATCCAGCTGGAAATCACAGGGAATTTTCTCCTTTTGGATTACGACGAATTAACCTACCAGTGTTTGATAGTGTCTGAGGGGAAAACCACACTGTTCTCCAAGTTTCCATATTGCAGTCAGACTGCGAGAGAGAGTCATATGCCGGATATGATACGTCAGGGATGGAATCGTTTGCTTCTGTTGTTGATTCCGGCAGGGTTGCTGCCATTATTCCTGTTTTTCTATATTTTCAGAAGGCTCTTTAGATATTGTTTTATTACTGTCAGGAACTCTGCGATGCTGAGCTTGATTAACAAGGATGATGTCATTGATGGTATGTTTTGGTTAATTAAAAACGTAACTTCACGCCTGTATTCCCTGAAGGGGTAGGTAGAGGTAAATGCATGCATTTAAGCATACATGCAAACACCCACGATTCGCCGGTTACGTTTTGGCCCATGTAACAGGTGGCAAGCCTGTTGACATCTCCGGGCACATTACCAAATTTCAAAGTACTGGGAAATTTTCTGAAAATGGAGAAATCCCAATAGAACCAGAGAGAAGGGACACACCATTATCTTTGATAACCCCCATTCCGGAAATCGAACCCGGACCTCAGCGTAGTAGTAGTGGCCTGCTACCACTAGGCTACAGAGGCAGTTAATTAATACTATGTATAAGAAATATGGGGTATTCTATCAATCATTATCGTTCTGAGCAACGATACTGTTTATTTATATTTACTTAGGAAAAAGACTTCGACTTATTTCGGGTCTGTAGAGCGTTATCTTACCTATGTGACATTTGTCGACCATTTTGTTCAGGTTTTGACAAACACCGGACTATCAGTGCTTACGTAGGCAGTGTGCAGCAGAGATAACGCTCTGTGAAGTCGAAACTAGACGATTGTCTCTTTCGTAGGCTCGATGTACAATATTAATTGTTTTTTTTTTCTTTTTCTATGTAATGAAAGTGGCAAACAAGCATGCAGTTCACATTGATGTTATGTGATGGCTGCAGCCTATACACACTTACACAAAGACCGAGGTCAAAATGCCGATGCGTTACCACTCCTGTATGGCCTTGTAATTTCTGGCACAGAGGCATAACACCTTAGGCCTCAGGAGTTGTAACGCATCGGCATTTTGACCTCGGTATTTGGTAGGTGGTTGGTCTAAATGGTAGTCTTCAGCACTATCGTATTACGAATACGATAGTGCTGAAGACTACCATTTAGCGGCAAGTATATTAGGTAATGCGGTGGTGCCTACGCCTGCGAGTCCTCCGTCACTGGAGCTCTACCACCTGGTTACTGTACCTACCTCTTTATTTATAGCATCATTGTTTAAAATACCTTTTTTTTCTTTTCAGACGGTTCTATTTTCAATTACGACGTATTCGTGTCGTACTGTAACGAAGATAGAACGTGGGTACTGGACCATTTGCTACCTCATGTTGAAATAGATTGCAACATCAGTGTGTGTCTACATGAAAGAGACTTTCAGGTAAGAAGTATCAGAAGAGTTTTGAAGAAATCAGGCAACTTAGTGTTAGGCTATGCACAATGTACCTAGTAGATTAGGATCCCACTGAAGAATCATTTCGGTTATCCAGATATTCTACAAACCTAATTTTTATGCATATTTATAATCTAGAAAAATTATATCCACTAGGTTGCCAATCAAAATTTAGCCGCAAGTATTTTTTTTTTTTTTATCTTTAGCAGCAACTCTTATTTGCGGCCGATTTAATTTGGCTCCCGTATATCTATAATAATGAAAAAAAAAATAGCTTTAATTTGATATATAAATACTACATGTACGTTATAGAAGTAAAAAGTTATCGGGGCTGAACGAAAATAGGTAGGGGCGGCGAAGTGCGCAACGGCAGCCGTGATGTTTCAGTCTTCATACATACAGAGGTGAACGATACTTTATTGAAAAAACAAGTAAAGAAAAAAAATACTTGCGGCCACATTTTGATTGGCAACTTAGTGGATATATATTCTCTAGATTATAAATATGCATAAAAATTAGGTTTGCAGTATATCTGGATGAACGGAATGATTCTGCAGTGTGATCCAAACATAAAGGGTTCAGTTACTTATAAAGCCTAGTTGTGACAGCTTTCCTTTTAATTTGATTATACAATTTTCTGAGGGTAGTTCCTATGTACGAGCTCGAGAGCATAGGCACCGCCGTATTATATAATCTATCTCCCGCCAAATGGTAGTGTTCAGTACTATCCTGTTCCCGTTAGATGTTATTGTAATCACTGAGACATAATAACTGAGGTCCTGGGGGTGCCAACGCATATGAATTTTGACGTGACAACGTCTTAAATTAGGTTGCGGCTCGGAGTCACTCATGAAAAAGTGTAACGCCCGGTAACGTAACGATGAGTCACCGAACGAGAGAGAGGCCTGCCGGACCGGCGAATGCCTTTCTACCGAGAAAAAGACGTTGTCACGTAAAATCTTCGCCCGTAAAACCGACTTTACAGGCAACCAGTTTTTTACCTCTGGTCTTTGTGTAAGTGTCTATAGGCTGCAGTCACTTTAAACATCAATGTGAACTGCATGCATGTCAAATACAAAATGGTCTAAAAAGCTAAAAAAATGTGAATATGGCCTTTCCTTCAGTGAGTTTCCCCGCGTGCCTAAATTGCCTTAATTGCCATAAAATGCCATTTAGGACTAGATAGGCCCGGGGTGGTAGGATTCGCCTTAATCCCCGAACCATCCCCCCCCTCTGTTGCGCTTTCCGCACGGAGGGAGATGATGAAGATTCGTGCGTTCGAACTGCATTTTTTTGGCACCTTCATAACATAAAAAAACACTCGCATTTTTTCATAATTAAATTATATTTTTGCCTGTATTTTTACTTTTACCAGGTGGGCCTATCAATTCTGGAGAACATAGTGTCATGCATGGATCGCTCCAGATCCATTATGCTGGTAATATCGAAACGGTTTCTCTTGAGCCAGTGGTGTCAATTTGAGATGCATTTGGCTCAGCACAGGTAAGATTTGAATTATCAAAATAATGTTCATCTTTTTTAAGGACTGATTTATGTAGGCGGCATGTCTTGAGATGGCATTAGTCCAATTGTACCATTTTTTTTTCCATTCACCGACCCTAAATCGGTTGAAATCAGAAAGGGAAAGAAAATTTCGAAGCTCAGAAAGGATTTCGGTACCATAGTGATAAATCTGACTGGTTATCCTGAAGTCGCAGGTTCAATTCCTGCCTGAAGTCAAATTTTTCTTTCTATTTTTTTTTATTTCTAAAGGCACTAGTCTATTTCACCGGGCAATCGACGAGCGCAGAAGGCGCTCCAGCCCAAGCAAAAAAGTAAGCCTAACTGCCTAAGGGATAGTGTTGGGTATGACACGCTTTCAGAACGAGTTTGTAAGAGGAGCCTCTTTTTCGTATTGAGCCAGTACTTTGTCCCACTTTAAATTACGTGAGGCGATGACGTAACGCGAGGCCGCCGACGCGGCGAGGCGGCGAAGTGATTTGACGCGTCGCGGTGCATTTGAAGTAACATGACAAAATTTGTCGCGACTTTTGTCATGTTGCTTTTTACTTCAAATGAGGCCGCCGACGCGGCGAGGCGGCGAAGTGATTTGACGCGTCGCGGTGCATTTGAAGTAACATGACAAAATTTGTCGCGACTTTTGTCATGTTGCTTTTTACTTCAAATGAGGCCGCCGACGCGGCGAGGCGGCGAAGTGATTTGATGCGTCGCGGTGCATTTGAAGTAACATGACAAAATTTGTCGCGTCTTTTGTCATGTTGCTTTTTACTTCAAATGAGGCCGCCGACGCGGCGAGGCGGCGAAGTGATTTGAAGCGTCGCGGTGCATTTGAAGCAACATGACAAAATTTGTCGCGACACAAAATTTGTACTGGCTCTTACAAAGTGTGTCTGACTCACATTTTGTAAGGGACAGGACAAATTTTGTCATGCGATACATTTGAAGATTTTGAAGTGACAGAATGGATTTGTTTGTACCTACTAAACATAGTGTTAATGAGATGAATATCGAGAGATATTAATATTTTTAATGATTGAGCTAAGATTGTTTTTGTAATTTGTAGATTTTGTTTAAATTAAAAGTTAAGTCATTTTTGATAAAATTAAATAATATTTCGCCTCTTTACAAGAATCATTATTCTCATTCAATGTCACATTTGACATTTCATATAGAACGATTTAGATGAAATGTCACGTTATTCTTGTAAGAATAATGTTGCATTTCATAAAGAACGATTTAGATGAAATGTCACATTATTCTTGTAAAGAAGCGATTTTGTTTTTAAAGAAAAATGGAAAGAAAAATTTGACTTCAGGAGAGGCTCGAACTCGCGACCTACTATATATTTCACAAGCATGTGTTAATGCGAAATAATATAAAACAAAAATTAAATAATGTCAATAAATTTTATTATTATAATGAAGTGGACTGGCTCAACTCCCGCGGTATTTTTGCGATAGTGGAACGACAATTTCAGCGGTCGTGATCGCGATCGTTGGGGTCGTTTGGTCGAACGTACCCTATGTGGTAGTACATTCTTTGTCCTAGTCACACACGTCACACTTGACTTAAGAGTACAAAAGAGCAAAGAATACCGCGACATTTTAATACACGGCGCTTGTTGGTCTGTTTTGAGGAGTAGTAGCCTCATTGTCCTCACCTCAGACCAATCGCGTTACACTTTTTGTCTTAGTCACACACGTGACACACTACGTAAGAGTACAAGAGCAAGGAGTAACGCGTCTTAATATTTGAAGCAGTACAAATTATATTTTTGTCGCGTCCTTACAATGTCAGGTTTTTTCCGGGACAAATATAAGGCCTCTTGTAAGTCCTACTCAACACTACTAAGGGAGACCCCTGTGGGTCTGAACCTTGGCTTAGGGCGTTGTAGAGGAACACATAAGACATATGCGATTAGGGCGGTGCAACTTTCGCTCTACCTACTTAACGGTTGATGATAAAGGGAATACGACCACTTTTTACTGGTGGTAGAGCTCCAGTGACGGAGCTTGGGGGCGTTGGTACCACCGCATTACCTTATATACTTGCCGCTAAATGGTAGTGTTCAGCACTATCGTTTTCCGGTCAGGCGGTAATGTACGGATGTATTTACCTGTATTTCCGGAACAGAGTCATAACACCTTAGGCCTCAGTAGTGGTAACGCATCTGCATTTTGACCTTGGTCTTTTGTGGGTGCCTATAATCTGGCTGTGGCTGCAGTCATCACTTTACATCAATGTGAACTGCATGATTGTTTGCCACTTCCATTACATAAATTAAAAAAATCCGGACAAGTCCGAGTTCGACTCGCGTGGTGAGGGTTCCGTAATTAAAATAAATATTTTCGAAAATATTACAGATTTAAAATGCAGGGACGTAGCGGTTACGGTGGTACCGGCAGGGGGGGTTATATTATTAAGAATTTTCGATTTAATTTGAATACTCAAACTTCTTATAGGTTTTCCAGTAATCTATAGGCAAAGAACTATTTTCCACCTTTTTTTCAAAATTTTAAGTTCAATAGTTTCGGAGTTAGGGGTCAAATGGAAAAAATGGGGGGAGAATGGTCAATTTTCGTCGTTTTTCTTAAATAACTTCAAATTTATTTATGCAAAAGTTATTAAAAAAAAAATCTGAGATGCTAACAACAACTTCTTTCATTTGATATGTCACACGACATAGTTTACGATTTTTTTTTTTTAATTTTCTGATTATCCCCCTAAAGTGGCCCCCCTGTTTAAAATTTATTATTTTACTTGACGTGTTCATCTTTGGGTCACCAATTTCAACTCAATCGGTCGAGTAGTTTCGGAGCAAATTGGCTGTGACAGACGGACAGACAGACAGACAGACAGACGCACGAGCGATCCTATAAGGGTGCCTTTTTTCCTTTTAAGGTACGGAACCCTAAAAAAAAACCACGCGGGTCGTGCTAGGGTCAAGGATAGAGGCGAGCGCCCTTATTTATCCTTGACATTTTTTAATATTATGGCCCTACCATAAAATAGGCCATTCTTAAGCCTACTTCTTAAAAATCTACTAAACTTATTACGCCTATTTCAGGCTTCTAGAGACAAGAAGGGAAGATCTTATACTGATACTTCTAGAAGACATACCAAGACGTCTCCGACCGAACACTCTGCACTATCTTATGTTAACAAAAACATACATTGTATGGCCGAAAGAAGAATCACAGCAGAATTTGTTCTGGAAGAGAATGAAAAAGAGTTTGGTGGTGCACACACAGAAACAAGAGAAAGCGTCTCTTGCTTAGAACATTCACCAGATCTGGGAGAGCAGGCGATAAAGAAATAAAGATCTCTTTATGAATATAAGAATGAGATGGAAATATTGGAATCAGGATGCTGTTCCAGTTGATTTGCGACAGTTATATGTCATTTGGAATCTAGCTAGGGCAGAGATTCTCAATCTTTTGAGATTGGTGAGAGTGAAAACGAGAAATGAAGAAGACTCTTTCTCTTAATAAATTGTTTCGGTTGTATGGAACAAGAAATGCCGTAGACAAAGGTTTAAAAAGAAATAAACTTGACTCTCAAACTTTGTTACTTATTTTTATTGTTTTAACGTCATTGTATGTTATAACTTTTTAATAGTACATTAAACTTACTGGTGGTAGAGCTTTACTGGTGGTAGAGCTCCAGTGACGGAGCTCGCGGGCGTAGGCACCACCGCATTACCTAATATACTTGCCGCTAAATGGTAGTGTTCAGCACTATCGTGTTCCGGTCAGGTGGTAATGTACGGCCCTGTAATTTCCGGCATAGAGGCATAACACCTTAGGCCTTAGGAGTGGTAACGCATCTGCATTTTTACCTCTGGTCATTGTGTGGGTGTCTATAGGCTGCAGTCATCACTTAACATCAATGTGAACTGTATGCTTGTTTGCCACTATTAAAACAAAAAAAAAAATGCCTCGGTAGCCTAGTAGTAACAGGCCACTACTACCACGTTGAGCTCCTGGGTTCGATTCCCGGATAGGAGGTTATCAGAGATAATGGTGTAAAGTCCTTTATCACTGGTTCTATTGGGATTTTTCCATTTTCTGGATATTTCCCAGTACCTCGAAGTTTGGTATTACGCCCGGTGATGTCAACAGGCTCGCCACCTGTCAAAAACGTAACCGGCGAATCGTGGGTGTTTGCATGTATGCTTGAATGCATGCATTTACCTCAGCCTACCCCTTCGGGGATTACAGGCGTGAAGTTACGTTTTTTATTAAAGTGATTGATTGACTGACTCGTTGATTCAGTTATTGCGATCTTGAAGCCTAAGATCCTGGGGTCGATCCCGCTATTAGGTTTTTTCTGTGAAGAAATTGTG
The DNA here is from genome assembly GCA_036365455.1 of Macrosoma leucophasiata. NCBI lineage: Eukaryota > Metazoa > Arthropoda > Insecta > Lepidoptera > Hedylidae > Macrosoma > Macrosoma leucophasiata. The sequence goes on along the minus strand of JAWQUS010000022.1, from coordinate 2,725,451 downwards.
TGGCCAACGCTCACTTTGATAATAGCTAAGGTGTATAACATTACGCTGGGCGTCGGGACGCTGGGCGTCCGGACGCTGGGCGTCGGGACGCTGGGCGTCGGGACGCTGGGCGTCGGGACGCTGGGCGTCGGGACGCTGGGCTTCGGGAAGCTGGGCGTCGGGACGTTCGACGTCGAAGCGCTGGGCGTCGGGACGCTGGGCGTCGGGACGCTGGTCTTCGGGACGCTGGGGGTCGGGACGCTGGGCGTCGGGACGCTGGGCGTCGGGACGCTGGGCGTCGGGACGCTGGGCGTCGGGACGCTGGGCGTCGGGACGCTGGGCGTCGGGACGCTGGGCGTCGGGACGCTGGGCGTCGGGACGCTGGGCGTCGGGACGCTGGGCGTCGGGACGCTGGGCGTCGGGACGCTGGGCTTCGGGAAGCTGGGCGTCGGGACGTTCGACGTCGAAGCGCTGGGCGTCGGGACGCTGGGCGTCGGGACGCGTGGCGTCGGGACGCTTGGCGTCGGGACGCGTGGCGTCGGGACGCTTGGCGTCGGGACGCTGGGCGTCGGGACGTTGGGCGGCGGGACGCTGGGCGTCGGGACGCTGGGCGTCATGACGCTGGCCGTCGGGACGTTCGACGTTTAAGCGCTGGGCGTCGGGACGCTGGGCGTCGGGACGCTGGGCGTCGGGACGTTGGGCGTCGGGACTCTGGGCGTCGGGACGCTGGGCGTCGGGACGCTGGGCATCGGGACGCTGGGCGTCGGGACGCTGGGCGTCGGAACGCTGGGCGTCGGGACGCTGGGCTTCGGGAAGCTGGGCGTCGGGACGTTCGACGTCGAAGCGCTGGGCGTCGGGACGCTGGGCGTCGGGACGCTGGTCGTCGGGACGCTGGGCGTCGTAACGCTGGGCGTCGGAACGCTGGGCGTTTGGACGCTGGGCGTCGGGACGCTGGGCGTCGGGACGCTTGACGTTGAGACGCTGGGCGTCGGGACGCTGGGCGTCGGGTCGCTGGGCTTTGGGAAGCTGGGTGTCGGGACGTTCGACGTCGAAGCGCTGGGCGTCGGGGCGCTGGGCGTCGAGACGCTAGACGTCGGGACGCTGGGCTTCGGGACCCTGGGTGTCGGGACCCTGGGTGTCGGGACGCTGGGCGTCGGGACGCTGGGCGTCGGGTCGCTTGAGATGCTCCTAAAAGTGTTGTGCGTCATAAGGTAAGAATATGCCATAATTGCCACGCTTGGCATGCTGAATGGTGATCATAGCGGCGATTGTTTTATGCCGGGACGCTGCTATGCGGTATGCTTAACGTTACTAACAGAGAAAAAAACCGACCAAGTGCGAGTCGAACTCGTGCAAAAAAATACGTTTACTGTATGCCCCCTTGGACCCCTTAATATTTTCACTATCTTATTTTTAGTAATTAATTTTGTCTTTATAGCGGTAACAGAAATGTATAATTTGTGAAAATGTTAGCTTTCTAGCTATCACTATTTATGAGATAGGTACAGCCTGGTGACAGACAGACGGATGGACGGACAGACAGACAGACAGACAGCGGAAAATTAGTAATACGTAGGGTCCGTTTTTACCTTTTAGGTACGAAACCCCCTAAAAAATAGAAGATAGATACAAAATAGTTAAAAATATTCGATATGATTCTTTAAATTGTCATAACTTTTTTATTTCTGAACCGATTGACACGAAACAAACACTAAATGCTTAGTAAAACTTACCACAATATATTAGTGAAAATCGGACTGCAAATCGGATAAGCCATTTCTGAAATTAGCGTGCACAAACACACAGACAAACAGACATTTTTCCGGGATAAAAAGTACCCAGTGTTGTGCGTCAAAGGTTAAAGTATAATTATATCAAGTTTCATCGTAATCGGACCGGAGATTAGTTTTTGTGTGATGCTTGAACAAACAGACAGACAGACAGACAGACAGACAAAAAAAATCTAATCACATATTTGTGTTCGGTATCGATCTAGTAACATCCCCTGGTATTTTTCTTTTTTATATTATTAATGTACAGAATTCACACTTGTACAGTTTTATTATAAGTATAGATTAAATAGTTTGCCTTTGCCTTTGCCTTTTGCCGTTGTAATCAGCGACGATTTGCCGCAATTAAGAAAATTTTGTGAGTTATTACTTATTTACAAGTTAGTTTTCCATACATATGTATGGATTAGGAATTAAGGGAATTTGATTGAATAAATAACCCCCCCCCCCCTTATTCATAAACGCACTTGAGCTAAAGTGTTGCTAATCTCTCCTTTGTATTTTTCTATCCTGCACATTTGACAATGCAACTGACAAAGACAAAGCATTCTATAGCTAAAACGTATCTAATGCACGTTTATGAATAAGGGGTTAGTTTTTATTCAACTACTATTAAAATGATAAGTAAGCATCATTCATAACTCAAACCATCTATTGTCAAAAATAACATAGTACTAGAGTTTTTCAATTGAATTCATAAAAAAACATGAATTAGGTAACAAATTGAGGCAGTAAGTACGTACATGCGTACGTGTGTTAGATGTGTGTATATTTGGTGTGCTAGTGTGAATTTATGAAGTGGGCGATTGTGTGCGTGTGTGTGTGCGTGTGTGTGCATGCGTGCGTGCGTGTGTGCGTGTGTGCGTGCATAATTAAACTACAATGGAATGAAAGAAATTAGAATGACTTTCAAAATCAACTCATAAACGTTTGGGTTAGCTATATAAGTTTTCAACTAAAATTGGAAATTTGAAGTGAGCTAGACCTGATATAGCACAGTGTAGTGTTTAATAGCATAGTGACGTCATACTTACGTGTAGTGATGGTAATGTCGCATCTCATTAGTTTTGGTTGAGGCGGTGTGATCAGTAAATCCAAGTTTAGTATACCACCACAGATTCTAAAAAAAAATAATAGAAAAGTAGTTCTCTCATACGGGTTGGCCACTAACCCTTATCTACCAACCCGCATTGGAGCAGCGTGGTGGAGTAAGCTCCAGCCCTCCCCCCAAGAAGGGGAAAGACTCGTGCCCAGCAGTGGGACGTATCAAGGGTTGCCATTATTATTATTATTATAGCTCGCGAAAAACCTAAGAACATACTAATATTTCCTTACCTATATTTACGTAAATTCACTTCACCAGATCTCGTTCGAGTCATACAGGTTTTGAGGTATTTTTGGAAAGTCAATTCTGGAAGTATATATATTAAAAATTTAATATATTTTTAATTTAATTTATGTATAGACCAATGTTAATACACGATGTTATACGTACTGAATTAGTGGTATATTTTTTTTTTCAAATGCGTTGCCACTTTTGAGGATGAAGTTGTGCCTCTGTGTCCGAAATCACAGAGTTGCACATTATTACTTGACCGTAACACGATAGCACTGTACACTTTTTTTATGTAGTGGAAGTGGCAAACAAGCATGCAGCTCACATCGATGTTAAGTGATGACTGCAGCCTATAGACACCCACACAAAGACCAAGGTCAAAATGCAGATGCGTTACCACTCCTGAAGCCCAAGGTGTTATGCCTCTGTGCCGGAAATTACAGGGCCGTACATTACCACCTGACCCGAACACGATAGTGCTGTGAACACTACCATTTAGCGGCAAGTATATTAGGTAATGCGGTGGTGAGCTTACGCCCGTGAGCTCTGTCACTGGAGCTCTACCACCAGAAAAAGTATTATAGTATACCACATAAGACGAAACATTGGTACTAAGCGTCTTTTTACTGCATTACTGCTTGAAACTTACCATTTTGTTCAGCAATGTATGTCCGAGGATCTGGCAAGAATGGGGGTTCGGCCATATTCAGATTGTCTAACTCATCTTTTTCTTTATCGTTTTTAGTATAACTGGAAAGATACGTAACAATAAAATTAACAAACATAAGTACATTATTTTCATAATTTTTAAATTTAAACATGTATTAATGAATTGAAATAAAACTAGTTTTCGGATTTATCTCGCGTATATTAAACCAAAACGATTATTTAAAATCGAACCCGAACTTTCAATTTCGTTCGTTTTCGTTTTTCCCTAGTGTCTGTGAGAGTAGCACAAATTTGGTTTAAGCGTTTTCAATCCGGAAATTTTGATGTCAAAGATGCACCTCGCTCTGGTACGGATAAAATGGATGCCATTTTTGAAAAAGTGGAGCAAGATCGACATATCAGTAGTTATGACGTAGCTGAAGAACTGAAAATTCATCACAAAACAGTTTTGGCGTATTTGAAAAAAAGCTGGGTACAAAAAAAAGCTCGATATTTGGGTACCTCACGAGCTCACTGAAAGAAACCTAATGAACCGTGTACTCATTTGTGATTCTTTATCAAATCAAAGGCCGGTCAGGCTTCACAGACTGTGGCGAAACCCGGGTTAACTCGCAATAAGGTGATGTTGTGTGTGTGGTGGGATTGGAAGGGCATTATTCATTATGAGCTATTACCACTAGGCAGGACTATCGATTCTGAACTCTACTGCGAACAACTGATGAGATTAAAGCAAGAAGTTGAGAGAAAGCGGCCGGAATTGATCAACAGAAGGGGTGTGGTGTTTCATCATGATAACGCTAGACCTCACACATCTATAGCCACTCAGCAAAAATTAAGAGAGTTTGGCTGGGAGGTGTTAATGCATCCGCCGTGTAGTCCTGACCTTGCACCTTCAGATTTCCACCTGTTTCGGTCTCTTCAGAATTCTTTATGCAATGTTAGGTTAACATCACGAGAGGACTGCCAAATCCACTTGTCGCGGTATTTTGATGAGAAGTCCCAAAATTTTTATAGCAATGGGATCATGTCCCTACCTACAAGATGGTAAAAGGTTATCAAACAAAATGGTACATACTTTAGTTAAATTTAAATAAACTATATAACAAAACGTTTTGAATTATCCTTAAAAATGCGAAGAAACTTTTTCCCCAACCTTATATTAATGAAATTTGGTTAGACCATATAACTGATTAGACATTTGTAAAATCAAGTAAATTTTCGTTATGAATGACTTTTTCAATAATTTTTCTGTCCAAAATATGTCTATACATCGATTACAAATTAGAAACCAATGCATTATATAATATCACAGTACGATTAATGTCTATTTAAAGAAAGGAGTCCCTCAAGGTTGAATGCGGGCTCCTATATTCTTTCATATTTATAGTTTTATAATGATCACGCTTAATAAGTTTTCTGATTGAGTTGCTCGTTGAGTCACAATCCTATCTTTCCGTTGGGATTTAGACGAATATCTCTCTTGTATAAGAGCACAAGACAATACAACAATAATTAAAACTGAGTATGCGCTGAAGCATTGAAGTGTGCCTGCAAAAATGAAATTGAGTAATATTCCACACCTTTTGAGTCACAAAAAACATTTGTATAATACAACCGATACAACTCTTTGTGTCTGTTATATTGCTGTAATCATTTGAATATTACAAATTATTGTTTAACAACCAGACTGTTGTATTGGATATATTAACACATTTCCGGAGAGATACGTGATACAATAAAAGTTTTTTTATTGTAATAGCTGCTGTAGACTTCTACTGTCCTTCAAAATGTTAAAAAAAAAAATTATGGGGACATAATTACATAATTACGGCCCTGTAATTGCCGGCACAGAGGCATAACACCTTAGGCCTCAGGAGTGGTAACGCATCTGCATTTTGACCTTGGTCTTTGTGTGGGTATGTATAGGCTGCAGCCATCACTTAACATCTATGTGAACTGCATTGTTTGCCACTTCCATTATTAAAAAAAAAGTTCAAATGATATTTTTGCCCCAATAAGGTTTTAAAAATGATTTAGGTGATATTATGATATTCGTTTGAAGCGCGCATGGCCCAGCGGCTGGCGTAGATCGTAAGCGATCTTCTCGGTTAAGCATTACGGGCGCGGTCGGATGTGTGATGGGTGACCGCTAGTGGCAAATTAAAAAAAATGCGCGTTTCCGTGCTTCGGAGGGCACGTTAAGCCGTCGGACCCGGTTGCTATCGATAGATAGCAGTCGTTAAACCTTGTCGGAGGCCTTATGGGCGGTTTGAAAACATCCGACAGCGGGTTGGCCACTAACCCATATCTCCACCATTCCGCATTGGAGCAGCGTGGTTGAGTAAGCTCCAGGCCTCCCCCCAAAAAAGGGGAGAGACTCGTGCCCAGCAATAGGACGTATAATGGGTTGCCATTATTATTATATATTATTATGATATTTGTTTACCAGTAAGATCAATATTTTCAATTAGTAATAAAGCATCGTCTTGTGCACTCTATATGTCGCTTTTTAACTTTATTTTCTTCGTTTCTTTGTTTTCTCTATGTTTTGCTACTTATAACATCTTTGAGTGGGACAGTAGGTATAAACTGGGCTGATACTTACGGATTTGCTTTTAAAAATGCCTCTACTTCTTTGATCTTGTCTCGTATCTCCTTGTAGAATTTATTTCTTATGTCATCTTGTTCCTTCTTCAGTTTATATGTTTCGGTGTGTTCTTTTACATTGAAAATGAAGAGATCTGTGGAATCAAGTTACAGTTAAAATAACTTATAGTTAAATAATAGAAAGACAAAATACATTAAGTATTTTTTAAAATATTACCGCTAAATTGTAATGTGTGCATTTTGACCTTGGTCTTTGTGTGGGCGTCTATAGGCTACAGTCATCACTTAACATCAATGTGAACTGCATGCTTGTTTGCCACTTCCATAACATAAAAAGTTTACTACTCCAAATGTAACACATATGGACAATGGATACCGTACGGAGTCTCCACGGTATTTCTCAGCATTACCGTAGATGCTAAATTAAAATGGGCTAATTCTATCAAGAATAAATTAAAAAAAGTAAAGACCGTTTATACATATGTAGGTAATTATTACATATGAATATCATAATGACAATACATATTGGGATTATTGCGATCACTGCCAGGCTAAATCGTGACACTTTATCTTATTTGTATTTATATTTATATGTATTATACTAGCTGCGCCCGCGACTTCGTCCGCGTGAGAATTTATGATTGTTCAGTATCTACCCAGACGAAGTCGTGGGCGCAGCTAGTATAAGAGTAGCCTAAGTTACTCCTTATTACATCAGCTATCTGCCAGTGAAAGTCCCGTCAAAATCGGTAAAGCTGTTCCCAAGATTAGCCCCACCAAACTGACAGACAGACAGACAAAAATTGCAAAAAATGTCTCCATTCTCCACCGTTATGTCCCCATAACGGAATGGAGAAATAAGATATACAAAATAGGGAATATTTCCTTTTTTTTTTTTTTTCAACCGCCTCGGGTGCCACCCATGCTAGCTACGCCATTGCGGATTAATAGATATATTCTACGAAATCTATACATATAAATAAAATTGAAGTGTCTGTTTGTAATTTAAAATAACCGCTTTTTACTAAATGCATATGTATGTATACACGGTACATATACCAAAATAACATTTTTAACTATTTGAGCAAATTCACTGTCTCTGGCGCCCCCTTTTATTATAAAAGTCAAAGATTTTTTTTTCTATGTAATGGAAGTGGTAAACAAGCATACAGTTCACATTGATGTTAAGTGATGACTGCAGCCTATAGACACTTACCTACAGAAAGACCAAGGTCAAAATGCAGATGCGTTACCACTCCTGAGGCCTAAGGTGTTATGCCTCTGTGCCGGAAATTACAGGGCCGCACATTACCACCTGACCGGAACACGATAGTGCTGAACACTACCATTTAGCGGCAAGTATATTAGGTAATGCGGTAGTGGTACGCCCGCGAGCTCCGTCACTGGAGCTCGTGAGTTTTGTGTTGCGCTTTCACGCCTAAACAGCTGAAATTTCGTTTATTTAAAGAGAGGGTGTCACCTTCAAACGGGTGGCACCTGGTACGAGCCGTCCCCGCCGCACCCCTATAGATAGGCCACTGTGAATACGTAGAATTGGATCTTTTGAATGGTCTGGTTGATAACATAATTGTTCTTTTTTCGCGTTAGCGTCGCCTTTCACCTACCAGATTGGCATTGGCGTAATAGAACTCTCACTAGACTTACCTTCGTATCGATTAGGCATATCTGCAGCCAAAGCAAAGCTTCTAGAACTTTCGCTTAGCAAGTCGATCATAGAACGAGCCGCTCTCACACACAAACAGCTACCGTCGACGATACTGGGCAGCTTCACGTTCACCTGCATCGAAGGAAATGCCAATTCTATTGGTTCACTGAAAAAAAAAAGAATACGTTTACTTAGAAAATTGAACAAAATTCAACGTCCATATAACCTTCCAAATTATGACATAATAATAATAATGGCAACCCATTATACGCCCCACTGCTGGGCACGAGTCTCTCCCCCTTTTTTTTTTGGGGTTGCCTTTAACGACTGCTTTCTATCGATAGCAACCGGGACGACGTGCCCTCCGAAGCACGGAAACGCGCATTTAATTTCCCACTAGCTGTCACCCATCACACACCCGACTGCGCCCGTAGTGCTTAACCGAGTAGATCGCTTATGATGTACACAAGACGCGGGGCCATGCGCGCTTCTAAATTATGACATAAATACGTTTATATACACACTTTTAGTGCTAGATTCAACTGATTTACGAGTACTACTTAAACATGCTAAATAGCTACTTCAAATGTTTTGTCGCTACACTCGCTTCTCTAGCGAGATATAATTCTTAAAAAAATCAGTGTAAATTGTGGATACTACAAGGTACTGAACTGATGTAGGTAGAAGATATTTCTCTGAATGGATAGGCAGTTTTGCTCGTACATTGTTTTTAAGAGAGGTGACTCCTGAAGACAATTTCTTAAATCTATTCGGATATCGATGTTTTCAATTCGTTTTCAATCAAATAGGATTTTTTTAAAAATAATCTTGTACACTCACAGCCGTAGGCTTTGAATGTAAGTTGTCCCGAATATTTAAATATTTACAAATATTTGTCCCGGCGCGGGGATCGATACCGCAAATTTCAAGTAAAGCGATCGTCTCACACCACTCGACCGATTTGGTCATCACACCACTGGTTTAGACCAGTAGACTAAGTGGATAGTCAATTTTATTCAAAACATAAAAAAGGAGTCGGCTATTGTCATGCCAGCGAGGCAGGATTTAGACATAGGGTGTGTAAATTAAAATAAGTAATGATGCCAAGACACTCCCTTGTGGTATGCCAAATAATCATTATTTTATTTACAACTTATTTATTTAACTGAAAGTTGCACAAACAAAGTGTACACTATACATTTACAGAAATATAAAAGAAAAAGAATATTGTTTAGTGCCACCTTAATTACAGGTGCAAACTGCATGCGTAAACAGAAACCAACAAACAGAAAAAAATTCCAAACAAAAACACGCATCTAAAAAAAACATGCATCTAGATATGTTAATCGTTCTTTAGCATAACGATTTAGAAAATATAGCTACTGAAACCTATATACGAATATGCGATACTATCAAATGCCTTACAAAAATCAAATATTACCGGTCCGGTTCTGAAGGCTTAGGGCGCTTGGTGGGCAATCTCACAGCCACCCACAGATTTAGTCTTAGACCCTTGAATTCCTTTTGATAAGTGGCCAATTTAATAGATTGCCACTTCAGTTTGTGCTCCAGGTCCCGTAGTAAGGAGTAAGAGGCCATTTGGATGGCCTCTGACAGTTGCTGACGCAGGGCTAGACGAACCTAGTAAAAGACACAATGATGTTTTTAGGCGAAGAAAGTTTATTTTCTGTGGAGTCTTCAGCGGAGACTTACCTCATTATAATTCTGCGCCTGTCGCGGAGTAAACTGACGAGAGTTAGCCACCAAGTCTTCCAGCATCTCCAGCATCTGTATCAAAAATTGAATCGGATGTATTTAATTTATGAGGTGCGGTGGAAAGCGACTTAGCTGGAGGTGGAGTAAAATCCATATGGGAGGGAAATCTATTGTCTTTTATCTAAGTTATGATTTTTATGTAACGAAGATGACTAGCAAGCATTAAATTCAGATACGTTGCCACCACTGAGACCTATGTTGTTACACATCGTCGTCCATCGCCACACGTCTAGGTTAGTTCATTTTGTCGTCATCATTGTGTCACAACCCGAGAATCTGGTAGGAAATAAGGTAGACTAGCTGTAGCCCGCGGCTTCGCCCGCGTGGATGTCATTTTATAAATTATAGCCTATGTTCTTTCTCAAAGTCAACTCTCTGTATCAAATTTCATAAAAATCGGTTTAGTCGTTTCGACGTGAAAAGGTAACAGACAGACAGACAGAGTTATTTTCGCATTGATAATATAAGTGGGGATGAGATGTTACGACGCTAAAACATGAGATTCTTCAGAACTGAAGTCATAAGAGTCCATTAGGTCTAGCAGCGCGTTAGCAACTGCTCTGGTGTTACAAATGTTCATAGGCGACCACTTTCCATCTGATGGCTCGTTTGCTAGTCCATCAACCTTTTGACATACTGCTTTAGATAGTGAATTCCCTTGATATACTCTATGTAAATGTATATGTAAATAATTAACTGTCATCGTCTTTGTCTTTTGTTTTAGGCAGAATAACGCTGAACCAAATTAAAGTAGCACTTTTTTTATTCTATTTTTTAAAGAGGTTTTGTCCCACGACATGTCTACCCCATCGAAGCCAATACTAACTTAAACCATTACTGATAATAATATAAAGAAATAGAAAGGAAAATGTTACTGGCGAGGAATTAACTGACAATTCTTATGCGTTTTCTGCATTTGGATTAGCTAAAATTTCCTGGAGTAACTTCATTTTTCGTACTTACAGGAAATCTTTCAGATCACCGGCTATAACTCATATATATAGTGCCTGATATGATCTTAGGTTTTCGCGAGCTACACTCATTGAAATAAAACTATTTTTACGGACTTATCCCGCGTATAAAAACTAAAATGATTTTTAAAATCAACCCGACGTTTCGTGACGACGTGACGTGGTCTCGGGCAGACTGAGGTGACATTTGTCTGACAGCAGTTTGAAAAATTATATGTACGAGTAGCTACTTCCATCGATTTCGTAAACGCCTTGCGTGTCTATGCCTCATGTAGTGCCTCCTTAAACACCAGAATTCGGCAGAACTACCCAAACTGAGTTCGAAACCATTTTATATAGTTTAATTACTGGTGGTAGAGCTCCAGTGAAGGAGCTCGCGGGCGTGTGCACCACCGCATTACCTATATACTTGTCGCTAAATGGTAGTGTTGAGCACTATCGTGTTTCGGTCAAGTGGTGACACCTTAGGCCTCAGGAGTAGTAACGCATCTGCATTCTGACCTTGGCCTTTTTCTGGGTGTCTATAGGCTGCAGTCATCACTTAACATCAATGTGTACTGCATGCTTGTTTGCCACTTCCATAACATAAAAAAAATTAAGAAGAAGTAGAAGTGGAAGAAATATTGCCTTAATTTATTTAAGAATAAATTCAGGCATTATTTGGTGGATAGTAGATAGAAATTAATATTGTTTAATGTAAATAACGACTCGCCTTATCAATTAACAAATAAAGTTGATAAGCCGAATGGCAGAGAAATATTGTATTAAGTTAGTTTTTTTCAGTTTCTCGCTATAAGTGTGTAAAGTTCTTGTTGAGAAAATAAATGTCTTACACCCTCTTAAACCCTAAATAGAAAAAATATGATGTATTTACCGGGACAGCTTCAACACATCGTTTCTCCAGTTCATCATCACTGCAAGCCGTCGTCTCACTCCACACGTGCAGGTATGTGTTCATTTGCGTCACAACTCGAGGGTCTGGCAGGCCGTCACAGCTTAGGTATTGTTGCCACTGTTTGAGAATTGAGAAGTGTATTTGTTAAAAAACACTGATTAAATAAAAACGGCCATGTGCTTTTTTTTTTAATGAAATGAAAGTGGCAAACCATCATGCAGTTCACATTGATGTTAAGTGATGACTGCAGCCTATAGACACTTACACAAAGACCATAGGTCAAAATGCAGATGCGTTACCACTTCTAAAGCCTAAGGTGTTATGCCTCTGTTACGGAAATTACAGGGCCGTACATTACCACCTGACCGGAACACGATAGTGTTGAACACTACCACTTAGCGGCAAGTATATTTGGTAATGCGGTGGTGCCTACCCCCGCGAGCTCCGTCACTGGAGCTCTACCACCAGCGTTCCGTAGTAGCAAGTAATATTTGACTGAATTTTCAGTGTCATACTCTTCGAGGAATAATTCTATGGTTATCCCCCAAAGTGCCACTACGAACGGTCCTGGGCCGCCCTCATCCAGCCCGCGACCTTCACCAGTTCGTCGGTCCATCTTGTGAAGGGCCTGCCTACGCTTCGTTTTCCGGTACGCGGTCGCCACTCAAAAACTGCTCTGCCCCAACGGCCGTCAGTTCTTCCAGGTATGTGCCCTGCCCACTGCCACTTGAGTCTCGCCATTCGGTGAGCTATGTCGGTAACTTTGGTTCTCATGCGGATCTCCTCATTTCTGATTCGATCTTGCAGAACGACTCCAAGCATAGCTCTCTCCATTGCTCTCTGAGTGACCCATAGTGAGCGACCACGTTTCTGTCCCATAATTCATCAGTAACAACACACATTGGTCAAAAACCTTAAAAATAATAATATCATAAACTTTAAATTACCTTTTTATTTAAAGAACTAAAATAGGGTACTACACTCGAAGTTGTTGACGATTATGTATACCTGGGACAAACGGTCCAGTTAGGTCGGTCCAACTTTGAGAAAGAGGTCAATCGCCGAATCCAACTCGGTTGGGCAGCGTTCGGGAAGCTACGGTTCATCTTCTCGTCCGACTTACCGCAGTGTCTCAAGAAAAAGGTCTTTGATCAGAGTGTGTTGCCAGTGATGACCTATGGGACAGAAACGTGGTCGCTCACTATGGGCCTCATAAGGAGGCTCAAGGTCACTCAGAGAGCAATGGAGAGAGCTATGCTTGGAGTTTCTCTGCGAGACCGAATCAGAAATGAGGAGATCTGCATGAGAACCAAAGTTACCGACATAGCTCACCGAATAGCGAGACTCAAGTGGCAGTGGGCAGGGCACATAGCTCGACGAACTGACGGCCGTTGGGGCAGAGCAGTTCTCGAGTGGCGACCGCGTACCGGAAAACGAAGCGTAGGGAGGCCTCCCACAAGATGGACCGACGACCTGGTGTAGGTCGCGGGCAATCGCTGGATGAAGGCGGCCCAGGACCGTTCGTTGTGGCATTCTTTGGGGGAGGCCTTTGTTCAGCAGTGGACGTATTTTGGCTGTAATGATGATGATGATTTAAAGAATTTTCTCCTGCATCTAAAATACAGTCCTCTTAACTTCACAGAGAATAAACCTTCAATGTGTTACTAGTATCGGGACAAAGTAGCCGAGACATACGATTGCACGGACGGCGTTTATGAATATCGGCTAAGGTAAGCTTGTGAGAAAAAATCCTAATTATCTGTGAAAAGAAAACAATATAATATTATTTACCTCAGCCTCAAACTGCTTTTTGTTCTGTAGATCAATTTTTTGTTTCTCAAATTCTGAAAGAAAAAACCAAACACTTGAATTTGAAAAAGTAAATATGACATTACAATGCTTTTATAAGTTATGAAAGTGGAAAACAAGCATGCAGTTCACACGGATGTTAAATGATGACTGCGGTCTATGAAACTCATACAAAAACCAGAGGTCAAAATGCAGATGCCATGCCGAGACTTTAGTTGTTATGTCTCTATGATAGATATTACAGGACCATGTATTACCATATAACCGGAACAAGATAGTGATGAACACTATCATTTGGTGGCAGATAGATTAGGTAATGCAGTGGTGCCTACGCCTTCGAGCTCTTATACTGCAACTCTACTACAAGTAAATTAATTACTTAAGAAAATAAAGAAAAAACGGAGAGAAAATTTTGGCTTACCTGGCTTTTAGGGCTTCGGTAGCTTAGTAGAAAAGCGGCTGGACTGGTTATCCTGAGGTCGCAGGTTCGATTCCTGTCCGAAGTCAAATTTTTCTTTCCGTTTTTTCTTTATTTTCTAAACGTCATTCGCATGTGTTATTGCGAAAAATAAATAGTAGAAAAATTAATTACTCTTTGTGCTATTCTATAATCCTCTGCCGACTTGGATTTCTCAACAGTTTTTGCTGCTGATTACTCGGGGCTCAAGATCTTTTTTTATTCACCTTAGTTTAACATACCTACTTAGTTTTAATTCTGACATAAAAATCATAGGTGATTGTTGAAATCTTAAATGATAAATGAACCATTTGATGTATATCACCACCATCATCACCTTTTGAGTTCCAAAACACTAGCTCATTTGTTTCCCTCTAAAAAGTCTCTAATTCACTCTTACGTATTACGTATGTAACTTCACGCCTGTAATCCCCGAAGGGGTAGGCAGAGGAAAATGCATGCATTCAAGCATACATGCAAACACCCACGATTCGCCGGTTACACTTTTGGCCCATGTAACAGGTGGCGAGCCTGTTGCCATTTCCGGGCACATTACCAAACACCGAGGTACTGGGAAACTTCCAGAAAATGGAAAAATCCCAATAGAACCAGAGATAAAGGACTTTACACCATTATCTCTGATAACCCCCTATCCGGGAATCGAACCCAGGGCCTCCAGCGTAGTAGTAGTGTCCTGCTACCACTAGGCTACTGAGGCAGTTAAAAAATACAACTGGACGGTGATGAAACTTATTCTTACTTTGAAACAATTTGACAGCCTTCACCAGAATATCCCTCCTTGCATCTTGTTCCACGGTATCTTTTGCCATCAGCTCAGCTCGTTCCCGAGCGAGAGTCGCCCGTTTCTCCTTTGCTCCCGCCAGGATGGCTTGCCTGCAAGAAATCAGGATAGAGAGAGTTAGGGTTTTCTTTTTATGCAATGGATGTGGCAAACAAGCATGCAGTTCACGTTGATGTTAAGTGATGACTGCAACCTATAGACACGCACATGAAGACCAAGGTCAAAATTCAGATGCGTTCCCACTCCTGAGGCTTAAGGTGTTATGCCTCTGTGCCGGAAACTACAGGGCCGTACAAAAGTACAGGGTTATCTTGGCTTCTGCAGTATTCCGTAGGTCAGTGTCTCAAATATTTTTTTTGAGGATAGATCCCTTGGAACACCAAATATTTGACAGAACTCTAAAATGAAATCTGGGTAATCTTATTTTATATATACCTGCGACTCTCACTCACTTCAGCCGAAAGACGTCCACTGCTGGGCAAAGATTTCACAGTTCAAAGCTTCAAGTTTTCAAAGTTAAACGACTGCTATCGATTAAACCTTGTCAGAGGCCTTTGAAAACATCCGACAACGGGTTGGCCACTAACCCGTTTCTCCACCAACCCGCATTAGAGCAGTGTGGTGGAGTAAGCTCCAGATCTCCCACCAAAAAGGGTAGAGACTCGTGCCCAGCAGTACGACGTTTCAAGGGTTGCCATTACAATCTACGCCATTTTGATGATCATCATTGTTAACTAACTTTTCGGCTTCTTTCTCCGCTCTCCATTCTTCTTGCTTCTGAAGTAGCCACGCTTCTCTTTCTTTCTTATTCATCTTCTTCCAATTATTCGGCTGTTACAGTACTTTATTTCAAACTTAATGTTTTAACTATCCTTTCTCCTAAAGGTTATTGCAGTGTCTGCCTAACTTGCCTAATGTTATAAACATCGTTACTGCTCAAAGTTATTTCAGTGATTTTTTTTTATGCAATGGAAGTGGCAAACAATCATGCAGTTCACATAAATGTTAAGTGATCACTGCAGCCTATAGCCACCCACACGAAGACCAAGGTCAAAATGCAGATGCCTTACTACTCCTGAGGCCTAAGGTGTTATGCCTCTGTGCCGGAAATCACAGAGCCGTACATTACCACCTGACCGGAACACGATAGTGCTGAACACTACCATTCAGCGGCAAGTATATTAGGTAATGCGGTGGTGCCTATTCCCGAGGCAGCTCCTTCACTGGAGCTCTAAAACCAGTAAAAAATCTCTTCAAAAGTGTCTTCCTAACTTTCCTAATGCTTATATTTTTTATTTCGTTTTGTACATATTTAAAGATTCACATCCTTTTATTTCACTAGGAAGTTTGTTAAATAACTGTGCACTATCAAACATTATATTATTTTTGCCGGATTGCATTGTCCTATGTTTCCTGAGTGTTTAATTTGGTGTTAGTTTGTATGTGTTCCTAAAATTGTGCGAAAAAGTACGTTTAGTATATTTAATTTCTGTATGGGTTTTATTTGGTAGTATTTTTTTATGAGTACGCAAGTAGTGTATGTATATAATTGTTTTAAGTTAAAGATATTTGTCTTTTTTGTGTAGCGTAAGGGTAGTATAGTCATTTTCAATAGTCATTTTGTTGTACTTATATAAGTAATTTTGGTGATGGTTCGGGCATATAGAAAGAATGTCGAATGAGCGAATGACTAAACAGATATACAATGCGAATGTGGATGGTTGCAGAGGCCCAGGAAGACCAAGGCTGACCTACCAATACATATACCTACAAATAGGTCGAGTTCTGTCTGATAGTGGGGTCAAAAGTCTTAGGAATCGGCGTGCATGTATGAAGATAATGATGAAGGTAGACGAGGCACGAGAGGTTTGTCTGAACCGGGATATCTGGCGCTCTACACTCTCTGCCTACCCCGTTAGGGACCTGGCGTGAAGATACATATATACATATATAAGTAATTTTATTTTGTGTTCTTTGTAATTGTTTATGATTGGTGCAGCAGAGCCCCATATCACTATTAAATGTTCCAAGTTTGATTTTACTAACGAGTTGTAGATGTTTATACATATTTTGCCATGGTATCCATCCGGTAGATTTTTTTAGTAAATCTAAATGGTTTTAAATAACATTAACTTCTAACAATAATACAACTTCTAACACATCACTACACACAAAATATTTGTACACACTAAGCGACTTTCCTGCAGATATCTTGATACTAGTATAAAAACGAATATTGATACCGAATGGGGATCATAAAATTCTGAAGTTATTGCTTCGAGACATGTTGCTATAAAAATGAGGGGTGGCACCTATTTTTTGGGGTTCCGTACCTCAAAACGTAATAATTAAAATTCAATTAACTGCCTCGGTAGCTTAGGGGTAGCAGGCCACTACTACTACGCTGAGATTCTGGGTTCGATTTCCAGAGAGAAAGGTGTAAAGTCCTTTATCTCTGGTTCTATTGGGATTTTTCCATTTTCTGGCAATTTCGCAGTACCTCGAAGCCCGGAGATGTCAACAGGCTGGCCACCTGTTACATGGGCCAGAAACGTAACCGGCGAAAGGTGGGTGTTTGCATGTATGCTTGAATGCATGCATTTACCTCTGCCTACCCCTTCGGGGATTACAGGCGTAAAGTTACGTTTTAAAACGTAATAACAAACTCTAATAGAATCACTCGTGTATCTGTCTCTCTCCCACAATCATTGTCATTTCATCCGAAAGATGTCCACTGTTGGACCATAAGGGGGAAATGCCATAATCGCCACGCTTGGCATGCGGATTGGCGATCATGCAAACTACCGCCACGGTAGTTTTATCGTAGGATGCTGCTGCCCATTTTTTTATGTAATGGAAATGGCAAACAAGCATGCAGTTCACATTGATGTTAAGTGATGACTGCAGCCTATAATAAATAATAGTAATGTTCAGCACTATCGTGTTCCGGTCAGGTGGTAATGTACGGCCCTGTAATTTCCGGCAAAGAGGCATAACACCTTAGGCCTCAGAGGTGGGAGCGCATCTGCATTTTGACCTCTGGTCTTTATGTGCGTGTCTAAAGGCCGCAGTCTTCACCGTGAGCTGCAAGCTTGTTTGCGACATTCGAATCATAAAAAAAAAACAGAAAAATTATCAAATACCTATAGGGAATCCTGAGCACATGAATACGGCTCGCACTTGGCCGGTTTTTATCGAATTCACATTCGGCATAATTTATTGGTTTATGCATATAGGGTTCTTCAACTTGAAAAGTATGAGTATATTTACTAGAGTGCGCCGAATATTCGGTTGGTATTCGGTATTCGGCATATTCGGCATCTCTTCCACTATTCGCATTCGGCCAAATTATTCGGTTTTGGTGCCGAATATATTCGGTTCGAATATTTCTATTTTATTGGCTATTTTTTTTTTTTTTTTTTTTTTATGTAATCGCAGTGGCAAACAAGCATGCAGTTCACATTGATGTTAAGTGATGACTGCAGCCTATAGACATCCACACAACGACCACGATCAAAATGCAGATGCGTTACCACTCCTGAGGCCTAAGGTGTTATGCCTCTGTGCCGGAAATTACAGGGCCAAATATTTACTGGGTTGCCCGCCGTATAGTCCCGACCTTGCGATTTTTATTTACTCCCGAAAATAAAGGAAAAACTTCGAGGAAAACGTTTTATGGGGGGTATTCGGTATTCGGTTATTCGGTGAAACCATTATTCGGCGCATCACTAATATTTACCTTTGTTTTTTAGTGAGTCCGTGAACCGTTTGTAACACTTAAAGACGCCTTTAAAAGACTTGTGTGAGTTTAGCTTTTTTTATTAGTTATCTCATTCCTTTTCCTTTTCTTTATGTAAGAAAGGTGGCAAGCAAGCATGCAGCTCACATTGATGTTAAGTGATGACAGCCTATAGACATCTACACAAAAACGAGTGGTCAAAATGCGGATGCATTGCCCTTGAGATCAGTTGACTTACCTTGACAACTGACCTCAGTTGTGTTGTCTATGTGATACTGAACACTAGGTACCATTTAGCGGCAAGTATATTAGGTAATGCGGTGGTGCCAATGCTCGCGAGCTCTATCCCTGGAGCACTAATACCCGTCAAAAAATTTCGCAGCACGGTGTTATCTTTTTTTTATGTAATGGAAGTGGCAAACAAGCATGCAGTTCACATTGATGTTAAGTGATGACTGCAGCCTATAGACACTCACACGAAGACCAAGGTCAAAAATGCAGATGCATTACCACTCCTGAGGCCCAAGGTGTTATTCCTCTGTGCCTGAAATTACAGGGCCGTACAGACCGGAACACGATAGTGCTGAACACTACCATTTAGCGGCAAGTGAATTAGGTAATGCGGTGGTGCCTACGCCCTCGAACTCCGTCACTGGAGTTCTACCACCAGTAAAAATGTCAGAAAATTCTTCCGTTAGAGGGTGGTGGGGTCGCCACTTCGCGACGCGTATTCTTCTTTTATGCTAATTACTTTCTTCATATCAACACGTCAATTAGAATCTTTTCGAAGTCTTATGTTGCATTTACCTTTTCAAAATCCGGTATCTCTTCTTTTTCTTTCTCCTTCTTCCCCTTTTTACCCTTTTTCTTCTTTTCAACTACTTGTTCTTCTTCAACCTTCTGTTGTTCTTCTGCAATTTTTTTAGAGATCGCCTAATAACTTAGGCGCCTTTCTAGGAGCCTAAGTTATTAGGCGATACACGCAAGATGTGTTTGTTTGTATGAAATTTGATAAAAACAATGTTTCGTTCGGTAGACAGATAGGTGGAAGTCGATCTATATTCGTATCCCCACTATTAGGATGACAAGCACCTCTTATGAAACGTCTAAACCAGAGGTTCCGAGGGAATGTAGATTTTTCTTGTAGTCCCTTTCAATTTTTTTTTCTGGTTTCCGTGGACCCCCTTTTGCTACATTTATATCAGATTCCCATATTTCCAACATTTTATTCACGCCTACGTAGACTCCCGTCGAGTCCCATGGACCCCAGGGGGTCTATATGGACCACTTTGGGAATCACTGGTCTAAACAAACAAACTGGTAATCTCTTACTTGTGCCTCTTCTATCACCAGATTCTGGTGATTCAATCACACATTCAATCAGTTCACTAAACACATTGTCAACACCTTAAAGCAGTTCACCAGTACCTGAGATATCATCACATAATAATTAAACTCAAAATACTTACCCAACCCACTCTATACTCACCTTTCATCTTGATATTGACTTAAGTGGTAGAGTTCCAGTGACGGAGCTCGCGGGCGTAGGCACCACCGCATTACCTAATATACTTGCCGCTAAATGGTAGTGTTCAGCACTATCGTGTTCCGGTCAGGTGGTAATGTACGGCCCTGTAATTTCAGGCACAGAGGCATATCACCTAATGCCTCAGGAGTGGCAGCGCATCTGCATTTTGACCTCTGGTCATTGTGTGGGTGTCTATAGGCTGCAGTCATCACTTAACATCAATGTGAACTGCATGCTTGTTTGCCACTTTTATTACATAAAAAAAAAAAAAAAAAAATCGGACTTCTGTCAAGTCATCCACAATATTACTTACTCCTCTTGTATAAAGGAGATGTTGCGAGCTCGGCCCTGGTTCGTACATGTCCTCAAAAAATGGGTAAATTATAGAAGAATCCGAAAAAAATACAATTAATTTAATCAAGAACATATTTTAGAGTTACCACCACATTTAATTCAAACGATTTTATCATTTTCAACCATGTTCAACACGGCGGCGATACAGCCGACGCTTGGTATCAATCGATTTCGATAGTATTTATAAAATATTTTTTTTCTCCAAGTACTAGATAATCGAAAAACAATTACGAAAATGTCAAAATTACATCGCCCGCCATTTTCGCCATGTTGGTTTAAAGTTGCAATTCTAACTGCAAATAATGATTTGTAACTGCAAACAAAGCTAAATAAGTGAAAATATGCAGTAAAAACGTTTTTATATTGATTTTGCCTGTTTAATGATATTGTGTACAATACATGGCCGGAGGTCCATACATTTTTGCAACATCTCCTTTACAAAGGAAGAAAAAAAAAACAGATTCTGGCAGAGTTACCCTAATAGTTGGTAATTGATAAGAACGTAAAGAGAAGAAAGAAAGAAGGAATAAAAATGATTGTCAATTTACAAACTAAAAACATGTAATTAAAAATATCACTGACAGACTTCTACTGGTGGTAGAGCTCCAGTGACGCAGCTCGCGGGCGTAGGTACCACTGTATTACCTAATATACTTGCCGCTAAATGGTAGTGTTCAGCACTATCGTGTTCCGGTCAGGTGGTAATGTACGGCCCTGTAATTTTCGGAACAGAGGCATAACACCTTACGCCTCAGGAGTGGTAACGCATCTGCATTTTGACCTTGGTCTTTTGTGTGGGTGTCTATAGGCTGCAGTCATCACTTAACATCAACGTGAACTGCATGCTTGTTTACAAATTCCATAACATAAAAAAAAAAAAATAAGACAATAAGATAAAACGAAATATAATATACTCATGTAGGTAAATAAATACCTTTTATCTGTATTATATCCGTATGTATGTACCAACCTATTATAAATTTGACATCCGTGGTTCACTCACTCTAAGGATCCTGTTGAAAACCAGCGTCAGGTACCTTGTATATGAAGGTACCTGACATTTGCAGAAAAGGACACCTTTTTGGCAGCCGTGAGACACATATTACGTGTATATGTATTACTTTTAGAAATTGTGTTGTCTTTTCTTTGTTATATACGTTTTATGTCTGTTTTATGTGTCTCGCTGTGTGTCAAAATAAATGTTTCTATCTTTCTTTTTATGTTTGCATAGAAGTTGAATAAATAAATAATAAGGATATCAGCAGAACGTCTAAAGAGTATAATTTAAACGGGAAATGTCTCCGTTTGTTCTATCCAATTAAAGATGGAACACGAACCTGCTGCAAGAGATTCTTCTGACCACTGGAACAGCTCACTGCTGGTCTTTTTCGTTACTTCTTCCACTGCCTGTTAGGTAATGAGAGGGGAAATTCACATGTTGATGGTTGTTATCTATAAATAGCAGTCGTTAAACCTTGTCGGAGGCCTTATGGGCGGTTTGAAAACATCCGACAGCGGGTTGGCCACTAACCCGTAGCTCCACCAATTCGCATTGGAGCAGCATGGTGGAGTAAGCTCCAGGCCTCCCCCCGAAAAAGGGGAGAGACTCGAGCCCAGCAGTGGGACGTATAATGGGTTGCCATTATTGTAACAAGTGGCGGGCCTGTTGTCATCTCCGGAGACATTGCCAAACTCCGAGCTACTGGGAAACTTCCAGAAAAAAAAAAGCCAATAGAACCCAGCGATGAAGGATTTCACACCGTTATCTCTGATCAGCCCTGATCCGGGAATCGAACCCAGGACCCCAGCGTAGTAGTAGTGGCCTGCTACTACTGGGCTACTGCAGTTCACGTAGGAAGTGTTTTAATAAATTCCTTACCTCTTCTACTTTTTTCTTTCCTTTCTTCTTTTTGGCTTTCGGTTCTGGAAAAGAAGAAGAGTTGAGTAATCCATGACGTGCAAATTGCAAGTTCTTCTGTCTCATACGATTAAACTCCAATTTATATAATGTTTGTATCTTTATATCCTCCTAGTTGTTGCCCGCGGATTCGCCCGCGTGGATGTCGTTTTATAAATAGTTTTTCCTGAATTTGCTTTACTGTAATAAACCTCACGGAGCCCGAGAGCCTTCCAACGAATGCAAAACCGTGGAAATCGGTTCGTGCGTTCTGGAGTTATAGCGTCAGGAAGGAAAACCCGACTTATTTTTATATAATAGATTTGCAAGTCGCTTTCATATGAAATGATAAAATGTGGAACTCTATACCTATTCAACATCCCAATTATTATTATTAAAACTAGCTGACTCGGCAAATTTCGTATTGCCTGAGAATGAAATAATGTGTTTGAATAAGGTTTGTTATACATAGGTATACGGACTATTTGTATGGGAAAATAAAATTGTGGTTTTTACTGTTTCCCTTCAATTTTTTCATATTTTCTTACCTTTTAAACCTTCCCTGGACTTCCAAAAATAATTCTAAACCAAAATTAGCCAAATCGGTCCAGCCGTTCTCGAGTTTTAGCGAGACTAACGAACAGCAATTGATTTTTATATATGTAGATGATTTTTGGAAGTCCAGGGAAGGTTTAAAATTATCTTCATACATGCACACCGATTCCTAAGACTTTTGACCCCATCGGACAGTACTGGACCTATTTGGTTGGCCCTACAATTTCCGGCACAGAGGCATAACACCTTAGGCCCCAGGAGTGGCAACGCATCTGCATTTTGACCTCTGGACATTGTGAGGGAGTCTATAGGCTGCAGTCATCACTTACCATCAATGTGAATTGCACGCATGTTTGCCACTTTTATTAGATACATAAAAAATGGTAGGTTAGTTTAAAGGCGTGTTTTTTACATGATATGTTCTTAGGTTTATCAACAGCATGGGATCCCATACTTAGCAAGATTAAATCCCAGCCGCAGCAGTCGTGCAAGACCTCAAGATACCATAAGTAATTATTGTGTTAATCCTGAACGCTACGCAAGGCGTTTACGAAATCGACGGAGGTAGCTACATATAATTTTTTCAAACTTCTGTCAGACAAATGTCACCTCAGTCTGCCCGGGACCACGGAAGCTGAAAAGCGACCGAAACGTCGGGTTGATTTTAAAAATCATTTTAGTTTAATATACGCGAGATAAATCCGTAAAAATAGTTTTATTTCAAGGCGTGTTTTTTAGTTTCTTATAACAATAATTTATGAAACACAAAAGAATACATCCACGAAATCGTTAGAGAGATGATATCTAACAAAAGCCATCATCCAAGCTTAACATTTCTACAAGCAAGTAAATGTATTCAAATTATATACTTACCCAAAAAATTGTTATTTTATAACTCCGCTTGATGTTTACTTGGCAACGAATGTTATTGATGTAACAATTTAAAGAAAAAGATAGCAACCACATGTTGCAAATGTTCATAGGCGACGGTGACCATCATCAGATGGCCCGTCTACTTTTTTTAATGTTAGCAAGGTGGCAAACAAGCATGCAGCTCACATTTAGTGATGACTGCAGCCTATAGAAACTCACACAAAGACCAGAGGTCGAAATGCAGATGCGTTGCCACTCCTAAGACCTTTCCGAGAGATTATTTTTATTTCGAATAGATCTTTACAGATACTTTCAAAACGTCAAGAAATCATAAATTACCTACTGTGAAGAACCATTACATATAGTAAAAGCAAAATCATGTTATATTAAATTAAAATTAGAATTTAAAGTACTAAGTTAAAATATAATTATCACAAAATTTTTCAATTCCTTCAATGATGATAAATCATGAAAAAGAATAACTTATTCGTCAATATCAAAGTTATTCACTTAGCAGAATTTCAAGTGCAGTCACTACTCTGAGAAGAACTCCGTTACCCAGTGCCGGATTAGCCATACAGCAGCAAGGGCTTCGCGCATGTGCCCAAAAAAAAAACACAAATACGTAAAATATATAATACACCTTAGCTATTCTCAAAGTGAGCCTTGGCCACACTTCTGCTATCTACTGAGTGACCAGTCCCCACCAACAGCACCCGTTCATGAGTATGATGCATGTGACACCCATTGCCCTCTTCGACCATTTTAGAGGGAAGTGAGCCCGCCACACGACGCCGCCAAAGACGAAGACATTAAAATAAAAATTACATACATTTAATATTTTCGAACCCTGATTTCAACATACCTTCAACAACAGGTGGTAAAGATTCGAAAGAGGCGCTGGTGTAGGATGTGTCTGTGTATTGAACCTCCTCTGGTATAGGTTCGAAGTTTGTCGTAGCCAGGAGCACTTCATCTTGGTAGTCCAAATCTGAAAAAAACATCTGCATTTATGTATGGTGGCAAATAAGCTTGCTTAGTCACTTTTTAATGTAATGAAGGTGGCAAACAAGCATGCATTTCACATTGATGTTAAGTGATGACTGCAGCCTATAGACACACAAAGACTAGAGCTCGAAATACAAATGCGTTGCCACTCCTCAGACCTTAGATGTCATGTCTCTGTGATAGTTATTACGGGGTCATACATTACCATCTAACCGGAACACGATAGTGCTGAACACTACCATTTGGCAGATAAATTAGGTAATACGTGGTGTCTACGCCCTCGAGCTCCTACGCTAGAACTGTTCATCAACAATTTTTTTTTTCAGAATCAGAATCAGAATCAGAAACTCATTTATTCATTTAGGGTGACAGGCACCTCTTATGACACGTCAAAAACAAACAAAATAAATTAAAGCGAATAACAATTGATATACATGTCAAACAAGATAAAAAATATATGTAAATATGTAATATATGTAATATTTTGTATTAATTGTGGCAAACAAGCGTGCAGTTCACATTGATGTTAAGTGATGACTGCCTAATAATGAGCCTATTAGCCTCTTATATGCAGCCGTTTTTATTTGGCTCCCGTATATCCTAATAATGAGAAAAAAAATAACTGCATGCTTGTTTGCCACTTCCATTACATAAGAAAAAATTAATACTACTGGGATATAAGTATAGTAATTCAAATAGTTTTCACCTGGTGATTCTTCTGATGCGTCCTGAAATAAAATAAAATAGGTTTGTATGTGTCTAACATAAAGCAACACCGGAGGGGAGTTGCCATATGCAGGCTTTCCCCTCTATCAAAGTACAAGCCCAAGTGGGCCCGATACGTTTAAATGTGTGCGTGAAACAATGAGGTCAATATACATATAGAGTAGACACCGGGTACAAAGAGCCGGTTCCTTTATATTTTGTACGACGTTTTTACGTCAGCTGTCATGTTACTTTGGGAAAGTGCAGGTAAATGTATGCAAAAATCTAAAACCATGCTATTAAGGGAAATGTCCAGTCTAGTACTTTAGTAAATATAGGTCAATGGCGTGAAATTGTTTATGTATTTTGTTAAAGTCAAGGTGTGAGTTTCGTAGTAATAGACGATTTTTGTAGTGTGAGTGTGAGTCACACGTATTTCCCTCTGCAAAAAATGACAGACTGTTTTGCATCGGTAATAAACGCTATGGCTACTCCCCTCCAGTCCACCGCGGCCGATGGCCCGTGTTGCTCTATGATATCTATATCTTTTTTTGTGTAATGAAGGTGGCAAACAAGCGTGCAGTTCACATGCATGTTAAGTGATGACTGCAGCCTATACATCTGCATAAAAACCAGAGGTCAGAATGCAGATGCGTTGCCACCCCTAAGACCTAAGATGTCATGTATCTGTGATCGTTCTTACGGGGCCATACATTACCATCTAACCGGAACACGGTAGTGAAGAACACTACCATTTAGCGGCAGATAGATTCAGTGCCGGTGCAGGGCCCGTAGCAAATGTGACCACGGGGCCTTAGAGTTACATTGCCTACTGAAATTTAGGATGTAAATAAAACAGAACATATACGAACAGGAATCGAAAACAATATATAAAACAGACTGTTTTGCATCGGTCATAAACGTTATGGCTACTCCCCTCCAGTCCACCGCGGCCGATGGCCCGTGTTGCTCTATGGTATCTTTATCTTTTTTTGTGTAATGAAGGTGGCAAACAAGCGTGCAGTTCACATTGATGTTAAGTGATGACTGCAGCCTATAGACACCTACACAAAGACCAAAGTCAAGATGCAGATGCGTTACCACTCCTGAGGCCTAAGGTGTTATGAATCTGTGCCAGAAATTACACGGCCGTACATTACCACCTGACCGGAACCCGATAGTGCTGAACACTACCATTTAGCGGCAAGTATATTAGGTAATGCGGTGGTGCATACGCCCTCGAGTTCCTACATTTGGAACTCTACCACCAGCACCATTAGTAGCATCATGGGCCCAAGATGTTTGCCCAACAAATTATAATGTTGTTTGGATTGAGGTATTGAGGCTGCCTGCCAGAGGTGATGCGCTAATTTCAATTAATCCTGAATAAATACGTACTTTAGTCTTTTTGTCTTTTTTAGCCATTTTCACAAATTAAATAATATCGTTTATAAATAAATAATAGCTAAATTCATCAAAAACTTATTCAAAAGTGTAAAAAACGTTACATATGTCATTTTGACTTTTTATGTCATTAGATATGTTTAGAAACTAAAGATAATGGCTATCTTCCGAACTCCACTGCGGCCACTGCAGAAAGCCGTTCCGTTTTAGTACTGTAGGCACTGATTACTGTTTGAAACGGAACGCTGTCCTGTGTACACTGGATGGATGCACGATTAAAAATTTCTTAAGTTACTTTCTTTTCGTACAAAACATAGACCGACGCCCAGCGTCCCGCCGCCCAGCGTCCCGACGTCAAGTGGTCCGACGCTCAGCGTCCCGACGTTGAGCTATCCGACGGCCAGCGCCCCGACGTCGAGCGTCCCGACGCCCAGCGTTCCGACGTCAAGTGGTCCGACGCTCAGCGTCCCGTCGTCGAGCGTCCCGACGCCCAGCGTCCCGACGTCAAGTGGTCCGATGCTCAGCGTATCGACGTTGAGCGTCCCGACGTTGTGCTACCCGACGGCCAGGGTCCCGAAGCCCAGCGTCCCGACGTCAAGTGGTCCGACGTTCAGCGTCCCGACGTCGAGCATCCCGACGCCCAGCGTCCCGACGTCAAGTGGTCCGACGCTCAGCGTCCCGACGTTGAGCGTCCCGACGCCCAGCGTCCCGACGTCAAGTAGGCCGACGCTCAGCGTCCCGACGTCGAGCGTCCCGACTGCATGCTTGTTCGCCACCTTCCGTAAATAAAAAATGCTTTTTTGCGACGCCCAGCGTCCCGACGTCAAGTGGTCCGACGCTCAGCGTCCCAATGTCGAGTGTCCCGACGCCCAGCGTCCCGAAGTCAAATGGTCCGACGCTCAGCGTCCCGACGCCCAGCGTCCCGACGCCCAGCGTCCCGACGTCAAGTGTTCCGACGCTCAGCGTCCCGATGTCGAGCGTCCCGCCGCCCAGCGTCCCGTCGTCGTGCGTCCCGATGCCCAGCGTCCCGACGCCTAGCATATCAACGCGCCGACGCCCGCTGCATGCTTGTTCGGCACCTTCCGTAAATAAAAAATGCTTTCTTTTAAAAATATGTTTGTTTGTAATCACAGACATAAAGCAATTTCAGCCAAAAGGTAGCGATGCATCTGCACTTTGACCTCTGCATGCATTACCTCTGCATTATGTGCCACCGTTACAAAGTAAAATAAGTATTTCGACTTGTGCTTTTACTAACTGCTCATATTTCTATTAACAATTTAAATTAATCGTGACATTACTGATTAAATTATTCTTTTGCATTGTTAATAATGTACAACAACAGTTGGGGCTCTCAAAAGATAGCGACAACAAGTCGGCTACGGACGTCATTAAACAAGTAAGAAAAAAAAATGTAATTAAAAAAAAAAAAAAAAAAGTTGTAGAGATAGTGTAGCGGAAGGTATTTAATTTTTAACCGACATCAAAAATGAGGAGGTTCTCAATTCGCCTGTATTTTGATTTTTTTTTGTTGTGTATATTACGCGATTTTCAAATTGGTAACATTTGACAGAAGAAATTGCTCATAACTTCTTCTCTTTCTTCATGTAAAATTGTTTGTCCGAAAAAAACGTTTGCATTTTTTTTTATATTAATAAATAATTTATTTATGAAACAAAAATGGCACATCCTCACAGCTTAATTAAACTTATATAGTTTAATTACTACTTACTGCTGCTCCAATGCGGGTTGGTGGAGATACGGGTTAGTGGCCAACCCGCTGTCGGATGTTTTCAATCCGCCCATAAGGCCCCCGACAAACTTAACGACTGCTATCTGTCGGTAACAACCGGGACCGACGACTTAACGTGCCCTCCGTTGCACGGAAACGCGCATTTTTTAATTTGCCACTAGGGGTCACCCATCACAAACCCGACCGCGGCCCGTATCGCTTAACCGAGTAGATCGCTTCCGATCTAAACCAGCCGCGGGGCCATGCGCGCTTCACATACGTATACCTAATCATTATTATAAATTTAATATAGGTTGTTAATTTAGATGTAATTACTATTTCAGTTCATTATTTACCTACTTACCTTGTTTCTATTTATTTTTTTATGTTATGAAAGTGGCAAACGAGCTTGCAGTTCACATTGATGTTAAGTGATGACTGCACCCTATAGACACCCACAAAAAGACCAAGGTCAAAGTGCAGATGCGTTACCACTCCTGAGGCCTAAGGTGTTATGCCCCTGTGCCGGAAATTACAGGTACATTACACGATAGTGCTGAACACTACCATTTAGCAGCAAGTATATTAGGTAATGCGGTGGTGCCTACGCCCGTGAACTCCGTCACTAGAGTTCTACCACCAGTAAAATAAATAATCTTCTTTTTTTTTTGTTTTATTGTATACATAGGTACAGTATGTGTCCTGGCTCAGCGCCAAATAAAATTTTCATTTTTCCAAACCAACCCTGCTGTATCTGTTTCACACAAAATATTGACCCCATAAACACACCGAATTTCACAAAATCCTAAAAAGAACCTTCATGTAAAATCTGAAACTCATAACACTTGTAGTTTCTGTTATTTATATATTTATTATACTCTAAGAATATTATTCTAAGCACAATCAAATTCGTTTTATTTAGCATATTGATTTGCTCTATTGAACGAAGTACAAAACACAATAAAATCACAATGTTTTTATTTTTAACACGTATTCATAATACGTCACGTAGCCCTAAACGTTGAAACTGCGCAATCACACAAACATGCGCATCAACGAGGCCCCTAAGCGGTTCTCGCGGTGCTGCAGCTCCCAGTCACTCGCTACTCGAGCGTCGATGTTCATGTTTGTGTGAGAGTGCCGTTTTGAACGTTTGGTACGTAGTTTCCATACTGTTCATATTCGTACTATGTGTAGTTAGGGCGTTAGGCTGACCGGGCCGCTCCGGTCGCCCTAATTAGGGCCCTAACTCCCTAAATGTTATTACACTAGCCTGACCCTTGCTATCGTACCCTGAATACCGTGCCGTGTAATAAGTCCAAAAGGGAGACCCTTGCGGGTCCGATCGTCAGCTTAGGGCGTTATGGAGGATAAGATATGCAATAAGAGGCGGTGTAACTTTGGCTCTAGTCATCAGTTCGTGGAAACCGGAATAACCACCACCCGTCGTGCTAGGGTCGGTGCTGACTGGAACACGATAGTGCTGAACACTACCATTTAGCGGCAAGTATATTAGGTAATGCGGTGGTGCCTACGCCCGCGAGTTGCGTCACTGGAGCTCTACCACCAGTAGAACCTAGTTGGAATAGAATAATGTAGAATTTTCCCTTAAACCAAGCCTGCTGTATCTGTTTCATATACTATCAACCTCAAAAACACACCCTTAGGAATCAAATTTCGCAAAAGTCCGTCTTGAGAAAGAAGCCCAATGCATAATTTGAAAATTAGCACTTGTATTTCTATATCTTGACCTATTAATTGAGTACCTAGTAAGAGTTACTCCGCATGAGATATTACTGGTGGTAGAGCTCCAGTGACGGAGCTCGCGGGCGAAGGCACCACCGCATTACCTAATATACTTGTCGCTAAATGGTAGTGCTCAGCACTATCCTGTTCCGGTCAGGTGGTAATGTACGGTTCTGTAATTTCCGACACAGAGGCATAACACCTAATGCCTCAGGAGTGGAAGCGCATCTGCATTTTGACCACTTGTCATTGTGTGGGTGTCTATAGGCTGCAGTCATCACTTAACATCAATGTGAACTGCACGTTTGTTTGACACTTTTATTACATTAAAAAACAGAGAATGAGAACCAAGGTTACCGACATAGCTCACCGAATAGCGAGACTCAAGTGGCAGTGGGCAGGGCACATAGCTCGTGGAACTGACGGCCGTTGGGGTAGAGCAGTTCTAGAGCGGCGACCACGTACCGGGAAACGAAGCGTAGGCAGGCCCCCCACAAGATGGACCGACGACCTGGTGAAGGTCGCGGGCAATCGCTGGATGAGGGCGGCCCGGGACCGTTCGTTGTGGCAATCTTTGGGGGAGGCCTTTGTTCAGCAGTTGACGTCTAAATGATGAAGAGTTATTGAATATTTGAATAATAAATGTTTCTTTTAGATTTCAGGATGGGTTTCCTCGAAGACCGGGATTTGAGTGATGTGCCTTCCATACCGGAATATTATAAAGGGAAAACCTTGTTTATTACTGGCGGTTCAGGTATGAGTATCTACACAATTATAATCAGCTTTCTTACCCTTACCAGAGATTATGTAATAATACTACGTATAGAATGGACACTTCGACGTCCCGCCCGATTTCTCTGCATCACCCAACCTCTTCCGCTCTTATGGGCGACGGTTGGTATTTGCTACGTGCTACGCACATAAGTGCACGTGTAAATACACGTCACTGATTGATGCTGTGTAATGGAAACCAAATTAAGCCAAATTAACCAAATTAAGCTTCTCAGTATTGACTGCCCTTGGAATTCTGCCAAGTGATTCTGCTTTATTATGACGACCAAATTCTTTCTTTCTCAGTTTCTTTTGAAATGGGGAAATGGAGGAATTTGTAAATAATTGATGCTTTCCATATTATACAAAATTGTTCAGTGTCTATTTAATTTATTATGTGTTTTTAATTATTATTAGTGGTTATTCACTCTAGGTTAGTTTAAAAAAAAAAGACGATGTAAAAGTGCTCTCCAGGAGCCTAATTATATGAAATAAATGAATAAACTGAATAAACTGAATAAGCGTTTGTATGGAATTTTGGCGGAGTGTCCGCGGTGTGCCCTTACTCTGTCGCAAACTTACTCCTGTGATGGAGCTCTGCCAAAGAATCAGAATCTGAAATGTGTTTGGGTTAATTCTGAGCCTGTTGACATCTCCGGCCATATCACCAAACTACGAAGTACTTGAAAACTTCCAGAAAATGGAAAAAATCCAATAGGACTAGAGTTGACTCCCGGTTAGTCCAGCGGTGTGAGATGATCGTTTGTTTCGAAGGGTCGCGGGTTCGATCCCGCACCGGGACAAATATTTGTATGGCCTACAGATATTTGTTTCGGGTCTGGGTGTTTGTGTAAATGTTGTATGTGTACAACGGCACCCACGACAGGTTTATACCTACTGTGGAGCTGTGAGTGTAAGTGTATTTTATTTTATATTATTATTTAGATAAAGAATTTTACATCATTATCTCTGATAGTCTCCGACCCGGGAATCCAACTCTGGACCCCAGGGTAGTACTAGTGACACGTTACGAATAGGCTACTGAGGCAGTTAAGGTTAATGTTACTAAATAAAAATAATAATGGCAACCCATTAGGGGGGGCGTCCATAAATTACGTGAGGTGGGTTTTTTTTATTTTCTGTCCCTACCTCCCCCCTGGTGAGAGGTCGTGAGATTTTATTCAACCCCCTCCCCCGTCCCCCAATCTCACATAAGATTTTTCAAAAAGTGGGTACCTATGTAAGTGCTTTGGATTTTTATTAAAAAAGAAAAAAAATGCTTCGGAGGTACCTACTTACTTTTATTTACAACTAGTTAAAACTAGTAATTAATATTGCTGATAGCTATAAGTGTGATGAAGATTAAGCAATAGAGTACGAAAATCGAAACGATTGCGATTAAAAAAATAACATCTACTAAATCAGAAAAAAAATTGCGTGATATTTCCCGAGACCCCCTTTCTCCCCAACGTAAGATTTGTCTCGACCCACTCCTCCCCTTAAACATCTCACGTAATTTATGGACGTCCCTTTATACGTCCCACTGCTGGGCACGAGTCTCTCCCCTTTATGGGGGGGAGGCCTGGAGCTTACTCCACCACGCTGCTCCAATGCGGATTGGTGGAGATACGGGGTTAGTGGCCAGCCCGCTGTCGGATATTTCAAACCTCCAACAAGGTTTAACGACTGCTATTTATCGATAGCAACCGGGACCGACGGCTTAACGTGCCCTCTGAAGCACGGAAACGCGCATTTTAATTTGCCACTAGCGGTCACCCATCACACACCCAACCGCGCCCGTGGTGCTTAACCGAGTAGATCGCTTATGATCTTCACCAGCCACGGGACCATGCACGCTTTTTACTAAATGACATCATGTTATTGCGGGAATCGAAATAAACATTTTCTTTTGTATAAAACATACTTTAACCGGTGGTAGAGCTCCAGTGACGGAGCTCGCGGCCGTAGGCACCTCCTCATTACCTAATATACTTGCCGCTAAATGGTAGTATTCAGCACTATCGTGTTCCGGTCAGGTGGCAATGTACCTGTAATTTCCGGCACAGAGGCACCTTGGGCCTCAGGAGTGGTAACGCATCTGCATTTTGACCTTGGTCTTTGTGTGGGTGTCTATAGGCTGCAGTCATCACTTAACATCAATGTGAACTGCATGCTTGTTTGTCACTTCCATTATATTAAAAAAAAACCATACATTGTTAAAGAAAGGCAATAGGTGCATTATTGACATATTTCAATATTCATTAAAACTATTAACTGTTCATCATATCAGCCATAAGACGTCCACTGCTGAACATAGGCCTCCCTATTAACTGTTAATTAATTTGAATTTGTTCTATATGAGGTCATCAGTATGAATTCTATTTACAAAAGAAACAATCAAGTAACCAACTACAATTAAAATTCACAAATTTATATGCATCGGCTCGTCGCTCTTGAACGTCTTTTATTTATTACGTATCACGATGACAGGTGATTTTTTTATGTAATGAAGTGTAAGTAAGCATTGTAACTTAAAGGTCACATTGATAGTAAATTAGTGATCTAAAAATATCTACATAAGAACCGAACCATCTATCTATCGCCATCTATATAAATAAAATTGAAGCACCGAAGTGTTTGTAACGGCATACCTTTCAAAGCACTGCACCAGATAGGATAATTCTTTTTGTTATTATCAGGAGCAGTGGGGGACCAAGGGAGGGGGGGGGGGTTGGTAGGGTTGTTCCGCCACGGGCCTCCGGTTCTTAGGGACCTCCAAAGATCTGGTCGCTGGGCATCAGGACAGATTTGTAGAGCTTAGGGAAATGTCGTTTTTTATTTTGCTCGCGCGTTCTTCTTGATGTGTATTTTAGAATGTGTCTACCGCATACGGGAGGAGGGGGGGGGGGCTCATGATTCGCCAGGGATCATCATCAAACGCCGAGTGACACTACGACACACGTACGTACCTCCGTAGCCGGGGGATTCAGCCCTAGTTAAAAAAACCTAAAAATAAAAAAAAACTTCCTCAGGATTCTAATGGTGGCACTATAAGAATACTGAAGAAGTTTTGTTTTTTACTGTGAGAAAATTATCAGCCTTGGAGGTATGCCTCGGGGAGCAGGTAAAGCCTTCGATCTCTGTCTGGTCGTGTAGGATTACCACCTTATGGAGCCATGAGAGTAAGGGAATGGCGAGTGTAATTGTGTTTTCGCATACATATGCATATACATATGCATACATATTTCGCATGCATTATAATATCTCCAGATTTTCCAGCGCAGTTGGCGGTCAATCTTTATGGATTAAGATTGAACGCCATGATCGATTTGAAAGTGGTCTGAATTGTTATTTTTATTTGTGAGGCATTTTAACGTTTCCTAACATTTTCAGGTTTTATGGGAAAGATACTCATAGAAAAGCTCCTTTACTCCTGCACCGAATTGGACAGATTATACTTACTTCTGCGATCGAAGAAAGGTGTGACTCCAGAACAAAGATTGGCTGACCTGTACAATAATGCTGTGAGTTTATTAAGTTATCAGCATCTACGAGACGTATTATAAGTATATTTAGTACTTTTGTTTTTTACTGCGATATTATTATCATTTATTTACATAAAATACTTTTTGAGTTCTGTACTTCAAAACGAACAAAAAAAAAATGAGATTCCTTATGAGATCACTTGTACGTCGGTTCGTCTGTCAATATGTTTCGAAACTACTACGCTATTGAGTTGAAATTTGGTACACATAATTAATAATAAGCTAATCAGTGATTCAGTACAGAAACAAGTTTTTAATATGAGACCCACTTTTTTATATAAATTAGGGAATAAAGGCTTAAAGGACTTAATACACGGCACGGTATTCAGTGTACGATAGCAAGGGTCAGGTTAGTGTAATAATATTTAGGAAGTTAGGGCCCTAATTAGGGCGACCGGAGCGGCGTGTATTTGTACTGTGATTGAGTTAGGGCGCTGTAGACCTGATAGTGTTATAAGCGGCAACCCGGCGCGAGGCCACGCCCACCCTTTCTGCCGGACCCTGAACACTTCTGTTGTGTAATAGCCTTTTATGTGTCATACCATTGAACATTATTATATTGCTGCCTTACCGGAAAATAATAGCTAAACACTACCATTTACTGCCAAATAAATAAGGAAATGCGGTAGCGCCTGCGCTCTCGAGCTCCACCAATATATAATACCCTCCAGTAATATCAAGTGCATAATAAAATGGACACGTGGGTTACTTTTCCAGATTTTTGGTCGCCTTCGTGCAGAAAGGCCTGGTGTGTTCGAGTCTAAAGTTTTTTTTATTGCTGGAGACTGTAGTCAAATTGGATTAGGTGAGATTACTATTTTGAATTGAATGTAGCAATTACATAATTTCTTAATAAGAAAATTTAGTCCAACAGATATAGATAAAGTTTGGGGGAAAGAAAGTAATTGGTCAGAAACATATATTTTGCGCGGATCGTAAATGATATTTTTTGTGACTTGATATTTTTCGTATAAGTTTTAACTTGCCGTGTGTGATTTTGGGAGGTAGCTTATCATCCCTATCGAATGTAGTTCAAAGTCTTTCGCATTGTTAGGGAAGGACCAGGGAAGGACAATGTCTGTATAAAACTAACAGCCAATGACCCCTTCAATAAAAAGCAGTCAGTGATCTTTGAGACGAAGTCAGAAATCATCCACGTATACATGTGCTAAATACGTTTTTGATTACTTAATTATTTTGAACAGAATAATTTAAAAATAAATTAATTGTAGTAACTTTATTTTGTTTCGCTAAAAACATATAGGAACAAAAACATTACAATATATTTGTGATTCATCAAAACAACCTTAACACGACATTGATGAAAAGCATTAAGTATATCAACATTAGTAAATATTTATTAATTCAAAGGAATTGTTTTTACAGGTATGTCAGAGGAAGATAGAACATTGCTTATAAATCGAGTCAATATCATATTCCACGTTGCTGCTAGTGTGAGGTAAAGTGTTTTTAATTATAGTAATGTCTTTCTTCCTTTCTTCGGTCAGGTCAATCACTGTACTTAATCTTAATTATAAATCAAGGTATCCCTTAATTATTATAAGTTTAGACGGCTGTCTACTCTTATGATAGGATGTAGATGAGAAATTATACACGATTTTTTCTTGCAGGTTTGATGAACCCCTTAAAGTGGCGGCGAGACTTAACTTGCGGGGAGCAAAAGAAGTTATAGAGTTGGCTGAAGAAATTAGGAATTTAGAAGTTGGTATTATAAATCAGTTCTATGTCTTAACATAAGTCATTTTCATAGAAATGTACTTACTGTACTATTGGATTGTTACTCCGATGGATTGGACATGACAAAAATTAAGATAGTGAAAATGAAGTTCAGTGCAAACGAACATGTATACAAGAAAGTCTAAGTCCGATCTACGTTATCCTTAAAAAAATACTGCATTACATATCAAAATGGCAAAAAACTTTTGAAAATTTGTGCACGTTTTATTAAAAATGATATGTAGGGTTGAGTCAAATCAGCCTAAATCCCAACACATTAAATTTGTTCTACGACTTCTTATAAATGTTGATAAATAACAAAAAAAATTGTTTCAAACGCCCAAAAGAGCAATGCCGTCGCTGCGTCACCCCGCAACCCTGCACGTGTCAATAATTTGCGCAACCCCGCGCGTGTCAATATTTTGCCTAGGCAAGGTGCAAGGCATATCTACGCTCAAAGTAAATGCCAGAGGAAAAAAAAAATGTTTTTATGGGAAAATTTAATGTATCAAAGTTCAAAAATTCCGCATATTTATTTTTTCGCATGGAATTTCCAGGTGATGGTCCATGTATCTACATCATATTCCAACACGAATAGAGACCCTATAGAAGAAATATTATACCCTCCATTGGCGGACTGGAAGGAGACTTTAAAAATATGTGAAAAATTTGACGATAACACTGTACAGGTTATTACGCCCAAGTGAGTATAATCTAACCCCCTTATTCATAAACGTATTTTAGCTAAATTGTTACTAATCTCTTCTTTGTCTTTTTCTAACCTGCACATTTGACAATGCAACTGACAAAGACAAAGCATTCTACAGCTAAAACGTATCTAATGTACGTTTATGAATAAGGGGGTTAGTGTTTTATCAGATTGACCACCCACTTATCTCTTTTCTAAGACTGTGGGTGGTAATTTGTTATATATATATATATATATATTTTTTAATGTAATTGAAGTGGCAAACAAGCATACAGTTCACATTGATGTTAAGTGATGACTGCAGCCTATAGACACCCACACAAAGACCAAGGTCAAAATGCAAATGCGTTACCACTCCTGAGGCCTAAGGTGTTATGCCTCTGTGCCGGAAATTACAGGGCCGTACATTACCACCTGACCGGAACACGATAGTGCTGAACACTACCATTTAGCGGCAAGTAAATCAGGTAATGCGGTGGTGCCTACGCCCGCGAGCTCCGTCACTGGAGCTCTACCACCAGTACAGTATATTTCGTGCATCGTAGGTTAATTTGTAAAAATGAATGATTGAAAAATAACTACATACGTGTAACGGGAATGTCACCTACCTTCAAACACCCCAATTAGAGAATCGAATTATAAATATGACCTGAAATTACATGTTGTAAAATGAATAAGCTTATTAGGAATTTAAAAATTAACAAATTATTATTATTTATTAGAAATTTTACCCAATTACATGTTTATGTATTACATATTAATAAAAAATAAAATGGTAAGTTGTCCTCAATTTGGACGAACAGTATAGACATCCTACACATACTTACCCTACCTCTATCTACGGCTGCACACAAAACACAAATGAGTTCAACGTTTTGGTCGCTTTTCAGCGCTATGGTCCCGAAAAGACTAAGGTGACATGACATGTCAGTAGTATATACATTTAGCAATAATATGAACTTTTACTGGTGGTAGAGCTCTAATGACGGAGCTCGCGGGCGAAGGCACCACCGCATTACCTAATATACTTGTCGCTAAATGGTAGTGTTCAACACTATCGTGTTCCGGTCAGGTGGTAATGTACGGCCCTGTAATTTCCGGCACAGAGGCATAAGACCTTAGGCCTCAGGAGTGGTAACGCATCTGCATTTTGACCTTGGTCTTTGTGTGGGTGTCTATAGGCTGCAGTCATCACTTAACATCAATGTGAACTGCATGCTTGTTTACCACTTCCATTACATAAAAAAAAAAACTTGCCGTTTAATGGCAGTGTTCAGCACTATCGTGTTCCGGTCAGGTGGTCAATGTAAGGCCCTGTAATTTCCGGCACAGAGGCATAACACCTTAGGCGTCAGGATTGGTAACGCATCTGCATTTTGACCTTGGTCTTTGTGTGGGTGTCTATAGACTGCAGTCATCACTTAACATCAATGTGAACTGCATGCTTATTGGCCACTTCCATTAAACAGAAAAAAGAGTTCGACGTTTTGGTCGCTTTTCAGCGCTCGTGGTCCCTGACAGCCTAAACTGACATAACATGTCAGTAGAATATACATTTAGCAATAATATGAACTTGGCTGAAAATGCGGAACGCAATAACTGATGGTTGAAGATTGTACGGGAGGTGTTTCAGGACTGGGATATCTGACGCTTCACGCCTTATGACTGCAGCCTATAGACACTTACACAAAGCCCAGAGGTCAAAATGCAGATGCGTTGCCACCCCTGCGAGCTTAGTAATATGTCTCTGTGATAGGTATTACGGGGCCATACATTACCATCAACCCGAAACACGATAGTGCTGAACACTACCATTTAGCGGCAGATAAATTAGGTAATGTGGTGGAGCCTACGCTCTCCTGTTCCTACACTAGAACTCTACCA
The DNA here is from genome assembly GCA_036365455.1 of Macrosoma leucophasiata. NCBI lineage: Eukaryota > Metazoa > Arthropoda > Insecta > Lepidoptera > Hedylidae > Macrosoma > Macrosoma leucophasiata. The sequence goes on along the minus strand of JAWQUS010000022.1, from coordinate 2,686,507 downwards.
CCTGTACCCCGTGAGAGACTTGGCATGAAGATACATACATTAACTGATTGTTACTTTTGTCAATTCCAGATATCTTGGTGAAATGCCGAACACTTACGTTTTTACGAAGCAACTAGCCGAACAACTAGTGTTTGATTACAAAGGAAAATTGCCCATTGCGATTATCAGACCGTCTATTGGTAAGTTCAATGATATTATGAGAGATAAGGCCACCATTTGTTCCCCACATGTTAAAAGATCAATGATCCGATGATCCTCGACTCATAATGACTCCCTCAGTGTTAAAACGTAACTTCACGCCTGTAATCCCCGAAGGGGTAGGCAGAGGTAAATGCATGCATTCAAGCATACATGCAAATACCCACGACTCGCCGGTTATGTTTTTTTTGGCCCATGTAACAGGTGGCGAACCTGTTGTCATCTCCGGGCACATTACCAAACTCCGAGGTACTGGAAAACTTCCAGAAAATGGAAAAATCCCAATAGAACCAGAGATAAAGGATTTTTTAAAACCGTTATCTCTGATAGTCCCCGACCCGGGAATCGAACCCAGGACCCCCAGAGTAGTAGTAGTGGCCTGCTACCACTACGCTACTGAGGCAGTTATTTTGTTATAGTTTGTTGTTTAAGCCCTGTATTCATCGACCATCAATTTTATTGTTTACTAGCTGACCCGGAAAACTTCGTATTGCCTCAGAATGAAATAATGTGTCAAAGGTTTGATAGATACGGACTATTTCGTCGACTATTATCGTATTTGTATGGGAAAATAAAATTGTGGTTTTTACTGTTTCCCTTCAATTTCTTCATATTTTCTTAAACTTTCCCTGGACTTCCAAAAATAATTCAAAAGGAAAATTATCCAAATCGGTAGAGCCGTTCTCGAGTTTTAGTGAGACTAACGAACAGCAATTGATTTTTATATAATAGGTTGGGGAAAAAGTCTTTTCGCATTATAGTATGTATGAACTTGTAATAAAATCTCTTTGGCTGTAGTATTTGTATCTGGCTGGTTTTGGTATCATTGAAAGTTAAAATTTTAAAGAACATAATTCCAAATTCAAATTAGACAAATGTGTGATTTTCATTTGTTTTTCGTACTGTCAAGATGAGTGAATCTAATGAAGAAATTCGATACATTTTAAAATTTTACTACAAAAAAGGTAAAAATGCAAAGCAAGCCGCGAAAAAAAATTGCAATGTTTATGGACCTAGTGCAGTGTCTGTGAGAGTAGCACAAATTTGGTTTAAGCGTTTTCAATCCGGAAATTTTGATGTCAAAGATGCACCTCGCTCTGGTCGGCCTATTACGGATAAAATGGATGCCCATTTTATCCGTAATAAAAATAATAATAATACTATTTTTGAAAAAGTGGAGCAAGATCGACATATCGCTACTTACGACGTAGCTGAAGAACTGAAAATTGATCACAAAACAGTTTTGGCGAATTTTAAAAAAGCTGGGTACAAAAAAAAGCTCGATATTTGGGTACCTCACGAGCTCACTGAAAGAAACCTAATGAACCGTGTACTCATTTGTGATTCTTTATTACGACGTAATGAAACCGAATAATTTTTGAAGAAGCTGATAACTGGTGATGAAAAGTGGATCACATACGACAAGAACGTGCGAAAAAGGTCGTGGTCAAAGGCCGGTCAGGCTTCACAGACTGTGGCGAAACCCGGGCTAACTCGCAATAAGGTGATGTTGTGTGTGTGGTGGGATTGGAAGGGCATTATTCATTATGAGCTATTACCACCAGGCAGGACTATCGATTCTGAACTCTACTGCGAACAACTGATGAGATTAAAGCAAGAAGTTGAGAGAAAGCGGCCGGAATTGATCAACAGAAGGGGTGTGGTGTTTCATCATGATAACGCTGGACCTCACACATCTATAGCCACTCAGCAAAAATTAAGAGAGTTTGGCTGGGAGGTGTGAACGCATCCGCCGTATAGTCCTGATCTTGCACCTTCAGATTTCCACCTGTTTCGGTCTCTTCAGAATTCTTTATGCAATGTTAGGTTAACATCACGAGAGGACTGCCAAATCCACTTGTCGCGGTATTTTGATGAGAAGTCCCAAAATTTTTATAGCAATGGGATCATGTTCCTACCTACAAGATGGCAAAAGGTTATCGAACAAAATGGTACATACATATTTTAGTTAAATTTAAATAAACTTTATTAAAATGTGTTTTGAATTATCTTAAAAAATGCGAAGAAACTTTTTCCCCAACCTAATTATATACACTAGCTACTGAGAGAGGCAAGACTAGCTTCGGAGAGGGGACGGGGTTTATAGTCGGAAAATATGTTTTTAGGATGTATTTTTAATATCTGCTTTTAAAACATATACAATATATTAAATGTGATACAACTTGAATTAATATAGTTAAAAAAATATAGCTACCTGCGTCCGAGCGGCATCCTTTTATGACGAGTTATGCGGCGTTGTTACATTCCTTTGATGTAATGATTTATGACTTGGTTCGCACGTTTGTAAACTTTGTAATGGCTCAACTTTAATGTCTGCTATCCTCCAATCATTACTCCTTCCGTATCCTTTCACGCTCACTCCTTACACCTTCACATACATATCTACTTAACTAACTCTCTCTATCTTGCCTTACGTTTACTTTCCCACTGTAATATACATCAATTGTATCAGCATGACACAATCATTTGGAAAACATTTATAAAACTTTAATCGTGCATAAAAAAAAGTGTGTGTGTCAGCTCCGACGCACAACGGGAGTTTACTCGGTATGCGAGGAGATAGCTAGTGTGCGGCCGATTCGGCCTAGTGAAACGCGTCCGCTCGGTCGAAGCTTTCAGTTACATATAGTACTCTGTGGTCGAAGCGCTTGAAGGGAAATCGATTCCCCTGCGAGCGCTGGGTTTATGTATACTGCCGAGTTGATATTACTCCTCATTTTTCCTTACCGGGACTTAAGGTAACTCAAATCTTTTCTTAACGCGTAAACATCAAAGAATCAGCTTGTTTTCAGTAATTCCGTGCGCAAAGGAACCTATACCTGGATGGATAGACAACTTCAATGGCCCAGTTGGACTTATTGTGGGTGGTGGCAAAGGTAATTCCTTTATTTTATGTAATGGAAGTGGCAAACAATCGTGCAGTTCACATTGATTTTAAGTGATGACTGCAGCCTATAGACACTTACACGAAGACCAATGTCAAAATGCAGATGCGTTACCACTCCTGAGGCCTAAGGTGTTATGCCTCTGTGCCGGAAATTACAGGGCGGTCCTACACTCTAGGCTACGAATAATTAACTATAACTCTCATACATTACATTCATTATTATATTACACACATATAATCATTTATGCTGTGAGGGAACGGGTGGAAGTGTTCCTCCAACGAAAAGGGAGGATCCTCCGAACAGGTGAGGTGGTAGCGCCTGGCGGGCTGCGGCCCAACGGTTGACGTTGGGAAGTTGTATATATGCCAACTCTTGAGAAATCTTCGTATGTGCGATGTAATTCGTTTGACACGCCATCTACCGTACTAGACAAGAACTGTGAGGTTTCGTCTGTATTCCACTAGTTGGCGTCTTTATGTAGTGGACGCTACAATGCTAACAAACTAATTGCAATCATAAGAAACACTCATTGCTAATGCTAATATTTTGTTGAGCGGCATAAAAACGTCCCTTAGCCTGACTCGCTGCCGTGAACCATATTCCATTCTCTGTCCCATTTATCACATTTGGACATTTATTTTGTGTTAACTATTATGTCTGCTTACGGGACAGTGAACGTGTTAGTCCCGTCCATGGTACAACAAGCCAAAGCCAAACGCCTTATTAGGCTGCCTCGTTGGCTCAGTGGTCGCAATCGCGATGGTGAATCCTGAGGTCCTGGGTTCGATCCCCGTGTCGGGAAAATCTATTATCGAGTTTTTTCTGTAAGGAAATTCCCAGTAGAAGCCTGGAGTCTGGTCGTGCCTCGGAGAGCACGTAAAGCCGTCGGTCATGCGCCCATCATCGCGCCGCTCCGTTCGCCCTAATTAGGGCCCTAACTCTAAATGTTATTACACTACCCTGACCTTCACTATCGTACCCTGAAAACCGTGCCGTGTACTAAGTCCTTAAGGCGTTCGCGTCGCAATTAACAGAGCTTTGTATATTTTTTTCAGGTCTCATACGATACTTTTACACGAGAGCGGATCTGGTGAGCGATTTCATACCGGTGGATGTTTGCATCAAGAATTTCATAGCTGTTGCTTGGATCCGGGGAACTAAGAAGTTAGTATCCGTACAAGTGCGGAATCCGTGTGTTGTGGAAAATCGGTTAAGTGCGTGCCATGCGCAGTATAGGGTTCCGTTTTTAGTATATTTACAGAGTAAGAAATGTAGTGAAAAAAAAAAATTCTATGGAGTTGTTCGAATTTTTCGAGTAAAATACATTTTGTTGACTATTACTCGCCAACTTGCAAGGCCAACTTAAGTGTGATAGTTTTCCTTTTAATTTCATTTATAGCCACTATTGCCGTAACGTTTGAATTTCTAAGAACAACCGTTTAGTTGGTAGGGACACTTGACTCTAACTAAAATATTCACTTTAAAGTTTAATAAGTCACAAACAGTTAACTAAATCGAAAAATAATGTTCAAACATCTATAATAATTTTGAAAGACCTATCCAACAATACCTACAGTAGTGTTCAGCACAGGTGGTAATGTACGGCCTTGTAATTTCCCGCTCAGAGGCGTAACACCTTAGACCTCAGGAGTGGTAATGCATCTGCATATTGACCTTGGTCTTTACGTTAGTGTATATAGGCTGTAGTCATCACTTAACATCAATGCGAACCGTATGCTCGTTTACCATCTCCATTACATAAAAAAAAAATGCGGCAAGTACGTTAGGTAATGCGGTGGTGGACTCTACCACCAGGAAAAATTATCTGTAAAACCTTTAAACCCATAACAGGATGGAGCCAACAGACGATGTTCCGATCTACAACTGCTGTAGCAACACTCTGATGAGGTGGACTATTCGTGAAACAGTTGACATAGGCCGGAATATAGTAAAGGAGATGCCTATTGGCAATATGTTGTGGACATGTGGAGGAAGAACGACGGGCAGCAAGTTCTTCTACTTCTTAGTGGTACTCTTTGTTTCTCTTTTGTATTCTATACCTACTAATATTATAAGGAGGAAAACTTTGTTTGGTTGTATTGAAAAGGCTCAAAAACTACAGGACCGATTATAAAAATTATTTCACTATTCGAAAGCTACATTATCCACGGGTCACATAGAATATTTTATTTTGAAAAAAAAAGAGTCCGTAACATATTTAGGTTTTTCAGACACAAGGTGTAAAAAATCAACCAGAATAGATACTGATTTTGCGAACGCTGCCTAAACTATAAAATACATCGGGGAAGATTTTAGGGTATATCTATAATCATCACGCTAAGACGAATAGGAGAGGGTAGGTAACATTGCACCCGCGCGAAGCCGGGGCAAGAGAGAGAGGTAGAGCTCCAGTGACGGAGCTTGCGGGCGTAGGCCCCACCGCATTACCTAATATACTTGCCGCTAAATGGTAGTGTTCAGCACTATCGTGTTCCGGTCAGGTGGTAATGTACGGCCCTGTAATTTCCGGCACAGAGGCGTAACACCTAATGCCTCAGGAGTGGCAGCGCATCTGCATTTTGACCTCTGGTCATTGTGTGGGTGTCTATAGGCTGCAGTCATCACTTAACATCAATGTGAACTGTATGCTTGTTTGCCACTTTTAAAACATAAAAAAAAAAAAAAAAATGGTAGTGTTCAGCACTATCGTGTTCCGGTCAGGTGGTAATGTACGGCCCTGTAATTTCCGGCACAGAGGCGTAACACCTAATGCCTCAGGAGTGGCAGCGCATCTGCATTTTGACCTCTGGTCATTGTGTGGGTGTCTATAGGCTGCAGTCATCACTTAACCTCAATGTGAACTGCATGCTTGTTTGCCACTTTGGGTACATAAAAAAAAAAAAAAAAAAAAGCCGGGGCTGGCCGCTAGTATACAACATGTAATGGGAATAATGCACACTCTCTAACACCTCGATTAGAAAATCGAGTTATAATCATGATACATGAACTGAAATTATATGTTTATATCGGCATGAGGACCTCTTCAGTCCGAATATCTGGGTAGTGTTGTGGGCGTGTCTTTCCATAAGCCGATATGTTACTCGTGTTTGTGGGCATCTGTAGGTGGGTACTCGAGCGGATGATGAAATAAAGCACAGGTTGGCAGAAGAAAGTCGTATATTGCCAAAGATCCGCCCATTCGATTACTTCCGGCAGGGAAGAATGGGCAAGAAACCCTGCGGACCGGGAAACCACATTTACCAGGATACGATACTACTACTATCACTAGTCTTCTGCACATTTGATTCAGAACTACCCGCGTTATATCATTTTAATATCACTGACGTTCACTTTTCTAACTGGCAGCATAACTGCGCAATAATAATTCGATTCAACTGTGTGACTGTGACTGATCGACTGTTACTCTATGACTGACCGTCATGAACTATTTTCTAGCCTTTATAAACCCGATATCGGCTAGTAACTATCCCCTCTAAGATAACAATTTCAAGAACCTACGCCGACAGTGGCGCCACCTAGAATTCTCTATTGAACAATCTACCCTAGTCATAATTAGGTTGCGTCTCCGATAAACTAGATGGCGCTAGTAGTCACATTTAGGTTCCACTCCGACATTTATATATTTAATATTTTTTATTTAAGAAATAAGTTGTCCTCAATTTGTATGTACAGTATGCACACCCTATCCATACTTACCCTTCCTCTACCTACGCACATAAAATACTTACCTACTCCCACACGCACACTGTTGCATTGTGATGTAGCGTAACCTGCGTAACCTAATTTAACACTCGCTAGTAATAAGATTAATATCCACTTTTTTATTTCTTAAATTTTTATTTATAAATATCACGTCTCGGCGAGTTTTAATAAACTTGTTGAGACTAGAATTTTATTTTGGATATACGTTAGTGTCATTTTCGTTTCTATTTACTGTTCCTACTTTTGCTAGTGGGAGCGATAAAAATGAAAGGTGAACTGTATGTTAAAGTAGTATAATGAATGACTTGAATGATTATGACAATGATGATGACTCTATGCAAGAAATGAGAGGGAGCAATGAGCGATGAGACGTGTATCGTCGATGATTGATGAAAATGGAATGAAGAGGGGCGCGGCGGCGGCAGCACGATGACTCGGTGAGGCGGCCCGGAGTGGCGGGGCCCTGCGCCGCGCCCGTGCGCTCCTACCCGCGCTCGTCCTCCATCCGGCTTCCGCGCACTGCACAGTAACGATGGGTCGTTGAAGGTTTTTCCGTCAATGAAACGTTAACGTTAATTTGCGTTCGTCAACTAGTTGATCAACTAGTTAATTTCGTCAACTAGTTAACGTGTTACGAACGTTAATTTGCATTGCATGAACGATATACAACTAAACGTTTTTATTAACTGCTGTTGAATAGAAATGCTATTTTACGAATAATTTGTTTTTGCTTAAAGAAAGATAACATTTTATGATGACTACCTACTACCTACGTAGGGTTCCAAATGATCTTCCCTTCATACTTTTTTCAGGCTTAGGACTGACTGAATAAATTGCCATAAAACACGAATTATAATACATTGGTCAAATTACTAAATAAATATCAATTCTTGTACTTGTTACTTAGAGTTCAAATTCATAGCAGAGTTTTATGATTAAAGGAATACAATTTACGTACGTTGAAAATAACAAAACGTTTGGGATTTGGGTTCAGTTTCTCGTTTCATTAACGAATTGAATTCGTTAACTCATTTCGTAACTCGTTGACGGATTCAACTAGTTGATTTGTACACGGTCAACGTTAATCCCGTTGAAGAGACGTTAACCGTTGATTCAACTAGTTCGTTGATTCAACGCTCATCGCTACTGCACAGTCGACACCCGCCCGCGCACCCCGCGGCCTGGTAGTGCTCCAACATTTACTGTACACCAAATGGATGACCATAATTTTCGTAATGCCTCAAGCTGCAAAGGACCCGATTGATTCTGAACAAACTAATTTCGGGTTGTACATTCAATCCTGTTACACGTTGAGATTTGCCGTCTTTCTCGTCTGTGTGGTCATCGCTAGATGCAACCTCACTCAGTGTCAACCTGCGTCTGATTCGTTTAAATCAGTGATTCCCAAAGTGGTCCATATTGATGTTTTATATTATTTCGCATTAACACATGCTTGTGAAATATATTTATTTTAAAGAAAAATGGAAAGAAAAATTTGATTTCAGGCGAGACAATTAATAAAATAATTGTTTTATAATATTCTTTCCATTTTTCTTTAAAATAAATATATAGTCCATATAGACCCAATGGGGTCCACGAAAGACTCGAGGGGGTCTACGTATATGCGTGAATAAAAATGGGATATATGGGAAAGTGATATAAATGTTAGTAAGGGGGTCCACCGAAACCAGAAAAAAATTGAAGGGGTCTACAAGAAATAGTTTGGGAACCTCTGGTTTAAATCATCCATAGGGTTCAGGGTACTTTTATCAATTGCAATTTCTCAAAAGTCCCATTCATTGTAACAGCACAGTTTCAGAGCACTACTCACCGATGATAAGAGTATTGGTATTCTGGCGTTGGCATATCGAACGAAGTGCAATTCAGGATTCATATTGAGTGTAACCCCTAGCTATTTGCGATGTTTCTTTTTCAAGTGCGGCCACATCTGGCAAACTTCTCTCATTTTATTTTTAAAGAAAAATGGAAAGAAAAATTTGACTTCAGGCGAGACTCGAACTTGCGACCTACTGGGAATCTAGTCCAGCCGCTCTTCCAATTGAGCTACTGAAGCCCTGCCCGATTTGTCATATCTTTTCTTCACATCTATTGCATTGCTTTATGGTAGCAGCAGCGCCATCTATTACCAACTATGCTAGTTAGGCAACCGATATAATAGACTTTTCAGTTTATTGAATATCGTAAAGAAGTCGCTTTTTCCCTTAATAATTATTTTTATATTATTTCGCATTAACACATGCTTGTGAAATATATTTTATTTTTAAAGAAAAATGGAAAGAAAAATTTCTCTCATTTGTTAGCGGGAGAACCCAAATATTAGCTTGGTCTACTTGACTCCCTATAAAGAGGTGCCGTTCGTATCGTTAACAACCCAGGAGTCACTGACAGGCTTGAGCATCTGAATCTGCGCAGACATAGAGAGTCTGTGTGTTCTTTTACCGTCTCTACAACAGTGACTGCTCTGTTGAACTGTTTGATATTTTTATGGTGCCCCCCGTCTCTTTTTCTAAACCCGCTGAAGAGAGAGGTTCCACCAAGTTGGACTGGATTTCACGGTCTAGTTTTTACGTCTGTTTCTGTGTAAATTGTGGACGAAATTCCCTCAGGTGTTCTCTCGGTGCTTCAATATGGGGTTTTCAAGAAATGGCGACAAAAGAGTCCTTCAGGGCTGGCAGCGCGTTGGCAATTCTCTGGTTGTAAATGTTCATAGGTACCACTTTCCATCAGGAGGCCCGTCTGCTTGTCCGTTGAGCTTATAGCATAAAAAAAATAAAAATATTATTAATATTATTTACCTTCGACCCAGAAACTGAAACTGGATTTCGGACCAAGCTGTACTTGACTGTCTGCATCCACAACAGTTTGATTTTAAATAATCATATTATTTTTCAAGGTCATATTCTTGCATCTACTACCAGCTGTGTTGGTTGATACGGCTCTGCGGTTGCTTGGAAAAAAACCAAAGTAAGTTAAAAATATATTGACATTTTGAAGTATTCTTATTGTGTGATTCAGTAGCATTTTAATATTTTATGTATGTATCTTTGCCTCCTGTCGCACAATTTAAAATTCAATAAATTTTCTAATATCGCAATATAATCCGTTTGAAAATATAAAAAAAAATAACAAACTTAATTGTGTGTGAACCTTTTCCCTTTCATGATTTCAGCCAAAAGACATTTACTGCTGGCCACAGGCCTTCGATAAAGCTTCCAAAGATAGCTACAATGAACGGTCCTGGGCCGCCCTCATCTAGCTATAGCCCGCGACTATCACGAGGTCGTCGGTCCACCTCGTGGGGGCCTGCCTATGTTTCGTCTTCCGGTACGCGGTCGCCACTCTAGAACTCTTCTGCCCCAACGGCCGTCAGCTCTGCGAGCTATGTCCAGTGCCACTTAAGTTTCGCTTTTCGGTGGGCTATGTCTGTTACTTTAGTTCTCATGCGGATCACCTCATTTCTGAATAAATCTCGCAGAGAAACTCCGAGCATAGCCCTATCCATTTCTCTCTGAGTAACTTTGAGCCTTCTTATGAGGCCCATTGTGAGCAACTACGTGGCTCTTCCCTTTAGAAGTAGCCACACCGCGGACACTCCGCCAAAATTCCATACAAACGCTTAATTTGGTCTCTATTACACAGACATCAATGAATTACGTGTATTTACACGTGCACCTGTGTGCGTAACACGTAGAAAATACCAACCGTCGCCCATAAGAGGGGAGGAGGTTGGGTGATGCGGGGAAATCGGGCAAGACGTCGAAGTGTCCATTCTATAATTTACAATTAAAATTACATTTTTCAATTACCCAGGCTCGTGAAAATCCAAAGGCGAATCTACCTCGCAAACATGGCGATCGAGTATTATCTTACCCAGCAGTGGACCTTCACGAATAACAACTTCGTGAACCTGCGCTCCAAATTAAAACCAGAAGATAAGGAACAGTTTTATTATGACATTGAAAACATAAATAAAGAAGAGTTTTTCAAAAACAGTATAATAGCTGGCAGGCAATATCTACTTAAAGAGACGCCTGAAGAAACGGAAAACGCACCAGCCCACTTTAAGAGGTATTTACTTGATTGCATTACTTTGACCGCTAGTGGCAAATTAAATGCGCATTTCCCGTGCTTCGGAGGGTACATTAAGCCGTCGGTCCCGGTTGCTATCGATAGATAGCAGTCGTTAAACCTTGTCGGAGGCCTTATGGGCGGTTTGAAAACATCCGACAGCGGGTTGGCCACTAACCCGTAGCTCTACCAATCCGCATTGGAGCAGCGTGGTGGAGTAAGCTCCAGGCCTCCCCCCCAAAAGGGGAGAGACTAGTGCCCAGCAGTGGGACGTATAATGGGGTGCCATTTTGCTTTTTTTATGTAATGGAAGTGGCAAACAAGCGTGCAGTTCACATTGATGTTAAGCGATAACTGCAGCCTATAGACACCCACGCGAAGACCATGGTCAAAATGCAGATGCGTTACCACTCCTGAGGCCTAAGGTGTTATGCCTCTGTGTCGGAAATTACAGGGCCTTACATTACCACATGACCGGAACACGATAGTGCTGAACACTACCATTTAGCGGCAAGTAAATTATGTAATGCGGTGGTGCCTACGCCCGCGAGCTCCGTCACTTGAGCTCTAACCAGTAAATTCTGAGGCAAAACGAAGTTTGCCTGGTCAGCTAGTCTAATACAAGTGTGTATTTTGTTTCAGAATAACATTTCTAGATGGATTACTGAAAATATTGTTCTTTGCATTCTTGATTTGGAAGATTACCAATAGTCAATACATACAAAACTTGCTACAAGACGTTTTGAATGGTTTGTGAAATTAAATCTACGTGAAAATTGTATTATTTTAATTAATTGTTAACTTATTACTCATTAGTTCATGTTTTTTATTTTTAAAAATTAAATATTTATACTATTAATTATGTTATTTCAATTAATAACTCAACCTACATTTAAGTTCTTGATTCGACTTTGAGAACCAATCATAATTATTCAACTTAATTGCTGTGATGGAGAACAATACACGATACAGGTATACACTTTTAAACAAAGGGTATAAGCATACCACCCTGTAGCATGTCGAGAGCAAATTACAAAAATCGGACAAATCACAGTTGAATTCGCCTTTTTCTTGACAGTCACAAAAATATGAAAACAACTATTGTCCGACTAAGTGAATAAGTTAATGTCGAAGTTATAATCGGGTTGGCCACTAACCCGTATCTCCACCAACCCGCATTGGAGTAGCGTGGTGGAGTAAGCTCGAGGCCTCCCCCCAAAAAGGGGAGAGACTCGCCCAGCAGTGGGACGTATAATAGGTTGCCATTATTATAATTATTAAGGAATTTTATCCGAGTGTCCGCGGTGTGCCGGTAGAGTGTTTTTAAAAGGTGTTGGAATGAAAATTCGAAAACCTGAAAACGTTCATCGCAAGAGCCCGACCTTTTACAGGATTAGGTAATATTTGCCGATACTGGGTATTTTTGTTTTAATCAGAAGAAGAAATACATTTATTTATCTGACAACACACAACATACATGCATAATGACAGAAAAGAGAAACACAAACAAACAAACTTAAACGGTATGGTCATGTGAAGCCAGGAAAAATGGCACCCATCTCAGCTATTTGTTGCAGCAAAGCTGCAACGCTGATATTATAATGGGTCCTTTGACGAACGTTGCGAACTGGAAGTGTAGTGTACTACATGTGTGCAATCACGATAAAACTAAGTGTGCAAATGTCCTAAGACTAACAGATTTGCATTATATTATGATTATACCTAATATCGACATTATGCAGACTTGTAACTATAAATTAAATCACAATCAATAGCATCGAGAATCTGCGAACAATCGTTTGCTTTTAGTGGTAGTTGATTGAAATTGAAAAAAAAAACAACTTTATTATATATTACTATTTAATAAGGTAGGTACACAGTTATTGTTATTCTTTATAATATAATAAATAGTAATAATGGCAACCCATTATACGTCCCACTGCTGGGCACGAGTCTCTCCCCTTTTTGGGGGGAGGCCTGGAGCTTACTCCACCACGCTGCTCCAATGCGGATTGGTGGAGGTGGGTGGGTTAGTGGCCAACCCGCTGTCGGATGTTTTCAAACCGCCCATAAGGCCTCCGACAAGGTTTAACGACAGCTATCTATCGATAGTAACCGGGTCCGACGGCTTAACGTGCCCTCCGAAGCACGGAAACGCGCATTTAATTTGCCACTAGCGGTCACCCATCACACTACCCGACCGCGCCCGTAGTGCTTAACCGAGTAGATCGCTTACGATCTACACCAGCCGCTGGGCCATGCGCGGTTCGTTATTCTTTAAGTCACCATAATTCTTTAGAGCAGTGGTTCTCAACCAGTGGATCACTATCCCTTAGGTAACCTTTGTGGTAGACGTGAGAGCAACTACACAATTTAATAAAAAATGTGAGTTTAAAAATGCAGTTATCGAATATTCGTGTCGTATTTTTTGTAATGTAGGTAATGGAGTTTGCAAACAAGCGTGCAGTTCACATTGATGTTAAGTGATGACTGCAGCCTATAGACACCCACACAAAGACCGAGGTTAAAATGCAGATGCGTTACCACTCCTGAGGCCTAAGGTGTTATGCCTCTGTGCCGGATACTACAGGGCCGTACATTACCACTTGACCGGAACACGATAGTGCTGAACACTACCATTTAGCGGCAAGTATATTAGATAATGCGGTGGTGACTCCGCCCGCGAGCTCTGTCACTGGAGCTCTACCACCAGTTTCGGTCGGTGAAGTTTTCGGTGGTCCCGGGCACGGTTGATGGATCCGGCACAGAGGCATAACACCTTAGACCTCAGAAGTGTTAACGCATCTGCATTTTGACCTCTGGTCTTTGTGTGGGTGTCTATTTTATTTATTTATTTATTTTATTTAATCATTAATTTCAGATCACAGATCCATAGCAGGTTTTATCTTATCTTGTTTGACATGTATATCAATTGTAGTTCACTTTAATTTATTTTGTTAGTTTTTTGACGTGTCATAAGAGGTGCCTGTCACCCTAAATTAATAAATGAGTTTCTGATTCTGATTCTGTACAAAATAATAATATAATTTAAAAATAGTTCATTTCCACGAAATAATAAAATAAAAAGTCAAATAAATTAAATTAAATATTACAAATTAAAACAAAATCAATAGTCATCAATCAAACAATCAATCAATCAATATCTATAGGCTGCAGTCATCACTTAACATCAATGTGAACTGCAGCCTTTGATTATACAACATATAACGAGAATAAGGCACACCCTGAAACACCCTGATTAGAAAATCGAGTTGTAACCCTAATGAATGGACTGAAATTACATATTTATGTATTAAATTTTTTTTATTTAAAAAATAAGTTGTCCTCAATTTGTAGGAATAGTATGGACACCCTACCGCATTACCTAAAATACTTGCCGCGAAATGGTAGTGTTCAGCACTATCGTGTTTCGGTCAGGTGGTTAATGTAGGGCTCAGTAATTTCTAGCACAGAGGCATAACACCTTAGGCCTCAGGAGTGGTAACGCATCTGCATTTTGACCTTAATCTTTTTGTGGGTGTCTATAGGCTGCCATTAATGTGAACTGCATGCTTGTTTGCCATTTCTATAACATAAAAAAGTGGCGTTCAAAGAATCCGTCAGGGCTGCTAGCACGTTAGCAGCTTGGCTATTTTGGTTATGCTGCAAATATATTTTATTTTTAAAGAAAAATGGAAAGAAAAATTTGACTTCAGGCGAGACTCGAACTCGCGACCTACTGGGAATCTAGTCCAGCCGCTCTTCCAATTGAGCTACTGAAGCCCTGCCCGATTTGTCAAATCTTTCCTTCACATCTATTGCATTGCTTTATGGTAGCAGCAGCGCCATCTATTACCAACTATGCTAGTTAGGCAACCGATATAATAGACTTTTCAGTTTATTGAATATCGTAAAGAAGTCGCTTTTACCCTTAATAATTGTTTTGTATTATTTCGTATTAACACATGCTTGTGAAATATATTTTATTTTTAAAGAAAAATGGAAAGAAAAATTTTTTTTTCTTTAAAAATAAAATATATTTCACAAGCACGTGTTAATGCGAAATAATATAAAACAATTATGCTGCAAATGTTTATAGGCAACTCGTCTGCTTGTCTGCCAATCTTAAGATAAAACAAAACAGCGGCTTGCACTCCGGGAGTGCCGGAAAAAGTGCAAACTTGAATATTAACATGATATGTTCTTAGGTTTTCGCGAGCTACACTTATTGAAATAAAACTATTTTTACGGATTTATCTCGCGTATATTAAACTAAAATGATTTTTAAAATCAACCCGACGTTTCGGTCGCTTTTCAGCTTCCGTGGTCCCGGGCAGATTCGGGTTGATTTTAAAAATCATTTTAGTTTAATATACGCGAGATAAATCCGTAAAAATAGTTTTATTTCATTGAATATTAACGTTGAATATTTTTGACCACCACAACCAACCACCACCGCCCGTGGTGCCACTGCGCAGACGCAAATCTGGCCACGTGTCCGTCTTACGCATTTTCGATCAGGATCACGAGTCCTGACGCGAGTTTAAATTTTTTACGTCTCAAAAAGTGCAGGACACCGCTAGAGAAGTTATCTATCTATCTATAATTGTATATAAAAATCAATTGCTGTTCGTTCGTTAGTCTCGCTAAAATTCGAGAACGGCTCGACCGATTTGGCTAATTTTGGTTTTGAATGATTCTTGGAAGTCCAGGGAAGGTTTAAAAGTTAAGAAAACATGAAGAAATTGAAGGGAAATAGTAAAAATCACCATTTAATTTTCCCATACAAATAGTCCGTATATATCAAAACTTTGACAAATTATATCATTGTGAGGCAATACGAAGTTTGCCGGGACAGCTAGTATTAGGTACTTCATAAAAATACAATAGGTAAGTTATTTGAATACTTCTTCTATTATTAACGATTGCATCTGAAATTAATACCGATTAATTTTTGTCGGTCAAAAGATCATGACATGTGCATTGTGCATTGTATAGGTCGCGCCAGGTAAAAAGAACGCTGGCGGTCAAGCTGCGCGTCATGTGTTTTTATTTCATTTTATGTTATTCTATGTAATATAGTTTTCAATCTGCCTACCAATACACGAAACCGCAAGCGAAAGCTAGATCAAAAATAAACCAATAGGGCTAGTACTTTCGTGCGCGAGTGTACCGACGCGCGAACACATCCCTTCTACTTTCTTTCAGCGTTCTTTTTACGTGGCGCGACCTATACTAGGTGTTTGGTCATTGGTCGTTTTAGGAATATGCAAATTTATTAAGACTTTAAAATGATATGCCCTGCATTAGTTTAAATTTCGTGCAATAATATACTAAATGTAAAAAATCTGATTACACAGTACTGTACTTACAGTAGTAGGTACTGAACAGTAAAACGATATTTCGTTTTCATAATAAGCAGCGTAAAAGCAGTTAAGGACAGAGTCAGTCAGTCAATTATCAGTCAGTCAGAGTCACAGTCAGTAATTCGAGTAAAGCGATGGCTACTTTACCAGAACATTTACAAGGAAGTTTTGGAGGCAACTTGAAAGGATGTGTTTTCGCACTGTTAATCTATTTCACTATACACAGGCACTGTAATAAACCTATATCAAACAAAATGTCACCAACTTTATTTAATATAACTCAAAAATGCACCGAGAAAATGAAATAAACTAAGAGCACCACACGCCTCCTTCAAGGTTCCCGCCAAAACTCCGTCATTCACTTTATTTTGGATGACCGGAAACTAGAGTCCAACCGAAACTGGTTTACTTGCCAAAACTGAAACCGAAGCCGAATGTTCGTCCGTGGCTTCAGTTTCGGCCGAAACCGAAACTCACGTAGTCAAGTATAAAATACCTTACAATACTTGTATTTGGTGCATTTTACCCATTATTGAGCATTAATAAGGTATGTTTATGGAATGAAAACACTGTATATTCATTTTGTTGTTATCGTTTATTAATTAACTTAAAAAAGTATTAGACTTATTTATTTATTTAATTACCCCCTTATTCATAAACGTATTTTATTGTTGCTAATATCTCCTTCGTCTTTTTCTATCATAGCTAAAACGAATCTAATGTACGTTTATGAATAAGGGGGTAAGCCTTTATTGTCACAATACACATACAATATTGTTACAAATGGCGAACTTAACGCTAAGAGCGTTCTCTACCAGTTAAACCATTACTAGTATAGAAAGTAATATGGCGGTATCACGACACAACAGACATACAGTTCAATACATTAGTCATGTTTTACAATTTTTTACATCTGACTTGATTTACTTGTACCAACAAAACAAATTATTGACTCAATATTAAACTATTTAAATCATTCAAGAACAGAAACGAAATAAAAACTTACGTTTAATAATCGGTTCCATAAAAACTTAAACTCTAACGAATGTTAGCGTCAGGCGATCACGCACTGACTAAGGGCCGATTTCACTGTCGTCATAAAACGCGTTTTTTTTAAATTTTTAAACAAGTTCAATAACACTATTTGGATTTCACCGACAGAAATTGTTCGTGATATGGTTGAAATTGAATACAAATTTTTAGCTTAACCGCGTTGTATTAAACTCAGTTCTTAGAGCAAATGGTGAAATCTGCCCTAAGTTGTGTTGTTACAGAGCTATCCAAAAGTCCCATGACAATTCCCGAACAGAGCCGATAGGGTCCGCCCATAGAGTAACACGGGCCACCGGCCGCGCCGGACCGGAGGGGAGTAGCCCTATGCGGGCTTTCCCCTCTGTCAAAGTACAAGACCAAATGGTCCTATGCCTGTCGCCTAGATATTTAAATGTGTGCGTGAGTTTTTAAATGTATTTTGTTAAAATCAAGGTGTGAGTTTCGTAGTAATACATGATTATTGTAGTGTGAGTGTGTGTCACACGTATTTCCCCCCGCAAAAATTACAGACTGTTTGACATGGGTAATAAACGCTATGGCTACTCCCCTCCGGTCCGCCGCGAGCGGTGGGCCGAGTTGCTCTATGGGGTCCGCAAAAGCGTTGCCGCGAGAAATGAAGTTAGGCGAGCGCGCACGACAACTTCCGAATTCAGTTTCGGGTTCGGCAAAAGTTTCAGCCAACTTTGGCCGAAACCGAAATTTTAGGGTCGAAACTGGCCGAAACCGAAACCGAAAGTTCGGCCCCACACTACCGGAAACTCTTTCGATGGTACATCGGTCATTGACTTGGATTGACAATAATCCGTCTCACCTCGCGTTTATTGACCCTATCATTGAATTATCGGGCGTATATGTATGTCCAAGTAGTAATTTATTTGTAAAACTTCTATTAAACTCAAACTCAAATATTTTATTTCAAACTAGCTGTGCTTGCGACTTCGTTCGCGTGGAATAGTGACTTTGGGCCTTTGGGCAGCGCTTTTGGAAATACGTACGTAAAAAAACGTTAATTCACGCCTGTTGTCCACGAGGGGTAGGCAAAGGTAAATGCATGCATTCAAGCATACATGCAACACCCACGATTCGCCGGTTACGTTTTTTGGCCCATGTAACAGGTGGCGAGCCTGTTGACATCTCCGGGCACATTAACAAATATCGAGGTACTGGGAAATTTCCAGAAAATGGAAAAATCCCAATAGAACCAGAGATAAAGGACTTTACACCTTTATCTCTGACAACCCCCTACCCGGGAATCGAACCCAGGACCTCAGCGTAGTAGTAGTGGCCTGCTACCACTAGGCTACCGAGGCAGTTGGATTGGAGCTTTTGGATATAGATTTTGATTAATTTTGATCATAAACACTTTTGGACAGATAAAAAAATCGATTTTACAGTAATTCTTCTCTGTACACGATATTAGACGTATGGGCATCGGGGATAAAAGCAAAAAGACCGCTAGGATTTCGAAAAATTGCTAATTACCTATGTGTTTAAACGCGCAGTCGTGTCAGTAACTACAACCTACAAACGTCCATCCTATGCTGAACCGTATTTTCGAAAAAGCCGTTTTTAACTTCTATGCATAATATTTTTTTTGGCAATTCTTATATTTTTTTTTAATATGTAATGGCATCGCTATTACGCATATTGCTCGTGTCAAACGATAAAACGATATCGAAGGCAATTGTCAGTCAGTCAGTCAGAAATTAGCGTGCACAAACACACAGACAAACAGACATTTTTCCGGGATAAAAAGTACCCAGTCTTGTGCGCCAAACGTTAAAGTATAATTGTATTAAGATTCATAATAATCGGACCGGTAGTTTTTGTGTGATGCTTGAACAAACAGGCAGACAGACAGACAAATGACATTTTTTTAAATCACATATTTGTGTTCGGTATCGATCTAGTAACATCCCCTGGTATTTATTTTTTCAATATATGCAGTTCACATTGATGTTAAGTGATTACTGCAGCCTATAGACACCCACAAAAAAGACCAAGGTGAAAATGCAGATGCGTTACCACTCCTGAGGCCTAAGGTGTTATGCCTCTGTGCTGGAAATTACAGGGCCGTACATTACCACCTGACCGGAACACGGTAGTGCTGAACACTACCATTTAGCGGCAAGTATATTAGGTAATGCGGTGGTACCTACACCCGCAAGCTCCGTCATTGGAGCTCTACCACCAGTAAATAAAATACCAGTAATAAATAAATGTATAAATTATTATTTGATATTCGCATGGTAATGGTAGAATATGGCTTAATTTTGTTTTTATCACACGTAATAAGATCTTCACCATACACCTACCCATATCCGGAAATAAATGAACCTGTTGAACTGACTTGAATTGAACGAACTCTTCACATTTACCTAAATTTTTGTCACCTACGCTTAAATTAACCTATCTGACATTGATAATCAATTCAAATTTAATCCAAAATTATCTACGTGTGCTTATAAAAGTGAAAGACTGTTGAATATCGGGTTGATTAATCAAAGTGCAGCATTGAATAGCATAAGTAAGTTTACTCAGATATTAACAGAATTATGAATTCAACGAAAACAAACTCGTAAAATAAACAACAATTGTAAAATAACACAATTTCAAACTTAGTGTTTCTTAATTTGTTGTTCAAAATAAAGATATTTCAAAATCATTTAACGAAACTATAAACCGACTAAAATAAGACAATAAGAATGAAAATAGATTAAAGCAAGTGAAGTAGATTGTACCTAGAGAGATAATTTTTGAGGCAAATGCCGAATAACAGACGACATAATATGGAATAAACAGTGAAAAAACAAAAAATGTAAAAAAGGAACGAGTAAAGGTTCATTCTCACTTCAAAATGAATCTAAAAATATATATAATAATGTAATTTCTAGACTTATACGGCTGACGATACCTAATATATGCTTAAAGAACTTTCCAAAAGATGATACGGACGCGAAAAGAAAATTCTCTAAAAGGATCTTGGCAAGATATGTACAGAAAAAATGAAAAAAAGGTACACGGTAAAACAGCATGGAAATATTATCCAGTGAACCTAAACAACATTTCCTGATACTTAAAATATTTTTAACTCTCCGGAATAAAAAGTTTGAAATTGAACTTTAGTATGGAGTGTTTCTACTATTGTTAGGATAGACGATTTTTATTCCGGTGTTTTAAAAATAATTTACATACCAGAAAATGTTCTTTAGGTTCCCTAGATAATATTACTAATCCGTTTTATCTTGTACCTTTTTCTAACCTTTTTTGTACAAATCAATGTATGAAACTTGCCATGATTCTTTGATCTATTAACGCTCTTTGAATAAGACAATTTGACTCAGGTTGACTCAAAATCTCTGTCAATTTTTCTATTATAAAAAACTCAGAGAAACCAACCCCCTTATTTATAAACGTACATTAGATACGTTTTAGCTATAGAATGCTTTGTCTTTGTCAATTGCATTGTCAAATGTGCAGGATAGAAAAAGACAAAGGAGAGATTAGCAACACTTTAGCTGTAATACGTTTATGAATAGTTTTTAGTGTTTAGTTAGAGGGTTAGTGTTTTCATTTAAAAAACCGTTACGTCGCAGGTATGTGTATTTAACTGTATTTTCCCGATCAAAAACGTCGTTGCGAGACCAAAATTGCGAAAAGTTGTTGAAGAGACATGGCAGTACTATAATGTATGGCCCCGTAATAACTATCACAGAGACATAACAACTTAGGTCTCAGGGGTGGCAACGCATCTGCATTTTGACCTGTTTTTGTGTAGACGTCTATAGGCTGCAGTCATCGCTTAACATAAATGTGAGCTGCATGCTTGTTTGCCACCTTTCTTTAATTGAATTGACTACGTCGTTCAATGGTTGGAAAAAATGATTCAATAAACTAAACTTATTTTCTTTCTCAGATTAAAACATGGGTTTCCTTGAAGACAGAGATTTTAGTGATGTGCCCTGTATACCGGAATATTATAAAGGGAAGACTTTATTTATTACGGGAGGGTCAGGTATTTTTATTTAATGTTAAGCTACACAGTTAAGCTAGATTTAGACTAATGTTGAGCATATAACGGTTAATTTATTATTATAACGAAGATTTGCAAGCAATAGATAATCATATTACAGATGTTGTAATGATTATCAGGTGGACTGGTATGTAAGATTTATTGTAGTACATTATCTGTAATTTTTTGCTCAACTTTTGCTACACTTTTGTGTCTTTTTAGATAAAAAATACTTTAGTTTTCTTAATATAAATAAGTATTTAGTCATTGCAGGTTCCGATTTTATTTAAAAACTATAGTAAGCAATGTGTGTTATAGTTACGAATATCCACGACAGCTTTTTAATTTTATTCATAATAAAAATCAAGGTGCGAGGGTACGATAACTAACAGTAATAAACATTTTGTGGTTGTAACTTTTTTACTTCATAATCACAATTTAAGATTCAAGGGTTTGGACATATCAATTTCAATATGCGAATCATAGTAAGTGAAGTGAGCTTCATTCCAATTTTTTTTATGAAACGTAACGGCTACACTTCGTTTTTCTTATCACATAATACACAGATTGTGTATGTAAAAGCTAAGAATTGTTGGTTCAAAGACACTACCCTGGAGGACTCCATATGTAATATATTATGAGCCACTAACATATTTACTTAGTTTATTTAAAACGTTGAGTTCTATTCAATGGTAGGTTTGGAAATGTCATAAAGGTATATTTTTTGTTCTTATATTTTCCTGATATCTTAAAGTTTTGGTAACAGAAAATTTATCAAAACCTTTCTTTATTTAAAAAAATGCAGCCATACAATTTGACGTTACTATCCCCTTGATTTTAATAAAGTCAGTCCTGTGATGGAATCTTCTTTAATCCAGTTTGCTGATCTTCAATATATTGTTTAAACATGTATATAAAGCATGAAGTTATTCAGAAGCATTTATTTGTTTTCAGGTTTCATGGGCAAAGTATTGATCGAAAAGCTTCTTTATTCTTGTACAGATTTGGACAGGATTTACTTGCTGTTGCGACCAAAAAAGGGATTTACTGCAGCAGAAAGATTACATATATTATATAAAAGCCCTGTAAGTACCTCTATACAACATATAACGGGAATAATGCACACTCTTAAACAGCTCGATTAAAACATCGAGTTATAATCATAATACATGAACTGGAATTGCATGTTTGAGTATTTAATATTTTTTATTTAAGAAACAAGTTGTCCTCAATAATTGTTTTGATATTATTTCGCATTAACACATGCTTGTGAAATATATTTTATTTTTAAAGAAAAATGGAAAGAAAAATTTGATTTTTTTTTTCTTTAAAAATAAAATATATTTCACAAGCATATGTTAATGCGAAATAATATCAAAACAATTATTAAGGGTAAAAGCGACTTCTTTACGATATTCAATAAACTGAAAAGTCTATTATATCGGTTGCCTAACTAGCATAGTTGGTAATAGATGGCGCTACTGCTACCATAAAGCAATGCAATAGATCTGAAGGAAAAATTCGACAAATCGGGCAGGGCTTCAGTAGCTCAATTGGAAGAGCGGCTGGACTAGATTCCCAGTAGGTCGCGAGTTCGAGCCTCGCCTGAAGCCAAATTTTTCTTTCCATTTTTCTTTAAAAATAAAATATATTTCACAAGCATGTGTTAATGCGAAATAATATCAAAACAATTATTAAGGGTAAAAGCGACTTCTTTACGATATTCAATAAACTGAAAAGTCTATTATATCGGTTGCCTAACTAGCATAGTTGGTAATAGATGGCGCTACTGCTACCATAAAGCAATGCAATAGATGTGAAGGAAAAATTCGACAAATCGGGCAGGGCTTCAGTAGCTCAATTGGAAGAGCGGCTGGACTAGATTCCCAGTAGGTCGCGAGTTCGAGCCTCGCCTGAAGTCAAATTTTTCTTTCCATTTTTCTTTAAAAATAAAAAAGTTGTCCTCAATTTTTACGAACAGTATGCACACCCTATGCATACTTACCCTTCCTCTACTTACGACCGCGCATAAAATGCAAACCAACTCACACACGTCCACTGTCGCAATGTGATGTAGCGTAACCTGCGTACCCCTACTTAACACTCGCTAGTAATAAGATGCATTTTCACTATTTTATTTCATAAATTATTATTTTTTAATCGAGTCGGTTAACGATTCTGAAGAGATATGTTTCGGGTTGTACATTCAATCCTGTAGGTGTAATTCAATCCTGGGGGTGTAAGGGGTCTCAATCAACACCATCGAGACTCAAGCCAACCTCACCTGCACGTGGTGCACCCTGCTACACAACAAACGAGGCTCTGGCGACCTGCCAACACGCACTGGACCAGCGTGGCGGGTTATGGTCTAAACCCCCCCCCAGATGGAAATGCAGACGAGGAAAAGGCCCCAAGTGCCCGGCGGCTCCAGGAGCAAAACCGGCGTAGACGGGCGCTGGTCGAGCTCTGGAGCCAGGGGTGCTAAGAATCTCCGGGTGAGTCGCTTCCGTCAAACGACTTCGGCATGCACAACGGAAAACCGACGTAGGTTATCACTGGTAACATACAATACACGCACTTTAAGGACAGACGAGAAAATTGCTGAGCTGGAAGAAGAATTGAACAAGTTGCACTGGGACATCTTAGGTCTATCTGAAGTCCGTAGAGAGGGAGAGGACACGATAACCCTGAAGTCTGGCAACTTGTTCTACTACCGGGAGGGTGACCAGCAGTCCCAAGGTGGTGTCGGGTTTATCGTCCACAAGTCTCTCGTTAACAACATTGAATGCATCACGAGTGTGTCGAGTAGGGTTGCGTACCTGATACTCAGAATATCCAAGAGATATTCCTTGAAGGTCATCCAGGTCTACGCACCGACCTCGGCACACCCGGACGACGAGGTGGAAGCTATGTATGAGGACATAAGTAGGGCCATACATACTTCCAAAACGTATTTCACTGTTGTAATGGGAGACTTCAACGCAAAGCTGGGCAAGAGATGCGATAATGAGCTGAGAGTGGGGCAATTTGGATGTGGGAATCGGAACCCTAGGGGCCAGAGGCTGGCCAACTTTCTGGAGAAGGAGGAACTTTTTATGATGAACTCCTTTTTCAAGAAGCCGCCTCATAGGAAATGGACCTGGATGAGCCCCGACGGTTCCACAAAAAATGAGATAGACTTCATTATGACCACCAAGAAATACATATTCAATGATGTCTCCGTGATTCACAGGGTGAAAACCGGAAGTGATCACCGAATGGTTAGGGGCACATTGAATTTAAACATCAAGATCGAAAGATCTCGTCTAATGAAGTCTACGCTCCGACCTACTGTTTCTCACATACAAAACCCCGAGAGCTTTCAGCTCGAATTGCAAAATCGCTTTGCTTGCCTGGAGGATTGCATCACAGTGGACGATATGAATGACAGGTTGGTAGAAACTGTCCAGTCGGTGGGGTATAAATACTTCAAAACTCGCCGACGAAAAAGACCTCAAAAACTTACCGATCATACCCTCAACCTTATGGCAGAACGACGCTCAATGACACTGCAGACCTCTGATGAAGCTGAAAAATACCGGCAACTTAATAGACAGATCCAACAGTCCTTGCGGCACGATATCAGATCTTTCAACACAAAATGTGTTGAGGAAACGATAGAGCGAAACAAGGGCTCCAAAGTGTTTGCAAGGGATCTGTCTATTGGACAGAGCCGGATGATGCAGCTGAAGACAGAGGACGGCAGTTTAGCGTCGACTAAGCCTGAGGTATTGCGGGAGATCGAGAGGTTCTATGGGCAGTTATATACCTCGGTCGCACAACCTGCCTCTGATTTGGTCAGAGACCCGAGAGCCAAATTAACCCGACACTATACCGAAGATATCCCGGACATCAGCCTGTACGAGATTAGGATGGCCCTCAAACAGCTTAAGAACAACAAGGCGCCTGGAGAGGACGGAATCACTACAGAGCTTCTGCAAGCGGGTGGATCACCGTTACTGAAAGTCCTTCAGAAGCTCTTTAATTCCGTCCTATTCGAAGGTACTACGCCAGAAGCATGGAACAGAGGCGTGGTGGTGCTTTTCTTCAAAAAAGGTGATAAAGCCCTATTGAAGAACTATAGACCCATCTCGCTTCTGAGCCATGTCTACAAGCTGTTTTCGAGGGTTATCACGAACCGTCTCGCTCGCAGGTTTGATGACTTCCAGCCTCCCGAACAAGCCGGTTTCCGAAAAGGCTATAGTACCATAGACCACATACACACGCTGCGGCAGGTTATACAGAAGTCCGAGGAGTATAACCGGCCATTATGCTTAGCGTTCGTGGACTATGAGAAAGCCTTTGATTCGGTTGAAACATGGGCTGTGCTGCAGTCTTTACAGCGTTGCCACATTGACTATCGGTATATCGAAGTGTTGAAGTGTTTGTATAAAAACGCCACCATGTCAGTCCGAGTACAGGACCAATGCACGAGGGCGATTCCTTTGCAGAGGGGAGTAAGACAGGGAGATGTCATTTCACCCCTGCTCTTCACCAATGCAATGGAAGACGCCTTCAAGCTCCTGGAATGGCAAGGACTAGGCATCAATGTCAACGGCGAATACATCACTCACCTTCGGTTTGCCGACGATATTATAGTCATGGCAGAGTCGCTGGAAGATCTCAGCACAATGCTCGAAGACCTCAATCGAGTGTCCCAAAGAGTGGGCCTTAAAATGAACATGGATAAGACCAAGGTCATGTTCAATAACCTTGTATCGCCCACTCCAGTGTCCGTTGGGAACTCGATCCTCGAAGTTGTCGACGAATATGTCTATTTAGGACAAACCATACAACTAGGCAGGTCGAACTTCGAGAAAGAGGTCATTCGCCGAATCCAACTCGGCTGGGCAGCGTTCGGGAAGTTAAGGAGCGTTTTCTCGTCAAACATCCCGCAGTCCTTGAAGACGAAAGTCTTTAATCAGTGCGTTTTGCCGGTGATGACCTACGGTGCCGAGACGTGGTCTCTCACTATGGGTCTCGTACGAAAGCTCCAAGTCACTCAGCGGTCAATGGAAAGGGCTATGCTCGGCGTTTCCCTACTGGATCGAATCAGAAATGAGGAGATCCGTAGGCGAACGAAAGTCGCTGACATAGCCAAGCAGATTTCCAAGCTGAAGTGGCAATGGGCAGGGCACATAGCTCGGAGAACCGATAGCCGCTGGGGCAGAAAGGTTCTCGAGTGGAGACCACGTATCGGCAAACGCAGCGTAGGACGTCCACCTGCAAGATGGACCGACGACCTGATCAAGGCTGCAGGTACCCGCTGGATGCACGTCGCTTCCGATCGGTCGGTATGGAGGTCATTGGGGGAGGCCTATGTTCAGCAGTGGACGTCCTATGGCTGATATGATGATTCAATCCTGTTACACGTTGTATAGAGATTAATATTTTGGACTATTTGATTTGAAATTTCATACACATATTGCAACATGTAAAACTGTGACCCAATTGTATGTATGTATGTATCTTCACGGCAGGTCCCTAACGGGGTAGGCAGAGGGTGTAGAGCGCCAGATATCCCGGTTCTGATAAACCTCTTGTGCCTCGTCTACCTTCATCATTCTCTTCAATTGTAAACGTACGTAATGTAATTAAATGAATTTATTAATTAAAGTTGTATACGCGAGAAAATCCGCAAGTTTAATTTCTACAATGTATGAAGCTCGCGAAAACCTACGAAAACGTTAATTAAATGAATGTCAAACATGGCTTAGTTATTTTTGGAGCATAAAATTATACTATGAATTCAATAATAGTTTCACTAACCAAACCTGGCCTTTCTCCGGCAACGTTGTCGTTGTATAAATATAATATGTTTATAGTTGACACAAAATTATAATGGTGGTCAAAAGTCTTAGGAATTGGCGTGCATGTATGAAGAGAATGATGGAGGTAGACGAGGCACGAGAGGTATGCCAGGACCGGGATATCTGGCGCTCTACACTCTCTGCATACCCCGTTAGGGACCTGGCGTGAATTTACATACATACAAAATTATAATTATCAGATTTTTACTGTGTCGTAGCAATTAACTTGGCAAAACAATTATTTATTTTCCTCATTGTTTCAGTGCTTCAATCGTCTTCGTGCTGAAAGACCTGGCATCTTTGAGTCCAAAGTGTTCTTTATTGCTGGAGACTGCAGCGAAATTGGTTTGGGTACGAATATTTAAATAATTACTACCTACAACTGCCTCAGTAGCGTAGTGGTAGCAGGCCACTACTATTACGCTGGAGATCCTGGGTTCGATTCCCGGGTCGGGGGATATTAGAGATAACGGTCTAAAATCCTTTATCTCTGCTTCTATTGGGATTTTTCCATTTTCTGGAAGTTTCCCAGTACCCCGGAGTTTTAGATCGATTCTTTGATTTTCTTTGCTGCGGCCATCTACCATTGGTAAGCCGAGGTTTTCAACGGTAGCTATTACTGCAATATCATTCCCAAATTGGAGGTCGGTGAGAGCAATGATTGGCGTATTCTTGCGGAATACAGTTACAGGAATACGGTTACAAGCAAACAGCACGAGAGCAAAAGCCGAGATATTTTATTGAATGACTAGCTGTGCCTGCGACTTTGTTCGCCTGGAATCGTGACTTTGGGACTTTCGGCAGCGCTTTTGAATATAAATTTTGGGTAGCTAAAAAATCTACTTTACAGTAATGCTTCTCTGTACACGGTATCACACGTATGGCCATCGGGGATATAAGCACACAGGCTGCTATTGCTATTGCTATTGCTGATTGCGAAAAATTGCTTGTGCACGAAGAAAAAATTGCATAAATATTACGTTTGTTGTATGGGTTTAATATTTACTTCATTTTTATTTAATTATTTAGTATGGAAGGTATACAACATAAGATCTAAAAATTCTGTGAAAATTTTAAGCGTCTACTTGCTTCCGTTATTATTATCGAGAAAAATATACGAAAAAAAAACACGTTTATTGTATGCCCCCTTGGACCCCGTAACATTTTCATTTTCTTATTTTTAGGAATTAATTTTGTCTTTATAGCGGTATCAGAAATACATAATTTGAGAAAATGTTACCCTTCTAGCTATCACTATTTATGAGATACAGCCTGGTGACAGACAGACGGACGGACGGACAGATAGAAAGATAGCGGAGGATTAGTAATCCGTAGGGTCCGTTTTTACCTCTTTTAGGTACGAAACCCCCTAAAAGATAGAACTAAGTAAGATACAGAATAGCTTAAAAATATTCGATATTGTTCTTTAAATTGACACAACTTTTTTATTTCTTAACCGATTTACATGAAACAAACACTAAATGTTAAGTGAAACTTACCACAATATATTAGTGAAAACCGCAAATCGAATAAGCCGTTTCTGATATTAGCGTGCACAAACACACAGACAAACAGACATTTTTCCGAGATAAAAAGTAACCAGTGTTGTGCGCCAAAGGTTAAAGTATAATGGTACCAAGTTTCATTGTAATCGAACAAGTAGTTTTTCTCTGATGCTTGAACAAACAGACAGACAGACAGACAAAAATATTTCTAATCACATATCTGTGTTCGGTATGGATCTAGTAACAACCCCTGGTATTTATTTTTTCAATATTTTTAATGTACAGAATTTACACTTCTACAGTTTTATTATAAGTATAGATGATAACAAATAAGCATGTAGTTCTCATTGATGATGTAAATACTGCAGCCTATAGACATTTTAGCATCGGTAAGCCGAGGTTTTCAACGGTAGCTATGACTGCAATATAATTTCCAAATTGGAGATCGGTGAGAGCAATGATTGGCGTATTCTTGCGGAATACAGTTAATGAGGCAATCAGCACGAGAGCAAAAGCCGAGATTTTTTATGTAATGATGACAACAGGAAGAAAGAAAGAAGAAAGGACAAAAAAAAGCAAAACTGAAAAAAGATGTAAAACGAAAAAAAAGAATTTAGTAATACAAAAAACGTAAATTATGAAATTGTCCTAAAGGGTCTTGGGGACCCTTTAGGACAATCAGCATTGTGCCGGATTAATACCCCGGCGCTGGTATTATGTTGAGGCCTTATAGTGTGACGCAACGGATGCCCAACTGCTGCCAATAGAAAGATAAACAGAAAAAACAAAAAAAAAACTTAAGCAAGACCCTAACTCCCTTATTCATTTTTTTTATGTAATAAAAGTGGCAAAAAAGCATGCAGTTCACATTGATGTTAAGTTATGACTGCAGCCTATAGACACTCATACAATGACCAGAGTTCAAAATGCAGATGCGCTGCCACTTCTGAGGCATTAGGTGATATGCCTCTGTGCCTGAAATTACAGGGCCGTACATTACCACCTGACCGGAACACGATAGTGCTGAACACTACCATTTAGCGGCAAGTATATTAGGTAATGCGGTGGTGCCTACGCCCGCGAGCTCCGTCACTGCAACTCTACCACCAGTAAAACATATACGTATATAATTCATAAACGTATTTTAGCTAAAGTGTTGCTAATCTCTCCTTTGTCTTTTTCTATCCTGCGCATTTGACAATGCAACTGACAAAGACAAAGCATTCTATAGCTAAAACGCATCTAATGTACGTTTATGAATAAGGGGGTAAATTTAAATAACAAATAAGCAAATAGTCTGAAGTAATTCTGATTGATGATGTGAATACTCCAGCCGATAGACATCTACACAAAAAAGTCAAAATGTAGATGCGTTGTCAGTTTTCGCCCCTAAAGCCTTTTTAACCGAAAAAAGGAAGAGGTTCTCAATTCGACTTTCTTTTTTTTATGTATATCCCAAAATTACTTTTGTAATAGTAAAAATGAGGTCATATATTGCCATCAAAAACTCTAAATACTGAATATTGCCCTTTGGTGGCAGATAGACGAGCTAATACGGTAATGATGCCTTAGAGTTGAATTAGAAACTGGAACTTTATTATTAGTAAAAAATATAAAGTATATTTTATATTTTAAGGAAGGTAGTATTGACATTAATGTGTTTACAGGTATTTCAGCAGAAGATAGAACATTGCTTATAAACCGAGTGGAGATTATATTTCACGTTGCTGCAAGTGTCAGGTAAAAGCATTAAAAAAATATATATTTATCTGAGCTTTGGGTGAATGAGAGTATCCACGAACCTGTTTTTATATTTGTGCATAATGAAAGTATCCACGTACCTGTTTTTATATTTATGCCTATACTACTGCAAACACTCAAGCATTCAAAACAATTTTGCAGATCCAGTTAAAAAAAATCGGGATTTTAGATTTGGACAGGTTCTAGTAGACTTCATCAGCCGGAATCAACTCCCGTGACCGTCCATCTGAATTTTGGACCGGGATTACAGAATTTAAATGAAATAATACCTAAAATCCATGCCTCTTAATCCCTGAAGCAGCAGATGGACCCTATAGGGTCCAAGAACAATAAGAAATCAATTGTAATTTTTCTGGTGGCCTGAGGGTTACGTAATCAAAACGATGATCGAATTAATCTGCTCCTAATTTTATGACAGCAAAATTAGAAGAAAGAACCAAATCTGTTTTAGTCGAAAAATATAGATATATTTTTATTATAGCCTTATCAGAATTATTAAATTCAGGACCATTGTAAGGACCTATCAGAATTCTTAAATTCATTGGTTAAATTCTTATTTCAATCGTTATTTTAAAATTGATTTAATTTTCCGAAACTTCATAACACTAATGTAATGATTTAAAAGATGTCTTTGTATGGGTGTCTATAGGCTGCAGTCATCACTTAGCATCGATGTGAGCTGCATGCTTGTTTGCAGTTGCAAAAATTTTTTAACTGTTAGATAAGACTAACAGTTTTAATTTTTTTTTAATTAAGATATAGACTATTGCCAAATTGATTTCTATCTACTTTTATTCAATGCCTATTACACCTTTAAAATGTGTGATTAAAAATTTATAGAAATTGTTTAATGTGATCTTTCACCTTTAGCAAAGAATGACTATTGTCTCGACTGTCTTAAATAGATTTTAAGCATTTTACATGAAATATTAGACAGACGTCATTGTTCATATTATTTAATTCTTGTAGGTATCGATTAATTTGATAGTTTTATATTCGGAAAATTAGCGGAAAATACCTATATCAAAAATTTATCAAAATGGTCGTTATTTTGATGATGTACCTACCTTCTTTCTTTAAGATTTTTTCAATCTATTAAGAACTAAGGTATGCAAGAATAGACGACGCTTTTTCTACATTTTTAGGGTTCCGTAGTAAACAAGGAACCCTTATAGTTTCGCCATGTCCGTCTGTCTGTCTGTCTGTCCGTCCGCGGTTTAGCGCAAAAACTATTAGTACTAGAAACTTGAAATTTGGCACAAGTATACACCTTAATTACGCCGACAAAGTGATAGAATAAAAATGTGAAAAAAAATTTTTTTAGTGTAACCTCCCATACTAGTAACGCGCGGCTATTTTTTTTTTTATTTTCGATTTTCAAATAGTGTGGGGTATCGTTGGATAGGTCTTTTAAAAATATTATGGGTGTGTGAACATCATTTTTCGATTTAGTTAACTGTTCGTGACTGAATAAGCTTTAAAGTGCAAATTTTCGTTAGGCTCAAGTGTCCCCCCCCTACAGACTAAACGGTTGTTGTTAGAAATTCAAACGTTACGGCGATAGTAGCTATATATAACGAAATTAAAAGGAAAACTATCACACCTAACTTGGTCCTGCAAGTTTGCGAGTAATAGTCGACCAAATGTATTTAACTAGAAAATTTCGAACAACTCCATAGAAAATATTTATTTATTTTTTTCATTACATCTCTTACTCTGTAACTACGGAACCCTACAATGCGCGTGGCCCGACATGCACTTGACCGGTTTTGTTATCTACTTTAAATAAAAGAACTATAATATTAGACTAACTTTCTTAACTTCGGCTTATTTCGGGTATGTAGAGCGTTATCTCTAACGCACATTTGACGTTTGTCGACCATTTTCATTAAGTTTTGACCAATGACGGACAAAAAAAAAAGGTGGCAGCCCTAGTAAGCACTGATGCTTACTAGGGTTGCCACCTTTTTTTTTTGCAATTAAAGTACATTGGTTATTATAGGTAAGAAAAAAGTACATTGAATCAAAATAAAGTATTTTTTATTTCTGTCTATTTTTATTTAAAAAAAAAATATTT
This sequence comes from Macrosoma leucophasiata, assembly GCA_036365455.1. Taxonomy (NCBI): domain Eukaryota; kingdom Metazoa; phylum Arthropoda; class Insecta; order Lepidoptera; family Hedylidae; genus Macrosoma; species Macrosoma leucophasiata. The sequence continues at coordinate 2,653,965 of JAWQUS010000022.1, read as the reverse complement.
CTTATTGCATTTTGCAATTTGTAGCAAATTTGTGTCGCGACTAAACAGTTGCACAGCATCTTTACAATCGACAATTTTTGTTTAACGAAAAAATACGGAAGACTAAACATTTCAAATTCACAAACAAATCAAATAATGCGAAATAAAGTATTTTCGAATACTTTATTGTTCTCATAAAGTATAGAGTACAATTGCTTGAAATAACGTAAGATACTTTATTATAAAGTACGGGTGGCAACCCTAATGCTTACGTTGGCAGTGTGCAACCGAGATAATGCTCTACGAAGTCGAAACGAGCCGATCGTCTCTTTCGCAGACTCGATGTGCAATATTAATTGTTGAGTAGGTGCTGTACATGTCTTTTCGATCAAAGTGTTCATAAATATTCTAAATTTTTGACTGATTGATATTTCAATATTTGATAGACTACATTCTCACCAGATTCGACGACCCGCTCAAAGTAGCGGCAAGACTGAATTTACGTGGAACAAAAGAAGTTTTAGAATTAGCCGAGGAGACAACGCACCTGGAAGTAAGTATGAAACCCACCATACTACCTAAAATATTAAACATCTAGGCGACAGGCACACTTGTGCCACACCGCGGACACTCAGCCAAAATTCCATACAAATCTTTAATTTGGTCTCTATTACACAGACATCAATCAGTGACGTGTATTAACACGTGCACCTGTGTGCGTGGCACGCAGAGAATACTAAACTGAAATGGTTTCGTTTAGCTTTCTAATAAGACAAAATCTTATCATTTTCGTACCACCTAACTTTTCCTGGAAGTGTTTTCGTCCGCAGATATATATAGGTATATATATAGGCTAACCTAACCTAACTAGCGCGGGTGCAATATAACCTACCCTCTCCTATTCGTTTTAGCGTGATGTTATATAACCTAAAGCTTTCCTCGATAAATGGGCTATTTAACAATGAAAAATTTTTTACAAACCGGATCAGTACTTCCTGAGATTAGCGCGTTCAAACAAACAAACTCTTCAGCTTTATAATAATGGCAACCCTACGTCCCACTGCTGGGCACGAGTCTTTCCCCTTCTTGGGAGGAGGCCTGGAGCTTACTCCACCACGCTGCTCCGATGCGGGTTGGTGGAGATATACCTAATATAGGTATATATACCTACTTAAGAGCAAAATGTTTTGTGGAGTAACGGGTGGAAGTGTTCCTCCGACGAAAAGGGAGGATCTTCCAACCAGGCGAGGTGGTAGCGCCTGGCGGGCCGCGGTCCTACGATTGACGTTGGGACGTTGTATATATGCCAACTCTTGAGAAATCTTCGTATGTGCGATGTAATTCGAAAGCACGCCATCTACCGTACTAGACAAGAACTGTGAGGTTTCATATGTGTTCCACTAGTTGGCGCCTTAATGTAGTGGACGCTACAGTTTTAATAGGCGGTACGAAACAGACAAGATAACGTCCTAAACGAAAACATTTCAGTTATCGGTTCAAAACGTGATCAAAGCTAGCCTTAAATTAAACTCTCTTAAAATTTTTAGGCATTCGTGCATGTATCTACATCATATTCTAATACAAATCGGGAAACTATTGAAGAGATACTGTACCCACCGCTGGCAAACTGGAGAGATACTTTAGAAGTGTGTGATGAACTGGATGATAATACACTACAAATAATTACCGCCAAGTAAGTCTGGTTTCTTTAAAATTAAAGCAAACAGTGCGGTTGAGCATGGCGAATTCAAAGATGACGCAGTTATTTTAAAATAGATTTCTAAAGCGCTTTTAACGTTGTTGACTACGATATTTTCTGTGAGATCCTTTTGGATGTTGCATGCTTAATTAAGCGTAAGCATGTGTATATTATTTTATCGTTGCGTCGTGTTTCCTCAATGCTGAGGGTCGTGACCTCGACGAATTACTTTCGCTTGGACAATATTACGCCATGTCGTCCTATCCTCGGCGACGAAGTCATCCGCTTGGCAAACTGTGTTGTGCTTCTAACGTGGAGCGAATTTGATCGGACCATCGTAGTGGGCTTCTGTCCCTAGGTCTTTTCCCCGGTGCTTCCTAGTCAGCAGCGTCTTTTCAAAGTTGTCACCTCTCTTTCTGGCAATGTGACCAAAGAATTCAAAGCTTCTTCGCAGTCATATGGTGGTGAGTCTCATACGTATTTTGAGATCTTCGACAATCGATACATAAGCGTGATGCTCCGTTCAATGTATTTCTAGTATTTTTCTCCAGCACCACATCTCGAAAGCATCAATTCGGCGTCGATCATCCTTTTTCAGTGTTCAAGTCTCAGCGCCGTAGGAAAATTGAGAATATCAGCGTGGTCATGATTGCTTGTTATTAACCTGTGTAGCGCGGCAACACTGCCTTCCCGTTCGCGTCACCGCGAACGATCGGGACGAACCAAGTTCGCTCTCTGCTCTCCGGCGTTCCAAGCGCAGTCGGATGATTCCGCTTAAATTATTATAAAACTGTGTAAAAGTGTAATTTTACAGCAATTAAACAATTGATACGTTATACCTTTAATTTCTATCAATTCCAGATACATCGGAGAAATGCCGAATACGTATGTATTTACAAAGCAATTGGCAGAGCAGCTAGTGTTTGAATACAAAGGGAAACTGCCCATTGTCATGACAAGACCATCCATCGGTAATATTTCAATCTTTAACTGAGTATGTACGATTCCCGCAAGCTACACTCATTGAAATATAACGAATTCAAGAATTGGAAACGGTTGCTTTTCAGCTTCCGTGATCTTAGGTAGATTGAGACGAGTAGACCTTTTTGTAGACCTTGAATAGACCCAGGGGCGGATGAGCAAATAAAAGGAAATACTGCCCATTCTTTTGAATGCAGAAATAAGAGGGATTTGAGCGAATTCTGCCTCGGGCGCCCCCTGGAATTATAATCCGAAAGCGAGTTTTGTGTTGCGCTTTCACGTCTAAACAGCTCGAATTTGGGTTATTTAAAGTGAGGGTGTCACCTCCAAATGGGTGGCACTCGGTGCGGCCCCCCTAGCTACGCCACTGACTGGACCTTTGATATAGTCTAAGAGAAGTTTGAAAAAATATGAATGATCAGTTTTATTTATTTTTAGGGAAAGACATCTGAGGAAAATTTATTCCCATAATTATATTTGTTATTAAAATATGGGTAATTAAATAAAAATAATGTATTTTTCAGTAATTTCCAGTAATAAGGAACCTGAACCTGGATGGGTAGAAAATTTTAATGGCCCAGTTGGACTTATAGCGGCGTGTGGAAAAGGTAAATTAACTTCCGATAAACAGACTTAGGTGACAACTCATCCGCAAATGCATCTTATCCGCGGATGAAATGTCACTCTTTACAAATAGTAGGGGTCGACTCATCCATAGAGCAGAGGTTACCATACTACTTTTTCTTGCTTCCCATTAATTTGTTTTCCGGTTTCGGTGGACATAAATTGTTTTATTCCCTTTTCTAAAGAGTCCTTGCTTCGTTGATATCACATTCCCATATTTTCAATTTCTATTCATGCCTACCTAGATCCCGATCGTGTCTCCCATGGACCCCAGGGGGTCCACCTGCACCACTTTGGGTATCACTGATATAGAGCTTCATCATTGGTGGTAGAGGTCTCGCGCATTTTTAATTTGCCACTAGCGGTCACCCATCCGGGGGACAATCTGTTACTCGCGTTCGCAGGAGTTATCTTCCACATCCCAGTCCCCTGGATGGTGCTAAATAAGCGACAACAATACCGGCGAAATAGGCGTTACGACTCCAGATCACACACCTGACCGCGCCCATATCGCTTCCGATCTACACCAGCCGCGGGGCCATGTGCACTTCATTATAATTGCAATTTAGTTCTAAAATATTGAAAACAAATTCCAGGTATTCTTCGGCATATATATACAGATCCAGATGTCGTTGTTCATATTATTATAATAGCAATTTAGTTCTAAAATATTGAAAACAATTTCCAGGTATTCTTCGGTACATATACACAGATCCAGATATTGTTGTTCATATTATTATAATTGCAATTTAGTTCTAAGATATTGAAAACAATTTCCAGGTATTCTTCGGTACATATACACAGATCCAGATATCGTCCATGATTATATTCCAGTGGACATAGCTATTCAACATTTCATAGCGGCTGCTTGGGTACGCGGCACTAAAACGTTAGTATCCTCATTTATTGCTTGCAACAACTCTTTTGGTATCTTCACGCCAGGTCCACAGAGGCATAACACCTAATGCCTCAGGAGGGGCAGCGCATCTGGATTTTAACCTCTGGTCTGGGTGTCTATACTGCAGTCATCACCTAACATTTTTTTTTACTGGTGGTAGAGCTCCAGTGACGGAGCTCGCGGGCGTTGGCACTACATAATATTGCCTATATAAACTTGCCGCTAAATGGTACTGTTCAGCACTATCGTGTGCCGGTCAGGTGGTAATGTACGACCCTGTAATTTCCGGCACAGAGGCATGACACCTTAGGCCTCAAGAGTGGTTACGCATCTGCATTTTGACCTTGGTCTTTGTGTGGGTGTCTATAGGCTGCAATCATCACTTAACATCAATGTGAACTGCATGCTTGTTTGCCAATTTCATTACATAAAAAAAGTGTTGGTCTTCCTGTGCCTCTGCAACCATCTACATTCGCATTGTATATCTGTTTAGTCATTCGCTCATTCGACATTCCTTCTATATGGAGAGCATGCCTTTTATTTTTTTTTTCATTTGTGTTGGCATTTACAAAAATGTTAAAGTATGGGATAAGCGAAAACTTAGTTATACCATTTTGTAAACTATTAAATGACGTCATTATTTTAACTGTTACCCATATTCAGTTTATTCACACCATAGAGCAACACCGGAGGGGAGTAGCCATATGCAGGCTTTCCCCTCTGTCAAAGTATAAGCCCAAATGGGCCTACACCTGTCGCCTAGATGTTTAAATGTGTGCGTGAAATTGTTTCTGTATTTTGTTAAAGTCAAGGTGTGAGTTTCGTAGTAATAGACGATTTTTGTAGTGTGCGTGTCTGTCGCACGCATTTCCCCCTGCAAAAAATGACAGACTGTTTCGCATCGGTAATACACGCTATGGCTACTCCCCTCCGGTCCGCCGCGACCGGTGGGCCGAGTTGCTCTATGATCCACACATTTCATATACTTTTTTAAAAGAAAAATTGAAAAAGATAAATTTGACTTCAGACGAGACTTGAACTCTGTACTCGAAATCTGTAATAGTTGCGGAATAATCGCATTTTTTTTTTTTTTTTTAATGTAATAGAAGTGGCATACAAGCATGCAGTTCACATTGATGTTAAGTGATGACTGCAGCCTATAGACACCCACACAATGACCAGAGGTCAAAATGCAGATGCGCTGCCACTCCTGAGGCATTAGGTGTTATGCCTCTGTGCCGGAAATTACAGGGCCGTACATTACCACCTGACCGGAACACGATAGTGCTGAACACTACCATTTAGCGGCAAGTATATTAGGTAATGCGGTGGTGCCTACGCCCGCGAGCTCCGTCACAGGAGCTCTACCACCAGTAAAACCTAAGCCTTTGCTCACTTAACGATTACAACCTGTATTGATGGTTGCAGATTGGAAGCTACGGACGATATACCTATTTACAATTGTTGCAACAATAAGCTATTGGCCGCCACCAATCGGGAAATGAATGAGATCGGTTTATCATTGAACGTCGAACTGCCCCTACAAAACGCTCTATGGGTACCGGATGTGGGTTTTACGACAAACAAGACATTTTACTATTTTGCGGTTTGTATTAATTTAATTCATTTATTCATTCTACATATTAATTATTTTTTTACATACTTAGGTAACTTAATAAAAAAATCTGATACCAAAGCACAAATATATATATAAAAAAAAATAGTGTGCCATCGGCAGCGGGAACAGGGTCCAAGCCGTCGATGGTTAGGATCACAGAGACAGGAAACTCCTCACTATACGTGCCGTGCCGAGGAGTACCGCCTTCTGCATCAGACCCTTGACCCAACTTCCTAGCTTGAGCCTCTTGAGGTGTTGGTCGAGGCTCTTTGCTAAAAGTCCGTTGACCGTTATGATGATGGCCGAATCTACGTCCCACATGGTGACAATCTCGTGAGCCAGATCAAGATATTTAAGTTCCTTGTCTTTCTCGGCCTTCACGAGATTCTCATCAGGGACGGCGATATCGATAATCACTGCGCGGCGCTCCGAGCGGCCTATCACCACTATTTAATTTCATGATTATTATCATTTAATTATTGAAGGGTGTATGGCCCCACGGCTGGTGTTGATCGGAAGCGATCTACTTGGTTAAGCGATACGGGAGCGGTCGGGTGTGTGATGGGTGACCGCTAGTGGTAAATTAAAAGGCGCGTTTCCGGGATTCGGAGGGCACGTTAAGCCGTGGGTCCCGGTTTCTATCGATATATAGCAGTCGTTGAACCTTGTAGGAGGCCTTATGGCCTTATGAAAACATTGGACACCGGGTTGGCCACTAACCCTTATCTCCACCTACCCGCATTGGAGCAGCGTGGTGGAGTAAGCACCAGGCCTCCCCCTAAGAAGAGGAGAGACACGTGCCCAGCAGTGGGACGTATCTTATTTTTTTTTTTCTTACTGGTGGTAGAGTTTTAGTGACGGAGCTCGTGGGCGTAGGCACCACCACATTACCTAATATACTTGCCGCTAAATGTTAGTGTTCAGTACAGTTCAGCACTATCGTGTTCCGGTCAGGTGGTAATGTACGGCCCCGTAATTTCTGGCACAGAGGCATAACACCTTAGGCTCGGGAATGGTAACGCATCTGCATTTCGACCTTGGTCTTTTTGTGGGTGTCTATAGGCTGCAGTCATCATTTAACATCAATGTGAACTGCATGCGTGTTAGCACTTCCATAACATAGAAAAAAAAATATTTATTTCATGTTTCAGGTGCTGTTTCTGCATCTTTTGCCAGCTGTGCTAGTTGACACAATACTCTTTATTCTTGGTAAAAAACCAATGTAAGTTGTTACAATGTTTTAAACTCTTCTTTTAAAAACCAGTAGTTTTATTGGACGACCATTCAATTTTATATTATAATTTGAAACCATTTTTTTTATTACTCAACACACACACACACACACACGCACACACACACACACACACACAGACAAATGCACAAATGCACACATAAACACACACACACACACACATACACGACATTTGACGACCCGGTTAGTCCAGGGTGTGAGATGACCGTTTGATTCGAAGGGTCGTGGGTTCAATCCCCGCACCGGGACAAATATTTGTATGGCCTACAGATATTTGTTTCGGGTCTGGGTGTTTGTGTATGTGTTGTATGTGTACAACGGCACCCACGACACAGGTTAATACCTACTGTGGGGCTGTGAGTGTAAGCGTATTTAAAAAAAAAATACACACATTTTTTTTGTAATGTCACTGGTAGGTATTCATCAGTGACAGTACTTTCAAAATTCAAAATTCAAATTAAAAAAAAAATCAAAAAAATTATAAAAATATTCTAACTTGGACTGGATTTTAGTTGAGAAGAGAAAAGAGCAACACACTGAGTTGCTGCTCTACAACTCTTTTGTCTTAGGCCGAAGAGTTTGTTTTATTCAACCAAAGAAACTCTTCGGCTTTTAAATATTTCTATAGATTGATTTTGTGGAGGAATGGGAGGAAACGAAAAGGGACGATCCTCTGACTAGGCAAGGTGGGAACGCCTGGCACGCGGCGGCCCAACAATTATACGAGTAGTTGAGAAGTTGTATATAAGGCAACTCTCGAGAAAACTTCGTAAGTGCGATGTAACTCGGTCATACGTTACACCATCTTCCGTACTATACAAGTACCTTGTATTTCGTCAGTGTACCACTAGGTGCCGCCTTCTGTAGTGGACCCTACAATTTGTTAACATTAATCCCTCCAGACACGAGAAAAATATGACAATTGAAATTCAATTGTGTCTGGGCGCCGGTGGCCTTACGATCCTTGAAAGATTAAATCTTGTTCCAGGCTCGTTAAAATCCAACGACGTATTTATATAGCAAACTTGGCGATCGATTACTTTCTAAGGCAGCAATGGACATTCAAGACCGAAAATTTCTTGAAATTACGATCGAAAATCAAATCTGAAGACGAATCTCAGTTTTATTTCGACATAGAGGGCGTCGACAAGCGTGATTTTTTCAAAAACAGTGTTATAACGGCAAAGAAATATCTGTTGAAAGAGAATCCGGCTGATCAAGATAAAGCTGTAACACACGCAAGCAGGTAATTTTTAACTGGTGGTAGAGATGCAGTGAGCTTGCGGGTGTAGGCCACCGCATTACCTAATATACTTGCCGCTAAATGGTAGTGTTCAGCACTATCGTGTTCCTGTCAGGTGGTAATGTACAACCCTGTAATTTCCGGCACAGAGGCATAACCTTAGGCAGGAGTGGTAACGCGTCTGCATTTCATAATCATAATCATAATAATCATAATCATAATCATTTATTTACCAGAATGTAGTGGGTACATGTAGGTACAGATGGTGACGTAATAACATTAAAGCACTATCACATTCTACCATTACAATGGTGTGTAAAATATCCATAAACTTAACTAAATAGTATGTCAAAATATTATTATTGTAATTCGAATATTTATAATTAATTAATGTCAAAGTTATTATTGCAAATTGTGGTCATCTAATTGAGATATTATTACAGCGATAAAGTTTATTGAAGATTTTAATAATTTAATTTAAATATTTAGCATTACTTTAGGATAATAATAATAATATATATTTATTTAGTCAAATTATTGAGTCATTAATAAATTATAATATTGTTTTATGTGTCATATAATCCTTTAAGTCATAAAAACAATGTTGATGTAGCCATTGAGTCAGTTTTTTTTTAAATAATGGTAATTGTGTTTCTTTAAGCGTCGTCGGTAATTTATTGTAGACTCTTATGGCGTTAACATAAGCATTTCTCTTATGCAATTCAATCCTATATTGTGGTATAAACAGTTTAAATTGATTTCTGGCCCTAGCATTTCTACTTGTATATTCGGAATTAAGTTTAAAATAACATGGATGCTGCTTTACAAAGACACATAGCTCTCTAATATACATGCAAGCTAACGGTAAGATACGAAATTTATCAAATAAGGGCTTACAACTGTCTAAGCACCAAGCTCCACAAATGGCTCTTACACATTTTTTTTGGACAACAAAAGCTTTATTAATTGCAACTGAATTTCCCCACTTTGATCTTTGTGTGGGTGTCTATAGGCTGCAGTCATCACTCTACAATGTGAACTGTGTGCTTGTTTGCCACTTCCATTACATAAAAAAAAACTTATCGTAACTTGTATATCTAAGTTGGTCAAGTGGTCGCAACCGTGCGTACTTAAATCAGACATATCATTACATTCATACAACTTTTAAAACGCTCGCATTTAACACTTATTTCACTGATTTTGCGAACCGGTTTGTGACGCGATACAGTGCCGGATAAAGCCGGTGCGGGGCCCGTAGCAAATGTGACCATGGGGCCCTAGAGTTACATTGCCTACTGAAATTTAGGATGTAAATAAAACAACATTTACGAAAAGGAATCGAAAACAAATTTAGGGGATTCCCCCTGTAAGTATTGTGGTGTTGCCAACTTGCAACATAATAATATAGGTAACCTATATAATTAGTGGTCAACGCTCCCTTTGAGAATAGCTAAGGTGTATTACATATTTGTGTTTTTTTTTTGGGCACAGGCACGGGGCCCCCAATGGCGCGGGGCCCGTAGCATTTGCTACTCCTGCTATATGGCTAATCCGGCACTGACGCGATAAAGATATTTTGATAAAAACACTCCGGTCACTCCATGCAGATCCACAACACACGCGGACGACAGTCCGTCTGCGACCACAGCTCGTGATGACCATCACCACCATGACCAATACCAGACTGTCAGTGTTTACGTAGGCAGTGCGCAACAGAGATAACGCTCTACGAAGTCGAAACGAGCCGATCGTTTCTTTCGCAGGCTCGATGTGCAATATTAATTGTGGAGTGCTGTAAAATAGTGTTTTATCGAAAGGAGAAGTTCCACGTTGGGCCCGCACCTTGTACACTATATCAAAAGTTAGAGAAAAATACGTAGAATCATGGAACTATACTCAAAAAATAAATTGAATCGTTTTTTTGTCGGAAATATTTATTTTACGTTATTTTTGTATGACAGGAATATGCCATATCGCTACTATGACATTCTTGTTTTCAAAATATACTTACGACAATTAATTGAAGATTTAATAAACGATTTGAATAGGTGAAGATGATTCAGTATTTTATGCTTCATCTCTCAATATAGTGTACATGGTGCGGTCCCAAGCTCCATACATTTTGGAACGTCTCCTTTATAAATCGCGTCACGACCCGGTTCGTAAAATCTGTGAAATTACATCCATACATACATAATTTGTAAGTAAAATGTTAAAAAAAACACATTGCAGTACCCAGATAGAAACATTGCACATTTAGCCTACGAAAGAGACAATCGGCTAGTTTCGACTTCGTAGAGCGTTATCTCTGCTGCATACTGCCTAGGCATTGCTAGTCAAATATTGGTCAAAACTTGATCAAAATGGTCGACAAATTCCACATATCCGACAAAATCCACTGGTGGTAGAGCTCCAGTGACGGAGCTCGCGGGCGTAGGCACCACCGCATTACTTAATATACTTGCCGCTAAATGGTAGTGTTCAACACTATCGTGTTCCGGTCAGGTGGTAATGTACGGCCCTGTAATTTCCGGCACAGAGGCATAAGACCTTAGGCCTCAGGAGTGGTAACGCATCTGCATTTTGACCTTGGTCTTTGTGTGGGTGTCTATAGGCTGCAGTCATCACTTAACATCAATGTGAACTGCATGCCTGTTTACCACTTCCATTACATAAAAAAAAAAAAAAACCTAGGTAAGGTGCGAAAGAGATAACGCTCTTCGGACCCGAAATAAGCCGAAGTCTCCTTCGTAGGCTCGGCAATATTTATTGTTGAGCACTGTACATCGAAGTAAATAATTATTAATCTAAGTATTTATTTTTGTTTTTCTTTTCAGGTTACGACTGCTTGACAAGATGTTAAAAACAGTATTTTCTAGTTTTTTGATTTGGAAATTAGTTAATAGTAAATACATGCAAGATATTATTTGGCCAGCATAAATGTTACAATTATAATATTTTCTTAGATAAAATTAATTAATAAAGTGGAATTTCTACACACAATTTAACATTATGTTTTTATTTAAAGAAAAATGGAAAGAAAAATTTGACTTCAGGCGAGACTCGAACTCGCGGCCTACTGGGAATATAGTCCAGCCGCTCTTCCAATTGAGCTACTGAAGTCCTGCCCGATTTGTCAAATCTTTCCTTCACATTTATTGCCTTGCTTTATGGTAGCAGTAGCGACATCTATTACCAACCATGCTAGTTAGGCAGTTTTTCTTTAAATAAAATATATTTTACAAGCATGTGTTAATGCAAAATAATATAAAAACAATTAACATTATGTTGTTTCTATTTATCATCATTATTATTTAAGACAAATAAGCTACAGTTACAGCTAGACAAAAGCTTCTTTTTTTATTAATTTTAAACTGTTCCCTTTACATTATAGGGGCACCTTCTTTTCTAATTTACATTCTTGTATCTATCTTAAATCTATTCAAAACATATTTTTTAATTCTACTACATATTTGTATGTATAAGGTTGGGGAAAAAGTTTCTTCGCATTTTTTAAGATAATTCAAAACATTTTTTAATATAGTTTATTTAAATTTAACTATATTGTACCATTTTGTTCGATAACCTTTTGACATCTTGATCCCATTGCTATAAAAATTTTGGGACTTCTCATCAAAATACCGCGACAAGTGGATTTGGCAGTCCTCTCGTGATGTTAACCTAACATTACATAAAGAATTCTGAAGAGACCGAAACAGGTGGAAATCTGAAGGTGCAAGATCAGGACTATACGGCGGATACATTAACACCTCCCAGCCAAACTCTCTTAATTTTTGCTGAGTGACTATAGATGTGTGAGGTCTAGCGTTATCATGATGAAACACCACACCCCTTCTGTTGATCAATTCCGGCCGCTTTCTCTCAACTTCTTGCTTTAATCTCATCAGTTGTTGATAGTCCTGCCTGGTGGTAATAGCTCATAATGAATAATGCCCTTCCAATCCCACCACACACACAACATCACCTTATTGCGAGTTAACCCGGGTTTCGCCACAGTCTGTGAAGCCTGACCGGCCTTTGACCACGACCTTTTTCGCACGTTCTCGTCGTACGTGATCCACTTTTCATCACCAGTTATCAGCTTCTTCAAAAATTATTCGGTTTCATTACGTCGTAATAAAGAATCACAAATGAGTACACGGTTCATTAGGTTTCTTTCAGTGAGCTCGTGAGGTACCCAAATATCGAGCTTTTTTTTGTACCCATCTTTTTTCAAATGCGCCAAAACTGTTTTGTGATCAATTCTCAGTTTTTCAGCTACGTCGTAACTACTGATATGTCGATCTTGCGCCACTTTTTCAAAAATGGCATCCATTTCATCCGTAATAGGGCGACCAGAGCGAGGTGCATCTTTGACATAAAAATTCCCGGATTGAAAACGCTTAAACCAAATTTGTGCTACTCTCACATACACTGCACTCGGTCCATAAACATCGCAATTTTTTTCGCGACTTGCATTACATTTTTACCTTTTTTGTAGTAAAATTTTAAAATGTATCGAATTTCTTCATTAGATTCACTCACCTTGACAGTACGAAAAACAAATGAAAATCACACATTTGCCTAATCTGAATTTGGAATTATGTTCTTTAAAATTTTAACTTTCAATGATACCAAAACCAGCCAGATACAAATACTACAGCCAAAGAGATTTTATTACAAGTTCATACATACTATAATGCGAAAAGACTTTTTCCCCAACCTATTATATGATATTCTTTCATTTTATTCTGCATATTCGACAATTCAAAATATAAAATACTTTCAGAATATGTGGCTCTTCAAAAATGGCGTCAAAAGAGTCCTTCAGGGCTGGCAGCGCGTTGGCAACTCGGCTGGTGTTGCAAATGTTCATAGGCGACGGTGACCACTTTCCATCAGGTGGCCCGTCTGTTTGTTTGTTAAACCTTATGGCATTAAAAAATTTATATAATTTTCGGGAGTAAAAATTTACATCTGTTTGATAAAATCTCCGATAGGAATAGTTATAATATAAGGAATAAGAACAATTTGTCTCTGCCAAGTTTTTGACTGACGAAAACTAATACATCTTTCCTAAATTATAGTGTAGAATTTTATAACAAGATCCCAGCCGGGATTGCTGAACTCACCGTTAATAAATTCAAAGCATTAATTAAATGCACTCTATGTAAAAAGGCTTACTATAAACTCGAGGACTATCTCAAGGACAGAAATGTTAATTAATATTATGAAAGTATAATCACTGTTTAAAGAAAACGAGCGTGTTAAACAGTACAATTATGATTAAAATATTCGTAATTTTCGTATTTCGATATAAGGTGACAAATAATTAAAGATTTTATAATAATTTATTCATGTTATGTGTTACGTCACAATTGCGCGACAGGTCAAATTCGAATGAAATAAAAGATATTAAACAGTACTCAACAATTAACGAGCTTGTGAAAGAGACGACCGGCTCGTTTCGACTTCGTTATCTCTGTTGCACACTGCCTACGTCAGCACTGACAATCCGGTATTGGTCAAAACTTGATCAAAATGGTCGTCAAACGACAAATAGGTACGGTGCGAATGAGATAACGTTCTACAGACCCGAAATAAGCCGAAGTCTCCTTCCTAGGCTCGATGTGCAATATTTATCGTTGAGCACTGTAGATATACCTACCTACTTAATATTATAAAGAGGAAAGATTTGTATGTCAGTATATTTGTAACGTTTTCAAACAAAAACTATTGCACTGATTAAAAAAATCTTTCAACATTGGAAAGCTGCAACTTCACTTACATTAGCTATTTAAAGTTAAGAAAAATAGGGATTAAAAAAACGTTACTTCACACCTGTAATCCCCGAAGGGGTAGGCAGAGGTGAATGCATGCACTCAATCATACATGTAAACACCCACGATTCGCTGGTTACGTTTTGGTCATGTAACAGGTGGCGAGCCTGTTACCATCTCCGGGCACATTACCAAACTCCGAGGTACTGGGAAACTTCCAGAAAATGTAAAAATCCCAGTAGAACCAGAGATAAAGGATTTTAAACCGTTAGGTATCTCTGATAGACCCGGGAATCAAACCCAGGACCTCCAGCGTAGTAGCAGTGTCCTGCTACCACTAGGCTGCTGAGGCAGTCAAAAAAATAGGGATACCTTTAATAAAAATGCCGACAATAATCAAACCATATTATTGATACCTCTGCATTACTCCATATTCTTTGAAAATAATATTCAATACCCTGTAAAGTGATTTTAAAATTATTAAAATCGGCTATTTCATTCAAAAGGTATAACGAATTTAAGAATGTAAATTTAAAAACAAAATGTGGTAGCGGGTGACGCTTCGGGAGTGGGGGGAAAGGGCATCGCTATCTGTGTTAAAGGTTTCCTCGTGGCTAATGTTAATGCACCCGTGCAAAGCCGGGGCGAGACTTTTAGATAGGCGTTGTTCGCGATTGAATGAATCATAAGAACCGGGTCTTCAAATATGAGCGATCCAATGGTTCGTTTTGTTGAAAATTACCCGTTCATTCGATGACCCGTCGTAGCATCACAGGTCACGGCGATCCGAAAGATTAAGCCGGTGATATTTGTCGCATGAATGAGCTGTATCGATTGATCTGGCTCGCGGATTCAAATGAACTGCTGAGCTAGTACGATGAACAGGTCAATTTAATTGAAACAGATTTTAGTGAACGATATTTTCCAATCCTTTCATCAATGTACCGATCAATCAATTGAACGGGTCGAACGAACCAAGGCTTTTTGTCAATAGATTAGTATTGCAATCGAAGGAACGACACATACTTAATTAATATATGATATCTATTTACATACCTTTTTGTCAAGTCATCGTAATTTAAAATCTAGTAAATAAATACATATTTAAAATGTACGTCTGATTGTATAGATTTTTTTATGTAATAAAAGTGGCAAACAAGCATGCAGTTCACATTGATGTTAAGTGATGACTGCAGCCTATAGACACCGACACAATGGCCAGAGGTCAAAATGCAGATGTTTTGCCACTCCTGAGGCTTAAGGTGTTATGCCTCTGTGCCGGAAATTACAGGATCGTATATTACCATCGTATATGGAACACGATAGTGCTGAACACTACCATTTAGGGCTCCTGCCCACGTCCGATAATCGGTGACCGATTTTTTGTAGGTGGAAAATAGAACGTTCTGATAGCCATAGTGCAACGCCCACGTCCTACAAAAAGTCGGTGAAAAATAAAATCGGTGCCATCCCGACCGATAATCGGTGAAAAATGGAACGTTCGGAAATGTATGCGTCAACGCACACTACTCACCGACTCACCGACAATCGGAATAGTCTAAGAGCCGAACCTAGGTGGACCTTCACCTATCTGTTTACCGAATTAACATTTTTTTTTAACAAATTTCATACATGAACAAACACGTCTTGCATGTATTGCCTATAGAATTACGTTAATAGGTACGATTATTCGAAAAAAAAAATTAGCATCTTTCACCCATTTGTTAACCAATTAAATATGTTTGCAACTAAAAGTTTAACACATGTAAAATACGTCTGCAAGGTATTGCCTAAGTATTTATGTTCATGACTAGGTACCTGGCAAGGAGGTGTAAACAGGTAAGTAAATATAAGTGACTGCACCGATCTGTTACCAATAAACCTCAAACACCTATTTTATATGTTTAAAACATTTGGTTTCAATTTTTTTGTATTTTGTTAACCAAATGTTGGTTAACAAAATACAAAAACTTGCTTAAAAAATGGATACATACCTTCAATGTTTCATTTGGTGAACAGATAGATGAAGGTCGACCTAGATTCGTCTCCCTACTAGAAGTACGTGTCATTGTTCATAAAATTTATGAATAATAATTGACATTCTATAATATTTAAAAAACTTGTCTGGTCAAAATCTCACATCTTAGATCAGCATGACGAACACGAACATTAAATAATCTCTGAGAGATTATTGGATCAACCCAGAACTTTCTTTTTTCACTTCTGTTCCTCAATAGCCAATGACAAACCTTGCTCTGTAAATCCAATGATAATATAAGTTACCACTGTGTAAATCCACTTTCCTCCTTATACTCATGAGATTCTCTCGGCTCTCTGTCTATGACGTGCTGCTCCACCGACAAAAAAAACGGACGTGGGCGTTGAGTCGGTCACAAAATTGGACCGATTGGAGGGAGACCTTAGCGGCAAGTATATTAGGTAATGCCTTGGTGACTACGCCCGCGAGCTGCGTCACTGGAACTCTACCACCAGTAGAATTTTTACTATGTCCCGCTTTTACGCACGTAAGAGCGGTATATTATTATACTTCTTTAACATAACAATACGATATACCAGAAATACTCGTAAAACAAAATGAACAAAAAAGTTTAGCAACTAACTTCAGACTGTTGCTTTTATCTGTTTAGCAACTAACTTCAGTCTGTTGCTTTTATCTGTTTAGCAACTAATTTCAGACTGTTGCTTTTATCTGTTTAGCAACTAACTTCAGTCTGTTGCTTTTATCTGTTTAGCGACTAATTTCAGACTGTTGCTTTTACATGTTTAGCAACTTACTTCAGACTGTTGCTTTTACATGTTTAACAACTTACTTCAGACTGTTGCTTTTACATGTTTAGCAACTTACTTCAGACTGTTGCTTTTATCTGTTTAGCGACTAACTTCAGACTGTTGCTTTTACATGTTTAGCAACTAACTTCAGACTGTCGCTTTTAGGTATTTGTCGTTTTACGCGAACATCGTAAAATATCAATATTTTTTTACCAATCGCGCCAAATGAAGTATAACTTACATAATTTACCCAAATTTTCGTCTTAAGTTTACATTAACCTATTTGACATTAAACAATTAACTAAATTCAAACATTATCCAAATTATTTACACGTGTTTATAAAAGGTAAAGACTGTTAAGTTTCTGGTTGATTTACCAAAGTTTTGTAGCATCGGAGTGTGCAGTAAGTAAGTTGCTCAGATTTTAATTATAAGATGATTTCAAAATAAAATAATTCTTAAAAATAAAATATATTTCACAAGCATGTGTTAATGCGAAATAATATATTAAAAAAAAACAATTATTAAGGGTAAAAGCGACTTCTTTACGATATTCAATAAACTGAAAAGTCTATTATATCGGTTGCCTAACTAGCATAGTTGGTAATAGATGGCGCTGCTGCTACCATAAAGCAATGCAATAGATGTGAAGTAAAGATTTGACAAATCGGGCAGGGCTTCAGTAGCACAATTGGAAGAGCGGCTGGACTAGATTCCCAGTAGGTCGCGAGTTAGAGCCTCGCCTGAAGTCAAAATTTTTCTTTCCATTTTTCTTTAAAAATAAAAGATGATTTCAGCAAATTTAAAACAACTGTTTATAGCGATTTGATTCAAACAACAAATGGTGAAATATTTCAATTTTTTACTCATTTACCCCCTTATTCATAAACGTACATTAGATACGTTTTAGCTATAGAATGCTTCGTCCTTGTCAGTAGCATTGTCAAATGTGCAGGATAGAAAAAGACAAAGGAGAGATTAGCAACATCTTAGCTAAAATACGTTTATGAATAAGGGGGTGTAAAAGATAAACGTATTCCCAAATCAATTTATGAAGCTATTAAAGGACTAAAGTGAGGATTGCACCCTATAAACACCCACACCAAGACCAGAGGTCAAAAAGCAGATGCGACCCCTGAGACCTTAGTTATTATGTCTCAAGGGGTAGGAAAATGAACTGAGAAAATTGTACTTTTTTTCTTTCACAGCTTCAAATATGGGTTTCCTTGAACAAAGAGATTTAAGTGCTGTTCCTTGTATACCAGATTATTATAAAGGGAAGACTTTGTTTGTTACTGGAGGATCAGGTACTTTTATATTTACTGTCAAGCCTCAGACTAAAATAATGTTTAGGACAAAATCTACTGCTTAAAGGTTTCGGCCCACTACATCGTATCGGTGCCGCGGATTCGGTACGCTCCGAACCAAATCTGAGTCGTGTGTAGCGACAGCGGATTCGGTACGCTCAGAACCAAATCTGAGTCGTGTGTAGCGACAGCGGATTCGGTACGCTCAGAACCAAATCTGAGTCGTGTGTAGCGACAGCGGATTCGGTACGCTCAGAACCAAATCTGAGTCGTGTGTAGCGACTGCGGATTCGGTACGCTCAGAACCAAATCTGAGTCGTGTGTAGCGACAGCGGATTCGGTACGCTCCGAACCAAATCTGAGTCGTGTGTAGCGACAGCGGATTCGGTACGCTCCGAACCAAATCTGAGTCGTGTGTAGCGACAGCGGATTCGGTACGCTCAGAACCAAAACTGAGTCGTGTGTAGCGACAGTGAATTCGGTACGCTCCGAACCAAACCGCGATTTTGGTCGGTGGTGTCGGTCCGCCTCACCGAATCCGGTCGTGTGTAGCGACACCGGATCGGACGTGTGTGACTACTATTACTGAAAAAAACGTGCCAAAAAAAACTCATTCGTGTTATTTCATGATATAAGCAGTTTATCGATATGGTTACGTCAAAAAACAACTCGGTCATTGCCGAGTACACCTACTTAGTCTACCTGGGGGAACCAGGGATAAATTTTCCTACCCATGGTACACCTCTTGTGAGTTAGATGTACCAGGGGTACTTTTTACCTCCGGTGGTCCACCTGCTAGATAGTTCAGTGGTATATATTGCCCATGGTCCACCTAACAATTTTCAATTGTGAATAAAAGACTAGTTGACACAGATAAAAAAATACATCTGACTTCAATTCCTATTATGTTTCAGCACTCGCCGGCCATTTTGGCCGCTGCCACGTCTAACACCGATACAGGTGGACCACGGGAAAAATATATTTCTCTTGGAACAACAAATAGGGTGAACTAAGGTGGACAACGGAAAGAAGTAGGGGAGAGGGAGGCATGACGGGGTAGTTAATTTTGAAAGCCAATAAAACTGATTATATTATTCTTATCAGATTTTTTAAATGTTAATCTGCTAAAATCAGTCTTTCAGTTTCACTAATTATTAGGAACTCCTGTTCGATAATTATTTAAAAAAATAAAAAAATGTTCAATAAGTCCTATCACCCCCTCTTGCCCCTTGGGTAGGGTAAGATGGGGCGGTGGTACTTATTACATAATTGCAAGATTATTATTATTAAAATGAGTATAATTTCGTGAAAAGTCTTAAATTTGTGTTTGCTGGCAAAATTCACATCTAAATACCCCGTATCTTCGTCTTCATCTCAGACACCAGCACAACTACAGTGTGCCAATTTTTCACACATAGCACATGCCACCCATCCTTCTGTAGACTCTAAATAGCGACCTGCACAATGAAGACAGGGCGCCTTTTCTTCGCTTTAATCACTTTACATTTCTTGGCATTTTTTTTTTGTGGTTTCCTAAGTTCTTTTATTAATTTTTTCTTCTCCTTAGCATCATCTGCCAGCTTCTTTTTCTTAATTGTTTCTTTCGAATCGTTCTTGTAGGGCTATGAGGTAATTATTGCGGTTTTCCCTCTCATTTTTGTTACATTAGCTGTTTTTTGTGTCGCTGGAAATTGCATAATTTGTTGGAGGGTACCCTATACCCCATCTTGCCCTCGCATGCCTTGCGAACTTTAATAAATTATAAAACAAAAAGCGGTATTCACACGGTAATAAAAGAAAAGAAAAGAAAAGAAAAGAAAAGAAAAGAAAAGAAAAGAAAAGAAAAGAAAAGAAAAGAAAAGAAAAGAAAAGAAAAGAAAAGAAAAGAAAAGAAAAGAAAAGAAAAGAAAAGAAAAGAAAAGAAAAGAAAAGAAAAGAAAAGAAAAGAAAAGAAAAGAAAACATTTATTTGGACAGCACAGAGACATGACGATACAAATTGCCAGACGATTGGGGTACAATTAAACAAAAAGCAAAAAGCAAAAACAATAACAATTAAAAAAGAAAAAAAAAAGAGATTAAGTCTCACGGCTGGTCCAAATGGGAGCCCAGATCAGCTTCATGTCAAGTCGATCACATCAATCGCCTTGACGCTGATTTTCATCTGGGACCCTGGTGTTTCACGGATGTCAAGCAGATCAAACAAATTAAATTAATAAAATTAATAATTAAACAAATTAAATAATAATGGTGAACAATATATACTTACACATTTTGTCAGGACAAATAATATAGCATATTTACGATAATTATACATATATTCTTATTATACCATACATAAAAATAAATGTTTACAATGAATATTTTTTACATAATATACTTATATTACGTATATATACCGATAATGTTAAAATATAGTAAACATATTATTATACATATCATAACGTACCGAGTATAATAATAATAAATATTAAATTCATGACGACATAGCGTGGTGCGTCGGTACAATGATAAGAGTGGGAGGCTCGATAAAACGACAAGTGACGTCATAGTCGAGTACGTCGATAAAGTGGCTACAGCTGAGCAGGAGGCCCGATAACGGTGATCGATAGCGATCGAACGGAATTCATATTATTATGTACGATTGTAACATTTTAATTCGAATCAGTATACAAGTCATCATTTCAAAAATATACAAACAGTTGTGTAGAACTTTATTAGACGTGACAATTGTAACAACTTATTATCTTAAACCAATTAAGAAATCGGTAAGGTAGGTACTTGTGTATTTTTTATCATCAATATTTAAGAACATAGTGGATATAATATTAAATGATTGTTGCTGTTGTTTATAAATAATATGAATGTTTATTTCAGTGCAAGTAAATGATTGATATGAGGAGAAAAAAATAAATAATATTATTATATTAATGCAATAAACATAAAATTACATTAAATATGGCGGATATGGCGGATAATAAGTAACTACTTGCCTGTTTTCGTGAATCTTCACACATATGAAAAAAAAAAGCACAGTATCTGTAATAACAATATTTAGACCACTAACACTAATCAAGTGAAATGCAAAAATTACAAGGCATTTGGCAAAATTCTGTTTTTTCAATTATTTAACAAATGGGACAGTGTTTTTACCCGGCCCCTGTGCTAATTGATTGAGATCATGGCGGCGCATCGTCGTGCACTAGCGGGATTCTGGTTGGTCAAATGTTACGCTGTATAAAGCCGTTGCCCCGTCTTGCCCGCAACCCCGTCTTGCCCGCAACCCCGTCTTGCCCCCCTCTCCCCTACCCCTCACCCAGTTCATAATAGGTGTACCACGTTTAGAAAATGTTCCCCCTGGTTCACCCAGATGGACTAAATAGGTGTAACCACGGGCAATGGCCCACACTTATTCAAATATAGTTACAAAGTATGAAGTTATTCAAAAGCATTTCGTTTTCAGGTTTCATGGGAAAAGTATTGATCGAAAAGCTTCTTTATTCTTGCACGGATTTGGACAGGATATACTTGTTGCTGCGACCAAAGAAGGGCTTAACTGCAGCAGAAAGACTAGACGTCTTGTATAAAAACCCTGTAAGAATTTCTTTATTAGAATTAACAAAAAAAGGGATAAGCGAAACGGAGGATTGCTCGTGTGTTTCTCCAATCTCCAAGTTATTACCAATTTGATCCAAAAGCACTGGGCTAATAGATTTAAAATTTGATACAAATATATTATTAGTTTATCCCTACTTCGAAAATGCAAAAGTAACTCTGTCTGTCTGTCTGTTACCTTTTCGCGTCCAAATGACTGGACCGATTTTAATGAAATTTGGTACAGAGATAAAGCTGACTTTGAGAAAGAACATAGGCTACTTTTCGACATCAACGCGGGCGAAGCTGCGAGCAACAGTTAGTAAAACAGTACCTAACCCAAATGAACGTCTTACGTCGCTAATAAATCTCACATACGGGCTATTGTAGTGGGGGTGAGGATAATTACGCTTAAAATTTTAA
Source organism: Macrosoma leucophasiata (assembly GCA_036365455.1). Classification (NCBI taxonomy): domain Eukaryota; kingdom Metazoa; phylum Arthropoda; class Insecta; order Lepidoptera; family Hedylidae; genus Macrosoma; species Macrosoma leucophasiata. Next base: position 2,631,778 of record JAWQUS010000022.1, on the reverse strand, counting down.
AAAAATCTTTGCATGAAAAATAATTTCTGTTCTTCCTCGGGCGACCTGCCGTTGAATTTATAAATGTACTTATGAAACCGACACAAAATCAGCATGGTCAGATTTTCTCATTCTTCATGATCTGAGTCGAAATGATTTGACAAAACAATATGCATCCCTATAAGTAATTGGGTTAATTAGGCATTAACTGCCTTGTATTTCGTAATTGTCACTCAAGGTCCCATTAGAATACCAGCGATGCAGCCCTGCTGCAGCAATAAGCTGAGATGGGTACCGTTTCTTTGGCTTCACACAATCATATTTAGTGATATTCCTTGCTTCTGTTTTTACTTATTTATTCTATTCTGTAAGTTAAAGAATAAAACATTTTCTTTCTTTTCTTTCTTTCATATTCCTGATTGTTTCAGTGCTTCGATCGTCTTCGCACTGAAAGACCTGGTGTTTTTGAGTCTAAAGTGTTCTTCGTTGCTGGAGACTGCAGTGAAATTGGACTGGGTAGGTTTATTTAAATAATTTCCTTCGATCTTGTTAATTTTGCATTACACTCTGGTAGTTAGTTATATGGAAGCGATAGCTGGGTATGCAGGAAAGAGCATGAAAGTAAATTAAACGCGGTCGAGATGAGATCTTTGCGCAAGATCTGCGGTGTATCGCTCACCGATCGCGTTCGTAATGAAGATGTAACAAAGAGGCTTTCTGTGAATGATAGTATCGGTGTCGGTAATATCGGTAGTTTTGAATTTTGATTATTTGGTGTAAAAATGAAAAAAGGCATGCTCCGACGGTTCAGGCATATAGAAAGAATGTCGAATTAGCGAATGACTAAACAGGTATACAATGTGAATGTGGATAGTTGTAGAGGCCCAGGAAGACCAAGACTGACCTACCATGATCAAATAGGTCGAGTTCTGTCTGATGGTGGGGTCAAAAGTCTAGGAATCGGCGTGCATGTATGAAGATAATGATGAAGGTAGTCGAGGCACGAGAGGTATGTCAGAACCGGTATATCTGGTGCTCTACACTCTCTGTCTACCCCGTTAGGGATGTATGTATGTATGTATCTTCACGCCAGGGCGTGAAGATACATACATACATACATACTCTGGTAGTTTCTCATCTAACTGGCGAAAAGCATTAATTACCCTTCTTTTTAACATTCTTTAATCCAGTTTAGTAAATCATCTTCGACCTATGTCTATACTTCCTTTTTTGTCAAAAGTCTTAAATGTTTTTCACAAATAACTTGCTACTTTAGATTTTGAAAATAACTTCCTCACTCAGTATCAATCATAGATATGTACTACTCTTCTTAACGCATAGAGCAACACCGGAGGGGCGTAGCCATATGCAGGCTTTCCCCTCTGTCAAAGTACAAACCCAAATGGGCCTATACATGTCGCCTAGATGTTTAAATGTGTGCGTGAAATTGTTTCTGTATTTTGTTAAAGTCAAGGTGTGAGTTTCGTAGTAATAGACGATTTTTGTAGTGTGCGTGTGTGTCGCACTCATTTCCCCCCGCAAAAAATGACAGACTGTTTTGCATGGGTAATACACGCTATGGCTACGCCCCTCCAGTCCGCCGCGACCGGTGGGCCGAGTTGCTCTGTCTTAACGTGATTGAGGATGTCAGGTCCGGTATGTAGCGCTCTAAGTTTATGGCCCTCATGGACTTTTCAAATGCTTTTAATACCGTTGACCATGACATACTCTATGATGTATTTCAGTGGGTGTTCCCGCACAATAGTACAAAAATGGTTTTCTTCTTATTTTCGTGGCCATTAACAGGCAGTGTGCAAGGATCAACATTTCTCTGGTTGGTGCAATTTGCGCACTGTCGTACCGCAAGGCAGTATATTATCACCTCTTCTTTTCGCACTTTTTATTAATCAGATAACATCTGTCTTCACTCTTTACTCGGAGAGGTACAACATTTTGATAGAAAAGTGTTCTTTAGAGTCTTAAAATATTTGTTTCATGGTACTAAATGGCAAACAAGCATATAGTTTACGTTGATGGTAACTAATACTGTAGCATTTAAAAATCTACATGTATCCAGAGATTCGAATACAGATGTGTTGCCTCTCCTGAGGCCTAAGGTATTATACGTCTGTGCTGGAAATTACAGGATACCACTACCTGACCGGAACACGATAATGCTGAACACTGTAATAAGGTGTCCACGCCTTCGAGTTTTTTTACTTTTTTTACTTTTTAGTTTTTTTACTTACTATTCATTTCAAGTAAAAATTTTGTCATATAAGTACTTTCTTTATTTATAGGTATTTCCGAAGAAGATAGAACATTGCTTATAAACCGCGTAAATATAATATTTCACGTTGCTGCAAGTGTCAGGTAAAAGTGTTTTATAATATATTTGTTTAATTGTGCTTTGGATAAACGAGAGTATCGGTGTAAAGAAAGAATGTCGGACATAGAGCAACACCGGAGGGGAGTAGCCCGAGTAGCCATATGCAGGCTTTCACCTCTGTCAAAGTACAAGCCCAAATGGGCCTATACCTGTCGCCTAGATGTTTAAATGTGTGCGTGAAATTGTTTTTGCATTTTGTTAAAGTCAAGGTGTGAGTTTCGTAGTAACAGACGATTTTTGTAGTGTGCGTGTGTGTCGCACGCATTTCTCCCCGCAAAAAATGACAGACTGTTTTGCTACGCTATGGCTACTCCCCTTCAGTCCGCCGCGGCCGGTGGCCCGTGTTGCTCTATGATGTCGGATGAACGAATGACTAAATAGATATACAATGCGAATGCGGGTAATGTGATAAGGCCCAGGAATACCAAAACAAATTTTATGGCCTCGTAAAACACCAATATCTTTGCCCTGAGAAGTGGGAACACATCTGTTTACCGACCTCTGGTTTTGTGTAGATGTTTATTCTTCTATAGTCTATGGGCTGCAGTTATCACTTACCATCAATATGAAATGCACGCTTGCTTGCCAACATCATAACATTAAAAAAGGATGGACCTGGATACATGTAGGGGAGGTATACATGCGCGTTACATGGTACCCTAAATAATTTTATTTTTCATGTTTTTATTCTACCACTTTGTCAGCGTGATTAAGGTGTATACTTGTGCCAAATTTCAAGTCTCTAGTTCCAATCGTTTTTGCGCTAAACCGCGAACGGACACACAGACAGACAGACGGACATGGCGAAACTATAAGGGTTCCTTGTTTACTACGGAACCTTAATAAGTAAAGGAACTTAATTTTTCGATCGTCTTTATAAATACTTACCCCCATATTCATAAACGTATTTTAGCTAAAGTGTTGCTAATCTCTCCTTTGTCCTTTTCAATCCTGCACATTTGACAATGCAACTGACAAAGACAAAGCATTATATAGCTAAAACGTATCTAATGTACATTTTTGAATAAGGGGGTTAATCTTTACGACTTATAATAATGGCAACCCATTATACGTCCCACTGCTGGGCACGAGTCTCTCCCTTTTTTTGGGGGGAGGCCTGGAGCTTACTCCACCACGCTGCTCCAATGCGGATTGGTGGAGGTGGGTGGGTTAGTGGCCAACCCACTGTCGGATGTTTTCAAACCGCCCATAAGGCCTCCGACAAGGTTTAACGACTGCTATCCATCGATAGCAACCGGGACCGACGGCTTAACGTGTCCTCCGAAGCACGGAAACGCGCATTTAATTTGCCACTAGCGGTCACCCATCACACTACCCGACCGCGCCCGTAGTGCTTAACCGAGCAGATCGCTTACGATCTACACCAGCCGCTGGGCCATGCGCGCTTCGTATTACGACTTATTGATATTTAAATATTGAGCCGACTATTTTCTCACCAGATTCGATGACCCGCTCAAAGTAGCGGCAAGACTGAATTTACGCGGAACCAAGGAAGTTTTAGAATTGGCCGCGGAGACAAGACACTTGGAAGTTAGTATGAAACTCATTACATTACTAAAGAATTGATGTCTTTAGGCTGTCGTCGTCAGGATCATGACTTACAATATACAGTGTTGTAGCTAGGGTCTTGAGCACCCAGTGCGAGAATTACATTTTGCGCCCTCCCCAAAAAACCTTTTCTGTAGGAGAGTGTAAAACAACTGGTACAAACAAAAAAATATTAACAGCCCTACCGTAAATTTCCAATAAAGTAGAAAAAGTGGTAAGGTCATCCAATATGCTAAATATGAATTTTTCATGCTACATGGGGTGGAAATATGCCAAATATGCCAAAACGGCAATACCGGTCGTCGCATCATACCGGGAATCCCCGCTCGTGCTTGAGCGCTCACACATACATACACATTTATTACTTTAAAAGGATTTGCCTCTATGGGGTTCGCAAGTGCGCCCCCTTGAGGTCTGCGCCCCTGGGAGCCCCTGCTACCAGCCCCAGCTACGACACTGACAATATCGATTACATTGGCGACCCTGAAAGCGGCCGCTTGTAATCAGGCATATGTAACAAAAGGGGATCCTTTTTTTTCAATCAATCGATCAATAATTTATTACAATGAACATTGAAGAAAATTCATTCATAACAGACTTAAAACAAGGTGGTAAGGTAAAGCTAGCATTGTTTCGGTTTGGATTTCACATCGAACCCCAAACTAGGCGGAGCCTGTATTTTGGGCGCTCTGCAGCCAATTCAACAAATAAGATTTGCTTTGCTCTCCTCATCCACACCAGTGGACCTGTTCGACGTCTCCTAGTTCATCACCCAGGGGTTCCTGTTAGGGCGGCAGATGCCATCCACCGTCACCCTGCTCAACTGCGCCTTATTGAAGCATGGGAGGGCTTGGTCCACCTCCTTTTCCGTCGCCTTTGTCTGCAACATCACTTCGCATAAAGCAACTTCGCTTTTTAACTGGTGTTAGAGCTCCCGTGACGGAGCTCGCATTACCTAAACTTGCCTAAATAATGAGATTATGAATAAATGAGTGAAATAATAATAATACTACACTTTATTGCACACCAAAAGTACATCGGTTAAGATTACATTTTGACATATGTGACAATGGGCGGCCTTATCGCTAGGAGAGCGATTTATTCCAGGCAACCCAACAATCTAAAGGAATACAGAAAAAAATTACAGTACCCTACTGTAATTTTTCTGCGCGACACTAAAAAGGTACTCTCTACTAACTAACTAAACTAAACTAGTAACACATAACAATATGACAATAAATTGAAGAAGCAAGGGACAGTGAACGAAGGAGAAAGGAACAAAGTAACAGACACAAGGAATTTAAAGAAGAGAGGAAAGGAAGTGAGCCTTAACTTGGTATTTAAACGATGCAATACTCTGAGCTTGTTTATACACTCCTTTTGATCGCGCCAAAAGGAGACCTCCAAGGCACGTCTTAAAAGATCCGGACGATGAGACCACGTTGGCCATCGCCGCTATGAACAATCATTTACAGAATCACACTGCACAAACCGCCAACAATACAACGCGCCGACGCGTTTCGCGCCGCGCCCGCCCCTGATCCCGACCCTATCTCCGGCCCCGCGAGGCCGATGACATTCCGGCTATCACCAACCGAATGGAGTAGAGCGAAAGTTGCACCGCCCATAATCGCATATGTCTCATATGTCCCTCCGCAACGCCCTAAGCCGAGGCACGGACCCGCATGGGTCACCCTTAGGCAGTTGCGCTAACTTTTTTGCTAGGCTGGAGCGCCTTCTGAGCTCGCCGATTGCCCGGTGAAGTAGACTAGTGCCGTCTCGAGACAGGCCGCATACACAAAGCCCGATCTAAAAAAAAAAAAAAAAATGAGCTTGTTTAATGGTGTAGGGCAAGGAGTTCCATAAACGTACGGCCTCAACAGCAAAGAAATCACTTGAATGCTACGGAATTTTTAATTGAAGAGCTACAGAGGAACAAAGTTACCGGGAATGGGAGAGGTGGGCAAATTCAAAGCAATCACTTAAATATTTGGGACTGGCAGGATTAAATAGCGTTGAGTACAAAAGATAAAGTATATGTACATTCCGGCGATGCTGAATAGGGAAGGGCGATGATGATATCGGTTTCCTTTCCTTTGTATTTTTCTGTTGCTTGCCACCCTTGATTATATTGAATGAACGCTATGTCAGATCAGCTAGACAGCATGACATTGACGGGGTGTGCGCTCAGTGTGGTATTTGGTCACCGGCGGCGTATTGAGACTTATTTCGAGAATATTTTACTTTGAGAATATTTTCGCACTTAGTGGATATGTTCTACCGCAAGTGGACGATAAGCCGAAAAAGGCCGGTCACAGACCAATCAGCCATCCTTCTTCTATAGTCGCTGGATGGGTTATACGTATAATTTTGACCACATTAAATGTTTAGCTAAGTCGAACTCTTACAAACAGCTGAGATAATCATTCCACACCACTTTTTTATGTAATGAAAGTGGCAAACAAGCGTGCAGTTCACATTGATGTTAAGTGATGACTGCAGCCTAGAGACACCCACACAAAGACCGGAGGTCAAAATTCAGATGCGTTGCCATGCGTTTGCTTGAAAATACAAGGCCGTACATTACCACCTGACCGGAACACGATAGTGCTGGACACTACCATTTAGCGGCAAGTATATTAGTTAATGACCACTGAGAGCGACATAGTTTTATTCGTCCACACCAGTTGAAATTACTGTTCCGTAGTTTAAATTATACTCTCCGGAAATTTTCAGGCATTCGTGCATGTATCTACATCATATTCTAATACAAATCGGGAAATTATTGAAGAGAAACTGTACCCACCGCCGGCAAACTGGAGAGATACTTTAGAAATATGTGACGAGCTGGATAATAATACTATTCAAATGATTACTGCTAAGTAAGTGTGGTTTATTGCAGTGCCGGATTAGCCATATAGCAGGAGTAGCAAATGCTACGGGCCCCGCGCCATTGGGGCCCCGTGCCTGTGCCTAAAAAAAAACACAAATATGTAATACACCTTAGCTATTCTCAAAGGGAGCGTTGACCACTAATTATATAGGTACCTATATTATTACGTTGCAAGTTGGCAATACCACAATACTTACAGGGGGAATCCCCTAAATTTTCGATTCCTTTTCGTAAATGTTGTTTTATTTACATCCTAAATTTCAGTAGGCAATGTAACTCTAGGGCCCCATGGTCACATTTGCTGCGGGCCCCGCACCGGCTTTATCCGGCACTGGTTTATTGTATGTAATTTTTAAGGTTTAGTTTCAAAGGAAAAACCCTCGTAGAATTAATCTGTCGGTCAGTCGCACCCAATTTGCTTTTAAAAAAATGAGGCAATTTGAGTTTAAAGGAGATGTTGCGAGCTCGGCTCTGGTTCGTACACGTGCTCAAAAAATGGGAAAAAATTAAAGATTAATCCGAAAAAAAAACAATTAATTTATTCAATTTTTTAGTTACAACCACATTTAATTCAAACGATTTTATCCTTTTTAACTATGTTCAACATGGCGGCGATACAGCCGACGCTTGGGATAGTACCCATGTATAAAAACAAAACTAATGCTATCTGTATCTTACTAGTGCATCACATATTATTAAAAAACGATGTATCGTTTCGATCAATTTAAAGAAGTTCCGATGAATTTCTTTAAATTGGAAAACGATAACTATTTATTTCTTAGTATTAGCACATGAAATCGTTTTCGATAGTATTTAGAAAATCTTACTTTTTTCTCCAAGTATCTAATATATAATCAAAAAACAATTTTAAAAAATTAAAATGTCAAAAAGACATCGCCCGCCATATTCGCCATGTTGGTTTTGAGTTGCAATTCTAACTGCAAATAATGTTTTGTAACTGCAAACAAAGCTAAATAACTGAAAATATGCAGTAAAAAACGTTTTTATATTGATTTTGCCTGTTAATGATATCGTGTACAATACATGGCCGGAGGTCCATACATTTTTGCAACATCTCCTTTGGTGCTCGTATGTAAATAGTGACCCAAATTTAAACATTCTTATAGCTATGTTTGTATGCAATATCATTTGAGCCAAATTATACATACTTCTGGACGAAAGCCTGTCAAAGCATAATAATGAGGATCTATCGCTACCACTAGACTACGATTGCTTGTATTGACATTCATTTCCCCTAAATTCCAGATATATGGGAGAGATGCCCAACACGTATGTCTTCACAAAGCAATTGGCTGAGCAGTTAGTGTTTGAATATAAAGGAAAACTGCCCATTGTTATGACTAGGCCCTCGATTGGTAATATCTCAATGTTCCGTTTAGAATATTCGATCCTCGTAAGTTTCCACTCATTGAAATAAAACACATTTTGGTACTCCATCAATCCGCAGCGGGTTGGCCGCTAACCCGTATCTTCACCAATCCGCATTGGAGCAGCGTGGCGGAGTAAGTTCCAGGCCTCCCCCCAAAGAGGGGAGAGACTGGTGCCCAGCAGTGGGACTTATAATGGGTTGCCATTATAATTATTAGGTATCTCACTTATATATAAACTAAATTGATTAGGAATCTTATTCAGTTCGACCATAATCAATCTGGTTCCTTTTCGTCTTCCATGGTCTTGGGTAGACTGAGATGAAATTTAATTTAGTCTATTGAAAGATTATAAATGACCAATGTCATCTATTTCTGAGGGAAGAAAATTAAAATTATGTATTTTTCAGTAATTTCCAGTGATAAAGAACCAATACCTGGATGGTTGGAAAATTTTAATGGCCCAGTTGGTCTTATGCTTGCGTGTGGATCAGGTAAATTAATTTCTGATAAACTATTCATCATTGATGATAGAGTTACAGTGTCGAAGCTCGAGGGCAGAGGAGGAGGCACCACACACACACACACACACACACACACACACACAATATCTTGTATATATTAATAAGATTTCTGGAACCTGCACGTGCGTTGATTCTCGTGACCTATAGGTATCTCTTAGTTTTGCGAATGTCATCGTGTTCCAAATAAATTTGAATTTTGAATTTGAATATTCTGTCTGCTGCTAAATCAGAGAATATGTAATAATACTACGTATAGAGATCAAATTAAGCGTTTGTATGAAATTTTGGCGGAGTGTCCGCGGTGTGGTACCATGTAAACATACATATGCATTTAGTAAAAAGCGGTTATTTTTATATTACAAACAGATACTCCAATTTTATTTATTTGTATAGATGAAACGCGTTACGCCTCAGCTTTCGTGCTTTACTTCATTTTACTCCTCATAAATTTCCATCCGGCCTTATAACTCAATGTGTATTCATTTATGTTTGCTGCAATTAATATGCCACCAACGCATACACACAACATAACCGACACTAAATTGTAAATTGTACAAGTGAGGTGCGAGAGTCCTGGTACTCATAACACAAGTTTAATCTTACTTTGGGTACCAGGTGTTCAACAAATTCCATTGTGCAAACATTATTTGTCAGTTTGTGATCAAATGTGTGTATATTCTTGTGTCAATAAACTGTTATTTATTATTTATTTATAAGTAATTAAAATCGTTCCTTGAGAAGTAAACTTCAAAAAATCTCATAATTTTCGGTAATAATATATTAGATTGGGGAAAAAGTTTCTTCGCATTTTTTAAGATAATTCAAAACATTTTTTAATACAGTTTATTTAAATTTAACTAAAGTATCTATGTACCATTTTGTTCGATAACCTTTTGCCATCTTGTAGGTTCCCTACCTATGATGATCCCATTGCTATAAACATTTTGGGACTTCTCATCAAAATACCGCGACAAGTGGATTTGGCAGTCCTCTCGTGATGTTAACCTAACATTGCATAAAGAATTCTGAAGAGACCGAAACAGGTGGAAATCTGAAGGTGCAAGGTCAGGACTATACGGCGGATGCATTAACACCTCCCAGCCAAACTCTCTTAATTTTTGCTGAGTGGCTATAGATGTGTGAGGTCTAGCGTTATCATGATGAAACACCACACCCCTTCTGTTGATCAATTCCGGCCGCTTTCTCTCAACTTCTTGCTTTAATCTCATCAGTTGTCCGCAGTAGAGTTCAGAATCGATAGTCCTGCCTGGTGGTAATAGCTAGCATAATGAATAATGCCCTTCCTATCCCACCACACACACAACATCACCTTAGTGCGAGTTAACCCGGGTTTCGCCACAGTCTGTGAAGCCTGACCGGCCTTTGACCACGACCTTTTTCGCACGTTCTTGTCGTACGTGATCCACTTTTCATCACCAGTTATCAGCTTCTTCAAAAATGATTCGGTTTCATTACGTCGTAATAAAGAATCACAAATGAGTACACGGTTCATTAGGTTTCTTTCAGTGAGCTCGTGAGGTACCCAAATATCGAGCTTTTTTTTGTACCCATCTTTTTTCAAATGCGCCAAAACTGTTTTGTGATCAATTCTCAGTTTTTCAGCTACGTCGTAACTACTGATAAGTCGATCTTGCTCCACTTTTTCAAAAATGGCATCCATTTTATCCGTAATAGGGCGACCAGAGCGAGGTGCATCTTTGACATCAAAATTTCCGGATTGAAAACGCTTAAACCAAATTTGTGCTACTCTCACAGACACTGCACTAGGTCCATAAACATCGCAATTTTTTTTCGCGGCTTGCGTTACATTTTTCCCTTTTTTGTTGTAAAATTTTAAAATGTATCGAATTTCTACATTAGATTCACTCATCTTGACAGTACGAAAAACAAATGAAAATCACACATTTGCCTAATTTGAATTTGGAATTATGTTCTTTAAAATTTTAACTTTCAATGATACCAAAACCAGCCAGATACAAATACTACAGCCAAAGAGATTTTATTACAAGTTCATACATACTATAATGCGAAAAGACTTTTTCCTCAACCTATTAATACTGCGGCAGATAAATCGTACGCCGTTTCGCCAGGCGAAAACATCCACTAATATTTCAGCCATTATGACTATGTAAAAGAAAAATAAAATAGATTTCAAATTGATTCAAAAATATGGAATATTTTTTTTAGGTATTATGCGGTGCATGTATACAGATCCAGATATCACCCATGATTACATGCCAGTGGACATAGCAATTCAACATTTAATAGCAGCCGCTTGGATACGCGGCACTAAAAAGTTAGTAGGTATTCTCATTTTGATAACACCTACGTTTCTATTTGTCTTGTCTGCAGTAGACACGAGAAGTTTGTGTCTAGATCAGACAAAATTCTTGTCGTAAGTATACATAATGAATTGGTCCTATCTGAAGCAGACGCGGTAAAAGGAGATGTTGCAAAAATGTATGGACCGCCGGCCATGTATTGTACACAATATCATTAACAGGCAAAATCAATATAAAAACGTTTTTTACTGCATATTTTCACTTATTTAGTTTTGTTTGCAGTTACAAAACATTATTTGCAGTTAGAATTGCAACTCAAAACCAACATGGCAAATATAGCGTGCGATGTAATTTTGACATTTTCGTTTTTTAAATTGTTTTTTTGATTATATAGTACTTGCTGAAAAAAGTAATATTTTCTAAATACTATCAAAATCGATTTCATGTGTTATAATATACTAATCGATTTCCAATTTCAAAAATATTATCCGAACTGTTAAATTGATACATTGTATTTTTTTTTTGATATTATGTAATGCAATAGTAAGATGCAGATAGCATTAGTTTTGTTTTATCTACATAGGTACTATGTTGCGTTGGCTGTATCGCCGCCATGTTGAACATGGTTGAGAATGATAAAATCGTTTGAATTAAATAAGAAGAATAAAATTTATTATTTTCATGTACATTGATACATTCATGTCAATGTGGTTGTAACTCTAAAACATATTCTTGAATAAAATAATTGTATTTGTTTTATATTATTTCGCATTAACACATGCTTGTGAAATATATTTTTCTTTAAAAAAATAATTATATTTGTTTCGGATTCTTCTTTAATTTACCCATTTTTTGAGGACGTGTACGAACCAGAGTCGAGCTCGCAACATCTCCTTTAAGCTGCAATAACATTTTTAGCAATTTCTGACCCTTAGTTTGCAACAAAAACATTAAACAATGATGATGTTTCGCAACTCGCCGCATAAAATATAATATATTGCGCTATGTCTTGTTGGTGTATGTGTAGCGTTTGCACTGCTGTCAAACCTATCATTTTAGTGGAGGTGGCTGGAAAAGAAGTGTATAACCCTGCACCCTTTCCTGAGGCGCCTAATGGTGGACCGGTTGTTTTTTTAAAGGGATGTGCTGGGAGGGGTGTGACCGTTGACGGTCGAACTCCTTTGATGCTCCTCAATATTTAGGTAAGGAGTTCATAAATTCACACCTCGTATACTGATGATTGCAGATTAGAAGCTACGGACGATATACCAATTTACAACTGTTGCAACAATGAGCAAGCGCCCGCTTCCAACCGGGATCTATACGAGATCGGTCAATCGTTAGCTGGTGAAATGCCCCTACGGAACACCCTGTGGACAATGGGTGTAAGCTTTATATCAAATAGGCGACTTTATGATTTTGGGGTTTGTATTCATTTAATTTTTATACCTATCATTTAACTGCCTCAGTAGCCTAGTGGTAGCAGGCCACTACTACTACGCTGAAGTACTGGTTTCGAACGAACGAATAATCATCATCCCTCCCTCCGCACTGGTTCCGATTCGGGTAGGGGGCTAACAGAGATAATGGTGTAGTACTCTTTCACTGATTCTATTGAGATTTTTCCATTTTATGGAAATTTCCCAGTACCTCAAACTTTGGTAATGTGCCCGGAGATGTCAACATGATTCATGGGCCAATAACGTAACCGGTGAATCGTGAGTGTTTGCATGTATGCTTGAATGCATGCATTTACCTCTGCCTACCCCTTCGGGGATTACAGGCGTGAAGTTACGTTCTATCATTTAACAGATTCTGAGTCCCTTAGAAGTTCGAGAACACGACCCGCGAGTCGTAGTCACCAAGCGAAGACTAGAACGAAAGTTGCTCGTCTCCTAATTGCATAATATATATTATATACACCCCCGCAACGCAAACCGAGGTTAGAACCGATAGGGATGCTCAGGATCTTAGTCAATCTCTAGTCATAAAGTGCCTAAATATATTTTGGGGCATATAGGGACGGAGGTTCATCAACACACATAGGATTGAAAATATTGAGCGGCGTATAAAATTCGCCTTTAGGGTAACTAGAATTTTTTTTTGTCAGTTAGTATTTGGTGGTTGTAAGCTACACAAAAAATACACGAAAATGATCACTGCAGTCTAGAATCAATTGGCAAAAAGACCTGTTGAATTGGATCTTGAAGGGCGGGAACAGAAAATACAAGTAAATTTAGTAAAACTTTCTTAAGTATAAATGAGTGTGCCTCAGGGCTCAACTTTAAGTCCATTTCTGTTTTTAAATTACCGAACCGAGTTTACCTTTTTACCACTCACCAAATACTAACTGACACAATCAAATTCTTTTGAGAGGTCATAAAGTACTTCTATATTGTGAATCCTATCCAGCTTCGTCACCGAGCTTGCATCGATTGATCGATTGTGCTTGCAAACTTTTATGGAACATGATTTTTCTCATTGCATTAATTAATTATTGAATGTTCAAATTAAATCTTACAACGAGATGTCAATACTTGGTTACCACTGTCATCAATTCGACCAGATGACGTATTGTCTTACATCTGGTTGAACTTTTACTCATGGTAGAACTCCACTGATGGAGCTAGAATATGTATGCACTCACATTTACCGCCGTGGTTCGTGAACTTCAAGAGTTGCAACGCATCTACAATGTAGAAGTTTTGTAGACACTAACCCCCTTATTCATAAACGTATTTTAGTTAAAGTGTTGCTAATCTCTTCTTTGTCTTATTCTATCCTGCACATTTGACAATGCAACTGACAAAGACAAAGCATTCTATAGCTAAAACGTATCTAATGTAGCGAGAGCTGGGTATGCAGGAAAGAGCATGAAAGTAAGTTGAACGCGGTCGAGATGAGATCTTTGCGCAAGATCTGCGGTGTATCACTCACCGATCGCGTTCGTAATGAAGATGTAAGAAAGAGACTTTGTGTGAATGATAGTATCGGTGTAAAAATGAAAAAAGGCATGCTCCGATGGTTCGGGCATATAGAAAGAATGTCGAATGAGCGAATGACTAAACAGATATACAATGCGAATGTGGATGGTTGCAGAGGCCCAGGAAGACCAAGGCTGACCTACCATGACCAAATAGGTCGAGTTCTGTCTGATGGTGGGGTCAAAAGTCTTAGGAATCGGCGTGCATGTATGAAGAGAATGATGAAGGTAGACGAGGCACGAGAGGTTTGTCAGAACCGGGATGTCTGGCGCTCTACACTCTCTGCCTACCCCGTTAGGGACCTGGCGTGAAGATACATACATACATACCAATGTGTATTGTAGCTTTTTCATAACTAAAAAAGCAATATTGCTTTGATGATTCGCATTTATCATGAATAAACACTTAAGTTTAATTATTTTAACGTTTCAGGTGCTTTTTCTGCATTTTTTGCCAGCTTTACTAGTTGATATTTTACTCACCGTTCTTGGTAAAAAACCCCTGTAAGTAATCAAAAGGAAAGTTCTCTTTTATATTTCTTTATATCAGTAATATTAATATTAAAATATAAAAATATTAATATTAATGTTATAAAGGGTAATTATTGTCATTAAAATTCATTAGGTGGTCGCACTCTTGAAACATAATATCTGCTACAAAAACTCCTTTTTTAAAAAAATAAGATTACTGGTATTTGTCACTTAATAAGTTTTTTCGAATCTGAGAGACAACAATACCTTTTTTGTTTCCATTTTTATATAAAAGGTTATATAAATTCGACTTCAAACACAAACATTTATTTTTATTTACATCAGATGTACTTAGTTGAAGAGTTCGTTGAACACTTTCAACGAAATAAACACTTACCCCCACTTACTTAAGTCATAAAAGCATTTTAGCTAAAAGTGTTGCTAATCTGTCCTTTGTCTTTTTATATGCTACGCAATTGACAATGCGACTGATAAAGACTAACCCCCTTATTCATAAACGTACGTTAGATACGTTTTAGCTATAGAATGCTTTGTCTTTGTCAGTTGCATTGTTAAACGTGCAGGATAGAAAAAGACAAAGGAGAGATTAGCAACACTTTAGCTAAAATACGTTTATGAATAAAGGGGAAAGCATATTACCTTTAGCTAAAACGTATCTAATGTACGTTTATTAACAAGCGGGTTAAGCTCTATAATATTTCTTTAGATGATTTCATTAAATGTTCTTTCAGGCTTCTAAAAATCCAACGTCGTATCTACATAGCAAGCTTGGCGGTCGAATACTTTCTAAAACAGCAGTGGACTTTCAACAACGAGAATTTCTTGAAACTACGCTCGAAAATCAAACCCCAAGACGCATCTCAGTTTTGTTTTGATATGAAGGGCATCGATAGAACAGAATTTTTAAAAAACAGTTGGATAGTGGGGAAGAAGTATCTGTTGAAGGAGAACCCGGCTGATCAAGAGAAAGCTAAGACACACTCCAAAAGGTAACCTTTTAAGTGTACTGGAAGTGGCAAACAAGCAGTTCACGTTGATGTTAAGTGATGACCCACTGAGACGGATCCAAGCGCTACATATGGCGTTTAAGCACATCTTTATATCGTAGAAATTATCCGCCATGCGTTTTCGTGTTCGTATCTACCCAAGACCTGTAAATTGTCGAGCGAACATTCCCTCTGAGGTGTTCCCTCGGTCAGTTCCGCATATTATCACTGGCAACACTGGTCGAAGACTTTAGTGTTGAAAGTTTTTCTTTGTCGCAATAAAGGAGATGTTGCGAGCTCGGCTCTGGTTCGTACACGTCCTCAAAAAATGGGTAATTTAAAGAAGATCCGAAAAAATTACAATTTTTATTCAGGAATATATTTTAGAGTTACAACCACATTTAATTCAAACGATTTTATCATTTTCAACTATGTTAAACATGGCGGCGATACAGCCGACACTTGGGATCAATCGATTTCGATAGTAATTAGAAAACATTACTTTTATCTCCAACTACTATATAATCAAAATACAATTTAGAAAATGAAAATGTCAAAATGACATCGCCCGCCATATTCGCCATGTTGGTTTTGAGTTGCAATTCTAACTGCAAATAATGTTTTGTTACTGCAAACCAAGCTAAATAAGTGAAAATATGCAGTAAAAAACGTTTCTATATTGATTTTGCCTGTTCAATGATATTGTGTACAATACATGGCCGGAGGTCCATACATTTTTGCAACATCTCTGTGGAGGAACGGGTGGAAGTGTTCCTCCGGCGAAAAGGGAGGATCCTCCAACCAGGCGAGGTGGTAGCGCCTGGCGGGCCGCGGCCTCGGTTGACGTTGGGAAGTTGTATATATGCCAACTCTTGAGAAATCTTCGTATGTGCGATGTAATTTGACTGCACGCCATCTATCGTACTAGACAAGTACTGTAAGGTTTCATTGTATTCCACTAGTTGGCGCCTTAATGTAGTGGACGCTACATCTTCTTTATAGTTTATCCATTATTTATTTTTGTGTTTTTCTTTCCAGGTTACGACTTCTGGACAGGATGCTAAAAACAGCATTTTATTGTTTTTTGATATGGAAGTTTGTTAATAGTACTTACATTCAAGATATTATTCGCCCGATTTAAATGTTAAAACTATACTTTATACACAATTTAATATAATGTTGTTTTCTTTTATAGCGTTTCGTTTTGACAATTGAATTGATTGTCCATTATATGATTATTTTATCTGCCGCTAAATGGTGGTGTTCAGCACTATCGTGTTCAGGTCAGGTAGTACCTAATGCACAATAATTTCCGGAACAGAGGAATAAAAAAAAAAAAACTTGCAGCAAACTTACCGGCGATCGCAAATATGTATCGCCCAGGGTGGACAGCTACTGACTGCTAGATGAACTACATTCTGTTTATCTATTGAAATGACTGAAAACATTAAAAAAATATATATATATGTAAAGAAATACTATTTCTTTCTTCGCACTCTGTGTGTTTACTTACCATGAAGTTTGGTTATAGTTTTTAACTTTTTAATTGTCTGATTTTAAAGAAGGAACGAATTCAGAATGTCAGATGACAGATTTAAATACGAGTTGATTGACAATTGGATAATCAATGAAAATTTTAGTATTATATTATTTTATGTTTTAAAAGTGAAAGAATAAACTTTCATTGTCGTTTCTTCTTTACAGGTTTGAGTTCATATTGTTTTATATTACCTAAATAAAATAGTCTCTGTATAAAAAAAAACTAACAATAAATCTTCTTTACAGCAACACAAGGTTTATTTCTTTCATGTAGTAAAACAGACTTATAAAACGACAATTTTGTTTATAAAAAGATGCAAATGGAGCAGTTACGTTTTGAATTCACGATTTTACCGGCGAATGATGGAAAATCTAATATTTGTTGTGTAACCTCAATCACAACTAAAGATGAAAAAAAATTTGCTATACCAGAGGAATTACAGTCTGTTGGATTTCACGAAGAATTAATTGAGACAGCCGTGTACAACAAAGTAAAAAATAGTTTAAAGAAAAGACATCAGACACGAAGAGTTTGGATAACTATGACAGATAAATTACGAGAAATTTACATAGATGCTGATGGTAACTTACAATTTGGAGAACAATATCTGGAGGAAATTGAACATAACCGAGCATCTGAAGAACAAATTAGAGAAATGTTTACAAAGTTAATAGAAAATACACATGATTTAAAAAAACAGAATCTGAAATATGTCGCAGAGAAGTTTGTGATTGAGAAATTTACGAGCAAAAACTCGAATGCAAGGCAATGGATTGACATTTTTGAGAGAGAATGTTCTCGCTTCGGTATTATGAAAGATGAACAAAAAATTGAGATTCTCCGACTATTTATGGATAAAAGTTGTGTTGATTGGTACAGCTCAATGATTATAAAATTAACACTCAACTCAGAGTGGATAGTTTGGAAAGAAAAGTTGTGTGAGTCATTTGCAAACCAAAACTGGAACCAAGTGACCTATGCATTGTTATTTAAATATAAGGATGGTTCATTAGTGGACTATGCCATTAAAAAGGAAAAACTTTTATTGGACATGAGAAATTCAATTGATACAGGTACACTGGTGGATCTGATAGCGGTAGGTTTGCCAGGTTTTGTATTAGAGAAGATAAATAGAGAAGCAATGAACGATATAGTATGTTTATTCAATGAGGTGAGAAAGTATGAACATTTGGTAAATAAAAATAGAAGTGGAACGTACAGAAAGTATGAAAATCAAAGGATAAATATTACAAATGAAGGACGTTATCCATGCAAAATATGCGTAAAATTAAATAAAGGGGTTCGCTATCATTCCGAAGCTGCATGCTGGTTTAGAGTTAGAGAAGATGATAAATTAAATAAAAGATATATTAAACATGTAAATAATTCAGTGATTGAAGCAGAGTTAAATGAAACAGAACAAAAAAACTAGTAGTGACACCATTAATTAAGATCAAACTACTGTTAAATAATAAATTAGAAATTTATGGAGTATACGATTCAGGTTCAAATGTATCTCTAATTAATTCCAAATTACTAAAACTAAATACAAAAGGACATAACTCGAATGAAGAAAATATAGTAACAATTAATGGTGTCCAAAAAACAAGTGGTTTGACAAATTTAAAAATAAAAATTTTTGAAATAGAAGAAAATGTGGATGTGTACATCATTGACGAACACAAATTCAGATATGATTTCTTAATAGGATTAGATATGATAAAGAAATACAAGCTAGTACAAAATGAGGAGTTAAAAATAACTCAGAAACAATACTTACATGAAAAGAATAGTAAAAAAATGGAGAAAAAGATAGACGAAGGTGAAAATGAAGGTAATAAATATGAAAACGAAAACAAAATTAATTTTAATGAACATATCAAAGAAGAGGAATTTGAAATAAAGGTTGGTCATTTAGATGATGATAAAAGGGAAGAAATAAATAAGCTAATACAACAATATCAATCAGTTTTTGCCAAAAACAAGTATGACGTGGGAATGGTTAAAGGATATGAAGCAAGAATAGATTTATTAATGGATAAATACTGCAGCAAGAGGCCATACAGATGCACTATAGAAGACAAAAAAGAGATAGCAGAACAAATAGCCGAATTATTGGATAATGCGCTTATAGAAGAATCTTATAGTCCATTCGCAGCACCAGTAACTTTGACATTTAAAAAGGAAGAAAATAAAAAATCAAGGCTCTGTATAGACTTCAGGGATTTAAATAAAATTGTAGTTCCTCAGGCTCAACCCTTCCCATTAATTGACGATTTAATGACAAAAACAAGAAATTGCAAATTTTTTACAAGCTTAGACGTTAATTCAGCTTTTTGGTCTATACCTCTACGAGTAGAGGACAGGAAGAAGACAGGGTTTGTAACTCAAGAGGGACACTTTCAATGGACTTGCCTACCATTTGGTTTGAAGACTGCTCCAGCAATATTTCAAAGAATATTGTGTAACATACTTAGAAAATATAAACTAACCGATTTTGCTGTCAATTATATAGATGACATCCTGATATTTTCAAACTCATTTGATGAACACATAAGTCACTTGAAACAGTTACTAGAAGCAATTCAAACGGAAGGATTTCGACTAAAATTTATAAAATGTACATTTGCATCAGATTCGGTAAAATACCTGGGACATATCATTCAATATAATTCTATCCAACCACTGAAGGACAATCTCATTTCGATAAAAGAATTTCCAGTACCAAAAACCCAGAAGAATATTCGACAATTTTTGGGAAAAGTAAACTTTTACCATAAATATATACCAAGGAGCGCAATAATTCTTGACCCATTACATAATTTGCTAAGAAAAAATCAAAAGTTTGTTTGGTCTGAAGAATGTCAAAATGCGTTTGAAAAAATAAAGAGTCTCTTGTGTTCACAGCCAATACTAGAAATTTATGATCAAAATCTACCAATAAATATTTATACTGATGGTTCTCTGCTGGGTGTTGGAGCAATTTTAAAACAAGTACAACTAGATGGTAAAGAAAAACCAGTAGCCTATTTTTCAAAAAAACTGAATGGAGCGCAAAAGAAGAAAAAGGCAATATATTTAGAATGCTTAGCTATTAAAGAAGCACTAAGATATTGGCAGTACTGGCTGATAGGTAAATCGTTTACAGTCTACACAGACCATAAACCATTAGAAAACATGAACTTAAAAGCTAGAACAGACGAAGAACTAGGTGATTTGACTTATTACCTTTCACAATATGATTTTAAAATCAAATATTCCCCTGGAAAAGATAATTTAGAAGCGGACTGTTTAAGTCGGAATCCTGTATTAGAACCAGAGGATAATCTAGAAGAACAACTGAAAGTTGTGAACTTAATTACATTAGAAGATATTGTAATAGATCAGAATCAAAATAAAGAAATACAGAGAAACAATAATAAAATAATCAAAAAACACAATTTATACTTCAAAAGAATTAGGAACAAAGAGAAAATAATAATAACAGAAGAATTCAGTATTAAATTTATAAAGCGAATACATGAAGATCTATGTCACATTGGAGTGGGACAAATGCTAACGACTATTAGCTCACTGTACGCAACAAAAAATTTAACGAAAAATATTAAAAATGTTTGTAGGAATTGTGAAATTTGCATAAAAAACAAAACAAGAGGACAACACAAATACGGATTAATGTCATATTTAGGCCCAGCGACAAGACCCTTTGAAATAGTATCAATAGACACAATTGGAGGTTTTGGTGGTTCTAGATCAACCAAAAAATACATACATCTTTTAGTGGACCACTTCACTAGATATGCATTTATTATAACATCAAAAACCCAGGGTGCACATGACTTTATAAAGCTAATAAATAAGGTCGCTGAAACCGAAGAGATTGGGATGCTCCTTACCGACCAGTATCCTGGAATAAACTCTAAAGAATTCAAGAAATTCCTTACTGACAAACAAATAACAATAATTTTTACAGCAGTGAATGCACCGTTTTCTAATGGCCTAAATGAAAGGTTGAATCAAACGATAGTTAACAAAATTAGATGCAAAATCAATGAAGATGGAGAAAACAGAGCGTGGACTACAATAGCACATGAATGTGTAGAAAAATACAATCAGACTAACCACTCAGTAACTGGCTATGCACCATGTTATTTGCTATACGGAACAGATGTTAAGGTTTTACCAAAAGAACTACAACAAGGAGGTATAAATAGTGACTGGATCGGAGATAAGAAAACAGCGCTTAATAATACCTTGAAATCACATTACTATAACAAAATGAGGTATGATAGGAATAGAAAACAAAGAGAATTCAGTGTGGGAGATCTAGTATATATAGAAAATGGGAATAAACTAAATAGGAAAAAGCTAGATGAATTGAGAATTGGACCATATAAAATAATTAAAAAGAAATCTAATACAATTTACGAGATAGATACAGGACATAGAAAAACAGAGTCAAATCTTTTTCATATCACAAAACTAATTCCAGTACAGATAACAGAGGATGAGAATGTGCTAATATCAAATGGAGAACTGGAGTGAAAATTCACGGGTGAATTTTCTTCCCCATGGGGGGAGATGTAAAGAAATACTATTTCTTTCTTCGCACTCTGTGTGTTTACTTACCATGAAGTTTGGTTATAGTTTTTAACTTTTTAATTGTCTGATTTTAAAGAAGGAACGAATTCAGAATGTCAGATGACAGATTTAAATACGAGTTGATTGACAATTGGATAATCAATGAAAATTTTAGTATTATATTATTTTATGTTTTAAAAGTGAAAGAATAAACTTTCATTGTCGTTTCTTCTTTACAGGTTTGAGTTCATATTGTTTTATATTACCTAAATAAAATAGTCTCTGTATAAAAAAAAACTAACAATAAATCTTCTTTACAGCAACACAAGGTTTATTTCTTTCATGTAGTAAAACAGACTTATATATATATAACACCTTAGGCCTCAGGGGTGGTAACGCATCTGCATTTAGACCTTGGTCTTTGTGTGGGTGTCGATAGGCTGCAGTCATCACTTAACATCAATATAAACTGCTTGTGTATCACTTCCATTACATAAAAAAAAGATGTTTACTGTCCGTGAAAGTGTTAACTACCGCTGATAGACAACCTGCATACCAAGAATGGCAATAACTGAACTTGCCGGATATCCACCGGAAGAGAATTCTAAAGTCAGATTGCCTCAACAGTAAATAATAATAATAATAATAATGGCAACCCATTATACGTCCCACTGCTGGGCACGACTCTCTCCCCTTTTTGGGGGGAGGCCTGGAGCTTACTCCACCACGCTGCTCCAATGCGGATTGGTGGAGGTGGGTGCGTTAGTGGCCAACCCGCTGTCGGATGTTTTCAAACCGCTCATAAGGCCTCCGACAAGGTTTAACGACTGCTATCTGTCGATAGCAACCGGGACCGACAGCTTAACGTGCCCTCCGAAGCACGGAAACGCGCATTTAATTTGCCACTAGCGGTCACCCTACCCGACCGCACCCGTAGTGCTTAACCGAGCAGATCGCTTACGATCTACACCAGCTGCTGGGCTATGCGCGCTTCAACAGTAAATGATTTGGCGTAAAAAGTAGACGAATGTACTGGAACCGTTAGAAGGAGGTTGTCGGAAGAACGAAGGGACATCCAGGGATGGATAGAGCTAAAAAAAGGAAAACGTTCTTTTAAATTAGTTGGGGTGTGTGGATTGAATAAGAGACAGTACAGAAAAGAAAGAATATGTGTATATATACCCTGCGTGAACGAATGGGTAGCCACTTGAGGTGTTTGCGAAAATCAGAGACGTGATCATATTTGCGTAATCCAAATATAAATCGTATGCATAAGTTTTCAAGCCGCTCAAGCTTATTTAATTGCTCCTGAGATAAGTCTGGATAAGATATTTTATGTCGGCGTAATCTAAAATCGGAAGAAGAAGAGATCGAGCTAGTGTAATTTTAGTGGGTGTGGGCAAGAAATTTTGGAGTCTTCGCAGGGAGCCAACGGCTGCAAACATTTTCCGGCTTACCTCAGTTATTTGTGGTTTCCAATTTAAACAATTGCCAAGAATTATACCCAAGTTTTTGACCTTATCGCAATGTGCAATACATGTTCCATTTAGAGCTATCGACGGAAGCGAAATAATAGGTACCAATAAAAAAAACGTTTATTTTACTTAACCAAAATTTAACTTAACCAAATTAAGAAAAATACAGTTTTAAACGTATTTAATTTCAGAAATTATTTAAAAAATCTTGAAACATTTGTATTCATTGCATATTAACGTTTTTGCAGGTTTTCGCAAGCTTCATGCATTGTAGAATTAGATATATTTGCGGATTTTCTCCTATATATATATATATATATATATATATATATATATATATATATGTATATGTATACCTACAACACTCTCAACTTCTTGTACCCGACGTTTCGACGTTGTAAAGGCGAGAAAATTCGCAAATATAATTAGTAAAATTATTGAATATAAACAATTTTTAACATCATATCCACAATAGATCATTAAAATTATGTATTTAAAATATAGTTTTAAACATAGGTATCATAAACTTCAGAAAACATTCAAATAATCTTGAGCCATATTTTGAACGTATTGAATATTGATAATTTTCCAAATCACAAAAGTGTAGAAAAATATTTTCAATAATCCATCCAGAAATATTAACCTGAAACAATTTTTTTTAATTTTAAAAAATAATTTGGAACGTTTTTCATACAAACGCTTTCAAAAAACTGTGTTGTAAAATTATGTCTTTAAATTACTGAGGGTGCAATATGCTCTCCACGTCAAGTTTATGTATGTATATATGTATGTACTCTTTAATTTAAGTCACAGAAACAAAAAAAAATAATTTTTGTGTAAGACGTCGCACACAAGGGTTTGCGCGCTGCCGCAGTAGGCGGTGAAGCGGTTTTCATATTTTTTTTTTCGAATGGGCAATGTTACTGTTGGCAAAATGCCTCTACAGTGTAACCGGACTTGAGAGGTGCACAGCTCGGCCTGGATTAACGGAGTTGGCACTACCACAGTGCAAATACGAACAGTGTGGAAACTACGTACAAAACCTTGAAACGTCACACTCGCACAAACATGCGCATCGACGAGGCCCTTTGTACTGTGGCACTACAGTGCGAGTGCAATGCGGCCGTACTGCAGAGCCCACTGCGCGGGGAGAGGGTGGCACTGAGCCTAAGGGCACCTCCAAATGAGGTACGGACCTCGGCTTAAGGCGTCTGCCAGGGGGGGAGAAGGGGGGTGTTTCTACTATCAGACTTGGCCGGCACACGGCAGAACGTGTGCTGGTTTTTTATGTTATAGAAGTGGCAAACAAGCTTGCAGTTCACATTGGTGTTAAGTGATGACTGCAGCCTATAGATACTCGCACAAAGACCAAGGTCAAAATGCAGATGCGTTACCACTCCTGAGGCCTAAGATGTTATGCCTCTGTGTCGGAAATTACAGGGCCGTAAATTACCATATAACCGGAACACGATAGTGCTGAACACTACCATTTCGCGGCAAGTATATTAGGTAATGCGGTGGCGCCTAAGCCCGCGAGCTCCGTCACTGAAGCTCTACCAACAATAGCATGTGTAATTGCAAAAAAATTAAAATATTACAATAAAAAATACCTCTTGAGATGAGTCCGTGCGTTTTTCATTTGCGCAGGCGTCACTTTCATCAAATGTTTCTCTGCAGCTTTTACACAGTCTGTGTAGAATTCTTCCTTATCTATACCCTCCACGTCATAATAAAAGTATCTCTTATCTTCTGGTTTCAATTTATCGCGTAGGCTTACGAAATTATTATTTGTGAAGGTCCACTGCTGTGTCATAAAGTACTCGATTGCTATGTTGCTATTATAAATACGCCTTTGAATCTTCACGAGCCTAATAAAAAAATAAAGTAGGTATGTATGTATGTATACGTCAGGTCCCTAACGGGGTAGGGAGGGAGTGTAGAGCGCCAGATATCCCGGTCCTGACAAACCTCTCGTGCCTCGTCTACCTTCATCATTCTCTTCATAGATGCACGCCGATTCCTAAGACGTTTGACCCCACCATCAGACAGAACTCGACCTGGGCCTCTGCAACCATCTACATTCGCATTGTATATCTGTTTAGTCATTCGCTCATTCGACATTCTTTCTGTATGCCCGAACCATCGGAGCATGCCTTTTTTCATTTTTGCACCGATACTATCATTCACACAAAGCCTCTTTCTTACATCCTCATAAAGTAGGTATTATGAAAAATTACTGTTTTTTTATCTTTAATGTTTATCGAGGGGTTGTTCTGTTTCGAATATGCCACCCTCATAGTTACACACAAAATATTTAAGAAACACAATATAGACGATTCTTTATACCAACGTTAACAACTTTATACAAAAATTTTACATCACTGAATTTCAGATAAAACAATATTGTATTACAAATACCAACGCTACACACCTTTTTGTCTGTCTTTAAGTATTATTGCGATCTGACTGATTTCGAGAACATTCTATGAGAGTCGAGCGTTCGCGGGTAGACACCACCTCATTGTTTTTCATCATCATCATCATATCAACCATAGGACGTCCACTGCTGAACATAGGCCTCCCCCAATGACCTCCATGCCGACCGATCGGAAGCGACGTGCATCCAGCGGGTACCTGCAGCCTTGATCAGGTCGTCGGTCCATCTTGCAGGTGGACGTCCTACGCTGCGTTTGCCGATACGTGGTCTCCACTCGAGAACCTTACTGCCCCAGCGGCTATCGGTTCTCCGAGCTATGTGCCCTGCCCATTGCCACTTCAGCTTGGAAATCTGGTTGGCTATGTCAGCGACTTTCGTTCGCCTACGGATCTCCTAATTTCTGATTCGATCCACTAGGGAAACGCCGAGCATAGCCCTTTCTATTGACCGCTGAGTGACTTGGAGCTTTCGTACGAAACCCATAGTGAGAGACCACGTATCGGCACAGGTCATCACCGGCAAAACGCACTGATTAAAGACTTTCGTCTTCAAGGACTGCGGGATGTTTGACGAGAAAACGCTCCTTAACTTCCCGAACGCTGCCCAGCCGAGTTGGATTCGGTGAATGACCTCTTTCTCGAAGTTCGACCTGCCTAGTTGTATGGTTTGTCCTAAATAGACATATTCGTCGACAACTTCGAGGATCGAGTTCCCAACGGACACTGGAGTGGGCGATACAAGGTTATTGAACGTGACCTTGGTCTTATCCATGTTCATTTTAAGGCCCACTCTTTGAGACACTCGATTGAGGTCTTCGAGCATTGTGCTGAGATCTTCCAGCGACTCTGCCATGACTATAATTTCGTCGGCAAATAGAAGGTGAGTGATGTATTTGCCATTGACATTGATGCCTAGTCCTTGCCATTCCAGGAGCTTGAAGGCGTCTTCCATTGCATTGGTGAAGAGCACGGGTGAAATGACATCTCCCTGTCTTACTCCCCTCTGCAAAGGAATCGCCCTCGTGCATTGGTCCTGTACTCGGACTGACATGGTGGCGTTTTTTATACAAACACTTCAACACTTCGATATACCGATAGTCAATGTGGCATTGTTTTTTCTGGTCTCTAAATGGTTTTGAAAGAATGCTCAAAAAAAAATTTTTTTGAGTAAGATTAACGATAAAAATAACAGTTTTGACATTTTCGAAAAATCATAAGAAATCAATAATTACCGAATCGATAGTATTAAGTATTAAGAAATCAATTTTTTAAAGTATAGTACTCATCAAGAAATAATGCACATCGAACCTATGAAAGAGACAATCGGCTAGTTTCGGCTTCATAGGAAAGAGACAATCGGCTAGTTTCGGCTTCATAGAGCGTTATCTCTGCTGCACACTGCCTATTTAAGCATCTGAAGTCCGGTATTGGTCAAAACTTAAAAGGTTATTACACGACACGGTATTCAGGGTTCGGCAGAAAGGGTGGGCGTGGCCTCGCGCCGGCTTTTCGCTTATTACACTATCCGGTCGACAGCGCCCAAACTTAATCACAGTACAAAAACACGGGCCGCTCCGGTCGCCCTAATTAGAGCCCTAACTCCCTAAATGTTATTACACTACCCTGACCCTTGCTATCGTACCCTGAATACCGTGCCGTGTAATAAGTCCTATAATCAAAACGATCGACAAAATTCAAATAAGTGAGATGCGAAAGAGATAACGCTCTACAGATCCGAAATAAGCCGACGTCTCTTCCTGTTGGATACTGTAAAACAGATATTAAGCAAATTATGCAAACAAGGATGCAGTTCACATTGTTGTTAAGTGATTACTGCAGCCTATAGACACCTACATAACGAGCAGAGGACAAAATGTAGATGCATTGCCCCCAGACCTTACTTTATCTCTGTAAAAGTTATACACAGTAATCAAAGTACATGGCCATATACGGGGTCATACATTACCATCTAACCAGAACACGATAGTGCTGAAAACTACCATTTTCCGGTAGATAGATTAGGTAATGCGGTGGTGTCTACATCCTCGAGCACCTACACTCTAACTGGAACACTACCAATGATTATTGATGAATTTGAAATTATTTTACTTACATCGGTTTTCTTCCAAGCAGCCGCAGAGCAGTATCGACCATCACAGCTGGGAGTAGATGCATGAATATGACCTTGAAAAATAATATATTTAGTAATAAGCTGTGTTCACAACAGTTAGCCCGGAATTTTAGGTTCGAATTTCAATTTCGGAATCGAAAAGTAAGTACATGAATACCAGAGAAATGTAATAATACTACGTATAGAATGGACACTTCGACTTCCCGCCCGATTTCCCCGCATCACCCAACCTCCTCCCCTCTTATGCGACACACAGGTGCACGTGTAAGCGTTTGTATGGAATTTTGGCGGAGGGTAGTAATACTTAGGGTTACCACCTCTTAGCTGTCTAAATCCGGGAGAAAAAAAACATTGAATATTATAACTTTTTATTTTATTTTCAACTTATAAGAACATAGAAATAATTGTATTTTATCAAAATACGACACAAGTGCACGGATTGCTGTTAGATATAGACTAATGAGTGAACGAAAGTAACTTAAAATAAATGAGAAACGAAAATGAGTGAGACAAAGACGACGCAATCTCTCACGCTTTTGGGTTAGAAAGAGATAATAAAATCATCGCGTGACTTTTGAACAACTTGTTATTCCGGAAGAATTTAGTATTTTAAATTTCTTCCGGAAGACGGGAGATTTTAATTTTCAGAACTCGAACCCGGTAGACTCCCGGAATTCCGGGAGAGGTGGGAACCCTAGTAATACCCCAACTTACGCTATCCCGTTTTACGCGAATTCCGAGATAAGCGGGTTTTTTCATCATACCGCGCGCATCGGTTTCAATCGGTACCAAACTCACACCTTGACTTTAACAAAATACGTAAACAATTTCACGCACACATTAAAACATCTGGGCGACAGGCGTAGAGGAACACTTTGTACTTGTACTTTGACAGAGGGGAAAGCCTGCATATGGCTACTCGACTCCGGTCCGCCGCGGCCGGTGTCCCGTATTGCTCTATGTTCGTGGCTGATATCGACCATATGAGCCTTAAGGCTCCTTTCATCCTGCAGCGTGTCGCCGGTCGCGTACGCGCGCGACCGGTGCGATTTGTATGAAGCTCCATAGAGGCTTTCATTGTGCTACGTGCTTGCCGGTAGCGTTTTTGTACTGCGTATCGCCGGTCTCGCCATACGCGACCGGCGACACGCTGCAGAATGAAAGGAGCCTAAAAGATTAAATAAATAAAAAAAAGTAGAAGAAAAATTATTACCACTAAGAAGTAAAAGAATTTGCTGGTAGTACTCTTCCCTCCGCACGTCCACAACGCGTTACCAATCGGATTACTATTGACTATTTTACGGCCTATTTCAGCTGTCTCACGTATTGTCCACCTCATCAAGGTGTTGCTGCAGCAATTGTAGATAGGGATGTCGTCAGTAGGCTCCAATCTATTTAAATATTTAATGCGTAAAGACATAGGACTTCGCATGTATTGCCGAAAGGGGTTAGGTAAAGGTAGGTTAGATAATAATGGCAACCCATTATACGTCCCACTGCTGGGAACGAGTCTCTCCCCTTTTTGGGGGGAGGCCTGGAGCTGGCGCTGCTCCAATGCGGATTGGTGGAGATACGGGGTTAGTGGCCAACCCGCTGTCTGATGTTTTCTAACCGCCTCCAACAAGGTTTAACGACTGCTATCGATCGATAGCAACCGGGACCGACGGCTTAACGTGCCCTCCGAAGCACGGAAACGCGCATTTAATTTGTTATTAGCTAGCTTTTAGGCTGGAGGTCCTGGGTTCGATTCCCAGGTCGGGGCACATTAGAGATAACGGTTTAAAATCCTTTATCTCTGCTTCTATTGGGATTTTTCCATTTTCTGGAAGTTTCCCAGTACCCCGGAGTTTTGTAATGTGCCCGGAGATGGCAACAGGTTCGCCACCTGTTACATGGGCCAAAACGTAACCGGCGAGTCGTGGGTGTTTGCATGTATGATTGAATGCATGTATTTACCTCTGCCTACCTCTTCGGGGATTACAGGCGTGAAGTTACGTTAACAAAATTACAACAAATAAAAAAAAATGAGATATTGCAAAAAAAATCGGGTTAACAATCTGTGTAGGTACCAACTTTTTTGTTCCGCGTATCCAGCTAACGGCTACAAAATGTTTAATGCAAATGTCCACGGGTATATAATCGCTCACCAGATCTGCATTCGCATAGAAATAGCGTAGAAGACCTGAAAAAGAAGATATGTAAGTCCTTTATAAATTTTTTACTGCTTCAATAGCCTCTGGGTTTGATGCCCGTGGTCAGTTATCAGAGATAAGGGATTTTTCCATTCCCCTTAAGACATAGTCTGGAATACTGCTCTCATTTGTGGGCGGGAGCCCCCAAATACCAGCTTGGTCCACTTGACTCCCTACAAAAACGCGCCGTTCGTATTGTTAACGATCCAGGACTTACCGACAGGCTCGAACATCTGAGCCTGCGCAGAGACATTGGGAGTCTGTGCGTGTTGTACCGTCTCTACAATGGTGAGTGCTCTGCGGAACTGTTTGACATGGTGCCACCGTCTCTTTTCCTACACCGTACTACCCGCCGAAGAGAGAAGTTCCACCCACACCGACTGGACACCTGGCAGTGCTCAACGGTGCGGTTTTCACGTTCGTTCCTGCCCAGAACGTGTAAATTGTGGAACGAACTTCCCTCTGAGGTGTTCCCTAGGTGCTACAATATGGGGTTCTTCAAAAATGGCGTCAAAAGAGTCCTTCAGGGCTGGCAGCGCGTTGGCAACTCCCCTGGTGTTGCAAATGTTCATAGGCGACGGTGACCACTTTCCATCAGGTGGCCCGTTTGCTTGTCTGTCAATCTTCAGACATAAAAAAAAAAAAAAAAAAAAAAAAAATAGTAAGAAAGCACCAGAGGACATTTACTTAGAAATAATTTTATTTGAAGTTTAAGTTAGCATAAAATTGCTTATTAGACTTTCAGGCTAGATTGTAATTTTAATAAGGTTCAAAAAAGGACCTTATATTTAAAAAATAATAAAAATAATTCTGGAAGTTTCCCAGTACCTCGGAGTTTGGTGTTGTGTCCGGATATCTACATAGGCTCGTCACCTGTAACGCAACCGGCGAATCGTGTGTGTTTTCATATATGTTTGAATGCATACATTTACCTCGGTTTACCCCTTCAGGGATTACGTGCACTAGGTTACGTTTTTAATCATTTTTTAAACACATTAACACAACTTAAAAGTGACCCCTTTGAAGTTTAAATGTGTTTAAAAAATTAATAATATACGATTTCGATAGACTTAATTGTCTCTTTGCTTCAACACAGTATTTTCTTGAAAAGTGTCATTTTAAAAGGCAGTATATTTTGTGCCTATCTTCAATTTAATACGAGATAATAGATAAACCAACTGAGAACTTACCAACATCTATCTTATATATATAAAAATCAATTTCTGTTCGTTAGTCTTGCTAAAACTCGAGAACGGCTAGATCGATTTGGCTATTTTTGGTTTTGAATGATTTTTGAAAGTCCAGGGAAAGTTTAAAAGGTAAGAAAATATGAAGAAATTGAAGGGAAATAGTAAAAACCACAATTTCATTTTCCCATACAAATAGTTCGTATCTATCAAACGTTTGACACATTATATGTTCTTAGGTTTTCGCGAGCTACACTCATTGAAATAAAACTATTTTTACGGATTTATCTCGCGTATATTAAACTAAAATGATTTTTAAAATCAACCCGACGTTTCGGTCGCTTTTCAGCTTCCGTGGTCCCGGGCAGACTGAGGTGACATTTGTCTGACAGAACCGTAGCAACGTCCACGTGACAGAGCCGTACCAATCCTAGCAGCGTGTGTGCTTTTATCCTCCGGCCATACGTCATAAATCGTGTACAGAGAAGCATTACTGTAAAGCAGATTTTTTTAGCTACCCAAAAGTGTTATGATCCAAAATTAAACAAAAGTTATATCCAAAAGCCCTGCCCAAAGTTCCAAAGTCACTATTCCACGCGACCAAAGTTAAAGCACAGCTAGTTGAGGAATATAGGAGTGGAATGGAGTGAAGTATAGAAGATTACCTTTGCCAGCACCCACAAGAAGCCCAACTGGGCCATTAAAATTGTCCACCCATCCAGGCATAGGTTCCTTTACACTTGAAATAACTGTAAATAAAGAAATTTGTGTTTTTTTCATGCTGTAATGATCCAACAAGAAATATTGCACTTCGACATTTGGAAGTAGACCGGCTTATTACGGATCTGTAGAGCGTTATCTCTTTTGCAACTTACGTATGTAAGTCGCTCAAGTTTTGACCTTACTGTGACGGAGCTCGCGGGCGTAGGCACCACCGCATTGCCTAATATTCTTGCCGCTAAATGGTAGTGTTCAGCACTATCGTATTCCGGTCAGGTGGTAATGTACGGCCCTGTAATTTCCGGCACAGAGGCATAACATCGTCCATAGTACCTCAGGAGTGGCAGCGCATGTGCATTTTGATCTCTGGTTATTGTGTGGGTATCTATAGGCTGCAGTCATCACTTTACATCAATGTGAACTGCATGCTAGTATGCCAAAAAAAAAGTGACTGGAGTCGGTTGAATGCACTCAGAATCGGGGTAGTTGGGCTGCTCAGGGAGAGGCTTACGTCCAGATGTAGATGATGAATTTTAGTAAATTAAATACATTAATAGATTAGATGAAATATATAATGCAGATTGAACTAAAAATCAATACAATTTAGCAAAATTTTCATTTTTTTTATTAGTGTAATATTTTATTACAATAATAAAAAAAGTTAAAATTTGCAGAGCCAGAAAATGGCAACTGAGTATTGTTAGAACCTAATTTTTAAGACCTTTATTATGTATCTACTTAGTTCGCAAATAAATGACTATGACTATGACTGTATGACTAGGCTGATTAGTAAATTAAAAAGAACGCGGGACGCGGAACAGCGTCCTACCACACCGCGGACACTCCGTCAAAATTCCATACAAACGCTTAGTTTGGTCTCTATTACACAGACATCAATCAACGACATGTATTTACACGTGCACCTGTGTGCGTAGCACGTACAAGATACCAACCGTCGCCAATAAGAGGGGAGGAGGTTGGATGATGCGGAGAAATCAAGCGGGACGTCGAAGTGTCCATTCTATACGTAGTATTATTATCTACATATTCTCTGGTCCTGCGATAAAACAGTCACTACTTCGATTGCCAATCCGCAAACGCAGCGCACTGTTGGGGAAGACTTTTATTCAGCTGTGGACGTTTTTTGACTGAAGTGATGATACAACTCTTAATATTTTGGCACAGATTTCTAACTCGCTAGTTATTACGTTAATTTCTATGCAGTACTCTCTTGCCGTCACTGTAAATTGCATGCTTGTTAGCGTATTAGCTCTTATCTACACTAATATTATAAAGAGAAAAACTTTGTTTGTTTGGTTGTATTGAATAGGCTCAAAACCTACTGGACCGAATTAAAAAATTCTTCCACTATTCGAAAGCTACTTTATCCACGGGTAACATAGGTTATATTTTATTTAGGAAAAAATTGGGTTTCGTAAGATTTTTGGGTTTTTCGGATACAAGGTGTAAAAAATCTTTAAGAAAAGTTCCTATTTTGCATACGATGCCTAAACTATAAAAGATATCGAGGAAGTCTTTAGGCTATATCTACAATCTTCACGCTAAGACTAGTAGGAGGTAACAGTGCACCCGCGCGAAGCCGGGGCGGGCCGCTAGTACAAAATAAACACTGAAAGGACCAGTTATTGCTATTGTCAATGTCTTCACTTACCAATAGACGGTCTGACAATGGCGATAGGCAGTTTTCCTTTATAATCAAACACTAGATGTTCGGCTAATTGCTTCGTAAAAACATAAGTGTTAGGCATCTCACCTAGATACCTGGAATTGGCGAAAGTAAATCATTGACGCGTATTACCTATGTAGCTCGGTAGCTATCAATTTTAAAGCGAATTTTCAGTACATTGCTGCTTTTCTAAAATGACGATAAATATCATAAGGGTAATTTCAAAAGGACTTTCGAAATAATATCTATAAGTTTCTCCAAGTTTCCTAGTGCCAACCTCGGAGTTTAGTAATGTGCCCGAATATGTCAATAGGCTCGATAAATGTTATATGGCCCAAAACGCAACCGGCGAATTGTGGGTATATATATATGCTTGAATGTTTGGCTTTAGCTCTGCCTAATCGGGGAATACAGGCGTGAAGTTACTATATCTAACTTCCGTTGTATGTTTTGCTGTAAATATTAAATTTCTTGAGTTTTTTTTGTTGGGTACTTTGAATCATGCGTGTGGTGCTCTTTGGAGGGACTTTGTTTGATATAGGCTTATTGCAGTGCTCATGTATAGTGAAATAGAATAACAGTGCGAAAACACGTTCTTTCGGGTTGCCTCCAAAACTTCATTGTACATGTTCTGGTAAAGTAGCCATCGCTTTACTCGAATTACTGTGACTCTGACTGACGGACTAATAAATTGACTGACTGACTCTGACTCTTACGTTGCTTATTACGAATACGGAATATCGTTTTACTTGATACTGGCAATATGGATAACAAGCGATGCCATAAAAAAAAATCTTACTTGGGTGTAAGAGCTTGCAGAGTATTATCATCAATATTTTCGCATATTTTCAAAGTTTCCTTGTAGTCTTCTAATGGAGGGTATAATATTTCTTCTATAGTATCCCGATTTGTGTTGGAGTATGATGTAGATACGTGGACCATCACCTGAAAAAAAATATTGTATCTAAATACAGAATACGATATTAGAATTTTCATTATATATGCGAGAGCATAAAGCAACAACGGAGGGGAGTAGACATATACAGGCTTTCTCCTCTGTCAAAGTATAAGCCAAGCAAGTTTAAATGTGTGCGTGAAATTGTTTATGTATTTTGTTAATGTCAAGGTGTGAGTTTCGTAGTAATAGACGATTTTCGTAGTGGGCGTGTGTGTCGCACGCATTTCCCACCGCAAAAAGTGACAGACTGTTTTGCATCGGTAATAAACGCTGTGGCTACTCCCCAGCCTGCCGCGGCCGGTGGCCCGTGTTACTCTATGTGCGAGAGAAACTAAAATACAGAAATATCATAATAAGATTTTTTACTTACTTCTAAGTTCTTTGTTTCTTCAGCCAACTTTATAAGTTCTTTTGTTCCAAGCAAGTTAAGTGTCGCCGCCACTTTCAACGGATCATCAAATCTAAAAGAAATGTATGCATAATTTCTCACTTCATACATAGCAATTATTACAAAAAGAGCTGTTTTAAGAGTTTTTTTCCTGCCGAAGACCAAACTTAAGTTTATAAATGCAGCATGTTTAGTTCCATCTTATAGCACTTTTACACAGCTAGATACCGTTTCGTTCCCATGCAGGATTTTCACGGAGCGGAGGCTACCTCAGGACCTGTAATAGAAACCTATACGCAATGCACGTCACTGGTATCCAGTGGGTGCACGGGTAAATAGAAATTACCCATCCACCCATCAGTGGGTTAAGTAAGTGGGTGCACGCGTAATCACCCCTCTTATCTAGTTTTTTCAAGAACTACAAAATTCCAGTAATAGTCAAACTCTAAGGAAAAGCCACATCATCAATATTTTAAAAAATCTAGTTCTATTTTCTTATCTGGTTTCTAGAAGTTTACTATCCTTACAAGAGTTAACGTAAGTGTTGACACATTAAATAAATTATGAAAAAACTAGATTCCTTAAAATATTGTGTCGAAATAGTCTTTCAGCGATAGTAGCGCGTTGGAAACTCCCCTGCTGTTGCAAATGTTCATAGGTTAGGTGACCCCTTTCTGTCTGCTTGCCTGTCAACCTTATGTCATAAACAAAGAAAATAAATTCGATATTTCACCTCACACTGGCAGCGACGTGGAATATAATATTGACTTGATTTATAAGCAACGTTCTATCTTCCTCTGATATACCTGTAAAAACATTTTTTTTAAGTAATACGGAATTTACTCACATATACTCGTATTATTTAATTTATTTACTAAGTTGCTTGTTATTTTTATAAAGTTGCATTTTACAAACATGGATATAATCCTTGCTTTCCATCAATGCCATATCAAAAACAAAATATTATGGCAAAGGTCATATGAATTTTAATGTATTATTGTACTATTTACTTTTAGATGAAACGTATTATTTCGTAGCATTATAAATACTAACTAGTCCATTGATTGTAAAAAAAAAACAGTTATTAGCACATGTATACGTGGATGATGTTTTACTTCGTATCAGAGTTCCCGAATAATAATTATCAATTTTATTGAATGGATAATTGACAGTCGATTTACTACACTACTCTCCCCACAGAATAATCAGAAAGGGAGAGGCAGTGAGAGAGAAAAAAATCGGACTAGCAGTATCAAATTATAAACAATATTTTTTTTTTCTTTCAATTCTATGTCATAAGCATCTCACCTAATCCAATTTGACTGCAATCGCCAGCAATGAAAAATACCTTAGACTCGAAGACTCCAGGCCTTTCTGAACGAAGGCGATCAAAACACTGAAAAGAGGGAAAAAAATTAAATATTAATATAATAGTATTTAAATTTTTTTAAATATATTTGCAAGATATACTGTAATAATAATAGATATAACTGTAAGAAGCCTATCGTTGGACATGGTAACCATAGAGCAACACTGGAGGGGAGTAGCCATATGCAGGCTTTCCCCTCTGTCAAAGTACAAGCCCAAATGGGCCTATACCTGTCGCCTAGATGTTAAAATGTGTGCGTGAAATTGTTTCTGTATTTTGTTCAAGTCAAGGTGTGATTTTCGTAGTAATAGACGATTTTAGTAGTGTGCGTGTGTGTCGCGTCACAATGAATCAATTGATTTATATTTAAACTAGCTGACCCGGCAAACTTCGTATTGCCTCACAATGAAATAATGTGTCAAAGGTTTGATATTATATATATATTTTTTTGGCTAATTTTGGTTTCGAATGTTAAAAGGTAAGAAAATATGAAGAAATTGAAGGGAAACAGTAAAAACCACAATTTAATTTTCCCAAAAGAGCTTTGAGACTAACATCAAACTCTATTGGAGGGAGGTGAAAAAGTCTAGAAGCTCTTCTCCAGTTTCTGGAATGAATAGAATAAAATCTAAGTTGGGTGACATTCTTGAAGAACACGCAAGATGTGTTAAAACGATGGAGCGAGTATTATGG
This sequence comes from Macrosoma leucophasiata, assembly GCA_036365455.1. Classification (NCBI taxonomy): domain Eukaryota; kingdom Metazoa; phylum Arthropoda; class Insecta; order Lepidoptera; family Hedylidae; genus Macrosoma; species Macrosoma leucophasiata. The sequence goes on along the minus strand of JAWQUS010000022.1, from coordinate 2,594,915 downwards.
GGAAATGTATGATTATGCTCACAACTCTTTACTGGTGGTAGAGCTCCAGTGACGGAGCTCGCGGGCGAAGGCACCACCGCATTACCTAATATACTTGCCGCTAAATGGTAGTGTTCAACACTATAGTGTTCCGGTCAGGTGGTAATGTACGGCCCTGTAATTTCCGGCACAGAGGCATAAGACCTTAGGCCTCAGGAGTGGTAACGCATCTGCATTTTGACCTTGGTCTTTGTGTGGGTGTCTATAGGCTGCAGTCATCACTTAACATCAATGTGAACTGCATGCTTGTTTACCACTTCCATTACATAAAAAAAAAAAAAAAAAAACCCTGACGCCGGAGTTGCTGACTTGACGGTGCCGGCTTGTGAGGATATAACAATAGACGAGATTGTAAGGGCGATACGAAGTTTGAAATGTGGTAAGGCTGCGGGTATTGATCAGGTTTCTGCCGAAATGATCAAATATGGTGGTGCTGCCCTTTGGGATTCTTTCTGGGTGTTGTGCAACCTTTGCTGGAGGTCCGGAAGAATCCCAAAGGATTGGCGGTGTGCGGTCATCGTGCCTTTGTATAAAGGCAAGGGTTCACGTATGGACTGCACCAGCTATCGAGCGATCAGTTTGATCAGTTTGGCAGCTAAAGTGTATGGGAAAGTCTTAGAAAGAAGAATGAAAGAGAAGTCCGACAGGTTGTTGTGGGATGCACAGGGTGGTTTCAGAACTGGAAGAGGATGTATGGATCAAGTTTTCTCCCTCCGCAACATCGTAGAGAAGCATCTTGCTGTGAGCCAGAAGGTTTTCTGCGGTTTTGTGGATTTGGAGAAGGCGTTTGATAGGGTATTACGAAAGGAGCTGTGGGACATTTTGCCAGAGTATGGTATTGATGGCAGTCTGCTCCGTGCAATACAGTCCACGTATGTGGGCTGTCAAGCATGTGTGCGGGTAGATGGTAACATGTCACCCTGGTTTGATGTTAACATCGGTGTCAAACAGGGTTGCGTGCTTTCGTCTAGGCTGTTTATTATATATCTGGACAAATGCCTCCAGAGGGTGAAGTTGATGGATGTGGGAGTGCGTATGGGTGACTTAGTGGTGAACTGTCTGCTTTACGCAGATGATGCGGTAATTGTTAGCTCTACACCATCTGGGCTACAAGCACTAGTCACAGTCATGAAAGAGGATTGTATGGAGAAAGGCTTACAATTGAATGTGGATAAAACGAAAGTATTAGTATTTGAAAGAGATGAACAGAGAACAAATGCAAGGGTAGTAGTAGATGATGCAGTGTTAGAACAGGTTGATGAAATTGTATATCTTCCCCCCCGAGGGTTTCCGCCTTGTCGTGGCGGGGGGGCTCAGTACCCGGTGGTTGGCCTCACACCGGAGAAGCCAAGAGGAACCCAGAGAGGGGGCGGCGTTTGGCGTGGCTCTGCCCGCCACTCGCTGCTGTGGTGAGGAGACGGCTGGGGAAGAGGTGTACGGGTGTATCGTTGCCCTGCACCCTATCCCCAGCCGCCTAGCGGTTGTCCCGCCGTAAGATGGGGACGTGGTGGGGAGGCGGCTGGGGAGGAGGTGTATGGGTGTGTCGTTGCCCTGCACCCTATCCCCAGCCGCCTAGCGGTGGTCCCGCCGCTCGATAGGGACGTGGTGGGGCCGCGGGGGGGCGGTTGAAGGTCAGTTCATCCCTGTCACTCCCGCTCCCCCGGAGCCGGACAGAGTGCCCCTGGACTCCTCCACCCGGGCGTCTTGGGACGCCTGGCGTTGTGAGTGGTCGGGGCAGGGACTTTTGGGTGTCGGACTAGGGGATGTCCGTCGCCCAAATGGAGATAGGTCCCAAGCTGGGTGGCGTGCACGTGTTCCGCACGCCACTTGTGTTGGTTGGAGCCAAAGAGCTCAACCTGCGGAGGGCTCGGAGACGAGCAGCCTCCGGCGGGGTCGCGGATGTGTGCGTAAGCGTTCCCGTGACCCCGCCACTGATGGCGGAAGAGTCGGAACACCGCGGGGTTTTAGTGAGTACGAGTCTCACACTACCCGCCGTCGTTTCCCCTAGACGGCGGGTGCCCATGAGGGTTTCCCCGCGTAAAAAAAAAAAAAAAAAAAAAATTGTATATCTTGGATGTGCTTTTAGCAAGGATGGTAGGTACACCACTGACATAGAAAGAAGAGTGCTTGCTGGGAATTGCGTGAATGAAGCGTTGGGTAAGCTGCTAGAATCTAAACATCTCAGCCAGCGGGCTCGACTAGCCGTACATAATGCTGTACTTACTCCAACGCTTTTATATGGAAGCGAGAGCTGGGTATGCAGGAAAGAGCATGAAAGTAAGTTGAACGCGGTCGAGATGAGATCTTTGCGCAAGATCTGCGGTGTATCACTCACCGATCGCGTTCGTAATGAAGATGTAAGAAAGAGACTTTGTGTGAATGATAGTATCGGTGTAAAAATGAAAAAAGGCATGCTCCGATGGTTCGGGCATATAGAAAGAATGTCGAATGAGCGAATGACTAAACAGATATACAATGCGAATGTGGATGGTTGCAGAGGCCCAGGAAGACCAAGGCTGACCTACCATGACCAAATAGGTCGAGTTCTGTCTGATGGTGGGGTCAAAAGTCTTAGGAATCGGCGTGCATGTATAAAGAGAATGATGAAGGTAGACGAGGCACGAGAGGTTTGTCAGAACCGGGATGTCTGGCGCTCTACACTCTCTGCCTACCCCGTTAGGGACCTGGCGTGAAGATACATACATACAATAATTTTCCCATACAAATAGTTCGAATCTATCAAACCTTTGACACATTATTTCATTCTGAGGCAATACGAAGTTTGCCGGGGCAGCTAGTATTGCATCTATATAATTATATAAAAATGCAACCCGTTTTCCTTGGTCACGGCATCACGCGTGAATGTCTGGTCCGATTTGGCTAATATTGATTTTGAATGATTTTTGGAAGTCCAGGGAATGTTCAAAAGGAAAGAAAATATGAAGAAATTGAAGGAAAATAGTGTATACCACAATTTAATTTTCCCATACAAATTGTCCGTATCTATCAAACCTTTGACACATTATTTCATTCTGAGGCAATACGGAGTTTGCCGGGTCAGCTAGTATTGCATATTTATATAAAAACTCACAGCATTCTTGTACAATTCATTCAATCGTTGATCCGGAGTCACACCTTTTTTTGCTCGCATCAGTAAGTATATCCTGTCCAATTGGGTGCAGGAGTGAAGAAGCTTTTCTATGAGGACTTTTCCCATAAAACCTAAGAATTGAAATAGGAAATGAGAAATTACGTCTTCTTCTTCTTCTTATCGAGTCAGCGGCTCGATACGAGAAATTACGTAAGAAATAGAAATATAAAATACTTTTATTTCGAATAGATACAGATACTTTCAAAACGTCAAGAAATATATAAAATACCTAGAGTGAATAGCCATTACATAAAGTAAAAGCAAAATCATATATCGACGGTCCCTACGTACATAAGGACATGTCAAAAACCGAGGTTTTCAGGAGAGCGTATTTTGTGTTCAAACCGCTCTAGAAATAATTCTATGCACGAGTACAAACTTTTTTTTTAATGTTTTATTAGATTTAGACACTTTAAAATGATATTTATACATATTTATTTTTCTTACATTTTTCTGGAAAAACTGACAGATAACTGTTTCTACGCTGATCTTAAAATAAATGCGTGTCAGACAAGTCTTAGATAACTTTTCATACTCAGTCAAGAAGAAAACAGTGTCTACAATAGATTTGAAATAAAATAGTTTATGAAAACGTAGGATTGTGTTATTATTTTCAAACGGATATATTATACGTTCTAAGTTCGCCACCCATGGATATAAAAAATACATCAATAAAGACATATCGCTTAATACGCGGTTTCATTCATTAGCGTAGGACCATATTTCTTGAAATGTAAACAAAGACATGTCTTTAAATAAAATTTATCAGGATTGTGTTTTATGAATTACACTAGGTTTAACATTGAAACTAATTTATTGTTAAGTTACAATCTTCTTAAAATCTGAACAATTGGTACTTGTCTCATTGACATAGATTTATAATTAAATTTATTTAAGACTATTCGAGCGAGTAAGGATAGTATTCATAAAGATGTTTTTTAAATGTTGTAAGGGTTTGCAACTGCCGAATGTTAACGGGTAACCCATTCCATAAACGAACAGCTGCATTAGAAAGAGTTAGAATAGAAGGAGTAGTATGGGAGGGAATTTTGAGTCGAAGATTATTAGAGGAGCGTAGGAAGAGAGACTTAGAGAAGCTAAGAAAAAGTTCCTTGAGATATAGAGAATAGTGAGGATAGAACAGTACACAGTAGAGAAGGGAAAGAATGTGTGTATTCCTGTGAAGGCGAATTGGCAGCGACTTGAGTTGAAGTCGAAATTCGGAAACATGGTCATATGTAAATATGAACCTTATACATAAATTTTGGAGATTTATTCGATTAGCTCTTAGCCTTAGCTTCATCTCTGTAACCTAGATTATAAGAGTTAATGAATAAACATTTAATATTATTATTATGTCTCTCGTCAGCACGGGGTCCAATTTGAACCCCGGACCTTTGTCAGGCTTGCGCGGGGACACGGGGGGTCCAACACGTAGAGGCCCTTTCGAGAATTTTGATCTACTTTGTAATGGGTTATATTCGGCGGGACCTCTCACTGGCTGCATAAATAGTTAATACATACACAGACAGACCCCGCAGAATGTAATGGGACTATGTAACGATAAGTAATTCGCCAAACTTTGGGCTATGTGGGTGAACTGGGGGGACTAGCTGGCTGGGCCTATGGAGTGAGATCCGGCACCTGCCTATATTCAACATCTCACATTATCGAATCCTACTTTAGGCAGGTGGTGACTCGCCTCTCCTTGGTGGCCCCCCCCAAATAGCCAACCCGATGGTCGACGGGGGGCAACACTGTTGAGAGAGGCTGGGGGTGTCGAGAGGTGTGGCCCCGGTATCACCATCACGAGCGAGTAATCTCAAGCTCGGAGCGGGCTTCCCCGCTTATTATTATTATTATTATATTATTATTATTTGAGTCTTAGCTATGGGCGCATCTTGTGAATAATTTTGATAAAATCCTTTCATGTCTTTAGAACAAATACCCGTATTTTTATCATGCTTGTTGTAGGACAGGTTGTATAAAAGTGTTACTTTTTTATGTCATTCAGTTGACAGACAAGCAGATGGGCCACCTGATGGAAGGTGGTCACCGTCGCCTATGAACATTTGCAACACCAGGGGAGTTGCCAACGCGTTGCTAGACCTGAAGGACTCTGTAAACTCAATTTTTGAAGAAACCCATATTGTAGCACCGAGGGAACACTTCAGAGGGAAGTTCGTTCCACAATTTACTCGTTCTGGGCAGAAACGAACGACAAAACCGCACCTTTGAGCACGGCCAGGTGTCCAGTCAGTGAGGGTGAAACTTCTCTCTTCGGCGGGAAATACGGTGTAGGGAAAGAGACGGTGGCACCATGTCGAACAGTTCGACAGTGCACTCACCATTGTAGAGACGGTATAACATGCACAGACTCCCAATGTTTCTGCGCAGGCTCAGATGTTCGAACCTGTCAGTAAGTCCTGAATCGTTAACAATACGAATAGCGCGTCTTCGTAGGGAGTCAAGTGGACCAAGCTGGTATTTGGGAGCTCCCGCCCACAAATAAGAGCAGTATTCCAGATGGGGCCGCACTTGGGCCTTATAAAGCTGTAGTAGCTGCCCCGATGTGAAATACTGCCTCGTTTTGTTATGCACCCCCAACTTTTTGAATGCCAACTTGGTCTTACACTCAATGTGACTCTTAAATTGCACTTCGTTCGATATGTCAACGCCCAGGATACCGATACTCTTACCAATGGCAAGAGGAGTGCCTTGGAACTGTGGTGCTACAATGAATGGGGTTTTTTTAGCGATGAACGCGCAAATTTGTATCTTCGAGGGGTTGAACTGCACTAAACTGAGTGGACCCCAATCCGAGACCCGCTCCAGAGATTGCTCGACTTCAGACACAAGTCTAGTCCTGCTTTCTTCGATAAGTGTCCGAGAGGCATTTGGACGGCTTGTATAGTGCATATTCCGTACTGTCATCCGCGTAAATTGGAGTGTTGCTCCAACATTTCATTGATTGATGCAGAAGAAAAAGCGTGGGAGGTAGCACTGAGCCTTATAAGTAGCCTTTGCGGCTACTTATATTCAAACATATTTCTTAGCATGGCTTTTCATACTATTATCTCCTATTAAGACAAAGGCCGCAAAAAACTTATGAATGAATGTAATATACTTGATTTAAATCAGTTTGTGATAGTATATTAGCTGATGTGTAATATTGTTCTACATCTCTAGGTGCTTCGGCAGCTTGTCTTTAGTCATTTCGTCGTTAAAAACTTCCAATGAGCGATCCTCAAGGTCCATTGAAATGTATTTTTCACCACATATATTTGCCTCTAAAAAAAGAGGAAAATTTTAATGGTATTTATTAAACTGTAGTCAAAGTAAATAAAGACAAATCCATAAATAAATTTATAGTGACACGTATAAACGAACATGTAGGACATGACTTCATATACTTCAATATTATGAAAAGCTTTTCTTATCTATAAAAAATGATCGAGTAAATCATATTTTAAAGAAGTTTGCAACTCATTATAATGATTTGCTTTTTTATTGGAGAACCTCCGTAAATGACGACAAGTCAGATAAGACCGCGTTCGCACCGAGCGGCGCGCATTTTAAAACACTGTACAAAACGATAAGTATACATATCCGCATCTACGGCACTTATTCGTCGTACTTATATTACTTGTACTCTTATACGATTTGTATTTTGAGTAAAATACATAATATTTCAGCAAAAATCTTATACAGGTATAGACAATCAAAAATCGTTTATGCAATTAAAAAAAAAAGCCATTTTTGACATGTCTTTATGTACGTAGGGACCGTCGATATTAATAGTAAATTAAAAATTAGAATTTAAACTACTTAGTTAAAACATAATAATCACAAAATTTTTCAATTCCTTCAATGATGATAAATGAAGATAAAGAAAAACTTATTCGTCAAGATCAAAGTTATTCACTTAGCAGAGTTCCAAGTGCAGTCACTACTGAGAAGAACTCCGCTACCCAACAAACTCAGTAAGAGCTCTTTTAAATGAGAGTTTAAATCTAGTAACATAACTAAACAGATATACAATGCGAATGTGGACGTGTTGCAGAGGCCCTGATAGACCAAGACTGACTGACCTACCTTGACCAAATAGGTCAGGTAGTACTGGTCATAGGAAATAGGTCTGTTAGTACAGGTCCATAGGAATCGGCGTGCATATCGGCGTGTTACTGGTGGTAGAGACGGAGCTCGCGGGCGTAGGCACCACCGCATTACTTAATATGCCTACTTGCCGCTAAATGGTAGTGTTCAGCACTGTCGTGTTCCGGTCAGGTGGTAACGTACGGCCCTGTAATTTCCGGCACAGAGGCATAACACCTTAGGCCTCAGGAGTGGTAACGCATCTGCATTTTAACCTTGGTCTTTGTGTGGGTGTCTATAGGCTGCAGTCATCACTTAACATCAATGTGAACTGCATGTTTGTTTGCCTCTACCATTATATGAAGAGAATGATGAATCTAGAAACGGGAGGTGTGTCCGGACCGGGCTATCTGGCGCTTTACGCTAGCGTTTGACGGCAGATAGATTTGGTAATGCAGTGGTGCCTATGCCCTCAATCTCCTACATTGGATCTCTACCACCATTACTTCTACTAAGACCTTATGCCGGCACAAAGTGCCGAAACTGTTACCGTGCTCCGTGCTCGGCATCTCGAGCTCATTCATTCATTCGCTCGGTCAGTAATTGTAAATATACCCTCATTGTACCTATTTGTAATTATTGAATCGGTGTATGATACATAACTAATTGAGTTTTTGTAATCAGATATCAGGATAGGATTTTTTATTTGGTCTATTTTTATTTTTTTCTCAACTTTTATCAAAAGCAAATTGTGATTAGGTGTAATACATTTTAATTGTATACATTGTTATGTATAATCACACATTAATATTAAGACATTTACTTAACATTGTATCCGTTGGTAAGATGGAATACTGTTCCTACTTGTTATGAATTTTATATGTTGAACGAATACCTGCATCAGCACAAACCTCTTCAGGCTTTTTGATGTAGTTCAAATTGTAAAATAGTTTTAAGTATGTTAGAATAAATGAAACAAAAAAAAAACAGTTTTCCTTTAGTTGTTTGTGGTGAAATTCGTGGTCTCTGTACAAATTTCTCATTTTTCTTCTATACATACCTGAACCACCAGTTATAAACAGTGTCTTCCCCATATAGTATTCCGGTATAGTGGGCACATTGCTCAAGTCTCGGTCTTCAAGAAAACCCATGTTGAAATCTGAAAATAATAATATTTTTTATTTTTAAATACTCGGGCTACACTAACGTCCTAACCCCTAGTTTACACTAAAATGCTAAAAACATTAAACATATTGACGTTTCGCAACTCGGTGCTTTGGTGCTTACGTTCACACTGCTGTCAAACCTATCATTTTATTGAAACATCTCAAGATTTGTTGTTATCTTTTATTTATGTAATGGAAGTGGCAAACAAGCATGCAGTTCACATTGATGTTAAGTGACGACTGCAGCCTATAGACACCCACACAGACACCGAGGTCAAAATGCAGATGCGTTACCACTCCTGAGGCCTAAGGTGTTATGCCTCCGGAAATTACAGGGCCGTACATTACCACCAGACCGGAACACGATAGAGCTGAACACTACCATTTAGCGGCAAGTATATTAGGTGATGCGGTGGTGCCTACGCCCGCGAGCTCTGTCACTCGAGCTCTACCACCAGTAGAAAGTTTATAGCTGTGTTTGCATTGACATGAAACATGTATTTTATTCATGTTAGTCTATGACATGTCTAAGTTAACGTTTGCATTGTCGCCATAAAAATCACACAATTTGTCTAAATTAGAGTTTTTTCAGTTTTCCGAACCATCTGGTAAACACGAAACATGTAGTGGAAACATGAGTGTAAATAATCTGACAACCTAATCAAACAGCATGTTCCTAGACTGCTTATTGATAAAACTTGTAGCAATTCAAGTCTTTTGATTTGTTTCCGCGATACGTGTTTTGCTTTTACATGTTTCATGACAGTGCAAACGCGATACGATACATTGTCAAGAAACAGAGATTTTGTTTTGACATGTTTTTTTAAGAATGTTTCATCAATGCAAACTCACGGTAAAAATTCACACGATCTTTGACAGAAATAGTTCTACCACTACTTCTTACTTAGCCTTCTTTTTTATTTAGAATGACGACTTCTAAAAACATGAAAAGTACAGGAAGAGACTATTCTGCCAGTGACCGGATGAATCCCACTTCCTACTATATTATTAATGCCAATGTTTGAATGTTTGTTTGTGTTTGTTGATCCTTCACGCAAAAACTGCTGAAACGATTTTAGTGAAAATTGCCAAAAAAAATAACACATAGGACAGTTTAATCCCGAATAATGTTCCTATGGGATGCCATGGGATGATTTGATGAGTTACCTCAGGTTCCGCGAAAAGCGACCTACACGCGGGCGGAGCCGGGGGCAACAGCTAGTAATATATAATTTTATTATTTGCCCAGCTTTTGTTAATACGTGAAGATGATCTCAACTGCAAGATGTCACCTCAGATTGGTTTCACGTACTAACAAAAGATTTACGAGTGAATCTTCTTCTATATTTAAGAGCTATGCTCTTGTCGGTGGAATAACCGCCAGCGTTCTCTATCCTGTGCTAACTTCTTGACATCCTGGTACGACACAACTTTTACTTTTTCCTTTACTTGGTCTATATAACTTCTTCTTGGTCTCCCTCTGCTTCTCTTTCCTTCAATTTTCCCTTCCATGATTGTCATGATGTAATCGTCGTGTCGCACCAGGTGGCCCAGCATTCTGCCCCGCCTGTTTTCTATCATCTTCAAAATTTGTCTCTCCTCCTTTACCAAAGCAAGTACCTCTTCATTGGTTTTCTTCTCCGTCCAGCTGATTCTCTCCATTCTCCTCCAACACCACATTTCAAATGCCTCCAATCAATCCCTATCCTTCTGTGTCAAGGTCCAAGTCTCACTTCCGTATAGGGCAATGCTCCATATATAAGTTTTAATCAATCTTTTTTTTACTTCGGTAGCTATTCTTGCCCTTAGTAAGTGTTTTTTGTTGATAAACATTTTCTTTGCGATAGAAATTCTTGCTATGATATCTTGCGTACGTTACGAGTGAATACCAACACATTAAAACTCTTCGGGCTTAAATCTGTTTTCTGTTATATTTCATTTTTTAGGAGTGGGTTTTAGAAGTCTATATTTTATAGTTATCGTTTCCGATGCTACGACGCTTGGCTAAATAGTTGACAGGCCAAGGTTAACAATGACACCTAAGCATAATTATATCCAAAGTTTCACAACTGTTGGCAATCCAGAATAGTAATTACGCATTGTTTATTATTAATCCCTCCTTAAATAATGTATTTTTTTTGTCGTTTGTATGTTAATTTTTAAGTTAGTAGATATTTAGGTACGAGGCTCTGGTGACTCGGCAACTTTGGTGATTGTGGCAATCCCCTCCTTGTATCCTTCTTGGTGACTAGACTAGTTCTAGACTTCAAAATTTTTTGAGGTCTTGTCTGGCCAGTTTCCACCTTCGGGTCGTAATCTACGTCAGGCGTGTGCTTCTTTCCCTTGACGTCAACAAATTGAGTTGACCGGATTCCATCGCTGCAGTGGTTTCACGGCAAAGGAGAAAGCCTTTACCTAGAACTCGACTCTTGAGTTTTTGACGATGGGGGAAACACACCGCCTTCCATTCGGTGATGCTATAGCTCATTGCCTGATATCAAATTTATTCAAAAATAAGTCTCGCATGCGCTTCTAAGCGTCGACGTCAGCAAATCGAGTGGATTGGACAATATCCCTGTAGTGTTTTGAAAATGTGCGCTCCCGAGTGCCCTTTCTGACGCGATTGTTCTCGCTCTCCTACAATCTCCTGTGAGCCTAGACTTTGCTAAGGCTTTTGACCGGGTCTGGCACAGGCCTCTTCTCACGAAGCTACCATCATACTGTCTCCCTGAGAAGCTATGCCATTGGACAGCCAGCTTTCTTTCAGAGCGTCATAACTAAGTTTTAGTCGATGGATAAAAGCTCTGACAAACTACCAACAAATGCTGGTGTACCGCAAGGCTCTGTGTTATCTCCCACTCTTTTAATTCTGCATTCAATGAAATGTTGGAGCAGAACCCCAACTATATGATGTTATGCGGGCGACATTACGCGTGATATACGCTGTACTAGCCTCGTAAATGCATCTAAGGCGCTTATCGAGGAGAGTAAAACTAGACTTATGTCTGAATTCGAAAACTCTCTGGCGAATGAAGTGCAATTTCAGGGTAACATTGAGGATAAAACCAAGCTGATATTCAAGAAGCCGTTCGAATCGTCAACGACCCAGGAATCACAGACCGAATCGAAAATCTGAGTCTGCGCAGAGACATCGGATGTTTGTGAATTTTCTACCGCCACTACAATGTTGAGTACTCTGATGAACTATTCTATCTGGTGCCATCGGCTTCATTCCTACATCGCACCATCACCGAAGAGAGAAGTTCCATCCGCACAGATTGGTAACTTCGAAGTGTTCAACAGTCTGACTCGCACGTATACGTTCCAGTCTGACTCGCACGTATCCCAGAATGTGCAATTTGTGTAACGAATTTCCCTCTGTGGTGTTTCGGAGGCGACGGAGTTCTTCAAAACTGGAACAAAGAGACCTTCAGAGCTGGCAGCGCGTTGGCAACTTCTCTGGTGTTTCAAATGTTCATCAGCACTTCATCAGCGACGGTAACCACGTTAGATCAGGTGGCCCGTTTGCTTGTCTGTCAATTCTTTGACTTATAAAAGATAGTTTTTTCATTTGTTAAAACTATCTCTACTTATATTGTAAATGCGAAAGTAACTCTGTTTGTCTGTCTGTCTGTCTATCTGTCTGTATGTCTGTATGTCTGTCTGTCTGTCTCTTACCTTTTCACGTCCAAACGACTGAACCGATTTTAATGAAATTTGGTACAGAGATAGAGCTGACTTTGAGAATGAACATAACTACTAAGTTATTAATAAAACGACATCCACGCGGGCGAAGCCGCGGGCAACAGCTAGTTAGAAATATTTAAAACATCGGAAAATATTCTAGTTCTATAAACAATATTATATAAAAAACACAATTTCATTTTCCCATAGTCCGTATATATCAAACCAATACGAAGTTTGCCGGGTCAAGCTAGTTTTAAATAATAATGAGAAGAAATGTTCTCTCCTTTGAATCCAAGATTATAACTTTATATTCCACCGAGTATAATAAGTTCCTGTCTCTGTGTCCCTAACCACCGGCAGCTTGGACCCTATTTTTTAACTACACACTATTTTTTAATTTTTTATATATATATTTGTTGTTTTTTTTTATACATCTTAATATATATAAATCTCGTGTCACAATGTTTGTCCTCAATGGACTCCTAAACCACTTAACCGATTATAATAAAATTCTCACACCATGTGCAGTTCGATCCAACTTGAGAGATAGGATAGTTTAAATCTCAAATTATAGTCGCAATTTTAATATAATGCTAATTATTTGTATGTTATTATTTGACAGTCACAATTATCTGTTAACTCCAAATGATTCTAACAGATGTCGATACCTTTCGACTGGGTTGAGTAAGTAATCAATAGATGGCGCTGCTATGGTAAATCTACAAACATGTCATTTAAGCTACATTTAAACAGCATAATTACCACGTGTTGTTGACGCTATAAATTTTATTTTGTACCTATTGATTTCTGCTTAATATCAAGTGTAAGAACATTTTAATTAATTGTGTTCAACGTACTTCCCCTTCAAATCTCAATCCAGTGAATTTGTATACCGACATCAACATTTTCGTCTTTGTTCGTAAATAATTTCATTGTACTAAAGGGTTATAGTAGTAGAAAGTCAAATAAATCACCAATTTTTTTTTTACAAATACCATCTGTGTGAAAAAGCATAGTGGACTCCGTGACTGATGTTCTCTTATTGTTCCTCTTAGATTGTTTACTATAATGTAATATAACAAAAACTTTAGCCACAGCAACGCGTGGCCGGGTCAGCTAGTATATATGTAAAAAAATATTTAATAAGTTGTATGAATAACAACTGCCTCAGTAGCGTAGTGGTAGCAGGCCACTACTATTACGCTGGAGGTCCTGGGTTCGATTCCCGGGTCGGGGGATTATAGAGATAACGGTCTAAAATCCTTTATCTCTGCTTCTATTGGGATTTTTCCATTTTCTGGAAGTTTCCCAGTACCCCGGAGTTAGGTAATGTGCCCGGAGATGGCAACAGGTTCGCCATCTGTTACATGGGCCAAAACGTAACCGGCGAGTCGTGGGTGTTTGCATGTATGATTAAATGCATGCATTTACCTCTGCCTACCCCTTCGGGGATTACAGGCGTGAAGTTACGTTTTTTGTATGAATAAATAAGTGGAATAATAATAATAATAATATTCTTTATTGTACACCAAAAATCTTAAAGAATGTAACAAAAAATAATTTAAAAATATGCACAATTGGCGGTCTTATTGCTAGTAGCAATCTCTTCCAGACAACCAGGTGGAGGACAATTTTTTTGAAAGTTCGGATAGGGGTGTACGACATAAATACACATAAATATATATATTACATATAAAAATATAAATACATACATACATAAACCTATATAAAGAGATAGAAGAGATAGATTGGAAGAGCGGCTGGGCTAGATTCCCAGTAGGCCGCGAGTTCGAGTCTCGCCTGAAGTCAAATTTTTCTTTAAAAATAAAATATATTTCACAAGCATGTGTTAATGCGAAATAATATAAAACAAAGAGATAGAAGTTGAAAAGTGAGTACACATGAATTAACGAAATGGAAGATAATAAATAATTACATATGTATTTTTTTTAATTTATGGCATCGCTTGTTTTGCATATTGCCAGTGTCAAGTAAAACGATATTTCGTATTCGCAATTAAGCCACGTAAAAGTCAGAGTCAGTCAGTCAATTTATCAGTCCGTCAGTCAGTCACAGTAATTCGAGTAAAACGATGGTTACTTTACCAGAACAATTGCAAGGAGTTTTGGAGGCAACCCGAAAGAACGTGTTTTAGCACTGTTATTCTATTTCACTATACACGAGCACTGTAATAAGCCTATATCGAACAAAATGCCACCAACTTTATTTAATATAACTCAAAAATACACTAAGGAAATGGAATAAAATAAAAGCACCACACGCATCTTTCGAGTTTCCCGCCAAAACCCATATTATTATTTATAAAAATGTATTTTTAATAATCTCTAGATAATATTACGTTCTTTCCTGTTATTTTTTTACACTGCCTATATTTTTAGTCTTCAACGCCTATATCGTCTTTAATTTTGTAACACTTATTTTTAAACAATTAAATTTTTCAAAATTATTAAGATAAATCACTTGAAATTTAAACAAAATGCAATAAAATACCAACCACCGTTTACGACGTCCGCTGTCGACTTGTTTTTTGTACCTAATATTTGATATATTGCTATTAATTGTGCGTGATTAAAACAATTGAACAGAATTAAACAAGCGCATATTTATCTGTATTGTCCTAGTGTCAAAATCAATTTGAATCGTTCGTCCGTTCATTTGTAGGTGAGAAAATAGATGCAGACTAGCGGCTCGCCCCGGCTTTTTTTTATGTAATGGAAGTGGCAAACAAGCATGCAGTTCACATTGACGTTAAGTGATGACTGCAGCCTATAGACACTCACACAAAGACCAGAGATCAAAACGCAGTTGCGTTACCACTTCTGAGGCCTAAAGTGTTATGCCTCTGTGCTGGAAATTACAGGGCCGTACATTACCACCTGACCAAAACACGATAGTGCTGAACACTACCATTTAGGAGTAAGTAAATTAGGTAATGCGGTGGTGCCTACGCCCGTTAGCTCCGTCGCTGGAGATCTACCACCCATAGAGCAACACGGGCCACTGGCCGCAGCGGATTGGAGGGGAGTAGTCATAGCGTTTATTACCGATGCAAAACAGTCTGTCATTATACGTGTGACACACAGGCACACTACAAAAATCGTCTATTACTACGAAACTCACACCTTGACTTTAACAAAATACAGAAACAATTTCACGCACACATTTAAACACCCAGGCGATAGGTATAGGCCCATTTGGGCTTGTACTTTGACAAAGGGGAAAGCCTGCATATGGCTACTCCCCTCCGGTGTTGCTCTATGCTCTTGTACGGATGCATTGTTATTTTGCAGAGTATCGTATTATTAGATAGTTTCTACCACACCAGCGAAGCTAAGAGGAACAACTCACACAGCTACAAGCTCGCTTTCTCAGATATCTGCAATACAAATACAAGACTAATGATAGAGACTACGAGGCTAGATGTGTCAGACAGCATATGCTGCCTCTGTCTGAGAGATGTCGTATAGCTCACGTAGTTCTTCTTTGCCAAATAGCCCAAACTGATATAGACTCTATTCAGCTTTTATCATATACTTGCTGACCCGGCAAACTGCGTATTGCCTCGGAATGAAAATATGACATGTGTCAAAGGTTTGATAGATACGGACTATTTGTATGGGAAAATGAAATGGTGGGTTTTACTATTTCCCTTCAATTTCTTCATATTTTCTTACCTTTTAAACATTCCCTGGACTTCCAAAAATCATTCAAAATCAATATAAGCCAAATCGGTCCAGCCATTCACGCGTGATGCCGTGACCAAGGAAAACGGGTTGCATTTTTATTTATTTATTTATTTAACTTTATTGCAAACACAGAAATGTTGTACAAAAGGCGGACTTAATGCTACTAAAAGGCATTGTCTACCAGTCAACCTTTGGGTAAACAGAAAACAATGAAAGGCGCGTAAAACTTATAAATTAAATAGTTAATTATAAAATAAGGAAATAACCTACGAATAAATATTACAGTATATAAAATATATATCTATACATATAATATACATAAATAAATACATAATATACAAACATACACATTATAAATATATATAGGCATTATAAATATATATAGGCTCGTTGACGTCGAATGTATCATCAATTGTTGGTGATTCAACATTACAGCACGACTTGCCTTGGCAACTTGTACAGCCATAGAACAGAATAGACCCACTTTTTTGCAACCACATTTAGCGCTGCATCCCTTTTTGCAGTTGCAAAAAATTGCGTTTTTTGCTTTTGGTGTTTTTGACGAAACATGCATACCGATGTTTATCTAAGCACGTTTTAGGAGCCCCGTACATCGAAAGAAGAAAGCGAATGCCACTTGTGATGATCTCATGTTGAGTTGAATTACAGTTTTGAAAAACTTCAGTACATTCAAATAAATTTTGTTTTTCAAACATTTTGAAAACTGTCGTTTTACCCCTCCTATAAAATGCAGATGTCGTATCACAGCCAGTTATTGCATGCAGAAATAGTTTGTGATTTTGACTCTTTGCAAAAGAAGATAATAAGCTTTTAGAAGTATATATTTCCGATTGATGTTGAGCTTTTCCTGGTTTTAAAAAGAAAATAGTTTTTTCAGTTGGAGTTCGAGCAGCGAGCAATACGAGCAAATCTACATCTTTACCAACAACAATAATTGTATTACAACTTTTTACACTGCGATATCTCCGAAACGGTGACTCGTGAGAAAAAAAGTATTGATATATTTTTTATAGATAATTTAATGATCTACAATTTTAGTCTGAAGTATTTTTCTGATAAAACTTACCGTTTTACTGAAAATCGCGAAAAACTCATTTTTTTGACATTTGACCTTGAATAAAATTTTTTCCACACACGGGAATGATGGGGAACTTTCAGCTATTGTTTATAATCGTGTTTTGAACAATTGTACCAAAATTCAGCTTGTTGCGAATTTATGTAATTTCACCCTAATTTTTTGGTCTAATTTGACCGGACTAGCTATTAATTGCAGCAATAACTAATTAGATAAGGCCGCGGTTTCTATGCTATTTTTGGGCACATTTCTCGCAAATCCGTCACTTTTATCTCCAACTCCAATATTTTATTACGTTGCTCAATCGTCTCATTTTGCACATTTTCAATTATTTTTCTCGTGTTTTCATACTCCTTGTTCATAAATTCCATCGCTTTTTCAATGTCAACATTGGTTTTAATGTCTCTGTTTTCCTCAGTGGCGATTCCTGGTGTTATTTATTGGGGTGGCCAGCTTTTTTTTATATAGGGTGTAGTGTTAAGTGCGCAAAATCTGGATACCGTTTTTTCAGACGGTCAATCTCAATAACTTCCAGTCTTTCATTAAGGAATATACCTACTTTGCAAAAAAGAAATTTCATACAATTTAACATATTTTAAAGAAAAATGGAAAGAATTTTTTTTTGACTTCAGGCGAGACTCGAACTCGCGGCCACTGGGAATCTAGTCCAGCCGCTCTTCCAACTGAGCTTCCGAAGTCCTGCCCGATTTGTCAAATCTTTCCTTCACATTTATTGCATTGCTTTATAGTAGTCGTAGCGCCATCTATTGCCAGACTATGCTAGTTAGGCAACCGATATAATAAACTTTGCAGTTTATTGAATATCGTAAAGAAGTCGCTTTTACCCTTAATAATTGTTTGAACTGCAAAGTTTAATATATCGGTTGCCTAACTAGCATAGTGTGGCAATAGATGTGAAATACTCACTAGTGGCTTACCTGAAGTTACTGCTTAAAAGTCATGGTATGGTCGCGCCATACGCGCCATCTTAGAGAAATCGCCACTGGTTTTCCTACTTTACTTCGGAAATATTGGTTGTGAATTTGTATCAAATTCAGTATTGTATGTATCTTCACGCCAGGTCCCTAACGGGGTAGGCAGAGAGTGTAGAGCGCCAGACATCCCGGTTCTGACAAACCTCTCGTGCCTCGTCTACCTTCATCATTCTCTTCATACATGCACGCCGATTCCTAAGACTTTTGACCCCACCATCAGACAGAACTCGACCTATTTGGTCATGGTAGGTCAGCCTTGGTCTTCCTGGGCCTCTGCAACCATCCACATTCGCATTGTATATCAAATTCAGTCCTAGTTAGTATCCGAAATTTTGAGCATCTGTGTTATCTTGGTTTCAAATAACTTCAATTCATTTTCTGGCGTGAAGTCCGGATGAAGTCGCTGTTACAGTGTTTATTTTATTTTTTAATTTATTTAAACCTTTTAAATAAATTAAAAATACAATTCAATTCCTTAATAAATTTACATTACAATTTTACAATTACATATAGTGACTCTATTCAATTTGATTAATTACATATTTACATTTTTATTTATTCAATTTTATTATTTTCGTTAAAAAAAACCCTGCTACAGTATCAAACAAGAAATAATGCAAATCAACCTCAGGAAGAGACGTCGGCTTAGAGCGTTATCTCTTTCGCACCTTACCTATTTGTCGTTTGTCGACCATTTTGATCAAGTTTTGACCAATACCGGACTACGGATGCTTACGTAGGCAGTGTGCAGCAGAGATAACGCTCTATAAAGCCGAAACTAGCTGATTGTGACTTTCATAGGCTCGATGTGCATTATTTCTTGATGAGCACTGTATGTTGCTATAATCCGATTAACTACACAAACACATATCAGGCGTATGTATATATGACATCATTATATCATTCATCAGCAATTTTCTTTTTATCTTTATATTGGCAGCAGTTGGGCATCTGTAGTGTCACACTATGAGGCCCCAATATAATATCAGCGCCGGGTTATTCATCCGGCACAATACTGAGAAAAGGGTCCCCCTTTCGGACAATTTCGTTTTGTTTATACCCGCTCGGATACCTAATTTTTTTTTATGTACTTAATAAATTTTTGCTACTGTTTTCTTTTGTTTTCTGTTAAGTATTGTCCAAATAAACATATTTTTCATTCTTTCTTTCATTCAAGAGCCTCCGTCTTTGATGTATGAGGCGGTCTGCATGCTTCTCTAAGCATTGTTAAGCTATAATAATATGTGAAATAATACGAAAGCGTACGATTTAAAAAGCGTACTGAGCAAAAATAATAGCAATACACATTTATACAAGTTTAGAGAAAAACTTGCAGGCTGTTTGCATTATTAAATACCCAGATTAGCACAAAAACCGGACAAGTGCGAGTTCGACTCGCGTGGTGAGGGTTCCGTAATTTAAATAAATATTTTCGAAAATATTACAGATTTAAAATGCAGGGCCATAGCGGTTACGGTGGTACCGGCAGGGGGGGTTATATTATTAAGAATTTTCGATTTAATTTGAATACTCAAACTTCTTATAGGTTTTCCAGTAATCTATAGGCAAAGAACTATTTCCCACATTTTTTCAAAATTTTAAGTTCAGTAGTTTCCGAGATAGGGGGTGGGGGGAATGGTCAATTTTCGTCGTCTTAAACAACTTCAAAATTGTTTATGCAAAAATTATTAAAAAAAAAATAACTGAGATGCTGACAATAACCTCTTTCATTTGATATGTCAAACGACACAGTTTACACAGTTTTTTTTTTTTAATTTTCTGAATTACCCCCCGAAAGTGGCCACCCTGCTTAAAATGACAAAGCCAGAAATTATATAGAACTTTGACCCACTTGAAAACAGTTATTTACCAGCACGGCAAATACCTCTTTTTGCTGAGATTTAATCACTGACTACTTACACACACATTTAATCACTTTTAAACTTGAAGTATTTTATATTTAAAGAACAGTTCTTTGATATAAGTACCTAGGTTTGTTGTTGCTATTTTATTTAGGTACAATCGTTTTACGGGTAGATCGAAAATCTATGACAGTAGTAATGTTGACGATACCTACATTGTCAACGTTTCAATAGTAAAAACAGCGTTTGTAATTATTTAAAACTAATTTTTATATTAATTACATATACGAAAATAATATGTTTGGATTAAAACTAACTTTGAGGGATTAAAACTTGAGTTAGAACGTTTTAAAATACTTGATTGTTATTTTGAGTAACGCAATTGATTGCGATTCTAATTAGGAACAACCATATTCAAGACTTTTTTAACGTAATTATTAACCTCAAGTTATACAGAAAAAAGATTTATTAACTAAGAATTCTATTTTCATAACACAGTTTTTCTTTAATTTACATTTCGTGTAAATGGTGGGTCACAATCTGTCATTATCATTTATTATTTTACTTGACGTGTTCACCTTTGGGTCACCAATTTACATAATATATATTCATCAAATTTCAACTCAATCGGTTGAGTAGTTTCGGAGCAAATTGGCTGTGACAGACGGACAGACAGACAGACAGACAGACAGACGCACGAGTGATCCTACAAGGGTTCCTTTTTTCCTTTTAAGGTACGGAACCCTAAAAAATTAACCAATTTCAATAATCGCATTACTAAAAAAAGTCAGTCAACTTTTTGCTTTATGATCTTTATATACATATCCATTAGGCATTTTACGGCTTTTTTATGTAATTAAGTTGCCAAACAAGCATGCAGTTCACATAGTTGTTAAGTTATGACTGTAGCCTATACTATAGGCTGTAGTCATGTAGATATAAGAAGGCTCAAGGTCACTCAGAGAGCTATGGAGAGGGCTATGCTCGGAGTTTCTCTGCGAGATCGAATCAGAAATGAGGAGATCCGCATTAAAACCAAAGTTACCGACATAGTTCACCGAATAACGAGACTCAAGTGGCAGTGGGCAGGGCACATAGCTCGAAGAGCTGACGGCCGTTTGGGCAGAGCAGTTCGACAGTGGCAACCATGTACCGGAAAACGAAGCATAGGCAGGCCTCCCTCAAGATGGACCGACGACCTGATGAAGGTTGGGGGCAATCGCTGGATGAGGGCGGCCCAGGACCGTTCGTTGTGGCAATCTTTGAGGGAGGCCTTTGTTCAGCAGTAAACGTCTTTTGGCTGAAATGATGATGATTGATGTAGATATATAGGCCCTATAGATCCACACAAAACCAGAGGACAAAATGCAGATGTATTGCCATCTCTGAGACCTTAGTTGTTTTGTGTTTGTGGTACTTGTTACAGGGCCATACATTACTAACATACCGGAATACGATTTTTTTTTTTTTTTTTATGTAAAGGAAGTGGCAAACAAGCATGCAGTTCACATCGATGTTAAGTGATGACTGCAGCCTATAGACACCCACACAAAGACCGAGGTCAAAATGCAGATGCGTTACCACTCCTGAGGCCTAAGGTGTTATGCCTCTGTGCCGGAAATTACAGGGCCGTACATTACTACCTGACCGGAACACGATAGTGCTAAACACTACCATTTAGCGGCAAGTATATTAGGTAATGCGGTGGTGCCTACGCCCGCGAGCTCCGTCACTGGAGCTCTACCACCAGTTGAACGTACTGATACGATAGTACTGAACACTACCATTTGGCGATAGATTAAGTAATGCGGTGGTGCCTACGCCTTCTAGCTTATAATGATGTCATTCAAATTCAAATTATTTATTGCCTTATGTCATATGGGTACATAGGTGGTTTTGTACAATGACACCCTGTTAGAACAAAGCAACATAAGAGGGGGAACTTATGTAATAAGGGGAAAGTTAAATATTATCATTTATTTAGATTAGAAATCATCTGTTTTCGTTTTTTGTTTCATGTAAGTGTTTCTGGAGAGATTATTGAAAATATTACTCTACATTTTTGTGATTTGGAAAATTATGAACAGTCAATACATACAGATCGTGATTTAAGATTTTTTAAATGTTTCATGAAATTAAACGTCCCACTGTTGGACACGAGTCTCTCCCCTTTTTGGGGGCAGGCCTGGAGCTTACTCTACCACGCTGCTCCAATGCGGGTTGTTGGCGATACAAGTTAGTGGTCAATCCGCTGTTTTTCAAACCGCCAATAAGGCCTCCGAAAAGGTTTAACAACTGCTATCTATCGGACAACAACCGGAACCGACGGCTTAACGTGCCCTCCGAAGCAAGGAAACGCACATTTTAATTCGTCATTAGCGGTCACCTATCACATACGGCGCCCGTATCGCTTAACCGAGTAGATCACTTACGATCTACACCAGCCGTGGTGTATGAGGGTGTGAAATCGCCCGACGCGTTGCGATTGACAGTTGCATCAACCGGCAACTCAAAAATCTATACAATATTTAACAGTTGCTAGTTGCGGCACATACTGTCCGCATGAACGATCAGTTGAAATGAGCCTTCCCATGGACCCACCAACCTTTCTGGTTATATGGGCCGAATCTCGGAAGATGCGCGCACGAACCGCTCCTCGCCTAATTTGTCGCGCCCACATGTAATCTTGAATCCCTACAAGTTCTTTACCATCTGTGTTTTCTTGCGTCCCTATGACCCACTCTCCTCTTTCTGGGGCATGACTTCACAATAATTCCTTCGGTTCCGTCCTCCGGTCGCTCAGTGTTCGGTGTTGTCTTCTTATTTCTTAGTCCAGTGTCTCCTCTTCTGTCCTCCGTTTGAGTTGAAATGATCAGTTGGACTGACGTAAAATCAAAATTTGATCGTCTTATGGAACTAACCTAGTCAACGAATACAGCAACTGAAAACTTTTGACAATCGCCGGAACTCGAAACTCGGGTTGCTATAAATGCGCATTTATTATAGTTTACCTTTTCTTTCGGTAAACTTACAAATTTCTGAAGACCTGCTTAGTTTATAGAGCTTGAATGATGACGATGCACAGTAGGATCTGATACCCGCAAGACGGTTGAGGAAGATTGAGGAGTCCTTACACCCCACTCACCGTAAGCGGTTTGACAAGGTACGAGATCATCGTGTTACAAGATTAGGGTTGCCTGCGTCCGGCACAGAGGCATAACACCTTAGGCCTCAGGTGTGGTAACGCATCTGCATTTTGAAATTGACCTTTATGAAGGTGTCTATAGGCTGCAGTCATCACTTAACATCAGTGTGAACTGCATACTTGCTTACCACTTCCATTACATAAAAAAACAGCTAGTCGGCAAACAGTTGCCAGTTGCTGCAATAGTTGCTCCATGTGCAGAGCGCCTAAGTTTGTCATTGGACTCTGAACCCTTCCTCAAATATTTCGCTATTTAATTTTATACATGTGAAAATGTGTCGCAGGCAAAATCTTGTAGGTACCTAATATTAAACAAAAATAAATAATTTCAATTTTCGTGTGAAATACCTCGTTATGTCTGCTACATTATAATAGGTTGGGGAAAAAGTCTTTTCGCTTTATAGTATGTATGAACTTGTAATAAAATCTCTTTGGCTGTAGTATTTGTATCTGGCTGGTTTTGGTATCATTGAAAGTTAAAATTTTAAAGAACATAATTCCAAATTCAAACTAGGCAAATGTGTGATTTTCATTTGTTTTTTGTACTGTCAAGATGAGTGAATCCAATGAAGAAATTCGATACATTTTAAAATTTTACTACAAAAAAGGTAAAAATGCAACGCAAGCCGCGAAAAAAATTTGCGATGTTTATGGACCTAGTGCAGTGTCTGTGAGAGTAGCACAAATTTGGTTTAAGCGTTTTCAATCCGGAAATTTTGATGTCATAGATGCACCTCTCTCTGGTCGCCCTATTATGGATAAAATGGATGCCATTTTTGAAAAAGTGGAGCAAGATCAACTTATCAGTAGGTACGACGTAGCTGAAGAACTTGGAATTGATCACAAAACAGTTTTGCCGCATTTGAAAAAGCTGGGTACAAAAAAAAGCTCGATATTTGGGTACCTCACGAGCTCACTGAAAGAAACCTGATGAACCGTGTACTCATTTGTGATTCTTTATTACGACGTAATGAAACCGAATCATTTTTGAAGAAGCTGATAACTGGTGATGAAAAGTTGATCACGTACGACAAGAACGTGCGAAAAAGTCGTGGTCAAAGGCCGGTCAGGCTTCACAGACTGTGGCGAAACCCGGGTTAACTCGCAATAAGGTGATGTTGTGTGTGTGGTGGGATTGGAAGGGCATTATTCATTATGAGCTATTACCACTAGGCAGGACTATCGATTCTGAACTCTACTGCGAACAACTGATGAGGTTAAAGCAAGAAGTTGAGAGAAAGCGGCCGGAATTGATCAACAGAAGGGGTGTGGTGTTTCATCATGATAACGCTAGACCTCACACATCAAAAATATGCCACTCAGCAAATATTAAGAGAGTTTGGCTGGGAGGTGTTAATGCATCCGCCGTATAGTCCTGACCTTGCACCTTCAGATTTCCACCTGTTTCGGTCTCTTCAGAATTCTTTATGCAATGTTAGGTTAACATCACGAGAGGACTGCCAAATCCACTTGTCGCGGTATTTTGATGAGAAGTACCAAAATTTTTATAGCAATGGGATCATGTCCCTACCTACAAGATGGCAAAAGGTTATCGAACAAAATGGTACATACATACTTTAGTTAAATTTAAATAAACTACATTAAAAGATGTTTTGAATTATCTTAAAACATGCGAAGAAACTTTTTCCCCAACCTAATATTATGAAAATAAATTGCTCAATTGTATTCTAATATCGGATTAATTGCCAATTATTATACCCTGTAACATAAACAATTCACAACAGCGTACGAGTAATAGTCGGACGTGTATACATTTTTGCTACTTGGGTATGTAATTTTTCATTATTTTTAATGAAATTACAAAAACATTGAAATCTTATTTTTTTCTTATTAATAAAACAAAAAGTATTTAACTACGTTTCTTAAAAACGGTGATATTTCAATTGCCTTAGGCCAAAAAAATTTTTTTTCAAACATCCGAATTATTTTTTAAGAGGTGATTATAGCTCACCCGTAACCGATTTGCTTTTTTGGTCTGTAGTTGGATACGCATAATGTATGAAATAAAATTCATAATTTTAGTGTCATATGTTATTTTTCATATTTCACAATTATTATTACAAGTGCAAGTAAATTATGTATAATATAAACTTATATATTTAAACGTAAACGTAAACGTAACTTCACGCCTGTAATCCCCGAAGGGGTAGGCAGAGGTAAATGCATGCATTGAAGCATACATGCAAACACCCACGATTCGCCGGTTACGTTTTGACCCATGTAACAGGAGGCGAGCCTGTTGCCATCTCCGGGCACATTACCAAACTCCGAGGTACTGAGAAACTTCCAGAAAATGGAAATATCCCAATAAAACCAGAGATAAAGGATTTTAAACCGTTATCTCTGATTGTCCCTGACCCGGGAATCGAACCCAGGACCTCCAGCGTAGTAGTAGTGGCCTGCTACCACTAGGCTTCTGGGGCAGTTAATATATATTTAAGATACTACTATCTACCTGTTATTTTTTTTTTTGCATTTGCTAGTTTTATAATGAGCAAACGTATAAATAATTAGTATCTACTGATGCTTGTTTGTCTTTACATTTCTCTTATATTACTTATTTTATTATAACTTATATATTTTAACCCGTGTGAATTACTTTTGTATTTAAAATCAGAACATCATAATTTTCAGATGAATTCTGGATAGTCTGCCTCCAGTACTTCCATTTTGACTTACTCTCTCTTCTCTGATACATTACGTTTTGTTTGAAAAGACGCCTTACCCAAAAAATCGAATCCTATCACTTTCTTGCACTGTCGTCCTATAGGTACCTATTTTACTGAGTGTCTTATTAACAACTTAGATCCTTCCTCTTCACACAGGATCTATAGAAGCCCCATTAATACTTTCCCACCACAACGAGTAGTTTAGACAAAATTACTGATGACATTTATTTATTTATTCTTTA
This sequence comes from Macrosoma leucophasiata, assembly GCA_036365455.1. Taxonomy (NCBI): domain Eukaryota; kingdom Metazoa; phylum Arthropoda; class Insecta; order Lepidoptera; family Hedylidae; genus Macrosoma; species Macrosoma leucophasiata. The sequence goes on along the minus strand of JAWQUS010000022.1, from coordinate 2,568,980 downwards.
TTGTTACAAAATAATTGACAAATGATGTAACAAATGGCGGACTTAATGCTAAAAGCATTCTCTACCAGTCAACCATTGGTAGTATAGAGAAAATGGTAGGCGGTGTAACAAATAAAGATATTATATAATAGATAAATCTAATCTAATAATAGAATATCACATACAATCTAATGTTTTACTCACATAGAATATTATACTTTAAGATAAATATTATATACCATATTTATACAATAATATATATTATTAAACATATATAGATATTATATATACACATACGAATTTAATGATGACTGAGAAGCATGTGACGCATAATGAGCGTTGACCCCTTTTTTAAAGGCGATTTTTGTGGTGAGTCTTCCTATTTCCATGACATTCGGTATGGATAAGTAACAGCTCACGGTGTTGCCATTACTAGACTTCAGTAATGCTTTTAACGCTCTGTTGACTTTCATATCTTACTTGAATCAGAATCAGAATCAGAAACTCATTTATTCATTTAGGGTGACAGGCACCTCTTATGACACGTCAAAAACAAACAAAATAAATTAAAGCGAATAACAATTGATATACATGTCAAACAAGATAAAAAATATATGTAAAGTCAAGAATATCACTAAGATAAAACTAAATGTAATAAACTAATGTAAAAGTATATCAGTAGAATGTCTCTTTTCCCCTTTGCTTGCTACTTAATGTTCACTAAACCTAACTACAACGGCAATTAACTGGTTTTAATTAGACACAAATTTTCTTTCTCATCCCATTTTGAAACCAGTGTACCTCAAGGTGGTGTATTGTCTTCTCTCCTCTTTACAATTTTCATTACCTCAATTAGTTTTCCTATTACTTCTATAAACCAGCTTTATGCAGACGATCTCCACAAAATATATAATAACAATTTCGATTAAGTGAACTTCCTAAAGCGATACTTATTTATTTATGATCTATCCTATATATCTCGAGTTGGAATAAAATGTATGGATTGAAAATCCGTCCTGAAAAGACTCAAGAAATTTATTAGACTTTTACTACGTATAATAACGTAGTAAAAGTCTGCAAAATAGAAAGAATTGATGTATTATCTCTTGATGTGTATCTTATTATGTATCTTCACGCCAGGTCCCTAACGGGGTAGGTTATATGTATATAAATCAATTGCTGGTCGTTAGTCTCGCTAAAACTCGAGAACGCGTAGACTGATTTGGCTAATTTTAAATTTGAATGATTTTTGAAGGGAAGGTTTAAAAGGTATTAAGCAAATGGAAGGGAAATAGTAAAAACCATAATTTTATTTTCCTTTTTTTTTTTTTTTTTTTTTTTTTTTATGTAATGGAAGTGGCAAACAAGCATGCAGTTCACATTGATGTTAAGTGATGACTGCAGCCTATAGACACCCACACAAAGACCAAGGTCAAAATGCAGATGCGTTACCACTCCTGAGGCCTAAGGGTGTTATGCCTCTGTGCCGGAAATTACAGGGCCGTACATTACCACCTGACCGGAACACGATAGTGCTGAACACTACCATTTAGCGGCAAGTATATTAGGTAATGCGGTGGTGCCTACGCCCGCGAGCTCCGTCACTGGAGCTCTACCACCAGTAAAAATTCCTATACAAATAGTCCGTATCTATCAAACCTTTGACACATTATTGAATTCTGAGGCAATACGAAGTTTGCGGGGTCAGCTAGTATGAATTAAATAAACTGAATAAAGTGTGGAGTGCCAGATATCCCGGTCTTTACACATCTGCCGTGTTTCTATATTTATACATTCTCTTCATACATGCACGCCGATTCCTAAGACTCTTGGTCCCACCCTCAGATTTGGCAGTACTCGACCTATTTGGTCAAGATAGAGCGGTCTTGGTCTTTCTGGGCCTCTGCAACTATTTTCGCTTTTCAAGACGTTAAATACAAATTGCCAACATTTTCCTCAGAATGACTGTTCAAGTTTGTAATTATTTACATTTGTTAATTATAATTAGGCAACTTCTACACTACCTCTGCATATTCATGCGTTTTTAAATTAGGTGTACTAGTGATTATGTCATCATGATGCAAAATCATTTTGCATGTAAATTTGAAATTGGAATAAAATACCGTAGGTACTTTAAAATACATCACTACATGAATAGAATGAATAGAATAGAATAGAATTAGAATAGAATAGAATTTCCTTATTCGGACAACACAGAGACACAAAGAATAACATTAAAGAAAAATTACACACGAAATGACAATAGATTCTAAATAAACAATTTGATATTACAGACAGGAAGTTAAACAGACAGGTATGTCTCATGGTCGATCCAAAAGCGTACCCAGATCAGCTTATGCCAAGCAGATATTACCTATCTACTTGACGCTAATTTTCATCTGGGGCCCTGAGTTCCACGGATGTCAGTCAGTTACACAACAATATAGTTATTCTATGTACCTACTAAATAAAATATATATCAATAAATATATGTATGATAGTGTAGATAAAAAATTAGATAATAATCATACGTTCGTAGCACACTCAAAATAATAAAAAATCTGGAAAGAAAAATTATAAGTATATTATAAAAAAATATATAAAAGTTTATACATAACCACTTAAATATGACAGCCAAATAAATATAACTAATATAACTCATAGACTAGATGAATTCTGAATAATTATTGATAGCGATGGATATAGTATTATTTTATATAGACACAAATTTAAAATTTTCGTTCCTAGGCTAAAAATATGTAAAATTGGGGTAAGTAATAACATCATTGAATTTAATAATGACATAATTGTAAATCCCATATTATTAGGCTAGATTCCATAATATTATTGTATAAAATAACTATTCAGTGAGAAAATATATGATAAAATTAATAAGAATATTTATAAATATAGGTTGTAAGTATATAAAATAGGCGCAAGTGTTCTGTGTGACGTGTGATTACGTATTTAAACATTGAAATCTTTAGTAACTACCTACCATGTGACAAACAACTTCGATAAACAATACCATCTATGACTAAAAGTGAAATCACTACACAAAAGAAATAATTTAAAACAAAAAAAAGAAAAGAACGTTATTACACAAAATGTACCTACAAAAAAAAAGTGCAATCGCGCGCCAGATTCTTCATGCATTTAAATAAATAATTAGCCAAAAATTGTAGGTATATCGTTTAGACATTTAACACGCACAACTTTGAGACCTTCCTCTTTTCTATCGTATATTTTACCATCTCTAGTCCAGACGAATTTCCAACCATAACAATTAGCGGCCTGACGAGCTGCATAAAATAACTGTGGATTCGTGCGAGTTAGGCGCTCATCCACCCGTGTTTATGTTATAAACACGGGTGGACGCGCCGCGCACCTCCAGGTCAGTCGACGTCACGACGTGAGACCATGTCGCACTCGAGCCGCGCGCAGGACGTCATCGCGAATCGCCCGCCTGGCAAAGCGCACGGAGATGCATCGCGGCCGTTGCCGAGTGGGGTCGCCAGAGATGTTCCCGTCGCTCCCCGATTCGGTTCTATGTCGATGGATGAAGCCCACGCGCTCGGCGTGGACAATGTCCCTCTCCTCAATTTTGACACCTATTTTAGTTGACAATACATGGACGATATGTTGTAATCTTTCGTCCTTGGCTTCAGGTATGCCGACTATATCAATATCCATTAACAAGAGTTCTTGGTCTCGTTCATTTAATTGAGATTTCAGTTCCGTTACAGTATTCTCAATTGAGGTGATATCAATAGGTATGTTGCTTTCCACCTTACATTCCAAAGCTGAAATCCTAGTTTCGATTGCTCGGATCATGTTAGCGTGTGATTTCAATTCCTCTTTAAACTCCGATATTTCGTTCCGATAGTCTCTGACTTCTGATCGTAACATGCATAAATCATTCTGTATATTCTTTATTATATTGGCAAGGTCAGAATTACCAGCACCAACATCGGGACCGTGTTCAAGCTCTTGCCTTCTGACAGGGGTTGCAGAATTATCCTCTCGAGGAACTTTAGCTTTACAACCCGGACACATCCAGGTCGGTTTAACTCCAGCGGTTTCGGGAATGTTCACGCAGTCCTTATGAAACTTCGACTGGCATTTAAAACAACGTGCAATATTTTGGTTCGGTAGAAATTTTCCACAACCTCCGCATTTATTCATATTGATCTTAAGTATGTAGGTATGTACCTGAGATGAGATGTTTTATTTTCTTTGTACCTAGGTACTGTAGCTTTCCTTTTTTTTTTCTAACACTGTAGATGGCGCTGTTACCCAACAGTTGATGGTGTTGATACAACGCAGAACTCAATCTATGAGAACAATGCAGTTTGTACAATGCTCAATAGATGTCGCTGTTATGTTATGGTGTTTAATAGTTCTAATGGTTTTATAATAAAAAAATTAAGAAATTAAATCACTGACTGTAATATTTTAATGGTCTCCGTGATTTTATAACGTAGGCACTGAATGTTTTGCACTATAAACGAACTGCAATTAATATTCTTACACAAGAAGGTATGCAGATCGATTCACTGTTTTACCGGTGCACTATATAATTTGATAAAGTTATGTTTATAACTTTCACTGACATTGTACCACAACGTATGTTTATATTCCAATTGAGAGTCAACTTTGCGCAGTAAAATTTTAACTGAAACAACTATATTTTTAACTTAACATTGAGAATAGCACTAGAACAGTTGCAACTGCTTTGACATCCGTGACGTCACTGACACACATGACTGCATACCTATACATAAACAAAGTGTAAAATGATGATTTTTTTAATGTAAATGAAGTGGCAATCAAGCATGCAGTTCACATTGATGTTAAGTGATGACTGCAGCCTATAGACACCCACACAAAGACCAAGGTCAAAATGCAGATGCGTTACCACTCTTGAGGCCTAAGGTGTTATAAATGCCTCTGTGCCGGAAATCACAAGGCCATACATTAACACCTGACCGGAACACGATAGTGCTGAACACTACCATTTAGCGACATGTATATTAAGTAATCTGGTGGTGCCTACGCCCACGAGCTCTGTCACTGGAGCTCTACCAGTACCAGTAAACTTTATGAATAAATAAATGCTGTAACCAGTTTTTTCCAGCATTTGTACATTCTGGGTAGAACCTAATGCAAAAGTTGCACTGTTGAACATTTTCTTAATTTTGATACACTTTATGACATTCAGATAACAGTGATAACACGTCTCCTCGACAATTTCGATACTAATTAAGCAAGTGCTTGCTAGAGTATTTGGCCGTTAGGCTCTTACCTAACGACCAAATACACAAACGTCATTTAAATCTAAGTGGGACTTAAAAGTCTTCCGTCTTTATAAAACACGTTCAAACGATAGAGATAGCGTACATTTGATGTACATTTGTTGCTTAAAATTGATTGCGTTTGAGTATTCGGCCATATTAAAACCTATCCTATTCATCAGTTTTCCAAAGAAATAAAAGTAGGTAATTATTAAAATTCTATCATAATCAGGTTCCAAGATGGGTTTCCTAGAAGACCGAGACTTGAGCGATGTGCCCAGTATACCAGAATACTACAAAGGGAAGACCTTGTTTATTACTGGAGGATCAGGTATGATATTAAGGATTACGTATTATTATCGGTCGGATTGCCTCTCACTATAACCTCCATAAGGAGGCTTAAAGTCACGCAGAGAGCAATGGACAGAGCTCGGAGTTTCTCTGCGAGATCGAATCAGGAATGAGGAGATCCGCATGAGAACCAAAGTGACCGACATAGCTCATCAAATTGCGAAACTCAAGTGGCAGTGGGCAGGGCACATAGCTCGAAGAACTAGCCGTTGGGGCTGAAGAGTTCTCGAGTGGCAACCGTGCACCGCGCTCGTCCTCTATTCGGCTTCCGAGCACAGCACAGTCGACACCGCCCGCGCACCCGCGGCCGGTTAGTGCTCCAACAGTATGATGCTCATAGATGACTACTCTGTCGTCCAGGGCTCAAGATGCGCTACGAACCAACGGACACCATAATTGTGATATCTATTTATATATATATGTATATGTATCTTCACGCCAGGTCCCTAACGGGGTAGGCAGAGAGTGTAGAGCGCCAGACATCCCGGTTCTGACAAACCTCTCGTGCCTCGTCTACCTTCATCATTCTCTTCATACACACGCCGATTCCTAAGACTTTTGACCCCACCATCAGACAGATATCTATTTGTCATCATTAAAAGCACTTCAGACGTAAGACGCAATATTTTTTACCAGGTTTCATGGGAAAAGTGTTAATCGAGAAGCTTCTTTATTCCTGCTCAGATCTAGACAGAATATACTTGCTTCTGCGTCCGAAGAAAGGACTGAACCCAGAAGAAAGAATAAATGAGTTGTACAAAAACCCGGTATGTATTTTTGGAGTTATTTGAGTCAGCAGGCCCGGTATGGAAATTTTATGAGGGGTAAAATCAAGTGTTCAACAAATGTATGGCCCCATAATAATTATTATAGAGACATAACAGCTTAGGTTTCGGGGGTGGCAACGCATCTGCATTTTGCTGGTGGTAGAGCTCCAGTGACGGAGCTTGCGGGAGTAGGCACATCGTTATCTAATATACTTGCCGCTAAATGGTAGTGTTCAGCACTATCGTTTTCCGGTCAGGTGGTAATGTACGGCCCTGTAATTTCCGGCACAGAGGCATAACACCTTAGGTCTCTGGGGTGGCAACGCATCTGCATTTTGACCGCTAGTTTTGTGAAGACGTCTTTAAGCTGCAGTCATCACTTAACATCAATGTGAGCTGCATGCTTGATTGCCACCTTCATGACATAAAAAAGGTTAAGGCGTTACGTACCCTATTAAACTGTATAATCTAATTATTATTAATCTACAGCCACACCACGGAAACTCCGCCAAAATGCCATAAAACGCTTAATTTGGTCTCTATTACACTCACGACACAGATTTATACCTAATGTGGAGCTGTGAGTGTAAGCGTATTTATTTATTTATATATTTATTACACAGACATCAATCAGTGACGTGTATTTATACGTGCACCTGTGTGCATAGCACGTAGAGAATACCAAACGTCGCCCATAAGAGGGGAGGAGGTTGGGTGGGGCGGGGAAATCGCGCGGGACGACGAAGAGTCCATTCTAAACATAGTATTATTACATATTCTCTGCTATGGCGTTACGCGCGATTCCCCCGCGAGCGCTGCAACCAAGCGGACGTGTTTCACTCGGCCGCACACTAGCAATCTCTTTGCGCATACCGAGTAAACTCCCATCGTACGTCGGAGCTGACACACACATTTTTATTTCAATAAACAAACTAAAAATTTGCACAATTCATTGCAATTTTCAGTGTTTTGATCGTCTCCGCGCTGAGAAACCTGATATCTTCAAGTCCAAAGTGTTCATAATTGCAGGAGATTGCAGTAAACTTGGATTAGGTGAGAATTTTATTTAAAAAAAACAATCATTTTATAATAGGTACTGTGGAGGAACGGGCGGAAATGTTCCTCCGACGAAAAGGTAGGATCCTCCGACCAGACTAGATGATGGCAACGTTTGGACGTTGGGAAGTTGTATATATGCCAGCTCTTGAGAAATCTTCGTATGTGCGATGTTATTCGATAGCACACCATCTACCGTACTAGACAAGTACTGTGAGGTTTCGTCGGTGTTCCACTAGTTGGCGCATTAATGTAGTGGACGCTACAATACTAACTACCCCAGTAGCCTAGTGGTAGCAGGCCACTACTACTACTCTGTACCCCTGCGTTCAATTTCCGGGTCGGGGGCTATCAGAGACAATGGTGTTAAATCCTTTATATTTAGACTGACAGAATAGAGCAACAGATGGGCCGATAGGCGACATCTGTTGATAGGGAAGATTGAAATAAAAGTTCATTTTATGATTGGTAGATGGCTGATCCAAACACATTAATTCTCTCTGAAACTCTTTTTCTTCACACGATAATCTCGCAGACTCTTGACCTCTGCTTCTAATAGTACTTGACCTATTTGGTTAAGGTAGATTAGCATCCATCATTTTTATGTCACGAAGGTGGCAATCAAGTACCTACGCAGTTCATGTGATTTTTTGACAAAAAGATCAACACACTGAGTTTGTTCGGTTTCGGCGTTCTTCTCAATAGTGCCTACACTTGGAACTGTGCTATGTATATGACGACTTTTCATTTCATTCTTTGTTATCAGTTTGTAAAGGGGAAAAGAGACATTTTACTGATATACTTTTTACATTAGTTTATGACATTTAGTTTTATCTTAGTGATATTCTTGACTTTACATATATTTTTTATCTTGTTTGACATGTATATCAATTGTTATTCGCTTTAATTTATTTTGTTTGTTTTTGACGTGTCATAAGAGGTGCCTGTCACCCTAAATGAATAAATGAGTTTCTGATTCTGATTCTGATTCATTCCAAAGAGCCTTAATTTTTTTTTTTTTTTTTAATCTTTATTTAAAGAGCTTGGTCGCCATTGCGACTACGTCGCTCTGTTAAGAACACACTTTTTACATTAAATATTATCGAAAATTATAACCTAATTACTAATTATAGTTCGGGCTTCCACACCGAATTTATATAAATCAATCAAATACCTAATGGAATCAGAGAAAATATCACTCAACATTATATTCAAACCACCGGTAGATTGCAACAATTCATTAATACTGAACATAGACCTTCTCATACTCTCATTTCGGACACATTCCATTAAAATATGGTAAACATCCTCCACAGTACCGCAGATGGTACAATTGGGTGACGGTACTTTACCCATTAAATAGGCGAACTTGTTCAATGGGATGTGTCCGGAACGAAGACGTAACGCAATGACAATATCATTTCTATTTTATTATTCAATGTAGTGTTTTGAATCCAGGGTTTCTTAAAAGGTTCAACTTGTATGGTCTTATACCAGATGCCTTTCTCTTTCGATCTTTGATCAAAGTATTCCTGCCAAAATTCGTAACATTTTTCTTTCATCAAGTAAAGACAGTCCGTATAAAATGGTTCTACTAATATTTCCACACCTTCCACTGTAGCTTCTTTAGCTAGTCGATCAACCATTGTATTACCTTCTATACCAGCATGCGACGGCACCCATTGTAGTACTACTATTTTTGAATGACAGTTAAAAAAATTTATTAAATCTAAAATTTTGTAAGCTACGGGAGTACATCTAACATTAGATGTGCATCGAGCTATGTGTTGAAGAGCACTTCTTGAGTCCGAAAATATGACAAATTTGTCTCCATTAATCGTAGTAATGTAAGATAATGCCTCCAGAATTGCCAATAATTCTATGTACATAATAGAAATATTACCAATAATTTTAAATTTTAAGGATTCGAAAGTTTGAAAGTCTAGAAAAGCAGCTCCAGACGAATTTTCGTCCTTGGAACCGTCTGTAAATATTTTGTAATACTCATGATAATGTTTATTTATATACGTATCACATATACTTTTTAACTCAAGTGAATGATATTGTCTTTTTGATTTTTTGTTATTATTGATATTACTTTTAATTACTTCATTTAACTGAATGTTACTAACCCAAGTATCTAAAGAGAATAATTCAATTTTTTCACTACGATGCATTTTAATTTCTTTTAACATGTCATAAACTTCCGTCAATAATGGTTTGCGTTTTCTTGTCCACGCTGTCAGGATATTTGATGATGTGAATTTCTCAAGTAAACATATTGTTACACTATTTTTACACGACATCGATTTAAGCCAGTATTTACCAGCTAAGTAAAGCCTGCGGATCCTCAAAGGTTGTATGCATAAATCAGATTCCATAGCATGTGTAGGAGTAGATTTGATATATCCACCTATGGTACGTAACGCTTGATACTGCATTTTATCTAACTTGTAGAGATGCGAATCGCTACTGTCGTTGTAGATAAAACTGCCATAATCTATTCGACTACGTATAATAGAAATATATAGTTGCCTCAAAAATTTCGGATGAATACCCCAGCCTGGACCTGCTAAAATTTTGAACATATTTAAATACTTTGTTATTTTTTCACACATCTCGTTAACGTGTTTTCCCCATCTCAAAGGTCTATCTAGCCATAATCCTAAATATTTCACAGATTCTACCACTTCTAAAGATTTATTATTTACTACTATCTTAATGCTTTCTCTACAGATACCTTTCTTAAACACACAGACTTTACTTTTATTTGTATAGATATATCCAATCCAACCTGCTGAACTAATTTAATAAACATGTTTACCGCAGACTGTAATTCCAAGACAGCATCATTTATACAATTGCTACTGGTGTATAACACAAAATCATCTGCATATTGTGATATATAAACATTCTTAATAATTTTACATATTTGAATTGTAGCTACGTTAAAAAGTAGAGGGGATAAAGGGTCTCCTTGGGCTAAGCCTTGACTAGTATGGCGTACTACAGTAGAATTGTTCCCAATTATTTTCAAATAACGTTCGGTTAAGAAATTCCAGATATAATTACAAATTGATGAGCCTATTCCCAAATCATCCAACGTAGTTAACAAGCTAAAAATATCAATGTTATTATATGCATTATCTAAATCCATAAAACAGCCAATTGTAATTTTATTTTTACAGAAACCCATTTGAATTCTCGACACAAGTTTTTCTAAATCCTACCGTGTCTGACGCAAAACAATTATTTTTTTCCAAAAACCATTCCATTCTTTTAGTAATAGCAGCATGAAAAATTTTACATATACATGAAATTAATGATATAGGGCGAATTGCTGAAACATTTTGAGTATTACGGCCCGGCTTAGGTATAGGGATTATAGAAATATCACGCCACTGTCTAGGCACGTTGCCTGTTAAAAGTATTCTGTTAAATATATTTAATAACACTATTTTAGCTGTAAAAGGTAAATGTTTAATCATAGAATATGAAATACAGTCGTATCCCGGCGACGTGTCTTTAGACTTAATACAAGATTCTAATTCGTGCAGAGTAATTAAAGCTTCCAAAGCGTTATTAAAAGATTTAAAATTTGGCCTATCACGACATGCAGAATCAGGGCACAAGTTTTTCAAAAGCCTATCAGCCATTTGTTCATCTATGTGATTTCTTGGTGCTCTATATCCTTTCATCCATTTCATTCGATGCCACATATCACTTGAAGAACAAACTTCATTTAGTGATGAACAAAACCTATGCCACGCCTCACTTTGAGCTCGTCTTAAAAGTTTTTGAACGTAAGCAACCTTTTCATTTAATATATCTAGATTACGAGGGGTCGGATTACGTCTAAAATTTCTGAGAGCAATACGACGAATTGCTACAGCTCTTGACAATACAGGAGTCCAATATGATTTTGGCGTGAACTTGCTTTCGGGAATGTGACATATTTTGATAAGAGGTATAAATGAGTCTGCAGCTTTATTTATAAGCAACAAAAAGTTGTCATAATCTTCCTGCACGTTAGCCGAATAGATAAAATTAGAAAATAAAGTCTCTAAATATGTAGAGTACCCATTCCAGTCTGATTTTTTGAAATTTCGTGTTTTAATTACATTTAGGTTATTATAAGTTAATGCAGTATTTAATTTAATCATAAGATGATCACTACCAACTGTTTCACATGTAATGGACCAATCAAAACTTAATGCAATATCTGATGAAACAAACGACAAATCTGGAGAGGATTCCCTTAAGCAATCATCAACTAATTGAAGTCTCGTCGGACTACCATTATTTAAAAGAATAAAATTACTTTGAAGAAGTGCGTTGTTAATCTGAATTCCTCTATTATCTGTCTTATACGACCAACTGACATGATGCCCATTAAAATCTCCCAATAATAATGTTTTATTACCCGTTTTTGAAAATAATTCTTCCCAATTTTTTTGACTAGTTAAAATATCATTAGGACAATAAACGGAGTATATGTTTTCAATCTGATCGCAATTTACTATTTTAATCCCAACAACTTCAATTCCATTGATAATCCCTGATATGCATCGTTTATGTGAGAAAATAGATCTATGGGTCAAAATTGCAACACCTCCATACCCATCCGGCCTATCCTGTCTAAAAATATTATAGTGACTTACCTTAATCATATCATCTGGTATAAGCCATGTCTCGCTCAAAACAGCTACATGAATCTTTTCCTTAAATAAAATATGTTCAAAACACTTCAATTTAGGTTTTAAACTTCTACAATTCCATTGCAAGATGTTTAGTTTAACAGTTTTCGTCATTCTATAGTTCTTATCCATAACCAAAAACACAATTAAAAATATTTTTGATGATTGGGAGTCCAGAACAAATATTCACTAAAACTAAAGTAATCCACTCAATTAAAGTCTTGATAACAGAATTAAATTTCGAAGAAACACTAAGATTAGCATCAAAAAATATATTTTTTAATTTTTCTAATAGTTCACTCACTAAGTACTTGAACTCCTGCTTCTGTTCTTCTTTTATTTCCTTGTTTTGTTGTTGCAAATTCTCTAAATTTTCTTTGTCCGTCTGATTCTCAGACTCTGAACAGTCCATATCCGCATAAACATTTTCTGCTATATAAATTCTTTTCTTTTTCTTCTTCTTCTTCTTCTTTTCTTTGCTTCCTTCTGGCGCTGTCAATGGCTCTTGTATAGTAGGTATGCTTTCTTCGTGAGATGGAAAAAAATCGGTTTCAACAATGGGAGCATACACGTATTGTGAGGTTGAGGTTAGATGTTCATTATAATTTTGTAAAGGAGCTGGTGACGGAGGGACAAACATATTAATTGCCTTTCTATATGAACAATTAAATTCTGCCATAATTTCGCGTATCCTTTTTTCTTTTTTGTATATACTGCACTCTTTATCTAACGCCATATGGTTACCGGAACAGTTAGAACACTGAAAATTTATTGTTTCACAATTATGGTGGTTTTTAGTACATTTAGGACAAACTAATTTATTAGAAGGACATGTTCTCGTGGTGTGACCGAACCTCCAACATTTAGAACATTGAGTAACTGGGAAGACATATTGTTCAACTTTTATTCTCAAATCAAGAAGATAAATATATTCAGGTAAAGTAGGGCCTTTAAATCCAACCTTGATGGTGTTACTCGGTGTCCACTTATCTTCCATTCGGCGGTTTAATCGTTTCACTAAAATAATTTCTTTATCACATTCAATATGCTTTAACATTTCTTCTTCTGTTAAGTCCGTCTCAATATTTTTAACTATTCCATACGATAATCCAACTTCCCAAGTCTTCTGGCACCTCCATCCTAATTCCGTAAATGTTTTACATGTCAATAGTTTTTCCGCGTTGCATTCACTATTGAAAGTTATGTGTATTTTATAATTATTTATATATTTTACTTTTAAAATACCTAATATGTTTTGTTCTCGCAATAGCTTTGCCAGGGCAAACTGTTTTGGAAGCGCCTGTTTACTCGAAATGCATATTTGTATCGAATCTTCTTGTATATTTTCGGTCATCTTAATCTTTTTTTTATCGCGTTTATTTGTTTGTTGCCACTCCTCACTATTATCAGATTTATCGGCATCCCAATCTCGTTTTCTCCTCATTTCCTGAATATCCATATCCTGTTCATTATATTGTGTTTTGTCATCATAATTAATTTTATCTTCTAGGTTATGTTCTTCACTGCAGTTAATGTCGTTAGACAACATGTCTGTATTCAATAAATAGTCCTCAGCCATAGTCAATACAGTTCATTGTAATTTACGCGCGAAACACAATAAACGGCGGTAAGACGCGACGAAATAACCGGTTGTAGATTGCAACTCACTCACGTCCGTTCGCACCGATTAGATGTTAGCACTGCAAAGAGCCTTAATTACTTATATACTTTTATACACAGCGTTTTCTATATGTCATTTAAATTGTTTTTTATAGGTATATCTGAAGAAGATAGGGCGTTATTGGTCAATCGAGTGCACATCATATTCCACGTGGCTGCAAGTGTCAGGTAAATGTCGATTCTAGTTCTGTTAATATAAGCGCACATGGCTCCGCGGCTGGTGTAGATCGTAAGCAATCTACTCGGTAAAGCAATACTGGCGCGGTGTGTGATGGGTGACTGTATATGCTTCGGAGGGCACGTTAAGCCGTCGGTCCCGATTGCGGCTGGACCGATTTTGACGGGACTTTCACTGGCAGATAGCTATAGCAGATGTTATAAGGAGTAACTTAGGCTACTTTTATGCTATCTTCGCCCACGACTTCGCCCGGATATATACTGAACAATCATACATTCTCACGCGGACGAGGTGCATGAAGAGCTAGTTTATTAATAAAATTTAACCGATAAGTAAATCAAAAAATTTTTCAATTTCTTCATAGAAAAAATAGAAAAATCTGTTCGTCATAATGATAGCATTCACTTAGTAGAGTTCAGATATCTTTATTTCTAAAAAGTTGAATTAATTTCAGTGTAATAAAATGGGTAGTACCGTCAGAGAATATGTAATAATACTACGATTGCCATGTCTCACCAACCCCCCCCCCCCTCTTATGGGCGACGGTTGGTATTTTCTACGTGCTACGCACACAGGTGCACGTGTAAATACACGCCACTGATTGATGTCTGTGTAATAGAGACCAAAGTAAGCGTTTGTATGGAATTTTGGCGGAGTGTCAGCGGTGTGGTACCGTACTTTGTAGTCTGTCTAGACACAAATATCCTACATCATTTTTTTTAACGTAACGACGGCGGGACATTATCTTGCAGTTCACATGGATGTTAAGTGATGACTGCAGCCTATTAGTGATGTAACGAATATTCGCATTCGCATTCGCGAATATTCGCATGTTTCGTGACTTTCGCATTCGCATACGCATTCGCGAATTTTATGCGAATATTTTGCGAATATGTACATCCGAAAAAAAAATTAGATGTCAATAACAAAAAGGTAAATTAAAAAAGAAATACCAGTTTTTTAGAACATTTTTACAAAATCACATGGACAGTTAAGTAATAATACTACGTATAGAATGAACACTTCGACGTCCCGCCCGATTTCCCCGCCTCACCCAACCTCCTCCTCTCTTATGGGAGACGTTTGGTATTCTCTACGTGCTACGCAAACAGGTGCACGTGTAAATACACGTCACTGATTGATGTCTGTGTAATAGAGATCAAATTAAGCGTTTGTATGGAGTTTAGGCGGAGTATCCGCAGTGTGCTTGTGGCATTAAGTCCGCCATATGTACACGATACATAGAAGTGTAAATAAATAAAGTGTTCAAAAAAAAAAACAAAATTCAAATCATTTATTTCAAATTGGTCTACAAGGACACTTTTGCATTGTCGGGTTATAAGCTACCTAGAGAGAATGACTTTTAATAATAATTCAATAGGTATTAATAAATACCAATTTAATAATAATATTTAACTGACACGTGATTCAACAAATTTTTCAATTCCTTCATAGAAGAAAATGAAAAATCTGTTCGTCATAATCATAGTCATTCACTTAGCAGAGTTCCAAGTGCAGGCACTACTGAGAAGAACTCCGCTACCCAACAAACTCAGCGTGTTGCTCTTTTGTCAAAATCTTAGATTTAACACAAATATTATTAAATAAAATAAAGATAATATGAACGTCCATGGCATATAAATATTTGCATATAAACACATACGCAAATACCCATCAACAGCTTAATATCGTGATAGAAAATGACACAACAGACCAGTCCCCACAATCAGCACCCGTTCACGAGTATGACGCATGTGGCAGCCATTGCTCTCCTCGACCATTTTGAAGGGAAGTGAGCAACCCGACACACGATGTGATGTGTGTTAATCTAATCATTTGAAATTATCAGATTCGATGAACCTCTCAAAGTGGCAGCAATGCTAAATTTGCGAGGTACAAGAGAAGTCGTGGAATTAGCAAAGTGGACTCAACATTTGGAGGTTAGTATGGAAAGTATCAAAATAACATATCAAATCAGTAACACCCTCGATTTGCCGGGTACGTTTTGACCCATGTAATAGGTGGCGAGCCTGTTGACATCGCCAGGCACATAACCAAATTCCGAGGTTATAGGAAACTTCCACAAAATGGAAAAATCCCAATCAAAAATTAAAAATTTCACACCGTTATCTCTGACAGCTTCCGACCCGGGAATCGAACCCAGAACCCAAGCGTAGTAAAAGTATACCAGCTACACTACTGAGGCAGTTAAATTCATGTTTTTCGAATCAACGCCATCTATCAATCATACAATGAATTGTAACTTTTAATCTTTTGTACCAACAGATGTCGCTTGCCGGCCCATCTATTGCTTTATTCTGTCAGTCCAAAATGTCGCTCTGCTTTTTTTTTTCAGGCAATGGTTCATGTATCTACAATATACTCGAATACTAACCGAGATCCGATTGAAGAGATCATGTACCCTCCGTTGGCAGATTGGCGGGAAACTTTAGATATATGCAACAACTTTGATGATAATACACTTCATGCTATAACGCCAAAGTAAGATATTAATAACCTATCCAACAATAATAATTACAATAATGGGGGCAGAACAGCTTGTGGCGAGCTGTTGGTGAGTAGCGACACCTCCCCCTACCATCATCTCGAGTTCCTCCGAGAGAACTGGGCTTCGCCTCGTCCGCCAAACAGAGGTACGGCCGGACAGAGCATCAGGTCTATCACCTCTGGCTTGCCTTCATTGGCCGGTCAGAGTGGGGCGCTAGAGGTATGGCATTTGCGGAAATTTAGATAATAGGCTGTTGTCTAAATTTCTGCAAGAGCCAAATACTCGGGAGTGGAAATGTATAAAGACATAATAGTGAGGAAGCCCGCTCCGAGCTTGAGATTACTCGCTCGTGACGCTCACCAAGGAGAGGCGAGTCACCACCTGCCTAAAGTAGGATTCGATAATGTGAGATATTGAATATAGCCAGGTGCCGAATCTCACTTCATAGGCCCAGCCAGCTAGTCCCTCCAGTTCACCCACATAGCCCATAGTTTGGCGAATCACTTATCATTACAATAGTCCCATATATTCTGCGGGGTCTGTCTGTGTCTGTATTAACTATTGATGCAGTCAGATCCCGCCGAATATAACCAATTACAAAGTAGATCAAAATTCTCGAAAGGGCCTCTACGTGTTGGACCCCTCATTGCAAGCCTGACACAGGTCCGGGGTTCAAATTGGACCCCGTGCTGACGAGAGACATAATTATGTATGTATGTATGTATGTATGTATGTATGTATGTATGTATGTATGTATGTATGTATGTATGTATGTATGTATCTTCACGCCAGGTCCCTAACGGGGTAGGCAGAGAGTGTAGAGCGCCAGATATCCCGGTTCAGACAAACCTCTCGTGCATCGTCTACCTTCATCATTCTCTTCATACATGCACGCCGATTCCTAAGACTTTTGATATAATTAGAAAAAACATAATATAAAAAATAAAATAAAATATCGGCGCGTAACATGTAGGGGAGGTACCCTAAATAATTTTATATTTCATGTTTTAATTCTACCATTTCGTCGGCGTAATCAAGGTGTATATTTGTGCCAAATATCAAGTCACCAATACCAATAATTTTTTGCGCTTAACCGCGGACGGACAGACAGACGGACATGGCGAAACTATAAGAGTTCCTTGTTTACTACGGAACCCCAAAAATGGAACTGTACATTGTGTATCGACGAAAAATTGTCCAGTTTTTCTCTTTTAAGATTGTAGGCGTACAAAACTAAGTACAGTATCTAACAAGAAATATTGCTTGTTTTATATTATTTCGCATTAACACATGCTTGTGAAATATATTTTTCTTCAGAGAAGTCAAATTTTTCTTTCCATTTTTCTTTAAAAATAAAATATATTTCACAAGCATGTGTTAATGCGAAATAATATAAAACAATTATTAAGGGTAAAAGCGACTTCTTTACGATATTTAATAAACTGAAAAGTCTATTATATCGGTTGCCTTACTAGCATAGTTGGTAATAGATGGCGCCGCTGCTACCATAAAGCAATGCAATAAATGTGAAGGAAAGATTTGACAAATCGGGCAGGGCTTCAGTAGCTCAATTGGAAGAGCGGCTGGACTAGATTCCCAGTAGGTCGCGAGTTCGAGTCTCGCCTGAAGTCAAATTTTTCTTCCCATTTTTCTTTAAAAATAAAGAAATATTGCACATCGACTTTAGCAAGGAGACTTCGGCTTTTATCGGGTCTGTAGAGCGTTGTCTCTTTTGCACCTTATCTTATGACATTTGACCACCATTTTGATCAAGTTTTTGCCGGACTATCAGTGCTTACGGAGGCAGTGTGTAGCAGAGATAACGCTCTACGTAGTCTCGTAATTAGTCGATTGTCTCTTTCGTAGGCTCGATGGACAATATTTATTGTTGGTTATAATAATAATGGCAACCCATTATACGTCTTACTGCTGGGCTCGAGTCTCTCCCCTTTTTGGGGGCAGGCCTGGAACTTACTCCACCACGCTGCTCCAATGCAGATTGGTGCAGATACGGGTTAGTGGCCAACCCGCTGTCGGATGTTATCAAACCGCCCATAAGGCCTCCGGCAAGGTTAAACGACTGCCATCTATCGATAACAGCCGGGACCGACGGCTTAACGTGCCCGCCGAAGCACGGAAACGCGCATTTCTATTTGTTACTAGCGGTCACCCATCACACGCCCGACTTCGACCACAATGCTTAACCGAGTAGATCACCTATGATCTACACCAGCCGCGGGGCCATGCGCGCTTAATTTTACTCATCTCAAAATTTCAGATACCTAGGCGAGATGCCAAACACGTACGTCTTCACAAAGCAATTAGCTGAACATCTGGTGTACGAGTGTAAAGGAAAACTGCCCATCGCTATCATCAGACCTTCCATAGGTGAGAATGGAACTCCTTTTACTCCTTTTTTTAAGTAATGGAATTGCTAAACAAGCATGCAGTTCACATTGCTGTTAAGTGATGACTGCAGCCTATAGACACTTACACAAAGACCAAGGTCATAATGCAGATGCGCTACCACTCCTGAGGTTTAAGAACGGGACCCTATTACTCCGTTGTCTATTTGTTTGTCCAGTTGATGTAGTGTTCAGCACTATCGTCTTCTTAACACTACTACAGAGGCAAAACAACATGTTGTTTTATTTTAGGTTTAAAAATGGGACCCTTTTACTAAGGCTTCGTTGGCCATCTGTCTGTGTATCTGATGCAGTGTTCAGCACAGTCGTCCTAACACTACTACAGAGGCAAAACAACTTTAGCCTCAGGTGTGGCAACGCGTCATCATTTCATGTATCCAAAACTATTAAATTACTTTGTGAAAAAGCACAAAAAAGTTCTATTCTTTTTGCATGTTTAGGCGCCGATGGTTCGGATATATAGAAAGAATGTCGAATGAGCGAATGACTAAACAGATATACAATGCGAATGTGGATGGCTGCAGAGGCCCAGGACCAAGACTGGCCTACCATGACCAAATAGGTCAAGTGTTGTCTGAGGGTGGGATCAAAAGTCTTAGGAATCGGCGTGTATTAAGAGAATGATGAAAGCAGAAGAAGCACGGGAGGAATGTCAGGACCGGGATATCTGGCACACCGCGGACACTCCGCCAAAATTCCATACAAACGCTTAATTTGGTCTCTATTCATCAATTAGTGACGTGTATTTACTCGTGCACCTGTGTGCGTAGCGCGTAGAAAATACCAACCGTCGCCCATAAGAGTGGGAGGAGGTTGGGTGATGCGGAGAAATTGGGCGGGACGTCGAAGTGTCCATTCTATACGTAGTATTATTACATATTCTCTGTATCTGGTGCACCACACTCTGCCTACCCCGTAAGGGACCTGGCGTGAAAATACATACATGCAAGTTCTATTTTATTTCAGTGGTTTCAAGTGTAAAAGAACCAATGCCTGGCTGGATTGAAAGCTTCAACGGTCCAGTTGGCATCAGCGTAGCTTGTGGTAAAGGTAAATCAAAAAGCTTTCTAAACTGCCTCAGTAGCGTAGTGGTAGCCAGCCACTACTACTACGCTGGGAGTCCTGGGTTCGATTCCCGGGTCGGGGACAATCAGAGATAACGGTTTAAAATCATTTATCTCTGGTTCTATTAGGATTTTTCCATTTTCTGGAAATTTCCCAGTACCTCGGAAATTGGTAATGTGCCCGGAGATGGCAACAGGTTCGCCACCTGTTAGATGGGCCAAAACGTAACCGGCGAGTCGTGGGTGTTTGCATGTATGCTTGAATGCATGCATTTACCTCTGCCTACCCCTTCGGGGATTACAGGCGTGAAGTTACGTTACATATAATATGAACTTGGCGACCGCATACCGGAAGACGAAGCGCAGGCCTCCCACGGCCTCATGAGGGCGGCCCAGGACCGTTCGTTGTGGCAATCTATGGAGAAGGCCTTTGTTCAGCAGTGGACGTCTTTTGGCTGAAACGATGATGATAGTAAACACTGTACAGAGATAGAAGGTATATAGTAACTGGTGGTAGAGCTCCAGTGACGGAGCTCGCGGGCGTTGACAACACCGCATTACCTAAGATACCAGCCGCTAAATGGTAGTGTTCAGGTAGTGTTCTGGTCAGGTGGTAATGTACGGCCCTGTAATTTCCGGCACAGAGGCATAACACCTTAAGTCTCAGGAGTGGTAACGTGTAAGTGGTATCTGCATTTTGACCTTGGTCTTTGTGTAAGTGTCTATAGGCTGCAGTCATCGCTTAACATCAATGTGAACTGCATGCCTGTTTGCCACTTCCAATACGTCATAAAATATATATTTGATATATCTCCTCTCTTCTTTCTTTGAATAATGAAGGTAGATGAGGCACGGGAGGTATGTCAGGACCGCTTTAACTGGCGATCTACCCTCTCTGCCTATCCCGTTAGGGACCTGGCGTGAAGATACATACATCTCCTTTCTTTGTCTTTTCCAGGTATTCTTCGATATATGTATTCAAATCCTGACAACGTGAATGATTACATCCCAGTAGATATTGCCATTCAAAACTTCATAACTGTTGCGTGGTTACGGGGCACTAAAAAGTAAGTATACGGTATTCCAAAAGATACGTTGCACATCGACCTTACGAAAGAGGTTGCGGTTTATTTCGGGTCTGTAGAAATAAAGAGAGAAAGAAAGAGAGAGAAAGAGAGTGAGAAAAAGAGAGAAAGAGTGAGAAAGAAAGAGAAAAAAAGGGAGAAAGAGAGAGAGAGAAAGAAAGAGAGAAAGAAAGAAAGAACGAATAAAAGAAAGGAAGCATAATATTTTATTCTTTGGCTTACACATCAAGAACAAAATAAAGAAATTAAAAAAAAAACAGTAACTACATAGTTACATACGAGTAGTAGCTATGCATATATGCTTAACGTGTAAAGCTAAAAAAACGGAACCCATCTCAGCATTATGCTGTAGCCGAGACTACAGCTCTGGTATTCCGATGAACCCGATAAAGAAATGATTACGAACCCCAAGAATGGTACTGATAAAATTAAAAAAGGAACATAAAAAGAGCGTTTATCTCTTTCCATATAGCAACACCGGAGGGGAGTAGCCATATGCAGGCTTTCCCCTCTGTCAAAGTACAAGCCCAAATGGGCCTGTACCTGTCGCCTAGATGTTTAAATGTGTGTGTGAAATTGTTTCTGTATTTTGTTAAAGTCCAGGTGTGAGTTTCGTTGTAATAGACGATTTTTGCAGTGTGTGTGTGTCACACGCATTTCCCCCCGCATTTTTTTTGCATCCGTAATAAACGCTATGGCTACTCCCCTCCAGTCCGCCGCGGCCGGTGGCCCGTGTTGCTCTATTATTATTTAATTTTAAACAATGCTGAGTTGGGGACCCTATTGGACAATTTATTAATTTAGTTTTGTTTTCGAATTAATTCTATTTTTTTGTTTCTGTTTTGTTTTCTATTAAGTACTTATTGTCCAAATAAACATATTTTTCTTTCTTTCTTCTCTATGGTCGGAGCTGACACACACAC
The DNA here is from genome assembly GCA_036365455.1 of Macrosoma leucophasiata. Taxonomy (NCBI): domain Eukaryota; kingdom Metazoa; phylum Arthropoda; class Insecta; order Lepidoptera; family Hedylidae; genus Macrosoma; species Macrosoma leucophasiata. The sequence continues at coordinate 2,546,971 of JAWQUS010000022.1, read as the reverse complement.
TTTGTTTTATATTATTTCGCATTAACACATGCTTGTAAAATATATTTTTTTTTTTTGAAAGAAAAATGGAAAGAAAAAATTTGACTTCAGGCGAGACTCGAACTCGCGGCCACTGGGAATCTAGTCCAGCCGCTCTTCCAACTGAGCTACCGAAGTCCTGCCCGATTTGTCAAATCTTTCCTTCACATTTATTGCATTGCCTTGTGGTGGCAGTAGCGTCATCTATTGCCACACTATGCTAGTTGGGCAACCGATATAATAAACTTTGCAGTTTATTAAATATCGTAAAGAAGTCGCTTTAACCCTTAATAATTGTTTTATATTATTTCGCATGAACAAATGCTTGTAAAATATATATTTTTTTTTTTTAAAGAAAAATGAAAATGAAAGTTTGATTCAGGCGAGACTCGACACACACTTTATTTATTCCAGATTAGAGATAGCCGACGACGTACCAATTTATAACTGCTGTACCAGCAATCTCATGAGGCTGAGTATTCGTGAGTCAGTAGAGATTGGTAAACGGGTGATTGATGAGACACCTCTGGTTGAAGTAATTTGGACGCCAGGAGGAAAAATTACTACGAGCAGGATTTTATTTTACTTTGCGGTACATATTATACTATTTTTTGCTTCTTTTTAAATGTATCTTTTTAATTAAATGAAAAAGGAAGTTTTGAACACTGTTCACGCCAGTTCATTGATATACAATGTATATCAATTCGCCAGTTCCAAATTATATTTAATGTTCTGTACATCAAAAGATAAAAACGGAACCCTTATAAGATCACTCGTGCGTCTGTCTGTCCGTCTGTGCCGATTATCGCCGAGGCGGCGTGAAAACGTGATATAGGTATATCGGATATATCCGATATATCGCGGAAGAATTCTCTTCTATGGAAAAGTCTTCTATACTAGTTTTTTTTATGTAATAAAAGTGGCAAGCAAGCATGCAGTTCACATTGATGATAAGTGATAACTACAGCCTACACACAATGACCAGAGGTCAAAATTTAGATGCGTTACCACTCCTGAGGCCTAAGATGTTATGCCTCTGTGCCGGAAATTACAGGGACGTACATTACCACCTGACCGGAACACGATAGTGCTGACCACTACCATTTAGCGGCAAGTATATTAGGTAATGCGGTGGTGCCTACGCCCACGAGCCCCGTCACTGGAGCTCTACCACCAGTAGACTAAATTAAGCGTTTGTATGGAATTTTGGCGGAGTGTCCGCGGTCTGACTGCGATAAGTCGTGTCGTAGCTGCCCGAACGCTGCCCAACTGAGACTTTGGTACAGTAGTGGAACTTTTTTCGGTTATTTATTTTATTTTTTTTATTTATTAAGAAAAGTTACAAAAACAATTTAAATGTAGCTACAAAAATGCCACAAAACCCTCAGGTAATGGGTTTGTCCTGGCACCTTTACATTCGAAGCTCTAATACTATTTAAATACCATTGAAACATATCTTTAAAGCTAATTAGGTATATTACAATATTCTCGAGAGCGATATAAAATTTAACAAGGATAAGCTAATTAGTTATCTACAGAACCTTAAAAATATATACTTAACACTAAGAAAAGGCTACACATACACTATGAAGTGCGGTACGGGAAAAGGTGTAGGTACCTATCAGTCAATAAACATGATTTAAAGAACATCATAAATACCTAATGTCTATGTGCATGCGCAACGAGTGCATCGCGCATCGCTTCGCATTCAATGAATAGAAACCAGTTATTTATATTGGTTGAGGTGATGAAGTTTCTTTTTTACATTTGCAGGTAATTTTCTTACATATTATACCGGGTATACTGGTCGACTGCCTGCTTCGGTTATTTGGAAGAAAACCTATGTAAGTACGTGGGTTATTAAGTAAATGTGGCCCTAGAGTTACCTACATTGCCTACTGAAATTTAGGATGTAAATAAAACAGAACATTTACAAAAAGTGTGTGTGTATCTTCACGCCAGGTCCCTAACGGGGTAGGCAGAGAATGTAGAGCCCCAGATATCCCGGTCCTGACATACCTCTCGTGCCTCGTCTACCTTCATCATTATCTTCATACATGCACGCCGATTCCTAAGATTTTTGATTCCACCATCAGACAGAACTCGACCTATTTGGTCATGGTAGGTCAGTCTTGGTCTTCCTGGGCCTCTGCAACCATTCACATTCGCATTGTATATCTGTTTAGTCATTCGCTCATTCGCTCAGTCGACATTCTTTCTATATGCCCGAACCATCGGAGCATGCCTTTTGTCATTTTTACACCGATACTATCATTCACACAAAGCCTCTTTCTTACATCTTCGCTACGAACGCGATCGGTGAGTGATACACCGCAGATCTTGCGCAAAAAGTCATCGAAAACTATATTAGGGGATTCCCCCTGTAAGTATTGTGATATTGCCAACTTGCAACATAATACGAGTAATATACCTATATAATAACAGTGTGGCCAACGCTCACTTTGAGAGAGAAAAGCCTCCACCAAAGATTACCACAGCGAACGGTCCTGGGCCGCCCTCATCCAGCGATTGCTTGCGACCTTTACCAGGTCGTCCACCTCGTGGGGAGCCGGCCTACGCTTCGTCTTCCGGTATGCGGTTGTCACTCTAGAACCCAACGGCCGTCAGTTCTTCAAGCTATGTGCCCTGCCCACTGCTACTTGAGTCTCGCTATGCGGTGAGCTATGTCGATAACTTTGGTTCTCATGCGGATCTCCTCATTTCTTTGATCTCGCAGAGAAACTCCGGGCATAGCTCTTTCCATTGCTCTCTGAAGTATATTGCAAGAGAATACGTAATAATACTACGTATAGTGCAGACTTCGACGTCCCGACTGACATCCCCTCTTGCAGCCCGCACCTCCTCTCTAGTAGGTACCATGCGCGTAGCCTCGTGCGCTGATGTAATTTCCGGCACAGAGGCATAACACCTTAGGCCTCAGGAGTGGTAACGCATCTGCATTTTGACCTCGGTCTTTGTGTGGGTGTCTATAGGCTGCAGTTATCACTTAACATCAATGTGAACTGCATGCTTGTTTACCACTTCAATTACATAAAAAAAAAAAAAAAAAGGTTGCGAGCGGGCAACTATGTGTGTGCGTGTAAAAACACGTCCTGATTGATGTTTAGTAGGTATCCAGGATAAGTGTTTGTGAGGAATTTTAGCCGAATGTCCGCGGTGTGCTAGTGCCGCCTCGAAACGTGTCGTCGACATAAGTCCGTCCTAAAGACACAAACTCTTACCCCCTTATTCATAAACGTATTTTAGCTTAAGTGTTGCTAATCTCTCCTTTGTCTTTTTCTAGCCTGCACATTTGACAATGCAACTGATAAAGACAAAGCATTCTATAGCTAAAACGTATCTAATATACGTTTATGAATAAGAGGGTTACTATCTATTCTTTAAAATTTTGCAGGCTGCTCAAAATTCAAAGACGTATCTACATAGCGAATTTAGCTGTCGAGTACTACATGATACACCAATGGACCTTCATTAATCGTAACTTTTTGGAAATACGATCCAAAATCAAGGATGTAGATAAAGAGCAATTTTACTACGACATTGAAAATATAAACATAGTTGAACAATATAAAAAGACTCTGCCAATTGTGAAGAAATACCTATTGAAAGAAAAACCAGAGGATCAAGGAAAAGCCATGATACAACATAAAAGGTACATTATTACAGTATCTAACAAGAAATAATGCACATGGACCTCAGGAAGAGACGTCGGCTTATTTCGGATTTTTTATGTAATTAAAGTGGCAAACAAGCATGCAGTTCACATTGATGATAAGTGATGACTGCAGCCTATAGACACCCACACAATGACTAGAGGTCAAACTGCAGATGCGTTGCCACTCCTGAGGCCTAAGGTGTTATGCCTCCGTGCCGGAAATTACAGGGCCGTACATTACCACCTGACCGGTACACGATAGTGCTGAACACTACCATTAAGCGGCAAGTATATTAGGTAATGCGGTGGAGCCTACGCCCGCGAGCTCTGTCACTGGAGCTCTTCTACCAGTAGTAAGCGTAGAGCTGTAGAGCGTTGGCTCTTTCGTACCTTACCTATTTGACGTTTGTCGACCAATTGATCAAGTTTTGATCAATACCGGACTACTGACGCTTACGTAGGCAGTTTGCAGTAGAGATAACGCTCTATAAAGCCGAAACTAGCCGATTGTCACTTTCATAGGCTCGATGTGCATTATTTGTTGATGAGCACTGTGCTTACTATGCACTAGATCAGTGATTCCCAAAGTGGTCTATATCGACCCCTGGGGGTCTTTGACAAGCTAAAAGGGGTCTACGTCAGCGAAAAAAAAATTTGGGGGTCCACGATAATGGATCTCAACACATACACTAATAGTACCAATTTACTTACATCATACCTGTGATTCCCAAAGTGGTCCATGGGAGACTAGATGGGGGTCTACGTAGGCGTGCATAAAAATATGGGAATGGTAAATATGGGAATGTGATATAAATGTAGCAAGGACGGGGGGTCCACAGAAACCAGAAAAAATTGTAAAGGGTCTACAAGAAAAATTAGTTTGGGAAATTTCACTGGTGGTAGAGCTCCAGTGACGGAGCTCGCAGGCGTAGGCACCACCGCATTACCTGATTTACTTGCCGCTAAATGGTAGTGTTCAGCACTATCGTGTTCCGGTCAGGTGGTAATGTACGGCCCTGTAATCTCCGGCACAGAGGCATAACACCTTAGGCCTCAGGAGTGGTGACGCATTTGCATTTTGACCTTGGTCTTTGTGTGGGTGTCTATAGGCTGCAGTCATCACTTAACATCAATGTGAACTGCATGCTTGTTTGCCACTTCAATTACATAAAAAAAAAAAAAAAAACCTCTGCACTAGATCATTAAGGTACTGTAATCTACAAGACATTTATACTGTGACACAAGAGTCTGAACGTAACAACCGCTGCTACCTATAAAGTTTTCGTATTTTTTTACAGGTTACTCATCCTGGACTGGGCGTTAAAGACAATATTTTTCGTGTTTCTTATATGGAAAATTTTCAACAGTTATTATATTCAGAGTATTATAATATCAATATGAAAAAAAAAAAAGAAATAAATTCGTTTCTCATTTTAACTATTTTTTATTCGATATTAAATTTCCTCTGTGGTGTTTCCTCGCTGCTACTATATGGCCTTCTTCTATAATCACATTATATTATTATAAACTTCACGCCTGTAATCCCCAAAGGGGTAGGCAGAGGTAAATGCATGTATTTTTTATTTTGATTTATAACTCTTTATTGTCACACAATACATACATGATACTGGTACAAATGGCGTGCTTAACGCTAAAAGCTCTCTACCAGCTAAACCATTCGCAGTTTAGAGAGTTAGGTAGGCGGTATGATGACACAGCAAACATGGGAAACCATAGACGTAAAAATAATAATAATACTAGAGATACATGATAAATACTAAAACAAATAGTCACCATTTAGTTACCAAATACATAAAAAAATATATATTTACATAGATATGAACAAATATATATACATACAAACATGTATACACAAATACATACGTACATAAATATGATGATGATAACATGGAGCAGTTTATTGACGAAGATAGGATTTCAGTTTTTTTTAAAGGTGAGTTTAGAACCAGATCTACGTAGAGTGTCTGGTAACGCATTCCACAAGCGAGCCGCTTGAACACCGAAAGAATTGGAGACGAAGCCGGATCGATGATAGCTAGAAGAGGGATAGAGAGCGTAGAGGACTCGTTTGATCTAAGATCTAAAGAGTGAGTAGAGCTAAGGTACTGAAAAATGTGCTTAAGATAATTAGGAGAAGAATTAACTTAATTAAAAAAAGAATCGAAAAAAGTTGACAAAGAATCCTTAATTGCCTTCTTTGGCGGATGGGAAGCCATTTTAACTGTGTCCGGTAAGTCGAGACATGATCAAATTTGCGCAGACGAAAGATAAATCGAATAGCATTATTAATTAATCGGTCCAGTTTGTCAAGATATGTCTCAAATGCATTCAAGCGTACATGCAAACACCCACGATTCGTCGGTTACGTTTTGGCCCATGTGTCAGGTGGCGAGCCTGTTGACATCTCCGAGCATATTACCAAACACCGATGTACTGGGCAACTACCAGAAAATGGAATAATCTCATTAGAACCAGAGGTAAAGGATTTTACCGGATTACATGGTTATCTCTGATAGCCCGGGCATCGAACCCAGGACCCCAACGTAGTTGCAGTGGCCTGCTACCACTAGGCAACTGAGGCAGTTAATTATAAAACTAAACAGATAACAAAGTTCGAAGAAAGGTAACTAAAAAATATATATATACATATACCTAAATACAGTAGTCATCAATTAATATTGCACATCGAGCCTGCGAAAGAGATGATCGGCTCGTTTCGACTTCGTAGAGTGTTATCTCTGTTGCACACTACCTACGTAAGCACTGTCAATCCGGTATTGGCAAACGCAAATAAAGTCTCTGTCCCTGTCCCACGTATTCGGATACGCCACCAATTGGTATAGGTCGCGCCACGTAAAAAGAACGCTGGAAGAAAGTAGAAGGGATGTGTTCGCGCATCGGTACACTCGCGCACGAAAGTACTAGCCCTATTGGTTTATTTTTGATCTAGCTTTCGCTTGCGGTTTCGTGTATTGGTAGGCAGATTGAAAACTATATTACATAGAATAACATAAAATGAAATAAAAACACATGACGCGCAGCTTGACCGCCAGCGTTCTTTTTACCTGGCGCGACCTATAAGCTCGGGTAACTACGCCCACCTGACTGACTGACCGACTGACTGGAGGTCGGGTTCAATCCCCGAACCAGAGTAGCATCTCTCCCTGAGGTAGCGATCACTCCAAGAAAGGTGGAACACGCCCCTGTCGTAACGGGGGCAGATCAAGCCCAGTCAAAGAGAACTGCCTCGTAGGCCCGCACCGAGGTCATCACTAGTCTAGTCCGGTATTGGTCAAAACTTGATCAAGAGTTTTGGCGGAACCTTGAAAGAGGCGTATGGTGCTCTTATTTTATTTCATTTTCTTGGTGTATTTCTAAGTTATATTGAATAAAGTTGGTGGCATTTTATTTGATATAGGTTTATTACAGTGCTCGTGTATAGTGAAATAGAATAACAGTGCGAAAACACGACCTTTCAGGTTAGCTTCAAAACTCCATTGAAATGTTCTGGTAAAGTAGCCATCGGTTCACTCGAATTACTGTGACTCAGACTGACGGACTGATAAATTGACTGTCCGACTCTGACTTTTACGTTGCTTACGAATACGAAATATCGTTTTACTTGACACTGGCAATATGCATAACAAACGATGCCATAAAATTAAAAAAAAAAACTTGATCAAAATGGTCGACAAACGTCAAATAGTTAAGGTGCGAAAGAGGTAACGCTCTACAGATCCGAAATAAGCCGAAGTCTCCTTCCTAGGCTCGATGTGCAATATTTATTGTTGACTGTACCATCTACCTTAAGCCTGCAGATTAATTTTAGCAAAATGAGAAACGACAACTTTTGCTGTTTCAAATTTCAAAACTAGCAGCAACTGAGCACCACTTAACTTTACACCGCATTATACAGAGTATATTGCTAAATTTAAAATAAAATGTTCTACGAATTGGTCAAATCATTTCAATAGTATTTCTAAAGAAAAAGGCATCTAGTACAACAGTATTCAGGGTGAACTTCCTCGTTTCTCGTGGTTCAATGATATAAGCGATAGGAATTATGTTAAGTTAGTTTTAAGATTACGTTCCGGTCACTATCCATCAGCAAAATTTGCATTCCTAATGAAAAAGAAAGAATCACCAAATTGTGAAGCGTGCAACAAAATTGAAGACGTCCACCATTTGCTGATGGAGTGTGTACGGAACAGAAATGAGAGAATGTTGCTATTGCAGGAACTGAATTTAAATTTCATGAATGTTGGCCTACTCTAGGAAATTTTAGCTAATCCAAATGCAGAAATCGCAAAAGAATTATCTAAGTTAACGTTTTCGTAGGTTTTCGCGAGCTTCATACATTGTAGAAATTAAACTTGCGGATTTTCTCGCGTATATAACACTCCCAAACTTCTTCATACACCCGACGTTTCGGTCGCTTTCCAGCTGCCGTGGTCACGGGCTGACTAATTCGACGATTATCTAAGTTAATTCTTCACCAATAACATTTTCCTTTCTATTTCCTTATATAATTTATAAGAAATGGTTTAAGTTAGTATTGGGTACGATGGGGTTGATAGGTCGTTGGACAAAACCCCTTTAAAAAAAACAAAGTACATAATATGTACGTATGTCAATAGTATGTACATAAGTACATACTTACGCAAGTACATACTTCACAGCAAAATATTTTTTACCGGTGGTAGAGCTCCAGTGACGGAGCTCACGGGCGTAGGCACCACCGCATTACCTTATATACTTGCCGCTAAATTTTAGTGTTTAGCACTATCGTGTTCCGGTCATATACTGGTGGTAATATACGGCCCTGTAATTTCCGGCACAAAGGCATATCACGTTAGGCCTCAGGAGTGGTAACGCATCTGCATTCTGATCTTGGTATTTGTGTGGGTAGGTGTGTATATATATATATATATATATATATATATCTGGATGAACAAAATGATTCTGCACTGATATCCAAACATTTAAGGAGTTACCTCCAAAACTAAATTTTCCACATTTACCTGTTATGAAGAAGAATAAATAAATACATTGCCATACAATGGGAAAAAAGCCTGTCATCCGGTTTTCGAAATTAAGGTCGCCGATCGTTTGATTCATATATGTAAATTAAATACTAAACTTCGAACCCTGATCACGCATAAAACTGTTTCATTTACTGGCTATTGACTTATTTATTTTTAACCTAAAAATTACTGCCCGGGACCACGGAAGCTGAAAAGCTGAAAAGATTTTAAAAATAATTTTAGTTTAATATACACGAAATAGTTTTATTTCAATGAGTGTGGCTCGCGAAAACCTAAGAACATATCATGCTAAAAATTATTGTAAGTACAGTTTTTTTTTAAATGAAAAATGGTAGTGGAAAACAAGCATGCAGTTCACATTGATGTTAAGTGATGACTGCAGCCTATAGACACCCACACAAAGACCAAGGTCAAAATGCAGATGCGTTACCACTCCTGAGGCCTAAGGTGTTGTGCCTCAGTGCCCGAAATAACAGGGCCGTACATTACCACCTGACCGGAACACGATAGTGCTGAACACTACCATTTAGCGGCAAGTATATTAGGTAATGCGGTGGTGCCTACGCCCACGAGCTCCGTCACTGGAGCTCTACCTAGGGTTACCACCTCTTAGCTGTTTAAATCCGGGAGAAAAAAAAACATTGATTAAAATAACTTTTTATTTATTTTGAATTAATAACGACATAGAAATAATTGTATTTAATCAAAATACGACACAAGTACATGGATTGCTGTTAGATACAGACTAATACGAACGAATGAAACTTATAACTAACAAATGAGGAACGAAAATGAGTGAGAAAAAGACGACGCAATCTCTCACGCACGTGGCTCAGAAAGAGACAATAAAATAAAGTAGGTACCTACACGAACGCCAATCACTTTAACAAAACTAGCTAGCTACCCCACTGGCGAGTAGTGGCATCAGTGGCGAGATAGTGGCGAGAAGGCTGCAAGAATGCTGCCGAGAATTTACGCCGTTCTTAGCCATTTCGACATCGCGAGTCATTACTTTTGAACAACTTGTTATTCCGGGTGAATTTAGTATATTTTAAATTCCTTCCGGGAGACGGGCGATTTTAATTTTCAAAGCTCAAATCCGGGAGACTCCCGGAATTCCGGGAGAGGTGGTAACCCTAGTACAAACCCTCTACTACCAGTAAAAAGTTCTACCACCAGTAAGTAGTTCTAGTGTCCGGTTAGTCCAGCGGTGCGAAACCACCGTTTGATTCGAAGGGTCGCGGGTTCGAAGTGACATTTCATCCGCGGATAAGATACATTTGCGGATGAGTTGTCATCTAAGTCGTTTGATCTCCGCACTGGAACATATATTTGTATGCCCTACAGATATTGACCAATGTGTGTTGCCAATGATGTCATATGGGACAGAAACGTGGTCGCTTACTATGGGTCTCATAAGAAGGCTCAAGGTCACTCAGAGAGCAATGGAGAGAGCTATGCCAGAGAATATAAATAATAAATAAAAATAAAATACGCTTACACTCACAGCCCCACAGTAGGTATAAACCTGTGTTGTGGGTGCCGTTGTAAACATACAACACATACACAAACACCCAGACCCGAAACAAATATCTGTAGGCCATACAAATATTTGTCCCGGTGCGGGGATCGAACCCGCGACCCTTCGAATCAAACGATGGTTTCACACCGCTGGACTAACCGGGTCGTCATATATATATATAATAATAATAATATGTAGTAATACTACGTATAGAATGGACACTTCGACGTCCCGCCAGATTTGCACACATACACAAGCCCTTCCTCTCTTAAGGGCGATGGTTGGTATTTTGTACGTGCTAAGCACACAGGTGCGCGTGTAGATACACGTCACTGATGGATAGAAACCAAATTAAGCGTTTGTATGGAATTTTGGCGGAGTGTCCGCGGTGTGGCTATGCTCGGAGTTTCTCTGCGACATCGAATCAGAAATGAGGAGATCCGCATGAGAACCAAAGTTACCGACATAGCTCACCGAATAGCGAGACTCAAGTGGCAGTGGGCAGGGGACATAGCTCGAAGAACTGACGGCCGTTGGGGCAGAGCAGTTCTTGAATGGCGACCGCGTAACGGAAAACGAAGCGTAGCTAGACCCCCCACAAGATGGACCGACGACCTAGTGAAGGTCGCGGGCAATCGCTGGATGAGAGCGGCCCGGGACCGTTCGTTGTGGCATTCTTTGGGGGAGGACTTTGTTCAGCAGTGGACGTCTATTGGCTGAAATGATGATGATGACAGATATTCGGGTCTGGGTGTTTGTGTATGTCTTGTATGTGTACAACGGCATCTACGACACAGGTTTATATAATACCTAATGTGGAGCTGTGAGCATTGATATAAAAAAAACCCATCCATTACATAAAAAAAAATGATTAAAAAGTTTTTCTTAGTTTCTTTAGATACTTTTTGTGCCAAAAATATAGAGTACGTGGAAGAAACGTAACTTCACGCCTGTAATCGCCGAAGGGGTAGGCAGAGGTAAATAAATGCATTCAAGCATACATGCAAACACCCACAATTCGCCGGTTACTTTTTGGCCCATGTAACAGGTGACGAGCCTGTTGACATCACCGGGCACATTACCAATTTTCGAGGTACTGGGAAATTTCAAGAAAATGGAAAAGTCCCAATAGAACCAGGGATAAAGGACTTTACACCGTTATCTCTGATAACCCCCTATCCGGGAATCGAACCCAGGACCTCAGCGTAGTAGTAGTGGCCTGCTACCACTAGGCTACCGAGGCAGTTACGTTGAAGAAATCGCTGGAAACAGCTTGAAAATATAATTTTATTGATTGTACTGTACCTATCAATGACTGGTTCGATTCAAGTACAACAAGAAAACAATTTTTAGAGCTAACGCACACTGCGGATTTTTTGGTTCCATCAACAAATGCTAGTGGCGTGCAAAATATCGGTAATGATGTAGCCTAAGACAAGACAAGACAAAACCCTCGGGGTGAGACAGCTGCATCACGACAACAAATCTGTCTGGAATTCCTGAACACTCGCACTTGGCCGCTCTAGTGACGCAGATCGAGGGCTTAGCACCATGATAGCAGAGAATATATCGTAATAATACTACGTACGTATAGAATGGACGCTTCGACGTCCCACCCGATTTCTCCGCATCACCCAACCTCCTCCCCTCTTACGGCGACGTTTAATATTCTCTGTGCACATAGGTGCACGTGTAAATACACGTCACTGATTGATGTCTGTGTAATAGAGACCAAATTAAGCGTTTGTATGGAATTTTGGCGGAGGGTCCGCGGTGTGACTATAGTGCAAACATTACCATCTAGCCGCAAGTAGACTAGGTGATGCAGTGGAAAATATACCCATGAGCTCCTTCATTACACCTCTACCATCAGTAAAATAATACACAATAACGATAATAACGTAATCATACACGTGTTCATATATTTTCGTTGATGTCAGGAGGTTTGTAAAAAAAAAATACTAAAAATAAAAGCATTATACTTAAAAAGGTTCGCCGGGTCAACATTTGTCTAATAATAATAATAATGGCAACCTATTATACGTCCCACTGATGGGCACGAGTCACTCCCCTTTTTGGGGGGAGGCCTAGAGCTTACTCCACGACGCTGCTACAATGCGGATTGGTGGAGGTGGGTGGGTTAGTGGCTAACCCGCTGTCGGATGTTTTCAAACCGCCCATAAGGCCTCCGACAGGTTTAACGACTGCTATCTATCGATAACAACGGGGACCGACGGCTTTACGTGCCCTCCGAAGCACGGAAACGCGCATTTAATTTGCCACTAGCGGTCACCCATCACACTACCCGACCGCACCCGTAGTGCTTAACCGAGTAGATCAGTAGGAATTGACGAATGAATATAACATAAAATTATAATAAAATTGTACCCGCGCGAAGACGGGGCGGGTCGCTAGTGTATAAAAATAAATAAAATTGGAGTGTCTGTTTGTAATATAAAAATAACCGTTTTTTACTAATTGTATATGTATGCATACACGGTACATAAACCAAAACAACATTTTTTACAAGTCTGTCTGTCTGTCTATTTCGCGGGGCTAATCTTGGGAACGGCTGGACCGATTTTGACGGGACTTTCACTGCCAGATAGCTGATGTAATAAGGAGTAACTAAGGCTACTTTTATACTAGCTGCGCCCACGACTTCGTCCGGGTAGATACTGAACAATCATAAATTTTTACTGGCGGTAGAGCTTCAGTGACGGAGCTCGCGGGCGTAGGCACCACCGCATTACCTAATATACTTGCCGCTAAATGGTAGTGTTCAGCACTATCGTGTTCCGGTCAGGTGGTAATGTACGGCCCTGTAATTTCCGGCACAGAGGCATAACACCTTAGGCCTCAGGAGTGGTAACGCATCTGCATTTTGACCTTGGTCTTCATGTGGGTGTCTATAGGCTGCAGTCATCACTTAACATCAATGTGAACTGCATGCTTGTTTGCCACGCACATTACATAAAAAAAAAAAAAATTCTCACGCGGGCAAGGCCGCGGACACATCTTGTTTAATATAAAATCCAAGTCTCTACATCTGCGTCAGAACTAATTCACTATAGTTGGCGTTTATTCAATCGATTAAAATGCATTTTTCATAAAATCACCACTCCAGTAACCATTGTAGCGTAAAGTGGAACGGACGCTTTGTTGATCTTTGTCCGGTTATTTTAGATTTTATGCTTAAATTTTTATAATTTTATGCTAATTTATTGGGACTTATTTTATTAGTCTAAGGGCTTAATAACATAACTACAGTGGATTTTGAAGACTCGAATCAGGACTGTGCTGTGATACAGACGTAAGTGTTGACTTTTCTAATTTATTTCTTTTTGTTTAGCAATTGCAAAATGTTCAATCTAATCAACAAGTTAATTCATTATTTAGGATTACAAGAATCGCTTAAAAATCGATATGCTACGAAATTAATTACAATTTTAAACTATGGTGATTTTTTTTATGTAATGGAAGTGGCAAACAAGCATGACTACAGCCTATAGACACCCACACAAAGACCAAGATCAAAGTGCAGATGCGTTACCACTCCTGAGGCCTATGGTGTTATGCCTCTGTGCTGGAAATTACAGGGCCGTACATTACCACCTGACCGGAAAACGATAGTGCTGAACACTACCATTTAGCGGCAAGTATATTAGGAAATGCAGTGGTGCATACGCCCGCGAGCTCCGTCACTTTCTCCGTCACTTCTCAATTTCCGGCACAGAGGCATAACACCTAATGCCTCAGGAGTGGCACCGCATCTGCATTATGATCCCTGGTCATTGTGTGGGTGTCTATGGGCTGCAGTCATCACTTAACATCAATGTGAACTGCAGGCTTGTTTGCCACTTTTAATACATAAAAAAAAAAATGTCTAGAGTCGCGTTCAAAGGGTAGCCCTTAAAACATTCAAAAGGTCGCTACTACTCGCCACGAACTTACTCATCTTCTGAAGTTCTGAATCGTTTGAATTTTGGATAGGAGCATTGTTTAGGCACATTTTTCACCCTCTCAGAATATCTGACACGCTCTTGACCCATAACTGATGCCGCGCCCCTTTCAAAAACATTTGATTCTTTCAAAAATGAAGGTGAAAAATTACTCAAGAATGTCAGATACTCAGAGAAGATGAAAAGTGAACCCAATCAAAGCTCCCATCCAAAATTCTGACGATTTGGATGCGAGGCAAGTTCGTGGCGGAAGCCCTAAGGGTCATCTTAGATTTGGTGGAGGGTTTTTTTTATGTAATGGAAGTGGCAAACAAGCATGCAGTTCACGTTGATGTTAAGTGATGACTGCAGCCTATAGACACCCACACAAAGACCAAGGTCAAAATGCAGATGCGTTACCACTCCTAAAGCCTATGGTGTTATGCCTCTGTGCCGCAGAAATTACAGGGGCGTACATTACCACCTGACCGGAACACGATAGTGCTGAATACTACCGTTTACCACTACATAGGTATTCTTTTTTGAGTATTTTTCCATGATTCTACGTATGTTTCTCTATCTTTTTTTATATTTAATAACGTATCTTTTAATAATTTTAAGATTAATAGTTTTAAATTTATAAACATATCGATGAAATTTGACTATCTAGCTCTATATAAGTACCTACCTAGTACTAACCTACCAAAAAAAAAAACGTGTCCAAACTTATGAAAACAAAAAATTTTTTTTTTTAACTTTTGCCGATCGGCAGATACGTCAAAGAAAACCAACGCACACTTTTGCTGCTTTTTTATATAAAATTACATTTTATTAAATTTTAAAATTCAAAGTATCGTTTCGTTTACATAAGGTCAATATTAACAAGAAATTGTCGCTTTCAACTGTATTTTAATGAAAATAATGTCAAGTTTAAATACGCTGTCTTTCTCTGACTTTATAGCCAAGAAAGAGATAGCTGCTCGTTCACCTTCATACACTGTATCGCTTTTATTAATACATATGTTGTTATAAACTGATAACCATCGCTGTGTTATTTTACGATTTATGTAAGAACTTCGGGCAGGGATCAAACCTGCGATCAGGATAATCAGTCCAGCCACTTTACCACTAAGTTACCGAAGCCCCATTGCTAAGCTTAGTGGTATCATAGAGCAACACGGGCCATCGGCCGCGGCGGACCGGAGGGGAGTAGCCATAGCGTTTATTACCGATGCAAAACAGTCTGTCATTTTTTGCGGGGGGAAATGCATGCGACCCACACGCACACTACAAAAATCGTCTATTACTACGTAACTCACACCTTGACCTTAACAAAATACAGAAACAATTTCGTGCACATATTTAAACATCTAGGCGACATGTATAGGCCCATTTAGGCTTGTACTTTGACAGAGGGGAAAGCCTGCATATGGCTACTCCCTTCCGGTGTTGCTCTATGAGTGGCATAGAGCAACACGGACAACCGGCGTAAATGTTCTGTTTTATTTACATCTTAAATTTCAGTAGTGAAGCGCGCATGGCCCAGCGGCTGGTGTAGATCGTAAGCGATCTGCTCGGTTAAGCACTACGGGCGCGGTCGGGTAGTGTGATGGGTGACCGCTAGTGGCAAATTAAATGCGCGTTTCCGTGCTTCGGAGGGCACGTTGAGCCGTCGGTCCCGGTTGCTATCGATAGATAGCAGTCGTTAAACCTTGTCGGAGGCCTTATGGGCGGTTTGAAAACATCCGACAGCGGGTTGGCCACTAACCCACCCACCTCCACCAATCCGCATTGGAGCAGCGTGGTGGAGTAAGCTCCAGGCCTCCCCCCAAAAAGGGGAGAGACTCGTGCCCAGCACTGGGACGTATAATGGGTTGCCATTATAATTATTTATTATAAATTTCAGTAGGCAATGTAACTCTAGAGCCCCATGGTCACAATTGCTACGGCTTCATATACGGTTTTTTTTCGAATGGACAGTATTACTGTTGGCAAAATGCCTCTACAGCGTAACCGGACATGTGAGGCGCGTAGCTCCTATTGGGAGCTCGGCCTGGATTAACGTAGTTGGCACTTCAGCGCGAGTGCCTTGCGGCCGCACTGTATTGCCCACTGCGTGGGGAGAGGGTGGCGACGAGCCTAAGGGCACCTCCGAACGAGGTACGGTTCTCGGCTTAGGGTGTGTGCCAGGGGGGGTTAAATCTAGTGACGGACTTAGCCTGCGCACGGAATAACGTGCGCTGGCCGTGAGAGATATGCAAAGAGCAACACGGAGGGGAGTAGCCATATGCAGGCTTTCCCCACTGTCAAAGTACAAGACCAAATGATCTAACGCCTGTCGCCTAGTTAATTTGTCATTATCATGATTATTCCTTTTTTATAATTGTTGATTTAATTGACTTTTGTGTATATTTATTTGATTTTTATTTAATTTGACATGTAACTTACTTTATGATTTATTTTTTTAAGTTTAACAGTATTGTAATTTTAATTTGAATATGGGTGGAATTAAATGAATTTTATTTTATTTTTTTTAATTATTTAAATGTGTGCGTGAAATTGTTTCTGTATTTTGTTAAAGTCAAGGTGTGAGTTTCGTTTTTGTAGTGTGCGTGAGTGTCGCACGCATTTCCCCCCGCAAAAAATAACAGACTATTTTGTATCCGTAATACACGCTATGGCTACTCCCCTCCAGTCCGCCGCGACCGGTGGGCCGCGTTGCTCTAGGGAAATCTGGGACCTCGTCGGCGCCGGCGCGGACGATGTATCTGTGTGGTGTGTGACTGTATGTTTATCCGGCACTGCTTACAATGTTTATATATTTGTTGACAGTATCAAAGATGCCGTTCTTAGAAGACAGAGACTTCAATAATGTTCCCGATATACCTGAATACTTCAAGGGAAAGACGATATTCATCACAGGCGGTTCGGGTAAGTCATCAAATTATTTGAAAAAATACTGATCGCGTTTGTTATGAAGATGTAAGAAAGAGGCTTTGCGTAAATGAAAGCATCGGTGTAAACTTAATCTTAACTGGGGGTAGAGCTCCAGTGACGGAGCTCGCGGGCGTTATTAGGTACTGTTCAGCACTATCGTGTTCCAGTCAGGTGGTAATGTACGGCCCTGTAATTGCCGGCACAGAGGCATAACACCTTAGGCCTCAGGTAACGCATCTGCATTTTGACCTTGGTCTTTGTGTGGGTGTCTATAGGCTGTAGTCATCACTTAACATCAATGTGAACTGCATGCTTATTTGCCACTTCCATTACATAAAAAATGCATGCTCCGATGGTTCGGGCATGTAATAATAATGTAGAATGAGCGAAAGACTAAAGGACTTATTACACGGCACGGTATTCGGGGTACGATAGCAAGGGTCAGGGTAGTGTAATAACATTTAGGGAGTTTAGGTCCTAATTAGGGCGAACGGAGCGGCCCGTGTATTTGTACTGCGACCGGATTGTAATAAGCGGCAATCCGTCGCGAGGCCACGCCCACCCTTTCTGCCGGAACCTGAATACCGTTTCGTGTAGCCTTTTATCCCCTTATTCATAAACGTATATTAGATACGTTTTAGCTATAGAATGCTTTGTCTTTGTCAATTCCACTGTCATTGAAGCGCGCATGGCCCAGCGGCTGGTGTAGATCGTGAGCGATCTGCTCGGTTAAGCACTACGGGCGCGGTCGGGTAGTGTGATGGGTCTAGTGGCAAATTAAATGCGCGTTGCCGTGCTTCGGAGGGCACGTTAAGCCGCAAACCGCCCGTAAGGCCTCCGACAGCGGGTTGGCCACTAACCCACCCACCTCCACCAACCCGCATTGGAGCAGCGTGGTGGAGTAAGCTCCAGGCCTACCCCCAAAAAGGGGAGAGACTCGTGCCCAGCAGTGGGACGTATAATGGGTTGCCAGTATTATTGTCAAATGAGCAGGATAGAAAAAGACAAAGGAGAGATTAGCAACACTTTAGCCAAAATACGTTAATTAATAAGGGAGTGAATATACAATGCGAATGTGGATGGTTGCAGAGGCCCGGGAAGACCAAGACTGACCACGACCAAATAGATCGAGTACTGTTTGAGGGTGGGGTCAAAAGTATTAGGAATCGGCGTGCATGTATGAAGGGAATGATGAAGGTAGATGAGGCTTGATGAGGTTTACTGGTGGTAGGGCTTCAGTGACGGAGCTCGCGGGCGTAGGCACCACCGCATTACCTAATATACTTACCGCTAAATGGTAGTGTTCAGCCCTATCGTGTTCCGGTCAGGTGGTAATGTACGGCCCTGTAATTTACGGCACAGAGGCATAACACCTTAGACCTCAGGAGTGGTAACGCATACGCATTTTGACCTTTGTCTTTGTGTGGGTGTATAGACACCCACACAAAGACAAAGGTCAAAAGGCTGCAGTCATCACTTAACATCAATGTGAACTGCACGCTTGTTTACCACTTCCATTACATAAAAAAAAGAGGCACGGGAGGTGTGTCAGGACCGGAATATCTAGCGCTCCACACTCTCTGCCTACCCCGTTAGGGACCTATCGTGAAGATACATTAATACATACATACTAACTCAAACAGTCTGTTTGGGCGACATAACATAATACTTAAAAAATAAATTCACAGTTAATATTCCTGCTTTAAATTACGAGGTCAAATACGTGTTAGTTTGAATTAAACATAAATCACGTCATTTCTCCGGAACTAAAATGTCCAAGTCATTATGGAATCATATATCAATACATATAAAAAGAAATTAAAAATCGAGTGTCTGTACATTGAATATTTTTCAGAAACAGAAACTCAGACACATTTGTTTATTTTGACACACAGCGAGACACATAAAACAGACATAAAACGTAGGTAACAAAGAAAAGACAACACAATATCTAAAATTAATACATATTCACGGAATATGTGTCTCGCGGCTGCCAAAAAGGTGTTCTGTTCAGCAAATCTCAGGTACCTTCATATACAAGGTACCTGACGCTGGTTTTCAACAGTAACCTTAGGGTGAGTGAACCACGGATGTCAAATTTAGTGGGCATAATTGACTAATACTTATACATGGTACATACATACGGATATAATACAGATCATAAAACCATTAAAATAACATACTTAATAAAACGATAAATGCAATACATACTAGTAGGTACACACAATAATATTAATAAATAGATTAATTTTCCAAAAAACCAACGTTGTCATTATATTAGACACCGGGAAAGAACAGCCTGTTTGGTTTTCAAATTGACTTGACAGATATTTTGTATTTGCCTTGGCCGTTTCACTCGATATTTCGAAGGCTTTCGATAGAACATGGCACGATAGGCTTATGGGTAAGCTTCCTTTTTATAGATTGCCTGCTGGTTTTTGTTTATGGATAGCAGACTTTTTGAGGGTACGATCGTTTAGAGTAGTTACCGATGGCTGCTCCTCCGATCAAATGGCAATAAATGCCGGTGTACCTCAAGGGTCTGTACTGTCTGCAACTCTATTTCTATTGTACACTAGTTGATTCCGCAAACTTTGTATTGCCTCAGAATGAAATAATGTGTCAAAGGTTTGATAGATACGGACTATTTGTATGGGAAAATGAAATAGTGGTTTTTACTATTTCCCTTCAATTCCTTCATATTTTCTTACCTTTCTTATTCATAACCAAAATTAGCCAAATCGGTCCAGCCGCTCTCGAGTTTTAGCGAGACTAACGAACAGCAATTGATTTTTATAATTAGGTATATATAGATAAACGAACTGCTCACATCCGGCATTCCTGGATACGCTGACGACACCACAGTTATCGTAAGATACGAATCTAGTCTTCGAGCCAATCCAGCGGAAATACAGTCACTGCAAAGAGACATGACACAAGAGCTTGAGCGAATGAATTTAGTTCTAACAGCTGTTGCGAAATGGGGTGAGACCAATATGGTCCAATTTAACACCCACAAAACTCAGGCATGTCTTTCTTCCGCAAAAGAGAGTCCATTTCCCTTCTCTCCTACGCTAAATGATGAGCCTATACCTCTGGCAGACCACTTAGACATCTTAGGTGTAACTCGAATGTCCACGCTGAATTTCCGCACCTATCTCGATAGCAAGGCTAAAGGAGATGTTGCAAAAATGTATGGACCTCCGGCCATGTATTGAACACAATATCATTAAACAGGCAAAATCAATATAAAAACGTTTTCAAATGTATATTTTCACTTATTTAGCTTTGTTTGCAGTTACAAAACATTATTTGCAGTTAGAATTGCAACTCAAAACCAACATGGCGAATATGGCGGGCGATGTCATTTTGACATTTTCATTTTGTAAAAAATGTAGCACCGGCAGACCAGAACAGATCAGTCTCCACCATCAGCACCCGTTCATGATTATGGCGCATGACCATGAGCCACCCGCCGTAGTAAACGCAAGTTTTATCGATTGATTCTCAAGATCTACTTGGAAAATTGAACAATACAAGAAATGGATAAGAAACACGCAATTAGATTTCACATTCGTGCTGCATTTTACTTAAATAGGTATTACGTCTATTACAACCCAATCAAATTGATTCTGACTTCGAACTGAGATTGTTTATACCTAAAGAAGTTTTGTAAGGTATCAAAATACATGTTTGTCTTATGATGCTAGCTTGAATTATTGAACTCTGTCCTTGTTTTCTTCTTAATTCCTCTTTATCAAGGACATGTCCAGCAGAAACCAACGATTTTCCTTCAAAGATTGTTTAGGGTTGAAATTTTATAGTGTGTGATACTCACAAACCCGGATCTTAAAATAATACTCATTTCGATTTGAAAACGACATTTAATTTATTACAAGCGATACAACAACAATTCTTTAAGTTTATTATTATTGCATTTAACCCATAAAATAGCTATATTTTCTTGTTTTACTGTAAAACTACAAATAAAAATGAACTAAACAAACCCTGACATATATTCGAAATAAAACACACTTTTTGAACAAATTCTACTCAACTCATTTGATTTGAATGATCAAAAATAGTTTCGCAACCCTTTCTGCACCCAAGTTAAGGTATCAGAGTAATTTTGGAAGCAGATAAATAGATAATTTTCGATTATAATAATATTTTATCAAAATTTCGCGGTAATATGTGAATATGGTTAGACAAGCAACGGTCCCACAAAGTTGCGGACGCTAGGTGGCGCTGAACTCGTGCACGGTCCATAGAGTTATATAAATAGTAAACATGAGTCAAACACCGTTAGTTTGACACATATATAGTAATGTATGACCCCGTAATATCTATCACGGAGACATAACAACTTAGGTCTCAGGGGTGGCAAGGATTTTGACCTCTGATCTTTGCGTGGGTGTCTATAGGCTGCAGTCGTCACTTAACATCAATGTGAATTGCATCATTAGGTACAGGGCTGTACATTGCCATCTGACCGGAACATGATAGTGCTGAACACTACCATTTAGCGGCAAGTATGGTGCCTACGCCCGCGAGCTCCATCACCGGAGCTCTACCACCAGTAAATATATCTTAGTTCTGTGTTCTAAATAGCTTGACTATGCAAATTGACCGTTGTCTTTATAATAAAACATCGCGTGATTGAGCACAAAATAAGTAATTAGGTACTAAATAAATAATGAATACCTACATTAGCTCATTTTCTAGGTCAATGTAGGTATATCATGTTTCGATGGTAAGCAATAAACAAAGAATTTGATGTTTTATATGTATGTATGTACGAGTATGTATCTTCACGCTCATTTTAATTATTACGGGCAGTGGCGTAGCTAGGGGGCGGACCGCACCGTGTACAAGAAGTAAGTACAAGACCAAATGGGCCTATACCTGTCGCCTATCAATATCAATTTCAGATGAAGTTAGAAAATATAAAAAAATAATATAAATAACTATGCCATAGGCTTTTATTTCATTTGCTTATCACGCCCTATTTTTTTCAAGACGGTAAAAAAGTCACCCAGTATATATCGGACTTACCGGCTTTGGTTTTTTTAACTAGTAGGTTTTACTGGTGGTAGAGCTCCAGTGACGGAGTTCGCGGGCGTAGGCACCACCGCATTACCTTACATTACCTAATATACTTGCCGTTAAATGGTAGTGTTCAGCACTATCGTGTTTCGGTCAGGTGGTAATGTACGGCTCTGTAATTTCCGGCACAGAGGCATAACACCTAATGCCTCAGGAGTGGCAGCGCATTTGCATTTTGACCTCTGGTCATTGTGTGGGTGGCTATAGGCTGCAGTCATCACTTAACATCAATGTGAACTGTACGCTTGTTTGCCACTTTTATTACATAAAAAAAAAAAAAAAAAAAAAAATCATGCGAACGTATAGAGCGTCATGGTCTTTTACCAAGCTCTTTAAACGGAGTAAAAAAAATATAGAAAACTAGCTATTGCCCGCGGCTTCGCCCGCGTGTATGTCGTTTTATAAATATTTTTTTCTGAATTTTCTTTGCTATAAACCTCACGGAGCCCGAGACCTTTCCAACGAATGCAAAACCGTGGAAACCAGTTCGTGCGTTCTGGAGTTATAGCGTCAGGAAGGAAAACCCGACTTATTTTCATATAAGAGTAAAAAAAAAATAAGTAGAGATAGATAAATAGACAAATACGAGTAGGTATGTAGGGGAACCTTTTGTACCTTGGACAGAGTTGGACCTAGAACAATCTATTTTTTTTTTAATTCGATCCTTTTAGTATCTTTGTCTATGTCTTTTGATACGTCATGTCTTTGGAAATATGCACAGTTTTATGATTGAAATACAATATTTATAGCTAATTAAATGATTTTTACATACATGCACACTTCACAGACGTAGATAGCGACATAACTTTTTGGAAAATCATAATAAAAAAAACTGCCTCGGTAGCCTAGTGGTAGCAGGCCACTACTACTACGCTGGGGTCCTGGGTTCAATTCCCGGGTAGGAGGTTATCAGAAATAATGGTTTAAAGTCCTTTATCTCTGGTTCCATTGGTAATTTTCCATTTTCGGGAAATTTCCGAGTACCTCGAAGTTTGGTAATGTGCCCGGAGACAACAGGCTCGCCACCTGTTACATGGGCCAAAAACGTAACCGGCGAATCGTTTTGTAATCTATCTACTGTGTCGTGGGTGATTGCATGTAGGTATGCTTGAATGCATGCATGTACCTCTGCCTATCCCTTCGGGGATTACAGGTGTGAAGTTACCAAGGTAGAACAGGTTCCCATAAATCAAAATGCAATAAAATAAATTGAGATTCCCAATTCTAAATTTCAAATATAAAATTGAAAACAATTTTACTTTCAAAATAATAAGTTAATATTCAAATTTAATGTATTTATGTACCTACGTTGTATGGTAATGAAGGTATATAACAAAATATCGGGGTACAAAGTTTATCGGTATTACAAAGTACTTAGGGTGATTTTTTTTTTTTTATGTATTAAAAGTGGCAAACAAGCGTGCAGTTCACATTGATGTTAAGTGATGACTGCAGCCTATAGACACCCACACAATGACCAGAGGTCAAAATGCAAATGCGCTGCCACTCCTGAGGCATTAGGTGTTATGCCTCTGTGCCGGAAATTACAGAGCCGTACATTACCACCTGACCGGAACACGATAGTGCTGAACACTACCATTTAACGGCAAGTATATTAGGTAATGCGGTGGTGCCTACGCCCGCGAGCTCCGTCACTGGAGCTCTACCACCAGTAATTAGGTAATGCGGTGGTGCCTACGAAAAGATTTTAGAAAAGCCACTTGACTTGTGTCAATAAGAATAATAAAAATGATTACTTGTTGCATTTGATGTCAAAGGAGATGTTGCGAGCTCGGCTCTAGTTCGTATATGTCCTCAAAAAATGGGTAAATTAAAGAAGAATCCTAAAAAAATACAATTAATTTATTCAAGAATATATTTTAGAGTTACTACCACATTTAATTCAAACGATTTTATCATTTTGAACCATATTCAACATGGCGGCGATACAGCCGACGCTTCTTTAAATTGGAAATCGATTAGTTTAAGTTCTTAGTATTAACACATGAAATCGATTTCGATAGTAGGTATTTAGAAAATATTACTTTTTGCTCCAAGTACTATATAATCAAAAAACAATTAAAAAAATATATGTCAAAATGACATCGCCCGCCATACTCGCCACGTTGGTTTGAGTTGCAATTCTAACTGCAAATAATATTTTGTAACTGCAAACAAAGCTAAATAAGTGAAAATATGCAGTAAAAAAACGTTTTTATTTTTTATTTTGCCTGTTAATGATATTGTGTACAATACATGGCCGGAGGTCCATATATTTTTGCAACATCTCCTTTCAGGATATAAAAATCGTGACTAACGTTCGTGACAAACGAACAGTAATTGATTTTTATATAAATAAGAAGATAAGATTGGTCTACAAGGACACTTTTGCATTGTCAGTTTACAAGCTACCTATAGCGAACGACTATCAACATAGAGAAACAACCGGCCGCGGAGGACCGGATGGGAGTAACCATATGCAGGCTTTCCCCTCTGTCAAAGTACAAGTCCAAATGGTCCGAGATGTTTATATGTGTGCGTGAAATTGTTTATGTACTTTGTTAAAGTCATACTGGTGGAAGAGCTCCATTAACGGAGCTCGCGGGCGTAGGCACCACCGCATTACCTAAGATACTTGCCGCTAAATGGTAGTGTTCAGCTCTATCAAGTTAAATAAATAAATAAATACGTTAATTAACTTTTTCTCTTCCAGGTTTCATGGGGAAAGTCTTAGTTGAGAAGCTTCTCTACTCCTGCACAGATTTGGACAGGATCTACCTTCTTCTACGAAGCAAAAAGGGAGTGAAACCAGAAGACCGCTTGGATGGACTTTATTCTTCTCAAGTAAGTAGGTATAGAGTTGCGGCGGGCTTTTTTTAGGGTAGTAAACAAGGAACCCTTGGGTTCGCCATGTCCGTCTGTCTATCTGTCTGTCTGTCCGTCCGGGGTTTGGCGCAAAAACTATTTTTAGTAGAGACTTGAAATTTGACACAAGTGTACACCTTAATCACGCCGACAAAAAGGTAGAATAAAACCATGAAAAATAAAATTATTTAAGGTACCTACAAGTAAGGCGCGGATATTGTTTTCATTTTGCTTTTTCTTTATAGTGTTGGAATATCGTTAGATGGGTCTGTGGAGGAACGGGTGGAAGCGTTCCTCCGGCGAAAAGGGAGGATCCTCCGACCAGGCGAGGTGGTAGCGCCTGGCGGGCCGCGGCCCAACGATTGACGTTGGGAAGTTGTATATATGCCAACTCTTGAGAAATATTCGCATGTGCGATGTAATTCGAATGTACGCCATCTATCGTGCTAGACAAGTACTGTGTGTGGTTTCGTCTGTGTTCCACTAGTTGGCGCCTTAATGTAGTGGACGCTACAGGTCTTTCAAAAATGTTAGGGGTGTGCTAAAATCATTTTTCAATTTAGTTAACAGTTCGTGACTTATTAAGCTTAAAAGTGCTAATTCTCTACGAACTAAACGGTTGTTGTTAGAAATTCAAACGTTACGACAATAGTAGCTACATATAACTAGATTAAAAAGAAAAATATCACACTTAATTCGGCTTTACTAGTTTGTGAGCAATAGTCGACCAAATGTAATACTCGAAATTTTTTAACAACTCCATAGAAAATATTTAAACTATGGAACCCTACACTGCGCATGGCCCAACACGCACATGACCGGTTTTTTTTAAATGTTTTCTAATACTTTACTCAATCAATAGTTAATGAAGCATTATATAAAAAACTCAGAAACAAAAAAACTGATTTTAAATATTAATAATACGTAGACAAATTGAATAAGTAAAAATACGCTTTTGATTGATGGTATGAAATATATTATTAAGGTCCGGTTGCAGCAAAATGTTTATTAAAGATATCGTTTTTGTCAAATGAGACTTTCCAAAATGTACGGAGCTTGGGGCCCCACCTTGTACGCTATATTGAGAGAAGAAGAATAAAATACTAAATAATTTTCAGCTATGTATTCATATCGTTTATTTTACCTTCAATTAATTGTCGTTAGTATATTTCAAAAACAAGAATGTCATAGTAGCAAAATGGTGACATATTGTTGTCAATAGTTGTCATAGAAAAATGACAATACAGTCAGTTTTAGTTCAATTAATGACGTCAGCACAACTCATTTTTACTCATTTCGGTACTTGTTTTAATTGTTAAATTGTTTTATATTATTTCGCATTAACACATGCTTGTGATATATATTTTATTTAAAGAAAAATGGATCGGGCATGACTTCAGTAGCTCAATTGGAAGAGCGGCTGGACTAGATTCCCAGTAGGCCGCGAGTTCGAGTCTCGCCTGAAATCAAATTTTTCTTTCCATTTTTCTTTAAATAAAATATTAATTGTTAAAGTTAAAGTAAAATGATGAAACCCAGCCTTAGATATTAATAATTGTATACACAAAAATTAATCCACCATAAAAAATAATTAATAGCTACTGATGTACTCAATAACAACGTAGAATAGGCGGCAAAAATCAATCAATTTTTTGCACTGGTGTTAGAGTTCTGGTGTAGGTAATCAGTGGCACCACCGCATTACCTTTTTTTCAACCAGGGGAAAATGCGTTATGCATACCCACCTTTGAGGAGAGGGGTGGGTTATGTGGGACTCCGGGAAAAGACATCCGTCTACCCACTAAAAACCTCTGGGTGTTCCGACTCGACCACCATTAGTGGCGGGGTCACGGGAACGGGTGCGGAACACCTGCACGCCACCAGCCAGCTCGGGACCTCTTCAATCAGGCGACGGACATCCTGACGGAAGGTCCCTGCCCCGACCACTCACAACGCCAGGCGTCCCAAGACGCCCGGTAGGAGGAGTCCAGGGGCACACAGTCCGGCCCCGGGGAAGCGAGCGTGTCAGGGATGAACTGACCTTCAACCACCCCTCGCGGTCCCACCACGTCCCTATAGAGCGGCGAGACCACTGCTAGGCGGCTGGGGATAGGGTGCAGGGCCAACGACATACCCATACACCTCTTCCCCAGCCGTCTCCCCACCACGTCCCCATCTGATGGTGGGACCACCGCTAGGCGGCTGGGGATAGGGTGCAGGGCCAACGAAATACCCATACACCTCTTCCCCACCGTCTTCTCACCACAGCAGCGAGTGGCGGGCAGAGCCACGCCAAACACCGCTCCCTTGCTGGGCTCCTCTTAGCTTCGCCGGTGTGGCTCAATCCACCAACTACTAAGCCCCTCCGCCACGACAAGGCGGAAACCCTTGGGGGGGGGACCACCGCATTACCTAACCTATCTGCCGCTAAATGTTAGTGTTCAGCATTATCCTGTTCCGGTTAGATGATAATGTGACCATTTTAAACGTCATTCAAAACGGGACATTCTCAAAATTAACTTTCATGGAACCAGGGGGGAAAGGGCTTACCTACTTACGAACGCCCTTCTTTACGTTCGGTTTTGCCCAGAACGTTTAAATTGTGGAATGAACTTCCGGCTGAGGTGCTCCCTCGGTGCTACAATATGGGGTTCTTCAAAAATGGCGTCAAAAGAGTCCTTCAGGGCTGGCAGCGCGTTGGCGACTCCCCTGGTGTTGCAAATGACTGTGACTACTGTCTGTCCTTTGACATAAAAAAGTAGTATCGTTATCAATTATCGTTATTTATTTATTAAATCTTCCAAGCACCATTAAAAGTTCATGAGGCGGACTTAATGCTAGGTAGCATTCTCTACCAGTCAACTTTAAGGTAGTGTAGAAAACTCAATGTGGTGGGGCAATTGAACATTTCGCGAAGGAAAAGAATAAGGCTGTAAGAATAATAAACTTATATTAAACTAAATATCCTAATGATATAAATTATATTATAAACAATAACATAGATACGCATATAAATACATAATAAATACACCTACGTATATATATATATATATATATACATACGGTATAATAATGTAGTAAAAGAAAGACGAATTCAATAATGTAAAGAAAAGAACTCAATTGTTTTGAATCAGTTACTAAAGAAGCATAATCTATCTATCTTCTATCTATCTATATATATAAAAATCAATTGCTGTTCGTTAGTCTCGCTAAAACTCGGGAACGGCTGGACGGATTTATCTTATCTTGGTCTTGAAATGTTCGTGGAGGTCTAGGGAAGGTTTACAAAGTGATAAAAAATCTATTAATTGCCGGGACAACCCTACAAACAGCACTATTCTTTTCCCCATACAAATAGTCCCTATTTATCAAACCTTTGACACATTTTCGTAGGTTTTCGCGAGCTTCATACATTGTAGGAATTAAACTTGCGGATTTTCTCGCGTATACAACACTCCCAAACTTCTTACACCCGACGTTTCGGTCGCTTTCCAGCTACCGTGGTCACGGGCAGACAAATTCTACGATGTTCAGCCTGGTCTTATATAGCTGAGACGGAACACAACCCTAGTGCGACGTAAGCTGCGACACGAAACGTCGGGTGCGACCGAAACGTCGGGTGTAAGAAGTTTGGGAGTGTTGTATACGCGAGAAAATCCGCAAGTTTAATTCCTACAATCTTTGACACATTATTTCATTCTGAGGTAATACGAAGTTTGCCGTGTCAATTAGTAATAATATAATAAACTAAACCAGGCATAACCTGCGCAATTACGTAATGAATTATTTATAATAGTAATAATATATGCCTTTTGTTGAGTGTCAAGGTAAAATACAATTGAATCATTGATTTATCGTTATTATAGACTGTTTAGATGGATGTAAAATATAATTGTACTATTTATTTTTCACAATAACACATGCGAGTGAACTTTAGAAATTAAAGATGTAAAATATAGTCAAAGAAATGAAACAATAAGGATCGGTTGCAGCAAAATGTATTTCTTAAAGTTTTTGCAATATTTTGCATCTTTCTCCCAACTTTAATTCAATTCAATAATTTATTTATTTGCATTCTACAATGATAATGTTGTTGGACAGTAAAATAACATTTTCTGTAGCACATTACAGACCCATTTGGGCACAGCAAAATTATGTAATAATAGGAGAGGAGAGGCTGTTCATAGCAAAATTATAATATTTTCAAAAATAGGTACTTATAAAATTTCTCCCGGAGAGGTAAATAGAAAATTGGTTTAGTATTGTTAAATAAGTGTTTTTATAATTTATCGTTAAAGTATTCTTGAATATAATAATAGCATTTTTTACCCGTAAGTTTTTTAAATTCTTAAGAAATATATATAGGTTAACTTTTTTTAAAGTAATTTAAGTGGCAAACAAGCATGCAGTTCACATTGATGTTAAGTGATGACTGCAGCCTATAGACACCCACACAAAGACCAAGGTCAAATAGCAGATGCATTACCACTCCTGAGGCCTAAGGTGTTATGCCTCCGCGGCGGAAATTACAGGGCCGTACATAACCACCTGACCGGAACACGATAGTGATGAACACTACCATTTAGCGGCAAGTATATGGTAATGCGGTGGTTCCTACGCCCGCGAGCTCCGTCACTGGAGCTCTACCACCAGTAGAAATGTTCAATCATTCAGGACTTGCGAGTCCAACATGCACTTGACCGTGATTCTTTTTGATACAAATTCGCAACTAGGTATCCATTTTATTTTCCCTTGACTTTAACTCATTGAATAGTTACTGCTTATAATTAACGTTGTAATTGCTTGCATTGAACTTAATACCGTTACCTTGAATTGATTAGTTATAAACAATACTAACTGAATAATGTTATTTGAATTAACTGCCTCGGTAGCCTAGTGGTAGCAGGCCACTACTACTACGCTGAGGTCCTGGGTTCGATTCCCGGGTTATCAGAGATAGGTAATATTGTAAAGTCCTTTATCTCTGGTCCTATTGAGAGTGAGTCTGGTCCTGGGTACATTTTCTGGAAACGTACCCAGTACCTCGAAGTTTGGTAATGTGCCCGGAGATGTCAACAGGCTCGCCACCTGTTACATGGGCCAAAAACGTAACCAGCGAGTCGTGGGTGTTTGCACGTATGCTTGAATGCAAGCATTTACCCCTGCCTACCCCTTCGGGGATTACAGGCGTGAAGTTACGTTATTTGAATAGTCTTGGACTGCAGTTACTCTGCGTTTTAAAACAGGGCCCTAAGGGTCATAGATCACTACAGCCCATAGAGCAACGCGGCCTACCGGTCGCGGCGGACCGGAGGGGAGTAGCCATAGCGTTGACGGCTTGCGGTCGAGGCGATCTGGTGTCGATACGGAGCGGAGTTCACGTAATGAGCACAGCGCAGACCGTTCGAGGCGGTCCGGCGCTGGTCGGGCGGCGGGTGGCTCTAGTGAGCTATGACCCTAATTCTGCTAACTTTTTTTTAATGTTGCGGAGTTGGCATACAAGAATTCAGTTCACATAGGTGTTAAGTGATGCACAAAAACCAGAGCTAACGATAGTGCTGAGCACTAGAATTAGATGGGACATAAAAAAATACGTTACCCCGGGGACAACGGGAATAAGCCCCTTAATCTGACCTTACAGACAACCATGTTCGTATAGCCGCATAATAACAATCACAGAGACTTATGTAACAACTTAGGTCTCAGGGGTGGCAACGCATCTACAGTTTGACGACTTTTTAGGGTTGTCAAATAAAATAACAAATAATTAATATTAACCTTGTATGAAAAAAAAGTTGTGATGCTTTCATTGGTATTGTTTACGTTAAATGAATTTGAACTTGGTATAGATCAGTGATTCCCAAAGTGGTTCATATAGACCCCCTGGGTCCATGGGAGACTCGATGGGGTCTACGTATATGCGTAAATAAAAATGGGATATATGGGAAAGTGTATAAATGTTAGCAAGGGGGTCCACCGAAATCAGAAAAATAGTTCGGGAACCTCTGGTATAGATGAACATCTACCAATATTGTGCGACCTTACCAGCTCCACCTTGTATATTGATTATTTTTTTAATTCCAGTGTTTTGATCGTCTCAGAAAAGAGAAGCCAGATGTGTTCCACAATAAAGTGCACTTCATTGTCGGTGATTGCAGTGAAATTGGATTGGGTATGTTTCCATTACTAACAACTACTTTTTACTGGTGGTAGAGCTCCAGTGACGGAGCTCGCGGGCGCAGGCACCACCGCATTACCTAATATACTTGCCGCTAAATGGTCGTGTACAGCACTATCGTGTTCCGGTGAGGTGGTAATGTACTGCCCTGTAATTTCCGGCACAGAGGCATAACACCTAAGGCCTCGGGAGTGGTAACGCATCTGCATTTTGACCCCTGGTCTTTGTGTGGGTGTCTATAGGCTGCAGTTATCACTTAACATCAATGTGAACTGCATGCTAGCTTGCCACTTTCATTACATAAAATAAAAAGAAAACTAGCTATGCCAGGTACACCGCTGATATAGAGAGGAGAGTGCTTGCGGGCATTGCGTGAATGGAGCGTTGGGTAAGCTGCTAGAATCCAAACATCTCATTCAGCGGGCTCGACTAGCTATACATAATGCTGTACTTACTCCAACGCTATTATATGGAAGCGAGAACTGGGTATGCAGAAAAAGAATTAAAGTAAATTAAACGCGGTCGAGATGAGTTCTTTGCGGGAGATCTGCGATGGTTCGGGCATATGGAGAGAATGTCGAATGAGCGAATGACTAAACAGATATATTATATAATGCGAATGTGGATGGTTGTGAAAATATACTTTAGGTCTTAAAGTATATTTTTAGATTCACAGTGATTCCCAAAGTGGTCCATATAGACCCCCTGGGGTCTATGGTATACTCTATGGGGTCTACGTATATGCGTAAATAAAAATGGGATTTATGGGAAAGTGATATAAATGTTAGCAAGGGGGTCCACCGAAACCAGAAAAAAATTAAAAGGGGTCTACAAGAAAAATAGTTTGGGAACCAAAAGAAAATTGACCCCAGGGTGTCTATGGTATACTCGATGGGGTCTACGTATATGCGTAAATAAAAATGGGATATATGGGAAAGTGATATAAATGTTAGCAAGGTGGTCCACCGAAACCAGAAAAAAAAAAAAGGGGTCTACAAGATAAATAGTTTGGGAACCTCAGCTTTAAGACATTTTTTTTTTTTATGTCGTGGTAGTGGCGAACAAGCATGCAGTTCACATTGATGTTAAGTGATGACTGCAGCCTATAGACACCCACACAAAGACCAAGGTCAAAATGCAGATGCGTTGCCACTCCTGAGGCCTAAGGTGTTATGCCACTGTGCCGGAAATTACAGGGCCGTACATTACCACCTGACCGGAACACGATAGTGCTGAACACTACCATTTTGCGGCAAGTATATTAGGTAATGCGGTGGTGCCTACGCCCGCGAGCTCCGTCACTGGAGCTCTACCACCTGTCCAGACATGCACTAAGCCGGATTTTTGTTTAATTTGAAACAAGCATTTACTTCACAGTGAAGCCAGCTTATTATACCTATAGGTCGCGCCACGTAAAAAGAACGCTGGAAGAAAGTAGAAGGGATGTGTTCGCGCATCGGTACACTCGCGCACGAAAGTACTAGCCCTATTGGTTTATTTTTGATCTAGCTTTCGCTTGCGGTTTCGTGTATTGGTAGGCAGATTGAAAACTATATTACATAGAATAACATAAAATGAAATAAAAACACATGACGCGCAGCTTGACCGCCAGCGTTCTTTTTACCTGGCGCGACCTATACCTTCGGGAATTATTGTGATGATTGACGCGTATAATATGATTACTAGTCCACATTTGTTAATTATAAGACTGCTGATTGTCGATGAAAATAATACCTTTGTTTTACATACTCATGCTGATGACGCATTTTATATGCCGTTAGCGAATAATTGTCAGCAAATTGAATATTAGGTAGACGAGGCACGAGAGGTTTGTCAGAACCGGGATGTCTGGCGCTCTACACTCTCTGCCTACCCCGTTAGGGACCTGGCGTGAAGATACATACATACAAATTGAATATTGGTATTTTAGAATAGAATAGAATAGAATAGAATAGAAAAACTTTATTTGTAACAACATAAAAAAAAAAACTAAAACTAAGAACACAAAATCAAAGTTGTTACAAAAAGGTCCCCAATTCAGCATAAAGCCGATCTTACGAGCGGCGCTGGTCTTCCATTGGGGCCGATTTTGTGACATAGGAAGGTTTTGAGGTTCACTAAGGCACAGTACAAATATGAACAGTGTGGAAACTACGTACAAAACGTTCGAAACGGCACACATACACAATCATAAGCATCGACGCTCGAGTAGCGTCTCACTACTGCAGCACCGCGAGAACCGCTAAGGGGCCTCGTCGATACGCATGTTTGTGTGAGTGTGCCGTTTCAACGTTTTGTACGTAGTTTCCATACTGTTCATATTTGTACTGTGACTAAGGACTCCAACGTTGCAAACAAGCATATAGTAGCCAAACGTGGCGTTTATGACATATCCCCCTTATGAGGCTTTGGTTCAACAGTAGGTAGACATCTTTCGGAAATCATTTGAAATAATGATGATGTGTTTTTTTACGTAATGAAGGTGGCAAACAAGCATACAGTTAACATTGATGTTAAGTGATGAATGCAGCCTATAGACACTTACTCAAAAACCAAGGTCAAAATGCAGATGCGTTACCACTCCTGAGGCCTAAGGTGTTATGCTCTGTGCCGGGAATTACAGGGCCATACACCTGACCGGAACACAATAGTGCTGTACACTACCATTTAGCGACAAGTATATTCGGTAATGTGGTGACTACGCCCTCGAGCTCCGTCACTGGAGCTCTATCACCAGTAATATTTCTGATTGAAATATTTTTATGAATGAATCCGTCAGAATATTTTTCGTAAATACGTTCCAGGGTTATCGGAAGAAGACAGAGCATTGCTGGTCAACCGTGTCCAAATTATATTCCACGTGGCAGCCAGTGTTCGGTAAGTAACTAAAATTTAATTAAAAAAAAACTGTCCGTGGTGTCACATGTGGGACACTCGATTGGAACGAAGTCCCTCTTCAACTACTAAAACCACTTTCACGATCCATTGTTTATTTCTACAAATCTTTTGTTTGTCACTGTCGAGAGAGAGAGAACGAACAAGTCGAATGCTTTAAAAGGCACGACACGGTATTCAGGGTCCGGCAGAAAGGGTGGGCGTGGCCTCGCGCCAGGTTGCCGCTTATTACTACACTATCCGGTCGACAGGGCCCTAACTCAGTCACAGTACAAATATGAACAGTATGGAAACTACGTACAAAACTTTGAAACGGCGCAATCCAAAAAATGCGTTGCTCTTTCCGTCTTATGTTTCACTTTGTCAATCTTAACATATGTATTCTCTCCACATACGCTCTTTACGTGTTTTTCAATATTCTCCTCCTTTGTGTCTTTTTGAACACGCCATATATGCAAATACTTTTTACGCTCTGTGCCTTGGATTTCACTAGTTGTAGCAGTCATTTCTCCTTTTTTTGCTTCATTTCGTGGATACCTTTTTTTTCTGCTGACAACTTTATATTCATCCTCATTTTCCAAAGAAGATTCCGATACAGAGATTGTTTCCAGTTTTTGTGAAGTGTTCGGTTTCTTAGAAGTAGTCGACAGCATGGTTGTAATCGCTGGTGTTGTGGCCACACACTCATTATTGTGAACCGCTGGTATGGCTGCCGTCTCTGATTTTTTTTTAAGTGGCGTCGGCAAATGTCAACGTATGTGTTGCCGGTTGCCGGACTATCTCCTTTTCTTTTCTACCTTCTTTGGATAGTAATAATTCTAGTTGTGTTGTATTGCGGTTCTGTGTTGCGGGTTGTTGGACTATCTCCTTTTCTTCTCTACCTTCCTTCTTCAGTAATAATTCCAGATATGTATTTTGTTGTATCAATTTATCAATTTTATCTTCCAGGAATTCTATTTTATTTACTTTTTCTTGACATACCCGCATTTCCTTTCTTAGTTCTTGTAATTCGTATTCCGATTTACTAAGTTTATTTTGTAGAATTTCGAACGATTTATTTTGCTCATCCATTCTTGACAACATTTCCGTGCTAAAAATCCGTAACTCGTCCATAATTGCACCTGATATCTCGTTGGATTTTTGACGGCTGCCGCGTTCTGTGTTCACGAAGGCTCCTGGTGTGAAAGTCTTGTTCATGATGGTGTTACCTCTTATCGGAGTGTTGGAATTATCCGTTTTGGGAATGTTGCACACACACTCCGGACACAGCCAGGTACGTTTGAAGTCCTCCGTGAAAGATTCAAACTTAATCTCCGGTATGGCCACACATTTCAAGTGGTATATCTTCTTGCAGGTTTCTTTCGAGCACTCCATATATCATATATCGTATACAGCGGCATCACATCCGTTGCATTTAGTCCCCATTTACACTAAAAAGCACCGAAACTAATTTTAATTCACAATCGATCACAGAGACACGAAAACACGTCTTATGTTCACGCAAGTGCGGGTAGAAAAAACCTTGACCGGGACGCACCGGTCGCCCTAATTAGGGCCCTAACTCCCTAAATGTTATTACACTACCTTGACCCTTGCTATCGTACCCTGAATACCGTGCCGTGTAATAAGTCCAATACTCGGCCTACCCCCTTCGAGCGCTACGCACTATAGCAAAAGAGTCGTGAGGATTTTTCGTGACGCTCGCCTAGACTCCTTTCATAGTAGGTATGTTCTTAGGATTTCGCGACCTGCTTTCATTGAAATAAAGCTCGTTTTCGGATTTATCTCTCGCATATTAAACTAAAATGATTATTTAAAATCGAACCCGACGTTTCGGTCGCTTTTCAGCTTCCGTGGTCTCGGGCAGACTGAGGTGGTATTTGTCTGACAGCGGTTTGAAAAATTATTATGTTCCACCTCCATCTATTTCGCAAACGTTTTGCGTAGCGTTCAGGATTAACACAAAAGTTACTTATTGTATCTTGAGGTCTTACAAACTGTTGCGGTTGGGCTTTTATTCTACTGAGTGTAACTTCCTTAGCCAGTGTACCGCGCGATAAAGAACTTAATTCCAACATTTTTTGGTGTTAAGAAGGTGGCATACAAGCTTGCATACAAGCTTGCAGCTCAATTTAATGTTAAGTGATAACTGCAGCCTAGACATCTACACAAAACTACAGGTCAAAATGCAGATGTGTGGCCAGCCCTGAGACCTAAATTGTTATATCTCTGTGATAGTTATTACGGGGCCATACATTACTATCTAACCGGAAGAAAATAGTGCTGAACACTATAATGGTGGTGGTGGTCCTACATACGCCCGCGAGCTCCGTCACAAGAGCTCTACCACCAGTATACGAAGTATTATACCAATTCAAGGACAATATCTTGAAGCGCGCATGGCCGCGCGGCTGGTGTAGATCATAAGCGATCTACTCGCGGTCGGACGTGTGATGGATGACCGCTAGTGGCAAATTAAAATGCGCGTTTCCGTGCTTCGGAGGGGACGTCAAGCCGTCGGTCCCGGTTGCTATCGATAGATAGCAGACGTTAAACCTTGTCGGAGGCCTTATGGGTTTGAAATATCCAACAGTGCATTGGCCACTAACCCGT
The DNA here is from genome assembly GCA_036365455.1 of Macrosoma leucophasiata. NCBI lineage: Eukaryota > Metazoa > Arthropoda > Insecta > Lepidoptera > Hedylidae > Macrosoma > Macrosoma leucophasiata. The sequence continues at coordinate 2,510,154 of JAWQUS010000022.1, read as the reverse complement.
ATCTCCACCAATCCGCATTGGAGCAGCGTGGTGGAGGAAGCACCAGGCCTCCCCCCAAAGGGGAGAGACTGACGTATAATGGGTTTCCATTATTATTATTATATATATTCTTTGCAGATTTGATGATCATCTCTCAGTGGCTGCAAAACTGAATCTGCGCGGCACTAAAGAGATAATGGAGTTGGCAGAGGAAACTAGAAATTTGGAGGTAACTCGGTTGCTTATACACATACCGTTTCGGTTCCATGCAAGATAGTATACATTTGTGACAGTTATCTACATGTTCTTCACGCTATGTCTGCTTTGAGTTTACTATTTTTCGTTGCATTTATTTAAATATTTTTATAGGTATTTAGGTATATTCCATATAACAATAGGTATTCTTGTGTTTGTTACTTTTAAAAATGTTATTTATACTTATCTTTAGTCGTTATGACTAGATTAGATTATTCGCAATGTTCTGCACCTTTTTTATGTTTTCTATACAACTCAAAGGTTGACTGGCAGAGAATGCTACTTAGCATTAAGTCCGCCTCATGTTACATTTTTGTGCTTGAAAGTATAAATAAATAAATAAATAAGATAGTGGAATATGTCACACTCAGTGGCATTTAAGTTTTGGATTTTAAACGGCAATCAACCTTTTTCTATGTAATGAAATTGGCAAACAAGCATGCAGTGTGCACTTTTTTTATTTTGACCTTGGTCTTTGTGTGTCTATAGGCTGCAGTCATCACTTAACATCAATGTGAACTGCATGCTTGTTTGCCACCTCCATTACATAATAAAAGCCGGTCTGGTGGACATTATTATTTTTATTACGATTATAAATATAGTTTTTTATTCCAGTCAATGGTCCACGTGTCAACATCCTACGCGAACACCAATAGAGACCCTATAGAGGAGGTCATGTACCCTCCTCACGCGGACTGGAGGGACACCCTGAATATATGCGAGAACATGGATGACGAAAGCCTTAAAGTTTTGACCCCTAAGTGAGTTCAATGATTTTGACCTCTCAAAGCCAAATACTCAAACGTCACTCAATTTTAAGCAACCCCCAAATGTGCTATCTCTATCGTTTGAACGTGTTTTATAAAGTCAGAAGACTTTTAAGTCCTACTTAGATTTAAGTGACGTTTGAGTATTTGGCCGTCAGTTGAATAAATTTGACGCCTGAATTTCAACCCACTACTACTATATATATTGTCCTTGAATTGGTATAATACTTCGTATACTGGTGGTAGAGCTCCAGTGACGGAGCTCGCGGGCGTAGGCACCACCGCATTACCTAATATACTTGCCGCTAAATGGTAGTGTTCAGCACTATCGTGTTCCGGTCAGGTGGTAATGTACGGCCCTGTAATTTCCGGCACAGAGGCATAACACCTAATGCCTCAGGAGTGGCAGCGCATCTGCATTTTGACCTCTGGTCATTGTGTGGGTGTCTATAGGCTGCAGTCTTCACTTAACATGAATGTGAACTGCATGCTTGTTTGCCACTTTTATTATATTAAAAAAAAAAAAAACCCTTAATGAAGTTAAATAATTTTGACCTCTAAGTAAGTGACATAAGTAATGACCCCTAATAGTGGTGTGTGACGAATGTGACGATCGTTTTTAACCGAGGCTCACGGTTTCAATTCCCGTTCCGGGAAATATATTATTTGTATGGTATGTATACAGATATTTGTTTCGGGTCTGGGTGTTTGTGTATGTGTTGTATAACGGGACCCACGAAACAGGGTTATGCCTCGTTTGGGGGCTGTGAGTGTAAGCGTAAGCCTAGTGTGGAGCTGTGAGTGTAAGCGTAAACCTAATGTGGGAATGTGAGTGTAAGCGTATGCCTAGTGTGGGACGGTGAGTGTAAGCGTAAGCCTAATGTGGGAATGTGAGTGTAAGCGTATGCCTGGTGTGGGACGGTGAGTGTAAGCGTATGCCTAGTGTGGGGCTGTGCGTGTAATCTTATGCCTAGTGTGGGCTGTGAGTGTAAGCGTATTTTATTTATTTATTGTCACATTTCTTTTCCAGGTACATAGGCGAATTGCCAAACACATACGTCTTTACCAAACAACTGGCAGAGCATGTAGTTTATGAGTACAAGGGAAAACTGCCTGTGGTCATCATCAGACCTTCTATTGGTAAGATGAGACCTTCTTCTGTACTTCATCATTCCATTCTACAGCAAGAGAATATGTAATAATACTACCTATAGAATTGACACTTCAACGTCCCGCCCGATTTCCCCGCCTCACCCAACCTCCTCCCTTCTTATGAGCGACGTTTGGTATTCTCTACGTGCCACGCACACAGGTGCACGTGTAAATACACGTCACTGATTGATGTCTGTGTAAAAGAGACCAAATTAAGAGTTTGTATGGAATTTAGGCGGAGTGCCCACGGTGTTCTACAATCCCCAGCAAGAACTATTGCACATCGACCTTAGAAAAGAGTCTTTGACTGTTTTCGGCTCTGTAGAGCGTTATCTCTTTCACACACTACCTATATGACGTTTGTCAGCCATTTTGATCAAAATTTGACCAATGCCGCACTATCAGTACTTACGTTAAATATAACTGTAACTCTAACTGCCTCAGTAGCGTAGTGGTAGCAGGACACTACTATTACGCCGGAGGTCCTGGGTTCGATTCCCGGGTCGGGGGCTATCAGAGATAACGGCTTAGCCTTTATCTCTGGTTCTATTGGATTTTTTCCATTTTCCGGAAGTTTGCCAGTACCTCGGAGTTTGGTAGTGTGCCCGGAGATGGCAACAGGGTCACCACCTGTTACATGGGCCAAAACGTAACCGGCGAGTCGTGGGTGTTTGCATGTATGCTTGAATGCATACATTTACCTCTGTCTACCCCTTCGGAGTTTACAGGCATGAATTTACGCTAAATATAATTTAGAAACAATTCTTCATAATAATAATAATGGCAACCCATTATATGTCCCACTGCTGGGCACGAGTCTCTCCCCTTTTTGGAGGGAAGCCTGGAGATAACTCCACCACGCTGCTCCTATGCTGTTTGGTGGAGGTACGGGTTAAAACCGCCCATAAAGCCTCCGACAAGGTTTGACGACTGCTATCTATCGATAGCAACCGGGACCGCCGGCTTAACGTGCCCTCCGAAGCACGGAAACGCGCATTTTAATTTTCCACTAGCGGTCACCCATCACACACCCGACCGCGCCCGTATCGCTTAACCGAGTAGATCGCCTATTCAGTTTATTCATTTATTTCATATAATTAGGCTCCTTAAGAGCACTTTTACATCGAAATTAATCTTTAAAAAATCTGAGGAAAAAAACTCAAGGGTAGTTTTATTCCAATTTAGATCTCAGGAGAGATCTACATTTTGACCTCCAGGTATTGTGTATATTTCTATAATACTGCTGTCATTGCTGTATTTCCAATTTAAAATAGATCCGTGAATCACCCAGCACTCCAGCGGTAGTGGCATGCTACCACTACAACTGGACTATAATGATAATGGAAACCCTTGAGAGACGTCCTACTGCTGGACACGAGTCTCTCCCCTTTTTGGGGTGAGGCCTGGGGCTTACTCCACCACGCTGCTCCAATGCGGGTTGGTGGAGATACGGGATAGTGGCCAACCCGCTGTCGGATGTTTTCAAACCGACCAGAAAGCCTCCGACAAAGTTTAACGACTGCTATCTATCGATAGCAACTGGACTGTTGAGGTAGAATTTATAAACTTATTTTTCATTCCAGTGGTATCCAGCGTGAATGAACCTTTGCCCGGTTGGATTGAGAATTTTAATGGGCCAACTGGTATCCTGGTAGCAAGTGGTAAAGGTATGTATATTATTATACAGGGTGTCAACGGAATGCATCCGAAAAAAAACTGATGGTACAATGACTTAAAATAATTCAAAAAACATTTTTATTATGTCTTGAAAGTGGCAAACAAGCATGCAGTTCACGTTGATGTTAAGTGACGACTGCAGCCTATAGACACCCACACAGAGACCAGAGATCAAAATGCAGTTGCGTTACCACTTCTGGGTTCAAGGTGTTATGGGCCGTACTTTACCACCTGACCGGAACACGATAAGGCTGAACACTACCATTTAGCGGCAAGTATATTAGGTAATGCGGTAGTGCCTAGGCCCGCGAGCTCCTTCACTTGAGTTCTACCACCAGTAAAAGATTCTGGATACAATGACAGAAAACTAAATCAATTTTTTTTAATTAATTTTCGATTTTTTGTGTACACAACAGGTGAATTGGATGAAGTAAAAAATCTGCTATAATCAAATATTTACAGGTATCCTAAGAAGTATGTACTCAGACCCGGACATTATATCGGATTATATACCAGTGGATGTGGCAATCAAGAATTTCATAGCAGCTGCCTGGGTCAGGGGTACCCAAAAGTAAGTATTGACCCTGACATTTACACTATTTTTAGGGTTCCGTAGTAAACAAGGAACCCTTATAGTTTCGCCATGTCCATCTGACTGTCTTTCCCATAGAGCAACACGGGCCACCGGCCGCGGCGGACCGTAGGGGAGTAGCAATAGCGTTTATTACCGATGGAAAACAGTCTCTCATTTATTGCAGGGAGAAATTCGTGTGACGTACACTCAACAAAAATCGTCTATTTTTATTTTAGTATTGGAAGTGGCCAACAAGCTTGCAGTTCACATTGATGTTAAGTGATGACTGCAGCCTATAGACACTTACACTTAGACAAAGGTCAAAATGCAGATGCGTTACCACTCCTGAGGCCTAAGGTGTTACGCCTCTGTGCCGGAAATTACAGGGCCGTACATTACCACCTGACCGGAACACTGATACGATAGTGCTGAACACTACCATTTAGCGGCAAGTATATTAGGTAATGTGGTGGTGCCTACGCCCGCGAGCTCCGTCACTGGAGCTCTACCACCAGTAAAAACTCTCACCTATAACTGCCACCTTGACTTTAACAAAATACATAAACAATGGAACAAAGTCTTAGGTATCGGCGTGTATGTATGAAGAGAATGATGAGGCGCGAGAGGTATATCAGGACCGGGATATCTGGCGCTCTACACTCTCTGCCTACCCCGTTAGCGCCTTCGCGTAAAGATACATACATAAACAATTTCTCCCACACATTTAAACACCTCGGTGACTTGTACATTGACAGAGGGGAAAGCCTGCATATGGTTACTCCCCTCCGGTCAGCCGCGGCCAGTGGCCCGTGTTGCTCTATAGTCTGTGCGTCCGCGGTTTAGCGCAAAAGCTATTGGTAGACTTGAAATTTGGCACAAGTATACAACCTGCCTCGGTAGCCTAATGGTAGCAGGCCACTACTACTACGCCGAGGTCCTGGGTTCGATTCCCGGGTAGGGGGTTATCCGAGATAATGGTTTTAAGTCCTTTATCTCTGGTTCTATTGGGATTTTTCCATTTTCTGGAAATTTCCCAGTACCTCGAAGATTGGTAATGTGCCCGGAGATGTCAACAGGCTCGCCACCTGTTACAAAACGTAACCGGCGAATCGTGGGTGCTTGCATCTATGCTTGAATGTATGCATTTACCTCTGCCTACCCCTTCGGAGATTACAGGCGTGAAGTTACGTTTTATACATCCTGCAGTCGTCGCTTAACATCAATGTGAACTGCTTGCTTGCTTGTCGCTTTAATAAACTCACTCTAGTAAACGATAAATGTATTTTCCCACAGACTACAACCAACCGACGACATACCCATCTACAACTGCTGTGCCGGTAAATTAAAGAATATAACATTCAGGGAGCTCATTGAAACAGGCACCAAAATCCTGGAGACTATGCCACTCAACGACATGCTCTGGAACCCAGGCGGAGGCATCACCAGCTCAAAACTTATTTATAACTTTGCGGTAAAAAAAAACAGTTTTTTCATGTAATGATATGCGTCGTAGGTTAACTGGTGGTAGAGCACCAGTGACGGAGCTCGCGGGCGTGGGCACCACCGCATTACCTAATATACTTGCCGCTAAATGGTAGTGTTCAGCACTATCGTGTTCCGGTCAGGTGGTAATGTACGGCCCTGTAATTCCCGGCACAGAATGCGGTGGTGCCTACGCCTGCGAGCTCCATCACTAGAACTCTACCACCAATCATCACCACGCATGGCACCTATGTGTGTGTAAAATACTGAGCGTTTTCGTTGATGACTTGTTAGGGTTGTGAAATGAAAAAACAAATTGCAGCGTCCACTACATTAAGGCGCCAACTAGTGGAATACAATGAAACCTTACAGTACTTGTCTAGTACGATAGATGGCGTGCATTCGAATTACATCGCACATGCGAAGATTTCTCAAGATTTGGCATATATACAACTTCCCAACGTCAATCGTTGGGCCGCGGCCCGCCAGGCGCTACCACCTCGCCTGGTCGGAGGATCCTCCCTTTACGCCGGAGGAACGCTTCCACCCGTTCCATTTGAAACTTGATATAGATGAACACCTTTCAATATTGTTGCACCTTTCTGGCAACACCATGTATTAGATTATGTATTAGACTCTACTGGGGTTTTGGCGGGAACGCGGAAAAGAGCTGTGTCGCTGCGTGATATTATTTTCTTTGCGTATAGTCGCGTTTCCATTTATAAAAATGGTGGGATTTTTATCATAAAGCATTCGATAACGTTCACGGGTGTAGGAAAGTGATATTCTGAAGTGAAAAGTGATTTTTCATGTTGCCTCCAAAACTTCGTAAAAACTCCTAGTAAAGTGCCCATCACTTTACTGGAGCTATCTTATCATAAAGTAAGTAAGTAAGTAACTCTTTATTGTACACCAAATAAACATAAATAACAGAAACAACTAACACATAAGGACACAGTACAATTAGGCGGTCTTATTGCTTAAAGCAATTTCTTCCAGACAACCTAGCCTTTTAAGAGATAGTCGAAAAAAATAGGTAGGTTGGTAGGGTGTACACTTTAAAAACTAAAAACTATATATATAAACAACATAATATACAAGGACAGTTATCAAGGTAAATGCAATGAACAGTAGATGATAAGCTATGAAAGAAAGAAATTAGGAAGGAGATAGGGAAGATAAATAGTGCGCGTAGAGCCGCTTTTTGAATGACTCCAGAGTTTGAGCTCTACAGATATCAATAGGCAAGGAATTCCAAAGCCGAACGGCAACTACACTGAAAGAATTATCAACAAAGGAAGAAGAATGGGAAGGAGTATTCAGAAGGAGATTTTCGGAAGATCTTAGGGTAAGACTGTTTAAGGAATGACGGTACTGGAAACGGTCCCTGAGATAGGCAGGAGTGTGAGGAATAAATAGCAAGCAGTAAAGAAGAGAAAGAATATGCGTATTCCTGCGGAGTCGTATAGGAAGCCACTTGAGCTGAGAGCGAAATTCAGAAAAATGGTCATACTTGCGTAAACCAAATATGAACCGTATGCAAAGATTTTGAAGGCGCTCAAGTTTGTTTAAGTGCTCTTGTGTCAAATCAAGATAACATATGTCGGCATAGTCTAAAATCGGAAGAAGTAAAGATCGAGCAAGGGCAATTTTAGTGGAAGTTATTAAAAAATTATGCAATCTCTTAAGAGAACCGACTGCAGCGAACAGCTTTCTACTTACCTCTGTAATTTGCGGGGTCCAAGATAGACAACTGTCCATGATCACGCCAAGATTTTTAACTGTAGTCGAAAAAGGTTGTTACTATACCTTTTTCGACTACAGTTAAAAATCTTCGCGTATATTACGTTGTTTATTACGCGTAGCAGTTGATCGTAGTCAATTTTGGAAATAATTCTGGAACTACCAACTATGATGGCTTGGCTTTTACATGGATTTACTTGGAGGCCGAAAGCTTGACTCCATTCTACTATACGGTCAAGATCATTGTTGATAGTCAGTAAAGTCTGTGGTAGATCAGTCAAGTTGGTCTGTTGGTAAATTTGAAGATCGTCAGCGTAAAGATGGTAGAGATAAATTAATTTGAGGCTGACAGATGAAATGAAGACGGAAAACAGAAAAGGGGACAACACGCCCCCTTGTGGTACGCCAGCAGTAACATCACACCACGTGGAGAACATATTGTCCACCTGGATACGCTGCCGGCGACCATGCAAGTAGTTATGAAACCAATCAACCACTGTCGGAGATATGTTAAGTGAACGCAGGATTGCAAGCAAGATGTCAAAATCTACTGTATTAAATGCATTACTGAAGTCTAATAAGGCCAGAACGGTGAGCTGCTGATGCTCCATTCTAAACCTTATATCCTCAGTAATCTTAACAAGAGCGGTAGCCGTACTATGACCCTGTCGGAACCCTGACTGGAATGGATTTAAAAGTTGGTTTTTATATAGCAAGGAGCTTATTTGATGATGAACCAGCTATCGGAGGATACAGGAGAATCGATATAGGACGGTATTCAGAGATGGATTTTGGGTTTGGCTTTTTCGGCAAGGGTGTGAGCTGTGCTTTTTTCCAACAAGAAGGAATTGAACAAGAGGAAATGGAATAATTGAGTAAGGAAGTGATGGTAGGAATTAGAATATGAAGGAGAGATAAGAAAGAGGAAGGAAGGAAGGATAAGAAAGAGGAATTAGAATAAAGGAAGGATCATCTTACGGCTAACGTTGTCACTGCCTACTGCATCGGATTCAATAGCAAGAATGTTCTTCTTAACATCACGCTCAGTGAATTGATCAAAGAAAAAAGAGGGACAGTCGGGAACGGCAGCAGTAGAAAGTAGATCTAATGTTTTCGCTTTAGTAATACCATCAATACAGGTAGACGAGCTAAAATGTAGATTTAGCAAATCAAGATTGATATTATTTGATAGAAGAAAAGAATTATCAAAGCGTGACTAACCGATTCCCAGTGTTTTTAGAAACCTCCAAACTTTTGAAGGGTCTCCAATCGAAACAGATTTATGGATGTGGCGTCGTTGTGCGTCTCTACACACCTTATTGCAACGATTTCTAATGGAGACATATTTATCGCGATTTTTATCGGTAGGAATTTGTTTGAATTTAGACTTAGCTTGATTTTTTTCGGTGATTAATTTTCTGATATCTTCCGTAAGCCACGGTGCTGGTAGATGTCTAACTCGGGCCGGCCGAATAGGGGCGTGAACGTCAAACAGCTGAGTGATAAGAGAATTAAACAAATTTATCTTATCATTGATATCGTCCACGATGTCTAATACGGACCAGTCAATACTAGCCGCATCCTCCCGAAGTTTGTCAATATTCATTCCACTAAAATTGCGCAGCAGGAGAATTTTAGCCTTGGCTTTAGGTGGGCGGATCTTGTACGACACATATAGCAGGTCATGGTAAGAGAAGGAATCAGCAGGACATTGCCCGTATTTGGCAACATAGTCAATTGAAGAGACTAAAATTAAATCAAGAAGAGAAGGTTGACAGCCGGGGAAGAAATGAGTCGCAGATAGGTGAAGGATGTGATATTTGTAGCATTTATTATGTTTCTGAAGCGAGAGGCTCTTGTGTCGTTTTTCAAAATACAGGTGTTGAAGTCACCCATTATTATAGTGTGACTATAGCGAGGCAAGAGTTCCTCAAGTATACCCTCAAATGAGGAAAAATAATTAACTGATAGGTGAGGGCTATAATAAACACCAAGTAAAAGCTTGGTGTTGGAGAGGAAAATTTCTATAAAGAGATGTTCAGCAGTGTCACTTACTTGCGGAGACATATGAATAATTGAGAACGGGATGTGGGAGCGTTCATATTCCACATGGAAACATTCAATCATCGTCATCTTCCATATGGATGTTCATTAGTGTAAAAAATGAAGAATATTGCAAATATAATATAGATTGGCTGTTAAGGACTTGAATCCGTAGCCGTAAAACGATTAAAAAAATCGTTAATTCAAATTCAAATTTTTTATTGCGTTATGTCATATGGGTACATAGGTGGTATTGTACAATGACACCCTGTTAAGCCATAGCAACATAAGAGGGGAAGCATAAGTAATAAGGGGAAAGTTAAATATTTATTTTTTTATTATTTATTTAGGTTATATCATTTGAAGGTTTCGCTCAAATAATCCTGAATATTATAGTAACATTTATCGATGAGTAATAATTGTTTGATATTTTTAATGAATGTGTTGTACGAGTAGTTTGTTTCGTTTTTTTAATGGTGTTGGTAATCTTATCTTATCTTATCTTATCTTAATCTTATCTTAATAATATATATAAATCTCGTGTCACAATGTTTGTCCTCAATGGACTCCTAAACCACTTAACCGATTATAATAAAATTCGCACACCATGTGCAGTTCGATCCAACTTGAGAGATAGGATAGCTTACATTACGCTATGACTAATAGGAGCAGAGCAGCGCGGGCGAAGCCGGGGCGGGCCGCTAGTTTATTATATATTTTTATGCTCATAACAAAAGGACTTGACGAATGGTTGGCTAGACGGGTGGTAGGGAGCATTAGTCTATTTTGGTGTCGTAGTAGGTGATTTGTAGGGATGTCTGCGCGTCTTGTGTAATTAGACTCTTCTTATAGATTCTTTCCTTACAGGTGTATACTGTTCATTTATTACCAGCTCTACTCGTGGACCTTATATTGTGGATAAGCGGCCATAAAACAATGTAAGTTTAATTTGAGTAGTTTTTGTATAGAGGCGTGACAACCCTACCGCCCATTCCTGGAGGAGGATTCTTCCAGTTGTCCAGTCAGTCCACCGAAGAGTGGCGACTAAACCATTCTTATATTTATTTTTATGCAATAAAAGTGGCAAACAAGCATGCAGTTCACATTCTTGTTAAGTGATGACTGCAGCCTATAGACACCCACACAAAGACCAGAGGTCAAGAGGTCTTCCGTAAGCCACGGTGCTGGTAGATGTCTAACTCGGGCCGGCCGAATAGGGGCGTGAACGTCAAACAGCTGAGTGATAAGAGAATTAAACAAATTTATCTTATCATTGATATCGTCCACGATGTCTAATACGGACCAGTCAATACTAGCCGCATCCTCCCGAAGTTTGTCAATATTCATTCCACTAAAATTGCGCAGCAGGAGAATTTTAGCCTTGGCTTTAGGTGGGCGGATCTTGTACGACACATATGCAGATGCGTTGCCACTCCTGAGGCCTAAAGTGTTATGTCTCTGTGCCGGAAATTACGGGGCCGTACATTACCACCTGACTGGAACACGATAGTGCTGAACACTACCATTTAGCGGCAAGTATATTAAGTAATGCGGTGGTGCCTATTCCCGCGAGCTCCGTCACTAGAGCTCCATCACCAGTGAGTAAATAATAATAATATGAAATAATAATGGCAACCCTTGACACGTCCCACTGCTGGGCACGAGTTTCTCCCCTTTTTGGAGGTAGGCCTGGAGCTTACTCCACCACGCTGCTCCAATGCAAGTTGGTGGAGATACGGGTTAGTGGCCAACGCGCTGTCGGATGTTTTCAAACCGATAAGGCCTCCGACAAGGTCTAAAGACTGCTATCTGTCGATAGCAACCGGGACCGACGGCTTAACGTGCCCTCCGAAGCTCGGAAACGCGCAATTAATTTGCCACTAGCGGTCAACCATCACACACCCGATCGTGCCCGTATTGCACAACCGAGTAGATTGCTTACGATCTACACCAGCCGCGGGGCCATGCGCGCTTCACCATACTAATAAGGCGGTAGTGAATGCAATAATCTGGGAAGAGAGAACGTCCGCTGCTGCGATTGTCCGTCCACATGCCAAGCGTAGTTAAAAATAAATATCCCCCTTATGAAAGTATTAAAAAAAAATGTCATGGAGTGACACACACACCTACAGTTTACATTGATGGTGAGCAATGTAGCCTATAAACATCTGCACGTGACCAGAAACAGAGGATATGTAATGTACGTATAAATGTTTTACTGGTGGTAGAGCTCCAGTGACGGAGCTCGCGGGCGTAGGCACCACCGCATTACCTAATATACTTGCCGCTAAATGGTAGTGTTCAGCACTATCGTGTTCCGGTCAGGTGGTAATGTACGGCCCTGTAATTTCCGGCACAGAGGCATAACACCTTAGGCCTCAGGAGTGGTAACGCATCTGCATTTTTACCTCTGGTCATTGTGTGGGTGTCTATAGGCTGCAGTCATCACTTAACATCAATGTAAACTGTATGCTTGATTGCCACTTTTAAAACATAAAAAAAAAAATACGTGTTATAGAACGGACACTTCGACGTCCCGCCCGATTTCCCCGCATCACCCAACCTCCTCCCCTCTTATGGGCGACGGTTGGTATTTTGTACGTGCTACGCACAAAGGTGCGCGTGTAGATGCACGTCACTGATTGATGACTGCGTAATGTAATTGAGACCAAATTAAGCGTTTGTATGGAATTTTGGCGGAGTGTCCGCGGTGTGCCAACGATTTCAATGTAAGATGATACAAGATGTAAGATTGGAACTCTACCAGTATTTCATTTCAGGTTAGTAAAAGTGCAAAGAAGAATATACGTCGCTAACGTCGCGCTGCGATACTACGTGACGCAACAGTGGACTTTCTGTAACAAACACTTTGTAGAACTACGTTCAAAGATAAAGGAGGCAGACATAGATGCATTTTACTACGAAATCGAGAAGTACGATAAGTATGAGTACTTCAGAACATGCTGTATTGGAGGCAGAAGGTATCTTTTGAAAGAAAAAGATGAGGATCTGCCGAAAGCTAAGGCTCATTTTAGAAGGTAATTTTATTTTATGTAATGTACAAGTGGCAAACAAGCATGCAGTTCCCATTGATGTTAAGTGATGCCTGCAGCCTAAAGACACCACAAAGACCAGAGGTCAAACTCAAACTCAAAAATATACCTACCTATTTAATCACTTGGAAATAATAGAATTTGCTTGTGATAGGTCAAATTACAAAATATAAAATTAAAATAAAGGTCAAAATGCAGATGCTTTACCACTCCCGAGGCCTAAGGTGTTATGCCTCTGTGCTGGAAATTACAGGGGCGTACATTACCTGACCGGAACACTATAGTGCTGAACACTACCATTTAGCGGGAATTAGGTATATTAGGTAATGTGGTGGTGCCTACGCCCGCGAGCTCCGTCGCTGGAGCTCTACCACCAGTCTCCATTTTCAAAAATATTTTTTATGGATTTCGTTTTTCAGATTGGTAATACTGGACAGAATTGTGAAGTGTATTTTCTACGGAGCCATTTTCTGGAATATCATAAACACGCAATTTGTTCAAAATCTTATTCATCATTCAGCATAAAATATATATACGGCTAATACATAATATTTATTGTATTAAGTTAATTTATATAGATTTTAATAAATGTGTTTATTTTCATTTTGTTTTCTTTTTAATTTAAGGCCTTAAGTAGGGTTAATTGCCTAAATTCGTACATGATTTAAGTCAAATTCTAGAAAAAACTGTTAATTGAATCCGTAATATAGAAATACACAACGACAGACAAGGATTCAATGAACATTTTTAATTGAACAGAATGTTAAATTTGCTAACCCCCTTTTAGAAAAAAACATTTCAAAATGCCCCCTTTTTTGTCGTAAAATGCAAATGTTCTCGAAAACGGCAGTCTTTTTGCTTCGTTTTTATTGCAAAAGAAATGGCTTTAAATTACTCACAGTTTTAATTAAGAGTTTTATTTGTTTTGGTGTTATTTATTAATGAAAATTAATAAAAATTTCCGTGCATGAGCGCGAGCCTCTTCGTCACACCATACTGTTAATTTACTTATAAATTTTACTGGAGTTCCAGCGCCGGAGCTCCAAGGTGTAAGCACCATCGCATTACCGAATTTATCTGCCGTTAATGGTAGTGTTCAGCACTATCATGTTCCGGTTAGATGGTAATGTATGGTCCCGTAATAACTATCAAAGAGAGTCTCTATTAGAGACATGACAACGCGAGTCTCAGCGGTGGCAACACATTAATTTTGATATCTGGTTAGTGATTTTTCATGTTGCCTTCAAAACTTCGTAAAATCGCCTTGTAAAGTCTCCATCACTTTACTGGAGCCATCTCATCATATTCCACGTGGAAGCATCCAATCATCGTCATCTTCCATATGGATATTCATTATCATAAGAAATGAAGATAAAAATTACTGAAGATTGGCTGTTAAGCACTTGAATCCGTGGCCTTAAAACAATTATAAAAAAAAAGATCTCTGGTTTTTGTGTAGATATCTATAGGCTGCAGTCATCACTTAACATCAATGTGAGCGTGGCGAACAAGCATGCAGCTTATTACAAAAAATAATTCGAAACTGAAAGTGTTTTTCCTGGCGGTAGTTCCACATTGGCAATGGGCAGGGCACATAGCTCGGACCGATAGCCGCTGGGGCAGAAAGGTTCTCGAGCGGAGACCACGTATCGGCAAGCGCAGCGTGGGATATCCTCCTGCAAGATGGACCGACGACCTGGTCAAGGCTGCAGGTACCCGCTGGATGCACTCTTCCGATTGGTCGGCATGGAGGTCATTGGGGGAGGCCTTTGTTCAGCAGTGGACGTCCTATGGCTGATATGATGAGTTCCACATTTGGTGTCCAGAATCCAGTCAATAAAAACAAATAGTGTTCAGGACGGCGATTGTTTAATGGTTTTACGTAAGCGCCTCGTCTCATGACGACAGTAGTCCGAAAGTTTAACGACTGTTATCTATCGATAGCAACCGTGATCGACGGCTTAACGTGCCCTCAGAAGCACGGAAACGCCAATTTTAATTTGCCACTAGTCGGCACCCGTCACTCACCCGACCGCACCCGGCTCGCTTAACCGAGTAGATCGCTTCCGATCTACACCAGCCGTGGGGCTATGTGCGCTTCAAATATTGAAAGGAAAATTGTTGTAAAAAGAAAAACAAGTAAGAATATTAAGAAAAAATATATTTTCAATAAATGACACATTATAAGTAGTAAACCAAGTACCAAATAGAAATAATACTTAGCATTCTAGTGTTGTTATTGAAAATCTGTATAATATTAATAATTCTATTATTAATAATAGAAACTAATATATCACAACTTGAGTTGAGCTTAGTTCTCAATTCAGAGAAATATTATTTAATAATAATAAAACAGAATGAACTGGTCATATTTGTATAAACTGATTTCATACTAGATCTCTAATTAGAATTATATTTAAAAATTATAAATATTTGTACGATATTAAAATCTAAATAAACAGTCCATTCTGTTTGAATAATTCCACAGTCTATAAAAAAATATAAAACTAAGAACACTGTTACAAAAATATCAAAATTAATTTTAAAGTTTATCCTAAAAACAGGCAACCAGAGAAATATTTACAATTCTGAATTTCGGAATCGGATCGCGGTATTTGTGCAACGGTAAAACACTTAATTAATCTTAAAAATATCAGGTAGATAGTGGTATTGTAGGCAAAGGGATTCCATGAGACAAATCCACTCCAATTTTTAAAAACATCTGATTGCAATCCTCATAAATAAATTAACATGACCAAACGAACAATCTCATGAAATCCCACTCAAGTTTCAATTTCAATACAATTCAGACTTCGCACATTCCACAACATGCATTCACTTGCTAAAATTAAGTTTGTTTCGTTCGCTTTCAATCTGAAATATTTAAATACAATTCATTTACTTTAGAATCCATATCTTTTAGCTTTTTAGCTCTCTCTGAGTTTGGTAATACAAACGATTCATCAAATTCACTTCCATCATCGACTACTTCTAAATATTTGCATTCGTCGTCGCTATCGTCTTGTTTAAGGCATTTGTAAACATCGTAATCTCTATCGCTATCACCAGAATCATTGAAACCTTCATTGCTTTCATCTGTTACGTCTTGTGGTAGTAAAGAATTCTTTCTATCTTTCTCATCGTTGACTTTATCTCTGATGCCAACGGAATCATACATTCTATCACTTAATTTGTGACTCAGTTCTTTGATTCTTTCGCTGTGTGTTTTAATGAAGGTTGGTTTTTCTTCTTTCAAAGAGTTGTCTGATTCAGTATCGTTTAGAGGTATTTCGCAGGGTGCGTAAATACTGTTCCTTTTGCCTTTTTCTAGCCACATGTCTGATTTGAAGTTGAATTTACTTTTGCGGGCAGCTTTGAACATGATTTTGAAGGTTAGGATGTATATTGTGAGCAGGATTAGACATGTTCCGACTATGAAACATATGTACATCATAGCTTGTTCGACAACTGGTAGTATGTTGATGTACATTTGGAATCTTGATTCTAGTCCAGGAGTTAGCTGGTACATTCTCTGTAACAATTAAAAAAGGTGTTGTAATTTATTTTTTGTTTTTTTAGGGTTCCGTAGTAAACAAGGAATCTGAAAGTCCGTTTGTCTGTCTGTCCACCGGTTTAGCGAAAAAACTATTGGTACTAGAGACTTGAAATTTGGCACAAGTATAAATCTTAATTACGCCGACAAAGTGGTACAATAAAACCATGAAAAATAAAATTATTTGGGGAGTAACTCGCGGATATTTTTTTATTTTTCGGCTTCTATATTGTTTAAGATTTAAGATTTTTATTTAATTTCTCCACAACGTTTTTTTTTTCAAGTTATTGTAAATACATCACATGAAGCTTATTTTATTTAAAAAAATATTTTGATGATATATGTATGGGATATCGTTGCATAGGTCTTTCAAAAATGTTAGGGGTGTGCTAAAGTCATTTTTCGATTTAGTTAAGTGTTCGTGACTTATTAAGCTTTAAAGTACTAATTTTCGTTAGGGTTAAGTATCCCCCCCTCTACCAATTAAACGGTTGATGTAAGAAATTCAAACGCTACGGCAATAGTAGCTATATATAACGAAATTAAAAGGAAAACTATCACACTTAAGTTGGCTTTACAAGTTTGCGAGTAATAGTCGACCAAATGTAATACTCGTTTTTTTTAAAGAAATCTATAGAAAATATATATTTTTTCCATTGCATTAATCAAACCTAAAAACTACGGATACACTGCGCGTGGTCCGACACGCACTTGATCGGTTTTTTTATCATGTTCTAGGTGACATTTTACTGCCGATAGAAATATAGTAGCTGGTAAAGTTTTATGCGGTAGTAGGAGTTGAAGTTTTTTGAATAAGTGGGAGAGCTCTAGTGGCGAGTTCAAGGATATGGGCGTCGCATTATTGAATGCCGCTAAATGATAGTGTTCAACACTATCGTGTTCTAGTCAGGTAGCAATGTATAGTACTGTAATTTCCGGCATAGAGGCATAACAGCTTACTCCCTTATTCATAAACGTATTTTAGCTAAAGTGTTGCTAATCTCTCCTTTGTCTTTTTCTATCCTGCACATTTGACAATGCAACTGACAAAGACAAAGCATTCTATAGCGAAAACGTATTTAATGTACGTTTATGAATAAGGGGGTTACATTCCAATGGGGCAGCAGCGTCCTGCAATGAAACTACCGCCACTGCGATCGCCAATCCGCATGCCAAGCGTGGCGATTATGGCATAGCCCTTATGGGGAGGCTTTGGTCCAGCAGTGGGCATGGCTAAAATGATGATGATGATGAAGACAACTTTTTACTGGTGGTAGAGCTCTAGTGACGGAGCTCACGGGCGTAGGCACCACCGCATTACCTAATAAACTTGCCGCTAAATGATAGTGTTCAGCACTATCGTGTTCCGGTCAGGTGGTAATGTACGGCCCTGCAATTTCCGGCACAGAGGCATTACACCTTAGGCCGCAGGAGTGATAACGCACCTGCATTTTCACCTTGACCTCTGGTCATTGTGTAAGGCTGCATCACTTAACATCAATGTGAACTGCATGCTTACTTGCCACTTTTATTTAAAAAAAAAGACAACACTTACAATATCAAACCACAGCATAGGTAGGTACATATGTGCGAATCTCTCTGTATTCTGGATCATGGATATGTCTCCGAGTGCCATGTTGATCTGGAACTTGGAGCTCACGTCCAGGGGGAGCCCTGAGTCCGGCTGAATCCAAAACCTGGTAGACAAAAGCAGAGAATAAGTAATAATACGTATAGAATGGACACTTCGACGTCCCGCCCGAATTCCCCGCCTCACCCAACCTCCTCCCCTCATATGGGCGACGGTTGGTATTCTCTACGTGCTACGCACACAGGTGCGCGTGTAAATACACGTCACTGATTGACGTCTGTGTAATAGAGACCAAATTAAGCGTTTGTATGGAATTTTGGCGGAGTGTCCGCGGTGTGACAAAAGGTAAAATGGTAAGAGATTCTGATGAAAAGTAGTTTTGGTGACAATTTTTTACTGATGGTATAGTCCCAGTGTAAGAGCTCAAGGGCTTAGGCCTAATATATCTGCCGCTAGATGGTAATGTATGTCAATATTTTGAGATTTTGTCAATATTAATATTTTTATTTTTTATTTATAACACCGAAGGTCCCAGGAGTGGCAACGCATCTGCATCAAAACCAAGGTCAAAATGCAGATGCGTTACCACTCCTAAGGCCTAAGGTGTTATGCCTCTGTGGCGAAAATTACAGAGCCGTACATTACCACCTGACCGGAACACGATAGTGCTGAACTCTACCATGAGCGGCAAGTATACCTATGAGGTAATGCGGTGGTGCCTACGCCTGCGAGCTCCGTCACTGGAGCTCTACCACCAGTGCTTTGGGGTCTATAGGCTGCAGTCATCACTTAACATCAATGTGAACTTCCTCGTCTGCCACCTTCATTGCATTAAAACAACAAAAATCCTGGTTCTCAATCATCAATTCTTACCTAGTCTCATGATCCTCTTTGTTCGGGTTCAGACCCTCGACTTTGCTGAACAGCACCTCGTCACCCATATAGAAGTGGGGGTAGGATAGAGCTATGGGGAACCCATAGTAGCAGTCGGTGACGTCGATCAAGCCTTCTGGAAGGCATTTGCCTGGAAGAAAAGAAGAATTACTTTAAAACAAGCGGCCAAGTGCGAGTTGGACTTGCGCACCAAGGGTTCCGTACCATCATCTTTGGAAGAAATATTGAGCAAAAATACGAAAAAAACACGTTTATTGGATTGGGACCACTTAATATTTTTTTTTGTATATTTGTTGTTTTAGCGGCAACAGAAATACATAATTTGTGAAAATTTCACCTTTCTAGCTAACACGCTTTATGAGATACAGCCTGGTGACAGACAGATAGCAGAGGCATAGTAATAGGATCCCAGTTTTACCTTTTAGGTACGATATTTTCACTACTGAATTTACTAGAACAAGCGGCATACAAAAATGTTTTGTTTTTCTGTTAAGTTTATTTATTTATTTATCATACTTGAATCTATCATTACAGGTTGGGCAAACCCAATGCGATAGACAGACAAAAAAAAAAACATTTGACAGTTAAAGTAAATTATAAAAATAACATTCAGATCATCCACTTTACAAGATTAAAATCGAATCAAAAAAAGTCGAATCAAAATACATACATAGTCGTACATAATTTAGAAAATAAAAATACAAATAATTTAAAAGTCTGTCATCAATAATAAGTTGGTTAACGGACGATAATTTTTCATGATAACATCATAAGAACACATGCGTCACAAGCCGAATGCTTAAAAAGCTATTACACGAAACGGTATTCAGGGTCCGGCAGAAAGGGTGGGCGTAACCTCGCGCCGGGTTGCCGCTTATTACACTATCCGGTCGACAGGGCCCTCACACAACAGGGCAGTCACAGTACAAATATGAACAGTATGGAAACGTTGAAACGGCGTAATCACACAAATATGCGCATCAACGAGCCCCCCTAAGCGGTTCTCGCGGTGCTGCAGCTCCGAATCACTCGCTACTCGAGCGTCGATGCGCATGTTTGTGTGAGTGTGCCGTTTAGAACGTTTTGTACGCAGTTTCCGTACTGTTCATACTTGTACTGTGTCTAGTTAGGGCGATTGGCTGACCGGGCCGCTCTGGTCGCCCTAATTAGGCCCCTAATGGCCGAATACTCAAACGTCACTCAATTTTAAGCAACCCTCAAATATGCGCTATCTCTTTCGTTTGAACGTATCTTATAAAGACAGAAGACTTTTAAGTCCCACTTAGATTTAAGTGACGTTTGAGTATTTGGCCGTAACTCCCTAAATGTTATTACAATACCCTGACTCTTGCTATCGTACCCTGAATACCGTGCCATGTAATAAGTCCATTAGGCCGATCGTGTCTCTCTATCGCTTGTTCCGCGCTCTCGCTTGCACGCTCGATTCAGGCGGATCGTGACTCTTTTTCGTGCATGCAGCAGACGTTCATCAATTTATAAGACGTCATCACATTACATACAAATATAATTTTTCAAAATATTTTGAATTCCGCGGTTGGCATCGCTGAGAGGTGCATTTATTTATCAAATACTTAAAAATTTCAAGATTGCACCATACAGAAACATAGCTGGTGAATCGAGGGTGTATGCTTGAATGCATGCATTCACCTCTGCCTACCCCATCATATACAGACGTGAAGTTACTTTACATTTATTATTTACATTTTACATTACATTCTCCTATTATACTCGTAGATCCGGATGGGCTAAGCACAAAGCCAAATCAAGGTCAAACTACTTACCATGCCTACAGAAACACTTGTTCTCCTCGATGTATTTCCCGTTGTCCAACATATGGTCGGGGAAGCTGTACATGTATGCCTTCAGCCCACTCTTAACTCCCACCTCCTTTGGGATCTGAGGAACCAAGACATTCTCCATCATCAGGTGTTCAACTGATAAGTTTGTCATGACAATGAACTGTTTATATTAAATGTAGCTAAAAGAAAACAGCTGAAAAGATCATAGCCAGACAAAAAATATCTACATTGAAACTTTGAATGGCAACAGAACTTTTTTCAGGAGCGGATTTAATACGTTGGCTGCCCTAGGCCTATGAAAGATAACCCCCCCCCCCCCTGTGCTGTAGCAAGAGCACAAATAATTAGATAAACTATAGAAATTAGAAATAAAATTCAAATGAGAAAAAACGATAGTCAGTAAGATGGTATATGGACACTTTTTTGAGATTTTACACGTATGCGCGTAGGCAACTACATAAAAAGAAAGAACGACCAAATTTTGCCGGCTCCTAAATTTTGCCGCCCTAGGCCCGGGCCTACTCGACCTATAGAGAAATCCGCTCCTGGGCAGTTTGAAAACATCCAACAGCGGCTTGGCCACGAACTCGTGTCTCCACCAACCCGCATTGGAGAAGCGTGGTGGGGTAAGCACCAGGCCTCCCCCCAAAAAGGGGAGAGAATCGTGCCCAGCAGTGCAACGTCTCAAGAGTTATAGTCCTAGAAGATTATAGTCCTAGTAAGTATTTAATATATTGTTATCGACTTTTAGAACTGATTTTCGTTTCCCACCGAGAAGTTTCCAGATGAAAACCAGCGTCAGGCTCCGGCTTGTCATTATGCTGAACTGGGAACTATTTGGTGCAGCCGTGAAATCATTTTTTTTTCAACTGCGACGAGGTACTTTTTTATAATATTAGAGTTCTTTCTAGAGTTTGTGTTATATGTGTTCTATTTTTTTTTGTTCGCACCTACGTATATTTTAAAAGTGTTATTTTTTTTTCTATTGTTTTTCTAAGCAGTACCTGATATTGGTACGTCGGCTGCGCCTATAAATATTTTTACTTTTTTACTTCTTACCTCTTTTTTTATATTTCAATTACTTTAAAAATATTACTCACCAAAGGCGCAGCCCTGCACAGACTCTTCCTATAGAACAGTATAGAGTCATTGAATCCCACTTGACCCTGGAACTTGGTGCCGTCGGATGCGTTCTGGACGTTTGAGCAGTGTTTCCCCTCCCACTGCGGTAAGTCGGTGGATCCCCGGTACGTCTCGATCAGACCGGACTTCGTGTTGTCTATCTCTCCAGTGTAGATCGTTTCATAATCGCCATCGAAGTCATACATCTGGAAGGAATGGGAGGTTAATTTGACAATCCTGTGCCACCTTGACAACTGTGTCGGGAAAAGAACTGCCAGTTCCATTTTGAAATGGGAGCAGAAGAAGCCGAGGGGGGTGCCCCGGAGCCTAATATACGACGCGCTCTAGCAGTGGCGGTCTAAGACGGGGGCGGCTCGGGCGGTCCGCCACGGGCCTCCGGTTCTAAGGGCCTCCAAAGATCGATTGGTCGCTGGGAATCTTGATCATAAAAGATTTGTAGAGAAAAAATGTCGGAGGGAAATGTCTTTTTTTTTGGCCGCGCGTTTTTTTTTTAATGTTTATTTTAGAATCTTCTATACTTATACTTTATAAAGTATACTCGTATAATATTATAAAGCTGAAGAGTTTGTTTGTTTCTTTGATTGCTTGAACGCGCTAATCTCAGGAACTACTGGTCTGATTTGAAGAATTATTTCGTAACTTCACGCCTGTAATCCCCAAAGAGGTAGGCAGAGGTAAATGCATGCATTCAAGCATACATGCAAAAACCCACGATTCTTCGCCGGTTACGTTTTGGCCCATGTAACAGGTGGCGAGCCTGTTGACATCTCCGGGCACTTTACCAAACTGGGAGGGGAGGTACTGGGAAATTTCCAGAAAATGGAAAAATCCCAATAGAACCAGAGATAAAGGACACCATTATCTTTGATAACCCGGGAATCGAACCCAGGACCTCAGCGTAGTAGTAGTGGCCTGCTACCACTAGGCTACCGAGACAGTTAAAAATAATTTCAGTGTTAGATACGTCATTTACCGAGTAAAGCTTTAATAATGGCAACCCATTATACGTCCTACTGCTGGGCACGAGTCTCTCCCCTTTTTGGGAGGAGGCCTGGAGCTTAATCCACCACGCTGCTCCAATGCGGTTTGGTGGAGGTGGGTGGGTTAGTGGCCAACCCACTGTCGGATGTTTTCGAACCGCCCATAAGGCCTCCGACAAGGTTTAACGACTGCTATCCATCGATAGCAACCGGGACCGACGGCTTAACGTGCCCTCCGAAGCACGGAAACGCGCATTAAATTGCCACTAGCGGTCACCCATCACACTACCCGACCGCGCCCGTAGTGCTTAACCGAGCAGATCGCTTACGATCTACACCAGCCGCTGGGCCATGCGCGCTTCTGTTAAGCTTTAGGCTAAGATGAATAGGAGAGGGTAGGTAACATTGAAAACCGCGCGATGCCGGGGCGGGCCGCTAGTCAATCATACGGCGAGGGTTCAATATGTGCGTGGACGAGGGCTATCTTTGGGTGGGTCATCACGTCCCGCCACCAAATATAACAAGTAAAAATATCTCCCAAAACTTACCCTATCGATAAGACCGAGTTTATCAAAGTAGATCCATCCAGGCATGAAGCTGTTCCCGAGGGTCATCAGCTCAGACTTGTAGCCCATCATGAACTCCCTGGCGGTCATCTTCGTGAGGGGCTGGCTGTTGGTGAGGGTGATGATCTTATTCAGGCCGAAGCGTGTGAAGAAACTCTGTTGAGACACTACGTTGGCTATGCTCTGTAACAAAAGAATGGTGTTGATATGGTGTCTTTTTTTAAGGTGGCAAACAAGCATGCAGTTCCCATTGATGTTAATTGATGACTGCAGCCTATAGACACTAACACAAAGGTCAAAAGACACAATGCAGATGCATTGTCAGTCCTAAGACCTTAGTTTAAATGTCTCTGTGATTATTAGGTGGCCATGCATTACCATCTAACCGGAACACGATTGTGCTGAACACTACCTTCTTCTTCTTCTTAGTCGTGGCACTCTTGACAGAGTGGTCGTGATTGTCATTTTAAGGTTAATTCGTGGCTCGCTTTACTATCCGGTGCCACTCCTCGCGTACAGATGCCTTTCGGGTGCACTCATAAAATGTATTTTTAGTGTCTGTTTTAATTTGGTCGACCCATCGCATAGGGGACCTACCGCGTCCTCTTTTACCGTTAAAAGTCCCCTGCAATCGTTCAATGTAGGTCTCACTTTGCCTTGAGACGTGTCCGTAAAAAGAGAGAATCCGAGACTGAACAATAGAGTTGAAGAAGAGAACACTACCATTTAGCAGCAAATAGATTAGGTAATGCGGTGGTGCCTACGCCCTAAACTCCCAACACTCAAACTCAACCACCAGTTTTATTTATTTATTTATTCTTTTTATACATGAAGATGGTAGATAAAGGCGGACTTAAAGTTTTATGAGTAAGCTAGAAGTCAATCATGATCCTACATTTTATCGTACTAAAACACAAAACAATGAAGTTGCTAATTCTTTACAAAAAAAAAGAAACAAATTAAAAAAGCCTTTATAATTTTGTTTATCGCACATAAAATCTTGTATGTGGTTGTAATTTATAACACCTATTGTCAAAATATACAAAGTAAAGATGGCTTCCTCATTATGCTATGACGTGTCTTTGTAGAGAAAAATCATTTATTTTTAATGATTTCCTTATTACAAGTTTATGTGTGAGACCTGGATGTGTGAGCTCAGATTAAGTGATAATACTTTTATCTATCTTCCTCTGTCTACTCATAGAGCAAAACGGACCACCGGCCGCGGCGAAATGGAGGGGAGTAGCATGAAAAAAAAAAAACGCTTACACTCACAGCCCCACACTAGGTATAAACCTGTATCGTGGGGGCCGTTATACACAAACAACACATACACAAACACCAAGACCCGAAACAAATATCTGTAGGCCATACAAATATTTGTCCCGGTGCGGGGATTGAACCCGCGACCCTTCGAATCAAACTGTGGTTTCGCACCGCTGGACTAACCGGGTCGTAAGCATGCGAGTAGCCTTATCGTTTATTACCGATGCAAAACAATCTGTCATTTTTTGCGAGGGGAAATGCGTGCGACACACACGCACACTACAAAAATCGTCTATCACTACGAAACTCACATCATTGACTTTAACAAAATACAGAAACAATTTCACGCACACATTTAAACATCTAGGCGACAGGTATACGCCCATTTGGGCTTGTACTTTTACAGAGGGGAAAGACTGCATATGGCTACTCCCCTCCTGTGTTGCTCTATGTGTCTACTACTTATTATAAAATAAAGTCTCCCGTCGCGTCTGTACCTATCTATAGTAGGGGAGCCCAAGAAAGGATTTTTAAATTTACTCCAGCGCGTCAGATTAAGACATAGGAGATACCTTGCACCCTGTTCAGTACCTTTACCAAATCTAAGATTTCCATAAATTGCCGAACCCTTCCGCCACGAGATTGCCTTGTATCAGGAAATGTTGTTTAGGTTCACTGGATAATATTTCCATACTGTTTTACCGAGTACCTTTTTTTCATTTTTTCTGTACAAATCTTGCCATGATCCTTTAGTATGCTTTTTTTTTTTTTTTTTATTTTACATTTCAATTGGCAGCAGTTGGGCATCCGTAGTGTCGCAGTATAAGGCCCCAACATAATACCAGCGCCGGGTTTATTAATCCGGCACAATGCTTCAAACATCTTTTATGATAATTATACGAGTATGTGTGTGATTCCTAAGTGGGAATCCTTATCAGAAATCATCATCCAAATTGCATATTTATTTATTGATGTGTAAGTATATTTTATTATATAATAATATATATGTTTAGAACTTATATTATTGTATCTGTATTATGTATATGTAGTTTTTATGAATTTCTCTATAAGTATGTATGTATAGGTATATATATATATATCATGTATTTTATTAAGCTTATGTAATACTTTTGTTTTTAAATTTTCTCCCATAACTGTTGTGCCGCTCAGATAGCTCTCTAGACTCCCGATGGTTAACTGGAAAAGAGCGCTTTTAGCGTTAAGTTCGCCATTTGTCATCATGTACTATACTGTGGCAATAAAGTTTAAATAAATAAAAAATAAATAAATGCTGAGTTGGGGTCCTTATAGAACAATTTTTTAAGTTAATTTTGTTTTTTTGTTAATTTATTTTTGTTTCATCTTTTTTCTGTTTTGTTTTCTACTATGTACCTATTGTCCTAATAAATATATTTTCTTTGTTTCTTTCTTTCTTATACGTTATATATAACAGATATATGTATACAAAAGATATACCACAGGATCCACTTATACCTCAAGTTTTTCTAGATCATTGTCGTATACCTAACATCTGAATTCCATAACCTTCGTACCTATTTCTATGTAGGTACCTACTCTGTAATTATAAACACCGTTTTTCAACCACAAACAAGCCTGCGGTATATTTAACCTTTATAAGCATCACTAGTTATGTTAATACCATGGATGCAACTAGACACCTCTGACCTAGCCTAGGTATTTAGGATGCCTATAATCTGGCTAGACTTGCGTAAGGTTACGCAGGACGGACGTCCGAGATTGTAGAATGTTGGGTAATATAATTATATGGCTACATGTGAAATATTATGCTATTCGGGTAGGTAGTGTTATTAATTATAAATTCGATTAAGAATATTGGTGAAACCTCTCAACAGTGCCGGATTAGCCATATAGCAGGAGTAGCAAATGCTACGGGCCCCGCGCCATTGGGGGCCCCGTGCCTGTGCCCAAAAAAAAACACAAATATGTAATACACCTTAGCTATTCTCAAAGGGAGCGTTGACCACTAATTATATAGGTACCTATATTATTTTGTTGCAAGTTGGCAATACCACAATACTTACAGGGGAAATCCCCTAAATTTTCGATTCCTTTTCGTAAATGTTGTTTTATTTACATCCTAAATTTCAGTAGGCAATGTAACTCTAGGGGCCCATGGTGACATTTGCTACGGGCCCCGCACCGGTTTTATCCGGCACTGCCTCTCAATGTTGGTATTTCATTATTTTGTCCCTCTGGATTGAATGCCTAGTGGCTGATGTGTATCTCTAGCACCAATGAGCTTATAAATACTAGAGAAGCAATGTCATACAAACGATTTTCAGAAATGCGTAACAACTTACTAGTTCAAAAGACGTAGCTTTGAAACCGATACTTATGTACAAAGTAAACTATATTTGTCTCGTTTCTTCCACTGGTTAACAAATTACCGTTAAAGTGAGATAACAATATCGTTGTCATGGAAATGGACAGAGTCGGTCAGAGTTACCAGTGGTGAGATAATTTCCCCAAAATATATTAATGAATAAATGTATTTAATTGCTTTGGTGTCATTAATGTTGTACATTTTGAATATAATTTATTGAAACTTTCAATCTATATTGTATAAAACTGTAACGGAAGCGTGTCTGTACATTGAAAATACTTAGAAAAAGCTCTCAGTTAGTAGTTAACGGATCTTGAGACGAATTAATAGCCGAGTTTTAAAGTTTTAAAGTGAAAACTTCTTTTGCATTGTTGTGATTTGAAAGTCAATGAAACGAAAAATCGACAGTAAAAAGGGACACGCACAAATTCATAAAATTTAACGTGGGAGAAAACGAGATGGAAATGAATGTTACGTGCTCATCTATTCAATTTTTTACCGCACTAACAATTACATGACTTTGTGCTCACCCATCCAAATTAGGACCGCACTAACAATGGCTTGACTTTAGCATGTTTGGGTGGACTCTTATCTTGACCACTAAAGTGTTTCGAGCATACGATGTGAGCTGTAGATGGTAAACAGTCGGTTTCTTTGCGTAATAGCACACCCCGGACATTCGGCTAAAATTCCATACAAACACTTGATTTGGTTACCTGGTTACCTATTAATAAGATACCAATCGGTGAGGTGTTTTTATACGGAAATGTAGCACGTTATGAGTTTACGACTTTGGGGCGAAAACATTTCAACGTTCGAAGTTTTTTTTTGTCATACAGCATATGTCTATATTTTAACGTTAGCTCACTATAAGCTTTTTTATACTAGCCAAAGTTGTTCCAAAATAATGCATTATTTGCGAAGGTGTTTTTATAAACATGATATTAATGCTAATCGAAATAAATATATTATTCATCACAAGTATTTCATTTAAAACGAAATTGCCCTATACTTCTTTCGATTCAAATCAATATCTTGGAAGATATCGCAGTTATAAAATAACACTCATCAAAATAATAATTGAGCACTGCCCGCACAAAGTACAGAGGCGGCCGGCAGTAATGAGGGGCAGGGCGGTGGAAAGCTGAAGAGATTTTTTTTAATGTAATTAAGTGGCAAACAAGCTTGCAGTTCACATTGATGTTAAGTAATGACTACGGTCTATAGACACTCACACAAAGACCAGAGGTCAAAATCCATATATGTTACCACTCCTAAGGCCTAAGGTGTTATGCCTCTGTGCCGGAAATTACAGAGGCGTACATTACAACCTGACCCGAACACAATAGTGCTGAACACTACCATTTGATTGTTTTTGGAACGCGCATCTCAGGAACGACTTTTTTATGTTCTTATTAAAAGTGGCAAACAAGCATGCAGTTCACATTGATGTTAAGTGGTGACTGCAGCCTATAGACACCCACACAATGACCAGAGGTCAAAATGTAGATGCGTTGTCACGTTATGCCTCTGTGATGGAAATTACATGGCCGTACATTACCACCTGACCGGAACACCATAGTGCTGAACACTACCATTTAGCGGCAAGTATATAAGCCAATGCGGTGGTGCCTACGCCCACGAGCTCCATCACTGGGGCTCTACCACCAGTCAAGGACTGGATCGATTTGTTAAATCCTTTTAGTGTAATTCATTAAATTTACTCCCTAAATAGTGGGAAAATTTCCAATTGTTTTACTAGCAACACCGATGGAAAAAATTATGCACGATGTATTTATTTTGTTTTTTGATGTAATTTAGGCAATATGATAAAAATTATGCGAACTTATTCGTGAAAAGTAATGCCACTTGCAGTATCATTCTTTTCGGATCATGATACACATTTTTTATCAATACATTTCGCCATTTTAAGTAAGTTTGACGGACGAGCGT
The DNA here is from genome assembly GCA_036365455.1 of Macrosoma leucophasiata. Lineage (NCBI taxonomy): Eukaryota > Metazoa > Arthropoda > Insecta > Lepidoptera > Hedylidae > Macrosoma > Macrosoma leucophasiata. Next base: position 2,481,298 of record JAWQUS010000022.1, on the reverse strand, counting down.
GACGCGTCTGTCGCACTTCATGTCAAGCAGGGAACCGAGGTCAGATATGTCTGTGCGCATCTTCGAAGGGGCTACACGTTGCGGCCGTAAACTGCCAATCTAGTAACATATAACATCATTGACTAGCACAAATTCGATTTGCCGGGCGTCCAAAGAGTTTTTACTTGGCCTAATGAGAATTAGCGCGATCATGACTGGCTGAATATTAAAAAGAAAAAAGCTTATTTGATATTCGAAGAAAAATAAACAAATGACGATTTTTTATTATTACTCTCTTACCTTATCAACGGTGAACACACGATTTTATAATTATTAAAAATCTGTGAATTTGCACTGAGATTTGTGGCCCTTAATCTAAGTCCGAAGTGATCGGACCCTCCGAATAGCCCATATTTAGCACAAGCTTTCTCTTAGCTTTCACTGCAAAGGAATCGATATAAATGCGAAGTATTACGATCAATTGCCATTAATAGCCCTGAACTTAAGATAAAAGGTCGCTGCGTTATCAATAAGTTAGTAGAAAGAACAAATATACCACATGTGTTTTACTGGTGGTAGAGCATTACCACCGCATTACCTAATATACTTGCCGCTAAATGGTAGTGTTCAGCACTATCGTGTTCCGGTCAGGTGGTAATGTATGGCCCTGTAATTTCCGGCACAGAGGCATAACACCTTAGGCCTCAGGAGTGGCAACGCATCTGCATTGTGACCTTGGTCTTTGTGTGGGTGTCTATAGGCTGCAGTCATCACTTAACATCAATGTGAACTGCATGCTTGTTTGCCACTTCCATAACATAAAAAAAAAAAAAATTAACGGGAATAATGCACACTCTCTAACACCCCGACTAGAAAATCGAGTTATAATCATAATACATGAACTGAAATCACATGTTTATGTATTTAATATTTTTTATTGAAGAAATAAGTTGTCCTCAATTTGTACGAACAGTATGCACACCCTATCCATACTTACCCTACCTCTACTAACGGCCGTATAGAGTTTTGGCGGACACTTGAAAGAGGCGTGTGGTGCTCTTATTTTATTTCATTTTCTTAGTGTATTTTTGAGTTATATTAAATAAAGTTGGTGGTATTTTGTTTGATATACGTTTATTACAGTGCCCGTGTATAGTGAATTAAAATAACAGTGCGAAAACACGGCTTTTCAGTTTGCCTCCAAAACTTCATTTAAAATGTTCTAGTAAAGTAGCCATCGCTTTACTTGAATTACTGACTGTGACTCTGACTGACTGACTTGTAATTGACCGACTGACACTTACTTTTACGCTGCTTGCGAATACGAAATATCATTTTACTTGACACTGGCAATATGCGTAATAGCGATGCCAATATATTAAAAAAAAAAAAAAAACGGCCGCATAAATAACACGAACCTACTAACACACGCACACTCTTGTAATGTGATGTACTGTAACTTGCGTACCCTTATTTAACAATCGCGAGTAATAAGATTAATTTCCACTATTTTATTTCATAAATTATTATTTATAATTAAAAGTACGTCTCAACGAGATCTAATAAACTTGTTGAGACGAGCATTTTATTTTGGATAGACGTTACTGTCATTTTCGTTAGTATTGACTGTACACCAAATGGGTGACCATAATTTCCTGAATTGTAATTAATTTTGGGACATAATATTACCTATATCAAAAATGCATGAAATCGATTCGGTTATCGATTCTGAACAAACTAGTTGTACATTCAATCCTGTTACATGTTGTATAGGTTACGAACATTACTACTTATTCGTTAAAATAACCAAAGATTTAGTACCGAAACATAAAATATACTTAATACATTTCTTTTTTATTTATTTATTTATTCTTTTATGTATGCACAGAAATTATATATAAGGCGGACTTAACGCCACTAGGCGTTTTCTACCAGTCAACCTTCGGGTAGTGAGGATATCGAAGAAGTAGGTGCAGCAATGGTACAAAAGTGAAAATATGAGGGACAGCTAAAAATATTATCATTAATCAAATAATATATTTATATACCTACATATAATAGTAAACATACACAAAATATAAGTATTTATATTTAAAATAGATATGTACCTATACATAGTTACGTTGCAGAATTAAAATATATATACTAATACATACTAATATATAATATACATTTAGCCTAGGGTGCACCTAGATATTTGTTAAAGTTAAAGTTATTGTAACATCCAACAACAAACATCCTTTTCTAACTTTAACTGATTTCTTTAAGATAGACAAGGATGTGAAATATTACAATTACCTTAACAAATATCTTAGTGCAACCCAAGCTTTGTGTTGCCGTCCAGTAAAGGCTACCGGATAAATCCGGACGAAGTTAGGCATTTTGATTCGGTGTCCGATTAGGCTTTTTACATTTTGCAAACTAGCGAGCGCTGTGCACAGCTGAACGCTTCTGTCGCGGGTGTCCGGCAAATTTACCCAAATGTCCTAAAACTTGCTGGTCTGTCCGGTTATTAGGTTTAACGAAGTGGCAACCTTAAATACACTGAACAATGGTACGACAACACGATGTGTATGTGTTATACCTGGTGGTAGTACTCCAGTGACGGAGCTCGCGGGCGTAGGGGACGCATTACCTAATATACTTGCCGTTAAATTATAGTGTTCAGCACTATCGTGTTCCGGTCAGGTGGTAATGTAGGGCCCTGTAATTTCCGGCAAAGAGGCATAACACATTAGGCCTCAGGAGTGGTAACGCATCTGCGTTATGACCTTGGTCTTTGTTAAGTGTCTATTGGCTGCAATCATTACTTAACATCAATGTGAACTGCATGCCTGTTTGCCCCTTCAATTACATTAAAAAAACGGTGCATGCAACAGCATCCCGCCATGAATCTATTAATACTGCGTTCAGCAATTTAAGCCACGCAAGGTAAGAGACAATAGTCTACTTACCAGTGGGGGAAACCGGAGCAGTGTTTATAGTGTACCCGGATCCCCCCTTTCTGCACTGAAGTCGGCACCGAGGTGGTTTTAGAGAGTCCAAGTCCCTCATATCCCGACTCTTCCCCCAAAGAGTCGGTTGAATGAAATGGCATTTCCAAATTGTAATAAAAAGTCTACTTGCCAGTAAAGCAATGTTCGGAAGATACATAATATCGTCCTCCCTGTTCCCCTCCGACAACTCCTCCACCCAGACCAGAGGATGTCGCGGAATAGTCGACAGGGTCCCGTTCTCATTGAACGTCACGTTCGAACGTTCGAAGTCCCTCATATCCCGACTCATCCCCCAAAGAGTCGGTTGAATGATATTTCCACCTCGTAAAAAAAAGTCTACTTACCAGTAAAGCAATGTTCGGCAGATACATAATGTCATCCTCCCGGTTCCCCTCAGACAACTCCTCCACCCAGACCAGAGGATGTCGCGGAATAGTCGACAGGGTTCCGTTCTCATTGAAGGTCACGTTCGAATGTTCTAGCTCCTCTCTGGAAAGTGTAAGTTGAGGATAATTTAGAGCTGTAACTTAGAACAAAAAGTTTGTACTAGGTACAACCACGGAATAGATAAATAAGGATTGAATGGTAATGTAAGCGTGGAAAATGCGCCGCAACTATGTATCCACAATCATAGTTCGGCCATCACAGCATGTAGTTCACATTGTTAAGTAATGACTGCAGCCTATAGCCACTTACACAAAGACGCGAGCACAAAATGCAAAGCGTTGTCCTCGAGCTCATAGGCACCGCATTACCTATCTGCCGCCAAATGGACTCAAATGGTAGTGTTCAGCACTGTCGTGTTCCGGTTAGATGGTGCTCCATAATAGCTTTCACACTAGCCCAGCAGCATCTGCCCATATTCTTTCTCAAGGTCTAGTCTACCTCTGCACTAAATTTCATTAAAATCAACCCCTTAAGAACTATGATAGAGCCAACAGATCAGATCTCAGGAGTGGCAACGCATCTACATTTTGACCTCTGGTTTTAGTGAAGATGCTTAAAGACTGCAGCAACTTAACAGCAACGTGAGATGCATGCTTGTTTGCCATCTTAAAATAAAAAAAACTTACCTGTACGTATATGGGCCGATTTCTTCAACCTTAATCTTGTCGGCTTTCCCAGACATGTACTCCTCGGCGTTGGTGATATTGAAGAGGAATACCCTGCAGTACAGGCTGACTTCTGGTTTGCGCCACATTTCGAATATCTCCCCGCCATCCGTCAGGATTGTTTTCTGTGGAACCAGCAGTCATTTGTGAGTATATTGTAAAGGTCTCATAATCATCATTTCAACCGAATGATGTTTACTGCTGGCTTAAGCCTGCCCATAAGGGGGATATGATTGCTTCGCTTGTTATGCGGATTGGCGATAGTGGTTTCAATGCAGGACGCTGCTGCTGATAGTAGTAATGTAGGTAACATTGCGCCCGTGCGAAGCCGGGGCGGGCCACTAGTATATAATTATTTGAAGACAAAGAAAAAAAATGACCAACCTGTTTGAACAAGAAATCGTAGGGACGCGCGAACAGTATGAAGGAACCGATGCTCACTGAGATGAAGCCCAGCATCAACAGGATGAATAGACCTGGAACAAGATAATAATTGCATATTAACACTTAATAATGTGTAGTGCCTTATGCATGCGAAGCGCGCATGGCACCGCGGCTGGTGTACTTATCTACTCGGTTGTGCGATACGGGCGCGGTCGGGTGTGTGATGGGTGACCGCTAGTGGCAAATTAAAATACGCGTTTCCATGCTTCGAAGGGCACGTAAAATCGTCGGTCCTGGTTGCTATAGATAGATAGCAGTCGTTAAACCTTGTCGGAGGCCTTATGGGCGGTTTGAAAATATCCGACAGCGAGTTGGCCACTAACCCGTAGGTATCTCCATCAACCCATATTAGAGCAACGTGGTGGAGTAGGTAAGCTCCAGACCTCCTCCCCCAAAAAGGGGAGAGACTCGTGCCCAGCAGTGGGACGTCTCAAAGGCCTCCGGCGCCGCCGCCGGAACATTAGCGAAGTCCATTTTATTTATTTATTTTTTTTCCCGCACCCTACACAATTTGTCCCATAACCCCATGGTTGACTGTCAGAGAATGCCTAGTGGCATTAAGTCCGCCATATGTACAATGTGCATAAAAGTATAAATAAATAAATTTCTTGTCTAATACGGAAGATGGCGTATGACCGAGTTACATCGCGCACAGGAAGTTTTCTCAAGAGTTGTCATATATAACTTCTCAATAAAGTGAGATCCTAGGGCCATCAATCTTACTTATTTTTGAAGTAAAATCATTTACCACACGTTTCTTTTAATTATTATTTTTTTATCAAGCAGATCCCATACTTCGACATTGGTGAGAATAAAACGTTTGAATTTAATTTATTATTAGGTATGTGCGCTATTTTCTTGCGACGATTTCTAAGATATTATCTATCAAGCAAACAGACAAGACAGACGCGGCGAGGAGCTTTGTTTTACAAATGTACAGATGTATAATACCTAATAATGTAAGCGAATATGTGCGTAAGTGCATGTATACCTAATTATAATATCGAAGTCTTGACACTATTTTTATCTAGCCTAGTTGGTCAAGGTAGGTCAGTTTCTCCAACCGCAGTGTAGGTAATATTAAGCTTTTTAGGTTTACGTACCTACAAGAAAAGAATGCGTGAATGGAGCGTTGGGTAAGCTGCTAGAATCTAAACATCTCAGCCAGCGGGCTCGACTAGCCGTACATAATGCTGTACTTACTCCAACGCTTTTATATGGAAGCGAGAGCTGGGTATGCAGGAAAGAGCATGAAAGTAAGTTGAACGCGGTCGAGATGAGATCTTTGCGCAAGATCTGCGGTGTATCACTCACCGATCGCGTTCGTAATGAAGATGTAAGAAAGAGACTTTGTGTGAATGATAGTATCGGTGTAAAAATGAAAAAAGGCATGCTCCGATGGTTCGGGCATATAGAAAGAATGTCGAATGAGCGAATGACTAAACAGATATACAATGCGAATGTGGATGGTTGCAGAGGCCCAGGAAGACCAAGGCTGACCTACCTTGACCAAATAGGTCGAGTTCTGTCTGATGGTGGGGTCAAAAGTCTTAGGAATCGGCGTGCATGTATGAAGAGAATGATGAAGGTAGACGAGGCACGAGAGGTTTGTCAGAACCGGGATGTCTGGCGCTCTACACTCTCTGCCTACCCCGTTAGGGACCTGGCGTGAAGATACATACATACAAGAAAAGAAATTAAGATAATCAAAGAAAAAAGGGAAAAGCGTTTCGCTCATTTCCTGTTTCACAGACTATACAAATATTTAAAAAGTTGGTACAATAAAATATCTCAAAAATCTAATAAACAAACAAACAATCTCTACAGCTATTAGTGTTTACAGAAATACTTAAATGTGAGTTTATTACAACATTTCTCCAAAACAAGTGGTTTTCAAGGTGAAGGTGACCTTGAACGAGGAAGGATGTCCGAAATTTCACAAAAATCTACCGACGTAACCTTGGCTTGAGGTCACATTTGTGTTTGGTAAGAAATTTGCATTATTGTATAGAAAGTGTTATCGTATGATGTAAGATTGTGTGTGGGTGTGGTTGGGTGAGATAATAATATTTTCGTTAAGTTTTTTATGTAATGGAAGTGGCAAACAAGCATGCAGTTCACATTGATGTTAAGTGATGACTGCAGCCTATAGACACTTACACAAATACCAAGGTCAAAATGCAGATGCGTTATCACTCCTGAGGCTGAAGGTGTTAAGCCTCTGTGCCGGAAATTACAGGGCCGTACATTACCACCTGACCGGAACACGAGTGCTGAACACTACCATTTAGCGGCTAGTAAATTAGGTAATGCGGTTGTGCCTACGCCCGCATATTATAATAACATAACAAGTTCAAGGTTACTGAATGAATAATATACGAGTACTTCGAACCGGACTTTAACCGTCGCTTTTCGGAGATACATAATTTTATTAGCTTCACAATTATAAAAACATTGTCTGGCGTAGAAAATAATTCAACAAAATTATGAGGGTTTTTCACAGTATTTTATTCACAGATTCTAATTTATTATTTATTAATAATGGGCTGAATTCAACATCATTAATCAAATTATATTTTACTTCAACGGTTTTTAAATTTTTATTTGTACATTTTTCACGGTAGTCAATACATATAATCGCCATTTTTGTAAGTTTTATTGGTAACTTTTTAGATAAATAAGTCTATATTGTTATAATCCTATTGAAATGATGTTTTTTGTTCCTGTTTTGTAATGCAACATACATATTTCGCTTTTTTGCTTGACTCAGTCAAATTTGGACTTGTGACTATCTATCACCTTTGACTACAATACCTTTTTTTATTTAAGTTTTTCTTGCTAAAAACATTATTTATCTACCACAAATTAACTCGCCAAGCTTTATAAACTTTGATGGCTAGACCTAGGCAGGCAAATATGCCACTGTTGCTAAACCAAGTTAACAGTCAAAAATGTTTATTTTTCACTTCCAATAAGATTACTACTGTCTCGTCGAAACTTCAGAACACTACAATTTCGCGGCAGATAAATTAGGTAATGCGGTGGTCTCTACACCCTCAAGCTCCTTGGGACTCAAAGGGAGTACTTACGCTTTTCAGCTCAATTCGCCTTATGTCCATAGAAAACAAACATTTTGTATTGAGACACGTACGCATCCGTTCAGCTTTCCGCGTCTATTTTGTTTCCGCGGCAAACGAATATAAAATTATGACAAATGTGTTTTTTATCATGCGAGTGCTGTAAATAGAGTACAGCGCTGATTTGTCGCGTTCAGCGCTGTTCAGCCGCATTCAGCGAGGATAAGTGTTACCAAAATCGTTCAGCGAAACGCGAATGGAGCTGAATAAATGTGAGTAGTCCCTGCTACTGACTAATCATCATCCCTCCCTCCGCGCGTTATGCGCAACAGAGAGGGGGGGATGGTTCGGGGATCGAGGCATTCCCCGGGCCTATCTGCCCCCGAAACGTCGGGGGCGTGATCCTTGTAGGGATACTGGTGGTAGAGCTCCAGTGACGGAGCTCGCGGGCGTAGGCACCACCGCATTACCTAATATACTTGCCGCTAGTATACGTGCACAGTGTTCAGCACTATCGTGTTCCGGTCAGGTGGTAATGTACGGCTCTGTAATTTCCGGCATAGAGGCACACACCTAATGCCTCAGGAGTGGCAGCGCATCTGCATTTTGACGTCTGGTCGTTGTGTGGGTGTCTATAGGCTGCAGTCATCACTTAACATCAATGTGAACTGCACGCTTGTTTGCCACTTTTATAACATAAAAAAAAGGGATGCTGGTACAGTAGTAAAGAGTAGTCCCTAAGGCGTCATTTATACTGAAGCGACGCGGTGCAACACAAAATATTATGTTATTCAATGTATTAATTAATATTAGGTGATATGTTTTTTATATAAACGCTGCGGGTTCCATCCCCGCATCGGGACAAATGTTTGTATGGCCTACAGATATTTGTTTCGGGTCTGGGTGTTTGTGTATGTGTTGTATGTGTACAACGGCACCCACGACACAGGTTTATATCTACTGTGGGGCTGTGAGTGTAAGCGTATTTTATTAAAAAAAATATATATATATATATATTAAATTTATTAAAGGTACACACTCTTGTAGCTGACTGACATCCGTACAGCACTGGGTCCCAGACGAAAACCAGCGTCGATTAGATATATCTTCTAATCGACATGAAGCTGATCTGAGCACCCTTTTCGATCAGCCATGAGACGTAATTCCACCCTTGTTTTTTTTTTTTTAATGTATAGGTATATATGTGTTGTTTGTTAATTATTTTCGTTTTTTTTTTACTTTGTTTGTTTATGTCTCCGTGCTGTCTGTCTAAATATTTTTTTTCTTTTCTTTGTTTTTTTTTCTTCGGTGTAATTCACGAATATGTGCAATTTGTACGAAAAAGTTTTTTATGGGACAAGCATACGCTGCATCTGCACGGCATCTTAATCTTACGCCGTTTCTTTAAAAATGACGCCATACACTAGTCAATGGAAACACAAACTGCAACGTTCCTGTCCACAATATACCCCCGTGTGCTCCCAAGGTCTAGTTGCGATAGTTTTAAGTATTGAAATTTTATTGATCCGCCTTGTATCGCCTAATTACGTTTATACGTAACTTCACGCCTGTAATCCCCGAAGGGGTAGGCAGAGGTAAATGCATGCATTCAAGCATACATGCAAACACTCACGATTCGCCGGTTACGTTTTGGCCCATGTAACAGGTGGCGAGCCTGTTGACATCTCCGGGCACATTACCAAACTTTGAGGTACTGGGAAATTTCCAGAAAATGGAAAAATCCCAATAGAACCAGAGATAAAGGCTTTTTCACCATTATCTCTGATAACCCCCTACCCGGGAATCGAACCCAGGACCTCAGCGTAGTAGTAGTGGCCTGCTACCACTAGGCTACCGAGGCAGTTGACAATATAAATAAATAAAGACTTTTAGATTATTCTAGAAATAATGTCACTTGAAGGTCTTGATGTATCTAGAGATGATCAGATATACAACTCTCTTAATAAATTACTATTACGCATATTGCCCGTGTCAAGTAAAACGATATTTCGTATTTATTTAAGCAGCGTAAAAGTTAGTATAATATAGTCAGTCAATTATTTAATAAGTAGGTATGTCAGTCAGTGAGTTACATCGCACCACCTTTCTAATCTTACATGAATGACACCTTTTTAAAAAATATTTATGTGTAAAGCACAACTAAGAAATTAAGCCCAAAGTGCCACGTCCAGTCCGACTCCACCGTTCAACGTCCCCAGTCTTTAAAAATGATTCATTAGTTTTATATCGAGGAAATACCTTGTTGAAAACCAGAAATCTAGATGACCTAAAGTTATAAATAATAGCAATCCAAAAACCCAAAGTTGCGTTAATATGGCCTTCGGGAACAAAACATTTAACTACATCCGAGTTGCATTTTGTATGAAAATGTATTTTTATGTAATGAAAATGGCAAATGGCAATTATGTAGGAATCGGCGTGCATGTATGAAGAGAATGATGAAGGTAGACGAGGCACGAGAGGTTTGTCTGAACCGGGATATCTGGCGCTCTACGCTCTCTGCCTACCCCGTTAGGGACCTGGCGTGAAGATACATACATACAAAATGGCAAACAAGCATGCAGTTCACATTGATGTTCAGTGATGACTGAACTTGCGTATAACAGTAGGTATACCGATTCTCATACCTACATACCTGCCAAATACACACACAAAGTTTCATAAGGAGTATTGTTACGAACACTGTGACACGAATATTTTATAATCCCTACTAATATTATAAATGCGGAACGAATAATCATCATCCCTCCCTCCGCACGTGAAGCGTAACAGAGGAAGGGGATGGTTCGGGGGTCGAGGAAGTCCTTATTCCCCGGGCCTATCTGCCCCCGAAGCGTCGGGGGCGTGTTCTATAGAAGGGGATACTGGTACGCAGGGTAACTCACTAAGGGAGGCCATATACTTTTTTTTTTTTATTAATATATATATATATTTTTATTAATAAATGCGAAAGTAACTCTGTCTGTCTGTCTGTCTGTCTGTTACCTTTTCACGTCCAAACAACTGAACTGATTTTAATAAAATTTGGTACACAGATAGAGCTGACTTTGAGAAAGAACATAGGCTACTTAGTCGTTTATAAAACGAAATCCACGCGGGCGAAGCCGCGAGCAACAGCTAGTATTAAATATTAATGAAAAAAAGCGTTAACTTATGTAATAGGTAAATAAAATATTCTAAGTCAGAAAACACATAATAATGTTAACTAATTCTGTAAATTATTATATCAATTATGATGTCTCTATAAATATTGTTAAAAAACCGGTATAATAAACATAATGTTCGACAGTGTTCCAAATATAAAAATAGAACCATCTTAATATATATAAATCTCGTGTCACAATGTTTGTCCTCAATGGACTCCTAAACCACTCAACCGATTATAATGAAATTCGCACACCATGTGCAGTTCGATCCAACTTGAGAGATAGGATAGCTTACATTACGCTATGACTAATAGGAGCAGAGCAGCGCGGGCGAAGCCGGGGCGGGCCGCTAGTAGTTTTATAAGGAAGTGGTCCTAAAAATATTACGCATATTATGTAATGTTGTTTTGACGATTAATACCTATATTGGGAACAAAACAATATATTTATATCCATGACATAATCTAATAAACCATTAAATATTAACTTAAAGGGTTTTTTATAAATTTTACAGATTGTTTTTATCTTATTTCGCATTAACACATGCTTGTGAAATATATTTTATATTAAAGAAAAATGGAAAGAAAAATTTGACTTCAGGCGAGACTCGAACTCGCGGCCTACTGGGTACAATTTAGGACTTCAGTAGCTCAATTGGAAGAGCGGCTGGACTAGATTCCCAGTAGCCCGCGAGTTCGAGTCTCGCCTGAAGTCAAATTTTTCTTTCCATTTTTCTTTAAAATGAAATAAATTTTACAGATTTGATCTAACGCTGAATTGGGGACCTTTTTGTAACAATCATGATTTTGTGTTCTTAGTTTTACTTAGATCTAAGTTGTTGTTACAAATAAAGATTCTCCATCCCCTTTTTTTTCCATTTTAATTATCTATTTAAAGACTAGCTGACCCGGCAAACTTCGTATTGCCTCAGAATGAAATAATGTGTCAAAGGTTTGATAGATACGGACTATTTGTATGGGAAAATAAAATTGTGGTTTTTTACTATTTCAATTTCTTCATATTTTCTTACCTTCCCTGGATTTCCAAAAATCATTCAAAACGAAAATTAGCCAAATCGGTCCAGCCGTTCTCGAGTTTTAGCTAGACTAACGAACAGCAATTGATTTTTATATATTTAGATAATATTGTACGTAAGTAGGTACTTGAGTTCATAGAGCAACACGGGCCACCGGCCGCGGCGGACCGGAGGAGAGTAGCCATAACGTTTATTACCGATGCAAAACAGTCTGTCATTTTTTGCAGGAGGAAATACGTGTGACACACACACAACAAAAATCGTCTATTGCTACGACACTCACACCATGACTTTAACAAAATACAGAAACAATTACACGCACACATTTAAACACCAAGGCGACAGGCATCGGACCACTTGTGCTTGTACTTTAGAACTTTCAGAGGGGAAAGCTACTCCCCTCCGGCAGAGACTATGTAATAATACTACGTATAGAATGGACACTTCGACGTCCCGCCCGATTTCCCCGCCTCACCCAACCTCCTCCCCTTTAATCGGCGACGTTTGGTAATCCCTATGTGCTACGCACACAGGTGCACATATAAATACATGTGACTGATTGATATCTGTGTAATAGAGACCAAATTAAGCGTTTGTATGGAATTTTGGCGGAGTGTCCGCAGTATGACTTGAGTTAAAAAGCATCAATTGCAGTTTTGGAAATTTACACTCGACCGGTTTTTTTACATTAACACAAAACGAGAAAGTGATCGCGTGACGTATTTAAGCTCATGACAATTTTGATATACTCATAACAGGTAAAAGTATCACATACAGAATGATATCGGAAGTAAGAAAACAGAAGGTTTGTTTTTTTATGTTACAACGGGAATAAACCTATAAAAGTGGCAAACAAGTATGACTGCAGCCTATACAATAGCCCACACAAAGACAAATGCAGATGCGTTGCCACTCCTGAGGCCTAAGGTGTTATGCCTCTATGCCGGAAATTACGAGTACAGGGCCGTACATTACCACCTGACCGGAACACGATAGTGCTGAACTATCATTAGCGGCAAGTATATTAGGATTATTAGGTAATGCGATGCCTACGTCTGCGAGCTCAACACTGGAGCTCTACCACCAGTAAAAACCACTTGTAAAATATGTACCTAATCACTTATATTTTATTCTGACGCCAACCTGTATAAAATAAAGTGAGAAAGTCGATGAAAATACAGGAAGTATCGAGTGTCCACATTTCTGCGAGTATGTGTATCAGTAAGTAGGGATGTAGAAAACGGAAAAAAAAAACATTTTTTCAGATAAATTATCGATAATTATTTTTTTTATTAAATATACAATGTGTCCCAGGGATAAGTGACCGCTCGGCGTTTTTCGAATATTTGTTCAAAATTAAGGATAATTACTCTTAAATGGGACCTACCAGCTTTGGTTTTTTTTGATGATTTAATTTTTGTAGTAAATACGCGTGACGTGCTGCTTTTTTTTACGATATTTCCTAAGTTTTTACATCTTTCTCCATCCATTTTTCTATTGACTATCCGAAATCATAGTTTATCAATTAAATTATCAAACATAACAAAATGTAATGAAACATTTTTTTGAGAGAAAAAAAGTGAAAAAAGAGCTTTATTTTCTATGAAAATTACTTTTTTTTAATAAATGTTTTATGAAACGTCACATTGGTAGTGTGCGTAAGAGCTCATAGCTTTTCTCTTTCGTAAGCTCGATGTGCATTTATTTTTTGATGAGCAAACGGATACCTTATTGAAACTTATATTATTTTATATTTATGTAAAAGACCGACACCTAAAAAAAAAAACAGATGTACAGTACGTTTGAATGTTTTTTTTGGCCGTGGCGTGCTCGTTGCTCGTTTTGGTTTTGTATAGTTAAACAATTTTATTTTCATAACAAAATGGATGAAGAATTACTGGTGGTAAAGTCGCAGAATCGGACCTCTAAGGCATAGGCACCAGGCACCACCGCATCACGCTATCAATCTGCCACTAAATGGTAATGTTCAACACTATCGTGATATGATTACATAAGAGTCTGTTTCGTCACAAAGGTAAAACAACTTAGCTCTATCAACACTTTGACTTAAGTTTTTATGACGATGTTATACGCCGCTGCATTCACATAACATGAATAAACTGCATGCTTATTTGCCACCATCACACAATTTTATAAATATCGATATTTAAAAAAATGCTGACAGATGCACATCCCTATCAGTAAGCGATTGGGTCAATTAGGTACAATTTCAGTGCCAAAACCTGTTTATTGACTTCATATTTTTCAACCTTCAGTTAGGTCGGCTTAATAAGCGAATTTTTGCTTCCTATACGTATTGTACAAAGGCAGTAAAAATGATAATTTTTAAGGATTTTTTTAATGTTATGAAAGTGGCAAACATGCTTGCAGTTCACATTGATATTAAGTGATGACTGTAGCCTATAGACACCCACACTAAGACTAAGGTCAAAATGCAGATGTGTTACCACTCCTGAGGCCTAAGGTGTTATGCCTCTGTGCCAGAAATTACAGGGCCATGCAAAAGGTTCTGTCTTTATTAGTAGGTTTTTTTCAGTTTAAAATAATTTAGAGAATTCCGACGACCCGGTTAGTCCAGCGGTGTGATGGCCGTTCGATTCGAACGGTCGCGGGTTCGATCCCCGCACCGGGACGAATATTTGTATGGCCTACAGATATTTGTTTCGGGTCTAAGTGTTTGTGCATGTGTTGTGTGTGTACAACGACACCCACGACACAGGTTTATACCTGTTGAGGGGTTGTGTGTGTAAGCGTATTTAATTTATTCTCTTTTTAACTGTTTCAGTAGCGTAGTGGTAGCAGGCCACTAATGCTACGCTGGGGGTCCTGGGTTCGATTCCTGGGTCGGGGACTATCAGAGATAACGGATAAAATCATTTATCTCTGGTTCTATTGGGATTTTTCCATTTTCTGGAAGTTTCCCAGTACCTCGGAGTTTGGTAATGTGCCCGGAGATGGCAACAGGTTCGCCACCTGTTACGTGGGCCAAAACGTAACCGGCAAGTCGTGGGTGTTTGCATGTATGCTTGACCTACCCCTTCGAGGATTACAGGTGTGATGTTACGTTTTTTTATCATTATTTCCTTCCCTTCCCTTCCTTCGCACGGGTATTTGATTTTAGTAGATTCTATATCTCAAAAAAAAATCGGTCATGTGCACGTCGGACCCCGTGTAGTTACAGAGTAAGAATTATAATGAAAAAAAAATATTTTCTATGGAGTTGTTCGAAATTTTCGAGTTTTTAATAGTCGACTATTACGTATTTAATTTACTACGGAATCCTAAAAAAACGTCCATACCACGTCAGGAACCTTCGTACTATTACGCCATCAATCCACGTTGTAAAAAAGATAACATGTTTATGATTAATAAATCAACCATTATTGATTATTGCGAATTTCTAAACCATCAAAGTCAAGGTTGGATTGACCTCTAACTGACATGACTAAGCTAAAATTTGACCTTTATGGACCAATAAATCTTTACTTACGTGGAAAAAATTGCCATGAGTCATGACCTTATAGATCATATTTGATCATTATATAACTACTTTGGAGGTGTGGGCACATAGCTTTTTCTTTTTTTTTTTTTTTTTTTTCTCCAGTGGAAAATGCGTTACGCATACCCACCCTTGGGGAGAGGGGTGGGTTATGTGGGACTCCGGACAAAGAGAGACGTCCGTCTACCCACTAAAAACCCCTGGTTGCTCCGACTCGTCCGCCCTCAGGGGCGGGGTCGCGGGAACGCTTTAGCACACATCCGCAACCCCGCCGGCGGCCGCCCGCAACCGGGCCCAACTCACAAAGGGAGCCGAATGGCTCCCGGCCACCTTTTTTGTGACGTAATATTTTTAGGGGGGTCACAGATAGTGTGACACAGCGTGACAATAGGGGGGGAGGTCAGTAAAGACTTACTTTAGCACGTATTTTAAAGACGGCCCCTAACCTCTAAACCAATCAGCTCTACCACCAATTACTGGTGGTAGAGCTCCAGTGACGGAGCTCGCGGGCGTAGGCACCACCGCATTACCTAATATACTTGCCGCTAAATGTTAGTGTTCAGCACTATCGTGTTCCGGTCAGGTGGTAATGTACGGCCCTGTAATTTCAGGCACAGAGGCCATAACACCTTAGGCCTCAGGAGTGGCAGCGCATCTGCATTTTGACCTCTGGTCATTGTGTGGGTGTCTATAGGCTGCAGTCATCACTAAACATCAATGTGAACTGCATGCTTGTTTGACACTACAATTACATAAAAAAAAAAAAAAAAATGTTCTTGTTTTCAAATTCTATTTACCCAGCAAAATTTGGGTCGCGGCCGGTGTGTTATATAAACAATATATCTATTTCTTGACCTCATTATTTAATAGCATTATTAATAAATAATAATTATCGTTATGTCGCGACTGTAGACGATCGACCCGGTTTTTGGCCGAGAGGTCGCTCGATCTTTGGGCCAACCAGGATATTGTGGTTAAAGTCACAGAGCAACACGGACGACCGGTCGCGGCGGACTGGAGGGGAGTAGTCATAGCGTTTATTACCAATGCAAAACAGTCTGTCATTTTTTGCGGGGGGAAAATCGTGTGACACACACACAAAATTCAAAAAAATCTAAATTTAAAAATTCATTTAATCACGTGGAAATAATAGAATTTGCTTGTGATAGGTCAAATTAAAAATATAAAATTAAAGCGAATAACAACTTATACGTTGATTAACATGTCAAAGTAAACAAAATTTAATAAAATATGGTCCATAAATACTTAATATTAAAAATAATCAACAGAATGTTCCATACTCTCTTTTACAAGCGGCTACAAAACCTTCAAAACTACAAAATACTACACATAAAACTGCAAAAATCGTCTATTACTACGATTTCACGCATACGTTTAAACTCCGAGGCGACAGGCATAGATCTATTTGTGCTTGTACTTTGACAGAGGGGAAAGCCTGCATATGGCTACTCCTCTCCGATCCGCCACGGCCGGTGGCCCGTGTTGCTCTATGCCGTGGAATCATGGGTGTTCGTATGTATCCTTGAATGCGTGTTTTTACCTCTAACTACCCCACCGGGTAATAGAGCCTTAAAATTAGATTTAATGTGCAAATCAATTCACTAGTTGCGTCTGGATTTATCGCAAACATTTTTAAACTACTTGGAAAAACCCCAATATCATATAATATAGAAAAAAAATATCTCAATGCGAAAGGAGGCCATGAACACTGATATTTATATTTTGAATTATCTATATTTGGGGTCTTATCTCATTTTAAAGAATATAGTAACAAGTAGGTATTACAAGTTAAAGTTTTGGAGTTTACTCCTCATGAAACGACTTGAGTTTTAAGGCCCTGTACGGCAATTTTTTGACAAGAAAAATGAAGACTAGTGGTCAAATACTCAAACGTCACTTAAATCTAAGTGGAACTTAAGAGTCTTTTATTTATTTTTTTTTTTATTATGGCATCGCTATTTTTTTTTTTATGTTTTAAAAGTGGCAAACAAGCATACAGTTCACATTGATGTTAAGTGATGACTGCAGCCTATAGACACCCACACAATGACCAGAGGTAAAAATGCAGATGCGTTACCACTCCTAAGGCCTAAGGTGTTATGCCTCTGTGCCGGAAATTACAGGGCCGTACATTACCACCTGACCGGAACACGATAGTGCTGAACACTACCATTTAGCGGCAAGTATATTAGGTAATGCGGTGGTGCCTGCGCCCGCGAGCTCCGACACTGAATTTTACCACCAGCAAGTACACATATTGCCAGTGTCAAGTAAAACGATATTTCGTATTTATTTAAGCAGCATTAAAGTAAGTATAATATAGTCAGTTAATTATTTATTAAGTATATCAGTCAAGTGGGTTACAGTCAAGTTATTCGAGTAAAGCGATGGCTACTTTACCAGAACATTTACAATGAAGTTTTGGAGGCAACCCGAAAGGTCGTGTTTTCGCACTGTTATTCTATTTCACTATACACGGGCACTGTAATAAACCTTTATCAAACAAAATGCCACCAACTTTATTCAATATATCTTATAAATACACCAAGAAAATGAAATAAAATAAGAGCACCATACGCCTCTTTCAAGGTTCCCCTTAAAAGTCTTCTGTCTTTATAAAACACGTTCAAACGATAGAGATAGCGCACATTTGAGGGTTGCATAAAATTGAGTGACGTTTGAGTATTCGGCCTTAGCCTTTTGTTTGAGTAACGCCCTTGCCCTTGTTAGCACGGTTCTAATTTCCAGAAGTCAATTTACCACTCTTTCAGTTAATAACATGACAGAAGACGTGAAACGTCACACAAATATTTTTCAAATCAATTTAATTATTAGAAAATAACAACAGTCTAATGTATTTTTTTTAACGACCCGGTTAGTCCACCTGTGGGAGATGACCGTTTAATCCGAAGGGTCGCAGGTTCGACCCCCGCATTGGGACAAATTTAATATTTGTATGGCATACAGATATTTGTTTCGGGTCTGGGTGTTTGTGTATGTGTTTTATGTGTACAACGGCACCCACAGTTTATACCTACTGTGGGGCTGTGAGTGTAAGCGTATGAAAAAAAAATTGACTTACAAATATCACAAATTAGTGTGACGCGTCCACTGCGTGTACCAAGGAAGTCGACAGTAAACTACATAATAATTTGTAACTCGTCCGATTACATACCGTTACATCCCGGTAATTCGAATGAGATCAAAATGTATATAATCAAAGAAAGTACAAGCTGCAGACATTATCTTACACTCAAAGTCATTATTTTGCAATTGGGACGGTGATCGTATTGCACGAGAAGATTAATTTGTACAAAATTTTACTTTTCTACCCCAACCACTTGTGTCTCTGGGAGCTTAATGACATAAAACTAAGGATTTGTTTAAGCAGGCTAACTACAAATTTTATTACAGTTGCTGCACCATTACTAATAAATAACTAATGGATTTTGAAAAAAAAAAAATCTCTACATTCTCACGCGGGGTCCTGTTCAATTTGAAACCAGAATAAGTCCCACGTTTACTATGCATTACCTAATATAGTTTATAATTGCAGGTAACTTTTAATGACTTTTCCTAATACGAGTATATCTGTAAAGATTTTATCTATATCTTATCTATAAAAATATAAAAATCAATTGCTGTTCGTTAGTCTCGTTAAAACTCGAAAACGGCTGGACCGATTTGGCTAATTTTGGCTTTGAATGATTTTTGGAAGTCCATCGAAGGTTTCAAAGATAAGAAAATATGAAGAAATTGAAGGAAAATAGTAAAAACCACAATTTCATTTTTCCATACAAATAGTCCGTATCTATCAAACTTTCGACACATTATTTCATTGTGAGGCAATACAAAGTTTCTTTCTTTCAATGGAATCTGCCCAAAGAACCCTATAATAACGTTTTGATAACCGTTAACTTACGTCACGATGACTTGAAATGAAGATGATGATCATAAAGAACTTATTGATTATTTCAATCACACGTCATCCTTAAAAAGGTGAGGTAAAAAATAGTTGTTGTTCGGTTCTGATTTGCAAAAAGGTACTCTTTGATGTGTAAGGTATCATTATTTATACATGGTGCACAAAAAAATTATCAATAATCATCTGATGTAGTTTTTGTTTTGCTTTATTATTTTTTGTCTAAATAGATTAAATATTATGTAGGTACATACGTAACAAAAAAATCATTTAAAAACTATGCTAAAGAAGTGCTAGAAAACACACGATTTTGCAAATGCGAATAAAAAATGTGTTTCATGACTGACTGCTCGTAAATAACATATCTACATCGACCACAGCTTCATATTGAACATTTTAGTATAGGTCGCGCCAGGTAAAAAGAACGCTGGCGGTCAAGCTGCGCAGTAGACGATTTATCGATCTATTTGGTAGTATGAGGTGCGGCGTTTTCAATCTGCCTACCAATACACGAAACCGCAAGCGAAAGCTAGATCAAAAATAAACCAATAGGGCTAGTACTTTCGTGCGCGAGTGTACCGATGCGCGAACACATCCCTTCTACTTTCTTCCAGCGTTCTTTTTACGTGGCGCGACCTATACCTTTCCTTCGATTGACGGGTGTGAAAAAAGTGTCGGTGTCTTGCATCCATGGTAACAATCTGGTAAAATGTACGACCCCGTAATTTCCAGAGGCATAACACCTTACGTGGGTGTCTATAGGCTGCAGTCATCACTTAATATAAATGTGAACTGTATGCTTGTTTACCACTTCATTTCATAAAAAAAGTACTGTTTAAAAATCTATCTATATACCTATATAAAAATCAATTGCTGTTCGTTAGTCTCGCTAAAACTCGAGAACGGCTGAACCGATTTGGCTATTTTTGGTTTTGAATGATCGGTGAATGAAAGATAAAAAAATATGAAGAAATTGAAGGGAAATAGTAAAAACCACAATTTCATTTTCTGTTCCCAAACAAATAGTCCGTATCTATCAAACCTTTGACACATTATTTCATTCTGAGGCAATACGAAGTTTGCCGGGTCAACTAGTACTCTATAAATATTGTTTATTTTTGTGAACAACCTTTACTTTCGGGCATTGACCTGACAATGAAAAATGTTATTTGGCTTCATACAGTTATCTCATAACACTTGATCTTGTACGCGAGAATAATTGTTGTAGGCACCAGAGGTCACATCGAGGTGCTCATTACGAACGTCTGCTAAAAAAAAACCGACCAAGTGCGAGTCGGACTCATGTTTACAGGTTTTTTCGGTACAATAATAAAAAAATACCCCTACACTCACAGCCCCACAGTAGGTATAAACCTGTGTCGTGGGTGCCGTTGTACACATACAACACATACACAAACACCCAGACCCGAAACAAATATCTGTAGGCCATACAAATATTTGTCCCGATGCGGGGATCGAACCCGCGACCCTTCGAATCAAACGGTGGTTTCACACCGCTGGACTAACCGGGTTGTCATACAATACATTTCTTATGTTACATAATAATGTAACGAAAAAGACTTTTAGGATTTCTTATAATATTAAAGTAAAGAACAATTTTTTTTTTTTAATTTAAAATGGCATCGCCATTACGCATTTTGCCAGTGTCAAGTTAAACGATATTTCGTATTCGTATAAATGCGGCGTTAAAGTCAGTCAGTCAGTTATTTATTTAATATGACAGTCAAGTGAATCCGACTAGTTGGGTAAATTGTACCGAAGGAAAGCCTTCAGGGAAACGCATATTGTGTGAAATCCGATAAGAGTATGGTGCTGACGTTGACGGCACGTGTTTAATGAGATTCTAAACTATGTGAATCAAGTTTTTTGGCGTCGGGATGTGACGACCCCATCGCCCGCTAGCGGAAGAATTCTCTTCTAGTGGAGGGAATTCTTCCTCTAGTGCAGTCAGTCAACCGAATAATGGCGGTCAAACCATGGCGGTAGGAGTATCCGGGATGGGCAGCAGCGTCCCGTGATAAAATTGCCGCCACTGCGATCGCCAACCCGCATGCCAAGCGTGGCGATTATGGCAAATCACCCCAAATGCATCACACCAGTACACAACGGCCCCTAGTCCCCGGTAGCTTCGCTATTCCTGACCATGGTGGTACCGGTCATGGTAACGGCGGGGCAGGGGGTGCTAAGAATCACCGGGAGATGCCAGGGTACCACACCCGACGACAACTGGCCCTGGCAACATACAACGTACGGAAGCTGCGGACTGACGAGAAAGTTATGGAACTGGAGGAAGAATTGAGCGGGTTACGGTGGCACATTGTAGGGTTATCGGAAGTCCGAAGACAGGGGGAGGACTCGATAACCCTCAAGTCTGGTAACCTGCTCTATTTCCGGGAGGGCGACCAACTGTCCCAAGGTGGTGTCGGGTTCATCGTCCACAAGTCCCTCGTGAACAACGTTGTCAAGATCGAGAGTGTGTCGTCGAGAGTGGCGTACCTTATACTCAGAATAACCAAACGGTATTCGCTGAAGGTCATACAGGTCTACGCCCCAACCTCCGCACACTCGGATGATGAGGTAGAAACTATGTATGAGGACATATCCAGAGCCATACATAGTTCGAAGACCCACTACAACGTTGTCATGGGGGATTTCAACGCAAAATTGGGCGTTCGAGGTGATCATGAGCTGAAAGTGGGACGATTTGGATATGGGCGACGAAACGCCAGGGGCCAGACTCTGGCTGACTTCATGGAGAAAGAGAGCCTCTTCATGATGAACTCTTTCTTCAAGAAGCGGGAATGCCGGAAGTGGACCTGGATCAGTCCTGATGGTGCGACTAAAAATGAGATAGACTTCATTATGTCCACGAGGCGGCATATATTCAGTGATGTCTCTGTGATCAATTCGGTAAAAACCGGAAGTGATCACCGATTGGTAAGAGGCACACTGAATATAAAGGTCAAGATCGAAAGATCCCGACTAATGAAGTCTACGCTCCGCCCAGCACCTGCCCAAATCCAAAACCCCGAGAGCTTTCAACTCGAGCTACAAAATCGCTTCGAATGCCTGAGAGAGTGCGTAGATGTGGACGATTACAATAACAGGTTAGTGGAAACTGTCCGTACGGCGGGCTCTAAGTTTTTCAAGACCCGCCCTACGAATAAAACCAAAAAGATCTCCAGCTCAACTCTCAAGCTCATGGAGGAGAGGCGCGGTATGGTTCTGAAGTCCTCTGAAGATGCTTTAGTGTACAGGCGGCTCAACAGACAGATCTCGAAGTCATTGACTCGCGACCTTCGGCACTTTAATACTGATAGTATTAAAGCAGCCATAGAGCGGCACAAGGGCTCTAAAGTGTTCGCCAAAGATCTGTCCTAAGGGCAAAGCCGTCTCACTAAGCTGAAGACAGAGGACAACAGAATCGTATCGTCGAAACCTGAGCTTGCAGAAGAGATCGAACGGTTTTACGGACAGTTATACACGACAGCACGACCACCTGTTAACAGTCCGGAAGCAGATCCTAGAGCCGGACTGACCCGACACTACACCGAAGATATCCCGGACGTCAGTCTAGACGAGATTAGCACGGCTCTCAAACAGCTCAAAAACAACAGGGCGCCGGGTGATGACGGAATCACTGCTGAACTCCTGAAAGCGGGCGGAAGGCCAGTATTAGAAGCTCTTCAGTTGATGTTCAATTCCGTCATATCCGAGGGAAAAACGCCACAGGCGTGGCACAGAAGTGTGGTGGTACTGTTCTTCAAGAAAGGCGACAATACCCTTCTTAAAAATTATAGGCCCATCGCACTTCTAAGTCACGTCTATAAGCTGTTTTCGAGAGTGGTTACGAACCGTCTATCTCGCAGACTCGACGACTTCCAGCCTCCCGAACAAGCCGGGTTCCGTAAAGGTTTTAGCACCATAGACCACATACACACGCTGCGGCAGGTTATACAGAAGACAGAAGAGTATAACCAGCCCCTCTGTCTAGCGTTTGTGGACTATGAGAAAGCCTTCGATTCGGTCGAGATTTGGGCTGTGCTACAGTCACTCCAGAGGTGCCAAGTCGACTACCGATACATCGAGGTGCTAAGGAGCTTGTACGAAAACGCCACTATGTCGGTTCGCCTTCAGGACCAGAACTCGAAACCTATCCAACTGCAGCGAGGTGTGAGACAGGGAGATGTCATATCTCCGAAACTGTTCACCGCTGCATTGGAAGATGTCTTCAAGCTTCTGGACTGGAACGGACTCGGCATCAACATTAACGGCGAGTACATCTCCCACCTTCGATTTGCGGATGATATCGTAGTCATGGCTGAGACCCTGGAAGACCTTGGCACAATGCTCAATGGCCTCAGTAGGGCCTCCCAACGAGTGGGCCTTAAAATGAACATGGACAAGACGAAAATTATGTCGAATGTCCTTGTTATGCCCACTCCTGTTATGGTCGAGGGTACTACACTTGAAGTTGTTGACGATTACGTATACCTGGGACAAACGGTCCAGTTAGGTAGGTCCAACTTCGAGAAAGAGGTCAATCGCCGAATCCAACTCGGATGGGCAGCGTTCGGGAAGCTGCGTTATATCTTCTCGTCCAATTTACCGCAGTGTCTGAAGAAGAAGGTCTTTGACCAGTGTGTGTTGCCAGTGATGACATACGGAACAGAAACGTGGTCGCTCACTATGGGCCTCATAAGAAGGCTCAAGGTCACTCAGAGAGCTATGGAGAGGGCTATGCTCGGAGTTACTCTGCGAGATCGAATCAGAAATGAGGAGATCCGCATGAGGACCAAAGTAACCGACATAGCCCATCGAATAGCGAAACTCAAGTGGCAGTGGGCAGGGCACATAGCTCGCAGAACTGACGGCCGTTGGGGCAGAAGAGTTCTAGAGTGGCGACCGCGTACCGGAAGACGAAGCGTAGGCAGGCCCCCCACGAGGTGGACCGACGACCTGGTGAAGGTCGCGGGCAATCGTTGGATGAGGGCGGCCCAGGACCGTTCGTTGTGGCATTCTTTGGGGGAGGCCTTTGTCCAGCAGTGGACGTCTTTTGGCTGAAATGATGATGATGATGATGATGAATCAAGATAAAGAACTTATTAACATTAATATCAAAAAAAGATATTTTGCAAAAACAAAATATATATATATATATATAAAAAACAACAAATATATATATATATATATATATATATATATATCATGTATTTTTAACGTCTCGGATATATATGTATATATCAGAGGTCTGGAGCAACCTCAGTGCCGAATATACCTACATGAGTCGATTCCACAAAAAAAAACTCAGTAGCTCCATATGACCGCAACCAATAAAATGAGAACATACCTACCTAAATAACATTTTACAACCAAAAAACTTTGCGGATTTTTTATCAATTATTTGTTATTAACTAAATATTTAATAGCCGTAGTTTCACTCACGTGCTACTTTTTATATTAAAATAATAAAATGCTTTACATTCTATTCATATTGAGTGATTCAAGGTTATTTTAAAACTAAAATTTCCAAACTTGGCTAAAATACCCAAACTTGGCCAAAATAAAGACAATTGGCTTTAATAGGGTTTTCGACCACTTCTAGGAGTAGCAAAAAAAAAATTGACATTAAAAAAAAGGAGGAAAAAAAAAACAAAACGGGGAAAAAAGGGGAAAAAAAGAAAAAAAAAGGAAAAAAAGAAAAGAAAACGAAAAAAAAAAATTTAACAAAAAAAAAGTGTAGTAAAAAAAAATATAAATAAAAAAAAAAATAATAATATTAAAAAAAAAAGTGTATAAAGCCCCCACCCCTCTCTCGTCTGACGATGCGTGCCTCCTTCACCGAAGCCCTTGAATCCCAGGGCACCCAACGCCGACCTGCATGGCAGGCCAGAAGAAGCCGCAGCAGAGGGGGCCAGCCCCGGTGCTACATCCGCGCCGCGCGCTTGACCACTTCTAATTTACTGTTTTAGTGATAAAACTGAAAGTAACACATGAATTGAGTGTTCAGATGTTACACTAATTAAATTCAGTGAATAATTGTATAAGATAGGTATCCCATACAATTATTCAACTAAATGTTTATTTAACATTTTTTGTAATTTCTAAACTCTTCTAAGTTTAAGAGTTTTTTTACAAAAAAAGTAACGTAACTTCACGCCTGTAATCCCCGAAGGGGTAGGCAGAGGTAAATGCATGCATTCAAGCATACATGCAAACACCCACGATTCGCCGGTTACGTTTTGGCCCATGTAACAGGTGGCGAGCCTGTTGACATCTCCGGGCACATTACCAAACTTTGAGGTACTGGGAAATTTCCAGAAAATGGAAAAATCCCAATAGAACCAGAGATAAAGGCTTTTTCACCATTATCTCTGATAACCCCCTACCCGGGAATCGAACCCAGGACCTCAGCGTAGTAGTAGTGGCCTGCTACCACTAGGCTACCGAGGCAGTTAACAGAAAAAGTAAAAAAAAAAACATTCTTCCAGAGAAAAATTCTGACACTGGAACTCTACCATCGGTAAATAAAACCTTATATAGTTTCGTAATGCATTACGTACAATTAATGTATATAAGACAGAAGCTCCATATGACCGCAAGCAATAAAATGATCATAAATAACGTTTTACGATATAACCTACAAACTGCTGAATTTCGCGGCAATTATCTGTTATTAACTAAGTATTAGATAACAGTATTCCTCGCGTGCTACTTCTCTGATTAAAATAAAAAATGACTTAACATTCAATTCATATTAAGTGATTTAAGATTATTTTTAAACTATCAAATATTTTGTAGCACGTACAGTAGCAGACTAAAGAGCAATAATTAGTACATCGTCAATAATATCTATAATAATTGTTTTATATTATTTCGCATTAACACATGCTTGTGAAATATATTTTATTTTAAAGAAAAATGGAAAGAAAAAATTGACTTCAGGCGAGACTCGAACTCGGGGCCTACTGGGAATCTAGTCCAGCCGCTCTTCCAATAAAAATTAAAATAAAATATATTTCACAAGCATGTGTTAATGCGAAATAATATAAAACAATAATTAAGGGTAAAAGCGACTTCTTTACGATATTCAATAAACTGCAAAGTCTATTATATCGGTTGCCTAACTAGCATAGTTGGCAATAGATGGCGCTGCTGCTACCATAAAGCAATGCAATAAATGTGAAGGAAAGATTTGACAAATCGGGCAGGACTTCAGTAGCTCAGTTGGAAGAGTGGCTGGACTAGATTCCCAGTAGGCCGCGAGTTCGAGTCTCGCCTGAAGTCAAATTTTTCTTTCCATTTTTCTTTAAAACATAAAATATCTATAATATTTTTAAACAACTTAATAGTAAATAACTACTAATAATAACTTAGAAGCGCGCTGACCCCGCGGCTGGTATAGATCGGAAGTGATCTACTCGGTTAAGCGATACGGGCGGTAAAGTGTGTGATGGGTGCCCGCTAGTGCCAAATTAAAATGCGCGTTTCCGTGCTTCGGAGGGCACGTTAAGCCGTCGGTCCTGGTTGCTATTGATTTTTACTGGTGGTAGAGCTCCAGTGACGGAGCTCGCGGGCGTAGGCACCACCGCATTACCTAATATACTTGCCGTTAAATGGTAGTGTTCAGCACTATCATGTTCCGGTCAGGTGGTAATGTACGGCTCTGTAATTTTCGGCACAGAGGCATAACACCTAATGCCTCAGGAGTGGCAGCGCATTTGCATTTTGACCTCTGGTCATTGTGTGGGTGTCTATAGGCTGCAGTCATCACTTAACATCAATGTGAACTGCACGCTTGTTTGCCACTTTTAGAACATAAAAAAAAAAATAGAGAGCATTCGTTGACCTTAAACCTTGTCGAAGGACTTATGGGCGGCTTGAAAATATCCGACATCGGGTTGGCCACTAATCCGTATCTCCACCAACCCGCATTCGAGCAGAGTGGTGGAGTAAGCTCCTGGCCTTCTCCCAAGAAGGGGAGAGACTCGTGCCCAGCAGTGGAACGTATCAAATAAATAAATAAAAAAAATACGCTTACACTCACAGCCCCACACTAGGTATAAACCTGTGTCGTGGGTGCCGTTGTACGCACACAACACAAACACAAACACCCAGACTCGAAACAAATATCTGTAGGCCATACAAATATTTGTCCCGGTGCGGGGATCGACCCTGGGACCCTTCAAATCAAACGGTCGGCTCACACCGCTGGACTGATGGGGTCGTTTAAAATCTAATACAAAGTCGTGAACATGTGAACTGCATGCTTGTTTGCCACAATCGTTTTTCACTGGTGGTAGAGCTTCAGTGACGGAGCTCGCGGGCGTAGGCACCACCGCATTACCTAATATACTTGCCGCTAAATGGTAGTGTTCAGCACTATCGTGTTTCGGTCAGGTGGTAATGTACGGCCCTGTAATTTCCGGCACAGAGGCATAACACCTTAGGCCTCAGGAGTGGTAACGCATCTCCATTTTGACCTTGGTCTTCATGTGGGTGTCTATAGGCTGCAATCATCACTTAACATCAATGTCAACTGCATGCTTGTTTGCCACGACCATTACATAAAAAAAAAAAAAAATGACTGTATTTTGGCCAAGTTTGACTATGTTAGCCAAGTTTGGCTATTTTGGCCCAGTCTCATTTCATTTGGCCAAATCCGCATTCCTTGGCCAAGCTAACTCATTAATATTGACAACCCTAGTTTAAACCTAATTTATTAGTTTTATTTTGCATTTAAACGTTTACAAAGTTCTAGACAAAATTAATACAAAAAACATCGATAATATATTATTAGAAATCTTAAAAAAAACTTTATTTGAATAGAAACAGGATTTAAATCAAACTTCCTTGTGTGATATTAATAACGATTGCAAAGATAAAAAATATTGACAAGCTGTGACAGATAATAATCATGTGAATATATTGCAATGGTTCTCAAATTTGTACACTGATGAAGTGCGAGTCAGAATGGCGCACAATGGTGCAGATGGTTGATTTTTAGATACAAGTAGCTGTTTCCCGCGGCTTCGCCCGCTTGGATGTCGTTTTATAATCCTGAATTTTATTTACTATAAACCTCACGGAGCCCGAGATCTTTCCAACGAATGCAAAACCGTGGAAATCGGTTCGTGCGTTCTGGAGTTATAACGTCAGGAAGGAAAACCCGACTTATTTTTGTATAATAGATTGGGATGTTGACTTTTTTTTATTGGTCTTCCAAAAAGTATGAGATAATTAAATACTTTACGGGCGCGGTCGGGTGTGTGATGGGTGACCGCTAGTGGCAAATTAAAATGCGCGTTACCTCGCTTCGGAGGGCACGTTAAGCCGTTGGTCCCGGTTGCTATAAGAGGGGAGAGACTCGTGCCCAGCAGTGGGACGTATAATGGGTTTCCATTATTATTATTACACAAAATGCTAATAAGTGCGAAATATTTTTTTTTTTTATGTTTTAAAAGTGGCAAACAAGCATACAGTTCACATTGATGTTAAGTGATGACTGCAGCCTATAGACACCCACACAATGACCAGAGGTAAAAATGCAGATGCGTTACCACTCCTGAGGCCTAAGGTGTTATGCCTCTGTGCCGGAAATTACAGGGCCGTACATTACCACCTGACCGGAACACGATAGTGCTGAACACTACCATTTAGCGGCAAGTATATTAGGTAATGCGGTGATGCCTACGCCCGCGAGCTCCATCACTGGAGCTCTACCACCAGTAAACACCTCCTTCACACAAAAACCGCTGAACCGATATTCATGAAATTTGGCACACACATAGAAGGTAACTTGGTTTAACACATTGGATAGTTTTTATCCCGAAAAAATGTTCCTGTGGGATGCCATGGGATGATTTGATAAGTTTCCACAGGTTACGCGGAAAGCGACATACACGCGGACGGATCCGCGGGCAACAGCTAGTTCATTCATATTTAGAGATCCTTAACATTTAAAAAAAACATCATACACATTGTTGTTTACGATTCGACACACGTTTATGGACCATTCTCGAAAATCGCCAAGTTTCTGGGTCACGTGATATTTTTTTTATATGATATGTTTTGTTTTTGTAAGGTCAACAACGTTATTGGCGAAAAAAAAATGTGGCGCGAAACAAACAACTACATTAATTGTAATATCGATAGTACCTCGGTATGATTTTACTGGTAGAGCGCCAGTGACAGAGCTCGCGTAGGCACCACCGCATTACCTAATATACTTGCCGCTAAATGGTAATGTTCAGCACTATCGTGTTCCGGTCAGGAGATAATGTAGCCCTGAAATTTCCGGCACAGAGGCATAACACAATAGGCCTCGGGAGTGGTAACTCATCTGCATTTTCATCTTAGTCTTTCTGTGGGTGTCTATAGGCTGCAGTCATCACTTATCATCAATGTGAAAGCTTGTTTGCCACTTCCATTACATAAAAAAAAACTCAGCTCGGGGGTGGCGATGCATCTGCATTTTGACCTCAGATGTCTACAAGCTGTAGTCATTATTAACATCAATGTGAAGTGCATGCTTGTTTGCCAACTTCCTACATAAAAAACGAATTAGCTCTGAGCTCTTTTTGTATTATAACTTAAATCTATATCTATACAAGGAAATAAAATTGGCGTGTGTTTGTAATATTAATATAACCGCTTTTTATTAAATACGTGTGTATGTAGCTATACACAGCATACCTATATAACATAGATTTAAAATCTATATATATAAAAATCAATTGCTGTTCGTTAGTCTCGCTAAAACTCGAGAACGGCTGGACCGATACGGCTAATTTAGGTTTTTGATTGATTTTTGGAAGTCCAGGGAGGGTATAAAAGGTAAGAAAATATGAACAAATTGAAGGGAAACAGTAAAAACCACAATTTTATTTTTCGATACAAATAGTCCGTATTTATCAAACCTTTGACACATTAATTCATTCTGAGGCAATACGAAGTTTACCGGGTCAGCTAGTACCTAGTATAAAATAAATCTATGTTATATACCAAAACAACATTTAATACAATTTTTGTCTGTCTGTTTGTTCGAGCTAATCTCGCGAACGGCTGTGCCGATTTCGACAGCACTTTCACTGGCAGATAGCTTATGTAATAAGGAGTAACTCAGGCTACTTTTATACTACCTGCGCCCATGCCTTCATCCGGGAAGATACTGAACTATCATTTTACTGGTGGTAGAGCTCCCGTGACGGAGCTCGCGGGCTTAGGCACCACCGCATTACCTGATATACTTGCCGCTAAAAGGTAGTGTTCAGCACTATCGTGTTCCGGTCAGGTGGTAATGTACGGCCCTGTAATTTCCGGCACAGAGGCATAACACCTTAGGCCTCAGGAGTGGCAACGCATCTGCATTTTGACCTTGGTCTTAGTGTGGGTGTCTATAGACTGCAGTCATCACTTAACATCAATGTGAACTGCATGCTTGTTTGCCACTTCCATAACATAAAAAAAAAAAAAAAAAAACTCACGCGGACGAAGTCGCGGGCACAGTTAGCCTACAATACAAAGGCGTGAACATACTGTTTATTCATAAAAGACGTGGGCGTTAACTACTTATAGCTTTCCCACTGAACAATTAATATGCCTATCTACGAACCAGTTTTTGCTTATATTTAGCATGTAACCTTTAAAAAAAATGTGTGATATCTGCCTCCATTACGGCTTTAAATTATGTATCTATTATAGGTCAGGATCCCGCTGCAGAATTATTTCGTTCATCGAGATATGCTGCAAACCTAAGTTTTACGCATATTCTCTAGATCTAGGACTTCAAATGTAGATCTAGAGAATACCTATAGGTCGCGTAACAAAATATGGCTGATAGTATTTTAATTTAATTATTATATCTTTAACAGCCAGCAACCCTTATTTGCGGCCATATTTAATTTGGCACCCATATGTCTTAGTACTGAGATAAAAAATGGCTTTCATTTGATATTTAAATAATAAATGTACGTTATGAACGTAAATATATGTATCGGGGCGGAACATAGAGCAACACGGGCCACCAGCCGCGGCGGAATAGAGGGGAGTAGCCATAGCGTTTATTACCGAAGCAAAATAATCTGTCATTTTTTGCGGGGGGAAATGCGTGCGACACACACGCACACTACAAAAATCGTCTATTACTACGAAACTCACACCTTCACTTTCACAAAATACAGAAACAATTTCACGCACACATTTAAAACATCTAGGAGACAGGTATAGGCCCATTTGGGCTTGTACTTTGACAGAGGGGAAAGCCAGCATATGGCTACTCCCCTCCGGTGTTGCTCTATGGGGCGGAACGTAAATACGTACGTAGGGACGGCCAAGTACGCAACGGCAGCCGGGATTTTTCAATCTTTTTAAATAGATATTTCCCTAAAAAAATAAAAAAAATACTTGCGGCCATATTTTGATGGGCCTAGTGGATTTACATTCTCTTAATCATAAATATGCGTAAAAAATAGATTTGCAGAATATCAAGATCAACGAAATAATTCGGCAGTGGGATCCTGACCTACCTTACCTATTAGGTGTAAGGCCAGATTATTATTCCTTAATGTGATAAATATCACATTAGATTGCTTAAGCTGGGTTGCGTCAACTTTACTGGTGGTAGAGCTCCAGTGTCGGAGCTCGCCGGCGTAGGCACCACCGCATTAGGTACCTAATATACTTATACGCTAAATGGTAGTGTTCAGCACTATCGTGTTCCGGTCAGGTGGTAATGTACGGCCCTATAATTTCCGGCACAGAGACATAACTCAGGCCTCAGGAGTAACGCCTCAGGAGTAACGCATCTGCATTTTGGCCTTGGTGTTTGTGTTCTATAGGCTGCAGTTATCACTTAACTTCAATGTGAACTGCATGCTTGTTTGCCACGAAAAATAAATATTACAATTATTAAGGGAACAGCGACATCTTAACGATATTGTATAAACTGCAAAGTCTATCATATCGGTTGTATAGCTATTAATTATAGTTATCAATGGATGTCGTTCACCGACCCTAAATCGGTTTTAATCCAAAACGGAAAGCAAAATTTAACGCATCGGTGTGGGACTTCGGTAGCTTAGTGGTAAAGCAGCTGGACTGGTTATCCTGAGGTCACAAGTTCGATTCCTGCCCGAAGTCAAATTTTTCTTTCCGTTTTTTTCTTTAATTTCTAGTAATTTGAACCTAGTATTTATATGCAAGGGTGAACCCCGACTTACGAGAATTCGACTTACACTACTATCGCTTGGTCCCACCTATCGTGTAAGACCGAGGTATTATTGTATATTTACTTAATTAAATTTTTATCATACACTAGCAACCCACCCCAACTTCGCACGTGCAGCATTTTAAATTGTGGGGACGCGCCCGACTTCCTTAACAAAAAGCGGGATATCTCGGTAAATATAAGAAGAAAACCCTCTTACCAACATTTCAAACAGGACTAATATCCGTTCACAACTTTCCTAGATTAGCGCATACACACAGACACATAAAATAGGAAGACATTACTATACTTATAATATGTGGTGATAATTATTATTATAATTATACAGAGCGGTACGTGCCATGTCATGGATATCTTAGTTCTACAAATAGTTTAAAAGATAAAACTGCAATCTGTTTTGCACACACAGATAAAATAGATTCACGTTTGGCACGTCATTTCAAGGTGAGGGCAGAAATGACGGAACAGATTATAAAATTGTAGGAAATTATAAAACATGCCAACTAATGATATAACTACATTCTTTTATATTTTCTTTGTCTAGGCTGGGCTATCAGATATAGGCGTATAATCCTTTTTTTATACGTATAATGCAAACAAGCATGCAGTTCACATTGATGTAAAGTGAAGACTGAAGCCTTTAGACCCTCACACAAAGACCAAAGGTCAAAATGAAATTGATTTGCCACCCCTAAAATCGTACCCTCTTATTCATAAACGTACATTAGATACGTTTTAGCTAAAGAATGCTTTGTCCTTGTCAGTTGCATTGTCAAATGTGCAGGATAGAAAAAGACAAAGGAGAGATTAGCAACACTTTAGCTAAAATACGTTTATACGTTATTTTACTGGTGGTAGAGTTCCAGTGACGGAGCTCGCGGGCGTAGGCACCGCCGCATTACCTAATATACTTGCCGCTAAATGGTAGTGTTCAGCACTATCGTGTTCCGGTCAGGTGGTAATGTACGGCCCTGTAATTTCAGGCACAGAGGCATATCACCTAATGCCTCAGGAGTGGCAGCGCATCTGCATTTTGACCTCTGGTCATTGTGCGGGTGATTATAGGCTGCAGTCATCACTTAACATCAATGTGAACTGCATGCTTGTTTGCCAGTTTTATTACATAAAAAAAAAAAAATAAAAAAAAAAAAATGAATAAGGGGGTTAGTTGTTTTGTCTATGTGATAATTATAACAAGGCCATACATTACCATCTAACTTAAACACGTTAGTGCTGAACACTACCATTTGGCGGCAGATAGTTAAACAACACACAATTACGATTATCTTGTTTCGTAGTGTCTACCACCTGGTTTACTAGTGGCAGTTCTAGTGTAGGAGCTCTGGGACGTAGGCACTACATTATAATAATAATAATAATGGCACCCCATTATACGTCCCACTGCTGGGCACGAGTCTCTCCCTTTTTTTGGGGGGAGGCCTGGAGCTTACTCCACCACGCTGCTCCAATGCGAATTGGTGGAGGTGGGTGGGTTAGTGGCCAACCCACTGTCGGATGTTTTCAAACCGCCCATAAGGCCTCCGACAAGGTTTAACGACTGCTATCCATCTATAGCAACCGGGACCGACGGCTTAACGTGCCCTCCGAAGCACGGAAATGCGCATTTAATTTGCCACTAGCGGTCACCCATCACACTACCCGACCGCGCCCGTAGTGCTTAGCCGAGCAGATCGCTTACGATCTACACCAGCCGCTGGGCCATGCGCGCTTTAATGGCACCACATTACCTAATCTATATCTAAATGGTAGTGTTCAGCACTATCGTGTTCCGGTTAGATGGTAATGTATGACCCCGTAATAACTATCACAGTGACAAAACAAGTAAGGTCTCAGGGGTGGCAACGCATGCGCATGACTTCTGGTTTTTATGTAATCTATAGGCTGCAGTCATCACTTAACATCAATGTGAACTGCATGCTTGTTTGCCACCTTCATTACTCAAAATCTATAAAAGACGTGTCAAAAATTGAACCTACTTTTCTTTAAGTATTATAAGAGAGTTAATAAAATAAAGTAATTTATATTCAATACCAGTTAGTTCGCGAAAGACCTCAAGAACTGCAATTAAATCAATTATCTTATCAGAATCTGGATCGTAAGACTTTCTTTTAAAACACATCGTTTAGCGGTGAATGTATGTGAAATCTACCGGTAGGTAAGGTGTCAGAGAAATACATTTAATTAATGATCCAGTGGATTGGTAGGTAGTAAGAAATAACACTGACTGAGGTACGGGCGCTATCTCCAATCAAAAAGTAATTTATATATTTTTTAATGTACCTTATGAAGGTGGCAAACAAGCATGCAGTTCACATTGATGTTAAGCGATAACTGCAGCCTATAGATACAAAGACCAAGGTCAAAATGCAGATGTGTTACCACTCCTGAGGAATAAGGTGTTATGCCTCTGTGACGGAAATGGAACACGGTCGTGCTGAACGACGAAGTCGCGGCCAAAATCTAGTATTAAAATACATTAAAAGAATTAATGGATAACACTAATTTGAACGATTTATCTGGATTTATATTTTATTTCACACATATCGAATATCTTTGACCCTCAGTTTGCCTTGTAGTGAACTTTGACGTAACAGATGCACTGTCAACATTATTTATAGTTATTTTCGGTTTAGTGGTCAAGTTGACTCGGTTCTCTGATGGTGAGATATTTCAAATGATTTATTGCCCGACTGTTTTATGTGGTGAAGGTGGCAAGCAAGCATGCAGTTCACATTGGTGTTAAGTTATGACTGCAGCCTAAAGACATCTACATAAAACCCATAGGACTAAATGCAGATGCTTTGCCACCTCTGAGTACTATGTTGTCATATCTCTGTGATGCTATACCGACGACATACTTTTATATCTAACAGGCATTCGATAGTAGAGATGCCACGAATATTCGTCCATTATTCGGTATTCGGCCTATTCGGCCACTATTCGGCCGAATACCGAATAATATAAAATGGAAAATAAAAACAATATTTTATTAAAAATGCGATATTTTACAGTCCTGTAATTTCCGGCACAGAGGCGTAACATCTTGGGCCTCAGGAGTGGTAACGCATCTGCATTTTGACCTTGGTCTTTGTGTGGGTGTCTATATGCTGCAGTCATTACTTAACATCAATGTGAACTGCATGCTTGTTTGCCACTTCCATTACATAAAAATAAAAAATAATAATCACAAATGACTATATTCATACATAAAATCTACCAATGGTAAATTATGATGATTAAAGACAATTTTCAGCAATAGTTGACAATAAACGATTGCGCTTTTCTGCTTAAATAATATCCGCTTCTGAAAAAAGTCTCTCACCAGAGACACTACTGCTAGGAGATGATAGATAAACCTTAGCGAATTCGTCAGGACTGGACATGGTTTTGCGTTTGCTGGCCACCATTTGTATGGGCCTGCCGTTAGATTTAGGCGAGCAGTTTTCAAATAAAAATCATATTTATCTGCCATAGAACTCTTTTCTCCATCTTCATCGTTTTGCTTATTATTTGCCGGCGGATTGTTCGGCTGCTGAATATTCGTGCATTCGGCCAAGGGGAAAGTCGAATATTCCTCCAAACCATTATTCGTCGCAACTCTATTCGATAGTGTTGAACACTACCGGACGGCAGATAGATGATAGGCAATGAAGTGATACGGTGGTGGGTGGGGGAAGGTGGTTAATTTCAAATTTAACCACTTATTACCAAAAAGGAGGGAGAGGTCCAAAAGTTGCTATAAATACATCACGAGATTAAGAACCTCTAAGGTTAAATGTGCGAACTCTTTTCTTTAAAAGGTACTAAAATTAACTTTTATTAAAATGTTGACAACCCTAGGTAGGTAGTTTAAAAATAAAAAATCCAGATAACATCATGCCAGATGAGTAACATGTTGAAATGAGACAGTTTTGGATTGATTAACTGCTGTTGAAATAAATATAGTAATTTCCTTATAAATAAAATTTCAAGAAATATATTTATGTTAAAAGTACTCTACGGATAATAATGTAAAGAATTTTCACAAAGCCAATAAAAATGGTTCTACATAAATAGACACAACGAGGGCGGGGCATGAAAAGGACACACCGCAGCGCGTCAGTCTATTACGAGTTTACTTGATTTTAAATATTGCGTATAAGGAGACTTCGGCCTATTTCAGTCGTATCGGTCTGTAGAGCGTTATCTCTTTCACACCTTTCCAATGTGTCCTTTGTCGAGTTGATAAATTTTCTACCAACACCGGACTATCAGTGCTTACGTAAGCAGTGTGCAGCAGAGATGACGCCATTAGCATTTTAATTTGCCACTAGCGGTCACCCATCACACACCTGACCGCACCCGTATCGCCTAACCGAGTAGATCGCTTACGATCTACACCAGCCGCTGGGCCATGCGCGTTCCTTTCATAGGCTAGTTTATGATGTGGAATAGTTCTTGCTGTAAACAGTACATTTTTTCAAATTTCTTTATTTTAAAACTGTCTCACTTTATGACATAAGAAAATAATATACCTTGACCTTCGTGTTGTTTACATAACAATTTTCATGTCATACCTTATGATTATTCAGAAAAGTGGCTGGTAACTTATTTATGTAATACTATTATGTGTTATTACGTAAAGTGAGTTATATATGAAAAACTTCTAGAAAACTATAAAGATTCCACGTCTTATATGATTATTCCATTTGCAATGTTTATTAAGATACTAGCTGACCCGGCAAACTTCATAATGCCTCAGAATTAAGTACCTAATGTGTCAAAGATTTCAAAGATACGGACTATTTGTACGGAGAAACGATATTGTTGTTTTTACTATTTCCCATAAAATTTCTTCATATTTCCTTACCTTTTAAACCTTCCCTGGACTAATTGTTTTATATTATTTCGCATTAACACATGCTTGTGAAATATATTTTATTTTTAAAGAAAAATGGAAAGAAAAATTTGACTTCAGGCGAGGCTCGAACTTGCGACCTACTGGGAATCTAGTCCAGCCGCTCTTCCAATTGAGCTACTGAAGCCCTGCCCGATTTGTCAAATCTTTCCTTCACATCTATTGCATTGCTTTATGGTAGCAGTAGCGCCATCTATTACCAACTATGCTAGTTAGGCAACCGATATAATAGACTTTTCAGTTTATTGAATATCGTAAAGAAGTCGCTTTTACCCTCAATAATTGTTTTATATTATTTCGCATTAACACATGCTTGTGAAATATATTTTATTTTTAAAGAAAAATGGAAAGAAAAATTTGACTTCAGGCGAGGCTCGAACTCGCGTCCTACTGGGAATCTAGTCCAGCCGCTCTTCCAATTGAGCTACTGAAGCCCTGCCCGATTTGTCAAATCTTTCCTTCACATCTATTGCATTGCTTTATGGTAGCAGTAGCGCCATCTATTACCAACTATGCTAGTTAGGCAACCGATATAATAGACTTTTCAGTTTATTGAATATCGTAAAGAAGTCGCTTTTACCCTTAATAATTGTTTTATATTATTTCGCATTAACACATGCTTGTGAAATATATTTTATTTTTAAAGAAAAATGGAAAGAAAAATTTGACTTTAGGCGAGGCTCGAACTCGCGACCTACTGGGAATCTAGTCCAGCCGCTCTTCCAATTGAGCTACTGAAGCCCTGCCCGATTTGTCAAATCTTTCCTTCACATCTATTGCATTGCTTTATGGTAGCAGTAGCGCCATCTATTACCAACTATGCTAGTTAGGCAACCGATATAATAGACTTTTCAGTTTATTGAATTCCCTGGACTTCCAAAAATCATTCGAAACCAAAATTAACCTAATTGGTAGAGCCGATCTTGAACGATCTTTAACGAACGGCAATTGACTAGCTGACCCGGCGAACTTCGTATTGCCTTACAATGGTATATAGATAGATGCAATGCGAATGTGGATGGTTTGCCCAGGAAGACCAAGACTGACCTGCCTTCACCAAATAGGTACTGTCTGAAGGTGTCAAGAGACTTTAGGAATCGGCGTCCATTTAGGAAGAGAATGATGTTTTTTTTTTAATGAATGTGAACAGAATATTTTTACAGATACAGTGGGTTGGCCACTAACCCGTATCTCCACCAATCCGCATTGGAGCAGCGTGGTGGAGTAAGCTTCAGGTCTCCCCCTAAAAAGGGGAGAGACTCGTGCCCAGCAGTGGGACGTATAATGGGTTGCCATTATTATTATATATAATGAAAGTGGCAAACAAGCATGACTAACTAACTAAACATCATCTGTCCCTCCTCGCGTGAAGCGAGACAGAGGGGGGAGGGATGGTTCTGGGGTCAAGATGTACCTCGTTCCCGGGCCCTATCTTCCTCCGAAGCGTCAGGGGCGTGATCGAACAAAGGGGATGCTGGTATGCAGGGAAACGGGCTGAACTCGGCCATTTCCTTTTTTTTTTTTTCTTAATTTTTTTTTTTTCGTTCGAGCTCTTTGCTCAAAAACAGCAGCTCACCCGGATGTTAAGTGACTAACTGCAGCCTATAGACATCCACTAAAACAGACTTAAACTAAAGGTCGAAATGCTGATGTGTTGCCACCTCTGAGACCTAAGCTATGTCTCTGTGATATTAATTACGGGTCCTTACATTACCACACGATAGTACTGAACACTAGCATTTGGCGGCAGATAGATATAGTAATTCGGTGGTGCCTACGCCCTCGAGCTCCACACGAGATGTAAAGATGTAGCGTCCACTACATTAAAGCGCCAACTAGTGGAATACAGGCGAAACCTCACAGTACTTGTCTAGTACGGTAGATGGCGTGTCAATCGAATTATATCGTACATACAAAGATTTCTCAAGAGTTGGCATATAATAGGTTGGGGAAAAAGTCTTTTCGCATTATAGTATGTATGAACTTGTAATAAAATCTCTTTGGCTGTAGTATTTGTATCTGACTGGGTTTGGTATCATTGAAAGTTAAAATTTTAAAGAACATAATTCCAAATTCAAATTAGGCAAATGTGCGATTTTCATTTGTTTTTCGTACTGTCAAGATGAGTGAATCTAATGAAGAAATTCGATACATTTTAAAATTTTACTACAAAAAAAGTAAAAATGCAACGCAAGCCGCAAAAAAAAATTTGCGATGTTTATGGACATAGTGCAGTGTCTGTTAGAGTAGCACAAATTTGGTTTAAGCGTTTTCAATACGGAAATTTTGATGTCAAAGATGCACCTCGCTCTGGTCGCCCTATTACGGATAAAATGGATGCCATTTTTGAAAAAGTGGAGCAAGATCGACGTATCAGTAGTTACGACGTAGCTGAAGAACTGAGAATTGATCACAAAACAGTTTTGGCGCATTTGAAAAAAGCTGGGTACAAAAAAAAGCTCGATATTTGGGTACCTCACGAGCTCACTCAAAGAAACCTAATGAACCGTGTACTCATTTGTGATTCTTTATTATGACGTAATGAAACCGAATCATTTTTGAAGAAGCTGATAACTGGTGATGAATAGTGGATCACGTACGACAAGAACGTGCGAAAACGGTCGTGGTCAAAGGCCGGTCAGGCTTCACAGACTGTGGCGAAACCCGGGTTAACTCGCAATAAGGTGATGTTGTGTGTGTGGTGGGATTGGAAGGGCATTATTCATTATGAGCTATTACCACCAGGCAGGACTATCGATTCTGAACTCTACTGCAAACAACTGATGAGATTAAAGCAAGAAATTGAGAGAAAGCGGCCGGAATTGATCAACAGAAGGGGTGTGGTGTTTCATCATGATAACGCTAGACCTCACACATCTATAGCTACTCAGCAAAAATTAAGAGAGTTTGGCTGGGAGGTGTTAATGCATCCGCCGTATAGCCGCCTGACCTTGCACCTTCAGATTTCCACCTGTTTCGGTCTCTTCAGAATTCTTTATACAATGTTAGGTTAACATCACGAGAGGACTGCCAAATCCACTTGTCGCGGTATTTTGATGAGAAGTCCCAAAATTTTTATAACAATGGGATCATGTCCCTACTTACAAGATGGCAAAAGGTTATCGAACAAAATGGTTCATACATACTTTAGTTAAATTTAAATAAACTATATTAAAAAATGTTTTGAATTATCTTAAAAAATGCGAAGAAATTTTTCCCCAACCTAATATACAACATCCCAACGGCAATCGTTGAACCGCAGCCCGCCAGGCGCTACCACCTGGACGGAGGATCTTCCCTTTTCGTCGGAAGAACACTTCCACCCGTCCCTCCACAAAGATGTACATACATAATAATACATACTCGTATATATATACAATAATATATATATACATACAATAATAATATATATATACAATTAAGCGAACGAATCATAGAGCAACACGGGCCACCGACCGCGGCGGACTGGAGGGGACTAGCCATAGCGTTTATTACCAATGCAAAACATTCTGTCATTTTTTACGAGGGGCAATGCGTGCGCCACACACGCACACTGCAAAAATCGTCTATTACTACGAAACTCACACCTTGACTTTAACAAAATACAAAAACAATTTCACGCACACATTTAAATAACTAGGCGACAGGTATAGGCCCATTTGGGCTTGTACTTTGACAGAGGGGAAATAATAAAAATATAAAATAAAATACGCTTACCTCACACTAGGTATAAACCTGTGTCGTGGGTGCGTTGTACACATACAACACATACACAAACATCCAGACGCGAAACAAATATCTGTAGGCCATACAAATATTTGTCCCGGTGCGGGGATCGAACCCGCGACCCTTCGAATCAAACGGTCGTCTTACACCGCTGGACTAACCGGGTCGTCGGAAGGCCTGCATATGGCTACTCTCCTCCAGTGTTGCTCTATGGAACGAAATCACGGCGCACAGCACAGTTGGATTTTTACTACGTAACTTCACGCCTGTAATCCCCGAAGGGGTAGGCAGAGGTAAATGCATGCATTCAATCATACATGCAAACACCCACGACTCGCCGGTTACGTTTTGGCCCATGTAACAGGTGGCGAACCTGTTGCCATCTCCGGGCACATTACCAAACTCCGGGGTACTGGGAAACTTCCAGAAAATGGAAAAATCCCAAAAGAAGCAGAGATAAAGGATTTTAAACCGTTATCTCTGATAGTCCCCGACCCGGGAATCGAACCCAGGACCTCCAGCGTAATAGTAGTGGCCTGCTACCACTACGCTACTGAGGCAGTTGGATTTTTACTAAATTACAAGTACGAACAAATGTAACCCAAAATCAACCAAAAGTTATAATTTTTTACGACAGCAACCTAATTTTTACTTTTCGAACAGTTTCAAATATTCAAAATGAATGACCACAATGCAAGGAACTGGTTTAACTTTGGAATTCCCCATATTCCAAATCTCATTTGAACTAAATAATCTAATTTTGTATCTATAGCCAAAGGAATAAGGTGCTAAATCGATTGATGTGTTTAAATTTTAAATTTAATACTGCCATACAGTTATTTCAGTTCATTATAGTTTTTATAAAGGTATACCGTTGATAAAAAATACATTCGTGTAAAGTTTGATTTAACTTCTTTTTAAAAAGAAACGTCTACTTGTCTTTTTAAAGTTATAGCAGAGAATATGTAATAATACTACGTATGGAATGGACACTTAGACGTCCCGCCCGATTTCCCCGCCTCACCCAACCTCCTCCCCTCTTATGGGACGACGGTTGGTATTTTCTACGTGCTACGCACACAGGTGCACGTGTAAATACACGTCACTTATCTCGGTCGTGTAAATACACGTCACTTATCTCACTTATCCCCGCTTATCTCGGGAACGGCTAACTAGCAGATAGCTTATGTAATAAGGAGTAACTTAGGCTACTCTTATACTAGCTGCGCCCACGACTTCGTCCGGGTATATACTGAACAATCATAAATTCCGGACGAAGTCGCGAGCACAGCTAGTGTATATATATAATAATGGCAACCCATTTTATGTCCCACTGCTGGGCACGAGTCTCTCCCCTTTTTTGGGGGGAGGCCTGGAGCTTACTCCACCACGCTGCTCCAATGCGGATTGGTGGAGGTGGGTGGGTTAGTGGCCAACCCACTGTCGGATGTTTTCAAACCGCCCATAAGGCCTCCGACAAGGTTTAACGACTGCTATCCATCGATATCAACCGGGACCGACGGCTTAACGTGCCCTCCGAAGCATGGAAACGCGCATTTAATTTGCCACTAGCGGTCACCCATCACACTGCCCGACCGCGCCCGTAGTGCTTAACCGAGCAGATCGCTTACGATCTACACCAGCCGCTGGGCCATGCGCGCTTCAGTATATATATATTCAGTATGTATATATAGTAATAAATTAAAATAAATATAGTTAAAGAAGGTGTTAACATTAAAGGTCACCTACTCATCTGACAATAATTATTATATTGATTTTACCCATTTTTTGCGTACGAATGTGCCAATTTTTTTTCTTAATGTACACAATTTTAATAGACATTCTTCTAGTAAGTATTTGTTCGATTTTACATAACAAACACTCTTGAAGGATGTTTGATGAGTTTGCAAATTTATTTTTTATTAAAATGTACTTGATACTGGAGGGACGTAACAACCCCACCGTACTCGTAACTTCACGCCTGTAATCCCCGAAGGGGTAGGCAGAGGTAAATGCATACATGCAAACACCCACGACTCGCCGGTTACGTTTTGGCCCATGTAACAGGTGGCGAACCTGTTGCCATCTCCGGGCACATTACCAAACTCCGGGGTACTGGGAAACTTCCAGAAAATGGAAAAATCCCAATAGAAGCAGAGATAAAGGATTTTAAACTGTTATCTCTAATATCCCCCAACCTGGGAATCGAACCCAGGACCTCCAGCGTAATAGTAGTGGCCTGCTACCACTATGCTACTGAGGCAGTTTGCGTGTGTTTGTCAGTGGCGTGAGAATGTATGATTGTTCAGTATCTACCCGGACGAAGTCGTGGGCGAAGCTAGTATAACAGTAGCCGTAGTTAGTCCATAATACATCAGCTATCTGCCCGTGAAAGTCCCGTCAAAATCGGTATAGCCGTTCCCAAGATTAGCCCCGCCAAACAGACAGACAAAAAGACAAACAGACAAAAATGGTAAAACATGTTGTTTTGGTGTATTTATATACATATGCATTAAGTAGGAAGCGGTTATTTTAATATTACAAACAGACACTCCAATTTTATTTGTATAGATTCGAATTTAAAAAAATACCCAATTCCGAACGGTGCAAACCCTTCGACCTAACCTGGCTGAGTTAAGTTGAGGCAAAATCAATATAAAAGCGATTTTTACTGCATATTTTCACTTATTTAGCTTTATTTGCAGTTACAAAACATTATTTGCAGTTAGAATTGCAACTCAAAACCAACATGGCGAATATGGCGATGT
This sequence comes from Macrosoma leucophasiata, assembly GCA_036365455.1. Classification (NCBI taxonomy): domain Eukaryota; kingdom Metazoa; phylum Arthropoda; class Insecta; order Lepidoptera; family Hedylidae; genus Macrosoma; species Macrosoma leucophasiata. The sequence continues at coordinate 2,437,363 of JAWQUS010000022.1, read as the reverse complement.
CATTTTGACAAATTCCTTGCAAATTGCATCGAGGTTATGTTAGGTACCCACGATTAATTGAATATTAGGTATTCTTTAATTTACACATTTTTTGAGGAAGTGTACGCATTGTGGCCGAGCTCACAACATCTCCTTTTAGTGTCTTTGTTAATACAAACACAGATAGGCCCTGCAAAATACATGGGACTTGTGTAATGAGAAATTGACTTGGCAAACTTTGGGCTTTGCGAGTGAACTGGGAGGCTAGTTAACTGTGCCGGTTCTCTTTTACCGTCGCTTTCTCGTTTCATTTACTTTCCAAACACAACGTTTCAAAGTTTTCACTTAACACAAAATATGAACACACAAACAAATATACTTGTTTGTATTTTTTAAGAGATTTCGACAGGAAAACGGTTCTAGGTTTTAAATAATAATTTTATGAATTTTATTAATGTACTCGTAAATCCTATCTTAGACCTTGTGCTTAGCGCGAGTTTTTTAATTATTCGAAGTATGATGATAATTTGGACTGGCGTTGGTTCTCCAAAGCTCGATATACCAGTATTTTATTATGTAAATACGTTAAAAGTGATCGAATACAAAAATATTCAAATAGATTATGGAACATGTGCCCAAGCATGTGATCACACACGTGAATTTAGTCCAAATATTTATTAACTACATTTTTAACTTCTGTCTATCGTAACTATGATTATACTTATCTGTGGTACTTTGACCTATAGGTATAACTGTATTGAAAACATAATATTGTACATTTTTTACTAAGGTAAACAAACATGCAGTTCACATGGATGTTCAGTGTTGACTGCAGCCTATAGACATCTACACTTCTACTACAGCTCAATATTGAAATCGAATTCGATTTCAATATTGAGCTGTAAAAATTAATAAGAATTTTAAAAAATTCAAACGATTTTTTTCTTTTTGTTTCCAAAAATAAAATTTCATAGTTGTCCGGGGAAAAAAAAATATTTTATTTAAATGTCCGGAATTTTTGGCGTGCTTACCCGGCGTCGACAATTTAGGTGATGGCGGCCCTAATAGTCGTAACACACGTCCGGATTTGGTACGGAGCGGACAGCGGATTCGGTATGCTCCGAACCAAATCTGGCCGTGTGTAGAGGAGTCCGGCAGAAATAATTATTATGATATAATCAAGTCCGATACGGTTCACTCGCGCGGGTTTGGTAGGCGGATTCAGTCCGCCGGAATGGATTCCGGTCGTGTGTTATGGACTTTTTACACGGCACGGTATTCAGGGTACGATAGGTAGTAGGGTCAGGGTAGTGTAATACATTTTCTTTACAGATACTTTCAAAACGTCAAGAAATATATAAAATACCAAGAGTGAATAACCATTACATAAAGTAAAAGCAAAATCATATATTAATAGTAAATTAAAAACTAGAATTTAAACAACTTAGTTAAAACATAATAATCACAAAATTTTTCAATTCCTTGAGAATGTATCTACCAGATATTATCGTTTAAGGAAGGTTAGACCGTACACACATAGATAAACCTGTAATGGTTTTATGTGTGTCTTTGCATGTAACACCCTAAATTGTAAGATTGTTTATAAAAAATAAATTAAAAAATATATATATACGGAGTTTGTACTGATGGTAGAGCTCCAATGACGGAGCTCGCGGGCGTAGGCACCACCGCATTACCTAATATACTTGCCGCTAAATGGTAGTGTTCAGCACTGTCGTGTTCCGGTCAGGTGGTAATGTACGGCCCTGTAATTTCCGGAGGGCAAAACACCTTAGGCCTCAGGAGTGGTAACGCATCTGCATTTTGACCTTGGTCTTTGTGTGGGTGTCTATAGGCTGCAGTCATCACTTAACATCAATGTGATCTGCATGCTTGTTTGCCACTTCAATAACATAAAAAAAAAAAATATACGGAGCTAGGGCCCTAATTACGCAAAAGGGCCCTACATGCGGGCGGAGCCGCGGGCAACAGCTTGTTACTGATAATAACTGAGTTTAAACATCTTTCAACCAGTTAATGATCTTGACCGTAACATGTGTTTTGTCTTATAATTGTCTAGTTATAAAGATAAGAATGATTATGAAGGTAGCCGATGACCTCTTGAACTCGGAAAAAAAAATATATTTACTGTTGATTTCTCAACACTGTTTTTTTTTACATTGTTATATGGTATGGCATTAATTGAGTTATGTAAACGGATATGTAACTTCGTAATGTTATTTCAGGGCTGGGCGGATTTGATACGCTGACTGCCCTAGGCCTATGTAAGATTGTGTTCAGCACTATCGTGTTCCGGTCAGGTGGTAATGTACGGCCCTGTAATTTCCGGAGGGCAAAACACCTTAGGCCTCAGGAGTGGTAACGCATCTGCATTTTGACCTTTGTCTTTGTGTGGGTGTCTATAGGCTGCAGTCATCAATTAACATCGATGTGAGCTGCATGCTTGTCTACCACTTCATAAAATTAAAAAAAATACAATTATATATAATTAAAAAAAAAAGTTTTATTTGAAATCATAAGTACACTGCTGTAAAACAAGAGTGGCGTAGTGGTAGCAGGCCACTACTATTACGCTGGAGGTCCTGGGTTCGATTCCCGGGTCGGGGGCTAACAGAGATAACGGTTTAAGATCCTTTATCTCTGGTTCTATTAGGATTTTTTCATTTTCTGGAAGTTTCCCAGTACCTCGGAGTTTGGTAATGTGCCCGGAGATTGCAACAGGTTCGCCACCTGTTACATGGGCCAAAAACGTAACCAGCGAGTCGTGGGTGTTTGCATGTATGCTTCAATGCATGCATTTACCTCTGCCTACCCCTTCGGAGATTACAGGCGTGAAGTTACGTAAAACAAGAGTACCTACATCACAACAGGAAAAAAATGACAATTTCATGTTAGTACACCAGAAGTATCTAAAGATATAATTATCCATCTTATATAATTAAAAATAACAATTCACACTCTTTAAGCCTGTCGCAGTCGGTTAACGATTATGTCAAAGTACAGACTGCCGAGTATCGCACAATCTTAAATACAGGAAGATAATTAAATAATTACATGAGGTAAGTAAAATCTTATTTTACTTGACAAGTATACAGTAAATAATGGCAACCCTTGATTTTTTTTCTCAGTAATGTGAGCTTTGGAACTCTGCCAGTTAATGACAAAGAATGTATGTATGTATCTTCACGCCAGGTCCCTAACGGGGTAGGCAGAGAGTGTAGAGCGCCAGACATCCCGGTTCTGAAAAACCTCTCGTGCCTCGTCTATCTTCATCATTCTCTTCATACATGCACGCCGATTCCTAAGACTTTTGACCCCACCATCAGACAGAACTCGACCTATTTGGTCATGGTAGGTCAGCCTTGGTCTTCCTGGGCCTCTGCAACCATCCACATTCGCATTGTATATCTGTTTAGTCATTCGTTCATTCGACATTCTTTCTATATGCCCGAACCATCGGAGCATGCCTTTTTTCATTTTTACACCGATACTATCATTCACACAAAGTCTCTTTCTTACATCTTCATTACGAACGCGATCGGTGAGTGATACACCGCAGATCTTGCGCAAAGATCTCATCTCGACCGCGTTCAACTTACTTTCATGCTCTTTCCTGCATACCCAGCTCTCGCTTCCATATAAAAGTGTTGGAGTAAGTACAGCATTATGTACGGCTAGTCGAGCCCGCTGGCTGAGATGTTTAGATTCTAGTAGCTTACCTAACGCTCCATTCACGCACATTCCACACACAACACAACACACACACAAAGAATGTCCCATATTTTTTTGTTTAGTCTTATCTCACCGTTTGTAAAAGAGGGTATGGAACATTCTGTTGATACCTATTTTTAATATTAAGTATTTTTGGACCATAATTTATTTTATTTTGTTTACTTTGACATTTAATCAACGTATTAGTTGTTATTCGCTTTAATTTTATATTTGTAATTTGACCTATCACAAGCAAATTCTATTATTTCCAAGTGATTAAATGAATTTTTGAGTTTGAGTTTTTTGAGTTTGAGTTACATCGCACGGCTGGTCACGAGTCTCTCCCCTTCTTGGGAGGAGGTATGGAGCTTACTCCACCACGCTGCTCCAATGCGGGTTGATGGAGATAAGGGTTAGTGGCCAACCCGTTGTCGGATGTTTTCAGACCGCCCATAAGGCCCCCGACAAGGTTTTACGACAGCTATCTATCGATAACAATCGGGGACGGCTTATCGTGCCCTCCGGAGCACGGAAACGCGGCTTTCATTTTGCAACTAGCGGTCACCCATCACACACCCGACCGCTCCCGTATCGCTTAACCGAGTAGATCGCTTCCGATTTACACCAGCCGCTAGGCCATGCGCGCTTCAGCGTCTGTACAGTACCCAGCAAGAAATACACTGGTGTTAGAGCTGCAGTGACGGAGCCCGCGGGCGTAGGCACCACCGCATTACCTAATATACTTGCCGCGAAATGGTAGTGTTCAGCACTATCGTGTTCCGGTCAGGTGGTAATGTAAGGATCTGTAATTTCCGGCACAGAGGCATAACACCTTAGGCCTCAGGAGTGGTAACGCATCTGCATTTTTACCTCTGGTCTTTCTGTGGGTGTCCAAAAATTTCCATGTTACAATGTTAGTTACCGTACTCCTCTGAAACGGCTGGACCGATTCTCATGAAATTTTGTGGGCATATTGGGTAGGTCTGAGAATCGGCCAACGTCTATTTTTCATAACATTTTTGGACTTTTTTCTAGGGCGATACTCGTGAACGGGTGCTGTTGGTGGGACTGGTCTGTGCTGGTTTGCAGGAGCTACATCACATTTAGTAGATAGCAGTTTATTTGCATCTTTGCTATGGACGTTCACATTATTTGATTTTTCACGATAATCTGTACTAGATTTAAGCTCTCATTTAAAAGCTTTGCACTTCAGTGGCATTTGTAACTACGGACCAATCTATTTTACACGCATCTTCAAGAAGTTTATTCAAATCAATACCACGAAAATTACGTTGTAGAAGCACCTTACGTTTGGCTTTAGGTGGACGGATTTTGTATGACACAAATAAAAGGTCGTGATATGAGAAGGCTTCAGCAGGGCACTGACCAAATTTCGCCACATGATCAGTTGCAGAGACTATAATTAAATCCAAGAGAGATGGAGAACAATTGGGGAAATAGTGTGTGGCAGAAAGTGGGAGAAGATGCAAATCGGTAGCATCAACTATAGATTTTAAACGTATAGACCTTGTGTCATTCTTTAAAAGACATGTGTTAAAATCACCCATTATAACAGTATGATTATATGATGGAGTGATGTCCTCTAAAAGACTTTCAAAGAGTGAAAAATAGTCAATTGTTAATGAAGGACTGTAGAAGACACCAAGCAGCAATTTAGTGTGACCGAAGATAATTTCTATAAATAAGTGTTCCGCGCCAGTATTATTTATATTGGATGATTTAAGAACAATAGAGAAGGGTATATGGGAACGAAGATAAATGGCCACTCCACCTCCACCGCGGTCTGCACGATCGTTGCGTATAAGATGAAAGCCTGGAATAGCATAGGAAGTAGAGGGAAGACATGGCTTGAGCCAGGATTCTGAAACTAGAATTGCGTGAAGGTGGGAACCTGTTAATGATGCTAACATATCGGGGTAGTGTGCTGGAATGCTCTGTGCGTTAATATGAACAATGTTAAAGTTTTTACGAACATCAGAAAAGTGTGTATCTAAAGAAGTAAAGAGAGAAGGTAAACTTTGGAAACTGTTGTCACTGGAAACATTATCAGAAGGACTAAGGGATCTAAAACCATCATCAAGACTATTATCATTGTCACATGCTGTAAACATAATTGATTAAAAAAAAAAAAAGTTAATAATAAAATAAAACAATAACTAAGTACTATTTTAAAAACTAACACAAAATAAAAATAAAAAACAAATAAAACCTTTAAAAATCTTAACATTACCTACCAGCAAAAAGAAGGATGTTATCTAGTGAAAAAGTAAAACTAAAAGTAAGAAACATTAAATTATTTTGTATAGATAATAATAATGAGTTTGTTGGGTAGCGGGGTTCTTCTCAGTAGTGACTGCACTTGGAACTCTGCTAAGTGAACAACTTAGATCTTGACGAATAAGTTTTTCTTTTTCTTCATTTATCATCATTGAAGGAATTAAAATTTTTTGATTATTATGTTTTAACTAAGAAGTTTAAATTCTAATTTTTAATTTACTATTAATATATGATTTTGCTTTTACTATATGTAATGGTTATTCACGTATTTTATGATTTATTGACGTTCTGAAAGTATCTGTAAAGATGTATTCGAAATAAAAATATTTTCTATTCTATTCTATTCTTGACTTTACATATATTTTTTATCTTGTTTGACATGTATATCAATTGTTATTCGCTTTAATTTATTTTGTTTGTTTTTGACGTGTCGTAAGAGGTGCCTGTCACCCTAAATGAATAAATGAGTTTCTGATTTTGATTCTTATACGAAGTTTGCCGGGACAGTTAGTATATATACGCTACGAATTAACATGAGGTAATGCGGTGGTGCCACCAGTAGATAAAGTCAGTGATATTTAATAATAAAATAAAACAAATACAGCTTTTATTACCATCTAGTAAGATTGATTTCTTTTTCTTTTAATGCAATATAAATAAACGTTGGCCTTTAATTTTAACGGGTTACCCAAGCAGGATCTTCTGAAGTTGATTGTTAATTGAATTGGTAAATAAATCGTATAAATTTTAATTAGGTAGCATTCACATTTATTTGTATACTAGCTGTGCCCGCGACTTCGCCTGTGTGACTATTTATGATTGTTCAGTATCTACCCGGACGAAGTCGTGGGCGCAGCAAGTATAAAAGTAGCCCAAGTTTCTCCTTATTACATCAGCTACCTGCCAGTGAAAGTCCCGTCAAAATCGGTCAAGATTAGCGGGAACAAACAGACAGACAGACAGACAAAAATGGTAAAAAATGCTATTTTGGTATATGTACAGTGTATACATGCATTTAGTAAATAGCGGTTATTTGTAGCCCTAACTTCCTAAATGTTATTACACTACCCTGACCCTTGCTATCGTACCCTGAATACTGTGCCGTGTAATAAGTCCTTAGGACCCGTCAGTAAACATGCAAATGCGTCAATAAATACAATGATATAGGTCGCGCCACGTAAAAAGAACGCTGGAAGAAAGTAGAAGGGATGTGTTCGCGCATCGGTACACTCGCGCACGAAAGTACTAGCCCTATTGGTTTATTTTTGATCTAGCTTTCGCTTGCGGTTTCGTGTATTGGTAGGCAGATTGAAAACGCCGCACCTCATACCACCAAATAGATCGATAAATCGTCTACTGCGCAGCTTGACCGCCAGCGTTCTTTTTACCTGGCGCGACCTATACTATTCTATTCATCTTGCTATATTTTATTTGAGAATTGCCGACTGATTTCGTTTTATAATAATTAATCAATTACTGTTATTTTAATATCTATTCTAACATCACTACGGCCGAAAGACATCCACTGCTGGAAAAAGCCTTCCCAAATGGTGCTTTTTTATGTAATGAAGGTGGCAAACAAGCAGTTCACATTGATGTTAAGCGATGACTGCAGCTTTTTACTGGTGGTAGAGCTCCAGTGACGGAGCTCGCGGGCGTTGGCACCACCGCATTACCTAATATACTTGCCGCTAAATGGTAGTGTTCAGCACTCTCGTGTTCCGGTCAGGTGGTACGGCCTTGTAATTTCCGACACAGAGGCTTAACACCTAATGCCTCAGGAGTGGCAGCGCATCTGCATTTTGACCTCTGGTCATTGTGTGGGTGTCTATAGGCTGCAGTCATCACTTAACATCAATGTGAACTGAATGCTTGTTTGCCAATTTTAAAACATTAAAAAAAAAAAATAAAAAAAATCGACACCCACACAAAGACTAAGGTCAAAATGCAGATGCGTTACCACTCCTGAAGCCTAAGGTGTTATGCTTCTGTTCTGGAAATTATAGCGCCGTACAATACCACCTGACCGGAACACGATAGTGTTGAACACTACCATTTAGCGGCAAGTATATTAGGTAATGCGGTGGTGCCTACGCCCACAAGCTCCGTCACAGTAGTTTTATACTTTTACGTCATGTAATTTACATTACATGTTTTTTTTCTTAATCTATTTATTAATTCCGGAAATCTACATCGATATCGAATCAATAATTTATAATGTATTTACAATCTCATTGCAGACGTCATTTTGAGTTTTGGCGGAACCTTGAAAGAGACGTATGGTGCTCTTATTTTATTTCATTTTCTTGGTGTATTTTTAGGTTATATTGAATAAAGTTTGGTGGCATTTTGTTTGATATAGGTTTATTACAGTGCCCGTGTATAGTGAAATAGAATAACAGTGCGAAAACACGACCTTTCAGGTTGCCTCCAAAACTTCATTGTAAATGTTCTGGTAAAGTAGCCATCGCTTTACTCGAATAACGTGACTGTAATTCACTTGACTGACATATTATACTTGATAACTTATATACTTGATGACTATATTATTAACTTTTACGCTGCACAAATAAATATGAAATATCGTTTTACTTGACACTGGCAATATGGGTAATAGCGATGCCATAAAAAAAAAAAAAAAAAGACTTCATTCACAAAAACTCATTATACAGGGTTAAATATATCTAACGCATAAATCGTCAAAGGTGAGTTAGGTACGTTAAGACTAACAACTTTTGTTCTATGACTTTTGCCAAAACACAGTACATCACATGACAAGAAATAAAATCGTTTCAAATGGAACTTCTACCAATTGTTAGCACTACGTTTCATAGGTATATTTTTACATAGGCACAGACGTGAGCTGTTTACGTAACGTGAAGTTAAGAAGTATTAGAACTGCAAATTCTATTTATAATTTTTAGTATGATAAAAAAAATATTGAATTAGAAAAAATTGTACAACAAAAGTGTAAGTCTTGATGAGCCGAAGCTTCCCTTCAAGAATTATGCGCTGGTTGCAAATAACCCGGTATACAAGCAGGCTACTACTACTCCCGGCCACGCGTTGTTGTGGCTAAAGTTTTTGTTATAGTTATAATAATAAATAAATAATAAAAAATAATTTCTTATCCTCTCCATCATGGTTATTTACCGTGCTTTTTACACGGCTTTCCGATTCTGGATTATGCTGACGTCTGTTATCACAATTTGACCCAAAGCCAACTTAATAAACTTGATCGCTTACAAAATGTATTTATTAGATTCATATTTGGACTTCGCAAATATGATCATATTTCCGAATATCGCAATAGGCTCAAGTGGCTTCCTATTCAAGATCGCCGGAATGTGCGTATTCTTTCTCTTTTATACTCCGTGCTATTTAATCCTGACAGCCCCAAATATTTAAAAGATTGTTTTGTTTTTTCCCATCTTTCCCATTCTCGGTCCCTTAGATCCTCCGTAGATTTACGATTGAATATTCCCTTACATTCGAATGACTTCTTTTCCAAATCTTTTTCTGTTGAAGCTGTACGTCTATGGAACTCCTTGCCATCCACTATCAGGCAAGTTCAAAATATTAAATCATTTAAACACAAAGTCAAGGCCCATTTCCATTCCTCTCTTCCCTGATTCCCTTGTGTTTTACTTTCCATCCTTCCCTGTTGTTATTTAAATTGTTTCTGCTGTTTTTTTTATTAGTATCTCTGGAGTGATCATTGATACCTACTAACCTAGTATCGCGCACCCTACTGTATTAGTTTTTAAGCTTCTCTTTTGTTTGTTGGGTTGCCTGGAAGAGATCGCTCTTCTAGCGATAAGGCCGCCCTTTGTGTCACGTGTTCCTGTTTTTTTCTGTCTGTTACCTTTTCACGTCCAAACGACTGAACCGATTTTAATGAAATTTGGTACAGAGATAGAGCTGACTTTCATAAAAGATCATAGGCTACTTAGTTATTTATAAAACGACATCCACGTAGGCGAAGCCGCGGGCAACAGCTATAAGTTATAATGATGACAATTAGCATTAGTTGATTGGACGTAGCTTCGTAACTGGTTTTCGAAAGATATTAGTATACATTAAACGTAATTAAGAAATCTATACTAAATGACTTATTACACGGCACGGTATTCAGGGTACGATAGCAAGGGTCAGGGTAGTGTAATAACATTTAGGGAGATGGGCCCTAATTAGAGCGACCGGAGCGGCCCGTGTATTTGTACTGCGACCGGATAGTGTAATAAGCGGCAAAACGGCGCGAGGCCACGCCCACCCTTTCTGCCGGACCCTGAATACCGTGTCGTGTAATAACTTCATCAGATGACGCCATTTCACTAATTTTTTGGCCTCTTCATAGTACGACCTTCACCCATCTGTTTACTGTGAAACACTGTATTATCAAATTTCATCACGAGGATGTCGTTTTATAAATATTTTTCCTGAATTTTCTTTGCTATAAACCTCACGGAGCCCGAGACCTTTCCAACGAGTGTAAAACCCTGGAAATCGGTGCGTTCTGGAGTTATAGCGTCAATTTACATAAACATAGCTATGATTAGTGGGTTAAAACTAATAAAAAAGTACCAAGTAGCCTTTATAGTACAGATGACATTCGACACTACTTCGCGCAATTACTCAGACTAAGCGCAATTAATGACAATGATGTCTTTAAATGTAATAAATTAGAAGAATTATTAGAAAATAACTTATCCATTTTGAGGAGGAATGGGTGGAAACGGTCCTCCAACAAAAGATCCTCTCACTAGGCAAGGTGATACGTAACGCCTAGCGGGCGGTGGCCCAACGATTGACATTGGAAAGTTGTTTAAATGGCAACTCTTGAGAAAACTACGTATGTGCGATGTAACTCGGTCATACGCCATCTGCCGTGCTAGACAAGTACTTTGTATTTCGTCAGTGCTTTACTAGATGGCGCCTTATGTATTAGACGCTACAATTTCATTAAATCTTGTTCCAGTATCGTTAAAATCCAACGACGTATTTATTATTTACTAGCTGACCCGGCAAACTTCGTATTGCCTCAGAATGAAAAAATATGTTAAAGGTTTGATAGATACGGACTATTTGTATGGAAAAATGAAATTATGGTTTTTACTATTTACCTTCAATTTCTTCATATTATTTACCTTTTAAACCTTCCCTGGACTTCCAAACATCATTCAAACCGTGGCGTCTCACAATCTCTGCCTACCCCGTGAGGGACTTGGCGTAAGTTACAAAAAAATACTTGAAGTAGTGTTAGTATTCGTTGCTCTCTGTGTACCTACCGCGTAACCTACCTATATTATATAATAAGGTATAAAACATAATTTTAATAATTTGTTATACCCTGTTTTTAATCTCAAGTTTTGATATCTAGATGTTTCGCAATACAAAACAAGTATTAGTATATTTTTTTTAATGTATCGAATTCCAATTCAAATGCTTAATATAAATATTTAAAATTATTCATGATATTCTTTTACGAACAATTATAATGTAGACTATCATAAGATTAAGATTTTTATATTTATTACGTCATAATAAAGCTAATACAGATGTAAAAACTGGCAAGCCTGGACTGTATATTATGGGGTTCTTTAATCAAAAGGTAATATAAAATATGATTATGGATTGCACTGATAACTGATAAGTTCCAAGATGTTTTTTGTGAAATCCGTTGAACGTAACGATACCGTGATGTAAATCATTGTAACGGCATCTATTGACAAATTGACTCAAACTTTTGTATAAAGTGACTTTGAACTTGAACTAAGTATGTAAAAATTGTAAGTTGTTACGATTGTTTCTTCTTTCGTTCTTTCTGGATCTGCTAGCGACGTGAGTTCACAATGCTCCGTAACTAATGATTTTAACGAGTTCTTATTATAAAACATTAAGTGTACGAAAATAACCGACATACATACAGTCTACTTCAGTCCACCTATGGACCAAGCTCGCAACATTTATCTCGTTCGCAATGGAACGAATGACCGGATGCTTTAAAATCTGTGCGATTCGTTTCGTTCGATGATCCGATCCGTCATAATATCGCAGGTCGCGGCATAAACTGCATCGATCGATCTGGCTCGCTGATCCAAATGAACTGCTGAGCTATTACGAGGAACCGGTGCATATATTAGAACCGAGACTTTTTCCAATCTTTCAATCAATCAATTGAACGGGTCGAACGAACCGGGTTGTTTTGACAATTTACCAGTACTTATTGATTCTTTGCTATCGAACGAACAACACATAGTCAGTATTAATGTAAAATAGCGAATGTGAGAGTGAAGATTAATGGACTGAATAATTGAAGCAAATAAGCATGCAGCTCACGTTGATGTTCATGACTAAGTGGCAACAACCCTTTTTACGTTCTACTACTGGGCACGAGTCTCTCCCCTTTTTTTGGGGTGGCCTTGAGCTAACTCCACTACGCTGCTCCAACGCGGGTTAGTTGTGATACGGGTTAGAGGCCAACCCGCTGTCGGATGTTGTCAAACCGCCCATAAGACCTGCGACAAGGCTTAACGACTGCTATCTATCGATAGCAACCGGGACCGACGGCATAACGTGCCCTCAGAAGCACGGAAACCCACATTTGAATTTGCCACTAGCGGTCACCCATCACACACCCGACTGCTCCCGTCTCGCACAAACGAGTAGATCGCTTGCGATCTACACCAGCCGCAGAACCATGCGCGCTGACATGACTAAGCATAAAAGAATAAAGAATAAGAAAAATAAGTGTCACTATTCTCTGCAAACACCTGTCAATTACAATCAATAGCTGTTATCATATTTGTCCACGTTATACGTATTACGTTTAAAAACCGGTTGGTTTATGTAATAACCAGTTCAATGTTAATATACTTGATGTTCCGTAAAGATCGTTGTTTATATACCGACTTTGAAAAGTTATAGTTCTGCTAGTGGCCTGCACCAGCTTCGCACGGGTGCAATTTAGGTACCTACTTACATAATATTGCAACCACAGTATAAGTACATTAACACGTTCGTTTTCTTTAGACTGTGATTGCAACTATAAATTGAGATAAAACAAAATGTGACAGGGTGTCACATTTTGTCACGATCAGCGAAACTCCATATACCTATATAACTTATATTTAAATAAATGAATCGCTAAATGTGATGCTAACCGCATAATTCCAGAACGTCTAAAAAAATTTCGATAATTTTTGTTTTTTTGTGAAATTTTTTTTTTGGCAAAAAAAATGCGATTGAATATAAGTGTAGAAATTAAAGGAAAAACGCCATCTGTCTATTCGCGATAAAATTAAAGACTACTGCACCAATTTACATGTGGTTTTCACCAAAAAATAGAGTAATTCTTCGAGAAAGCTTGTGTATTTTCGTAGGTATGTTACATTTCATGCACATTATTATAATATATAACACCATATAATTAAAATGAATATCTAAGAAGATGTCGCAAAAATAGGATACGGGAAAATAAATTTAATTCAAACGCGTTGCTCACACCAACGACGGCATCCGCCTGTTTTTTTTTAATTTATTTTAAGGCAAGACACAGAACAAGGTATTCAGGGTACGATAGCAAGAGTCAGGGTAGTGTAATAACATTTAGGGAGTTAGGGCCCTAATTAGGGCAACTGGAGCGGCCCGGTCAGCCTAACGCCCTAACTACACACAGCACAAATATGAACAGTATGGAAACTATGTACAAAACGTTCAAAACAGCACACTCACACATACATGCGCATCGACGCTCGAGTAGCGACTCGGAGCTGCAGCAGCGCGAACCGCTTAGGGGCCTCGTTGATGTGCATGTTTGTGTAATTGCGCCGTTTGAACATTTTGTACGTAGTTGCCATACTGTTCATATCCGCACTGTGACCAGTATTGCTAAACTATCGATAGTTGCGGTATCGATAGTTGACCTCGAAAAATAGTCGATAGCGCGATAGTACTATCGAAAATATCGCCATGCTGCAATACTATCAATACTATCGATAGTATCGATAGTTAAAAATAAGCATTGCATATTTTTAACTATTGCCAAAGATCAATAGTCTCGATAGTATTGTCATAAACAATAGTCAATAAGGTCAATACTATCGATACTATTGATAGTATTGCAGCATGGCGATATTTTCGATAGTACTATCGCGCTATCGACTATTTTTTCGAGGTCACGATAGTTCACAATACTATCGATAGACTATTACTATTGCAACAACACTGACTGTGACTGAGTTAGGGCCCTGTCGACCGGAAAGTGTAATAAGCGGCAACCTGGCGCGAAGCCACGCCCACCCTTTCTGCCGGACCCTGAATACCATGTCGTGTAATAACATTTTATTACCGACACACATTATTTATGTAATTCCCTAAATGTTATTACACTACCCTGACTCTTGCTATCGTACCCTGAATACCGTGCCGTGTAATAAGTTCAATAGCCTTTTTACCGAGAATCTTATCAAGCTCTTGACATATTATTTTTTTAGTTGTAGTTTTTAATCATATATCATACTTCTAATATTTGCAAACGCGGAACAGTATCATACAAAGCGACATACGAATCGTTTTATATGTGAAGGAGAATGACCAATTTTGTATGGGAGTTCGCCCTTCTTGCGTCTCGACGGGATTACTCGCAAAATATAGGCAATATCTTAAGAAATGCGTGCGCAAAAAAGGAAAAAGGTATCAATAGGTGTTTTTAAAAAACTGCATTACGAACTTTTGGTTATTTTGGGGTTAAGTTTTGTGTGCTGTACATGCCAGAGGTTACTAAAATAAGCGAAGACTATTTTAAAGTATTGTGTAGCATCTTAACTGTTTTACTTACATTAAGTAGGTATTATAGTTTAACCGCATGGCGTAGTCATGATTCTTCTCCAGGTTACTACCTGCCTTTCATATTTGTCTGGTATTACTATACCAGTGTCCAACGCAAAAAAGTAAATAATGCAATGGTGTTGATATTGGCAGCTTGGTTATTGGTCTGTGATTGGCAGTTCACTACAAAATAATTTATTAACTTTTAAAAAATATCTTGTAAGTCCGCATTCGTTTTAACGTGAATAAAATGTGAGTGAGATCTAAATTCAAAAAACAATTTTCAACATACAAGTTGTTAAGACGCCAATCAGGGCGACTTTGGTCATTCTCCTTTGCATAAACATAGGTTTTATGTAATTAATTGCTTCCGACTTTATTTTTGACATGCATAATAAATTCATGCATGATTTGTCTTCTAAAAATATAAACTGTTTTATTTTTTCATAACATAAAAAGTACTTAATAAAAACTGCCTCGGTAGCCTAGTGGTAGCAGGCCACTACTACTACGCTGAGGTCCTGGGTTCGATTCCCGGGTAGGGGGTTATCAGAGATAATGGTGAAAAAGCCTTTGTCTCTGGTTCTATTGGGATTTTTCCATTTTCTGGAAATTTCCCAGTACCTCAAAGTTTGGTAATGTGCCCGGAGATGTCAACAGGCTCGCCACCTGTTACATGGGCCAAAACGTAACCGGCGAATCGTGGGTGTTTGCATGTATGCTTGAATGCATGCATTTACCTCTGCCTACCCCTTCGGGGATTACAGGCGTTAAGTTACGTTTTTAATAAAAACAAACAAACACGTTTGAGGTAAAGCAATACTGCAAACTAACTTGTATAGTACAGTACCTAAAGTTTCTGTTGAAATGTCTTTAGGCAGAGAATATGTAATAATACTACGTATAGAATGGACACTTCGACGTCCCGCCTGATTTCCCCGCCTCACCCAACCTCCTCCTCTCTTATGGGCGACGTTTGGTATTCTCTACGTGCTACGCACACAGGTGCACGTGTGTGCGTAGCAGACGTCACTGATTGATTTCTGTGTAATAGAGACCAAATTAAACGTTTGTATGGAATTTTAGGAGATTGTCCGCGGTGTGCTTTTGGCTGCAGTCATCACAATGTATACCTCTGCCTATCCCTTTATGAAAAGGCATGATTTTGCTTTTTTTAAATAGTTTTTACAACGATACCCTATCAGTTAGTGAGAGCAAATAGTTTAAGCACGTTTTCGTAAATAACATAACTAAATATTAGTTCAGTAATATTTACTTCTATAATAAATTTTGGTTGGCAACACAATGTTAGGTGAGTCGTTTTTTTGTATAAAAAAGTAAACTAATTAATTACGACCGCCTCTTTGGTTTCTAACTGAATATATTTAAATTTGGAATCGTTGATTCTTTTTTAATTAAAATCAGTGTATCAAGCAAGCCTTAGCGTTTTTTTAATCTGTTATTTTTTAGTTGAAACTGTGGAGCTTCTCATTATTTTTGGCAGTAATATTTTAAAACTAGTGGCTCACCCCGGTTTCGCACGGGTGCAATGAATGTAATATACCTATTATAGACTATATCATGAAATATAGCCTATGTGAAGATGCAGCTTTCTAATGGTGAAATAGTTTTAGAAATCGGTCCAATAGGTTTGTGTGAAAACGTTACAAACATACATATGAAAACAAATATTTCCTTTTTACAATATTAGTGGATAAGTAGGATTATAATATTAAACACTAGGTTTTGCCTGCGACTTCGTAGGCGTGTGAAAACGTTACAAACATACATATGAAAACAAATGTTTCCTTTTTACAATATTAGTGGATAAGTAGGATTATAACATTAAACACTCGGTTTTGCCTGCGACTTCGTAGGCGTGTACTTATAGTCATTACAAACAATTGTAGCCTGTATGTTATTCCAATGTATAACTTATATTACTGTTAAGTTTCATCCAAATCCGTCGAGTAGTTTTTTCGTGAAAAAGTAACATACATCCATCACTCATAATATTAGCAGGATTAAACAATTAATTGCAATAAAGTAACCTAATTGTATTGAATTATATTGAAGCGCGCATGGCCCAGCGGCTGGTGTAGATCGTAAGCGATCTGCTCGGTTAAGCACTACGGGCGCGGTCGGGTAGTGTGACGGGTGACCGCTAGTGGCAAATTAAATGCGCGTTTCCGTGCTTCGGAGGGCACGTTAAGCCGTCGGTCCCGGTTGCTATCGATAGATAGCAGTCGTTAAACCTTGTCGGAGGCCTTATGAGCGGTTTGAAAACATCCGACAGCGGGTTGGCCACTAACCCACCCACCTCCACCAATCCGCATTGGAGCAGCGTGGTGGAGTAAGCTCCAGGCCTCCCCCCAAAAAGGGGAGAGACTCGTGCCCAGCAGTGGGACGTATAATGGGTTGCCATTATTATATAGATGGCAATCTGTAATTTTGTATATAATGACTGTAAATATACATATTGACGAAATATTATAGTTGTAAAAATTTTGCCAATATTGCGTAATAATGTGAAGAAATACGTTGAGAAATGCAAGTATTTGTACAAACCACTCGCATTTTATTGAAACTAAGTAAATAAGTTAATTGTTTGTTAGATACTTGAAAAAAATACCGGTCAAATGAAGGCCGGGTTATAGAGGCCCCCTAAAACTGACTTTTGAAGAGAAAAAAAAAACAACAGCATTTTACTGGGGGTAGAGCTCCAGTGATGGAGCTCGCGGGCGTAGGCACCACCGCATCACCTAATATACTTGCCGCTAAATGGTAGTGTTCAGCACTATCGTGTTTCGGTCAGGTGGTAATGTACGGCCCTGTAATTTCAGGCACAGAGGCCATAACACCTTAGGCCTCAGGAGTGGCAGCGCATCTGCATTTTGACCTCTGGTCATTGTGTGGGTGTCTATAGGCTGCAGTCATCACTTAACATCAATGTGATCTGCATGCTTGTTTGCCACTACTTTTATTACATAAAAAAAAAAAAATAGTCCCTCACCATGAAAGTGGTTACCATCGCCTATGAATATGTGCAACATCAGGGGAGTTGCCAACGCGCTGCCAGCCCTGAAGGACTCTTTTGACGCCAGTTTTGAAGAACCCCATATTGTAGCGCCAGGGGAACACCTCAGAGAGAAGTTTGTTCCACAATTTGCAACTTCTGGACAGGAATGAACGCGCGAATCAGACTGTTGCGCACATCCAAGTATCCAATTTGTGCGGGTGGAACTTCTCTCTTCGGCGGGTGGTGCGATGTAGGAATGAAGACGATGGCACCAGATCGAACAGTTCATCAGAGCACTCACCATTGTAATTTTATATTTACGAGTCATTTTCGTTTCAAGACTTGTTTTGTGTGATAAAAAAGGTTTCTGGATATTTACCCCTCTATTCATAAACGTATTTTAGCTAAAGTGTTGCTAATCTCTCCTTTGTCTTTTTCTATCCTGCACATTTGACAATGCAACTGACAAAGACAAAGAATTCTATAGCTAAAACGTATCTAATGTACATTTATGAATAATGGGGTTAGTATTTAAACAATCGTTATTCTAAATGTTATCAGAAAGTGCACAGACATCCAATGTCTCTGCGCAGACTCAGATCTTCGATTCGACCTGTTATTATGCTTAAAAATCTATTTATATCCTTCAATTAAATATGCATAACATTAACATAAATTATTCGACTACAATACGTTAAGTAATTATAATAATAAACCTGAATTTGAAAATTCGTTTATTATTATATAACTTGAAAATTAATTTCAATTTGCATAGACTTTTTGTATAAATTATTGTTTCTGCAATGATTTTTGTATTATTATGTTGATATCATTTAATTTTATGTCGACGAGTAATTTTCGTCTCGAAACTTCATCTGTGTGATAAAAAAACATAGATTTCTTGATCGGGATTCAAACAGTCGTTATTCTAAAAGGTTCCTCTTGGTTAATTGAGCGTCAAAGTGAACCTTATAATCAGACAGGTACAATTATTTTAGCCTTTGATATCAATAGTATTATTTTTCTACCAATCCCTGCTTCCAAATCTTAAAAAAAATAAATTACATACTAAATAGAACATAATTATATTCAATCACGTGTTGATTAGTATCGGGAATTGCGCTTAAAAAATTGACAAATTACAGTCAAAAACGTGCTATTCCTCAATTAATAATCGTAATGTACATATGAACAACTTATGTTAATTACCGTATTTTTTATATTACACACCTTCGAATGCTTTTTATATCTGATTATTTAAACGATAAATACTAAGAGTGTGTACATTTCAATGTATTTACATTAAGTAATAACGTTTTAAATATAAAACATGCAATTATGAAACAATTAAAACATGAACATTGAATTTTATTATAGAATTTAAATTAATTGAATTTTATAAACAATATTAAAATAAGGACCTAAAGAGAATCCTTGTGGAACCCCAACCAATAAAATACATCTCTATTGTTTTAAACACTCGTCATAGTCGTGAAACACAGTAATATTAATATATATCCTAATAAATAACTGTAGTTTAATATTATAAATCATAAAACAGAAGGCCATTGGCATTTTTTGATGTGGTTTTATGCGAAACGCTTTAGACAAATCGAGAATTAAAATTGTTTGGTTAACTTTATATGCACATTTATAGTTAAATCTCTTAGAATATGTAATATTTGCATAAGGTTGTTGATTTTGAAGGTCTCTATTATGTTTATTGTCTTGCTAATGTTTTATGCCTAATTATATGAGTCAGCGATGTCATTGATACGTTAAAGCTTGGGCTAGGGTTGTTACAAAGAAAAACGGAATTCAACATTTTGATTTTATATTATAGGATATGTTTTTAAAATGTATGAAGGTCGGACAAGATATTGTAGACTATAATAATAAAAGGCAAATATGAAATAGTTTTTTAAGACACGAGACACTGCTGGCGGCAAATGATCAATTGAAATCAATAATATTTTAAACGGAACGTATTAATAAAATTAACATTTTCTTATAATTAGTTTGGTTTGCTGCCACAAATTAAATAAAAAAACGTACGTACGTAACTTCACGCCTGTAATCCCCGAACAGGTAGGCAGAGCTTAATGGATGCATTCACGCATACATGCAAACACCCACGATTCGCCGGTTACGTTTTGGCCCATGTAACAGGTGGCAAGCCTGTTGACATCGCCAAACATCGAGGTACCTACTGGGAAATATCCAGAAAATTGAAAAAACCCAATAGAACCAGAGATAAAGGACTTTACACCATTATCTCTGATAACCCCCTATCCGGGAATCGAACCCAGGACCTTAGCGTAGTGGTAGTGGCCTGCTACCACTAGGCTACCGAGGCAATTACAAATTAAATAACGAAACTCAAAACCGTCGTGGCGAATATGGCAGTTATTTTGACAAATTCATTTCAATTTGGTTGGATTTATAGGTATGCCTATCTTATATTAACCCTTCAAGGCACGTATAACCTGCTAGACACAATAAAAAATCAATTGTCATATTTTTCTCATGAATTTCAACCCATCAAGGTTAAAATTTGGAACAATGTACTCGTATTATACAAATACGAAGTAGTTAAATGCATATTACAGATTGGTAGATATATACCTACAACTTATATATTATAAACGTGTCAAATATAATATACAGACAAATCAATTTTTATTACAACTTTCTTGTGGTCTTTTCTAAGGAATATAGCGATCGCTAACAATGAACACAGTTCACTCCTTTTACTCAAAATACTGTAACATTGACACAAAAAATTAAGTGGACAAAATCCTGAGGCGGAGACCAGGAGACTCATAGCACAGGGTTTACCTAGCTTGAGCGCTCCTGTCTCCACAATACCCTGAGAAAAATGTTTAAAAATAAAAATTCAGTATAATTTTTAAAAATAAAATAAGTTTCATATGATGTATTTACCATAAGAAAACATTGTGGAGAAAATAAATAAATTCTTATCTTATCTTATCTTATTGACACAAAAATTACTCCACACGTGTATACAATTACCCATTTCATTCTAAAACAAACGATTCATAACCTATTGACTGCGTTCTGCAAAAAGCGCGGTCAAGAACGCGATTATGATGTAACTTGAATTTGAATAAAAAAGTGGTAAATATATACGAATAATCAGCTCAGAGTTACTTTGAAGGTTAAGAACGTCTACATATTATCAGATGAATAAATAATGTCTAGATTCTATTTTCTATACGTACATTCTTGATACGACTGTCGACTATATTCTGTATTTTAACTTATGGTGAGATTCACGGACCGCACTACGACTTTACTTTGAGTAAAGAATGCTCTGAACTGTCAGTACAGTATGGGATTTGACAGTTACAAGCTTACTTTGCTTGAAAGTAAAGTCGTAGTGCGGTCTGTGAATCTCACCCTTAGTCTGTGTAATAATATTATGAATAAAATAACACAGATTATAAAATAACTTTTATCTACGTCTACACATCTGCTACGTTGAAATGTGTTAAAACTAGAGATGCCACGAATATTCGGCCATTATTCGGTGCTCGGCCTATTCGGCCCCTTTTTTAATATTCGGTATTCGAATACTGAATACTGAATAATAAATCATGGAAATAGAATACCACATATTAATCAAGAATGCTTCATTTTAATCACAAATGAGTATATTAATATTTAAAACTTACCAAAGATAAGTTATGATAAATAATAACATTTTTGGCATTTGTTAACATGTTATGAAGAAAAGCACAATCGTTTAGATTGTGCTTTTCTTCATAAATATTACCTGCGTCTGAAATAAGTCTTTCACCGTACACACTACTGCTACCTATGATAGATAAATCTTAGCAAGTTTTGTCAGAACTGAAATGATTTTGCGTTAGCTGACTACCATTTTTATGGGTCTGCCGTTCGATTTAGAAGAGCAGTTTTCAAATAAAAACAAATTCATTTGAACATTTTTCCATCACTATCTTCCTTGTTTTGTTTATTATTTATGCACACGTCTGCGATCGAATATTCGGCCGCCGAATTTTCGGTTGCCGAATATTCGTTATTCGGTTATTCGGCCAAATCATTGCAACACTAGTTAAAACCTCGGATCGGGCAGGTAAACGCTTGGGATCTTGCCTCTTTCTTTCAAACCTAAGAAAAAATCTGACTTTTACTAACATTTAAAATATCCTCAGATTCAGCCCATGGTCTACTTGTAGGTTGAATTTTATCGATTTAGTCAATTTGATAAATTTAAATTGCAACCAATTTTTATAATACACAAACTTCTGCATTAATATTAATGAATTCATGTAGATTATTATATCTTTTAAAGATTACATTGTTAAATTTCGTAAGATCACTGAACTTGACTTCTTTATGAAGAATATTGCCAGTGCAACTGGTTCTTAATTTTGGATGTTTTGTTTTACTTTTATTGCCATTTTTTAACTTTACTTGACCATCCGTATGCATTATTCCCTACAAAGACGCGCTGTTCGTATTGTTAACGACCCAGGACTTACTGACAGGCTCGAACATCTGAGCCTGTGCAGAGACATTGGGTCTGTGCGTGTTAAACCGTCTCTACAATGGTCAGTGCTCTGCTGAACTATTTGACATGGTGCCACCGTCTCTTTTCCTACACCGTACTACCCGTCGAAGAGGGAAGTTCCACCCTCACCGACTGGACACCTGGCAGTGTTCAACGGTGCCGTTTTATCGTTTGTTTCTGCCCAGAACGTGCAAATTGTGGAACGAACTTCCCTCTGAGGTGTTCCCTTGGTGCTACAATATAGGGTTCTTCAAAAATGGCGTCAAAAGAGTGCTTCAGAGCTGGCAGCGCGTTGGCAACTCCCCTGGTGTTGCAAATGTTCATAGGCGACGGTGACCACTTTCCATCAGGTGACCCGTCTGCTTGTCTGTCAACTTAAAGATATAAAAAAAATCAAAAAAATATTGGTCTTAGAAAAATCCTGAAGTTTCTCTGCGAGATCGAATCAGGAATAAGGAGATCCGCATGAGAACCAAAGTCTGTTTGTAAACTAAAACCAAAAACTATATAATTGTCTACTAAATAGGTAAGTTCTTAATTTTTCCATCCACTTTACTTATACACCATCGTTTAAAAGTAAATCAAGACATAAAAAGCTTGTCAAAAATAATCATAGTCATCATATAACTTCCGCGGCACATTCCAAATGGATTATTAAAAAAAACATCGCAGGGTTTTACCGGCCAATGCGAACTTTGATTAGTGACGTCAGAATTCCGTCGAACCATCTAGATTGCAATTATTGTAAATAGAGTCTAGAATGAAGGCGGGGTCGCACGTCAGTTACTTATGTCTTTGTTTGTGCAATTACTTTACTGGTGTTAGAGCTCTAGTGACAGAGCTCCAGGGCGTGGGCTGAGCAAAGGACAACGTTCCACATTAGGCCCGCACCTTGTACACTATATCAAAAGATAGAGAAAATAACGTAGAATCATAGAAAAATTGTAAAAATACCCAAAAATCATTTGAATCGTCGTACTTTTGCCGGAGATATTTATTTTATGTAATTTTTGTATGTAAGAGTATGAAAGTAAGTTGAACGCGGTCGAGATGAGATCTTTGCGCAAGATCTGCGGTGTATCACTCACCGATCGCGTTCGTAGCGAAGATGTAAGAAAGAGGCTTTGTGTGAATGATAGTATCGGTGTAAAAATGACAAAAGGCATGCTCCGATGGTTCGGGCATATAGAAAGAATGTCGAATGAGCGAATGACTAAACAGATATAAAATGCGAATGTGGATGGTTGCAGAGGCCCAGGAAGACCAAGAATGACCTACCATGACCAAATAGGTCGCGTTCTGTCTGATGGTGGGGTCAAAAGTCTTAGGAATCGGCGTGCATGTATGAAGAGAATGATGAAGGCAGACGAGGCACGAGAGGTTTGTCAGGACCGGGATATCTGGCGCTCTACACTCTCTGCCTACCCCGCTAGGGACCAGGCGTGAAGATACATATATGCAACAATAATTATGTCACCACCTTGTTTTTGATATATACCTACCTACTTACGACAGTTAATTAATGAAGGTAAAATAAACGATTTCAAATCGTTTATTTTACCTTCATTAGCTGAAAATTATCCATACACAAGTCTTTGTCCAGTATCCAAATAAATACTGGCTCCATAGTAACTATCACAAAGAAAACTTCAGTCTATCTACAGACATCTACACAAAAACCAGAGATCATTGCTATCCCTAAGACCTTAGTGTTATACGGCGTCGTGTGACGGGTTGCTCACATCCCTTCAAAACGGTCGAGGAGAGCAATGGCTGCCACATGCGTCATACTCGTGAACGGGTGCTGATTGTGGGGACTGGTCTGTTGTGATTTGCGGGTGTTATTTTCTATCACGATATTAAGCTGTTGATGGGTATTTGTGTGTGTTTATATGCAAATATTTATATGCCATGGACGTTCACATTATCTTTATTCTATTTGAATTCTATTTAATAATATTTGTATTAAATCTAAGGTTTTTAAGGTTTAGCAACACGCTGAGTTTGTTGGGTAGCGGAGTTTTTCTCAGTAGTGCCTGCACTTGGAACTCTGCTAAGTGAATGACTATGATTATGACGAACAGATTTTTCTTTTTCTTGTATGAAGGAATAGAAAAAATTGATGATTTGAATATTATTATTAAATTGGTATTTATGAATACCTATTGGATTGTTATTAAAAGTCATTCTCTCTAGGTAGCTTATAACCCGACAATGCAAAAGTGTCCTTGTAGACCAATTTGAAATAAATGATTTGAATTTTGAATTTTATATCACTGTGATAGTTATTACGGGGCCATACATTTTTTTTTTATGTAATAAAAGTGGCAAACAAGCATGCAGTTCACATTGATGTTAAGTTATGACTGCAGCCTATAGACACCCACACAATGACCAGAGTTCAAAATGCAGATGCGCTGCCACTCCTGAGGCATTAGGTGATATGCCTCTGTGCCTGAAATTACAGGGCCGTACATTACCACCTGACCGGAACACGATAGTGCTGAACACTACCATTTAGCGGCAAGTATATTAGGTAATGGGGTGGTGCCTACGCCCGCGAGCTCCGTCACTGGAACTCTACCACCAGTAAAAAAAAAAGTATAAAATAGCATACTTGTATACTTACAAAAATATACATTTTTAATATATAATCGGAGTAATAAGGCCACATTAAATTATTGCCTTAAAAAGAAGTAAAATGATTTGTAGGTTAAGTTTTTATTGAGTTAAGTTATTATTTATTAACAACAAATGAAACAGTTGAACTAACTTATATTGCAAATCGAAAAATAGTCATTACCAAAAAGAGATGAAAAACAGAAATGTCAGCATTATTTAGTCTGTTTCAGGTTTGAAAAGGTTGTCTGTGACGCATTTAGGACGATCATTTTTTTAATTGTACGTTCCTAGTTTAAATATATTTTTTAAACAATTAACATCTCTGGTTAAAAGGAAGTGGTGTTGTTCCTAATATTTTTTTCGCTTTATTTTTTTATAAATAAACTAGCTGACCAGGCAAACTTCGTATTGCCTCTGAATGAAATAATGTGTCAAATGTTTGATAGATACGGACTATTTTTATGGGTAAATAAAATTGTGGTTTTTACTATTTCCCTTCAATTTCTTCATATTTTCTTACCTTTTAAGCCTTCCCTAGACCTCCACGAACATTTCAAGACCAAGTTAATATAAATCCGTTCAGCCGTTCTCGAGTTTTGGCGAGACTAACGAACAGCAATTGATTTTCATAAATATGTATTTTTACATTGATTAATTAAATACACATTAGTAACAAAACCAATGAAGCAAAGAACGTAGGTACATTATCCGAAAAATGTATTTAAAAACTAATTATTAAAGCTCTTTTTAATCTATGTCTTCAGTATCCGCCATATTGAAAATTACAATGACAGTATAATAAGAATTTTAATAAGAATTTATTTATTTTCTCCACAATGTTTTCTTATGGTAAATACATCATATGAAACTTATTTTATTTTTAAAATTATACTGAATTATTTTTTTAAACATTTTTCTCAGGGTATCGTGGAGACAGGAGCGCTCAAACTATGTAAACCCTGTCCTATGAGTCTGGTCTCCGCCTCAGGATTTTGTCCACTTAATTACTAGTACAATTTAAGTAAATAGCTCATGAGAGCAATAAAGAGAACTAAGTACTATAAGGGAACACTTTGCCAGTATAAAAGCTCGATACATCAATGCATAAATTGCAAAATAACAACTCGTGATTAGCAATTTTTTTTCGGTTTCAATCTTTTGAATTGCAAAAACAAGAAACTTCACAACAACCTCCGACTGTCCAAAATTTTCCATCCAGTATAGTTGATTTTAATCTCTTTTGCATGCCTTATAATTTGACATTAGAAAAAAACGTTTCCAATGCCTTGGGCATCTTGTTGGAATTAAAAAAGAATGGTATTTATTACTTTTTTTTTTATATATAAAAAATTGGAAAATCATTATTTGACATTGTACGTTATGCTTTATTTGTTTATATATATATCTAAATAATCTATATCTAAATAAAAATCAACTGCTGTTCGTTAGTCTCGCTAAGCGATTTTTGCTTTGAATGATTTTTGGAAGTCCAGGGAAGGTTTAAAAGGTAAGTAAACATGAAGAGATTGAAAGGAAATAGTAAAAACCAGAATTTCATTTTCCCGTACAATAAGTCCGTATATATCAAACCTTTGACACATTATTTCATTGTGAGGCAATACGAAGTTTGCCGGGACAGCTAGTTTTTAACTAAAAATAATAAATGTTATCTCAGATCACGGTAAAGGATAAATAAAAACAAAATATTGATCAATTACCATCAATGCCGCTGTCATGTTATCTGTTGTTCCAATTTTAAAAGCAATGACAAACCAATTAGCTAATATTCAATGTAATATAATTCATAGTTATACTATTTCTATACTAACTACCGATTATTCGGGACGTGTGTATAATTACTATGTTAGAATCGAGATTGAATAATCTTGGATATACAAATATTCATAGTCCTTCGAGCTTCTACGTACTCGTATCTATCTATAAATATAAAAATCAATTGCTGTTCGTTAGTCTCGCTAAAACTCGAGAACGGCTGGACCAATTTAGCTAATTTTAGTTTTGAATGCTTTTTGGAAGTCCAAAAAGTTTAAAAAGTGAGAAAAACTCGAATAATTGCCGGGAAAACCCTAAAAACAGTCCTTTCCTTTTCCCCATTCAAACATTGCCTAACTAAAACGTAGACTCAATTTGAGCTTTATTGATATTTTATAAAGTTCATGTTAAATTACAAGCACTCACTGTCTAAGCAATGTAAGTGTGTTCCTAACGTCAAAGAGCCAACAAATCTTTTTGACAGGACGAAGTCCGCTAGTATGTACTAAAGTAGGTACTAGAACTGTACATTCCCCTTGATAGCATGGTTCCAGTTTTTTGCATACAATTACCTGCATTGTCTCATAGTAACATGACAGCTGACGTGATGACAAGGGAATCTGTCGACTTTAAATATGGCAAAAATACACTGGTACAACGCATTTCGCAGTCGCTGCTAAAGAAAATGTTGAAGGAGATGTTGTGAGCTCGGCTCTGGTTCGTACACGTCCTCAAAAAAAGGTTCGTACACGTCCTAAATTAAAGAAGAATCCGAAAAAAATACAATTTCTTTTATTCAAGAATTTATTTTAGAGTTACAACTACATTTAATTCAAACGATTTTATCATTTTCAACTATGTTCAACATGGCGGCGCTACAGCCGACGCGCGCGACGCTTGGGATAGTACCTAAGTACTCGTAGATAAAAAAAAACTAATGCTATCTGTATCTTACTAGTGCATCACATATTATTATATAAAAAAACGATGTATCGAATCGATCAATTTAAAGAAGTTCCGATGAATTTCTTTAAATTGGAAATCGTTTAGTAGGGGAGAGTCTGGTATATTGAACTGCCTGATAAATTGTACCACCTCAAAATTTTACACTTACTGTAACTTATTTTCTTTTCTGGCAACACAAAACTGAGCGCTGACGGCGGCCTCAACTACTTGTCTTTTTGTAACGGCCTCCGGAAAGTACATTCGTTTTTAGAGAAAAAAATGTGTTTTGAGAGTCCTTCATACAAATTTTGACGTATGTAGCTAAGGAGATTACAAAGTGAAAATGTAAGTTACAATTTTGTTATATTTTTTATTGATTTGATCTATAATCACCGCTTCAACCATAGCGTTGCGAACGTATTGTGTTCAGCGGTTATTTTGTGACAAATATTTATTTTTGAAATCTCTTAGTTTGGTAAATTGTACCACCAGCAGTTGTTTTATTTGTTCTGGTACAATTTAGCCTACTTGTTGCTATATTTACTATTTTATATTTTATTTAGATGAATGATGACCATAAATAGTATTATAAAACGGAAGAAGGAGGTTTTGGAAAGATATTGTTGGCTCTTGAAAATAAGGAGATGAGCTAGAACCACATATCTGAAACGAATTCGCTTTCAAAACTAACAATTTAACGTCATGCCACAATGCGAAATAAGTTGAGGGTCAAATATTGACAAGACAAAGTATGTTCGTTGTTGTAAATTGGTTCACGGATACTGTACATTGAGATATATTTACGAAATTCTTTATACTATTATAATATGGTAAAAGAAAATAAAGAGTTTGGAGTCAGTACATAAGTAGATAAATAAATAAATTGTTGACTAACGGAAATAATATTCTAAAGTGATTTATTCTATTTTCATACATTATTTAATTTATGCAGAATAATGTGTTTAAGTTTGATAAATGTTTTTTTTAGTCTATAATACATTTGTTCTTTGGTCACATTATGAAAGTTAATAATGAAGAAATTTGAAATGTTTTTCAGCATTTTTTCATTAATAATTTTTTTTTTTTTTTTTTTTTTTTTATGTCATTAAGTTGACAGACAAGCAGACGGGCCACCTGATGGTAAGTGGTCACCGTCGCCTATGGACATTTGCAACACCAGGGGAGTTGCCAACGCGCTGCCAGCCCTGAAGGACTCTTTTGACGCCATTTTTGAAGAACCCCATATTGTAGCACCGAGGGAACACCTCAGAGGGAAGTTCGTTCCACAATTTACACGTTCTGGGCAGAAACGAACGAGAAAACCGCACCGTTGAGCACTGCCAGGTGTCCAGTCGGTGAGGGTGAAACTTCTCTCTTCGGCGGGTAGTACGGTGTAGAAAAAAAGACGGTGGTACCATGTCGAACAGTTCGACAGAGCACTCACCATTGTAGAGACGGTATAACACGCACAGACTACCAATATCTCTGCGCAGGCTCAGATGTTCGAGCCTGTCTGTAAGTCCCGGTTCGTTAACAATACGAACGGCGCGTTTTTGTAGGGAGTCAAGTGGACCAAGCTGGTACTTGGGGGCTCCCGCCCACAAATGAGAGCAGTATTCCAGATGGGGCCGCACTTGGGCCTTATAAAGCTGTAGTAGCTGCCCCGATGAGAAATACTGCCTCGCTTTGTTAAGCACCCCCAACTTTTTGGATGCCAACTTGGTCTTACACTCAATGTGACTCCCAAATTGCACTTCGTTCGATATGTCAACGCCCAGGATACCGATACTCTTACCAATGGCAAGCGGAGTGCCCTGGAACTGTGGTGCTACAATGAATGGGGTTTTTTTTAGCGGTGAACGCGCAGACTTGTGTCTTCGAGGGGTTGAACTGCACTAAATTGAGTCGACCCCAATCAGAGACCCGCTCCAGAGAGTGCTCGACTTCAGACACAAGTCTAGTCCTGCTTTCTTCGATAAGTGTCCGAGAGGCATTTGCACGGCTTGTATAGTGTGCATCTCCCGTGCTATCATCCGCATAGCAATGAAAATTGGAGTTTTGCTCCAACATTTCATTGATATGCAGAAGAAAAAGCGTGGGAGATAGCACAGAGCCTTGCGGCACACCAGCGTTGATAGGTAGTCTGTCTGAGCGTTGACCGTCAACTAAGACCTGTATAAAACGCTCAGACAGAAAACTGGCTGTCCAGTTGCATAGCCTCTCGGGAAGACCGTAAGATGGCAATTTCGCGAGAAGTGCCCCGTGCCAGACCCGGTCAAAAGCCTTAGCAATATCCAGGCTTACAGCCAATGCCTCCCCACTCTTGTCCAAGGCGTGAGACCAATAGTGCGTCAGATATACTAGAAGATCACCAGCAGATCTGCCTTGACGAAAGCCATATTGGCGGTCACTGATCAGCTGATGATCCTCCAGGTACTGCAGCAGCTGTGTATTGATCACACGCTCCATGACTTTGCAGAGTAGGGAGGTTATTGCTATGGGCCTGTAGTTGGCCGGATCACTGCGATCCCCTTTTTTGGGTATCGGATGCACAAGGGCTGTCTTCCACGCAGACGGTACTTTTCCATGATCGTAAGAAAGCGAGAACAGGCGCGTCAGAACGGGGGTCAGCTCGGGAGCGCACATCTTCAACACCACTGCAGGGACGGAATCCGGCCCACTCGACTTCTTGACGTCAAGGGATAACAACGCTCGCCTGACGTTCTTCTGAGTGAATTTGACGTCAGGCATAGAGCTTTCACAGCGCGAGATGGTAGGCGCTGTGTTACCCATGTCATCAAGAGTCGAGTTTGAGGCAAAGAGGCTGCCCAGGAGATCGGCTTTCTCTTTTGCCGTGTGGGCCAGGCTATCGTCAGTTTTTCGCAGTGGTGGGAAAGATGACCGACAAAAATTCTTTTCGATAGCTTTGGCAAGAGACCAATAGGCACGGCTCCCGGGAGGATGCCTCATTAGCTTCTTGCCAACTCTAACGACATGCTTGGACTTTGCTCTGGCTATCCGCAGCTTTGAGGACCTGGAGGCAGCGTTGAGTACTCTCTTTAGGTCGGAGGCATTTGGATCCTTGCAGGCGTGAGCCACAGTCCAGGTTCTGTAAGTCTCCTGCTTATGGTTAGAAGCCACAGCACAAGACTTATCGAACCAGGGCTGATACCGTCCGCCAATGGATACAACAGAGTGCGGGATGAAACAATCCATACCCTGGTGTATCACATCGGTTACAGCTTCGGCGCACGTGCTCGGATCTTCCGACGAGAAACAAAGCCGCCTCCATGGGTAGGACGACAGGAACTCCCTCAGTCCATCCCAATCTGCTGACCTGTAATGCCACACTTGCCCTGTGGAGGAGGGCTGCAGAGGCGCCCGAACCGACAAGAGGGTTTTTGAACGTACCAAGCAGTGATCTGAGGATCCTAAAGGAGCCTCGACCACCACCTGATAGTTGGCAGGATGTGAGGTCAGCAGAAGATCCAGCAAAGAGGCGGTGTGGCCCTCGACATCTGGTATCCGGGTGAACCCGGTTACGACTTGTGTGAGGCCATTAACCAGCGCAAAGTCATAAGTTGTCCTTCCAGCGAAGTCAGTGATTCGGGAACTCAACCACTCCGTATGGTGTGCGTTAAAGTCGCCAAGAATCACCAACTCCGCAGAAGGATGCTGTTCAAGCACCGTGTCGACCACCTGTTGGATGTGCTCGAACATGCGAGCTGTCTCCCCGTCTCCGCTATAGGACCTGTACACGCACGCGTAAATTCGGTTGGAACCACCGTAATCTACGCGCGCCCACAATATAGACAGGTCCTTGTCTTCAAAATGGTCAAGACGGCGACAACAGACATCCTCTCTGACATACAGACATACCCCGGCGCGGCGAATAAAATTGTTCTCCAGAGTGTAGCCGGGGTAAGTAAGATATGCAGTATCGAGTGGAGAGGATATTTGTGTCTCCGTCAGAAAGAGTAGGGCCGGCTTAGCCGTTTCCAGATGAAGATGGACGGCGTTAAGGTTGGTATGTAAACCCCTAATATTGCACATGTCCACAGTAAATGTGGGGGGGGTATCCGCTGAGAGAAGCCTACATTTTTTCTTATGTTTAACCATTTTATAATTTTTTTTAAGCGTCGGGAAAGGGGAAGGATCATGTGTACCGCATTACTCACCCGACGAACAAAGTTGTCGGTGAATTAGACCATCTGCTCTCAGAGGTGGTGCAAATTGCTGGCCCGGGGGACGGAAGGACCCCCGATCCCCCCCGTGCACAGGCGCCTGGCCCCACTCCGGTCTCTTACTCCGGCACGGCGACTGCACACGGGACTTTGCGCCGGTTGGCGGGACAGCCTCCCAGGCCAGAGGTTAATAGTGAGGCCTGGGTTCGGGTCCCCTACTGACCGGCGGGCGGCAGCGGATACCGTTTAATCGGCTCTCCCTGGCCCCCAGGCCAACATGTTGCGTCTCCGAGCGCAAGACGTCCTTACACCAACCGGTCCGGGGGTGAACAATACGGTACACATCAGGGATGGGAAAGAGGAAGGGGGGGGGGACTGGCTCTCAGGCTCGGAAGCCGGAACACGTCCGAAGACGCTTGGCGGCAGATTACGACCTGAGGGTGGTAGCTAGCCAGGCAGGCCCTTTAAGGGACCTTACCACCATGCAGGACACTAGGAAGGATTACGCTGATAGTGTCGACCCAGCAACCATTTGGAACCAAAAAGCAGTCGCCAGAGCCTTGTCTGTTGATCAGCAGGGTGTACCACGTGCAGGTAAGGTTGGCTGTGGCACCGAGATGGTAATGGCGCCACTTACACCCCAAAATTAAAATATTATCAATTTATTTTGTCTATTCTTACCTCTCTTCTCTCTTCTTACCTCTTTATTTTCATTTATTGTCATGTTAATAAGTCTCTTAAGTCTTGGTGGTACGATTTACCTAACCTGTGCTACAATTAATCCGACTAGTTGGGTAAATTGTACCGAAGGAAAGCCTTCAGGGAAACGCATATTGTGTGAAATCCGATAAGAGTATGGTGTTGACGTTGCGGCACATGTTAAATGAGATTCTAAACTATGTGAATCAAGATCAAGAACTTATTTAAATTAATATAAAAAAAAAGATATTTAGCTGAATCGGAAAACTGGTACAATATATCCGACTCTCCCCTATTAATTTCTTAGTATTGACACCTGAAATCAATTTCGATAGTATTTAGAAAAGATTACATTATTCCAATTTAAAAAATGAAAATGTCAAAATGACATCGCCCGCCATATTCGAAATGTTGGTTTTGAGTTGCAATTGTAACTGCAAATAATGTTTTGTAACTGCAAACAAAGCTAATTATGTGAAAATATGTAGTAAAAAAGTTTTTAAATTGATTTTGCCTGTTTATTAATATTATGTACAATACATGGCCGGCGGTTCATACATTTTTGCAACATCTCCTTTGACAAAAACTTTCAAATAATATTGTCATGCAACCGAACCTAAGTTTACGTCTTGAGACGAGACGTCTACACACGTCCAATAAAAGAATGCAACTTCCGTCACATTCCTGAAGATTAATGCGGATTTAAAGGAAAATTGCAGTAAATTCTTTTGCACGATTAGAAAATTATTTTAATCTTACATATACGGTCATGGTATGATACAAGTTTAAACAAAGACTAATGGACTTATTACACGGAACGGTAATCAGGGTGCGATAACAAGGGTCAGGGTAGTGTAATTACATTTAGGGAGTTAGGGCCCTAATTCGGGCGACCAGAGCGGCCCGTGTATTTGTACTGTAATTGAGTTAAGGCGCTGTCGACCGGAGTGCCTAGCGCGAGATTTCCGATCGCGATTTTCGATCGCGATCGCGTAAAAATAAGCGCAGATTTGTATGGAATTGAAGGAGCGTCATCTAGCGGTTAATCGATGACTCTCCTTCAATACCATACAAATCTGCGTTTAATCTTACGCGATCGAATTCGCGTAAGAGCAAATAAAATCTCGCACTAGGCACTCAGATAATGTAATAAGCGGCAACCTGGCGCGAGGCCACGCCCACCCTTTCTGCCGGACCCTGAATACCGTGTCGTGTAATAGCCTTTTAAGTATCAATGCCGGCATACATTATAAGGATTATAGAGAGGATTTTAAAAGTAACAAAACCGTTTCTAGGGTTCCGTATCAAAATCTTTTTTTTAACCATTTTTACAATATTTTTTTTTGAAGTTATACTTCTTATGACGCGATTGAAAAAATATATGTATGTATCTTCACGCCAGATCCCTAACGGGGTAGGCAGAGAGTGTAGAAAAAAAATATAAGAGTTAATTTTTAAGATGCGCGTGCACCCCGACAAATTAAAGCAACAGTCTGATGTCAGTTGCTAACAGATAAAAGCAACAGTCTGAAGTTAGTTGCTAAACTTTTTTTTGTCCTTTTGTTTAATTTCTGATATACTCAATTGTAACGCTTAAGAAATATAACTTATATTCTATTAACGTGCGTAAATAAGTACACACACAATGTATAATTTTATTTACAGATACTGGTACGGATCCCTTCGTACCCGAGTTCGACTCGTGCTTGGTTTTGTATAGTATATTAGTAAGTACCTACCTACCTTCTGTCTGATGGTGGGGTCAAAAGTCTTAGGAATCGGCGTGTATGTATGAAGAGAATGATGAAGGTAGACGAGGCACGAGAGGTTTGTCAGAACCGGGATGTCTAGCGCTCTACACTCTCTGCCTACCCCGTTAGGGACCCGGCGTGAAGATACATACATACATACATACATACCTACCTACTTAAACTATAGACAGTTTAACCACTAATGATTCACGCAATATTGAATGTATCACACGGAAGGTTTTAGCTCTTAATTAGTCTCAAATGTATAATTTGTTTATTTATATAAATGTTTCCATTGAGACTCACCTTGCCGACCTATGTCAACATTGTCGGAAATGGGAAGCTATTTTTGCATTACGTATTTTATTGTGAGCATCACACCTATATATACATTTATATAAAAATCAATTGCTGTTCGTTAGTCTCGCTAAAACTCGGGAACGGCTGGACCGATTTGGCTAATTTTAGTTTTCAATTATTTTTGGATGTCCAGGGAAGGTTTAACAGGCAAGAAAATATCAAGAAATTGAAGGGAAATAGTAAAAACCACAATATCATTTTTCCGTACAAATAGTCCGTATCTATCAAACCTTTGACGCATTATTTCATTGTGAGGCAATACGAAGTTTGGAGGTTTTGGCGGGAACCTTGAAAGAGGCGTGTGGTGCTCTTATTTTATTTCGTTTTCTTGGTGTATTTTTGAGTTATATTAAATAAAATTGGTGGCATTTTGTTTGATATAGGTTTATTACAGTGCCCGTGTATAGTGAAATAGAATAACAGTGCGAAAACACGGCCTTTCAGGTTGCCTCTAAAACTTCATTGTAAATGTTCTGGTAAAGTAGCCATCGCTTTACTCGAATAACTTGACTGTAACTCACTTGACTGACATAATATACTTGATAACTTATATACTTGATACTTACATATTATACTTGATGACTATATTATACTAACTTTTACGCTGCTTAAATAAATACGAAATATCGTTTTACTTGACACTGGCAATATGCGTAATAGCGATGCCATAATAACAAAAAAAAAACTTTTGTTTTTGGTGGGAAAACATGAAAATTAAACTTGACGTCATTGTTATAAATTTTTATTTGCTCAAATATATCGTATTCTATTTGATTACGTTAAATGAAACAACATTAAGCTATTTAGATTTTTAAAACATTTTAATTACCTTTGATTATTACAGTGGAGACAACAAAAAATCGGATGCATCAAAAAATATACTCTAAAAACTTTCCCCCTTATTCATAAACGTATTTTAGCTAAAGTGTTGCTAATGTCTCCTTTGTTTCTTTCTATCCTGCACATTTGACAATGCAACTGACAAAGACAAAGCATTCTATAGCTAAAACGTCTCTAAAGTACGTTTATGAATAAGGGGGTATATTTCTAAGTCTAATTTGTTATTTTTTTTTTTATTAAAATCTTCTTTAGCGATGTTCTGTCGTTTTTGTGATAAGTAAAAAATGTTATACCTACTTCGGTCAGGACACGTGAGCCTGATCGAAAATTCGTAAGACGGACACGTGACCTGGGGTGCGACCGCTGATCGACATTGCTATTGTCGTTGTCATTGCTGTCAAATTTTCCTTTCGATTTGCTTTAAACTAAATAACAATAATCAAAATAATCTACCACTATCGCTTGTTTCTCACCCACGAAAGCAAGAAAAACGATCAGATTATCGCTACTGCTTTTAAATCAACATGAAAATTTGACAGCAATGACAACGACAATAGCAATGTCGATAGGCGGTCGCACCCCTGAATTGAGTGCACCTAACTTTTTGAGACTCAATGATAGCTATCGTGACCGCAAGTTGATGTGTGTGAGTAAGTCAGTAAGTGAGAGGGTGATTGAGTGAGTAAATTAGTGAGTGAGTGAGTCAGTGATTGGGTGATTGAGTGAGTGAGTGTGATTGGGTGGGTGAGAGGGTGAGTGAGTGTGAGTGAGAGAGAGAGAGAGGGAGAGAGTTTGTTTGTGAGAGATAGGTTTCCGTTTTTCCTTTTTGAAGTAGCGAACCCTAAAAACTTAAATCGTACCCGGAACTTACAGATTCACGGTTAGTTACCAAGCTAACGAAGCAGTAAAAACGAATATAAATTAAAAAAATGTTATCTTATATATCTTGAACTAAACTTGATCTGAAAAAAGAAAAATAACCTAAAGGACATTAACCCGCGCAAGTGACCTTTCATAACAGTAAAGTAGTTTACTCCAAGGATTTCTGTGCATTTATCAATACGTTTTAAATATATTTTTATTAAACTAATTTTTACTACTTTATTTCACGCCTGTGATCCCCGAAGAGGTAGGCAGAGGTGAAAGCATTCATAGGAAAAATTTTCGCCGGTTACGTTTCGGCCCTTGTAACAAAATTAAATGGCGACCTATTGACATCTCCGGGCACATGACCAAACTCCGAGGTACTTGGAAACTTCTAGAAAATATAAAAAATCCTAATAGAACCAAAGATAAAGGATTTCATATATCTGATTCTGTTCTGATCTGTTTCCGACCCGGGAACCGAATCCAGGCAATATAGGTATTACCTACTACGTTTTTTACAAAGTAAGCAGATTAGGTATTAATACGGTGATGCCTAAGACCGCAATAAAAAAATACTGTTTACAGTTTTTTATTTGAAACACGCACACCTCTTTTTTTTATTTAAACTCTCATGTATAAATCATATTGAAGGCAAACCATTCTGCCGTGGGGAAATAAACGCATTTTTTGTAGAGTTTCACCAGACTGACACTACCTATTATTAAGATTTTTACTGGTGGTAGAGCTCCAGTGACGGAGCTCGCGGACGTAGGCACCACCGCATTACCTAATATACTTGCCGCTAAATGGTAGCGTTCAGCACTATCGTGTCCCGATCAGGTGGTAATGTACAGCCCTGTATTTCCGGCACAGAGGCATAACACCTTAGGCCACAGAAGTGGCAACGCATCTGCATTTTGACCTTGGTCTTTGTTGGGTGTCTATAGGCTGCAGTCATCACTTAACATCAATGTGAACTGCATGCTTGTTTGCCACTTCCATAACATAAAAAAAGAATAACGTAATATTGCCAAGGTACATATATCAAAATAAAGTGACCTATTGTTAACATATAAAAAAATACAATAGTTTGCCGGCTCTTTGCACAATACTCGTAGATTGGAAATGTATCAATCAATGATTACTTACTTAATAGATCTCGTTTTGTAACATTTTAATGTTTAACAATGCCTCGTGTTCGTGTTTACAAATAACATATTTTGAAAAGACCCTACTGAGTATTGTTTTGGCAGGTTTTTTCTCAGTAATGTGGGCTTTGGAACTCTGCCAGTGAATGACAAAGAATGTCCCATATTTTTTTGTTTAGTCTTATCTTGCCGTTTGTAAAAGAGAGTATGGAACATTCTGTTATTATCATTCTGACTATTATTAATTTATTTACTTTGACATATTAATCAACGTATCAGTTGTTATTCGCTTTAATTTTATATTTGTAATTTGACCTATCACAAGCAAATTCTATTATTTCCAAGTGATTAAATGAATTTTTGAGTTTGAGTTTGAGTTTGAAACGAGTACACGTGTAACTTCACGCCTATTCCCCAAAGTGGTAGATAGAAGTACAGTACTGAACAATTAATATTGCACATCGAGCCTACTGCTTGAAGCGCGCATGGCCCCGCGGCTGAAGTAGATCGTAAGCGATCTACTTGGTTAAGCGATACGGGCGCGGTCGGACGGGTGACTGTTAGTGGCAAATTAAAATGTGCGTTCCCATGCTTCGGAGGGCACGTTAAGTCGGTCCCGGTTGTTATCGATAGATAGCATAAACCTTGTCGAAGGCCTAATGGGCCGGTTCGAAAACATCCGACAGCGGGTTGGCCACTAACCCGTATCTCCACTATCCCGCATTGGAGCAGCGTGGTGGAGTAAGCTCCAGGCTTCCCTGAAAAAAGGAGAGAGATTCGTGCCCAGCAGTGGGGCGTGAAAAAAAAGGGTTGTTGC
This sequence comes from Macrosoma leucophasiata, assembly GCA_036365455.1. Lineage (NCBI taxonomy): Eukaryota > Metazoa > Arthropoda > Insecta > Lepidoptera > Hedylidae > Macrosoma > Macrosoma leucophasiata. Next base: position 2,398,942 of record JAWQUS010000022.1, on the reverse strand, counting down.
CAATACAGGTAAAAACAAAGATATTGTTATAGTATCTTTGGGTTAAAAAAAAATATCTGTCTAACCGTTCATTTGTTAGTCAGAGTATGGTAGCCTACAAGATAGGGTAGGTGTAGGACAGTGTAGGGTAGGGTTGTGTGTGGTAACATAATATAATTTAATGTTAGGGCGGAACGGAGTTCACTAGGGGTGCGATCGCCTATCGACATTGCTATTGTCGTTGTCATTGCTGTCAAATTTTCATATCGATTTTGCCTTAACTAAATAACATTATTCGAAAAAATCTACCATTATCGCTTGTTTCTCGCCTACGAAATCAAGAAAAACGATCAGATTATCACTACTGCTTTTGAAGGAGCTACAAAACGACATGAAAATTTGACAGCAATGACAACGACGATAGCAATGTCGATAGCCGGTCGCACCTCAGGTCAGCTAGTTTTTAATAATTCATAGTTTTGAACTCATATGTAATTAAGATCAAAATCGATAAAGCAACGTAATTAATGAATAGGTACCTAAGCAATGTTTTATTAATACTTTTTATTCAAATACCAGAATTTAATCATGAAACAAAAAAAAGCACATTATTCAAAATAAGTAGATAATTTTCGCTCAAGTAATTTTATTTCTTGTAAGCGTTTTTGCAACAATGATTTTTTTAAATTTATTAAACTTTAACTAAATTCGACTACCTACCTAATCGATTTTTCTTTTAACAAAAAGTAAAGTTTTCGTTTTTATCGTATTGATAGATTGAGACGAAAAAACTCTTAATAAAGATTATATTTATATAAATGACTGCCTAGAATTAATATTAAAAAGGCGGAAGCTTGTTGGATTGAATTTTTATTTGTTTTTTACTCTTTTACGCAAAAACTTATTAACTAATAAACGATTACTTTACTATCATTAATTAAATAATAACATGTAATCAACTAAAATTTAATAAAAAATTTGGAGATTTAGGCACATATTTATTTTATAATATTTTTTTTGTTTTTTTATTTGGATCATCTGACTGATTTTTTTAAAATTTTTTTTCAATTTAAATTAAAATTGAAAAAATCTTTTTAAAAAAATGTTGAACTGGCTATTATTCAGATGTATTGGATTTTGTTTACCTACTCTCTTACTTTGTTTTGCTTGTCAAAATGTTTCTGTTGTGTACTTTAAATTATCAAGTTCATGATCATCATGTTCAGGTAGGTAGAAGGTACTTATAAGAATAAAAGAAGATATCTCTCTGTTTATAAAGATTTTTATAACATTACATTAACAAAGTTACTGGTAGTAGAGTTTCAGTGTAAGAACTCAGGGGCGTAGTCACCATCGCATAACCTAATATTCTGTGTTCTGGTTAGATGGTAATCTATGACCCCGTAGGGACAGGCAGCGCTTTCGCTATCTTTGTATTTACGGGTAAATGGATAGGTTAGAATATTTTTACCCTATAAAAACGCCTTACAACTTGGTTACCTTTCGATTGACTTACTCTATCATACGGAAAGCCTTTATTTAATAGGGTTTTCCTTTAAATAAGTTGTTGAAACGAGCATTTTATGTTACCCTTACAAGAACCTGAATTGAGTTGCCTTTTGGTACGGGTATTACACGTGTAAGTTTCCACTGATCGGGATAACGACCATCTTTCAAACACAAGATAAACATGTGTAATAAGGGCTTTTCAAATACTGATCTACAGTATTTTAGTACATAAGGAGGTATCCCATCAGGACCTGTCGACGATTTAGGCCTGAGACGCAAAAGTGCGCCGCGCACGTCTCCCAACGTCAGCTGAGCTATGTGCACCCGCGCTGCGTCGACGCTGCCAGACCCCGCGGCTGCGCGCTGCGCCTCGTCTGGGTCCAACGATGGCCGAACGTCGCCGACTGAAAGAACGATGCAAAACACTCCGCGCTATCCTCCTCCCTAATCTCCTGTCCTTTATTAGTGAGATGGGTTCGACTATGCCTACTCTGTTTCCGTTTAATAAAATATCATAACGACTGAAGATCTTTTTTGAAATTAGCTTGTAATTTTATTTTGTACGCGTCATAACATGAAGTTATTTGATTTTTAATTATCGAACGATACTTTGAAAAAGTTTCGTAATCCGTTTTCGATTTCGTCAGTTTATACAATTTATGAAATCTACACTTATGCATGATGTCCTTTGTATACCATTCAGGATATATGTACATATTTTTACATTTATTTACTTTGTCTTTTCTAGGAACAACTTTATCAATCACATCATTCACCAATGTATAAAAGTGAGACAAAGCCACTTCAGAGTCGTGAATGGTATACAAAGAACTCCAGTCTAATAAGTAAAAACAATTATACAACTCCAAAAAAATCGCATTTGTGAAATGCCACTGCCTGCTGTAGAAAAACCCCTCATTATCATCAGTGATAGGCAATACAGGCGATGTGCATGTACTCACTGCGTGATCATCCCGACTCCTGCCTACACTCACAGTAACATTGACTATGATGATTTTTTTTTATTATTATTATTATTTTTTAATGTAATGGGCGTGGCAAACAAGCATGCAATCCACATTGATGTTAAGTGATGACTGCAGCCTATAGACACCCACATGAAGACCAAGGTCAAAATGCAGATGCGTTACCACTCCTGAGGCCTAAGGTGTTATGCCTCTGTGCCGGAAATTACAGGGCCGTACATTACCATCTGACCGGAACACGATAGTGCTGAACACTACCATTTAGCGGCAAGTATATTAGGTAATGCGGTGGTGCCTACGCCCGCGAGCTCCGTCACTGAAGCTCTATCACCAGTGAATGATGATGATGTAGTATTATACACAATGAAAAATAAATATTCGGTCTTAGCAAAATAACTGTTAATTTATATTTATTTAATACTTTATCAAGGCCACAATAAAGTATGATTTACTCTATAGCATATAATTTCCTAGAATTGTAAAATGTCTATGCAATAATATGCAGCTATCAATTTATAACTGTGATTATACAAAAAGTTACTTTGTAAAAGCAATTTGTAAACAATTTTATTTGTTCTATAATAGCGGCAAATCCCATGATCTTATTGTCCTTAATTAAGGACAAAATGCTGTGAGTACTTTTCACATATTGTTATGTTTGGATTAAAAAATAACTCTAATTAAAAAATTCTGCGATTTGACGTTTTTATTGTTTATTGGTACTTATATGAGGTATTTAATCAGTCTTCTGATGATAGATAGGTATGTCTGATGGCTATTGTTATAATTAATGCTTCGTAATCAACCGCACCTCCACCAATCCGCATTGGAGCAGCGTGGTGGAGTAAGAATCAGAATCAGAATCAGAAACTCATTTATTCATTTAGGGTGACAGGCACCTCTTATGACACGTCAAAAACAAACAAAATAAATTAAAGCGAATAACAATTGATATACATGTCAAACAAGATAAAAAATATATGTAAAGTCAAGAATATCACTAAGATAAAACTAAATGTCATAAACTAATGTAAAAAGTATATCAGTAAAATGTCTCTTTTCCCCTTTACGCTCCAGGCCTCCCCCCAAAAAGGGGAGAGACTCGTGCCCAGCAGTGGGACGTATAATGGGTTGCCATTATTAATCAACCGCAATGAGATATTTGACGGCTTTATTACGTATCTACTTATTAAAAAAGCTTTTTTTTTAAGGTTGACGGGCAAGCAAACGGGCCACCAAGGAAGGCTGATTGGTCTGTGGGGCCACCTGATGAAAAGTGGTCACAGTGGCCTATGAATATTTGCAACACCAGAGAGAGAGTTACTTGTCTGTCAAACTTAAACAAAAAAAATTTTTTTTTGTTTAAGAAGGTAGGTAATTTTAGAATTGAAACTTGGTCCACAACGACCACGGAAGTAATAATACTGCGTATAGAATGGACACTTCGACGTCCCGCTCGATTTCCCCGCATCCTAAACCCCTTCCCCTCTTATGGGCGACGGTTGGTATTTTGTACGTGCTACGCACACAGGTGCGCGTGTAAATACACGTCACTGATTGATGTCTGTGTAATAGAAACCAAATTAAGCGTTTGTATGGAATTTTGGCGGAGTGTCCGCGGTATGACGGAAGCTGAAAAGCGACAGAAACGTCGGGTTGATTTTAAAAATCATTTAATTCTAATAAGCGTATCCGTAATTATTTTTCAATGGGTGCAACTCGCGGAAACTTAAAAACACATTAGGGATATATTTTAAACTTAACATCTATTTTATTGTATTCCTATAGGCAAATAAAGTAGTATCTTCCAGTATTGTTTTTTTCATAGTGGATCCAAGACATATTCTTCACAGAGCTCTTTAACACACTAGATATGGCTGCATCATGCAAAACCGGGCACCAGTATTAACATTAAATTTAAATTTCAATAAAATGTATAAATAGAACAGTCAATTGCTATTTTGTTTTTAAAACTAGTTATGATAAATGCTTAAAAGGAAAACTGCTTATTTCCTTGTTTATAAAATTACGTGTATTTTTTTCAATTATTTCTTTACAATATATTTAATTGGTGACTTCTTGACCGCGGGTGTATGTTTTTTTTACAGTGTCGTGGTGTGTCATCCCTACTTCCCTGCTAATATTATAAATGCGAAAGTAACTGTCGGTCTGTCTGTCTGTTACCTTTTCACGTCCAAACGACTGAACCGATTTTAATGACATTTGGTACAGAGATAGAGATGACTTTGAGAAAGAACATAGGTTACTTAGTTATAAAAACGACATCCACGCGGGCGAAGCCACGGGCAACAGCCAGTTTTTTATATCTTTTATACGTTGTTCTTTTATACGTACGATGTGTTATGATTTTTTTAAATATACCTTTTAAGAGATTTAAATTTAGATAGATTAAAAATGTCATCTTAATAAAATTTCCATACTTGTATCGTTAACCTAAAACCTTTTTGCTAATAATTAATAATATCTACATAAGTCACTAGTAAGAATTATCTAATGTACCTTTTAATTTATTTCTTATATTAAATATTTAGTGTTAAAAAGATCGCGAATCATTTGCGTATCTTATCAATATTTTTTTATTATAATTAACTCAGAAAATGACAAATGACAATTTATTTAATTTTAAAACTAATCTTAGTTAATATTAATATAACAGGTTATTCGGAATACTATCTAGATCAATCTGAAATTGTAATTTAACTAGTTATTTTAAAATAAATATAATTATCGGGTCTATTAACATGTTTTGACATTTCAAAATCGATGATAACCTTTTTGCTCTAATAGCAGTTTTACAGTTTATTGTAGTTATCTATCTAATATATAAAAACTAGCTGTCCCGGCAAACTTCGTTTCGCCCTAGAAAATTAAAAAAAAAAATGTCCAAAAATGTTATGAAAAATAGATGTTGGCCGATTCTCAGACCTACTGAATATGCATGCAAAATTTCAAGTTCGAACACCGTGACACGAGAATTTTATATATTAGATCTCGTGTCACAGTTTTCGTTGCCATACTCCTCCGAAACGGCTGAAATTTTGTGAGCACATTGGGTAGGTCTGAGAATCGGCTTCGAATCGCTATTTTTCATAACATTTTAAAACATTTTTTTTTTCTAGGGCGATACGAAGTTAGCCGGGACAGCTAGTAAACCTATAAAAAAGTCTTGGCTTGGCTTGAAAGAGGCGAATGGTTACTCTTATTGTATTTCATTTTCTTGGTGTATTTTTAAGTATAGAATAAAGTATTGAATAAAATTGATGGCATTTTGTTTGATATAGGCTTATTACAGTGCCCGTGTATAGTGAAATAGAAGAACAGTGCGAAAACACGACTTTTCAGGTTGCCTCCAAAACTTCATTGTAAATGTTCTGGTAAAGTAGCCATCGCTTTACTCGTATAACTTGACTGTAACTCACTTGACTGATATACTTAATTAATAATTGACTGACTGTATTATACTAACTCTTACGCTGCTTAAATAAATACGAATACGAAATATCGTTTTATTTGAAACTGGCAGTATGCTTAATAGCGATACCATAATAACAAAAAAAAACCTATAAAAGTCACAACTTTTGTAGCCTTTTTGTTCAGCTGATATTTTCCAATTATCTTAGTTTCTGTCACAGAAATCTTTGGATCGATATAATTAAACTGTATCAGACTCAAGGAAATAAATAGGTAGGTACCTACAGAAAAAATAAATATTGTGCAATCAAAAACTTTAAACGCAGTTGCAGTTCAACAAACGTTAAATAAAAAAAAGTTTAAAGCCAATGTGTAGACCGGTCTTTAGATTTTTTTTTCAAAATTATCTTATTTAGACATTTCATTGTGTACGTAGGTAGTGTCTACGCATACATTTTCTTTTTTTTTTTTGCAAAAAACCGACTTGGTTAAAAAGAAATAACTCTATTTCGTGAATTTAAGACCTCATTACACATTGATAATACGTTGTACTATTACACATGTAAGCTTTCCGCAAACAACCGCAAATTTTGAAAATTATTGAAAAAAAAACGAAAATAACTCCAGCATCGCTTTGTAATTTTATTAAGGCGACATTATAAATTATTAACAAAATTAATGCGTATACTTTAACTCCCTTATTCATAAACGTACATTAGATACGTTTTAGCTATCGAATGCTTTGTCTTTGTCAATTGCATTGTCAAATGTGCAGGATAGAAAAAGACAAAGGAGAGATTAGCAACACTTTAGCTAAAATGTGTTTATGAATAAGGGGGTTATATTTTTACAAAGGTGTAAAGAAGTAAGAATAGCATAAGCTAGATATATTATTTTAGTTAGTATTGTCTTCTTTTCATTATTCTTAGTATTTCCATGTAATAAATTCATATTATTAATTAATATCACAGTAGTTCGAATATTATCTAAACCAATCTGCATTTTTTTTTAATGAGTTTTTTTAATAAAGTGACACACAAGCATGCAGTTCACATTGATGTTAAGTGATAACTGCAGCCTATAGACCTACACAAAGACCAGAGGTCAATATGCATATGCGTTACCACTTCTGAGGCCTAAGGTGTTATGCCTCTGTGCCGGAAATTACAGGGCCGTACAATTTATTTATTTTTAAGTTTTAGTTATTTTATGTTTTATAGAAATATAATTATCAGTTCATTTGAGTATATGTTTTGATATTTCAAATCAAAGCTAACCTTTTTGCCTTACTTAATTTTTTTTAGTTTTTTGTAGATATATTAAGTTTTAAAGGTTTTTTTTGTACAACTGTCAAAGAAATCTTGAGATTGATTATTTAAACTTAATCAGGTTTAATAATGCAGCAAAATTAAATATTGTGCAATCAGCAAGTTTAAGCGCAGTTCAACGAACGTAAAATAAAAATAAGTTTAGGGTGAATGTGTAGGTGTCTCAACCCAGATTTCTTTTTTTTTTGCAAAAATAACCAACTTGGTTAAAAAGAAATAAAAACTCTATTTCGTGACTCTTAGGCCTCATTATACACTAATAAGACGTTGTACACATAGCATTTGAAGTCGTTACAGATTTAAAATTTTCACAAGTATTAGTAAAATTTGAAATTTATTGAATAAAGTGGGAAAACATTTCAAGCATACCTATCGGTTTCGCCGTGATAAAATTTTCACTTAATTTGTCTGGATTTCAAGACTTCTTTCTTTTACACAAAACATAATTTAAAAAAAAACTTACATTTCGGTTGTCGCCCAATTTGTCCCTTCTTCCGTCGCTCGAACAATCTATTAATTATCGCATCTTTCCGATCACTAAACTCGACGTCGTCCGTGAATTTATTGTTCAAAACCTCACACTCAGCATAGTTCGATTCAAAAGTTGATGTATCGATATCCGATTTCTTTAATCGATTATTAGGTAACTCCCTTAACTCGCCCGAATTCACTGAGGAATATTGTCGCCCCGTCACTCTACTCCAAATTTGAACTAGGTCCTTCATTTTGAACAAACAACCTACACTCGACTTTTCTAGCAACACAAATAGTTTATAATTGTTTTTTAATTGCACTCATTTACCTATAACATAAATTCCGTGATTTCGTTTCTTAATTCACTGGTTATATCCGATATTTCAATGTCGCTGTCAATGACCGTAATGCAAAATACACTTTCATCACAGTTCTATTACTCCATAGCACAAAAAAATTATTCACAATTTTTTCGCACTAAACCACGATTTCCTTTGCCCTAAAAAACACATCTGTCATTAGATCTCCCGCGCTTTTATCTGTCAACATGAAAGGAAGGTTTTTTTTTATAGTGCACAATACTGCATGTTTGTTGGTCGGCCATATAATGAGAACTTGACTTGGTATCTTGCGGTTATAAATTTTCGCGACGCACACAACGATCGAATCGACTGACCGCTGTGTGGGTAATGCGTATCGATATAAACTTGTTTTTTTTTTAATTAATGAACCAACGTTCTATTATTGACCTGAACTTTTTAATAAAATTTATTACTAGGTGTTTATTGGTGTCTAATAGTAAATTACTTATTATTTTAATTAAATGTTGTGTCAAACATAATTTACTTTATTATTATATAAAATATGAAGACCACCAAGCTTGATTGAAAAAAGTATTGATTTTTTTTCTTCTCTGTTTTGTCATCATTCTCGTCATATCACACCGCTGGACTTACCGGGTCGTCAAAGAAGATGTTGCAAAAATGTATGGACCTCCGGCCACGCATTGTACACAATATCATTAACAGACAAAATCAATATAAAAACGTTTTGCATATTTTCACTTATTTAGCTTTGTTTGCAGTTACAAAACATTATTTGCAGTTAGAATTGCAACTCAAAACCAACATGGCTAGTGTTGAGTAGGACTTACAAGAGGCCTTACATTTGTCCCGGACAAAACCTGACATTGTAAGGACGCGACAAAAATATAATTTGTACTGCTTCAAATATTAAGACGCGTTACTATTTGCTCTTGCCGTACATAGGTACTATCCCAAGCGTCGGCTGTATCGCCGCCATGTTGAACATGATTGAAAATGATAAAATCGTTGGAATTAAATGTGGTTGTAACTCTAAAATATATTCTTGAATAAATTAATTATATTTTTTTCGGATTCTTCTTTAATTTACCCATCTTTTTAGGACATGTACGAACCAGAGCCGAGCATGCAACATCTCCTTTGTTTGTTTGTGAACGTTTTGTGTGTGTACAACGGCACCCACAACACAGGTCTATACCTAGTGTGGGGCTGTGAGTGTAAGCGTATTTTATTTAAAAATGCGATTTTTAAAAAACCTTATTGTTAAAACTAACATCGTAAAATCACAATAAAAAGGTACCATAGGTCCAGTAACATCTATTTGGACTGTTTTGTCCTGTTTGAAGGCTAAACCAACCATTAATAAAAGAACAAATATTAAACTTTGTTTATTTAGAGACATAAAAATGTAATAGCATGATTTTTTTTTTTTTTTTTATGTAATCTCAGTGGCAAACAAGTTTGCAGTTCACATTGATGTTAAGTGATGACTGCAGCCTATAGACATCCACACAAAGACCACGATCAAAATACAGATGCGTTACCACTCCTGAGGCCTAAGGTGTTATGCCTCTGTGCCGGAAATTACAGGGCCGTACATTACCACCTGACCGGAACATGATAGTGCTGAACACTACCATTTAGCGGCAAGTATATTAGATTTTGTACTTAGCCACCATAATCATCATCGCTTCAGCCGAGAGGCGTCTACTGTTGAATGAATGAATGATTGAATAATTTATATATTTTTTACTGGTGGTAGAGCTCCAGTGACGGAGCTCGCGGGCGTAGGCACCACCGCATTACCTAATATACTTGCCGCTAAATGGTAGTGTTCAACTCTATCGTGTTCCGGTCAGGTGGTAATGTACGGCCCTGTAATTTCCGGCACAGAGGCATTAGACCTTAGGCCTCAGGAGTGGTAACGCATCTGCATTTTGACCATGGTCTTTGTGTGGGTGTCTATAGGCTGCAGTCATCACTTAACATCAATGTGAACTGCATGCTTGTTTACCACTTCCATTACAGAAAAAAAAATATATATTTGCAAGAAAAAAATATTTTTTTTGTTACAAAGGTGTTAAGCATGCAGTTCACATTGATGTTAAGTGATGACTGCAGCCTATAGACACAAAGACCAGAGGTCAAAATGCATTTGCGTTACCATTGAACACTACCATTGAGCGACAAGTATATTAGGTATTGCGGTGGTCCATACGCCCGCGAGCTCAGTCACTGGAGCTTTACCACCAGTCATGCAATCTTTTTTACTGGTTAATCACCACCGGAGAACTCTGGGAATTTTTGTAGGTATTACTGAATTCATGAATTTAAGTACTGCCTCATAGCCTAGTGGTAAAAGGCCAATATTACTACGCCGGCGTCCTGGGTTCGATTCCCGGGTTATTATCCCGGGGGCTATAAGAGATAATGGTGTAAAGTCCTTTATCTGTGGTTCTGTTAGGAATTTTCCATTTTCTGGGAATTTCCCAGTACCTCGGAGTTTGGTAATGTGCCCGGAGATGTCAACAGGCTCGCCACCTGTTACATAGGCCAAAACGTAACCGGCGAATCGTGGGTGTTTGCATGTATGATTGAATGCATGCATTTACCTCTGTCTACCCCTTCAGGGAATACAGGCATGATGTTACGGGGGTTTATTTCCACTAACTGGAACACAATAGCATAAAAAATGTAATTTAGCGTCTGTATAAAAAAAAATATGGTTATACTAGCTCCAAGCCTTAATTTAACACTTTTGTGTTACATAAAAAAAAAACAATGAATTTGGTTGATCAAAAACATCCTAATTAAAATAACCTTGACCAAGTATAGCAGTGGACAAAAAAAACGGAAAAAGCGATTCGTTGCCGATACCGCGCGGGTTCTGTACAATTACCTAATTACCTTATATTAAATTCTTGTATTTTGTGTATGTTTACTATTATATGTAGGTATATAAATATGGCGAAGCGCGCATGGCCCAGCGGCTGGTGTAGATCGTAAGCGATCTGCTCGGTTAAGCACTACGGGCGCGGTCGTGTAGTGTGATGGGTGACCGCTAGTGGCAAATTAAATGTGCGTTTCCGTGCTTCGGAGGGCACGTTAAGCCGTCGGTCCCGGTTGCTATCGATGGATAGCAGTCGTTAAACCTTGTCGGAGGCCTTATGGGCGGTTTGAAAACATCCGACAGTGGGTTGGCCACTAACCCACCAACACCAATCCGCATTGGAGCAGCGTGGTGGAGTAAGCTCCAGGCCTCCCCCCAACAAAAGGGGAGAGACTCGTCATCACTGGTCTTCGCGCGCACTATTCGCGCGACGCGGATGCAGCACCGGGGCATCCCCCTCTGCTGCAGCTTCTTCTGCCCTGCGGCTGCAGGACGGCGTTTGGCACCCCCTTGGGGGCTGTGGTGGAGGAGGTGGGTACCATGGACTCATGCCACCATGGTATTGGCGTCCAGGTCCTGCTGTGCTCTCATCCTCTTCTCTTTTCTTGGTGCGATCTCGAGCGGGCTTAATCCTTCGGCACTCGGCTGCAACAACAAAGGGTGGCGGGCGTCCCCACCAAGATGACGACGCCCACAGTTATACGGCGCAACCATCGCCCTGGCTAACTAAGAGAGACTCGTGCCCAGCAGTGGGACGTATAATGGGTTGCCATTATTATTATTATATAAATATATTATTTTAATTAATTATTATTTGTAATTATTGATAATATTTTTAGTTGTCCCTCATATTTTCACTTCTTTGTACCATTGCTGCACCTACCTCGTCGATATCCTCACTACCCGATGGTTGACTGGTAGAAAACGCCTAGTGGCGTTAAGTCCGCCTTATGTATTATTTCTGTGCATACATAAAATAATAAATAAATAAATAATAATAAGGCTACGCGCGGGTGCAATGTTACCTACCCTCTCCTATTCGTCTTAGCGTGATGATTATAGATATCGCCTAAAGCCTTCCTTGATATATTTTATAGTTTAGGCAGTGTCCGCAAAATAAGTATCTTTTCTAATTTGATTTTTACACCCTGTGTCCGTAACCACGTAGAGCTTAAAATCTACAAAAACTATTTTTTTTTTGAGTCGTGCCTGTTGAGTAAAATGATTACGAAGATCAGGGGGTCGACCGCCTAACGAAATCGTCGTCGAAATCGACGTCGCTGTCAAATTTTCATCTCAATTTATGCCTCTTTTAAAAGCAATAACAATAATGTAACTATAATTATCTCTTATTTATCACATACGGAAGCAAGAATATTACTCAGATTAACACTATTGCTTCTAAATTAGGAATAAATTGACTTAAAATTTTGACAGCGACGTAGACTTCGACGACGATTTCGTTAGGCGGTTCACCCCCAGGTATTCTTGGAGGCTTCAATAATGATTTAAAATGGAATCATGAGCGTTCTCCGAAAAGTCTCTCTACACATATAGACGAACAGACAGACGGACTAATAGACGAGAAAGTGATCCCCTAACGATATTTTTCCCAATGTAGTATTGTAGTAGTATTATATAATACTTTTTTTTTTATGGCATCGCTATTACGCATATTGCCAGTGTCAAGTAAAACGATATTTCATATTTATTTAAGCAGACAGCGTAAAAGTTAGTGTAATATAGTCATCAAGTATAATATGTAAGTATCAAGTCTATAAGTTATCAAGTATAATATGTCAGTCAAGTGAGTTACAGTCAAGTTATTCGAGTAAAGCGATGGCTACTTTACCAGAACATTTACAATGAAGTTTTTGAGGCAACCTGAAAGGTCGTGTTTTCGCACTGTTATTCTATTTCACTATACACGGGCACTGTAATGAACCTATGTCAAACAAAATGCCACCAATTTTATTCAATATAACTTTAAAATACACCAAGAAAAAGAATTAAAATAAGAGCACCATACGCCTCTTTCAAGGTTCCCACTCCCATATAATACTTCATTGGCGTAAAAAATCGTTAGCGGATATAGATACTAAAAATAAAATTAAAATAAAAAAATACTTTTATTTCAGTGCAGATTACAAAAAGAATATTCTATGTTCGTATTTAAATAGTTATTTTTGTAGATAAGTTTAGTTCTTTAGATTTTAGTTCTTTAGATGAATTGAAAGACTTTTTTAATATAAATTTTATTAGATGAATGTTTTTAGAAATTAAAAATCACTTAGAGGTCTGGAATCCTAAAAATTCAAATTAGGAACAAATATTTTTTTGTTTTGTTATTATGGCATCGCTATTACACATATTGCCAGTGTCAAGTAAAACGATATTTCATATTTATTTAAGCATCGTAAAAGTTAGTGTAATATAGTCATCAAGTATAATATGTAAGTATCAAGTCTATAAGTTATCAAGTATAATATGTCAGTCAAGTGAGTTACAGTCAAGTTATTCGAGTAAAGCGATGGCTACTTTACCAGAACATTTACAATGAAGTTTTGGAGGCAACCTGAAAGGTCGTGTTTTCGCACTGTTATTCTATTTCACTATACACGGGCACTGTAATAAACCTATATCAAACAAAATGCCACCAACTTTATTCAATATAACTTTAAAATACACCAAGAAAATGAAATAAAATAAGAGCATACGCCTCTTTCAAGGTTCCCGCCAAAAACTCAACAAATAATTACTGCATTATTGCATCAATGACCGAAAATAATCGTAAACATTTCAATGTATTTCCGGATGTCAAAATGATTCGTATTTGGAACATTTGTAATAAAAAAAATGTGGGCGTTTAGGAAATGCATGCACGCTCATCATTTTTGTTACAGTTTATCTAAAAAAAAAACAAATTTGATGAGAAACATATCGATAGCTTTCACTTATTTTTTTTTATGCAATGGAACTGGCAAACAAGCTTGCATTTTGACTTTGGTCTTTGTGTGGGTGTCTATAGGATGCAGTCATCACTTTACATCAATGTTAATTGCATGCTTGTTTGCCACTTCCATTACATAAAAAAATGTGCTTAAATGCATGCATTTACCTCTGCCAACCCCTCTGAGAAAACAAACGTGAAGTTACTGGTAGTAGAGCTCCAGTGAAGGAGTTCGAAGGCGTAGGCGTAGGCTCGAAGGTGTATGGCCCCGTATTAACTCACAGAGACATAACAACTAAGGTCTCAGGGGTGGCGCATCTGCATTTTGATCTATGATTTTTGTGTAGATGTCTATAGGCTGCAGTCATCACTTAACATCAAAGTGAGCTGCATGCTTGTTTTTAATACAATTTTTTTTTATGTAAGGAACGTGACAACCTTACAAATAATCGTTACTATAAGAAATTGCGAAAAACGGAAACGTGTTAAAATGGAATTCACTGACAGGAACCGAACATTCTCTTTAAATCGGATCTTTGGCAATGTTTATTAAAATACATTAATTTTGCAATCTTTCTCAAGTTCACGGTTCTTAAAATCGCCAATATGCATTGTGAGGTCGAATTGTGTAAGAATTTAAATACCACCAACGCCACCGATGCCACCGACGCCACCGACGCCACCGACGCCACCGACGCCACCAACGCTACCAACGCCACCGACGCCACCGACGCCACCAAAGCCACCAACACCACCACCACCAGCGCCACCACCACCAAAGCCAATGCAATTCTACTCACATATCCGTCTTACGCATTTTCGATTTAGGTCACGTAAACTGACGCGAGTTTAATATTTTTTGCAGGTGACATAAAATGAAGGCGTTGCCAAAGAAAGAATTGCACACTTAAAAAACTATAAAAAAATGGAAATTGATGACGGGAACCGAACATTCTAGTTAAATCGGATCTTAGGCAATGTTTATTATAAGACATTTTGCAATCTTTCTCAAGTTCACGGATTTTAAAATCGCCAATGTATATAGTGAGGTCGAATTGTGTAAGAATTGAAATACCAGAAACGCCACCAACGCCACCAACGCCACCAACGCCACCAACGCCACCAACGCCACCAACGCCACCGACGCCACCGACGCCACCGACGCCACTAGCGCCACCAACGCTAACAACGCCACCAATGCCACCGATACCACCGACGCCACCAACACGATCACCACTGACAGCTGTCATTGGGACCCCAAAAAGTAGGCGGATGCAATTCTGGTCACGTGTCTTACGCATTTTCGATCAGGGTCACGTATCCTGACGCCAGGTAAAAAATGTTTACCTATCACAGAAAGTGCAGAGTGCCGCTAAGAAATTTTACACATCAAAAATCGTGAAAAACGGAAACTTCAAGAATGGAACTCGCTGACAGGAACCGAACATTCTAGTTAAATCGGATCTTATGCAATGTTTATTAAAAGACATTTTGCAATCTTTCTCAAGTTCACGGCTTTTTAAAATCGCCGATGTAAATAGTGAGGTCGAATTGTGTAAGAATTGAAAACCAAAGATAATTTATTCAAGTCAAATAGTTTTGATATTTAATGTGACGAACTATGTGTAAATGCTTCCACTGCAGTGAAAAATGTAATGAATTTGATGTGTGATATCTCAAGATAGCTGATATTGTTTTTTTTATTTAATTTTAATGGTAACAGAGTCTAATGGCGAGTTTCGCAGACCGCACTACGGCTTAACTTTCGAGCAAAGAACGCTTCGAACTCTCAAAACCCATACATTTCTGACAGTTCTAAGCATACTTTGCTCAAAGTAAAGTCGTAGTGCGGTCTGTGAATCTCACAATAAAACTAATATTTTATTTTTCGCAATAATACATGCGAGTGAACTTTTTGAAAATAAGGAAAATATGGAAATTAATTTTGATTTAAAGGGCAAGAATCGTACCTGCGACATCAGGATAACCAGAATTAGGTAGGCATTTCAAACAGATAATATAATTGTTTTATAATTTCATATTAATATCACCGTTATTTTATTATTATTTTTAATTATTCAAAATTTGTTGACATTAATGGCGGCGTTATACTCTTACCCCCCTATTCATAAACGTATTTTAGCTAAAGTTGCTAATCTCTCCTTTGTCTTTTTCTATCCTGCACATTTGACAATGTAACTGACAAAGACAAAGCATTCCATAGCTAAAACGTCTCTAAAGTACGTTTATGAATAAGGGGGTTACACTCTTCTAGATATACTTTATCTTTGTCCAAGTGAGGCTGTAGGTCAATAGGCCCATTTTCACCCGTCCATTAGAAAAAAAAACTATTGACACTTTACCGTTGTATTTTTTTCTCTTGGTAAAGGGTCGGCTGTAAACCGTTTTCATTATTCAAGCACAGTCTAAATAATGTATCTATTCATTCAAGTATTAGTTTTGCCAGCATAAAGCCTGTTCCATACGGCAGCGACTATTCGATGGCGACTCGTTGGCGATGACAAGATCGCTGAGTGGACAATATGTTTAGCACCGATATATTGTTGCTATAAATGTGGCGATTGAATCGCTGTATATATTTGAAAAGTTTGACGCCTCATCTTTACTGCATGGACGTGCTTCATTGTAATATTTTATTTTTTGCAATAACATATGGGAGTGCACTAGCTTAGTGGTAAACGTGGCCGCGCTGGTTATCCTGAGGTCACAGGTTCATTCCATGCCCAAAGACAAATTTCAGGATCTTCGGTAGCTTAATAGTAAAGACGCTGGACTGGTTATCCTGAGGTTACAGGTTCAATCCCTGCCCGATGTTAATATCATCTTTCCATGTTTTCCTTAATTTCTAAATACGCTTATTCATTTTATTTAAAGAAAAATGGAAAGAAAAATTTGACTTCAGGCGAGATTCGAACTCGCGGCCTACTGGGAATCTAGTCCAGCCGCTCTTCCAATTGAGCTACTGAAGTCCTGCCCGATTTGTCAAGTCTTTCCTTCACATTTATTGCATTGCATTGTGGTAGCAGCAGCGCCATCTATTGCCAACTATGCTAGTTAGGCAACCGATATAATAGACTTTGCAGTTTATTGAATATCGTAAAGAAGTCGCTTTTACCCTTAATAATTGTTTTATATTATTTCGCATTAACACATGCTTGTGAAATATATTTTATTTAAAGAAAAATGGAAAGAAAAATTTGACTTCAGGCGAGACTCGAACTCGCGGCCTACTGGGAATCTAGTCCAGCCGCTCTTCCAATTGAGCTACTGAAGTTCTGCCCGATTTGTCAAATCTTTCCTTCACATCTATTGCATTGCTTTGTGGTAGCAGCAGCGCCATCTATTGCCAACTACTATATTTCTTTCCATTTTTCTTTAAATAAAATATATTTCACAAGCATGTGTTAATGCGAAATAATATAAAACAATTACGCTTATTCAGTTGGCGCACCTGGTGCACGTAACTCTATGAATTGAAAAATCAACAACAACAAGTGAATAAGAATACAAAGCCATGTACCCGACGTAGTAAAACCAGTGGAGCAGGACATAAAGCCCGTAAACAAGCCTCGTGGTGCAAAGACATGTTAGAGTGGAAACTGTGGGAGCACAAGGGACCAGTCGATAGACCCCAAATGAGGAACGATAACATCTAGAGAATAGCGGACAAAAACTAGATGCAAACTGCTCAATACAGAACGCAGTGGAGGAAGTTGAAGGAGGCTTACACCAAATGGGATAAAGAAGGCTTGAGATGTTGAAATCGCTATCAAGTGGACGTAAAACAAATGAATATAAGTACCTATAATAATAAAAAAATATATATATACGAAAGAGAGAAAAAATGTTTTTGGAAAAACCATTCCACACTTAAAATAAACATAAAAAAAGAAAACACTTGTGATAATAATCAAAACATAAGAAGAAACAAAAATAAACAACTAATTTATATGGAACAAATTGTTTAAAGGTCTCAGCACTGTGCCGGGTTAATAGCCCGGTGCTGGTACCTATGAGTATAATTTTATATGTATGTCAATCTGTAACGTATATGTTTTCTATGGGTCTATCGTTTAATTAAGGCATTGTTGTCTGAAATATATGCATACTATTATTAATCGCTGTAGAGTCGCCGTCGATCAAAAGTCGCTGCGTGTTAACCCGACTTAAGAGCTCGGTTAATTTAATCAGTCTTATCGATAGACTCTTCGCAGTTTTATGTCAATGTGTCAAATAAATCACGCTGCTAATCTACACCGTTAGAAACCTGTTTTTGCCTTTTTTTATGATTTACTCGAGGATGTAACAAGATACATAATTGAAGCTAGTTTTATGTCACTTTAGATTAGTGGTAGTAGGTAGACGCACGGTGCTTGCTTCGTCTTTGTTAAGGTTTCGTAACCAAAGGCAGATAATATGTAATAACACTACGTATCGAATGGACACTTCGACGTCCCGCCAGATTTCCCCGCATCACCCAAACTCCTCCCCTCTTATGGGCGACGGTTGGTTTTTTCTACGTGCTACGCACACAGGTGCACGTGTAAATACACGTCACTGATTGATGTCTGTGTAATAGAGACCAAAATAAGCGTTTGTATGGTATTTTGGCGAAGTGTCCGGTGTGCCAAAGGTCTGTCTGTCTACCTGTCCGTCCGTCCGTATGTCACAGACACTTTACTTCGAAACTATTAGGATTTGATACTTGAAACTAGTCAGGTATTTTGTAAGCCGCTTTATGATATAGTACAAAACAAAATTTTAAAAAAAAATTGTGTCTTTGCTTGGAAATGAAAACATTTTCTTTTTATCAAACCAAGTCCCATTGCATTTTTAAAGAAAGATCTTTGAAAATAACAATAGAGGTTTCAAACAATTTTTTTTTCTGAAAGTCAATTTTTGTAACATAGATACTTCCAATGTAATAAAATGTGTCCCCATTTTAAATTAAAAAAACAAGAGAGTAAAAAATCTTCGAAACTTTAAAAATTCCAAAATTATTAATTGTTTTCTTTCTTTCTGTCTTTCTTAATAATATCCCCCTTAACACCATAACATAATTTAAAAAAAATTATGCTGGCGATGGAAGTGGCAGTACCCAGTTTTATCGCAGGGCTCTGCTGCCTATCTTACGTTATTGCATTTACTACCACCCCGTTGAAATGGTATGACCATTGTTCAGTTCACAGACTGAACTAATGCAAGAACTCTCGTCCAGTAGAAGAAAATTCTTACGTTACACCGGGCGGTGGGGTCGTCACGTCCCGACGACGACAAAAGGAATTTATTTCTTAAAGTCTTGTAAGATCTTATAAGATCTTTATTTGGCTGAACAGGGCTGAACACGCCCATTATACATTTAACTCAATGACTCAATCATGCCCGTAAACGTTAATAAAGATTATAGATAATATTATTAACTGAATCACGTGTCAACTGAGGAATATTAAAATTTCCATATCAATACAACAATTTCCATAGAGAATTACATCCATACATAAAAAGGACCGTTGACGTAAATACACGATTAAATGGTCGATAGATCATGGATTTAGTCCGTTGAATCACTCACGCACTGTTTTCCCTTCACTAAGAACTTATGCAATAAGATTTTGAATTAAGAATTGTATGTATGTATGTATCTTCACGCCAGGTCCCTAACGGGGTAGGCAGAGAGTGTAGAGCGCCAGATATCCCGGTTCAGACAAACCTCTCGTGCCTCGTCTACCTTCATTATTCTCTTCATACATGCACGCCGATTCCTAAGACTTTTGACCCCACCATCAGACAGAACTCGACCTATTTGGTCATGGTAGGTCAGCCTTGGTCTTCCTGGGCCTCTGCAACCAAGAATTGTTTTCTTTTAAAAATTAACCCTCTTATTCATAAACGTATTTTAGCTAAAGTGTTGCTAATCTCTCCTTTGTCTTTTTCTATCCTGCACATTTGACAATGAAACTGACAAAGACAAAGCATTCTATAGCTAAAACGTATCTAATGTACGTTTATGAATAAGGGGGTAAATGTTTAAAGGATTTTGGCAGAATTAAAAGTGGTAAGTGCCATCAAGGCAAAAAAAAGAAAGAAAGAGAATAAAATTGTGACGTATGCGGTATTTATGACATCATTGATCAATATTACTTACACGTTTTTACTCTTGTTAAATAAAAAATGTCTTTATTTTAAAAGTTTAACTAGTGCTTTTTTATTTTAAAGCCGATTTTTATATTTGCATTAACATATAATATATCTTAGTTAATTACATCTATAAGTAGTTACTAATCTACGTACAGGCGACGTTTTCCTTGGAGAATTATGACATTAAATTATAAGATTAAGCACTATAGATACCAAATTGAACTGAATCACGTGTCAAGTGAGCAATATTAAAATTTCCATATCAATACAATAATTTCCATAGAGAATTACATCCATAAAAAGGAATGTTGACATGAATATACGATTAATGGTCGATTGATCATGGATTTAGTTCATTGAATCGCTCAGGCGCGGTTTTTCCCTTCGCTTCGACTTTATGACTAAGATTTTGATAAAAAAAATATTTATTATAGAATATAATTTTTACCGCCTTTCGGGAGAATTGACCTTAAAATTAGTAATTGCCATCAAAGCTAAAGAAACTCAAAAACATTGTTATGTTTACGGAATTTCTGACTATTACAAATATAAGTAAGTAAATCAGGAACGAAGTCAGCATGATTAAAGTTCATGGAAATTTAATTCCATACATAAAAAGGACCGTTGAACGTAAATACACGATTAATGATCGACAGATTATGGATTCCGTTCATTGAATCATTCACGCGCGGTTTTCCCTTCACTACGACTCTATGACGTCATAATTCGAATTTCAAATTAATTTCTTACGAGAATTGTGATGTTTATGGTATTTCTGACGTCACTTATCTGACAGAGAGTTTTTTTTTAATGTAATAAAAGTGGCAAACAAGCGTGCAGTTCACATTGATGTTAAGTGATGACTGCAGCCTATAGACACCCACACAATGACCAGAGGTCAAAATGCAGATGCGCTGCCACTCCTGAGGCATTAGGTGTTATGCCTCTGTGCCGGAAATTACAGATCCGTACATTAACCACCTGACCGGAACACGATAGTGCTGAACACTACCGTTTAGCGGCAAGTATATTAGGTAATGCGGTGGTGCCTACGCCCGCGAGCTCCGTCACTGGAGCTCTACCACCAGTATTGTCAGTGAGTTTGTATTAAATACAACTTTTTAGCTCCTGTAGTTTTTATTCTGGCGTCGGAGCGTAACGATCCCACCGCTCACTAGCGGAAGATTTTTTTTCTATTGGAAGCGATTTATTTTTTTAATATGGCATCGCTATTGCGCATATTGTGAGTGTCAAGTAAAACGATAACTCATATTCGTAATAAGCAGCGTAAGAGTCAGTCAGTCACAGTCAGTAATTCGAGTAAAGCGATGGCTAATTTACCAGAACATTTACGATGAAGTTTTGGAGGCAACCTGAAAGGTCGTGTTTTCGCACTGTTATTCTATTTCACTATACACGGGCACTGTAATAAGCCTATATCAAACAAAATGCCACCAACTTTATTTAATACTAGCAGTGCCTGAGACTCCGTCCGCGTGAGAATTTATGAATGTTCAGTACTACCCGGATGAATTCGAGGGCGCAGCTTGTATAAAAGTAGCCTAAGTTACTCCTTATTACATTAGCTATCTGGCAGTAAAAGTCCCGTCAAAATCGGTCCAACCGTTCCCAAGATTAGCCGGAACAAACAGACAGATAGACAGACAGACAAAAATTGTAAAAAAATGTTGTTTTGTATTTTATTTTAAAGAAAATATATTTCACAAGCATGTGTTAATGCGAAATAATATAAATCAAATGTTGTTTTGGTTTAAGTACCCTGTATAGACACATATGCATTAAGTAAAAAGCGGTTATTTTAATATTAAAAACAGGCACTCCAATTTTATTTATTTGTATAGATAACTCAAAAATACACCAAGAAAATGTAATAAAATATGAGCACCACACGCCACTTTCAAGATTCCCGCCAAATCTCCTCCAAAACTAGGTACTTGTAAGTCGTATTGTACTTGTAACGCCCTGAACCATAGAGCAATACCAGAGGGGAGTAACCATATCCAGGCTTTCCCCTCTGTCAAAGTACAAGCCCAAATGGGCCTATACCTATCGCCCAGATGTTTAAATGTGTGCGTGAAATTGTTTCTGTGTTTTGTCAAAGGCAAGGTATGAGTTTCGTAGTAATAGACGATTCTTGTAGTGTGCGTGTGTGTCGCACGCATTTCCTCCCGCAAAAAATGACAGACAGATGTTTTGCATCGGTAATATAGGTCGCGCCAGGTAAAAAGAACGCTGGCGGTCAAGTTGCGCAGTAGAAGATTTATCGATCTATTTGGTGGTATGAGGTGCGGCGTTTTCAATCTGCCTACCAATACACGAAACCGCAAGCGAAAGCTAGATCAAAAATAAACCAATAGGGCTAGTACTTTCGTGCGCGAGTGTACCGATGCGCGAACACATCCCTTCTACTTTCTTCCAGCGTTCTTTTTACGTGGCGCGACCTATACACGCTATGGCTACTCCCCTCCAGTCCGCCGCGACCGGTGGGCCGCGTTGCTCTATGCCCTGAACTTGTTATACTAAACATGTTTGTATGTAATAGGATCAATGGCAGTGCGGATTTCCCTTCACCTTGACTTGTGACGTCAGAATTCGAATTTTATATTAATTTTGAGAACTGTGACGTTTATGGAAGACTGACTGGCTTACTGACTTCTTGGTATTCATGACTAATATCTCTAGATTATAAATAGGCATAAAAATTAGGCTTGCAGCATATATGTATGAACGAAATGATTCTGCAGTGGGATCCTAACCTATAAAAAACATACAAACATACAGACAGTACGATAACAACTGCTATAATCATACCCCCTTATTCACTAACGTACATTCGATACGTTTTAGCTCTAGAATACTTTGTCTTTGTCAGTTGCATTGTCAAATGTGCAGGGTAGAAAAAGACAAAGGAGAGATTAGCAACACTTTAGCTAAAATACGCTTATGAATAAGGACGATAGACTGTGTCGCAGACTTCAACGCCACCTCTGTTCATATCTTGTGGTATCATTTCACGAACCGGTTAGTCCGACGGTGTGAGACGACCGTTTGATTAGTGGGGTCGCGGGTTCGACCCCGCACTGGGACAAATATTTGTATAGCCTACAGATATTTGTTTCAGGTCTGGGTGTTTGTGTATGTGTTGTGTGTGTATAACGGCACCCACGAAACAGGTTTATACCTAGTGTGGGGCTGTAAGTGTAAGCGTATTTTATTTTATTTATTACAAGCTGTGCCCGCGACTTCGCCCGCTTGAGAATATATGATTGTTCAGTATCTACCCGGACGAAGTCGTGGGCGCAGTTAGTATAAATGCAGCCTAAGTTACTCCTTATTACATCAGCTATCTGCCAGTGAAAGTCCCGTTAAAATAGGTCCAGCCGTTTCCGAGATTAGCGGGAACAAACAGACAGACCAAAATTGTAAAATTAATGTTTTGGTATATGTACCGTGTATACATACTTAAGCATTTATTAAAAAGCGGTTATTTTTATATTACAAACAGACACTCCAATTTTATTTATTTGTATGGATTATGTTGTTTTTATATTACACCCTACGTAACATAAAGAGATGACAATATTCAATCTCAAATCAATAAACATTAGGGAATTGTAGTATTCAATAACCTCGTAATCAATACGACATTACAGTGTTCTTACGTGCCTTTGTTTACATCTTTTTAAAATAGGGTTGTCACTGTCCAATTTGACTTTATAAAAAAAATAGTTTTCTTTTAATACAAGTTCAAACGTATTGTAAAATTACTCATACATTTTCTGCTAGAGATAAAAATAACGCTGAGTTATAAGAAATTTGACATTTATGTAATGAAGGTGGCAAACAAGCATGCATCTCACATTGATGTTAAGTGATGACTGCAGCCTATAGACATCTACTCAAAAATCAGAGATCAAAATGCAGATGCGTTGCCACCCCTGAAACCAAGTTATTACGGATCCGTATAACCATCAAACTGGAAAACGATAGTGCTGAACACTACCATTTGCCAGCAGATAGATTAGGCAATGCGGACTACCGCATACTACCGCCTACGCCCTCGAGTCCGTCTGGAACTCTACCACCAGTGAATTTATTATATAAAGTAGCCGTGTCCGTGACTTCGTCCGCGTAGAATTTATCAAAATTATTGTACAGTATCTACGCGGCCGAAGTCGTGGGGACAGGCTAATATAATATAATTCATAAAGTTAAGCTTAGTTTCTCCTTATTACGTGAGCTATTTGCCAGTGAAAGTCCCGTCAAAATTGATTCAGCCGTTCCCGAGATTAGCTAGAACAAACAGACAGACAGAGACCAAAACGTGTAATAAATATTGTTTTGGTGTTTACCTACTCGTATTTTTTTTATGCAATGGAACTGGCAATCAAGCTTGCAGTTCACATTGATGTTAAGTGATGACTGCAGCCTATAGACACCCACAGAAAGACCAAGGTCGAAATGCAGATGCGTCACCACTCCTGAGGCCTAAGGTGTTATGCCTCTGTGCCGGAAATTACAGGACCATACATTACCACCTGACCGGAACACGTTAGTGCTGAACACTACCATTTAGTGGCATTTATGAATTTACCCCCTTATTCATAAATGTACATTAGATACGTTTTAGCTATAGAATGCTTTGACTTTGTCAGTTGTGTTGTCAAATGTGCAGGATAGAAAAAGACAAAGGAGATATTAGCAACACTTTAGTTAAAATACGTTTATAAATAAGGAGATTAGTATAAAGCGATTATTTTTGTATTACAAACAGACACTTCAAATTTTATTTATTTTTATATATTTTTATATGTATGCAAATGTATGTGACAACCCTACTTTATCATGCAAAATCCGATTCCATTAATTGTATGTCCGTATTCGCGAAGAAGTGGGCGTTCGGAAGGTCACCATTCATTTTACTACAATGGCATAATCCATGACATTACTATATAAGTGTGAAGATATTTTTTAAACTTCACACCTAAACCGGAAAGGATAGGCAGAGATTTATACGTTTTATTAATATCGGGCCAAATATCTTTCATATACATATTTTTAAAAAACTAAGATCTCGCGGGCGTAGGCACCGCATTACCTAATATACTTGCCGCTAGGGTTGCCAGGTCGCTGAACCTAATAACCGAACAGACCGTCAAGATTAGCCGGACGTTTGGGTAAAAAGGCCGGACGCCCGCGATAGAAGTGTTCACCTGTGCTCGGCGCTCGCTCGTTTAAGAAATGTAAAAAGCCTAACAAAAGCCGGACTTCGTATATTTTGACCGGACACGAGGTCAAAAGGCCTAACTATGTCCGGCTTTATCCGGACGCCTGGCAACCCTACTTGCCGCTAAATGGTAGTGTTCAGCACTATCGTGTTCCGCTCAGGTGGTAATGTACGGCCCTGTAATTTCCGGCACAGAGGCATAACACGTCCGTCCGTTATCCGTCACTGGAGCTCTACCACCAGTAAAATGGTAACAGAATATGGTAAAATCTATCTAATGGTTACTAACAAACACCTTAAAAAAATCCTTCTAGAAAGCTTTTCGATCTCGGCTGTCCCCGAGGCCACTAATTTGCCTCTGTGCCAGTCATTACAGTTTATCTCTGATTTATCATTAATTTATTCATCGTAAACCCAATTATGTCTTTATTCACCCAATTTTGTACATTTTATGAATACACGTACAGTATAATTAATGCACATCCTGTTCCATACAGAATGCAATGAAATTACTATTAAAACATCGTTAATACCGACGCGTAGACAATAGGGATGTGAAGATATCGTAGCGATAAACGGCGGTATATCGATATACCAAAAAAACATACTAAAATCCATACTATCTATCAAGAGAGAATCGACTCGCTGTTAGCCTGGTTTTTTTCTGAACGAATTAATATACTTACTACTTAAACTTAACATCACGCCTGTAATCCCCGAAGGGGTAGGCAGAGGTAAATGCATGCATTCAAGCATACATGCAAACACCCACGATTCGCCGGTACGCTTCGAGGTACTGGAAAATTTCCAGAAAATAGAAAAATTACCATATAACCAGAGATAAAGGACTTTACACCATTATCTATGATAACCTCGTACCCGGGAATCGAAACCAGAACCTCAGTGTAGTAGTAGTGGCCTGCTACCACTAGGCTACCGAGGCAGTTAACTTACTACTTAGTATTATATTGTAATATCAACATCCGGACCTAGTTTGAAAAAAAAGGCATGAAAATGAGGAAGAATGTTAAATCAGCGAAGGACTAAACGGATTAAAACTATTTTATGATAATTACATATTGCTTATCTGTCGCATTGGGTAGCCTGTAAGGAAAGATTTAAGTTGTGAAAAAAAAAATAATGTACGGTACCCTGTAACTTTCGGCACAGAGTCATAACACCTTAGGCCTCAGGAGCGGCAACTGGCAACACATAGGTTTAGTTTACCTAAAGACATTTATTAACTCAAAAAGAACATCGTTCACTTACATTGAGCTTAGTAACATAACATAATTATTTTATATTATTTCGCATTAACACATGCTTGTGAAATATATTTTATTTTAAAGAAAAATGGAAAGACTGCCTAACTAGCATAGTTGGCAATAGATGGCGCTGCTGCTACCATAAAGCAATGCAATAAATGTGAAGGAAAGATTTGACAAATCGGGCAGGGCTTCAGTAGCTCAATTGGAAGAGCGGCTGGACTAGATTCCCAGTAGGCCGCGAGTTCGAGTCTCGCCTGAAGTCAAATTTTTCTTTCCATTTTTCTTTAAAATAAAATATATTTCACAAGCATGTGTTAATGCGAAATAATATAAAACAATTATTAAGGGTAAAAGCGACTTCTTTACGATATTCAATAAACTGCAAAGTCTATTATATCGGTTGCCTAACTAGCATAGTTGGCAATAGATGGCGCTGCTGCTACCATAAAGCAATGCAATAAATGTGAAGGAAAGATTTGACAAATCGGGCAGGACTTCAGTAGCTCAATTGGAAGAGCGGCTAGACTAGATTCCCAGTAGGCCGCGAGTTCGAGTCTCGCCTGAAGTCAATTTTTTCTTTCCATTTTTCTTTTAAATAAAATATAGCATAATTATTATTTAACATTTATATTTCAGTAATCGGCGGACTGTTTTGAAATATACGAGTACTATTGGTGATATGTTTCTTTAATTTTTTTTATACAATGATAACGTTTTACAGGATTTTATTGAGTCAGGTATATTATTTGCATTTATACCTCTGGTCAATGTGTGGGTGTCTACAGGCTGCAGCCATCATTTAACATCAATGTGAACTGCATGCTTGTTTTCCACTTTTACTACATAAAAAAAAAGTTTTTTCAGAAATATCGATATGCTTAATATTATAATCATTAGCTTCCCTAGCGAGTTAGTACTGGTTTAATTGGACCAAAAATCCTTATCCGGTATCGATCGATAGTGACAAAGTGACAGGACGAATTTATAACTATGTCGAAAGATACATACAGGAAAATCTCCTACTGAACATAAAACTAACCGATGGCAGAGAATATGTAATAATGCTACGTATAGAATGGACACTTCGACGTCCCGCCTGATTTCCCCGCATCACCCAACCTCCTCCCCTCTTATGGGCGACGGTTGGTATTTTCTACGTGCTACGCACACAGGTGCACGTGTAAATACACGTCACTGATTGATGTCTGTGTAATAGAGACCAAATGAAGCGTTTGTATGGAATTTTGGTGGAGTGTCCGCGGTGTTGCGATAGCGAAAAATTGACTTAAAAAAACACAACTGCACGCCTGTAATCCCTATAGGGAGAGATGAATATCTATGAAAATATGCATTCAATTTATACTAATATTATAAAGAGAAAAACTTTGTTTGTTTGGTTGTATTGAATAGGCTTAAAAACTACTGGACTGGTTATAAAAAATCTTTCACAATTCGAAAGCGACATTATCCACGCGTAACATAGGCTATATTTTATTTTGGAAATAATAGGGTACCGTAAGATATTTGGGTTTTTCAGACACAAGGTGTAAAAAATCAACCAACTATAAAAGATATCGAGGAAGGCTTTAGGCTATATCAATAATCATCACGCCTAGTGGTAGCAGGCCATTACTACTACGCTGAGGTCCTGGGTTCGATTCCCGGGTAGGGGATTATCAGAGATAACGAGTCCAAGTCCAAGTCCTTTATCTCTGGTTCTATTGGGATTTTTCCATATTCTGGAAATTTCTCAGTACCTCGAAGTATGGTAATGTGCCCGGAGATGTCAACAGGCTCGCTACCTGTCATATGGGCCAAAACGTAACCGGCGAATCGTGGGTGTTTGCATGTATCCTTCAATGCATGCATTTACCTCTGCCTACCCCTTCGGGGATTACAGGCGTGAAGTTACGTTATAATCATCACGCTAAGACGAATAGGAGAGGGTAGGTAACATTGCACCCGCGCGAAGCCGGGGCGGTCCGCTAGTAATAAATAAAATGCCCTTACACTCACAGCCCCACAGTAGGTATAAACCCGTGTCGTGGGTGCCGTTGTATACAATGATGTTAAATGATGACTGCAGCCTATACATACTAACACAAAGACCAGAGGTCATAATGCAGATGCCCCTGTCACCTTAGTTATTATTTGCTTTATGTAATGGAAGTGGCAAATAAGCATGCAGTTCACATTGATGTTAAGTGATGACTGCAGGCTATAGACACCCACACTAAGGGCGAGATTCACAGACCGCACTACGACTTTACTTTCAAGCAAAGTACGCTTCGAACTGTCAAATCCCATACTGTACTGACAGTTCGAAGCATACTTTGCCCAAAGTAAACTCGTAGTGCGGTCTGTGAATCTCACCATTAGACCAAGGTCAAAATGCAGATGCGTTACCTTTCCTGGGGCCGTTGTTTTGTCTCTATGTTAGTTATTACGGGGCCATACTTTACCATCTAACCGGAACACGATAGTGCTGAACACTAGCATTTGAAACGGCAGATAAATAAGATAATGCGGTGGAGCTTACGCCCTCGAGCACCAACGATGGAACTACCACCAGTAAAATATCCTTTTTATGTCAATGAAATTGCCAAACAAGCAGACGTCTGTAATTGAACTTAATCTTGGTCTTGTGTACGCAAATTATTCCTAATTTATTTATTTATTTATTTATTTCACAAACTTAAATCTATCCTTACAGGTGGCTACCCAATGCGATAGACAAGCAATAGATATTATTTTAAAGATTAAAATACATTCACAATTAAAATAGATTAAAATACATTATATAATTTCAAAAAACATTATAAAATTAAATTACATTAACATACAATAACATATTGATATAATTCCAATTTATTCAATTAAGTATGATTGCTAATTGTATTGCATTACTTATAACTAATGACACCTAAAGCTACCTTCGTAAATTCACTCAGAGAACAAGTGAATATATCTATATCTCTAGCAATGAGATTCATAGTGCGAAGACTCCGCGTCAGAGGTGCCTCTTGTAGCAGTTTTGTCCGACAACGTGGTATGGCCAGCAATGCTGGCATACTACGTCTCCATATGTATTTATCTGGCACATATATATTTATTTCACCAAGTAAGTTGGTATTATATACTTTGCCTCTCAATAATTTAAAGATATATAAAAAAAAAACTTAACTTCACGCCTGTAATCCCCGAAGGGGTAGGCAGAGGTAAATGCATGCATTCAATCATACATGCAAACACCCACGATTCGCCGGTTACGTTTTTGGCCCATGTAACAGGTGGCGAGCCTGTTGACATCTCCGGGCACATTACCAAACTTCAAGGTACTGGGAAATTTCCAGAAAATGGAAAAATCCCAATAGAACCAGAGATAATGGACTTTACACCATCATCTCTGATAACCCCCTACCCGGGAATCTAACCCAGGACCTCAGCGTAGTAGTAGTGGCCTGCTACCACTAGGCTACCGAGGCAGTTACCGATATATAAAACTAGAGCAAATTCCCTTCTTACTATCAGTTTATTATACCCGACCATCCCTAGAACAAATAAAGTTGGATATGTGAGTGGATAGGCAGGATATACACCATAGAGTCTAAAATATAAGTATCTCACAAATTTATTTTGAAGCCTTTCCAACATTGTGATGTATTTTTGCTCATGTGGAGACCATATAACTGCACTCAATGACTGAACACTAATAACTTACGCATCACTAATGAACAGATATCACCATTAATGAGTGGTGTACGTTTGACTCTATTTAATTTTCAAATTGCGTAACATGGAAAATGAGTTTAAGGTGAACGTGAAGTGCAAAAAGGGTTATAGTGAAATTTTGACAATAAAAAGGTACAAGCGCGCATGGCCCAGCGGCTGGAGTAGATCGTAAGCGATATACTCGGTTAAGCAATACGGTCGCGGTCGGGTAGTGTGATGGGTGACCGCTAGTGGCAAATTAAATGCGCGTTTTCGTGCTTCGGAGGGCACGTTAAGCCGTCGGTCCCGGTTGCTATCAATGGATAGCAGTCGTTAAACCTTGTCGGAGGCCTTATGGGTGGTTTGAAAACATCCGACAGCGGGTTGGCCACTAACCCACCCACCTCCACCAATCCGCATTGGAGCAGCGTGATGGAGTTAGCTCCAGGCCTACCCCCAAAAAGGGGAGAGACTAGTGCCCAGCAGCGGGACGTACAATGGGTCGCGATTATTATATTATTTTAATAAAAAGGTCAAACAACTTTGAAATAATAATTTAAGGTTGAGGATTTAAAATATTTTAAAAAAGATTTGAAAATGTTATTTTTAGGGTGAGACTCACAGACCGCACTACGACTTTACTTTGAGCAAAGTACGCTTAGAAATGTCAAAACTCCTGTACTTACAGTTCTAAGCAAACTTTGCTAAAAGTAAAGTCGTAGTGTGGTCTTCAAAATTCAATTCAAATTGGTCTACAAGGACACTTTTGCATTGTCGGGTTACAAGCTACCTATAGTGAACGACTTATAATAATAATCCAATAGGTATTAATGAATACCAATTTAAAAGGCTATTACACGACACGGTATTCAGGGTCCGGCAGAAAGGATGGGCGTAGCCTCGCGCCGCGTGCTGTTTATTACACTACCCGGTCGACAGCGCCCTAACTCAATCACCGGTACAAATACACGGGCCGCTCCCGTCGCCCTAATTAGGGCCCTAACTCCCTAAATGTTATTACACTACCCTGACCCTTGCTATCGTACCCTGAATACCGTGCCGTGTAATAAGTCCATTAATGATAAAATTAAACCGAACCGATACATATGTAAATTATCAAAAAATTTCGATCGAAAAAGAAAAATCTGTTCGTCATAGTCATTCACTTAGCAGAGTTCGAAGTGTAGGCACTACTGAGAAGAACTCCGCTACCGAACAAACTCAGCGTGTTGTGAATCACAACCATCACAACCTTAGATTCGATTTTAATTCAGATGTTTCAAATATTTCTACCTCTCTGGAATGAAGTTTAATCCCTGAAGCAGCAGATGGGCCGTATATAAATAAATTTCAAGTATTACTTAGTATACTGTTAGAAGTAAGAGGCGTTTTGTATTCCAGTGAATTAAGTATTAAGAATTCCGGATAATGTTCTAGATATACCAAAGATTCCACAGCTGTTTGACCTTGAAAATTATGCTATTATTTTTGAGCAAATCAATGTCTAGGACATGATCCTTTCAAATGTATACTAAATTTTCGTAAAAGTAACAAAGTTGAAATTACATTGATTTTTCTATTTGTAACTCGCTGCAATGCGGTGCGTGCGGCAAATTCATTTCCGCAACAGATGCCGCTAAATGCGCAAAATGCAAGACTCCGTACCATA
Organism: Macrosoma leucophasiata; assembly: GCA_036365455.1. Taxonomy (NCBI): domain Eukaryota; kingdom Metazoa; phylum Arthropoda; class Insecta; order Lepidoptera; family Hedylidae; genus Macrosoma; species Macrosoma leucophasiata. Next base: position 2,367,016 of record JAWQUS010000022.1, on the reverse strand, counting down.
AAGCGTGTATGGCGCTGCCATCCTCAGGAGCTGTTAGTCCTAATTGGAAATGTGCAACCTGTAAAAAACAAACATCTACAATATGTAAGCCTACGCTGCCTACGAAGATGCCTGATCACTATAATCAAGACGACGACTACTGCGATGAATTCGTGGATACTGATGACCTAAATAGTCCACTTCCACCATCTGCTCAACTTTCCTCTTTGGATTTGATCCAGGAGATTAGATACCTCAGGAGCGAAATGCGTGAAGTCAGAGATGAGCTCCGAGAGTATCGCCGAGAGGTGGTGGAGCTGCGTTCGTCGGTGGCAGAGTGCAACAAGCGGATCGAGAAAGTGGAGGTCCGTCTGGAACAGCTTGAGAATAAGCAAGTTGTTGACATGTCGGAGAGCGATTTCGCCAAATTAGAGAGCACCGTGGCCCAGCTCAAGCTTGAATTGAACGACCGGGAGCAGGAAGCCTTCAGTTCGGATATTGAAATAGCGAACTTGCAAGAGGTGAAAGGAGAAAATACGACTCACATAGTTTGTCTTGTCGCTGCAAAGCATGGAGTGACCCTAAGACCGCACGAAATCATTTTCGCCGAGCGTGCGGGGCCCCGCGTAGAACGCTCGGGTGACTTTCCTCCAAGAGAACGACGCATCGTAGCTAGGCTTGCGAGACGAGAACTTCGGGATGAGCTACTGCGAAGCGCACGACAGCATCGAGGTGTTACATCCGAGGGGCTTGGAATCCCGGGGCTCACCCAACGCTTTTACATAAACGAGAGGCTCACTAAAGCTAACAAGTTATTATTTTACCAGGCGAGAGGAGCTGCCAATAAAATGGACTGGAAGTACACTTGGGTCAAACAAGGGCGTATACTTACTAAAAAAACGGATGGTACCAAAACATTCTGGATTCGCTCAATCAATGATTGTAACCGTGTTTTTAGCTGTAGTAATGATAGCAATAATATTAATTAAAATCGAACTCACTGTTTGTGTTAATAGTTGGCTATATACCAATTACATTTTCCACACTCTTTTTTGTATAATAGTTCCTAAGTGTTTCAGGTTAAATATGGCTTTCAGCTATTTAATTGCCTTGGTATTGATGTATGGTGTGAGACTACATTTCTATTGCTGACAAATTTATTTACCTACAATTATTAGATACTTAATATTAACTTGCATACATATTTCATATTATCTTTAGTCTTTAAATAAATAATATCTATCTATCATACAATAATTTAAGTATATAGTTGCAAACTAGCTGTTGCCCGCGGCACTTCGGCGGTTTTTCGCTTATCTTGTGGTAACTTCAATTGTAGACTTATAAAAATAGTTAATTTAAATTCGTTTTATGTATCCACCTGCGACAACTGAGTTCATATCGTGAGTGGTTTTGAAGTTGTAGCGTGCTGGACTGACAGACAAAAATTCCAAAAATTGGATTTTTTTTTATTTCACATATTCTTCTTTAATCGCCCCCGGTCAGTTTTTTCTTTTTTTTTTCTTTTTGTAAAAATATTTAATGTAGGCATCCTCGATTTTCATTTTTATTCATATAAACCATCAATAAAAAACCTGAATCCTTTTATTATATTATTAAACACTAGCTGTGCCCATGACTTCGTCCCCGTACCGTGATGTTATAAAATGTGAAGTGGAACAACTTTCTCTTATGTAGGTATTTATCACATAATTTGGGCGACTTGTGGTTCGCAATGTCACTCACGGCCCCACCAGAATACCAGCGCTGTAGTGCCAACTACAGCAATTAGCTGAGGTGGGTGCCATTTTTTTTTGGTCTCATACATGCATCATGCCATAGGTAATAATTATCTCTACAGGTATAGGTATACGTTATCGTAGTTACTTAAATATAATATGTTGTCATTTATGATCTCTTTTTGCTATCTCTATTATTTATTGCCTTGTTGATGCATTGTGTGTATCAAAAAAAATAAACTTATTCTTATTCTTATTCTTATTCTTAAAACCATTACCATTTTCTCTTCATTTGTACAAATAATAACTGCGTTCCAAAGTTAAGAAATATTATATTTATAATAGACTAGCTGTTGCCCGCGGTTTCGCCCGCGTAGATATAGTTTTATAAATATTTTTTTCCTGAATTTTCTTTGCTATAAGCCTCACGGAGCCTTTCCAATGCAAAACTGTGGAAATTGGTTCGTGCGTTCTGGTGTTATAGCGTCAGGAAGGAAAACCCGACTTATTTTTATATTATAGATTTAACTGCTTGGTAACGCTTAAGAATCTAGAAAATGGTGTTCTGAACACGCAAATCGTAGGAAATCATGTTTCCTGTTTTCAAATAGTTTATTTTTGCAAAAAATCTTTAAAAAATAAATATGACAGCTGCGCATGCATTCGCCTTAAGCTAATTACCTGCTACTCACTGTAATAAATAAGTAGCAATGTTCGTGGAATTAATATCGGTAAAAACATTTTCTACTTTTACTTGTGCTACAGTTCTATTAACAGAGTTGGAGAGTGTACATACTACTGCTTTACCTAATCTACTAACTTGTGCAACTGGGGTTTTCTCTCTCCGTCTATGGAGCATTGCGACTGCGGAGCCCTAGCCCAAACCAGAGAATATGTAATAATACTACGGATAGAATGGACACTTCGACGTCCCGCCCGATTTTCCCGCATCACCCAACCTCCTCCCCTCTTATGGGTGACCGTTGGTATTTTCTACGTGCTACGCACACGTGTAAATACACGTCACTGATTGATGTCTGTGTAATAGAGACCAAATCAAGCGTTTGTATGGAATTTTGGCGGAGTGTCCAAGCCATGCAACTCATGCTCCAATGCCAGCTCTATCCCAATTCTTGTACTTTGGAGGATTTAAGGACCGCGAACGATAAAGGAATTGCTGTGGCAAAATATTGGGCTGACAAAATTTAAGCCAAGTCGCTGACTCGAAAAGAAGACCTAATTTACTTGCCGAAAATGGCAGTGATCAGCACTACCGCGTTCCGGTAAGATGGTAATAACAATAATAATAATAATAATGGCAACCCATTATACGTCCCACTATTGGGCACGAGTCTCTCCCCTTTTTGGGGGGAGGCCTGGAGCTTACTCCACCACGCTGCTCCAATGCGGATTGGTGGAGGTGGGTGGGTTAGTGGCCAACCCACTGTCAGATGCTTTTTCAAACCCATAAGGCCTCCGACAAGGTTTAACGACTGCTATCCATCGATAGCAACCGGGACCGACAGCTTAACGTGCCCTCCGAAGCACGGAAACGCGCATTTAATTTGCCACTAGCTGTCACCCATCACACTACCCGACCGCGCCCGTAGTGCTTAACCGAGCAGATCGCTTACGATCTACACCAGCCGCTGGGTCATGCGCGCTTCATGGTAATAATACGGCAACGTAATTTCTGATACAGAGGCAAAAGTTTCAATTTTTTTATGTAAGGAAAGTACGGTTTTCAATCTAGTTTGTTCTAGTTGTTGGTTTGCGCCACACCGCGGACACTCCGCCAAAATTCCATACAAACGCTTAATTTTTACTGGTGGTAGAGCTCCAGTGACGGAGCTCGCGGGCTTAGGCACCACCGCATTACCTAATATACTTGCCGCTAAATGGTAGTGTTAAGCACTATCGTGTTCCGGTCAGGTGGTAATGTACGGCCCTGTAATTTCCGGCACAGAGGCATAACACCTTAGGCCTCAGGAGTGGCAACGCATCTGCATTTTGACCTTGGTCTTTGTGTGGGTGTCTATAGGCTGCAGTCATCACTTAACATCAATGTGAACTGCATGCTTGTTTGCCACTTCCAGAACATAAATAAAATAAAAAAAATTGGTCTCTATTACACGGACATCAATCAGTGACGTTTGACTATTTACACGTGCACCTGTGTGCGTACCGCGTAGAGAATACCAAACGTCACCCATAAGAGGGGAGGAGGTTAGGTGAGGCGGGGAAATCAGGGGGACGTCGAAGTGTCCATTCTATACGTAGTGTTATTATAGAATAGAATAGAATTTTCTTGTCAATAAATACATTTTTTATTATATTTTTTTTTAATGCAGATGCGTTGCCACCCCTGAGACCTTAGTAATTATGTCTTAGTGATAGTTATTACGAGACCATACATTACCATCTAATCGGAACACAATAGTACTGAACACTACCATTTGGCGGCAAATAGAGTAAAATACAGTTTTCGTCACGTCTCATATTATCTCTGCGATCTATCTGTGATGTATATATATATTATCTCTGTGATCTATCCCTTCACTTATGGCTCTCTTTTCTCTTTCGTATTAATCATCTATGAAAACATCAGACTTCTTTTCCCTTTTCACTTCAGTATACATAATGGTGATTTTATCTTTACCCCTTTTTATGGATCTCTCAAAAGCATTTGACTAATGTGTTTACCATACAATATAATATAGAAGTATGAGAACAATGATCTTCAGGGGCAAATCAGTTAAGTCTAATCTAGTTTTAAATAGTAGGAAAAAACTAAGTCAACCAATATTGTAGGTATTACCTATAAGGTTAAATATGAATATAGGTGTCCCACAAGGATCAGTTTTAGACCCGTTATTATAATTCTAATTTATTTCCTTGATTTTATTGGATTTTTTGCAGTTTCCCAGTACGTTGAAGTTTGGTAATGTGCCTGGAGATGTCAATAGGCAACATGTGGCGAGCCTGCTGTTACCGGCCAATCGTGTATGCTTTAATGTATGCATTTACCCCTACCTACCCCTTCAGGCTATGCGCGTGAAGTTCCGTTAAGAAAATGTGTCTCGTTAATTCATTCCTTTTAATTTGAGCTCCGAATTGCAGGTTCAGAAAAATCTAGACCTAGTAATGCTGAAGTACCATATCTATGAACTGCATGCTTGTTTGCTAAATTACATAACAATTACATAAACATTTCGACCCGGTTGGTCCAGCGGTGTGAGATGACCGTTTGATTTGAAGGGTCGCGGGTTCGATCCCCGCACCGAGACAAATGTTTGTAAGGCCTACAGATTTTTGTATCAAATCTGGGTGTTTGTGTATTTGTTGTATGTGTACAACGGCACCCACGACACAAGTTTATACCTACTGTCGGGCTGTGAGTGAAACAGCGTACTGATAAAACAAAAACACATTTATAAATAGTCATTAGTCACAGTTATTATACATTATTAATGCCACGGCTTTGCGTAATTTTTTATTGTCTTGACCATTCCAATTACCGTCCATGTGCGAAAAGTTAGGGAAACCGGATCAAGTTAATATGTATTATTTATATACATAAATAGGTACTTAGTCATCAAGAGTGACAAAACATATGTACGTAACTATTTTTATTAATATTCAGATAGAAGGCAGAAAAACGTGTAAAAATGACGCATGAAATACGCTTGCTTCTCTGTTTTTTTAATTTTTATTATTATTAACTATTATTGTTCAGTATCTACCCGGACAAAGTTGTGGGCGAATCTAGTATAAAAGTAGCCCAAGTTACTCCTTATCACATCAGCTATCTGCCAGTGAAAATCCCGTCAAAATTGGGCCAGCCGTTCCCTAGATTAGCCCCGCCAAACAGACAGACAAACAGACAAAAATTAAAAAAAAAAAATGTTTTGGTATATGTACCATGTATACATATGCATTTAGTAAAAAGCGGTTATTTTAATATTACAAACAGACTCCAATTTTATTTAATTGTATAGATGTATAGATTTAGAATGAATTGAAGCTGGTGAACACGCATACAGCTCACATTGGTGTTAAGTGATGACTGCAGCCTATAGACATCTACATAAAAACCAGAGGTCTAAATGTTCCTTGTTTACTACAGAACCCAAAAAAAAAAACCTGACCCGCTGCGGTGTGTCCTTTTTAAGCCCCGCCCACGGTGTGTCTATTTACGTGGTACCATTTTTTTGGCTTAGTTACACCTCTCTATTGCGTAGCATTAAGTATTATTTGGCTCCGTAAAGACAATTATAGTCTGGTCAAGTCTGTTGACCTTGTGATAATTAATCTACAGTACGAACATATCTTTTCATAATAATTAAGTATTATTGCATTTAGTGTTAATAATTAGTAACGATTTTTTTTTATTTCTGAAGGTTGACAGACAAGCAAACGGGCCACCTGATGGAAAGTGGTCTCCGTCGCCTATGAACATTTGCAAGACCAGGGGAGTTGCCAACGCGCTGCCAGCCCTGAAGGACTCTTCTGACACCATTTTTTAAGAACCCCATATTGTAGCACCTAGATAATAATATATTATGTATGTACGTAACTTCACGCCAGGTCCCTAACGGGGTAGGCAGAGAGCGTAGAGCGCCAGATATTCCGGTCCTGACAAACCTCTCGTGCCTCGTCTACCTTTGTCATTCTCTACATACATGCACGCCGATTTCTAAGACTTCCCCACCATCAGACAGAACTCGACCTATTTGGTCATGGTAGGTCAGTCTTGGTCTTCCTGGGCCTCTGCAACCATCCACATTCACATTGTATATCTGTTTAGTCATTCGCTCATTCGACATTCTTTCTATATGCCCGAACCATTGGAGCATGCCTTTTTTTTTCATTATGATATAATTGTGTTTCATCTAAATACTAGCGGCCCGCCCCGGCTTCGCCCGCGCTGCTCTGCTCCTATTAGTCTTAGCGTGATGTAAGCTATCCTATCTCTCAAGTTGGATCGAACTGCACATGGTGTGCGAATTTTATTATAATCGGTTAAGTGGTTTAGGAGTCCATTGAGGACAAACATTGTGACACGAGATTTATATATATTAAAGATTATATCAAATACAATTATATTAATAATATTATATAAAAATCAAATACCACTTTTGGTTGTAATTCTATAACTTAAGAACGGGCTCACCTTTCTAAACCAAATGTTTATTTAATCCTCGTTCGGACTATTTTGTAGATGATTTATATTATATATACCTACGTGATGGACGTAAAAAGTAATCGGGGCGGAACGAAAATACGTAGGGGCGGCCAAGTGCGCAACGGCAGACGTGATTTTTCTTGAGTCTTTATACATATTGCCGTGAGGTGGACGATATCTTATTAAAAAACAGATTTAAAAAAATCTTGTTTAAAAAAAAAAAAAATGCTTGCGGCCATTTTTGATCAGCAACCTAGTGGACATATATTCAGTAGATTATAAATATGCGTAAAAAATAGGTTTGCAGCATATCTGAATGAACAAAATTATTCTGGAGCGGGGTCTTAAGCTATTAAAGCGAAAAATAAAAATATTAACGTGTCACTGATCACCAGAATGTCTAGTAAGTTCCATCTTATAAACGGTTCCATAAAGAAATTAAATTCATAACCAATAAATTTTAACCCATGACGTTTTAACCCATTACAACTGGCTTCGACACAAACAAAGTTATTTTCCATAAAAATAGATTAAAAATGGCGGATATGTAAAACTAAAACCGCAATCATGTTTCCCATTAGTCGTTTCTTTCGCACACATCGTGTTGAAAGGAGAGAGACGATATGAATCAACAACAACAAGCAAGAAGTATCAATGAGGTTTTTTTTATTTCTACTGGTGGTAGAGTAGAGCTCCAGTGACGGAGCTCGCGGGCGTAGGCACCACCGCATTACCTTATATACTTGCCGCTAAATGGTAGTGTTCAGCACTATCGTGTTCCGGTCAGGTAGTAATGTACGGCCCTGTAATTTCCGGCACGGAGGAATAACACCTTAGGCCTCAGGAGTGATAACACATCTGTCTATAGGCTGCAGTCCTCACTTAACATCAATGTAAACTGCATGCTTGTTTGCCAATTCCATTACATAAAAAAAAACTCGTCACAAACAAAGTTATTTTCCATAAAAATAGATTTAAAATGGCGGATATGTAAATCGAAAACCGCAACCATGCTTCCCATTAGTCGCTTCTTTCGCACACATCGTGTTGAAGAGAGAGAGATGATATGAATCATACAATAAACAAAAACACGCTAAAAGTTTCAATAAGTTATTTTTTAAACAGCAATAGGATGTTTTAATTTTTTTATGTAATGCGTGTGTGTCATCTCAACATGCAGTTCACATGGATGTTAAATGATGATTGCAGCCTATAGACATAACACAAAAACGAGAGGTCACTTTACTGGTGGTAGAGCTCCAGTGACGAAGCTCGCGGTCGTAGGCACCACCGCATTACCTAATATACTTGCCGCTAAATGGTTGTGTTCAGCACTATCGTGTTCCGGTCAGGTGGTAAAGCACGTTCCTGTAATTTCCGGCAGAGACATAACACCTTAGACCTCAGGAGTGGTAACGCATCTGCATTTTGATCTTGGTCTTTATGTAAGTGTCTATACGCTGCAGTCATCACTTAACATCAATTTGAACAGCACGCTTGTTTGCCCCTTCCATTACATAAAAAAGGTAATCTCCATTATTTATTGACCAATGTGAAAACCTTTATTACATTAAACGGATTATAAAATTCGGAGCAGGCGAGAAAAAAAAGAAGTTTGTAAAGCAAACAAAACCGGTTGTCCGGAGGATTCCCAAGTTGAACCAAAACTTTCCATAATTGGGATACTGCAGTTTGGGTTGCCACTTCATAAATATGAATAAAAAAATATTTACGCGCGTACCTACATAAGTACACACACGGTTTTTTTTTGTAAAAGGTGTAGTTGTGAAGATCATAAATCAAGATTCATATTTTCTTACCTTTTAAACCTTCCCTGGACTTCCAAAAATCGTTCAAAACCAAAATTAGCCAAATCAGTAAAGCCGTTCTCGAGTCTTAGCGAGACTAACGAACAGCAATTGATTTATATATCTAAAGAAAACTATACCTACTTTTGAACCGAGTTAAAAAACGAGAAGGTTCTCAATTCGGCCGACTAGTTTTTTTTTTCTCAAATAAAATTTCTTAATTCTAAATAGTGACAAACGTCACCGAGCCATGTCAAGAAATAATAATTCAACTTCTATAAAAATATTTGGCCTAATCTCGTAATTTTAGAGTGCATTGTAGAAATCGACAACGTGTTAAATAATGTCTATGTTTACAGAGAAACTCAGTTGTGTTTGATTGACGGTGTCGCTTAGATAAAACATTATCTATACTTATAATAAAACTGTAGAAGTGTAAATTCTATTTTATTTTAAAGTAAAATGGAAAGAAAAAAAAGTGTAAATTCTGTACATTAAAAATATTGAAAAAATAAATACATGGGGATGTTACTAGATCGATACCGAACTCAAATATGTGATTAGAAAAATATTTGTCTGTCTGTCTGTCTGCTTGTTCAAGCATCACAGAAAAACTACCGGTCCGATTACAATGAAATTTGGTATGATTATACTTTAACCTTTGGCGCACAACACTGGGTACTTTTTATCCCGGAAAAATGTATGTTTGTCTGTGTGTTTGTGCACGCTAATATCAGAAACGGCTTATTCGATTAGCGGTTTTACTAATATAATGTGGTAAGTTTAATTTAACATTTAGTGTTTGTTTCATGTGAATCGGTTCAGAAATAAAAAAGTTATGTCAATTTAAAGAATCGTATGGAATATTTTTAAGCTATTCTGTATCTTAGTTCTAGCTTTGAAGGGGTTTCGTACCTAAAAGCTAAAAACGAACTCTACGGATTACTAATCCTCCGCTGTCTGTCCGCCCGTCCGTCTGTCTGTCACCAGCCTGTATCTCATAAATAGTGATAGCTAGAAAGCTAACATTTTTACAAATTATGTATTTCTGATACCGCTTTAAAGACAAAATTAATTACTATAAATTAGAAAATGAAAATGTTAAGGGGTCCAAGAGGGCATACAATAAACGTGGTTTTTATTCGTATATTTTTTACTTGATATAAATAACGTCTAAGTAAGGGGATAGATGCCTCTAAGGGCATTAATCCCCAGCCAAACGAAGGCTACTTTTATCTCCATGCATTAATAAATAAATACCTACATACAAATGGAAGTAGAATTGGAAGATAAGTAGAATTGGAGTGTATCCGACTTTGACGGGACCTCCACGGGTAGGTAGCTGATGTAATAAGGAGTAACTTAGGCTACTTTTATCTCCATACATACATACTTACATACAAATACATAGAATTTGAGTGTCTCCAATTTTGACGGTACTTTCACTGGCAGGTAGCTGATGTAATAAGGAGTAACTTAGGCTACTTTTATACTAGCTGCGCCCACGATTTCGTCCGGGTAGATACTGAACAATCATATCTTTTTCTCACGTGGACGAAGTCGCGGGCACAGCTAGTTGAAAATAATTCTTATATATAGATAACAGAATTGAGTAAATACGTTACTCATTCATACAAAAACAGATGAAAGGGGACGGGTGACTTTGGGCCCGTTAAATCGTTACTAATTAACCCATTACACAGTACGTTTTGTAATTTAATAAACAATTAGCAATTTAATCCAACTTTTACCTGATCACATATACTTCAATTATTGGCAATTCAATAAATGCCGAGCATGCTTTTCACATTTATGTTAAGTGATGACTACAGCCTATAGACACCGACACAATGACCAGAGGTCAAAATGCAAATGCGTTGCCACTCCTGAGGCCTAAGGTGTTATACCTCTGTGCCGGATATTACAGGGCCGTACATAACCACCTGATTGGAACACGATAGTGCTGAACACTACCATTTAACGACAAGTATATTAGGTAATGCGGTGGTGCCTACGCCCGCGAGCTCCGTCACTGGAGCTCTACCACCAGTAGCCATATTTATTTTATAGTCATTTGAAAATGAGATTATTTGTACCTGGGTCCAGAAATGTATGGAACAGTATCATTCTCCTTTGTCTCTCAGATAATTTTTGACCTTGATAAACTTATAAATTATACTTATACCAATATACTTTGTAAAAGGTTGGGGAAAAAGTCTTTTCGCATTATAGTATGTATGAACTTGTAATAAAATCTCTTTGGCTGTAGTATTTGTATCTGGCTGGTTTTGGTATCATTGAAAGTTAAAATTTTAAAGAACATAATTTCAAATTCAAATTAGGCAAATGTGTGATTTTCATTTGTTTTTCGTACTGTCAAGATGAGTGAATCTAATGAAGAAATTCGATACATTTTAAAATTTTACTACAAAAAAGGTAAAAATGGAACGCAAGCCGCGAAAAAAGTTTGCGATGTTTATGGACCTAGTACAGTGTCTGAGAGTAGCACAAATTTGGTTTAGGCGTTTTCAATCCGGAAATTTTGATGTCGAAGATGCACCTCGCTCTGGTCGCCCTATTACGGATAAAATGGATGCCATTTTTGAAAAAGTGGAGCAAGATCGACATATCAGTAGTACGACGTAGCTGAAGAACTGAGAATTGATCACAAAACAGTTTTGGGGCATTTGAAAAAAGCTGGGTACAAAAAAACGCTCGATATTTGGGTACCTCACGAGCTCACTGAAAGAGACTTAATGAACCGTGTACTCATTTGTGATTCTTTATTACGACGTAATGAAACTGAATCATTTTTTAAGAAGCTGTTACTGGTGATGAAAAGTGGATCACATATGACAAGAACGTGCGAAAAAGGTCGTGGTCAAAGGCCGGTCAGGCTTCACAGACTGTTTCGAAATAGAAATAGAAAATATTTTTATTTCGAATAGATCTTTACAGATACTTTAAAAACGTCAAGAAATATAAAATACCTAGAGTGAATAACCATTACATAAAGTAAAGCAAAATCATATATCAATAGTAAATTAAAAAATAGAATTTAAACTACTTAGTTAAAACATAATCATCACAATTTTTTTCAATTCCTTCAATGATGATACAAATTATCGTGAAAAATCAAATAATGTGAACGTCCATAGCATAGATGCAAATAAACTGCTATCTACTAAATGTGATGTAGCTCCTGCAAACCAAAACAGACCAGTCCCCACCAACAGCACCCGTTCACGAGTATGACGCATGTGACAGCCATTGCCCTCCTCGACCATTTTAGAGGGAAGTGAGCAACCCGCCACACGACGCCGCCAAAGGCAAAGACATTTAAGCGTGCATGACTGCTCCGGATATGCATACGGCAAAATAAAAGATGAAATTAATTTACAGCCAGGGTATTCACATTATTCAACCCTTAACAATACTAATTACAGAATACACGAAATAACAGTATCAAGAAATAGCCTGGCAGCGATCGCTATAATCCCAAGATGTACTATCATTAAGATAATCACAGGTCTTATAGTAATTACATTTATATAAACGTTCTTTCATTACTTTCTTAAATTTATTGATCGATAGACTTTGAACGTTTTTGGGGATTTGATTAAAGAACCGTATACATTGACCTCTGAAAGAATTACTGGCCCTATTCAGCCGCGTTGCATGCATGGACAATTTGTATTTGTTCCTAGTATTTATACTGTGATTGTTACCTATTGTAGGAAACTCATTAATGTTTTTACGGACATATAATACATTTTCATAAATGTATTGCGAAGCTACAGTCAGAATATTTATTTCTTTAAATTTATCTCTAAGAGATACCCTCGGACTCAGCCCTTAGATCGCCCGGACAGCTCTCTTTTGCAGTACAAAAATAGTGTTGACGTCGGCGGAATTTCCCCATAGCAAAACGGGTTACCTCGCAATAAGGTGATGTTGTGTGTGTGGTGGGATTGGAAGGGCATTATTCATTATGAGCTATTACCACCAGGCAGGACTATCGATTCTGAACTCTACTGCGAACAACTGATGAGATTAAAGCAAGAAGTTGAGAGAAAGCGGCCGGAATTTATCAACAGAAGGGGTGTGGTGTTTCATCATGATAACGGTAGACCTCACACATCTATAGCCACTCAGCAAAAATTAAGAGAGTTTAGCTGGGAGGTGTTAATGCATCCGCCGTATAGTCCTGACCTTGCACCTTCAGATTTCCACCTGTTTCGGTCTCTTCAGAATTCTTTATGCAATGTTAGGTTAACATCACGAGAGGACTGCCAAATCCACTTGTCGCGGTATTTTGATGAGAAGTCCCAAAATTTTTATAGCAATGGGATCATGTCCCTACCTACAAGATGGCAAAAGGTTATCGAACAAAATGGTACATACATACTTTAGTTAAATTTAAATAAACTATATTAAAAAATGTTTTGAATTATCTTAAAAAATGCGAAGATACTTTTTCCCCAACCTAATATATCGTTAAACGACCTCCACGATTGTGGAGTTTTAAGCAGAATTTTCTGGTTTTGTATGCATGCAACTCACATGCAGTGGCATAACTACAGAGTGGCAAGTCGGCGCGAGCTCCGTCGCTGGAGCTCTACCAATGTATCTATTATTGTTGGTTCAGCTTATTTATATTGGGGGTAGGGGAATAGGCCACGGGCCTCGAACGGTGTAATTACGCCACTGCTCACATGAAAGGCAAGGGCGTCACCCGCCGACGATATAGGGGGGGTGGCAGTTTGGTTATGGGAGAGGGCAGGTCGATCCTAGGACTAGTTTTGTACCTATAGATACTTATGGCACAGGTCTTTCCTGTAAACTGCGCCATGGTCTACTTTTTATCTCCAGGGCAGCAGCTACCCCCTGGCGATGCCCATGATGAAAGGTATGATTTATGATGACTGCAGCCTCTATATACACCTTTATCTACGTAAAAACCAAAGAGTTTTTATACAACATACACAAGCTGGCATACATCGTTCTGCCATAGAATAAAAATTTAAAGCCATTACCAAATACGGACATCGGTGTAAGCAACGCGTTTGAATAGAAATTTTATTTACACATTTTTTAATATAGTGTAAATAATAAATAAAAGAACAGAATACCCCGTAAATAATTATTTATTATTCGTTATTTTCGGCGGCCTTGTGTTTAATCAAAATAATGTTTAATAAATAAATATCTAAGTCTGTCTATCCATGTCTATCTAGACATCATATTTTTATTATACGATTTATACGTGTTCATCACTAACAACTTCAGTGCGGTGAACTCAAAATTTTGGAACGATTAACCATAACGAAAACATATTCGTGATTCAAAACGACATCGAGACATTGAAAAAAAAACGTATGCCCGGGGTATTCCCAGTTTAAATTGAACCAAAACTTTCCATGGAACGGTATTTTGCAATTAGGGTTGTCACTATGCTAAAATATTGATATTGCAACACAATATTGTACGGCCTTGTAATTTCCGACACAGAGGCATAAAGCCTTAGGCCTCAGGAGCGGTAACGCATCTGCATTTTTGACCTTGTTCTTTGTGTAAGTGTCTATAGGCTGCAGTCATGACTTAACATCAATGTGAACTAAAAAAAATACTTAAATAAAATTAAAGACAAATCTGCCGTATTAATCATACGAGACTATCAGTGTAAAAATGAAAATGTCATTGGTACTCCGATGGAGTTGGGCTTAAAGAAAGAATGTCGAATGAGCAAATGACTAAACAGATATACCATGCGAATGTGGATGGCTGCAGAGGCCCAGGCAGACCAAGACTGACCAACATGACCAAATAGATCGAGTAGTGTCTGATGATGGGTCAACAGTCTTAGGAATCGGCGTGCATGTATGAAGAGAATGATGAAAGTGAATGAAGACGAGGCACGGGAGGTACATCAGGAGCGGGATTTCTGGCACTCCAAACTCTGTCTACCCCGTTAGGGACCAGGCGTGAATACATACATATAATTACGAGATACGATATCTCCGGACTACGGGGGCCCACAACGTGCGTAAGCAAAAATTAAAAAAGAGTTTTGACAAATCATATCCTGCATAAGTATCCCCAAAAAAAATTCAGTAAAAAGAGACAGACACATAAATTCATAAGATTGAACGTGGGAGAAAATGAGATAAAAAGTATTAGATACAGTGCCTCCTATTAAATTTTTTGAAAGTTTTCTTCTGCCACGTGTGATTTGCGCACATGTTTATAATATGTACCTATGGCCTATAGGACAAATGCTGCCTGACCTCAATTTTTTGTACAGGTAGCACTTTTTTCATTTTCCTTTTGTTCTATAAATTCCTTTGTTTATTTATAAAAAACAAGATCGCCAACCCTGTCTGCAGATAACGTTATAAGAATACCTTGAGGTGTATTCCATGCACGCTTTTTAGCGTGCGAATATTGAGAGCAAAAAAATCACTTAATTGTTTTTTTGTTGCAATTTTTATAGTGTCTATCTATTGAAGAAAAACAACCGTTCGTTCTCAACGAACAATTTTATACTTTTATGCATTAATTATTGTTTTACATTACAACTTCTAGTAAGATCTCTTAATTAGATTGTAATTGAAAGAAGTTATTCTATCCTAGTAACAGTGTGATTGGTTGGGATTAGACGTGACGTACTCTTTACTATTTCGTATCACTGTTACGAAACATTACAATGTTCGGAAAGATTGGAACACTAATACTGTTTCAAATGCATCATTTGCATCATTTGGAGCTCGAACATTATTGCTCTCTGTTTAGCGCGTTCATGTCGCTTGAGTGAATGAGTGAGTGAGTGTGACCGCATGACCGCAACCGAGACACTTGACATTTGAATCTGAATCAGTTAGCTAAGCGAGAGAGCGAGATAACAATACAATATTAAGCAAGTGAGAGTGGGATACCAAATGAGATGATATTTTGTTACTTATTCCGTTGCGCCATACAATACCTTATGCACGTAATATTAACGACTATGGTGTTTGTAAGACGAATCATTTAAGAGCATTTTTCGTTTCCATTATTTTGCTTTTATAAGCCGAGTTGTTTGTTTTGGAGTTTCTCCACAGTAGATCTTTGACGCAATGTGCCAAATGTTCGAAATGATACATGCAAAGATTCGAAACAGTTTAGTGTTTCAGATGCAAATGTTCCAATCACAAAGGTGAGACGTTTCTCCCACGCCTAGTTGGGATAGTTATTTATATACCTGTGGAGGAACGGGTGGAAGTGTTCCTGCGACGATAAGGGAGGATCCTCCAACCAGGCGAGGTGATAGCGCCTGGCGGGCCGCGGCTCAACGATTGAGAAGTTGTATATATGCCAACTCTTGAAAAATCTTCGTATGTGCGATGTAATTCGATTGCACGCCATCTACGTGTTCCACTAGTTGGTGTCTTAATGTAGTGGACGCTACATAGTAATACCAATTAACATGCTCGTTTTCTTTAGACTGCGCTTCATCACCTGTGCCTCTGCCTGTGGGCCGCCGAAGTCTAAGTCCGGCACTGTTAATACATATAATAAGACAGTAAAAATCTGAAAAACTGATAGGAGCGATTAAACAGAAACCAGGCCTCCAGGGTAACTCATCCCATGCGGGAAATTGTGAAGTTATATAATAGAAACATAGATAATTGAAAACAGTCCTACTGTAGGGTTATCTACAATGAAACTCCTTGTTTTTCAATATAAAATAAACTCTTTACTAGATTTACCAGATCTCACTGATTAAATATGGTAAAATAGCAAAATATAGCAAAACCGAATATGACCGAACGCTTTAGCGGTTGTTACCAGAATAGTCCCCGACCAGCCGAGTGACTGTATTTATGTGTCGAGCTACCCTCCTCCAAAAGTCAACTCAACTTCTTTTAATAAAAACTAAGCATAACACACCACAATTTCTACTGGTGACGGTGTACCGTGAACTCCAGTGACGGAGCTCACGGGCGTAGGCACCACCGCATTACCTAATATGCTTGTCGCTAAATGGTAGTGTTCAGCACTATCGTGTTCCGGTCAGGTGGTAATGTACGGCCCTGTAATTTCCGGCACAGAGGCATAACACCTTAGGCCTCAGGAGTGGTGACGCATCTGCATTTTGACCTTGGTCTTTGTGTGGGTGTTTATAGGCTGCAGTCATCACTTAACATCAACGTGAACTGCATGCTTGTTTGCCAGTTCCAATACATAAAAAAACCAGAAAATATGTAATAATACTACGTATAGAATGGACATTTCGACGTCCCGCCCGATTTGCCCGCATCACTCAACCCCTTCCCCTCTTATGGGCGACGGTTGGTATTTTGTACGTGCTACGCTCACAGGTGCGCGTGTAAATACACGTCACTGATTGATGTCTGTGTAATAGAAACCAAATTAAGCGTTTGTATGGAATTTTGTGTGACATTACTTATGAGAACCTTACACTACATTGTACAAAAACTTTACAACAAATAAAAATAATCGGCGTAAAAAATCGCATGTCGCTAAAAATAATAACAATATAACTGCGCTTTACGATAATTCTATGCATTGCCATTCATTAATGTCAATGTCTTGGCGTATTATTATGTCAGTATACGTAATATTTGCGTAGTGGAATTGACAATATTTCATATTTTTAACCTACATGTTTTATTACATTATTCAAAAGTTAATCCAAAACTAGGGCACCCGTGTTTAACCATTTTTCGAAATTTTGTATTTTTCATTCATAATTTCTACTTTGAAAGTTAGTGTATTCTAAAAAGACGTATGCGCCATATGACGTCACACATAGGGTGGAATGGCGATAGAACCATTGCCTTGTGCCGTCACCCTAAAAAAAAATGTAGATGTCACTGTCTTGTCGTTGTCAGCTTGTCAAACTCGATGTAGGGCTGTTGATCTTTTTATTTTAAAAATATCAGTACCAGTGTTCGATATATCGTAAAAATTATCGATGTATATACTTTAATAAAAAAATCTTTGACCCTGCGTGTCGTCGATAAATCTCTTCCTTGATCCAACTACAAAATTATAAAAAGACGACAGAGCAAAAAAAAACACAGCGTAGCTTCTCAAAATATAAAAAATAATATCTAATGTATAAATCTACATTTTAATTAGTTTTTAATATCGACCTATTGAAAAAAAAATATCAATATTATATCAATAGCCTGAGGGCTAACTCGTTGTTTAAAACTTTAAAAATTCATTTTTTTTTTAAATAAATAAGTTCGTTTTTATATACTTCGTAGTAGGAATGGCGATTCCATTTCCGATTTCTAAGTGTCCAAAATCCATCCACGATTAAATCGACATTGAAAAAATCGATCTTCGATTATCGATCAATTTTTGATTTGGGCTATGTAAAAAAAAACAAATTTCAAGGAAAACAGACGACCAAAAAATAAAGCAACTCAACAGTGTTCAATGCTGGTATAATGCTTCCTATACTCACTTTTAAACATTAAATCTTATGATCTGTATATTTTCTATGTCCCTATGTGAATTAACCAAGAAGATCGATCTTCGATTTTGCAGGGTGTAGTATCTATTCAGTAGATCAATCCAGTACTGTGGATCGAGTTAAATTAATTATTATAATTATTTAAATAAGAATAGTTTTTTTGGGTCCTAAAGATCGCCTTTCCGATTAATCGATCTCGGATCTCCAACCCTACTTCCTAGTATTATACTTTGACATTGACGTATCCGTATCAATTTGACACATCTTGTCACAGAGTATGTAACAATAATGTTTTCCTTTATAAGGCAATGGTAACAACTTCATTCCACCATATAAGTGACGTCATCACATGTTTTTCCGTTTTATTTTTTTTTTCACAGAAATCAAGCAGTAAAAAAAATACAAAAAAGATATATTTGAACTCAGAAAAGAAAAATAAAGAAACGGTATTTTTCTTTTAGGGTCGTGTCAATTTTGAAATGTTGTCAATTGCATGAATTATATAGAATGTAGTAGATTATATTATAGATCTACGACGTGTAAAGTCCGGTCATTGCCCGTGGTACACCTACTTAGTCCACCTGGGTGTCCACGCAGTGGCCTCGATTTGAGAGTATTGAAAATGTCTCTTCATGAATATAATGTTCTTCCGATAAAAAGGAAGCATCCTTCGATCAGGTAAGGTGATAGCGCTAAGTGAGCCTATGCCTTTGCCCCACGGGACACCATTGTAACCATTTTATGACTTACCTAGTTACTCTTCTTAACATTATAATTCGTCGGCTCTTAGCTTAGGCCCAGCGATTAAGCTTGGAAGTTATATATACAGAGCAATTCGCAAGAAAATTTCATTAGTGCGATTCAGCATTCGTCGTCGTATGTACTAGATAAGCCGGTACTGGTGTATTTCCTCATTGTTCCACTACGTGACGTAGTTCCTGTATTAGACGCTACTTAAGCACCCATACGTAATTATAAGAAACATGGGTGCTTTCGTGTGTATATATATGATTATATATTTCGACACATTCTCGTATATAAATGTACGAGAATGTATCGTCCAATTTAATTTTATTAAGTTCTAAAGATATTTTTTTCGTATTTAAACAACAAATTCAGTTACTAAACGAAAATATTCACGGTATATCGATATCGTTTTTCCTTTCTGAATATTTCTACTATCAACAACCTTAGGAAGAAGAAGAAGAAGAAGAAAATCTCTTTGTTGATGCAATCGAGAGACACACATACTAGACAAAAGCAATAATTGATAAAATAAAAAAAAAAAAACTTAACTAAGTGTAATTAGAAACTTACGTAAATACTTACAGATTTACATATTTAATTAGGCTGGATTGCAACATCTAACCTTAAGCTTGTTAAATTGTAATATTTATTTTTCGCAATAACACATGCAATTGAACTTTAGAAATTAAAGAAAAAACGGATATAAATATTTGACTTCGGACAGGAATCGAACCTCCGACCTCAGGATAACCAGTCCAGCCGCTTTTACTACTAAGCTACCGAAGTCCCACACCGATGCGTCAAATGTTGCTTTCCGTTTTCGTTTTTTATTTTTAGAAGTCAGATACTCAGAGAGGATGTAAAGTGAACCCAATCAAAGCTTCCATCCAAAATTCTGACGATTTGAATGCGAGGCAAGCTCGTGGCAGAAGCCCTAAGGGTTCGGATCTTTATGGCAATCTAAGATTTGGTGGAGGTACTGAACAGGGTGCAAGGTATCTCCTAGGTATATCTAAATCTGACGCGCTGAGGTAAATTCAAAAATCCCCTCTTGGGCTCCTCTACTACAAAGTCAATGCTGCTGTTATTGTTAAAGGAGATGTTGCGAGCTCGGCTCTAGTTCGTACACGTCCTCAAAAAATGGGTAAATTAAAGAAGAATCCGAAAAAAATACAATTAATTTATTCAAGAATATATTTTAAAGTTACTACCACATTTAATTCAAACGATTTTATCATTTTCAACCACATTCAACATGGCGGCGATACAGCCGACGCTTCTTAAAATTGGAAATCGATTAGATTAAGTTCTTAGTATTAACACATGAAATCGATTTCGATAGTATTTAGAAAATATTACTTTTTTCTCCAAGTACTATATAATAAAAAAACAATTTAAAAAATGAAAATGTCAAAATGACATCGCTCGCCATATTCGCCATGTTGGTTTGAGTTGCAACTCTTACTGCAAATAATATTTTGTAACTGCAAACAAAGCTAAATAAGTGCAAATATGCAGTAAAAAACGTTTTTATATTGATTTTGCCTGTTTAATGATATTGTGTACAATACAAGGCCGGAGGTCCATACATTTTTGCAACATCTCCTTTGACAATAACCATAACTTTAACAAACAGTTTGGTGCAACCGAATCTCAGGAGTCAAAAGAGCCTTGAACTTCAAGCCATGTTTTACTCTGAAATTACTTCACTGCAAAAAATACACGTCACAGATATAACAAAAATTCGAAACCACTTAAAAAAAAAAAGAAAAACATTATGTAGGTACTCACGGTTGAACGAAATCATATTGAATTCTTCTTTCTTTTTTCACTTTAACTCACTATCTATATATAAAAGTTTATATTTTAAAACTATTAAGTAGAAAAACACTTTGTGCTTTATTAAAAAAAAGTATGTTAAACATTAAAATATTGTTTTTATTTCACAGTTATATTCTCTCGCCATTGACAGGGAACCTGAAACAATAAAAAAAATACACTTTAAAAATAAAAAATAAATATTTTTTGAAGTGGAAGTTTCATTGAGTTAACGTTCTTTATCATCATAGAGCAACACGGACCGGCCGAGGCGGACCGGAGGGGAGTAGCCATGCAGGCTTTCCCCTCTGTCAAAGTACAAACCCAAGTGGGCCTATGCCTGTCGCCTAGCCCCCTTATTCATAAATGTATTTTAGCTAAAGTGTTGCTTATCTCTCCTTTGTCTTTTTCTATCCTGCCTGCACATATGGCGATGCAACTGACAAAGTCAAAGCATTCTATAGCTAAAACGTATCTAATGTACGTTTATGAATAAGGAGGTAAATGTTTAAATGTGTGCGCGAAATTTTATATGTATTTTGTTAAAGTCAAGGTGTTAGTTTCGTAGTAATAGACGATTTTTGTAGTGTGTGTGTGTGCCACACGCACACACTACAAAAATACATGCACGCCGGTTCCTAAGACTTGACCCCAACCACTGACTACACTCGACCTATTTGGTCATGTTAGGTCAGTCTTGGTCTTCCTGGGCCTCTGTAATCATCCACATTCGCATTGTTTTATCTGCTTAATCATTCGCTCATTCGACATTTTTTCTATATGCAGAACCATCGGCATTACTGACGTCAATTATCAAGATGGCAATGTACTAATATGTAATAGGAGTTTTTGTTTTTATAATATTTCGCATTAACACATGCTTGTGAAATATATTTTATTTAAAGAAAAATGGAAAGAAAAATTTTACTTCAGACGAGACTCGAACTCGCGGCCTACTGGGAATCTAGTCCAGCCGCTCTTCCAATTGAGCTACTGAAGTCCTGCCCGATTTGTCAAATCTTTCCTTCACATTTATTGCCTTGCTTTATGGTAGCAGTAGCGCCATCTATTACCAACTATGCTAGTTAGGCAATAGACTTTTCAGTTTATTGAATATCGTAAAGAAGTCGCTTTCACCCTTAATAATTGTTTTTATATTATTTCGCATTAACACATGCTTGTGAAATATATTTTTTTAAAGAAAAATGGAAAGAAAAAATAGATAAAATAAAATAGGAGTTTTGGCGGGAACTTTGAAAGAGGCGTATGGTGCTCTTATTTTATTTAATTTTCTTAATGTATATTTAAGTTATATTGAATAAAATTGGTGGCACTTTGTTTGACATAGGTTTATTACAGTGCCCGTGTATAGTGAAATAGAATAACAGTGCGAAAACACGACCTTTCAGGTTGTCTCTAAAATTTCAATGTAAATGTTCTGGTAAAGTAGCCATCGCTTTACTCGAATAACTTGACTTTACTTGACTGTAACTCACTTGACTGACATATTATACTTGATACTTACTTATCATACTTGATGACTATATTATGCTGGCTTTTACGCTGATTGGATAAATACGAAGTATCGTTTTACTTGACACTGGCAATATGCGCAATAGCGATGCCATAATACCAAAAAAAAAATGTAATAGTTTTATATAGGTATATAGACAAATTACAGCTTACCAATAAATTCTGGACGGAAAGAATTTATGTGAATTAAAAAAATAATTATGAAATAATTATAGATTTATTATCTATATAATTATGTACCTAGACATAACTACTTCTGGCATAAAATGTTAGGTTAAAAAAATGTAGGCCTACGTCATTTTTTTAACCAACATAAATTCTTTCCGTCAATGATTAGTTTGAAATAAATTCACAAAAAATATAATTAATATCAGCTTGCACGTGTTGCTATTTAATAATAAACAGAACTGATATCCGTGTACCTTTTTTTTATAATTAGCTGGTAGGTACGTAAGTACTCACATAGTAATATAAATATGACGTTCTTATTCTATTCTATTGAATACTCAGTGACCATAGAGCAACATCGGAGGGGAGTAGCCATATGCAGGCTTTCCCCTCTGTCAAAGTACAAGCCCAAATAGGCATATACCTGTCACTTACATATTAAATAGTGTGCGAGAAATTGTTTCTGTATTTTGTTAAAATTCAAGGTGTGAGTTTCGTAGTAATAAACGTTTTTTGTAGTATGCGTGTGTGACGCACGCATTTCCCCCCGCAAAAAATGACAGACTTTTTTACATCGCTAATAAACGCTATGGCTACTCCCCTCCAGTCCGCCGCGGCCGGTGGCCCGTGTTGCTCTACGTCAGTGACAGTATCTATCAATAAATATTGTATTGCACATCGCGCCTACGAAAGAGACAATCGGCTAGTTTCGATTTCGTAGAGCGCTATCTCTTCTGCACACTGCCTACGTAAACACTGATAGTCCGGGATTAGTCAAAACTTGATCAAAATGGTCGACAAATGTCACATAGGTGAGGTGCGATGGATACAACGCTCTAACGACCCGAAAAAATGCTGAAGTCTCCTTCGTAAGTTCGATCTGCAATACGAGTATGTCTTGTTGGATACTGAATAGGTATTTTTTTTTTTTAATACGCTTACACTCTCAGCCCCACAGTGGGTATAAGCCTGTGTCGTGGGTGCCGTTGTACACATACAACACATACACAAACACCCAGACCCGAAACAAATATCTGTAGGCCATACAAATATTTGTCCCGGTGCGGGGATCGAACCCGCGACCCTTCGAATCAAACGGTCATCTCACACCGCTGGACTAACCGGGTCGTCATAGGTACGGTACCCACGACACAGCCTTATACCTACTGTGGGGCTGAGAGTGTAAGCGTATTAAAAAAAAAAACTACCAGGTATATACCAAAGTACAAGACAGGACCACAGTACAAATATGAACAGTATGGAAACTACGTACAAAACGTTAGAAATGGCACACTAACACAAACATGCGCATCGGCTATTTGTGCCCGGTATCTTCTCCATTACAAAGTGTATCCGGAAAATTCCAACAGTATTAAAGGATGTTCATTGATATCAAGTATCAAACCATTTAACTAGAAAAGAAATGACAACTTTATTTCCATACATCGTTTAAAAAACAATTATTTGTTATTTTATTTGACAACCCTAACAAGACGTCAAAGAAAACGCTCATCGTTTCACACACACACATACTGTGTGTGTGTGACGGTGAAGCGAACGGTACGCGTGTGTAAGTATGAAATGCAACTATAGAGCAACACCGGAGGGCAGTAGCCATATGCAGGCTTTCCCCTCTGTCAAAGTACAAGCCCTCTACCAAGGGCTCTAGGCCTCCCCTCAAAAAGGGGAGAGACTCATACCCAGCAGTGGGACGTATAACGGGTTGCCATTATTATTGAGTATAGTAAAATTAAGTTTACCGCAGTAATGATGCTTAAAATGGTCTTTACTTTAATAACGCCTGTCAATTAATCTATAGCAATATAAACTTTAGCAATTTTATTATAGGTCGCGCCACGTAAAAAGAACGCTGGCGGTCAAGCTTCACGTCATGTGTTTTTGTTTCATTTTATGTTATTCTATGTAATATAGTTTTCAATCTGCCTACCAATACACGAAACCGCAAGCGAAAGCTAGATCAAAAATAAACCAATAGGGCTAGTACTTTCGTGCGCGAGTGTACCGATGCGCGAACACATCCCTTCTACTTTCTTCCAGCGTTCTTTTTACGTGGCGCGACCTATACCGTTTTTACATTGATATACATACCTACAAAAAACCCATATCGATGCGTTTTTAGGAACTAAATGAAATACAATTCAAAACAACCAAAACCGAATATCCTACTCCCTAAAATTATCTCCATAAATTATATTTTTAGTCTATGAAACACCAATAAGGAAAACAAATTAGGTTTTTCTTAGAACACAAAAATGCTAAATCATTACTAGCTTAAAACGATTTGAATTTTTATTATTTCACTCATTTATTTTCGAATTTATTTTATATTTTATTACATATATAAATATCAAAAACAAATATATATATAAAAAAATAAAAAATGGCTTGCCGCCGGCAGCGGGACAGGGTCCAAGCTACCGGTGGTTAGGGACGCAGAGAGAGGAATCTCCTCACTATTCGTGCCGTGTCAAGTAGCACTGCCTTCTGCATCAGGCCCTTGATCCAGCCGCCCAACGTGAGCCTCATTGGTCGAGGCTCTTGGCGATAAGGCCATTCACCGAGACGACTATCGGTACCATGATCGCCGAATCCACATGCCACATGCCGACAAGCTCGTGAGCTAGGTCCAGATATTAAATTATTATTGAATTTTTATTACTATTAATACACCTATTATTTACACAAGCTCTTAGTAATTCAAGGTCTATTTAATACCTACGTGATTTTTGAAATTCTAATCATTGAAATAAGTACTATATTCTTTATAGAAAAACGTAACTTCACGCCTGTAATCCCCGAAGGGGTAGGCAGAGGTAAATGCATGCATTCAAGCATACATGCAAACACCCACGACTCGCCGGTTACGTTTTTGGCCCATGTAAACAGGTGGCGAGCCTGTTGACATCTCCGGGCACATTACCAACCTTCGAAGTACTGGGAAACTTCCAGAAAATGGAAAAATCCCAATAGAACCAGAGATAAAGGACTTTACACCATTTTTTTTTTTTTTATGTCAAAGGCTTGACAGACAAGCAGACGGGACACCTGATGGAAAGTGGTTACCGTCGCCTATGAACATTTGTAACACCCGGGGAGTTGCCAACGCGCTGCCAGCCCCGAAGGACTCTTTTGACGCCTGTTTTGAAGAACCCCATATTGTAGCGCCGGGGGAACACCTCAGAGGGAAGTTCGTTCCACAATTTGCACGTTCTGGGCAGGAATGAACGCGCGAATCGGGCTGTTGAGCACTGCCAAGTGAAAAGGCCGGGTAGGGGGTTATCTCTTATAACCCCCTACCCGGGAATCGGACCCAGGACCTCAGCGTAGTAGTAGTGGCCTGCTACCACTAGGCTACCGAGGCAGTTAATAATCCGCATATTTAATTTCTACAATGTATGAAGCTCCCGATAATCTGCTAAAACGTTTTATGTCACAAAATCGGCCCCAATGGAAGACCAGCGCCGCTCGTAAGACCGGCTTTATGCTGAATTGGGGACCTTTTTGTAACAACCTTGATTTTGTGTTCTTTGTTTTAGTGTTTATATTGTTGTTACAAATAAAGTTTTTCTATTCTATTCTATTCTTATGAACTATTCTAGTTAAATATTAAATTGACCGTAATAAAAATTATACGTCTAATCTGAGCATGAAATTGTGAAATAATTAATATCTATCGGCAAACATATTTGCGTGATCTCAATAACTAAATTCATGAATTCAAATGAAATCAATAAAAAAGTTATCTAGGTTTTAAATGAAAAAAATAATAATAAACAACGTTCTAGTTTCAATGATTTTCAATTAAATTTGTGCTTAAAAAAAAAGAAAAATAGCAAAGAAATCAACAAGGTTAATCTATTATATATATAAAAATCCATTGATGTTCGTTAGTCTCGCTAAAACTCGAGAACGGCTGGATCGATTTGGCTAATTTTGGTTTTGAATTATTTCTGGAAGCCCAGGGAAGGTTTAAAAGGTAAGAAAATATGAAGAAATTTAAGGGAAGTAGTAAAAACCACAATTTCATTTTCCCATACAAAGAATCATGGCAAGTTTCATACCTTGATTTGTACAAAAAAGTTAGAAAAAGGTACAAGGTAAAACGGATTAGAAATATTATCTAGGGAACCTAAAGTAGGTACATTTTCTGGTAGGTTAATAATTTTTAAATCCCCGGAATAAAAATCGTCTTTCCTAAAATTCAATTGCAAACTTTTTATTCCGGAGAGTAAAAAATATTTTAAGTATCAGGAAATGTTGTTTAGATTCACTGGATAATATTTCCACGGTGTTTTACCGTGTACTTTTTTTTCATTTTTTCTGTACAAATCTTGCCATGATCCTTTAATAGTTCGTATCTATCAAACCTTTGACACATATGTCATTCTGAGGCAATACGAAGTTTGCCGGGTCAGCTAGTCTATACTAATATTATAAAGCTGAAGAGTTCGTTTGTTTGTTTGTTTGAACCACACCGCGGACACTCCGCCAAAATTCCATACAAACGCTTAATTTGGTTTCTATCCATCAGTGACGTGTATTTACACGCGCACCTGGGTGCGTAGCACGTACAAAATACCAACCGTCGCCCATAAGAGAGGAAGGGGTTGTGTATGTGTGCAAATCGGGCGGGACGTCGAAGTGTCCATTCTATACGAAGTATTATTACATATTCTCTGGTTTGAACGCGCTAATCAGGAACTACTGATCCGATTTGAAAAAATATTTCAGTGTTTGATAGCCCATTTATCGAGGAAGGCTTTAAGCTATAACATCACGCTGAGGTGAATAGGAGAGGGTAGGTAACATTACACCCGCGCGAAGCCGGAGCACACCGCGGACACTCCGCCAAAATTCCATACAAACGCTTAATTTGGTTTCTATCCATCAGTGACGTGTATTTTCACTTGCACCCGTGTGCGTAGCACGTACAAAATACCAACCGTCGCCCATAAGAGGGGAAGGGGTTGTGTATGTGTGCAAATCTGGCGGGACGTCGAAGCCCAGTATAGTTACAAAGAAGTGTCCATTCTATACGTAGTATTATTACATATTCTCTGGCCGGAGCGGACCGCTAGTAGGTATATAATAGAATAGACACGGGGAACCAACAGCAAGTTCAGATATAAATATAATAAATAATGGCAACCCATTATACGTCCCACTGCTGGGCACGAGTCTCTCCCCTTTTTTTTGGGGGGGAGGCCTGGAGCTTACTCCACCACGCTGCTCCAATGCGGATTGGTGGAGGTGGGTGGGTTAGTGGCCAACCCACTGCCGGATGTTTTCAAACCGCCCATAAGGCCTCCGACAAGGTTTAACGACTGCTATCCATCGATAGCAACCGGGACCGACAGCTTAACGTGCCCTCCGAAGCACGGAAACGCGCATTTAATTTGCCACTAGCGGTCACCCATCACACTACACGACCGCGCCCGTAGTGCTTAACCTAGCAGATCGCTTACGATCTACACCAGCCGCTGGGCCATGCGCGCTTCAGATATGTTTAATATTATTTATTCGATCGATATTTTGAATATTATATTTAACTGCCTCAATAGCCTAGCGGTACCACTACTACTATGCTGAGGTCCTGGGTTCGATTCCCGGGAGGGGGTTATCAGAGTTAATGGTGTTAAGTCCTTTATCTCTGGTTCTATTAGGATTTTTTAAATTTCCTGGTAATTTCCCAGTTTATACCTCGAAGTTTCGTGATGTGCCCGGAGAGGTCAACAGGCTCGCCACCTGTTACATGGGCAAAAAGGTAACCGGCGAATCGTGGGTGTTTGCATGTATGCTTGAATTAATGCATTTACCTCTGCCTACCCCTTCGGGGATTACAGGCGTGAAGTAACGTTTGTTGTTTTTGAAGTTACGTTATTTATATGCACTCTGATTTTTTTAAACAAAGACAATAGGTACTTACCTCATGGAAAATACTTTTTAATTTGAGGCATAGAATTAAAATTTTTACATTCAATAAACATTTTATATACAAAAAACTCTTATTTTTCATAAGTATATCCAACAAATAGATTTATTTCGAGCTATCACAGTGAATAAATTAATGTTTATAATAATTATAATGTTCGACATTGTTCATATTAGCATTAAACAAATACACCTACTGATTAGTTCTGACCTGTTTTAATATGGGTGCAATAATATCAAATGGCTTATCTCATTCATTGTTGATAATTGTTGTAATGTTATTTAAAAGGCGAGGTGTGATCTTACCGTCCACCTAAGAATATATATCTACCGTCCACCAGGGACCGCCTATCGACATTGCTATTGTCGTTGTCATTTCTGTCAAATTTTCATGTCGATTTGTAGCTCCTTTAAAAGCAGTAATGATAAACTGATCGTTTTTCTTGCTATCGTAGCTGAGAAACAAGCGATAATGGTAGATTATTTCGATTATTCTAATTTACTAATCTACTGGTGGTAGAGCTCCAGTGACGGAGCTCGCGGGCGTAGGCACCACCGCATTACCTGATTTACTTGCCGCTAAATGGTAGTGTTCAGCACTATCGTGTTCCGGTCAGGTGGTAATGTACGGCCCTGTAATTTCCGGCACAGAGGCATAATACCTTAGGCCTCAGGAGTGGTAACGCATTTGCATTTTGACCTTGGTCTTTGTGTAAGTGTCTATAGGCTGCAGTCATCACTTAACATCAATGTGAACTGCATGCTTGTTTGCCACTTCAATTACATAAAAAAAAAAAAAAATTAATAATAATAATAATAATGGCAACCCATTATACGTCCCACTGCTGGGCACGAGTCTCTCCCCTTTTTGGGGGGAGGCCTGGAGCTTACTCCACCACGCTACTCCAATGCGGATTGGTGGAGGTGGGTGGGTTAGTGGCCAACC
Source organism: Macrosoma leucophasiata (assembly GCA_036365455.1). NCBI lineage: Eukaryota > Metazoa > Arthropoda > Insecta > Lepidoptera > Hedylidae > Macrosoma > Macrosoma leucophasiata. The sequence goes on along the minus strand of JAWQUS010000022.1, from coordinate 2,337,654 downwards.
CACTGTCGGATGTTTTCAAACCCATAAGGCCTCTGACAAGGTTTAACGACTGCTATCCATCGATAGCAACCGGGACCGACAGCTTAACGTGCCCTCCGAAGCAAGGAAACGCGCATTTAATTTGCCACTAGCGGTCACCCATCACACTACCCGACCGCGCCCGTAGTGCTTAACCGAGCAGATCGCTTACGATCTACACCAGCCGCTGGGCCATGCGCGCTTCAAAAATCGACATGAAAATTTGACAGCAATGACAACGACGAACGAAATAAGCCGAAGTCTCCTTCTAAGGCTCGATGTGCAATATTTACTTTTGAGCACTGTAATGTTTTAAATAAAAAATATTATGTGCCTATTAGTTAAAAGTAACAAATATAAATAATATTTATAATTATTTTATTTTACTAAAACATACTACAAAAAGTCAGTATTGCGTAATATTTACTACAACATAAAATACATCTAATTAGGTATGTAGTCTTATAAAAAAACTTATCTAAAGCGTGGGAACTGAATTATTCTAAGAATATATTTGAAAATGTTCAAAATAATCTAATTAGAATTAACAAGTTATCAACATTATACATTAAATCATCATAATTACAATAGATATAACAATTAAGATATGACTCATATTATCTCCCCACGCAAGCAATGGTTTTAAGTTATTATAATCTTTATACATAATTTTTATACATAAATTACGTGTCACGGTGTTTGTCCGCGATGGACTCCTAAACTACTCGTACTTATTTTATTTTAAAGAAAAATGGAAAGAAAAATTTGACTTCAGGCGAGGCTCGAACTCGCGGCCTACTGGGAATCTAGTCCAGCCGCTCTTCCAATTGAGCTACTGAAGCCCTGCCCGATTTGTCAAATCTTGCCTTCACATCTATTGCATTGCTTTATGGTAGCAGTAGCGCCATCTATTACCAACTATGCTAGTTAGGCAACCGATATAATAGACTTTTCAGTTTATTGAATATCGTAAAGAAGTCGCTTTTACCCTTAATCAAATTCAATCAAATCAAATTTTCAAAGTCAAAGTCAAATTTTTCTTTCCATTTTTCTTTAAAATAAAATATATTTCACAAGCATGTGTTAATGCGAAATAATATAAAAACAATTATTAAGGGTAAAAGCGACTTCTTTACGATATTCAATAAACTGAAAAGTCTATTATATCGGTTGCCTAACTAGCATAGTTGGTAATAGATGGCGCTACTGCTACCATAAAGCAATGCAATAGATGTGAAGGAAAGATTTGACAAATCGGGCAGGGCTTCAGTAGCTCAATTGGAAGAGCGGCTGGACTAGATTCCCAGTAGGTCGCGAGTTCGAGCCTCGCCTGAAGTCAAATTTTTCTTTCCATTTTTCTTTAAAATAAAATATATTTCACAAGCATGTGTTAATGCGAAATAATATGAAAACAATTACTCGTACTTAACCGATACGCTCGATACATAATTTATTGAAATCGTCCTAACAATTTCATCGTCATGGAAACACACTTCCGTTGTCATGGAAACACCACTACAAATATAAATAGGACGCAACAAGAGTTTTTGGCGGGAACCTTGAAAGAGGCGTATGGTGCTCTTATTTTATTTCATTTTCTTGGTGTATTTTTAAGTTATATTGAATAAAGTTGGTGGCATTTTGTTTGATATAGGTTTATTACAGTGCCCGTGTATAGTGAAATAGAATAACAGTGCGAAAACACGACCTTTCAGGTTGCCTCCAAAACTTCATTGTAAATGTTCTGGTAAAGTAGCCATCGCTTTACTCGAATAACTTTACTGTAACTCACTTGATTGACATACTTAATAAATAATTGACTGACCTATATTATACTAACTTTTACGCTGCTTAAATAAATACGAAATATCGTTTTACTTGAGACTGGCAATATGCGTAATAGCAATGCCATAATTAACAAAAAAAAAAAAAAAGACGCAACAAGAGTTCTTGGCGGGAACCTTGAAAGATGCGTGTGGTGCTCTTATTTTATTTTATTTTCTTGTTGTATTTTTGAATTATATTAAATTAAATCGGTGGCATTTTGTTTGATATAAGCTTATTACAGTGCTCGTGTATAGTGAAATAGAATAACAGTGAGAAAACACGTTTTTTCGGGTTGCCTCCAAAACTTCATCGTAAATGTTCTGGTAAAGTAGCCATCGCTTTACTAGAATTACTGACTGTGACTGACTGACGGACTGATAAATTGACTGACGACTCTGATTTTTTTACTTTTATGTTGCTTAATACGAATACGAAATATTTTTTTTACTTGACTCTGGCAATATGCATAACAAGCGATGCACCAAAAATAAAAAAAATAAAAAAAATAAAAATGACGCAACAATTATGGTCGCAGAACTATGATGATGGCTGCCAGATCTAAAATATGGAAGTAACAAGTCTCATTAGAAATAGAGATGACGTGATGGGCTGATCCTTGCCAGGCATAGAGCAACGCGGCCCACCGGTCGCAGCAGACCGGAGGGGAGTAGCCATAGCGTTTATTACCGATGCAAAACAGTCTGTCAGTTTTGCGGGGGGAAATACGTGTGATACACTCACACAACAAAAATCGTCTATTACTACGAAACTCACTCCTAGACTAACAAAATACCTAATATACTTGCCGCTAAATGGTAGTGTTCAGCACTATCGTGTTCCGGTCAGGTGGTAATGTACGGCCCTGTAATTGCCGGCATGTAGGCATAACACCTTAAGCCTCTGGAGTGGTAACGCATCTGCATTTAGACCTTGGTCTTTGTGTGGGTGTGTATAGGCTGCAGTCATCACTTAACATCAATGTGAACTGCATGCTTGTTTGCCACTTCTATTACATAAAAACAATTGGTCATGTTAGGTCAGTTTTGGTCTTCCTGGGCCTCTGCAATCATCCACATTCGCATTGTATATCTATTTAGTCATTCTGGTCTTTGTGTAGATGCCTATAGGCTGCAGTCACTTAATATCCATCTGAACTGCATGCTTGGTTGCCACCTTCATAACGTAAAAAAAAAAGATGTTCAGAAAAATAAATAATGCAAAAATGTGCCCGACCTTGGTTAGTTTTAACCAAGCCTTAATCCAAATCTTGTAGATCGACTAATACTGGTGAATTAGCATTATTACATATTCTCTAGTATACTAGAGAATCTAGAATTTTTCCATAATATTAATATTCAATTCTATTATACTACTAGCTTTTACCTGAGACTGCGTCCGCGTGGACTTCAGGTATAAATACCGGTACTCTTGAAACATATAAAAATTAACTATTGTAGTATAGTAGATACTAGAGGCCCGCGCTGCTCCGTTCCTATCAGTCATAGCGTGATGATATATAGCCTAAAGCCTTTCTCAATAAATGGGCTATCTAACACTGAAAACACTTTTCAAATCGGACCAGTAGTTCCTGAGATTAGCGCGTTCAAACAAACAAACTCTTCAGCATTATAATATTCAGTATAGATTATAATATTAGTATAGATTACTACTATTACTAATTTACATTATACTACATAGATATTAGTACGTTCTTAGGTTTTCACTCATTGAAATAAAACTAGTTTTCGGATTTATCTCGCGTTTAAACTAAGATGATTATTTAAAATCGAACCCGACGTTTCGATCGCTTTTCAGCTTCCGTGGTCTCGGCCAGACTGAGGTGGCATTTTTCTTACAGCGATTTGAAAAATTATTATGTGCAGCTACCTCCATCTATTTCGCAAACGACTTGCGTAGTGTTAATCCTTAACGCTCATCCTGAAGATATTGTAAAACATAATATGTATCATATTGCGAAATTAGTTGTAAGTGAACATATTTTGAAAAGACCCTACTTACTGAGTTTTGTTTTGGCAGGTTGTTTCTCAGTAATGTGGGGTTTGGAACTATTGGACTTATTACACGGCACGGTATTCAGGGTACGATAGCAAGGGTCAGGGTAGTGTAATAACATTTAAGGAGTTAGAGCCCTAATTAGGGCGACCGGAGCTGCCCGGTCAGCCTAACGTTCTAACTACACACAGAACAAATATTATTATGAACTGTATGGAAACTAAGTACAAAACGTCCAAAACGGCACACTCACACAAACATGCGCATCGACGCTCGAGTAGCGAGTGACTCGGAGCTGCAGCGCGGCGAGAAACGCTTAAGGGCCTCGTTGATGCGCATGTTTGTATGATTGAGCCGTTTCAATGTTGTATATGTGTACGTAGTTTCCATACTGTTAATATTTGTACTGTGACTGAGTTAGGGCCCTGTTGACCGGATAGTGTAATAAGCGGCAATCATACGCGAGGCCACGTCCACCCTTTCTGCCGGACCCTGAATACCGTGTCGTGTAATAGCCTTTTAACACACGTCCGGATTTGGTACGGATGAATCGCTATATCCGCTCTCGCTGTATGCAATAAATGTAATGAATAATAATAATTAAATAATAAGGGGACAGAGCTGTTTGTGGCGAGCTGTTGGTGAGTAGCGACACCACCCCCTACCATCATCTCGAGTTCCTCCGAGGGAACTGGGCTCCGCCTCGTCCGCCACACAGAGGTACGGCCGGACAGAGCATCAGGTCTCTCACCTCTGGCTTGCCTTCATTGGCCGGTCAGAGTGGGCGCTAGAGGTATGGCAGAAATTTAGATAATAGGCTGTTGTCTAAATTTCTGAAAGAGCCATACACTCGGGGGTGGAAGTGTCTAAAGGCATAATAGCGGGGAAGCCCGCTCCGAGCTTGAGATTACTCGCTCGTGATGGTGAAACCGGGGCCACACCTCTCGACACCCCCAGCCTCTCTCAACAGTGTTGCCCCCTGTCGACCATCGGGTTGGCTGTTTGGGGGGCCCACCAAGAAGAGGCGAGTCACCACCTGCCTAAAGTAGGATTCGATAATGTGAGATGTTGAATATAGGCAGGTGCCGGATCTCACTCCATAGGCCCAGCCAGCTAGTCCCCCCAGTTCACCCATATAGCCCAAAATTTGGCATATCACTTTTCATTACAATAGTCCCATTATATTCTGCGGGATCTGTCTGTGTCTGTATTAACTATTGATGCAGTCAGAGAGAGGTCCCGCCGAATATAACCCATTACAAAGTAGATCAAAATTCTCAAAAGGGCCTCTACGTGTTGGACGCCCTATGTCCCCGCGCAAGCCTGAAAAAGGTCCGGGGTTCAAATAGGACCCCGTGCTGACGAGAAACATTAAATAATAATATAAGTGTTCCGGTTAGGTGGTAATGTACGGCCCTGTGCTTCCCGACACAGAGGCATAACACCTTAGGCTTCAGGAGTGGTAACGCATCTGCATTTTGACCTTGGTCTTTGTATGTGTGTCTGCAGTCATCACTTAACATCAATGTAAACTGTATGCATGTTTACCACTTCCATTACATTAAAAAAAAACTAAGAGTAGTAATACGGTGGTGCCTACACTACCTCCTACACTACACCGGACTACTTCTACACCTCCACTCTCTACCGCCAGTATAATATGCTGTACAAGTAATTATATTATTATCAGAAATCTGATAAATCTATTTCGACATCATGATGGCAAATTGATTTTATTTTGCATCTCATTAATATAAAAACAACTAAATATATACTTAGATACAGCAATTGGCATTTAGTTTTCTTTGTTAAATCTTCAAAAACAAAAATATACCTATTTATACATATCTACATAATTTAATATTATTACGCAATATATAAACGAGTTCTGGACCTAATTTTAAATTAATATTAATTTGCACGTTTGTTTAAACCAAAAATTATATATGTTTAGCGCCTCATTTATCGAAGACTGGCGCGAGACAGTGCAGAACCGACAAAAATTGCGCATTTAGTTACATTTAGCTGTTGATAAAATATCGAAATATTGATTATTTGTATAGATATCTACATAATTTAATTTTAAAGCAATACATAAACGAGTTCTGTACCTAATTTTAAATTAATATTAATTTCCACGTTTTAATTGGATTACGCAAAATTATAACGAGTTCTGTAATTTTAAATAAATATTAAATTGCACGTTTGATTAAACCAAAACTGATTATTTATTTTTTGCGCCTCATTTCTCGAAGACTGGCGCGAGTGCAGAACCGACAAAAATGGCATTTTAGTTAGGGCTGTTGATAAAATATCGAAATATTGATTATATTTGTAGCGTCCACTACATTAAGGCGCCAACTAGTGGAATACAATGAAACCTTACAGTACTTGTCTAGTACGATAGATGGCGTGCAGTCAAATTACATCGCACATACGAAGATTTCACAAGAGTTGGCTTATGTACAACTTCCCAACGTCAACCGTTAGGCCGCGGCCCGCCAGGCGCTATCACCTCGCCTGGTCGGAGGATCCTCCCTTTTCGCCGGAGGAACACTTCCAACTAGACCTGAGTCGATCACTCCTTCGTCGGGATTCGGGTCGATCGCGACCCATTGACAAGGTGATCGAGTCTAAGTGACTCGATCGTTTGGGTCATTTGGGTCGCGACTCGATTTCGCTCAAACGTATACTGTAGCTCATGATTCTCGTGATTCGAGACCCATCTGATAAGGATGCGAGACTCGAGATCCCGATTCACACATTATGTCGCTGGCTATTTTTCATTTTAATACATTTCAATTAATTATCACTATAATTTCATTCTTTAACTTTATAGGTATATAGCATAAATTTTACAATTAGGTGACATTGTGCAGGGGAGCTTGATCGATAAAACTGTAAACAAACTGAAGTGTACCTTATGCTTAATGTGATAGAGTTCACGAGAAACAAAGTACCCAATGACCCAAAGGACCCAAATGATCGACTTTTTTTGTACGTCACGACCCGATCACTTGTGTTTGGATCGTGATTCAATCAAAGTGATTCTATCGCTCGCGATCGACTCAGGTCTACTTCCAACCGTTCCTCCACATATTAATATATATCTTCATAATTTAATTTTATAACGCAATATTAAAACGAGTTCTGTAAATGTTAAATATATATTAAATTACACGTTTGTTAAACCAAAATTGATTATTTATTTTTTAGCGCCTCATTTCTTGAAGACTTGCGCAGGACTGCGCAGAAACGACAAAAAAGGCGCATTTAGTCAGGGCTGTTGACAAAATATCTAAATATTGATTATTTCATTCAGAAATATCGATATTTTTATCACTATTTTTTTGGACGATGTACCGTAGTGTGTAGTTCGATATTGAACGCATTTTAATTTGCCACTAGCGGTCACACTACCCGTCCGCGCCCGCAGTGCTTAACCCAGTAGGTCGCTGATCTACACCAGCCGTATTATCCATACTATTATGGCATGCGCCACGGCATGGCATAATAGTATGGATATATACACAATACAAACACCAATCAAAAATTAAATACAATGATAAAATAGTTAATATTTGAAACACTTCAATTTTTTTTACTACCTAATGCCTTACAATGATATGCTAATTTATCGTTATGTTATGCATAGTTTAAATAGATTATTAAATTACCTATTGTCAAATTTTATAGTGGGATTTTTCATGTATTTATTTATAAACTAGCTGTCCCGGCAAACTTCGAATTGCCTCACAATGATATAATGTGTCAAAGGTTTGATACATACGGACTATTTGTATGGAAAAATGAAATTGCGGTTTTTACTATTTCCCTTCAATTTCTTCATATTTTCTTACCTTTTAAACCTTTCCTGGACTTCCAAAAATCATTCAAAACCAAAATTAGCCAAATCGGTCCAGCCGTTCTCGAGTTTCAGCGAGACTAACGAACATCAATTGATTTTTACATATGTAGAAATTATGTATGTATATATTTTTTAAATTAATATTAAGACAGAACATTTTTGAAGTTATACTTCTTTTGGTGCGATTGGAAGAAATGATGATAGTTAATTTTTACGCACACCGAGAGATCTGCTGAAACCGAAAAGAAACAGTCGGAAGTTAGTTGCTTAACAGATAAAATTATTTGAATATGCTCAGCACCTTTTATGTTTTCCTAACGACCCAAAGGTTGACTGGCAGAGGATGCTATATAGCATTAAGTCCGTCTCATGTAACATTTTTTTTATATGTGCATGAAAGTGTAAATAAATAAAAATAAAATAAAAGCAACAGTCTGATGTAAGTTCCTAATATATTTTATATAAAGAAAAATGGAGAGAAAAATTTGACTTCAGGCGAGACTCGAACTCGCGGCCTACTGGGAATCTAGTCCAGCCGCTCTTCCAATTGAGCTACTGAAGTCCTGCCCGATTTGTCAAATCTTTCCTTCACATTTATTGCATTGCTTCGAGTCTCGCCCGAAGTCAAATTTTTCTTTCCATTTTTCTTTATATAAAATATATTTCACAAGCATGTGTTAACGCGAAATAATATAAAACAAGTTCCTAATAAACGGATAAAAAATCAACAGTCTGAAATTAGTCGCTAAACTTTTTTGTTGTTTTGTTTTATTTCTAGTACATTGGATTGTTATGCTAATGCCGGTACTACAAGTCAACAGATGCATCTGCAGACGTCAACTGCGTATGCGTCCGCCGACGGGCTGGGGCTGATGTGGGCTTTGGAACTCTGCCAGTGAATGACAAAGAATGTCCCATATTTTTTTGTTTTGTCTTATTTTGCCGTTTGTAAAAGAAAGTATGGAACATTCTGTTGATACCTATTTTTATCATTAAGTATTTTTGGACTATTATTTATTTTATTTTGTTTACTTTGACATATTAATCAACGTATCAGTTGTTATTCGCTTTAATTTTATATTTGTAATTTGACCTATCACAAGCAAATTCTATTATTTCCAAGTGATTAAATGAATTTTTGAGTTTTGAGTTTTGACGTTAAAATTCCTACCACAGACGCTCAAATCACCTTCTCTACACGACGGCGTATAGGACTTATTACACGGCACGGTATTCAGGGTAGGATAGCAATAATCAAAATATGCCTAAGAGATATTTTTAAAAGAGCCGACTGAGTTTTTTCCGACAAGTTTTTCTCAGATCATATTGGCCTTTGGAACTTTGCCGGTGAATGACAAAGAATGACTCTTTTTCTTTTCTTTTTACTCTTTGTTATCAGTTTGTAAAGGGGAAAAGAGACATTTTACTGATATACTTTTTACATTAGTTTATGACATTTAGTTTTATCTTAGTGATATTCTTGACTTTACATATATTTTTTATCTTGTTTGACATGTATATCAATTGTTATTCGCTTTAATTTATTTTGTTTGTTTTTGACGTGTCATAAGAGGTGCCTGTCACCCTAATTGAATAAATGAGTTTCTGATTTTGATTCTGATTCTGAAGGGTCAGGGTAGTGCAATAACATTTAGGGAGTTAGGGCCTTAATTAGGGCGACCGAAGCGGCCCGTGTATTTGTATTGCGACCGGGTAGTGTAATAAGCGGCATCCTGGCGCGAGGCCACGCCCACCCTTTCTACCGGACCCTGAATACCGTGTCGTGTTCGTGTCGTTTATGCGTCCGCCGACGTGTAGGGACGGGATTTGAGCGTGTGTCGTGCCATGTGTAGTGCCGGCATAAGAAGTTATCTTACGTGTGTACATAGGTAAGAACATACATATACCTACTGGTTTTTAGGGTTCCGTACCTTAAAAGGAAAAAAGGAACCTTTATAGGATCACTCGTGCGTCTGTCTGTCTGTCTGTCTGTCCGTCTGTCACAGCCAATTTGCTCCGAAACTACTAAACTTAAAATTTTGAAAAAAATGTGAAAAATAGTTCTTTGCCTATAGATTACTGGAAAACCTATAAGAAGTTTGAGTATTCAAATTAAATCGAAAATTTTCAATAATATAACCTGCCGGTACCACTGCAACCGCTATGTCCCTGCATTTGGATTGCTAGGTACCTATAGCAGTAATAATTGTTTTTTGTGATTAAAATAGGAACTACATAAAAAAATTGTAAAGCTAAAAGTTTAAAAGATTAATCATTCGTCTATGATCCATACTTATGATTTTAAAAAAAACTCTAATATAATTGTATAATTCAGCAAAAAGTTATGCGTATGTATGATGAAAAAAAATATATACACATTGATTTAAAAGTCTCATACTAATTTATTTTAATTAATTAATTTACATCATGTATGTATTTAAATAACCATTATAATTTAATAATTTTTTGCGTATCATACTTCACAAAAAAAAAAGATTTATGTTAGAACAGGCTGATCCGGCAAACGTCATTCAGCCATACAATAAATGTTAAAGGCGTTGCCTTTTTTATTTTATATTATGGCATCGCCCTTACGCTTAATGCCAGTGTCAATAATTATTTATTGTCAGTCAAGAGAGTTACTGTCAGTTATTCGAGTAAAGCGATGGCTACTTTACCAAAACATTTACTATGAAGTTTTGGAGGAAACCTGAAAAACCGTACTTTTGCCCTGTTGTTCTATTTCACTATACACGGACACTGTTATAAACCTATATCAAACAAAATGCCACCAACTTTATTTGATTTAACTCAAAAATAAATTAAGGAAACGAAATAAAATAAGAGCACTATAAGCCTCTTTCAAAGTTCCCGCCAAAAAATTCCAAGCGTTGCCTTACAAAACTTAAATAAATATATATATCGATCGATTCACACCTAGGGTTGCCACCTCTCCCGGAATTCCGGGAGTCTCCCGGATTCGAGCGCTGAAAATTAAAATCTCTCGTCTCCCGGAAGGAATATAAAATATACTAAATTTTCCCGGAATAACAAGTTGTTCGAAAATAAAGACACGCGATGTCGAAATGGATAAGAGCGGCGTAAATTCTTGGCAGCCTTCTCGCCACTAGCTAGTTTCGTATAAAGTGATTTGCGTGCGTGTAGGTACCTACTTTATTTTATTGTCTATTTCAGACCCACGTGCGTGAGAGATTGCGTAGTCTTTGTCTCACTTATTTTCGTTCCTCATTAGTTTGATATAAGTTTCATTCGTTCGCTTATTAGTCTTGTTGCTACTTGTCGCTTGTATCTAACAGCAATCCATGCACTTGGGTTGTATTTTGATTAAATACAATTATTTAAATGTTGTTATTAATCTATACAAATGAATAAAATTGGAGTGTCTGTTTGTAATATTAAAATAAACGCTTTTTACTTAATGCATATATATGTATACACGGTACATATACCAAAACAACATTTTTTACAATTTTTGTCTGTCTGTCTGGCTGTCTGTTTGGCGGGGCCAATCTTGGAAACGGCTGGACTGATTTTGACGGGACTTTCACTGGCAGATAGCTGATGAGATAAGGAGTAACTTAGACTACTTTTTTCTCCATACATCCTTACATACATTCATACCTACATACAAATAAGTAGAATTGGAGTGTACCCGACTTTGACGGGACTTCCACGGGTAGGTAGCTGATGTAATAAGGAGTAACTTAGGCTACTTTTATCTCCATACATCCATACATACATTCATACCTACATACAAATAAGTAGAATTGGAGTGTATCCGACTTTGACGGGACTTCCAAGGGTAGGTAGCTGATGTAATAAAGAGTAACTTAGGCTACTTTTATCTCCATACATACATACATACATACATACCTACATACAAATAAATAGAATTTGAGTGTCTCCGATTTTAACGGGACTTTCACTGGCAGATAGCTGATGTGATAAGGAGTAACTTAGGCTCCTTTTATCTTCATACAACCATACATACATACATACCTACATACAAATAAATAGAATTTGAGTGTCTCCGATTTTGATGGGACTTTCACTGGCAGATAGCTGATGTAATAAGTAGTAATTTAGGCTACTTTTATACTAGCTGCGTCCACGACTTCGTCCGGGTAGATATTGAACAATTATATTTTTTCTCACGTGGACGAAGTCGCGGGCACAGCTAGTTCGAAATAAAATAAAAAGTTATTCTATTCATTTTTTTTTCTTCCGGATTTCGACAGCTAAGATGTGGTAACCCTAGTCCCACCCTATCATCGATGTAGGCAACACTTTGAATTAATATTCATGCGCGATATATTAGGCGACAAATTCTAAACCGAAAAAAAACGTAACTTCACGCCTGTAATCCCCGAAGGGATAGGCAGAGGTAAATGCATGCATTCAATCATACATGCAAACACCCACGACTCGCCGGTTACGTTTTAGGCCCATGTAACAGGTGGCGAACCTGTTGCCATCTCCGGGCACATTACCAAACTCCGGGGTACTGGGAAACTTCCAGAAAATGGAAAAATCCCAATAGAAGCAGAGATAAAGGATTTTAAACCGTTATCTCTGATAGTCCCCGACCCGGGAATCGAACCCAGGACCTCCAGCGTAATAGTAGTGGCCTGCTACCACTACGCTACTGAGGCAGTTACGTACAAATTCTACAATATTCAATAACACGGTTTTATTATAAGCTTGGGTTTTGTGTGCGTTTTGCGTGGCTGCCATAGTGGGACACCGACCACGCGTCGCCATCGGGAGAACAGGTCACTCAACAGGACACAAATTGAGTACCCTTTTTCTTTAATCCCTTTATCTTTGTGTAATATTAACGTTTTAATTCCCTCCTCTGGGGATCCCCTACCCCCCATAACCTAGACTGACTGACGGTGACCTAGGTACTTCGTGGCAGAAGTCCATCGCATCGGTAATCTTCTTCTTCTAGTGTTAATAGGCTACCGAGTCAGGTAGGTAGGGCGAGGTGTAGCTTTTGCCGTCGGAATACCGAACCCTATATGTACGGCACACCTATGATGTAATATTATGTTATGATAATGTAGGTAATGTAGGTAATGTAGGTAAGGTAGAATGTCGAATGAGCGAATGACTAAACAGATATACAATGCGAATGTGGATGGTTGCAGAGGCCCAGGAAGACCAAGGCTGACCTACCATGACCAAATAGGTCGAGTTCTGTCTGATGGTGGGGTCAAAAGTCTTAGGAATCGGCGTGCATGTATGAAGAGAATGATGAAGGTAGACGAGGCACGAGAGGTTTGTCAGAACCGGGATGTCTGGCGCTCTACACTCTCTACCTACCCCGTTAGGGACCTGGCGTGAAGATACATACATACATACATAATGTAGGTACCTACCTACATAAAATGCTTAAAGTAACAATGAAATGCAAGCTTGTTTGCCACCTTCATTAAATAAAAAAAAATTACCAATTTTTCGGAAGTTATACTAGGTATAGTATGCTATCCTATATATATATATATATGTATATAAATTAATTGTTGAATTAATTGCTGTTCGTTAGTCTCGCTAAGACTCAAGAACGGCTGGACCGATTTGGCTGATTTTGGTTTTGAATGATTTTTGGAAGTCCAGGGAAGGGTTAAAAGGTAAGAAAATATGAAGAAATTGAGGGACAAAAGTAAAAAACCACAATTTGATTTACCCATACAAACAGTCCGTATCTATCAAACCTTTGACACATTATTTCATTGTGAGGCAATACGAAGTGTGCCGGGTCAGCTAGTAGGTATAAAGATAGATGCCATCTCGGACCAATAACCAAGCTATGGATCGTAGCAGTAAATTCTTACTTTTTTCTAATGTAATGAAGGTGGCAAACAAGCATGCAGTTCACATTGATGTTAAGTGATGACTGCAGCCTCACAACACAACACTTACACAAAGACCAAGGTCAAAATACAGATGCGTTACCACTGCTGAGGCCTAAGGTGTTATGCCTCTGTGCCGGAAATTACAGGGCCGTACATTATTTATTTATTTATTTATACTTTAATGCACAAGAACAGTACATAGGGCGGACTTAATGCCACTTAGCATTATCTCCCCGTCAACCATTGGGTAGTACAGAAAAACGACGAAGAGGTGCAGGAATGATTCAATTGAATCTTAAGACATAATGAAAAGAAAAAAAAGAACATACTGAAGTAATTATATATGAATATATTAAAATATACGTACATATATAAATATACATAGAATATACAATACTTATACCTACAAATAGTAATATAAATATATACATAAATAATGATGCTATTGAGTGTTGAATAGAAAGTTGGCCATAATTTATAGAGCAGATTTAAGGAAATGACAACGAATTTTGCCTCAGTAGCGTAGTGGTAGCAGGCCACTACTATTACGCTGGAGGTCCTGGGTTCGATTCCCGGGTCGGGGACTATCAGAGATAACGGTTTAAAATCCTTTATCTCTGCTTCTATTGGGATTTTTCCATTTTCTGGAAGCTTCCCAGTACCCCGGAGTTTGGTAATGTGCCCGGAGATGGCAACAGGTTCGCCACCTGTTACATGGGCCAAAACGTAACCGGCGAGTCGTGGGTGTTTGCATGTATGATTGAATGCATGCATTTACCTCTGCCTACCCCTTCGGGGATTACAGGCGTGAAGTTACGACAACGAATTTTGGACTTAAATGCAATTTTGTTCCGAGCTTTTCTTATGTCAACGGGGAGCATGTTCCAGAGCTTTATGGCTGTACCAGCGAAGGAGTTGGAGAGAGATTACTAGTGCGGTGAAAAGGAATATCAAGAGTAAGGTTTGCAAATGAGCGAAGGTTAAGATTATGAGAATCACCCAGAAACTTGAATTTAGGCTTAAGATAAACGGGAGAACATGGATCGTTAATGATAGCGAAAAGTTGGCAGAGGATTCGTACAGATCGCCTCTGACGAATGGGAAGCCATTTCAGCTTAGAACGAAAATGAGAAATATGGTCAAACTTACGAAGACCAAATATAAAGCGAATGCAGTTGTTGAGAATTCGATCCAGTCTGTTTAATTGATCTTGAGAGATATCAGTGAAGCAAACATCAGCATAATCAATGAGAGGAAAGACAAGTGATTGGACAAGTTTGGTCTTTGTCCGCGAAGGCAGAAAGTTCTTGAGTCTATATAGAGATCGCAACGTGGCTGATGAACTTCTACTAATGTTTGTAATACGCGTGTTCCAGGTTAGTGAAGAATCAATGTATAGACCAAGATCCTTAACATTTTGCGAGATTGGAATGGTCATATTGTTCAACAAAATAGGTGACAGCTCACACAAATTTAATTTTTTATTATTAAACGTACTCCCTATAATATAAGCTTGACATTTAAGAGGGTTGACAAGGATACCAATATTACGCGACAGATTAGTAAGAGTCTCGAGATATTTGTTTAAGTTTAAGGCGTCATTGATATTATTAGGATCTGCATGAACATAGAGTTGCAGATCGTTACCACCTGACCGGAACACGATAGTACTGAACACTACCATTTAAAGATTAGAAAACGGCTTGTTACATTTTGCATCCCTCATCTTAGGCGAGCATCCCATCTTATCAGGGGTCGGAGTGATTTTGGAAACCCAATTGTGCCCATGCACATTGCGCGTACGCCGACGAGCACTTTTTAACATTACAAATTAAAGAAAAAAAAACGGAAAGAAAAGTTTGACTACGAGCAGGAATCGAACCTGCGACCTCAGGATAACCAGTCCAGCCGCTTTGCCACTAAGCTACCGAAGTCCCACACCGATGCGTCATTTTTTTTTTTAAATCGGTTGGTTATTCTGAGGTCGCAGGTTTGATTTCTGCCCGAAGTCAAATTTTTCTTTCCGTTTTTTCTTTAATTTTTAAAGTTCACTCACATGTGTTATTGCGAAAAATAAATAGTACCTACACTTTTTAACATTTTTTTATGCCACAGGAATAATCAAATTATGCTTACAAAAACACAATTATCACAATATACACAATTAACCTACGTATCTCAAATCACTCGACCCCAACCCATGGGCTCATTCTCATTAGGAATAGGTACAATTTTTCGTAATTCATCTTAGGTAAGATGGTGGATTACGAAGTGAAAATTGTATAAAGAAAAAAAAACTCCAATGAAAATGAGAACTGAAACTTAGCACAATTATCCATCATTTTATATAATCTACTGGTGATAGAGCTCCAGTGACGGAACTCGCGGGCGTAGGCACCACCGCATTACCTAATACTTGCCGCTAAATGGTAGTGTTCAGCACTATCGTGTTCCGGTCAGGTGGTAGAGCTCCAGTGACGGAGCTCGCGGGCGTAGGCACCACCGCATTACCTAATATACTTGCCGCTAAATGGTAGTGTTCAGCACTATCGTGTTCCGGTCAGGTGGTAATGTACGGCCCTGTAATTTCCGGCACAGAGGCATAACACCCTTAGGCCTCTGGAGTGGTAACGCATCTGCATTTTGACCTTGGTCTTTGTGTGGGTGTCTATAGGCTGAAGTCATCACTTAACATCAATGTGAACTGCATGCTTGTTTGCCACTTCCATTACATAAAAAAAGACATGTCTACATTATTTTTTAATATTTAAATTATTAAGTGTGAAAGAAAGGCGATGAGTTAATATTTTAATAATAGGTTGGGGAAAAAGTCTTTTCGCATTATAGTATGTATGAACTTGTAATAAAATCTCTTTGGCTGTAGTATTTGTATCTGGCTGGTTTTGGTATCATTGAAAGTTAAAATTTTAAAGAACATAATTCCAAATTCAAATTAGGCAAATGTGTGATTTTCATTTGTTTTTCGTACTGTCAAGATGAGTGAATCTAATGAAGAAATTCGATACATTTTAAAATTTTACTACAAAAAAGGTAAAAATGCAACGCAAGCCGCGAAAAAAATTTGCGATGTTTATGGACCTAGTGCAGTGTCTGTGAGAGTAGCACAAATTTGGTTTAAGCGTTTTCAATCCGGAAATTTTGATGTCAAAGATGCACCTCGCTCTGGTCGCCCTATTACGGATAAAATGTATGCCATTTTTGAAAAAGTGGAGCAAGATCGACATATCAGTAGTTACGTTAGTACTTTAGTTAAATTTAAATAAAATTATTATAAAATGGTTTGAATTATCTTAAAAAATGCGAAGAAACTTTTCCCCAACCTAATAGTTCTAGCACGATTTAACAGTTACCTACTTTTTTCACATGCTATATGTTTAATTGTATTATTTATTTTTCGCAATTACACATGCGAGTAACTTTAGAAATTAAAGAAAAAACGGAAAGAAAAATTTGACTTTGGGCAGGAATCGAACCTGGGAGGTTCTCAGGTTCAGGTACCTATAATAAAAAGTTGTATTCATAACGAACATTTTATTTTATAATCTTTTTCTGCATATGTAACATAATAAAGGGATTAAAATTTTTAAAAAGTCGCCTTGAAACTTTGTAAAAATAATCCATAATTATTTCATATATAATTCTCAGCTTTTCAGCATAGGGACTGAAAAATGTGCACTACGAATTCCACGCGGGTATAATAAATTTTTCTTTTAATAAAATTACATAAACTTAAAATATAAAAAAATGTTTCTATTCAGATATTATTATTAATGTCCAGAAACAATACTTACAATAACACAATTATGTTCCCCAAATCACTGATCATTGTTCACAAACTGACACACATAACACGTACTGATTCTGCACTTACTTACACAATACTAAATGCTTATCAATCACATAATAACTCACTACATATAGACCGCGAATTATATATAACAGATATAAACTTAACACGGACTTTTAAAACTAATAAAATGACGATGGAACTGGCTGACACGTGTTTGCTTAAAAAATGGAATTATTTTTTACTCTGTTCTAGCATTTTGACGTTTTGTAAATGATTTGTGTCTACCTCTTATTATTAATAATGGTTATGGCCTACCTACTCACTATTTTTACTGTCGGCTATTCTTAGTTTTTGCAATCTTAGGGG
This sequence comes from Macrosoma leucophasiata, assembly GCA_036365455.1. Lineage (NCBI taxonomy): Eukaryota > Metazoa > Arthropoda > Insecta > Lepidoptera > Hedylidae > Macrosoma > Macrosoma leucophasiata. The sequence continues at coordinate 2,319,872 of JAWQUS010000022.1, read as the reverse complement.
GATTTGACCAGCTAGTTGGTAGGACGTTTTTAAATTATAAATCATGATCAAACTGGCGTACACATTTTTGCTTAAAATTTGAATATTTTTTTTTTATCTGTTCTAGCATTTTGACGTTTTGTAAATTATTTGTTTGTAGGTACCTCTTCTTTTTTATATTCTGGCGTACCAACTCACAATTTAAATGGTCGGTAGTTTTTAGTTTTTTTTACAAATTTATGAGCATTTGACGAGCCAGTTGGTCCAGCGGTGTGATGGGCGTTTGAACCGAGGTTCTCTGGTTCGACCCCGTACTGGGACAAATATTCGAACAAATATCGAAATATTTAAAAAGAAGCTTCATAATATACTTTTAGACAAGAGTTATTACACGTTGCATGAATTTTTAGATGATAAAATTGACAGTTAAATCCTATCATTATACTGAATTTTTATAACTTAACTTAATAATAATACAAATATTGTACGCCCATCTGTGGCAAGAATTTGGCATGATCATTGTATCTTAACTTACATCTTTTATGTACCCTTATTCCACAATAAATTAATTCTGATTCTGATTCTGAACCTCCCCTAGTCCGTCGAACATTTCACATCCTTCTCTAACTTAAGGAAATCTGTTAAAGTAATATCGTGTTGCAACCCAAGCTAAGTGTGATCAATGATTGTCCGATTTTTAAGCTATTGCATAGCTTCTATCGAGGGCCTTGAGCGCGGGGACCGAATCCAGAAATTCCGTAACGAAAAAACCTCACGCTCCCCACTCCGACGGGCACGGAGGTGTGGCGTGAAGGCCGTGCATTGTCTAACGTCGTTTCTTTTCGGCAATCTTCGACACGGTGTTTGTGTGCTTGCAACTAAACGACGTACGACTCTACGAAGGTCGCACGAATCGAGACGAGCTGCTCCGAAATCGGACGAATACGTAAGCAGCTGTTTATATGTATTGTAAAATAATAAAAATAGTTCAAACAATATTATTTTTTTTATTTAATAAAAGAAAAAAAAATGTTTTCTTGTCGGTCACCACGCTCAAAAAGTGTAACTTGAATTAATATCAAAGAAAAAAAGAAATACTGCATAAATAAAATAAATAAATAATTATAATTGCATAAGTTGATACAAAATGCTATACAATAGCTTTACTGCGGCAGTCCCCGAGTGCCACAGGTCGATATTTTTTTTTACCAGAGGAAAATGCGTATCGCATACCCACCCTTGGGGAGAGGGGTGGGTTATGTGGGACTCCGGCAAAGGACATCCGTCTACCCACTAAAACCCCCGGGTGTTCCGACTCGTCCGCCATCAGTGGCGGGGTCACGGGAACGCTATCGCACACATCCGCGACCCCACCGGCGGCCGCTCGATGTCGAGCCCTCGGAGCCAACCCCTACCAGTGGCGTGCGGAACACCTGCACGCCAGCCAGCCCGGGACCTCTCCATTCGGGCGACGAACCGAAGAACCGAGAATCTGCTTTCAAAGCACAAAAGCGGTGCTTGCGATCAATTTGCAATATCACACAAAGAGAGTCGTGCAAACCATATTTTAAAAAACTTAAAATTTTAACGTTACCATTCCTGCACATTTTCGAATGTAGACTATTTATAAAAAAAACAATTTTCATATGTTTGAAACTTCCAGTAGCGCTCGTAGAAATGGCATGCTGTGCGCTGTACCTTGTAAGACTCACTTGTATAAGCAAAGTATCTTTGGTAGAGCTCATGACATCTACAATAAATTTCCAAAGACATTTCGATCTATTACAAATATCGAAATATTTTAAAAGAAACTTCATAATTAACTTTTAGACAAGAGCCACGTTGCATGAATTTTTAGCTGATAAAATTGACAGTTAAATCCTATTATTATACTGAAACTTAACTTAATAATAATACAAATATTGTACGCCCATCTGTGGCAAGAATTTGACATGATCATTGTATCTTAACTAACATCTTTAATGTACCCTTATTCCACAATAAATTAATTCTGATTCTAATTCTGAACCTCCCCTAGTCCGTCGAACATTTCACATCCTTCTCTAACTTAAGGAAATCTGTTAAAGTAATATCGTGTTGCAACCCAGGCTAAGTGCGTGATCAATGATTGTCCGATTTTTAAGCTATTGCATAGCTTCTATCGAGGGCCTTGAGCGCGGGGACCGAATCCAGAAATTCCGTAACGAAAAAACCTCACGCTCCCACTCCGACGGGCACGGAGGTGTGGCTGGAAGGCCGTGCATTGTCTAACGTCGTTTCTTTTCGGCAGTCTTCGACACGGTGTTTGTATGCGTGCAACTAGACGTATTGTACGACTCTACGAAGCTCGCACGAATCGAGACGAGCTGCTCCGAAATCGGACGAATACGTAAGCAGCTGTTTATATGTATTGTAAAATAATAAAAATATTTCAAACAATATTTTTTTTTTTTATTTAATAAAAGAAAAAAAGTTGTTTTCTTGTCGGTCACCACGCTCAAAAAGTGTAACTTGAATTAATATCAAAGAAAAAAAGAAATACTGCATAAATAAAATAAATAAATAATTATAATTGCATAAGTTGATACAAAATGATATGCAATAGCTTTACCGCGGCAGTCCCCGAGTGCCACACGTCGATTTTTTTTTAAATCTTTTCTCTGTATACTCCAGTGGACGCGAAGTTTATTGATAATGGAAAAATACAACGTGCTTATATCAAAAACCAATTTTTATTTGAAATAATAAATGGCTTCATAAGCGAAATGATTCACGAATGCAAACGTGGAGGTTATGTAAACATTATTAAATTCATACATGCTTATTCTTCATTTGGTGTTTACTGGTGGTAGAGCTTCAGTGACGGAGCTCGCGGGCGTAGGCACCACCGCATTACCTAATATACTTGCCGCTAAATGGTAGTGCTCAGCACTATCGTGTTCCGGTCAGGTGGTAATGTACGGCCCTGTAATTTCCGGCACAGAGGCATAACACCTTAGGCCTCAGGAGTGGTAACGCATCCGCATGACGCATGACCTTTGTCCTTGTGTGGGTGTCTATAGGCTGCAGTCATCACTTAACATCAATGTGAACTGCACGCTTGTTTACACTTCCATTACATAAAAAAAAAAATGTTTTTTGCTATTGAGGTCTGTTATAATTGTTTTCTTTTAATTTTGCATAATTTGAAGACCCTGAGTTTTTTTGGTGGATTTTACTAACTTTGAAACTCTGCCAGGCAATGGCGTGGCCAGCCAACAATAGAGATGGGGGCAGTCTTGCAAAAGGGAAAGTTTGTGTGATTGTGCCGTTTCAACGTTATGTACGTAGTTTCCATACTGTTCATATTTGTACTGTGACTGAGTTAGGGCCCTGTCGACCGGATAGTGTAATAAGCGGCAACCCGGTGCGAGGCCACGCCCACCCTTTCTTCCGGATCCTGAATACCGTGTCGTGTAATAACCTTTTATCGCTTGTTCCGCGCTCTCGCTTGCACGCTCGACTCGGGCGCAACGTGACACTTTTTCGTGTGTGCAGCCGGCATCCATCAATTTATAACACCTTATCACATCAAAAAGACACGAATTCATAATTCAAGTTTACCTATTCTAGAGGTGTAGCGGTAAGTCATTTAATTATCTATTTATAGATGCAATGTTTTTGTAGCATTTTACGTTAAAAAAACACATGTTAGCTCTGTGATATAAATCAGTAATAAAACAACGTGTAATTTAATTTAATATAAGATAGAAAAACCCGGTACAAGACTATATTGAATAATTATTTAGTTATTTTAAAAAATGTAAAAATCATCATCGTTACCATGTCAACCGAAAGATATTCATTGCTGTACCAAAGCCGCCTATAAGGCCCATTAGTAGGGTTGCCAGATCGGTAAACCTAATAGCCGGACAGACCATCAAGTTTAGCCGGACATTTGGGTAAAAAGGCCGGACACCCGGGAAACAAGCGTTCGGCTGAGCTCGGCGCTCGCTCGTTTAAGAAATGAAAAAAAGCCCAATAAAAGCCGAACTCCGTATATTTTGACCGGACACGCAATCAAAAGGCCTAACTATGTCTGGCTTTATCCGGACGCCTGGCTCATTTTGTGTTATTGCACTTAGGGGCGGCCCATAAAATACGTTCGCATACAAGAGGGGGAGGGGTCTCGCTGACCGTGACAAAATATGACGGGGGACGGGGGGGTCCACGGCAACGTGACGTTCGCAGTTCATAAAAAAAAAATTTTTAATTAATATTTCTTAGACTATTCTTGATTAAAAAGCGTCATATTCAGAGGGATTTAAGTTTTTGTGATGTAATATTTTTTAGGGAGTCACAAATAGTGTGACACAGCGCGATAATGGGGGGACGGGGTCAATAAAGGCTTATTTTAGCGTGACGTATTATAAGGACGGTCCCTTACTATCGCCCCATTGGCACACCGCGGACACTTTGCCAAAATTCCATATAAACGCTTAATTTGGTTTCTATTACACAGACATCAATCAGTGACGTGTATTTACAAGAGCACCTGTGTGCGTAGCACGTACAAAATACCAACCGTCACCCGTAAGAGAGGAAGGGGTTGAGTGATGCGAGCAAATCGGGCGGGACGTCGAAGTGTCCATTCTATACGTACGTAATATTATTATATATTCTCTGCCATTGGAATGATTTGACCGGTTTATTCGGTTGACTTTTACTGTAAAGGAATTATTCTACTACTGGACGGTGGGTTCGTCACGTCCTCTCACCTACTGTCTAATAAAATTCAAATTAAATTATTATTATGGCTAAAAAAAATAACACGAGTCCGACATAAAAGCTATAAAATATAATTTACAATAACATAATTAATGTCATTTAATAATATTACGCCATTCATTTAAACTTGGACATAGTTCGACTTAATTACCTATTAAGGGATCATTTATTAATTATGTGAAGTTTTATAATCTTGTCCTCACTATTATCCTCTGGTTAGGGCTGCCATCCGTCCGGATTTCTCCGGATTTGTCCTAGTTTCAAGGCCGTCCGGAGGATATAGGTAAAAAGTTTTTTTTTAAAATTTTGGTAATGAAAGTGGCAAACAAGCATGCAGTTCACATTGATATTAAGTGATGACTGCAACTTATAGACTTCCACACAAAGACCATGCAGATGGGTTACCACTTCTAGGGCCTAAGGTGTTATACCTCTGAGCCGGAAATTATAATTAAGTCCGTACAAATGTGTTCGGGTAAAATCCGGACAGAAAATCCATTTCTTTAATTGATAATCGATAAATTGTCATTAATTTTAGGTAAAAATTCATCCACAATAACCCACATTCAAGGCGCGCATGGCCCAGCGGCTGGTGTAGATCGTAAGCGATCTGCTCGGTTAAGCACTACGGGCGCGGTCGGGTAGTGTGATGGGTGACCGCTAGTGGCAAATTAAATGCGCGTTTCCGTGCTTCGGAGGGCACGTTAAGCCGTCGGTCCCGGTTGCTATCGATGGATAGCAGTCGTTAAACCTTGTCGGAGGCCTAATGGGCGGTTTCAAAACATCCGACAGTGGGTTGGCCACTAACCCACCCACCTCCACCAATCCGCATTGGAGCAGCGTGGTGGAGTAAGCTCCAGGCCTCCCCCCAAAAAGGGGAGAGACTCGTGCCCAGCAGTGGGACGTATAATGGGTTGCCATTATAACCCACATTCAAGAAGGCTCGGCAAAATGGTCGACTTAATTCGATTTCAATAACAAGCTGTATAAATTAATAAAAATGAAAAAATTGTAACGACGTCTTTATTTTCCTTGCAAAAAATACTATTTCAGAGGTGTCCGAGGAAAAACTACATTTCGCCGAAATGTCCGGGATTTGTGCCGTGTTTATCCTGTAATTTAGATGATGGCAGCCCTACCTCTGGTGTTGGTTAATAGGGCCGGCAGCCACTGGCGGCGTAGCACGGAATGGCGAGGGACGACTTCGGTATCCCTATAATACATCCCGCGGCAAGCCGTGGCATACCCTCGTGCTAGCCGATGAGATTGCCGGCTGATACAACCTTATTATTATACATTTAGCACTCATTTTCCTTGACATAGAACAGCGCCGTGGCTTATTGTGGAAAATCACGACGTCCGGGACAATGAAGCCTATTCATTATAAAATAATATTAGGTTATTGCAATATAAGACATTGAAATAAGGTCGAAATTATTTTGTCCACACTTAACATCAATGTGAACTGCAGGGTTGTTTGCTGCCTTCATTATATAAAAAGTCGCGACGCCAGCCCTTTTAAAGTAGAGAACCCTAAAATTAAAAAAAAATAACACGAGACCAATATTAGGCCGTAAACAATAAAATAAATTATATTCTATAATGAATTCCATAAAAAATCGAAGCAATCGATTTTTAAACTTGAACCAATAACAGTTTGACATATTTACAATGTGCCAAATAGGCAAAATGCCTACAATATTATTCAACTAACCTTTTTTTTAATATCCTGGTACCATTTACAGTAATGGGACACGTATTTAAAAGCCTATTATATTTAATTATAACGCTTAAGTTACAATGAAAGTTCTAGAAGGTTTTTTATACACCTAAAGATTTTTTTTTATGTAATGGAAGTGATAAACAAGCATGCAGTTCACATTGATGTTAAGTGATGACTGCAGCCTATAGACACCGACACAAAGACCAAGGTCAAAATGCAGATGCGTTACCACTCCTGAGGCCTAAGGTGTTATTCCTCTGTGCCGGAAATTACAAGAACACATTACCTCCTGACCGGAACACGATAGTGCTGAACACTACCATTTAGCGGCAAGTTGATCATCAAAGATGATGGCAAACAAGTAGCTCACATTGATGTTATGTGACGACTGCAGCCTAAAGTCATCTACACAAAATTAAAAAACAGGTCAAAATGCAGATGCGTTGCCACGAGCTCCGGATTTGGACTTCGTCGGCCTCTAGGTAAGGCCGTAACCGTCCCGGATTCTGTAATGCTGAATGTCATCCCGCTTGGTTAGAATTAAAATAGTCCCGCAAAACATTGGATGCGTCCCGCATGTCCCGTATTCGATACATTGACGTACCATGCCAATTTTTTTTCAAGGTACCTACATAACTACACAGTCACACACGTACATGAAACATACACTACACTACACCTACACACGCATGCAAGCAACAGCGGAGCATCTACGTAGATCGACACGCATTATGTAAGTTTTGTATACTGACAAAACTTCATACTTCGCAGTCATAGGCCACTACTACTACGCTGAGGTCCTGGGTTCGATTCCCGGGTAAGGGGTTATCAGAGATGGTGGTGTAAAGTTCTTTATCTCTGGCTCTATTGGGATTTTTCCATTTTCTGGAAATTTCCCAGTACCTCGAAGTTTGGTAATCACCCCGGAGATGTCAACAGGCTCGCCACCTGTTACATGGGCCAAAAACGTAACCGGCGAGTCGTGGGTGTTTGAATGTATGCTTGAATGCATACATTTACCTCTGCCTACCCCCTCGGGGATTACAGGCGTGAAGTTACGTATTATAGGTATATTTTATTATAGGTATGTTTTTTACAGAAATACCTATGTGCTAAGTCAATTTTTTATCCTATTATAATAATTTAACTATTGAACATTAACGTTATCACAAGAACGAATTAATCATTTGATAGAAAAACCTTAAACATATTTTTTTGACTACTAGGTTTTTTAACTATATTTTTTTAACTAGCATAGAATTTTAGAATTTTAAAGTTTTAGATATGTATTAGGTATAGCAGGTGTTGTTGATTATTTTCAACTGCCTCGGTAGCCTAGTGGTAGCAGGCCACTACTACTACGCTGAGGTCCTGGGTTCGATTCCCGGGTAGGGGGTTATCAGAGATAATGGTGAAAAAGCCTTTATCTCTGGTTCTATTGGGATTTTTCCATTTTCTGGAAATTTCCCAGTACCTCAAAGTTTGTTCAGTCACCTGTTACATGGGCCAAAACGTAACCGGCGAATCGTGGGTGTTTGCATGTATGCTTGAATGCATGCATTTACCTCTGCCTACCCCTTCGGGGATTACAGGCGTGAAGTTACGTTATCCAAAGTGGACGTTCCAAAATGTATGGAGCTTGGGCCCGCACCTTGTACACTATATTCAGAGAAGAAGCATAAAATACAAAATCATTTTCAGCTATTCAAATCGTTTATTATGCCTATCATAATTCTGTACCTATTTCTCGAAATGTGTTTGTAATATTTTTAATCTGTGGTTATTTTTAAGCAGTAGCAGTAAAGCGATGGGGACTTTACTAGGAGTTTTTACGAAGTTTTGGAGGCAATACGAAAAATCACTTTTCACTTCATAATATCACTTTCTTACACTCGTGAACATTATCGAATGCTTTATGATAAAAATCCCACCATTTTTACACATAGAAACGCGACTATACACAAATTTCGAAAATAATATCACGCAGCGACACAGCTCTTTTCCGCGTTCCCGCCAAAACCTCTAGTCGCAATATTTTTTTTTTTTTTAATTATTTATTCATGACTATATCTAGTCGCAATATGGTGACACATTGTTGCCATACAAAAATGACATAAAGTAAATATTTCCGACAAAAAAAACAACGATTCAAATAAAATTATTTTTAGAGTATTTTTACATCATTCTACGCATTTTTCTCTATCTTTTGTTATAGTGTACACGGTGCGGGCCCAACGTGGAACTTGTCCCTTACAAACTTTGGCTGTTTTACATCCAACTTCACCAGTCGCTATCTTGATAATAACATTGCTTAATTAAGACAAAAAAAATCTGAGCACACCATTACCTATGGGTTAATTTCTGTGAAAATAAATTTGAATGAAGAAGTCTTTGATAATATGTACTTTTACATTGTATGTTGTTAGGTTAGGTTAGGTCCCAAATTATTTTTCTTGTAGACCCCTTTCAATTTTTCTGGTTTCGGTGGACCCCCTTTCTAACATTTATATCACTTTCTCATATATCCCATTTTTATTTACGCATATACGTAGACCCCATCGAGTCACCCATGGACCCCAGGGAGTCTATATGGACCACTTTGGGAATCACTGGTTTAGACCATGGAAGCTGAAAAGCGACCGAAACGTCGGGTTCGATTTTAAATAATCATTTTAGTTAAATATATGCGAGATAAATCCGAAAACTAGTTTTATTTCAATGTACATATACGTTAATACCTATGTACAATTTTATCATACACCAATTAAACGGTTATTGTTAGAAATTCAAAAAAAAACTATCACACTTAAGTTGGCTTTACAAGTTTGCGAGTAATAGTCGACTAGTAGTTTTTTACTCGATTTTTTTGAACAACTCCAAAGAAAATATTTTTTTTTCATTACATTAATCAAACCTAAAAACTACACAACCCTACACTCCGCGTGGCCCGACACGCACTTGACCGGTTTTCAATTATACAGATGACCTACTTTCTTATAATTATGGCATTCAAATCAAAAACATCATTATTATCGTAACTTCGAAAGGAAACAGAGACCCGATATTATAACCTTGGCATATTTATGTAAATAACCATTATTAATAAAAAATAACATTATGAAGAGAATTATTAGTATAGAAGAGCATGGGAAATGTGTTAGGACCGGGATATCTGGCGCTCTACACTCTCTGCCTACCCCGTAATTGACTTGGCGTGAATATACACACATACATAAATAACATTATTTTTGGCCTGATAAGGTCTTATAAATTAATTAACGCTAACGCACAAAAAAGTGTAATAAAAAAAAGGTCCGGACGAATTGAGAACCTTCTCCTTTTTTTGAAGTCGATTAAAAAAAATTATGTTTGTGTGAGTGTGCCGTTTCAACGTTTTGTACGTAGTTTCCATACTGTTCATGTTTCTACTGTGACTAAGCTGCGTTGTGTCGTCATTGGTTCCCGGTGTCTACTCTATACATATAATGAGAAATATTGACCTCATTGGTTACATGACCTTTAAATTGGAGAAGTCTGGTGCCTGAAAAAAGTGAGACAAAATCTAATGACGGAATAATTTATGATTATGTTACTAAAATATATGTGCGTACATTCGTAAAATTTGTACATAAAAAGAAACAAGTTACAGATTTGTATCACAATACTTAAAAACAAAGATTTGCAATTAAAATAGAGTTACGACTTTTAATTATCTTAAACATAACATATTTAATAATTAAAATAAATCAACAACGCACTAACAGACTTGTGTGTAAAAATTTTATTATTTACTGGTGGTAGAGCTCCAGTGACGGAGCTCGCGGGCGTAGGCACCACCGCATTACCTAATATACTTGCCGCTAAATGGTAGTGTTCAGCACTATAGTGTTCCGGTCAGGTGGTAATGTACGGCCCTGTAATTTCCGGCACAGAGGCATAACACCTAATGCCTCAGGAGTGGCAGCTCATCTGCATTTTGACCTCTGGTCATTGTGTGGGTGTCTATAGGCTGCAGTCTTCACTTAACATGAATGTGAACTGCATGCTTGTTTGCCAGTTTCATTACATAAAAAAAAAATTTAAAAAAAATATTTTTTATGCATCATAAATACGACAACACGCAAATAAATTAAATGAGTACTTATTTAAAAAAAATGCTCTTCTTATAGTTCCAGTGGATGTAGGCTCAGGGGTGGATTTGATACGTTGGCAGCCCTAGGCCTATGAAAATTTGCCGCTCCCTCCCCCTCTCCCTGTGCTGTAAAGCATAAAAAAATAGAGAAACTATAGAAATTAAATTAAAATGAAAAAAACAACGATAGTAAGTGATTTAATAAATTCTTCTAATAATCGTAATTGCCATACATACTGTTAAATACACAACTATACTGTTAAAAACATACATAGGTATAACTTCTATGGCCGAAATATACTTTATTTCTTGTAAAAAAAAAAGTAAATGCCTGCTTGTGTTGTAAGTAGGGTTGCAAACCCTACGCAAACCCTACTTACAACACAAGCATGGAGTTTTGGCGGGAACCTTGAAAGAGGCGTATGGTGCTCTTATTTTATTTCATTTTCTTGGTGTATTTTTAAGTTACATTGAATAAAATTGGTGGCATTTTGTTTGATATAGGTTTATTACAGTGCCCATGTATAGTGAAATAGAATAACAGTGCGAAAACACGACCTTTCAGGTTGCCAAAACTTAAATGTAAATGTTCTGGTAAAGTAGCCATCGCTTTACTCGAATAACTTGACTGTAACTCACTTGACTGACATATATTATACTTGATACTTACTTATCATACTTGATGACTATATTATACTAACTTTAACGCTGTTTAAATAAATACGAAATATCGTTTTACTTGACACTAGCAATATGCGTAATAGCGATGCGATGAAAAAAAAACACAAGCATGCCATCACGCGTGTTCACATGTAATAAGATTACGATTCCTTTTAATTCCTTAATTTTATTTATCTCGCCAATCATATAGACGAATATGATTGGAATGATTTGAATACAAAATTCATCAATTCTCAATTTAGCTCATGACTGGTTAAAAAAATGTATATATGTCTACCGAATTTCAAGTCTAGTAGGTACACTCAGAGAAAAGCTGTGACAGGGTTTTTGGCGGGAACCTTGAAAGAGCCGATTTTAATTCTCTTGGCGTATTTTTGAGTTATCTTCTATCTAAATGTATAAAAATCAATTGCTGTTCGTTAGTCTCGCAAAAACTTGAGAACGGCGGGACCGATTTGGTTAATTTTAGTTTTGAATTATTTCTGGAAGCCCCGGAAAGGTTTAAATGGTAAAAAAATATGAAGAAATTGAAGGGATTTCAAAACCATAATTTCATTTTCCTCTACTTATAGTCCTTATTATCTATCAAACCTTTGACTTGACACATTACTTAATTCTGAGGCAATACGAAGTTTGGCGAGTTGGCTAGTAAAACAAATATTTAAAAGTCAATTGCTGTTCGTTAGTCTCGCTAAAACTGAAGAACGGCTGGACCGATTTGGTAATTTTGGTTTTGAATTATTTCTAAAAGCCCAGGGAAGGTTTAAAAGGCAAAAAAAACATGATGAAATTGAAGGGAAATAGTAAAAAAACACTTACTCTGCTTATTACGAATACGAAACATATTTTTACTTGATACTGGCAATATGCGTAATAGCGATGCCATAATTTAATTTAAAAAAATGTGTGACTGACGTTGACACCGACGCACGAATGATATTATTATATTTTATTACTATTCCAGACCACATCTACGAAACTAAATCCACATTATACATGAATAATTACCAAAAAAAATATGTTCATGCTAATTTTTGACAGTTAATGTAATAAATAATAAAGAGCTGTCGGTGATCTTGTATCCTGTATTGATTTCGCAATTTGTTTTTTTATATCAAAGTTTTTGTACACAGTATGATCTTTAAAAATAAACTAGAATGAGTATTTTTTTTTTTTTTTTTTTTATGTTATAAAAGTGGCAAACAAGCGTGCAGTTCACATTGATGTTAAGTGATGACTGCAGCCTATAGACACCCACACAATGACCAGAGGGCAAATGCGCTGCCACTCCTGAGGCATTAGGTGTTATGCCTCTGTGCCGGAAATTACAGAGCCGTACATTACCACCTGACCGGAACACGATAGTGCTGAACACTACCGTTTAACGGCAAGTATATTAGGTAATGCGGTGGTGCCTACGCCCGCGAGCTCCGTCACTGGAGCTCTACCACCAGTATGTACTCGTATATTTCACGCCAGGTCATAGTGCAGGCGCTGGAGAGCGTAGATACCACCGGACACTTTACGTTGAGCAAAGTACGCTTGCTTAAAGTAAAGTCGAAGTGCCTCTGTGCCGGAAATTACAGGGCGGTACATTACCACCTGACCGGAACACGGTAGTGCTGAACACTACCATTTAGCGGCAAGTAAATTAGGTAATGCGGTGGTGCCTACGCCCGCGAGCTCCGTCACTGGAGATCTACCACCAGCAGAAATGCGTAGTAGAAGTGCAATCGGTCAATTTTCTTCATCTGGAAGAATTCTCTTTCAGTAGAAAAAAATCTTCCGTTAATGGTCGATGGGTCGCCACGTCCCGACGCCAACATAACACCCCGTATAATTCTCAATAGCCAAGGACGCGCAAATTGAGTACTATTTTTTGTATGCATTTTCGCCACAAAAAAAACTGGTTAGTCAAACAAAAACGATCGCGTTTGGACCTCAACCACTCAATTTAAGGAAGTCCTGAGGCTTTATATTGGTAGGGTTGTCAAACAAAAATTCAGTTCAGTGTCGACATTCGTTATCTGTATAATCTTCCTGACGGCATAAGCAGCAGAACTTAGATGTTTTCCTAACAGTTTAATATGAGGATCCCATTGCGATTTTGAATCAAGCGTTATACCCAAGAAGACAGCCTCACTAACAAATTGTGTTTTATCATTGTTGAAGAATATTTCCCCTTCTTTACTTTTGACATTGGGAAGAGTAAAACAAATACATTTAGTTTTTTTACCATTTAATGCAAGATTATTTACTGTAAACCAATTATGTAATTCTTGTATGGCTTTATTAGTAGTATCATAATTTGGTTCTTTTCTATTCACTTTAAAGACCAGCGACGTATCATCGGCAAATAAAACTGTTTTAGGCTCACTGATGGGCATCAAATCTAGCAAATCATTTATATATACTAAAAACAGAAATGGACCTATGATATACATTTTACATTAGTATATTATATTTAGTTTTAATATTCTTGACTATACATATATTTTTTATCTTGTTTGACATGTATATCAATTGTTAATCACTTTAATTTATTTTATTTGTTTTTGACGTGTCATAAGAGGTGCCTGTTATACCTAAATGAATAAAATTAAATGAGTTTCAGATTCTGATTCTGTATACAAATATTTGTCCCGATCTCGGTGCGGGGATCAAACCCTTCGAATCAAACGGTCCACTAAACGGGCCATCAAAAAAAAATATCTGGATATTCTCTTCCGGTAGAAGAAAATTCTTCCACTAATGGGCGGTGGGTCGCCACGTCCCGATACCAACATAACACTCTGTATAATCCTCAATAGCCAAGGACGCGCAAATTGTGTACTATTTTTTGTATGCATTTTCGCCACAAAAAAACTGGTTAGTCAAACAAAAACTAAGGAACATCGCGTTTCGACCTCAAAATTAATCGTCCACTCAATTTATGGATGTCCTGAGGCTTTATATTTTTAGGGTTGTCAAACAAACATTTAATTACAGTCTAACGGCCAAATACTCAAACGTCATTTAAATCTAAGTGGGACTTGAAAGTCTTCTGTCTTTATGAAACACATTGAAACGATAGAGATAGCGCACATTTGAGGGTTGCTTAAAATTGAGTGACGTTTGAGAATTCGGCCATAAGACCCACATTCTAAGACGTTACTTAAAACATTGCTTTAAGTTGTATTTTGACAGAAACTCATCAGTATGGATTATCATATAGATAATTCACAAAGTCTTGATAATCCATTTGTATAGAAAAATATGGTATTTTAATTATATTTCCTGACAGTTCCGACACGAAGAACTTATTGAGCGCAAGAATATGGCGTAAATGTAAATACTCCTCGAAACTTCAATGTATGTCGTGAGGTACCTTGGAGTTTGACAGTTGCTTTCTTACCTCAAACGGAGGCAGAATTTCGAGTTGACGTTTTATAGTTACAACTAAGAATACCAATTCAATTGAGTAAAGTTGAGTTAAAGTTGAGATTACGACTTAGAATATGGGTGTAAGGCTCATCATATTATTGCTAATGTAAAATTTTACATCCTTCTCTATTAATAATAAAAATAATAATGGCAACCCATTATACGTCCCACTGCTGGGCACGAGTCTCTCCCCTTTTTTGTGGGGGAGGCCTGGAGCTTACTCCACCACGCTGCTCCAATGCGGATTGGTGGAGGTGGGTGGGTTAGTGGCCAACCCACTGTCGGATGTTTTCAAACCGCCCATAAGGCCACCGACAAGGTTTAACGACTGCTATCCATCGATAGCAACCGGGACCGACGGCTTAACGTGCCCTCCGAAGCACGGAAACGCGCATTTAATTTGCCACTAGCGATCACCCATCACACTACCCGACCGCGCCCGTAGTGCTTAACCGAGCAGATCGCTTACGATCTACACCAGCCGCTGGGCCATGCGCGCCTCATCTCTCTCTATTCTCTTCTCTATTAATTTCTCATAAATTTGTTAAAGTTAGAGCAGGATGTAAAATTTTACATTAACTTTAACAAAAAAAAAGGTCACAACCGAACTTTAAAGACTAAAACATCAAGCGAATCCCATCATTGGTGTGAGCATAACTTTAGTAAATCTTTGCTCTTGGTTTAACAAATTTATTAAGATTAGAGAAGGATGTAAAATATTTTCAAGAGTTATACCTGTACTGTACTGTAGGTTCGGAACCCCTAGCATAATTCTGCAAAATAACGATCCATTTTTTTTTTCACAGTAAAAATATTGCCATCCCTATTTTATAATACACAATTCTTAGACTGTAATATTATGCAATCGATAATGTTAGTTTTTCATTGTTAGGTCTTTATTTATTACTAGTTGACTAAATGACTGACATACCTACAATAAATATGTTGAAGTCATTCAAGCCAAAAATCAAGTTGAATTAAATTTATTTTCATTCGCGATTTTTGGGACAACTTTTAAGGTATTCATTTTAATTTTATGGTGTACTAGCTGCTGCCCGCGGCTTCGCCCGCGTGGATGTCGTTTTATAAATATTTTTTCCTGAATTTTCTTGTCCTGTGTCTTGCTATAAACCTCACGGAGCCCGAGACTTTTTATTTATAATATTATACTAGCGGCCCGCTCCGGCTTCGCCCGCGCTGCTCCGTTCCTATTAGTCATAGCGTGATGATATAACCTTAAGCCTTCCTCGATAAATAGGCTATCTAACACTGAAATAACTTTTCAAATCGGACCAGTAGTTTCTGAGATTAGCGCGTTCAAACAAACAAATTGTTTCAGCTTTATGATATTAGTTTAGATATTATAAGTATAGATTCCTACATGCGCCACTGTAATTTTTTTAGCTGGTGGCGTAGCAACGTAAACTATCTTATTCACAGAAAAAAAACAAAACCGCGCGCTATGTACAACTGGTCTTTGATAAAGGAGATGTTACGAGCTCGGCTCCAGTTTGTACCTACACGTCCTCAAAAAATAGGTAAATTAAAGAAGAATCCGAAAAAATACAACTAATTTATTCAAGAATATATTTTAGAGTTACAACCAACCATAATTAATTCAAACGATTTTATCATTTTCAACTATGTTCAACATGGCGGCGATACAGCCGACGCTTGGGATCAATCAATTTCGATAGTATTTAGAAAATATTACTTTTTTTCTCCAAGTACTATTATAATCAAAAAACAATTAAAAAAATGAAAATGTCAAAATGACATCGCCCGCCATATTCGCCATGTTGGTTTTGTGTTGCAATTCTAACTGCAAATAATGTTTTGTAACTGCAAACAAAGCTAAATAAGTGAAAATAGGCAGTAAAAAACGTTTTCAAATTGATTTTGCCTGTTAATGATATTGTGTACAATACATGGCCAGAGGTCCATACATTTTTGCAACATCTCCTTTAATTCAAACATGTCGCTTAAAAAAAACATAAGACACCCGCTTTTTGACGTGACAACGTCTTAAATTAGGTTGCGGCTCGGAGTCACTCATGAAAAAGTGTAACGCCCGGTAACGTAACGATGAGTCACCGAACGAGAGAGAGGCCTGCCGGACCGGCGAATGCCTTTCTACCGAGAAAAAGACGTTGTCACCTAAAAACTCTTCGCCCGTAAAACCGACTTTACAAGCAACCAGTTTTTTTTTTTAATTTTCGATTGGCAATGGCTTTTACATTTGTACGACGTTTGCCGAGTAAGCTTGCTCGTCAGACTAAATTGCTCACACCAATTTCGCTTGATATTTTTCTTATTTTTAGTAATGAACTGGCTTGTCAGAACGACGTTTGCCGGCTCAGCTAGTAAGATTATAATACAAGTTCTGCGAATTGATCTAATAAGGAAGTTAAAATGATTTTATAATATTTTTTAACAAAAATATTATTTTTGTTGTAAAGTCTATAGTTTTAAATATAGAGTTTGTGCATCCTCATTGCTGATGAAATAATACTTAAAACACATTAAATAAATAAAAAAATATATACTGCCTCGCCTTGTTTATTACCCCGAGCTTCTTGGATGCCAGCTTGGTCTTACCCTCAATGTGACCTCGAAACTGCACCACATTCGATATGTCAACACCCATGTATGTAGCGAAACCTGCGCATCCGCATTTAACACTCGCTAGTTATAAGATTCATTTAGACTGTTTTATTGCTTAAACTTAGAAGCGCGCATGGCCCAGCGGCTGGTGTAGATCGTAAGCGATCTACTCGGTTAAGCACTACGGGCGCGGTCGGGCAGTGTGATGGGTGACCGCTAGTGGCAAATTAAATGCGCATATCCGTGCGTCGGAGGGGACATTAACAAATTGACATATAAGCTAAAAACAATGATAGATGCTAAAGATACTTGGTTTCTTAAGAATAAACTACAAATTAATACAAAAAAAACGAATCTTATATTATTTACATCTACATCTAGAAACAGTGACATACTGAACGTGAAACTAGGTGACGATCAAATAAATGTAGTAGATACTGTAAAATTTCTAGGCACACATATTGACTCCCAGCTGAATTGGAAGCCAGAATTAGCATCTATAGAATCTTCTATTGCATCAGCATGCTACGCCCTTAGGAGCCTTAAAACACAGATCAGTATGAAACATCTTAAGACTGTCTATCATGCATTAGTAGAGTCTAGGTTGAGGTATAGTATCTTGCAATGGGGGAATAGCTATATTTATAATAGTAAAAAAGCTTTTTTACTACAAAAACGTGCTATTAGAACAATAGTTGGAATTCCTCAGAGTGAGTCATGTAGAGATCACTTCAAAAAATTAAATATTCTCACCGTGCCAAATTTGTATATTTTAACGTTGTTATGTCATTTCGCCAAATATATATAGCACGAAACTGAAGAGGAAAGAAGGCTTAGGGAAAATACGAGGAGAAAGGTATTAAAAAATAAAATAATGCCTAAATTGAATGTAACTAAGCATTGTTCTGGCTATCAGGCAGTAAAAATATTTAATATCTTGCCAACGGAACTGAAAAGTGTCATTTATAACTCGAGCTTATTTAAAACAAAATTAAAAGCATTCTTAATGGAGAAATGTCTGTACTCTGTATCTGACTTGGAGACTATTTAAAATTGTAACTAATATTTTTAGCATTTGATTGAATAAATTATGATACTTCTTGGATATTTCACAGATACAGAATCTAATTTCTAATGACATATTATTTTTTTTTTTATATTATGGCATCGCTATTACGCATATTGCCAGTGTCAAGTAAAATGATATTTCGTATTCACAATCAGCGTTAAAGTATGAGTCAGTCGGTCAATTATAAGTCAGTCAGTCAGAGTCACACTAGTCACAGTCACTAATTCGAGTAAAGCGATGGCTACTTTACCAAAACATTTAAAATGAAGTTTTGGAGGCAAACTGAAAAGCCGTGTTTTTGCACTGTTATTCTATTTCACTATACACGGGCACTGTAATAAGCCTATATCAAACAAAATGCCACCAACTTTATTTAATATAACTCAAAAATACACCAAGAAAATGAAATAAAATAAGAGCACCACAAGCCTCTTTCAAGGTTCACGCAAAAAAAAAAAAACATATTAATTCTAAACAATTTTATCTTTGACATTGTAAAATAGGTGTAGGAAAATATTGACGTTATATAAGTAGGTTGACTGGATTTAAAAATTGCTGTAATATCTTTTATGACATTTAATTTAATCTTGTTAATTTGAAATTGATCTTATTATAGAGAGATATTATTTTGTACCGAGGAGATTAACTTGTATCTATATTAACTAGCGAGATTGTAATTTCAAACACAATGTAAAATTGTTATTGAATGAATGAATTGAATTGAATTGGCGTTAAGCCGTCGGTCCCGGTTGCTGTCGATGGATAGCAGCCGTTAAACCTTGTCGGGGGCCTTATGGGTGGTTTGAAATCATCCGACAGTGGGTTAGCCACTAACCCACCCACCTCCACTAATCCGCATTGGAGCAGCGTGGTTGGAGTAAGCTCCAGGCCTCTCCCCCCAAAAAAAAGGGGAGAGACTCGTGCCCAGCAGTGGGACGTATAATGGGTTGCCATTATTATTGCTTAAATTATTATTTATAACTAGCTGACCCGGCAAACTTCGTATTGCCTCAGAATGAAATAATGTGTCAAAGGTTTGATAGATACGAACTATTTGTATGGGAAAATGAAATTATGGTTTTTACTAATTTCCTTCAAATTCTTCTTAAATTTTTACCTTTTAAACCTTCCCTGGACTTCCAAAACTCATTCCAAACCAAAATTAGCAAAGTGGCGGGCAATAGCAAGTATATTAATAACCCAAACTGAATTAGTGATGGAGCAAAAACAAGAATTTATGATACAGTCGGTCACGTGCGTGCTTCCACTTCACAGAGAGATAACGTGACCCTATGTTAACTTATGTTACACAAAAAAAGATATACATTGCAATGAAAATGATTAATATAATGTGTTAAGTGGGGAAACGGCGCATAACTTTTTATGCCATAATGTTGATGATCATTTGGAGGAAGATAGGGCCTAGTCTAGGTCACTCAGAGAGCAATGGAGACGGCTATGGAGTATATTTGAGAGATCGAATCAGGAAAACTAATCTAATTCTCTCTACACCTTTTTACAATAGGATTGTAGCGTCTACTACATTAAGGCGCCAACTAGTGGAACACAGATGAAACCTCACAGTACTTATCTAGTACGATAGATGGCGTGCAATAAAATTACATCGCACTTACGAAGATTTCTCAAGAGTTGGCATATATACAACTTCCCATCTTCAATCGTTGGGCCACGGCCCGCCCGGCGCTATCACCTCGCCTGGTCGGAGGATCCTCCCTTTTCGTCAGAGGATCCTCCCTTTTCGCCGGAGGAACACTTTCACACCCGTTCCTCCACAGGACAACTAGGAGACAAATATCATCCCTACATAGTGAACATACCACAAATTAGAACGAAGCGTTTCGGCTCTACATTTATTATAATATACGTACAGCTAAGACATGGAATACTTTGCCGCTTCTTTGTTTCCGAAAAACTACAACCTGGGCATCTTCAAATCTAGAGTGAATAGGTACTTTCTAGACCAACGTGCTTCATCTTCGGCT
The DNA here is from genome assembly GCA_036365455.1 of Macrosoma leucophasiata. Classification (NCBI taxonomy): domain Eukaryota; kingdom Metazoa; phylum Arthropoda; class Insecta; order Lepidoptera; family Hedylidae; genus Macrosoma; species Macrosoma leucophasiata. The sequence goes on along the minus strand of JAWQUS010000022.1, from coordinate 2,299,491 downwards.
ACATCTTCACTTTCCATCGGGTGAGTTAGTGGCCAAACGTTGGACTATGCAAATAAAAAAAAAGGAATAGGAGTACCCCATGAGAACCAAAATACCCTCGCTTAACCAAAACATCAAAATTGATACGATTCGTTACTTAGCTTCCCTGCCATTATGTTCTAGTGAAGTGTTTTCTTTTTCTCCTGTCACTAGTGATGAGGTCCGTAAAATTATCACCGCTGTAAAATCAAACGCTATAGGCTGTGATGGAGTTAGTAGGAAGATGCTACTCCTGTTAATTGACTCTATCCTTCCCACACTTACCCACCTTATAAATTTTTCTTTGCAAACTGAGAATTTCCCTTCTCTCTGGTGCAAAGCCTTTATTATTCCCCTTCCTAAAGTTCCCTCACGCAGTCAAATGAACCAGTTCCGACCCATTTCAATCCTGCCCTTTATATCTAAGCAGTCGTTCATTCCCAGTTATCCAAATTCATCCTCAAGAACAACATCCTCTCCCCTTTCCAATCTGGATTCCGATCAGGACACAGTACATCCACACTGCTTAACATTGTGGAAGACGTCAGATTAGGTATGGAAAAGTCTCTGCTTACGGTACTTAACATCAATGTGAACTGCACGCTTGTTTGCCACTTTTACTATATAAAAAAAGTTATTACATACACTTTTATCTAACCGGAATACAATACTGCTGTACCTTTTTATTTTGTGGCTGAACACCACTTGGCGGTAGATAATTTAGGTAACGCGGTCACAGTACAAACATGAACAGTATGGAAACTACGCACAAAACGTTGAAACGGCACACTCACACAAACAAGCGCAACGACGAGGCTCCTAAGCGGTTCTCGCGGTGCTGCAGTAATGAGACGCATGCTGCTCGAGCGTCGATGCGCATGTTTGTGTGTGTGCCGTTTCGAACGTTTTGTACGTAGTTTCCACACTGTTCATATTTGTACTCCGACGCGGTGTTTGTTTTTTTCGAGAGTATCCCATCGCGGTACATCTGCGCACCACACCTCGGGACCTTTCTCCTTACGGGCAACAGACTTCCCCTAATCCGATGCCCGGAGGTCCCTGCCTAGACCACTCACAACAACAGGCGTCCGAAGACGCCCATGTGAAAGGGTTTATGGGCTCACAGTTCGACCCGGGGGGAGCGTGAGTTTCAAAGAAGTTCAACGTACAATCGTTCCCTCGCGGCCCCAACACGTCCCTATTAGGGTTGTTGAGGAAGTGATTATGAGGAAGAGGAGGAGGAAGAGGAATTGTGACGCACAAATTTAGAGGATGCGGATGAGGAAGAGGATTTTTTAATGAGGAAGAGGATGCGGATGAGGAAGCGGAAGAGGAAGAACGTGCGTAACTTAACGCCTGTAAACCCGGAAGGGGTAGGCAGAGGTAAATGCATGCATTCAAGCATACATGCACACAAACACACCAATGACGAAAAAATCGACAACATCTAGCAGCCGCCATCTTGGATCCATATTTTGACACCACTATCGAATTCAACACCCACAAGAACCATGAAAACGACACTCATGACGAAATCATTGACAAATTGTCAAATTGAAAAATTGTCACCGAAGTCAATTTTCGACTATTGGTACCTAACGTCCGATACGAAATGCGAATAAACCATTGCAGTATAACTATGAAGGGGGCAAATGAAACTAACGACCACCCCGGTGCCGGTCTCAGAGGGGGCCGATGGGAATAAAGGGTTAAGCCGGTACCGGTTGCTATAGATAAATAGCAGTCGTTAGACATTGTCCCAGGCCATATGTATGGGCGGTTTGAAAACATCCGACAGCGGGTTGGCCATTAACCGTTATCTCCACCAACCCGCATTGGGGCAGCGTGGTGGAGTAAGCTCCAGGCCTTCCCTCAAGAAGGGAAGAGACTCGTGCCCAGCAGTGGGACGTTTCAACGGTTCATTATTATTATTATATCATTAACTGCCTCAGTAGCGTAGTGGTAGCAGGCCAATACTACTACGCTGGGGGTCCTGGGTTCGATTCCCGGGTCGGAGACTATCAGAGATAACGATTAAAAATCCTATAACTCTGGTGCTATTGGGATTTTTCCATTTTATGGAAGTTTCCCAGTAGGGTACCTCGGAGTTTGGCAATGTGCCCGGAGATGGCAATAGGTTCGCCACCTGTTGCATGGGCGAAAACGTAACCGGCGAGTCGTGGGTGTTTGCATGTATGCTTGAATGCATGCATTTACCTCTGCCTACCCCTTCCGGGATTACAGGCGTGAAGTTACGTACGTTCTTCCTCTTCCGCTTCCTCATCCGCATCCTCTTCCTCATTAAAAAATCCTCTTCCTCATCCGCATCCTCTAAATTTGCGCGTCACAATTCCTCTTCCTCCTCCTCTTCCTCATAATCATTTCCTCAACAACCCTAATAGGGACGTGTTGGGGCCGCGAGGGAACGATTGTACGTTGAACTCCTTTGAAACTCACGCTCCCCCCGGGTCGAACTGTGAGCCCATAAACCCTTTCACATGGGCGTCTTCGGACGCCTGTTGTTGTGAGTGGTCTAGGCAGGGACCTCCGGGCATCGGATTAGGGGAAGTCTGTTGCCCGAAAGGAGAAAGGTCCCGAGGTGTGGTGCGCAGATGTACCGCGATGGGATACTCTCGAAAAAAACAAACACCGCGTCGGAGTACAAATATGAACAGTGTGGAAACTACGTACAAAACGTTCGAAACGGCACACACAAACATGCGCATCGACGCTCGAGCAGCGTGCGTCTCATTACTGCAGCACCGCGAGAACCGCTTAGGAGCCTCGTCGTTGCGCTTGTTTGTGTGAGTGTGCCGTTTCAACGTTTTGTGCGTAGTTTCCATACTGTTCATGTTTGTACTGTGACCGCGTTACCTAAATTATCTACCGCCAAGTGGTGTTCAGCCACAAAATAAAAAGGTACAGCAGTATTGTATTCCGGTTAGATAAAAGTGTATGTAATAACTTTTTTTTATATAGTAAAAGTGGCAAACAAGCGTGCAGTTCACATTGATGTTAAGTGATGACTGCAGCCTATAGACACCCACATAATCACCAGAGGTCAACATTCAGATGCGCTGCCACTCCTGAGGCATTAGGTGTTATGCCACTGTGCCGGAAATTACAGGGCCGTACATTACCACCTGACCGGAACACGATAGTGCTGAACACCACCATTTAGCGGCAAGTATATTAGGTAATGCAGTGGTGCCTACGCCCGCGAGCTCCGTCATTGGAGCTCTACCACCAGTAAATAATTATAACTATCACAGAGACATAATTACTAAGGTCCCAGGGTTGGCAACTTATCTTATCTTTTACTGGTGGTAGAGCTTCAGTGACGGAGCTCGCGGGCGTAGGCACCACCGCATTACCTAATATACTTGCCGCTAAATGGTAGTGTTCAGCACTATCGTGTTCCGGTCAGGTGGTAATGTACGGCCCTGTAATTTCCGGCACAGAGGCATAACCTTAGGCCTCAGGAGTGGTAACGCATCTGCATTTTGACCTTGGTCTTCATGTGGGTGTCTATAGGCTGCAGTCATCACTTAACATCAATGTGAACTGCATGCTTGATTGCCACGCCAATTACATAAAAAAAAAAAATCTGCATTTTGAGCACAGATTTTTGTGTAGATGTCATAATCATAATGCTTTTTTGCCACTTTCTTTACATAAAAAAATGGTAGTGCTCAGCGATTATTCAGGTACAGCGGCGTAATTAGCGGCACAGAGCTTACGAGTTTTAATATCACAAAGGACAACAATGAGACCTCTATTTTATGTTTTTCTAGTTCTCATGATAATATCTCGAAGCTGATTCACCTTGAATCTTTTTATGTCAAAAAAGTAGGTACAAATCTCGCCATGAACTTACTTTCTTTCTTTATAAGATGGAATTTTGTAATTCATTTTATATTTTTCGCGAAATATTGAATGACTATTAAACATAGCGTTAAATTGATGAGTTTTTAAAAGTATGTACGAAGATATTTTTTATTTCATAAAAATTGGATTTATCAAGTAAACCGTGTAATCATATTCTGTGATTCAATTTCTATGCATGTCTAGACGATACGAATCGAAAGTGTACTATTTAGAACCGTAGTCGGACCCGCGACCGCATCCCCGATGAGAGTTCCCGATGAGAGTCCCCACGCCCGGGAATCGAACCCAGGTAGGTGCGTGACATCGTCACAGATCTCTGCATCTAATGGTGAGCCTGGGCGAACTTGGCTCGCTAACTTATCGGATCACGATTCGCGGGATCGGGGCTAGGACATACGTCGGTGTCCACGCAGACTGTGTGGACCCAGCTAACGACAAACAATCTCTTTTTTCTTTTCTATTAGATGGCAGAATTAGGTCCCTGATATTTTAATTATAACTAGCCGACCCGGCAAACTTCGTACTGCCTCAGAATGAAATAATGTGTCAAAGGTTTGATACAGACTATTTGTATGGGAAAATAAAATTGTGTTTTTACGGTTTATTCCCGTTGTCTGCCCCTTAAATTTTTTCATAATTTCTTATCTTTTAAACCTTTCCTGGGCTGCCGGAAATAATTCAAAACCAAAATTTGCCAAATCGGTCCAGCCGTTTTCGAGTTTTAGCGAGACTTAACGAACAGCAATTGATTTTTATATGTTCATATAGATGAATATTATATGTATAGATGAATCATCTATAAATCTATACCGATATCTATAGTATTTCTGTGATTTCATCTTAACCATAATTACAAGGACTGTTTACATAACTTCGAAGCAAAACTGGGTCAGAACGTGATTGTAATACAATAATAGGTTTAAAATACTTTTCTTTATTTATAATACGATATCATAATTTTGAATCGAATGACTAAACATGTACCTACAATGCGAATGTGGATGGATACAGAAGCATAGAGCAACTCGGCTTACCGGTCGCGGCGGACCGGAGGGGAGTAGCCGATACGCCGTGGCCGGTGGCCCGTGTTTCTCTATGTACCTACCTTGGAAGACCAAGACTGACCTACCTTGACTAAATAAAAAAATAAAAAATAGGTACGCTTACACTCGCAGCTCCACACTAGATATAAACCTGTGTCGTGGGTGCGCATAGAACACAAACACAACTATTCTACTGGTGGTAGAGCTCTAGTGACGGAGCTCGCGGGCGTTTGTACTACCAAATTACCTAATATACTTGCCGCTAAATGGTAGTGTTCAGCACTACCTCCGTATCTACACCAACCCGCATAGAAGCAGTTAGATTAGGTAATGCGTTGGCGCCTACGCCCTCGAGCTCCTACATCGGAACTCTACCACCATTTAAAAATAAGTATAACTTAACTAAAATATACGTAACTTCACGCCTGTAATTCACATAAAACACCCACACCCACGATTCGCCGGTTACGTTTTGGCCCATGTAACAGGTGGCGAGCCTGTTGACATCTCCGGGCACATTACCAAACTTTGAGGTACTGGGAAATTTCCAGAAAATGGAAAAATCCCAATAGAACCAGAGATAAAGGCTTTTTCACCATTATCTCTGATAACCCCCTACCCGGGAATCGAACCCAGGACCTCAGCGTAGTAGTAGTGGCCTGCTACCACTAGGCTACCGAGGCAGTTATTATATTATTACTAAAATATACTTCTCACGTATCTTGAACTCAATATAACCCTGATAAAATCAATTCACATTTTGTTTACACCATAGAGCAACGCGGCCCACCGGTCGCGGCGGACCGGAGGGGAGTAGCCATAGCGTGTTTTACCAATTCAAAACAGTCTATCATTTTTTGCGGGGGAAATACGTGTGACACACACACACTACAAAAATCGTCTATTACTACGAAACTCACACCTTGACTTTAACAAAATAAGATAAGAAACATAAGATAAGAAACATTTATTTGACACACAGCGAGACACATAATACAAACATAAAACGTAACAGGTAACAGAGAAAAGACAACACATTTTCTAAAAATTAATACATACCTATACACGTAATATGTGTCTCACGGCTGCCAAAAAGGTGTCCTGTTCAGCAAATGTCAGGTACCTTCATATACAAGGTTCCTGACGCTGGTTTTCAACAAGACCCTTAGAGTGAGTGAACCACGGATGTCAAATTTAAACATAAACAATTTCACGCACACATTTAAACATCTAGGCGACAAGCCCATTTTGGCTAGTACTTTGACAGAGGGGAAAGCCTGCGTATGGCCCCCCTCCGGTCCGCCGTGGCCGGTGGCCCGTGTTGCTCTATCACTAAAACATACTTCTTACGTATCTTGAACTCAATACAACCCTGATAAAGTCAATTCACATTTTGTTTACACGCTTATGACATCATTCAAAATCGGGACCACCGCTTAAATGTTCCAGTTGTAGGTTATCTCTCTTCTTGGAAAGAAAGTTGAAATCGTTTCTTTGATAACATTATTACGAAACGGAAAATGAGACATTCTACTGGTATACTTTGCACATTAGTTTATTTTAATAAACAAACTATGTTAAAATTAATCGATACTAATCTATACTTATAATAAATCTGTAGAAGTGTAAATTCTGTACATTAAAAATATTGAAAAAATAAATACCTGTTGATGTTACTAGATCGATACCGAACCCAAATATGTGATTTGAAAAATTTTTGTCTGTCTGTCTGTCTGTCTGTCTGTTCAAGCAGCACAGAAAAACTACTGGTCCGATTACAATGAAACTTGGTATGATTATACTTTAACCTTTGGCGCACAACACTGGGTACTTTATCCCGAAAATATGTCTGTTTGTCTGTGTGTTTGTGCACGCTAATATCAGAAACGCCTTATTCTATTTGCGATTCACTAATATATTGTGGTAAGTTTCACATAGCATTAAGTGTTTATTTCATGTCAATCGGTTCAGAAATAAAAAAAGTTACGTCTGTTTAAAGAATCATATCGAATATTTTTAAACTATTCTGTATCTATCTTCTATTTTTTAGGGTTCCCGTACCTAAAAGGTAAAGACGGACCCTATTACTAATCCTCCGCTGTCTGTCTAACCGTCCGTCTGTCTGTCACCAAGCTGTATCTCATAAACAGTGATAGCAAGAAAGTTAAAATTTTTCACAAATCATGAATTTCTGATACTGCTTTAACGACAAAAGAAATGCAAAAAATAAGAAAATGTAAATATCAAGGAGTTCAAAGGGGCATGCAATAAACGTGTTTTTTTCGTATATTTTTGCTCCTAATTTTGTGGCGTTAGTGGTGTTGGTGATATTGGTGGTGTTGATAGTGGTGGTGGTGGTGGTGGTGGCCTTGGTGGCGTAGGTGTTGTTGGTGACTCTGGTGGCGGTGTGGATGGCGTTGGTGGTGGTGGTTTTAGTCGCAATGGAGGCATTAGTGGCGTTGGTGATGTTGGTGGTGTTGTTGGTAGTTTTGGAGGTATTGGTTGTGGTGGTGGTGGTGATGGTTTAGGTGTAATTGGTGGCATTGGTGGCGTAGGTGTTGCTGGTGACTCTGGTGGCGGTGTTGATGGCGTTGATGGTGGTGGTTTTAGTCGCAATGGAGGCATTAGTGGCGTTGGTGATGTTGGTGGTGTTGTTGGTAGTTTTGGAGGTATTGGTTGTGGTGGTGGTGGTGATGGTTTAGGTGTCATTGGTGGCATTGGTGGCGTAGGTGTTTGGTGATGTTGGTGTTGGTGGTGGCGTTGATGGCGTTGGAGTCGTTTGTGGTGGTGGCGGTGGTGGAGGTGGTAGCGGTGACAGTGGTGGTGGTGACGATGGTGGTGATGGTGGTGGTAGTGTTGGTGGCAATAGTGGTTAAAAATGAAGAACGTCAATACTTAATTTTCACATCATTTAGAACCTAAGCACAGACATTACATGTCATATTTTCTGCCACAGATCTACGCTAGACTCGATCGAAATCTATTTACAATTAAAGATCGTCAAAAAATTATTATTCTGAGTCGAGAACATGTATTCACAAAATTCGTACTGTTTGATAATTCGTGAAATAAAATCATCAATAGTTTAATAAATTCAAATGTCATAACCCGCCATTATAACGTACAACATTTCATTTTTAGTAAATGTCATTGGTGTATCACCGTAACTGGACAGGATAAACAATTTTCAAAAATCAATCGCTGTTTGTTGTTAGGTTGCGGGCAATCGCTGGATGAGGGCGGCCCAGGACCGTTCGTTGTGGCATTCTTTGGGGACGCCTTTGTTCAGCAGTGGACGTCTTTTGGCTGAAATGATGATGATGAAAATGAATGATGAATTGCTGTTTGATACTTTCGCTAAAACCGTAGTGTATTTTTTTATCTTTACTTTAAAGCGATACAAAGTTCGCCGGGCCAGCTAGTCTATACTAATATCACAGTATAAATAAGTAGGTAATTGGTTTTTGGCGGGAACCTTGAAAGAGGCGTGCAGTGCTCTTATTTTATTTCAATTTCTTGGTGTATTTTTGAGTTATATTAAATAAAGTTGGTGGCATTTTGTTTGATATAGGCTTATTACAGTGCCCGTGTATAGTGAAATAGAATAACAGTGCAAAAACACGGCTTTTCAGTTTGCCTCCAAAACTTCATTTTAAATGTTTTGGTAAAGTAGCCATCGCTTTACTCGAATTTCGGACTGTGACTCTGACTGACTGACTTATAATTGACCGACTGACTCATACTTTAACGCTGATTGTGAATACGAAATATCATTTTACTTGACACTGGCAATATGCGTAATAGCGATGCCATAATATTAAAAAAAAAAAAATAGGTGATTAACACGTTCGTTTTCTTTAGACTGTGCTAATATTATAAAGAGGAAAACTTTGTTTGTTTGGTTGTGTTGAAAAGGCTCAAAAACTACTGGACCGATTATAAAAATTCTTTCACTATTCGAAAGCTACATTATCCAGGAGTAACATAGGCTATTTTATTTTGGAAAAAATAGGGTTCCGTAAGATATTTGGGTTTTTCAGACCCAAGATGTATAAAATCAACCAGAAAAGTTACTTATTTTGCGTACGCTGCCTAAACTATAAAAGATATCGAGGAAGGCTTTAGGCTATATCTATAATCATCACGCTAAGACGAATAGGAGAGGGTAGGTAACATTGCACCCGCCCGAAGCAGGGGCGGGCCGCTAGTAAAGAAATAAATAAATAAAGCAGTTATGCATCAAAAAAATCCACATCGCCGTCATACTGCGACAAAGTTACCAGAAGGCTGACAGCATTGCGACGTTGCATGGCAATGCTTATTCTCTGACCGAAATATTGGCCAGCCCTCTGGTCACGGGAAGTGTCGACCATTCGCTTCGCAGTGTCTCCAAATAGGAGACGAGCACTGGGATCCCATGGACCTAGCGTTTCGACCCCAAAGGGCACAAATAGGAATCTGAAAGACTGTTTTTATATTATTTCGCATTAACACATGTTTGTGAAAATATATTTTTATTTTTAAAGAAAAATGGAAAGAAAAATTTGCCTTCAGGCGAGACTCGAACTCGCGACCTACTGGGAATCTAGTCCAGCCGCTCTTCCAATTGAGCTACTAAAACCCTGCCCGATTTGTCAAATCTTTCCTTCACATCTATTGCATTGCTTTATGGTAGCAGCAGCGCCATCTATTACCAACTATGCCAGTAGGCAACCGATATAATAGACTTTTCAGTTTATTGAATATCGTAAAGAAGTCGATCTGAAAGACTACTGTATTTGCTCCGCCTTAGGGTCTCCGCTGATGCAGCAGCAGTGCCGGCAGAGGACGCACTATAGTGTTCCGGTTAGATGGTAATGTATGGCCCCGTAATAACTATCACAGATACATAATAACTAATGTTTCAGGGGTGACAACGCATGTGCATTTTGACATCTGGTCTTTGTGTGGGTTTCGCTGCAGCCATCACTTAACATCAATGTGAACTGCATGCTCGTTTGCCACTTCCAATACAAAAAAAACAGAATAAAAGTCACGTAGCAAACTCAAACTCTTATTGAATTACTTGAAAATAGTAGAATTTGCTTGTGATAGGTCAAATTACAAAAATAGAATTATAGCGAATAACAACTGATACGTTGATTAAAATGTCAAAGTAAACGAAATAAAATAAATAATGGTCCAAAAATACTTAATAATGAGAACGGATCAACACAATGTTCCATACTCTCTTTTACAAACGGCAAGATAAGACTAAACAAAAGAATATGGGACATTCTTTGTCATTCACTGGGAGAGTTCCAAAGCCCACATTACTGAGAAAAAGCCTGCCAAAACAAAACTCAGTAGGGTTTTTATTACCTAATTTATCCGCCGCTCAATGGTAGTGTTCAGCACTGTCGTGTTTCGGTTAGATGGTAATGTACCTAAGGCCCTAATTTCCGGCACAGAAGCATAACCTTAGGCATCAGGAGTGGTAACGCATTGCATTTTGACCTTAGTCTTTGTGTGGGTGTCTATAGGCTGCAGTCATCACTTAACATCAATGTGAACTGCATGCTTGTTAGCCACCTTCATTACATGAAAACAAAATTAAAGTCACGTAAGCAAACAGTTCACCAGTTTTGTAGAAACTTGACGACACATATCGATACATAAGGTCTAATGTCAGTGGAGCGTTGATAATTCAATGCAATTTGCGCTTAATAATGGACGTAATACATTAATTAATGTCACTGATAGAGCTCCGATGATAGAGCTTTCTGGTGGTAGTAAAATTCCAATGATGGATCTCGAAGGCGTGGACACGCATTACATAATCTATCTACCGCCAAAAAATGTAGTTTTTTTAAGGTATGGCTCCATATTAAATACTAGACATAAGAACTAAAACCATTAACGTAGTAGGTACCTACTTAACCAATTCAGCGTGGTGTGAGGTAGGTACATAAACCTTTAAAAGGTATTTTTTCAAATTATTATTATGTCTCTCGTCAGCACGGGGTCCAATTTGAACCCCGGACCTTTGTCAGGCTTGCGCGGGGACATGGGGGGTCCAACACGTAGAGGCCCTTTCGAGAATTTTGATCTACTTTGTAATGGGTTATATTCGGCGGGACCTCTCTCTGACTGCATCAATAGTTAATACAGGCACAGACAGACCCCGCAGAATATAATGGGGCTATTGTAATGATAAGTGATTCGCCAAACTTTGGGCTATGTGGGTGAACTGGGGGGACTAGCTGGCTGGGCCTATGGAGTGAGATCCGGCACCTGCCTATATTCAACATCTCACATTATCGAATCCTACTTTAGGCAGGTGGTGACTCGCCTCTCCTTGGTGGGCCCCCCAAACAGCCAACCCGATGGTCGACGGGGGGCAACACTGTTGAGAGAGGCTGGGGGTGTCGAGAGGTGTGGCCCCGGTTTCACCATCACGAGCGAGTAATCTCGAGCTCGGAGCGGGCTTCCCCGCTATTATGCCTTTAGACACTTCCACCCCCGAGTGTATGGCTCTTGCAGAAATTTAGACAACAGCCTATTATCTAAATTTCTGCAAATGCCATACCTCTAGCGCCCCACTCGGACCGGCCAATGAAGGCAAGCCAGAGGTGAGAGACCTGATGCTCTGTCCGGCCGTACCTCTGTGTGGAGGACGAGACGGAGCCCAGTTCTCTCGGAGGAACTCGAGATGATGGTAGAGGGTGGTGTCGCTACTCACCAACAGCTCGCCACAAGCTGCTCTGCCCCCTTATTATTATTATTATTATATACTCTTTATTGTACAGATTATAACAAAAAAATACAAAAATCAATAGTTCATAAAATAAAAGCACAATAGGCGGTCTTATCGCTTAAAGCGATCTCTTCCAGACAACCTAGTATGAAAGAGATACGAACAATACAGAAGAAGGGGTGTACATACTGAGCAAAGTTAAAAATAAATTACATATAACAATTTCTTACAACTACGGCATTTTAATAGTATCTAATAATATTCAAAAATTTTATTAATAAATAGATTTAAAATATATACTTACACATATACAATAATTTAAAACATATGTACTTACATATACTAAATACAATACATACATAATAATATACAAAGATAAAACATATATATACATACATAAATACAATACCTATATAAAATTGAGGAATAAAGAAAAGATATCGCATGACTATTTATGGATCCAAGGTTAGGTAATGGTCCTTTAGACGCTTTTTAAAAGACGCCAAGGTTTGAGTTTGGCGGATGTGTAGAGGTAAGGAGTTCCAAAGATTAACAGCTTCGACAGTGAAAGATTTGGCATAGAAAGAAGAAGAGTGAGAAGGCATTGCAAGGCGAAGGTTGTTGGAAGAGCGTAGAAAGAGGGAATTAGATTGAGAAAGATATTGGAAACGGTCTCTTAGGTATTGGGGATAATGCGGGTAAAATAGTACGCAGTAGAGTAGTGAAAGAATATGCGTATTCCTGCGAAGATGAATTGGTAGCCAATTGAGCTGTTTACGACATTCAGAAACATGGTCATACTTACGCAAACCGAATATGAACCGTATACAAAGATTTTGAAGACGCTCAAGCTTGCCAAGTTGCTCCTGTGTTAGATCAAGATAAGATATGTCAGCATAGTCTAGAATAGGGAAAAGGATGGATTTGGCAAGCATAATCTTAGTGGCAGTGGGCAAGAAATTCCTAAGTCTTCGCAGCGAACCAACAGCGGCAAACATCTTCCTACTAATTTCGCTGACTTGCGGAGCCCAAGTCATACAACTGTCCATAATAACTCCTAAATTCTTAACTGTTACGCTGAAGTCTATAAGAGTTCCGTTTAAAAGAATAGGTGACAATGTGGTAAGATCAATGCGTTGAATCAACCGGGAGCTTCCAAAAATTATAGCTTTACTTTTAATTGGATTGACTTGCAAGCCATAGGCTTTACTCCATACATAAATTTTGTCAAGATCTTCATTGATCTTTTTTATTGTTACAGTTAAATCTTGTAAGTTAGTTTGCATATAAATTTGAAGGTCGTCTGCATAAAGGTGGTAGAGAGAAGTTAAAGAGAGGCTAATAGAATTGATGAAAATGGAAAAGAGAAATGGAGACAGCACGCCACCTTGTGGAACGCCGGCTAACACATCACTCCAGGTGGAAAATTTATCGTCTAATCGAATGCGTTGTCGGCGTCCAAACAAATAACTACGAAACCACGCAATAACTGTCGGAGATATGTTGAGAGTTCGTAGGATTGCCAGCATGATATCGAAATCAACAGTGTTGAAAGCATTACTGAAATCTAACAAAACCATTACAGTCACTTTCCTGTCATCCATACCATGCCGGATATCCTCGGTGACCTTGACTAAGGCAGTGGTAGTGCTATGACCCGGACGAAATCCCGATTGGAGAGGATTTAGTAGGTTGAATTTAGAAAGGAAAGAACTTAGTTGTTGATGGATAAGACGTTCAAGGACTTTAGATAGAAAGGGAAGGATAGAAATAGGACGATAGTCTTGGAAAGTTTTGGGATTACATTTTTTAGGAACAGGTATTATATAAGCATCTTTCCAAACTGATGGAAAGGTGCTGCTTACAAGAGAAAAATTTAGGAGAGAAGTAATTATAGGAGTCACAATTTTTACTACAGGAACGATCATTTTCCGGCTTATCATATCACTACCAACTGCATCAGAGTCAATAGCAACAATATTTCTCTCAACATCACGATCAGTAAATTGCTCAATGAAGAAAAGTGGAGAGTCAGGAGTAGCAATTTGGCTCAAGGAAATTAAAGTTTTCGTCTTAGTGTTACCATCTATAGAAGAGAATAACGAAAAATGCATATTAAGTGAATTCAGATCCAGGAATTTTGTTAAAGCTTCGGAAGTGTGTCGATTTTTGCCAACTCCTAATGACTTCAGGAACCTCCAAACCTTAGCAGGGTCTTCGTCAGAAACAGAATTATAGACATGGCGTCGCTGTGCATCCCTACACACCTTATTGCAGCGGTTTCGTACGGATATATATTTTTCACGATTAGTGTCACTCGGGTTACGTTTAAACCTACATTTCGCATTGTTTTTTTTAGTTATTAAAGCCTTTATATTATCAGTAAGCCAGGGTGCAGGAAGATGTTTGACGCGGACAGGTCGCATTGGTGCGTGTATATCGAACAGCTGTGTGAGAAAGGAATTAAATAAGTTGACTTTCTCATCGATATTACACGCTTGATCAATAACTGACCAATCAATTTTAGACGCATCATCTCGCAACCGGTTCAAGTCCATGCCACCAAAATTGCGCTGCATAAGAATTTTCGGTTTAGCCTTAGGGGGACGAATTTTATATGACACATATATTAAATCATGATACGAGAAAGCATCTGCTGAACATTGGCCATGTTTTTCGACATGTTCAAGCGAAGAAACGAAGATTAAATCTAGGAGCGAAGGAGCAGAAAAATTCGAGCAAATTCGTGTGCTAACAATATAGGTACCTTGAATAATACCTAATTAAATTTAACTGCCTCAGTAGCCTAATGGTAGCAGGCCACTACTACTACGCTGGAGGTCCTGGGTTCGATTCCCGGTGGCTATCAGATATAACGGTTTAAAATCCTTTATCTCTGGTTCTATTAGGATTTTTCCATTTTCTGAAAGATTCCCAGTACCTCGGAGTTTGGTAATGTGCCCGGAGATGGCAACAGGCTCGCCACCTGTTACATGGGCCAAAAACGTAACCGGCGAATCGTAGGTGTTTGCATGTATGCTTGAATGCATGCATTTACCTATGCCTACCTCTTCGGGGATTACAGGCGTGATGTTACGTTTTATGTTACCTAATAAAAAAACCCATAAATTTATCTCAAACTTGTTTTAATTACAGATTAGAAATAAAACTTAAATCATCACCTATTGATTTTTTATTTATTTATTTTTTTTTTTTATTTATTTAAAAACATACAATAATTAGGTGAATACAATAACAGTAAGACGCAACATAAACTCGTTCGAGTTTTACCGCGCGTCAGTGTCATCAACATATTATTTATAACATTAATTACCTACCTACAAAATCAAATTAATTTAGACTAGGCATGCGTATTACAATCATGTAGGTAAGTAGGTAATATAATGGCGAGCGCGAGCACTCCGTCGAACCTGAGCGCTGCACCGACCCACCTGATTTGTGTGTATACAGCATGTTGTTTGATAAAAGTACATAATGTGAGTGTATTTTTTTTTTTTTTAGGTTTCGTGTATTATTACTTACGTTGTTGTTGTTAATTTATTTATAAAAAAATGTTTCAATTTATATTTAATGTTCTTATTATTTATTTCATTTCTCAATTCTGTTGGCAGTTCATTTATAAAAGAAGGTACGGTATATTTTAAAGTTCTTTTGCCATAAAGATTATTGTATTTTGGTAACAATAATTTGTTCTTATAAGAGCTACGGGTTCTTACGTCAGTAGAATTGTCTATGTTATGTGTTGTTTTATTATATTAACTGACTGGTTTTATTGTAGTTGTAAAGTGTGTTTAAATTATAAATTAATGTACATTACGCGAATCATATATATACACTAGCTGTGCCCGCGACTTCGTCCGCGTGAGAATTAATGATTGTTCAGTATCTACCCAGACGAAGTCGTGGGCGCAGCTAGTATAAAAGTAGCTTAAGTTACTCCTTATTACATAAGCTATCTGCCAGTGAAAGTCCCGTCAAAATCGGTCCATCCGTTCCTGAGATTAACGGGAACAAACAGACAGACAGACAGACAACAAACAGAGAGAAAAATTCTAAAAAAATTGTTTTGGTATATGTACCGTGTATACATACATATGCATTTAGTAAAAAGTGGTTATTTTTATATTACAAACAGACACTCCAATTTTGTTTACTTGTATAGATATATAGATATTTTATTGTGAGGTTAAAGTTGAATAGGTATGAAATCACTTCTTTTTATCATTTTATTAGCGACCCGCCCTGACTCCACACAGCACGGATAGCATTTATTATATCACTAGCTGTTGCCCGCGGCTAGGTCGATTTTCGCGTCTCCTGTGGAAAATCATCAAATCAACTCATCGAAAACTATCCTATCCAAGTTACCCTCTATGTGTGTGCTAAATTTCATGCAAATCGGTTCAGCAGTTTTTTTTTATGTTATGGAAGTGGCAAACAAGCATGCAGTTCACATTGATGTTAAGTGATGACTGCAGCCTATAGACACCCACACAAAGACCAAGGTCAAAATGCAGATGCGTTGCCACTCCTGAGGCCTAAGGTGTTATGCCACTGTGGCGGAAATTACAGGGCCGTACATTACCACCTGACCGGAACACGATAGTGCTGAACACTACCATTTAGCGGCAAGTATATTAGGTAATGCGGTGGTGCCTACGCCCGCGAGCTCCGTCACTGGAACTCTACCACCAGTATAGAAATATATATTTTTCGTGAAGGAGTAACAAACATACAAACTTTCGCAGTTATAATAGGTATAAGTATGAAGTATGAATGAGGGAAACGATTAACTTCCTTACCAAAAACCTGATATCTCGGTAAATACCTATAAGTAAGTAGGTACCTGGAGTTTTGGCGGGAACTTTGAAAGAGGCGTATGGTGCTCTTATTTTATTTCATTTTCTTGGTGTATTTTTAAAGTTATATTGAATAAAGTCGGTGGCATTTTGTTTGATATAGGTTTATAACAGTGCCTGTGTATATTGAAATAGAATAACAGTGCGAAAACACGACCTTTCAGGTTGCCGCCAAAACTTCATTGTAAATGTTCTGGTAAAGTAGCCATCGCTTTACTCGAATAACTTGACTGTAACTCAAGTGAGTTACAGTCAAGTTATTGACTGACATACTTTATAAATAATTGACTGACTATATGATACTAACTTTAACGCTGCTTAAATAAATACGAAATATCGTTTTACTTGACACTGGCAATATGCGTAATAGCGATGCCATAATATAAAAAAAAAGTAGGTACCTACGATGTTGATAAATTACAGATCAGAAAACTCTCTTTGCAACAATTTAAACTTTTTTTTATGCAGGTAATGGAAGTGACAAGCGAGCATGCAGTTCACATTGATGTTAAGTCACGAGTGCAGCCTATAGACACTTACACAAAGACCAAGGTCAACATGTAGATGCGTTACCACTCCTGAGGCCTAAGGTGTTATGCCGCTGTGCCGAAAATTACAGGGTCGTACATTACCACCTGACCGGAACATGATAGGGTAAAACTACCATTAGGCGGCAAGTATACGTGCCTACGCCCGCGAGCTCTGTCGCTGAAGCTCTACCACCAGTAAAAAGTACCTACCTACCAAATTATTTTTTAACAATAATCGCGTAATAGTGCACGGAGTTTCAAAATGGGGTAAGAGTGCCATCTATTGAGGAATAGCAGAAGTAAAACGTTTCATAGTAATTTAATTAGTTACATTTCCTTACACTAGATGTCTATATTTATCGCGATCAAAAATATGCAAGAATTTGGTTGTAACTGATTGTATAATTTTTAATAATAGTTCTTTGTATTGAATTGTATTATGTCATTACCATTTCAGTAATTTTATTTTTTAAAGCAATTTATTTGTGCTACTTTACCGACTCGAATTCATTCGTTCTCAACAGTGTTGCAACAATATAAACTTTTTCTTTCATTATGGTAAAATAAATGACAGTTGGAAAAACTAAAAAAAAAAACCATGCCTTATAAACTAATCGAATTAAAAAAAATATTAATAAAACTGTAGTAATCAATTGAAAAAATCATATTCTTGTACAAAAAACGTGGAGGGCTTGAGGAACTACTACGAATACAAAATATGTACAACAATCAAAATCAAAGCCTCTTCCCTAAGTTTTTTGTACAATAATAATCTTATTATATAATTACTTGGAAAAAATATTGATAGAATTCAAGGAACTTTTGAAATTTCAACTGGTAACATTATTGACACGCCCAAACTTCATCTATCCTACTCATTCATGTAACAATAGCATTCATTCAATTGATTTCTCTCATTCATTGAGCTCATTGAATCAAACCAATCATCAACGAATTAATTTAATTTAATCAAACGAAAGTGTTTTGTTGTCAGAGTGGTGTCGAGCGTTGTTTTTACAATGGCGTGTTCAATATTCGAATATTTTATTGTTCTACTATGTTTAACTTGTAGTGGTAAGTGAAAAACTCATACATTTTAATTATATCAGCCATTTTTGTTCATACTAAGGGTTAGGTTGTGTCATGGTGGCTATTGTGTCGGTTTTTTGCAACTTGTTTATTACACGTAACGTCTTTAGACACACCCTACGGATACTTCAGTGTCTTTAGTTTCAAGAAGTTACATGAATTAAGAAATTACGAAAAAATATTATTACCGGTTACCAACAATATGTAATTGCCCAAATTCCATCAATAAAAAAATTAAAAAAGTAAACTAAGTAAGGCCGAGTCCATACAAGTGTGTAATTTTAGGCGCGAATCCACCCTTTAATTTTGTATTGAATACATTTTATGCATCAATAGAGACAGTAGCCGGAGGGGCGATTTTAGAAGATAAAATGTAAATTACAGGTTGTAATTTACCCTCGCAACTCGTTTATTGCAGCTATTTGTTACTGTAATTGAATCAATTATGCTGGGAGGGGTCAGATGTGACAAATAGGGTATGCTCTAGTTCCCAATTTGATCTGGTGTGAAGATGCCTTTAGAGATTGGAAATGTTTGAAAATGGTTATTATTATGTATTTATTATCTATTTTTATATTTACTGCCTTGGTAGCAGGGTTGCCACCTTGGTGGTTTTTCCACCAGAACTGGTGCTTTTTCAGAGCTCTTAGTGGGATGTTTTCGTTACATAGCGTTTTTATTTTATTTAGCGGTTTTTGGTGGATTTTAAATGTAAGGTCTGGCAACTCAATTTTTAGAGAAATCCCTAACCATTTTGGAGTTTTGTATTGAACGGGGATTCCCCGTTTCCTAGTCAATAGTGACAGAATTACGATATGTAATAGGTATATCCAAGGCGGGGAATCCCAGAGGTGCCGTCGAAAATTGTTTTCGTTTTATCTACTGTCATTCTATGTCTGGAATAAGTTTGATGTAGGTGATTTTTGTTAATAAGGTGCATCTCTGGTAAATTATTCTCTTGTCTAATTGAGTGATCGTAATCGTGATTAGTAATGTGTGTGAGTGTGAAAGTGATTTCCAGTAATGGAAGTACCAATTAAGAAAAAAAATTATACACAAAAGTACAGAAAAGAATGGGAATCACTAGCAGAATTCAAAAACTGGCTGAAACCTTTTCCTGGTGACGATACGAAGGCGTTTTGCACCTTTTGCAGACATCCTTGAGAAGACATGTTGAAACAAAAAAACACAAACAAAAAATGCAAATTATATGTGCCAATCAGTCGATAAAGTTTACACCCGCTGAAAAGTTTTCAAACCCAAAATCTTCTAAAGCTGAAGGAATGCTTGCTCTTTACATTGCTGAACACAGTTCCGTTTCCTGTATTGATCATCTAACAGTTTTAGTGAAATCGGCCTTCTCTGACTCCAAAGCGACGAATGATATAAAAATGCATCGTACTAAGTGTGGCGAAGTTATCAAAAATGTCTTAGCGCCACACTTCGTTGACGAGTTAATTAAGGACATAGGACAGCAGAAATACAGTCTCATCATTGACGAATCAACCGATATTAGTACGAACAAGCAACTTGGTATTGTGATCAGGTATTTTAGTAGAAAATTTAAAAAAATTGTGTCTTCGTTTTTGGCCCTAGAACCACTTAAAACCAGCGATGCTACTGGAATTGTTGAAGCACTTCTATCTTGTTTACAAAAATATGGCTTAGAAAAAAATAAGATGGTTGGATTGGGAACTGACAATGCGTCAGTTATGACAGGAATCCATAATGGGGTGTACAGAATTCTTAAAAATGATATACCAAATTTAATCCTTATACGATGCACGTGTCATTCTTTGCAACTTGCAGTTTCACATGCGTCAGAACAGACCTTACCAAAAAATATAGAATTTTTGATTAGAGAAACCTACAATTGGTTTTCCCACTCTACAAAACGTAAGAGCGAAAAATACGAAACAATGAAATATACGAAACAATTAACTGTGGGGAAGCCCCGTTAAAAATTTTGCAGGTGTGTGACACACGCTGGTTGTCCATTGAACCTGCAGTCCAAAGAATTTTGTCACAATGGCAAGAATTGACTCTACATTTTGGGCTCATGAGCAATCAATGCTATACTGCAAATATTTTATATTCTATGTACAAGGACGAATCTAATTACTTGTATTTGCTATTTTTGAAAACTGTACTCAATGATGTGCAGATTGCTGTCAAAACCTTTGAAAGCGAAACTGCAAATCCCCTTAAATTATTAAATGTGATTATCACACTTTTACGTTCAGTTTGCAACAGGGTACTGTTGCCAAATGCTGCTACCACTGACAAAGACTTTTTGATGATTGACATTGAGAGTCACCTCAATCCAGTCCCATATATGGGATACCTCTTTGAGTCCGAGAGTGAAAAAACATCATTAACATTTGATGCTATATCAGTTATAAGACGTAGGTGTATTGCATTTAATGTGAAACTAGCAAAGGAAATTCAACAAAGACTGCCGACCAATTATACAGTGCTAGAGCTGATGTCAAAATTAGACCCAAAGACGATTCTATGTCAAGGAAAAGATAACTCAATTTCAGAATTAGCTAAAGAACTTGGCTATAGTGCTAGTGACATCGACAAAATACTGAACCAGTGGCACAACATCTGTTTTGTACAATGGGAAAATACAAACGATGTTATAAAATTTTGGGTAGAGGTAGATAAACATAGAAATGCAGCTGAAATTAATGTTTTTGGAGACCTAGTTGACCTCGCCATATCTACGTTAACTTTACCTAATTCCAATGCAGGCGTTGAAAGAATATTTAGTGTGATGAACATCGTCAAAAACAGACTGCGAAACAAGATGGCTGGGCCACTTTTAAATGCTATAATTTTTATTAGAAACAGGTTGAAAGTTATTGGTGTAGAATGCTACAATTACGATTTACCCAGCGATGTCATTGCAGCCATTGGCAAAAATACGAAGTACTCATATAAAAAACTCCAAGAAGAACCTACATCTTTAGCATCGACGTCGACGTCGTCGACAGGAGTATCAACATATAAAAATGATGACGAAGAAGTCGTAGAATTTGTAAAATATGATGATCTTGAATTTTGACCTTTTCACATTTAACTTGTTTTTTATATTTTTTGATCTAAATGTCTTGATTCTGTTTACTGAATGATAAACTAACTTACTTTACTCATGTAGTTTCATTTCACTCCTTATACAATAAAGATCAAGTTAGGTAAGTCATCAAAATATCGATTTAGCAAGTAAAACACATAATTAGTTTGGATTACATGCTGTAATCCTTTTTTATTAAGTACTTTAATTTTTTTTATGTTTGGTGGATTCTGGTGGTTTTTTTTTACTTCAATTTTCTGCAATCTGGTGGGATTTGACACAGTATCTGGCGCCTTAGAAAAATCAGAGGTGGCAACCCTGCTTGGTAGCCTAGTGGTAGCAGGCCACTACTACTACGCTGCGGTCCTGGGTTCGATTCCCGATTAGGGAGTTATCAGAGATAATGGTGTAAAGTCCTTTATCTCTGGTTCTATTGGGATTTTTCCATTTTCTGGAAATTTCCCAGTACCTCGAAGTTTGGTATTGCGCCCGGTGATGTCAACAGGCTCGCCACCTGTTACATGGGCCAAAACGTAACCAGCAAATCGTGGGTGTTTGCATGTATGCTTGAATGCATGCATTTACCTCTGCCTACCCCTTCGGGGATTACAGGCGTGAAGTTACGTTTTTTTTTATTATCTATTAAAATAAAAAAATGCATTACCAATTTTTTTTCAATTTTCCAATGACTTGCTTCACATATAGCAAAAGTATAAAAAAGACTTTATGTAGTGAATGTGGCAAACAAACATGCAGAACCTACCTACACATTGATATTGATGTTAAGTGATGACTGCAGCCTATAGACATCTACACAAAAACCGGAGGTCAAAATGCAGATGCGTTTCCACGACTGAGACCTAAGTTGTTATTCTCATATGACGCAGTTGGCCGATATTGGCCACAAACAATTTGAAATCAATTGTCATATTTTTATCATGAGCTGACGTGTTAAATGTTTTTTTTTCAGCATTTGGTCAAAGGACACCCACTATATCTCACATCACACAAGAACAGATTCGGGATATTGGTGGTCAGGTGGACCTCGACTGCTCTGTCCACTATGGTCAGGACTATCCAGTGTTGTGGGTAAGTTTTACCATTGTTTGGAGATAATTATTATTACATGCTTGATTTTCAGCATTACATAAAAAAATAACCACTCGGAGCCATCAGCATATACACAATAACCACTCGGAGTGAAGATTAAGCCAGGCAGCTCCTCCATGTTGTGTATCGATCGGAATCCTGGTGAAAGCTATCGCTGGATGGGATGTCATAAGAGCAGAGTTTTGTTTGTTTGGAACATACTACGCGTAAAGGGGGGAGGGAGGATCTTTAAAAAAATCACACTTGGTCACAGGAGAAGGGTCTTTAGTTTTCTTTGTGTAGTCAATAAACTCTACTCACACAAAAATTAAAAACTTGTCGTGTAGTATGGGTATGTTCCCAAAACATATGCACTACACTAAGGTTCGATTGTTTTTTGTTGGCAATATTAGGCGTATTTTTTGTATGACAACAATATGTCACCCTATAAACTAGTGTCAGCCTATAAACACCCACACAAAGACCAAGGTCAAAATGCAGATGCGTTACCACTCCTGAGGCCTAAGATGTTATGCCTCTGTGCCGGAAATTGCAGGGCCGTACAATACCACCTGACCGGAACACGATAGTGCTGAACACTACCATTTAGCGGCAAGTATATTAGGTAATGCGGTGGTGCCTACGCCCGCGAGCTCCGTCACTGGAGCTCTACCACCAGTTAAAATGACATGACATGCTACTATGACATTCTTGTTTTTCTCAAGAACTACTGGTCCGATTTGAATAATTCTTTCAGTTAGATAGCCCATTCATCAAAGAAGGCTTTAGGCAATATAACATCACGCTAAGACGAGAGGGTAGGTAACATTGCAACCACGCGAAGCCGGGGCGGGCCGAAGATATAATACGTAACTTCACGCCTGTAATCCCCGAAGGGGTAGGCAGAGGTAAATGCATGCATTCAAGCATACATGCAAACACCCACGATTCGCCGGTTACGTTTTGGCCCATGTAACAGGTGGCGAGCCTGTTGACATCTCCGGGCACATTACCAAACTTTGAGGTACTGGGATATTTCCAGAAAATGGAAAAATCCCAATAGAACCAGAGATAAAGGCTTTTTCACCATTATCTCTGATAACCCCCTACCCGGGAATCGAACCCAGGACCTCAGTGTAGTTGAACGATTTGAATAGCTGAAAATGATTTAGTATTTTATACTTCTTCACTCTATATAGTATACAAGGTGCAGAACGTCTCCTTTTACATCCTTCACTATCTTGAACAAAATTGTTATAGTTCGAAAAGATGTTAAGATTTGCCATAACTTGAACATGTTATTGTAACATTTCACATCCTTCTCCAACTTAAAGAAATCTATTTGTTTTATATTATTTCGCATTAACATATGCTTGTGAAATATATTTTATTTAAAGAAAAATTTGACTTCAGGCGAGACTCGAATTCGCGGCCTACTGGGAATCTAGTCCAGCCGCTCTTCCAATTGAGCTACTGAAGTCCTGCCCGATTTGTCAAATCTTTCCTTCACATTTATTGCATTGCTTTATGGTAGCAGCAGCGCCATCTATTGCCAACTATGCTAGTTAGGCAACCGATATAATAGACTTTGCAGTTTATTGAATATCGTAAAGTAGTCTCTTTTACCCTTAATAATTGTTTTATATTATTTCGCATTAACATATGCTTGTGAAATATATTTTATTTAAAGAAAAATGGAAAGAAAATTTTGACTTCAGGCGAGACTCGAACTCGCGAAATAATATAAAACAATTATTAAGGGTAAAAGCGACTTCTTTACGATATTCAATAAACTGCAAAGTCTATTATATCGGTTGCCTAAATAGCATAGTTGGCAATAGATGGCGCTGCTGCTACCAAAAAGCAATGCAACAAATGTGAAGGAAAGATTTGACAAATCGGGCAGGACTTCAGTAGCTCAATTGGAAGAGCGGCTGGACTAGATTCCCAGTAGGCCGCGAGTTCGAGTCTCGCCTGAAGTCAAATTTTTCTATCCATTTTTCTTTAAATAAAATTAAAGAAATCTGTTAAAGTTAGAGAAGGATGTGAAATGTTACGATAACATTAACGAAAGTCGTGGTGCAACCCAGTCTAAGATGTTGGGGGGGGACAAAATCAAAGGAAGGCAGGAAGTCGTATATTAAACATTTAATTCGGGGATCTATAGATCAATTTCGATCCCCTACATTAGTAGATCATTGATGCGTAAATCTTCAATGGTCATTGGTTATTGACCTTAGGGTCTATTGTTCAATAATATAAATGAGTACTGACTCACTGAAGTTTATTGACTTTTATAATCTCTGTTTCTACTTGTGAATACAATTATTATTGATGTCTAGATGTCTACTGGTGGTAGAGTAACACTGTAGGAGCTCGCGGGCGTAGGCACCACTGCATTACCTAATATACTTGCCGCTAAATGGTAAAATGGTAGTGTACACCACTATCGTGTTCCGGTCAGGTGGTAATGTACGTCTCTGTAATTTCCGTAAGTAAGTTTTAAAGTAGTTGAATAGCAGGAAACGGAACCCTCATAGATTCGTCATGTCCTTTTGGAACCGTTCAAGTATTACGTACTGCAATTCTTGAAGATTTTTGAAATTAATATTATGATTATCATTTGTACTTTTTATTTTTCGCAATAACACATTCGAGTGAACTTTAGAAATTAAAGAAAAAACGGAAAGAAAAATTTGACTTCGGGCAGAAATTGAACCTGCGACCTCAGGGTAACCAGTCCAGCCGCTTTAACACTAAGCTACCGAAGTCCCACACCGATGCATCAAATTTTGCTTTCCCTTTTTGATTTTTAACCGATTTTAGGGTCATTGATAACTAATGAACAAATCATATCGGTTTTACAAATCATTCATTAGTTATCATGGATGTCGTTCACCGACCCTAAAATCGCTTCGGATCCTAAATTCCGTTTTTTCATTAATTTCTAATGATTAACATTTGTCCACAGGTAAAATATGATCGTTTGAAGACAACGGAGTCTCTGCCGCTGTCGACAAACTCCGGCCTGATCATCCGAGACTCGAGATTCTCGCTGAGATTCGACGCGGCGTCGGCTACTTACACTCTAGCCGTGAGTTTATTTAGATTCAGTTTATTCATTTATTTCATATAATTAGGCTGCTGGAGAGCACTTTTACATCGTCATTTTTTCTTAAACTAACCTAGAGTGAATAACCACTAATAATAATCAAAAACACATAATAAATTAAATAGACACTGAACAATTTTGTATAATATGGAAAGCATCAATTATTTACAAATTCCTCCATTTCCCCATTTCAAAAGAAACTGAGAAAGAATGAATTTGGTCGTCATAATAAAGGTTATTCACTTGGCAGAATTCCAAGGGCAGTCAATACTGAGAACTCCGCCACTGAAGAAACTCAGTACAGCTCTTTTGAATATAAACTTAAATCTAATTAATATAAACTTAAATCTAATTAATTTCTCTTCTTCTATATTTAAGAGCTGTGCTCTTGTCGGTGGAATAACCCAAAGCGTTTTCTATTCTGCGCCAACTTCTTGACATCCTGGTACGACACAACTTTTACTTTTTCCTTCACTTGGTCTATATAACTTCTTCTTGGTCTCCCTCTGCTTCTCTTTCCTTCGATTTCCTTCAATTAATTTAATGAGCAGTAAAATCGTACGTCCCTATAATTTCCGGCACAGAGGCATAACACCTTAGGCCTCAGGAGTGGTAACACATTTAAACATCTAGGCGACAGGTATAGGCCCATTTGGGCTTGTACTTTTGTTCATGACATTCAAGAACTTAAAATTAGACTCAATAAAATATTAGTTCAGAAGGTATACTATAGTGTGAAAGAATATTTGGAAGACAAAACTTATTAATGAAAACAGATGAAACATTGTATGACATGACAAGAATGTAAATCGATAATGATCTGACATAATAATATTGTAATATTGTATTTGTTTTATTTATTATTAATTTAATAATTTTACTAATAATTAAACTGCCCCAGTAGCCTAGTGGTAGCAGGCCACTACTACTACGCTGGAGGTCCTGGGTTCGATTCCCGGGTCGGGGACCATCAGAGATAACGGTTTAAAATCCTTTATCTCTGGTTTTATTGGGATTTTTCCATTTTCTGGAAGTTTCCCAGTACCTCGGAGTTTGGTAATGTGCCCGGAGATGGCAACAGGCTCGCCACCTGTTACATGGGTCAAAACGTAACCGGCGAATCGTGGGTGTTTGCATGTATGCTTCAATGCATGCATTTACCTCTGCCTACCCCTTCGGGGATTACAGGCGTGAAGTAACGTTTTAATAATTTTAAATTTGTTTGACATTACATACACTTACTCAATTTGACCTAATTTAAGAGTTTTTATCTCATTGATGCTTTAATAAATATTTAATGTACCTACTTGACATCACCACATAATTAAATTAATCATAAATTTTTAGTTTTAAATTCTTTGAGATATTGTAGAAATTAAACTTGCGGATTTTCTCGCGTATACAACACTCCCAAACTTCTTCATACACCCGACGTTTCGGTCGCTTTCCAGCTAC
Organism: Macrosoma leucophasiata; assembly: GCA_036365455.1. Classification (NCBI taxonomy): domain Eukaryota; kingdom Metazoa; phylum Arthropoda; class Insecta; order Lepidoptera; family Hedylidae; genus Macrosoma; species Macrosoma leucophasiata. The sequence goes on along the minus strand of JAWQUS010000022.1, from coordinate 2,272,572 downwards.
CGTGGTCACGGGCTGACTAATGTATGTATGGCTGTTGTATACGCGAGAAAATCCGCAAGTTTAATTTCTACTATGTATGAAGCTCGCGAAAACCTACGAAAACGTTATTTCTTTGAGATAAATTTATTGTTACATTTCTCACTTGATATTTGCATGCCTAATGGTTGAATCTGGATGGCTACTTATCTTTATTTTATAAGATCTTCATTAATTGTACCCAGTTTAGCAAATAAATGAATTGAATTGAATTGAGGGCTGTTAAAACTGTAATGGCCTTAACTCACTAACGGTGATGTACTGAGAAATTTCCACAAAATAGAAAAAGACCAATAGAGCCAGATATAAACCCGACCCGCCCCGATGTCCCGACCTGTAGCCGCCCTAACGCACTAGCGTTTAGCCGCGGGAGCAAGTAGCCGCCCTAACGCACTAGCGTTTAGCCGCGGGAGCAAGTAGCCCCCCTAACGCACTAGCGTTTAGCCGCGGGAGCAAGTAGCCCCCCTAACGCACTAGCGTTTAGCCGCGGGAGCAAGTAGCCGCCCTAACGCACTAGCGTTTAGCCGCGGGAGCAAGTAGCCGCCCTAACGCACTGGCGTTTAGCCGCGGGAACAAGTAGCCGCCCTAACGCACTAGCGTTTAGCCGCGGGAGCAAGTAGCCCCCCTAACGCACTAGCGATTAGCCGCGGGAGCAAGTAGCCCCCCTAACGCACTAGCGTTTAGCCGCGGGAACAAGTAGCCGCGCGGCTTACCGATTTTACAATTAATTATGCAACCGCCTGTTATGTATAGTGCGTACAATAATTTCGTAATTGTAGCCGCCCTAACGCACTAGCGTTTAGCCGCGGGAGCAAGTAGCCGCCCTAACGCAATAGCGTTTAGCCGCGGGAGCAAGTAGCCGCCCTAACGCAATAGCGTTTAGCCGCGGGAGCAAGTAGACGCCCTAACGCACTAGCGTTTATCCGCGGGAACAAGTAGCCGCGCGGCATTTTCTATCTTCTGAAAATATCCCAGTATCTCGGCGTTCGGTGACGTGCCCGGAGATGTCAACACACTCGCCACCTGTTACATGGGCCAAAGCGTAACCGATTAATCGTAGGTGTTTGAATGTATGCTTGAATGCATGCTTTTACCTCTGCCTACCCCTTCGGGGATTACAGGTAGTGTGAAGTTACATTTAATTCCAGATAAAAGACATTCAAGAAACAGACGCGGGATGGTATCAGTGCCAAGTGATCATATCGGTGAGCAACAAGATAACGGCTGAAGTGGAGCTGCAGGTGCGAAGGCCTCCGATCATCTCCGACAACTCCACCAGGTCTCTGGTCGCCAGTGAGGGAGACAGTAAGTAGCTGTACTTAAACTTCTTTTAGTGTAAAATTATACAGTACTAGCTGTTGTTCGCGGCTTCGCCCGCGTGGATTGATACTCGTATCATTTAAAAGTAGGATATATTCTTTCTCAAAGTCAACTCTATCGCTGTACCAAATTTCATTAAAATCGGTTCAGTCGTTTGGACGTGAAAAGGTAACAGACAGACAGGCAAGAGTTACTTTCTCATTTATATTATTAAGTAGGGATTACTTACCATCTATGTGAACTGTATGCTTGTCCATTTCATGGCATCAAGAAATAATAGAAACTACCGAGTCGTCTAAACAAGTGATATTCATGCGAGTGAACTTTAGAAATTAAAGAAAAACTGAAAGAATTTTTTTTTCCTTAATTTCTAAAGTTCACTCGCATGTGTTATTGCGAAAAATAAATAGTTTTTTTTATGTCAATAAGTTGACAGACAAGCAGACGGGCCATCTGATGGTAAGTGGTCACCGTCGCCTATGAACATTTGCAACACCAGGGGAGTTGCCAACACGCTGCCAGCCCTGAAGGACTCTTTTGACGCTAGTTTTGAAGAACCCCATATTGTAGCACCGAGGGAACACCTCAGAGGGAAGTTCGTTCCACAATTTACACGTTCTGGGCAGAAACGAACGAGAAAACCGCACCGTTGAGCACTGCCAGGTGTCCGTCCAGTCGCTGAGGGTGAAACTTCTCTCTTCGGCGGGTAGTATGGTGTAGAAAAAAAGACGGTGGCACCATGTCGAACAGTTCGACAGAGCACTCGCCATTGTAGAGACGGTATAACACGCACAGACTCCCAGTATCTAGTACTAGTATCTATCTAGTACAAGTGATATTCATATTATGCAGTATCCACTTACTAACAATATGAACCATTTGTCATTTTTTTGCGATAAAATAAATATTTCCACTAATGATAACCTTCTTCGGACTTAATTGTATGACATAAGTTATTAACAAGAAAAATATTATTATGTACACACTGAGGTCTCTGATCTTATGTCCGAATTCACCTTTTGTATCAGTATTCGTTGTTTTGAACAACGTATTTATAGAAATTAAAGAAAAATGGAAAGAAAAATTTTACTTCGGTCATGAATCGAATCTGCGACTTCAGGATAACCAGTCCAGCCGCTTTACCACTAAGCTACCGAAGTGCTTCGGTAATTTCTAAAGTTCACACGCATGTGTTATTGCGAAATACAAAATACTAGCTGTTGCCCGCGGCTCCGCCCGCGTGTATGTCAAATTTCGCGTAACCTGTGGAAACTCATCAAATCATCCCATGGCATCCCACAGAAACATTTTTTCGGGATAAAAAGTTTCCGATAATCTAAGTCAGCTAATATTATCTGTACAAAGATGTTGCATAAATGTATGGACCTCCGGCCATGTATTGTACACAATATCATACACAGGCAAAATCAGTATGAAAACGTTTTTACTGCATATTTTCACTTATTTAGCTTTATTTGCAGTTACAAAACATTATTTGCAGTTAGAATTGCAACTCAAAACCAACATGGCGAATATGTGACAAGTGTCGGCTGTATCGCCGCCATGTTTAACATAGTTGAAAATGATAAAATCGTTTGAATTAAATGTGGTTGTAACTCTAAAATGTATTCTTGAATAAATTAATTGTATTTTTTTCGGATTCTTCTTTAATTTACCCATTTTTGAGGACACGTACGAACCAGAGCCGAGCTCGCAACATCTCCTTTCATCAAAATCCGTTCAGTAGTTTTGGCGTGATTGACGAACAAACATCCAAACAAAGAAACTTTCACATTTATAATATTAGTGTGATAGTGTGATTACAACGTATTTATACTTAATCAAACTCATAACTCAAAAATTTATTTAATCACTTGGAAATAATATAATTTGCTTGTGATAGGTCAAATTAACAAATTAAAATTTTATTTTATTTTTTAAAGAAAAATGGAAAGAAAAATTTGACATCAGGCGAGACTCGAACTCGCGGCCTACTGGGAATCTAGTCCAGCCGCTCTTCCAATTGAGCTACTGAAGTCCTGCCCGATTTGTCAAATCTTTCCTTCACATCTATTGCATTGCTTTATGGTAGCAGCAGCGCCATCTATTACCAACTATGCTAGTTATGTAAATAACTAAGTAGTCTATGTTTTTTCTCAAAGTCAGGTCTATCTATATACCAATTTTTTTTTCAAATCTGTTCAGTCGTTTGGACGTGAAAAGGTAACAAACAGACAGACAGAGTTACTTTCGCATTTATAATATTAGTAGGGATAATACTATCGTATTTGTTGCGCAGGTGCCCAGATGGAGTGTTACGCTGGTGGCTTCCCGCCGCCGAAGATCTCTTGGCGTCGCGAGAACAACGCCATCTTGCCCACCGGTGGCTCCATCTACAGGTTTGTATTACACGTTACGTTTTAACTAACTATATACTTCAGTCAAAATCCATGCAAAAGGAGATGTTGCAAAAATGTATGGACCTCCGGCCATGTATTGTACACAATATCATTAAACAGGAAAAATCAATATTAAAACGATTTTTACTGCATATTATCCCTTATTTAGCTTTGTTTGCAGTTACAAAACATTATTTGCAGTTAGAATTGCAACTCAAAAACAAAATGGCGAATATGGCGGGCGATGTCTTTTTGACATTTTTTAAATTGTTTTTTATTACATAGTACTTCAAGAAAAAAAGTGATATTTTCTAAATACTATCAAATCGATTGATCCCAAGCGTCGGCTGTATCGCCGCCATGTTGAACATAGTTGAAAATGATAAAATCGTTTGAATTAAATGTGGTTGTAACTCTAAAATATATTCTTGGATAAATTAATTGTATTTTTTTCGGATTCTTCTATAATTTACCCATTTTTTGAGGACGTGTACGAACCAGAGCCGAGCTCGCAACATCTCCTTTCTTACTTTCGTGACAAAAAAACCTAAAGCATCATAGTATGTTCTTAGGTTTTCGCGAGCTCATCATCATCTTCGTCGTTTTTTTTTTATTTATGCTGGAGCTCCACCACCATTTAGACAGCTAAGAGGTGGTAACCCTATTCGGTGCTGTATTTCCTTAATAATAATGGCAACCCATTATACGTCGCACTGCTGGGCACGAGTCTCTCCCCTCTTTTGGGGGGAGACCTGGAGCTCACTCCATCACGCTGCTCCAATGCGGATTGGTGGAGATACAGGTTAGTGGCCAACCCGCTGTCGGTTGTTTTCAAACCGCCCATAAGGCCTCCGACAAGGTTTAACTGCTATCTATCGATAGCAACCGGGACCGACGGCTTAACGCGGCCTCCGAAGCACGGAAACGCGCATTTCAATTTGCCACTAGCGGTCACCCATCACACACCCAACCGCCCGTATAGAACAACCGAGTAGATCGCTTCCGATCTACACCAGCCGTGGGGCCATGCGCGCTTCTACTGGGAATATATTAGCTTTTTTTTTTTCAGGGGCAATATACTGAAGATCTCGTCAGTACACAAGGAAGACCGCGGCACATACTACTGCGTGGCCGAAAACGGGGTGGGTAAGGGAGCGAGAAGGAATATCAACTTGGAGGTGGAATTCGCCCCGGTTGTCACAGTGCCTAAACCTAGATTGGGACAGGTAAGTTTTTTTTTTTTTTTAATTCCGGGGATTTTTTTTACGTAACTTCGTAAACGTCACTTCACGCCTGTAATCCCCGGAAGGGTAGGCAGAGGTAAATGCATGCATTCAAGCATACATGCAAACACCTACGATTCGCCGGTTACGTTTCGGCCCATGTAACAGGTGGCGAGCCTGTTGATCTCCGGGCACATAACCACTGGTGGTACTGGGAAAGTTCCAGAAAATGGAAAAATCCAATAAAATCAGAGATAAAGGACTTTACACCATTATTTCTAATAACCCCCTACCCGGGAATCGAACCCAGGACCTCAGCGTAGTAGTAGTGGCCTGCTACCACTAGGCTACCGAGGCAGTTTTTTTTTTTAATTGGCAAACAAGCGTCAGTTCACATTGTTGGTAAGTAATAGCCTATAAACATCTACATGAGACTCTAGGTTTCAATCGTATAATAGTAAAATTATTTTTAAGACATTATTTTTAATCAGAGCAAATACTGAGTTTTTTACAGCCGGGTTTTTCTCAGCTTTTTGAACCCTGTCAGTGAATGACAAAGCCTCCTATTCTCTTCCTCATCACTTTGTAGGATAGATATAAGGAAGTAAGACATTCTACTGATATATATAATAATAATGGCAACCCAATATACGTCCCACTGCAAGGCACGAGTCTCTCCCCTTTTTGGGGGAAGCCCTGGAGCTTACTCCACCACGCTGCTCCAATGCGGATTGGTGGAGATACGGGTTAGTGGCCAACCCACTGTCGGATGTTTTCAAACCGGCCATAAGGCCTCCGACAAGGTTTAACGACTGCTATCTATCGATAGCAACCGGGACCGACGGCTTAACGTGCCCTCCGAAGCACAGAAACGCGCATTTTAATTTGCCACTAGCGGTCACCCATCACACACCCACCCAACCGCGCCCGCATCGCTTAATCGAGTAGATCGCTTCCAATCTACACCAGCCGCGAGGCCATGCGCGCTTATAATAAAACTAATAAATATGTTTATTCGTCTTATAAATTCCAGGCACTTCAATATGACATGGATTTAGAATGCCACGTAGAGGCGTACCCACCTCCCGCCATCACCTGGCTTAAGGATGAAGTTCAATTGTCCAACAACCAGCATTATAGGTAAGTAAGAAACAGAGAAAAAAATTTTTATTCTGAATAGATCTTTACAGATACTTTCAACATGTCAAGAAATCACAAATTACCTAGAGTGAATAATCATTACACATAGTAAAAGCAAAAACAAATATTAATAATTGTTTTATATTATTTCGCATTAACACATGCTTGTGAAATATATTTTATTTAAAGAAAAATGGAAAGAAAAATTTGACTTCAGGCGAGACTCGAACTCGCGGCCTACTGGGAATCTAGTCCAGCCGCTCTTCCAATTGAGCTACTGAAGTCCTGCCCGATTTGTCAAATCTTTCCTTCACATCTATTGCATTGCTTTATGGTAGCAGCAGCGCCATCTATTGCCAACTATGCTAGTTGATTAGAAGATTTGACAAATCGGGCAGGACTTCAGTAGCTCAATTGGAAGAGCGGCTGGACTAGATTCCCAGTAGGCCGTGAGTTCGAGTCTCGCCTGAAGTCAAATTTTTCTTTCCATTTTTCTTTAAATAAAACAAATATTGATAGTTAATTAAAATTAGAATTTAAAGTTAAGTACTTTAAGAATCATGGCAAGTTTCATACATTGATTTGCACAATAAACGTTACAAAAAGGTACAAGGTAAAACGGATTAAGACCAAGGTCAAAATGCGCTACCACTCCTGAGGCCTAAGGTGTTATGCCTCTGTGCCGGAAATTACATGGCCGTACATTACCACCTGACCGGAACACGGTAGTGCTGAACACTACCATTTAGCGGCAAGTATATTAGGTAATGCGGTGGTGCCTACGCCCGCGAGCTCCGTCACCGCTGCTCTACCACAAGTAAAAGTTTTTATTACTTACAGAATATCCCACTTCGCAACAGCCGATGAGTTTACAGACACGACGATCCGTGTGATCACAATCGAGAAGCGACAGTACGGCATGTTCACCTGCAAGGCGCAGAACAAACTTGGCACCGATGAAGGCAAAGTTGAGTTGTTTGGTAAGTACTGTCTACATTATATTTATCGTTTTATATTATTTCGCATTAACACATGCTTGTGCTTTTTTCTTTCCATTTTTTCTTTAAAAATAAAATATATTTCACAAGCATGTGCTTATGCGAAATAATATAAAACAATTATTAAGGGTAAAAGCGACTTCTTTACGATATTCAATAAACTGAAAAGTCTATTATATCGGTTGCCTAACTAGCATAGTTGGTAATAGATGGCGCTGCTGCTACCATAAAGCAATGCAATAGATGTGAAGGAAAGATTTGACAAATCGGGCAGGGCTTCAGTAGCTCAATTGGAAGAGCGGCTGGACTAGATTCCCAGTAGGTCGCGAGTTCGAGTCTCGCCTGAAGTCAAATTTTTCTTTCCATTTTTTCTTTAAAAATAAAGTGCATTACATTTATCGTTTTATTAAGTAACATACTTAGTTAATTTTAATGGCTTATTATCTGTATTATATCCGGATGTATGTACACTATGTACCATGTATAAGTATTAGTACAATTATACCTATTATAAATTTGACATCCGTGGTTCACTCACTCTAAGGGTCCTGTTGAAAATCAGCAAATGTCAGGTACCTTCATATACAAGGTACCTGACATTTGCTGAACAGGACACCTTTTTGGCAGCCGTGAGACACATATTACGTGTATATGTGTTAATTTTAGAAATTGTGTTGTCTTTTCTCTATTATCCACGTTTTATGTCTGTTGTATGTGTCTCGCTGTAAGTCAAAATATATGTTTCTTTTCTTTTTATTTAATCCTTTTTAAACTTGCGCTTGTTTGATAAGAAAGAGAAAGGAGTTTTGACGGGAACCTTGAAAGAAGCGTGTGCTGCTCTATTTTATTTCATTTTCTTAGTGTATTTTTGAATTTAATTAAATAAAGTTGGTGACATTTTGTTTGATATAGGTTTATTACAGTGCCCGTGTATAGTGAAATAGAATAACAGTGCTAAAACACGGCCTTTCAGGTTGCCTCCAAAAGTTCATTGTAAATGTTCTGGTAAAGTAGCCATCGCTTTACTCGAATTACTGACTGACATAATTAATAATTGACTGACTGAACTGTAACTAACTAACTACTAACTTTTACGTTGCTTTTAAACGAATACTAAATATCGTTTTACTTGTCATTGGCAATACGCGTAAGAGCAATGCCATTATAAATTTAAAAAAAAGGGAAGAAAAATAATTTATTTGGACAACCATTTGACTGTGTTCCAAAATGCATTGCGGCCAAACGTCACATAGGTAGTGTGCGAATGAGAAAACGCTCTAATTAGCGGAAGACTCTTTCCTGAAGTCGATGAGCAATAGGGGACTGTACGTTTTTTGTACTTGTATGTCCACTGGATAGCTGGTCCGTGCATGCGCCATGTAGCATGACTTTCAGTTATATAGTTTTCTATGAATACCGTAAAGAATCATTGCAAGTTCCACACTTCGAGTGTCTCTACCCATATAGAGCGCATTTAGGGCATCTATTAAAACTTTTCAAAAAGCAGCCGCGAGCTTATCTCCCTTCCAAATTGTCAGAATTTTGGGTTGAAGCTTCGATCGCGTTCATTTTTTCAAGGCTACGTACAAATTAACCGCGGCAAACCATTGATTGTTGCCGCGCTCGAACGTGCCGCGCGGCGAACCGTTCGCTGTCCGTTTTTGAGATTGCATAAAAGGAGCTTCAGTCATTCATTCAGTCGCTCGCTCGCGCGCTTTTAGGACTTTAGTATTAGTTAGAACAATCAAATTTTATTTTTTACTAGCTGACCCGGCAAACTTCGTAATGCCTCACAATGAAATAATGTGTCAAAGGTTTGATAGATACGGACTATTTGTATGTTTTTTGTAGAGATTCCCGTGGGAATGTGTGATGTTCTCGCAGTAAAATGTAGCCTAAATGTTATCCAGGCTTAGTATCTATACACCACAAAAAGTTTCATTCGCATCCGTCCAGTGTCTTCGGAGATTAGCCTGGACAAAGGGACAGACAGACAAAAAATTTTAAAATCATTGAAAAGTGTTCTAATACTATTTTAACATCGCCCCCAATTGGTTTTTCGTAAATATATACAATGTACAGACACGCGGATTTTACTGTTTTATTATATGTATAGATATATTGGTTTGCGCGGCAATGATGGTCAACTTTGGCCTGCGTGGCTGCCTACAATTAAACCCTACCTACAATTTATAACGCTTATAAGGTCCCGTCATCCATCGAATCATGAATGTGTCAGATATTCTGAGATGATTTTGAATATAGCCAAAATTCTGATGATTTGGAACAGGGTAACCCCATGACGGCTTTCTGAAAATGTTAAACAGGTGCCCTAAGGCACCCTTGGGCTCTCCTACCACTACCACCCACTATGATCATGGTCAAAGTCGATGAAACGAAAAAGCAACAGTAAAAAGAGACAGACACATAAATTCATAAGATTTAACGTGGGAGAAAATGAGACAGGTAGCATTATACAGTGTCTGTTATGAACATTTTTGAAGGATTCACTTCTAACACGAATTGCACAGGTTTTTTTTTTAATTTCCGTACAAAATATAAAACAATTATTAAGGGTAAAAGCGACTTCTTTACGATATTCAATAAACTGAAAAGTCTATTATATCGGTTGCCTAACTAGCATAGTTGGTAATAGATGGCGCTGCTGCTACCATAAAGCAATGCAATAGATGTGAAGGAAAGATTTGACAAATCGGGCAGGGCTTCAGTAGCTCAATTGGAAGAGCGGCTGGACTAGATTCCCAGTAGGTCGCGAGTTCGAGTCTCGCCTGAAGTCAAATTTTTCTTTCCATTTTTTCTTTAAAAATAAAGTGCATTACATTTATCGTTTTATTAAGTAACATACTTAGTTAATTTTAATGGCTTATTATCTGTATTATATCCGGATGTATGTACACTATGTACCATGTATAAGTATTAGTACAATTATACCTATTATAAATTTGACATCCGTGGTTCACTCACTCTAAGGGTCCTGTTGAAAATCAGCAAATGTCAGGTACCTTCATATACAAGGTACCTGACATTTGCTGAACAGGACACCTTTTTGGCAGCCGTGAGACACATATTACGTGTATATGTGTTAATTTTAGAAATTGTGTTGTCTTTTCTCTATTATCCACGTTTTATGTCTGTTGTATGTGTCTCGCTGTAAGTCAAAATATATGTTTCTTTTCTTTTTATTTAATCCTTTTTAAACTTGCGCTTGTTTGATAAGAAAGAGAAAGGAGTTTTGACGGGAACCTTGAAAGAAGCGTGTGCTGCTCTATTTTATTTCATTTTCTTAGTGTATTTTTGAATTTAATTAAATAAAGTTGGTGACATTTTGTTTGATATAGGTTTATTACAGTGCCCGTGTATAGTGAAATAGAATAACAGTGCTAAAACACGGCCTTTCAGGTTGCCTCCAAAAGTTCATTGTAAATGTTCTGGTAAAGTAGCCATCGCTTTACTCGAATTACTGACTGACATAATTAATAATTGACTGACTGAACTGTAACTAACTAACTACTAACTTTTACGTTGCTTTTAAACGAATACTAAATATCGTTTTACTTGTCATTGGCAATACGCGTAAGAGCAATGCCATTATAAATTTAAAAAAAAGGGAAGAAAAATAATTTATTTGGACAACCATTTGACTGTGTTCCAAAATGCATTGCGGCCAAACGTCACATAGGTAGTGTGCGAATGAGAAAACGCTCTAATTAGCGGAAGACTCTTTCCTGAAGTCGATGAGCAATAGGGGACTGTACGTTTTTTGTACTTGTATGTCCATTGGATAGCTGGTCCGTGCATGCGCCATGTAGCATGACTTTCAGTTATATAGTTTTCTATGAATACCGTAAAGAATCATTGCAAGTTCCACACTTCGAGTGTCTCTACCCATATAGAGCGCATTTAGGGCATCTATTAAAACTTTTCAAAAAGCAGCCGCGAGCTTATCTCCCTTCCAAATTGTCAGAATTTTGAGTTGAAGCTTCGATCGCGTTCATTTAAGGCTACGTACAAATAACCGCGGCAAACCATTGATCTTGCCGCTAAATGGTAGTGTTCAGCACTATCGTGTTCCGGTCAGGTGGTAATGTACGGCCCTGTAATTTCCGGCACAGAGGCATAACACCTTAGGCCTCAGGAGTGGTAACGCATTTGCATTTTGACCTTGGTCTTTGTGTGAGTGTCTATAGGCTGCAGTCATCACTTAACATCAATGTGAACTGCATGCTTGTTTACCACTTCAATTACATAAAAAAAAAAAATGATTGTTGCCGCGCTCGAACGTGCCGCGCGGCGAACCGTTCGCTGTCCGTTTTTGAGATTGCATAAAAGGAGCTTCAGTCATTCATTCAGTCGCTCGCTCGCGCGCTTTTAGGACTTTAGTATTAGTTAGAACAATCAAATTTTATTTTTTACTAGCTGACCCGGCAAACTTCGTAATGCCTCACAATGAAATAATGTGTCAAAGGTTTGATAGATACGGACTATTTGTATAGGAAAATGAAATTAAATGTAGAGATTCCCGTGGGAATGTGTGATGTTCTCGCAGTAAAAAGTAGCCTAAATGTTGGCCAGGCTTAGTATCTATACACCACAAAAAGTTTCATTCGCATCCGTCCAGTATCTTCGGAGATTAGCCTGGACAAAGGGACAGACAGACAAAAAATTTAAAAATCATTGAAAAGTGTTCTAATACTATTTTAACATCGCCCCCAATTGGTTTTTCGTAAATATATACAATGTACAGACACGCGGATTTTACTGTTTTATTATATGTATAGATATATCGGTTTGCGCGGCAATGATTGTCAACTTTGCCTGCGTGGCTGCCGCGCGTAGATTATACGCAGCTTTTTCACCTACAATTTATAACCCTTATAAGGTCACGTCATCCATCGAATCAAGAATGTGTCAGATATTCTGAGATGATTTTGAATATAGCCAAAATTCTGATGATTTGGAACAGGGTAACCCCATGACGGCTTTCTGAAAATGTTAAATAGGTGCCCTAAGGCACCCTTGGGCTCTCCTACCACTACCACCCACTATGATCATGGTCAAAGTCGATGAAACGAAAAAGCAACAGTAAAAAGAGACAGACACATAAATTCATAAGATTTAACGTGGGAGAAAATGAGACAGGTAGCATTATACAGTGTCTGTTATGAACATTTTTGAAGGATTCACTTCTAACACGAATTGCTCAGGTTTTATTTTAATTTCCGTACAAATCTAGCCATGATTCTTTCAAACATGTAGGTAATTGTGCATGATATATTATTTAAGCATGATTGCCATTGTCGTAGAAACCATTATACCAGTGTGCCCGCCTGCCTGCGTTCAGACGCGGTACAACGCCGCCACGTCCTTAGCTCCCACGGTCGCCACGGTACTGGCCGGAGTTTACGCGGCCAGGGTCGCTTGCAGGTGAGTTTATGTATATATTTATATGAAGGGGTAATTTTACCCCTAATGATGTGTAGGTAAAACTTTCGACCTTCGCACCGCCTATGAAAGATATTTTTTCTAAGCTACGTGTATAGTGTGTGTGTGTGTGTGGGTTTTGTATGCGTGTGTTAAAATTGCCTCTGTTGTGTGTGTTCATGTCTACGTGCATGTGTGTGTGTGTGTGTGTGTGTGTGTGTGTGTGTGTGTGTGTGTGTGTGTGTGTGTGTGTGTGTGTGTGTGTGTGTGTGTGTGTGTGTGTGAAGTGAGTGTGTGAGTATGAGGCTGACGTAAAGTTTACGTAGACAACTTCACTCGGTGGTATTTAAAATTTTCGTGTACTGCATAGTAGTATTTGTAATATCTTTTTAAGAATATAATTATAGTAGTTTACAATTAGTATTGACATTATATTTTAAAGTACGACATGCATTAGTTTTATGTAGAACTTTGATTTGTGTTGAAAATTAGTTTACCTACTTTTTTCTCAAATAATTAAAGAAAAACGGAAAGAATAAATTGACTTCGGGCAGGAATCGAACCTGCGATCTCAGGATAACCAGTCCAGCCGCTTTACCACTAAGCTACCGAAGTCCCACACCGACGCGTCAAATTTTGCTTTCCCTTTTTGATTTAGGGTCGGTGATAAATGTGAAGGAAAGATTTGACGATCAGTTGTGGACTTCGGAAGCTCAGTTCAAGGGAGAGCGGCTGGACTAGATTCCCAGGGGTCGCGCGTTCAAACCCCGCTTAGAGTCGATTTTTTTTTCATATTTCTTTTAAAATATTTCACTAGCATGTGTATTACGAAAAAAAAATATAAAAACAACGATTATAAACTGTTTATCACTTCAGTGGTATTAACGAATTATATTTCCTTTTTTACAGAGTCGTCAATCCCAGATATTAACTACTCAGGCCTACGATTGGACCCTCTTGTTCATAAATCGAACGCCGTACTGATCACACCCTACATTACCGCAGCTCTTATTCTGGTTGTCCTCATTTAGACTTAAGCTATAGTCGTATTAGTGTGCACAATGACCTAATGTGAGCGCCGCCTAATAGTAGGAACACACGTAGACCAGATCCGCTCACCGCAATCCGATACGTCCCACTGCTGGGTATGAGTCTCTCCCCTTTTTGGGGGGAGGCCTGGAGCTTACACGATGCCTCTGTGCTGCACATTTTATAACTAACATTTTGTTCCAAGTCCAGGCCTCGTAGTGACACAGTACAAATATGAACAGTATGGAAATTACGTACAAAACGTTCGAAACGGCACACTAACACAAACATGCGCATCGACGCTCGATGTCGCGAGTGACTCGGTACTGCAGCACCGCGAGAACCGCTTAGAGGCCTCGTCGATGCGCATGTTTGTGTGCGTGTGACGCTTCAACATTTTGTACGTAGTTTCCACACTGTTCATATTTGTACTAAGGTAGTGAGTGAGTCGTCCAGAATAAACATTTTTGTCGCACATTGTGCATAACTGTGCCGCACATTTCAGCGATACCGGTGGAATTACACCTTAACACTTATATTTGTATGAATCTTGTTTTGAAACTAATGTTTCTTTCATCCAGTGAACATTCACTTTCACCATTTCCTAAGCTTTAAACAAATTAAAAAAAAAACTGAAATATTTAAAAAGACGTCAAATAATTAATTTAAATAATACTTTTGTCTATTTAAAAAAAAACCATGTGATCACTTAATTTAAACATTTTTTTTAGTTCGGACTAAGTGTATTTTTTTTTTATATTTAGAAGTAATTTTGTACTAAAAATAAGTGTTTTAACTTCAGTGCATAACTATAGTAGGATTTTTTGTAACATTTTGAACTGGTTTATTCAAGAATACAATGGAAAAGTCATATCGACAATAACTTCCAAATAAATTTGTAGATTTCTAGATAATTATATCTCGACTGCATTCACATACAATATTTTTAGATTAAGTCTAAGGGGTCGTTCATAAATTACGTAAGAGGTTTTGAGGGCTAATTTGACCCCCTCTCCCCCTACTGTAAGACATCATAAGATTACGACTAGTCCCCCCTGCCCCTTAATAAGAAATTTTCGTAAGAAAAGATTTTTGTAAGATTCAATATCAAGTTGAAGAGATGAAGTACAGATGGCGCTATTCAATAATGCCAATTTTTAGCGCGAAAGTGGTAGAATTTTCAATTTCAAATCTTACGTAATTTTAGATTCTCTGCCCCCCTTACCTATAGTAAGAAGTTATAATATTCAGTCAACACCCCCCCTCCCCTAAACGCCTTACATAATTTATGAACGACCCCTAATACGATATCAACATTTCAATTAATCTATCTGCCGCCAAATAGTAGTGTTCAGCACTATCGTGTTCCGGTTAGATGGTAATGTATGACCCTTTCACTATCACAGAGACATAACAACTACGGTCTCAGAGGTGGTAATGCATCTGCATTTTGATATCTGCTCTTTGTATGGATGTCTATAGGCTGCAGTCATCACTTAACATCAATGTGAACTGCATGCTTGTCGCAACCTTCATCTATACATATAGAAATGCAACCCGTTTTCCTTGGTCACGGCATCACGCGAATAGCTGGACCGATTTGGCTAATATTGATTTTGAATGATTTTTGGAAGTCCAGTGTTTAGAAGGTAAGAAAATATGACGAAATTGAAGGGAAATAGTAAAAACCATCATTTCATTTTCCCATACAAATAGTCCGTATCTATCAAACCTTTGACACATGATATGTTCTTAGGTTTTCGCGAGCTACACTCATTGAAATAAAACTATTTTTACGGATTTATCTCGCGTATATTAAACTAAGATGACCACGGAAGCTGAAAAGCGAACGGGTTGATTTTAAAAATCATCTTAGTTTAATATACGCGAGATAAATCCGTAAAAATAGTTTTATTTCTTTGACACATGTCATATTTTCATTCTGAGGCAATACGAAGTTTGCCGGGTCAGCTACATATAAAAGTAATTAAACAATTATGTATATTTAATGCTAAACCAAACGTAGTCTCGGCCATACTTAATTCGTATAGTGTAAGAGCATTAGTATATAAATATGTGAACGTACAAATATCTGATAGAATAGATATTTTTATACAAACCGAGTGGTGTTGCCCGTTTAGAAAATTGTAGTTACATACAATATTAGCTGCCTCAGTAGTCGAGTGGTAGCAGGCCACTACTACTACGTTGAGGTCCTGGGTTCGATTCCTGGGTCGTGGGTTATCAGAGATAATGGTGTGAAGTCCTTTATTGCTGGTTTTATTGGGATTTGTCCATATACTGGAAACTTCCCAGTACCTCGAAGTTTGGTAATGTGCCCGGAGATGTCAACAGGCTCCCCACCTGTTACATGGGCCAAAACGTAACCGGCGAATCGTGGGTGTTTGCTTGTATGCTTAAATGCATGCATTTAACTCTGCCTACCCCCTCGGGGATTACAGGCGTGAAGTTACGTTATAATATAAATAGTACTTACTTTGACTAGTAGAATGCCTATGTTCATAACTATACACAGACAACAACTTAGGTCTCAGGGGTGGCAACACATCTGCATTTAGACCTTTGGCTTTTTTGTGTAAATATCTAAAGGCTGCAGTCATCACTTAACATTTATATGAGCTGCATGCTTGTTTGCCACCTAACTTAAAAAGAAAGGAAAAACCCAATACTTCTGTAAAAACTATAATAATATACAATTTTTCCAAACGGGCCTCATAAAACTGTACGCGGTGTTCAACATATTATATCAAACTAAATATCATTACATCAATACATATTGAGATGTTTTTATGCCTCGATGTCACAATAATCTATACTTGTATGACATAATTAGTTGTAGAGAAATAGAAATGGGTTTCATTCGAACAATCATTCAATAGGTGTAATACATTGAGAATATTTTAACCTAACGACCAATTATTTTTTTGAGAAAAGCTAAATAATTAAATAAAAAACATTGATAAATGATTACAGATAAATAAAAGTAAAATTGTATTCTTTTCGCCCATTTCTATATTAAGAATAAACAATAAATAAGCATTTAGACCGCATTTAAGACAAAATATTAAAAGACATGTTTAATAATAATAATGGAAACCCATTATACGTCCTAGGGGCACGAGTCTCTCCCCTTTTTGGGGGGAGGCCTGGAGCTTACTCCGCCACGTTGCTCCAATGCTGATTGGCGGAGGTGGGTGGGTTAGTGGCCAACACGCTGTCGGATGTTTTCAAACCGCCCCTAAGGCCTCTGACAAGGTTTAACGACTGCTATCTATCGATAGCAACCGGGACCGTGCCCCTCCGAAGCACGGAAACGCGCATTTAATTTGCCTCTAGCGGTCACCCATCACACTACCCGACCGCGCCCGTAGTGCTTAACCGAGTAGATCGCTTACGATCTACACCAGCCGCTGGGCCATGCGCGCAAGACATGTGTAAAGGAGATGTTGCAAGCTCGGCTCTAGATCATACACGTCGTCAAAAAATGGGTAAATTAAAGAAGAATTCGAAAAAAATGTAATTAATTTATTCAAGTATATATTTTAGAGTTACTACCACATTTAATTTAAACGATTTTATCATTTTCAACCATATTCAACATGGCGGCGACACAGACGACGCTTCGTTAAATTGGAAATCGATCAGTTTAAGTTCTTAGTATTAACACATGAAATCGATTTCGATAGTATTCAGAAAATATTACTTTTTTCTCCAATTTCTATATAATCAAAAAACAATTTAAAAAATGAAAATGTCAAAATGACATCGTCCGCCATATTCGCCATGTTGGTTTGAGTTGCAATTCTTACTGCAAATAATATTTTGTAACTGCAAACAAAGCTAAAGAAGTGAAAATATGCAGTAAAAAACGTTTTTATATTGATTTTGCCTGTTAATGATATTGTGTACAATACATGGCCGGAGGTGCATACATTTTTGCAACATCTCCTTTACTGAAATGGATAAAACGTATCTATCTATACTTCGGGATTTAAACAAGTATCACATAAATTGAAGTAGGTAACCAGAGGCGGCTCCTGACGTTTTTTAGTGGAGGGTCACAAAAAAATACATACCTACTTCTTTTCTCATTTCATCTATCTATACATCTTCTATATACATATAATAAAACAGTGAAACCCGCGTGTCTGTACATTGTATACATATATTTACGAAAAACGATGGTAAAATAGTATTAGAACACTTCAATGATTTTTAAATTTTTTGTCTGTCTGTTTGTCCCTTTGTCCAGGCTAATCTCCGAAGATACTGGACGGATTCGAATGAAACTTTTTGCGGTGGGTGTATACTAAGCCTGGCCAACATTAAGGCTACTTTTTACTTCGGGAAAATCACTCATTCCCACGGGAATCTCCACATTTAATTTCATTTTCCTATACAAATAGAATCCGTCAAATCCGTATCTATCAAACCTTTGACACATTATTTCATTGTGAGGCAATACGAAGTTTGCCGGGTCAGCTAGTTTTAAGTATTTATTTAAAAGAAAAACGGCAAAATAACTGACTGAATATATTATTGTTAAGTAAGAATATAATTTTCGGGAGTGCACTGCACCAGCGCTCTTAAGGAAGAGCCACCTCTGTAGGTAACAATATAAATGAAACAAACGATTGAACAACCCCCGTTTATATTATTCCAGTTTAAAGCTCGCAAGTAATTAAGAATGTACAAAAGGAGATGTTGCAAAAATGTATGGATCTCCGGCCATGTATTGTACACAATATCATTAAACAGGCAAAATCAATATAATAACGTTTTTTACTGCATATTTTCACATATTTAGCTTTGTTTGCAGTTACAAAACATTATTTGCAGTTAGAATTGCTACTCAAAACCAACATGGCGAATATGGCAGGCGATGTCATTTTGACATTTTCATTTTTTAAATGTATTTTGATTATATAGTACTTTGAGATAAAAGAAATTCTATCGAAATCGATTGATCTCAAGTGTCGGCTGTATCGCCGCCATGTTTTACATGGTTGAAAATGTTAATATCGTTTGAATTCAATGTGGTTGTAACTCTAAAATATATTCTTGAATTAATTAATTGTATTTTTTTCGGATTCTTCTTTAAAGTACCCTATTTTTGAGGACGTGTACGAACCAGAGCCGAGCTCGCAACATCTCCTTTACCTGATAAATTAGATTCAGCGTGGTGTTGCCAACTTAGAAAAATCTCCCCAAGATTCAGGGAAACATTGCGCAGAGTATGAAAATTTTAAAATGATTCGCGGTTTAAATTAGGCATCTCAATTTACGTACGGTCTGAATATAACTGATTTATACCATAGAAGTAAAATAAGATAATATATACAGTGTGTAATTTTATATTTTTGTGTCTTCAAACATAGATATAGAAGGTAAAGCGATGGTATACCTACTTGTTGAATATATCACTTAAAATATTTTAAAACATGTAATATTATACAGTCTTATAACTACTCCGATGTCTCTTCAGTAATATACCTAGTGTAATATGTCACTCAATTTTTTACCGTGGTCAGAGAATATGTAATAATACTACGTATAGAATTGACACTTCGACATCCCGCCCGATTTCCCCGCCTCACCCAACCTCCTCTCTTATGGGCGACGGTTGGTATTCTCTACGTGCTACGCACACAGGTGCACGTGTAAATACACGTCACTGATTGATGTCTGTTTAATAGAGACCAAATTGAGCGTTTGTATGGAATCTTGGCAAAGTGTCCGCGGTGTGCCGTGGTGACAAAAAAGTCCACTAAATGTCTTATGTAATTATAATTCCTTGGTTCACTTACTATCAGTGTGAGTTAAGGAGAGTTCAAGTATTACGTAAATGCAGTCATCGCTTAACATCAATGTGAACAGCATGATTGGTTGCCACTTAAAAAAAAAACAACGCAATTCTTGAAGATTCTTGAATTTTCTTGAAAATTTTTGACAATACGAAATATATTTTTACTTGATATTGGCAAAATGCGACATAGCGATGCCATTACTTAAAAAAAATATATCATCGCTTTATCTGTACTTCATAGACTAAGAAACAGTGCGTCATTTCGGAAATTTTTTTCAGCTTTTTTCCCCACTTTAGTAGCTTTACAGTACAAGGTGAAATTTTTGTGGTTGTTTCAATTTGCCTTCAAAATTGAAACTATTTATCGTAAATCAGTTGCTGAAAACCTAATTTGAAAGTCAGTGACGTTAGAATGTACTGTTTATAAATATCTTGTGTTTATCCACCTGCTTATTAAACACTTTCCCCCTTATTAATAATCGTATTTTAGCTGGTGTTGCTAATCTCTCCTTTGTCTCTTTCTATCCTGCACATTTGACAATGCAACTGACAAAGACAAAGCATTCTATAGCTAAAACGTATCTAATGTACGGTTATGAATAAGGGAGTTTATTTATATCTTGGGTAGTTTAAGAATGTTTTGAGTTGGTAAAACAAAAAATCGGTTATAATAATGGCAACCCATTATACGTCCCACTGCTGGGCACGAGTCTCCCCTTTTTTTGGGGGGAGGCCTGGAGCTTACTCCACCACTCTGCTCCAATGCGGATTGGTGGAGGTGGGTGGGTTAGTGGCTAACCCGCTGTCGGATGTTTTCAAACCGCCCATAAGGCCTCCGACAAGGATTAACGACTGCTATGTGTCGATAGCAACCGGGACCGACGGTTTAACGTGCCCTCCGAAGCACGGAAACTCGCATTTAATCTGCCTCTAGCGGTCACCCATCACACTACCCGACAGCGCCCGTAGTGCTTGTACACCAGCCGCGGGGCTATGCGCGCTTCAAAATCGGTTATTTTTTAATAATTAAAATTAATCTCCATTATTTAAAAAAAAAATGGAATTGATAACTACGTTATTTATTTTACAAAATGTAATAATTAAAAAAAATAGAACAAAGAATTTGATACTTGCCGATATTACTCTCGCTTGCTCTTAAATTGTGCAAGCAATTGTGCCTTCTCGCTCGCGCACACATTGTAAGAACGAGAGAGAACAACAAGAAGCCATTTTCTGTTATACCAACTTAAATACCACTTCGAAGCATTTTTACTTTTTATGCCTAATACCAAATGTTTTTACTATAAAACATAACTATAGGAATCTCTTAAGTGTAAGTTTGTAATGATAATTGAATTAGATTCATTTTCGCTAGTTGTACGGCCTAGTAAGCCTTATATATTTATTTATTTGCACGGATTCAGCTACCAGCAAAGGAACTAATTGTGGAATAAATGACAGCTTTTTATATTTTATATGATTTTCTGTGAACTCAAAATGGCTGCCTTCCGCCATTTTGTTTTGTATGCCAACTGTTTAGTAATAATTGAATGTTTTTTTGTGAATAAAAATCAAGTTAGAATGAAACAATATCTTACAATATTTCTATTACATTCCCATATATTATTTGTTATATTAATTTTAAATTGAAGTGTTTGTTGGTGTGTTAATATAAAGACATACCTTGATATGCTCTCCTCTTTCTTGGTCTCTTACCCCCTTATTCATAAGCGTACATTAGATACGTTTTACGAGGGTGGATCCAAAAGTTCGAAGCCCGACCAAGAAAATGAAAGAAAAGTGGGTCTAATTTTATTTTTATTTTTCGACATAGTCTCCATCTAGCTCAACACACTTCTTCCACCTGAACTGCAACTTGTTTATCCCCTCGAAAAAAAAAGATTCCGGAAGGTTGGCGAAATACTCGTTTACTGCGACTATCACCTCATCTTTGGTCGAAAATTTCGAGCCACCCAAATGTTTTTTTAAATTTGGAAATAAATGATAACCTGAAGGGGCTAAATCCGGCGAATAAGGTGGGTGGGGCAGCAATTCGTAGCCACAATCATGGATTACAGACATTGTTTCAACCGTAGCTATAGAATGCTTTGTCTTTGTCAGTTGTATTGTCCAATGCACAGGGTAGAAAAAGACAAAGGAGAGATTAGCAACACTTCAGCTAAAATACGTTTATGAATAAGGGGGATAAACGTTTTATATTAACACATTAAAGCAATGAGGTTCAATTCCAAATCACTTTTTATGTGAGAAATGTTTTCGACTGCTTTCGATTCCATCCATTTTTTAAACGAATGTTTTTTAATTCGAAAAATGTATAGACTTTTTAGTGTACCTGTAAATCAATAAATCGATATATTATCGAGTTGTAATTATTCGATTTTTACAATTTTAGGCTGATAGTGCCGGCATAGCGAAGGCATAGAGCAACACGGGCCACCGGCCGACCGGAGGGGAGTAGCCGTAGCGTTTATTACTGATGCAAAACAGTCTGTCATTTTTTGCGTTGCGAAATTTGTGTGACACGCACATAACAAAAATCGTCTATTACTGCGAAACTCACACCTTGACTTTAACAAAATACAGAAACAATTTCACGCCATTGACCTATATTTACTAAAGTACTAGACTGGACATTTCCCTTGATAGCATGGTTTTAGATTTTTGCATACAATTACCTGCACTTTTCCAAAGTAACATGACAGCTGACGTAAAAACGTCGTACAAAATATAAGGGAACCGGCTCTTTGTACCCGGTGTCTACTATGTATATTGACCTCATTGTTTCACGCAGACATTTAAACGTATCGGGCCCACTTGGGCTTGTACTTTGATATAGGGGAAAGCTTGCATATGATTACTCCCCTCCGGGCCGCCGCGGCCGGTGGCCCGTGTTGCTTTATGGGTGAAGTAGACTAGTGCCGTCTGTAGCCGTGCCGCTTACAAGAATCCATTTAAAAAAATACGATTTTCTGTTGTTTTAAGTAAGACCAATTACTGAAATGTCGCTCGTGTTGCAAATTGTTATTTGTGTCAAAGATTAGACAAAGAATAGAATAGACTTGACATGGTAGGAATAATATCAACAATAAGCGCAATAAATTATAAAAAGTTTATATGATTTGTGAAAGTCAATGAATTTATGATTGTACAGTATCTACCCGGACGAAGTCGTGGGCGCAGCTAGTATAATATAATTCATAAATAAAGCTATCTGCCAGTGAAAGTCCCGTCAAAATCGGTCCAGCCGTTCCCGAGATAACGACAAACAAACAGACTAACAGACAAAAGTAGTAAAAAAAATGTGTATACATACATATGTATTTATAATAATAGTCAAGCGATTATTTTTATATTACAAACAGACAATCCAATTTTATTTTTTTATAAATTTTCGCCATCGGAAATCAGAATACTTTATTTCATAGTTTTATCGACTAATTGAACTTACATTATTGCTGTTCTGTCTCATACAGGCAATAGGATATCACATCTATATAATTCTTTATCTAAGGTAACACACTTTATAATGATAACATTTTATATGTAACATTTCAGTGGTTGGTCTTTAGTGTGTTTACAAAAAAATTGGCCATAGTGAGAAATTTGAATAAGTATAATAAAATAGGACTTCGTGGGCTAATGCGCAACGACTGATAAATCGCACCTTTAGGATTGAAATAATATCTCAAAAAATTAAGAAAATGACTTTTAAACATCAAACGACATAAAACATGTAAATAATCTATCAAATCTACTATATAAAAATAAGTCGGGTTTTCCTTCCTGACGCTATAACTCCAGAACGCACGAACCGATTGCCAAAGTTTTGCATTCGTTGGAAAGGTCTCGGGCTCCGTGAGGTTTATAGCAAAAAAAAATCAGTAAAAATTATTTATAAAACGACATCCACGCGGGCGAAGCTGCGGGCAACAGCTAGTTATTTATAAATATTCCGTAATTTGATAGATTACATATTTTTAAGTCGTTTGATGTTTAAAAGTCATTTACTTATTTTTTTGAGATATGCCACTTCAATTCTAAAGATGCGAAGCGAAATATTAACACATGATCAAATGCATAGTTTACGATTTTATAAAGGACATACAGACATTCATTTTTAATAATATAGATTACACTTGTACGCCAATTTCCAATAACTTATTCGTAACCATAATAATAATAATGGCAACCCTTGTCACTGCTGGGCACGAGTCTCTCCCCTTTTTGGGGGGAGGCCTGGAGCTTACTCCAATGCGGTTTGGAGGCCAACCCGCTGCCGGATGTTTTCAAACCGCTTATTAGGCCTCCAACAAGGTTTAACGACTGCTATCTATCGATAGCAACCGGGACCGACGGCTCAACGTGCCTTCCCAAGCACGTACAATATTCAATATTCAAATTTCTCATCAATTTTCACATTTGTAGATATTTGGGTGTAATTTATTGTATTTTGTATAATTTGATAGTGTATTTGTGAATCTCAGTTATTTTATAATTTGCAGATCCCCTCAATGTTTGTATTTTTTGTTCTGAATAAAGGTTTTTAATGAAAAGTTTTTTATTAATTCATTCCTGTAAAATTTACCTACGTACTATCAGCGATCTGGCTGCTGAACCAGATGGCACCTTATTTGGAGGTAATAAAAGCTATATTTGAAAGTTATATCTGGCGCTTTACACTCTCTGCCTACCTTTACACTTGCACCCATATTCTAAGTCGTAACCTCGACCCACAGACCAATCATGCCTCGACCTGACTCAAGGGAGTTGGTATTCTTAATTGTAGCTAATAACGTCAACTCGACATTCTCCTTCGTTTGAGGAAAGAAAGCAATTGTCAAATTTGAGGAGTATTTAGGTACATTTACGCCATATTCTTGCGCTCAATAAGTTTTTCGTGTCTGAACTGTCTGGAAATATAATTAAATACCATATTTTTCTATAAAAATGTATTTTCAAGACTGAATTATCTAATCCGTACACATGAGTTACTGATGATAATAATGATAATCCATACACATGAGTTACTGTCAAAGTACAACTAAGAATATGGATTTCGAGGCGTCCTCATAAGTGTCCTCAGCTGAGTGTGAGTCAAGGAATGTTTCGAGTTTTTAAAAAATTATCTAAAAGTGCTCTCCAGGAGCTTAATTATCTATATATAAAAAAATCAATTGCTGTTAGTCTCGCTAAAACTCGAGAACGGTTGGACCGATTTGGCTTATGAATGATTTTTGGAAGTCCAGGGAAGGTTTAAAAGGTAAGAAAATATGAAGATGAAGAAATTGAAGGGAATTAGTAAAAACCACAATTTTATTTTCCCATACAAATAGTCCGTATCTATCAAACCTTTGACACATTATTTAATTCTGAGGTAATACGAAGTTTGCCGGGTCAGCTAGTATGAAATAAATAAATAAACTGAAACTGAATAACAATATGTCTTAGAATATGGGTGTTGGTGTGAAGATACACACACACATGAAACATAATTTTAAGGGTACCTACATAACGGACGGTCTCCTTACGCCTTTCCTCTACCCTCTATACCTAGTTAACACAGCGAACAATTCCCAACCGTATAAATAATCTACAGAATAACAAATCATTTATGATCATGTTTACTTTTATACAGGTTGTCATTAACACTATACTGGTAAAGTTAGAGAGGGATGTGAAATGTTACAATAACTAAAAAATGTGGTGCAACCCAGGCTAACTGTTTTATTTCTTGGCATGCTGCTCTATGTAATAAAGTTCGTTACGCCCCTATATTGAATTGTCTGTCCGTCTATCACAAAGTTGTGAGAGTATCATCTTTCCCAACTCTTAGAGTATCATCTTTTACCTTTACCCAGTGCCGGATTAGCTATATAGCAGGAGTAGCAAATGCTACGGGCCCCGCGCAATTGGGGGCCCCGTAGCATTTGCTGCCCCAAAAAAACACAAATATGTAATACACCTTAGCTATTCTCAAAGGGAGCGTTGACCACTAATTATATAGGTACCTATATTATTATGTTGCAAGTTGGCAACACCACAATACTTACAGGGGGAATCCCCTAAATTTGTTTTAGATTCCTTTTCGTAAATGTTGTTTTATTTACATCCTAAATTTCAGTAGGCAATGTAACTGTAGGGCCCCATGGTCACATTTGCTACGGGCCCCGCACCGGCTTTATCCGGCACTGCCTTTACCTACCTTTTACCTTTACTATGGTATCATCACTGCTTAAGGATACTGCAGGATAAACGCCTTCTACAACGATGCCCACAACAGGGTCTTGCGTCATTTTCACCAGAGTGGCCATAATGGCCACGCTTGACTTAAGGATTAACGATCGAAGTGGCGATACACTAATTCTGCTACCAATCCTTTACTGGTGGTAGAGCTCCAGTGACGGAGCTCGCGGGCGTAGGCACCACCGCATTACCTAATATACTTGCCGCTAAATGGTAGTGTTCAGCACTATCGTCTATCGTGTTCCGGTCAGGTGGTAATGTACGACCCTGTAATTTCTGGCCCAGAGACATAACACCTTAGGCCTCAGGAGTGGCAACGCATTTGCATTTTGACCTCTGGTCATTGTGTGGGTGTCTATAGGCTGTAGTCATCTATTAACTTCAATGTGAACTGCTTGCTTGTTTACCACTACCATTATACTCTTATTTAAAAAAATCCCGCGTTGTTTTTACTGACGTATTGTTTTAGTTTTATTACTTCTGTCGGGCATCCCGAGTGGACACTTTATTTTTCTGCGAAATACTTAAACAGGGTTAATTTAAATTAACGAATCTTAGTGGTTATATTCTATTTGTAGCGGATCACCTATTGTAGGCAGCCTCTGTAGATGAATCCCAACAACATTTCTTTCTACGACTTTTTACAAATTTTGATAAATAACCCAAAAAATGTTTTCAAATGTTCAAAAGAGCATTGCCACCGCTGCATAACACTTAAAATAGCGCCCCGATGCTCGTGGCGCTATTTTAAGTGAAAATGCCAGTTTAGAATCAAAAAAAAATCTAAGAAAAAACTTAAAATTAAAAAATTGTAGAACGAATTTTGTTGGAATTGATCACAGAATAGATATTTATTTATCTATGAGGCTGCCTGTATGAAGTGATGCGATAGATATGTACTTTATGAAATCTGACAAAAATAAATTCAATCATATATTTTTATGAACAACCTGTAGGTATAATAAATTACTACCTAAAGTGATGTAATACGAAGTCAATAATGTATGTTTGTATAAACAATGTAGATTAGTATGCATTAGATAAAGTGTGGTGTGATAACGAACAACTGTGTTCACAGACGTGTACGGACTGACAAGAATAACTGTACAGTAGGTAAGTTATTTTTATTTAAATAAAAAATTTTAATGCTTGTTCCGGCATCTTAATCTAATTCACAAGTTGAAAATGGTAAATAAAGAGTTAAAATACCTATGTGTTATATTTTCAATATGTGCTAAAACCGTTTGATCAAT
Organism: Macrosoma leucophasiata; assembly: GCA_036365455.1. Lineage (NCBI taxonomy): Eukaryota > Metazoa > Arthropoda > Insecta > Lepidoptera > Hedylidae > Macrosoma > Macrosoma leucophasiata. The sequence continues at coordinate 2,245,641 of JAWQUS010000022.1, read as the reverse complement.
AAAAATCGTAAAAAAACGATGATAATAATTAATACATTATCAGAACTACATTATTTTTTTAATATGAATATTCTCGAATAGTTTATAAACAAAATTACGCGAATTGGCACTTGGAAATTGTACAGATTAATAAGCCGTTGTGCCACACGCGATTTCACGCTTTACAGAAGAGGGCTCTGTGAATTTCCTGAGTACCTATGTACTCAGTAATACCACAGTATAGGTAATGTACATGTTCGTTTTCTTTAGACTGTGGTAATACGATGTAGGTACCTACCTACAGGAGTGACATCTACGGAATCCGAACCGTTCGTCTGGGATCAGATGATGTATTCGGGCGAAATCTAAAGGCGAGTGTAGATTGACATAATAATATTTTTACAGCACAAAATGAAGGCAGTTGTGTTCAATGGTAAGGATCTCTCCTTAACCTATGAAGAGAATTACCTGATGCCGAAGATAACTAACGAAAACGATGTAATTGTCAAGGTGCAATATTCTGGAGTATGTGGGACTGATCTACATGTAATACAGGTAATACCATGGAGGTAAACCAATACGCAGCGAGAAGCGCGCATGGCCCAGCGGCTGGTGTAGATCGTAAACGATCTACTCGGTTAAGCACTACGGGCGCGGTCGAGTAGTGTGATGGGTGACCGCTAGTGGCAATTTAAATGCGCGTTTCCGTGCTTCGGAGGGCACGTTAAGCCGTCGGTCCCGGTTGCTGTCGATGGATAGCAGTCGTTAAACCTTGTCGGGGGCCTTATGGGCGGTTTGAAAACATCCGACAGTGGGTTGGCCACTAACCCACCCACCTCCACCAATCCGCATTGGAGCAGCGTGGTGGAGTAAGATCCAGGCCTCCCCCCCCTCCCCCCCAAAAAAAGGGCAGAGACTCGTGCCCAGCAGTGGGACGTATAATGGGTTGCCATTATTATTATTTATTATAAACCAATACATATTTCCCGCAAAAAGAAAACTTGTTTATTTGGCTGACTATGAAGAAAGTCACATAAGAAAACTTAAAACAAAGATGGGCCTGTATTGAGCCCTGAGGGACACCCATTCCTACTTTTCAACGTGGGGATTATTTTTATAATTACAATGTCGTAGATATGTACCTATAATACAAAAAACTATAATAAGTATACTAAATTACCATCTTAATAAATTTTATTTATTTTTTTAGTGTGTTGACTTTACAAAACCTACATAGTCACTAGTGTTACACCCATATTCTAAGTCGTAACCTCGACCTAAATCAACCTCACTCAATGGAATTGGTATTCTTAGTTGTAACTTATAACGTCAACTCGACATTCTGCCTCCGTTTGAGGAAAGAGCGCAACTGTCAAACTTAGGAGGAGTATTTACTTTTACGCCAAATTCTTGCGCTCAATAAGTTTTTCGTGTCGGAACTGTATGGAAATATAATTAAATACCATATTTCTATAAAAATGGATTTTCAAGACTTTGTGAATGTACACATGAGTTACTGTCAAAATACGACTAAGAATATGGATTTCGAGGCGTCCTCATAAAGTATCCTCAGCTGAGTGTGAGTGAAGGAATGTTTCGAGTAACGTCTTAGAATATGAGTGTTATTAGTCTTCATACTCCTCATTTATATTATCAACAATGTATTAACGTATTTAGGTCATTTTACGTCCATATACCTACTTAAATCAATTTATCGTTCAAAATTATGATTACTATACTTGTTAAATTCATTATCGTCAATTTCAGGGTGAATTCCCAGCAAGGCAAGATCGCCCGATCCCACTGGGCCACGAGTTCAGTGGCGTTATCCACGAAGTGGGCAAAGCTTCCATCTTCAAAGTTGGACAAAAAGTCGTTGTTGACCCGAATCGGTAAGTTTGCAATACAGGCTTATATTTTCGGTAAATTTTATGGTTTGAAGCCTACAAAGAACATAATAGTTTTGCCATGTCCGTCCGTCCTTTCGACCGCCACTGCGATCACTAACCCGCCTGCTCAGGCATCTTCGGGGGAGGGGAAGCTTTCCTCCAGGAGCATGATGAAAGATGCAGCTCTGAAGCTCAAGTTGTTTTCCCTTGAGACATAGCCGGGACGTGCATATTATTGCCATAATAATAATGGCAAATGAGACGTCCCACTACTAGACACGGGGACCCCCCTTTTTGAGGGGAGGCCTGGAGCTTACTCCACCACGCTGCTCCAATGCGGGTTGCGGAGATATGGGTTAGTGGCGAACTCGCTGTCAGATGTTTTTAAACCGCTTATAAGGCCTCCGACAAGGTTTAACGATTGCTGTCTATCAATAGCAACCGGAACCGACGACTTAACTGCCCTCCGAAGCACGGAAACGCGTTTTTTTAATTTCCTACTAGCGGTCTCCCATCACACACCCATCGCTTACGATCTACACCCGCTGCGGGGCCATGCGCGTTTCTATTATTGTCATATTGACATTTGCTGAACAGGACACCTTTTTGGCAGCCGTGAGACACATATTACGTGTATAGGTATGTATTAATTTTTATAAAATGTGTTGTCTTTTCTCTGTTACCTGTTACGTTTTATGTCTGTTTTATGTGTCTCGCTGTGTGTCAAATACATGTTTTTTATCTTTATCTTTTTTATATTTGTACTTAACCAAAACTGGACAGTTCTTAACATAACCATTTGGCGGCAGATAGATTAATTGGACTAATTATCAGTGGCGGACTAAGGGGGGGTAGGGGCGGTCCGCCACGAGCCTCCACTTCTGGGGTCCTCCAAAGGTCCGACTGGTCGCTTGACCAGTGTTGTTCCCAAGCCTAACGAATTTGTACAACCTAAAGAAGTTGTACACCAAATTCTAGACATTTTTATATTCGACCGCGCCGAGAACGGGCCCCATGAGCAGCTACATGAGCATCTACGGATTTGCCACACTACACACACAACACTACTATACAGCAAGCTATCCGAAAGAGGATGGTCTGCTGTGTAGTGGGGTATTCCAATAAATCCAACTTTTTAACAAGTGAGATTTATTGAAATAGGTACATACATAAGTTATGATGGTAGAGCTCCAGTGACGGAGCTCGCGGGCGTAGGCACCACCGCATTACCTAATATACTTGCCGCTAAATGGTAGTATTCAGCACTATCGTGTTCCGGTCAGGTGGTAATGTACGGCGCTGCAATTTTCAGCACAGAGGCATATCACCTTAGGCCTCAAGAGTGGTAACGCATCTGCATTTTAACCTTGGTCTTTGTGTTAGAGTCTATAGGCTGCAGTCATCACTTAACGTCAATGTAAACTGCAGGCTTGTTTGCCACTTCCATTACATAAAAAAATATGAATTAATTTGTGGGTTGTTAAAATTTGGCATAACTATATCCAATTGCGATGCCTACCTCTACGAGTTCCGTCCAACACTGGATCTCAAAAAGCTATTGAACTGAGAAGTATTACTTTCCCAAAGATATTAGAGGAGTTAGATTGCTAATACGCACCAGCCGCTGAGCGTTCGTTTAGACTCGCGGACGGTCAGGTGACCGTTACCGCTGACGCGTCAAGCATCATCCATTCATTTTGCATTCGCCCGCCGAGCGGAAACCTTGTGACAAAAAAAAGTTTAAAATGCCAAATTGTTAAGTTTTTTGGTGTAAAAACCGAACAGTAAAGCAAACTAAACCACTCAATAGCATTACTTATCACCGAGTCATAATTTTGTTACTTTTTAGGGTTCCGTACCTTAAAAGGAACCCTTATAGGATCACTCGTGCGTCTGTCTGTCTGTCTGTCCGTCTGTCATAGCCCCTGAAACTACTCTACCGATTGAGTTGAAATTTAATGAATTGGTGACCCAAAGATGAACACGTCAAGTAAAATAATAAATTTTAAACAGGGGTATAATAATAAATTTTAAACAGAGGGTTCGGGTGGTATATCAGAAAATTTTAAAAAAAGACAACAACCTCTTTCATATCAAATGAAAGAGATTGTTGTCAGCATCTCAGATATATTTTTTTTATAATTTTTGCATAAACAAATTTGAAGTTATATAAGAAAAACGACGAAAATTGACCACCCCCCCCCCCCCTCTTATCACCAAAACTACTGAATTTATCTCGCGTATATTAAACTAAAATGATTTTTAAAATCAACCCGACGTTTCGGTCGCTTTTCAGCTTCCGTGGTCCCGGGCAGACTATTATTTCAATGAGTGTAGCTCGCGAAAACCTAAGAACATATCAAAACTACTGAACTTAAAATTAAAACTACTGAAATAAAAATGTGGAAAATAGTTCTTTGCCTATAGATTACAATTAAAATCGAAAATTCTTAATAATATAACCCCCCTCTGCCGGTACCACCGTAACCGCTACGTCCCTGCATTTTAAATCTGTAATATTTTTGAAAATATTTATTTAAATGACGGAACCCTCATTACGCGAGTCGAACTCGCACTTGTCCGGTTTTTAAGTTAAACACAATATCACATCGTCCATTATCAAATATATCACATCAAAACAGGGAGTAGGGGAGACCAGGGTAATGGGAGCCTACTAAGGGAAAATTATCGTAAAAACCACAATTGTTAACCTTCTTGTATTTTTTTATTATGGTGGTATACCTTGATTAATTAAGAATATTTTAAACATAGTTATAATTAAATAAAGTAATAGCAATTAGGGGTAATATTGGTTTTTCAAAAAAAGTCAGTCGCTCCCATTGCCCGCATGTGTAGGGTAATGAGAGCCAATTAACGCTCATATGGGAAATGGGAGCCATGATATTTATTTTTCTTTTATCTATTTTCTTCAAATTTATCGTGGATCGAGTCCTTTTACGTGGCATCTGAAATAAATAGAACATGTATTTATGTGTAAAATAACACAAAAATATTAATATGAAAGCTATTGGGTATTGAGAGCCACGCTTAGGCTACCATTGCCCGCTGACCACCATTTTGAATTGTAATAATATAAATATGTTTTTCTACTTTCAATCACAGTTTCACCAATTGGATCTGTTAGTTAATGGATCTAGGGTTGTCATATGCATAAACATAATTAAATAAGAATATAAGTTCATGCTTACCTTGGCACACGCAATCGGCAATTTTTTGTAAGCGGGAAACAAAAAACACACATCTCTCTCCCGTGACTAAACGAATGGCATTATCGACTTGTGCGCGTCAGGCGAAGCTTCTCGATGGTTGACGGAAATGGCCTAGTACTTACGATCGCGCGAAAGTGCCTAGGTTCAGTTCATTCGCCACCGCTCCCATTGCCCGATGGCTCCCATTACCCTAGTCTCCCCTACTACCAGCTAACTAACTCATTTACACGGAAAATTACATACATCTCGATTCTGTAGTATAATCACGTCTTGGTTATTGGTCTGTGTTCACGTCTATAAACTCGTGTACGAACTGATAATACGCCATTTTTGTGACGTTTTGTGGCGCGATTTAAACACTAATCAGGTGAAGTCATTTGTGCTTGCCTCGCGCCTTATTGGTGAAAATTTTCGCGCCAACATAAGCTCCTCCCACTTAATGGTTGAAGCAGTTTTCATAGAAAAGCGTGTGTATTGTCAATCTACTCCTATAATATCTTTGTACTTTCCAGTACATGTAACCTCTGCGACTTTTGCCGCGAAGGCAACTACCAGTACTGTTCTTCTACCATCGAAAACAATAGCAATATTGGCATACGTCGAGATGGCGGCTGGGCGGAGTACGTGCTATGTCCTCAGGACCAGGTTTTCTTGCTGCCTGACGGAATCACTACTGAGCAAGGTGGTCTTCTTTTTCTGACTCTTTTTAATCTTTGCAGCATGCCCACTTTCTCAAATTATAAAGAGCAAATACTGAGAATTTTAGAAAAACGTAACTTCACGCCTATAATTCCCGAAGGGGTAGGCAGAGGTAAATGCATGCATTTAAGCATACATGCATCCACGATTCGCCGGTTTTGGCCCCTGTAACAGGTGGCGAGCCTTTTGACATCTCCGGGGACAATAGCAAACTCCGAGGTACCTACTGGGTAAGTTGCAGTAAATGAAAAAATCCAATAGAACCAGATATAAAGGATTTTAGCTAAATTGTGGGTATTTTTCTTTATTACATTAATTTATTTTAGACCATTTTAATGTTATAGGCAATAATGTCCTATCCTCATGTCTTTGCTCACAGTTGAAGTTTATTCAACTGCCTCTCGAGAGGGTGAGGCGGGGAAATCGGGTGGGATGTCGAAGTGTCCATTACATACGTATTATTATTACATATTCTCTGTCAAAGCACACGCTAGAGAAATCCACAAAATTATTTTTATTAACACATTCTTGTACAATGCAAATGTGGATGGTTGCAAAGGCCCAGGAAGACTAATGGTGAGATTCACAGACCGCACTACGACTCTACTTTGAGCAAAGTATGCTTAGAACTGTCAGAAATGTATGGGTTTTGACAGTTCGAAGCGTACTTTGCTCGAAAGTAAAGTCTGCTTAGAACTGTCAGAAATGTATGGGTTTTGACAGTTCGAAGCGAACTTTGCTCGAAAGTAAAGTCGTAGTGCGGTCTGTGAATCTCACCATAAGACTGACCTAACATGACCAAATGGGTCGAATATTGTCTGAGAGTGGGGTCAAAGGTCTTAGGAATCGGCGTGTATGTATGAAGAGAATGATGAATGTCGAAGAAGCACATACACTCTCTGCCTACCCGGTAAGGGACTTGGCGTGAAGATAAAATAAAAACAGCCTTTATTTTCTACTACACATAAAAAACATTTTTTTTTCTTTGTTTACATACACAATTTTAACATGAAAAACATTTTAACAATCATATTTTTTATGTTTTATAAATACATTTTGTTTCCTAACATACATAATGGTTCTAAATACATAATGGTTGTAAATACATGTTTTTTTTTAAAGGCGTGAAGATACATTTTTTTTTATATCATTAAGTTGACAGACAAGCAGACGGGCCACCTGATGGTAAGTAGTCACCGTCGCCTATGAACATTTGCAACACCAGGGGAGTTGCCAACGCGCTGCCAGCCCTGAAGGACTCTTTTGACGCCATTTTTGATGAACCCCATATTGTAGCACCGAGGAAACACCTCAGAGGGAAGTTCGTTCCACAATTTTCACGTTATGGGCAGAAACGAACGAGAAAACCGCACCGTTGAGCACTGCCAGGTGTCCAGTCGGTGAGGGTGAAACTTCTCTCTTCGGCGGGTAGTACGGTGTAGAAAAAGAGACGGTGGCACCATGTCGAACAGTACGACAGAGCACTCGCCATTGTAGAGACGGTATAACACGCACAGACTACCAATATCTCTGCACAGGCTCAGATGTTCGAGCCTGTCTGTAAGTCCCGGATCGTTAACAATACGAACGGTGCGACATCCATACATTTTTGTATTGCAGGTGGTCTTTGCGAGCCCTACTCTTGCGTGTCTCACGGCTACGACCGTGTAGCTCCGATACCTGTCGGCAGTAAGATCCTTATTGTAGGCGCTGGTATTATTGGTAAGTCCTCTGTTTAGGGTTCCATAGCCATTTTTCTTATTGCATATCGGCAGCACAGCAGCATTCATTTGCGATCTACTCTTTATACGTTACGGGCGCGGTCGCGTGTGTGATGGGTGATCGCTAGTGGCAAATCAAAATACGCGTTTCGGTGCTTCGGAGAGTACGTTAAGCCGTCGGTCCCGGTTGCTATCGATAGATAGCAGTCGTATGCCTGCCCATAATGGATGTTTGAAAACATCGAACAGCGGGTTGGCCACTAATTCGTATCTCCACCAACCCGCATTGAAGCAGCGTGGTGGAGTAAGCTCCAGGCCTTCCCCAAAAAGGGGTGAGACTCGTGCCTAGCAGTGGGATGTATCAAGGGTTGCCATTATCATTATATAACTAGCTGACCCGACCGCTGAAACTTCGTATTGCCTCAGAAAATCAGAATGAAATAATGTGTCAAAGGTTTGATAGATACGAACTATTTGTATGGGAAAATAAAAAGACGTGTGGCACTCGGGGACTGCCGCGGTAAAGCTATTGCAAAGCATTTTGTATCAACTTATGCAATTATAATTATTTATTTATTTTATTTATGCAGTATTTCTTTTTTTCTTTGATATTAATTCAAGTTACACTTTTTGAGCGTGGTGACCGATTTGACTTTTATTAAATAAATAAAAAGTTAATATTGTTTGAAATATTTTTATTATTTTACAATACTTATAGACAGCTGCATAAGTATACGTCCGATTTCGGAGCAGCTCGTCTCGATTCGTGCGAGCTTCGTAGAGTCGTACAATACGTCTAGATGCACGCACACAAACACCGTGTCGAAGACTGCCGAAAAGAAACGACGTTAGACAATGGACGGCCTTCAAGCCACACCTCCGTGCCCGTCGGAGTGGGGAGCGTGAGGTTTTTTTTCGTTACGGCATTTCTGGATTCGGTCCCCGCGCTCAAGGCCCTCGATAGAAGCTATGCAATAGCTTAAAAATTGTGGTTAATAAAATAGTAAATATTTCCCTTGAATTGCTTCATATTTTCTTACCTTTTAAACCTTCCCTGGACTTCCAAAAATCATTCAAAACCAAAATAAGTCAAATCGGTTCACCGTTCTCGAGTTTTAGCGAGACTAACTAACAGCAATTGATTTTTATAAATATTAGGTATATAGATATAAGGGTGGCTTCCAACTACTAACTTTTTATAGATAATGGTACAGAACTTTTGGTACGCGAGTCCAATTTACACTTGGCCGCTTTTATTTATTGGCCTGGCCGCTTTTATTTATTTAATAATACATTTTCAGGTAACCTCTGGGTGACAGCTCTCCATCTTCATGGGCATAGAGACGTAACAGTCTCTGAGATGAACAAGGCTAGGTTGGAGATAGTCAAAGGTTTAGGTAAATATATTTCGACCTCCGAGCACTCTGCGTCGAACTGAGCATATAATCAGCTGGTATTTTATAAGGACCTGCAAAATTATTACGGGGGCATCAAAGATACTAACAGACAAAACAACTAAGGTCTCAGGGGTGGCAACGCATTTGCATTTTGACCTCTGGGGTGCGACCGCCTATCGAAATTGCTGTCGTCGTTGTCATTGCTGTCAATTTTTAAAGTCGATTTTTACTTTAGCTAAATAACAATAATCGAAATAATCTAGCGGTCGAGATGAGATCTTTGCGCAAGATCTGCGGTGTATCACTCACCGATCGCGTTCGTAATGAAGATGTAAGAAAGAGACTTTGTGTGAATGATAGTATCGGTGTAAAAATGAAAAAAGGCATGCTCCGATGGTTCGGGCATATAGAAAGAATGTCGAATGAGCGAATGACTAAACAGATATACAATGCGAATGTGGATGGTTGCAGAGGCCCAGGAAGACCAAGGCTGACCTACCATGACCAAATAGGTCGAGTTCTGTCTGATGGTGGGGTCAAAAGTCTTAGGAATCGGCGTGCATCTATGAAGAGAATGATGAAGGTAGACGAGGCACGAGAAGTTTGTCAGAACCGGGATGTCTGGCGCTCTACACTCTCTGCCTACCCCGTTAGGGACCTGGCGTGAAGATACATACATACATACTTCTGGGGTGCGACCGCCTATCGACATTGCTGTCGTCATTGTCATTGCTGCCAAATTTTAAAGTCGATTTTTACTTTAGCTAAATAACAATAATCGAAATACTACCATTATCGCTTGTTTATCACCTACGAAAGCGAGAACATCAATCAGATTATCACTACTGCTTTTAAAGGAGCTACAAACCGACATGAAAATTTGACAGCAATGACAATGACAGCAGCAATACAGATAGGCGGTAGCACCCCTGGGGTGCGACCGCCTATCGAAATTGCTGTTCGCATTGTTATTAGTCATTGCTGTCAAATTGTCAATTGCACCGGGACTATTATTTGTATGGCCTACAGATATTTGTGATATTTGAGATATTTGACCAAATAGGTCGAGTTCTGTCTGATGGTGGGGTCAAAAGTCTTAGGAATCGGCGTGCATGTATGAAGAGAATGATGAAGGTAGACGAGGCACGAGAGGTTTGTCAGAACCGGGATGTCTGGCGCTCTACACTCTCTGCCTACCCCGTTAGGGACCTGGCGTGAAGATACATACATACATACATACAGATATTTGTTTCGGGTCTGGATGTTTGTGTATGTGTTGTGTGTGTACAACGGCACCCACGACACAGGTTTATGGCTGTGTGGGGCTGTGAGTAGGTAGATAATTTGATTATTTATTACATTTTTTCATTTCAGATACAGGATTTAGATTAGTAACGCCTGATGTTTTGGATAAGGAGAAGCAACTGTATGATATGATTGTTGATTGTACAGGTTAGCACCTAAATACCTTTCTTATTCAAAGGAGATGTTGCAAAAATGTATGGACCTCCGGCCATGTATTGTACACAATATCATTAAACAGGCAAAATCAATATAATAACGTTTATTACTGCATATTATCACTTATTTAGCTTTGTTTGCAGTTACAAAACAGTCTTTGCAGTTAGAATTGCAACTCAAAACCAACATGGCGAATATGGCGGGCGATGTCATTTTGACATTTTCATTTTTTAAATTGTATTTTGATTATATAGTACTTGGAGAAAAAAGTAACATTTTCTAAATACTTTCGAAATCGATTGATCCCAAGCGTCGGCTGTATCGCCGCCATGTTGAACATAGTTAGTTGAAATCGTTTGAATTAAATGTGGTCGTAACTCTAAAATATATTCTTGAATAAATTAATTGTATTTTTTTCGGATTCTTCTTTAATTTACCCATTTTTTGAGGTCGTGTACGAACCAGAGCCGAGCTCGCAACATCTCCTTTCATATAATTATTTGAAACTAGCTGTGGCCGCGACTTCGTCCGCGTGAGAATTTATAATTGTTCAGTACCTATCCGGACGAAGTTGTGGGCGCAGCTAGTATAAAAAACAGTAAGTTACTCCTTATTACATAAGCTGCCAGTAAAAGTCCCGTCGAAATCGGTCCAGCCGTTTCCGAGATTAGCCAGGACAAACAGACAGACGGACAGACAGATAGACAGGCAGACAAAAATTGTAAAAAAAAATGTTAACAGAAACCAATTTTTTTGTTTAATTTTTGCCAGTCTGTCTGATTCGTTATAACTTCGAAACTATTCAACGGATCTGAATGCGGTGGATTGGATAACCTACATATAATTAGGAGCGTTGTCACGTTCAAACGTTTGTTTCATCAAAATCGGTTAAGGGAAAAAATAAGTTATGGTAAATGAAAATTTACTTCAAGCACTGCTTCAAAACTTTTTAACAGAGTTGAATGCGGTTAACATAGACGTATTTTTAGAATATTTAACAAAATTATTGTTTAGTATTTATGCGGGACGAAGTGGTGGGAACAGCTAAAAGCAACAGAAGAATCTTTAAAAAAATTAAAAAATATCGTTTTTGATACCTATTTTAGAAATTGGATATTTCGTATCGATATTTCGATTGAAGTCTATTGTTTACTTTTAGATCTTACAGAAAAGTTAAATTTTTTTTTCTTACTGACAGGTGTCGGCAAGGTAATGGAAGTTACATTCAAGTTCATGAGACAAGGCGGTAAATATGTGGTGTTTGGGTGTTGCCCTCCCACTCATCAGGTTTTGTAAGTGTATTTCTAAATTCCTAATAGGCTAGGCTCCCACAGTAGAATTATTTCGTTCATCCAGACATATAATAATAATAATTGCAACCCATTATACGTCCCACTGCTGGGCACGAGTCTCTCCCCTTTTTGGGTGTAGGCCTGGAGCTTACTCCACCACGCTGCTCCAATGCGGATTGGTGGAGTTGGGTGGGTTAGTGGCCAACCCACTGTCGGATGTTTTCAAACCGCTCATAAGGCCTCCGAGAAGGTTTAACGTCTACTGTCCATCGATAGCAACCGGGACCGACGGCTTAACGTGCCCTCCGAAGCACGGAAACGCGCATTTAATTTGCCACTAGCGGTCACCCATCACACTACCCGACCGCGCCCGTAGTGCTTAACCGAGCAGATCGCTTACGATCTACACCAGCCGCTGGGCCATGCGCGCTTCAGATATTAAAATTAAAATTACGTGCGACCAATCCTCTAGGTTGCCTATCAAAATATGGTCGCCAGTATTTTTAATTTTGGGTAAAACTTTTTTGTCTTATTTTTTCAATAAAATATAGACCACTTCACTGCAATGTATAAATGGTCTGAAAAATTACGGCTGGCGTTGCGCACTTGACCGCCCCTACATATTTACGATCCGAATCGATGCCTTTTTACGTACATTTATTATTTATAGGTATATCAAATTAAAGATATTTTTTCTCATTATTATGATATACGGTAGCCAATTTATTCGCCAAATTAAATCGGACGCAAATAAGGGTTGCTGGATGTTAAAGATAAAATAATTGAATTAATGAAATGCTAGCGGCCATATTTTAATAGGCAACTTAGTAGATATATATTCTCTAAATCATAAACATACATAGAGCAACACCGGAGGGGAGTAGCCATATGCAGGCTTTCCCCTCTGTCAAAGTACAAGCCAAAATGGGCCTATACCTGTCGCCTAGATGTTTAAATGTGTGCGTGAAATTGTTTCTGTAATTTGTTAAAGTCAAGGTGTGAGTTTCGTAGTAATAGACGATTTTTGTAGTGTGCGTGTGTGTCGCACGCATTTCCTCCCGCAAAAAATGACAGACTGTTTTGCATCGGTAATACACGCTATGGCTACTCCCCTCCGGTCCGCCGCGACCGGTGGGCCGCGTTGCTCTATGTAAACATACGTAAAAATTAGGTTTGCAGCATATCTGGATGAACGAAATATTGTGCAGTGGGATTCTAACCAATAAGAGGTTACGACTGGTGTACAAACTATTTAGTTTAGCCTTTGAATATTTAAACTCATTCTTTCTATTCCAGATTAAACCCATTCATGATTTATGAAAGAGAATTGACGATTATTGGAGTGAAAATCAATCCGTTCAGCTTTCCCAAAGCTTTAGGCTGGTTGAAGGCTATGGGCACCAGGTAATATGAAATTAAATAGACTAGAAAATAATGACAATAAATAAAAATACTTATAAAATTATGTGTCCTTATGTTTTTGCGATCTACACGAGCGTATTTTTACGGAATTATCTCGCGTATATTAAACTAAAATGTTTTTAAAATCAACCCGTGTCGGTCGCTTTTCACCTTCGTGGGCCAGAGGTGCGACCGCCTATCGACGTTGCTATTGTCGTTGTCATTTCTGTCATTTTTCATGTCGATTTGTAGCTCCTTTAAAAGCAGTATTGATAATCTGATCATTTTCTTGCTTTCGTGGGTGAGAAACAAGCGATAATGGTAAATTATTTCGATTATTGTTATTTAGTTAAAACAAAAATCGACATGAAAATTTGACAGCAATGACAACGACAATAGCAATGTCGATAGGCGGTCGCACCCCCGGGCAGACTAAAGTGACATTTGTTTGACAACAGTTTGAAAAATTATAAGCATCTGTAACTACCTCCTCGATTTCGTAAACGCCTTGCGTTCAGGATTAATGCCAAAGGAGATGTTGCGAGCTCGGCTCTAGTTCGTACACGTCCTCAAAAAATTGGTAAATTAAAGAAGAATCCGAAAAAAATACAATTAATTTATTCAAGTATTTATTTTAGAGTTACTACCACATTAAATTCAACCGATTTTATCATTTTCAACCATATTCAACATGGCGGCGATACAGCCGACGCTTCTTTAAATTGGAAATCGATTAGTTTAAGTTCTTAGTATTAACACATAAAATCGATTTCGATAGTATTTAGAAAATATTACTTTTTTCTCCAAGAACTTTAAAATCAAAAAACAATTTAAAAAATGAAAATGTCAAAATGACGTCGCCCGCCATATTCGCCATGTTGGTTTGAGTTGCAATTCTAACTGCAAATAATATTTTGTAACTGTAAACAAAGCTAAATAAGTGAAAATATGCAGTAAAAAACGTTTTTATATTGATTTTGCCTGTTATTGATATTGTGTACAATACATGGCCGGAGGTCCATACATTTTTGCAACATCTCCTTTACTTAGCCTGGGTTGCACCACGATATTTGTTACAGTTATTGTAACATTTTACATCCTTCTCTAACTTTACCACCACCATTTAGCAATCTGTCTCTCTTTTTAGAGGGGCAGAGGTCGCCTGGCGTAAGGCGGGTCTCCAGTGCTATAATAAAATTAAACTTTTTTTTTCAGATATCTGAACTACAAGAACTTAGGAATCAAGACGTATTCTCTGGCAGATTACAAAAACGCTATCAACGATCTCAAAACAGGCACTGTTGCTAAAGCAATGTTTAAGATTTAGTTGAAATTTAGTGAAAAATAAATAAAAGCTATATATATATGTGTTTTATTTAATGTGCCATGGCCTTAGGTTGACCATAACCCTATCGCCCTCTAGTGGATGAGAATTCTTTCAATGTATGTGTCTGTGTGAAAGCGCTATTAGGTATGTATGTTCATAGAGTTTATTACCGATGCAAAACAGTCAGTTATTTCTTGTGGGGGGAAATACGTGTGATACACACACACTACAAAAATCGTTTATTACTACGAAACTCACACCTTGAATTTATCAAAATACATAAACAATTTCACGCTCACATTTAAACATCTAGACGAAAGGCATAGGCCCACTTAGGCTTGCACTTTGACAGAGGGGAAAGCCTGCATATGGCTACTCCCCTGCGACCCGCCGCGGCCGATGGCCCGTGTTGCTCTATGTGTATGTTACTGGTGGTAGAGCTCCAGTGACGGAGCTCGCGGGCGTAGGCACCACCGCATTACCTAATATACTTGCCGCTAAATGGTAGTGTTCAACACTATCGTGTTCCGGTCAGGTGGTAATGTACGGCCCTGTAATTTCCGGCACAGAGGCATAAGACCTTAGGCCTCAGGAGTGGTAACGCATCTGCATTTTGACCTTGGTCTTTGTGTGGGTGTCTATAGGCTGCAGTCATCACTTAACATCAATGTGAACTGCATGCTTGTTTACCACTTCCAATACATAAAAAAAAAAAAAAAAAAAGATATTTTTAAAACTGACATTGCATGAATCACACACATTACATCCCACATTTTATCGATAACAGCCAATATTACTTTTAATTAGTTTTGTCATTAGAAAAGAATTTGTAATCCACAATTCTTTGTAACATTTTGAACAAGTGTATGAGTAAAATGAAAAAAATGTGGATCCTGTTTGAAAATGCATGCGTTTATATATATTTTTTTAATTTTTTTTTTTATGAGCTCTCGATTCAAGCGCTAGCTAGTCCGTCGCACACCGCTGGACCAGGGGCGTAGTTAGGGGATGGGGGGGGGTCAGAATTTCCTCAAATAGGGGGGCACAACGGTGGAGAATAGAGAAATAAGATACATAAAAATGCGATTTTTTTTAATGTAATCGTAGTGGCAATCAAGCATGCAGTTCACATTGATGTTAAGTGATGACTACAGCCTGTAGACACCCACACAAAAACCAAGGTCAAAATGCAGATTCGTTACCACTCCTGAGGCCTAAGGTGTTATGCCTCTGTGCCGGAAATTACAGGGCAGTACATTACCACCTGACCGGAACACGATAGTGCTGAACACTACCATTTAGCGGCAAGTAAATTAGGTAATGCGGTGATGCCTACGCCCGCGAGCTCCGTCACTGGAGCTCTACCACCAGTAAAAAAGTATTACCTTTCTTTTAGCTTATCCGTCCCGGGTGCCACCTATATTAGGTACGCCACTGCGCTGAACTTATGTGTGGTCCATAATAATTCGGTGGGTGCCTACGCCCTCGCGCTCGACCAACCGAGCTCGACCACCAGTAACTTCTAAAATGATCTTCATTGATAATGATTTAATGATATCGATCTAACTGTTAAATCTCGATAACATATATATTAAGATATAAGATAATATATCAATTAAGGTAGTTTATAAAGATGTGTGTTGTTTTATTGTCTTCAGTATAGTTTGTGCACAATGTATTTACGGGTGAGTGTTAATTATCTTTTAATTAGTGTTTTTCCACGTGGTATATTGCCACAAAAAAAAGGTACGTAGCAAACGAGCATGCAGCTTACATTGACGTAAACGTAAAAAAAAACGTAACTTCACGCCTGTAATCCCCGAAGGGGTAGGCAGAGGTAAATGCATGCATTCAAGCATACATGCAAACACCCACGATTCGCCGGTTACGTTTTGGCCCATGTAACAGGTGGCGAGCCTGTTGACATCTCCGGGCACATTACCAAACTTTGAGGTACTGGGAAATTTCCAGAAAATCGAAAAATCCCAATAGAACCAGAGATAAAGGCTTTTTCACCATTATCTCTGATAACCCCCTACCCGGGAATCGAACCCAGGACCTCAGCGTAGTAGTAGTGGCCTGCTACCACTAGGCTACCGAGGCAGTTCTTACATTGACGATAAGTGATAACTGCAGCCTAAAGAAATCTACACAAAGACCAGAGGACTTTTTTATTATGGTCGACAGACAAGCAGACGGGCCACCTGATGGAAAGTGGTCACCGTCGCCTATGAACATATGCAACAGCAGGGGAGTTGCCAACGCGCTGCCAGAAGGCCCTGAAAGGGTCAAAATAATAAAATAATAATAATAATGGCAACCCATTATACGTCCCACTGCTGGGCACGAGTCTCTCCCCTTTTTTTTTGGGGGGAGGCCTAGAGCTTACTCCACCACGCTGCTCCAATGCGGATTGGTGGAGAAAATAATATTTACTTAATAATAATAAATACGCTTCCCAGTTCTGGAAAACGACCATGCCACAATGTATTGCGACCAGTCTATCATCACTGACAGGACTATTGTAGCCAATGAGCCTGATATAGTGGTGATAGACCGCTCGGAGCGCCGCGCAGTGATTATCGATATCACCGTCCCTCATGATGAGAATCTCGTGAAGGCCGAGAAATACAAAGGACTTAAATATCTTGATCTGGTTCACGAGATTGTCGCCGTGTTTTTTTTATGTAAGGGAAGTGGCAAACAAGCATGCAGTTCACATTGATGTTAAGTGATGATTGCAGCCTATAGACACCTACACAAAAACCAAGGTCAAAATGCAGATGCGCTACCACTCCTGAGGCCTAAGGTGTTATGCCTCTGTGCGGGAAATTACAAGGCCGTACAATGTGGGACGTAGATTCGGCCATCATTGGCGGCGATAGTCGTAACGGTCAACGGACTTATAGAAAAGAGCCTCGACCAACACCTCAAGAGGCTCAAGTTAGAAAGTTGGGTCAAGGGTCTAATGCAGAAGGCGGTACTCCTCGGCACGGCACGTATAGTGAGGGGGCTTCTGTCTCTGTGACCCTAACCATCGATGGCTTGGACCAAAATAACTTATATAAGGATTAAAATATTAATTAATATGTAGACACAATAAATACGCTTCAATTCACAGCTTCACACTAGGTATAAACCTATGTCGTGGGTGCCGTTGTACACATACAACACAAACACCCAGAACCGAAACAAATATCTGTAGGCCATAAAAATATTTGTCCCGGTGCGGGGATCGAACACGCGGTGTGTGAGGACCGTTTGAACCGAGGCTCACGGCTCAAACGGTCGTGTCACACCTCTGGACCAACTGGCTCGTCAAATGCAGATGCGATGCTCCCTGTCACCTAAATTGTTGTCTCTGATAGTTACTTTATTACGGGGCCAAACATTACCATCAAACCGGAACACGATAGTGCTGAACACTACCATTTGGTGCCAGATAGATAAGGTACAGTACGCATGGAATATTCCCAACGAGCCTACGAGAGAAACAATCGTTTAGTTTCGACTTCGTAGAGCGTTAACCCTGCGGCACAATGTCTACTTAAGCACTGATAGTCCGATATTGGTCAAATCTTGATGAAAATGGTTGACAAGCGTCACCTCTTCAGGTCCGAAATAAGCCGAAGTCGCAATCCTAAGGTCGATATATTCTTGATGGATACTGTTATGTGGTGCCTATGCCCTCGAGTCCTTACACTGGAACTCTACCACCAGTTTTTTTTTTTAATATATAGTGGCATCGCTATTACGCATATTGCCAGTGTCAAGTAAAACGATATTTTGTATTCATCATATGCAACGTAAAAGTTAGAGTCAGTCAGTCAGAGTCACAGTCAGTAATTCGAGTAAAGCGATACTTTACTAGAATATTTACAATTAAGTTTTAGAGGCAAACTGAAAAGGCGTGTTTTCGCACTGTTATTCTATTTCACTATACACGGGCACTGTTATAAACCTATATCAAACAAAATACCATTGTACACATACAACACAAACACAAACACCCAGAACCGAAACAAATATCTGTAGGCCATAAAAATATTTGTCCCGGTGCGGGAATCGAACACGCGGTGTGTGAGGACCGTTTGAAGGCTCACGGCTCAAACGGTCGTGTCACACCTCTGGACCAACTGGCTCGTCAAATGCAGATGCGATGCTCCCTGTCACCTAAATTGTTGTCTCTGATAGTTATTACGGGGCCAAACATTACCATCAAACCGGAACACGATAGTGCTGAACACTACCATTTGGTGCCAGATAGATAAGGTACAGTACGCATGGAATATTCCCAACGAGCCTACGAGAGAAACAATCGGCTATTTCGACTTCGTAGAGCGTTAACCCTGCGGCACATTGTCTACTTAAGCACTGATAGTCCGATATTGGTCAAATCTTGATGAAAATGATTGACAAACGTCACCTCTTCAGGTCCGAAATAAGCCGAAGTCGCATTCCTAAGGTCGATATATTCTTGATGGATACTGTTATGTGGTGCCTACGCCATCGAGTCCTTTCACTGAAACTCTACCACCAGTTTTTTTTTTAAATATATAGTAGCATCGCTAATACGCATATTGCCAGTATCAAGTAAAACGACATTTTGTATTCATCATATGCAACGTAAAAGTTAGAGTCAGTCAGTCAGAGTCACAGTCAGTAATTCGAGTAAAGCGATACTTTACCAGAATATTTACAATGAAGTTTTGGAGGCAAACTGAAAAGGCGTGTTTTCGCACTGTTATTCTATTTCACTATACACGGGCACTGTTATAAATCTATATCAAACAAAATACCATGAACTTTATTCAATATAACTCGAAAATACAAGAAAGAAAAAAAAAAAAAAAAAAGATCCGGACGAATTGAGAACCTCCTCCTTTTTTCGAACTCGGTTAATAAGAGCACCACACGCCTCTTTCAAGGTTCCCGCCAAAACTCCTAGTAAAATATTATAGGGTATTATCAATTGTTATCACACTAAGGCTCCTTTCACGCTGCAGCGTGTCGCCGGTCGCGTGTGGCGAGACCGCAGTACAAAAACGCTACCGGCAAGCACGCGGCACAATGAAAGCCACTATGGAGCTTCATACAAATTGCACCGGTCGCGCGCGTACGCGACCGGCGACACGCTGCATAATGAAAGTAGCCATAAAATATAAATGTGAAAGTTTCTTTGTTTAGTTGTTTGGATGTTTGTCCGTCAATCACGCCGACACTACTGAACGAATTATGATGAAATTTGTTATACAGATAGGGTATTAGCTGACTTAGATTATAGGACTTTTTATCCCGTACAAAATGTTCCTGTGGGATGCCATGGGATGATTTGATGAGTTACCACAGGTTACGCGAAAAGCGACCTCCACGCGGGCGGATCCGCTGTCAACAGCTAGTTAATGTACTATAATTACAGATATCTGAGTAAATTTGTTTATGTTACAGATAATTTTAAGTTTGCTGCTATTTGAAGTATGTATAATATCCGGACATTCTCTATCAAAAATACAGGTAAGAAACTCATTGGTTTTTATATTACAGGTACTCATAAATCGGTTGCATTTTTGTTTCCATTTTTTCTTAAATATAATACATAAAAAACGCAACTTCACGCCTGTAATTCTGGAAAGGGTAGGCAGGGGTAAATGCATGCATTCAGGCATGCAAATACCCACGATTCCGTGATGCCGGCAACACACTAATCGCGAATTGAGGCTTGCAAAAGTCAACAATGTCACTTGTATGAGTATACTCGAAAACTGTGGCCACAAATGCTACGTTTTACTTGTGAAAACCTAACTTATTGGTGGTACAATAGGTGCACATAGCTACTTATCCCTTTGGGGATTACAAGCGTGGGTACAGTTGCTTAAAAATATAATAATAATAATGGCAACCCATTATACGTCCCACTGCTGGGCACGAGTCTCTCCCCTTTTTGGGGGGAGGCCTGGCCTCCACCACGCTGCTCCAATGCGGATTGGTGGAGGTGGGTGGGTTAGTGGCCAACCCGTTGTCGGATATTTTAATTTTCCAATAGCGGTCTCCCATCACACTACCCGACCGCGTCCGTAGTGCTTAACCGAGTAGATTGCTTACGATCTACACCAGCCGCCTAGCCAAGCGCGCTTAAAAATATATTCGACATTAAAAAATATTCTTCAGGTTCTCTAGATAAAATTCCAAGGATGTATAATAGGACCTTGTACCATTTTTTTCATTTAATTTTTGTACAAATCAACGTTTTTGCAGTTTCGCAACAACACCGAGAGCCAAAAGCTGAAAAATGAACTAAAGAACTTAGAGCAGTTGGAATTCATCGACACGGAACCCGAAAATAAACTTAGAGAAATCTTCTACTACCATGTTATTGAGAAACCTTACGTCGAATATGAGGTATGTTTTTATTGTGATGTTGAACTGTCTTGTTGGCCCGTAAACCCGGAGGTGAAACTTGAGGTCCCGGGTTCGAGTCCTGGGTTGAGAAAATCTGTTATTAGAAGACAGAAAGGAAACAATTTTTATTTAGAGTGTGTAAGATTTTACATCCATTTTCGAAAAGTCATTAAACTTAAAGAATTAAAGAGAGTTAATAACTATTACTTAGAGCAGAGAATATGTAATAATGCTACGTATAGAATGGACACTTCGACGTCCCGCCCGAATTCCCCGCCGCACCCAACCTCCTTCACTCTTATGGGCGACGTTTGGTATTCTCTACGTGCTACGCACACAGGTGCACGTGTAAATACACGTCACTGATTAATGGCTGTGTACTTAATAGAGACCAAATTAAAGCGTTTGTATGGAATTTTGGCGGAGTGTCCGCGGTGTGCTTAAAGTAAAAGTAAAACAGACATTAGTGAATTAAAATAGAAATAAAACAATTTATAGTTTAATGTCATACAAAAATTCTATTCCTGCTTTCCATAAACTAGATCAGAAGAAAATTAAATATAAAATGTTTTAATGAACAGCGACGTCACGTTGCCGTTGTTGACTCCAATTGTAATTTCCGGCACAGAGGCATAACACCTTAGGCCTCAGGAGTGGTAACGCATCTGCATTTTGACCTTGGTCTTCGTGAGGGTGTCGATAGGCTGCAGTCATCACTTAACACCAAAGGGAACTGCATGCTTCTATGCCACTTCCATCACATAAAAAAAGTGTTCCAGTTTCCAGAAGTCAATCATAATCATAATCATAATCATAATCATTTATTTACCAGAATGTAGTGGGTACATGTAGGTACCACATAATTTACCACACTTTCACATAGTAACATGACAGATGACGTGAAACGTCAGATATCTGTCAAATCAATTTAAAAACGGAACCGGCTATTTATAATTTTGTTCCCATCTTCTTCTTTTTTTTTATAAATCGTCGTGGAAACGTAAACGATTAGATATTATGTTTTTCAGAAACCAATCGACGACGGGCCAGATATTGACGAAACTGTCCGACCGTTCACAAACAGCCACGGCTACCAGTTCATCGACTGGGGTCCTTTGGAAGAGGTTAGTATACTCGATTGAAATAAAAACATTTTTAATGCATTATTTTTTAAATAAGCATATTTCACCTTAATCACACAATTTAAAAAAATATAACACAATTACACAATAAATAAAATTAAAAATTGTCATAAAATTAATTAAATTAACGATGTATACATACAATATAAAAATTAATTAAGAAATATTAAACAACATTACATTTAAAAATATATATAAGTATACATTTAAGTAGCATAATTCCAAACGCTTAATAAAATAGGCCAAACTAGCAGCTTATTGACATAGATTGGATATTTTACCGAACGCCGAATTTAAGGCTGAAAATCTTCCTTATTCACTAAAAGATAGTATACATTACTGTAACAGACCTACAGACACACAAGTGATCCTATAATGGTTACAATTTTCTTTCAGGTAATCTCAAATTATAACGAAAATTAATAATAATAATCAATCCCAAATAGCAGTAGAAGCACGGGAGGTGTGTCAGGACCACGATATCTGGCGCTTCACCGTCTCTGCCTATCCCGCAAACGTTTCCAAACTTGTCGTGAAGATACATACATACTCCTAAATATGGGGGCCAGAGCTCAGTCTAATTATAAAGCACTGAAACAAATTTAACGAACCCTAAATCTACAAACAATTTTATTTCAGGACCACCACATTGATAAAGATGACGAAAGCATGATACAAGATGAAGATGAGCACCGTCTTGATGCTCAAGATCTTGAAGATCAAGAACGTGACCGTACTGAACATACCCATGAACTTGAAAACGAAGATCTGGAAGAAAAAGAAGAACTAAAGGAAAATGATTTACAAAATAAAGATATACTTGAAGAACATCCTGTTGAAATTGACAATGAGTCTGGGAACAATGAAGACGAAGAGAAAGTTGAGGCTCAAAATAAACAGGATAAAGAATCCGAAGATTATGATAATGTAGATATAGTTGAACCTAAAGACGATCTTGAAGACGAAAACGATATATATATACATATAGACCATAATATTGAAGATAAGAGCAAATCTGATGATATAACAGATAAAATTAAATCGTATAGTGAAGCTAAAAATATTAAAGAGAAAGAAGATCAATCCGTGGAAGCTCATATTGAAGATAAGGATGTTCCTGCTGTTCCTAAAAAGCAGGATGAACCCAAACTAAATAATTCTGACGATTATGTTGAAGGTTATGTAAGTCATATTTTTAGAATTTCATTAATGTTATGATGGTAGCAAACAAATATGTAGTTCAAATTGATCTACTGCAGCCAATTGACATCTATACAAAACCGAATGTAGATGCGTTGCTACCCCTGAGGGCTAAGATTTATTGCCTCCGTGATTCGCGGGCGATAAGAGAGATAAAGGGGTGATGCCTACACCCTTAGGGCCCTAACTCGCGGGTTCAAGTCAATTTTTTCTTTTAAAAATATTTCACGCGCGTATGTTATTGAGAAAAAGAATAAAACAATCGAACATTGACGATCATAAAGCTACACGGGTTACCGGCCGGTCGGAGGGTAGTAATCGTAGCGTTTATTACCGATGCAAAACAGTTTTTTTTTGCGGGGGGAAATTTGTGTGACACGCACACACAATAAAAATCGTCTATTACTACGAAACTCACACCTTGACTTTAAAAAAATACATAAACAACTAGCTGTTGCCCGCGGCTTCGCCCGCGTGGAGTTCGTTTTATAATCCTGAATTTTCTTTGCTATAAGCCTCGCGGAGCCCGAGACCTTTCCAACGAATGCAAAACCGTGAAAATCGGTTCCTGCGTTCTATAGCGTCAGGAAAAAAAACCCGACTTATTTTTATACTATAGATTTCACGTTTAAATATCTCTGCCAATGATAAATGATATGATATCATTTTACAATTTTATTCATTTTTGAGATGAACATTCATTGTATATATTTTTTTTTGCTGAAGCGTGCATGGCCCCGCTGTTGGTGTAGATCACAAGCGATCTACTCGGTAAATCATTACGGCCGCGGTCGCGAGTGTGATGGGCGACCGCTAGTGGCAAATTAAAATGCGCGTTTCCGTGCTTCGGAGGCCACGTTAAGCCGTCGGTCCGGTTGCTATCGATATATACCAGTCGTTAAACCTTGTCGGAGGCCTTATGGGCGGTTTGAAAACATCCGACAGCGGGTTGGCCTCTAACCTGTATCTCCACCAATCCGCATTGGAGCAGCGTGGTGGAGTAAGTTTCAGGCCTCCCCCTCAAAAAGGGGAGAGACTCGTGCCCAGCAGTGTATAATGGGGACGTATAATGGGTTGCCATTATTATTATTTTGCAATTACGTGTATAATTGGATGAATTTTAATGTTATTCTTTCAACCCAGGATGATGGAGAGTTATTAAAAGAAGAAGATGATTTTGTCACAGAAGTGAGTGGAATTATAAATTATCCTTTTTTGCTTTTCTTGACCCAAATACATTTTTTTAATGTAATGAAGGTGGCAAACAAGCATGCAATTCACATTGATGTTAACTAAGGGATGACTGCAATCTATAGACATCTACACCAGTGATTCCCAAAGTGGTCCAGGTGGACGCCCTGGGGTCCATGGGAGATATATCGGTTGCCTAACTAGCATAGTTGGTAATAGATGGCGCTGCTGCTACCATAAAGCAATGCAATAGATGTGAAGGAAAAATTTGACAAATCGGGCAGGGCTTCAGTAGCTCAATTGGAAGAGCGGCTGGACTAGATTCCCAGTAGGTCGCGAGTTCGAGTCTCGCCTGAAGTCAATTTTTTCTCTGGTTCTTTACCCAACATTCCTTGCAAATTTGGTGCACCAGGCTTACAATATTATTATTTTCTGGAAAATGGGAGCAAGGGACTGCCTCTTTTGTCTTTAATTTAAATTTAAATTCTTTAAATCAATGTTTACATTATTAGATGTCAATGGTATACTATTTATCCCAGTATTGGTAGAAAAAGTACACAATATTGGTTCGTCATTTATTAAA
Organism: Macrosoma leucophasiata; assembly: GCA_036365455.1. NCBI lineage: Eukaryota > Metazoa > Arthropoda > Insecta > Lepidoptera > Hedylidae > Macrosoma > Macrosoma leucophasiata. The sequence continues at coordinate 2,220,730 of JAWQUS010000022.1, read as the reverse complement.
TGAGTAATTGGAATACTTTCCAAACTCAGCACATTATTATTATTTAATTGCCCAATAGAGGCAGTCTGTACAGACAAATTTTTGGCTAAATGGTCAAAATAATATGATAGCGATACAGCTATCTGTCGTTTAAAATATTTATGAAGATAATAATTATCTTCAGTCAAATAAAAATTATTTTTATTAAAATTATTAATGTCTAATTTATGAAACTTGATATAATAACAAGTCAGATTATCCATTGTCAAATTTAACTTATATCTAATGTTATTTTCTTCAGCTGACAAACTCTGACTATATGGTAATGTAAACAAAATAACATTTCTTATTCTCAGTGTTTGTAAAATATCATAATAATTTATAAGTTGTTTTTTATTTAAATTGCCTCTGTTTCCAATGCAAATAATTAAGGTTGCCTCCTGATCAAAGCTATAAGCTGTAATTTTTTTTATATCCCATCATAAGATAAACCTGGCATGCAATAATTAATATTACACACACACACACACACACACACACACCATTTGGCGGCAGATAGATAAGGTAATGCAGTGGTGCCTACGCCCTCGAGCTCCTACAGTGGAGCTCTACCACCAGTTAATATACATATTTGATATTTATTAAATCTTATTTACAGGATCCCGATGACTTGCTGGCTGTATCTGATGAATTCATTTATGAGGTAAATTTATTCTTCATCTGAGTAGTAAAACCAAATTAGACCATATCACTTGCAAGGTATTGGTGGTAGAGCTCCAGTAGTAGTACGATGGAGCTCGATGGGCGTAGGCACCACCGCATTACCTTATATACTTGCCTCTAAATGGTAGTGTTCAGCACTATCGTGTTCCGGTCAGGTGGTAATGTACAGCCCTGTAATTTCCGACTTGGAGGCATAACCTTAGGCCTCAGGAATTGTAACGCATTTGCATTTTGTCCTTGGTCTTTGTGTGGGTGTCGATAGGCTGCAGTCATCACTTAATATCAATGTGAACTGCATGCTTGTTTACCACTTCCATTAAATAAAAAAAACGTATTTCTAAACGGTCACAAACACTGGCTGCTCGCACGAAAAAGTGTCACGCTCCGCATGAGCCGAGTGTGCAAGCGAGAGCGCGGAACAAACATAGAGCAACACGGGCCACCGGCCGCGGCGGACCAGAGAGGAGTACCGCCGGCGGCTACGGAACAATTGAAAATCAGTTGTCATATTTTTCTCGTGTCCTGTAATTTCCGGCACAGAGGCATAACACCTTAGGCCTCAGGAGTGGTAACGCATCTGCATTATGACTGTGGTCTTTGTGTGGGTGTCTTTAGGCTGCAATCATCGCTTAACATCAATGTGAACTGCACGCTTGTTTGCCAGTTCCATTACATTAAAAAAAAATTGAAATACTTATGTAGACTAATAACTCGTAAAACTAATATTCTTTTCCTATTTTTACAGTCTAAAAAGAACCCGAGTGAAGAAAAGAAATATCACACAATTATCAGGCCAAAATCAGTAAGTTTTTGGGTTTAATTAGGTTTACTTATTGATAAGTCAAAAAATCTTCGTCTTCCTATTTACAGTTATATAGCACAGCGTGACCTAAACCCGCAATTCTCGTAAAGGACTTATTACACTGCACAGTATTCAGGGTACGATAGCAAGGGTCAAGGAAGTGTAATAACATTTAGAGTTAGGGCCCATTAGAGCGACCGGAGCGGTCCGTGTATTTGTGCTGTGATTGAGTTAGGGCGCTGTCGACCGGATAGTGTAATAAGCGGCAACCCGGCGTAAGGCCACGCCCACCATTCCTGCCGGACCCTGAATACCGTGTTGTGTAATAGTCTTTTAAGGTAACCCACACTTTACGCACGCTTTTCTGTGGCGTAAGTTATCAATATCTGAACGGTGCCAGAGAATATGTAATAATACTACGTCGGTGCGTAAATTAAGGCGCCAACTAGTGGAATATAGACGAAACCTCACAGTACTTATCTAGTACAGTAGATGGCGTGTCAATCGAATAACATAGCACATACGTAGATTTCTCAAGAGTTGCCATATATACAACTTCCCAACAGCCCGTGAGGCGCTACCACCTCGCCTGGTCGGTGGATCCTCCCTTTTTGTCGGAGGAACTCTTCCACCCGTTCCTCCACAGTAGGCATGGGAGAAACGTCTCAACTTTATGATTGGAACATTAGCACCTGAAACACTAAACTGTTTCGAATCTTTGTATGTATCATTTTGAACATTTGGAACATTGCGTCAAAGATTTACTGTGTCGAAAGTCCAAAACAAACAACTCGCCTCTCGCTCTCTCGCTTCGCTAGCTGATTCAGATTCACATATTTCAAATGTCAAGTGTCTTGGTTGCGGTCATGCTGTCACACTCGATCACTTAAGCGACATGAACGCGCTAAACAGAGAGCAATAATGTTCGAGTTTCAAATGTTCTAAATGATGCATTTGAAATATTATTGGTGTTCCAATCTTTCGGAACATCGAAACGTTTCGGAACAGTGAATCAGAACAGTAAAGAGTTACACACGTCTACTCCACAGGTATATATAGAGAAGACCACGATTCGTTTTTAAATTGATTGGACACATATTTATGTGCGACGTTTCCAAGTCATCTGTCAGGTATACACGAAAGTGTGGTAAATTGACTTCTGGAAACTGGAACCGTAGGTACGAACAAAGGCCGAGTCCATGTTAAAATTTTGTTTTTTATTTTTCAGCAAACCAAATCGAGACGTAAGCGTGACACGGATTTTATGGTAAGTTAGAGTTTGTAGCGTAATCCTTAGAAATTAAGTAAATAAATATGTTCGAAGAAAAAGCACAGTGTGGACAGAGTTACTTTCGCATTTATTTTATTAATAAGTAGGAATAATTAAAGGAAATATATTCTAAAACTATTGTTTTATAAATTTCAGAACATACCCGAAGCTCCAAGTCTGCCAGCATTAAACTTGAACGATTTCCCTGAATACATACGCAAAGCAATATCCACTGAAAAACCGGTGAGTATGTGATAGTTCTGTCTCTGAAGATGAAGAGATGAATTAATTCGATGGGGCCTACGATTTCGAGCGCCGTCACTAATGTAACCAGTAAATCTTCCTCGTCCGTTATTTTTATGGCCTAAAGTTAGTCCAAGTAAATATTTTACTATGAATAGTGGAACCGTTCGGAGTAAAATATTTACTCCAAATGGTAAATTCTTCTCTAACTAACTAAACACGGCCCTCCCGTGTTTAGTTAGATCCCTCCCTCCGCGCGTGAAGCGCGACAGAGAAGGGATTGGTTCGGGGGTCGAGGTGTACCCTCGTTTCCCGGGCCTATCTGCCCCCGAAGCGTCGGGCGTGTGATCAAATGAAGGGGATGCTGGCATGCCGGGAAACTCGCTGAGGGAGGCCATTTTCTTTCTTTCTTTTCTTTTCCTTTCTTTTTTTTGTTTTTTTTTTTTGAGCTTTTTAACCCTTTTTTTTGTTTCATTTTTTTTGTGGGCATAATCTTTTCTAAAAATTCTTCTCGTATCAATAGAATAGAATATCAACCACTTAATTTTAATCACCTTTCAGTTTGTGGACATTCCGAAAGAAAAACACTTTAAATATGCTGAAACTCTAGCTAATACAAATGAAAACAAAATTGTACATTTGGCACCAGAGATGAACAACCATGAATTTCTGTTAGGAAACACGAAGACATATGGCATGAGTTTGAAAGGAGAAGAAGGTTTTATTTGGAATGTAAGTAAATATTGATTTCGTACTGACTTTGTATTCAATATTTTACTACTCTTCTCTACACGTGAGTCCCTAGATAGAAGATGATAAAAAGTTCAAAAATGATATTTTTATGAAAAAGATATCTAACCTAGTAAATAATGTAATAAAGAAATAAAATAAAGGATATGAGTTATGAATAAGGTTAAATATTATTATAAGTGTAATTGAACGAAACAATAAAATCAAAGAACTGTTGCTGACGACATTGTCGCACATGAAGCAAAAAAAAATTACAAAACCAAACCTACAATACATAATGAACCTGGTCGACATTATTGGCTGAATCAAATAGAACTTTTCATAATGTTTGATAAATATTAAACAGACCTTTTCAATAATACCTATTCTTCGTTACTTTCAGAATATTCACAAACTACCTACACAAAATTCTGATGCAGAAACAATTGAACTAAACAAAATAAACGAAAACAATGAAGAAGATAATTATTCTATAGAAACTCCAAAAATATCTATGGACAAGCCATATCTCTCTAACGATGCTGACGGACAAGCTTTAGAATCGAATTCAAAAGAAGAACTTTCGATACCATCAACAGAAATGGGTTATGGAAATTCTGAAGAAAGTGAATCAAATATTAAACTTGAAGAACAAAATACACCAAATGATTACGATTTCAATGAAGTTAATGAGAAATCTCTACATAAAGAGGAACCTTATAAAGCAAATAATTCTATAGAAATAGACTACTCCGAATATGCGACGGAAAAGCAGACAAAAATACCAGAATTACCCAAACCATCTAATTACGAAGTTTTTTCTAAATATTATCGATCAGATAAACCAATACCACAACCTGAAATCAATCCTACTTTAGACTCAAAAATACACTGGGCAGATCTTGCTATTCCTCGAAAAGTAAATAATTATTCTGATAGTACTGAACACCCAAAATCAAGGTTACAAGAAATACTCTATAATAGGCATGACCTACATAAACCAGAAGTGGAAACTCTGAAAGAAACAGATGAAAGTGAACATTTACTTGACAATCAATTGAAAACGCCAGACGTTCCGATGATAGACTTAAAAAATTGGTCTACTGAAACTTTATCAAATAAACCGGAACTTGACGATGATACTGAACAGAGCAATCATTGGGAGGACTTTTCAGAGCCAGCTTCGACAAGAATGAAACCAAATCCTAGACCAAATAGACTTAATGAAATAGTATATAATAAACACGATGAACAAGCGCCAGATTCAGCGTATTTGAGCGAAAAAGATAAATCAGAATATTGGCCTGACTCGCAAACTAAATCTCCAGATAATTCTATAACTTACACATCTTTGATTGATTATGAAGTGGATAAATTCAATAGATCTTCTGAACGAGGTGATGATGAAAACCTTTCTGTTGAAACAAACACATCTTCAGAGAAACCCACACAAATACATGAATTAGTATATCACAGACAAGAAAAGCTTAATAACGATGAAAAATATTCAAATAATGAACCGGTTATAGATCAAAATGTCTTGAAAGAGGACGAAATCCAACGACAACTGATTAAAGATAGAATAGCTAATATGCTGCACAAGTTAAATAATGAATTCTCGCCTTCTCCATTGCGGAGTAGAGTAGAGATAGAGAATGGACAGGCACCAAAGACTTATGGAATGGATTTGAGGAGCGGACAAGGTGTCGTTTGGAATGTAAGTATAAACTTGGTTTTTAACGCTATTTAACGAAAGTATGAAAAATATTAAATATATTAAAGAGGTCAATCTATCAGGGATATGCATGGATGTATTTGGGTTCCATCAAGTAATTGACGGTATGAGATTACAGAGGTAGCGAGTAAGTATATTGCTAAGTCCCGTATTCGATCCCTGGGGAATTAATTAAATTGGAGTTCTTTTGTAAGTGTAATTGTAAGTGCCTTCTGAAGCGTAGTCTTCGATAAAACCTATTGCATAAAGATTCTTCTTCTTCTTCTTCCTTTTACTATAAAAAATCTAAATAAACTTACATTTTCAGGATGTATCAGCGACACATCCGGAAATATTACCCGTTGGGCAATCATCATCAACAAATTTAAACCTACCAAAATATAATAAAACTGACAAAACTGTTCCATTATACGGACATCCTCCATCCAGTGTTGCTGATAATTTAAATAATAACCACAATGAATTCGATCATTTGAGAACGATTAATAACGATAATGTGAATGTAAATATTGAATTAGATGAAACAAAGATTGGAAGTGCTGAATCATATCAACACGAAAAAGATACTGAGAACGAAAGAGTCGCATCATATCAACATCAAAATAATTATAAGTATGAAAACGGTGAATCAAATCATCCTCAAAATGATACAAAGACTGTGAGTGCCGAATCAGATCAAAAAGAAAATGATACTAAGAATGGAAGTGATCAATCATATCAACACGATAATGAAGGTGAAAGTATTGAATTATATCAACCTCAAAGTGATACAAAGATTGAAAGTGCCGAATCAGATCAAACAGAGAATGATGCTAAGATTGAAAGTTCCGAATCATATGAAGATGAAAATAGTACTGAGAATGTAAGTATGTTTAACTGTAAAGCAAACTTCGTTTTGAAATAAATTGTTCTCGTCTTTCTTTTGAGGGTAAATTTGTCAAATATCCTGTAATATTCAATGTAATTGATTTATTTGATAAATCATAATTACAATTAAACAAGTAGCAATTTATTTGTATTTTCATTAAAACTTTTAACCTCCAATGTATTCCCCTATAGTATTTCTTTTTAAAAATCTCTTTTAGGGAGTTTTGTACTTCAAATTTCATAAAATTCACATTCAGAGGTCTTCTCGGGAAACTATCATCGTATGATTTTCCTGAGTCTATGCCATGGGCATAGCTTTCTGTCAGAGTGTCTTGGCAAAGTCCTAGTTGAGAGACAAAACTCTGACACGCTATCTATAAATAATACTACAAGGCTCCATTATTTCCCACCCACGCTCCTTACTTTGCATTCCAATGCTCGTTGAAGCAGAATTCTTACTATCATTGTAATGCTTAGTACGGGAGATGCAAACTATACCTTCTAGTCACTCTAGCCTTATCGAGAAAGACTAGGCTTAAGCCAAAATCGAGAACTCTGGAGTTGTTTTGAGTTCAATTCAACCACTTGATAACACAAATTTACTCGTTTACCGCAAAAACCGCCGTGGCACCACCACCCTTAGCATGAGCATCGGTATTCTAGGATTGATCATATTGAATTAAATGCGATTCTGGAGTCACACAAGTTGGAATCCAAGAAGATCCGTGTGCTTAATGAAACGAGGCAGCTCACATCAGAGCAATTTCTACAGCTGTATTGGGTGACTGGTGAATCATGAGACATATTGATATCGGGTGCTCATCTACTCCACTTAGGTCAACTATCTATGCATATATGCTAGGGTTTGGACGTATTACTACAAGGTAAGGTTTTCTATTTTTATATTGTAAACGGGACTTAATCGCGTACTATTTTAATCGAAGTATTTACCTCGACACTCGACGTTTCGGCCGTAATGCGACGGCCGTGGTCACGAGTAGACTGCTGCTCCATGGTGTCATCGTCTCGTACCCACACCAGTTCTTCGAACTACCCGCGGTTGATTGTTTTATATTATTTCGCATTAACACATGCTTTTCTTTAAAAATAAAATACCCGCGGTTGGTCGTCATTATTTTGATTCAATACATTAAGGGGCCGTTCAAGTATTACGTCAGCACTATGGGGGGGTGGGGGGTCTTTGCTCTGCTTATTTTGGATGACATGGGGGGGTAGAGGAGTCTAGATGATAATTACGTCATCGGTAGTTATTTACTTATTACATCAGTAAAATCTAATCTCTATGCTAAATCTATTTTCTTAATCTTAGAATTATAATTATAATATTAAAAAAGAACAATACATTAATTGAAAAATGTTTACGTAAGCATGGGGGGAGGGGGTAAGAGCTTTGCTTACTTTTGCTGACAAGGGGGATGGGGGGGTAAAGAATTGTAATAAATCTGCTTACGTAATACTTGAACGGCCCCAAGGTCCCGACACACAACACTCACAACATCCGAAGATTTATCCGAAGATACATCCCGACGTCTACATTGCCCGATAACCGGATTCCACGAAACTGACAACCTATAATGGATATAGGTTGTACCTCCCGGTTGAAATTTTTGTATTTTCTGATTTCAACCGCTTCACGTACCATCCTATTATAGTAGTGACGTTCAGTGGAGAGGATTTTCGGGTTGTGAAGTTCGATCCAGTGGTTTGGTCCCGACTCCAGTAGATGCTCCGCGATCGCTGACTTGTTCACCTGGCGATTCTTAACTGCTGCTATGTGCTCCTTAATTCGCTCAGCTATCGTGCGCTTAGTTCGACCGATATAGGAACTACTGCAACTGCAGTCGACCTTATAAACACCAGGTGTTTGAAACGGTATCACATCCTTAGCCGTTCTCACAAAACCCGCGATCTTAGACGGTGGCATGAAAACGGTCTTGATGGAAAAACGGTCCAGCACAGCACCAACCTTATCCTTATATGTATGGTAAGAACACGGGTTGTCTTGAGACGTCTGGACGCTTTTCTCCCACTCTTCGCCGTGGTTGGTACTCTCCCACACGATATCCATTCCGCCGCAGTACCTCCTGAACATGCGATAATTCCTCGTCTATGAACTCAGGGTCACACAAGTCCCGTGCTCAGTGTTGAACAGTGAAGTCACGACAGATTGCAGATATCGAGGATGGTGGTGAGACATAGCATTCAGATACCTATCCGTGTGCGTCGGTTTCCTGTATACGGTGTGCGTTATGGATCCATTCTCTCTGACGATCACCTTCACGTCAAGAAAAGGCAAACATCTTCCTGATTCCAGCTCGAAAGTGAACCCTATGTTAGGATGCAGTGAGTTGAGATACTCCAGAAACTGTTTAACATCCTGCTCCCCATCCTTCAATATGCAAAATACATCATCGACATAGCGCTTCCACAACTTCACCTTCCACAGCTGCAGATCTATCATAGCCTCGATGTACTCCATCCAAATGTTGGCTAACACTGGCGCCACAGGACTACCCATGGCAACGCCATCCACCGGGAGGTAATATTGTCCACGGTACAGAAAGTAGTTGCCTTCAACACAATTTCGGAGTAAAACCATGTAGGACTCCGACAGGCCCTCAGCTCGGAGCCGCTCCCTGATCACCTCGAGGCATTAATTATTGCATTATTGCATAAAGTCCCGTTTACAATATAAAAATATGAATACAAATCGTGTAAGTTTAAAACAAGGTTTTCTATGTCACCTAATAAATAGGTTATTATTACGTTTCATTTCTTAAATGAACGTGCCACCGTCTCGTTTTTTTAATCGCACCAAAGAGCGAGGTACCGCCTACACACCCTGGACATGTGGAAGTGCTCGACGGTCCGATTTTGCCAATTTTGACACAGAAGGAAAACCTCAGCTCTTAGTTGTCCCTGCTTTACAAACTGATATATATATTTTTTTAAATATTATTTTATTTTTCAGCCACCACAATACAGTTCTTCAGTTACAACACCAGAAACTACGACGCAACCAAATTTAAACCCAGTCAAATCAAAAACAAAACCAAAGCCAAACAGAAAACCAAATTATGAACCTAAAAGGAACATAACGAACAAGAACTCAGATTTAGGAAATGGAAAATATAATATGCATTATCAAAATTACCCTCCCGAAACAAATAAACACAATTCTCAAATAGTATACTGCAATGAAAGCGAAGGATACTATGGGAACGAAGATTATAATACAAACGAAGACTATCATGGAGATCAGGACTATAATGGGAATGAAGACTATCATGGGAACCAGGACTATAATGAAAATGAGGACTACAGTGGAAACGAGGACTATTATGGAAACGAAGATTATTATGATCCTTATAGGAAAGGTTCAAAAAATTCCAAAAAAGTAAACAAAACTCCTAAAGTAGCCACGGATGCCATACATAAAGACTATGTTGATAATGATGTCACAAAATCAGAAGCTACGACACGAGCAGATTTTAATTCAAATGAACCAAAAGTCAAATCAAACATTGATATAAAATCTTATCACGGAACTATTAAAAACGATTCGGAAACCGGTAAATATAATACGCAGAATGAAAACTATTATCCTCCTCAAAAACGAAATCACGTCAATTCTAAGACAGTGTACAGCAGTGATAACGAAAAATATGAGAATAATTTTAGAAATGAAGAATTTTACGATCCTCATAGAAAGGGTATAAAAATATACAAGAAAATTGTTAAGAAAACAAAAATAGCTACCGATTCTTTAAATAAAAACAATGATTATGTTATAGATGTAACAACACCATTAACAAATGCTCCAGTAACTGATGGTATGGATTGGGTTTCTGCAGAAACGATACCTAGAACTTATGGCATGAATCTAGTTGGTGATCATGGATACGTTTGGAATGTAAGTTATATTTTTTAGAAATTTCAAAATTTTCAAATAGGTATACACTCGATATTGACACACATTGTTATAGTTCTTGAGTTTCTCCTTCCGTATTTTTCTAAATGTTGATTAGTTATGATTATTTTAAATTAAATTTTATTTCAGACTTTGAACCATCCGGGTATACGGTACAGCGTCGGAGCCACTGATTCTAATATTGAGGTAAACCACTATAATGAAACAAAGTATTTACTTTGTTACTACAAACTTATATATTATTTTTTGTTTAATTTTAAATCGTACTTCCTAGTAATGTGAAATTTTATATGTGTGTTACGTTAATCACGCGTAAAGTACTTTTAATTATTTGCATTACATTTGGCAATTCAAGACTTAAATCAAAATATTTTTATTACTACAAATGGCGACCACGTAAACGTAGTCGCTGTTAGAAACTAGTGATGTAATAACAAGTAAATAAGAACCTATTCCTATTACTCCAACACAATTTAAAACTATACCTAAATTTCAGCCTAACAAAGACATAACTCAAAATCCCAGCCAAACGATCAACGATAACTTACAACAATCATCACGAGAAGATTTAAGTAAAGAACAAAATATTTCCTCTGAAAAATATGTAACTATACCAAACGGAAATATTAATGACAAGAATGAAAAGGCATCGGAAGAAAAGGATTACATTTCAACTTATGATGATTATAGTCAAGAAGAAAAAAATACTGATCGAGAAAACAACGCTGAGCAATCAAATGAAGATATAAATGATACCGATGATGACCAAAATGACGACAGTAAGACTGATCAAAATAAATCAAAACCTGAAATAAAAACAGGTTATTTGGAACCCCAAATGGATGAAATACGGGAAAAGCCTGAAGCACATAACGAAGATAGAATCAAAGAAAAAAGCCATAAGTCTGAAGAGGAAACCGATGATAATGTAAGTAATATAACGTATTATTTTTTCTTAGATGATAAGCTTTACAGCCTTTTTTTAACACGTGGGACGGTTGGAACTTTTGAAATGAAACAAATATGCATTATTTTCAAGCAGATAAGGTAGTCACAATATCTATTTAAAAAATCCATAAATAATTCGCTAGCCTACGGTTCTAGAATTACATACAAAAAGACATCATCATCGAAAAAAAGATCTGGCGAAAAGCTCATAGAATCCCGCTGCCTAAAATTTTAAATCCAAGCTTAGCTAGTCATTATAGGCCTATATTTATTCTCCCCTTTTTTTTAGAAGCTTTAGTATACAAGCAACTGTCTAGCTATGTAGTTGAAAATAACCTCATTTCAGAGTTTCAATCAGGTTTTAGAAAAGGTCACAGTACTTCAACTGCCCTGCTCAAAATTACAGAAGACGTGCGGATGGGCATGGAAGGTTCAAGATTAACTGTATTAGTTTTACTCGATTTTTCTAATGCATTTAACATAGTTAGTCACGATATTCTATATGCCATACTTGCGCGTGCTGGCATATCTTCAGTAGAACTGAGTTGGTTTTCTTCGTATCTTCGTGGTCGTCAGCAAGCCGTCAAAGTCGGCAACGATATTTCTGACTGGTGTTGCTAAACCTCTGGCGTACCACAGGGCGGCATACTCTCCCCTCTTTTATTTTCTCTATTCATAAATACCATCCTACACAACCTCAAGTGCTCTTATCATTTGTACGCCGATGATTTACAGCTCTATGTTCAAGCCGATTTTATTAATATCAGTAATGTTATAAACTCTCTTAATCGTGACCTCGAAGCAATTTACGTGTGGTCTCAATGTTTTGGCGTAACGGTAAATGCATTGAAATCTAAAGCAATTATGTTAGGAAGTTCTTATTATATCAATCGCTTAAAATATGATCATCTCACGCCTATTGTATATGACAGCACTATTATTCCTTTTTCGACTCAGGTCAAAGATTTAGGTTTAATAATAGATAGCACATTAAGTTGGAAAAACTTTATAACTGACATAAATCAACGAGTTACATTGACTTTGCGCTCTCTCTACCGCTTTAAAAACTTTTTACCTATTAAGACTAAAACTCTTTTGATCCAGTCGGTGGTTTTACCCATTATTGACTATGCAGATGTTTGCTGCTCCGATCTAACGCAAAATCACTTAAACAAAATGGATCGGATGCTTAACAATTGTATTAGATACATTTTCGGGCTACGCAAATATGACCATATCTCCAATTATCGTTCTCAGCTTAAATGGCTATCGATCCGCGAAAGGAGGTCCATTCGGATACTCTGTATGTTTTTCAGCATCATTAACGATCCTTGTGCTCCTAACTACTTAAAAATCAATTTTCAAATACTTGGCGATTTGCATAATCACAATCTTCGTTCCGCAGCTAATCTTAAATTTAAAACTCCTTCTCACCTCACTGGTTCTTACTCCAATTCTTTTGCTGTTACTGCAATTAAACTCTGGAACGCGCTTCCCCTAGATATCAAGAAGGCTTCGAGTAAATTATCGTTTAAACACAGGCTAAAACATTACTTTTTAACGTCTATTAACAATTGAACATCATTTCCTCTTTCATCATTGTTTTCTATCCTTGTATCTATTTCATCAAATATGCATTTAATATTATGTATTTTTATATAAATATATATATATATATATTTATATAAATAATATTTATTTATATCTATATATTTTTAATTATGATAGGTTATTATGATTTACATTACATATAATTCTTTGTTTCTCAAATGTAATTACCCTCCTGCTTTATTGCACCTTTGACAGTTCTTTTCGGCTTGTAGGTTGACTGGTAGAGAATACCACTCGGTATTAAGTCCGCCTCTGTACATAATTTATGTGCAAAAGTTTAAATAAATAAATAAATATATTTATTGGCAATATATTTATCATAAATACGAGGCAATGTTCTGCAGGTTTTCAAGATTAACAAACAGAGGCAAGATTCCACAGCTATTTCACCATTTGGTCTATTTTCATTATTTTTGTACGCAAAGACATTTTGCTGTCCATGTTATGGAACCCTGATTCTATTTGGAAAAATAATATCAATCGCTCCGGGATCGAAACAAAGGCATAAAACCTTGTATAGTATTAGTAGGTAATAGTGGTATTGTTCTTGTTAGTTAAATTATAGATATAAGAAAATATAAGTTTATACAATTATTTTCAGATGCCCTCAGAGGAAGTGGAACCTGAAGAAGACACTTCATTATCAGCTAGATTAGATGAACTATTGAAGCGGGTACGTTCATTTAACTGAATTGATTGAAAACTTTTCTTATTTGTTGATTAGACAAGGGTCAACGCTCAATGACGTCGTGGCACGACATGGGTCAAGACGGTACGCTTTGGCATACCGAATCACCCTATAGCATCTCGCTGCATGCCACATGTATACCATGTATGACATGTAAAATTTTGATCCAGACACATTTGGAATTGTGCATGGTAAAGGTACTCAGTTGAAATGCATGTAGTAATTTTTTCTCCAACCTGTATATATTATATTTGCTTTGGGCCTAGATGTAGTTGTAATGTAGTTTAATGTTATATATATATATATGCATAAAGTTCTACATTAAATTATTATTAAAGGTTATTTCATCTGTTTTTTTTAATGTTTTGTGTGTAACTATGAGGGTGGCATTTTCGAAACCGAACAAACCCTCAATAAATAATAAAGATTAAAAAAAAATCGTTCCAAAAGCACCCTTCAATTATAACTTTGTCACTGATAAAGAGATAAATAATTACACTGATTGGGTGCTTAAAAATTAAAATAATAAATTATTTCAACAGAATGAATTCTGGAAATGGCTTGAAGAATGGACATCTGCGTATTTAGAAGGATTTACTGACGTAAGTGGAATACAATGATATAACGTGTAATTTTATTCGACATTTAACATTAATACGTATACAATTTATATAATAGATACTTATATAATTTATAATCGAAATCTACACAATTATCTTCTTTGCTTACAGGAAACTTCAAAATTAGTAAAAGAGGAAGTTGAAGCTGAAGTAGAGAAGCAATTGAATGAAATTATCGATGAGGCATTAAAAGAATCGAGTGAAGAAGACAATAAATATGATGATAAAGATACTGTACCCAGGTATTGTAACGATTCAAACTCAGAGGAAAATGTTAATACCACAGACAGCAAAAATAATATGAATACAGAAGATACTAGTAATATAGATGGTGAAAATGTTACAAATGAAAATAATGATGAAGACACAATTAACGAACCTGAGAGAAACCATCCTGAAATTGATTCTGACGAAGTAAAAGTAAACTCAACGAATGAAGAAATTCAAAATGGTGATAATAATGAGTCCGAAGATATAGGGAAGGACTCAGAAGATGTTAGCTCTTCTGAAGAAACAAAAGAAAACTCAACAAAAGAAGAAGTACAAGACGGCTCAGAAGATTCGATTGAAGATACTAATGATAATGAGGATACAACAGATGACGAAGTTCCTCTTAAAATATTATCGCATACGATATACGGAAATTCAGTAGGCAATCATCATGTAACTAACATATTTATATTTAACCCTCATCAAAATCGATCTCAACCGATAATAGAAAGTAAAAATTCAAGCGGAATATCAATTTACACAAACAAAGAAGACGAGCATGAATCATCTATAATTGATAATTTCAAAAATAATTCAACTGGGCAATCGGAAGAAAACGATGAAGTGAATAATATTGAAACGAATGCAAAAGATAGCAGCATAGATGATATCCACGCGGCAGACGAATCACCCGAGAAGAGTCATCGGAGTCAATCAGCAGAAGATAAAGAGGATGACAATAACAAAGAACATTTAAAACCTGCTGCTGAAGATGAATCTATTGAAAATTCTTATGAAGTTTTTGAAGAAGTAAAAATACCCCACAAATCAAAAAATAACAAAAAAAATTATTCAAATTTAGCAAGCGGAAAAAAATTTAAAGAGAGCAACAAGACGGCAAAAAATTCGAAACCAAAACATACCGGGCAAAGGAAATCTATAAAAGATGAAGAAATACAAAACACTGATTCAGAGAATGAATCGGAAGAGTATGTTAAGACGGATGATGTCAAGGTTCACAGACAAGATAAAAATAAGAAACTTACAAATTCACATGTTATCACCAAAGATGAACCGCCAAGTTCAGAAAATGAATCTAATGAGAACTCAGTGGAATTAACTCCGAAAAAATTAAAGCCTCACGGTAAAAAAAATAAGAAGGCAGTAAACTTCACTAAATCTCATGATACCACCAAAAATGAATTCGCAGAAAATACCTCAATCAATGAATCAGAAGAAAATGATTGGGAGTCTAATCCAGAAGAACAACTTGAAGGAAAAGACTCGGCCGAAGATGTATCTGAATATGAAAGTGAAGAAACCAAGAATAAATGGAGCCCAAAAAAGTATAAAATTCAAAATATCGCAAGCAATGAATTTGAAGATGACGGCGAAAGCGATGAATCAAAATCTGAACCTGAATTAACGAAAAATAGATCAACAGGTATAAAAAAAGAAAAACACTATAGTAATCCGAAAACTAAAAAATCGAAGCATGAAAATGAGGCAGAAGAGAATGCAAATGAAAATAAACCAGATTTTAAAAAATCTCAAGAAGAAAGTTCTACCGAGGATGAAAATATTCCTAAATGTAAGCCTAAACTATCAAAACATAAAACTAAAGATGGTTCTAAGACAGGCAAACGGATATCAATGAAAGAAGCTGTTAGCAGTTCCGCTGAAGATGATGAAAACGATTATCAGTATATCACTGAAAATAATTCGGAAGAACAAAATGATTCAGAATTAGAAGATGAGTCACTAAAAAGTAACTCATTGAAAGAAAGTGAACATGAGAAAAACCCTAAATCAAAATATAATCATCCAACCACTAAAGATGTTTCACAAGGAGACAAAAAGACTGGCAATAAGTCAAAATCAGAAAGAAAACAAAAAAAAGACTCAACAGAGGATGATACAATTGAAAATTCCAAAGAAAAGAAGACAGATGAAAGCGAAGAAAAAGATCTACCACAGGTGAACGACGATTCAATAGAAAACAATTTAGTTGGACGTGATAATAATAAAGATAAAGAAATAAATGAATCGAAACATCATCCGAAACCAACAATAAATAAGAATCACCACAACCCAATGAAAGAAAATAAACACGATGAAAACAATCAGGTCCAATCGGAAAACAAATCACTAGAAAGTAATTCAGTGAAACATATGCAAGACAATAAAGACAAGACCGAAAACCGTAAATCAAAACATAAACATCAGACAGAATTAGATAGTGAGTCGAGGGAGAACGATTCAGTTGAAGATGATAATAAAGAAATAAATGAATCAAGAAATCACCCCAAAAGTCAAAAATCGAAAAGACAAAAGATTCCGAAAAAAGAAAATACTATTGAGAATCATAAACACAAAGAGCAGCATTTAGAAGACAAATCATTAGAAAGTAATTCAAAAGAAGATATTGGAAACGATAAATATAAGAACAAAAAAGATCAATCGAAAGCTAAACAGTCTAAGGGTAAAATAGAAGAAAAAGAAGGGGAAAGCGATGAAGATCTATCGAAAATTGAGGATCAATCAATAGAAAGCAATAATATCGAAAACGAAGAAGAGACTGAATATAATATGAAACCTCAAAAAGCTAAGAGAACGAAGAAAGGTAACTCAAAATTAGAGGACGAGTCAATAGACAACGATTCAATGGAGAATAAAAAGAACATAAACGAAGATGACAATAACGAGAAAGGTCGCTCGAAACCTAAAAAGTCAAAAAACAAAGACACTGCAAAAAATGAAAATAACAAAACAAGTAGCGAAAAACATGCATCTAAATTAGGAGACGAGCCAACAGAAAACAGTTCATCGGAAGGAGACAAAAATGAAGAAGTATTCAAGAAGAAAAATAAGCAGCAATCAAATGCAATGACTCATAAAAATAAATTATCAGAGAAAGAAATAAACGATATTTCAAATGAGAAATTCAAGGATGACGATCAAGAAGAAAGTAAATCAAAAAATAAATCGAAGTCTAAGCAGTTGAAACCTAAACATGGCAATAAAAATGAACTTAAGCGACACAAAGAAAAAGACGAACCAAAAAATACGACGAAGCAACACACAAAAGAGACTCCCGAAAAACATTCAGGAGAAGACGAAGATCATTCAAACTTAGAAAACGAATCTTCAAAAGATTATAAAGGTGATCAAAAGGCAAAAGCTATGTTAAATAAACATAAGCCAAAAGGAAAACATGCAAATAAGATGGGAAATACAAAACGAAATGAGAACGATAAAGAACAAACATCAACTGAAAAATCTCAGAAAAGTGAGTCCAATGAAAAACAAGATAAATCTAAAGAAGATATAGCAAAACATCCTGGAAAAGTGGATGTCTCTACACAGACCACCGATTCATTACAAGAACATGGCACATCAAAAGAAAGCGGTGATAAGACTAATAAAAAAAAATCAAAAAACAATAAAGAAAATAAGTCCAACGAATCCATAGAAACACTTGAAAGCGCGTCAAAAGAAAGTAATGAGGACGGAAGTGAAGATAAGAAAAAAGGTGCCCCCAAAAATGATTCTGCTCTATCGGATTCTTCATTAGAAGAAAATAATGCACTAAAAGAAAGTAGTGCGCAGAAACATAGGCATAATAAAACAGATTCACCAAAAGAAAACGAAAATTCTAATGAATCTTCGGAATTACCCAAAAATTTATCGAAAGAAAGTGGCGATGACAAAAATAAAAATAAGGAAACAGACTCATCCGAAACGGAATCTGCTGCTTCTAAAGAAAATTCAATAACCGGAAAGTATAACAAATCTGCTGGAAGTCAAGAATCATTAGAATCTGATGAAAATGCGCCAAAAGAAAGTAATAAAAATAAGAAAACGAATTCATCGGAGAAGGATTCTGATTCTGCTGAAAAGAAAACTTCAAAAGAAAAAAAAGAAAAAAAATCTAATGAATCTTCTGAAAAACCTAATAATGCTTCAAACGAGAGTAGCAAAGCAAAAGATGAACACAAAACTGACTCCACTAAAAAGAGATCCAATCCGGGGAAAAAATCTTCAGACAAATACAAAAAATCTACGGGTCAAACATCTTCAGAATCTTCAGAAAACGTATCAAAAGAATTAAGTAACGATAACAAATCATCAGAAAAGAAGTCAGGTTCTTCTAGCAAAGAAGAAAACAAAAAATCTACCGAAAGTCAAGAATCTTCAGAATCTTCAGAAAACGTATCAAAAGAAATAAGCAAAGAACAAAAGAAAAAAAATGATGACAAGACATCACCAGAAAAGAAATCTGATTCTTCTAGCAAGGAGGAGAACAAAAAATCAACTGAAAGCCAACAATCTTCTGAATCTTCAGAAAACGTATCAAAAGAAAAAAGCAAAGATAAAAAAGGGAAAAATGACAACAAGAAATCACCACAAAAGGAACCTGATTCTTCTAGCAAAGAAGAAAACAAAAAATCTACTGAAAATCAGGAATCTTCTGAATCTTCAGAAAACGTTTCTAAAGAAATAGCCAAAGATAAAAAGGGGACAAATGACGACAAGAAATCACCAGAAAAGAAATCTGATTCTTCTAGGAAAGAGAACAAAAAATCTAATAATAGTCAAGAATCTTCTGAATCTTCAGAAAAGGTATCAAAAGAAATCAGCAATGATGAAAAGGCAAAAAACAACGATAAGAAATCATCAGAAAATAAATCTGAACCTTCTAGTAAAGAAGAAAACAAAAAATCTACTGAAAGTCAAGAATCTTCTGAATCTTCAGAAAACGTATCAAAAGAAATAAGCAAAGATAAAAAGGGGACAAATGACGACATAAAATCACCAGAAAAGAAATCCGATTCATCTAGCAAAGAAAAAAACAAGAAATCAACTAAAAGTCAAGAATTTTCCGAATCTTCAGAAAAGGTATCAAAAGAAATAAGCAATGATGAAAAGGCAAAAAATGACGACAAGAAATCATCAGAGAAGAAATCTGATTCTCCTAACAAAGATGACAAAAAATCTACTGTAAGTCAAGAATCTTCTGAATCTTCAGAAAACGTATCAAAAGAAATAAGCAAAGACAAAAAGGGGACAAATGACGACAAGAAATCACCAGAAAAGAAATCCAATTCATCTAGCAAAGAAGGAAACAAGAAATCAACTGAAAGTCAAGAATCTTCTGAATCTTCAGAAAAGGTATCAAAAGAAATAAGCAATGATGAAAAGGCAAAAAATTACGATAAGAAATCATCAGAGAAGAAATCTGATTCTCCTAGCAAAGATGACAAAAAATCTACTGTAAGTCAAGAATCTTCTGAATCTTCAGAAAACGTATCAAAAGAAATAAGCAAAGATAAAAAGGGAACAAATAACGACAAGAAATCACCAGAAAAGAAATCCGATTCATCTAGCAAAGAAGAAAACAAGAAATCAACTGAAAGTCAAGAATCTTCCGAATCTTCAGAAAAGGTATCAAAAGAAATAAGCAATGATGCAATGGCAAAAAATGACGATAAGAAATCACCAGAGAAGAAATCTGATTCTCCTAGCAAAGAAGATGACAAAAACTCTACGGAAAATCAAAAAACTTCCGAAGAATCAAAAAATTTATCAAAAGAAAGCACCGAAGCAAAAGATTAATATAACAAAACCAATCCAAAAACTGAAAATGAATCCAATCCCACTAAAAGAGAAACTCTAAAAAACAACAAATATAAAAACAATAAACTAGGTGAATCTCAAGAATTTTTGGAAGCACAAGAAGATAGTACAGAAAAAGACAAAGACAAGAAAACAGATTCAAGCAAAAAGGCTCTGATTCTGCTTAAAAAAGAGCTGCCAAAGATAAATAGGCGGAAAAAACAAACCCAACTGAATCCCAAGAATCTTCTTAAGAACCGAAAAATGAAGATACATCAAAAAACAGTAATCAGACAATGATAAAATAACAGATTTTCTAAAAAGAAGCTATGAGGGTACAGACGAATTAAACGTAATGGGTTCTCAAAGTGATTCAAGTAAAATACAGAAGAGATCAAAGTGTAGATAGTAGATTAAGTACGAAACAAGACACGAATTAAATGTAGTACAGTATCGAACAAGAAATATTGCACATCGACCTAAGGAAGGAGACTTCGGCAAATTTCGGGTCTGTAGAGCGTCATCTCTTTCGCAGCTTACCTACGTGAGGCTTGTCGACCATTTTGATCAAGTTTTGACCAATACCGGACTATCAGTGCTTACGTAGGCAGTGTGCGGCAGAGAAAACGCTCTACAAAGTCGAAACAACCCGATTATCTCTTTCGTAGGCTCGATATAATTTCTTGATGGGTACTGTCATTGTGTAATAAGTAAATATATTTTATAAAAAAGGTGATTGTAAATTCTCTATAAACCGTTCTCTATAAGGCAGTGTGCAGCAGAGATAACGCTCTTTAAAGCCGATTTTTTTATTTATGTAATGGAAGTGGCAAACAAGCATGCAGTTCACATTGACATTAAGTGATAACTGCAGCCTATAGACACCCACACAAAGATCAAGGTCAAGATGCAGATGCGTTACCACTCGTTATGCCTCTGTGCCGGAAATTACAGGGTCGTACATTACCACCTCACCAGAACACGATAGTGCTAAACACTACCATTTAGCGGCAAGTATATTAGGTAATGCGGTGGTGCCTATGCCCGCGAGCTCCGTAACTGGAGCTCTACCTAGCTAGAAACTAGCCGATTGCCACTTTCATATGCTCGATGTGCATTATTTCTTGATGAGCACTGTACTTTATTGCTCTCCATAATGTACAACGGGGAGTTTTGGCGGGAACCTTGAAAGAGGCGTGTGGTGCTCTTATTTTATTTCGTTTTCTTGGTGCATTATATAAAGTTGTGTTATATAAAGTTGGTGGCATTTTGTTTGATAAAGGTTTATTACAGTGTTTAGTGAAATAGAATAACAGTGCGAAAACACGGCCTTTCACGTTGCCTCCAAAACTTCATTGTAAATGTTCTGGTAAAGTAGCCATCGCTTTACTCGAATTACTGACTACGACTCACTTGACTGACAAAATAAATAATTCACTGACTGACTGATTCTAACTTTAACTGCTTTTATACGAATACGAAATATCGTTTTACTTGACACTGGCAATATCCGTAATAGCGATGCCATTTTAAATTTTAAAAAAATGTACAACGGTAGGTGGTGTAACATTAGGTATCATTATGGATCCTGTAGGGCACCGCATCGTAGGAGAGAGGAATATTAACAATGTACTGAATTATACAGGGTTAAATATATCTAACGCATAAATCGTCAAAGGTGAGTTAGGTACGTTAAGACTAACAACTTTTGTTCTATGAATTTTGCCAAAACGCAGTACATCACATGATAAGAAATAAGATCGTTTCAAATGGGACTTCTATCAGTTGTAGACATGCGAGCCGCGCCGGCTAGCCGCCGCCATGAAGAGGTGGCGCGCCGCCGCCGTCGCCGGCTTGGTCGAAACTCGCGCCGCGCGGTCCTCGTGAAGACGTCCACTGCTGAACAAAGGCCTCCTCCAAAGATTGCCACAACAAATGGTCTTAGGCCGTCCTCATCCAACGATTGCCTGTGACCTTCACCAGGTCGTTGGTCCATCTTGTGGGGTGCCTGCCTTCGCCTCGTTTTCCGGTACGCGGTCGCGATTCAAAAACTATTCTGCCCCAACTCGCTATTAGGTCAGCTATGACGGCAACTTTGGTTCTCATGCGGATCTCCTCATTTCTGATTCGATATCGTAACGAAACTCCAAGAATAGCTCTCTCCATTGCTCTCTGAGTGACCTTGAGCTTTCTTATGAGGCCCATAGTGAGCGACCACGTTTCTGTCCCATATGTCATCTGGCAACACACACTGGTCGTAGACCTTTTTCTTGAGACACTGCGGTACCATAACAGGAGTGGGTGTAATTCGACATGATCTCCGTCTTGTCCATGTTCATTTTAAGGTCCACTCATTGTGAGACGCTACCGAGGAGCATTGTGCCAAGGTCTTCCCGGGTCTCGGGCATGACTACGGTATCATTTGCAAATCGGAGGTGGGAGATGTATTTGCCGTTAATACTGATGCGCAGTCCTTTACAGTTCAGAAGCTTGAAGACATTTTCCAATGCAGCGGTGAACTATTTCGGAGATATAACATCTCCCTGTCTCACACCTCACTGCAGTTGGATAGGTTTCGAGTTCTGATCCTGAAGCCGGACCGACATAGTGGCGTTTTCATACAAGCTCTTCAGCACCTCGATGTATGGATAATCAACTTGGCACCTCTGGAGTGACTGGCACAGCCCAAATCTCGACCGAATCGAAGGCTTTCTCATAATCCATGAACGTAAGACAAAGAGGCTGATTATACTCTTCGGTCATCTGTATAACCTGTGCCACCCGCGGCGTGTGAATGTAGTCTATGGGGCTAAAGCCTTTACGGAAACCGGCTTGTTCGGGAGGCTGGAAGTCGTCGAGTCTGCGAGATAGACGGTTCGTAATCACTCTTGAAAACAGCTTATCGACGTGACTTAGAAGTGCGATGGGCCTATAGTTCTTAAGAAGGGTATTGTCACCTTCCTTAAAGAACAGTACCACCACACTTTTGTGCCGCGCCTTTGGCGATTTGCCCTCGGATATGACGGAATTGAGCATCATCTGAAGAGCTTATTCTAATACTGGCCTTCCGCCTGCTGTCAGGAGTTCAGCAGCGATTCCATCATCAACCGGCGGCCTGTTGTTTTTGAGCTGTTTAAGAGCCGTACTAATCTCGTCTAGAATGACGTCCGGGATATCTTCGGTGTAGTGTTGGGTCAGTCCGGTTCTAGGATCTTTAATTGTAATTATTTGTTTAGTTTATAAACGATCATTCCTTGGTGGTTGCGTAAAGTAGATCATGATTTCCTACCCCGTTTTAAGCGTTAGGTAGCTTGTGTGAAGGTACGAGTTCCTGTACTCCAAGGATTATCTACTCTGTGCGGTTAAGTAAAATCATAAATATCGCGATGGTATCCCGATCGGACATCAACAAAATAACATTTATTTTTTTGATGGAACAATAATCATTCGTATTTCCTTTACCATAATAATTTTATTTTTTAAACAGTTGGTATAGCTTGATTTCAGCCTAAAAGTTACATTAGGGTAGAAAATAAACCCCCCCGGGGGTTTCCGCCTTGTCGTGGCGGGGGGGGCTCATTACCCGGTGGTTGTCCCCATGCCGGCGAAGCCAAAAGGAATCCAGAGAGGAGGCGGCGTTTGGTGTAGCTCTGCCCGCCACTCGCTGCTGTGGCGAGGAGACGGCTGAGGAGGAGGTGTACGGGTATTTCGTTGGCCCTGCACCCTATCCCCAGCCGCCTAACGGTGGTCCCGCCGTCGGTTGTGTGCCCCTGGACCCCTCCACCTGGGCGTCTTGGGACGCCTAGTGTTGTGAGTGGTAGGGGCAGGGACCTTCGGGCGACGGACTAGGGGAAGTCCGTCGCCCAAATGGAGAGGTCCCGGGCTGGCTGGCGTGCAGGTGTTCCGCACGCCACTAGTAGTGGTTGGAGCCAAAAGGCTCCGAGGAGGGCTCGGCAACGAGCAGCCGCCGGTGAGGTCGCGGATGTGTGCGATAGCGTTCCCGTGACCCCGCCACTTATGGCGGACGAGTCGGAACACCCAGGGGTTTTTAGACACATGTTCCTTTCCCGGAGTCCCACATACCCCACCTCTCTCCCTAAGGGTAGTTATGCGTAACGCATTTTCCCTAGTTAACAAAAAAGGGTAGAAAATAAAAACAAGCCGCCGGCTACAAGCCGCCGCCACGAAAATGTTGGTGACGCGCCGCCATAGTCGTCGGCGGCGCGTCACCAAAATTGTCGTATCGCACCCAGCTCGCATGTCTAATCAGTTGTTAGCACTACGTTTCATAGGTATATTTTTACATAGGTACAGACGTCAGCTGTTTACGTAACGTGAAGTTAAGAAGCATTAGAACTGCAAAATCTATTGATTATTTTTTGGATGGTAAAAAAGATACTGAATTAGAAAAGTTGTTTAACAAATATGTGTCAGTCTTGATGAGCCAAAGCCTCCCTTTAAGAATTATGCGCTGGTTACAAATCACGGATATATATATATCTTATATATAAAATTCTCGTGTCACAATGTTTGTCTTCGTACTCCTCCGAAACGGCTTTACCGATTTTAACCAAATTTTGCATGCATATTCAGTAAGTCTGAGAATCGGCTAACATCTATTTTTCATAACATTTTTGGACATTTTTTTTTTTAATTTTCTAGGGCGATACGAAGTTTGCCGGGACAGCTAGTATATATATATATATATATATATATATATATATATATATATATAAGTCTGTTTTACTACATGAAAGAAATAAACCTTGTGTTGCTGAAAAGAAGAAACGACAATGAAAGTTTATTCTTTCACTTTTAAAACATAAAATAATATTAAAATTTTCATTGATTATGCAATTGTCAATCAACTCGTATTTAAATCTGTCATCTGACATTCTGAATTCGTTTCTTCTTTAAAATCAGACAATTAAAAAGTTAAAAACTATAACCAAACTTCATGGTAAATAAACACACAGAGTGCGAAGAAAGAAATAGTATTTCTTTACATCTCCCCCCATGGGGAAGAAAATTCACCCGTGAATTTTCACTCCAGTTCTCCATTTGATACTTGCACATTCTCATCCTCTGTTATCTGTACTGGAATTAGTTTTGTGATATGAAAAAGATTTGACTCTGTTTTTCTATGTCCTGTATCTATCTCGTAAATTGTATTAGATTTCTTTTTAATTATTTTATATGGTCCAATTCTCAATTCATCTAGCTTTTTCCTATTTAGTTTATTCCCATTTTCTATATATACTAGATCTCCCACACTGAATTCTCTTTGTTTTCTATTCCTATCATACCTCATTTTGTTATAGTAATGTGATTTCAAGGTATTATTAAGCGCTGTTTTCTTATCTCCGATCCAGTCACTATTTATACCTCCTTGTTGTAGTTCTTTTGGTAAAACCTTAACATCTGTTCCGTATAACAAATAACATGGTGCATAGCCAGTTACTGAGTGGTTAGTCTGATTGTATTTTTTTACACATTCATGTGCTATTGTAGTCCACGCTCTGTTTTCTCCATCTTCATTGATTTTGCATCTAATTTTGTTAACTATCGTTTGATTCAACCTTTCATTTAGGCCATTAGAAAACGGTGCATTCACTGCTGTAAAAATTATTGTTATTTGTTTGTCAGTAAGGAATTTCTTGAATTCTTTAGAGTTTATTCCAGGATACTGGTCGGTAAGGAGCATCCCAATCTCTTCGGTTTCAGCGACCTTATTTATTAGCTTTATAAAGTCATGTGCACCCTGGGTTTTTGATGTTATAATAAATGCATATCTAGTGAAGTGGTCCACTAAAAGATGTATGTATTTCTTGGTTGATCTAGAACCACCAAAACCTCCAATTGTGTCTATTGATACTATTTCAAAGGGTCTTGTCGCTGGGCCTAAATATGACATTAATCCGTATTTGTGTTGTCCTCTTGTTTTGTTTTTTATCCATTAATAAATCTATTCTTGCTTCATATCCTTTAACCATTCCCACGTCATACTTGTTTTTGGCAAAAACTGATTGATATTGTTGTATTAGCTTATTTATTTCTTCCTTTTTATCATCATCTAAATGACCAACCTTTATTTCAAATTCCTCTTCTTTGATATGTTCATTAAAATTAATTTTGTTTTCGTTTTCATATTTATTACCTTCATTTTCACCTTCGTCTATCTTTTTCTCCATTTTTTTACTATTCTTTTCATGTAAGTATTGTTTCTGAGTTATTTTTAACTCCTCATTTTGTACTAGCTTGTATTTCTTTATCATATCTAATCCTATTAAGAAATCATATCTGAATTTGTGTTCGTCAATGATGTACACATCCACATTTTCTTCTATTTCAAAAATTTTTATTTTCAAATTTGTCAAACCACTTGTTTTTTGGACACCATTAATTGTTACTATATTTTCTTCATTCGAGTTATGTCCTTTCGTATTTAGTTTTAGTAATTTGGAATTAATTAGAGAAACATTTGAACCTGAATCGTATACTCCATAAACTTCTAATTTATTATTTAACATTAGTTTGATCTTAATTAATGGTGCCACTACTAGTTTTTTTGTTCTGTTTCATTTAACTCTGCTTCAATCACTGAATTATTTACATGTTTAATATATCTTTTATTTAATTTATCATCTTCTCTAACTCTAAACCAGCATGTAGCTTCGGAATGATAGCGAACCCCTTTATTTAATTTTACGCATATTTTGCATGGATAACGTCCTTCATTTGTAATATTTATCCTTTGATTTTCATACTTTCTGTACGTTCCATTTATATTTTTATTTACCAAATGTTCATACTTTCTCACCTCATTGAATAAACATACTATATCGTTCATTGCTTCTCTATTTATCTTCTCTAATACAAAATCTGGCAAACCTACCGCTATCAGATCCACCAGTGTACCTGTATCAATTGAATTTCTCATGTCCAATAAAAGTTTTTCCTTTTTAATGGCATAGTCCACTAATGAACCATCCTTATATTTAAATAACAATGCATAGGTCACTTGGTTCCAGTTTTGGTTTGCAAATGACTCACACAACTTTTCCTTCCATAATATCCACTCTGAGTTGAGTGTTAATTTTATAATCATTGAGCTGTACCAATCAACACAACTTTTATCCATAAATAGTCGGAGAATCTCAATTTTTTGTTCATCTTTCATAATACCGAAGCGAGAACATTCTCTCTCAAAAATGTCAATCCATTGCCTTGCATTCGAGTTTTTGCTCGTAAATTTCTCAATCACAAACTTCTCTGCGACATATTTCAGATTCTGTTTTTTTAAATCATGTGTTGTTTCTATTAACTTTGTAAACATTTCTTCCAATGAATTCGAATCTCTAATTTGTTCTCCAGATGCTCGGTTATGTTCAATTTCCTCCAGATATTGTTCTCCAAATTGTAAGTTACCATCAGCATCTATGTAAATTTCTCGTAATTTATCTGTCATAGTTATCCAAACTCTTCGTGTCTGATGTCTTTTCTTTAAACTATTTTTTACTTTGTTGTACACGGCTGTCTCAATTAATTCTTCGTGAAATCCAACAGACTGTAATTCCTCTGGTATAGCAAATTTTTTTTCATCTTTGACCTGTTATTGAGGTTACACAACAAACATTAGATTTTTCATCATTCGCCGGTAAAATCGTGAATTCAAAACGTAACTGCTCCATTTGCATCTTTTTATAAACAAAATTGTCGTTTTATAAGTCTGTTTTACTACATGAAAGAAATAAACCTTGTGTTGCTGAAAAGAAGAAACGACAATGAAAGTTTATTCTTTCACTTTTAAAACATAAAATAATATTAAAATTTTCATTGATTATGCAATTGTCAATCAACTCGTATTTAAATCTGTCATCTGACATTCTGAATTCGTTTCTTCTTTAAAATCAGACAATTAAAAAGTTAAAAACTATAACCAAACTTCATGGTAAATAAACACACAGAGTGCGAAGAAAGAAATAGTATTTCTTTACATATATATATATATATACATATATATATATATATATATATATATATATATATCCGTGATTATATATTATGTCTTTAGGCTGCACTCGTATTTTTTTTTAAATGCCTAAATTAATGGAAAATTGAAATAAAACAATTAATAAAATTGAACACATTTATTCCTAGATTACTAAATAACAAATCCTGTATGGCACATTATGATATTGATTTTCAATAAAATGTAAGAACTACATACTACTGCTATAATTCCATAAATTATAGAGAAAATGTCTTTAAAACATACTCTGTTCACAACTTCATCCAAATGGCAATTTTAACATTATTAAATATAAAATACCAAGTAACCTTTAATTTAAAATGTTTGGCGAAAATATAAAAAAAGTATATCTATTTCGACTTGATCTTATTAATGGCAGTGACCTTATTATTATGCCTTAACAACTATTATATAAAAAACTTCGAAAATATATTAAAAATGTCTCACAACATTGCATAATTTGCTTAAAAACTAATAACATAAAACGGCTGCGTTTAGCAAAATTGAGGCCTCTCAAAAATTTGTAATCCAATCAGCACTTTGTACTCACTCACCAGTGTATTTGTGCTTCGGCCGCATATAAAAAAAAACTGTAAATATGCTATGCTAATTGAGCAACAAAGTTTTGTAAGTTCGTAATTTTTCTAAACGCACCCAATGAAAATTCCAGGTTTTGACACAGATATAAATTCATACACATTTTAAATAAAGTTTTTAGATAAATTATACATCTTAAATAATAACAGTATATCATTCATATACAAGGCACTATTTATGAAATGAATAATCAAACGGGCATTCAAACCAATCTTCAACGGTTACGTTTCTAAAAAGGCTAATTCACACCTTTTTTTAAACAAGCCTCAAGTTATCCAGTACTGTTTAAGTAGGTTGTAAAAATATTTCCTTTAATAATATTTAAAAAAACTTTCGTTTTTTGACGTGACAACGTCTTAAATTAGGTTGCGGCTCGGAGTCACTCATGAAAAAGTGTAACGCCCGGTAACGTAACGATGCGTCAGCGAACGAGAGAGAGGCCTGCCGGACCGGCGAATGGCTTTCTACCGAGAAAAAGACGTTGTCACGTAAAATCTTCGCCCGTAAAACCGACTTTACAGGCAACCAGTTTTTTTTTAATAAATAATAAAATAACTTGGCATGAAGAGACATACATACTGTAGGAACTATGACCACTATGCTTAATATTTTAAGCTGTCATACATTTGTACTATAAATAATCGTTATTACAGTACTCAACAATTATTATTGCACATCGAGCCTGCGAAAGAGACGATCGGCTCGTTTCGACTTCGTAGAGCGTTATCTCTGTTGCACACTGCCTACGTATTGGTCAAAACTTGATCAAAATGGTCGACAAACGTCAAACAGGTACGGTGCGAAAGAGATAACGCTCTACAGATCCGAAATAAGCCGAAGTCTCTTTCCTAGGCTCGATGTGCATTATTTATTGTTGAATATTGTACACTGATTTTCTATAAAGATTCAAGTGTGAGTCTTAATTCGATATTTATAATCTTAGATGTG
This sequence comes from Macrosoma leucophasiata, assembly GCA_036365455.1. Classification (NCBI taxonomy): domain Eukaryota; kingdom Metazoa; phylum Arthropoda; class Insecta; order Lepidoptera; family Hedylidae; genus Macrosoma; species Macrosoma leucophasiata. Next base: position 2,191,160 of record JAWQUS010000022.1, on the reverse strand, counting down.
ATTATTTTATTAAATTAAACCCTTTTTTATTTCTAAAAGTGTTTTTTTATGTAAGGTGGCAAACAAAATTGCAGCTCAAGAATCTGCCGCAAAATTAGGTAGTGTTCAGCATGTGAAACGTGTTCGGGTATATTGCTAATGTATGGCCGCAATAACTACTAAGGAGAGACATAACAACTAAGGTCTCAGAGGTGCACGCATCTGCATTTTTACCTCTGGTTTTTGTGTGGGTGAATAGGTATAGGCTGCAAACATCACATAACATTAATGTGAACTGCATGCTTGTTTGCCACCTTCATTACAATAAAAAAATCTGATTCTATTTTATATGCATAGGGAAACAGTATAAGAGAAATACATAATTTAAATTTAATTTAATTTTTTTTTTCATTTTTTGAATGAAAATATAAAATTATTCCAAGTACGATGTACCAATAACATCGTACTTATTTATTATATTTTGTGCGTTGTACATTTTAACTACGTAAAATAAACTATTACTCGTTTATAATTGTTACAAAATAACTTTTTTCTCATATTTTTAATTTTACACTATTCATGTTGTATGGCTGACATAATATTATTTCTTTCAGTATTTTCATGATATTTTTAAATATACGTCATCTCCAAATAATTTAAGTAAAATTATACTATGTTTAAAATAAAAAAATAAACTCTATTGTTTATATTAAAATAAATTTTAATATGTAACGATTTTTTAAAAACTCTACAGATGAATTCTTTAATAAAGAAAATACCAAGTCATGTGTTGGACACTGTTGCCTTCGAATATTATTAAAAAAAAATACAAATATACGATTTGTATTCTGAAAATATTAAATAAAAACTCATAAGTCTATTTCTGCTTACATACAAATAGTATACAAAACATTATATAACAAACGTTGTATAACATATTTTCATATGACAATATGTATATTTAAAAATATTTCGTATGCCAACTTTTATGGAACCCCAAAACTGGTGTAATAGAAAAAAACATTTCGAGACGTAATAAAACAATAAATAAAATGGGAACTATATATTTTTTTTTTTTTTCTTCCTATCCTAATGGACTCTTAAGATAATATTTATGTACTGTAATGACAATGCATAAAGCGAAATAAATAAATCAAAAGATAACCTATAATTACAAACTAGAGGATCCGATACATGTCCTTCACGTAATAAAACTTGTACCGCCATCTACCGGGTCCAATAATGAATCTAAACCATCCAGAGACCTGCTCAAACACAACACAATATTTCATAAAATACCAGCCCCGGCTTTTTTGAGACAAATAAAACACGGCAACGAAATGTTATAAAAATTAAACAATATTTTCTTATTTTTAATAACCAATCATATACAACACAAGAAATACTGCACATGGAATATTTTACTGGTGGTAGAGCTCCAGCGAAGGAGCTCGCGGGCGTAGGCACTACCGCATTACCTAATATACCTGCCGCTAAATGGTAGTGCTGAAGCACTATCGTGTTCCGGTCAGGTGGTAATGTACGGCCTTGTAATTTCCGGCACAGAGGCATAACACCTAAGGCCGCAGAAGTAGCAACGCATCTGCATTTTAACCTCCGGTCTTTGTGTGGGTGTCTCTAGGCTGAAGTCATCACTTAACAGCAATGTGAACTGCACGCTTGTTTGCCACTTTCATTAAATAAAAAAAAAATGGAATATACGAAAGAGACAATCGGCTAGTTTCGACTTCGTTGAGCGTTATCTCTGCTGCAAACTGCCTACGTAAGCACTGATAATACGGTACTGGTCAAATCTGGATCAAAATGGTCGACAAATGTCACATACGTAAGGTGAGAAAGAGGTAACGCTCTAAATACTCGAAAGAATTTCTTATTGGATAATAATGTCCTCCAGACCGAATTTGGGTCACGGCGGCCAATCTCAACAGAGACTAGCGAACTGCGCGGGAGATATTATAGTGCACAAGTGTGTGCGCAAACACAGGTGCACTCTCTATTCCCTCACTCTCAAAGGCAATTCGACACAACCGGAGAGAGATCGGGCGCAAGACCGACGGCATTTACGTACTCTCCGAGGCACCGGTATCAGACTCCGGGCTACTATTACGAATTTTCTCACATGATAAAACCTAATAAATAACAAAGGAGATGTTGTGAGCTCGGCTCTTGTTCGTACACGTCCTCAAAAAATGGGTAAATTAAAGAAGAATCCGAAAAAAATACAATTAATTTATTCAAGAATATATTTTAGAGTTACAACCACATTTAATTCAAACGATTTTATCATTTTCAACTATGTTCAACATGGCGGCGATACAGCCGACGCATGGGATCAATCGATTTCGATAGTATTAAGAAAATACTACTTTTTTTCTCTAAGTATCTACTATATAATCAAAAAATAATTAAAAAATGAAAATGCCAAAATGACATTGCCTGCCATATTCGCCATGTTGGTTTTGAGTTGCAATTCTAACTCCAAATAATGTTTTGTAACTGCAAACAAAGCTAAATAATGCGAAAATATGCAGTAAAAAACGTTTTTATATTGATTTTACCTGTTTAATATTATTGTGTACAATACATGGCCGGAGGTCCATACATTTTTGCAACATCTCCTTTTCCCGACCCAGGAATCGAACCCGGGACCTCACGCTTCACAATCGAAATTGCGACCATTGCGCCAACGAGGCAGTTGCTTGTTGAATACTGTATGAAGAAAGACAGATATATTTGGCGCTCAACGCTCTCTATCTACCCCCTTTTTCACCACTTAATGACAAAAAAAAACAGATTCAATTCGCGATAACCAAAAACATACAACGAGACTCTTTCAAATTCATATTTATGCATCATCATTACAGGAATTGTACTCGGGAGGTACTATACTAATATAAACGTTCGCTTACATATATTTATTAATTATCGGAAATTCTTAACTCAGCCAGTTCTTTCTCTTCGTCTACTTCATCTTCGTCTTCATCATCAGACCCGTGGACTGATGCAGCCGGGGTTGTGGCTCCTGGAGTTAAAAGAAGATAGAAGTTAAAAAAAGAGATAAAACTTTAACGAAATTCAGAAAAAATAAAGTATTTTTAGGAGAGGAATATAGGCTAAAGGTGAACGAATAGGTTATTAGGAAGAATTGTAAACAACCAAAGTGTCATAAAAATTCTGACAGATAACGATACTTAAACATCGTCAAACGTCATTTTTTTTTTTTAATTATTATGGCTTCGCTATTACGCATATTGCCAGTGTCAAGTAAAATGATTTTTCGTATTTATATAAGCAGCGTAAAAGTAAGTATAATATAGTCATGAAGTATATTAAGTAAGTATCAAGTATATAAGTTTCCAAGTATAATATGTCAGTCAAGTTATTCGAATAAAGCGATGGCTACTTTACCAGAACATTTACAATGATGTTTTGGAGGTAACCTGAAAGGTCGTGTTTTTGCACTGTTATTATATTTCACTATACACGGGCACTGTAGTAAACCTATATCAAACAAAATGCCACCAACTTTATTCAATATAACTTAAAAATACACCAAGAAAATGAAATAAAATAAGAGCACCATACGCCTCTTTCAAGGTTCCCGCCAAAACCTCCAAACGTCAAAATTGTTCAAATGTGTAAGCACACAGTAAGTGCGTTTATAAAAATTAAGATCTTACAAAATTTTGCAATCCATCCATCAGCATGCTCATGAATTATCGACCGTATTTAGCTAAATGTCAAATTTATTTTATTATGGCCGATATCATCGGCTAAGTTTATGATTTGATTACAATTTTTGTAAGGTCTCAATTCTGTGCTAAACGCAGCCAATTACACAGCGCGTCTGTCAACTTCAATTGCTTGTCTGTCAGCTCAAATCATTCGTGGTTCTTCATCACTTTTAAATTACGGAATGTAAAGGTATTTCCCCTCTTGGGTTCTCCAATCACAAAATTCTAAAGGAATCTAAATCGCATTAAAACGCCAGTGCACACAGGTGTAAAAAAAAAAATAAAATTAAAGAGTGACACAGTAAAACGTGATGTAACTAAATCTTTCACTTTACAGGCAAAGAAAATAAAACCACTAAGACACTTAAAACACAAAACGACGTTACTGTACGTCGTTCTGTGTTTTAAACTTCAACAAAATATTACACATCGAACTTAGGCGACTTCAGCTAGTATCGGGTCTGTCCAGCGTTGTCTCTTTCGCACCATATCTATGTGACATTTGTCGACCATTTTCATCAAAGCAGTGTCACACCGCGGACACTCCGCCAAAATTCCATACAAACGTTTAATTTGGTCTCTATTACACAGACATCAATCAGTGAAGTGTATTTACACGTGCACCTGTGTGCGTAGCACGTAGAAAATACCAACCGTCGCCCATAAGAGGGGAGGAGGTTGGGTGAGACATGGCAATCGGGCGGGGCGTCGAAGTGTCCATTCTATACGTAGTATTATTACATATTCTCTGGCAGTGTGCAGCAGAGATAACGCTCTACGAAGTCGATACTAGCCGATTGTCTCTTTCGTAGACTCGATGTGCATCATCTTGCTTCGTAGCGCACAAATGATTTATCGTGTGGATAAAACATATTTTTGGATTTACTCGAGCGCATCAGATTAAGATATGGGAGATACCTTGCATACCTGTTGGGTACCGCCACCAAAGTTAAATTTTGAAGGTTTCACCATCAAAAAATTTCATACGAAATACTGTATAATGCCTATTTCATTTTCTCCCACGTCAAAACTTATAAATTAATGTGTCTATCTCTTTTTACTGTCGTATTTCCGTTTCATCAAGTTTCAATTAACAACGATTTTAAAGAAATTTTCACTACGATGTCTCGACTGATACAGAGTTTAGAATGTTCGGATCCAGAATAACCAAATAATGATTACAAAGTGTAAATACCACACGCAAGTGTACTACAGTGATCCAAAACCATTGAAACACAAATTCCCGTTGCGTACTTTCATTTCAAATTCGTTTTCATACATAATGTCAGAAACTATGATTCCCTACTACAAGAAATCGAAAATGGATACATATTGACAACTTAGGCTTATAGGCATCACTTGTTAACTTTAACTCAATTAAATTCAAAATAAAAATACGCAACTGCCCCCAAAACATAAAAAATAACCTAATCCCCGCCTTCAACGCAGTCGTTCAGCTTAGCGATGATCTGATCGATCTGTTCAGTGACCGCCTCGTTCAGGGGCTCGAGAAAATCATTCGGAGTCCTATAGTTCTCATGTTCCGATTCGTTAAAATCGATATTCCTCTCGAAACTGACTTCGATGTCTTGATCCTCGTTGTCGTCCGATATCTCGAGTATTTCGAGCGATTTTTGAACAATTAATTTTTTTTCTATATCATTAGTTTGGACCTCTTCGTCGCGCACGTTCCTTTCCTTTTGACGTTCAATCTCTTTATGGTAGGAGGCGGTAAGCCAGTTCGTCTCGTGGCGGCTTCGACGCACTATAAATTGTACTAATTACTAAAGGAAACGTAACTTCACGCCTGTAATCCCCGAAGGGGCAGGCAGAGGTAAGGGAGGGAGAGTCCAGACTGGTGGTAGAGCTCCAGTGACGGCGCTCGCGGGCGTAGGCACCACCGCATTACCTAAGATACTTGCCGCTAAATGGTAGTGTTTAGCACTATCGCGTTCCGGTCAGGTGGTAATGTACGGCCCTGTAATTTCTGGCACAGAGGCATAACACCTTCGGCCTTAGGAGTGGTAACGCATCTGCATTTTGAGGTCTTTGTGTGGCTGTTTATAGACTGCAGTCATCACTTAAAATCAATGTGAACTGCATGCTTGTTTGCCACTTCCATGACATAAAAAAGAGCACATAATATTTGTGATATTTATTTTTCGAATTTTACACATGCGAGTGAACTTAAAAAATTAATGAAAAACGTTTTTCTTTAATTTCTAAAGCACAAAATATTTTTTACTCTCTGTATAGCCAGTATAGATAAAACTTACTAGAATGCGTAGGGCTGGGCGGTTCGGATATCGGTCGGGGGTAGTTGAACCGTTTCCCCAGCTCGATATCCATATGGTCCACGTAGTCCGGGTACACTATCTTGAGTGCTTGCGCGCGCGCTTGTCTGTAGTACTGTTAAGGAAAAAATAAACTAAACTTCCGTCTCGAACATGAAACATGTACAAAAAAAATCATCAACATTTGACAAAGTGTATTTTTTTTTGTTAAATGACTTAGTCCGAAAGGCAATGAGAAATATAAACATAAAAATTATTAAAATCGGTGCATTATTGTAGAAGCTGTACGGCCCTGTAATTTCCGGCACAGAGGCATGACACCTTAGGCCTCAGGAGTGGTAACGCATCTGCATTTTGACCTTGGTCTTTGTGTGTCTACAGGCTGCAGTCATCACTTAACATGAATGTGAACTGCATGCTTGTTTGCCACTTCCATTACATAAGAACGTAACTTCACGCCTGTAATCCCCGAAGGGGTAGGCAGAGGTAAATGCATGTATTCAAGCATACATGCAAACACCCACGTTTCGCCGGTTTTTTACTGGTGGTAAGGCTCTGGTGACGGAGCTCGCGGGAGTAGGTACCACCGCATTACTTAATCTATCTGCCGCCAAAGGGTAGTGTACAGCACTACAGAGTTCCGATAAGATGGTAATGTATGGCCCTATAATAATTATCACACAGACGTAACGACTTAGGTCTCAGGTGTGTAAATAAATTAATACACGAGTAAGCTTTTAAGAGAAGCGCGCATGGCCAGGCGGCTGGTGTAGATCGGAAGCGATCAACTCGGTTAAACATTACGGGCGCGGTCGGATGTGTGATGGGTGACCGCTAGTGGTAAATGAAAATGCGCGTTTCCGTGCTTCGGAAGGCACGCTAAGCCGTCGGTCCCGGTTGCTATCGATAGACAGCAGTCGTTAAACCTTGTCGGAGGCCTTATGGGCGGTTTGACAACATCCGACAGCAGGTTGGCCACTAACCCGTATCTCCACCAACCCGCATTGGAGCAGCGTGGTGGAGTAAGCTCCGGGCCTCCCCCCAAGAAGGGGAGAGACTCGTACCCAGCAGTGGGAGGTATCAAGGGTTACCATTATTATTATAAGCTTTTTACCAAGAACAAAATCACGAGTAAACACCAGTAATAAGTACTTACAATGCCCAGATTGCGCCAGTCCATCAGATCAGACAACCTTTCTGTACGGTTCCTCTGGATGATACGTTGTCGTCTCGTCAACCTGCAATACAAATTAAAAAAAATCACGCTTACACCCACAGCCCCAGGGTGCCGTTGTACACACACAACACATACACAAACACCCAGACCCGAAACAAAGAAGAAGTTGGTAGTGTTCATAGAGCAACACGGGCCACCGGTCGCGGCGGACCGGAGGGGAGTAGCCATAGCATTTATTACCGATGCAAAAGAGTCTGTCATTTTTTGCGGGGGGAAATGCGTGCGACACACACGCACACTACAAAAATCGTCTATTACTACGAAATTCACACCTTGACTTTAACAAAATACAGAAACAATTTCACGCACACATTTAAACATCTAGGCGACAGGTATAGGCCCATTTGGGCTTGTACTTTGACAGAGGGGAAAGCCTGCATATTTTGTCTGAAGTTTGACAGACAAGCAAACAGGCCAGCTGATGGAAAGTAGTCACCGTCGCCTATGAACATTTGCAACACCAGGGGAGATGCCAACGCGCTGCCAGCCCTGAAGGACTCTTTTGACGCCAGTTTTGAAGATTGTAGCACCGAGGGAACATCTCAGAGGGAATTTCGTTCCACAATTTGCACGTTCTGGGAACTAACGTGAAAACCGCACCGTTGAACATTGCCAGGTGTCCAGTCGGTGAGGGTGGAACTTCTCTCTTCGGCGGGTAGTACGGTGTAGGAAAAGAGACGGTGGCATCATGTCGAACAGTTCAGCAGAGCACTCACCATTGTAGAGACGGTACAACACGCACAGACTCCCAATGTCTCTGCGCAGGCTCAGATGTTCGAGCCTGTCGAGTAAGTCCTGGATCGTTAACAATACGAACGGCGCGTTTTTCTAGGGAGTCAAGTAGACCAAGCTGGTATTTGGGGGCTCCCGCCCTCAAATGAGAGCAGTATTCCAGATATGGCTACTCCCCTCCGGTCTTGTTCTATCTTAGTGTTGTATACGCGAGAAAATTCGCAAATATAATTTCTATAAATTAAATTCGCCTAAACACAGCCTCACACCAGGTATAAACCTTCGCGTGGGTGCCGTTGTACACGAACAACACATACCTACGCAAATACTCGCAAATATTTACTGGTGGTAGAGCTCCAGTGACAGAGCTCGCGGGCGTAGGCACCACCGCATTACCTAATACACTTGCCGCTAAATGGTAGTGTTCAGCATCGTGTTCCTATCGTGTTCCAGTCAGATGGTAATGTACAACCCCGTTATTTCCGGCACAGAGGCATATCATCTAATGCCTCAAAAGTGGTAACGCATCTGCATTTTGACCTCTGGTCTTTGTGTGGGTGTCTATAGGCTGCAATCATCACTTAACATCAATGTGAACTGCATGCTTGTTTGCCAATTTCATAACATAAAAAAAGACGTGTGGCACTCGGAGACTGCCGCGGTAGAGCTATTGCATAACATTTTTTATCAACATGTAATTATAATTATTAATTTATAGTATTTACGCAGTATTTTTCCTTTGTTTTTCTTTGATATCAATTCAACTTTTTTTGTATTTATATATTTATTTTCGAACTTAAATCTACCATTACAGGTTTTGCCCAATGCAATAGACAAACAAAAAAATATATTAGTAAAATTTAACAATTATTAAAGTCAAATAAAAAATAACATTCAGATCTCTCACTTTACAAAATTAAAATAAAAGTGGAATCAAAATACATACATAGTCATACATCATTAAAAAAATACAAATAATTTTTTTTAAAATTGAGCCGATACAACCAATGCCACCTAGAGGCGAGTTGCTGAACTAAAGAGACAAGCGTGATATTTCAAAAAAAGTCACTTAAGTACCACCGCTGTGACGGTCGGAGTGGGGGGTGTCAGGTTATTTTCGTTACGTAATTTCTGGATTCGGTCTCCACGCTCAAGGGCCGCGATAGAAGCCATGCAATAGCTTAAAAAACGTCATGGCATTATCACTAACTTCGTGAAGTCGAACATGAACTGCGCGAGCTGCTGCACGGAGCCCTCGAGCGAGATGTAGCGGCGGTCCACCACGTAGATGCCGTACGACATCGGGTCCGCGATGTGCTCTTGCATGAAACACCCGAAACCTGAGAGAAGGATAATTATAAAATGCACACAATCATCAGAGCACACTGTCCAAAAAACGATCTAAATATACAGATCTGAGAGACGAGGTTAGAATGTGGCGTTTGCATAAAGTTGACATAGTACCCATAGTTTTATCAACTACACCTATACCCAGTGGCGGATTAACAAATTTGCCGCCGGTAGGCTATTATTTTTGCCGCCCCTATATTTTGATATCGTAGTTTACAATCATATCAATTTATATATTAATATATTATATATGTAAAGAAATACTATTTCTTTCTTCGCACTCTGTGTGTTTACTTACCATGAAGTTTGGTTATAGTTTTTAACTTTTTAACTGTCTGATTTTAAAGAAGAAACGAATTCAGAATGTCAGATGACAGATTTAAATACGAGTTGATTGACAATTGGATAATCAATGAAAATTTTAATATTATATTATTTTATGTTTTAAAAGTGAAAGAATAAACTTTCATTGTCGTTTCTTCTTTACAGGTTTGAGTTCATATTGTTTTATATTACCTAAATAAAATAGTCTCTGTATAAAAAAAACTAACAATAAACCTTCTTTACAGCAACACAAGGTTTATTTCTTTCATGTAGTAAAACAGACTTATAAAACGACAATTTTGTTTATAAAAAGATGCAAATGGAGCAGTTACGTTTTGAATTCACGATTTTACCGGCGAATGATGGAAAATCTAATATTTGTTGTGTAACCTCAATCACAACTAAAGATGAAAAAAAATTTGCTATACCAGAGGAATTACAGTCTGTTGGATTTCACGAAGAATTAATTGAGACAGCCGTGTACAACAAAGTAAAAAATAGTTTAAAGAAAAGACATCAGACACGAAGAGTTTGGATAACTATGACAGATAAATTACGAGAAATTTACATAGATGCTGATGGTAACTTACAATTTGGAGAACAATATCTGGAGGAAATTGAACATAACCGAGCATCTGAAGAACAAATTAGAGATTCGAATTCATTGGAAGAAATGTTTACAAAGTTAATAGAAAATACACATGATTTAAAAAAACAGAATCTGAAATATGTCGCAGAGAAGTTTGTGATTGAGAAATTTACGAGCAAAAACTCGAATGCAAGGCAATGGATTGACATTTTTGAGAGAGAATGTTCTCGCTTCGGTATTATGAAAGATGAACAAAAAATTGAGATTCTCCGACTATTTATGGATAAAAGTTGTGTTGATTGGTACAGCTCAATGATTATAAAATTAACACTCAACTCAGAGTGGATAGTTTGGAAAGAAAAGTTGTGTGAGTCATTTGCAAACCAAAACTGGAACCAAGTGACCTATGCATTGTTATTTAAATATAAGGATGGTTCATTAGTGGACTATGCCATTAAAAAGGAAAAACTTTTATTGGACATGAGAAATTCAATTGATACAGGTACACTGGTGGATCTGATAGCGGTAGGTTTGCCAGGTTTTGTATTAGAGAAGATAAATAGAGAAGCAATGAACGATATAGTATGTTTATTCAATGAGGTGAGAAAGTATGAACATTTGGTAAATAAAAATAGAAATGGAACGTACAGAAAGTATGAAAATCAAAGGATAAATATTACAAATGAAGGACGTTATCCATGCAAAATATGCGTAAAATTAAATAAAGGGGTTCGCTATCATTCCGAAGCTGCATGCTGGTTTAGAGTTAGAGAAGATGATAAATTAAATAAAAGATATATTAAACATGTAAACAATTCAGTGATTGAAGCAGAGTTAAATGAAACAGAACAAAAAAACTAGTAGTGACACCATTAATTAAGATCAAACTACTGTTAAATAATAAATTAGAAATTTATGGAGTATACGATTCAGGTTCAAATGTATCTCTAATTAATTCCAAATTACTAAAACTAAATACAAAAGGACATAACTCGAATGAAGAAAATATAGTAACAATTAATGGTGTCCAAAAAACAAGTGGTTTGACAAATTTAAAAATAAAAATTTTTGAAATAGAAGAAAATGTGGATGTGTACATCATTGACGAACAAAAATTCAGATATGATTTCTTAATAGGATTAGATATGATAAAGAAATACAAGCTAGTACAAAATGAGGAGTTAAAAATAACTCAGAAACAATACTTACATGAAAAGAATAGTAAAAAAATGGAGAAAAAGATAGACGAAGGTGAAAATGAAGGTAATAAATATGAAAACGAAAACAAAATTAATTTTAATGAACATATCAAAGAAGAGGAATTTGAAATAAAGGTTGGTCATTTAGATGATGATAAAAGGGAAGAAATAAATAAGCTAATACAACAATATCAATCAGTTTTTGCCAAAAACAAGTATGACGTGGGAATGGTTAAAGGATATGAAGCAAGAATAGATTTATTAATGGATAAATACTGCAGCAAGAGGCCATACAGATGCACTATAGAAGACAAAAAAGAGATAGCAGAACAAATAGCCGAATTATTGGATAATGCGCTTATAGAAGAATCTTATAGTCCATTCGCAGCACCAGTAACTTTGACATTTAAAAAGGAAGAAAATAAAAAATCAAGGCTCTGTATAGACTTCAGGGATTTAAATAAAATTGTAGTTCCTCAGGCTCAACCCTTCCCATTAATTGACGATTTAATGACAAAAACAAGAAATTGCAAATTTTTTACAAGCTTAGACGTTAATTCAGCTTTTTGGTCTATACCTCTACGAGTAGAGGACAGGAAGAAGACAGGGTTTGTAACTCAAGAGGGACACTTTCAATGGACTTGCCTACCATTTGGTTTGAAGACTGCTCCAGCAATATTTCAAAGAATATTGTGTAACATACTTAGAAAATATAAACTAACCGATTTTGCTGTCAATTATATAGATGACATCCTGATATTTTCAAACTCATTTGATGAACACATAAGTCACTTGAAACAGTTACTAGAAGCAATTCAAACGGAAGGATTTCGACTAAAATTTATAAAATGTACATTTGCATCAGATTCGGTAAAATACCTGGGACATATCATTCAATATAATTCTATCCAACCACTGAAGGACAATCTCATTTCGATAAAACAATTTCCAGTACCAAAAACACAGAAGAATATTCGACAATTTTTGGGAAAAGTAAACTTTTACCATAAATATATACCAAGGAGCGCAATAATTCTTGACCCATTACATAATTTGCTAAGAAAAAATCAAAAGTTTGTTTGGTCTGAAGAATGTCAAAATGCGTTTGAAAAAATAAAGAGTCTCTTGTGTTCACAGCCAATACTAGAAATTTATGATCAAAATCTACCAATAAATATTTATACTGATGGTTCTCTGCTGGGTGTTGGAGCAATTTTAAAACAAGTACAACTAGATGGTAAAGAAAAACCAGTAGCCTATTTTTCAAAAAAACTGAATGGAGCGCAAAAGAAGAAAAAGGCAATATATTTAGAATGCTTAGCTATTAAAGAAGCACTAAGATATTGGCAGTACTGGCTGATAGGTAAATCGTTTACAGTCTACACAGACCATAAACCATTAGAAAACATGAACTTAAAAGCTAGAACAGACGAAGAACTAGGTGATTTGACTTATTACCTTTCACAATATGATTTTAAAATCAAATATTCCCCTGGAAAAGATAATTTAGAAGCGGACTGTTTAAGTCGGAATCCTGTATTAGAACCAGAGGATAATCTAGAAGAACAACTGAAAGTTGTGAACTTAATTACATTAGAAGATATTGTAATAGATCAGAATCAAAATAAAGAAATACAGAGAAACAATAATAAAATAATCAAAAAACACAATTTATACTTCAAAAGAATTAGGAACAAAGAGAAAATAATAATAACAGAAGAATTCAGTATTAAATTTATAAAGCGAATACATGAAGATCTATGTCACATTGGAGTGGGACAAATGCTAACGACTATTAGTTCACTGTACGCAACAAAAAATTTAACGAAAAATATTAAAAATGTTTGTAGGAATTGTGAAATTTGCATAAAAAACAAAACAAGAGGACAACACAAATACGGATTAATGTCATATTTAGGCCCAGCGACAAGACCCTTTGAAATAGTATCAATAGACACAATTGGAGGTTTTGGTGGTTCTAGATCAACCAAGAAATACATACATCTTTTAGTGGACCACTTCACTAGATATGCATTTATTATAACATCAAAAACCCAGGGTGCACATGACTTTATAAAGCTAATAAATAAGGTCGCTGAAACCGAAGAGATTGGGATGCTCCTTACCGACCAGTATCCTGGAATAAACTCTAAAGAATTCAAGAAATTCCTTACTGACAAACAAATAACAATAATTTTTACAGCAGTGAATGCACCGTTTTCTAATGGCCTAAATGAAAGGTTGAATCAAACGATAGTTAACAAAATTAGATGCAAAATCAATGAAGATGGAGAAAACAGAGCGTGGACTACAATAGCACATGAATGTGTAGAAAAATACAATCAGACTAACCACTCAGTAACTGGCTATGCACCATGTTATTTGCTATACGGAACAGATGTTAAAGTTTTACCAAAAGAACTACAACAAGGAGGTATAAATAGTGACTGGATCGGAGATAAGAAAACAGCGCTTAATAATACCTTGAAATCACATTACTATAACAAAATGAGGTATGATAGGAATAGAAAACAAAGAGAATTCAGTGTGGGAGATCTAGTATATATAGAAAATGGGAATAAACTAAATAGGAAAAAGCTAGATGAATTGAGAATTGGACCATATAAAATAATTAAAAAGAAATCTAATACAATTTACGAGATAGATACAGGACATAGAAAAACAGAGTCAAATCTTTTTCATATCACAAAACTAATTCCAGTACAGATAACAGAGGATGAGAATGTGCAAGTATCAAATGGAGAACTGGAGTGAAAATTCACGGGTGAATTTTCTTCCGCATGGGGGGAGATGTAAAGAAATACTATTTCTTTCTTCGCACTCTGTGTGTTTACTTACCATGAAGTTTGGTTATAGTTTTTAACTTTTTAACTGTCTGATTTTAAAGAAGAAACGAATTCAGAATGTCAGATGACAGATTTAAATACGAGTTGATTGACAATTGGATAATCAATGAAAATTTTAATATTATATTATTTTATGTTTTAAAAGTGAAAGAATAAACTTTCATTGTCGTTTCTTCTTTACAGGTTTGAGTTCATATTGTTTTATATTACCTAAATAAAATAGTCTCTGTATAAAAAAAACTAACAATAAACCTTCTTTACAGCAACACAAGGTTTATTTCTTTCATGTAGTAAAACAGACTTATATATATATATAAATCTCGTGTCACAATGTTTGTCCTCAATGGACTCCTAAACCACTTGACCGATTATAATAAAATTCGCACACCATGTGCAGTTCGATCCAACTTGAGAGATAGGATAGCTTACATTACGCTATGACTAATAGGAGCAGAGCAGCGCGGGCGAAGCCGGGGCGGGCCGCTAGTATATTATATATCATAGGTAATATATCAAGGCCAAACTTCCATGTGCGGAACAAGGAATGTAGGAAACCTAATTTTGAAATTAAACTTCGAGCACTAACGTTTATAATTATTTTGAATGCTCAACAAATATAACTTGTATGTATCATCGGACACTGTATAATCTACGCGAATATAAAACTAGATAATTGAACAACTAGGACAAAGAGATGCGCAGAGGTCAGGTGATTCTAGTTGAAGGTAAGTGAGCAAGTTTAGAAGTGAAGCAAGTGACTCGACGAAGCTTCGAGACCCTTCCATCCGCGATGACGCCGAGCTCCTTCAGTCGCTTTGATTGGTGGATGGGTCCCGGCAAATGGTACAGTAAAATGGCCCTTATAAATTTACTGGCGTAGGGCGGAGAGCGTTCCATGAAAACGCGACTAACTAACTAGAATAGAATATTTATATATTATAATTATATCATAGGTATATTTTCTTTCAATAAAATTTCAACTTCAAGTTTTTTTTTTTTATGTAATCGAATTGGCAAACAAGCATGCAGTTCACATTGATGTTAAGTGATGACTGCAGCATATAGACACCCACACAAAGACTGAGGTCAAAATGTAGATGCGTAACCACTCCTGAGGCCTAAGGTGATATGCCTCTGTGCCGGAAATTACAGGGCCGTACATTACCACCTGACCGGAACACGATAGTGCTGAACACTACCATTTAGCGGCAAGTATATTAGGTAATGCGGTGGTGCCTTCGCCCGCGAGCTCCGTCACTGGAGCTCTACCACCAGTAAAAATATTTTTTATTAGTACCACCAGTATTAAATATTTTTTTATTTAGTTTTATGCTTCATTATCCTGAAGTTGATGTAAGCAACTTTTTTTCTATGGTTAGAATCATTGGGAACTATGATCTGAGCCTTGATAATTTTAACAGTAATTTTGTAAATAGAAATAAAAAAAAATATGAACTAATTCTGCCGCCCCTTAAAATTTGCCGCCCTAGGCTCCAGCCTACTCAGCCTGCTGGTAAATCCACCACTGGTTATACCCAAACAACTACACCAGTCACTAAAATCAATAGATCTACCACCTTACACATATATCCAGCTACAGAAAGCTGTAATTTTAAATACATGTAGATTAGTTAGATTTTTTTTTAATACATGACAACTTTTAAGGACGTTTCTTCTAACGCTCACTAGGCCTAGGCCCGTGGGTGGTGGTAAACCCGATACTATTAAGTCGGGGCAAATTATGCATAACAACATAATAATAATAAGCAATAATAATACACCTCAAGAGGCTCAAGCTTGGGTCAGGGGTCTGATGCAGAAGGCAGTACTCCTCGGCACGGCACGTATAGTGAGGAGGTTCCTGTCTCAGTGACCCTAACCATCGACGACTTGGACCCTGTTCCCGCTGCCGGTGGCACACATTTTTTTTTTTTATATATATTTGTAGTTTTTTTATACTTATATATGTTAAAAAATATATAATAAGACCATTGAATAAATGAGTGGAATAATAATAATGGCAACCCATTATACGTCCCACTGCTGGGCACGAGTCTCTCCCCTTTTTTGTGGAGTCCTTGTTTGGTGGAGCTTACTCCACCACGCTGCTCCAATGCGGGTTGGTGGAGATACGGGTTAGTGGCCAACCCGCTGTCGGATGTTTTCAAACCGCCCATAAGGCCTCCGACAAGGCCCCGGTTGCTATTGATAGATAGCAGTCATTAAACTTTGTCGAAGGCCTTATGGGCGGTTTTACATGCGACAGCAGGTTGGTCACTAACCCGTATCTCCACCAACCCGCATTGGAGCAGCGTGGTGGAGCTTACTCGTCCCCAGCAGTGGTACGTATCAAGGGTTGCCTTTATTATTACTTATTATTATTATACAGGGTGTAATCGTTAAGTATGCGCAGGCCATTATTCTGTAACTACTACAGATATAAAAAAAACATATCGAAAATACTCTATCTTATGAGTAAAATGACGAAAATATCTTTTTAAAAATAAAACGAGAAATACTTTTAAAAAATACATTAAACACTCCCACACATTTTATATATTATAGTAAGAACAAACTGTTTAATTCAATGTTTTTATACCTCTAAGGCAGTGATTCCTAAAGTGGTCCAAGTGGAACCCTTGAGTTCCATGGGAGACTCGATCGGGGTCTACGTAGGCGTGAATAAAAATTGGAAATATAAATGTGGCAAGGAAGGGGTCCACCGATACCAGAAAAAAATTGAAAGGGGTCTACAAGAAAAAATAGTTTGGGTACCTCTGCTCTAAGGCGAGACTTTGACGACCCGGTTAGTCCAGCGGTGTGAGATGACCGTTTGATTCGTAGGGTGTTCGATCCCCACACCAGGACAAATATTTGTATGGCCTACAGATATTTGTTTCGGGTCTGGGTGTTTGAGTATGTGTTGTGTGTGTACAACGGCACCCACAACACAGGTTTATACGTACTGTGGGGCTGTGAGTGTAAGCTTATTTTATTATTTTTTTTTAAGAATTAAAATTGAAAATATGGGAATGTAATATAAATGTAACAAGGAAGGGGTCCACCGAAACCATAAAAAATTGAAAGGGGTCTACAAAAAAAAATAGTTTGGGAACCTCTGCTCTAAAGCGATACGAAGTTCGTCGGGGCAGCTAGTATCCTTATCAAAATACGCACCGGACAAATTGGTGGTGACACTGGGTATGCCCATAACGGTACATTCAGCTGGCGTATACCCCCACGGCTCGTAGTACGAGGGGAACACGCCCATGTGGCAACCACGTACAAACTCTTCGTAGTCCAGCCCGAACAATGGGTTTGTGGACGTCAGAAACTCCGGGTGGAAGATTACCTGCAATCACAGAATAATGAATAGTGCAGAAACAGAAGAGACACTCAGTTAAAATCTGAAAAAAAAACGTAACTTCACGCCTGTAATTCCCGAAGAGGTAGGCAGATGTAAATGCATGCATTCAAGCATACATGCAAACACCCACGATTCAGCGGTTACGTTTTGGCCCATGTAACAGGTAGCGAGCCTGTTGACATCTCCGGGCACATTACCCAACTTCGAGGTACTGAGAAATTTCCAGAAAATGGAAAATTCCCAATAGAACCAGAGATAAAGGACTTTACACCATTATCTCTGATAACCCACGACCCGGGAAGCGAACCCAGGACCTCAGCGTAGTAGTAGTGGCCTGCTACCACTAGGCTACCGAGGCAGTTTAAAATTTTAAACTTGTTATTTAATCTATTGACATATAAGTATTCAACAAAAGATATTACACATCGACCTTAGGAAGGAGACTTCGGCTTATTTCGGGTCTGTAGAGCGTTATCTCTTTCGCACCTTACCTCTATGACGTTTGTTGACCATTTTGTTCAAATGTTGACCAATACCGGATTACCAGTGCTTACGTAGACAGTGTGCAACAGAGATAACGCTCTACGAAGTAGAAACTAGCCGATTGTATATGTACGCTTAGAACTGTCTAAACTTATACTTTACTGATAGTTCTAAGCATACTTCGCTGAAAGTAAAGTCGAGGTGCGGTCGAGGCGCGGGATACATTACTGGTGGTAGAGCTCCAGTGACGGAGCTCGCGGGCACCACGGCATTACCTAGTATACTTGCCGCTAAACGGTAGTGTTCAGCACTATCGTGTTCCGGTCAGGTGGTAATGTACGACCCTGTAATTTCAGGAGTGGCAACGCATCTGCATTTTGACCTCTGGTCATTGTGTGAGTGTCTATAGGCTGCAGTCATCGCTTAACATCAATGTGCAACTGCATGCTTGTTTGCCATTTTTATTACATATAAATACATAAATAAAGATGAATTACCGAAGTTTTTAAGCGCATTACATCCAAACGACTGCACCATATTGGATAAAACTTTTTTTTATGTTTTTATATTATTTCGTATTAACACATGCTTGTGAAATATATTTTATTTTTAAAGAAAAATGGAAAGAAAAATGTGACTTCAGGCGAGACTCGAACTCGCGACCTACTGGGAATCTAGCCCAGCCGCTCTTCCAATTGAGCTACTGAAGCCCTGCCCGATTTGTCAAATCTTTCCTTCACATCTATTGCATTGCTTTATGGTAGCAGCACCATCTATTACCAACTATGCTAGTTAGGCAACCGATATAATAGACTTTTCAGTTTATTGAATATCGTAAAGAAGTCGCTTTTACCCTTAATAATTGTTTTTATATTATTTCGCATTAACACATGCTTGTGAAATATATTTTATTTTTAAAGAAAAATGGAAAGAAAAATTTGACTTTCTTTTTATGTGTTCGTCAGGAGAAGGTTTGTGTGAAGTTAAAAAAACGCCGAAGCCAGTACTAAGTTAATTACCTTAACTTTATCGTTAACTGTATTGAAGAGTTGACACCGACGCACAGAATCTAAAACAGGATCATTCCAGTCATCAACCTGTTAAATAAATAAAAACATTACTACATACTATATTTCATATTTATATTAATAGACTAGCTGTGCCCGCGACTTCGTCTGCGTAAGAATTTATGATTGTTCAGTATCTACCCAAACGAAGTCGTGGGAGTAGCTAGTATAAAAGTAGCCTAAGTTACTCCTTATTACATAAGCTATCTGCCAGTGAAAGTCCCGTCAAAATCGGTAAAGCCGTTCCCGAGATTAGCGGGAACAAACAGACAGAAAGACAATCAAAAATTGTAAAAAAAATTGTTTTGGTATATGTACCGTGTATACATACATATGCATTTAGTAAAAAGCGGTTATTTTTATGTGATAAACAGACACTCCAATTTTATTTATTTTTATAGATAAAAACTTCACTGGTGGTAGAGTTCCAGCGCAGAAGCTCGAGGGCGTAGGCACCACCGTATTACTTAATCTATCTGCCGCTAAATGGTAGCGTTCAGCACTACCATGATCCGTTTAGAATGTTAGATGATAATGAATGGCCACGTAACAACTATCACAGAGACATGACAACTTAGGTCTCAGGGGTGGCAACACATCTGCATTTTAACCTCTGGCTTTTGTGTAGATGTCTATAGGCTGCAGTCATCACTTACAATCAATGTGAGCTGCAAGCTTGTTTGCCTATTTCATTACATAAAAAAAAATAGTCTCCTCAATCTACTAGTGGTAGAGCTCCAATGACGGAGCTCGCGGGCGTAGGCACCCCCGCATTACCTAATACACTTGCCGCTAAATGGTAGTGTTCAGCACTATCGTGTTTCGGTCAGGTGGTAATGTACGGCGCTGTAATTTCCGGTACAGAGGCAGGCAACCTTAGGCCTCAGGAGAGGTAACGCATCTGCATTTTGACCCTAGCCTTTGTGTGGGTGTCTATAGGCTGCAGTCATCACTTAACATCAATGTGAACTGCAGGCTTGTTTGAATATTTCATTACATAAAAAAAATCCTATTTGTCACTTCCATTGCAAAAATCGTACTTACAATATTGTGAGTAGTGACGGGAGGCAAACCGTCCCTCTGTAGCGCGTAGATACAACGTTTGAGGCGAACCGTGTCGTCCTTGTGAAGTAGATCCGACGCATCTGGCAGGTGACCTCTGGAACACGAAGCTAACTTCAGGCCAATACAGTGGGATCCTGGGTTCGATTCGCGGATCGGGGCTTGTCAGAAATAAAGGAGTGAAATCCCAGTCCCTCGGAGTTTGGTGATGTGCCCTTAATATTAAGGGTAAAAGCGACTTCTTTACGATATTCGCAAAGTTTATTATATCGGTTGCCCAACTAGCATAGTGTGGCAATAGATGGCGCTACTGCCACCATAAGGCAATGCAATAAATGTGAAGGAAAAATTTGACAAATCGGGCAGGACTTCGGTAGCTCAGTTGGAAGAGCGGCTGAACTAGATTCCCAAAAAAGTCAAATTTTTCTTTAAAATATAAATAAATATTGTATTTAAAATAGCTACTCAATAGCTAATATTTTTAATGTAAAAACTGCCTCAAGTAGCGTAGTGGCCTGCCCACTACTACTACGCTGGAGGTCCTGGGTTCGATTCCCGGGTCGGGGACTATCAGAGATAACGGTTTAAAATCCTTTATCTCTGGTTCTATTGGGATTTTTTTCCATTTTCTGGAAGTTTCCCAGTACCTCGAAGTATTGTAATGTGCCCGGAGATGTCAACAAGCTCGCCACCTGTTACATGTGTCAAAACGTACCCGGCGAATCGTGGGTGTTTGCATGTATGACTGAATGCATTCATTTGCCTCTGCCTACCCCTTCGAGGATTACAGGCGTGAAGTTACGTTACGTGAGTTATGAAACGGCTTTTATAAAGTGATTGGATATTATGATGTCGCTTCAGAGGTATGAAACCTGTAAATTGTATGGTGAAATCAAAACATTTCAAAATATCTTCGTCAATACAGAGTTTTTGTAAAAACAAGTACAAAATAGTATAAAGAATCTAAAAGTGATTATTAAAATTTTCAAGTCAACTTTTTGTTTACAAATTATTATCAGATTGAAGTTCTTCTGTCTAATACTATTCAAGTCTAAGACTGGGTTGCACCAAGATATTTGTTTAAGTTAAAGCTATTGTAACATTTCGCATCCTTCTTTTACTTAAGGAAATCTGTTAAAGCCAGAGAAGGATCTGAAAAAAAGAAAGTTATTGTAACACTTATCGTGCAAATATCGTGATGCAGCAAAGGCTAATTTTCATAATTTGTATATTTTTTTAATCCCATTTGCAACTCACTTTCATATGATATGATAGAAAGTAATGTGTCAAGTTACACATTTTTAAGTTTACACATTTCTTGAGAAATCGCTGAAATCTGTCTCCGATGAAAAGGTAAGATCACCTAACCAAGAACGCAATAGTGCAATAGCGCCTGTTGTATATATACGCAACTCATTAGAACACATCGTAAGCGTGATTCAGCGGATTCGTACTTGTAGTTCGTTCTTCGGTCCACTAGATGGCGCCATATGAAGCTATTAAAAAGACGCCGTTATTTTAACAAAGGTGCTACGTATGTTTTTTTTTTCATCTACAACTTACCATAAACATATATCATACATCCGTATCCCGATCGTCTGCTGTATATCGTGTATGGTGTCCATCAGGGCATCAGAGTTCATTTTACACATCGTTACGAACATTTTGTAGACGAACCGGTGTTATGTGTCTCAGATGAAAAGGTGAAATCACCTAACCAAGAACGCAATAGCGCCTATTGTATATATACGCAACTCATTAGAACACATCGTAAGCGTGATTCAGCGGATTCATACTTGTAGTTCGTTCTTCGTACCACTAGATGGCGCCTTAAGAAGCTTCTAAAATGCTGTTATTTTGCCAAAGATGCTGTGTATAATATTTTAAATCTCAAACTTACCTCAAACATATATCGTACATCCGTTTCCCGATCGTCTGCTGTATATCGTGTATGGTGTCCCTCAGGGCTTTGGTGACGGCGTGCCCTCTTAGACTCTCCACGTTGAAGTTGTTCGTCTTGGCGGGGAATATTAAAAACGCTACCACTGTCATCTCTGAACCTGACGACTGTGGACAAGTGATATTTGTTTGGTTAGGTCTTTGTAGGGAGTCAAGTGCACCAAGCTGGTATTTGGGGCCCCCACAAATGAGAGCAGTCGATTACCGATGCAAAACAGTCCGTCATTTATTGCGGGGGAAAATTTGTGTGACATGCAATAAAAATTATTAAAACAAAGATGAAATTGTTTAATCGCATTATTTTTTACTGAATATGGTAATTTGTACACTCAAGAACCTAGTGATATGAGATGACAAACTTGTCAAAAGAATTGTCAATCGTCATCGCCATATTTTTGTATAACCATTTTGTATAAACTTAATTATTTACAACGAAAAAACTACACAACTTTAACTTGTACTGGTGGTAGCGCTCCAGTGACGGAGCTCGCGGGCGTAAGCACCACCGCATTACCTAATATACTTGCCGCTAAATGGTAGTGTTCAGCACTATCGTGTTCCGGTCAGGTGGTAATGTACGGCCCTGTAATTTCCGGCACAGAGGCATAACACCTAATGCCTCAGGAGTGGCAGCGCATCTGCATTTTGACCTCCGGTCATTGTGTGGGTGTCTATAGGCTGCAGTCATCACTTAACATCAATGTGAACTGCATGCTTGTTTGCCACTTTTGGTACATAAAAAAAAAAAAAAAAATAAAATAAAATTAATAGTCGGAAATTGTTCAGAATAGTTTTAACTATTATTTAACGAACTGTACATTTAGTGGTAACATCTGCATACATTTGGACCAATATAATTCGAATATATTCGACTTACCTTCAGATAATGGTTAAGCCTGGCCAACGCTTCAATGAAGATGTCAGCCCCCTTGTTCCCGAACTCGTAGCGGCCCGCGATGAAGAAGTACAGCGTCTTGTCCAGGTCGAAGTTGAAATGCCTGCATAGTAAAACACAGCAAACAAACGGTTTATTTAAAAAAATGCATAGGTATATAACAACCTTAAAAATAACCTTAACACGTTTTTCTTGATGGAGTAATCGAAAGTCGCGGGCAAAAGCTAGTATAGGTCGCGCCAGGTAAAAAGAACGCTGGCGGTCAAGCTGCGCAGTAGACGACTTATCGATCTATTTGGTGGTATGAGGTGCGGCGTTTTCAATCTGCCTACCAATACACGAAACCGCAAGCGAAAGCTAGATCAAAAATAAACCAATAGGGCTAGTACTTTCGTGCGCGAGTGTACCGATGCGCGAACACATCCCTTCTACTTTCTTCCAGCGTTCTTTTTACGTGGCGCGACCTATACTAGCTTTTGCCCGCGACTTTCGATTACTCCATCAAGAAAAACGTGTTAAGGTTATACAATTTACAATTCAAGAACGGCTGGACCGCGTTCTGTCAATTATTTTACAATTAGTTTGTTTAAAAAAATATTCGTTAATAAAATGAGATAACAGGCATTTTTTTATGTAATGGAAGTGGCAAACAGGCATGCAGTTCACATTGATGTTAAGTGATGACTGCAGCCTATAGACACCCACACAAAGCCCAAGGTCAAAATGCAGATGCGTTACCACTCCTGAGGCCTAAGGTGGTACGCCTGTGCCGGAAATTACAGGGCCTTACATTACCACCTGACCGGAACACGATAGTGCTGAACACTACCATTTAGCGGCAAGTATGTTAGGTAATGCGGTGGTGCCTGCGCCCGCGAGCTCCGTCACTGGAGCACTACCACCAGTAAAGTTATGTGACAAACATCTGTTTTTTTTTGTAGGGTAGGATAGTTTAAGGTAGTAAAGGGTATCGTAGGATGTTGTAGGGTGGGTATTATAATATAGGGTACCTATTAATTGTTTTAAACTTTCACGATTTGTATTCATATTTTTATATTGTAAACGGGACTTAATCGCGTACTATTTTAATGGAAGTATTTACCTCGACACTCGACGTTTCGGCCGTAATGTAGTTCGAAGAACTGGCGCGGGTACGAGACGATGACACCATGGAGCAGCAGTCTACTCGTGACCACGGCCGTTGCATTACGGCCGAAACGTCGAGTGTCGAGGTAAATACTTCGATTAAAATAGTACGCGATTAAGTCCTGTTTACAATAGGGTACCTATGGTAGAATAATCTAATTTTATGGTAAAGCGGAACGGAGTTCACCGGGTTAGCTAGTGTTTTTATAAACCAAAAAATAGCGTACCCATAGAAGTGTCCCCTAACAAACTCATGTATTTTGTCCTTGGCCAGCGCGTGCAGGTTCTGGAACTCGTGCAGCGCCGAAAACTTCTTCACGTTGAGGCCGTTCGGGGTTATGATGTCCGCTTTCCGTTTCAGTAGGTGCTCGGCTTCGTAGCCTGCAAACATATTTAAGGCTGGGTTGTATCGTCTTACTTTAGTAGGTTAGGATCCCACTGCAGAACTATTCCGTTCGTCCAGATATGCTGTAAACCTAATTTTTGCGTATATTTATGATCTAGAAAATATATATCTACTAGGTTGCCTATCAAAATAGGGCCGCTAGTATTTTCATGTATGTATCTTCACGCCAGGTCCCTAACGGGGTAGGCAGAGAGTGTAGAGCGCCAGATATCCCGGTCCTGACATACCTCTCGTGCCTCGTCGACTTTCATCATTCTCTTCATACATGCACGCCGATTCCTAAGACCTTTGACCCCACCATCAAACAAAACTCGACCTATTTGGTCATGGTAGGTCAGTCTTGGTCTTCTTGGGCGTCTGCAACCATACACATTCGCATTGTTTATCTATTTAGTCATTCGCTTATTCGATATTCTTTCTATATGGTCTTGCCATCCAACCATCGGAGCATGCCTTTTTTCATTTTTACACCGATACTACCATTCACACAAAGTCTCTTTCTTACTTTAATAGGTTTGGATCCTACTGCACTATTTCGTTCATCCAGATATGCTGCAAACCTAATTTTTACGTATATTTGTGATCTAGAAATAGAAATAGACTGGTGATTTTACTGGTGGTAGAGTTCCAGTGACGGAGCTCGCGGGCGTAGGCACCACCGCATTACCTAATATACTTGCCGCTAAATGGTAGTGTTCAGCACTATCGTGTTCCGGTCAGGTGGTAATGTACGGCCCTGTAATTTCAGGCACAGAGGCATATCACCTAATGCCTCAGGAGTGGCAGCGCATCTGCATTTTGACCTCTGGTCATTGTGTGGGTGTCTATAGGCTGCAGTCATCACTTAACATCAATGTGAACTGCATGCTTGTTTGCCACTTTTATTACATAAAAAAAAAAAAAATATATATACAATATTTTTATTTGGAATAGATCTTTACAGATACTTTCAAAATGTCAATAGATCATAAACTACCTAGAGCGAATAACCATTACATATAGTAAAAGCAAAATCATATATTAATAGTAAATTAAAAATTAAAATTTAAACTATTTGGTTAAAACATAATAATCATAAAATTTTTCAATTCCTTCAATTATAATAAATGAAGAAAAAGAAAAACTTATTCGTCAAGATCAATGTTATTCACTTAGCAGAGTTCCAAGTGCAGTCACTACTGAGAAGAACTCCGCTACCCAACAAACTCAGTAAGAGCTCTTTTAAATTAGAGCTTAAATCTAGTACAAATTATCGCGAAAAATCAAATAATGTGAACGTCCATAGCATAGATGCAAATAAACTGCTATCTACTAAATGTGATGTAGCCCCTGCAAACCAGAACAGACCAGTCCCCACCAACAGCACCCGTTCACGAGTATGACGCATGTGACAGCCATTGCCCTCCTCGACCATTTTAGAGGGAAGTGAGCAACCCGCCACACGACGCCGCCAAAGGCGAATATATATCTACAAAGAGAATATATATCTACTAGGTTGCCTTTCAATATAGGGCCGCTAGTATTTTTAATTAAATTGTTTTATCTTTATCTTTAATGAAGCGCGCATGGCCCAGCGGCTGGTGTAGATCGTAAGCGATCTGCTCGGTTAAGCACTACGGGCGCGGTCGGGTAGTGTGATGGGTGACCGCTAGTGGCAAATTAAATGCGCGTTTCCGTGCTTCGGAGGGCACGTTAAGCCGTCGGTCCCGGTTGCTATCGATGGATAGCAGTCGTTAAACCTTGTCGGAGGCCTTATGGGTTTGAAAAAACATCCGACAGTGGGTTGGCCACTAACCCACCCACCTCCACCAATCCGCATTGGAGCAGCGTGGTGGAGTAAGCTCCAGGCCTCCCCCCAAAAAGGGGAGAGACTCGTGCCCAGCAGTGGGACGTATAATGGGTTGCCATTATTATTTTATTATTGTTTTATCTTTAACAGTCAGCAACTCCTATATTTGGCTCCGCTATATTATATGACTTTTAACAAATTTGTTAAAGTACCTACCGGATAAGTAAAAAAAAAAAAAGATCCGGACGACTTGAGAACCTCCTCCTGTTATTGGAAGTCGGTTAAAAAAAATGAGTTGCACCATTTGAAAATTGTTTTAAAACGTAATAAATTTAACATTTTTTATTATTTTAAATTATTTCCTAAATTCCACAGCCATATAAGTCAAATAATATACTTTAAAGTACTTGATTTTCATTAAGTTATCTTGATGACAAAATAATTTATTTTGATAAAATTAAACATGTTTAGTTCATGGAAAAATTATCCAAATCGGTACAGGCAGTTTTCAAATTATCGGGGAACATACATAAAAAAAAAAGAAAAGAAGATCCGGACGAATTGAGAACCTCCTCTTTTTTTTGAAGTCGGTTAAAAAGACATCTCAACTTCAAATAAAGTATGTTTTTAAATCAAACGTAACTTCACGCCTGTAATCCCCGAAGGGGTAGGCAGAGGTAAATTCATGCATTCAAGCATACATGCAAACACCCACGATTCGCCGGTTACGTTTTGGCCCATGTAACAGGTGGCGAGCCTGTTGACATCTCGGGGCACATTACCAAACTTTGAGGTACTGGGAAATTTCCAGAAAATGGAAAAATCCCAATAAAACCAGAGATAAAGGCTTCTTCACCATTATCTCTGATAACCCCCTACCCGGGAATCGAACCCAGGATCTCAGCGTAGTAGTAGTGGCCTGCTACCACTAGGCTACCGAGGCAGTAAATAAATCAAAATATTTATTATCTACTGTTTAGCATAAAATATCTTACCTGTAATATCCGAAACTGTAGTGAATATATGCGTCATGTGCGCGGCCGCTCTCTCCATGCAGTACCGGTGGTATATCTGTCTCTTTCCCGCCTCCTCGTCCACTGAGAACTGGAAAAAGACAAAACATCATTGGTATTGACAAGGAAAATAATGTTTCACCCGCACAGATTGGATACTTGGAAATGCTCAACGGTCCGATTCTCGCGTTCATTCCTGCCCATAACGTGCAAATTGTGGAACGAACTTCCCTCTGAGGTGTTCCCTCGGGGCTACAATATGGGGTTCTTCAAAAATGTCGTCAAAAGAGTCCTTCAGGGCTGGCAGCGCGTTGGCAAGTCCCCTAGTGTTGCAAAAGTTCATAGGCGACGGTGACCACGCACCATCAGGTGGCCCGTTTGCTAGTCTGTCAATCCTTTGACATAAAAAAAAATCTTCAACCTATTAACTTTTACTGGTGGTAGAGCTCCAGTGACGGAGTTCGCGGGCGTAGGCATCAGTAGGTTAGGTGGCAGTGTCAGAGGCATAACACCTTAGGACACAGGAGTGGTAACGCATCTGCATTTTGACCTTGGTCTTTGTATAAGTGTCTATAGGCTGCAGTCATCACTTAACATCAATATGAACTGCATGCTTGTTTGCCACTTCCATTACAAAAAAAAACTAACAGAAAACTTTACCTTATCTAAATTATTGTAGAAGTCGATGTTGCCAGCGCACAAATATCTCCCCAAAAGTGTGGCGTGCGTTGTGAACACAGTGGCAACGTCTACGTGACGGACTCTAGAAAAATAAGAGATAAGGATTATTAATTTAACACTACTTCACGCCTTTATTATCTGAAGGGATAGGCGGAAATAATTATGTGCATAATATATCCAACGTTTTTTTTTGGCGGGAAGCTTGACAGATGCGTGTGGTGCTCTTATTTTATTTCATTTTCTTGGTGTATTTTTGAGTTATATTAAATAAAGTTGGTGGCATTTTGTTTGATATAGGTTTATTACAGTGCCCGTGAATAGTGACAGTGCGAAAACACGTTGTTCGGGTTGCCTCCAAAACTTCATTGTAAATGTTCTGGTTAAGTAGCCATCGCTTTACTCGAATTAACTGTGACTCTGACTGACGGACTGATAAATTGAGTGACTGACTCTGACTTTTACGTTGCTTAATACGAATTGGAAATATCGTTTTACTTGACACTGGCAATATGCATTACAAGCGATGCCGTAAAATTAAAAAAAAAACAAAACATGAATCAAAATTTAAAAAAACAAGTAGCATTCAATGATTACCTCAAAACTATAAGTCCAATGCCGGCTTGCCATTCGTGAAAATGTGCGACGACTCGCGGTGGGGTATCGCTATAGTTTTCCGCTGCTTTGCGAAACTGAAAATAAAATTATTTTTATAGTTCATGAAAGGAGACGGGTAATTTTGGGCCTGCAAAATCGTTACTGGTTAACCCATTATACAGTACATTTTGTAATATAGTTAACAATTTGCAATCTAATGCAATCTAACTTTTACTTAATCATATACTTCAATCCAAGCGCGCATGGCCCGGCGGCTGGTGTAGATCGTAAGCGATCTTTTCGGTTAAGCACTACGGGCGCGGTCGGGTAGTGTGATGGTTGACCGCTAGTGGCAAATTAAATGCGCGTTTCCGTGCTTCGGAGGGCACGTTAAGCCGTCGGTCCCGGTTGCTATCGATGGATAGCAGACGTTCAACCTTGTCGGAGGCCTTATGGGCGGTTTGAAAATATCCGACAGCGGGTTGGCCACTAACCCACCCACCTCCACCAATCCGCATTGGAGCAGCGTGGTGGAGTAAGCTCCAGGCATCCCCCCAAAAAAGGGAAGAGATTCGTGCCCAGCAGTGAGACGTATAATGGGTTGCCATTATTATTATTATACTTCAATGATTGACGTATAATGGGTTGCCATTATTATTATTATACTTCAATGATTGGCATTTCAAAAATGCCTGTGTCCACAGTTCCCACTTGTTCCCATCTATTAAACCTTATGGTCTTCTAGCAATATTTGGGGGATACGGATAGAATAGAGACCTATGTTTTCAAGAGTTATATCTGGTTCTTCCAATAATGACTCAGTTGAATATCAACTCAAAACCATATTTCTCGGGGAAATTGGTCTAAGAACCCAGGGGTCATCATTTCTTGCCTCTCAAATGAATATAGCAAAAAAGCATCTCTCCGTATATTTATTGAAGTTTCGTTGGTTACATCTTAGCTTAATGAGAGAATATGTAATAATACTACGTACAGAATGGACACTTCGTCGTCCCGCCCGATTTCCCCGCCTCACCCATCACCCCCCCTCGAGAGGCAGTTGAATAAACTTCAACGACGCGGTTGCGAGCGGTCTGTTTTTAGTTATTTCGTCACGTAGATAGTGCGCCGACTTATTTCACGATTGTTTAAGATCATAACCCTACATGCTACATTTCTGTGTGCGCGTGTACTGTTTGATGCCTGTGTAATAGGTAAACAGAATAAACGTTTGTATAGAATTTTAGCCGAGTGTCCGCGGTGTGCTTAAACTGTTCTTGCCAGTATCTAAATATCATCTAAAGGATAGAATAAGAGGGTTTTAATTCTCAAGTTACTAAGCCCACTCACCTCAGTAATGAACTGGGCGACCATGAAGCCCAGTATAACAGCGTCGTTAGCCTCAATGTCCAAATGCGGGATGCCCAGAGAGCATGTGTCCCACAGTTCCTGCTTGTACCCGTCTAGCTGCCACGCGCCTGAACCAATGTCGAAGAGAATGATTTGGGGGTTCCCATCCACCAGCCAAGTACCGGTGTGAAGCTGAAAGGATCATTAATATTTTTTTATTATCATCCAACATTTTCTTTTTATTATGTAATGGATGTGGCAAACGAGCATGCAGTTCACATTGATGTTAAGTGATGACTGCAGCCTATAGACACCCACACAAAGACCAAGGTCAAAATGCAGATGCGTTACCACTTCTGAGGCCTAAGGTGTAATGCCTCTGTGCCGGAAATTGCAGCGCCGTCAACAATATACAGTGCTCAACAATAAATATTGCACATCGAGCCTAGGAAGGAAACTTCGGCTTATTTCGGGTCTGTAGAGCGTTATCTTTTTCGCACCGTATTTGACGTTTGTCGACCATTTTGATCAAGTTTTAACCAATACCGGACTGTCAGTGCTTACGTAGGCAGTGTGCGGCAAAGATAACGCTCTACGAAGTCGAAACGAGCCGATCGTCTCTTTTGCAGACTCGATCTGCAATATTAATTGTTGAGTAGTGCATATGTTTTGGTTCCTCGTTTTAAAAAACATATTTACTTAAAAATTGAAAAGAAAATTTT
Source organism: Macrosoma leucophasiata (assembly GCA_036365455.1). Taxonomy (NCBI): domain Eukaryota; kingdom Metazoa; phylum Arthropoda; class Insecta; order Lepidoptera; family Hedylidae; genus Macrosoma; species Macrosoma leucophasiata. Next base: position 2,160,300 of record JAWQUS010000022.1, on the reverse strand, counting down.
GACTTTAGGCAGGAATCGAACCTGCGACCTCAGGATAACCAGTCCAGCCGCTTTATCACTAAGCTACCGAAGTCCTTGAAGCTGAGGTCGCAGCGTCGATTCCTGCCTGAAATCAAAATTTTTAATTCCATTTTCTCTTTATTTTCTAAATTCACTCGCATGTGTGTGTTATGTGTGGTATATATTTACTTAAAAACAATGTGTTGTCACTCGTTACATTATATTATTAACCATCGAGAAAGCTCCTAAATGGTGTATAGTCTTAACTATTATATTTGTATGCAGTTATATTTTCAATTCCTGCTTTCCGAAAATAATAAAATAAAATAAATAAATTGTTTGATATTATTTCGCATTAACACATGCTTGTGAAATATATTTTATTTTTAAAGAAAAATGGAAAGAAAAATTTGACTTCAGGCGAGGCTCGAACTCGCGACCTACTGGGAATCTAGTCCAGCCGCTCTTCCAATTGAGCTACTGAAGCCCTGCCCGATTTGTCAAATCTTTCCTTCACATCTATTGCATTGCTTTATGGTAGCAGTAGCGCCATCTATTACCTATTACCAACTATGCTAGTTAGGCAACCGATATATATATATATATATATATATATATATATATATATTTTTTTTTTTTCTTTAAAAATAAAATATATTTCACAAGCATGTGTTAATGCGAAATAATATCAAACAATTATTAAGGGTAAAAGCGACTTCTTTACGATATTCAATAAACTGAAAAGTCTATTATATCGGTTGCCTAACTAGCATAGTTGGTAATAGATGGCGCTACTGCTACCATAAAGCAATGCAATAGATGTGAAGGAAAGATTTGACAAATCGGGCAGGGCTTCAGTAGCTCAATTGGAAGAGCGGCTGGACTAGATTCCCAGTAGGTCGCGAGTTCGAGCCTCGCCTGAAGTCAAATTTTTCTTTCCATTTTTCTTTAAAAATAAAAAATAAATAAAATCAGTGGGTGTGTTCAGAAAAATTAAGATCTTTCTCAGACTACCTCCGTAGCCTAGTAGTAGTAGGCCACTACTACTACGCTAGGGTCCTGGGTTTAATTCACGAATCGGGGTTATCAGAAATAAAGATGTAAAAGCCTTTATCTCTGGTTCTTATGGAATTTTTAAATTTTTTGGAGGTTGCCCAGTACATTGGAGTTTGGTAATAGGCTCGCCACCGTATCCGGCGAATCGTGGGCGTTTTCATGTATGCTTGAATGAACAACTTTGTTATCTTGTCAGCACAAATTTAGAAACAGCGTAATGTCCTTATTTAAGCATTTCGGCTAGGACAAACATCCTTGTCACCACTGCCATATGCCATAGTAGAAAATATCTGACATTCAGATAAATACATCATAGGCACTCAGCACTTCATTTGTGTTTCGGCAGAATTTTTGTAAGATCTTAGTTTTACTGAACAGCCCCAATGTAAAGATTATGCCCGTTTACTACTTGACTGATAAAAAAATGTGATTAAGTTTGTTTTTTTTTTATCTATAAGTTGACAGACATGAACAAAAAGTTGAACAAAATCTATGTAAAATTAAAATGCCAAACCTTGTATCCCTGGTTCCTCATGGCGTTGACAGCAGTAGTGAGGGGGGAGTTCGGCGGGAATTCTGCCTCTTCAACCTCTGTGCGCGCGCAGTGCTCTTTATATGGACCTGGGCAAGTTGAGAATAACATTTAAGGGGAGATTCGGAATGAAATGCCAATTTATGTATGTATGTATCTTCACGCCAAGTCTCTTACAGGGTAGGCAGAGTGTGGAGCGCCAGATATCCCGGACCTGACACACCTCCCGTGCTTCTTGAACATTCATCATTCTCTTCATACATGCACGCCGATTCCGAAGGCTTCTGACCCCACCCTCAGACAGTACTCGACCTAATTGGTCATGGTAGGTCAGTCTTGGTCTTCTTGGGCCTCTGCAGCGACTGTCTGCGAGGTGAAGCGCAGGGGTCACCGCTATATGCTTACATTGCATTGTCGCTACATATCGAACGTTTTTGCAGGTTTTCGCGAGTTTCATACATTGAAGGAATCATATTTTCGGATTTTCTCGCGGTATGCCACTACTCCCAACATCTCCTACCGGACGTTTCGGTCACTCTCCAGCTAGCGTGGTCACGGGCAGACTAATTCGACGGTTTTCACCCTGGTCTTATATAGCTCTGACAGAACAAAACACTAGTGCGACGCGGCGCTGTTTTCATATGATTTCTAAGAAATAATGCACATCGAGCGTATGAAAGTGACAATCGGCTAGTTTCGGCGTGATAGAGCGTTATCTCTGCCGCACACTGCCTATGTAAGCACTGATAGTCCGGTATTGGTCAATACTTGATCAAAATGGTCGACAAACGTCAAATAGGTAAGGTGCGAAAGAGATAACGCTCTACAAATCCGAAATAAGCCGACGTCTCTTCTTGAGGTCGATGTACATTATTTCTTGTTGGTTACTGTATAAAGATGAGAACTCACCAAGAAGACAGTAGTTTTCGCCCATTTCCTCGGTTGACACATACGCCTTCGATCTTATTACCGTGTAGATACCACCAACTGCGAACAAATAACAATAGAGGATAAAAAAAAAAAAAAATACTAGCGCCTCGCCCTTGCACGTCTCTACCCGGGCACACCCCGCACACTCTGCTAAAAGTTCATACAAACGCTTATTCTAGTCACATATTACCACGCCGCGGACACTCCGCCAAAATTCCATACAAACGCTTAATTTGGTCTCTATTACACAGACATCAATCATTGACGTGTATTTACACGTGCACCTGTGTGCGTAGCACGTAGATAATACCAAACGTCGCCCATAAGAGGGGAGGAGGTTGGGTGAGGCGCGGAAATCGGGCGGGACGTCGAAGTTTCCATTCTATACGTAGTATTATTACATATTCTCTGCTATTACACAGACATCAATCAGTGACGTGTTTTTACACGCGCACACAGAAATGTAGCGTGTAGGGTGATGACCTAAAATAATCGTGAAATAAGACGACTTATTTCGCACTGACTGCGTGATCAAATTAACTATAAATAGACCGCTCGCTCGCCCGCCCGCAACCTCACCTTTGAAGTTTATCCAACTGACCTGGGGGCGGGGGAGGGAGGGAAATGGAAATCAGATGGGACGTCGAAGAGTCCATTCTATACGTAGTATTGTTATATATTCTCTGCTTCGGGTTTGTACTGGTGCATCATCATTTCAGCCGAAAGGCGTCCATTGCTGGGCATAAGCTTCCCCCATAGAGCAACACAGGACCGGAGGGGAGTACCCATAGCGTTTATTACCGATGCAAAACAGTGTTTTTACTGGTGGTAGAGTTCCACTGACGGAGCTCGTGGGCGTAGGCACCACCGCATTACCTGATATACTTGCCGCTAAATGGTAGTGTTCACCACTATAGTGTTCCGGTCAGGTGGTAATGTACGGCCCTGTAATTTCCGGCACAGATGCATAACACCTAATGCCTCAGGAGTGGCAGCGCATCTGCATTTTGACCTCTGGTCATTGTGTGGGTGTCTATAGGCTGCAGTCATCACTTAACATCAATGTGAACTGCATGCTTGTTTGCCACTTTTATTACATAGAAAAAAAAAGTATTTTTTTGGGGGTAGAAATGCGTGTGAAACGCTACAAAAATCTTCTATTACTACACAACTCACACCTAGACTTTAACAAAATACATAAACAATTTCAGGCACACATTTAAACATCTGGGCGACAGGCGTAGGACCATGTGGGCTTGTACTTTGACAGAGGGGAAAGCCTGCATATGACTACTCCCCTCTGGTCCGCCGGTGGCCTGTGTTGCTCTATGTTCCATATAATGGCGTTGGAGTCTTGGAGTAAGTACAGCATTATGTATGGCTAGTCGAGCCCGCTGGCTTAGATGTTGCTAAAACTTGATGAACTTAAAATCTTAAACTGATATAGTATTGTTTGTGATCGACTACATTCTCAGTTCTAGACAAAGCTAGGTCATACGGTGAACAAAGCGCGTCCAAGGAATCAAAAACCAGTCCCAAACGTAACCTAACCGGGCGCACAAGTTTGCATCCATTGTTGACAATACGGCGTCAAATTTCTTTGAGATGTTCCTATTGTTATGTTGGCGCCAAGACTACTCTGACCTATATCATAGAATATGTAATAATACTACGTATAGAATGGACACTTTGACGTACTGCCCGATTTCCCCGCCTCACCCAACCTCCTCCTCTCTTATGGGAGACGTTTGGTATTCTCTACGTGCTACGCACACAGGTGCACGTGTAAATAGTGTAAATACACGTCACTGATTGATGACTGTGTAATGGAGACCAAATTAAGCGTTTGTATGGAATTTTGGCGGAGTGCTTCAGGTCATATGTCCCCTAGCTGGGGCAGAGAGCGTCCCCAGTGCGTCGCCATCCCTGTCGGTCTTGAGCTTCGCGCTTCATTTCACCCCAGGTCCTGCCTATGCTCCCCGCATCTGCGATGATAGACCTCCGCCAGGCCTTGGGACGGCCACGCTTGCCGTTTCCTTGGGGATTCCAGTCTAGGACTTGCCTCGGTATGTGGTCAGGGTCCCTTCGGAGCGTGTAGCCAATCCAGTTCCAATTCCGGCGTTTGATCTGCTGGGCGATCGGCGGGACGTCGAAGTGTCCATTCTATACGTAGTATTATTACATATTCTCTGCCTTACGTCAAGCCACGCTTGGCATGCGGATTGGAGATCGCAGAGGCGGTAGTTTTATTGCAACCCGCTGCTGCCCATCTTGTATTATTGCACTTACTACCGCTCCATTGGAATGGTTAGACCGCCATTATTCGGTTGTCTGACTGCTTTATTAGAAGAATTCTCTTCCGGTAAAAGAAAATTCTTCCGCTTGTGGGCGGTGGGGTCGTCACGTCCCGACGCCAGCACCATCAGTAAAAGATGGAAAATTGACAGGTTTACCTTAATTACCAGGTTATCTGGCGCTCCGCACTCATTGCCTTACCCTGCCTGTAAGGGACTTACCTTTATTGGCCGCCTCCCACGCGGTCTCGAAGGTCCACCGGTTCTCGTCGCACGCTGCCTGCCCCTTGTCCATGTAAGACAGCAGGTCGTGGGTCGATTCCGCCCGGTAGAATCGCCGCGAGCTCCTGTCGCGCGACATTGTCACCTGTGACAATATGAATTTGGACTGTTATTGTGGTCACTTATTATAGCTTTTATTAAAGTAATCCTTCTCCTAATGTTAAAGAAGGATGTTGTCAAAAACTTAACTTTAACAAATATTTTGGTGCAACCGAACCTTATGGTGCCATTGTGATCGAGCTGCCAGTTCACTGATCTAACAGGTCGCACAATACTTATGTTATAGTTGTGTCGTTCGCGATTGAACGAATTATAGGAACCGGGTCTTCGAATGTGCTCGTCCTATTAGTACGTTTCGTTGAAAATGACCCGTTCGTTCGATGACCCCTTATAGCATCGCAGGTCGCGGCGATTCGAGTCACTGAAACGAACCGAGCGGGAGCCGGAAATATCGAATGATCTATATCGATCGATCTGGCTCGCTGATTCACATGAACTGTTGAGCTATTACGAGGAACGAGTCCAGATTTAGTGAATGACTTTTTTCAATCCTTGAATCAATGAGCCAATCAATCAATTGAACGGGTCGAACGCACCAGGTTTTTTTGTCAAAGGATCAGTTGAGAGTATTGAGACAGTTCTTTGCAATCGAACGAACGACACATACATAACTTAATTAACTAATTTGTAATTTGACATGTACTCGTAGGTTAAAATTGTTAAAATATTTTATTTGTTTTTTACTCATCATACCTATTAAGTGGTGCTTGTCATCCTAAATTAATAAATTCTGATTCTAGTGTTTAGTGTGCATGCGCTCTCGGACTCCCATCACTGCATATTACAAATTACAAACCTGACTGGAGACCCTGTAGAGGCCCAGGAAGACCTAGACTGACCCTCCAAGAACAAACAGTTCGAGTAATACCTATCTGATGGTGGGGTCAAAAGTCTTAGGAATCGGCGTGCATGTATGAAGAGAATGATGAATGTAGATGAGGCCCGGGAGGTGTGTTTGGATCGGGATATCTGGCGCTCCACAGTCTCTGCCTACCCCGTTAGGGACCTGGATACATTTTTTTTATTTATTTAAGAAAACATTACAAAATATGTACATCAAAGCAAACCAAAAGTCACCAAGTCTTGTCCGGTATGCTAAGGCGAATCTATGTAGGTACGACAACAGTAACATCACAGTCATACATACAAGCCTGACCTAATAAAACAAGGCGTTTTCTTTCCAACGTAAGCTAGAACACGCGTAAATACTAATCTACGTAAACAACACGTACGCAATAATTCGATGTTTAACAAAGTGTGCATAATTTATTTTTGCATACAAATCCATACTTTGTCAAACAGTGCGTCATATGATTGGATGACATCCAATTTTAAAATACGCTTAAACATGTCTTTATCCTTTATGTAGCTATATGGTTCCCGTAATAAAACATAGAGGCCCTGTACGGCCTGTACGGCATTTGTACGGCCCTGTAATTTCCGGCACAGAGGCATATCACCTTAGGCCTCAGGAGTGATAACGCATCTGCATTTTGACCTTGGTCTTTGTGTGGTTGTCTATAGGCTGCAGTCATCACTTAATATCAATGTGAACTGCATGCTTGTTTACCACTTCCATTACATAAAAAAAAGGCAAAACAATTTCCTTCTGAGATGGCAACGTTATGTTTCCGTCTTTTGACCGTTCGTTTTTGAGCTAAAGGCTTATTTGTGTCATGATGAGGCAAACAAGCATGCAGTTCACATTGACGTAGAGTGATGACTGCAGCCTAAAAAAAAACAAAAGACACCCACAAAAAGACCAGAGGTCAAAATGCAGATGCGTTACCATTCCTTATTATGTCTCTGTGATAGTATTATATAACGGGGCTATGCATTACCATCTAACCGGAACACGATAGTGCTTAACACTACCATTGGCGACAGATAAATAAGGTAATGCAGTAGTGCCTACGCCCTCGAGCTCCTAACTCTACCAGCAGTAAAAATAAGGTAGTAATACTGTAGCCTTTATCTACATCGAACTAGAGATTTTAATGCAGATGCGTTGCCACTCCTGAGCCCCTAGGTTTTATGCCTCTGCGCCAGACACGAGAGGGCCATAAAACTACTTAATATACATTTTGCGGGTCAGTATTTCAATGTGAAGTCAATGCCGCAAAATTTCAATGTGAAGTCAATGCCGGATTTAGGGGCGGTCCGCCACGGGCCACCGGATCTGGAGGCCTCCACAGATCGACTGAGCCAGAAACGCTCGGGTTTGGAATTATGAAAGCTTTACACCAAAGTAAAGAGATTTTTAGAGCACACGGAGGGAAATGTCGTTTTTTTTTTGCGAGTCACAGCTCACTAGAGCCACCTGACCGCAAGCCGACAACGCGCGGTCGGCGCGCGGTCCACGCGCGGGCTGCGAGTGGACCACTCGGTGAAAACTAAAATAAAAAATACACTTACACTCACAGCTCCAAAGTAGGTATGAACTTGTATCGTGGGTGCCGTTGTACACGTACAACACATACACAAAAACCCAGACCCGAAACAAATATCTGTAGGCCATACAAATATTTGTCCCGGTGCGGGGATCGAACCCGCCACCCTTCGAATCAAACGGTCATCTCACACCGCTGGACTAACCGGGTCGTCAACACGATAGTCCAGCGGTGCTAGCACTAGTTGTCTTGCGTTGACTATGCATTGCCAACGCGCTATTCCCAAGTGGACCGCGCGCTGTCCGCGAGTGGTTCACAAGTCGTCGGCGTCGGCGTCGGCGTCGATCACCCGTGGACCACCCGTCGACAACGAGTGGACGCCGTAAAACGAGGCGGTGCTGGTCGGGTGCCGGGTGGCTGTAGTGAGCTATGTATTTAACTTATATGCCTAAAAAAGAACACGACAATATTCTTGCCCTCTCTGAATTTTTTGCCCCATGTCTCAATGGTTGTATTGAAACGCCGGCACTGGGCAGAGGGCACAGGTGCTAAACGCTACCCAGACTACATGGCCAGTTCGATACTGGGCCTCCAAATGCCGCTCCGGCCCTCTGATGACCTTAGTCCGCCACAATACAACCACAACCCTCCTTCAGACGTCATCAGATAAAAACAAGCCAACATTGGTCCAAATAATTGAATAGTTTGGACCAATACGATAAGGTGTGAGTAAATCCGAAAAGTAGTTTTATTTCGATTAGTGCAGCTCGCGAAAACCTATAAACATACAGAGCTGAACAAGAAATAATGCACACCGAGTCTATGAAAGTGACAATCGGCTAATTTCGGCTTCATAGAGCGTTATCTCTGCTGCACGCTGCCTACGTAAGCATCCGTAGACCGGTGTTGGTCAAAACTTGATCAAAATGGTCGACAAACGTCAAACAGATGCGGTGCGAAAGAGATAACGCTCTACAGATCCGAAATAAGCCGTCTCTTCCTGAGGTCGACTTGCATTATTTCTTGTTGGATAGTATTGGATACTGTACTACAATACGATAAGACTTGTGTCATCACCGTCATGTCATCTATTGACGATATTTACTACTATAATCAACGCAACTGATTAGCTGATAGCAGCATTAATTTAATAACACTAGGAAGGCTGAAGATCGGAGAGTATTTGTAGGAAAATAGGAATATTTATGTGAAGTTAGTAATATTGTTAAAGATCCAGGACTTACTGACAGGCTCGAACATCTGAGCCTGCGCAGAGACATTGGGAGTCTATGCGTGTTATACCGTCTCTAGAATGGTGAGTGCTCTGTCGAACTGTTCGACATAGTGCCACCGTCTCTTTTCCTACACCGTACTACCCGCCGAAGAGAGAAGTTTCACTCCGACTGGACACGTGGCAGTGCTCAACGATGCGGTTTTCTCGTTCGTTTCTGCCCAGAACGTGTAAATTGTGGAATGAACTTCCCTCTGAGGTGTTCTCTCGGTGCTACAATATGGGGTTCTTCATGGGGTTCTGGGGTTAATTTCCAGAATAGCCTTAGGCCTCGGAAGATTGAAATAGGCTTCATGTAGTGTGGATGTTTACATGTAGGCTTTTTTCCAGCTAGAAATATTGAAGGTAATTTGCCTCTTAAGAAATGTACAGCGGGATCCCGCTGGAATTAGCGCAAAAGCCGAAAAAATTCTATAAACATACGAGTATATGAATATATTAATAAACTGCCTCGGTAGCCTAGTGGTAGCAGGCCACTACTACTACGCTGAGGTCCTGGGTTCGATTCCCGGGTAGGGGGTTATCAGAGATAATGGTGAAAAAGCCTTTATCTCTGGTTCTATTGGGATTTTTCCATTTCCTGGAAATTTCCCAGTACCTCAAAGTTTGGTAATGTGCCCGGAGATGTCAACAGGCTCGCCACCTGTTACATGGGCCAAAACGTAACCGGCGAATCGTGGGTGTTTGCATGTATGCTTGAATGCATGCATTTACCTCTGCCTACCCCTTCGGGGATTACAGGCGTGAAGTTACGTTTTTTAATACTGTTATTCCTTATAGCAGTAACACACGTCCGGATTTGGTACGGAGCGGACAGCGGATTCTGTACGCTCCGAAATCTGGCCGTGTGTAGAGGAGTCCGGCGGACATAATTATTATTAATCAAGTCCGATGCGGTCCGCTCGCGCAGTTTTTGTTGGCGTATTCGGTCCGCCGGACCGAATCCGGTCGTGTGTTACTACTACTAGCTGCTCACGGTAGGTATTTAAAATTGATACAGATAAGATATCACTATCCATCTTTACAAAAAAATCGCTATTTTCCGGTATTCATCTGTATTAAGCCAATGTTGACCTTCAGGGCCCGTTTATAGAAGACCAGCTTATTCGCAACCAGTTTTAAAATAAATAATTATGTAACCTCTCGTTCACACTTGAACTAGCCGGCATTGAACTGATAAGACGTAATATAATTATATATTTAATCAATAATGGCCTCCATAGCCTCATTTTACACTGCAATTGCTGGTTGACAACGGCGACATTCGTGGGTTTATGGGACTCTTTTATCTTGGCTATCATCGGGACGTGACGACCCACCAGCAAAAGAATTTTCTTTTAGTAATGGCAACCCTTGATACATCCCACTGCTGGGCGCGAGTCTCTCCCCTTCTTGGGAGGAGGCCTGGAGCTTACTCCACCACGCTGCTCCAATGCGGGTTCGTGGAGATAAGGGTTAGTGGCCAACCCGCAGTCGGATGTTTTCAAACCGCCCATAAGGCCACCGACAAGGTTTAACGACTGCTATCTATCGAGAGCAACCGGGACCGACGACTTGACATACCCTCCGAAGCACGGAAACGCGCATTTTAATTTGCCACTAGCGGTCACCCATCACACACCCGAACGCGCCTGTAGGTATCGCGTAACCGAGTAGATCGCTTTCGATCTACACCAGCCGCGGGGCCATGGGGCGGGGTTTCTAATAATCTTCTAATTGTCTTCTACTAGAAGATAATTCTTCCACTCCACCACCAAAGAATATGTAACATTACTTTTTTATAGAATGGACACTTCGACGTTCCGCCTGATTTCCCCTCCTGCAGCTTGCAACCCCCTTGGGCGAGCGGGCTACTGTGTGTGTGCGTGTATAACCACGTCCTGATGTATGAGTAGGTAACCAGAATAAACGTTTGTATGGACATTTAGCCGAGTGGGATGTGACTCCACGTCCAAAAAATGCCAAAGAAACAATAGTGTTGTGCGTCAATCATCGTCATACTTGAATGAGTTCCAAAATATGTTTATTCCCCGGAATTCCCTGATTTCATTCAGTGACCGCCTGCTCTGCTCCCCGCACCGATCTGCCATACCCAGGAAGTCGGGGAATTACCCGCCGACTGGCAACTACTCATGAGGTCGGTCTTCGTTAATAAGCTTCGTTGCCGGAAATTGAAAATAAATAAGACATGCTCCGATAGTTCGGGCATATAGAAAGAATGTCGAATGACCAAACAGATATACAATGCGAATGTGGATAATTGCAGAGGTCCAGGAAGACCAAGACTCTTAATTATTTTTTTTAATGTTATGGAAGTGACTAACAAGCATACAGCTCACATCGAAGTTGATGACTGCAGCCTATAGACACCCACACAAAGACCAAGGTCAAAATGCAGATGCGTTACCACTCCTGAGGCCTAAAGTGTTGTGCCCCTGTGACGGAAATCACAGGGCCGTACATTACCACCTGACCGGAACACGATAGTGTTGAACACTACCATTTAGCGGCAAGTATATTAGGTAATGCGGTGGTGCCTGCGCCCGCGAGCTCCGTCACTGGAGCTCTACCACCAGTAAATTAATTATGGCCTACCATCACCAAATAGCGTGAGTACTGTCTGAGAGTAAGGTCAAATAAAAGTCAATAGTCTTAGGAATCGGCGGGCATGTATGAAGAGCATGATGAATGTACAAGAAGCACGGAAGGTGTGTCAAGACCGGGGTAACTGGCGCTCCACACCCTCTGCTTACCCTGTACGAGACTTGGCGTGAAGATACACACATTCATTGCCAATAAGAAGGTCAGGTATCAGATTTTCATGACATTACATCACATTCATGTTGATAAAGGGTTTATAAACAGTGGCTAATGAATCAATGTTAAATTTTATCGACAATATGTTTAATTATCTAGAAGAACAACAAACAAAAAGTGTTTATCTAAGGCAGATAGATAGATGTGTAATTATTTTAAACAAATTAGGTACAACGCTTATGATAAAAAAATGTGGTAAAAGAGTCTTGTGATGAGGATGATAATAAGAGATGCGCCGAATATTCGAATATAAATAAAAAATAAATAAATAAAAATCGTTTATTGATTTCTCTCTCACACAGAAAAATACATAATCAGATCTTAAACTAGGTATTACAAGCATGGGTAGGTGTATCTGTGTGAGAGACTGGTATCTGCACTAGGGGTACCTGTATGACAGATTACCAGCCTCTCCTAACTCTAGATAAGCAGGAGCTCAAGTAAGTGTAACTACTAGTGGATTTGTAATGCGATGTGTGAGATATAAAGAGAGACTTATAAATATAAATATTCGGCGCATCTCTCGAAATTCGAATATTCGGCATCATTTCCACTATTCGTATTCGGCCGAATTATTCGGTTTCGATGCCGAGTATATTCGGTTCGAATATTTCTATTTTATTGGCTACACAACACGGTATCTACACACTTAACTACAAGATAATAATTCTCATGTTATTTAATAAGCCAAAGAAATCCGGGTACTACGTCTGAACGGACCAAAAAGAATGGACCGTAGTCCATTCGGCCGTAATCAAAAATCGTCTACGTCTCAACGGACCGGTCATAAAATATTGTTAACAAATGTATACATGGAGTACATTCGAGTGCAAAAGTTATAAATTAAAATACTTAAGACTTAATTTTTTTCTTAAATTTGTATTATTTTCTTTATAAAAACAATGTTCTACACCAGAGGTTCCCAAACTTTTTTTTCTTGTAGACCCTTTACAATTTTTTCTGGTGTCTGGACCCCCGTCCTTGCTACATTTGTATCACATTCCCATATTACGCCTACGTAGACCCCCATCGAGTCTCCCATGGACCACTTTGGGAATCACTGGTATGATGTAAGTAAATTGGTACTATCAGTGTATGTGTTGAGATCCATTATCGTGGACCCCCATTTTCATTTCATGGACCTCCAAATTTTTTTTCGCTGTCGCAGACTCCTTTCACGTTGTCATAGACCCCCAGGGGTCGATATAGACCACTTTGGGAATCACTGTTCTACACACTCTGCCTACTCCGTTAGGGACCCGGCGTGAAGATACATGTATAAAAAAAATCAACCACTTAAACATGTTGACAAAAAAAACCCGGTCAAGTGCGTGTTGGGCCACGCGCAGTGTAGTGTTCCGTAATTTTTAGGTTTGATTAATGTAGAAATTAAAGAAAAAATGGCTTCTACCCGTTCGGTTGCTTAGTGGTAAAGCGGCTGGGCTGGTTATCCTGAGATCGCAGGTTCGATTCCTGCCCGAAGTCAAATATTTATTTCCGTTTTTTTCTTTAATTTCTAAAGTTCACTCGCATGTGTTATTGCGAAAAATAAATAGTACAATTGATTAATGTAATGAAAAAATGTATATAAATATTTTCTATGGAGTTGTTCAAAAATTTCGAGTATTATATTTGGTGGACTATTACTCGCAAACTTGTAAAGCCAACTTAGGTGTGATAATTTTCCTTTTAATTTCGTTATATGTAGCTACTATTGCCGCAACGTTTGAATTTCCAACAACAACCGTTTAGTTGGTAGAGGGGGAGGGGCACTTGACTCTAACGAAAATTGGCCCTTTAAAACTTAATAAGTCACGAACAGTTAACTAAATCCAAAAATGATGTAAGCACACCCCTAACATTTTTGAAAGACCTATCTAACGATATCCCACACTATATAGAAAAATACAAAAAATACCCCATATAATTTTATTTTACATGTTTTTATTATACTACTTTGTCGGCGTGATTAAGCTGTACACTTGTGCCCAATTTCAAGTCTCTAGTACCGATAGTTTTTGCGCTAAACCGCAGACGGACAGACAGACAGACGGACATGGCGGAATTATAAGGGTTCCTTGTTTACTACGGAACCTTAAAAAACACTGATTGCATATTATTATGAACCTTCTTTTCGCCACTGCTCTGACGTAACAGATAAACTGCCTGCTTGTGATTGGTTGATAAGAAAGGGTCATTGTTGAGTTAGGTACCTGAAGTCGTGCCAACTAGAAACGAAGATGTTAACGATTTTGTGTACTTAGATTACAACTATGAGATTAAATACTACTTTAAATATTATGTAAATATTTTGTAGTGAACATTTATAAACCGTACGACTGTTACGCTTGTATGCGACTGTACTTTTAAATTATTTTGTGACCGGGCCGTTGGGACGTAGACGTTTTTTGATTACGGCCGAATGGACTACGGTCCATTCGTTTTGGTCCGTTCAAGACGTAGTACCCGAAATCCTATGAAGAATGTGTTGAATAAAGCTAATAAAATAAAACCATTAAACTTCACTTAGGTAACTGCCGCGGTAGCCTAGTGGTAGCAGGCCACTACTACTACGCTGAGGTCCAGGGTTCGATTCGCGGGTAGGGGGTTATCAGAGATAATGGTGTAAAGTCCTTTATCTCTGGTTTTATTGGGATTTTTCAATTTTCTGGAAATTTCCAAGTACCTCGAAGTTTGGTAATGTGCCCGGCGATGTCAACCTGCTCGCCACCTGTTACATGGGCCAAAACGTAACAGGCGGATCGTGGGTGTTTGCATTTATGCTTGAATGCATGCATTTACCTCTGCCTACCCCTTCGGGGATAACAGACGTGAAGTTATGTTACATTTTTTTTTAATACGCTTACACTCACAGCCTCACAGTAGGTATAAACCTGTGTCGTGGGTGCCGTGGTACACATACACAAACACCCAGACCCGAAACAAATACCTGTAGGCCATACAAACATTTATCCCGATGCGGGGATCGAACCCGCGACCCTTCGAATCAAACGGGCATCTCACACCGCTGGCGATAACCGGGTCGTCAAACTACAAATCAACATTTATTTTGAAACCTCAAATCAACATATTCTTAACCTGTAGCCCTGTAGTTTGGTTACATGCAGTCAACATTATTATTACTATTATTTATGGTACTACCGTCCCCACCGAACGCATCATGAACGCACACCACACACTGAGGTGCCTTAGAGCTCGCGCGCTTTATAGGTCGCGCCAGGTAAAAAGAACGCTGGCGGTCAAGCTGCGCAGTAGACGATTTATCGATCTATTTGGTGGTATGAGGTGCGGCGTTTTCAATCTGCCTACCAATACACGAAACCGCAAGCGAAAGCTAGATCAAAAATAAACCAATAGGGCTAGTACTTTCGTGCGCGAGTGTACCGATGCGCGAACACATCCCTTCTACTTTCTTCCAGCGTTCTTTTTACGTGGCGCGACCTATACCACCGCCGCATGGGTCGGCTCCGAGGCTTGCTCGGCCGAGGCACCGTGCGCCCGCACAACCCTGATGCACGCTGACTGTCATCAAGTATTTCGCTCACGAGGCTGCATCGTCCTAGTATGCGTCCGGTGTAGGCGCGGCTATTTAGCAAACAGCGACATTTTAGAACCGCGTTTACGCAGCAAAACAGTGAAATGGTAAACCGAATAATTCGGCCGAATATTCGGTTCGGTACAGGTTAAACCGAATAATATTCGGTATTCGGTTATTCGGTGAAACCATTATTCGGCGCATCACTAATGATAATACACAATTTTCATAATCAAATACCAACTAATAGGTTAGGATCCCACTGCAAAATCATTTCGTTCATCCAGATATGCTGCAAACATAATTTTTACGCATATTCTAATCTAGAGAATATATTATATCCACTAGGTTGCCTATCAAAATTTGGCCGCAAGTATTTTTAATCAAATTATTTCATCTTACTCTTAGTTGCGGCCGATTTAATTTGGCCCCCGTATATCATAATGAGAAAATAAATTAAATAAAAAATAAAAGGTACGTTATGGACGTCAAAGTTATCGGGGCAAAACGAAAACATGTAAAGGCGGCTTATTATTCTTTCCCAAAAAAAAATACTTGCGGCCATTTTTTGATAGGCAACCTAGTGGATATTTTATTTCTAGATTATAAATACGCGTTAAAATTAGGATTGCAGCATATCTGGAAGAACGAAATGATTCATCCTCACCTATAAGTAGCTTCAACTTTTTAGTTCCTTATTTGAGGATGTGCCTATTGTTTTATTTTGGATCGACTCATGTAGTCGGCACACTCGGCACGTCTCAAGACGGCACTAGTCTGCTTCACCGAGCAATCGGCGAACGCAGAGGGCGCTCGCAGCCTAAATAAAGTTAGCGGAACTGCCTGAATGAGACCCCTGTGGGTCCGAACCCGACACATAAGACATATGCGATTAGGGGCGGTGCAACTTTGGCTCTAGTCATCGACTGGCATAGAGCAACACGGGCCACCGGCCGCGGCGGACCGGAGGGGAGTAGCCATATGCAGGCTTTCCCCTATGTCAAAGTACAAGACCAAATGGTCCTATGCCAGTCGCCCAGATATTTAAATGTGTGCGTGAAATTGTTTATGTATTTTGTTAAAGTCAAGGTGTCAGTTACGTAGTAAGACGATTTTTGTAGTGTGTGTGTCACACGTATTTCCCCTCGCAAAAAATGACAGACAGTTTTGCATCTATCAATACATACATACACATACATACATACATACATACAAATAAATAAAATTGTGTCTGTTTGTAATCTAAAAAGAACCGCTGTACATATAAATACCAAAACAACATTTTTTACAATTTTTGTCTGTCTGTCTGTTTGGCGGGGCTAATCTTGGGAACGGCTGGACCGATTTGGACGGGACTTTCACTGGCAGATAGCTGTTGTAATAAGGAGTAACTTAGGCTACTTTTATACTAGCTGCGCCGGAACGACTTCGCGGGTCGTGCTAGGGACGGGCCTATTGACATCGAGAGAGTGCACTCTGTGCCGAATATTTTGAATTTTTGAATTGATTTGAAATCATTTGAATTTTTTAATTTAGAATAAACTAGCTGTGCCCGCGACTTCGTCCGCGTGAGAGGTTATGATTGTTCCTCCCTTCTCTCTCTATCTACCTTTATATATATCTACCCTTACGAAGTCGTGGGCGCAGCTAATATAAAAATAGAATATGTTACTCCTTATTACATCAGCTATCTGCCAGTGAAAGTCCCGTCAAAATCGGTCCAGCCGTTGCCAAGATTAGCCCCGCCAGACAGACAGACAGACAAAAATTGTAAAAAAAAATGTTTTGGTAGGTATGTGTACCGTGTATTAGAAGGAAGGCTGATTGTTCTGTGCGTGTATACATACCTACATATGCATTTAGTAAAATGCGGTTATTTTTATATTACAAACAGACACTCCAATTTTATTTATTTGCATAGATGTATAGATTATTATAGAATAGTGATGGATATTTAAAATTGGTTTTTAACTTGTATTAATGAATGCTATCGTTTAACAATATACCTACTATAGGTGGGTAACATGCAATTAATTAGTTCATTGACCTCGCGTATTTCAAGTTCACGCGTTGATAATGGTTTATTACAAGGTAAATTGATTTTAATAAATTTTCGCCCGTACAGAGCGGTAAGTACCAATTTCATTTGTGTATGTATGTATGTATGTTCACGCCAGGTCTCTAACGGGATAGGTAGAGAGTGTAGAAAGCCAGATATCCCGGTCCTGACATACCTCTCGTGCCTAGTCTACTTTCATTAATGATTAATACATAAGTACCTACATATTCTTAGGTGCAGTGGCGGATTTACCAGTAGGCTGTTTAGGCTGGTGCCTAGGGCGGCAAAGGAGATGTTGCAAAAATGTATGGACCTCCGGCCATGTATTGTACACAATAACATTAAACAGGCAAAATCAATATAAAAACGTTTTTACTGCATATTTTCACTTATTTAGCTTTGTTTGCAGTTACAAAACATTACTTGCAGTTAGAATTGCAACTTAAAACCAACATGGCGAATATGGCGGACGATATCATTTTGACATTTTCATTTATTATATTGTTTTTTGATTATCTAGTACTTGGAGAAAAAAAAATATTTTATAAATACTATCGAAATCGATTGATACCCAGCGTTGGCTGTATTGCCGCCGTGTTGAACATGGTTGAAAATGATAAAATCGTTTGAATTAAATGTGGTGGTAACTCTAAAATATGTTCTTGATTAAATTAATTGTATTTTTTTCGGATTCTACTATAATTTACACATTTTTTGAGGACATGTACGAACCAGGGCCGAGCTCGCAATATCTCCTTTAGTTATTTTTTTTTCTATTCGCAAAATAAGGAAGCCTAAATTATAAAGTTGAAATTTTATTGATAGAAAATATAATTGGTGATTGTTTACTAGGTACCAACGCTACCGGGCGAACTGAATTTAGGGGCGGCTAAAATTGAATAGCCTACAGGCGGCTAATTTGTAAATCCGCCACTCCTTAGGTGGGTGTTCGTAAATGTGCAGACAGTGCTGCCAGAACTGCACTAGTTTTACTGGCAAATAGGTATGCGTCCTGTGTCCTATTTTACTAAGAGTGGTTCCATCACTGCTAGTCTGAGTTGCACCACCATATTAGTTAGTTATTAGCTGCTTCGGTAGCCTAGTGGTAGCAGACCACTACTACTACGCTGAGGTCCTGGGTTCGATGCCCAGGTAGAAGGTTATCAGAGATAATGGTGTAAAGTCCTTTATCTCTGATTTTATTGGGGTTTTTCCATTTTCTGGAAATTTCCCAGTTCCTCGAAGTTTGGTAATGTACCCGGTGATGTCAACAGGCTCCCCACCTGTTACATGTACCAAAACATGGCTGTTTGCATCACTGGCGAATCGTGGGTTTTGCATGTATGCTTGAATGCATGCATTTACCTCTGCAGTCGTGCAGTTACGTTTTTCAAGTTATTGTAACATTTCACATCCTAACTTAAAGAAATCTGTTAGTTAGAAAACTAACAAATTAACTTAACTTTAACAATTATCTTGGTGCAACTCGGACTTGGAGTGCCTGTTAAACCATCAAGTCACGAGAATAAAATATGACAATTGATTTCAATTGTGTCTCCCCATAGTATATGGCTGCCTGGTCCGTGAGAGATTGCATCTTTTTAGTCAGTATCCGTGGCAGAGGAGGGCAGCTGCCAGTAGTTTAAGCATAACTCAACTATATTAACAAGTTTAACTGTAAAATAAACTCTTTTTATTACATTTTTCCCATCAGACCTAAATTAAAATAATAATCTATGTACGTATCTTCACACCAAGTCCCTTACGAGGAAGGAAATGAGTGAGGAGCACCAGGTATCGGAATCACACCGCCCATGCTTCTTTTACAGTCATCATTATCTTCATACATGAATGCTGATTCCGAAGACTTGACCCCACCCTCAGACCCCACCCCACCCACCAAATGAAACATCTACAGCATACAACTTTAAAGTAACACCACTTATTTCACAAGATTCTGAATAATTTGTTTCAAATTTTATTGTAATTTTAGTGTTGGTTTAAAAAGTTTTTATCTAAACCATAAAAGGCAAAGACTTCATCTTCAGTCATTCAGCCTCATTTAAATGTATTGAAATATATTTTTTTAATTTTATACCGGTGGAATGTGTCGTTGTCGAGGAATGTCATGAAGGTATTAGATTATTATGTTTTATCAAACTTACAATCGGCTCAGCAATAGTTTTATCATTTGTTTTATATAATATCTTACAGTACTTGCGGCTAGCGGAAGATGTTACAAACTATTTATAACACAGTCTCAATGAATTACGACGCGTTGTCCAGGAATAAACAGTAAAAAAAACAACTTACAGATTATCGAAAAATAAAATAAACGAAAGCCGGAACAACCACCGATGTTAAATGTTTAAATCACACAAAAATACACTGTAGACGTGGAACAAACCGATTTTCGACGCGTTATTTTGAGTTGCGAACTTATTTACGACAATATCGAGACGTACAACATGTCTGCGCGGGTAGAAAATTCAAATGAATTTATTTTTTGTAGGTTATGAAACGTCAAACTAGCGCGACGTGAAGGTCACCTTCAACTGACAGATAAATGTTGCCACTTTATAAGCTCACTCATGAATTAATCGGAAAATCGGGAAAACAGGATTGATAAAAGATTTAAAATCTACGTTATAGTGAAAGTCATAGCTCCAGCCTTTTACAAAAAATAATGTTGTAAGAACCGGAGAAATGGAATAAGAATAACAAAATAAAATCATTAACGAAATATTTTGTTATATTATATTGTCTTCTGGTCAGGTGGTCTTTTACGGCCCTGTAATTTCTGGCACAAGACATTAGAGCTTAGATCTCAGGGATATTATATCTTCACTAAAATCTCCGATTTTGATTTTAATTATTTATTATTTATTTTTTAACAAGGCTGAAAAATATTTTTCATTTAAGTAGGTATGTATCTTCAAGACAATTTTCTAACGGGGCAGGCAGAGAGTGTGGAGCGCCAGATAATACGGTCCTCATACACCTCCTGTTCTATGCTTCTACTACATTCATAATTCTCTTCATATATACGATAATAAACGATATTTATTATTATATGCATATTTCATTATCAAAGTCATATTTACTGGTGGTAGAGCTCCAGTGACGGAACTCGCGGGCGTGGGCAATACCACATTACTTAATATACTTACGAGTTTTGGCGGGAACGCGGAAAAGAGCTGTGTCGCTGCGTGATATTATTTTCGAAATTTGTGTATAGTCGCGTTTTTATGTGTAAAAATGGTGGGATTCTTATCATAAAGCATTCGATAATGTTCACGAGTGTAAGAAAGTGATAATATGAGGTGAAAAGTGATTTTTCGTATTGCCTCCAAAACTTCGTAAAAACTTCAGTAAAGTCCCCATCGCTTTACTGGAGCCACCCCATCATCTCATCATATTCCTCATGGAAGCATTTAATCGTCGTCATCTTCCATATGGATATTCATTAATTTAAAGAAATGTGAAATTCAATATGTATACGACTGAAAGACTCTGTTTTTTTTTTATTAATTTATTCATGACCATAGATGAATAAATTAATAAAAAATATATATATACTTACCGCTTAATGGTAGTAATAGCTAATGTACGGCCCTGTAAATTCCGGCACAGAGGCATAACACCTTAGGTCTCAAGAGTGGTAACGCATCTGCATTTTGATCTTGGTCATTGTGTTGGTGTCTATAGGCTGCAGTCTTCACTTTACATCAATGTGAACTGTATGCTTATTTACCACTTCATTACATTATATATATATATATATATATATATATATATATGTCTGTGGCAGGGTTTGTCATTACGCTATAATCCTAATGCGCAGAGCAGTGGCATGGATAAAGTGTGCAGTCTTGTCAGTTGGGCTCTAACAGTAGTTATGAACATTATGGAAAATTATTGTATTAAGTGGCAGAGCTTCAGGGTACACTATAGTAAAATCTAATAACAAGTCACTGAAATAAAGTATTCAGCGCTGTGCTATTCCGGTCTTGTGTATACGGCCCAGTGATACCGGCACAGCGGCATAACAGCTTAGGCCTCTGAAGTTCATAAAAACGTCACGCTAAAATAATCTTTTTCTCACCCCTTCCCCCGCTATTGTCTCACTGTGTCACTTTTTTCCATAGATTTATTATACTACTTCGATGCTTTTTTCTATCTGTGACTCACTTACACAATTTGTCTATCTGTAACTCCCCTAAAAATATTACGTCACAAAAACTAAATCCTCCTCCTACAATATGATTTTTTTATCAATAATAGTGTAACCATAATAAATCTAAACAAAATATTAATTTAAAATATTTTAATGAACTGCGGACGTCACGTTGCCGTGAACCCCCCGTCCTCTCTCCCTGACACATTTTGTCACGCTCAACGAGACCCCCATGTATGCGAATGTATTTTACGAACAGTCCCTACGTATCGTAATATCACATTTTTATGTAGATGTTTATAGGCTAACAGTGTTCTCTTACCATCAGTGTGACATATGCTTGTTTGCTATTTCCGTGACATAAAAAAACGCTGCTAGACATGCATTGTGAGTGTAAGACCACGTGAGACAAACAACAAAATGTAATAAACATTTGTTTTAATAACATACACATATCAATATATTTACATTCAACAGTAAGCATTCATAACTAACTTTGTTGAGTTTAGTTAACTATGAAAAAATATTTTCTTAATCTATACTTCAAGGCGGACTACCATCACTCTACAGCAAAAGATTATCATTTTTAATACCATCACAATTATTTATAAAGTTCAATTTTACTTGGTATGTATTGATTTCACATATTTAAGTTCTATTTAATGGTAACATTGAGCTTATGTGAAAACTTAACTTAAAATTTTCTGCACTAGCAACACTATTTGAACGGTAAGGCTTAGTACATATTAGTGACTTTTGTTGCTAATCTAGACTTAAAGGCGGACTACCATCAAACTCTTCAGCAAACGGATCTTCATTTTTACTATCATCACAGTTATTTGAAAAGTTCAATTTTACTGGGTTTATATTTGGTTTCACGTAAGTTCTATTTAATAGTAACACTGGGCTTATGTCCGAATCAAACTTAGGATTTTCTGCACTAACAACACTATTCGAACGGTTAGGCTTGTTACATATTAGTGGACTTTTATACGCATTTGTAGCGTTCTTAGACTTATTTATAATGTGTATAGGGCCTAATGGAGGAGGCTCGCCGTACATTTTTAATTTTGCTATCTTTTCATTGACTCTTTTCTTTCGTAGCAACTCGATCGGCGACATCTGAGTCTTTTCTTTGAAAGTCGACTCAAAATCCAAGCCGGTAAGGTTCAAATTAACATCTTTTTGCTTCTGTATCAGCGGTGATTCGATAAATATTTTATTCCTTGATATATTATAATCGCTGTAATTTATTCGGTACGGTGATATGTTCTCTGTGTTGCCATTTCTAAGGATCGTGTAATTATTTCTCAAAACTATGCAATCTTCGTAGAACTTTTTCCTATCAATACCCAATAACTTTTTCGTCAATTCCTCTAACATACTCCTCATATTTTCATACTTTGGTGTCTTGGTAACATATGAGAGCTCCGTGGCTCTATACTGAGGTATATTTTTCTTAGTGTTGCCAGATCTTTTTTGTAAATTGACACAAGCAACGCACTGGCCGCTATCAAAAAGGTTTTCATATCCAAACTTTTTCAAACCACCCCAAAAGTTGACACAGACAAAATTTTTATCAGCATCTGTCATGTAGACATTTTGAAACGGCATTTTCGATGTATCGAAATCTTTAGTCGATGGATCGATTAGGAATACCATTCCGATTAAATCGATTTCGTTGTATTCGGTCGCGACGGCGTTTTGTATTCGTTGAATACTGTAGCATTGTCGTTTTAGTTGTTGTGTGAGAGATGTTACTTGGTCGGTAGGTTTGTATTTGGAGGGGTGAAATGTGGATTGTCTGCCGGCTGATATCTGAAGTTCCGAGTACCTGGAAACAGTGTAAAAAATTAGAAGAGTGAGACAAAGAGAGTGATAAAGAATGAGAAGGATAAACTAATCTATCTGCTGCCAAATGATAATGTTCGGGTCTATCGTGCTCCGGTTAGATGGTACTGTATGGCCCTGTAATAACTTGTAGCGTCCACTACATTAAGGCACCAACCAGTGGAACAAAGACGAAACCTCACAGTACTTGTCTAGTACGGTAGATGGCGTGCAATCGAATTACATCGCACATACGAAGATTTCTCAAGAGTTGGCATATATACAACTTCCCAACGTCAATAGTTGGGCCGCGGCCCGCCAGGCGCTACCACCTCGCCTGGTCGGAGGATCCTCCCTTTTCGTCGGAGGAACACTTCCACCCGTTCCTCCACAACTATCACAGTGTCATAATAATTTTTAAAAGCTGCTGGAAATAACAGGGCTCTACCCTAAGATTTTTACAACAATACTACATGTCCGGAATACGATAGTGCTGAACACTACCATTTAGCGGCAAGTAGATTAGGTAATGCAATGGCTTCTACTTCCACGAGCTCCGACACTGAAACTTCACCACTAACCACTAGTTCGCTTACCTTACAGCAGTTGGCATAACATTGTACACGTCGATCCAAACGCCCTCTTTGACTATGTCCTGCAGATCATCGTTTGGGCGCCATATTGTTATCATGGCTGAAAAATATATAACAATTATTTACACTGTGACTAGCGAAACTCAAGTGACAATGGGCAGCGCACATAGCTCGAAGAACTGACGGCCGTTTAGGTAGAGCAGTTCTTGAGTGGCGACCGCGTACTGGAAAACGAAGCGTAAGCAGCCCCCTCCCCCTACAAGAGATGGACCGACGACCTGGTGTAGGTCGCGGGCAGTCGCTGGATGAGGGCGGCCCGGGACCGTTCGTTGTGGCAATCTTTGGGGGAGGCGTTTGTTCAGCAGTGGACGTCTTTTGGCTGAAATGACGATGATGCTTCGGCAACCTAGTTACTCCATGAACGGGACGTTTATTTTGAAGTGTGTGTGAGTGTGAAAGATATACATTCACGAAATATATAATAATAAATAATAATGGCAACCCATTATACGTTCCACTGCTGGGCAAGAGTCTCTCCCCTTTTTGGGGGGAGGCCTGGAGCTTACTCCACCACGCTGCTCCAATGCGGATTGGTGGAAGTGGGAGGGTAAGTGGCCAACCCGCTATCGGATGTTTTCAAACTAACCGTAGTGCTTAACCGAGCAGATCGCTTAAGATCTACACAGGCAGCAGGGCCATGCGCGCTTCGACGGCGCATGCGTCCACGAAATATAATTTAAAGATTATACCCATCTCTTTTTGACAACAGATTTGGTGTAAAGATTTCATGTTGTTCCCCTTTCTAGACTCACTTTAATTGTTTAGCTTCTAATGTGTTGGCCTCGGGGTGCCTATACATTTCATATGTTACTAGCGACCTGCCCCGGCTTCGCACGGATGCAGTGATTGCCACCATTAAGGTGTCATTCTGTAGACATTTAACATATAATCTAACTTCACGCCTGTAATCCCCGAAGGTAGGCAGAAGTTAATGCATGCATTCAAGCATACATGCAAACACCCATGCTTACGTAGTTGCGTTTTTTTACTTATATATTTTAAAATACTTACCCTTAGTAATATCGCCTCTCTTCCCAACATCAGCCACTCGGATCTTCAGTAGCGTCACCACATTCCTGTCAGCCAGTCTGCTCTTCATCATCTCTTGGACCCTGGTCTGCAACTTCTGGAGGATCACCTCTTGTTGCTTCGAGGTTTGCTGGTAGAGTAGTTCTGATTGGTAAGTCGTTAGGTTTTCCTAAGGAGAGAACGAAGGTTTCAATGGAAACAGCAAATAAAGCAAGTAAGATTCGAACCTATTCTACACCGCGGACACTCCGCCAAAATTCCATACAAACGCTTAATTTGGTCTCTATTACACAGACATAAATCAGTGATGTGTATTTACACGTGCACCTGTGTGCGTAGCACGTAGGGAATACCAAACGTCGCCCATAAGAGGGGAGGAGGTTGGGTGAGGCGGGGAAATCGGGCGGGACGTCAAAGTGTCCATTCTATACGTAGTGTAGCGTCCACTACATTAAGGCGCCAACTAGTGGAACACATATGAAAACCTCACAGTACTTGTCTAGTACGGTAGATGGCGTGCATTCGAATTACATCGCACATGCGAAGATTTCTCAAGAGTTGGCATATATACAACTTCCCAACGTCAATCGTTGGGCCGCGGCCCGCCAGGCGCTACCACCTCGCCTGGTCGGAGGATCCTCCCTTTTCGCCGGAGGAACACTTCCACCCGTTCCTCCACTGTCGTGCTTACCTACTACCTACTCGACGCGCTTTACTCGTTCCGCTGTTTTCTTAATATTATTTCATTTGGACTTGTAATTGATATGTTTAGTGTTTGTGCCGTGACCTATACGTACTGTTAATTATTATTGTGACTTTCTCCTTGTTCTTCTTGTACTGTACCTTCTGTTGTGACGTTTATACAATTATAGTTAATGTGAAACAGTGTGTGCGGACTTGTTATTGGTAACGTACCATTTAATCCTTACCACACACCACCCCACATACTACAGTAGTATTATTACATATTCTCTGCCTTTGCATGGGTTCCGTACAAAGGTAAAGCAATGAATATTGCTGTAACAAAAACTGCTTTGTTTTATGAGTTTGTAAGGAAAAAAATATGTAAAGTCTGCTTAGTAAAGTCTGTCAGTAAAGTATGCCTAGGTTGCACCAAGACACTTGTTAAAGTTATTGTAACATTTCACATCCTTCTCTATCTTAAAGAAATCTGTTTAAGTTAGAGAAGGATGTGAAATGTTACAACTTGGCGCAACCCAGGCTATGAGTTGTGACAGTTCTAAGCGTACTTCTGAATCTCCAACCCGCATTGGAGCAGCGTCGTGGAGTAAGCCCCAAGCCTCCCCCCCCCCAAAAACGGGAGAGACTCGTGCCCAGCAGTGGGACGTTTCAGGGGTTGCCATTATTATTATTTAGCGTACTTTGCTGCAAGTAAAGTCGTAGTGCGGTATGTGAATCTCACTCTAAGGGCGAGATTCACAAATCTCACTACGACTTTACTTTCAAGCAAAGTACGCTTTGAAATGTGAAATCCCATACTATACTGACAGTTCTAAGCATACTGAGCACATTTGACGACCCGGTTATCCAGCGGTGCGAAACCACCGTTTGATTCGAAGGGTCGCGGGTTCGATCCCCGCACCGGGACAAATATTTGTATGACCTACAGATATTTGTTTCGGGTGTTTGTGTATGTGTTGTGTGTGTACAACGGCACCCACGATACAGGTTTATACCTAGTGTGGGGCTGTGAGTGTAAGCGTATTTATTTATTTATTACTTTGCTCAAAGTAAAGTCGTAGTGCGGTCTGTGAATCTCACCCTAAGAGTAACGATTTGGGCTTATTCTGCCCTAATAACGCACAAGCCTATTGTGAGCATCTTTGGGGACGGCTTTAGCCAATCAGTGGACATCTTTCGGCTAGAGTGATGATAACCTCTTCAGGCAATACAAGAAAGAAAGGAAGATTTACTGGTGGTAGAACTCCAGTGACGGAGCTCGCGGGCGTAGGCACCACCGCATTACCTAATATACCTGCCGCTAAATGGTAGTGTTCAGCACTATCGTGTTCCGGTGGTAATGTACAGCCCTGTAATTTCCGGCACAGAGGCATAACACCTTAGGCCTCAGGAGTGGTAACGCATCTGCATTATAACCTCGGTCTTTGTGTGGATGTCTATAGGCTGCAGTCATCACTTAACATGTAAACTGCATGCTAGGTTGCCACTTCCATACATAAAAAAAAAATCTCCCCTATTAACCATTTTGTAAACATCTTTAAAAAAAAAAAAACGCTTACACTCACAGCTCCACAGTAGGTATAAACCTGTGTCGTGGGTGCCGTTGTACACATACAACACATACATAAACACCCAGACCCGAAACAAATATCTGTAGGCCATACAAATGGTCCCGGTGCGGGGATCGAACCCGGACCCTTCGAATCAAACGGTCATCTCACACCGCTGGACTAACCGGGTCGTCAGAAATTTCAGAAATCTTTTATTTTAAAGAAAAATGGAAAGAAAAATTTTTGACTTCAGGCGAGGCTCGAACTCGCGACCTTTAATATCGTAAAGAAGTCGCTTTTACCCTTAACAATTATTAAGGGTAAAAGCGACTTCTTTACGATATTCAATAAACTGAAAAGTCTATTATATCGGTTACCTAACTAGCATAGTTGGTAATAGATGGCGCTACTGCTACCATAAAGCAATGCAATAGATGTGAAGGAAAGATTTGACAAATCGGGCAGGGCTTCAGTAGCTCAATTATAAGAGCGGCTGGACTAGATTCCCAGTAGGTCGCGAGTTCGAGCCTCGCCTGAAGTCAAATTTTTCTTTCCATTTTTCTTTAAAATAAAATATATTTCACAAGCATGTGTTAATGCGAAATAATTTAAACAATTTCAGAAATCGTCAGAATCTTTGGGGAAGGCTTTTGCCCAGCACTGGACATCTTTCGGCTAGAGCGATGATAACCCCTTCAGGGAAACACAGGCATGAAGCTACTTACCCTGAACTCAGCAGGATCTTTACTTTTCCTCATAGCTCTGTGTATTTGCGAGCCAGTCTCCAAGCTTGATCTGCTGGCTACATCCAAGCTGTCTGGCTCCTCAGAATCCTGCAGAAATCGACGAATTCCAGATTAACCCCCTTATTCATAAACGTACATTAGATACGTTTTAGCTATCGAATGCTTTGTCTTTGTCAGTTGCATTGTCAAATGTGCAGGTTAGAAAAAGACAAAGGAGAGAATAGCAACACTTTAGCTAAAATACGGTTATGAATAAGGGGGAAAGAGTTGTTTGGTTTTACTGGTGGTAGAGCTCTAGTGACGGAGCTCGCGGGCGTAAGCACCACCGCATTACCTAATATACTTGCCGCTAAATGGTAGTGTTCAGCACTATCGTGTTCCGGTCAGGTGGTAATGTACGGTCCTGTGATTTCCGGCACAGAGGCATAACTAAGGTGTTATCCTCAGAAGTGGTAACGCATCTTCATTTTGACCTTGGTCTTTGTGTGGGTGTCTATAGGCTGCAGTCATCACTTAACATCAATGTAAACTGCATGCTTGTTTATTATGTACCGTTATATACCATTTAGCGGCAAGTATATTAGGTAATGCGGTGGTGCCTACGCCCGCGAGCTCCGTCACTGGAGCTCTACCACCAGTAAAATGATGAAACAATACATATTTTGAGAGAAAATTGATTGTATGGTATACGATGATCATGATAGTTATTATATTCGCAGGTTTTAAAACATATTCTTAAGCCTGGGTTGTAGCACGATATTTATTAAAGTTAAACTATTATTTATACTGCCTCAGTAGCGTAGTGGTAGCAGGCCACTACTATTACGCTGGAGGTCCTGGGTTCGATTCCCGGGTCGGGGACTATCAGAGATATCGGTTTAAAATCCTTTATCTCTGCTTCTATTGGGATTTTTCCATTTTCTGGAAGTTTCCCAGTACCTTGGAGTTTGGTAATGTGCCCGGAGATGGCAACAGGTTCGCCACCTGGTACATGAGCCAAAATGTAACCGGTGAGTCGTGGGTGTTTGCATGTATGCTTGAATGCATGCATTGGAAGATCTGCACACGATTTCGCGTTGGCTAATGGACTCTCACAAGTTGTAACCGGGTTTACCCGGATACCAGATGTCGAGGGTCACACTGCCTCTTTGCTGGATCTTCTGCTGACCTCACATCCTGCCAACTATCAGGTGGTGGTCGAGGCTCCCTTAGGATCCTCGGACCACTGTCTGGTACGCACAAAAACCTCATTGTCGGTTCGAGCGCCGCTGCGGCCCTCGGCAACTCGACAAGTGTGGCATTACAGGTCGGCAGACTGGGATGGACTGAGGGAGTTCCTGACGTCCTACCCATGGAGGCAGCTTTGTTTCTCGTCGGAAGATCCGAGCACGTGTGCCGATGCTGTAACCAATGTGATACACCAGGGAATGGAATGTTACATTCCGTACTCTGTGGTATCCATTGGCGGACAGTACCAGCCCTGGTTCGATAAGTCCTGTGCTGTGGCTTCTAGTCACAAGCAGGAGGCTTACAGAACCTGGACTGCGGCTCACGCTTGTAAGGATCCTAATGCCTCCGGCCTTAAGAGAGCACTCAACGCTGCATCCAGGTCCACTAAGCGGCGCATGGCCAAAGCGAAATCGAAGCACATCGGTAGAGTTGGCAGGAAACTAATGAGGCACCCTCCCGGGAGCCGTGCCTATTGGTCTCTTGCCAAAGCTATCGAAGGGAATTTTTGTCGGTCATCTTTCCCACCACTGCGTAAAATTGACGATAGCCTGGCCCACACGGCAAAAGAGAAAGCTGACCTTCTGGGCAGCCTCTTTGCCTCAAACTCGACTCTTGACGACATGGGTATCACAGCGCCTACCATCCCGCGCTGTGAAAGCTCTATGCCTGACGTCAAATTCACTCAGAAGAACGTCAGGCGAGCTCTTTTATCCCTTGACGTCAAGAAGTCGAGTGGGCCGGACTCCGTCCCTGCGGTGGTGTTGAGGATGTGCGCTCCCGAGCTGACCCCCGTTCTGACGCGCCTGTTCTCGCTTTCCTACGATCAAAGAACCGTACCGTCTGCGTGGAAGACCGCCCTCGTGCACCCGATACCCAAAAAAGGGGATCGCAGTGACCCGGCCAATTATAGGCCCATAGCAATAACCTCCCTACTCTGTAAAGTCATGGAGCGTGTGATCAATACTCAACTGCTGCAGTATCTAGAGGATCATCAGCTGATCAGTGACCGCCAATATGGATTTCGTCATGGCAGATCTGCTGGTGATCTTCTAGTATATCTCACGCACCATTGGTCCCACGCCTTGGACAAGAGTGGGGAGGCATTGGCTGTAAGCCTGGACATTGCTAAGGCCTTTGACCGGGTCTGGCACAGGGCACTCCTCGCGAAACTTCCATCTTACGGTCTTCCCGAGAGGCTATGCAACTGGACAGCCAGCTTTCTGTCTGAGCGTTATATACAAGTCTTAGTTGACGGTCAGCGCTCAGACAGACTACCTATCAACGCTGGTGTGCCGCAAGGCTCTGTGTTATCTCCCACGCTTTTTCTTCTGCATATCAATGAAATATTGGAGCAAAACTCCAATTTTCATTGCTATGCTGATGATAGTACGGGAGATGCACACTACACTAGCCGTGCAAATGCCTCTCGGACACTTATCGAGGAAAGCAGGACTAGACTTGTGTCTGAAATCGAGCACTCTCTGGAGCGGGTCTCGGATTGGGGTCGACTTAATTTAGTACAATTTAACCCCTCGAAGACACAAGTCTGCGCGTTCACCGCAAAAAAAACCCCATTCATTGTAGCACCACAGTTCCAGGGCATTCCGCTCGCCGTTGATAAGAGTATCGGTATCCTGGGCGTTGACATATCGAACGAAGTGCAATTCGGGAGTCACATTGAGTGTAAGACCAAGTTGGCATCCAAAAAGTTGGGGGTGCTTAACAAAGCGAGGCAGTATTTCACATCGGGGCAGCTACTACAGCTTTATAAGGCCCAAGTACGGCCCCATCTGGAATACTGCTCTCATTTGTGGGCGGGAGCCCCCAAATACCAGCTTGGTCCACTTGACTCCCTACAAAAACGCGCCGTTCGTATCGTTAACGATCCAGGACTTACCGACAGGCTCGAACATCTGAGCCTGCGCAGAGACATTGGGAGTCTGTGCGTGTTGTACCGTCTCTACAATGGTGAGTGCTCTGCGGAACTGTTTGACATGGTGCCACCGTCTCTTTTCCTACACCGTACTACCCGCCGAAGAGAGAAGTTCCACCCACACCGACTGGACACCTGGCAGTGCTCAACGGTGCGGTTTTCACGTTCGTTCCTGCCCAGAACGTGTAAATTGTGGAACGAACTTCCCTCTGAGGTGTTCCCTAGGTGCTACAATATGGGGTTCTTCAAAAATGGCGTCAAAAGAGTCCTTCAGGGCTGGCAGCGCGTTGGCAACTCCCCTGGTGTTGCAAATGTTCATAGGCGACGGTGACCACTTTCCATCAGGTGGCCCGTTTGCTTGTCTGTCAATCTTCAGACATAAAAAAAAAAAAAAAAAAAAAAATTACCTCTGCCTACCCCTTCGGGGATTACAGGCTTGAAGTTACGTTTTGAAACTATTGTAACATTTCAAAATTCAAATAATTTATTTCAAATTTGTCTACAAGGACACTTTTGCATTGTCGGGTTATAAGATACGTAGTGAGAATGACTTAATAATAATCCAATAGGTATTCATAAATACCAATTTAATAATAAATTTAACCAATATGGAAATCATCAAATTTTTCAATTCCTTTATAGAAGAAAAGAAAAATCTGTTCGTCATTCACTTAGCAGAGTTCCAAGTGCAGGCACTACTGAGAAGAATTCCGCTACCCAACAAACTCAGCGTGATGCTCTTTTATCAAAACCTTAGATTTAATACAAATATTATTAAACAGAATTAAAGTAGAATAAAGATAATGTGAACGTCCATGGCATATAAATATTTGCATATAAACTATCAACAGCTGAATATTGTGATAGAAAATAACATCCGTAAATCATAACAGACCAGTCCCCACTATCAGCACCCGTTGACGAGTATGACGCATGTGGCAGCCATTGCTCTCCTCGACCATTTCACATCCTTCTCTAACTTTAACAGATTTATTTAAGTTAGAGAAGGATGTGAAATTTTACAATAACTTTCACAAATGGTGTAGTGCAACCCAGGCTTTAGCTTTCCAGTAGCCAACTGACAAACCTGAATAAATTCATTCTCCACTTCTTCATAGAGTTTCTCCAACACAATCTGCCGTTCGGCCTCGTGTTTCATCTGGTGAATGTTCTCCAAACGCTCTGAGCGCGTCACTGTAGATCAAAGATTTTAAAGATTAACAGGTTCCCTGTCCCACTATTGACCATCAGCATTAAACCTCACGATTGTAATCCCCGAAGGGATAAGAAGGGGTAGGTTTAAATATTAGGTTGGGGAAAAAGTTTCTTCGCATTTTTTAAGATAATTAAAAACATTTTTTAATATAGTTTATTTAAATTTAACTAAAGTATGTATGTACCATTTTGTTCGATAACCTTTTGCCATCTTGTAGGTAGGGACATGATCCCATTGCTATAAAAATTTTGGGACTTCTCATCAAAATACCGCGACAAGTGGATTTGGCAGTCCTCTCGTGATGTTAACCTAACATTGCATAAAGAATTCTGAAGAAGACCGAAACAGGTGGAAATCTGAAGGTGCAAGGTCAGGACTATACGACGAGTGCATTAACACCTCCCAGCCAAACTCTATTAATTTTTGCTGAGTGGCTACAGATGTGTGAGGTCTAGCGTTATCATGATGAAACACCACACCCCTTCTGTTGATCAATTCCGGCCGCTTTCTCTCAACTTCTTGCTTTAATCTCATCAGTTGTTCGCAGTAGAGTTTAGAATCGATAGTCCTGCCTGGTGGTAATAGCTCATAATGAATAATACCCTTCCAATCCCACCACACACACAACATCACCTTATTGCGAGTTAACCCGGGTTTCGCCACAGTCTGTGAAGCCTGACCGGCCTTTGACCACGACGTTTTTCGCACGTTCTTGTCGTACGTGATCCACTTTTCATCACCAGTTATCAGCTTCTTCAAAAATGATTCGGTTTCATTACGTCGTAATAAAGAATCACAAATGAGTACACGGTTCATTAGGATTCTTTCAGTGAGCTCGTGAGGTACCCAAATATCGAGCTTTTTTTTGTACCCAGCTTTTTTCAAATGCGCCAAAACTGTTTTGTGATCAATTCTCAGTTCTTCAGCTACGTCTTAACTACTGATATGTCGATCTTGCACCACTTTTTCAAAAATGGCATCCATTTTATACGTAATAGGGCGACCAGAGCGAGGTGCATCATTGACATCAAAATTTCCGGATTGAAAACGCTTAAACCAAATTTGTTCTACTCTCACAGACACTGCACTAGGTCCATAAACATCGCAATTTTTTTTCGCGGCTTGCGTTGCATTTTTACCTTTTTTGTAGTAAAATTTTAAAATGTATCGCATTTCTTCATTAGATTCACTCATCTTGACAGTACGAAAAACAAATGAAAATCACACATTTGCCTAATTTGAATTTGGAATTATGTTCTTTAAAATTTTAACTTTCAATGATACCAAAACCAGCCAGATACAAATACTACAGCCAAAGAGATTTTATTACAAGTTCATACATACTATAATGCGAAAAGACTTTTTCCCCAACCTATTATTATTCTTGTATATTACACACATTCTTGTAAGAATAATATAACATTTCATATGAACGATTTAGATGAAATGTCAGGCTATTCTTGTAAAGAGCTGGGCGTCGGGACGCCGGGCGTCGGGACGCTGGGCGTCGAAACGCTGGGCGTCGGGACGCTGGGCGTCGGGAAGCTGGACGTCGGGAAGCTGGGCGTCGGGACGCTGGGCGTCGGGAAGCTGGGCGTCGGGACGCTGGGCGTCGGGACGCTGGACGTCGGGACGCTGGGCGTCGGGACGCTGGGCGTCGGGACCTTGGGCGTCGGGACGCCGGGCGTCGGGATGCCGGGCGTCGGGACTCTGGGCGTCGAAACGCTGGGCGTCGGGACGATGGGCGTCGGGACGCTGGGCGTCGGGACGCTGGGGGTCGGGACGCTGGGCGTCGGGAAGGTGGACGTCGGGAAGCTGGACATCGGGAAGCTGGGCGTCGGGACGCTGGGCGTCGGAAAGCTAGGCGTCGGGACGCTGGGCGTCGGGACGCTGGGCGTCTGGACGCTGGGCGTCGGGACGCTGGGCGTCTGGACGCTGGGCGTCGGGACGCTGGGCGTCGGGACGCTGGGCGTCGGGACTCTGGGCGTCGGGACGCTGGGCGTCGGGACGCTGGACGTCGGGACGCTGGGCGTCGGGAAGCTGAACGTCGGGAAGCTGGGCGTCGGGACGCTGGGCGTCGGGAAGCTGGGCGTCGGGACGCTGGGCGTCGGGACGCTGGGCGTCGGGACGCTGGGCGTCGGGACGCTGGGCGTCGGGACGCTGGGCGTCGGGACGCTGGGCGTCGGGACGCTGGGCGTCGGGACGCTGGGCGTCGGGACGCTGGGCGTCGGGACGCTGGGCGTCGGGACGCTGGGCGTCGGTACTCTGGGCGTCGAAACGCTGGACGTCGGGACGCTGGGCGTCGGGACGCTGGACGTCGGGACGCTGGGCGTCGGGACGCTGGGCGTCGGGACGCTGGGCGTCGGGACGCTGGGCGTCGGGACGCTGGGCGTCGGGACGCTGGGCGTCTGGACGCTGGGCGTCGGGACGCTGGGCGTCTGGACGCTGGGCGTCGGGACGCTGGGCGTCGGGACGCTGGGCGTCGGGACGCTGGGCTTCGGGACGCTGGGCGTCGGGACGTTGGGCGTCGGGACGTTGGACGTCGAAACGCTGGACGTTGGGACGCTGGGCGTCGGGACGCTTGACGTCGGGACGCAGGGCGTCGGGACGCAGGGCGTCGGGACGCTGGGCGTCCCGACGTCGAGCGTCCGTAAAAAAACACGTTTATTGTATTCCGCCTTGGACCCCTTAATGTTTTCATTTTCTCATTTTTCGTATTGAATTTTGTCGTTATAGAGGTAACAGAAATACCTTATTTGTGAAAATTTGAGCTTTCTAGCCATCACTGTTCATGAGATACAGCCTGATGACAGACAGACGGACGGACGGACGGACAGACAGACAGACAGACAGACAGACAACGGAGGATTAGTAATAGGGTCCGTTTTTACCTTTTAGATACGGAAGCCTAAAAGACATAGAAGATAGAGAATAGTTTTAAAATATTCGATAATAAAATGATTCTTTAAATTGACGTAACTTTTTTACTTCTTAAGCGATGGACATGAAACAAACGCTAAATGTTAAGTGAAACTAACCACAATATTGAAATAAAACTATTTTTACGGATTTATCTCGCGTATATTAAACTAAAATGATTTTTAAGATCAACCCGACGTTGATGAACCCATTCCACGAATGGTACGCGAGGCTATTGAAATTAAAAAACACCCAAATTTCAATAGAGAAGATGGATGGCGTTTATCAACATCATGGGATCCCATACTTAGCAAGATTAAATCCCAGCCGCAGCAGTCTGCAAGACCTCAAGATACCATAAGTAATTATTGTGTTAATCCTGAACGCTACGCAAGGCGTTTACGAAATCGATGGAGGTAGCTACATATAATTTTTTCAAACTTCTGTCAGACAAATGTCACCTCAGTCTGCCCGGGACCACGGAAGCTGAAAAGCTACCGAAACGTCGGGTTGATCTTAAAAATCATTTTAGTTTAATATACGCGAGATAAATCCGTAAAAATAGTTTTATTTCAATGAGTGTAGCTCGCGAAAACCTAAGAACATATAACCACAATATATTACTTAAAACCACAAATCGAATAAGCCGTTTCTGAAATTAGCGTGCACAAACACACAGAGAAAAAGACATTTTTCCGGGATAAAAAGTACCCAGTGTTGTGCGCCAAAGGTTAAAGTATAATCATACCAAGTTTCATCGTAATCGGATCGGGAGATTTTGTGTGATGCTTGCACAAACAAACAGACAGACAAAAAAATTTCTAATCACATATTTGTGTTCGGTATTTATCTAGTAACATCCCCTGGTATTTTTTTTTTATATTTTCAATGTACAGTATTTACACTTCTACAGTTTTATTCTACGTATAGATAACTCTAAAATACACCAAGAAAATAAAATATAATTAGAGCACTAAACGCCTCTTTCAAGGTTCCCCGCCAAAACGACTATTACATATTACTCACCAGTGCTTCCATCTTCAAATTTCTCAACATAAAGCATAGGGTACACTCTCGCGACGTACACCCTTAGTCTGGACACCTTCCCGCCCTCCGTGTTGACAGCTGTCAAACGGGACAACATGGCGGCGCGCCCGATGTACCCGAGCCGAGAGTCCCATCGAGTCGGATGAGTACTATTTCCGAAGATCTTGAGACGAACTTGAGATGCGTCCTATGATATTTTAAAATATCATTATAAACCTCAGATTATAGAAAAAACTGACGGAACTAGTGTCCGGGGGAACACTAGTTCTCTTCCTCGAACTAGGGGATGTTATGGGAAATAATTCTTAAGATTCGAAATCATAAAATTCCAACAAAAAAATTAGGCATGACATAATACAAAAAAAAACATCTTAATCACAATGTCTAAGTTATCTTCTCTGGCCACTGATGAATCTCATTAATTCTGAACAAATCTTTCCATGATCCTTTAAGTTTGCACGAGAAAAACGTAACGTGTGGCCACAATTTTTGCACAATGTCTTAGAGCACTTGTCATTGAATCGGTTATTAATACGTTACTAACTAACCGAAACACAATAGTGCTGAACCGCAGATAGATTAAGTAGAGCGATGGTGTCTACAACTTCGAGCTCCGACACTGGAACTCTACCACCAGTGAAATAAAGTTTATGTTAACATAAAATAATAGATTACCTCCCACGGAGATATCCCTTGTTCACAATTCAACAACTCAGCACCATGTGTTATAATTTTGCTTCCAACCCGAATCTTTCCATCTCGAACTAGATTCGCCAGCATTTTGTCTGTACATGCCTTAATGCAGTACCAACCGTCGGTGAGGAGTAATTCTATTGCTGTTGTGTTGGTAACACTGGAACCAAGCAAAGACATGATTGCTTTAATTTGCACTTCAAACGTTCATACTTTACGTAAATAAATGAATTTTTAATATGGCAATCCACTGTTGGGGAATACGTCAGATGATTAATCTCGATCGACGATCTACTCGGCTTAGCGAAATGGGCGCGGTCGGGTGGGTGATCGCTAGTAACAAATTAAAATGTGCGTTTCCGTGCTTCGGAGGGCTCGTTAAGCCTTCGGTACCGATTGCTATCGATAGATAGCAGTCGTTAAACCTTGTCAGAGGACTTATGGGTGATTTGACAAAATTCGAGAGCAGTTTGGCCACTAACCCGTATCTACACCAACCCACATTGGATCAGTGTGGTAGAGTAAGCTAGGCCTCCCCAAAAAGGGGAGAGATTCGTGCCCTGCAGTGGGACGGAAAGGGGGTTGTTGCCAGACATAAAACAGAGCTCAAATATCTTACCTGACAACACCAACACCATCTTCGTAAACACCAACGACACATAGCACCATAGCTCTAGTTGAAATATCATCTTTCTCCAATAATTTTCTAAGCGCCGGACGTTGTACATTATACAACTCCCTATCATATCTATATTTCAATTGTTCCAATAAGTTTTTCACTGTACAAACTCCTTTAAGACAGGTAAACCGAATTTCATATGATATTAACTTCCATAAAATTAATTGTATATGGTTATCCAGCCAGCCATCAGGTACTATTTTACTGTTGACAGCCTGAAGGAAATACGTTTTCAGCATATCTATCGTCCATTTGTCTTTTGTCAAATCATTCCGACTACCCTCAAATTCGAATTTCAATAAATCTTCAAAATTGAAATTCGAAACGTATGGATCTATTTGGCTTTTGTTCGATTTCAAATCTTTTAACTGGAATATTTTGTTTTTCTTGTAATTTTGATCAAATGTATACGATTCTTTGTGCTTGGATGTATTTTTTGAGTTTTCTATTTGTAAATCTACTGATGGAATTGTTTCGCCTTTTTTCCGTTTCTTAGCTTTAGGACAAGATAGAATTGGACTCCCTGATCGCTTACAATCTGACACTGGATTGGGTTCTTTAAAATCTTCTGTATACAATGTTTCTTCAAAACAATTCAGTATTTGTGTGTTAAAAATATTATCAATATTAATATCACTATCTTTTACTGCTTTGTTTTTCGATTCTATAACTTTATTACCACCCCAATCATCAAATAGTTTGCGTGTTTTCTTTTTTTCGGGCGTATCTAAAATATTATCTTTAGTAGACTGTATCGAAGTGGGTTTAGAACAATTATTGTTTTGAACAGTTTTGATGTTTGTGTCATTTTCAATATTTTCATGAACAATCTCTTGAAATATTTGTCTGCTTCTAGCCAAAGCCGTGTCTGATATCTTGATACCCTTATTACTTGCTGTACAAAAGCCTTTATCAGAATATTTTTTTGTATTGCTATCTGAAATAGTTTCACCAATGTCTATGAACATTTTTTGACTAGCAAAGAATGCTTCCTCGGATACTGCAACAGGTTCTTCATTAGCCGTTTGAAAAAGAGTTGACATTTTTTTCTTTTTAACAGATATATGTTCACCATCACCTATATCTTGGAATATTTGTTTACTTCTAGCCAATGCTCTCTCTGATATTTTAACATCTTTTTTAATCACTGTATGAAAGCCTTCAAAATTTTGATTTCGTATATCTTTATCTTTAAAATTGTGTTCTTCAATACCTAGAACCTTTTGACTAGCAGCGAATGCTTCCTCTGATACGGTAACAGGTTTCTCACTAGCCGTTTGAAAAAGATTTGAAAAAACTTTACTTTTTACAGGTAAATGTTCACCATCTATATCTTGGAATATTTGTTTGCTTTTAGCCAAAGCCGATCCAGATATTTTGATACCCTTATTACTTGCAGTTCTAAACCCTTTCACATGATTATTTTCCGTGTAACCATCCAGAGCTTTTTGTTCGATAGCTTTGAACATCTTTTGACTTGTTATAAATGCTTCTTCAGATACTGTTACCGATTTCTCATTAGCCGTATGAAAAAGATTAGAGAAATCTATATTTTTGACAGGTGTATATTCACCATCAAAATCTATATCTTGAAATATTTGTTTACTTCTAGCCAATGCTGTTTCAGATATATTAACATCTTTATTACTCGCTGTTTGAAAACCTTTAAATTGTTGATTGCGTAAATCAATATCCGAATAAGTCTGCTCTTTAAATATTTTTTGACTAGCTGCAAATGCTTCCTCAGACACAGTTACTGGTTCTTTATTAGTTGTTCGAAAAATATTACAGAAATCTTTCCTTTGATTTAATATTGCTTTGCAATCGTAAAATATTTGTTTGTTTTTAGCCAAAGCCGATTCTCGTATCTTAGAATCTTTACCACTCAAATGATTATCAACAGTATCCTGCAACATTTTTTGACTATCAAATGCTGCTTGAGATATTGCCACAGGCTTATTATTGGCTATCTGTAATAGGTTAGAACAGTCTTTCTCATTATCTAATACTTCAACGTTTATGTCAGGCAATACAGTTTTGATGTTAACTAAAGAATCACCTATCGTAACTTGTTTATTATTAGTTGTTTTAATAAATCCTTGACAAATGTTATCTGCATTGTTGGCACTGTCCAAATCTAACCTATTAAAGTTTCTATCATTATTTGTATCAATATTTTTAAATTTATTTTTAGATTGAAGTAAAGCGTTTTTTGATATTTTTATTACTTTATTATTTGCAGTTTTAAATGTCCCATATTGGTTGATCGTATTCATTTCAACAAGATCATTAGCTGTCTTTAATTTAAGATCATATTGCTCTTTTTCGTGATTATCATCTAAGTTAATGTCTTCGAAAATATTTTTGACTTTCGCAAATGCATTTTCTGATATTTTTATATTTTTGTTGCTCGCAGTTTTAAAACCTAGTAGTTGTGAAGAATTCTCATTTTTTCCTCTATTCGTAATACATTCGCTACTTTTTATCTTAGATAATTTATTTCTTATGTACACGGGCTCTATTTTTTCTGACAGTGATCTTTTATTTGTTGTCAAAATAGAACTTTCATTGTCAATGTCTTCGAAGATTTTACTAGTTTGGTTCAAAGCCTGATCAGATATTATGATGTCTTTGTTACTAGCTGTTCTGAATCCCATTTGGTTTGTTTTATTTACAGCATTGATATTCATGATACTATTCTTTGCGAACTCCTTCTCATTTACGGCCACTTCAAATTCTTCTTGTAAAATATCTTTTTCAAATTCTGATTCTATTTCTGAAATTATATTTTTAATACTTGATAAAGCTTTGTTTGTCCTGTTAATTTCTTGGCTCTTGGTTTTTTGAGATTCAATAATATTTGTTTTCTGGCACTTCTCTTTCTCGGGTATTTCGTGTTTATCAGATATGTCTTTTCTGTTACATTGATGTTTATTTTTTGTAACATTATCGAGAATATCTTCACAAGACATCAAATTATTTTCAAATTCCTGGACAATAGCTTGGTCGTCAATTTTTAAGTCAATAATTTCTGAAGATATCTTTGATTTGTTTTCTCTCATATGGAAATTCTCATTAATATCCACATGAATGTCGTCATCACTGTTATCTGTCTGTTCTTCTTCAAAAGTAGTGTTTAAATCGATGCCTTGAAATACTTTTTTAGATGTTTGCAAAGCATTATGAGATAGTTCAATTGTTTTATTACTGGCAGTTTTAAATCCTTGAAATTGAGTATTAGCACATTTTTCACTAGTTTTTTTTTTCCGTACCAATTGTTTTTCTTCAAAAGTATAATCTAAATCTATGCCCTGAAAGATCTTACTACATTTTGCTAATGCATCAGGAGTTAGTTTTATTGTTTTATTGCTGGCAGTTTTAAATCCTTGTAATTGCATATCAGTAAATTGATTGTTACTTTCTTTCTGTTCTAATTGTTTTTCTTCAAAAGTTGTATCTAAATCAATACCTTGAAAGACCTTCTTACCTCTAGCTAAAGCAACATGAGATTGTTTATCTATTCTATTGCTGGCAGTTTTGATCCCTTGAAATTGTGCATTAGTACATTTCATAATAGTATTTACTTTGACCGTGGGTTTAATATTAATTTCTTTACTTAAAGTTTCAGAATCTAGAACATTACTTGCCATATAAACATGGTCTTCTTTTGTCTGTGTTATCTTTAGTTCTTTGTTAATATTTGAATTTAACGGTTTCGTACCACCTTTATCAACTGTGGAAACATTTTTCTCATTTGTGCACTTATTGAAGTCAGTATCGTATATTTCAACTAATTCAGTCAATGATATGGACCCAGTGTCATCTTTTAATATACTTTTGGCCTTATTGAAAGAATCAGCGCAAATTGATATAGACTTATTGCTAGCAGTTTGAAATCCGACGTACAAAGTTTTGTCTAGAACATCGAATTGATTATAAAAAGATGTCTCCAATGCACAAGTGAATGGTATTTCTTCTACATCTTCTTTATGCTTTGTATCTTCTTCATCACTACTGAATAATATTTCATCTTCTAAATCGTTTCGGATTTTTTTATCTTCAACTGTAATACTTCTTTCAGTTTTTCTGTCAAATGTCGGTACTGTTTTAAAATCTTTTTCACTCAAATTAAAATC
Source organism: Macrosoma leucophasiata (assembly GCA_036365455.1). NCBI lineage: Eukaryota > Metazoa > Arthropoda > Insecta > Lepidoptera > Hedylidae > Macrosoma > Macrosoma leucophasiata. The sequence goes on along the minus strand of JAWQUS010000022.1, from coordinate 2,118,493 downwards.
AGATAATATTTCAGGTTTTTCATCCACATTTACTTGTTTAAGACTAGTTAGATAAGGGTTATCATCTAGAGATTTGCATTTATCAGTTTTATTATCACCTTTTGATACAGAACCTGCCATTTTATCACAGAGAAATATTGTATCTGAATTTATTAACAATTCTTTTTCTACTATTTGCCAATTAATTAATATTTTCACATCTTCTAAGTCTGTGTTTTCTTCTATAATCGGAATAGCTATGGATTCAAATTTTTCAAATGTTTCTAAATTATAAGTCATGGTTGGATTAGATTTGTGTATTGGTTTTATGTTATTAAATACTGGACTTTTTGGTCTGTTTATATCATCTAATATATCATCAGAAATTGCACCTGTCAATTCATTATAATGCTTTGAATCTCTGAAACTGCAGCTGGTTGTAAGTGCATTATGAGTTTCTGTTAAAATCTTTTCTTCCTTATAAAATGTTTTACCATGGTTAGCTTTATTAAGTATTTGAGAATGATTATGTTCTACTTCCTTACTATCTTCAAAAAGTTCCTCGGTTTTAGGGGTTTTGTGATCCAAACTGTTACTTTTTTCACTTTCAATTGTAACAGGAACTATTTCTGTAAAATTTCTTTGTTCATTTAAAACTGTAATACAATTGGTAGCCACAGTTTCTGTATTTGTGTTCGCTTCAATTTCCTTTTTATCTGGTTTTGTATTTTCTTCTTTGTTATTAAATTTATCTTCTTCATGCCAGAATGTCGTGTTAAACTCCTGAGTCATACCCCTCTGATCTATTGCCTCAACATTAACAATTGTATCATTGAATTGAGTGTCAATAACACATTGTGTTTCGAATTTATTGTTATGATTGTGTGATGACTGAAAAAGAGTAATAGTGAATACTAATTAGAAATGCCTCAGTAGCGTAGTGGTAGCAGGCCATTACTATTGCACTGGAGGTCCTGGGTTCGATTCCCGGGTCGGGGATATTAGAGATAACGGTTTAAAATCCTTTATCTCTGCTTCTATTGGGATTTTTACATTTTCTGGAAGTTTCCCAGTACCCCGGAGTTTGGTAATGTGCCCGGACAGGCAACAGGTTCGCCACCTGTTACATGGGCCAAAACGTAACCGGTGAGTCGTGGGTGTTTGCATGTATGATTGAATGCATGCATTTACCACTGCCTACCCCTTCGGGGATTACAGGCGTGAAGTTACTTTTTTTTCTTTAATTAGAAATTTATTTTATATTCTCCTTTTTACTAATACGTCCATTAAATCAAAAATATTTTTACAGATTCATCTCTTGTGACAAGACGTTAATATACACTTGAATGTATATTTAGAATTTACATTATTATTTACATTATTATTATTAGAGAGTAACAGTTCCCTGAATATCTATTTTTAATAAAAATTAATCCCTGAAGCAGCAATGGACCCGATCAGGTCCGAGAACAATAAGAAATCAATTGTCATATTTTTCTGGTGGCCTGAGCATTTGGTGCTCCACAATCTCTACCCTGCATAGTGTGAATATTCATAACCAAGCCACCAACCATGCCGACATACAAGCTTAATATTAAAAAAATTACAATATATAGAATAAGAAATAATATTTATACATAAAAAGAAAACGAATTCTAAAATCTATATTTTAATTAATATGCATTAATCATTGAAAACATCTTATGTTATGAAATTATTTAGTAATCAAAATATTAAATGCAATACCACAGAAAAAAAAAGGAGACAGAGAATATTCATGAATTTTTTTTTTCGTCTTAAATTAATCATTTACTTATAAATATATATAGTAGAAAAATTATAAATAGGCCGGAAAATATTATAGTTATTTTTCAAAGTGAAATTTAAAACATTGAGTAAATTTGAGCTCTTCAAACGCCGTCATTTTGACGACGTGTGTTGTGACGTCACAACACACGTCGAGTGTTTTTTACTCTAAACTTTTGTGTTACTTCATACGTATTTTCAATTTTAATTGCTCTACAAATCATGGAAGAAGCAAAAAGCCATCTTACAAGTATTGTATAGTGCAAAAATATTATTAGAAAAACACCAGACAAAGTGTTATTTCTTCTTGACCAATGGAGGCGTGTTTTGGAAGTTTGAATTTCGTTCCCTTATTTAGCACTATTTACATAATATTTAATGGCATTAATTAATTAGTAAATAAAAAAAACTTTGTAATTTTAATACAACGTTGATAAGTATCCGAGAAAAAAATATTTGAGACAATTTTAAATTTTATGCATATTCCCTATTGCAATACTTTTGTTTTTTTTTATTTAATCCGCCAAGTCACAAGAGACCGCTGGGGGCTTATGAACAATTGAAAACAACTATCATATTTTTCTTGTGAGGTAACAGGTTAACCTTAAAATAGCATTCATATAAAATTGCTATCAGTAGCAATTAATTGAAAACTTTTACAACCCCTACTAATATTATAAATGCGAAAGTAACTCTTGTCTGTCTGTCGGTCTATCTGTCTATCTGTCTGTTACCTTTTCACGTCCAAACCACTGAACCGATTTTAATGAAATTCGGTACAGAGATAGAGTTGACTTAGAGAAAGAACTTAGGCTACTTTTTAAATGTCATCCACGTGGGCGAAGCCACGGGCAACAGCTAGTAAATTATATAACTTTAAAATTATACAACAAATAATATCTAATATTAAAAACTTTATATACAGTTCTATATATATAACTACCATGGAGGCAAAACATATGTTGCTTTGCCTCCATGGTAGTTATAACGGAAAAAAAAAGATTTTAAAGGTCACAATGCATCTGCATTTTGATACAGTTTGTGTAGATGTCTAAAGGCTGCAGTTATTTACCATCACTGTACACTGCAAGCTTGTTCGCCACCGTAACTTTTACATAAATAAAGTTTACTTAACTTACATCCTTCAGTAACATATTTGCAGGTATAAGACTAGATTTTTTTAGTTTATTTACATTGGTTACATATTTTCTAGGTTTTCTTACATCGTCCGCTTTCTGTATAGCCATTATTTGCTTTGAAACACTTGAAATAACTTCTGCAGCGCTCATATTAACTTTATTTTGTGGTTGAGGTTTTAAATCGCATGATTTGTTTTGGTAGAGATTTACACACTTTTTTTCACTGTATTTCTCTAATAGAGATTTGAAATAAGCAATTTCTTCAACACTCCTTTCCATTTCTATTTTGTAATTGTATGTGATAAACTTTCAATGAATTAAATAATTTTATACAAAACAAACAGAAAATCCAACAATTTCTTCTTCTTCTTCTTTATTTATATTAATGGCTACTACCCAAGACTAAGGGTAATTCTGCCAGAATCTAGTAATTGCAGGTATAAGACTAGAACTTTTTAGTTTATTTACATTGGTTACATATTTTCTAGGTTTTCTTACATCGTTTGCTTTCTGTAATTCCAACAATTTCGCCCTTTTTTCTTTTTTAAGAGCTATCTGTGTCTGCTGTCAAAATGTCAACTAGCAAAGTGAAATGTCAGATGTCAGCAACAGTCAAATGCCAAAGGACACGTTCCAAATACTAAAAATACTAAAATCGGAACGTGTACGTTTTAAAAAATATTTTTTTAATTTCGTTATGTTTTATCGTAATAGCACAAAATAGATGAATTTATTTTGGTAAGCCTATCTACCTACAAGAGAAAAAGTAATACTCAGTCAAGAAAGCAAATGTCCACGTAAAAGTAGTTTTGTAATACTAATCTATAACTTGTGGCGTATACCGAAATGTAGTCATCTGTTTAGAAAATGAATACAAATAAAATTATGAATGTAATTAATTGAATAAAATTGTATGTATTCCTAACCTTCTGTTATTTGATATGATTTTATTACTGTCTTCTGAAAGTACAAAACTAACTCCTCTTTTTAAACAAGTAGCAGATTTTTAGTTAATACTTAATACTATTGTTAATAATTAGTCTACTAATTACCTTTCCATTTCTGAACTGACAGAAAGAGAAGCTTCATCGAATTTCGGAGCGAGATATTCCACGAAATACCTTAATTCCTCTAAAAAATCATTTATCAAAGTGTTTTGTTTAAAAAACCACATTCAATTTAATTCACAGTAAAAATGGTGTGTATGAGTTTGTATATATTGTGTAAACAATTATATGTTGCTTCGAAGAAATGGCGGTATTAAAGGTTATGTTGGATTACAATTTCAGTCGCACACAATATTGCTGGTTCAGCCTGGTCCGAGGCCCGAGACGCGGACGTACTCCGATTACGAGAGCGTAAACGACTGTATGGAGGGCGTTTGCAAGATATACGAGGAACATTTGAAAAGAAGAAATCCAAATACGCCTACAATAACTTATGATATATCCCAGTTATTCGATTTTGTTGATCAGGTATGCTTAGTTTTTAATTAACAAATATCTCTTTCCAATTTTTGTTTCAACTTCACGCCTATGTTTCATTCGTGGGTAGATATACAAAATCCTTAATTGACACTTGTCTTGTGTTTATTAGCTGAGGCTCGTATACTGTAAGCACCCACTGATAGAACATCTGAGTGCGCTGATACGCTGGGACTTTTTTTTTGCCGTCTCTACAGCAGCAAGTGCTCTGCTGAATTATTTGATATGGTGCCACCACCTCGTTGCCTGCATCACACCACTGCATTACCTAATTTACTTGCCTCTAAATGGTAGTGTTCAGCACTATCGTGTTCCAATCAGGTGGTAATGTACGGCCCTGTGATTGGTCTTTGTGTGGGTCTCTATAGGCTATAGTCATCACTTAACATCAATGTGAACCGCATGCTTGTTTGCCACTTCCAATACATAAAAAAAAGAGTTTTAAACACTGAACAGTTTATTTATTATTTTACTAATTACTCAGTCACATTAAATTTTAGGGCTCTACCACCAATAAAAATAATGTTTAGTTTAGTGGATTAAAGAGTCATTTATTTCATTTTCAGTTAGCAGACCTTAGCTGCCTTGTATACCAGAAATCCACAAACACATATGCACCATACAACAAGGATTGGATAAAAGAGAAAATATACGTCCTCCTTCGCCAAGCAGCAGGGCAGAGCGATTGATTGTGTACCTTTAATTTGTTGTATAATTCCTTTTTGTAAATCTGTTAAGGCGTCTATGAAAAATGCTTGTCGATTTTGTTAAAATTTCATGCTTTATAGCATTAACTCAATTGTTACGTGGATACAGATATTTACAAGTTTACAAATGTCGGCTATGACCATATAAAGCAAGGTTTGTGATCCATTAGGTAAATAGTTTGCAGCTAATCTAGACTAGTGTTTCCCAAATATTGTTAAGTAATTTTCAGACAGCTCCTTCGTGACCCACTTACTATTTGAAACTGAAGCTAGTTCCATTATGTATGTATGTATCTTCACGCCAGGTCCCTAACGGGGTAGGCAGAGAGTGTAGAGCGCCAGACATCCCGGTTCTGACAAACCTCTCGTGCCTCGTCTACCTTCATCATTCTCTTCATACATGCACGCCGATTCCTAAGACTTTTGACCCCACCATCAGACAGAACTCGACCTATTTGGTCATGGTAGGTCAGCCTTGGTCTTCCTGGGCCTCTGCAACCATCCACATTCGCATTGTATATCTGTTTAGTCATTCGCTCATTCGACATTCTTTCTATATGTCCGAACCATCGGAGCATGCCTTTTTTCATTTTTACACCGATACTATCATTCATCATTATTAACTACAGATTTATTAAGAATATTAACGATGCATGGATCGATAATAACATTAGTATGTAATATTTTTAAAATAAGGCGGGAATGGCCTTTTACGGTTTTGCAACTCGGCAAATCCAAAAGTAGGATTTGAAATTATTGAGATAATTGTTTTCTTTGATAAATATTTTATTATTATCCATGCTGATTAAGATGAAGATTAACTTAATTTCTTAAATTTTTGACTCATCTATTGTAAATCAATTATCTGTAATCCGCTGTAATAAACACGAGTTACGACTCGAGTCAACTCGAGTTGTGACTCGATTCAGTAGCTCAGCTGTTTAGAGTTACTCGAGTTGGAAAAAAATCTAACTCGTCAGATCTTTAACTAAGGGCAGACGCTGCAGGAAACGTCGACCTAAAATCCTTGAATACACGTAGAAGGGGCAGATTGATTTGCCAAACCATATTTTATTACTATCAAAGTATATTTATCAAGATAATTATTACTTCGAACACAAATAACGTGAAAAGCAAAAAGCCAAATTGATCGACAAGCATTTTATCACCAACTAGGTAGTACTTTATGTTTCTTCTCAATATTGACGGTCCAATTTTGGTGGCAATTGTGCCTATTGTCCCATTCGGACGGTATTTAGATTGTTGTTCGTTTTAAATAAAAGTTGTTTAAAGGTGAACGCACACTTAGGAGCCGAACGAGTCGAAGTCAAATAAACCTCGCACTAAAATACCGCGCCGAAGAAATCGATCGCGCCGAAGAAATCGATCGCGCCGACGAAATCGTTTCTATTTTCTTTACACCTATAGCTATTCATAACCACATACTAATTCTATCAAATTAGAAACACTCATTTTTAGAATATATGAATAAGTAGTAAGTACTCTCACATACCTGATAGAATGTGATCGCATCGGCCGAGTCGGCCGCATTGGACGAGTCGGCTGCATCAGCCGTATTTCTTGGATTCTGCCGATTCGGACGAATCGGCGCGGGCAAATGTTCATCAGTTTCGTACGATATCATATAAAGAATTCTAAAATTCGGCGCGTTCGGCTCTGATAAGTGTGCGTCCACCTTAAATTGAAGATCTAATGTGTATAGTTCGTAAGCATAGTCTTAGCAACACGCAGTGGACGCTTTATTGTGATAAAGATGTGCCACGTATCGATATATTGAAATGAGATATATCGATAATTTGTATCGATACACGACAATGCGATATTTAACTGTATCGTAACGTAACACTTATTTACAGTGCGCAGCAAGATCAACATCAACCTTAGGAGAGAGAATCCGGATAATTTCGGCTCTGTAAAGCTTTATCTCTTTTGCACACCACCTAATCTGAAGTTTGTCGACCATTTTGATCAAGTTGACCAATACCGAACGACCTATTAGTGTTTTGGTAGGCTCACTGCCTACCTAAACACTAATAGGTCGTTCGGTATTGGTCGGCATTAGAGATAACGCTTTACGAAGTCGAAACTCTTAGTGTAAAAGCGTGTACGCAAATGAGAGCGAGCACGTGATTGGCCGCTCCCTAAGGCACACACACTAATACACCGTACACGTACACATTGTCATGTCTAACCACAACAAAGCTTCGCCCGCTTTGTGAAGAAGCCGCTTACAAGAACTGTACAAAAAATGTGTTAACTAAAAATCAAGTTTAATTAATTATTAGCTTAATTGTTTTTGAAACGTTGCGTTGTCAGCTCTCAGCAATCGGCTCTGTAGAGCATTATCTCTTGCACACCACCTAATCTAGCGTTTATCGACCATTTTGATCAAATTTTAGATACTTCACAATCGAAAATTAAATATGTCAGTTATAGTGAGGTTAATAATATCTGCCTTTTAGAAATAATTCTGTAAATAATCTTAGCTAAATTGAACCTAGCAATGTCCTTCAATTGTTATTCAACATTGTTCTTCAAATATATTTCCTGTTAGTTTTACGTTTGGTGATAAGAAAGCAATAATTTCTCCACAAGTATCATCAAAATTGGACCAATTTGTAATAGGCTAGTTGACCTGTGTCAATAATAATAATAAAAATTGAAAATGTTTATTTTTTGTGGTATTTGATGTCAGAATTCAGGATATATTGCGTTTAATTTATAAAAATCACGAATCACTGATAATTGAACTTAAAAATATGTTTTTTAATTTCAAAGTCCTAAAACGCTGTACGCCATGTTGTGATGATATGACGTCATGTATTTGATGTCAGAATTCAGGATATATTGCGATTAATTTATAAAAATCACGAATCACTGATAATTGAACTTAAATAATATGTTTTTTAATTTCAAAGTCCTAAAACGATGTACGCCATGTTGTGATGATATGACGTCATACAGGTTGTAAACCAATGTCAACGCGTCTTCCACATGTCACTTGTGGTAATTTTACGTTTGTTTACTATACTAGTGACGTCATATCATCGAAAATTTCAACGTCACCATGTATGACAGTTTTCGTCCATTCGTGTTGTTAAGATTTTAAAATTAAAGTTATTTGATATTGTAAGTCGAAAAAATATAAGATTTTTTACCTACTAGAACAGTGATTCCCAAAGTGGTCTATATAGACCCCCCTGGGGTCTATGGGAGACTCGATGGGGTCTACGTATATGCGTAAATAAAAATGGTATGTATGGGAAAGTGATATAAATGTTAGCAAGGGGGTCCACCGAAGCCAGAAAATTATTATTCAGTTTATTCAGTTTATTCATTTATTTCATATAATTAGGCTCCTGGAGAGCACTTTTACATCGTCATTTTTTTTTAAACTAACCTAGAGTGAATAACCACTAATAATAATCAAAAATACATAATAAATTAAATAGACACTGAACAATTTTGTATAATATGGAAAGCATCAATTATTTACAAATTGAAGGGGTCTACAAGTAAAAATAGTTTGGGAACCTCTGTACTAGAATAATCTTGAACTACTTGAGGCTTGGTAAAAAACTTGTCAACTAGCCTATTATTCAAGCCTCCAACAGTACGCACATATGTTTAGTTTCCATTCTTTTATTTTTTTTCAATATGGTGACACTGGAGTTAAAATGTCAGTTAAGTTCTTGGGAATTTTATCAAGTTGTTTTGTTGCAAAAGATTGTATTGAAATTAGTGACAGATCTATAGTTAGTGTATTAGTGATGGTCTATTTCGGTCACGACCTATAATTTGAGATTCTGGCCAAGGTTCAAAAGAATCATGCCAAGTTTAGTAAAGAATAAAAAAACTAACGTTGGCAACTTAACACGTTAGCTGCCATGCATAAAAAATACTTTTTCCGTTCGAGCCTTGGGGGACAATGTTGAGCGACATTGAAGCTTTCCATTCAAGCCGCGTCTGACAATGCTGACCGCGCGTCAGGTCTGTGTTCAAAACTCTCTATTGCGCCAATAGACAACAGTATGGATACAATTCACTTACACGGTGACCCGCGCGGCCCTCTAGTTCAACTTACATAGCTTGGTTTTTCTAAAGAGGGGTTTTGACTTAGAAAAAATCGCACACAAAAATGTGAATCACTGATTGAGTCTTTTGGGTTTATAATTAAGTAAACACACGTTTTCTAGATAAATGCAACTAAAAGAGATAATAATACCCGTATCAGTAGAACTTCTTAAATCAATTTAAAATAACTTATTTAAAAAAATTCAAACGTAACATTTAATGGACTTTAGTGAAACATTCAACACATACCTAGGGTTCATCAGGACAATTAGCACAAAAAGTATTAACTTTTTTAGTCCTGTTTTTAGCTATTAAACGTCCTTGGAAAGTCATTTTTTTTAATGTCTTGGACACTTCCAAGACATTAAAAAAAGCAAACAAGCATGCAGTTCACATTGGTGTTAAGTGATGACTGGAGCCTATGGATACCCACACAAAGACCAAGGTCAAAATGCAGATGCGTTACCACTCCTGAGGCCTAAGATGTTATGCCTCTGTGCCGGAAATTACAGGGCCGCGAGAGTGTAATTTCGAGGTCGCGAGGGTGAGCGGCAACATGACCGCGCGGCCCTACCGAACGAATATTTCGATTTTTGGCCGCGGAGGCCATGGGGTCAATGTTGTGCGATGAATAATAAATATTTAAAAAGGTCTATTTCAGTGTATGTTTAAATAAAACATGTTATTTAAATACATAAGGTTTCTAAATATTAAATAAAAACAATATACAAAAAATTAAGAAGTTCAGGGTTTTTACTTAGCCTGAATACGTATTCAAGCATCGCACAACATTGACCGCGTTGGCAGTTAACGTGTTAACATCAGACTGTTGCTTTTTTCTGTTAAGGGACCGTCCTTAAAATACGTTCGCATACAAAGAGGGGGAAGGATCTGAGCGTGACAAAATGTGACAGGGGGGGGGATCCATAGCAACGTGACGTTCGCAGTTCATTAAAATATTATTATATTAAAATATTTTAAATAAATATTTCGTTAGATTATTAATGATTAAAAAAATTTGTCTTATTCAGGGGAGGGGTCTTAGTTTTGGTGACATAATATATTTAGGGAGGTCCCAGATAGTGTGACACAGCGTGATAATATGAGGGGTGGGGTCAAAAAAACCTTTTTTTTTTAATGTATTTATTTAAACATAATTATAACTATTGTACAATTAGAACTACATCAAAAAGCCTGAAGAGGTTTTTTTTTTCTTGTTTTAGCGGGACGTATTTTATGGACGGCTCCTTAGCAACTAACTTTAGACTGTTGCTTTTATCATCTGACGATGGGCGCGCGCATCGTTAAAAATTCACTCATATTTTTTTTCCAATCGCCCCAAAAGATGTATATCTTGCAAATCTCATCGTGATTCTTTAAGAAATTTACTCTTTTTCTAAATAAGTACAACTATAATTTCACTACCATGACTTATGACTTTGCCTTATAATTATTTGTGATTACAAATTTTGTACACCTTAAAATATTCTTAGCTTTTAATATTTTGTGTACCTTAATTCACATGATTTGATTAGCACTTGAATGTTCAAAATTGCAACAATTTGATTGTTTTGTTAGCAATTTTTCAGTACAATTAAATACGTCTTATTTCAACCCAAGTGCGCGCCTTATGTAAGAGCAACATAGCAGATAGTTCAATTTCTATTTAGCTTCAATATAAATAAAAAAAATCCTGAACATATTTACTAACATATAGCGTGTGATTTGGTTGAAGCAAGACGGATTTAGTTGCGATACGATGACTATGTTTCGAGTAAGTCTTAATTTTATTCAAAAGTCGATTAGTGAGCGGCAACCTTCATCTTTCTACATTTAATTTTGCTTAGTGAAGGGCTACAGTTCTGTCACTTAACCCGAGTGAAGATCGCGCTTCTACTTGAACTTAACAAATGCAGAACACTGTTTGATAGAGAGACTTAAACTCACTTCAGTTTTAAATTTTTGGAATAACCTAGCTGTATTAGTGTGTATCTCACTAAGTTTAATACAAATTAAATATGGTGGTAAAGCTTCAGTGGCGGAGCTCGCGGGTGAAAGCACCACCGCATTACCTAATATACTTGCCGCTAAATGGTAGTGTTCAGCACTATCGGGTTCCGGTCAGATGGTAATGTACGGCCCTGTAATTTCCGGCACAGAGGCATAACACCTTAGGCCTCAGAAGTGGTAACGCATCTGCATTTTGACCTTGGTCTTCATGTGGGTGTCTATAGGCTGCAGTCATCACTTAACATCAATGTGAACTGCATGTTTGTTTACCACTTCCATTACATAAAAAAAGTATTACCTTAAGTACAAAGCCTTAATGAATTTGAACACAGTATTTTTCTTGGATGTCTAAAAAATATCAATATCAGATTGACTAAGTTTAGATAACAGGAGCTGTAGTAATTTTAAAGTGGTTTGGTGAGATACCGGATATTCGGCATGCTATGAGGCCGGAGCGCCGGTATCCGGCTACCGGATATTCGGCCCTATATTGCATATTGTACATGACGCGATCGTAGCAGCGTTTAGGAAAGCAGAAGCGAAGTAGAGTCGCCTCTTACCAACAAATGCTGCAAATTAGGTATTCTCTCACCTCTATTTGCCACGTCCTAATTTTGAGTATTAAACTAATTAATAAAACAAAAACTTTTGATATTATTATTATTAAAATAAACGGTGTTCATAACTTATTGTGGTATGATTTTCCTTGTGTAAAATAATGTTTTTTTTTATTTATTTTACTACCCGGTATCCGGCCGGATAATGACACACTACCCGGTATTGGCCGGATTGGCCGCATACCGGATATCCGTTTCATCTCTATTAGTGATGTACTGGAATCGGTTTAAAAGTAACTTTTGCATAATAAAAAATGTTCAAAGATTCGTAGCCTTGTTTTTCATAGAAAACTGAAACAATTCATTTTTTTTTAAATGTAGACTATAGACTAACCCCCTTATTCATAAACGTACATTAGATACGTTTTAGCTATAGAATGCTTTGTCTCTGTCAGTTGCATGGTCAAATGTGCAGGATAGAAAAAGACAAAGGAGAGATTAGCAACACTTTAGCTAAAATACGTTTATGAATAAGGGGGTAAATGTAGAGAGATAAATATATCACGCACACTAACTTATCAAAACTGAGTTATTTGACAAATAAATCACTAATCTTCGTTTATCAAATAACGGGGCGTGTTCATTACGTGAGGTATTTAGGGGGGGTAGTGTCGAATCTTATCTAATCTTAACTTGGAGAGAGGGGTTCTCAGTGAATTCCCTTAATCAATACCAATCCAGAAATATTGGTCATCGAGCTTACGAAAGAGACAATCGGCTAGTTTCGACTTCGTATAGCGTTGTCTCCTGCACACTGTCTACTTAAGCACTGATAGTCTGGTATTGGTCAAAATTTGATAAAAATGGTCGACAAACGTCACATAGGTAAGGTGCGAAAGAGATAATACTACAGCGCCGAAATGAGCCGTAGTTTCCTACCTAAGATCGATGTGTATTTTTTTTTTGTTGGATATTATATATCTTTTGTGTTCTATGAGCAGTAAAGGTGCGATTCCGAAGTCCGTTGCACGCAGTGCTGCCGCAACACTATGTTTCTCAATTCTTTACTGCGTAGCTCGGAATGTAATCTCATACAAACTTATAGATAATACATAGTGCTTTTGAATTTATTTGCCAGTTATTTCTCCGACCGTCAGCAATATGTGCCACTCAAGAGTTTCCGCTCTGAGCCATATAGTACCTGCTCCGGCGTAAGTCAAGGCTCTACTCTTGGGCCTACGCAATTCTTGATAATGATAAATGATTTGCCAAATATTGTACAGACATCGGAATGCCTCGTGTTCGCCGACGATCTGAAGCTATTCTTGGGTATCGATAGTACTGCGGATTGCGAAGCGCTGCAAAGGGACGTGAATAGTGTGGTAAAGTGGAGTGAGGATAATCAATTGGAGTTCAATATGGACAAATGCAAGACTATCACTTTCACCCGATCCCGCTCACCCATTTTACACGCTTATAATATAAGCTACATCTCCCTAAAGCGTGTGTCAACAGTTCGAGACTTAGGCTTGACTTTGGACACAAAGCTAACACTTAATACGCACATTAGTGAGCTCTCTTGCCGTGCATATAAGTCCCTCGGCTTTATTATGAGACAAACATCTAGATTTCACGACCGGTACACCATTGTCTCATTATATAATTCTTTTGTACGGAGCCTGTTAGAATATAACGCCATAATATGGGACCCTCATGAGAGCAACTATAAACTTATGATAGAAAAGGTGCAAAAAAAGTTTGCTCGATATCTCTATAAGAGAATGTACGGATATTATCAATTTTTATATCCATCACATTTTATTGGGGGTATGGTAGGGATTGACACCTTGGTATTAAGGCGGAAGTTTGCAATCATGTCGCACTACTTCTTATTAGTTAACGGTAAAGTGGATAACTCTTCCGCTCTGTCTCGCTGTGCAATGTATGTCCCTGATCGTCTGGTGAGGCAGCATCGGCGACGGTTGTTCGAACTGCCCCCGGCGCACACGCGGGCGGCCCGCTCTGCGCCGACATACCAAGCTCTGAGTCTGCTCAACGCTCTGGTTGCCCAGAATCCGGATATCGATTTGTTTAACATTAGTGTAAGGGATTTTTTGAGTAAATGTGTAATGTTTTTAATGTATTTATAATTAGTGTATGTACGTCATGTTAATTTTAAATGTATGTACTGTAATTTATCTTGTTGTGCGTTTTGGCTAAGCTGTAAGTACAAAAGAACCTGTTATAAAATAAATATATAAATAAAATAAATATCTAAAAAAGGGAGACCAGTGGTGCTGCAGTAGCACTGCGGCGGCAGCACTGTTGCGTGTAGCGGATTTCGGAATTGTACCCTAAGTACGGAAGAACAATTTATTTATTTGCATACTTTGTGAAAAGTAAAAAATCTACGACACATTGCATTTCAGTTCTATTATTAAAATAAATAAATTTTGACAACTCAAGTAGCCAGCCCGGGGGCGGGCTTACGCTGCTTTAGGGGTTTCGATGTTTAGAAATGAGAAAGGAAAGAGACGAAAATAATATCTTTTTCCTTCTCAAATCCTGTGGAAAGCTACAAAACATGTTTTTACCATTATCTGGATGATTAGCGGTTTAAAAAAAGGAAAGATCTACACATGACCTGGTTTTATTCATTTCGCACCATTAGACATAATAACGACAAATGTTTTTTGTTAATTTCATTTTTGTTTACATTACTTAAGGTTACTATAAGAATAAATGATTGAAAAAAATATACGACTTGTTAATCTAAATATAGCCTTAGGTACCTAAAATTAGTTTTTGAAAAAAAAACTCGTTAGATAGGGTAAGGGATTACTAGCTAAATCTCAACAAGGGGGAATCGGTTGAAGAATCGCTAAAAATACCTCAAGTTATTAATGGACGCTCCCTTAGCTAAAGAAAATATGTATTTATGACATGAGGGGGCATTTATCTTCTTGTCATCTCGAATAACGACACAATATAGATGAGAAATATCCCGAACACTGGTTTTTGCGAAAAATCATAAAACAGAAGTAGTTCAGAGAAGAAAAATGTTTGACTTCAGGCGAGACTCGAACTCGCGGCCTACTGGGAATCTAGTCCAGCCGCTCTTCCAATTGAGCTACTGAAGTCCTGCCCGATTTGTCAAGTCTTTCCTTCACATTTAATGCATTGCTTTATGGTAGCAGCAGAGCCATCTATTGCCAACTATGCTAGTTAGGCAACCGATAGACTGCAGTTTATTGAATATCGTAAAGAAGTCGCTTTTACCCTATATATTTCACAAGCATGTGTTAATGCGAAATAATATAAAACAATTAGTTCAGAGAAGTAGCCTTACCTACATTAGTTTTTCATAATTCATTTAAGGTGGTAGAATTCCAGTGTCGAGGGCGTAGGCACCGCCGCATTACCTAATCTATCTGCCGATAATTGATAGTGTTCAGCACTATCGTGTTCCGGTTAGATGGTAATATATAACCCTGTAATAAATATCATAGATACAGAACACCTAAAGTCTCAGTGGTGGAAACGCATCTGCATTTTGACCTCTAGTTTTTGTGTAGATGTCCATAAACTGCAATCAAATATATTTGGCTGCAGTCGTCACTTGGCACTTTTGAACTTACAAAAATTATTACTTAATTCTGATTTCTTTTTTTTATGACATCCAAGTGGTTAAGTAGCACGTTATCTACAGTTCACATTGATAGTCATGTCAAATAGTCAATGTTGAATGAGCGAATGACTAAACAGATATACAATGCGAATGTGGATGGTTGCAGAGGCCCAGGAAGACGAAAGACTGACCTACCATGACCAAATAGGTCGAGTTCTGTCTGATGGTGGGGTCAGGTCTTAGGAATTGGCGTGCATGTATGAAGAGAATGATGAAGGTAGACGAGGCACGAGAGGTATGTCAGGACCGGGATATCTGGCGCTCTACACTCTGCCTACCCCGTTAGGGACCTGGCGTGAAGATACATACACATTGATTGTATATGGTGGCAAATAAGCATGCACAGTTCACATTGATATATTTTGCCCTTAACACTCTATACAAAATTGGTTTAGTGTTGCCACAATAAAAATACTATAGACATTAAAATTATTTAATCTTTATTACATCTTACAACTAATATTTATAATAAAAGGAATCTTTATAATACTTTAATACTGTACAACTATTAAAATACATTGACTAAATTTAATTTCAATTAACAGATCATTATATATACATATAGTATAATAGGTAACAATGAAGGCTTGATAAAAAAAAGTGAACCTCGCATAGAAAGAAGTGTTGGCGGTAATACAAAGTGTTTTTAAGATCAGTGGTTCGTAAAGCGGTCAATGTAGACCCCAGGGGTCTATAGAACACTCGACGATCTATGTTGACTTTTAAAAACGTAATAATAGCAGAGAAGGTCCAGAACATAGAGCAACACGGGCCATCGGCCGCGATGAACCGGAGGGGAGTAGCCATATGCAGGCTTTCCCCTTTGTCAAAGTACAATCCCAAATGGGGCTACGCCTGTCGCCTAAATGTTTAAATGTGTGCGTGAAATTGTTTATGTATTTTGTTAAAGTTAAGTTAGTTAAGTTTAGTTATTTTGTGAAATAGATGATTTTTGTGGTGTGTGTGTCACATGTATTTCCCCCCGCAAAAAATTACAGACTGTTTTGCATCGGTAATAAACGCTATGGCTTCTCCCCTCCGGTCCGCCGCGGCAGACGATGGCCCGTGTTGCTCTATGGTCCAGAATGAAATCCGTTTTTTAACAAAATCGTTAAATTTTATTAAAAATTTGCATTTTTTTTCTTTTATAAAAACCTTCCAAGGACAAGAAAGTCATGACGACATAATTTTGGCGTGTCAAACAATTTTTGTCGACTTATTAGGTATACACGACACGTAAGCTACCCAATATTTTTTATTATCTATTCAATAACTTCATTAAATCGAACAGGGGCCTTATTCTCGTAGAATAAAGTCGTTGAATCGCAACTAAATCGATTCTTTGTCTTGCTTTAAACTAATGCGCACGGACTGTGTTAAAACAAAACAGCGAACCGATTTATTGTTACAAGAATAAGGCCCCTGATTTAGATACAATCGCCTAATTATCTAAATCTCACTTTTATAATAAACGTACGAAAATGAGTTTCAATTCCGTATCTACTTTTTAATATGACACTGTACAAAGTAATAAAGCCTTCGTTTGAATTTAAAAAAAGTTTACAATTAACCTTACTAATATTAATTAAAGTAGGATGAAACTTACGAATAATAATGTAAAGAACTGTAACTAAGGCAACAAAAATGGTTCCACGTAAAGTGGTGGACCATGGGCGGGGCTTAAAGGTGCTTTTCCACCAGAGATGTGCTATGCTACATTGCTATGGATGCGTTTGATATCCACCAATCATATTCATTGGTGCCATAGAGCAACACCAGAGGGGAGTAGCCATATGCAGGCTTTCCCCTCTGTCAAAATACAAGCCCAAATGGGCCTATACCTGTCGCCAAGATGATTGAACGTGTGCGTGAAATTGTTTCTGTACTTTGTTAAAGTCAAGGTGTGAGTTTCGTAGTAATAGACGATTTTTGTAGTGTGCGTGTGTGTCGCACGCATTTCCCACCCCGCAAAAAATGACAAGACTGTTTTACATCGGTAATAAACGCTATGGCTATCTCGTGTTACTGTGTGTACATTCGAAATTAGCTTCTAAGTCTATCTGTTATAATTGAACATGCTTTGGCGAGATTCTTACCTTGCCGTAACACAGTTTCGACTAGCACGAAAAATGAAATAAAAACTATAATCTGTGTACCGCAAACTTATCAATTGTTTCTGTTTATATGTAATGATAATGTATCGCTTTTATTATTCACAAACAAAATGCACTTATGTTATAGGTATTAAGATTTTAAATAAATTTACTGTTTGTTTGTTTACTGCTTCATGGCTATGATTACAGTTAGCTGGTTTGCGTAAATGGAACCGTCGAGGCGATGATTGTATGAGTTAAATTTCTTTACATAATTATTTGTAGGATGTAACACATAATTTCTTATTTCAATATTTACAATAGAGATGTCTTTTACAATGTTACAGTACCTAGCAAGAAAAATTGCATAACGAAAGAGATACTTCGTAGTGCGTTATCTCTGCTGCACACTATCTACGTAAGCACTGATAGTCCGTTATTGATCAAAATGGTCGACGGTTTTTGGCGGGAACCTTGAAAGAGGCGTGTGATGCTCTTATTTTATTTCATTATCTTGGTGTATTTTGGAGTTATATTTAATAAAGTTCATGACATTTTGTTTGATATAAGTTTATTATAGTGCCCGTGTATAGTGAAATAGAATAACAGTGCGAAAACACGACCTTTCAGGTTGCCTCCAAAACTTCATTGTAAAAGTTCTGGTAAAGTAGCCATCGCTTTACTCGAATTACTGACTATGACTCTGACTGACTGACTGATATTTGACCGACTGACTTACTTTTACGCTGCTTATGACGAATACGAAATATAGTTTTACTTGACATTGGAAATATGCGTAATAGCGATGACATTATATTAAAAAAAAATGGTCGAAAAATGTCACATTGGTGCGAAAGAGATAACGCCCTACAGACCCGAAATAAGCCGAAGTACTTCGTTAAATCGTGCAATATTTCTTGTAGGACTCTGTAAATTCTTACACTAACCACCGCAAACATTTCAATTTTTCAAAATTATCGGCTAAACATGATCCACTTGCATGTTTGCGAGATTTTTCATAAAATCAACAAAATGATCATGGCAAAGGAGACGTTCCAAAATGTATGGAGCTTGGGCCCGCGCCACCCCCACTACACTTAAATGAGAGAAGAAGCATAAAATACTAAATCATTTTCAGCTATTCAAATCGTTTCGATAGCAGTTTATTTGCATCTATGCTATGGACGTTGACATTATTTGATTTTTCACGATAATCTGTACTAGATTTAAGCTCTCATTTAAAAGAGCTCTTACTGAGTTTGTTGGGTAGCGGAGTTCTTCTCAGTAGTGACTGCACTTGGAACTCTGCTAAGTGAATAACATTGATCTTGACGAATAAGTTTTTCTTTTTCTTCATTTATTATCATTGAAGGAATTGAAAAATTTTATGATTATTATGTTTTAACCGAATAGTTTAAATTTTAATTTTTAATTTACTATTAATATATGATTTTGCTTTTACTATATGTAATGGTTATTCGCTCTAGGTAGTTTATGATTTATTGACGTTTTGAAAGTATCTGTAAAGATCTATTCGAAATAAAAATATTTTCTATTTCTATTTCTATTTCGTTTATTATACCTTCAATTAATTGCCGTAAGTTTAATTCAAAAACAAGAATGTCATAGTAGCAGTATAATTGTAGTGACATATGTTGTCATACAAAAATAACCTATAATAAATATTTCCTACAAAAAAAACGACTTCGAGTATTTTTCCATGATTCTACGTATTTTTTCTATTTATTTCTTTTTAAAGTGTACAAAGTGCGGACGCAAAGTGGAACTTGTCTTGTGAAAAAAAAAATACATATGGTAAAACAGCTTTAAAATATTATCTTGTGAACATTTTCTGATATTTCTAATATTTTTTTACTCTCTGAAATAAAGATGGTCTTTCCAAAGAACTGTAGATGCAGTCCAGACAAAACTTCAATTTTCAAGGATGGAGAGTTTATTTTTAATATTCTAACTTTTTTTATATAACGTTTTTGTAACGCAGATTTTTTAATGTAATGGAAATGGCAAACAAGCATGCAGTTCACATTGATGTTAAGTGATGAGTGCAGCCTATAGACACCCACACAAAGACCAAGGTCCAAATGCAGATGCGTTACCACTCCTGAGGCCTAAGGTGTTAATTAATCTTCGAATTAAAAAAGGATGTAAAATCTTACTCGAAATAAGAACTATTTTCTTTCTTTCAACTTTTGATTCCAGTAACAGCTAACAGTAAATGTTTTTTATTTTTCGTAGATAATATTTCAAATATATTTTTGATCTTAAACCCTTTTTTTTTCTTTTTTTCTGCACAAATCAATGTGTGGAAGCTACCATGATTCTTTTTTAAAAAAAATCATAATATACATTATCTTGTAATAGTGTGGAAAAGTTAATATTTTTTAAGTTAGTAAGTATACATTTACTTTTGATATGGATTCAAAATTAAAGCCAACTTTTTGATTTGGACGAAGAAAACAATCTTGTTTACTCATTCTTCTATTACGTACTAGAAAGAGACAGTAAATTGTGTACTCTAAATCCAATATGGCGCATGCCAGGCTTTAATTTTTTTTTACAAAAATTTTAACGTGAACATTAAATTTCACGACAAAATATTAAATCTAATCCAAAAAGACAAACACCCAAATTTTTAAATACTTATCAAATATTTTTGTAACTAGCAATACACCATCTATTTTACACGAAAACATTTGACATTACATTTAAACACATTTACACGTACATTCTGACATAGTCTGATCATTGCCTAAATATTATAATTTTTTTTTGACCTATCACAAGCAAATTCTATTATTTCCAAGTGATTAAACACATTTTTGAGTTTTTAGTTTATTTGGGAACTTTGAAATACAATTTTATTGGATTCAATATCTCTTCGTCATTTAAATTATGATTTGACATTTATTGACCTCAAAACATGAAGACTAGGTCAAAGTGAAAAAGATACAACTCAAACTTATAAAAGCGTGTTAAAAGCAAATGGGAGAATTAAACATAACGGCCAAATACTCAAACGTCACTCAAATCTAAGTGGGACTTAAAAGTCTTCTGTCTTTTTATAACACGTTCAAACGATAGAAATAGCACTCATTTGAGGCTTGCTTAAGATTGAGTGACGTTTGAGTATTCGACCATGAGTCTCATGAACTCTTACTGACTTGGCTCACTCTTCTACAAGTCTGCTTATTCTTCTCACACACATTGAAACAACAGAGGGAAATAGAGAAATAGAAAGAGATTTCACAGCACTGAACAAAACTTTAGTCACATAAAAACTCCCTCTCCGACTCACTCTGACTCACTCTTTTCTTTCTCCCGCTTCTTGGTTTTGGGATGAGCTTTATAAGTGTGTTTCCTCAAATCTTTGGCCTTCATATATCTACAGGGGCACTGTTTGCAGATGAACTTGAAGTCTTCAGGGTTTCCATGCATTCGCTGCTCGTGACGGTCTCTTATCATCTCAGATACGAACGATCGGTGGCACGTTGAGCAGACGAACGGTTTTGATGTGCTGTGTGACTGTGGAGAGAAAAGAAATAGGTATAATTATGAGACTACTGCCTCGGTAGCCTAGTGGTCGCAGGCCACTACTACACAACACAGGGTACTACGCTCAGGTCCTGGGTTCGATTCCCGGGTAGAGGGTTATCAGAGAAAATGGTGTAAAGTCTTTTATATTGGAATGGTTGCTAAGGTCCTGTGTTCGATTCCTGGGTAGAAGGTTATCAGAGATAATGGTGTAGTCCTTTATCTCTGGTTATATTCGGATTTTTCCATTTTCTGGAAATTTCCCAGTACCTCGAAGTTTGGTTATGCGCCCGGAGATGTCAACAGGCTCGCCACCTGTTACATGGGCCAAAACGTAACCGGCGAATCGTGGGTGTTTGCATGTATGCTTGAATGCATGCAAACACCCCCGATTCGCCGGTTTACCTCTGCCTACACCTTCGGGGATTACAGGCGTGAAGTTATTAAATCCTTTACGGAAAAGCTTCATAACCAACAAAAATCATTAGATAAAAATCTTCTGAAACAGTCAGCGAGTCGTAATTGAATTGTTCTGGTGTTGAAACGATCCAATCTCTCTCACTGGTGGTAGAGCTCCAGTGACGGAGCTCGCGGGCGTAGGCACCACCACATTACCTAACATACTTGCCGCTAAATGGTAGTGTTCAGCACTATCGTGTTCTATCAGGTGTAATGTAATGTACGGCTCTGTAATTTCCGGCACAGAGGCATAACACCTTAGCCCTCAGGAGTGGTAACGCATCTGCATTTTGACCTTGGTCATTGTGTGTGTCTATGTCTATGTCATCACTTAATGTCAATTTGCCACTTCCATTACATAAAAAGAAGGAAAAAAACTTTCTGTAACTGAAAACGAAGCTTGGTGCGGCCCCCCACAAGATGGGCGGACGACCTGGTGAATGAGTGGATGAGGACGGCCCAGGACCATTCGTTGTGGCATTGAGCACTAGGCTGCAGTCATCACTTAACATCAATGCGAACTGCACGCTTGTTTGCCACTTTCATTACATAAAAAAAAAATTCTTTGCTGGAGGCCTTTGTTCAGCAGTGGGCGTCTTTTGGCTGAAATGATAATGACGACTACTGTGTTACAAGAATCAAGCGCAGGAATAAAACTTACCACTTTCAAATGCCGCTTCAAACTGGAATTTGTGCCGAAGCTGGTGTTGCATATCTCGCAAAGGAACGGCCTCTCGTTCCTGTGCGTTCTTTCGTGTACCTGCAATTAATAATATCATGTTAATATAGTTTTAAAATGTTTATCGTACGGGGTTACAACACAAGTTTTTTTTTTTTTTCTAGCTCCCCCGACGAACTTCTTTTTTTTTTTTTTTTTTATGTTATGTAAGTGGTAAACAAGCATGCAGTTCACATTGATGTTAAGTGATGACTGCAGCCTATAGACACCCACACAAAGACCAAGGTCAAAATGCAGATGCGTTACCACTCCTGAGGCCTAAGGTCTTATGCCTCTGTGCCGGAAATTACAGGGCCGTACATTACCACCTGACCGGAACACGATAGTGTTGAACACTACCATTTAGCGGCAAGTATATTAGGTAATGCGGTGGTGCCTACGCCCGCGAGCTCCGTCACTGGACCTCTACCACCAGTAAAAACTTCGTATCGCCTAAGAAAAAAAAGGATTAAAAAAGTTGAAAGGCCCAAAAAAAAAAAATTGCGGAGAACCCTTATCACTTAGGGGTATGAAAAACAGATGTAGACGATTCTCAGACTGTTTGCCTATTACACAAAAAAAACTTGAGAATCGGTAAAGCCGTCTCATAAGAGTATGGTAACTAACATTGTGACACGAGAATTTATATACAGGGTGTCCCAGAAATCAACGATAAACCGAAAACGGGTGATAGGCCAAGTCATAACAATTATCAGTAAAATGTGAAAAAAAATTGTCATGTATTTTTAATATTACTGGGATTTTTTAAATTAAATATCGAAAAAAACGACATCCTGCGATGATCTTTCAAGTCCCAAGACCACAAATATTTCCCCCTCTGTATTGTAGTCATGACTTACCCTTCTGTAAGTATATCTCTGTATAACTACAGTCTATAACAAAAATATTCAAAATACATGACAATTTTTTTTTTCACATTTTTCTGATGACTTGGCCTATCACTCGTTTTTGGTTTATCGTTGATTTCTGGGACAACCTGTATAAAGAGAAGAGACTAACTTAGTTAAACAAATCCTTTAACAAATTATGTACACAAACCATCCTCAAGAATCACTCTATCTATTGGTAAAATACCGCACGACATTCCGTGCAGTAGTCTTTGAGCAAACAGACAGACAGACAGAAGCGGCGGGGGACTTAATTTTATAATACGTATAGACTATAGCTCATCTGAAGCGCGCATGGCCCCGCGGCTGGTGTAGATCGTAAGCGATACGGGCGCAATCGTGAGTGTGATGGGTGACCGTTAGTCGAAAATTAAAATGCGCGTTTCCGTGCTTCGGAGGGCACGTTAAGCCGTCGATCCCGGTTGCTATCGATACATAGCAGTCGTTAAACCTTGTCGGAGGCCTTATGGGCGGTTTGAAAACATCCGACAGCGGGTTGGCTACTAACCTATATCTCCACCAACCCACATTGGAGCAGCGTGGTGGAGTAAGCTCCAGACCTCCCCCCAAAAAGGGGAGAGACTCGAGCCCAGCAAGTAAGACGAATCAAGGGTTGCCATTATTATTCATATAAGGTGGGGAAAAAGTTTCTTCGCATTTTTTAAGATAATTCAAAACATTTTTTATTATAGTTTATTTAAATTTAACTAAAGTATGTATGTACCATTTTGTTCGATAACCTTTTGCCATCTTGTAGGTAGGGACATGATTCCATTGCTATAAAAATTTTGGGACTTCTCATCAAAATACCGCGACAAGTGGATTTGGCAATCCTCTCGTGATGTTAACCTAACATTGCATAAAGAATTCTGAAGAGACCGAAACAGGTGGAAATCTGAAGGTGCAAGGTCAGGACTATACGGCGGATGCATTAACACCTACCAGCCAAACTCTCTTAATTTTTGCTGAGTGGCTATATATGTGTGAGGTCTAGCGTTATCATGATGAAAAACCACACCCCTTCTGTTGATCAATTCCGGCCGCTTTCTCTCAACTTCTTCGCAGTAGAGTTCAGAATCGATAGTCCTGCCTGGTGGTAATAGCTCATAATGAATAATGCAATTCCAATCGCACCACACACACAACATCACCTTATTGCGAGTTAACCCGGGTTTCGCCACAGTCTGTGAAGCCTGACCGGCCTTTGACCACGACCTTTTTCGCACATTCTTGTCGTACGTGATCCACTTTGCATCACCAGTTATCAGCTTCTTCAAAAATGATTCGGTTTCATTACGTAGTAATAAAGAATCACAAATGAGTACACGGTTCATTAGGTTTCTTTCAGTGAGCTCGTGAGGTACCCAAATATCGAGCTTTTTTTTGTACCCAGCTTTTTTCAAATGCGCCGAAACTGTTTTGTGATCAATTCTCAGTTCTTCAGCTACGTCGTAACTACTGATATGTCGATCTTGCTCCACTTTTTCAAAAATGGCATCCATTTTATCCGTAATAGGGCGACCAGAGCGAGGTGCATCTTTGACATCAAAATTTCCGGATTGAAAACGCTTAAACCAAATTTGTGCTACTCTCGCAGACACTGCACTAGGTCCATAAACATCGCAAATTTTTTTCGCGGCTTGCGTTGCATTTTTACCTTTTTTGTAGTAAAATTTTAAAATGTATCGAATTTTTTCATTAGATTCACTCATCTTGACAGTACGAAAAACAAATGAAAATCACACATTTGCCTAATTTGAATTTGGAATTATGTTCTTTAAAATTTTAACTTTCAATGATACCAAAACCAGCCAGATACAAATACTACAGCCAAAGAGATTTTATTACAAGTTCATACATACTATAATGCGAAAAGACTTTTTCCCCAAACTATTATTTATCATAGCTCACCTGAAGGTTATAAGACTCAAAGAATCCCTTGCCGCAGTAAGTGCATCTATATGTAGCACCCCGTTGTGCTCGCTCGTGGGTCTTCATGTGGGTGTTTAGTAAAGCTGCAGAGCCGAACATCTTGGGACATTGTGTGCATGCGTGGGTTTTTTCCTGTTAAAAAATTATTATGGAGTTACAGAATCAGAAGTTCATTTATTTATTTATGTAACTTTAACGCACAAAAGAAGGAACTGTACATAAGGCGGACTTAACGCAACTAAGACATTATCTATCAGTGTCTAGTGACACCCCTATTGCATTGTATGCGTGAGCTATGAGCGAGTTCCTATACTTACCTATCTATACAGTCCACAAATTGAGTGATGCATTTCGATGCAACTTCAGTACGAATAAACAGAGCAAACAAACAATACGTAGTTTCAGTGTGCATAAATCCCCGCAAGCCAATTTCAACCTTATCACATTAAACAACCAGTCAACTTTTGGGTAGAAAAGAGATCAACGAAATGGGTGCTATAAAGGAGATGTTGCGAGCTCGGCCTTAGTTCGTACACGTCCTCAAAAAATGGGTAAATTAAAGAAGAATCCGAAAAAAATACAATTAATTTATTCAAGAATTTATTTTAGAGTTACTACCACATTTAATTCAAACGATTTTATCATTTTCAACCATATTTAACATGGAGGCGATACAGCCGACGCTTCTTTAAATTGGAAATCGATTAGTTTAAGTTCTTAGTATTAACACATGAAATCGATTTCGATAGTATTTAGAAAATAAGACTTTTTTTCTCCAAGTACTATATAATCAAAAAACAATTAAAAAATGAAAATGTCAAAATGACATCGCCCGCCATATTCGCCATGTTGGTTTGAGTTGCAACTCTAACTGCAAATAATGTTTTGTAACTGCAAACAAAGCTAAACAAGTGAAAATATGCAGTTAAAAACGTTATTATATTGATTTTGCCTGTTAATGATATTGTGTACAATACATGGCCGGAGGTCCATACATTTTTGCAACATCTCCTTTAAAAACTATTGTTAGCTACCAGCCAATTTTCCCATAAACAAGACAACCAAGTCCACATGTAAAGTGCTCTATTGACTACATTATCCTTGGTTCATGGTTGTCAAACAGTTTTGAAGTTTGATGGCAGTTTGTGTAAATTAGTCTTTTGATTTATAGATTTGAATATCATTGGTTGTTTGTGCCATCTCGGTTCTTATGGATTTGTGAAATATTGTTATAAATCCGGTTTGTTTAGTGGATAACTAAATTGAGGTTAATTTGTAATGGGTTTTGTTTATGTCCACTTCTGATCGCTAATACTATATTTTATTCATTTAGGGTGACAGGCACCGCTTACAAAACGTCAAAAACAAACAAAAATAAAGTGAAGAACAATTGATATACATGTCAAATTACAAATTAAGAAAATTATAAGTAACTAGCTGTTGCCCGCAGCTTCGCCCGCGTGGTTATCGTTTAAAAAGTTGCCTGTGTTCTTTCTCAAAGTCAACTCTATCTCTGTACCAAAGCTCATTAAAATGGGTTCAGTCGTTTGGACGTGAAAAGGTAACATAGCAGACAGACAGACAGACAGAGTTACTTTCGTATTTATAATATGAGTAGAGAAGTAGGGATGGAGAATATCAATAAGATAAAACTAGATATAATATATCATTTCCCCTTTTACAAACTGACATAAAATAGTAAAACCTAATAGTAGAGCAAGTATGGCCCCGTGATTTCTGTCACATAGGCAAAACAACTTATGCACCAGGAGTTGTTTATCCCCTGTAAAATAAATTACAGAATCATACATTTCCATACATATGGTTACACCCCAGACACTGCTAAAATTCCATACAATAAACGCTTATACTGGTTACCTATTACACAGACATCAATCCGTACACGCGCACATAGATATGTTACCGGTTGTAGAGCTCCAGTGACGGAGCTCGCGGGCGTAGGCACCACCGCATTACCTAACATACTTGCTGCTAAATGGTAGT
The DNA here is from genome assembly GCA_036365455.1 of Macrosoma leucophasiata. NCBI lineage: Eukaryota > Metazoa > Arthropoda > Insecta > Lepidoptera > Hedylidae > Macrosoma > Macrosoma leucophasiata. Next base: position 2,091,362 of record JAWQUS010000022.1, on the reverse strand, counting down.
GTTCAGCACTATCGTGTTCCGGTCAGGTGGTAATGTACGGCCCTGTAATTTCCGGCACAGAGGCATAACACCTTAGGCCTCAGGAGTGGTAACTCATCTGCATCTTGACCTTGGTCTTCGTGTAAGTGTCTATAGGCTGCAGTCATCACTTAACATCAATGTAAACTGTATGCTTGTTTGCCACCTTCATAACATAAAAAAATACATTTCCATACATAATATGGTCACACCCCGGACACTCGGATAAAATTCCATACAATAAACGCTTATTCTGGTTACCTATTACCCAGACATCAATCCGTACACACACACACACACACACACACACACACACACACAGATATGTAGCACGTAGGCTTATGACCTTAATAATCGTTAAATAACTGACTACGTGACGAAATTAACTAAGAATCCGCTCGCTCGCCCGCTCGCAGCCTCAGTGTTGAAGTTTATTCAAATGCCTCTCGAGGGGGGGGTGGTTGAAGTCGGGGAAATCGGGCGGGACGTCGAAGTGTCCATTCTATACGTAGTATTATTACATATTCTCTGACACGGTGTCTCTTACCTTATGAGTATCGGAGTGTTTAGCCAGCGAATGGGCGAACTTGAATCTCTTGGGGCACTGAGAGCACTCGAACCCGCCGCCGCCGCTGCCGTGCGCGTCCCGCACGTGCACGCGCATGGCGGGCCAGCCGTACGTCTGCTCGCCGCATATCTTGCATGTGCGGAGCGATGTTGCCTGGCAACTGGCGATAGGAACAGAATAATGTCGCTTTTTAACAAACTTCATGGAGTTTTGGCGGGAACCTTGAGAGGCGTGTGGTGCTCTTATGTTATTTAATTTTCGTGGTGTATTTTTGAGTTATATTAAAAAAAAGTTGGTGGCATTTTGTTTGATATAGGCTTATTACAGTGCCCGTGTATAGTGAAATAGAATAACAGTGCGAAAACACGTCCTTTCGGGTTGCCTCCGAAACTTCATTGTAAATGTTCTGGTAAAGTAGCCATCGCTTTACTCGAATTACTGTGACTGACTGACGGACTGATAAATTGACTGTCTAACTCTGACTATTACGCTGCTTATTGCGAATGCGAAATATCGTTTTACTTTACACTGGCAATACGCGTAATAGCGATGCCAAAATATTTAAAGAAAAAAAAAAACAGACTTCATAAAGAGAATCGATCCCCGCACCGGGACAAATATTTGTATGGCCTACAGATATTTGTTTCGGGTCTGGGTGTTTGTGTAGTGTTGTGTGTGTACAACGGCACCCACGCACATTATAAAGCCCCAACATAATACCAGCGCCATATTTATTAATCAGGCACAACCCTTTAAGACAATATAAAATTTAGTTTTTGTTTTTGTGTTAATTCTATTTTTTTTTTCTGTTTTGTTTTCTTTTATGTACCTTTTATGTCCTAATATATAGGTATATTTTCTTCTTCTTCTTCTTCTTCTTTCTTCTTCTTCACGCACGACACATGTTTATAACTAGTTTGGGCTGTGAGTGTAAGCGTATTTTAAAATACCAGGTCACGATGTCTTGTACGCTACTGCGAAAAACTGCGAGTGTAGATGCGTTCACGTTCGCGAGGGCCAAAAAATCGACAATGATCGGGGAAAGGCGCGGAGCGTGAACGAGACGGCGTGAACTACATCTATCATAGAGCAACACCGGAGGGGAGTAGCCATATGCAGGCTTTCCCCTCTGTCAAAGTACTAGCCCAAATGGGCCTATACCTGTCGCCTAGATGTTTAAATGTGTGCGTAAAATTGTTTCTGTATTTTGTTAAAGTCAAGGTGTGAGTTTCGTAGTAATAGACGATTTTTGTAGTGTGCGTGTGTGTCGCACGCATTTCCCCCCGCAAAAAATGACAGAATGTTTTGCATCGGTAATAAACGCTATGGCTACTCCCCTCCAGTCCGCCGCGGCCGGTGGCCCGTGTTGCTCCATGACATCTATATATATTCGCACCGCGAGTATAGAGGCGGCTGTAGGGAAATCACGTTGTCGTCCATCATAGCCGTGAACAAGATTGTGAAGCTTTGCGAGTGTAGAGGCACACAGTTCACGCACGTTTCTCGGCCCTTATTCACGACGTCACACGCTAGTGTAGAGCCGGCTTAAGGATTTCTCATAACCAATTTATTTAAAAAAGAACTCTTGTTTGAAAACTTACCTAGTGTTGTTAAACAATCGATTGTTGCGCTATCGATAGTTTAGCATCACTAGGGGTAAGTTTTCAAACCAGAGTTTTTTTTTTGTTTGATTTTTTGATGACCTCGAAAAATAGTCGATATCGCGATAGTACTATCGAAACTATCGACACTTGACGATACTATCGATAGTTAAAAATAAGCAATACTATTGACATGCCAAAGCCATAGCCAAAGATCAACAGTATCGATAGTATTGTTATAAACACTATCTATATCAATATCACACACACTAACTATAATAAAAATCTTTATTTTAATTTAAAATAATTATTAAGTTGTACAAAATAAAATAAAATAATAATGAGATAAGAAACCCATATTATGTAATTAAATTTTAACTATAAGCAAGTACACATATATTAAACGCTGTAATATAATATTTTTTGCGATGCCCCTACGGGGTGTTACATGTATTTAGCTCATAAAATTTAATTGTAAGACCATAAATGTACCATGTAATAAGCAAAAATAAATTGAAATTGAATATCATGCGTGTCAATACAAACTATCGATACTATTGACATGCATACTATGAATAGTATTGATAGTGTTTATAACAATAATATCGATAGTATTGCAGCATATCGATGTTTTCGATAGTCCTATCAATAGTGTGACTGTTTTTTTGGGGTCACGATAGTTCACAATACTATCGATAGACTATTACTATTGCAACAACACTACTTACCCCTTCATATGAGCCTTCAATGTACTTCGGCCAGTAAACTGTTTATTGCACTCCTTACACGTAAATGTCATTGCGTCTTTCCTTTTTCTTCTTCCCTCTTTCTCCTTTACCATCTCCATTCTGTTTTCATACGAGACACCGAAGGTATGCCATTTTGTGTGGATAAGGAACCGTTTTGGATGGTTGAAGAACATATTGCAGGTTGGACACTCAAAATATGAATCTGTTGTACTTTCTGAAACTAAATAATAAGTATTTGTAAGTAACATTGCTAAAATCAACGAATATGAATGGTGTGTTGATATTCGTTGATTTTAGCCTAATGTGTTTCAATGTGTCGGTCAGTTATGAAAAGGAGGGGTCGCGAGAGGTTGAAAGACCTACATAAGAAAAAAAAACATAGATAGAGATAGTTAACGAATATGTGTGTCATCTCAATTTGAATCCTGATCATTCAATTGGATTAAAATGTTGTATGGATTGTAAATATTACCAAATGCATGCATTTTGACCTCTAGTCTTTGTGAAGGGGTCTATATATAGGGGGCTGCAGGCATCACTTAACATCAATGTGAACTACATGCTTGTATGCCATGAACATTATGTAAAAAAAGATAAATACTTCTTCTAGTATACTTATTTAATTATTATTTAAGCTTTTTTATTCGTTTACGTATGTTTTTTCATTTTTTTAATTTAAATATTATTCTTCCGTGGGCTTTTGGGCAAAAGCCTCCTAAATGTATACTTAGAAATTGTTAATGAAAAAACTCTTACCATAGTTCATAACTTCAATAGCTTTTCTAATGCTGATACTAGCATCAATAATATGACTATTCGTGATTTGGTCATACATCACCCCATGAATGTCCCGATGGAATGGATTCTCCCCCTCCATACAATCAGGCATTGGTTCTACCTTAACTTCTATATTTGGCTCTAAAACATCCTTTTCTATTTTTATTGTCGCTAGGGTTTCTTCACACGATGCATCCGATTCATCCGAATCTGATTTATCTTTCTCGGTTATCTTTTCTATATTTATTGTGATATTTTCATATATTACAGATTCTTTAGGTGTATCTGAATCCTCGTTGTCATCGTTACATGTTTCATTATCTGTATGGTTTGATATGTCTTTAATCTTATCCACTGTTTGTTTAGGACTATCCATTTTCACAGCCGTGTGATTATCGTTCTTTTTATTAGTGCTATTAATAAGTATATTCTCGATCATTCGCACCGTATTCTCTAAACTTCTCCGACGTGAGTCCTGGTCTTTCAGTTTAGTTTTGTCAAGATCGCTCAGTGTGTCCCGAGGCATAGTTGCTGTAGAGTTATCAAAGTAGGTACGGAAACTCGGTGATACACCCGGACTAGGGTTGTAAACAGGGAAGTTATTCATGTTCGACAGGCCCATTTGTTTGTGAAATGCTTTGGTATACACTGGTGAGTTTAAAGGCGCTCTGCTCATAGGATTATTCGAGTACTCACTTTTTCTGTAATCATTCTGTATGTTTAGATTCATAGGTACATTCTGCCAGGCATCGTGAACCGAGTTTTGGGTGTAATTCTGGTATGGCAATGAGTGAAAATTGTGGAATGGGCTTGCTTGGTTTAAATGGCCGTAGTGTGTGTAATCCGGTAGGTTGAAATGTCCGGCGTCGCCTGAAACGCCCGGCTGGCCCATTTTCGAGTTAGTCACAGCACTTGATGTTGATGGAGCACTAGAATTCATATTTACAGGCACTTCGTTGGGGCTGTATGCCCCAGTATTGTGCAACATCGTTTTTAAACGGGGTCCGGCACTGTTTAACGATGAAATACGGTTTTCACATCATAAACATAAGAACTATACCGCGTTTTTACATTTTAACATGTTATTATAAACTCCGATTGAGATTTTATGAAAATAATAAGATGAAAAGTCAGCAAGCAAGCACAATCCAACCAAACGAAACCACAGACAATTTACCAAAAGAAAATAGACGACAGGCCAGTGTTGCTTTTTTTTTATAATTTGTCATGACCATAGATACAGAGTCTTTCAGTCGTATAATGAATTTCACATTTCTTTAAATTAATGAATATCCATATGAAGATGACGATGATTAAATGCTTCCATGAGGAATATGATGAGATGATGGGGTGGCTCCAGTAAAGCGATGGGGACTTTACTGAAGTTTTTACGAAGTTTTGGAGGCAATACGAAAAATCACTTTTCACCTCATATTATCACTTTCTTACACTCGTGAACATTATCGAATGCTTTATGATAAAAATCCCACCATTTTTACACATAAAAACGCGACTATCACAAATTTGGGCTAAATTTGACTACACACAAAGTAGGTCAAGTAGGTGCCAGTAGGCCACTAGGGGCTCGGCTCCGGTTCACCGCTCGGGCCACCGGCGGCCGCGGTGGACCGGAGCCTACCGGAGGGGAGTAGCCATAGTGTTTATTACCGACCGATGCAAAACAGTCTATCACTTTGACAAAATACATAAAGAATACTACTCACACTACTCCCCTCCAGTCCGCCGCGGCGGGTTCGGGTTCGGGGCACGTGCCCGTGTTGCTCTATGCTATGCTCCATCCTCAAAGAAATTGTAGATTTTGTAAAAAAAAATGTACCTTAATATTTATTGTGTATAAATTATGTCCTCTCCTCTTAAAATGCTTTCAATATTTCTAACCAATATGAGGTTCAATACATAATACAAGGTGTCCTTACATATAAACTGTTTTCATTTAATGGATCGCGGCAATCATTGTTATAATAGGTACGTAAGTATTATTATTTAAATATTTTCAACCACTCAAACATTATGTTGGCATTCATCCCTTCTGGCGGATGCCAATAGAAAAAAGTAAAAGAAATACTGATTTGTCCGTCAGTGTCAGCACAATTTGCATAGGTATGGCCCAAAAAATCGCAACAGACAGCAATCCGAACAAAAAGAAATATCGATACCGATTCTTTGCAGTTGATAATAATTTAACTGTTTCGGTTCAATACTTAAATAAATAGCTAATCTTTTTTTTTTTCCGAACACGACCATTTTTTGAGGCCCCACTCTTTACAACAATTCTTAAAATGGTGATATAGACATCAAACAAATCAGTACGAAACTTGCATCTATTGCAAAATGTTTGCAATTCCGATTCTCCCAACTTGGAAGAATCGGAATTGGAAACATAGTAGTAACCAACTAGATTTAAAGTAATTAATTGAAGGCGTCAAGATACATACATAAATACATGCATTATAGTAATTGATAATTGGTGTCATTAAAAATCGACTTTAAGAGTGCTTCACTATTTGATGTCTGGCAAAACCAAAACCCATAAAGAGTATTAAAATTGTTGTCAAAATCATTATAATCCACACTACAGTGAATCCGTAAATCCAGTGGAAATCAAAAAATAGTATAATAATACTTAGTTCTCAATAGTTCTTATGATGATGGTCACTACTCATGAACTGTCGATAGTTGACCTTGAAAATCAGTTAGGATATCGATTGACTATCGATAGAATCGATATTTTCGAAGGTCTATCGAGAATATCGGTCGAGTTTAGACCTGAGTCGATCACTCCTTCGTCGGGATTTGGGTCGATCACGACCCATTGACAAGGTGATCGAGTCTAAATGACTCGATCGTTTGGGTCATTTGGGTCGCGACTCGATTTCGCTCAAACGTATACTGTAGCTCATGATTCTCGTGATTCGAGACCCATCTGATAAGGATTCAAGACTCGAGACCGCGATCCATACATTATGTCGCTGGCTATTTTTCATTTTAATACAATTCAATTAATTATTCAATTATTTCACTATAATTTCATTCTGAAACTTTATTGGTAAATAGGATTAATTTATAGGGAAAAAATCGGCATTCAGGAACTGCACCGGTAAAGCTATTGCATAGAATGCAATGCGAATGATATAGAATAAACAACATTTACAAATTGACGATTTATAAAAACGAATATATAAAAAAAATGTGTTTAGATTACTTACTGGGATTTGAACCCGAGCCTACCGGTCACACTATTATGCCATTTGTCTGTTTCTTGACACAACGAATATTATATATATATAATTTGTTTCATTTTTCAACCGACTCCAAAAAAAGGAGGTGGTTCTCAATTCGCCCAGATATTTTTTTTTTACAGTTTATTTTTATTTGTATGTATGCAAAATTCTAGTTCACGTAGGTATTCTGCTCGCAATACATAGGTACATGGTAAGCGGAGTGGGAGGTAATAGGTTTAATTTTCTTTACGGAGTTATACAAGCATCCCGAGCAATCAAAATAAATTGACAACATTTCAGACACGACCCTAAAAGAAAAATACCGTTTCCTAGTTTATATTTTCTGAGTTCAAATGTATATTTTTTGTATTTTTTTACATCTTAATTTCTGTGAAAAAAAAAATAAAACGGAAAAACATGTGATGACGTTACTTATATGGTGGAATGAAGTAGTTACCATTGCTTATCTTTAGATGAAAACATTATTGTTACATACTCTGTGACAAGATGTGTCAAATTGCTGCGGATACGTCAATGTCAAAGTATAAAACTAGGAAGTAGGGATGGTGATCCGAGACCTGAGATCGATTAATCGGAAAAGCGATCTTTAGGAACCAAAAATACGGTTCTTATTTAAATAATTATAATAATTTATTTAAATCGATCCACAGTACCGGATTGATCTAGTGAATCGATATTATACCCTGGAAAATCGAATATCGATCTTTTTGGTTAATTCACATAGGGACATATGAAACATACAGATCATAAGATTTAACGTTTAAACGTGAGTATAGAAAGCATTATACCAGCATTGAACACTGTTGAGTTGCTTTTTTTTGGTCGTCTGTTTTCCTGGAAAAGTATTACATATCCCAAATCAAAAATAGATCGATAATCGGAGATCGATTTTTTCAATGTCGATTTAATTGTCAAAGGATTTTGGACACTTCGATTCGAACATTGATTGATTTCAGAAAGAATCGCCATCCCTACTAAGTCTATGAAATGCTGCCACGAACTTATTTATTTAAAAAAAACAAGTTTTAAAGTCTTCAACAACGACTTAGCCCTTAGGCTGTTGATATAATATTGATATTTTTTATTTGAAGTTGGATCGAGGAAGAGATTAATCGACGACATGAAGGGTCAAAGATTTTTTTAAAAATTGTATTGATATATCGATATTTTTTTCGATATATCGAACACTGGTACTGATATTTTTAAAATAAAAAGATCACAGCCCTACATCGTGTTTGACAAGCTGACAACGACAAGACAGTGACATCTACAATTTTTTTTAAAGGGTTACGGCACAAGGCAATGGTTCTATCGCCATTCCACCCTATGTATGACATCAAATGGCGCAAACGTTTTTTTAGAATACACTTACTTTCAAAGTAGAAATTATGAATAAAAAGTACAAAATTTCGAAAAATGGTTAAACACGGGTCCCCTAGTTTTTGATTAACTTTTGAATAATGTGATAAAACATGTGGGTTAAAAATATGAAATGTTCTCAATTATGTTCATGAAATGAACATAATTATTATGAATGCTGTAATATTCATGCACTTTAGATCAATCTAGCTAAAAATTTAAAATCCTTATCCACTTCACTTCAACTATGTTAACTATAATAGTATGATAAAAGTGTTTTTATGCATGTGTCTTCAGGCCAAATGCTTCACGTGGTAGGAAACTTAAAGAATGTGGAATCAACCAAACACACACAACATTCGAAGCATTTATTTTATTTCCGAAATTTAATAAACATCAAAACGATATGTAATGGGTTTTTGTGTAAAGTATTTCATCAATTATCATTCTAGTCTTTCTAACTTTATTATGATCAATATTTTATGTAAGATGGCGCTATTCTACAAAATAAATATCGCCCTCGCGCTCGATGTCTTTAATTTTGAATTTGTTAACGACATCTAATGAATTATGTGTGAAGGATTTCATCAACTATCATTCTAGTCTTTCCAACGACTCTATTATTTTATGTTAGATGGCGCTATTTTACAAATATCGATCGCAAAAGATCATCGCGCTGCGTTGGCTGCCATTGGTTCGCGATCGCCATTGGACAACGAAGTAATGTTCTGTTTCACTTTAATCGCCCGTATTAGAGTGAAACAGAACATTACAATTCGTTTTAGTATCCTTCTCCGTTGGAAAGTGACAAAATTAAGTGGAACCATGTGAAAGAAAGAAATAAAATATGATCAACGCCTGTACCATGACCTTTCTTTGTCACCATAAACTGTATCGCTTTTACCTTTGTCTCGTTTTGTCATACGCGGTATCATACACGACAAAATGACACAAAATTTTGGTAGCGCATAAATTTTACAATTAGATGACATGGTGCAGGGGAGTATGATCGATGAAACTGTAAACAAACTGAAGTGTACTTTATGTGTATTACAATAGAGTTCACGAGAAACAAAGTACCCAATGACCCAAAGGATCCAAATGATCGACTTTTTTTGTACGTCACGACCCGATCACTTGTGTTTGGATCGTGATTCAATCAAAGTGATTCTATCGCTCGCGATCGACTCAGCTCTAGTCGAGTTCAAGTTGCAACACTTCACTAATTCTGTGATGTGAACGAATCGAACCGACTGTTTTCTTTATTAATTTAATTTGAGAATTTCGTGGTTACCAGTTACCACTTGCATTATTAATTTACCGTAACCGATATTGGAGCTGCGTGCGTGCGATGTAATTGCATTACGTGTGTATGCTATAACAGTTATATTTATCGGAGTTTTAGAGCGAAAGCATCACGCGATGGCGCTGGCCGCTGTAGCGGAAGATTATTTTCGTTCCATGAACCCACTGGCTTCGAAAATACACGAGGATATCGTAGAAGCTAGGAATGCATATGAAAATATATGGGAAACGTTAACCGAGAAGGAGAAGGTGAGTGATTTTTATTGTATGATATACACTCGGTGGTCGGTTTTTTTTTAATCATATTTCCTTGTTATTTCGTAATAGTATCGTGTTGGATTTCAAATATAATTCCATTTCATTTTTTACCTTTTTATTCGAGTATTGGTTATAGAGTTATTTTGAATGCGATAAATATTGGTTTTGTATGTTTAGAGATGTTTACAGTGAGTCCTAAGTTATTTCCTGATCTGCATATTGTTGAACTATATACATTCATGTTCTGAATTCAAAAATGACTAATCTGTTCAAACTTGGTTAAGTTGAAGATTTATTTGTTTGAACATGTTAATCTGTCTTTGTAATTGCAACCCATACCTATTAAAATTATTGTACATGACTACCACATTTTTTTTTAATTAACGTAAGGTCCTTTTTTTGGACCTTATTAAAATTACAATCTAGCCTAAAAGACTAATAAGTAATTTTATGCTAACTTAAACTTCTATTAAAATTATTTCTAAGTAAATGTCCACTGGCACTTTCTTAGTATGTCTTAAGGGGAAGTCACTTTGTTCGTGTGATTATGCAAAATAAGTCACTAACACAATTTTTTTTTTTTAACACTACTCTACCTCAAATGGTTTAGTTCTCTTAAGTCTTCTCACTAGGTTTGTGTTGTCGAGGAGCTGGATAGCCTCAATATTCACATGATGATGAAGCCTTTTTTCATGGGCTTTGGCATATTTTCTTATAACGTTATCTACGAAATCCATTTTCAGGTCCCGATGGAGATCGTTATTGCGTACATACCAAGGTGCATTTACAATGTCTCTGAGCACTTTATTCTGGAAACGTTGTATTATTTGTACATTGCACAACCCCACCACCCCACCCCACAGCTGAATACCATAAGTCCATACTGGCATGAGGACTTGCTTATACAATAATATTTTATTGTGTATCGACAGCGGAGAGTATCTTCCAAGAAGCCAATACATCTTATTATAGCGAATACATAGCTCTTCTTGCTTCTTCTTGACGTGAGCTTTCCAGCGCAACTTAGCATCAAGTGTCATACCTAGGTATTTAGCTGTGTTCGCATATGGTATTTGTTGTCCATTTATATATAACGGGAGATAATGTGGTCTTTTGTTAGTAAAGTTGATATGGACCGACTTCATTTCATTTAGCTTGATGCGCCATTTTGTAGTCCAGTTATTTAAAACATTAAGAGCCTCTTGAACTTTTTCTCCTGCTTCTTCATGACTTTGACCTGTAGCCATTATAGCAGTGTCATCAGCGAAGGTAGCAATTATATTATTCTCTAAATTTGGGATATTGCATGTGTATAATAGGTACAGGACCGACGATGACTACCACATGAAGCTATATTATTGAAAGAAAGTTTTTTACTGGTGGTAGAGCTCCTGTGACAGAGCTTGCGGGCATAGGCACCACCGCATTACCTAATATACTTGCCGCTAAATGGTAGTGTTCAGCACCATCGTGTTCCAGTCAGGTGGTAATGTACGGCCCTGTAATTCCCAGCATAGAGGCATAACACCTTAGGTCTCAGGAGTGGTAACGCATCTGTATTATGATCTTGGTCTTTGTGTGGGTGTCTATAGGCTGCAGTCATCACTTAACATCGATGTGAGCCACAGATCACCCCCAATAGATACCGCATTCGTGAATATTTGTTCGGAGCCATGTTCACCGTTTTTGAGGTACGCGGGTGTAGTGGGGAGACGTAACTAAAGCACTGTGATTGGCTGTTTGAATTGGAGACTTGGATACGCCCACTCATTGAGCTGGAAAGTCGATATTTTTGTCGATATTTCTGATCGATATTTTTTCCACATTTATTTGCTTTTTTAAAGATAATTCAGCAGTACTTGGATTATACAGTTGTCAGTAATTGGAAATTATATAATCATTATTTCAGAAATAGGTAAATTAAGACAGTATATCATTCGCGTAGGTAAACAAAAATGCATAAAAGTAATTATTTTACGTTATACAGATTTCAAGCGTTTGGAATTCCATACAAACGCTTAAAATCTGGTTACCTATTACATAGACATTCCATACAATTATTATAATTTAAGAGATGCTTTAAAGTGGTGGTGGTGCTGGTAAAGGTGGTTAATGTGCATGCAGTTCACATTGATGTTTAATGATAACTGCAGCCTATAGACATCTACACAAAAATCAGGGGTCAAAATGCAGATGCGTTGCCACCCTTGAGATCTTAGGTGTTCTGTCTCTGTGATAATTATTGCAGGGCTATACATTATTTTCTAACCGGAACATGATAGTGATGAACACTACCATTTAGCGGCAGATAAATTAGGTAATGCGGTGGTGCCTACGCCCTCGAGCTCCCTAGAACTCTATCACTAGTATATTAGATTCTTTCTATATACTGGAACCATCAGAGCATTCCTTTTTACACTTTAGAAGATTGTGCATTTAATCTGGATTCATATTAAATAAAAATCTCTTATTTTCAGACAGAAGTTATCAATGAATCCATAATAAAACCTGACATAGTACTCAAGTACGCTATCTTAGACACCCTAGATTTCGACATAAACGATCCACCAGTACGCAAGGATGACCTAATGTCATTCTTCGGGCGCGACCACGGCCAGAAACTTATACAAGATGAAAATACATCTTACCTGGACGAACACTCCGCGCCTTTCCTATACCAGACGAAGAGCCAGCTCAATCTATGTGCTCTAAGCGAGACGAGGGTCTTAAAAGAGGTGACATGCACGTCTCCAGCGCCAGTCATGTCAGAATTGGCGATGTCCCACTCAAAAGTTGTGAACGAGTTGAAAAATGCCCTAAAATCTCATGAAGCGAAAAGTTACACGGAGAGAGTGACTTCTCCTACCGGTTTTATAAGCAAGTTCATAGGGAACTTGAAGAGTAAGGATGAGGAGAGAGAGTGTCTGGTGGAGACGCAGCCGAATCAGATTGTTGCGTCTTCGGACAACTTGTTCAGGACGAACTTTAGTCCACCGCGCGAGGGTAAGCTCGGCAGGGAGTATAGGAGCAGCGTTGCGAAATCTAATAGTGGTAAGTAATCGGTTGCAATATTATCTACCCTCTCCTATTCATCTTAGCTTGATGTCATATAGCCTAAAGCTTCCTTGATAACTATTATCTATAGTATTATAGTTAGTTATATATAGTATTATTAACAGAATGTTCCATACTCTCTTTTACAAACAGCAAGATAAGACTAAACAAAAAAAAATGAGACATTCTTTGTCATTCACTGGCAGAGTTCCAAAGCCCACATTACTGAGAAAAAACCTGCCAAAACAAAACTCAGTAGGGTCTTTTCAAAATATGTGTAACTAGCGGCTCGCCCCGGCTTCGCACGGTGCAATGTTGCCTACCCTCTCCTATTCGTCTTAGCGTGATGATTATACATAGATATAGCCTAAAGTCTTCCTCGATATCTTTTATAGTTTAGGCAGCGTACGCAAAATAAGTAACTTTTCTAATTGATTTTTTACACCTTGTGTCTGAAAAACGCAAATATCTTACGAAACCCTATATTTTCCAAAATAAAATATAGCCTATGTTACCCGTGGATAATGTAGCTTTCGAATACTGAAATAAACTATAAAAGATATTCCTCGATATCTTTTATAGTTTAGGCAGCGTACGCAAAATAAATAACTTTTCTGGTGGATTTTTTACACCTTGTGTCTGAAAAACGCAAATATCTTACGGAACCCTATTTTTTCCAAAATAAAATATAGCCTATGTTACCCGTGGATCATGTAGCTTTCGAATAGTGAAAGAATTTTTAAAATCGGTCCAGTAGTTATTGAGCCTATTCATTACAAACAAACAAACAAAAAAATATATCCTCTTTATAATAGGTATTAGTATAGATTTAGATTTGTAATGAACTGCGAACGTCACGTTGGACACCCCATCCCCTCTGTCACATTATGTCACGCTCAGCGAGACCGAGCAGACCGTCGGTTTTTGTCTATAGGCCGCACTATTGACTTACCATCAATTTGAACTGCTTGTTTGCCACCATCGTAACATTAAAAAAGAACTCGAGAACAATACAGCCGGAACCGTTGAGGTCTCCATGGATGACCGGTACTGGTGGTAGAGCTCCAGTGACGGAGCTCGCGGGCGTAGGCACCACCGCATTACCTAATATACTTGCCGCTAAATGGTAGTGTTCAACACTATCGTGTTCCGGTCAGGTGGTAATGTACGGCCCTGTAATTTCCGGCACAGAGGCATAAGACCTTAGGCCTCAGGAGTGGTAACGCATCTGCATTTTGACCTTGGTCTTTGTGTGGGTGTCTATAGGCTGCAGTCATCACTTAACATCAATGTGAACTGCATGCTTGTTTACCACTTCCATTACATAAAAAAAAAAAAAATGACCGAGTGTGCCCTGTCCAGGAAAGAACTTGTCACAATGATGAGACTTCGCTCCAGACATGTGACATTTAATAAGTTTAAATTCTTAATGAGTCAATCTGATACCCCTAATTGTAGTTTATGTGGTAAATAAAGTGCAAGACTTATACCATATTTTGGTTGAATGTGTTCGAGGTGAAGCTCATCGCAGGGCTTCATTAGAAATAGGACATTGCAACAGTGTCCTGGCAGATCCTACTACGGATGACGCTAGAATACTGTTGCAACTATATCAATTGTCAATGAGTTAATGTTGTTTAATTTTTTTTTTTTTAATGAAGAATGTAATTCATGTGAACGTATAGAGCGTCATGGTCTTTGACCAAGCTCTTTAAATGGAGAATAAAACAAAAAAAAAAAAAAGAACTCGCCACTTATACGAAAAAAAAAAGTCAAACTAAGACTAATTATAATTTAAATCGTGATGTTTATGCAAAATTAAAACAAGCACTTAAATGCTTATTATAATGACATTAGTGTAGAATGTAAAACTAATAGCGAACAATATTAACAAACCAAATCAGAATCCCGGCGCCATGACGCACGGAGACAATTGCTTTAGTAATTTATTTAATACTTGTTTTTGCCCGCGACTTCGTCCGCTTGTATTTTGAATCATTGCAAATAGTAGCTTATATGTTATTCCAATTATAACTTATACTACAGTAAAAGTTTCATACAAATCCGTCCAGTAGTTTTTTCGTGAAAGAGTAACAAACATCCATCCATCCATCCACACATTCCACACACTTTCGCTTTTATAATATTAGTAGAATAACATGTATAGCAACTGCCTTATAATGAATGTCCAGTTGTAGCGCATTGTTATTCTAAATTCTAAATCAACAAAGGATCATAATTATCAAGATATAGCGGCCCACTCCGGCTTCGTGAGGGTGCAATGTTACCTACCCTCTCCTATTCATCTTGGCGTGATGTTATATAGCTTAAAGCCTTCCTCGATAAATGGGCTATCTAACACTGAAATAATTTTTCAAATCAGACCACTTGTTCCTGAGATTAGCGCGTTCAAGCAAACAAACAAACTCTTCAGCTTTATAATATTAGAATAGATATGTACAATTTTTTTTAAGAGGCTTAATATCTATAGAAATCTTTCCGACATGTTTTTTAAATGTTATGAAGTGGAAATTAAGCATTTTAGTTCACATTGATGGTAAGTACATTACGCGCGTCCCGACACGCACTTTGCCAGTTTTTTTTTTTAATTTTCACAAAGAATCATGGCAAGTTTTTATACATTGATTTGTACAATAAACGTTACAAAAAGGTACAAGGTAAAACGGATTAGAAATATTATCTAGAGAACTTATAGAACATTTTCTAGTATTTAAAATATTTTTAAATCACCGGAATAAAAATCGTCTTTCCTAACAACAGTAGAAGCACTCCATACTAAAGTTCAAATTCAAACTTTTTATTGCGGAGAGTTAAAAATATTTTAAGTATCAGGAAATGTTGTTTAGGTTCACTGGTTAATATTTCCGTGCTGTTTTACCTGTGTACCTTTTTTTCTTTTTTTTCTGTACAAATCTTGCCATGATTCTTTGGGTTTGAATCTCCAGAAATTTATTTCGCGGGCAGTCGGGATTCACAACTCAGTCAACTATTTTCTGGCATTTGACTATATTGCTTACAATTTCATTACTATGACCTCAATGATAACAATTGAGGGATAATCATTATTATTCCAAGAACAAATCTTATCTTCCGGTATTATTCCGGTTTCTCCTAATGTTTTAATATAAGTCAAGCTAACAACATAATTTGTAATCCCTAAATGATTTTTTAAAAGGTAGGTAGGTAGGCACAATTACATAGGCTTTGTCCAATATTTTTTACTGGTGGTAGAGCTCCAGTGACGGAGCTCGCGGGCGTAGGCACCACCGCATTACCTAATATACTTGCCGCTAAATGGTAGTGTTCAGCACTATCCTGTTCCGGTCAGGTGGTAATGTAATTGTCCCTGTAATTTCTGGCACAGAGGCATAACACCTTAGGACTCAGGAGTGGTAATGCATCTGCATTTTGACCTTGGTCTTTGTGTGGGTGTCTATAGACTGCAGTCATCACTAAACATCAATGTGAACTGTATGCTTGTTTGCCACTTCCATAACATAAAAAAAATAAACATTTTCAGATCTCTCCGAGGAAAACCGTGGTCTTCTATCAAGTCAAGCATCATCGGGAACAGACTTCCAATCAACGGAGACGCTCACTGAATCATCACTACCAAAGACAGGCTACGATTTCCTTGACAACTGGTAACACTAAATAAAAATAGTTAAATAACAATTTTTGTGTTACTGGTAACATTATAGGGTGAATTCTCACGGAAATTGGTATTTTGTGTTTGTAACCCCGAAAATCAATTAATTTGTTTGTGCGACGTTATTTTGAATTTCATTTACAATTTTTGCATGTTTTTCGTGATTTATTTATTTTTATATCGCGTATTAGCCAAATAGTATTTGTTTTAAAAAACTAGTTTTTTTACGTTAAACACTTCATAATAGCAACAGGGACTTTTAAAATTTATTCACAATGCCGTCATTGTCTATTGTATTTTTTATCTTCATAGTATTACGAATTAAATTCGTCAAATTTAATAATTTTATTCGGGACATTAGTCAAGCTTGACCATACTTTGGCAGATTTACCCTAAATGTTGGTAGTTGCCGCTCATCCAAAGAAAAATAGCTTACGATATGACGTCATCGCGAATAAATTGAAAGATTCAAACAATGTTACTTAGGGATGTTGACTGGGTATGAAATCACAACTTTTTATTTAAATACAAATTGGCTAAAGAAATGAAAAACAAAACAACTTTTAGTAAGTATTTCAACTTTTAACAAAAATCACAGGTGCGTTACCAACTTGTCACGTCACTAAGTTTTGAATCGTTTAAAAATAATTATTTATATCGGGACGTTTCACAGACGAATTTTTTCTATACTTTTTATTACAATTTAAAAAAATATAGTCAACATCCCTATTACTTGATACTGAACAAAATATTAATGGCCCCCTTTTTTATTTTTTACTTGCCGTAATCAATAATTAGAATTATCTCAAATTTTCAACGGAAAACTAATTGTAAGTATTGCATACTCTAATTGAATTGATCTTTGAGAATTCAGTAAGGGACTGTTCATAAGATACGTTCGCAAGGGGGGCAGGAGTCTCGCGTGACAAAATGTGACAGAGGGGGATAGGGGGGTCTACGACAACGCGACGTTCGCAGTTCATAAAAATATTTTTAAATTAACATTTCATTAGACCAGCGTTTCTCAACTTTTTTGGTGGTGGAACCCTTTTAAAAGCGAAATTTTTGACGGAACCCCAAGATAAAAAGTTACTTACATTCTTTAATTATTATTATCAAAGATTAATAATAAGTAATCATGTTACAATTTAACCCCATTATTCATAAACGTACATTAGATACGTTTTAGCTATGGAATGCTTTGTCTTTGTCAGTTGCATTGTCAAATGTGCATGAAAAAGACAAAGGAGAGATTAGCAACACTTTAGCTAAAATACGTTTATAAATAAGGGGGTTAGAGTATAGGTACTATAATTAATATAAACTCTTACGTTACTGAGCGACTGACCGACAACGTATTTTTGTAACTTTTGTCGCTAGTAGTATAATAAAAAAAAACTGATGTATAGAAGAGGTGTATTTTTTCTCATTATATTTAGTATTCTCGCAGAGGCCTCACAAAGGCTGCGGAGCCCAAAGGCTCCTCGGAGCACACTTTGAGAAACGCTGCATTAGGCTATTATTAAAAATAAAATGTATATTTCTCAGTTTTTGTGACGTAATGTTTTAGGGGGGTCACAGATTGTGTGACAAAGCGTGACAATAGAGGGGGAGGGGAGTCAGAAAAGGCTTAATTTAGCGTGACGTATTTTATGCACGGCCTCTAAGTGTTTTTGTATTATTTCATAAGTATTTGCCAAAAATATATTAAGTTTTGGTGATAAACGTAATCTCAGTATACAAGACTGTGTTTTGTACCACTATTGTATTATTTTAATTTAAAATTAGGATGTCTACATTCATAGAGCAACACTGGAGGGGAGTAGTCACGTGCAGGCTTTCCCCTCTGTCAAAGTACAAGCCCAAATGGGCCTATACCTGTCGCCTAGATGTTTGAATGCGTGCGTGAAATTGTTTCTGTATTTTGTTAGTTTCGTAGTAATAGACTATTTTTGTAGTGTGTGTGTGTCGCACGCAGTTACCCCCGCAAAAAATGACAGACTGTATTGCAGCGGTAATAAACACTATGGCTACTCCCCTTCAGTCCGCCGCGGCCGGTGGCCCGTGTTGTTTGCTCTATGTCTACATTATACTCCGTTCAAATTTTTATTACTTTTGACAGCTAAAGATCGCTTAAATTAATTAATTGTGTTTCTTTACCATTAATCAGTGTTCGAACCAAAAATCTGATGCGATTTGGTTGCCATTTGGTTCCATTAAAATTTTAATTAGTTTGGCCCAGTAGTTTTTATTTTATTTTTGTTAACTTAGACGATGTTATTTTCACGATGACTGCTAAAACTAATAAAAATCTATATATGTTTTTAAATGGTGTAATTATTAGAATAATTTCAAAATATGATTTCTTAAAAATGCGTTCTCAAGTAGCTGTCAAATGTTAAATAGATATTTGGTCGTAGTACATTTCGAACAGTGTCTGCTGTCTGATATGACTTTTTCATAACTACCTCTTAGCGGTAGTAACAAGTCTGAAAATGTATATGAATTAATAGAATATTTTTTAGATTAATCTCAGTAGAGTTACTACTACACTACAGCCCGGCGCCCACTGGGGTAGCCGAACGTTTTTTTTTTATGTAGCAAAAAAAAAAAGATACTGCTGTCGGATCCTAATCTATCAGGGTGCCATGCATTACCATCTAACCGGAACACGATAGTGCTGAACACTACCATTTTGCGGTCAGGTGGTAATGTATGGAAATGTAATTTCCGGCACAGAGGCGTAACACCTTAGGCCTTTGACCTTGGTCTTTCTGTGGGTGTCTATAGGCTTCAGTGATCACTTAACATCAATGTGAACTGCACGCTTGTTTGCCAATTTCATTACATTAACAAAATACGCACTGGTCCTATAGCCACCAGTGAATACCCTCTTCAAAGGAATACAGAGATTAAAAAGGCTACGATGAAGTGGACCTGTAGGAAAAATGCTCTCATATTTGCATTTATACATAAATTATTTACCAGTATTTTTAGTGTTATTCTATATATATGGAATATGTTGTGATTGTGTGAACAATATAATGAAATACTCTATTATGCTTTACATTTGTTTTATTTATATCTCTGCTCGTCTGATGCTTCGGGTGCCTTAGCTTAGTGGTAGCAGGCCACTACTACTACGCTCGGGTTCTGGGTTACATTCTCGGGTCGGGGGATATCTAAGATAACGGTGTAAAATCCTTTATCTATGGTTCATTTGCGATTTTTTCATTTTCTGGAAGTTTCCCAGTACCTCGGAGTTTGGTAATGTACCCGGAGATGACAGGCGAAAACCTTCTTGTAATCGGCACATTGTATGCTTGAATGCATGTGCTTTATCTCTGCCAGAGAATAAGCAATAATGCTACGTATAGAATGGACACTTCGACGTCCCGCCCGATTTCCCCGCATCACCCAACCTCCACCCCTCTTATGGGCGACGGTTGGTTTTTTGTACGTGTTACGCACACAGGTGTCACTGATGTATGTAAAAGAGACCAAATTAAGCGTTTGTATGGATTTTTTGCGGAGTGTCCGCGATGTGCCTCTGCCTACCACTTTGGGAATTACAGGCGTGAAGTTACGTTATGTTTAAGTAACTGCGAATGACACCAATCGGGACTAAGAACAAAAACACTTTCTCTTATCTTACAATAGTACACTTTATTATGCTTAATAACAATCATATATTCAGTTTTACCAAATCAATACAAGTGAACTTAAAATGACAAAAAACACATTTTTACTTAAAAATAAATGTGTACTTGCAGTTCTTAGTTACCACAGATCACCCCCAATAGATACCGCATTAGTGAATATTTGTTCGGAGCAGTGTTCACCGTTTTAGAGGTACGCGGGTGTAGCGGGGTGACGTAACTAAAGCGCTGTGATTGGCTGTTTGAATTGGAGACTTGGATACGCCCACTCATTGAGCTGGGATGTCGATATTTCTGATCGATATTTTTTCCACATTTATTTGCTTTTTTAAAGAAAATTCAGCAGAACTTGGAAAATACAGTTGTCAGTAATTGGAAATAATATAATAAATTGGAAATTAAATAAAATCTTACCTTATCTAATCATAATTTCAGAAATAGGTAAATTAAGACGGTATATAATTTGAGTAGGTAAATAAAAACGCATAAATTAATGCCAATAAAGTAATTATTTTACGTTATACAGATTTTAATTTATTGATTAGATTTTATTTTTATCACCCAACTGACTTAGAGCTCAGAGGGTGAGGGCAAAACAGATAGGACGTCAAAGTGTCCATTCTAAACGTAGTATTATTACATATTTTCTGATAAAAGGTTTTAAAGTATTATTAATAATATCGATACCGACTAACGTATATGCGGTACAACACTATCGATCGACTTTCTCATGCAAGAAAGGGACAAATAATGTAAATAACGTAATGAGTGAGCAGGACTTTGCGAAAATATACTTGTACATAATCCAGTTTAATTGATCTCTGATAATACGTATTTTATATGAATTATTTACTTACCGGTGAACTATCATAACATCTTTTTTAATATTTGATATTCTAGACGTATTTAGATATGATTTTAGTGCGCAGGAAGCCATTTCCTAGATATTTTCGGTAGAAAATGAATTATTTCTCACGTACGAACGGGTCGGAGGCTTGGTCGGTATGGCGTCGTTGGCGTCGCGATTTCGAGCATTGAAAATAAGCTAGCAACGTGTTGTGTGCGTCGGTTGCCCTGTATGCGGTATCTATTGGGGGTGATCTGTGTTAGTTACTACACAAAACAGGTAAAAAATGCGAAGAACCTATATGATACCTATATACGGTGAAACTAATACATTTTCAAAAAAAACAGTACATATTAAAAAAAAATCTTCCAAGGTGCTTTTTGTAAAAAATAAAACATGACAGAAAAGATTCAGTAGCTTTATACAAGAAAACCTAAACTTAGTATTTCGATAATGCTTAAAAATTAGCATGTGGTAGTTGCCACATAAAATAAAAAAGTAAACAATAGAAGAAAATCCGCTTTACAAAATATTCCAATCCCTTTCAAACCTCGTTGTTTAAATCTGACTCAGAAGCTACACCGTTTCCATACATTTGTGGAGGAACGGGTGGAAGTGTTCCTCCGGCGAAAAGGGAGGATCCTCCGACCAGGCGAGGTGGTAGCGCCTGGCGGGCCGCGGCCCAACGGTTGACGTGGGGAAGTTGTATATATGCCAACTCTTGAGAAATCTTTCATGTGCGATGTAATTCGAATGCACGCCATCTACCGTACTAGACAAGTACTGTGAGGTTTTCATATGTGTTCCACTAGTTGGCGCCTTAATGTAGTGGACGCTACACATTCATCAGTCAAATCCATTCCTTTTTTAACCGACATCAAAAAAAAGAGGAGGTTCTCAATTCGTCCGCATCTTTTTTTATGTATGTTCACCGATAATTTGAAAACGCCTGTACCGATTGGGATATTTTTATATAATCGTTTTATTATATTTTAAACTAATCGCAAAGAAATGCAAGTCATAAAAAGTGGCGGCGTATCCTGGCATGATGGTTTTTTTTTATAATTTAAAAATATGGCATCGCTACTACGCATATTGCCAGTGTCAAGTAAAACGATATTTAAGCAGCGTAAAAGAGTCAGTGTTACCGCCAAATTTATACACCGTATTAACCGCGCGCGCGCATCGCATTGTCGCCTTCCTTCCCCCTGCCCTCTGCCTTCCGCCCTTCCTTCGTCCTTGCTCCTGAGACGGTGGAGGTGTGACGGAGAGGGCCAGCGCTGCATCGACACAAGCCCGTTGAACGCGAACGCGCGCGCACGACACACACCGCATACCGCTAACCCGCGACTGCTATAACATCGGCTGCAGTAGCAGCCCACCGCGCAGTTCAGTGCCAAGGAGTTCATCCACCATCGTCAAGGTACCTCAACATCCCGTCTTTTTCCCCTCACTACCAATCTTCGGTATTCTAAACCGAGAAAAACCGCATCACCAGTCAGTAAATTTATCAGTCCATCAGTCAGTCAGTCAGTCACAGTCAGTAATTCGAGTAAAGCGATGGCTACTTTACCAGAACACTTACAATGAAGTTAGAATTAAGCAGCGTAAAAGTCAGAGTCAGTCAGTCAATTTATCAGTCCGTCAGTCAGTCTCAGTCAGGAATTCGAGTAAAGCGATGGCTACTTTACCAGAACATTTACAATGAAGTTTTGGAGGCAATCTGAAAGGACGTGTTTTCGCACTATTATTCTATGTCACTATACACGGGCACTGTAATAAGCCCATATCAAACAAAATGCCACCAACTTTATTTAATATAACTCAAAAATACACCAAGAAAATGAAATAAAATAAGAGCACCACACGCCTCTTTCAAGGTTCCCGCCAAAACTCCTTCAATAAAATTATACCTGTAAGTTTGTCGTTGTTTGTGACAGAGTGTCATTGTGTGAACACAACAATCAAGCAAATTATGAGAAAATGATCGGTAAAAACTAAAAAATCCCCTTAGACCTTAGTTGTTATGTCTCTGTGACATTAATATTGCAGGGCAATACAATATACATTACCATCTAACCCAGAGGTTCCCAAACTATTTTTTCTTGT
Organism: Macrosoma leucophasiata; assembly: GCA_036365455.1. Lineage (NCBI taxonomy): Eukaryota > Metazoa > Arthropoda > Insecta > Lepidoptera > Hedylidae > Macrosoma > Macrosoma leucophasiata. The sequence goes on along the minus strand of JAWQUS010000022.1, from coordinate 2,068,125 downwards.
AGACCCCTTTCAATTTTTTTCTGGTTTCCGTGCTACATTAATATCACATTCCCATATTTCCACATTTTATTTACGCCTACGTAGACCCCCATCGAGTCCCATGGACCCCAGGGGGTCTATATGGACCACTTTGGAAATCACTGATCTAACCGAAATACTCAGCGGTCAATGGAGAGGGCTACGCTCGTCGTTTCCCTACTGGATCGAATCAGAAATGAAGAAATCCGTAGGCGAACCAAAGTCGCTGACATAGCCAAGCAGATCTCAAAGCTGAAGTGGCAATGGGCAGGGCACATAGCTCGGAGAACCGATAGCCGCTGGGGCAGAAAGGTTCTCGAGCGGAGACCACGTATCGGCCCGGGCCGTCCACCTGCAAGATGGACCGACGACCTAGTGAAGGCTGCAGGTACCCGCTGGATGCACGTCGCTTCCGATCGGTCGGCACGGAGGTCATTGGGGGAGGCCTATGTTCAGCAGCGGACGTCCTATGGCTGATATGATGATGATAACCGAAATACGATAGTGCTGAACACTACTGTTAGGCTGCAGATAGATTAGGTAATGCGGTGGTATCTAAGCCCTCGAACTCCTACTCTGTTACTCTACTACCAGTAAATCCATTAAATAATATAGCGTACAATAATACCTAACCAGGGGTCCATATATTTTTGAAACAACTGATCTAAAATTCAAACGGTGATGCTTCTTTTTATGACAGACTCTTTCCAACTTATTTATAGTTTCCCCATCAATTTTGCACTCGTCCCATGCCTTAAAGTCTTCAATCTAGTATCCAGTGATGACCATCCCTTTCTCAACTTGGTCCGCCTTGTCCTTGCCCGTCAGCATCTCGATCAACTTCAGACCGAACCAGTAGGCTGTTCCTGGGCCCTGGAAAAGGATAAAAAAAAAACTAAAAATATACGTCCACGCCACAACGTGAAGTTCGCAGTTCATTAAAATTAATATTTCATTAGACTATTCCTGATTTAAAAACAAACTCTTATTCATGGGGGAGTTTTAGTTTTAGTGACGTAATAATTTTAGGGGGGAGTTACAGATATTGTAACACAGCGTGACAATAGGAGGGAAGATCAGAAAAGGCTTTAGCACAGAGGTTCCCAAACTATTTTTTCTTGTAGACCCCTTTCGTTCTTTTTCTGGTTTCCGTGGACCCCCTTGCTAACATTTATATCACTTTCCCATATATATCATCACTGTAGATATGCTGCGACGTGGTGGTGTAAGTAGACAAAAAAAATATCTATAACGTTCTAGAACAGAGGTTCCCAAACTATTTTTCTTGTAGACCCCTTTCAACTTTTTTCTGGTTTCGGTGGACCCCCTTGCTAACATTTATATCACTTTCCCATACATCCCATTTTTATTTACGCATATACGTAGATCCCATCGAGTCTCCCATAGTCCCCAGGGGGTCTATATGGACCACTTTGGGAATCACTGCTTTAGCATGACGAGTTTTACGGACGGCTCCAAATTAAACTTCCTTTGTGTGCGGCAATGGCTTTTAACATTTAGCTTGGGTTGCACCTGTTCTAATTTAAAGAAATCTGTCTATAGTCGTGGTGTAACCCAGGCTTATTTTACAGCACTCAGACGTTAGCCTGGTCAGGTGGTAACATAACAAACGATGCTCAACTTACCCTGCTGGTAACAATGTTGCCATCCACCACGACCCTCTCGCCCTCCACATACGTGTAGTCACCGATGATCTTGTCCTTCGTGGTTGGGTAGGAAGTCAGCTTCTTGCCCTTCGCCACCCCGTGCGCCACGAAGGCTATTGGCGCTGTAAAGGACGACGTAAGCTTTGAATAAAAATAAATAATAACGTAACTTCACGCCTGTAATCCCCGAAGGGGTAGGCAGAGGTAAATGCATGCATTTAATCATACATGCAAACACCCACGACTCGCCGGTTACGTTTTGGCTCATGTACCAGGTGGCGAACCTGTTGCCATCTCCGGGCACATTACCAAACTTCGAGGTACTGGGAAACTTCCAGAAAATGGAAAAATCCCAATAGAAGCAGAGATAAAGGATTTTAGACCGTTATCTCTAATATCCCCCGACCCGGGAATCGAACCCAGGACCTCCAGCGTAATAGTAGTGGCCTGCTACCACTACGCTACTGAGGCAGTTAATTAATAACATTACCTAATATACTTGCCGCTAAATGTTAGTGTTCAGCACTATCATGTTCCGGTCAGGTGGTAATGTACGGTCCTGTAATTTCCGGCACAGAGGCATAACACCTTAAGCCTCAGGAGTGGTAACGCATCTGCACTTTGATCTTGGTCTTTGTGTGGGTGTTTATAGGCTGCAGTCATCACTTAACATCAACGTGAACTGTATGCTTGTTTTCCACATCCACTACATAAAAAAAATATGTCTTTATTATAGAAAGACTAGCGGCCCGCTCCGGCTTAATGTTACTTTTTTTTTTATGTTATTAGAAAGACAGACAAGCAGACGGGCCTGATAGAAAGTGGTCACCGTCGCCTATGAACATTTGCAACACCAGGGGAATTGGCAACGCGCTGCCAGCCCTGTAGGACTCTTTTGACGCCTGTTTCGAAGAACCCCATATTGTAGGACCGGGGATCACCTCAGAGGGAAGTTCGTTCCACAATTTGCACGTTCTGGGCAGAAGCGACCGCGAAAACAGCTGTTGTTTATTTTAATTGAAATTTGAAAAAGAATACATAATATAATATTTATATAATATTTATATAATATACATAATATTATATATATATATATAATATTTGACGACCCGGTTAGTCCAGCGGTGTGAAACCATCGTTTGATTCGAAGGGTCGCGGGTTCGATCCCCGCACCGAGACAAATATTTGTATGGCCTACAGATATTTGTTTCGGGTCTGGGTGTTTGTATATGTATGTGTTGTATGTGTACAACGGCACCCACGACACAGGTTTATACCTACTGTGGGGCTGTGAGTGTAAGCGTATTTTATTTTATTTTATTTAATAGGTCTTACAATTTTATGTGAGCCAATATGGACCGGAGTGAACACTACCATTTGACGACGGATAGATTAGGTAATGCGGTGGTGCTGGTATATGGTGGTGCTGGACGGATAGATTAGGTGCTGCGTGGTGGTGGTACGACTTTATCATCATCATTTATTCAAGTGACCAGGACTCAATATAATATAAACTATAAAAACTATTTAACTTATAATTAACTTAAAATTCTACAATTTTTTTTTTCTTTGATGTTAAGTGATGACTGCAGCCTATAGACACCCACACAATGACCAGAGGTAAAAATGCAGATGCGTTACCACTCCTAAGGCCTAAGGTGTTATGCCTCTGTGCCGGAAATTACAGGGCCGTACATTACCACCTGACCGGAACACGATAGTGCTGAACACTACCATTTAGCGGCAAGTATATTAGGTAATGCGGTGGTGCCTACGCCCGCGAGCATCGTCACTGGAGCTCTACCACCAGTAAAAAGTTTTATAAAGTTTTTTTATAAGACTTAAGTTTTAACAAAAATAATTAATATAAACCTAAATACCTACGTAAGCTGGATTACATATGCGGCACACTACCGGCTCAACCCATGCGATAAGGCACTGCAGTGATTAACATGCATGCAATCCTAGTCTACTTGCGATCATATTTGAGATACTGTTTGGGCTGGCCCGCACTCTGCACACCAGGGAAGCGCATCTTTTACGCATAGTTGCGTAAAAGCAATTTACATGCGCATAAGCGCACTGGTGGTAGAGCTTCAGTGACGGAGCTCGCGGGCGTAGGCACCACCGCATTACCTAATATACTTGCCGCTAAATGGTAGTGTTCAGCACTATCGTGATCCGGTCAGGTGGTAATGTACGGCCCTGTAATTTCCGGCACAGAGGCATAACACCTTAGGCCTCAGGAGTGGTAACGCATCTGCATTTTGACCTTGGTCTTCAAGTGGGTGTCTATAGGCTGCAGTCATCACTTAACATCAATGTGAACTGAATGCTTGTTTGCCACGCACATTACATTAAAAAAAAAGCGCACAGAAACGGGGCAGCCCAACCAGTACCCGGAAAGCGTTATTGTTATCGTTATTATCTTCGAGCTTCTACACTAGAACTCTACCACCAGTAACATATATATCACACGAACTTACCGGCACATATAGCAGCGACAATCTTGCCGGACGACTCGTGGTCCTTGAGCAACGTACCCACTATCTCCGACTTGCAGAAACGATCCGAACCTTCCAGACCACCCGGCAGCACTATCTGCAAATTGAAAAGAGGGATGTTGAACCAGGAAAAAATTTATCATATAAATAAAATAAATGACTGAATAATCATCATCCCTCCCTCCGCACGTGAGGCGTAACAGAGGAGGGAGGGGGGGGGGGTGGTTCGGGGTTCGAGGATTGCCTCCTTCCCGGGCCTGTCTGCCCCCGCTTCGGGGACGTGAACCTTCTAAGGGATGCTGACACGCAGGAAAACTCGCTACGGGAGGTTATACACATTTTTTTTTTTTTAATATTTTTTTTTGTTTTTGAGGTTTTATTTTAGTTTTAGGTGTATATCTTCTTCTTAATAATATATATAAATCTCGTGTCACAATGTTTGTCCTCAATGGACTCCTAAACCACTTAACCGGTTATAATAAAATTCGCACACCATGTGCAGTTCGATCCAACTTGAGAGATAGGATAGCTTACATTACGCTATGACTAATAGGAGCAGAGCAGCGCGGGCGAAGCCGGGGCGGGCCGCTAGTATTTTAATAAAAATAAATACGCTTACACTCACAGCCCCACACTAGGTATAAACCTGTGTCGTGGGTGCCGTACACATACATATATATGTCGGAGTGGAACCTGAATGTGACTGCTGGCGCCATCTGGTTTGTCGGAGACGTAACCTAATTATGACTAGGGTAGATTGTTCAATAGAGAATTCTAGGTGGCGCCACGGTCGGCGTAGGTTCTTGAAATTGTTATCTTAGAGGGGATAGTTACTAGCCGATATCGGGTTTATAAAGGCTAGAAAATAGTTCATGACGGTCAGTCATAGAGTAACAGTCAGTCAGTCACAGTCACACAGTTGAATCAAATTATTATAGCGCAGTTATGCTGCCAGTTAGAACAGTGAACGTCAGTGATATTAAAGTGATATAAAGCGGGTAGTCCTGAACTTGTGATAGTAGTACTCGTAGTATCGTATCCTGATAAATATGGTTGCCCGGTCCGAAGGGTTTCTTGCCCGTTCTTCCCTGCCGGAAGTAATCGAATGGGCGGATCTTTGGCAATATACGACTTTATTCTGCCAACCTGTGCTTTATTTCATCATCCGCTCGAGTACCCACCTACAGATGCCCACAAACACGAGTAACATGTCGGCTTATGGAAAGACACGCCCACAATACTACCCACATGTCCGGACTGGAGGCCCTCCTGCCGATATCAGAAGTGGGATTCACTCGAGCGAAAATATGATAAAAATACGCAGAGTGGATTATTTTTTTTTTTAGATCAACAAGTTGACGACCTACCCTCAACTGAAAAAAAAAAAAAAAAAGTGTCAAATTTCAAAGAGCATCATATCGTTCAAACAATTGCTGCCGAGTTCGCTGGTCGCCTCAGCTGGGCCTCCCTTATGGGTCTCACCTGGCTGGGTGGACCGCACTGGCCACAGAAAGAATGAGGTAGTCCAGTGCCTACCAAAAGTGGTTAACCTAGAAAACCAAACCAAAGTACTGGGATTTGAAACTACAATGGAGACTTAACACCGTAGTGCTGTGATTGCATGGTACACTACTTTGCCAATATACCTGGCTGGAAGTTGAAGTATGCAGCAGAGGTTGTGGTGCGCATACCACTGCAGATTGGATCATGGAAATCTATGCTGGAGAGCGATGAGCAGATTTCAACACTTCAATCGGACATGCATTCTACATTTGGTGAGTCGTTTTCATTTTGTTATGACCTCGCAACAGCTGATGAATGGGTTCAATTCCCAGGTCATGGTGAATCGGTACAAATCACCAATTTGTGGCATTTCCCGTTGAAAATGTTTTCAATGTAATCCTATGCCTAGAGTTGAAATTTAACCTAACACATGGTTAAGTTTAGAAAATGGCTAATTTCATTCCCTCTATCGGGGTAGATAGTTTGAAAAAGTTAGTCAAACGGTAAAGTTGATAATGGTTTCACATGTGGGTAATTACGGGAAGAAATTATAGTATCCTTGTGATTTAATAAGTGTGGTCTCTCCTGCTTTAGTGGGTGACGACTATCACTGTTATGTGGTCTTTCCTGCTTTTGTGGGTAACGATCATCACTGTTAGTTTAATGTGTATGTGGTCTTTCCTGCTTTTGTGGGTAACGATCAATCTTAATGCTGTAGGAATCTTACCTGCTATTGTGGGCTAAACAGATTCTTATGATTAGGTAGCGGACACTGAGACTCAAGTACCAATTGATATGATGTGACGAATATTGAAAACGTTATGTGTGAGTATGTGTGTACAGGTTCTTGGTTCACGGGTTTCGTGACCATGCCAGAGTATCAGTGTGTTGACTCTGGGTGGAATATGAGATGATTTGGCATTCCTGGAGGGAAGTGCTGGTTGTTGAGTTGTTGGCCATGAACGAGACACCTGTGTTAATTTGTTCGATAATGTAAATTTCGTTGTGAGGAGATTTTATTAACATGAAGTCTGCCAATGATACTTGATATTAGAAAGTGTTGTGTTATTTACCGAGATATTAAATAATTTGATAAAACTGATGAAATAATTTAGTGAACTTGAAAATGGTGCGGCTGAGATGACATTATAGGTAGTTGCCCGAGAACCTAAATACTTCTTGAGATAAGACAGTTTCAATCAGGTAATGATGATGAGGGTGGTGAATTTTCGTTTAGCTGGTCAGAACCGAAACAGTAGCCATTAGTGAACGGTGCGCAGATGGCACGGGGATGCCATGTAGGTACGAGCCGTAGTACATTGGGAGTTTGGCTCAACAATTTGGTGTCTGCTTTAGGAAATCCATGGACGCGCGGTAATATGTATGGCGGTGTATTGTATGCTTGCCAATATAGAAGGTTATTGCGTGTTCAGGTTGTAGGGGATGGATAATGAGAAGTCCAAGTTGGTGATCACCATATAATGCGGAATTTACACTGTTACATATTTGCGGTTACTTTAGGTGGGTTGAGTTGCGTGTGCGCGGCACTAAGGTGTAGGTGTAGGGACAACTGACGACGCAACGCTACGCTAAGCTTGCGGCGCCGTCCGGATGGTTATATTATAATGCTTAATAATGTGACGCTACATATGGTAGGCGCCGGTTGAAGTTAGATTCTTCAAGAGACCGTAAAGTCCGTGAGACTCGGAGATAACAAACGGGGTTTTTCGGGACTTGTGAGAAGTTTATGGGCCATGTATAAGTTTTTTCTACTCCGCGATTTTAATTGATATACCGACTTTTGTAACAATTCACATAGATGTTACAGGAAAGCTCAATGGCAGTAGTGATCTTAAAGAATGTTTTCGTTTTTATAGATGAGTTCTCTAAATATGTGATACTCAGGCACCTTAAGAATTAATACTGGGAGAGCAATTAACGCTCTCAAGACAACCACATGACCAGCCAGTTGGTTCAGCGGTGTGTGTTGACAGTTTCAATCGAGGCTCAGGGGTTCGATCCCCGTACCGCTGCAAATGTTTGTGTGGCCTACGGGTGCTGATTCCGGGTTTGGGTGTTTGTGTAAGTGTTGTGTGTGTGTAACGGCACCCACGACACTTGGGTAGAAGTGTAAGCGGATTTAAAGTATTTAAATTAAAAATTTCAAGCGAGTCCTATGGAGTTTTTTAATAGGTAGAGTAGCTAGACGTTTAAATTTATTAACTGTAGACGATCACGAAGTTGAAGTAAATGTTGAAAACGAAAAACAAGGCTAAGGTGACTTCATTTATTCTTAGGAGATTACTTTTTATTAGCAAATCATGATCGGAATTAAGCCAAATTGGCACTTAAGTATAAAGGTCCTTATGAGGTCATTGAAACATTGGCTAGATAGGTACCTATCATCTTAAACTCGATGGTTGATGTTCACTCCCTCAGTCTAATATACCTAGGTACTGAGCCGGATCCATGTCCATCTGACGATAATGATGGTAAGACATTCAAAATAGTCCTAGCGTGGTGGCTATATACGAATTTTGTAGGTACTTTAGCGTATTGTGTTGTTGAGTAGAACAATTGTGTGTAAGATATCAAAGGCGAGGTGTCCGCTTTAAGATGGTCTGAAGGGCGAATTGGCCTCTGGGACAGCATTACTAAGTGGCGAGGTGGCCAATCAGACAGCATTGCTAAATGGCGAGGTGGCCAATGTGACAGCATTACTATATGGCGAGGTGGCCAATCTGACAGCATTGCTAAACGGCGAGGTGGCCGTACAGACAGTGGTGATGTTGATTGCTTTGTGGCGAGTTGGCCTTTCAGACAAGTTTCATATAGGTTGATAGATGGTGAGGTGGATGTCTAGTTAATATGAGTTGGCAGTTAAGATTATTATGGATGATGATGTTGAATGACTGTACTTCCTGTTTGACTTAGGATGTAACAAAAGGAGTTACACAAAACATGTTTAAAGTAACAACGGAAGAGGAGAATTTACTTTGTCAGGAGTAGCCGAGCTATGTCGTACAAAATGTTTTGTCTCTTTGTGAGGGACTGAATAATTTGTTTAAAGCGTTACTAGTTATCTGAGATGCCGAGAAAAGCACAAGATGATTTGTGGTAGTGATAACTTGAGATCGATTCTAGTAATGTCAGGTAGGCCGAGCTAAATACGGTTACTGCCTGTCTTTTGGGCTTAAAGCAATACCTTACTTTAGTGGTTGATAATGACGAGTAGATACAACGGCGAATTAATTACGTCATAGTTGGGCCAATAAAGGCCTAGTGAACTATCATACTCTCAGAGATGTTTCCTTGTCACAGGTAATCGCATCGCACGAGGACGTGCGAATTGTCAGTATGGCCGTGTCGGAGTGGAACCTGAATGTGACTGCTGGCGCCATCTGGTTTGTCGGAGACGTAACCTAATTATGACTAGGGTAGATTGTTCAATAGAGAATTCTAGGTGGCGCCACGGTCGGCGTAGGTTCTTGAAATTGTTATCTTAGAGGGGATAGTTACTAGCCGATATCGGGTTTATAAAGGCTAGAAAATAGTTCATGACGGTCAGTCATAGAGTAACAGTCAGTCAGTCACAGTCACACAGTTGAATCAAATTATTATAGCGCAGTTATGCTGCCAGTTAGAACAGTGAACGTCAGTGATATTAAAGTGATATAAAGCGGGTAGTCCTGAACTTGTGATAGTAGTACTCGTAGTATCGTATCCTGATAAATATGGTTGCCCGGTCCGAAGGGTTTCTTGCCCGTTCTTCCCTGCCGGAAGTAATCGAATGGGCGGATCTTTGGCAATATACGACTTTATTCTGCCAACCTGTGCTTTATTTCATCATCCGCTCGAGTACCCACCTACAGATGCCCACAAACACGAGTAACATGTCGGCTTATGGAAAGACACGCCCACAATACTACCCACATGTCCGGACTGGAGGCCCTCCTGCCGATATATATATATATATATATATTTTTTCTCTATACAGGTTTTTTGTAACTAGCGCATGATTCTTAAGGGGAGGCTTCGCTCATCAGGATCATAGAACTAAAGTTGTTAGTCTTGACGTACCTAAATCACCTTTGACGATTAATGCGTTGGATGTATTTAATTAACCCTGTATATTCGTTTAATTTAATTTCTAAATTTATTAATACATTGTAAGTTACGTGCCAGTGAATTTATTGTGTCGCAGGTTCTCACGACTGTATCAATAAAGTGTTTTTTCTTTCTTCTTTCTTTCATATACAAACACCCAGACCCGTAACAAATATCTGTAGGCCATACAAATATTTGATCGGAGATCGAACCCGACAAACCAAACGGTCGTCTGACACCGCTGGATGATTGAACCGCTGGATTGGCGAGCTAAAACCGCTGGAACGCCACGAGCCTGCGAGCTAAACGTATAAACCGACAATGGAGCACCTAAAAAACCGCGTTTTTAAAAGTTCGCAGTTTGGCTTGTTGGCTCTTCGTGCATTTTATTTAAAGAAAAATGGAAAGAAAATTTTGACTTCAGGCGAGACTCGAACTCGCGACCTACTGGGAATCTAGTCCAGCCGCTCTTCCAATTGAGCTACTGAAGCCCTGCCCGATTTGTCAAATCTTTCCTTCACATCTATTGCATTGCTTTATGGTAGCAGCAGCGCCATCTATTACCAACTATGCTAGTTAGGCAACCGATATAATAGACTTTTCAGTTTATTGAATATCGTAAAGAAGTCGCTTTTACCCTTAATAATTGTTTTTAATATTATTTCGAATTAACACATGCTTGTGAAATATATTTTATTTTTAAAGAAAAAATGGAAAGAAAAATTTGACTTCAGGCGAGGCTCGAACTCGCGACCTACTGGGAATCTAGTCCAGCCGCTCTTCCAATTGAGCTACTGAAGCCCTGCCCGATTTGTCAAATCTTTCCTTCACATCTATTGCATTGCTTTATGGTAGCAGCAGCGCCATCTATTGCCAACTATGCTAGTTAGGCAACCGATCTTCGTGCATGCTTGAAATCCTGAGAACGCGGTAAAATACCGTGAATACCCACTTTACGACAATTAATTGAAGGTACAATAAACGATTTGAATAACATAACTTTTTTACTGGCGGTAGAGCTCCAGTGACGGAGCTCGCGGGCGTAGGCACCATCGCATTAGGGTACGTCCATAAATTACGTGAGATGTTTAAGGGGGGGGGAGGGGGTCGAGACAAATCTCATCTAATCTTACGTTGGGGAGAGAAGGGGGTCTCGGCAAATATCACTTAGGCACTATTTTCGCGCGGGCTGAATTGAAGTAGATAATATTTTTTTAATCGCAATAGTTTCGATTTAAGTACTCTATAGTTTAATCTTTATCACACTTATAGCTATCAGCAATATTAATTACAAGTCTTAACTAGTTGTAAATAAAAAAACAAAGCATATATTTTTTCTTTTTCAATAAAAATCCACCGCGATTAATACCCACCTTTTGAAAACATCTCACGTGTGATTAGGGTTCGGGGGAGGAAGGGGGTTGAATAAAATCTCACGACATCTCACCAGGAGGGAGGTAGGGACAGAAAATTAAAAAAAAACCCCTCACGTAATTTATGGACGCCCTCTTACCTAATATAAATATATTTAAATGGTAGTGTTCAGCACCATAGTGTTCCTGTCAGGTGGTGATCTACGGCCATGTAATTTCCGGCGTAGAGGCATAACACGTTAGGCCTCAGGAGTGGTAACGCATCTGGTTTTTGTGCAGGTCTTTGTGCAGTGTCTATAGGCTGCAGTCATCACTTAACATCTATGTGAACTGTATGCTTGTTTGCCACTTACATTACCAACATAAATAACTCCTCGGTTAACTGCCTCGGTAGCCTAGTGGTAGCAGGCCACTACTACTACGGTGAGTTCCTGGGTTCGATTCCCGGGTAGGGGGTTATCAGAGATAATGGCGTAAAGTCCTTTATCACTGGTTCTATTGGAATTTTTCAATTTTCTGTAAATTTCCCAGTACCTCGAAGTTTGGTAATGTGCCCAGAGATGTCAACAAGCTCGCCACCTGTTACATGGGCCAAAACGTAACCGGCGAATCGTGGGTGTTTGCATGTAGAGGTATGGTTGAATGCATGAATTTACCTTTGCCTACCCCTTCAGGGATTACAGGCGTGAAGTTACGTTTTTTTTTACGTATTAAGCTTTTTCTCTCAATACAGCGTACAAAGCCTAAGCTCCGTACATTTTGGAACGTCTCATTTGGGGTCGTCCATTAATCACGTGCGGCTCGAAAGGGGGAGGGAGGACCCAGAAAAAATCACGAAACATCACAAGGGGGAGGGGGGCATATATGGAGATATCACGTGTGTTTATTTCTACTTCGAGTGCCCGATTTCAGCCGAAAAGTGCCAATTTCGCCTCGACCTAACAGTCGCCAGTTTAAGCAACTTTCACGCCAAATACAAGCTTTTTTATTCCAAAAAAATACACGTGATCTTAGGTGGGGGTGGGTTAGGTTTATCTAAAACCTCACCACGTATCACCAAGGGGGAGGAGGGGGGTCAAAACGACGCTAAAAACATCACGTGATTAATGGACGGCCCCTTTCTCAATATTCACCGCGTCGTACTGTTGTTTCTCTGCGAGAGCGTCGGCGAGTGACTTGTCGGGCACCAAGCTCGCTTCCCGCGAACACAGTACCGGCGCGGCGCCGTCCAAGCCGGCGAGCGTTACAATCACCTGAAATACATTTTGTAAACTGTCACGTAATTTTACATGAGGACTAGCGCCCCGCCCCGGCTTTGCGCGGGTGCAATGTTACCTACCCTCTCCTATTCGTCTAAGCGTGATGAGCCTAACGCTTTCCTCGGTATCTTTTATAGTTTAGGCAGCGTGCGCAAAATAAGTAAGTTTTCTGGTTGATTTTTTACACATTGTGTCCGAAAAACCCAAATATCTTACGTAACCCTATTTTTTCTAAAATAAAATATAGCCTATGTTACCCGTGGATAATGTAGCTTTCGAATAGTGAAAGAATTTTTAAAATCGGTCTTGTAGTTTTTGAGCCTATTCAATACAACCAAACAAACAAAGTTTTCCTCTTTATAATATTAGTTAAACAATTTAATTTCTATATTTTACTAGCTGATTCGGCAAACTTGGTATTGCCTCAGAATGAAATATGTGTCAAAGGTTTGATAGATACGGTCTATTTGCATAGGAAAATGAAATTGTGTTTTTTATTATTCCTCTTCAATTTCTTCATATTTTTTTACCTTTTAAAACCTTCCCTGGACTTCCAAAAATCATTCAAAACCAAAATTAGCCAAATCGGTCCAACCGTTCTCGAGTTTTAGCGAGACTAAGGAACAGCAATTGATTTTTATATATATAGATTATAATTTATTGTAATTTTTAATTTGAATATGGGTAAAAATTACCTTAAAATATTTTTTTTTTTCATTATTTTTAATATCAATATTTTTTTTACCGAATAGTCAAACTCGAGTGGCAGTGGGCAGGGCACATAGCACGCAGAATTGACGGCCGTTGGGGACGACGATAGACCCCCTGGGGTCTATGAGAGACTCGATGGGGTCTACGTATATGCGTAAATAAAAATGGGATATATGGGAAAGTGATATAAATGTTAGCAAGGGGGTCCATCGAAACCAGAAAAAAGTTGAAAGGGGTCTACAAGAAAAATAGTTTGGGAACCTCTGTTCTAGAACGTTATACATATTTTTTTTGTCTACTTACACCACCACGTCGCAGCATATCCACAGTGATGATAGTCTCCATTTCCTCCGAACCTTGAGCAACGAGCACCAGAGCTGACTTAGACATAGTTGTCGACGTGCTAACTACCCTCGAACTGGAATAAAATTGAAATGCTAATAACAAATTTAAAACTATTAAAGATACCATTAAAAACTTTAATGAAATTCGTCCAAGTACGATAACGCGTCTATTGTATACATTAAACATATTTTAACGACAATATGTCGACGATGGGACATAAAAACTGCACTCACGACAAGTCTGTTATCTATAGGTAAATATAATAGTTGGGTTGGTAATCCTATAAAAATAAGTTAAGTGCGAATCGGACCATGAAGTAGTTTTAATTCACCACTATCCTTTTTACACTAGAGGAACACATAAGACATGCGATTAGGGGCGGCCGCAAACATAACTTTGTTATTGATACAATACATTACTCAACAATTAATATTGCACATCGAGCCTGCGAAAGAGACGGTCGCCTCGTTTCGACTTCGTAGAGTGTTATCTCTGTTGCACACTGCGTACGTAAGCACCGACAGCCCGGTATTTGTCAAAACTTGATCAAAATAGTCGACAAACAGAAAATAGGTGAGGTGCGAAAGAGATAACGCTCTACGGACCCGAAATAATCCGAAGTCTCCGTCCTGGGCTCCATGTTCAATATTTATTTGTTTTATATTATTTCGCATTAACACATGCTTGTGAAATATATTTTATTTAAAGAAAAATGGAAAGAAAAATTTGACTTCAGGCGAGACTCGAACTCGCGGCCTACTGGGAATCTAGTCCAGCCGCTTTCCAATTGACTTCAGTGGCTAAATTGGAAGAGCGGCTGGACTAGATTCCCAGTAGGCCGCGAGTTCGAGTCTCGCCTGAAGTCAAATTTTTCTTTCCATTTTTCTTTCAATATTTATTGTTGAGCACTGCACGTTTATTTATCAAATTCATGTTAATTCACGACTTTATGCCCAGGTAAAGGCATCAATGCATAAATGCATGCGTTCAAGCAACCGGTCAGATGATAATTCATGACAGACACCGTAATAATTATCACAGAGAAATAACCACTAAGATCTCAGGAGTGGCAAAGTATATATATTTGACCTCTGGTTTTGTGTAGATATCTATAGGTTGCAATCATTTAACACCTGCAGCGTTCACAACATAAGGCGCCATCTAGTGGAACATTGAAGGAACACATAGTACTTGTCTAGTACGGAAGATGGCGTATGACGGAGTTGCATCGCATATACGAAGTTTTCGCAAGAGTTGCCCTATGTATATAACTTCCCAACGTCATCTCGTTTGGTCGGAGGATTCTTCCTTTTCGTTCCACATCCACATCCATGTAAAGATTGATTGCCACCATCGTCACATAAAAAATATTGTAAGACGCTCTTTCGATATTTTTTTTTATGTAATGGAAGTGTCAAACACTCATGCAGTTCACATTGATTGTAGTGATGACTGCAGCCTATAGACACCCAGACAAAGACCAAGGTAAAAATGCAGATGCGTTGCCACTTCTGAGGCCTAAGGTGTTATGCCTCTGTGCCGGAAATTACAGGGCCGTACATTACCACCTGAGCGGAACACGATAGTGCTGAACACTGCCATTTAGCGGCAAGTATATTAGGTAATGCGGTGGTGCCTACGCCCGCGAGCTCGGTCACTGGAGCTCTATCATCAGTAAAAATATGGGACATTATCGAAAAATACGGGACGGTCACGCAAATTGCGGGATTGCCGGGCTTACCGAATGTTACACAAATTCCTACAACGAATCAGTAAGTATTGCATTATTTATTTTGAACTTGCCTTTTCACACTGACTTGCTGTTATCGGGGCAAGTTCTTTTGCATGCAATTCCACAGAAGATATATTTAGGGTATATGCAAACTAGGACACTTATTTATTACGATAAATTTAATGTAGTATCAGCTTTCAGAGGCTTCTGAGAGTCAGAGGCTTTGTGTGAATGATATGATAGTATCAGTGTAAAAATGAAAAAAGGCATGCTCCGATGGTTTGGGCATATAGAAATAATGTTGAATGAGCGAATGACTAAACAGATATACAATGCGAATGTGGATGGTTGCAGAGGCCCAGGAAGACCAAGCCTGACCTTCCACGACCAAATAGGTCGAGTTCTGTCTGATGGTGGGGTCAAAAGTCTTAGGAATCGGCGTGCATGTATGAAGAGAATGATGAAGGTAGACGAGGCACGAGAGGTTTGTCAGAACCAGGTCATCTGGCGCTCTACACTCTCTACGTATCCCGTTAGGGACCTGGCGTGGAAATACATACATATATGGTATCAGCACTGTTAAGCCTGTTTTGGGGTTCGATTCTCATGTCGAAAAAAATACCGTACGAGCCAAACTTTTGAGACTCGAGGGCGTAGGCACCACCGCATTACCTAATCTATCTGCCGCCAAATGGTAGTGTTCAGCACTATCCTGTTTTGTTTAGGTGGCAATATTTGGTCCTGTAATTAGTAGCACAGAGACATAACACTGGTGAACACTTTATATTGGTGGTAGAGCTCCAGTGACGGAGCTCGCGGGCGTAGGCACCACCGCATTACCTAATATATGTATGTATCTTTTCGCCAGGTCCCTAACGGGGTAGGCAGAGAGTGTAGAGCGCCAGATATCCCAGTCCTGACATACCTCTCGTACCAAATATACTTGCCGCTAAATGGTAGTGTTCAGCACTTTCGTGATCCGGTCATGTTGTAATGTACGGCCCTGTAATTTCCGGCAAAGAGGCATAACACCTTGGCCTCAGGAGTGGTAAGGCATCTGTATTTTGATCTTGATCTTTGTGTGGGTGTCTATAGACTGCAGTCAACGCTACACGAGCTAGAGCCGCCCCTGTGATTATTAATCACTCTACAGTTGCTGTCAAAAGTAGGTATGTGTGCAAGGTGCCTTATAATTGTAAAATAAATATTTTATAAGTCGCATAAAGTTTTATTATTTGGAAACAAAGGTTAACTTTATACTGAATATAATAGATAACTTCAAAACCAGTTTCACGTTTTACTGATAACTTAAATGTTAATACTTATGTTATAAAACAATATTGAAATTTCAATATTTTTGGAGAATAATGTTACAGTATTTTTTTTAATGTAATGAAAGTGGCTCACATGCATGCAGCTCACATTGATGACGACCCCGTTAGTCCAGCGGTTTGAGATGACTGTTTGATTTGAAGGGTTGCAGGTTCGAGCCCCGCACCGGGACAAATATTTGTTTCGGGTCTGGGTATTTGTGTATGTGTTGTATGTTACGACACCCACAACACAGGTTTATACCTACTGTGGGGAAGGTGGTAAACAAGCCTGCAGCTCACATTGATGTTAAGTGACTACTGCAGCCTATAGACACCTACACAAAGACCAAGGTCAAATGGCGATGCGTTACCACTCCTGAGGTCTAAGGTGTTATGCCTGTGCCGGAAATTATAGGGCCGTACATTACCACCTGACCGGAACACGATAGTGCTGAACACTACCATTTAGCGGCAAGTATATGTTCCGGTCAGGTGGTAATGACTAGCCCTGTAATTATTGGCACAGAGGCATATACCTATAAGTTGTGTTTCCCCAGTGATATTTATTACGGAGCCAGACATTGCCTACTAATCAGAAAACAATAATGCTGAACTACCATTTGGCTGCAGATGGATTAGGTATTTTAGGTAAAGCGGTAGCGTCTGCCTACGCTCTCAAGCTTAGATACTGGGGAGATAGGTACTAGAAGTTCATCGGTAAAATTTGCCGATCTTTTTTTGAGGTTAAGTTTAAGAAGTGGAAAAAATAATACTTGCCTTTTAAAAAGATTAATCCCAAATCTGTTGGTTTTTCCGGAAATCAATTTCAAGTGATTTGCGTGAGGCGGTAATGTTTTTGACAAAATTGAAAACAAAATCATCAAGAACAAAATTATAAAAAATTTTGAAGGTCAAATTGGCTGTCACTAGGGATGCTGCCGATGCTGCTAACGATACATCGATGTTTTAGAAACATCGAAGTATCGTTCATAAACATCGATGTTAACATCGATGTTTTTGTCTACGATGTATCGCCGATACATCGTTCATATTCGGCATAAACATCGACATCGTTGATCGTTATCTTTTCAGTCAAATTCAGTCGGCTCGCGAACGTAACATTGATAACACGTCGTTTTGTGCGCATACTTCGATTTTCCGTTTGATTTCATACGTATAAATTGCTTTGGGTTTAAATTATTTTTTAAACCGGGAAATATATTTTCGAGTGGCTCTTCCTCGGTAGCTACTGCATGACAAAATTCGTTGGTGAAAATGATTTTGCCGTCCGGATCTGTTTCCAGCCTGCCTCAAAGGTAACATGAACTTGTAAAGCCTACTTAGGTGTGCGTTTTTTTTCAGCTTCGGTCATTGCTTCGGTATATTAACCTCACACCCTCCTACACGGTAGATGAGGTAGATGAGGTAGATGAGGAGGCACGGGAGGTGTGTCAGGACCGGGATTTCTGTCGCTCCACTATCTCTGCCTACCCCTGACGTGAAGATACATATATACATACATACCCTCCTACACTAATATCATAAATGTGAAAGTTTCTTTGTTTGGATGTTTGTCCGTCAATCACACCGAAACTACTGAACGTAGCATTCGGTAAACACACGATTCCTGATTTATCCCAGGGAATAAAGACTATCATTACCAATTACCAACGAATCATAAGGTAAAAACAAAACATCGATGTATCGTTCTTATGAGCGATGTTTTTTTAACATCGATGTTTTTGTTTGAACATCGATGTTTTTAAGAACGATGTTGCATCCCTAGCTGTCACTGTCAAACCAAATAACCAAACAAACTGTCAAATAAAAAAATTCGCTTTCCTCTACTCTATGATCTATGGCATACCGTAAGCCGGGTCACCATGTTATACAATAAAAAATAAACAAAAGTATTGTATGAATTGTATCTACGTTTTATCAATCGCAAAAGGCGACAAAACTGGTAGGTATGTAATGATGACAAAATATTAATTTTGATAGCTTAATTTTCCCTCCGGTTGCTTATTTATTTGACGGCGACCACTATATATTTTTTAGCACTGGCATTCTAGACAGATGTTCGTTGACGGTTGCTCTACTTGTTTATGTCCAGCTTCCTTTCTTTCGGTCGCTAACGTCAAGCGAACTAAAAAAATGTTCTTTTTGTTTTATTACTTTCCCTATTAAACTTGACCTTTAGTTGTGAATCATGTATTTGTAACGCTTGTACAAATTCTAGTTTCTTTCCAATGAAATTAAGTGTATGTTTTATGTTAATATATTAAAAAATAAATAACTTATGAGGTTAGGTTTTGGTCGTTATAATCAATGGAATAAACCTGGCGAATCAAGGCAGCAATCATGGATTTTGTAAAGAGAGAAGATAATATAATAGATGAAGATCCTTACAAGAATTATATGGATAGCGTGAGTTTTAATTACATAAATAACTAAATCAAGTATGTACATATGCCCGTATTGTTTCTATTCAAGGTTTTCTTTGGTTCGAAAATCAAATATCTAAGTTTTTTTTATAGGCAATTGTACTCAATTTTACACATACATTAAATGTTTCTTCTTTCTTATTGTTTCTTCGCGTGACCCGTTTGTAGCCGTCACCAACCAACCCTTGGAAAGTCCAAGTATGATAGCTTATCTTTTTAGATAAAAACCAATTTAATTTAGTTTAAAAAAATTCCTTTTTTTTAAGGTTTTTTTTTAATAAATTACTGGCATTTATCTGATAGTAGTAAATATTGTATCTGATAAATTTATTAGTTTTAAAATGGCCATCTGTTCTTAGGAAAGACCATTTTTATTCTGGTGTTTTAAAAATATTTGCAATACCAGAAAATGTTCTTTAAGGTGTGTTTTATGTGCTCTAGATAATATCGCTAAGCTGTTATACCATGTATCCATTTTTTCTCTGTAAAAATCAACATACCCAATTTGCCATGATTCTTAAAGGTGTCACAAGCAAAGTGTGGCTACAATTTTTGCACGAACTCATGCACCTAACATCTAACCTAACCTAACCAATTTTTCAATTTCTCATTTTCCCAATTTTTTTTCCAATACAATAAACATTGGGAAAATGAGAAATTGAAAAAATTGGGCTATGAGAAAATTGGGGAAAAGGGGGAAATAAGTTGTTATAAAAAGCTATGAAAATAAATTTAAAATATCAACCTGTGTGACAAACTCATGCATCTCTCATGGATGTTAAGTGATGTCTGCAGGCTATAGTTATTACAGGGCCATAAATGACTAACTAAAGGAAACACAAAGTGCTGAACACCTCCAGCAGCGTGGTGGAGTAAGCTCCAGGCCTGCCCCCAATAAAAGGGGAGACTCATGCCCAACAATGGGACTTATAAAGGGTTGCCATTATTATTATTAGAGCTCCAGTGACGGAGCTCGCGGGCGTAGGCACCACCACATTACCTAATATACTTGCCACTAAATGGTAGTGTTCAGCACTATAGTGTTCTGGTCAGGTGGTAATGTTCGGCCTTGTAATTTCCGTCACAGAGGTATAACACCTTAAGCCTCAGATGCGGATATAGGCTGCAGTCATCACTTAACATCAATGTGAACTGCATGCTTGTTTGCCACTTTCATAACATAAAAAAAAATCTTCTACTATTGCAGTCAAAATATTCTCTTACTATTGCAGTCAGTCAACCAAATAAAAGCGGTCAAACCATTCCAATGGAGCAGGAGTAAGTGCAATAACGGAAGATGGGCATGAGCAGGGTGCTGCGATAGAACTACTGCCACTGCAATTGCTATTCCGCATGCCAAGCGTAGCACTTATGCCATATCTCCGTTATGGGGAGGGTTTCTTCCGGCAGTACACATATGATGATGATGAAATGCTGTAAAAATAACCAACATCAGTAGCAGGCCTCCTGGTAGCTACTTAAGCCATCTATTCATTATAAATATATATTATTTTATCTTTTACAGATACAGAAATCACATGGAATGGAGTCAATAGACTACCAGCATGCGCCATTAACAATGGAGCAAATACACCAAGCTATGCAGTCGTCGCTAAACGCGAGCTCTATCGTCCATAACTTCCAACTACCTCTATCACCCCGACAGATGTCCACATTAATGCTGAAGACCAATCATTTAGCCAGAAACCTAAATTTCAACGAAGTACCGCCAGCTCATGTGCAAAATTTACATAAAACTTTCGAAATTGAAGTACCCATGAGTGAACTACCTCAAAATTTGGGTAGAGATGACGATATGCTATCCCAAAACCTAAGCAGAAACTTAGATGTTACACTTTCTAGGACGTTAAACAGTGAATTGGAGTTGCAGAATGGATTGCCCCAAAATTTGAGCGAGCATGACTTAGCTAGGAATTTGACTGCGGATTTGAGCCAGAATTTGAGCAGAATAAACGACAGTTTGAGCCAAGTGAGCCGAGAGGGCATCTCCCATGAAATAGCTGAGCTAGATCTATCACATCATCTAAATAGGCAGAATATAGATCAGATTATGAACGAAAGGCGAACTCCTTTGGGGCAATGCGTGGACAATTCGTTATTAGATCAAAACTTGGCTCCGCAGATGAGGATAGATTCGAGGTTGGACCAAATATTGGCGCAGCGTTTGGAAAGTTTCCAGCAGCGCGACCAGAAGTTGGATCAAATACAAAGGCTGGACCAACGATTGATGAATGGGATGAGTTTGCATGAGTCGTTGCGGATGGATAATGAACATTTGCTGCCAATGCCGTTCCATATTAAGTCTGAACAAGAGGAAGATGCTTACTTCTATGATAATATTAACCAAGGATTGCCTAGCAGTGCATTGAATGGTGAGTTAGATTACTTTATTATCAATCCTTCGTGGCTTTTGACTAACACAATCCACATAGGCTAGGGTTCCGAAGGCGAGCATGCTCGTCCGTTGCTCCCTTCAATATAATTCCCATTTTGTTTATTGTGGTTGAACGGTGTTGCTACAATGTGTTTAAGGTAATTTTCCATAAAATAAACAATATAATTGTAGGAAATAAAGTCCGTCTAGAACCTTATGGCGGTTTAAAACTTTACGACGTAATTTATACATGAAAATGCTCCGTAATGTCTCCGATTCTATTGTCGCTCTATACAAGAAATATTCCTGTATGCAAAAATGTTCATATTGGCACGTATACAGACCGTGTAGCAGTGTCTGCTATGTCTCAGGCAGAAAGCAAGAGACAACGGACCATGAGCATGAGATCAATTCAAGCTACTCTTTTCCCAGCCGGATCGCGCGCCCTTACCCGATTCAGTTTATTCATTTATTTCATATAATTAGGCTCCTGGAGAGCACTTTTATATCTTCATTTTTTTTAAACTAACCTAGAGTGAATAACCACTAATAATAATCAAAAACACATAATAAATTAATACAACATAAACATAAATTATGTGCAACAGCCGCGAACTTAGTACGACCTTAGGTCGTTATTCCCGTTACCACTAACCGATGTCTATAGCGAAAATTGAACCGACCCTAATCGCATATGTCAACCCACAACACTCTAAGCCATGGATCGACCGCAGGGATCTCCCTTAGGTAGTTGTTCAAAAGACAAGTTCCACGTTGGGCCCGCACCTTATAAACTAACCCCCTTATTCATAAACGTACATTAGATACGTTTTAGCTATAGAATGCTTTGTCTTTGTCAGTTGCACTGTCAAATGTGCAGGATAGAAAAAGACAAAGGAGAGATTAGCAACACTTTAGCTAAAATACGTTTATGAATAAGGGGGTAGGTATATCAAAATATAGAGAGAAAAGTACGTAGAATCATAGAAAAATAATTTGAATCATATTTTTTTTTGTCAGAAAATTTCATTGTATGTAATTTTTGTATGACAACAATATGTCACTTTATTGCTACTATGACATTATTGTTTTTTAAACTTACGATTAATTAATTGAAGGCATAATAAACGATTTGAATTGCTTAAAATGATTAAGTATTTTATACTTCTTCTTTCAATATAGTGTACAGGGTGCGGGCCCAAGCTCCATACATTTTGAAACGTCTCCTTTATTTAGGCTGAGAGCCCTTTGCGCTCGCCTATTGCCCGGTGAAGTAGACTAATGCCGTCTCAAGATGTGCCGACTATGTTAGTCCATTAAAAAAAAACATCTAATTTGAACTGTATGTTTATTCGCCACTTTCATTATATAAAAACTATCTATTTCCTTAATGTCAAGGACAATCCCAAGACAACATTAGCTTGTTTAAAAAAACATTTTAAATACAAGATGCATTCTTTATTTGGTCTAATTTGAATGACAAGTATTTCTAGTTTTGTATGAGAACAAGAAAAAATTGAGACACTCGTTCGGCAGGTCTGTAAAGCATTTTATATAGATAGAAATGCCGCTTGTTAATTAATTTTGTATACTAATACAGTGCTGTGTCTATATTGGATGATCACATCACCACATAAGAACTACGCTCCGGAGAGGGGCTGTTTAGAAAAATTAAGATATTACTAAACTGTTTCAGTAGTCTTACAGTTGGCCTCTACCACTACGCTTAGGTCCTGGGTTCTATTCCCGGGCCGGTGGCTACCAGAGATAAAGGTGTAAAATCCTTTATCTCTGATTCTATTGGGCACCCGGGGCGTATGAGCCTTCCCCCCCTCCCTATTTGAGCAAATTCTCTGTCTCTGGCGCCCCCCAGTATTATAAATACGAAAGTAAGTTTTGTGTTCCGCTTTCACGTCTAAATAGCTCAAATTTTGTTTATTTAAAGAGAGGTCACCCCCAAACGGGTAGCACCCGGTGCGGAGCGCCTCCGCCGCCACCCCTATAGCTACGCCTCTGCTGCTATCGATTATGGCCAATCCCTTCTCTAATGGGTAGGCTTCCAGCAGTGCACGTATTTTGGATGAGACGATGAGAGACCTTTGCGCTCGTAAATTACCCGGCGAAGTACACTAGGGCCGTCTCGAGACTTGCCGCTCACATATGACCCATTCAAAAATAGAATTGGTAAGACCGCTATTCGCTTCTTATCTAAAAAGAACAAACGTCATTTTTAACCGACTTCAAAAAGGAGGAGGTTTTCAATTCGACCCGTATGTTTTGTTTTTTTTTTGTGTATGTTACCCGATTTCTCCGTCATTGGTGGGCCTATTTACTATAATATTCAGGATTATTTGAGCGAAACCTTCAAATGGTATAAATTTTTAACCTAAATAAATATTTAACTTTTCCCCTTATTACATAAGTTCCCCCTCTTATGTTGCTATGCCCTAACAGGGTGTCATTGTACAAAACCACCTATGTACCCATATGACATAACGCAATAAATAATTTGAATTTGATTTGCAAAATTATTTTATGACGACTTTTTTTTTTTTTTTAATGTAATGGAAGTGGTAAACAAGCATGCAGTTCACATTGATGTTAAGTGATGACTGCAGCCTATAGACACCCACACAAGGACCAAGGTCAAAATGCAGATGCGTTACCACTCCTGAGGCCTAAGGTCTTATGCCTCTGTGCCGGAAATTACAGGGCCGTACATTACCACCTGACCGGAACACGATAGTGTTGAACACTACTAATGACGATGCCCTAATGTGACTGTTTAGTGCCTCTTAGCTAGCTTTGCTTATTGAAGCTAAGTGACTCCTTGACAATAATCACAATTTGGTTGTTCCTACGTGCAGACATAAGTTGTTAAGTCTCTGTTCACCATGACCTTGTTTATGGCCAAACGTGACGCCTATTCTAAAATACACGATGGTAAAAGATGAAATTTGCTACCAATTAAAACGCCGGTGATATTACCAAACCAGTTCCGTCTGACCTTTCTCATTTGACATTGAATATTCATTGTGATGATCTTGTATAAATAGTGTTAATTTATTACTAATTACATCATCGTTTCGCTTTTGAAGACGTCTTGCGTATCAGGTTTTTTTGGGGCTTGTCATACGGCAAATAGGAACTCGTATAGATAGGGGAGCATAAGGATGTTCCCTGTTCAAATATTACGTAACGCAATTTGGGGGAAGGGAAGGGTCTTGTGAAACGTTACGATGCGTTACAGGGGCAGCAGGGGGGTTCGAACAAAGTGTGACGTAACATCGTTTGTTTTTAATTGAACAAAATCGGGAATTATAATCTTCTAAGTTGGTAATTCTTCTCGCTTGTTTCGGGGAACACCCTGACTGTATTGTATGTAATTTTTTTTTTTCCATTGTCAATATTCGTTAGTGCTATAAACTTCTTTTTGTGCGTACAAATGCTCATTTGGGTGATACGTAACGTTTTGAGCAAGGAAGGAGGGATACATGATAATGTTACGTGAGGGGTGAGGGAGGGTCAAAATTCTTCAAGAATTGCGTAACGTGATACTTGAACAGAATCAGAAACTCATTTATTAATTTAGGGTGACAGGCACCTCTTAAGACACGTCAAAAACAAACAAAACAAATTAAAGTGAATAACAACTGTCATTTACCGGTAGAACGCTCCCTTATTTGGATTTACTCGACAGCGTTAGATTACTATATTGTGGATTCTTTGCACCCTGTTCAGTATATCTAAGCTCAATATAATCTGAAGGCTTTGAGACGTGCCGACCCTTTCGTCCTCTGGTGGAGAAGAATTCACTAGTGCAGTCAGTCATCCGAACAATGGTAGTCATACCATTCTAATACGGCGGTAGTAAATACAATAGCTCGGGGTGGACAGCAGCGTCCTGCGATAAAACTGGCGCCACTGCCATACATACTGCCTACATCCCCCCATATGATGTAATAGGTTATCTTTCTGCCGTTCTATCATAAAAGGCCGTACGTGACATTGGCTCGAAATTGACTTTTATATTTTAAGCCTTTCTCTGAGTTTGATACACAGTACGATATTTCTCTAACTGCGAGTTTAATTTACTGGTGGTTTTTTTTTTACTGGTGGTAGAGCTCCAGTGACGGAGCTCGCGGGCGTAGGCACCACCGCATTACCTGATTTACTTGCCGCTAAATGGAAGTGTTCAGCACTATCGTGTTCCGGTCAGGTGGTAATGTACGGCCCTGTACTATCCGGCACAGAGGCATAACACCTTAGGCCTCAGGAGTGGTAACGCATTTGCATTTTGACCTTGGTCTTTGTGTGGGTGTCTATAGGCTGCAGTCATCACTTAACATCAATGTGAACTGCATGCTTGTTTGCCACTCCAATTACATAAAAAAAAAAAAAAAAAAATTCAATTTATTATAGACTAGCGGCTCGCCTCGTCTGCAATTAATGTAATGTATGTCACTCAGTGAACATGCAGCTTTCTAATGGTTAAAGATTTTTTTTAATCGGTCCAGTAATTTTTGTGTACGTTACAAACGTACACACAAAAACACAAAGGTTTCCTCTATATGACATAAGTAAAGATTAAAATGACGGTGATTTGAAGACTCCAGGTACCTAATCGAAAAGGACTCAAAAAGATGTAGATATCAGGGTTCGATTCTTTCCCTGATCGAATGTAACTTAAAGCCCTTTTAGGATAGGATGGCAGCTTTGTGATAGTCTTTGTCCAGGGGCCGTTCAAGTATTACGTAAGCAGATTTATTACAATTCTTTACCCCCCCATCCCCCTTGTCAGCAAAAGTAAGCAAAGTTCTTACCCCCTCTCCCCATGCTTACGTAAACATTATTCAATTATTGTATTGTTTTTTTTATATTATAATTATAATTTTAGAAATAAGAAAATACATTTAGGATAGAGATTAGATTTTACTGATGTAATAAGTAAATAACTACCGATGACGTAATCATCATCTAGACTCCCCTTCCCCCCACGTCATCCAAAATAAGCAGAGCAAAGAAATAGTGCTTACGTAATACTTGAACGGCCCCCCAGCAGTGGACATCTTTCAGCTGAAACCATGATTATGAGTATTATTGTTGATTTTTCAGTATCTATTTTCTTTATTTACAGGTCACATTCTCCACACGGATCACATACAAACAAATACCGCAAACGTACATCAAGAACAAATATACTCATACAACAATCACATGCCCATACCAGCCTTAAATCCAATGGACTTGTACACGAGGCCTCAAAACTTCGCCCAAAACTACGCAGGCGTTACCCGGGAAGACCCCCAAAACTTGGTCGTTCATAGACAATTCGAAAACTCTAGTCCATACACAGAAAAGAAATCAGATACAGAAAAACCAGACAAGAATGAACCAAAGGAAAACCAGAAACCAGACCAGAATAAAATATACTACGATTACAACCAAACGGAGTTTGCGGAAAAAAACGAAAATGACGGTAGTTTGCAAAATAAATTGCTATCCGACGAACTAACTTTGAGTATCAAAGGCGAGTACATATGTTACAAGTGCAGTGAATTTTTTCCCTCGAAAAGGATCCTTAAGCAGCATTCCAAGAATTGCGATAAAGGGCCATGCGAGAAACAAGGCAAGTTTAGCTGCTCCCAATGCCCATATAGGTGCCAGTCACCAGCTGTATTAAAGATACATGAAAGAACTCATACTGGCGAAAAACCTTATTCCTGTACATTCTGCAGCTATAAATCAGGGCAAAAAAACAATGTAGCTAAACATATACTCGTTCATATGAAAGAGAAACCGTTTCGCTGCCACTTCTGTGATTACAGATGCGCTCAGAAAAACAATTTGGTTGTACACGAAAGAACTCACACGGGCTACAAACCGTTCGCATGTCTATATTGCGATTACCGCACGGTCCAAAAACCGAACTTAGTCAAACATATGTACCTCCACACTGACCAAAAACCGTTCAGTTGCGACATGTGCAGTTACCGTTGCGTTCAAAAAACGAATTTGACAAAACACAAACAGCGCCATCTACACGAGAAAGATGGAGATAAAGGTGAAGTGAAAACTCAAGTCAAGCCGTACAGGCCTCGTCAGAAAACCGTTAAATGTGAACAGTGTTCTTATAGGTGCGTTCAAAAATCTAGTTTAGAGAAACATATGCAATACAAACATAGTGTCCCTGATTCAAGTGATGCGTGCAATGATACGGTACATAATTTGAGTACGAAGGACTATGAGAGTGAGAAAATGGAGTTAAATGTACAGTGATTTGTTTTGTGTTGAACGGAGTGAACGGGCGTTTGAATAAAGCGACAAATTCCACTATTATTTAAAGATGGGTGACATTTTACTATTCAGTTGTGAGACAAAATGTTAACATTTTGTCTCACAACTGAACAAAATACTTCACTGACCCTAAATCGGTTAAAAATAAAAAAGGGAAAGCAAAATTTGACGCATCGGTGTGGGACTTCGGTAGCTTAGTGGTAAAGCGGCTGGACTGGTTATCCTGACGTCGCAGGTTCGATTGCTGCCCGAAGTCAAATTTTTCTTTCCGTTTTTTCTTTAATTTCTAACAAAATACTATGAAAGATAATTTTATGTTATTTTGAATGAATTACACATATTGATGAACCAGATATTTAGTTACGAATAAACGCTTCATACCTACGAATAATATATATAACTGCCTCAGTAGCCCACTGGTACTACGCTGGGGTCCTGGTTTCGATTCCTGGGTAGAGGTCTATCAGAGATAATGGTGTAAAGTTCTTTATATCTGCTTCTATTGGGATTTTTCCATTATCTGGAAATAACCCAGTACCTCTAAGTTTGGTAGGGTGCCCGGAGATGTCAACAGGCTCGCCACCTGTTACATGGGCCAAGACGTAACCGGCGAATCGTGGGTGTTTGCATGTATGCTTGAATACATGCATTTACCTCTGCCTACCCCGGGAATTACAGGCGTGAACTAACGTTTTACCTTCGAATAATAATGTATAGAAAACTTTCATACAATGATCGGTTCCATTTTGGTTCAATCACGCAATCAACGCAAACAAACTAACTGCACTAATAACAAATATTCACTTTCAACATAGGCAATGTTGGCATTTTATTGGTCGCGACAAGGTCATTTTTCTCCGAGCGGTTAGGCAACGTCCGCTGCGGTGTGTCCAATTTATGCTCCGCCCACGGTGTGTCTCTTTACGCGGTGATTTTTTTTGCTTAATTACTTTACATTGTTATTGGTAGCTTCATACCTTACATTACAGTATGCGCAAAACTTGAATGCCATAGAGTGATTGCCTACATAAAATTTGCGTCAGTCTTTTAGCTTTAAGCTAATGCACTAACGTATTAACCAGTATGCCTTCAGTACTTAGTAATATGTTAGACATGAAAAGAGATCATTTTCAAACGTCTCGTTACACTCCGTTTGAGTTTGTGGTTTAGCCTTAAGTTTATTAGATAGCTTCGAATTGAGACGTGGGCTTGTCAAAATAACAATGAAAATTGTACAAAAATGTATTGGTGTGGCAACGCTTATAAAAAATACTAGCGGCTCGCCTCGGCTTCGCACGGTTGCAGTCCTATGTCACTCAGCGAATAAGCAGCTTTCTTATCGTGAAAGAATTTTTGAAATCGGATCTGTAGTTATTGTGTGAAAACGTTGCAAATATACATACAAAAACACGGAGGATTCCTCTTTATAATATTAGTATAGAGCAGTGATTCCCAAAGTGGTCCATATAGTCCCCCTGGGGTCCATGGGAGAATCGATGGGGGTCTACATAGGCGTGAATAAAATTTGGAAATATGGGAATGTGATATAAATGTAGCAAGGTCCACGGAAATCAGAAAAAAATTGAAAGGGGTCTACAAGTACAAAAGGCACAGAAAAAAGGTATAGAAAAGGCTTCGAGATAAGTCGTGGAATAAAAGTCGCGAAAGTCCCGCTGAAGTTTTTAAAAAACCCTCTGTATAGCAAATATATATTGATGTTTGCTTATTAATCTTTGGTAATTTTGACAAGCCCAAAGTGTTTTATTGTGATATGAAGGATATAATTTTCTTATTCTAAGCCCTCTTCTCGTTTTTGTAAACGGGAGAATTGATGTAATAGTGAAATAATTGAATCGAAGAAATGTGGGTAGTTTGATTTTTTTTCAAACTTCTACCAGCTTCACGATTTTTATTCGCGTTTTGTGTCATAACTACCTTCATTTCCTTATAATTGTTTATTATTGA
This sequence comes from Macrosoma leucophasiata, assembly GCA_036365455.1. Classification (NCBI taxonomy): domain Eukaryota; kingdom Metazoa; phylum Arthropoda; class Insecta; order Lepidoptera; family Hedylidae; genus Macrosoma; species Macrosoma leucophasiata. Next base: position 2,038,492 of record JAWQUS010000022.1, on the reverse strand, counting down.
GTATCATTTACGATTCTTCCATTTGTAAAGCCCGGTCCACACGGCAGGGACTAATCGATGGCGAATCGCTGGGGATGTCGAAATCACAGTATGGACGTGTATTTTAGTAGCGATTTATTTTAGCTACCAATGCGGCGATTGAATCGCTGTAAATCTAATAAGTCGCTTCCAGCAACATTGTTACTGTTTAGAATTTTTTGTTTTTGGATGATTTTATCATTCAGCCACAAAGGACAGTACGTAGGTCCGCCTAATAAATATGCGTACTCATTTGGCGGACCTAAGTAACCAAATATTTTCTGTGTTTTGTTGCTCAATTATTAAATCATCCAAAAAAGATACTAACGCTCTGGTATCTGAATGGAAATGAATGCTGATAAATCGCTATCATGTGAAGTTATACATCACTAGAAAATCAGTGTTGTTCAAAGCGTGTGGACCCAGCTTAAGGTCGACACAAAAATCTTATGGTGAAATGCCAAAAAATATTTTTGGGCGCGAAACGCGCCAATTAATTCCAATCTACATTTTTTAACCTGGTTTTCTGAAAACTCTACTCAGTTTATGAATTAAAGTCACAAATGTGTCCAGTGGCGTAGCTAACATGGGTGGCACCCTGGGCGGATGAAAAAAAAGGATATACTTTCCTTTTTTTTATGTTATGGAAGTGGCAAATAAACATGCAGTTCACATTGATGTTAAGTGATGACTGCAGCCTATAGACACCCACACAAAGACGAAGGTCAAAATGCAGATGCGTTACCACTCCTGAGGCCTATGGTGTTATGCCTGTGTGCCATTACAAGGCCATCCATTATTTTGTATCTTATTGTTGTGCCCCCCCCTATTCGAGCAAATTCTGCCTCTGGCGCCCCCTGGTATTAAAAATGTGAAAGTGAGTTTTGTGTTGCGCTTTCACGTCTAAACAGCACAAATTAGGGTTATTTAAAGAGAGGGTGTCACCCCCAAATGGGTGGCACCCGGTTTGCCCCTCTACCTACGCCAATTAATGTGCCACCACGCCGCCGTCTTAGAAAATATTCGTCTCACGCCGTGCGTGTAATGCCATACCCGTGGATAGGTGTCGATTACACGCTAGGCGTGAGGCGTGTTGCCAGCAGTGAGCGTGTTACATTGTTCTATTGGATGAAATCGTAAATGTAAGCATACTGACCATTTTAAAAGTACATAATATGGTAATTAAATCCTAAATTTAATTGGTAATTAAATCCTCAATTTAATTGGTAATTAAATTCTCAATTTAATTGGTAATTAAATCAAATAACCAATTAAATTAAATATTTTTCATGTTTACCATGGTGACACAAGAATTTTATGTGAATAAAGAGAGAAAGAGAAAAATCAATTGCTATTCGTTAGTTTAGCTAAAACTCGAGACGAACGAGAACGGCTTTACCGATTTGGCTAATTTTGGTTTTGGAAGTACAAGGTTAAAGAGGTGAGAAAATATGAAGGAATTGTTAGGAAAATACCTAGTAAAAACAACAAATTCATTTTCCCACAAAAAGTCCGTATTTATACCCACTAGGAATACTTATTTTAAACTGGCCAGTATGTGTAATTTTCCAATCACAAGTGTTGCTAGTTTTAAAATTATCCAATGCCAACAGGCTGTGATGGTTTTTTTTTGTAAATTAAGTGTTGGTTACCAATACTTTTGTACCTAGACACGTGTTTTTACATCACATTTTTTTTTTAAATCGATTTTAATTGTAAGACTACTAGTGATATTTTTTTATGTTAATCAATTTTTTGTATGTTCTTTTTTGTAATTAAATGCCGCTTACCAAAGTGTTAATTTTTTTTTATTGCTTCATGTATTAATTATTTTAGTACAGGGTAGGTACAGTACCCGTCAATAAATAATCTTTTACATGGTTAAGATAGATAGATAGTTTAGATTTTATTGCAAACAATTTATAGTTCATTGTTAGAAATAAAATTAAATAAAAACTTATATTTTTAATAACATAATTCATTAATGAATGCATCAATTGATTCTATCACCAAGACTGGGACAGAAGATTGGGAAGTGTGCAGTTTAATTTATGGGAAGTATGTAGTTGAATTTAATTTTACTGGTGGTAGAGCTCCAGTGACGGAGCTCGCGGGCGTAGGCACTACCCATAGAGCAACACCGGAGGGGAGTAGCCATATGCAGGCTTTCCCCTCTGTCAAAGTACAAGCCCAAATGGGCCTATGTCTGTCGCCTAGATGTTTAAATGTGCGAGTGAAATTGTTTCTGTATTTTGATAAAGTCAAGGTGTGAGTTTCGTAGTAATAGACGATTTTTATAGTGTGCGTGTGTGTCGCATTTCCCCCCGCAAAAAATGACAGACTGTTTTGCGTCGGCAATACACGCTATGGCTACTCCCCTCCAGTCCGCCGCAACCGGTAGGCCGAGTTGCACTACCGCATAACACCAAAGGCCTCAGGAGTGGTAACGCATCTGCATTTCGACCTAGGTCTCTGTGTGGGTGTCTATAGGCTGCAGTCATCACTTAACATCAATGTGAACTGCACGCTCGTGTGCCACTTCCATTACATAAAAAAAATAGTGAAATTAGGTGTAAAAGCTCGGTAGCATAGCGACTCGGAACATCGTTTACATATCTACTGCCTTAACTTCAAATGGATTAGCACGCCATCTAGTAAGTCCCTAAACAGAATTTGTACAGCTATCCAATAATAGATGGCGCTAATAGTTTTAAAATGTTATGCTTTACATCAAGAGATGTCGCTAAAACTTCCATTCATCGTAGAATAAACGTATGGACCAGGCGGTAAACAGATATGTCTATTCGTTTTGAGTTTGTATTTATAAGCTGATTTATAATAAAATAATTATTTGTTATAAATTTATACCACCACCAGAATTCGGAATCTAAGCTCGTAATTATAGAATATGATTCACCGTAATCTAGTTACAATAATAATTTATTTGCCCAAAGGACATGTTGCGAACTCGGCTCTGGTTCGTACACGTCCTCAAAAAATGGGTAATTTAAAAAAGAATCCGAAAAAAATACATTTAATTTATTCAAGAATATATTTTAGAGTTACAACCACATTTAATTCAAACGATTTTATCATTTTCAACTATGTTAAACATGGCGGCGATACAGCCGACACTTGGGATCAATCGATTTCGATAGTATTTAGAAAATATAACTTTAATGAAAATACAATTTTAAAAATGAAAATGTCAAAATGACATCGCCCGCCATATTCGCCATTTTGGTTTTGAGTTGCAATTCTAACTGCAAATAATGTTTTATAACTACAAACAAAGCTAAATAAGTGAAAATAAGCAGTAAAAAACGTTTTTATATTGATTTTGCCTGTTTAATGAAATTGTGTACAATACATGGCCGGAGGTCCATACATTTTTGCAACATCTCCTTTAGGCTTATATAATGCTAAGTGTAGCCACAATCCACTCACCTCACGTATTATAAATCAAGGCATGCACAAGGGAACAATAACAATTGCTTTAGAGGTTTGCACGATAATTGTGACCTTACACTTTATAATTTATTTGTTTTCAAACCTAACGTAACGTGTATGGCTACCATTGGCGTAGCAGTAGATTTTTTTCCTCTGGCTTGACTCTAAACAGGGCCATTAGTCGATTCTTATCTTCATATAATTTGAACTTACTTAAAATTGTGAATTAAAATTCATATGGAAGATAAAGATGATAACAAAGATTGAGTAAGTAAAGAAATGGCAACGTTACTAGGAAGAAAGTCTTCTACGAAGTTTTGGAGGCAAAACGAAAAGTCACTAAACGTAACCCAAAACTTTTTTTTTATGTTATGGAAGTGCAAACAAGCATGCAGTTCACATTGATGTTAAGTGATGACTGCAGCCTATAGACACCCGCACAAAGACCGAGGTCAAAATGCAGATGCGTTACCACTCCTGAGGCCTAAGGTGTTATGCCTTTGTGCCGGAAATTACAGGGCGGTACATTACCACCTGACCGGAACACGATAGTGCTGAACACTACCACTTAGCGGCAAGTATATTAGGTAATGCGGTGGTGCCTACGCCCACGAGCTCCGACACTGGAGCTCTACTACCAGTATAAATATATATTTATGATAAAAAGCCCGCCTATTTAGACATAAAATACGTCTATTCACAAGTTTTGTAAATAAAATCATGCTACTCGTTTCTCTCCCTCCAAAACCTGAATTTGTTTATGTATTTAGATCTAAAAACATAAGATATTTTATCTATGCGTAGGCAAGGGGTGTATTGTGTGCACGTCACTAGCACGGGGGTACTATCTTATCTGTCTTCCTTTCATCTTGTGGATTTCCGAGAGTTTTGACCCCTATGCTAGAGTTTTTAGTGGTAGGTATATTTTATATAAAAGATGGAGTTTTATTTTGGTACTTACAAGGTATATTAATTGTTAACTGTTCAGGCTCATTCAATAAAAGGAGACTATTCATTCAGAAAATTAAGGCTTGCTCAAGGGGTGTATCTATCTTGAAAGAGTGAAGCGTAGTGGTAGCAGGCTACTACTACTGCGCTAGGGGTCCTGGGTTCGATTCCGACTATCAGAGATAACGGTTTAAAAATCCTTTATCTCTGGTTCTATTGGGATTTTTCCATTATCTGGAAATATCCCAGTACCTCTAAGTTTGGTAGGGTGCCCGGAGATGTCAACAGGCTCGCCACCTGTTACATGGGCCAAGACGTAACCGGTGAGTCGTGGGTGTTTGCATGTATGCTTGAATGCATGCATTTACCTCTGCCAACCCCTTCGGTATTACAGGCGTGAAGTTACATTTTACTTACAAGATATATCAATTGTTAACTGTTTTTCAGGCGCATTCAATAAAAGCAGACTATTCATTCGATTCGTAGGTAGGAAGCCATTTGAGAGAGCCGTACACGTTACGTTTACTGGTGGTAGAGCTCCAGTGACGGAGCTCGCAGGCGTAGGCACCACCGCATTACCTATTAAACTTTGCGCTAAATGGTAGTGTTCAGCACTATCGTGTTCCTGTCAGGTGGTATGTACGGCCCTATACTTTCCGGCACAGAGGCATAACACCTTAGGCCTCAGAAGTGGTAATGCATCTGCATTTTGACCTTGGTCTTTGTGTGAGTGTCTATAGGCTGCAGTCATCACTTAACATCAATGTGAACTGCATGCTTGTTTGCCACTTCCATTACACCTACACCCTACACTCACTCGGTTTAAATTTAAACAGAGAACCCGAAAAATATGAGCATAGACAAGCTAACTTTTTAATTCACAGTGTTGCCAAATCAAATTGGTGGCGATTCAAATGAAGGAGGCGCGTGCTCCTGACCGCGCCGCGGGCCACGTCACTCAGGAGGCGCCCGAATGCCAATTCACTAATTGTTTCTGTTTCGGATAGCCTGATATGCGATCGATTAACCAATTGCATTGTAAATGGTTTTTACATGTTTGCTAGATTACGTTTGGTTCGTGGTTGACATTGATCTGTGGATTTGTGGGTTATGAAGTGCTGTAAATAAAGTAATATAATGTTTGTATGAAATATGATTTCATTGATTTTAAAACATTTTCACCACCAGATCCACTATCAAACTGCGTGTAGGTACTACTAATCCGGGTCAATACAGGCTTCTTTGCGGAAAATTCAAAATTATCTGTTTTAGCCAAACAGTCTAACCCGGGACCTCAGGTGTGGCAGTAGGTCACTACTTCACCCCTGAGGTAATTTTCATCATATAAATTAAAGCAATAAAAAAATAGCCTTTGCCATCGAAGGCTGACAAAAAATTCGACGCAGTAAAAAGTTTTCACTACTCCGGTTTAAATTTAAACGGCGAACCCGAAAAAGTCGAGCAACAAGCTAACTTTTTAATCCAGTGTTGCCAAATCAAATTGATGGCGATTCAAATGAAGGAGGCGCGTGCTCCTGACCGCGCCGCGGGCCACGTCACTCAGGGGGCGCCCGAATGCCAGTTCACTAATTGTTTCTGTTTCGGATAGCACGGAATTGCATTCGATTTACCTATAGCATTGTTAACAGTGTAAAATGGTGATCTGATGTAGTGTTGCTGTTATTTTTGTAAATACATTTTATTTGCTAATTTAAAAAAAAAAATAGAAAAATTTATGTAATTTTATTACATAATATATGTCATTATGTTTATTATATCATTTATTTTATAACTTCGTTCTCAACGCACCAACATTTTTTTTTCTCAACAAGGGTTAGTTGACTAGTTAGGGTAGTTTGACTGGTCGAGAATGCTTCTTAGCATTAAGTCCGCCTCATGTACTTGTTGTGCAAGAAAGCTTAAATAAATAAAACTCTAGAACTCTTCTGCCACAACGGCCGTCAGTTATGCGAGCTAAATGCCCTGCCCACTGCCAATTCAGTTTCGCTATTCGGTGGGCTATGTCGGTTACTTTGGTTCTCATACGAAACCTAAAGTGTACACAGACTAATTCAAGTGTAGCGGTTCAACAGCCTGTTGTTCTTTTATCAGCAAAAATAAATAAATTTCGACCTGACCTGGCTAAGTCGGGGGCGTCCATGGTCCACACCTAGTTTTAGCCGTTTAAAACTGAGTGTAGCCGTACTTCCGATACCAGCCGTAAAAAATATATTATTTAATAAATTTATTATTATGATGGAATGGAAAACGTATACGTATCGAAACTGCAAGAATATCACATCACTGTTTAACCAACTAATGCCTTTTGCAAATCGTTCCAACCCCACATTACGACGGCAACATAATCTATCGGCAACTCGATACGTGGCGAAGTGCTTGAGGTCACCCACATTATTTGGAGAGAGTTCAACTTGTCTTTTTGTAATCATTTATTTTAGTAAACATTATTAAGTAGTTCGACATGAAAATATGCGGTAGAATTTTTTAGGCTGGAGCGCCTTCTGCGCTCGCCGAATGCCCGGTGATATAGAGCAACACGGGTCACCGGCGGCGGCGGGTTGGAGAGGAGTAGCCACAGCGTTTATTACCGATGCAAAACAGTCTGCCATTTCTTGCGCGGGGAAATGTGTGTGACACACACATACACTACAAAAATCGTCTATTACTACGAAACTCACACCTTGACTTTAACAAAATACACAAACAATTTCACGCATACATTTAAACTTCTAGGCGACAGGCATAGGCCCACTTGGACTTGTACTTTGACAGAGAGGAATATCGGAAGGGAGTAGCCATATGCAGGCTGCATATGGCTACCCCTTCCGGTCCGCCGCGGTGCTCTATGCCGGACTATGCCCAGTGATATAGAGTACTACGGGCAGAGAATATGTAATAATACTGCGTATAGAATGGACACTTCGACGTCCCGCCCGATTTCCCCGCATCACCCAACCTCCTTCCCTCTTATGTCCGACGGTTGGTATTTCTACGTGCTACGCACACAGGTGCACGTGTAAATACACGTCACTGATTGATGTCTGTGAAACGACCTGGTAAACGTCATTGTGCCATATAATAAATATTTAGACTATGGCCTTATATTTAATTTAAAAAAACAGGGGCTTGCAAATCATTGGTACAATAAAGATGTATTTATTGACAAAAAAAAGCATACATCGTTTTAAATATGCACAAGGTAACCGAAGTATTTAATTTGATAAGGATTAATACAATACATATAAATAATTACCGCATTGTGATGTATAAAAAAGTTTGTGATCACTTGCCAGTTGCCAGCTTACAAATGTCCAGTATGCGTTATCTATTAAAAACAATTATCTCCGCTATATACACAGCAAAACAAATACGTTTGCATGTGTGTAGTATGAGTTGTATCAAATGTTCCCAAATTGCTTGTTGAAATGTAATACGATGTGAATTTAAGAGCTTGCACAGGCCCGGACTTAGGCTGTGGTAAAATATTGAATTAACTATAAATTGTTATTTCAGACTGTTATATTTTTAGATGCAAAATTCATTTATTCACTTGGATAATAAAAAATCTCGTGGTCAGAATACAAAAAGGAAAGAAAGTGAATAATAATTGATTGATATGTCAAATTAAACCTTAAGAATAGTAGTCCAAAAATCCAAGAATTAAAATAGGATGAATAGAATGTTCCATTTCCTCTTTTACAATGGGACCCTGTTAAGCAGAAAAGATCCAGTCAACATTTATGTGACAATATTGACTGGATCTTTTCTGCTTAACACGGTCCTTATGCAGCCTATAGATATCTACATAGAAACTGGAGGTAATTCAGATGCGTTGTCATACTTGAGACCTAAGTTGTTTTGTCAGATAGATTATATACACTGAACCTGTACTACCAGTAAAAAGAAAGCTTAGGTTTTTTATTTTCCGTTTAAAGAGCTTGGTCAAAGACCATGAAGCTCTATAATACATAGGTTAGTAGTAGTAGTAGTAAATTATAGTTTTTGTAAAATTTAATGCATATATATATGTATACACGGTACATATAGCAAAAGAACATTTTTTACGATTTTTGTCCGTCTGTCTGTCTGTCTATTTGGCGGGGCTTATCTTGGGAATGGTTGGACCGATTTTGACGGGATTTTCACTGGCAGATAGCTGATGTAATAAGGAGTAACTTACTACTACTTTTATGGTAGCTGCGCCCACGACTCCGTCCGGGTATATACTGAACAATAATAAATTCCCACGCGGGTAAAGTCGCGAGCACAGCTAGTACTTTAATAAAAGTCGTGGTGCAACCCAGGCTTAATGTAAATAATTTTACGTAGTTCCAAGTCCGTGCCCATGCGGTGTGTTTACACGTGTCGTACACAACTACACAGTGCTCCCGTATTGATGACGTCACTGCTGTAGTAGTTTCGGATGCGGCAACTAGCTTGTTGAACGAAATAAGCTTAGTTAATTTTGTGTATACGAATATATTCAATCGGGTCTGTAGAGCGTTATCTCTTTCGCACCGTACCTTTTTGACGTTTGTCGACCATTTTGATCAAGGTTTAATTTTGTGCAGCCGAGATAACGCTCTACGAAGTCGAAACGAGCCGATCGTCTCTTTCGTAGGCTTGATGTGCATTATTAATTGTTGAGGTACATAGAGCAACACGGGCCACCGGCCGCGGCGGACCGGAGGGGAGTAGCCATAGCGTTTATTATCGATGCAAAACAGTCTGTCATTTTTTGCGGGGGGACATGCATGCGACACACTCAAACTCACACCCTGACTTTAACAAAATACAGAAACAATTTTACGCACACATTTAAACATCTAGGCGACAGGTATAGGCCCATTTGATCAAATGTTCCAAGGTCAAAATGCAGATGTGTTACCACTCCTGAGGCCTAAGGTGTTATGCCCGAGGTGTTATGCCTCTGTGCCGGAAATTACAGGGCCATTCTGAGGCAATACGAAGTTTGCAGGGTTACCGGTCAGCTAGTTTGAAATAAATATTTATATTGGAGATGGTAATGCATGGCCCCGTAATAACTATTACCGAGATATAACAACTTGGGTGTTAAGGTGACAATGCATCTGCGTTTTGACCTCTGGTTTTTGTGTAGATGTCTATAGGCTACAGTCATCACTTAACATCAATGTGAGCTGCAGGATTGTTTGCCATCTTCCTTAATTTAAAAAACGGATATAGGTACCTAATATATATTTTTTTCTACTGAAAAAAAAATTCTCATGACAACACGTGTATTGTGATTGCAAAAATCTCGTTCAAAAACGTAACCAAAATTCTTTCAAGGATTTGTAACAAAAAAAAACGGCTTAAATCCAAAAGACTAACGCGAACGGGCCACACACACGCGGGAAGATACCAAACTATAAAATCTATAACCCCATAAAAACATTATCATCACCCCTTCTTATTAAAAAAAAGAAGATACGCGTGAACGCACCCAAAAAAAAAGAACAATGGAGGTTTGACAGTTGTCGAAATGGCGGCCTAATTTGACATTAAAAAACGCGCGAATTCAATTGTCAGATAATTTATTGATGTTTTGATATTAAAAAGCGACGTTTTATTAATGATGTTTTATAAAAATCTCTTTGGCAGACCATAAATAATGTTAACGCTGAGTATTTTCACGCTACAGTTGATTTTAAAAGCGATAATGTTTACAAATTGAAGGTTTCTGGACCCGATAGACCAGTTTTTGATGTCATAATTAAAAATTATTCCGGTACATAAAGTCTTAAAAAAGCATCCGGTTCTCTATTAAATTGACTTTTTTTGGTTGTAACGGCCGCATCGGCTTAGATTTGAAATTGGAATATTACTTTAAGTACTAAACATAAAGTAGAATATTTTTGTCAAGGGAGTGGTAGTAATGACGCATAACGTACTGGTGGTAGAGCTCCAGTGACGGAGCTCGCGGGCGTAGGCACCACCGTATTACCTAATATAGTATATAGTATAGTAGTGTTCAGCACTATCGTGTTCCGGTCAGGTGGTTATGTACGGCCCTGTAATTGCCGGCACAGAGGCATAACACCTAATCGCCTCACGAGTGGCAGCGCATCCGCATTTTGACCTCTGGTCATCGTGTAGGTATCTATAGGCTGCAGTCATCACAGTCTTGTTTTTTTATTAATTTTTCTTGAAAGTGGAAAACAAGTATATAAACCAGCTACTGCTCGCAATTTCGTCCGCGTGTACTTAAAAATTCCCTAAGGAACCTGTGAACGGAATAAAAAGGAACCTATGTGTTACATACATTTAAACTCTATGTGTGTACAAAAATTCATAGAATTCATAAATATATAGTATCTAACAAGAAATATTAGATACACTATCTAGAAAGGAGACTTTGGCTTATTTCGGGTCTGTTCAGCATAATCATTCGCATTTTACTTATGCAGGTTTGTTGACCATTTTGATCAAGTTTTTTTTATGTAATGGAAGTGGCAAACAAGCGTGCAGTTCACATTGATGTTAAGTGATGAGTGTGATGACTACAGCCTATAGACACCCACACAAAGACCAAGGTCAAAACGCAGATGCGTTACCACTCCTGAGGCATAAGGTGTTATGCCTCTGAGCCGGAAATTATAGGGCCGTACATTACCACCTGACCGGAATACGATAGTGCTGTACTGTAGTGGCGGATTTACAAATTTGCCGCCGGTAGGCTATTATTTTTGCCGCCTATATATTTTGATACCGTAGTTTACAATCATATCAATTAGGTATATTTTCTATCAATAAAATTTCAACTTTATGTTTTATGCTTCATTATCCTGAAGTTGATGTAAGCAACTTTTTTTCTATGGTTAGAATCATTGGGAACTATGATCTGAGCCTTGATAATTTTAACAGTAATTTTGTAAATAGAAATAAAAAAATGATGAACTAATTCTGCCGCCCCTGAAAATTTGCCGCCCTAGGCTCCAGCCTACTCAGCCTGCTGGTAAATCCACCACTACCATTGACTAGGCTGGAGCGCCCTCTGCGCTCGCCGATTGCCCGGTGAAGTAGACTAGTGCCGTCTCGAGACAGGCCGCCTACCTGGTGAGCTCCGTCACTAGATCTCTACCACCAGTAAAAAAGTTTTGACCAATACCGGACTATCAATGCTTACGTAGGCAGTGTGCAGCAGAGATAACGCTCTACGAAGACGAAACTAGCCGATTGTCTCTTTCGTAAACTCGATGCACAATATTTCTTGCTGGGTATTGTACAGCATTTTTTTTACATATGGCAACCGCCAAAAGGCATGTCTGCCAGCATCGCATTTGATAGATTTAAAGATAAATAAAAGATTACTCATTATGTATGTACGTATTCACGTAAAACACACAGCCTTGTCCATAACAGCTACATAATAATGTTGATGAAGGCAAATAAAGAATTTTGTAAACAGGAGTCGCATAATGAAATAATAAACTTTTATTCACTGAATGTGATGTAGTTTTTCAGAATTTCCCCCGAAAGCTTTAACTTTTTCACGGGTCAAACGTCAAAAGCCGTTGTTCGAAATTTGAAATAGGCGAAGCTCAATCAGGGCAGCTGTCAGTTGCGTTCAGAGATTGCCTTTTTTTAATGTTCGCATGTGCAAAGCGTCCAGCCAGGCTGCTTTTGCTACAGGTAGATAGGTACTAGGGTAAAAGAGGTAATGAGACATTGTTCTGATATACTTTCCTACATTTGTATATTATATTTAATAATATTCTTGATAATATATTTTTTAGTTTGTTAATGACGTGTATAGCAATTGATTTAATTTATTTTGTTTGTTTTAGACGTTTCGTAAGAGGTGCTCGTTACCCTAAGCCCTAAACGAATAAGTATTCGGATTCTAATACTGATTGTAAGATTTAATTGGTTATTTAGTTCGTTTTTATTATTAAACTTTTAATTCTTTTGGCGCGATTAAAAAAAACAGTTACTCGTACTTCAAAAACTATTTCATATTGTGTTGATCTCAAATTGAAAATGACAATATTTATAATCAATAAAAAAAATATACAAAAGACCAAAATATTTTACTCCTATACTAAGTTTATGAGTATTTAATGCTACCATATGTGGGGTCGTAACTTATTGAACAAAATAAGATTATAAAGAAAGAATGTTAAATTTTATCTATGGATTACACACGCCATTAGTTGCCTATGATTTATTAAAGGGTGTGAACACGTTTGAATGTATCGTTTTTTGTGACGTGGTAGTAGAATTGGTGAGCTAGAGATCGCGGGTTCGATCCCGGATCGAAATAAGAGAAATTGTAATTTTTCCTTTACAGAGTTTTTTTTTTTAATTTATTGGGGTAAACAAATCAATGAATGTTTATACATATAAGTACAATTAATTTTACTTATTATAACACCGGCATTGTCAACCACAGATATTTATGAAATTTAGAAGTTCTGCAACAAACAATTGTTAGTGACAAGAATTACAAATAACATATAATAAAGGAGATTGACTATTAATAATAATATCTTGTCCTATACTCATACGGAAGGCGTTGGGACGTGACAACCCTACGGCCCACTAGTGCAAATCTTTCGCTAGTGCATTTCGTATTCGAATTGGGCGGTAATAAATATAATTATGGCAGTGTCTCAAGAAAAAGGTTTTTGACCAATGTGTGTTGCCAGTGATGACATATGGGACAGAAACGTGGTCGCTCACTATGGGCCTCATAAGAAGGCTCAAGGTCACTCAGCGAGCAATGGAGAGAGCTATGCTCGGAGTTTCTCTGCGAGATCGAATCAGAAATGAGGAGATCCGCATGAGAACCAAAGTTACCGACAGCTCACCGAATAGCGAGACTCAAGTGGCAGTGGGCAGGGCACATAGCTCGAAGAACTGACGGCCGTTTGGGCAGAGCAGTTCTAAAGTGGCGACCACGTACCTGAAAACGATGCGTTAAAAGGCAGGCCTACCACAAGATGGACCGACGAACTGGTGAAGGTCGCGGGCAGTCGCTGGATGAGGGCGGCCCAGGACCGTTCGTTGTGGCAATCTTTGGGGGAGGCCTTTGTTCAGCAGTGGACGTCTTTTGGCTGAAGTGATGATGATGATGATGATGATGATGGAATATAATCACGCGGGATGGGATTAATATAATACCAATCACACTAAAACTATCGTCTTTACTGGTGGTAGAGCTCCAGTGACGGAGCTCGCGGGCGTAGGCACCACCGCATTACCTAATATACTTGCCGCTAAATGGTAGTGTTCAGCACTATCGTGTTCCGGTCAGGTGGTAATGTAAGGATCTGTAATTTCCGGCACAGAGGCATAACACCTTAGGCCTCAGGAGTGGCAACGCATCTGCATTTTGACCTTGGTCTTTGTGTGGATGTCTATAGGCTGCAGTCATCACTTAACATCAATGTGAACTGCATGCTTGTTTGCCACTTCCATAACATAAAAAAAAACCCCAATCCGCATGCCGAGTGCAGCGATTCAAGTTCTAGTAAAGTCATCGCTTTACTCAAATTGCTGACTGTGACTCATTTGCCTGAGTTATTAAGTAATTGATTGACTGACTATATGGCTTTTACGCTAAAATCGTTTCAATTGACACAGGCAATAGGCGATAACAGCGATGCCATTATTTAAAAAAAAAAGTCTCTCTCTGTCAAATCAATTTAAAAACAGAACCGGCTGTTTGTTCCCGTTGTCTTCTCTACATAACCTCGTTGCATAAGGCGGCCAACCGTCCCGGATTCTGCGGGACCGTCCCGTAATGCTGGATGTAATCCCGCTTTGTAAGAATTAATAAAATAGTCCCGCAAAACATTGGATATATCTCGCATGTCCCGCGTTCGATGCATTGATGTACCATGCCTATTTTTTTTTCATGCTACTAGGTACATAACCATACATTCACACACATACATAAAACATACACTACACTTACACACGCATGCATTCAATTGAAAACTGTTTGCGTGTGTGTGTATGTGATCGCTTTGCTCCATTTTGAATTCTTTGCGTTCTTTCCCATCTTACCTGTCACATCGCGGACTTTCCGCAAAAATTCCATACAAACGCTTAATTTGGTCTCTATTACACAGACAGCAATCAGTGACGTGTATTTACACGTGCACCTGTGTGCGTAGCACGCTCTACGAAGTCGAAACTAGCCTATTGTCTCTTTCGTAGGCAATGTCTGACGTCGCAGATAATCCTATAAGACAATTTTAATTAATTCTCAAAATCCCACATGCTTGATTTCGTGTTTGTCGTAAATTTTCAAAATATTTTTCATTCCTTTCATACGCATAGCGTTGGCTCGCTCGCACACCACATGACGCGCGCGTGTCAGTCACGTGACCAATTTAAGGATTATCTATGCATTCGTGCGTTTATTTTATTGTTTTTTCTGGATGTGGACAGATTTATTTTATTGCTCTATGGTATTTATTTTGTTTTTATGGGGGTAAAGTTTTGAGGGTCAGTAGACTTAAAAGATGGAATGCAGTAGTTATTTAAAATCACACATTTATTGCTAATTACTTTTTGATTTAATCTGTTGAGCCACGACAAAATAATGACAATTGATTTTCTATTGTTATGCGGACGATAACGTCCGCTCGAAGCTCAAGAACTACTAACATTGTCGTAGAGTTAGTAGAGTACTAAATAATTGATTGACTGACTGATTCTGACGTTTATTTTGCATTACGAATACGATATGTCGTTTTACTTGACACTGGCAACATGCGTAACAGCGATACCATTAGGTATATTAAAAAAAAAAGGGCATACCAACCGCATCCGGCACAAACTATTTAAAAGTCTGTTCTATATTCAAACGATCTCAATTTAACAAAAGAACGCCATTGATGTTTTGACGTGACAACGTCTTAAATTAGGTTGCGGCTCGGAGTCACTCATGAAAAAGTGTAACGCCCGGTAACGTAACGATGAGTCACCGTACGAGAGAGAGGCCTGCCGGACCGGCGAATGCCTTTCTACCGAGAAAAAGACGTTGTCACGTAAAATCTTCGCCCGTAAAACCGACTTTACAGGCAACCAGTTTTTTTTTTAAATCATCACATTCACCCGGGTCAACAAAATCCAAGAAATCACCGGTTTATTTATTTAAATGCTATTTATTTACCACCCCAAGGGTCGTAAGTGAGTGTAATAGTCAGATCAAACGCAATACAATTTGTGCGCATATGTTTGTGACGTAAGTTTTGGCGGGAGTGTGTCCCGCACGTGACGCTAGCGACGCCTGGTGGCGATCGATCGAAAATGGGGGTTCTGATATTTGATTTGTTTCATAAATATTGATGTTGGTATTTAGAACGTAACTACAGTATCCAGTTTTTACTGGTGGTAGAGCTCCAGTGATGGAGCTCGCGGGCGTAGGCACCACCGCATTACCTAATATACTTGCTATAAATGTTAGTGTTTACTATCGTGTTCCGGTCAGGTGGTAATGTACGGCCCTGTAATTTCCGGCACAGAGGCATAACACGTTAGGCCCCAGGAGTGGTAACGCATTTGCATTTTGACTCTGGTCTTTGTGTAGGTATATATAGGCTGTAGTTATAACTTAACATCAATGTGAGCTGCATGCGTATTTGCCCGTACCATTACATTAAAAAAAATCCAGCAAGAAATAGATATTGCTCGAGATTGAAAGAGACAATCGGCTAATTTAGACTTCGTAGAGCGGTCTCTGCTACTCACTGCCTACGTAAGCACTGATAGTCCGATAATTGTCAAAACTTGATCAAAATGCTCGACAAACGGCACATAGGTAAGTTGCGAAAGAGCTATCGCTCTACAGACCCTGTGCGCGACCGCTTATCGACATTGCTATTGTCGTTGTCATTGCTGTCAAATTTTCATGTCGATTTGTAGCTCCTTTAAAAGCAGTAGTGATAATCTGATCGTTTGTCTTGCTTTCGTAGGTGAGAAACAAACGGTAATGGCAGATTATTTCGATTATTGTTATTTAGTTATAGCGAAAATCGACATGAAAATTTGACAGCGATGACAACGACAATAGCAATGTCGATAGGCGGTCGCACCCCAAAAATAAGACGAAGTCTCGTCCCCAAGGGCGATGTGCAATATTTTATGTGTTGTACTCAAAAAACCGGACAAGTGCGAGTTCGACTCGCGTGGTGAGGGTTTCGTAATTTAAATAAATATTTTCGAAAATATTACAGATTTAAAATGCAGGGACATAGCGGTTACGGTGGTACCGGCAGGGGGGTTATATTATTAAGAATTTTCGATTTAATTTAAATACTCAAACTTCTTATAGGTTTTCCAGTAATCTATAGGCAAAGAACTATTTTCCACATTTTTTTCAAAATTCTCAAAGTTCAGTAGTTTCGGAGATAGGGGGGGTGGTCAATTTTCGTCGTTTTTCTTAAATAACTTCAAATTTGTTTATGCAAAAATATTAAAAAAAATGTATCTGAGAAGCTGACAACAACCTCTTTCATTTGATATGTCACGCGATAAAGTTTTTATTTTTTTATTTTCTGAGTTACCCCCCAAAAGTCGCCCCCCTCCTGTTTAAAATGTATTATTTTACTTGACGTGTTCATCTTTGGGTCACCAATTTACATATATTCATCAAATTTCAACTCAATCGGTCGAGTAGTTTCGGAGCAAATTGGCTGTGACAAACGGACAGACAGACAGACAGACGCATCCTATAAGGGTTCCCTTTTTTATTTTTAAGGTACGGAACCCTAAAAAATTAATTAATTTAATGAATTGTCAAACGATTCAAAAATTCACAACTAGTCGGGAATTAATTATTAACTGTTTTGTTTTCTAAAAGCCCTTAATTTTGTAATAAGGCTGCAAATAATTAATGCGTATCCATAAAAAAGAATAAAGCCGGTAACACACGGAGGCGCGAACAATAAAATAAATAGTCACCGGTCCTGGATGTGACGTCGCTAACACCTTCATATATTTATAATGTACCGCCCATTTCGCATTATGTCCATGCAGAGGAAAAAAAAAACACAATTTTGCGAACAGACTTCGTTTCAATGGGAACTGACTTGCGCTTTTTTGCTTTTTTACGGTATGGTACGGAGCCGTTATGCTTAGTTCCTAAAAAACGGCCAAGTACGAGTCGGATATGTTTTCACAGGGTTTCGTACAATTTAGAGATTAAAGGAAATCGCTGTTTGTCATCATAAGTAAAAACAGTCTAGGTGGCTTATCGGTAATATACAATAATACCTAGTGGTAGCAGGCCACTACTACTACGCTGAGGTACTGGGTTCGATTCCCGGGTAGGAGGTTATCAGAGATAATGGTGTAAAGTCCTTTATATATGGTTCCATTGGGATTTTTCCATTTTCTGGAAATTTCCCAATACCTCGAAGTTTGGTAATGTGCCCGGAGATGTCAACAGGCTCGCCACCTGTTACTTGGACCAAAACGTAACCGGTGAATCGTGGGTGTTTGCATGTATGCTTGAATGCGTGTATTTACCTATGCCTACCCCTCGGGGATTACAGGCGTGAAAATACGAAGTTACAATACTTACACTGACATGTCCCAGCATAGTTTTTTGAGGCACGAAAGAGATTGTACATTGTCTTAGAATTCTGAAGGCATATAGGTCGCGCCACGTAAAAAGAACGCTGGAAGAAAGTAGAAGGGATGTGTTCGCGCATCGGTACACTCGCGCACGAAAGTACTAGCCCTATTGGTTTATTTTTGATCTAGCTTTCGCTTGCGGTTTCGTGTATTGGTAGGCAGATTGAAAACGCCGCACCTCATACTACCAAATAGATCGATAAATCGTCTACTGCGCAGCTTGACCGCCAGCGTTCTTTTTACCTGGCGCGACCTATACTACGGGTCTCGGTTGACATCATTTTGATAGCCACTTCGCAGTACATTTCTGCTCGTTCAGTGCGTGGTAATATACCCTGTTTGTTTTGCACAGAGGTATAACAACTTAGTCTTCAGTATTGTAATCTCTAGTTTTATGTGTTGCAGATGTCGTTGTGTCTAGGCTACAGTATTCACTTACTATCAACGTGAACTGTATAATAATATGTAGTTGTTTGCCACTTCAGCACATGAAAAGAGTTATCAAAATCATTTTTTTTGTGTCATTAAGTTGACAGACAAGCAGACGAGCCACCTGATGGAAAGTGGTCACCGTCGCCTATGAATATTTCAACACCAGGGGAGTTGCCAACGCGCTGCCAGCCCTGAAGGACTCTTTTGACGACATTTTTGAAGAACCCCATATTGTAGCACCGAGGGAACACCTCAGAGGGAAGTTCGTTCCACAATTTACACGTTCTGAGTAAAGCGATTGAGAAAACCGCACCGTTGAGCACTGCCAAAATGAGATGAATACAAGGTTAATTAAAATTAGCGCATCACGCAGGCAGCCGCCCTAGATCAATCCCAACAACATTTGTTCCACGACTTTTTCAAATCTTTTTAAATAACCCAAAACAAATAAACAAAATGTTATCAAAAGTTCTAAAGATCATTGCCGGCCCTGCGTCTCTTCGCAGCCTTGCCCCACTCTGCTCAAAGCGATATTTTGCCTACGCAAGGTGCGTGGCATACCTAAGCTCAGAGTGAATGCCGGTTCAGAGGCAAAAAAGGTACAGGAAAATTTAAATTTTAAAAACGATTAATTTTAAAAAGTCGTAACTAGAACAAATGTTGTTAAGATTGATCTAGAGCAGAGGTTCCCTCTATTAAACTATTTTTTCTTGTCGACCCTTTACAATTATTTCTGGTTTCTGTGGACCCCGTCCTTGCTACATTTATATCACATTCCCATATTTCCAATTTTTATTTACGCCCCCCAATCCCTCATCGAGTCTCCCATGGACCACTTTGGGAATCACTGGTATGATGTAAGTAAATTGGACTATCAGTGTATGTGTTGAGATCCATTATCGTGGACCCCCATTTTCATTTCATGGACCCCCAAATTTTTTTTTCGCTGACGCTGACCCCTTTTAGTTTGTCATAGACCCCCAGGGGTCGATATAGACCACTTTGGGAATCACTGATCTAGAGAGACTCCCTGCAAGAGGTGATGGGCTTCTTTTTTTTTCTTGTGGAGAGTGTCATGTCTAGTACTTGAGAACATTATACGTCAGTGTATCAATATAATATTCCACATTTCTTTTTTTATATTATTTATTTTCGCATTTTGCCAGTGTCAAGTAAAACGATATTTCGTATTCGTCATAAGCAGCGTAAAAATAAGAGTCAGTCAGTCGGTCAATGATCAGTCAGTCAGTCAGAGTCACAGTCAGTAATTCGAGTTTATTCTAGTAAAGCGATGGCTACTTTACCATAACATTTATAATGAAGTTTTGAAGGCAACCTGAAAAGCCGTGTTTTCGCATTGATATTCTATTTCACTTTACACTGGCACTGTAATAAACCTATATCTAACAAAATGCCATCAACTTCCTTATTTTCTTGAATAGAAATAAAATAAGAGCACGTCTCTTTCAAGGTTCCAGCCAAAACTGCCACATCTCTTTTAACTTGGATTGATTTTTTTTTCAACACTTTGAAAATGTTGCCAAGATTATCTTATAGAATTTATTAGGGTAAAAAATTAAAGAAATATTTGCATTTATCCAATTTATTTTCCACATAAAATTTACATAACACATATTTTAGATTACTTACGAAGTCTTGAAGCATATGAGATCACATACCTTAAAATTATATTTACATTTTGTGCTTTACATTTTACAACACTCTTAAATCTATTTATAATCTGTCGAGAATTTAAGAAACATAATAGAGGAGGCTTTTGCCCAGCAGTGCTGATTGAGTTAAAGCGAAAATAAAAAAATATGGAGGAGAAGCCATAAAGCAACGCGGCCTACTGGTCGCGGCGGACCGGAGGGGAGTAGCCATAGCGTGTATTACCGATGCAAAGCAGTCTGACATTTTTTGCGGGGGGAAATGCGTGCGACACACACGCACACTACAAAAATCGTCAATTACTACGAAACTCACACCTTGACGTTAACGAAATACAGAAACAATTTCAAGCACACATTTAAACATCTAGGCGACATTTATAGGCCCATTTGGGCTTGTACTTTGGCAGAGGGGAAAGCCTGCATATGGCTACTCCCCTCCGGTGTTGCTCTATGGGTGTGGACTTCAACAGCTCGGTTTGGAAAGCGGCTGGACTGGAGATTACAGTGAAGTCAATAAACAATTGAGCGAGAACAACTTTTCAGTTTTCTTTAAAAATATTTCGCTCGTATGTGTTAATGAGCAAAATCCAATTAAATGAAAACAATTTTGGAAAGCGACTTCAATACTAACACTTGTTATGGTCGATTAAAAAAAAAACGGATTGTATGAAGATAAAAAAAATATTTATCGATGGTCGAGCAAGATGTGCAGCGTAATATTAAAACTTTAGTTACAAACTATTTTGGACTACCTAAACTAAGTCAATATTTACAATATTTAAGGAAAGTGCAGTAAGCATAGAAAATACAAAAAATATATATAGGTCGCGCCAGGTAAAAAGAACGCTGGCGGTCAAGCTGCGCGTCATGTGTTTTTATTTCATTTTATGTTATTCTATGTAACTTAGTTTTCAATCTGCCTACCAATACACGAAACCGCAAGCGAAA
The DNA here is from genome assembly GCA_036365455.1 of Macrosoma leucophasiata. NCBI lineage: Eukaryota > Metazoa > Arthropoda > Insecta > Lepidoptera > Hedylidae > Macrosoma > Macrosoma leucophasiata. The sequence goes on along the minus strand of JAWQUS010000022.1, from coordinate 2,017,391 downwards.
GCTAGATCAAAAATAAACCAATAGGGCTAGTACTTTCGTGCGCGAGTGTACCGATGCGCGAACACATCCCTTCTACTTTCTTCCAGCGTTCTTTTTACGTGGCGCGACCTATACGATGAAATTAAAGTTATTTTTTAACTGAAAAACATACGAGGTGGCTATTCATTACATGAGACGTTTTTAGCCAATTTTCAACTTTCAACTCTCCTTCTGGTGAGATTTGGCTCCACCCTCTCCCTCCATCTCTTAATCTCACTTTTTTTTTTCAAAATATGTTAAAAAAAATCAAAATTTGCATGGAATTTATTCGAAAGAGGTTTGCCCAATATTCATAATGTGACTAGTACTGGGTATGTTATGGGTGATGGTTTTACATAAATGGTTGGCCGTGTCATTGCCGGCACAGGGGCATAATAATAAGCAATAGGCCTCAGAAGTGAAAACGCATCTATATCGAAATCTCTGGTTTCATGTTTATCATCATCATTTCAACTGTAAGGCTCCACTGTTGGGCAAAGGTCTCCTCCAAAGTTTACCACAACAACGGTCCTGGGCTGCGATGATAATCATAGGCTTACACTACAGTATTATTTACCATCACTGTGAGCTGTATGCTTGTTTGCCACTTCTTGGCGTTAAAAAAAAACCTTAATTTAACACTGCTCTTTCTGTTTCTTGTTTCTTCCTTGTCTTTCTCTCCTTAGCGTGATTAGATGAGATTCGGCTCGAACCCTTCTTTCCTTTTTTTTTTTTATATAATGGCATCGCTGTTACGCATATTGCCAGTGTTCGTATTCGTCTTAAGCAGCGTAAAAGACAGAGTCAGTCGGTGAATCGGTCAATTATCAGTTAGTCAGAGTAAAGCCAAAACTCCGCGCCAAAACTTCTCTTCCTTTCCTTCTTATCATCTCACGTAATTAATTGACACCCCCTTACCTCCTAGGCAAATTGACAAACGAAGGTTGTTAATGCAATAGGAATAGGAGAAAACATGGGTCGTGATGTTAATGGGTCACATAACTCATCGCCAACGATAAGAAATTACAATTTTACTGTATCTAATAAGAAATATTGCACATCGGTCTTAGCAACGCAAGTTTAGCTTATTTTATCTTATCTAATATCTATATGACGTTTGTCGACCATTTTGATCAAGTTTTGACCAATACCGGACTATCAGTGCTTACGTAGGCAGTGTGCAGCAGAGACAACGCTCTACAAACTCGAAACTACCCAATTATCTCTTTCGTAAGCTCGATGTGCACTATTTCTTGGTGTGTACTGTATCTCTGTCGAAAACAATACATAGATATATCTTTTTTATAATTCTCAACTTTTAGAAATATAGGTAATTATAATTTATTACATGTTTCATTACAAACTCAGATTCATACATATTATACAAAGAGCTTTGCGAAAACACGTCATGTCACATTAATTTCTTCATCAGACGCGCTTTCGCTATCGTAATCGTCACCGTCCTCCATATTGGAATAGTTTTCGCGCGCAAACAGCGACCCCGCCATTTTCTCTTCAAATCTGTAGCTGTCATTCTGACAGTTGGACGTTGTGGCATAGAGTTTGCTTTTTATTTCTTCTGGATCCTCAGCTGATGGTGATAGAGGTGACATTTTTGACTTGTCAATTTCCGCATCCGACAGGTCTGGGTGTGGATTGTTTTTGTTGGGTAGAGTCTGCTCTCTGGATCCACCGGAAGCTAGGAGTTCCCGCTCTTTTGAATTCCGCCATTTCATGCGACGGTTCTGGAACCATATTTTTACCTGTGGAAGAGATTTCTGTGTTAATTTATTGTATGTTAATTACCTACTTGAGGATCAAAACTCCTCAATTTTGTAATTTTTTCACAAATGCATGATACAATTTTAAGTTTTCAGATTATAACAAAAAAAAAATAAATAAAAACAAAAAAGCTCGAAGATTAGTGCTATCTGCATTGATTGCAGATAGATCTGCTCATCTTCGATTTTTCTGTTTGTAGTGAGGTAAATATTTTAGAACTTTTTTATGTCAAAGGATTGACAGACAAGCAGACGGGCCACCTGATGGAATGTAGTCACCGTCGCCTATGCACATTTGCAACACCAGGGGAGTCATCAAGGCGCTGCTAGCCCTGAAGGACTCTTTTCATGCCATTTTTGAAGAACCCCTATTGTAATTTTAATTTTTTGTTCAAATGCCGCCATGATCCTTAACTTTAAATGGTATTCTAGTATAATGAATATAAAATATATAACTCTAACAAAACATTAAAACTTCTTGTCCTATTGTTTTAAAATATTATTCAAACTCCTGACCACACGAAAAAAAAAGCGATTTGTCATAAGTTTTCTAAATCCATACAGAGGCAAAGGAACACCCGCGTTCAGCCACGCCCTTGCACCATCAATAAAACGGTGTCACCAGCACAATACGTATATGGCGTTATTTCCAAAAACTGTTGGGATTTTATACGAAAAAATACGTGAAAATGAGAAATCGATTTGCAAAAAAACGTTATTAATGCGATTATGCCCCTTTTAATGGTAATTCTAACGATTATGACTAGTTTTTTTTGTGGCTACATTTATTTGTGATGATTTCTTTTTTTTTTTGGGAACAAATGGGTAATTCACGCTTATAGTAAGTGATACGTACAGTAGTCCGTGCACATGTTAGAAAGACTTCTTTGGTAATGATTTGCAAATTGTGAATTAAATCTTTATTTTTTGAAGCCAAGCTATTTTTATAGTGGATATTAATCTATTCATCTATATCTACGAGTATATATTTAGGTATACTCTATACAAATAAATAAAAATGGAGTAAAATAATAATCACTTTTTACTAAAATGAAAATGAAAAATGAAAATGTATGTATACACGGTACATAGGTACACCAAAATAACACTCTTTACAATGTTTGTCTGTCTGTCTCTCTGTTTGTTACAGCTAATATCTGCAACGGGTGGACCGATTTTGACGGGACTTTCACCGGCAGATAGTTTTTTTTTTATGTAATGGAAGTGGCTGACAAGCTTGCAGTTCACATTGATGTTAAGTGATGACTGCAGCCTATAGATATCCACACAAAGACCAAGGTCAAAATGCAGATGCGTTACCACTCCTGAGGCCTAAGGTGTTATGCCTCTGTGCCAGAAATGACAGGGCCGTACATTACCACCTGAATGGTACACGATAGTGCTGAACACTACCATTTAGCGGCAAGTAAATTAGGTAATGCGGTGGTACCTACGCCCGCGAGCTCCTTCACTGGAGCTCTACCATCATTAAAATAATAAATAAAAAAAATAAAATACGCTTACACTCACAGTCCCACAGTAGGTATAAACCTATAAACCTGTGTCGTGGGTACCGTTGTACACATACAACACATACACAAACACCCAGACCCGATACAAATATCTGTAGGCCATACAAATATATGTTCCGGTGCGGGGATCGACGCCGCGACCCTTCGAATCAAACGGTGGTTTAGCACCGCTGAACTAACCGGCTCGTCAAATATGAGAAACTAGCCAAAGCATAGCTACAGACAAGATTTTAGAAGTTACTTCTGTCGGCAATTGTTGAGTATTTAAAGGGAACGGGGGTCGACCAGTAAACGCGGTAGTCAGTTGCATACTAATTTATTCGTAGGCAATTAGGCGCGGGACACAGCCACACGCACACATATCAATCTAAGTTACAAATACTTAACAATCCCTACCCCTTTAAGTTGTTACCCCAACTTACTAAAAGAACTGCTTATAAAAAACTTTAGGACGAATGCGTTTAGTTACAGGATCCTGTGGAGTAAGGTTGGTATTATTGATGTCCGACGGGTTGACGGGTTCCTCCGGAGGCGAATAGAAAACCGGAGACAAAGCTTGTCGTCGAGGGTTGACAGTCATCTTTGGCGAATCCGCCGTCGGTGATACTGTCCCTTCTGCTGGACGTTCCTCCTCTTCCTCCAGTTGTAGAGTTACGGACTCCCGGGACGCCGATCCTTCTGCTGTTCTTGGCACGATGAGGTCTAAGTTTTCCGCGGTCCTAGGCGGCGGATCCCTAGACGGCATGTCGGGCTGTAGGTCGGAGATGACGTTTGGGCTCCAGGTATGAGTAATATCGTCTTTCGTTGAGTACCCCTGATTCCTCATTTGGTCAACGTGTCTTTTCATCACGCAGTCCAACTCCGGAACAAAAATTTCATACATCACATTACCGATTTTCTCTTTTACTACTCCTTTTATCCAACAGAATTTTTTATTATTTAGGTTTTTAGTAATCCATACATGATCATTTATTTTAAAAATAGGTCTTGGTTTTCCTTTGTAATGTTTAACCTGTGAAGACTGGTGACCGCACACAGTCTGAGAAAGATCCGTCGTGGAGGGCGAAGGATGCCGTGGATTTAACAAATTCAACCGGGCCCGTAATGGTCGACCGTACACTAATTCCGCGGGTGACATTTCGGTGGTACTGTTTATGGAGTTCCGATAATCGAATAAAAACTTAAAAATTCTCTCTTGAACAGGTTTTTTATTTCCATTACTAAGAATTATAGTTTTTAAACCTTTTTTAATGACTTTAACAAGACTTTCCGCCTGACCGTTACTACACGGATGATAAGGCGGAGTACAGACGTGTTTGTAAAAAAAAACAAATTACCTTCTATACAAAAGTAAGCGTGGAAAATCTTATAAAAATCGTTTAGTAACGACTCTATTCTGTATTTAATATGATTTGATACATCTTTGTTATCACCCCATTCAGATAGATGATTTGTCTTATATTTCAATTACTAGCACAATACTTTCGTTTCCCGCCAACTTTGACGTTTTAAAAACTTTTGACAAACGATTCTAGTGCGTTCGAACATCGAATTTCGAACGATCAATAACTAATTGGTTCCGGCCAATCGGCGACAGTGATTTGTCATTCGGAATTCAAACTTTTTTTTTATTTTGTGCAACGCATATTGTTGAAGTTTAATTCTAAAATCTATGTTAAAATAGTGATATCTTTGTTATGTTATAAACGCTGTACGTGACGATTCAATGTAGTAAAAATAGGTAAAAGTGACAAAAAATAATATATGAGTGAGGTATGAGAGATAGATTATTCCGTGATTGACACTAACGAATCGTCTAGTTTTTTTTTTTTTTTGTTGTTATGGCATCGCTATTACGCATATTGCCAGTGTCAAGTAAAACGATATTTCATATTTATTTAAGCATCATAAAAGTTAGTATAATATAGTCATCAAGTATAATATGTAAGTATCAAGAATAAAAGTTATCAAGTATAATATGTTAGTTAAGTGAGTTACAATCAAGTTATTCGAGTAAAGCGATGGCTACTTTACCAGAACATTTACAATGAAGTTTTGGAGGCAACCTGAAAGGTCGTGTTTTCGCACTGTTATTCTATTTCACTATACACGGGCACTGTAATAAACTTATATCAAACAAAATGCCACCAACTTTATTCAATATAACTTAAAAATACACCAAGAAAATTAAATAAAATAAGAGTACCATACGCCTCTTTCAAGGTTCCCGCCAAAACTCCGTCTAGTTTTATCGTTAGTGTTATCTCTGCTGCATACTGCCAATGTAATTGAATGTAAGCACTGATAGTCCGGTGTTGGTCAAAGCGTGATCAAAGTGGTCGATAAAACGTCACATATGTACTGTAGGAAAGAAATAACGATCAACAGTCTACAGACCCGAAATAAGCCGAAGTATCCTTCCTAAGATCGATGTGCAATATTTCTTATTAGATACTGTACAGTGTTTTTCCATTTTCCTTCTGCGGAAAAAGGAACGTAAACGTCAGGTCAAATTCAAATCCAAGATTCTATAATTCAAATCGTTACCATAACCTTAGTCTAAGTCATAACCAAAACCATTACATTTAAGGCGCGGACTCCTCAACATTCAGCCAGATAACTACAAACTATTATGATAATCCGTTTATAAGTGCATAATGTTTATATAATCCCCACCCCGGGCCGTCTTGACCGGGGATTAGATCGCTGGCTTATTTAGCGACAATATGCCGCCACCAGCTGACGCGCGGCCCTTTCTTTTAGTGATGTACAGATTTATCGATAATTATTTTGGAGAAATACTTTTTTTAATAGCTGAATTTTGTTTGTTACAACCAAACGTACTAATCTCGGAAATTACTTGATTTAATAAAAAAAATGTGTGAATGAGGAAGGCAAAAATATCACGCTGCGAGTAAAAGAAGCGGCGCATCAGTTAAAATTTTGCAGAAACGGAAAAAGAACCTCGTGTTGACCTGGGGCGAGCAACAAATAAGAGATGTAGGAATGTTTAAAAAAATTTTTTGTATTTATCACAATTTACACTAAGCTAAGTACACTGAATAAAGGGAAAGCTCTTCTACGGGAAGGGTTTTTAATTCTCTTTTATCCGTGTCAACTACGAAATACTATATATCGCTGGGATATTAAATGATAGTGTATGACTTTAAAATTATCTTTCAGTAGGTTTAAACGGTAGGTAACCAAGCCCATTGACTCCATTTTCTAATTTAGGGCGTTGATTGTTGTACTTACATGTAACAAGCTTTTTAAGCTATTGCCTAGCTTCTATCGCGGGCCTTGAGCGCGGGGACCGAATTTAGAAATTCCGTAACGTAAAAAACCGGACGCTCCGGATTACAAATTTTAAACTCATTAAAAGAAAGTCATGTATAATTTCGCCGTCCGACCTCGTGGGTAGCATGGCCGAGCGGTCTAGGCGCTGGTTTAAGGCACCAGTCTCTTCGGAGGCGTAGGTTCGAATCCCACCGCTGCCAAGATTGTTTTTGTTCATTTTTTTTTATTGTTTCCATTCAATATTTAAAAAGTGGTAAATATTAATAGAAAATTATTTTTTCATTTTTCTATTTTTCTTTCTTTTATTTGCATTTTATTTTGTTTTACATAATTTTAGATAATTATGTAAATGCAATAGCTTTACCGCGGCAGTCCCCGAGTGCCACACGTATTTTTTGGTAAAAAATGTATAGTCTGGAAACTCGCCCGCCTAAAGAAAGTAGAAAATAATAATAGCTTTAATTAAATCACATAAGGTGCCCGTGGACAAGGGACAGTTAGACAGACATTAAAACAATACAGATAGTAATAATAATGGACTCTACAATCGCTACGTATTGCTACGATTCTACTACGTCCACTGTAGCAGCGTAGCAGATATCTGTATGTATAAAAATCAATTACTATTCGTTAGTCTCGTTAAAACTCGAGAACGGCTGGACCGATTGGGCTAATTTTGGTTTTGAATGATTTTTGGAAGTCCACGGAAGGTTTAAAAGGTAAGAAAATATGAAGGAATTGAAGGTGAATAGTAAAACCCACAATTTCATTTTCCCATACGAATAGTCCGTATCTATCAAACCTTTGACACATTTTTTCATTCTGAGGCTATACGAAGTTTACCGCGTCAGCTAGTACTTAAATAATAATTTCTCATGAGTTTAATAATAAAATTATCTTAAAAATTTATTGTATCTAATATTTTTTATATTTATAATTATGTATACGTCTCTCGACAGCATCAATAAAGTGTCTTTTCTTTCTTTCTTTCTTTAATTTGGCAGCAGATAGATGGTAATGTATGACCTCGTAATAACACTCAAAGAGACATAACAACTGAAGTCTCAGGGGTGGCAACGCATCTGCATTTTGACCTCTGGGAGTTGTGTAGATGTCTATAGGCTACAGTCATCACTTAACATGGAACTGCAACTGCAACTGGATGCTTGCTTGCTATCTCCATTACAAAAAAAAAAGAATCGATATTATATTAAATCATCGCACCCCATCACTAGCAAGAGACAGGGGTGTGGGCGCCTCAGAATTAATTACTTTTTGACATATTCACTTTTATTACAATTTATACAGAATAAAGTGAAATGATCGCTGAGGGGATGCCTACACCCCCGATGTGGCGTGTAACGTAAATAAACGCGTTAACGTTTCCCATTTCATACATTTTAGTGTTGTGGTTTAAATAAAAACGTATACGAGTGATTTTTGGTTTTCATATTTAAGTTTACGTTTACGATTTATAATAGTTTTTATGTAATGAAGGTGGGAAATAAGTATGCAGTTCACATTGATGATAAGTGATGACTGCCTCGTTCGCCCAGTGGTCGCAATCGCGATGGTGAAGCCTGAGGTCCTGGGTTCGATCCCCAGGTCGGGAAAATCTGTTATTGGGTTTTTTCTGTAAGGAAATTCCCAGTAGTAGCCTGGAGACTGGTCGTGCCTCGGAGCACATAAAGCCGTCGGTCCTGCGCCCGATCTCTCTCCGGTCGTGTCGGATTGCCGTCCCATCGGGCTATGAGAGTGAGGGAATAGAGAGTGCACCTGTGTTTGCGCATACACTTGTACACGTTGAGACTGGCCACCGTGACCGAACTTCGGTCTGGAGGCCATTATTAAGTGATAACTGCAGCCTATAAACACCTACACAAAAACCAGAGGTTAAAATGCAGATGCGTTGCCACCCCTGAGACTTTAGTTGTTGTTTCTGTGACATTTATCGGAACACGATAGTGCTGAACACTACAATTTGGCAGATAGATTAGGTAATGCGGTGGTGTATACGCCCTTAAGCCTTTACACTAGAAAGTAATTTTTTTTAGATTTAAGAGTTTGTACTAAAGTGTGGGTATCGCCTTATTTGCTTCAAAAAGAAAAAAACGATACTTACTATTACTCGTATATATGTCTGTCCGTCTGTCACATTGAATTTGTTCAGAAACTATTGGGCTGATTGAGTTGAATTTTGGTACATATACAACGAGTGACGTTAAATGCACACCCTGAAAGTAGTTCATTCAGAATAAATGACCGAATCGATTTTAGACAGACAGACAAACAAAGTTACTTTCGCATTTATAATATTAGTAGGGAAGTAGGGATTGTGTGTGGTACTAATCCTGCGCCGACTCAGTCGCGAGCACTAGCTAGTAAATAATAATTTAAGAAATAAAATAGTGAAAATGAATCTATATCTTTGTCCAGAAAGAACTTTAATAAATCCATTTTACTGTAAAATTACCGATAAATTGCTATGATTTGCGTTGAAATGTTAAAATAAACGCCTAAGCCCAGTGAAATACAGACAACATAAATTTCGTATTTCGACCAATGAATCTGATTTTCGGACGCCGGTGCTGCCAAATTTGAAATATTCATATTTGGAATGAATATTCAAACGGCGCGCTGTTTACATTCACGGCGTTCCAATTTCAAATATTTGCATTTATTTATTTTGAATTCGGAAACTTTTTTTAGGCGCGCATTGACGTTGACGTGCGGCCATGTTTGTTTGTATTATGTCAAAACGACAAAATACAATTCTTTTGTGTTTTGGCTGGTTACATTGTAATGTGAATAATAGTTTAGTTGATGAATTTAAATATTCAATTCTGCCTTTGATGAAATTGGAAAAGCAAATAGTTCATTTTTTATTTGAAAGGATGCTATTTGACTTTGGTCATGAGACTACATTTTTTAATTCAAATTAAGGGGTGTGCACATCACAGGTGTAGTCAAATGTTGAAAAATATGCATACACAAGTATAGATTAAAAATGTATGTTAAATGAGATATCGCGTTTGGAAAAGTATGAGGGATGTTTTATGAAATTTAGTTAAGTACTTAATAACATATTATTTCATTTATTTAATCAAACTCATCTCAAAAATATATTTTATCACTTGGATATCATAGAACTTCCTTGTGAGAGATCAAATTACAAAATATAAAATTAAAGCGAAAATTATTATGATTATGAATGTTTGGCCTTTCTCCTGTAACGTTTGATGAAAACACAAAATTCAATTTTTTCCATCCAACTCCTCGAAAACGATTTTAAAATCTCACGCGAGACAAAAAATCTATTTTCTTTTTTTTTCAATCAAAAAAAAAATTGATGATTTTTTTTTTAATTATGGCATTGCTATTACGCATATTGCCAGTGTCAAGTAAAACGATATTTAGTATTTATTTAAGCAGCGTAAAAGTTAGTTTAATATATAGTCAGTCAATTATTTAATAAGTATGTCAGGCAGTTATAAGTAAGTTATTCAGTAATTATATCCTCGTCAAGTCAAGTTATTCGAGTAAAGCGATGGCTACTTTACCAGAACATTTACAATGAAGTCTTGGAGGCAACCTGAAAGGTCGTGTTTTCGCACTGTTATTCTATTTGACTATACACGGGCACTGTAATAAACCTATATCAAACAAAATGCAACCAACTTTATTCAATATAACTTAAAAATACTACAAGAAAATGAAATAAAATAAGAGCACCATACGCCTCTTTTAAGGTGCCCGCCAAAAAAACCATCATGAAAATTGCACAGTATATCTATCCACACGTGCATATCAGAACTAGAATAATGGTCTCATCAATTACATTTCGGTTAAATCCAAGAAGTAATATCCCACGTGAATGCCAGAGGCATCGAGTCTATTGTGTTCCTGCAATTAATTATAGAACAATACGCTACTTGAGATTAGTAAAATGTCTTCAATTGATCCGAGCTCTAGACGATTAGGGTTGTAATCTGAGTTAGTATTTTAGTCTAGTGTAATGATGTTCGTTCCAATGGATTCGAACTAGTTTTGATTATTGAATAAAAATGTTTAAATTTTAATTATTGTTTAACATTAAATCGAGCTCTAATAAGCACTTTTTTAAATTAATTAAACATTTAATTTTTTTTATCTCTACAAGAAGATGACCCGGCAGAAGTCGTTCTGCCTTACAATAAACGTTAAAACAAATTCCGCACAAAAAAAATATTCCATTATCGCGCAACGCGTTTGTATCAAAGGAGATGTTGCAAGAATGTATGAACCTCCGGCCATGTATTGTACACAATATCATTAAACAGGCGTAATCAATATAAAAACGTTTTTTACTGCATATTTTCACTTATTTAGCTTTGTTTGCAGTTACAAAACATTATTTGCAGTTAGAATTGCTACTCAAAACCAACATGGCGAATATGGCGGGCAATGTCATTTTGACATTTTCATTTTTTGAATTGTATTTTAATTATAATACTTGGAGAAAAAAAGTGATATTTTATAAATACTATCGAAATAGATTGATCCCAAGCGTCGGCTGTATCGCCGCCATGTTGAACATAGTTGAAAATGATAAAATCGTTTGAATTGAATGTGGTTGTAACTCTAAAATATATTCGTGAATAAATTAATTGTATTTTTTTTTGGATTCTTCTTTAATTTACCCATTTTTTGAGAACGTGTACGAACCAGAGCCGAGCTCGCAACATCTCCTTTATTTTTGTGCGTAGTAATTCTTGCAACAACTCCATAAACGAAAATACTCTACAGAAGCATTTTCAGCAATTAAATTTATTAAGAGTCATATTGCTTTTTTTTATCAGAAGTTGCAAGTTCTCACATGTCAAAAATAACGTAAAAAAAAAACAAAGCGTCAACAACTGGTGGTAGAGCTCCAGTGACGGAGCTCGCGGGCTTAGGCACCACCGCATTACCTAATATACTTGCCGCTAAATGGTAGTGTTCAGCACTATCGTGTTCCGGTCAGGTGGTAATATACGGCCCTGTAATTTCCGGCACAGAGGCATAACACCTTAGGCCTCAGGAGTGGCAACGCATCTGCATTTTGACCTTGGTCTTTGTGTGGGTGTCTATAGGCTGCAGTCATCACTTAACATCAATGTGAACTGCGTGCTTGTTTGCCACTTCCATAACATAAAAAAAAAGAAAAAAAAACATAATAACCTCTCAAATCCAGCATAAAGCGGGTTGCACTCGCTCCGTATCCGCAATCTTGGCGCTGCTTGCGTTTGACGTTAAATAATTGTGAGGGGAGAGTCACTATGATTGTAGAAGTGACATGCTTTTTATTGTGTTTTTACCACCACAACTTCAGACACTAAATCTCGACCAACGGCTTTATGGTCTATATAAAAAAATATATATATACGCTTACACTCACAGCCCCACACTAGGTAGAAATCTGTGTCGTGGGTGCCGTTGTACACACACGCAAACACCCAGATCCGAAACAAATATCTGTAGGCCATACAAATATATGTCCCGGTGCGGGGATCGAAACCGTGACCCTTCGAATCAAACGGTCATCTCACACTGCGGGACTAACCGGGTAGTCGAATCTTTGCTAGGAGAGAAGAAAAATCATCACACTCATCCTAACACGAAATTTAACAATAAGTAAAATGCTAGAATATAATAACAATGTATTCTAATGATTATTTAAAATTAAATTCACGTTTCAATGAATATTTAAAGCGGCGGTCTTCTTACAGGGAAGCGACACATAGTGGTAAAATGAAAAAAAAAAAGTGAGCACCATCATGCTTGGTGTAAAAGTAATGTCTGTGGTGATGATGATAGAAATTTAAATGGCCTCAGTAGACTGGTATAATAGGTCACTACTGCAACGATGGGAATCCTGGGTGCGATCCCGGGTCTGGAATAGGTACTATTGGGATTCTTCCATTTTCTGGCAACTAATGTACCGATTTTAAAAATTCTTAGATAAGATTAGCTATTATAATTACTCTTACATTCATCGCATCTGTAGCGTCCACTACATTAAGGCGCCAACTAGTGGAATACAATGAAACCTTACAGTACTTGTCTAGTACGATAGATGGCGTTCAGTCAAATTACATCGCATATACGAAGATTTCTCAAGAGTTGGCATATATACAACTTCCCAACGTTAACCGTTGGCCCGCGGCCCGCCAGGCGCTATCACCTCGCCTGATCGGAGGATCCTCCCTTTTCGCCGGAGGAACACTTCCAACAGTTCCTCCACACATCCGTGGAAGCCCAGGCGAGCCGCAAGTCTAATATATACGATACTAAACATATACGACACCAAAGCATAAAGAAAAATTAAACAATAAATAAATTGCCGTATCTACGAGTCGTCCAACTCTACACGAAGGGTGCGAGGCGAGGCGGAATTTATTTAATGACAGCACCCCGCAAGGGTCGACTCAAATCTCACTCATTTGTGTTTTTTTATCGCAAATTAGTTGAGACTGCCCTCTTGTTAGGGATAAACGAGTTGATCAACAATGCTTGTTTTTATAGATATCTATAGATTAAACAGCATAGATTGATGATCGGTGTCTGGTTTTCTTCCTACTAGGTATTGAATTTATTCATACGTAGTTTTGAACTGATAGAATTCCAGTTTATAGATATATTGAACTAAGTATATCTGTATCTATAGATATTATAAAACAAAGTCCTTCGCGGCGTCTGTCTGTCTGTCTATTCGCGATAAAATCAAAGAATACTGCACAGATTTTCATGCGGATTTCACCAATAGATAGAGCGATCCTTGGGGAATATTTGTGTATATAATTTGTTAAAGTTTTATCTAAATTAGTAATAATGTAACGATAAAAACTGCCTCGGTAGCCTAGTGGTAGCAGGCCACTACTACTACGCTGAGGTCCTGGGTTCGATTCCCGGGTAGGAGGTTATCAGAGATAATGGTGTAAAGTCCTTTATCACTGGTTCTATTGCGATTTTACCATTTTCTGGCAATTTCCCATGGGCCAAAAACGTAACGGTCCCATCGTGTCTTTACTTATAAGTATGATTTAATGCATTTTTTTAATGTAGCAAACAAGCATGCAGTTCACATTGATGTTAAGTGATGACTGCAGCCTATAGACACTTACACAATGACCAGAGGTCAAAATGCAAATGCGTTGCCACTCCTGCGGCCTAATGTGTTATGCCTATGTGCTGGAAATTACAGGGCCGTACATTACCACCTGACCGGAACACGGTAATCCTGAACACTACCATTTAGCGGCAAGTATAATAGGTAATGCGGTGGTGCCTACGCCCGCGAGCTCCGTCACTGGCGCTCTACCACCAGTGCAATGCATGCACCTCTGCCTAACCCTTCGGGAATAACAGGCGTGATGTTACGTAATATGCCACATAACTGACGAACTGACACTATGACGTGTTAGTTACTTTTGTTAAGCGTTCTATACACGACGTCGCGTGATTGTGTGGCTCACGAAGTTGGTTTGTGGTGACATTAATGTTGGATAACGCGTATAAATTACTGCTAATATTGTTGTCAGTTTTAGATCTTTGTCCGTCAAATTTATTTCTTTTTTTTTTATGTAATGGGCGTGGCAAACAAGCATGCAGTTCACATTGATGTTAAGTGATGACTGCAGCCTATAGACACCCACATGAAGACCAAGGTCAAAATGCAAATGCGTTACCACTCCTGAGGCCTAAGGTGTTATGCCTCTGTGCCGGAAATTACAGGGCCGTACATTACCACCTGACCGGAACACGATAGTGCTGAACACTACCATTTAGCGGCAAGTATATTAGGTAATGTTACATATTTATTATTATTTATTTTTCAAATCAAATAAAAATACAATACGGGCTTAATTAAATAGTACTAATAAACCTTGCTTACGAGGTTTGTGCTAGTACTAGACACTCTTATAATAAAATGGTACCTAACTTGTACTCGTATAATAATATGTGCGAGAATGCCTAATTATAAACACTGCAAAACCGGATATTAGTTGTAGTTGTAGCTGGGCGAGGTTTGCTCTGATAGGGTGATTCCATTTACGCTAATTTTGCGAAAAGGTAGGTAGATATATCCTACTACTATTATAAAGGCGAAAGTTTGTAAGTATGGATGTATGGATGTTTGTTACTCTTTCACGTAAAAACTACTGAATGGATTTGAATGAAACTTTACCACAATATAGCTTATACATCAGAATAACACATAGGCTACAATTTTTGAGGTTCTTAATGTGAGGTCGTAGAAAAAACACATTTTTTGCGCTTACATTGCAAACGCTGACTGAATCCTACAAGATAGATCAAAACAATTTACTACAGTATTGTACAACTTAAAAAGGTCTACAAAAAAGTCCGTGATGGTATATGTTTATCTCTTAGGAATAACCCACAATAACCATTTTTTATCCTTTATTTTGTACGAGAAATAATGGCTTATTTACGAAGCGATTTTAAGCAATACAGTAAATGTAGTTTATAGGAGCATACTGCAGTAGCTACCTATAGGCCTATGATTAGGGCTCTGCAGTGCTTAGTTACCGTATTTCTTACTTATTACTAGACTAGACGGGACGAACCTGAAGTCCACGCGAACGAAGTCGCGGGCAAAAGCTAGTGTATACATATATGTTACAGGCTACAGTATTCACATTGATGGTAAGTGCCACTTTTATGACTATTTTTTTTATTTTTTTAATTCTATTTTTTTAAAGGGGTTTTGTCTAACGACATGTCAACCCTATCGTACCCAATACAAACTTAAACCATTACTGATAATAATATAATAAAATAGAAAGGAAAATGTTACTGGCGAGGAATTAACTTACATAATTCTTTTGCGATTTTTGCATTTGGATTAGCTAAAATTTCCTGAAGAAGGCCAACATTCATGAAATTTAAATTCAATTCCTGCACTAGTAACATTCTCTCATTTCTGTTCCGTACACACTCCATCAGCAAATGCTGCACGTCTTTTATGACTTAAAACAGAGAACTGGTGGTAGAGCTCCAGTGCGAGAGCTCGAAGGCGTGGGCACCAACGCATTACCTAATCTATCTGCCGCCAATTGGTAGTGTTTTAGAACTATCGTGTTCCAGTTAGATGGTTATGTGTGGCCCCGTATCAACTATCATAGAGACATAACATCTTAGGTCTCTAATCAACCTGGGAGATTTAAATTGTTTGGAGGTAGTGTAAGTTAAAATAATCTAAGTTAAAATGTATGCGTTGCCACTCCTGAAACCTAAGCTATTGTACCTATGTGGGTACCGGAAATTATGAAGCCGACCATTAGACGAAAGCGCTTTTCATTACCTACTATTTTGCGAATAGAGGTAATCATATCACTTATCTGTTATTTTTCTCTGACCATTATTCGAAGAAAACAGCTTGACCTAGTAGGTAATGCTTAACAGTTCAAGATACCTACTCAATACAGATGATAATACCTTAGCTTCACAGTCAGTGTGATAAAAAAATCTTTGAAACACTCCTTACATTATTATAGGTAATCCTCGCAATAAAAACCCTAAAAAGTATTACTTAAATTAGTGAACACCTTGTTGTACTATATCTAAGGCCTCATACTGCAGCTCTATCATCAATTATAATAAAAAAAAACATTCCAACAATGTCCACCTACCTTTATAACAATCAATGTCCAACTTCACGAAAGCCCGCCAAAAATAATACAGAATAACTTTTATAAACGAAATAAAGACTCAAATCTGGTCACAAGTGTTCTATAAAAATCAGCGATCATAAAACCTTTGCCTTAGTACAGGAAAAAAAGTAAAAAGAACCAACCAATAGAATGCTAGAATACATTTTTATTCGAAACAAATCAGCCAATAGAATGGGAGTTTAAGACGCACCCACCGTGTATACTTGTCCCTTTCCATTGTAAATCGCCGTCTCTTTCAAGTCTTGAGACATTTTATTTTCTAAAATTATATAACGTAGAAATTACAAAGAAATGACGGATGAACGTAACTTCACACACATAATACCCAAAGGGACAGGCAGAGGTAAATTAACTAGTGGTAGAGTTAACCTGTAGGAGCTCGAGGGTGTAGGCACCATGGTATTACCTAATCAATCTGCCGCCAAAGGTAGTGTTCAGCACTATTGTGTTCCGGTTAGATGGTAATGTATGGCTCCGTAATAATTATCCTGTAAACATAACAACTCATGTCTCAGGGGTGGCAACGCATCTGCATTTTGACCTCTGGTATTGTGTAGATGTCTATACATATATGCTGCAGTCAGCACTTAACATCCATGTGAACTGCATGCTTGTTTGCCATATTCGTTTCATAAAAAAAAAACGCTAATCCGACGTGCACTTGGCCGCTTTTCATAAATTGAGACATAAGACAACCAATGGTGTTCTTAAATCGAATATTCAAATAACAATTTCAAAAGACGACAGGAAACTGTTTACAGATTGTCCCGCCAAATCTTGTTCCCCTTTATTGTTTTTAAATTGATAGGCTATGGAACTTCGCTAAGCGTATTTAGGGAAGGGTTGGTTTTATGGTTTAAGTGAATTTAAGATTTTTCATCTGTTTATCTAAGTGTAGTCTAAGAGTTTTCGTAAACGTGGACTTCAGGAATAATTGGTATAAATGCCGTTACTCTTGAAATATGTGAAGATTCAAATAATAAAGATCTACACCAGCCTCGGTGCCATGCGCATTTCAATTGTATGATACAATTTATAAAATAGGTACTAGCAGCCCCGGCTTCGCACGGGTGCAATGAATGTAATATAGCATGTCACCACAGTACAAATATGAACAGTATGGAAACTACGTACAAAACGTTCGAAATGGCACACTAACACAAACATGAGCATCGACGAGGTAGTTTAGTACTGTTCATATTTGCATAGTGAGCTTTCTAGTTTCTAATGGCGAAAGAATTTTTGAAAGCGGTCCAATAGTTTTGGTGTGAAAACGTTATAAACAGACGTACAAACTCAAACTCAAAAATTCATTTAATCACTTGGAAATAATAGAATTTGCTTGTGATAGGTCAAATCACAAATATAAAATTAAAGCGAATAACAACTGATACGTTGAATAATATGTCAAAGTAAATAAATTAATAATATACTCTCTTTTACAAACGGCAAGATAAGACTAAACAAAAAAAATATGGGACATTCTTTGTCATTCACTGGCAGAGTTCCAAAGTCCACATTACTGAGAAAAAACCTGAAACAAAACTCAGTAGGGTCTTTTCAAAATATGTTCCTTAAAACTATTTGTACAAAAACACATGTTTCCTCTTTATAATATTAGTATAGAAGTATAGATATACGTAATAGCCTGTATCAAAAATGTATTGAGCAGAACACATCTTTTTTCCACTACTACTACGCTGGGGGTCCTGGGTTCGATTCCCGGGTCGGGGACTATCAGAGATAACAGTTTAAAAATCCTTTATCTCTGGTTCTATTGAGATATTTCCATTTTCTGGAAGTTTCCCAGTACCTCGGAGTTTGGTAATGTGCCCGGAGATGGCAACAGGTTCGCCACCTGTTACATGGGCCAAAACGTAACCGGCTAGTCGTGGGTGTTTGCATGTATGCTTGAATGCATGCATTTACCTCTGCCTACCCCTTCGGGGATCACAGGCGTGAAGTTACGTTTTACATCTTTTTTTTTGTATCGCTATTACGTGACTATTGCTAGTATCAAGTAAAATGATATTTCGTATTCGTATAAAATTAAAGTAGCGTAAAAGTTAGTATAATATATAGTCAGTCAATTGTTTATTAAATATGTCAGTCAAGTGAGTTACAGTCAGTTATTCGAGTAAAGCGATGGCTACTTTACCAGAACATTTACAATGAAGTTTTGGAGGCAACCTGAAAGGTCGTGTTTTCGCACTGTTGTTCTATTTCACTATACACGGGCACTGTAATAAACCTAAATCAAACAAAATGCCACAAACTTTATTTAAAATAACATAAAAATACAACAAGAAAATGAGATTAATTAAGAGCACCATACGCTTCTTTCAAGGATCCCGCCAAAACTGAGAACACATCTTCGTAATTGAAATAATTACATATACCTAAATACCAACAAAATAAAACCAATTTGTGGTTACCCGCCAAAACGCGTTCCTATGTGGTCCATTGTCTATGGTGTCGTTAAAAAAGCGCTTGCCAAATATATTCGGCTTCTCTAAGGTGATTTTTATAATCTTCCTAATCCTTAAAAAATGTACTACTTTATTTAGAAACTGTATTTAATTACGTTTATGGCCCCGTAACATAAAGCACCTCGGCCCACCGGTCGAGGCGGACCGGAGAGGAGTAGCTATAGCGTTTATTACCGATGCAAAAAAGTCTGTCATTTTTTGCGGAGGCAATACGAGTGACACACACTCACACTACAAAAATCGTCTATTAGTACGAAACTCACACCTTGACATTAACAAAATACATAAAAAAAGATATTTAAATGAACGTGAATTTTCACGCACACATTTAAATATCTGGGCGACAGGCATAGGATCATTTGGGCTTGTACTTTGACAGAGAGGAAAGCCGGCATATGGCTACCAGCTCCGGTCCACCGCGGCCGGTGGCCCGTGTTGCTCTATACCCCGTAATAAATATCACAGAGACATAACAACTAATATCTCAATGGTGGTAACACATCAGAATTTTGATGTAGTGCAGTCATCACCCAACATCCATGTGATGAACTGCATTCTTGTTTGCTACCTACGTTACATAAAAAAAAGTGAAATGCCTAATTTTGAGGGTTTATTTTGTTTTTTTTTTGTTGCAAGTTAAAACATCTTTCATTTTTTTTACTGGTGGTAGAGCTCTAGTGATGGAGCTCGCCTCTCGCTTTCACCAAGAAAATGAAATAAACGAACACCACACGCCTCTTTCAAGGTCAAAACCTAGACTTGTACCTACTGATACTGATACAATTTCCAATATCGATCAAATTAAATCGATGTTCAAATTCAAATGTTTTTTCCCCATTTTGCTAAGCCTAGTTACTCACACGTCAAAAAGGCAAAGGAAAAACCCCGTTCAGCCAACAAAAAAGGCCTTGTTAATAGCATCCGATATCGTTTGATACGGAATCGGAATGCAAAATACCGACTTCACCAGTAATTGTTTAAAGCTAGGGGCGTTTCCACCCCCAACGGCTGCGGATGACAGACCCCACCCTTCTATTATACCCTTGGGGTAACAATTTTTTGTAACACCCCGTGTTACTCCCCTAAAGTTAAGGCTGAGGGCACACTGGTTTGGTGTTCCTTCGACTTTTAAACCCTTGATAGTTTTGTTACTTTTAATTTAACATTTTATATGGCAACTAGCGGCCCGCCCCGGCTTCGCCCGCGCTGCTCTGCTCCTATTAGTCATAGCGTAATGTAAGCTATCCTATCTCTCAAGTTGGATCGAACTGCACATGGTGTGCGAATCTTATTATAATCGGTTAAGTGGTTTAGGAGTCCATTGAGGACAAACATTGTGACACGAGATTTATATATATTAAGATTACAATAATTCGATATTTAGATTAAAGATATCATGCGATAAACATCATAACTTCATTATGTTTTAAAAGAAGTCGCGTTGTCAAAAAACTACTCTTGTCAGAGATTATCTCTAAATAGAGAGAAATCGGCTACACACGTAATACCGACTAACAATTTTATTGACGTGACAACGTCTTAAATTAGGTTGCGGCTCGGAGTCACTCATGAAAAAGTGTAACGCCCGGTAACGTAACGATGAGTCACCGAACGAGAGAGAGGCCTGCCGGACCGGCGAATGCCTTTCTACCGAGAAAAAGACGTTGTCACGTAAAATCTTCGCCCGTAAAACCGACTTTACAGCCAACCAGTTTTTGTTATTAATATTTATATTAATATTTTATTAGGTTTACTGGTGGTAGAATCCCAGTGTAGGAGCTCGTGGGCGTAGGCATCACCGCATTACCTAACATATCTGCCGCTAAATGGTAGTGTTCAGCACTATCGTGTTCCGGTTGGATCAGAGGTTCCCAAACTATTTTTCTTGTAGACCCCTTTCAATTTTTTCTGGTTTCGGTGGACCCCCTTGCTAACATTTATATCACTTTCCCATATATCCCATTTTTTATTTACGCATATACGTAGACCCCATCGAGTCTCCCATGGACCCCAGGGGGTCTCTATTTATATATATTTGGGAATCACTGGGTTAGATGGTAATGTATGGCTCCGTAATAACTATCACATAGACATAGGTAGCAACTAATTTCTCAGGGGTGGTAACGCATCTGCATTTTGACCTCTAGTCTTTGTGTAAGTGTCTACAGGCTGCAGTCATCACTTAACATCAATGTGATCTGCATGCTTGTTTGCCATCTTCTTTAGATATATAAAAATAAATTATGCACCACCCTATTGCGGCATTTGTCCTTTTGTCCCGCCAGCCAGTCCTACGACTGAACTGATGAGAAAAAAACAACATACATACCTGACTATCTTTTAGGCCCAGTTTCTCAGCCAGCTTCTTCCTATCAGGCTTGGAGATGTACTTCTGCAGCTGGAACCTCTTCTCCAGGCCTTTCCTCTGAAGGTCGGAGAACACTGCCCGCCGCATCATACCTCGTCGTGGTTTCCCTGGGAAATATATGAAAATCCTCAGTTTAAATACCAGGAGTTATTATTCTCCTGGTATTTAAAGGAGTTATTATACTAGTGGTAGCATGTAGTCTAGTGGCCTGCTACCACTAGACTACTAAATATAGACTACTAAATACCTCAGAAGCCTAGTGGTAGCAGATCACTACCACACCGCGGAGACTTAGTTGACAACTCATCCACAAATGTAGACACTCCGCCAAAATTCCATACAAACGCTTAATTTGGTCTCTATTACACAGACATCAATCAGGTGACGTGTATATACACGTGCACCTGTGTGTGTAGTACGTAGAAAACACCAACCGTTAAACATAAGAGGGGAGGAGGTTAGGTGAGGCGGGGAAATCGGGCGGGACGTCGTGTCCATTCTATACGTAGTATTATTACATATTCTCTGCTAGTGGCCTGCTACCGCTAGGTTACTAACTGTCCCAAAAGCCTAGTGGTAGCAGATCACTACTACTATGCTGGGAGAAACCCAGGAGGGGTCGATTCCAGGGTGGGGGGTCTATCAGAGATACCGGTGTTAAATCCTTTATCTCAGTTTCTAATGGGATATTTCCGTTTGCTGGAAGTCTTCCAGTACTTCGGCGTTTGGTAATGTGCCCGGAGATGTCAACAGGCTCGCCACCTGTTACATGGGCCAAAACATAACCGGCGAATATTGGGTGTGTGCATGTATGCTTACTCTACCTACTTCTTTTCTACTTTGGTTTACCACTGCCTACTTCTTGGGGGGTAACAGGCGTGAAATTATGTTCACGATTAAATGTTTTGAATAAAAAGTGGAAATAAATATTTGACTTCGAGAAGGAAATTAAAAAAAAAAACAGCTTTTTCTGTAATATTGTAAGCACATCATTCACAGACGTGATGTTTCATTGCGAAAAATGCGATATAATAGCACATAATAATATATTATATCTATCTCTACAAACTAGCTGATGACTAATATCTTTTAATTTTTTCAATTTTGTGTATTGAGCTTACGGGCGTAGGCACCACCGCATTACCTGATATACTTGGCAATACTTGCCCCTAAATGGTAGTGTTCAGCACTATCGTGTTCCAGTCAGGAGGTAATGTACGGCCCTGTAATTTCCCGCACAGGGGCATAACACCTTAGACCTCAGAAGGTAGACGAGGCACGAGAGGTTTGTCAGAACCGGGATGTCTAGCGCTCTACACTCTCTGCCTACCCCGTTAGGGACCTGGCGTGAAGATACATACATACATACCTCAGGAGCGGTAACGCATCTGCATTTTGGTCTTTGTGTAAGTGTCTATAGGCTGCAGTCATGACTTAACATCAATGTGAAGTGCATGCTAGTTTGCCACTTCCATTACATAAAAAAATACCACGTCGCGTCTGTCTGTTCGCAATAAATTGAAAGACCACAGCACGGACTTTCATTCGATTTTCACCATTAGGCAATCTTCGCATTCTTTACATTATCATTATACGTATATCATTCTTTTCAACCACATAATTTAAATGAATATCATAGAAGTTGTCTCAAAAAATAGCGCACATGAAACTAAATTTAATTCAAACCATTCAAATGCGTTGCTCACATGGATGATGGAACTTGATTTTTTAAATATTTTGTGAGGCAATGGCTTTAACATTTATTTTATGGCAGAATATTTTTAACACCTTAGGCCTCAGGAGTGGCAGCGCATCTGCATTTTGACCTCTGGTCATTGTGTGGGTGTCTATAGGCTGCAGTCATCACTTAACATCAATGTGAACTGCATGCTTGTTTGCCACTTTTATTACATAAAAAAAAAAAAAAAAAAAGAATGATGTTTTCCGAGCCAGCTAGTTATTTTTCCTTTTAGCGTAATATACAATCAGAACTCTGGGCCTTTCATCACTCGTAAAGGGAGTTGTTCCTGTGTTCCCCACACAGGAGCGTTATTATAGGTCGATAATATTGCAAGCATTACAGCGATATCTGTTCTCAGTACATTTTGTATTAGGATGGTCATGTACACACTGCTGCGATAATAACGTCGCAATGGAAGTAGGACGTTGCGTTTCGCCGTCCTACGATATTCCGATATGAGTTCTAGAATGTTTTGTATCAGGACGCAAACGACCGTACACACACCTGCGATAATAACGTTAGTTAAGACGTTTGGTTTATATATATATTGTGGTTTTGATAAATATCTGACGATAAAATTGCCGTGTAAAGTAATGTGAAAGAAATCGGGACGCATTGTCGCAAATATCGCAATATCGCATGCGATATTATCGACCTATATAACGCGCCTGTGAGCTAAAGCTAGAGTACTTACTGACTATGTTTACATTGATATAGTCTCTTATTGCTCTTTGAATATTATATCCAACTCAATACCAACCTCTTGAACTGTGGGCCCAGGGAAATCCTCCAGGTAGCGGGAACACTTGAGTATGCGCCTGCGCCGGCCTTACTGTACAAAAAAATGTTGATATTTTTAAAAAAATCTGTCAATAATTTTATTCTGTGTAGAGAACAACAAAATACCTGCTTCAATGCTTTACCTTGACTGAAACATTAATTCATATACAGTACTCAACAATTAATATTACACATTGAGCCTCCGAAAGAGAAGATCGACTCGTTTCGACTTCGTAGAGCGTTATCTCTGTTGCACACTGCCTACGTAAGTACTGATAATCCGGTATTGTGACCAATACCGGATTATCAGTACTTACGTAGCTAAACTTGATCAAAATGGTCGACAAACGTCAAATAGGTAAGATGCGAAAGAGACAACGCTCTACAAACCCGAAATAAGCCGAAGTCTCCTTCCTAAAGTCGATGTACAATAAATCTTGTTGAATACTGTATAATATTTTGACAGAGTCTAATAAAAGCAGGAGGGCATCAATGTTCACTTTTAGAACAATGACTATTTAATATTATTTGCAGTATGTAGAGGCTGAGAAAATTCGGGCAATTACCCGCCATTTTCCTTCCCTCTATTAGAACGTCATTGCATCATTGTAAATAGGTACAGCAATTTGTATTTATTGGTCTGTGATTTGTATACTCTTTGAATATGTACATGGAAAACTTAAATGCGTCTATGAAATAAGTTGCAAGTCGTGGCGAAGGTGATTTTATAAAAAAAAAATAATCTTAATTAAGCTTTTGGGTTCATATCTATACATCTATACAAATAAATAAAATTGGAGTGTCTGTTTGTAATATAAAAATAACCGCTTCTTACTAAATGCATATGTATGTATACACTGTACATAAACCAAAACAACTTTTTTTACAATGTTTGTATGTCTGTCTGTCTGTTTGGCTTCTTGGGAACGGCTGAACCGATTTTGACGCGACTTTCACTGTCAGATAGCTGATGTAATAAGGAGTAACTTAGACTACTTTTATACTAGCTGCGCCCACGACTTCGCCCGGGTAGATACTGAACAATCATAAATTCTCACGCAGGCGAAGTCGCGGGCACAGCTGGTCCCAAATATAAAGGAAACCCCTTTTTTAAAAGGTATACAAATACAATAGTTACGCGAGGAGGGAAACGTTGCAGTACTTCTCTCTCTTCAGATCAGTATTGAAATTCAATTCCTTTCTCGTCTGAGCTAAGAGACTGGCGCAAAGTTTATACAGCCAACTTCACTCATTGTCAGTTGCATTTTATTATATATGGAAACTAGCTTTTGCTCGCGGCTTCGCCCGCGTGTATGTCGATTTATAAATATTTTTTCGTGGATTTTTTCTTGCTATATAATATATGTCATAAAAAAATACAACATTGGAAAACAAACTAAATCCATAGACATATTTATTTTTTAATAAGCTGTCGATTGAACGACACCATTTGTCAGCCAGTCAGCCCACAACAAAAACACAATACCATTATAGGTAATAGCAAATCCTTCAAACTTGTGCAAATATTATAAAACACCCACAATAAAAGATCATAAGTGATGTCTATTATAAATTTGTAAAGGAATTTTGATTGAATAGATTACCTGTATTTTTTATGATAAACGTTTAAAAATAATTTTTAATCTACAAGTGGCCGTTTTCCGTCAATCTTTATCTTTTTTGTGGGTTATATTAGGTAGATGTCGATGAAAGGAAAGATGTTTTTTTAAATTATTTTTTGTTGTGTTAAAAGATATGCAATAGGGCTGTTGACTAATTTATTTTTATTGATTATCTAAAAAGCATTGGATAAATAAATACTATTTGTCTTAGAAACATATACTCAATAAGTGATAGTTGTTAAAATATATAACGATTCAAAACGTTGGGAGTAGTGAAATAAAATAAATCCGGACGAATTGAGAACCTCCTCCTTTTTTTTAAGTCGGTTAAAAATTGCAGCACTTTATGACGTCACAGAGTGTACGACACCGGTAAATTGAATGGTGAAATAAAAAAAAAATAATATCTACGTCAATACTGCGTTTTTGTGTAACATTGACATACTAAACGTTGTTGGAAATGAGATTAGGTGACTGGGACTCCGTAACTAGAGACAGGTGACTCAAAAAAAGACTGACAAAAAAAAATACTGAAAAAAAAAACACAGAAAAATAACTACTTCTCTTCACTGATAGTACCAGAGAGGAGAAGCAGTTTTTTTTAATCCTAAACCTTGCACTTCAAACTATTTCAGCGTTATCTTATTTGGAAATCTTAACTAAAGTTGTTAAGCCGAATGGCAGAGAATTATTGTATTTAAATTAGTTTTTTAAGTTTCTAGCTATAAGTGAACTATGTAAAGTTCTTGTTGAGAAAATAAATGTCTTAAACCCTAAACCCTTCAAATAACCCTCAAATAAGCTCCTTCCTATATAAAAACCAACTTTTAAATCCATTCCAGTCAGGGTTCCGACAGGGTCATAGTACGGCTACCGCTCTTGTTAAGATTACTGATGCTCCTGATACTACTGCTGCTGATGCTCCATTCCAAACCTTATATCCTTATTAGACTTCAGTAATGCATTTAATACAGTAAATTTTGACATCTTGCTTGCAATCCTGCGTTCACTTAACATATCTCCGACAGTGGTTGATTGGTTTCATAACTACTTGCATGGTCGCCGGCAGCGTATCCGGGTGGACGATATGTTCTCCACGTGGTGTGATGTTACTGCTGGCATACCACAAGGTGGCGTGTTGTCCCCTTTTCTGTTTTCCGTCTTCATTTCATCTGTCAGCCTCAAATTAATTTCTCTCTACCACCTTTACGCTGACGATCTTCAAATTTACCAACAGACCAACTTGACTGATCTACAACAGACTTTACTGACTATCAACAATGATCTTGACCGTATAGTAGAATGGAGTCAAGCTTTCGGCCTCCAAGTAAATCCATGTAAAAGCCAAGCCATCATAGTTGGTAGTTCCAGAATTATTTCCAAAATTGACTACGATCAACTGCCACGCGTAATATACAATGGTGATACTATAACTTTTTCGACTACAGTTAAAAATCTTGGCGTGATCATGGACAGAAGTTGTCTATCTTGGACCCCGCAAATTACAGAGGTAAGTAGAAAGCTGTTCGCTGCAGTCGGCTCTCTTAAGAGATTGCATAATTTTTTACCAACTTCCACTAAAATTGCCCTTGCTCGATCTTTACTTCCTCCGATTGTAGACTATGCCGACATATGTTATCTTGATTTGACACAAGATCACTTAAACAAACTTGAGCGCCTTCAAAATCTTTGCTTCCATATTTGGCTTACGCAAGTATGACCATATTTCTGAATTTCGCTCTCAGCTCAAGTGGCTTCCTATACGACTCCGCAGGAATACGCATATTCTTTCTCTTCTTTACTGCTTGCTATTTATTCCTCACACTCCTACCTATCTCAGAGACCGTTTCCAGTACCGTCATTCCTTAAACAGTCTTACCCTAAGATCTTCTGCATACTCCTTCCTATTCTTCTTCTTTGTTAATAATTCTTTCAGTGTAGTTGCCGTTCGGCTTTGGAATTCCTTGCCTATTGATATCCGTAGAGCTCAAACGCTGGAGTCGTTCAAAAAGCGGCTCTACGCGCACTATTTATCTTCCCTTTCTCCTTCCTAATTTCTTTCTTTCATAGCTTGTCATTGCATTCTACTGCACATGCACATGCACATCTACTGTTCATTGTATTAACCTTGATAACTGTCCTTGTATATTATGTTGTGTATCTATATAGTTTTTAGTTTTTAAAGTGTACACCCTACCAACCTACCTATTTTCTTCGACTATCTCTTAAAAGGCTAGGTTGTCTGGAAGAAATTGCTTTAAGCAATAAGACCGCCTAATTGTACTGTGTCCTTATGTGTCAGTTGTTTCTGTTATTTATATTTATTTGGTGTACAATAAAGAGTTACTTACTTACTTACTTACCCTTCCAAGCCTTTTAAATGAAAAAAAAAAATGTGGTTTTCTTAAAAAAAAAACTACAATGTATCAAAAAGCGCAATGAATAGACCACACGTAATGCCAACAATAGCACAATGCTCGATTTAGGCCGTAAACACGGAAAGAGTTATCCGAAAAATAAATATCGTTACAATCGCCGGATTATAAGTAACTGGTTTGTGCAACGAATTGCAATAACATTGCCGAATTGGTTTTTGACACGGTGGGGCACATCGGCACGTTACTTTTAGTTACGTCTTTTTTTTAATGAATCTGAGAAGTTCCTAGTTTTATAAGTAAGTTTTACAAAGATTACGTCACAACAAAACGCAGTGGAAACGTCTATTGATTATCAGCCAGCCATTCAGTGTCGGGCATTTCGACATTTTTAATGCATATCTTTTAAAAAACCTTATCATGTTTTACTACCTC
The DNA here is from genome assembly GCA_036365455.1 of Macrosoma leucophasiata. Taxonomy (NCBI): domain Eukaryota; kingdom Metazoa; phylum Arthropoda; class Insecta; order Lepidoptera; family Hedylidae; genus Macrosoma; species Macrosoma leucophasiata. The sequence goes on along the minus strand of JAWQUS010000022.1, from coordinate 1,989,237 downwards.
AGACCTCAGTAGTGTAGTGGTAGCCGGCCAATAATACGCTATTCAATCGGAGACGGGACTAAGTTTTAGTTTATTTTTTATTTTTCAGCACTTTTCCAGTGCCACCTCCGGAGTATGATGTGCCCGGAAATGTCAATACACATTATAATACGTAGTATTTGTATACTCTTTGATAGTAATCGTCTATCAGATCTATAGCCCTTGGTGGCAGTTATGTTGGAGCTATACACAGACCAATCAGCCTTCCTTATGAGCTATAGGACGTAGTACCTCATTACCTAATGTATCTGGCGCTAAATTTTATGCTCCGTCTTTCAATATAGAGTACAAGGTGCCCATGCTCGATACATTTTGGAACGTCTCCTTTCTGCTTTTAAAATAGACTTACCATCAATATGTACCGTATACTTATTTGCCACTTTCATGGCTTATTTTTTTTTGTGTAATGGAAGTGGCAAACAAGCATGCAGTTCACATTGATGTTAAGTGATGACTGCAGCCTATAGACACCCACAAAAAGACCAAGGTCAAAATGCAGATGCGTTACCACTCCTGAGTCCTAAGATGTTATGGCTGTGTGTTGAAATTACAGGGCCGGACATTACCACCTGACCGGAACATGATAGTGCTGAACACTACCATTTAGCGGCAAGTATATAAGGTAATGCGGTAACCTACGCCCGCGGGCTCCGTCACTGGAGCTCTACCACCAGTAAAAAAGGTTTAACAACTGCTATCTATCGATAGCAACCGGGACCGACAGCTTAAGGTGCCTTGCGAAGCACGGAAACGCGCATTTTAATTTGCCACACACCCGACCGCGCCCGTAATTCTTAACCGAGTAGATCGCTTACGATCTACACCAGCCCCGGGGCCATGCGCGCTTCCAAAGCTTTGTTGCAAAACTCACCTAAATACGGATGGTGACAGTGCGCCAGTAGATGCTGTAAGTGCTGATGCTGTACTGGTATCGGTCTGCTGGCTATGGGCTTGGCGATCGGCCAGGGGTTGCCCATTATTGGCTGCCGGTATTCTGTGGACAAACGTACACGTTTATTATTATAAAGCTGAATTTATTTGTATGTATGTATCTTCACGCCAGGTCCCTAACGGGGTAGGCAGAGAGTGTAGAGCGCCAGATATCCCGGTTCAGACAAACCTCTCGTGCCTCGTCTACCTTCATCATTCTCTTCATACATGCACGCCGATTCCTAAGATTTTTGATTCCACCATCAGACAGAACTCGACCTATTTGGTCATGGTAGGTCAGCCTTGGTCTTCCTGGGCCTCTGCAACCATCCACATTCGCATTGTATATCTGTTTAGTCATTCGCTCATTCGACAATCTTTCTATATGCCCGAACCATCGGAGCATGCCTTTTTTCATTTTTACACCGATACTATCATTCACACAAAGTCTCTTGTTTGTAGTAGTAATGAATAGCGCCGCGAAGACATTTGAAGACACTGAATTTTTTTGTTTCTTAGCCTAGGTTGCATGAAGATATTTGTTAAAGTTTAAGTTATTATAACATTTCACATCCTTCTCTTTCTTAAAGATTTAAAATTAACCTTATGGGCGGTTTGAAAACATCCACAGGGTTGGCCACTAACCCGATAAGCTCCAGGCCTCCCCCAAAAAGGGGAGACCGTACCCAGCAGTGGGACGTTTCAGGGGTTGCCATTATACTCGTACATATACTACTACGAGTATCATAATTACTGGTGGTAGAGCTCTAGGGACCGAGCTCGCGGGCGTAGGCTGGTGCCTATTATGCCATGCCCTGCGGTGTTCCGCATTACCTAATATACTTGCCGCTAAATGGTAGTGTTCAGCACTATCGTGTTCCGGTCAGGTGGTTAATGTACGGCCCTGTAATTTCCGACACAGAGGCATAACACCTTAGGCCTCAGGAGTGGTAACGTATCTGCATTTTGACCCTGGTCTTTGTGTAGGTGTCTGTAAGCTGCAGTCATCAATTAACAGCAATGTGAACTGTATGCTTGTTTGCCACTTCCATAACATTAAAAAAAACTATCAAAGTTACAAATTTCACCACCTAATAAAATCAGTATGGATTACACTCATGCAAAGCCATCCGACCCTGATATGTTCTTAGGATTTCGCGAGCTACACTCATTGAAATAAAACTATTTTTACGGAATTATCTCGCGTATATTAAACTAAATCGTTTTAGTTTAATATACGCGAGATAAATCCGTAAAAATAGTTTTATTTCAATGATGATCCGACCCTGTCCCAAATCTATCATCTATCATCAATGATATTATCCCAAAATCCATCTAGAGCTACACTCATATCCATTCGATCCTCTAAGTACAGTTTTATCGATATTTTTGAAGTTATACGCGATATGACGCGATAGGTAAAATGATGAGAGTGAATTTTTACGAGGTGCGCACACACCGACAGATAAAAGCAATAGTCTCAAGTTAGTTGCTAAACATAAAAACAACAGTCTGAAGTTAGTTGCTAAACTATTTTGTCGTTTTGTTTTATTTCTGGTATGTTTGTTACGCTAAAGAAGTGTATCTTTTGTGTACATACGTACACACTCTTTTTTTAGAATTGGGTCTTATTGTTTGGCTCGTCTCGAGCGAGGTGGCACTAGTCTACTCTCTCACTTACCGATATGCACGTCTATTTATAGGTAAAGTTATATCGTTTTCAATCATAAAGTAATTGCATTTAAGCTATCAAAGGCTCAAAAGTAATTAAATAACTTAATTAAGTGATTCTCGAATAAGAATAAAATCATTTATCGGGCCCGGTAATCGCTTAACGCTTTTATAACCAAGAGGGAAGCTCCTGAACTGTGGGGGTGGGTACAAGTGCTGAGAGATAAGCGATTTGTTTTGTTTATAATAATAATGATGGCAACCTTTGATACGTCCCTCTGCTGGGCACGAGCACACCGCGGACACTCCGTCAAAATTCCATACAAACGCTTAATTTGGTTTCTATTTCACAGACATCAATCAGTGACGTGTATTTACACGCGCACCTGTGTGCGTAGCACGTACAAAATACCAACCGTCGACCAAAAGAGGGGAAGGGGTTGAGTGATGCGGGAAAATCGGGCGGGACGTCGAAGTGTCCTTTCTATTCAGTTTATTCATTTATTTCATATAATTAGGCTCCTGGAGAGCACTTTTACATCGTCATTTTTTTTAAACTAACCTAGAGTGAATAACCACTAATAATAATCAAAAACACATAATAAATTAAATAGACACTGAACAATTTTGTACAATATGGAAAGCATCAATTATTTACAAATTCCTCCATTTCCTATTTCAAAAGAAACTGAGAAATAATGAATGAATAAGCTATACGTAGTATTATTACATATTCTCTGGCACGAGTCTCTCCCCTTTTTGGGGGCTTACTCCATCACGCTGCTCTATGCAACATGCGGGTTGGTGGACTTTTCTGTTCATGTTGATAATAAATGACTACTGCTGCTTAAAGACATATCTTTATTCACTGGTGGTAGAGTTCCAAGTGTAGGAGCTCGAGGGCGTAGGTACCACCGCATTACCTAATATATCTGCCGCTAAATGGTAGTGTTCGCCACTATCGCGTTTCGGTTAGATGGTAATATATAGCCCCGTAATAACTATCACAAGTCAGAACAACTAAGGTCTCAGGGGTGGCAACGCATCTGCATTTCACTTCTGGTTTTTGTGTGGATTTCTAAAGGGTGCAGTCATTACTTAACATCTACGTGAATGTATGAAATAGTAATTAATACTGTCAGCACAACAAGAAACACCTAACACCGACCTAACTATGTCGTAAAAGGAGAAGTTCCACGTTGGGCCCTCACCTTGTACACTATATCAAAAGTTAGAGAAAAATACGCAGAATCATGGAAAAATACTCAAAAAATAATTTGAATCGTTGTTTTTTTGTCGGAAATATTTATTTTATGTAAAGTTTTGTATGACAGGAATATGTTGCCACATCACTACTATGACATTCTTGTTTTCGAAATATAGTTACGGCAATTAATTGAAGATTTAGTAAACGATTTGAATAGCTGAAAATGATTTAGTACTTTATGCTTCATCTCTCAATATAGTGTACATGGTGCGGGCCCAAGCTCCATACATTTTGGAACGTCTCCTTTGAGAATATCTTTTTCAACTAAATTATTTATGAAGTGATGAGTTATGAAATGAATAAAAAAAGTTCGCCAGTGTTTCCCAGTGCCAGCCTCGGAGATTGGTAATGTGCCTAGCGATGTCAATAGCCGCCACTTTCCGTAAGCCAAAAGGTAGCCGGCGAGTACTAGGTGTTTGTGTGTATGGTGCAATTAATTTATTTAAGAAAAATTTGATTTCAGGCGAGACTCGAACTCGAACTCGGCGAGAATCTAGTCCAGTCGCTCTTCCAACTGAGCTACCGAAGTCCTGCCAGATTTGTCAAATCTTTCCTTTACATTTATTGCATTGCCTTATGGTGACAGTAGCGCCATCTATTGCCACACTATGCTAGTTAGGCAATCGATGCAATAAACTTTGCAGTTTATTAAATATCGTAAAGAAGTCGCTTGTACCCTTAATAATTGTTTTATATTATTTCACAAGCATGTGTTAATGCGAAATAATATAAAACAAAGTACGTTTTTTTTACATTTCCTAATTAAAAAACTGACTACTTTTAAAAATATTTTTTAAACTGTCATCCGCTCATCACTTGCACCATACCCCAACACCCCAGCGATTTCTTACCACCCCGACTGTCAAAACCACACCTCGCATAATATATTGTACGGGCCTTTGTAATCCCATTAATCATATACAAACGTTTTGTTTTTGACTGTATATTAATTTAAACTACCCACTTGAGTTTTGATTTCAAGTCAATAAGTCGCTAATAGGATTTTTGGAGTTATTTCCATGTTCATAAAATCAGTTGCCGCCAATACAGTAGTACCAACATGAAAATAACAATTATTTCATAAAATCATACTCATCCCACGATGTAATTTCAAAATCAAATTGTTATTTTAAATACATTGACTTGACACATTACCATTTTATTTGTTTTTTTTAAATTCATTTGAGGATGCGAATGATTTTCGTGGATTGATTAGCGACACTGTCCTTTTCTGACAGTAAATATTTCATTTTCGGGTATCTTTCAATGAAGTTCCGATTTTACGTTTTGATTTTCTAGGGTTTGGGGACGTTTATCAAAATATATAATTCCGGGTCCAAATTTGTTCTACCATCTATGACAACCTAAAACAAATCGGACTGGCGACAGTGGCCACGCTTATTCCAATACACTATCCAACATCTAAATATTACACAATTTCCTTCATCTTATTCGTTCTTGATACTTAAAATATGGTAAATTACAGTCCTGGAATTTCAACAAAAAGTCAACAGTCAGTACCTAATTGTATGCAGTATTTAGTTCCACCTCTGAATAGGTACCAAGTTTACATATTACAAACGTTATACATCCTGCAAAAAAAAAAAAACGAGTCACTAACGGCCAAATACTCAAACGTCACTCAAATCTAAGTGGGACTTAAAAGTCTTCTGTCCATAAGGACAGAATTTCTCTATTTTTTTTTGTTTGAACGTGTTTTTTATAAAACACGTTCAAACAAAAAAAAATAGATAGCGCACATTTAAGGGTAGCTTATAATTGAGTGTCGTTTGAGTATTCGGCCATAAGTATGTATGTATATCTACTGCATTGATTTAATATCTTAGTAATCGTCTGTTATCAGGTTAAGTATGATTGAATTCAATTTTAACATACCATATTTCTATGGAGACAACGCCCATAATTTGATTTTATACGAAAAAATAGCAAAGTACTGCAAATTCACAAAATAGCATTCGATATTTCAAAAATATGAAAAACTTCGTCACTTCCATTTAAACGGCAACACTCCATAAAAAAAAACAACGGACGTCAAAACCAAGAGCGAGTTTTTAAAAAAGAGAAATTTCGCAATAAACCGGCCGTCGGGTCCCCTCCGAAATCAATTATTTTCACACTCCCGCCGCGTAAAAATTGGCGCCGAATCGCCGGGACACTCGATCGGTAGTGTTGCCACATAATTAAATAACTGTAACGGTTATTGCGTCGTAACCGGTTTTATTGTTTTCGGGTTTCCTGTTACCGGGATTATGGACCGATTTTACGATTTCTCGATAATTTCTGTATATTATTTAACAGTTATACCATGATAAGTTACTTCTACTTAGATGAATATAAGCTAAGCTTATTGTTATAGGTAGAGAAGAAGTAGATAAGTTATTGATCGCCTTCGAGGATGTCTGTTTAGTCGCGACGCGGAGGCTCAGTACCCAGTGGTTGCCTTACACCAGTGAGAAAAAGGTGTTTAGCGTTAATCTACCCAGCAGTAACTCTGATAAGGAGATGGCTGGGGAAGATTTTTACTGGTGGTAGAGCTCCAGTGGCGGAGCTCACGGGCGCAGGCACCACCACATTACCTAATATACCTACTTTCCGGTAAATGGTAGTGTTCAGCACTATCGTGTTCCGGTCAGGTGGTAATTTGCAGAGGCATAACACCTCAGGCCTCAGGAGTGGTAACGCATCTACATTTTGACCTCGGTCTTTGTGTGGGTGTCTATATGCTGCAGTCATCACTTAACATCAATTTGAACTGCATGCTTGTTTGCCACTTCCATAACATAAAAAAAGAAGTGTACGAATAAGTCGTCAGCCCTGCACCCTTTCTCTAGCTGCCTAAAGGTGGTTCCACCGTGTGACAGGGACAAGGTAGGGGGGGTGTCGACTGGAGAAAATGTGTACGGATATATTGTCGGCCCTGCGTGTAGTCTCCAACCACTTAACGATCTTTGGTAAGCAGGTGGTGGGGCCGCGTTGAAGGAAGGCGTCTGAGGGTCCAATTTCTTTTACACTCTCACGCCTCTGTGCGAAACTATGTGCCCCTGAACCCTGGGAGGTATGGGACGCCTGGTATCGTGAGGGGTATGAGCAGTGGCGGTTATCTACCGCCTTAACTGGGACCTCCGGGGTGGTCTAGAAGACGTCCATCGCCCGAATGAAAAGACATGAAAAGACACAAAGACACGAGCTGATTGGCGTGCAGGTGTTCCGCAAGCACCTAGCGTTGGTTGAAGCCAAAGGAATCGAACTGTAGTGGGCTCGGAATCGAGGAACCGACGGCAGGGTCGCGAAAGAGTGCAAAAGCGTTCCTGTGACCCCGACGCTGATGGCTGATAAGTCAGAACGCCGCGGAGTTTTAGCCCATTGTAATTATATGAAAAATATTAATGATATACCTATAATATTTCAAAATTAAACACGCTAATTAATATAAATATTAATTTATTGCGTTACATTATTTAGTTTTCCAAAATATGACACTATCATTATGAATTATTTTTTAACCGACTTCAAAAAAAGGAGGAGATTCTCAATTCGTCCGGATCTTTTTTTTTTAGTTAAATCATAAATTGTATCTCGAAAATGTCATCACAATTTATTAATTTTAATTTTAAGCAAAAGAGACATTATGGTAGTATAAGGGTCATAGCTCACTGCAGCCACCCGGCACCCGGCCAACACCGCCTCGTTTTACGGCGTCTACTCGTTGTCGACGGATGAACGACGCGATGTTACTTGTGAACCACTCGCAGACTGCGCGTGGTCCACTTGGGCACGGCACGTTGGCAATGCAAAGTCAAGGCAAGCAAGTGGTCACCGAGTGGTCCACTCGCAGTCCGCGCGGGCACCGCGCGACGCCCGCGCGTTGACAGCTACGAGGCGATACGGAGCGGAGTTGATATAATAAGCGTAGATCGCTCGAGACGGTCGAGCGCTAGTCGGGTGCCGGGTGCCTGTAGTGAGCTATGATCCTAAAAGCTGTTTTAAATATAATTTTATTGTAATATATCTCTAACAACCTTTTTCTAATAAATAGTTATTTGAACACCCCGATCATTTACCTAAATGGCGTCAAAAGAGTCCTTCAGGGCTGGCAGCGCGTTGGCAACTCCGCTGATGTTGCAAATGTTCATAGGCGACGGTGACCACTTTCCATCAGGTGGCCCGTTTGCTTGTCTGTCTACCTTGAGACATTAAAAAAAAAACCTACCACTTAAATCTACTAATATATCCCCCACCTTATCCCCAATTAATACGTCAAAATAATTAGAATAACACCCTTGACGGAGGGCTAAACTTTTCCGCGACGACGCCTCGACTCTCCCCCACCCTCCCCACCCTATTATAATATTACTTGAGTTTATTTAATTTTTTTCCCTTGAACGCGTTTATAAGTGTGCGTTTAATGTAATTGAATTTGGATTTCATCGAGTATTTAGCTGCGATTTTATCGGCATAAATATGTAATCAATTTTATTTAATACAAGTGGTTCGCCCCGGCTTCGCACGGATGCAATGAATGTAATATAGCCTATATCACTCAGTGAAAATGCAGCTTTTAAATGGTGAACGAATTTTTGAAATCAGTCCAGTAGTTTTTGTGTGCAAACGTACATAATAAACAATAATAATAATGGCAACCCTTGATACGTCCCACTGCTGGGCACGAGTTTCTCCCCTTCTTGGGAGGAGGCCTAGAGCTTATTCCATCACGCTGTTCCAATGCGGGTTTGTGAAGTTAAAGGGTTAGTGGCTAGCTCGTTCCCGGATGTTTTTCAAACCGCCCATAAGGCCTCCAACAAGGTTTAACGACTGCTATCTATCGATAGCAACCGGGACCGACGGCGTAACGTGCCCTCAATACATACAAAAACACAAATGTTTCCTCTTTATTTTTTGTATTTTTAATATGGACTAAGTAGATACTTATTACAGTATTGGACGTAACGTCTTTCTCTTTTTTTATGCAAAGTAGATGGCAAACAAGCATGGACTTCACATGGATGTTAAGTGATAACTGCAGCCTATAGACATCTACACAAAAACCAGAGGTCAAAATGCAGATGCGTTGCCACCCCTGAGACCTAAGTTGTTATGTCTCCGTGATAGTTATCACGGGCACTTGCATTACAAACTAACCGGAACACGATAGTGCTGAACACTACCATTTGGCGGCAGATAGATTAGGAAATGGGGTGGTGCCTACACGCTCGACACCGGAACTCTACCACCAGTAAAAAAAATCTTTCAAATATCTCTTTTTTTTTTTTTTTTTTTTTTTTTTTCCTTTATTATAGTATAAATTAACAAAGTTTTAACATAATATCACTTAATGCTAGCATTGAAAAAACCACTAAGGTTTGTTAGTATGCTAACCTAATTTATGTCGGTAGGCAGGTAAAAAAAACTGTACATACAATAATTTAGTTGAAAAGAATCTATAAACCTAAGATACATACCTACGAAGGAAAGAAAACATGCAATACAGAGTTTAAGAGTTAGGTAGATATGTAATAAGTTGGGTAAATATACTTAAAGTATTGTTACTATCAAAATGACGCATTTTAACAATGAGTCATTTCGATGAGCCAATAAATAAATAAATGAATAGTCTGGTAGATATTTTGTTGGACTTAACTTATTTTAAAATTTTGTAAATTAGTGAGAATATTTGCTTGTAATATTGGTACTTATGAAGCGCGCATGGCCCCGCGGCTGGTGTAGATCATAAGCGATCTACTCGGTTAAGCACTACGGGCGCAGTCAGGTAGTGTGATGGGTGACCGCTAGTGGCAAATTAAATGCGCGTTTCCGTGCTTCGGAGGGCACGTTAAGCCGTCGGTCCCGGTTGCTATCGATAGATAGCAGTCGTAAAACTTTGTCGGAGGCCTTATGGGCGGTATGAAAACATCCGACGGCGGATTGGCCACTAACCCACCCACCTCTACAATCCGCATTGGAGCAGCGTGGTGAAGTAAGCTCCAGGCCTCTCCCCTAAAAAGGCCGGCAATACATGTGTTTATTTTTCCAAATTGAGACTTGCACAAGCTTACAATGACGTAGGTATGTTGGATAAATTTGCGCAAAAACTGTAGCTTTACGTTTTAGTTGTGCCAACCTTAATTTTAGTTAGTGAAGAAAGGTTAATGAAGATAAGGGTTAAAGGACAAGTTCCACGTTGGGCCCGCACCTTGTACACTATATCAAAGGATAAAGAATAATGCGTAGAATCATGGAAAAATACTCAAAAAATAATTTGAATCGTTGTTTTTCTGTCAGACAGAACTATTTTAGAAATTAAAATTGATGAAATTTCCCGCGTATAGGTACATGACGGACGGTCTGCCCGTGACTACGGTAGTTGGTAAGCGACCGAAACGTCGGGTTTATGAAGTTTGGGAGTGTTGTATACGCGAGAAGGAGATGTTGCAAAAATGTATGGACCCCCGGCCATGTATTGTATGTACACAATATCATAAAATAGGCAAAATCAATATAAAAACGTTGTTTATTGCATATTTTCACTTATTTAGCTTTGTTAGCAGTTAGAAAACATTATTTACAGTTAGAATTGCAACTCTTTTCATTCTTGAATAAATTAAATGTATTGTTTTCGGATTCTTCTTTAATTTACCCATTTTCTGAGGACGTGTACGAACCAGAGCCGAGCTCGCAACATCTCCTTTAATTTCTACAATATACGAAGCTCGCGAAATCCTACGAAAACGTTATTTCCAAGAGGACATAATAGGTTGGGGAAAAAGTCTTTTCGCATTATAGTATGTATGAACTTGTATTAAAATCTCTTTGGCTGTAGTATTTGTATCTGGCTGGTTTTGGTATCATTGAAAGTTAAAATTTTAAAGAACATAATTCCAAATTCAAATTAGGCAAATGTGTGATTTTCATTTGTTTTTCGTACTGTCAAGATGAGTGAATCTAATGAAGAAATTCGATACATTTTAAAATTTTACTACAAAAAAGGTAAAAATTCAAAGCAAGCCGCGAAAAAAAATTTGCGATGTTTATGGACCTAGTGCAGTGTCTGTGAGAGTAGCACAAATTCGGTTTAAGCGTTTTCAATCCGGAAATTTTGATGTCAAAGATGCACATTGCTCTGGCCGTCCTATTACGGATCAAATGGATGCCATTTTTGAAAAAGTGGAGCAAGGTCGACATATCAGTAGTTACGACGTAGCTGAAGAACTGAGAATTGATCACAAAACAGTTTTGGCGCATTTGAAAAAAGCTGGGTACAAAAAAAAGCTCGATATTTGGGTACCTCACGAGCTCACTGAAAGAAACCTAATGAACCGTGTACTCATTTTTGTGTATTCATTCTTTATTACGACGTAATGAAACCTGTGTGTGTGGTGGGATTGGAAGGGCATTATTCATTATGAGCTATTACCACCAGGCAGGACTATCGATTCTGAACTCTACTGCGAACAACTGATGAGATTAAAGCAAGAAGTTGAGAGAAAGCGGCCGGAATTGATCAACAGAAGGGGTGTGGTGTTTCATCATGATAACGCTAGACCTCACACATCTATAGCCACTCAGCAAAAATTAAGAGAGTTTGGCTGGGAGGTGTTAATGCATCCGCCGTATAGTCCTGACCTTGCACCTTCAGATTTCCACCTGTTTCGGTCTCTTCAGAATTCTTTATGCAATGTTAGGTTAACATCACGAGAGGACTGCCAAATCCACTTGTCGCGGTATTTTGATGAGAAGTCCCAAAATTTTTATAGCAATGGGATCATGTCCCTACCTACAAGATGGCAAAAGGTTATCGAACAAAATGGTACATACATACTTTAGTTAAATTTAAATAAACTATATTAAAAAATGTTTTGAATTATCTTAAAAAATGCGAAGAAACTTTTTCCCCAACCTTATATTTATTATTGTTTGTATGACAACAATATGTTATCATAATAATATTGCTACTATGACATTCTTGTTTTTGAAATATACTTACGACAAATAGTTGAAGGTGTAATAAACTATTATTGCTACTAATATAACTACTAATAATTTCAGCTATTAGTAGTTATAATAACTATTATAACTACTAATAGCTGAAAATTATTTAGTATTTTATGCTTCTTCTCTCAATATAGCGTACAATGGGATGGCCCAAGCTCCATACATTTTGGAACGTCTTTATAACAAATTTACATCAATTCGAAGAATAGAGCTGCGATTTTATTACACTTACATTGATGATAACACACGTTGGTATGAATGACCACAATCATTGCATTAAAAGGAGACGCGCGGCAATAATTGTGGGTGGTTGCGGTAACTAACCATGCCGCTGACAATATTATTTACCAGTTTACACTATATTACATTCAGAGAGCTACACAACATGTAAATAAATAATTTTAAGAGACCTTACTGAGTTCATTAGCGGGTATTTCAATAATTCACGCATCCGAAATACGTGCATTCATGATCAACAAATCATCAATCAATCAGCTTTACCTATAATATAGCTCTTGCTGCAACAAATAGAATGACATGGGTTCCATTTTTCTTGATTTCACATAACTATAAGTAGTTAAGTGAAATCCTTTCTTTATTGGTACGAGTATATCAATACGTGGCGTGTTATCAGGAAAAAAACAATTTCTTTCTTTCTTTTTTTCAAATATCCCTTTTTATTGGACGCATTTTCCAAATTGTCCAAATTTAGACTTGCACAAGCTAACAATGACGTAGTCATGGTAGATGAATTTGCGCAAAAACTGTAGCTTTACGTTTTAGTTGTGCAAAGGTTAGTGAAGAAAGTGGTTAAATTTATAACGCAGTCAGAGAAGAAAGTGGTTAAATATATAGCGTAGTTAGTGAAAAAAGTGGTTAAATTTATAACAAATTAACACCAATTAGGCCAATAGAGTAAGATGCGATTTTATTACACTTACATTGATAACACACGTAGGTGTGACCACAATGATTGCATTTAAAAGAGACGCGCGGCAATAATTGGGGGCGGTTGCCGTTCCCTGCCGCTGACAATATTATTTACCAGTTTACACTATATTACATTCAGAGAGCTACACAACATGTAAATAAATAATTTTAAAGAGACCTTACTGAGTTGATTGGCGGGTTTTTAAATAATTCACGCATCCGAAATACGTGCATTCATGATCAACAAATCATCAATCAATCAGCTTTACCTATAATATAGCTCATAGCAGAATGAGATGGGTGCCATTTTTCTTGATTTCACATAACTATAAGTAGTTAAGTGAAATCCTTTCTTTATTGGTACGAGTATATACACGTGGCGTGTTATCATGAAAAAAAATTTTTTTTTTCTTTCTATCAAATATCTCTTTTTATTGGACGCATTTTATTCTTTTTTTAATTTAAAGGACTAGTTTCGAGACAGCGTTACGCCACACATGTTTTTATTTGTCCAAATTTAGACTCGCACAAGCTAACAATGACGTAATTATGGTAGATGAATTTGCGCAAAAAATGTAGCTTTACGATTTAGTACTGCAAACCTAAATTTTAGTTATTGAAGAAAATGGTTACATTTTTAACGCAGTTAGTGAAGAAAGTGGTTAAATATATAGAGTAGTTAGTGAAGAAAGTGGTTAAATTTATAACAAACTAGCTGACCCGGCAACCTTCGTATTGCCTCAGAATAAAGAAAATTGTCTAACGAACAGCAACTGATTTTTATATATAACAAATTAACACCAATTAGGCCTATTGGCCTTATTGGTGTTAATTGTGTGGCCGATTTTATTACTAACATTGATAACACACGTTGGTATGACCACAATGATTGCATTAAAAGGAGACGCACGGCAATAATTGTGGGCGGTTGCGGTTCCCTGCCGCTGACAATATTATTTACCAGTTTACACTATATTACATTCAGAGAGCTAGCCAAAATGTAAACAAATCAATTTGAAGAGACCATACTGAGTTAATAGACGGTTTTTTAGAGTTCCGTAGTAAACAAGGTTGATGGTGAGGATGATTCGCCATGTCCGTTTTTCTGTCTGTCTGTCCGCGGTTTAGCGCAAAAACTGTTGGTGCTAGAGACTTGAAAAGAAAAACGAGAAAAAAAAGATATTTAGGGTACCTCCCCTACATGTAGCGTGCGGATATTTTTTTATATTTCGTTTTCTATATAGTGATATCGTTGGATAGGTCTTTCAATAATGTTAGGGGTCTACAAATATCATTTTCGATTTAGTTAACTGTTCGTAACTTATTAAGCTTAAAAGTGTCAATTTCCAGTACAGTCAAGTGTCCCCCCCCTCTACCAACAAAACGGTTGTTGTGCAGTTCACATTGATGTTGAGTGATGACTGCAGCCTATAGACAGTTACACAATGACCAGAGGTCAAAATGCAGATGCGCTGCCACTCCTGAGGCATTAGGTGTTAAGCCTCTGTGCCGGAAATTACAGAGCCGTACATTACCACCTGACCGGAACACGATAGTGCTGAACACTACCATTTAGCGGCAAGTATTATAAGGTAATGCGGTGGTGCCTACGCCCGCGAGCTCCGTCACTGGAGCTCTACCACCACTAATTTATTTATTTCATTACATTATTCAAACCTAAAAACTACGGCATCCTATATTGCGCGTGGCCCGACACGCACTTGTACCTTACTTTTACGTAATTCACGCATTCCGAAATACGTCCACTGCTGGACAAAGCTTTCCCCAAAGACTCCCATTACCCGCAACAGTGTTGCGCGTCAATAGGAGAGAATATCGCCATCGCCGGTGTGGATAGGTCAATGGTGAAATCTTGTATTTTTTATAGCATTATCTATCTTCTATCTCTATCTATATTTAAAAAACAAAGTCGGGTTTGTTACAACACTTATAACTCGAGATCTGCTGGACCAATTTTCATGGTTTTTGATTTATTGGATTTGTCTCCGCCCCGAATAGTAGAATACATCTTAAAAATAAAAAAAATTTACGAATACTTAAAAACTGCGTTATATTTCCTAAAAGTTCTTTGTTTCGGAGCTGTCATTTTTTTTGTCAAAATCTGTAAGTAATGATTGGCATTTATGCATGCGTTCATAAACTATTTATGAATAAACTATTATGTGTATTATTTAAAGAAAAATGGAAAGAAAAATTTGACTTCAGGCGAGACTCGAACTCGCGGCCTACTGGGAATCTAGTCCAGCCGCTCTTCCAGTTGAGCTACTGAAGTCCTTAGGACTTAAGTCCTTAACTCGCGGCCTACTGGGAATTTAGTCCAGCCGCTCTTCCAATTGAGCTACTGAAGTCCTAAGGACTTAAGTCCTTAAGAAGAAGTCCTTAGGAAGAGCGGCTGGACCAGATTCCCAGTAGGCCGCGAGTTCGAGTCTCGCCTGAAGTCAAATTTTTCTTTCCATTTTTCTTTAAATAAAATATATTTCACAAGCATGTGTTAATGCGAAATAATATAAAACAATAACTAATAGGTGTATTGTTTTTTTTTAAGATTGAAAAGTATTACGCGTGCGTTCAGAAATGTGTAATGAATACTTAATTATTTCAATATATGCTCATTTGAAACTATTCTCTATCTTCCATCTTTTTTAGGCTTCCGTGACTAAAAGGTCAAAATGGACCCTATTACTAATCCTCCACTGTCTGTCTGTCTGTCCGTCCGTCCTTCTGGCTGTCACCCGGCTGTATCTCATATACAGTGGTAGGTAGCTAGACAGCTACAATTTTCACAAATTATGTATTTCTGCTACCGCTATAACGACAAAATTAATTACAAAAATAAGAAAATGAAAATAGTAGACGCCTCAAATTTTCACAGAATTTTTAGGTATTTGGTGGAGTTAGTGGGTGTTGGTGGCATTGGTGGTGTTGGTGGCATTGGTGGTGTTGGTGGCATTGGTGGTGTTGGTAGTGGTGGTGGTGGTGGCGCTGGTGGCGTTAGTTGCGTTAGTGGCGTTACTGGCTTTGGTGTCATTGATGTCGTTGGTGGCGTAGGTATTGTTGGTGACTCTGGTGGTGGTGTTGATGGCGTTGGTGGTGGTGGTTTTTAGTCGCGATGGAGGCATTAGTGGCGTTCGTGACATTGGTGGTGTTGTTTGTAGTTTTGGAGGAATTGGTTGTGGTGGTAGTGGTGGTGGTTTTGGTGGCATTGGTGGCATAGGTGTTTGGTGATGTTGGTGCTGGTGGTGGCGTTGACGGCGTTGGTGACGTTTGTGGTGGTGGCGGTGGTGGAGGTGGTAGCGGTGACAGTGGTGGTGGTGATCGTGGTGGTGGTGATGATGGTGGTGATGGTGGTGGTAGTGTTGATGACATTAGTGGTTAAAAGTTCACAATGTTTATATTCAATTATTAACATCCGCCATTATGAACCTGAGCACAGACATTACATGTCATTTTTTCTGCCACAGATCTACGGTAGACTCGGTCGAAACCTATTTACGATTAAAGATCGTAAAAAAAATTATTATTCTGAGTCGAGAACATGTATCCGCAAAATTCGTATCTTTTGATAATTCGTGAAATAAAATCAATAATTTTATAAATTTAAATGTCAATTGCCCGCCATTATGACGTACACTTTTTATTTTGATGTATTACCGAAACTGGACAGGCCATGCAATTTTCAAAAATCAATTGCTGTTCGTTAGTCTCGCTAAAACTCGAGAACGGCTGGACCGATTTGGCTAATTTTGGTTTTGAATGATTTTTGGAAGTCCAGGGAATGTTTAAAAGGTAAGAAGATTTGAAGAAATTGAGGGGGAAATAGTAGAAACCATCATTTCTTTTTTCTAGTTCGTATCTATCAAATCTTTGACACATTATTTCATTCTGAGACAATACGAAGTTTGCCGGATCAGCTAGTTTATTATATTTACAGATCAATTATTACTATCATAAGAACTAGTCACAATAGCGCAAAATTCTATAAATATTGAACAATGAAAACAACGATTTGTTAAAAAGCAATATCATTTTTTTAATAAACTAATAAATTCCTCGCAAATCTCACGCACATTTAAATTCGAATTAAGAACACTTGAGAAAACAAACCGAATCTCGGTCTACATTTAATGCAAACCAAACAAAAAAGGTTAATCCTCAAAAGATAAAAAAAGTTTCACAATAGGATCTGCCCTGACTACCCCTGTGTTCGACCATTGTTACTATAGTGTGTAACTGGCATTATGGCACAGTTAATTTGTTATATGTTTTGTGGACCCCGCCTTATTTTCACAAGCAATGTTTTTTTTAGTTAATAAAACTGTTTATTATTATGGCAGATGGTGCAATGTAATAACGATAAAATATAATATGAGAACTGCTCTTTTATTTGGTAATATAAAGGGCCAAGTGCGTGTCGGGCTATGCATAATGTAGGGTTCCGTTACTACAAGTATTTTTTTTCGGTTGGTCGACTATTACTTGTTAATAACTTTAAAACACTCGCGTTTAACACTTATTCCACGGATTTTATAAAACGGGTACGCGATATAGATATTGGATAAAAACAATTTTTTGCCTAGGCATATTACGAATGTCAGTTGCCACCCGCGAACTGACATTTTGCTGGTACAGTCCGTCCGCGACCACGGCCTCGGGTAAATCAGTACTAATCCTTAATTTGTGGGGTAAATTTACCACACGTTTTTTTTTTAATTTTATGGCATCGCTTGTTATGCATATTGCCGTGTGTCAAGTAAAACGATATTTCGTATTAGTATTAATAAGCAACGTAAAAGTCAGAGTCAGTCAGTCAATTTATCAGTCTGTTGGTCAGAGTCACAGTAATTGGAGTAAAGCGATGGCTACTTTACCAGAACATTTACAATGGAGTTTTAGAGGCAACCCGAAAGAACGTGTTTTCGTAGTGTTAATCTATTTAATTAAACACGAGCACTGTAATAAGCCTGTATCAAACAAAATGCCACCAACTTTATTCAATATAACTCAAAAATACATCAATAAAATGAAATAAAATAAGAGCACCACACGCCTCTTTCAAGGTTTCCGCCAAAACTCCATACCACACTTTCCCTTAGTAACATGACAGATGACGTGTGGAAAAGTCTTACATAAATATCTGTTGAGTTATTGAAATGAACCAGAAAAGTTACTTATTTTGCGTACGCTGCCTAAGCTATAAAAGATATCGAGGAAGACTTTAGGCTATATCTATGTATAATCATCACGCTAAGACGAATAGGAGAGGGTAGGCAACATTGCACCGCGCGAAGCCGGGGCAAGCCGCTAGTAAGTAATAAAAGTGGAAAGACCAAGAAAAATCGTAGTCGTAAAAGAAAACAAAAGCGATTTAGTGGAGGTACCAAGTGAGTCTATTAAATTGATATCTTTACTAAATTGATATCAACTCTGAACCCAATGTTCCAAAGTGTTTATAGCAACCACTTATTTGAATTCAGAATGCATCGCGGGTTGACATATTGTGACAGTTGCGGTCTGGTAATGAGGCAGCGCGGTCGCGTGTTTAGTGAGCGGTGTTCATTACATCTTTCGATATCACTTTAGCTCTATTAGCATAACTGTTAGTCATTAACGCAACTTCACTTAACATGATGTGTTATTGATATGTATGTGTTGTATGTGTACAACGGTACCCACGACACAGGTTTATACCTACTGTGGGGCTGTGAGTGTAAGCGTATATTATTATTATTATGTGAGATTGTGAGCAAATGATATTTGTCTGCCACCTCCTCTTAAAAAAAAGAAAAAAAAGGACAAAAAGTCTATTTGGTTCATTACATGATAAATAGTTGCTCAAATCGATTTACAATCGACAACAATACGATACGAACGACAATATTAGACATGAAATAATGACAATGTCCCAAAGTGTTCATAGCAACCACTTATTTGAATTCAGAATGCATCGCGGGTTGACATATTGTGACAGTTGCGGTCTGGTAATGAGGCAGCGCGGTCGCGTGTTTAGTGAGCGGTGTTCATTACATCTTTCCATATCACTTTAGCTCTATTAGAATAACTGTTAGCCTGGGTTGCACCACGATATTTGGTAAAGTTTTGGTAACATTTCCTATCCTTCTCTATCTTTAACATATTTCTTTAAGTTAGAGAAGGATGTGAAATGTTACAATAACTTCAACAAATATCTTGGTGTAATGACACCACAACTTTACTTAGATAGACTGGTGGTAGAGCTCCAGTGACGGAGCTCGCGGGCGTAGGCACCACCGCATTACCTAATATACTTGCCGCTAAATGGTAGTGTTCAGCACTATCGTGTTCCGGTCAGGTGGTAATGTACGGCCCTGTAATTTCCGGCACAGAGGCATAACACCTTAGGCCTCAGGAGTGGTAACGCATCTGCATTTTGACCTTGGTCTCTGTGTGGGTGTCTATAGGCTGCAGTCATCACTTAACATCAATGTGAACTGCATGCTTGTTTGCCACTTCCATTACATAAAAAAAAAAAAAAATAAAGTAAGAGTAAGTGAGATTTATATCGAAAACAAAAAATAAGCAAGCAAAAGTAAAAAAAAGTATTAAGTCGTACTCATAGAGCAACACCGGAGGGGAGTAGTCATATGCAGGCTTTCCCCTCTATCAAAGTACAAGCCCAAATGGGCCTATACCTGTCGCCTAGATGTTTAAACGTGTGCGTGTAATTGTTTCTGTATTTTGTTAGAGTCAAGGTGTGAGTTTGGTAGTAATAGACGATTTTTGTAGTGTGCGTGTGTGTCGCACGCATTTCCCTCCGCAAAAAATGACAGACTGTTTTGCATCGGTAATAAACGCTATGGCTACTCCCCTCCGGTCCGCCGCGACCGGTGGCCCGTATTGCTCTATGGTCGTACTATTTATTTTTCGCAATAACACATGCGAGTAAACTTTAGAAATTAAAGAAAAAATGGAAAGAAAATTTCACCGAAAAATCACCGACCCTAAAATCAGTTTAAAATCAAAAAGGGAAAGCGAATTTGACGCATCGGTGTGGGACTTCAGTAGTTTAGTGTTAAAGCGGCTGGAATGGTTATCCTGAGGTCACAGGTTCGATTCCTGCCCGAAGTTATATTTTTCTTTCCATTTTTTCTTTAATTTCTAAAGTATTAAGTCATGACTTCACAAAAACCAGAGGTGAAAATGCAGATGCGTTCCCACCCTTGAACCCTCAGTTGTTATGTCTCTGTGTTAGTTGTTACGGAGGAATACATTGTAAGCCCTATCATTTCCGGCACAGAGGCATAACACCCTAGGCCTCAGGAGTGGTAACGCATCTGCATTTTGACCTTGGTCTTTGTGTGGTGTCGATAGGCTGCAGTCATCACTTAACATCAATGTGTAATGCATGCTTGTTTGCCACATCCATTACATAAAAAAAACTATCTGAGCAGCCTAGTGGTAGCAGGCCACTACTACTACGCTGGGGTCCTGGGTTCGATTCCCGCGTCGGGGGCTATCAGAGATAAAGGTGTAAAATCATTTATCTCCGATTCAATTGGGCTTTTTCCATTTTCTGGTAATTTCCCAGTACCTCAGAGTTTGGTAGTGTGCCTGGAGATGTCAACAGGCTCGCCACCTGTTACGTGGACCAAAAAGTAACCGGCGAATCGTGGGTGTTTGCATGTATGCTTGAATGCATGGATTTACCTCTGCCTACCCCTTCCGGGATTGCAGGCGTAAAGTAACGTCAAGATGAAAAAAAATTTTAAAGCTTAATTTTAATGATTTGTACCTCCTTAGATACTCAATATCAAAAGTTATTCAAAATCATGGCTATAATAATAAAAACCTACCTACAACCCAATCACGAACGTAACAAATCACCAATCCAATAAAGAAAGTATATTTGAATCGGGCTCGACATAAAATTATGCATTTTGTACCCAAACTCTCGTATTAACATGTCATAGGACGCCATCTTGCAACCGATTCTTACGATTCGAACGTGCTAGAACAAATCCAATCCGTTTTTATCTTACCAATCCGAACCTTATTCCAATGTAATAAAGGCTACATTGGAAGCAAATAGAGTGTAGTCACAGATTATATTAGAAGTTTTTTCGAATGTCGTAAAATCGGGTTGCCATATCAAATAAATCGGTTCGTGATTTCGATTCGATTATCAGGAGTGAAATAAAAGAGGGTGTAGCGCAGGTGTGTTTCATTATATACTGGTCACGTAGACTTGGATTTAGGTTAAATTCGGGTTAATAGTTTTGGATTTTGGATTCTCGTTGATCAAAATCTTTGTTTTGTATGGCTTCGTAATAAATATTACAAAGACATAACAACTTTTTTAAGCAAACCAGATAAATCTTCGTGGTTTTTTATTTGTTTTCATGTAATTAATTGTGTTTAGTGAATAGTATTCTTTTTCAATGTAATGAAAGTGGCAAACAAGCTTCATGACGGAGCTCGCGGGTGTAGGCACCGCATTACCTAATATACTTGCTGCTAAATGGTAGTGTTCAGCACTATCGTGTTCCGGTCAGGTGGATGGTGGTAATGTACGGCCCTGTAACTTTCGGCACAGAGGCATAACAACTCAGGGCTCAGGAGTGGTAACGCATCTGCATTTTGAGCTTGGTCTTTGTGAGGGTGTCTATAGGCTGCAGACATTATTTCATAATCTAAGTTTTACATCAATGTGAGCTGCATGCGTGTTGGCCATTTTACTTACATAAAAAAAAAAACTGGTTGCCTGTAAAGTCGGTTTTACGGGCGAAGATTTTACGTGACAACGTCTTTTTCTCGGTAGAAAGGCATTCGCCGGTCCGGCAGGCCTCTCTCTCGTTCGGTGACTCATCGTTACGTTACCGGGCGTTACACTTTTGACGTGACAACGTCTTAAATTAGGTTGCGGCTCGGAGTCACTCATGAAAAAGTGTAACGCCCGGTAACGTAACGATGAGTCAGCGAACGAGAGAGAGGCCTGCCGGACCGGCGAATGCCTTTCTACCGAGAAAAAGACGTTGTCACGTAAAATCTTCGCCCGTAAAACCGACTTTACTTTTTCATGAGTGACTCCGAGCCGCAACCTAATTTAAGACGTTGTCACGTCGAAATACGGTAACTTATGCCATCGTTATAACTACTCGTATAACGGCAAAACAACTTAAGCCTCAGTGTGACAATTTACATCAACGAAAACTGTTTTCTGAGTTACTCCAACTTATAATTGTAGCTTGTTTGCTAGAGTATACTAAATTGCCAATAAGTATGACAAATCAGTTATATCAGAACAAATACCGATTTATAGATGTCCCTAAACCATTATTACTTTAACCACCACAGATAACAAATAACTGAAAAGAAATAAAATGGTTATTTACAATAAAAACATCATTAAATTTCGGAGCTATAAGAAATTACTATCCAATCCGTAAATCTATATAGGTATATAAAAATCAATTGCTGTTCGTTAGTCTCGCTAAAACTCGTGAACGGCTTTACCGATTTGGTTAATTTTAGTTTTCAATGGTTTCTCGAAGCCCAGGGAAGGTTTAAAAGGTAAGAAAATATGAATAAATTTTCTTATACAAATAGTCCGTATCTATCAAACCTTTGACACATTATTTCATTGTGAGGCAATACGAAGTTTGCCGGGTCAGCTAGTTTACAATAAAAACATCACTATATTTCGGAGCTATAAAAATGACTATCCAATCCGTAAATATGTCTAAATATCCTCATATCAGACAGAGTAATCACTGCCTTAATAGTCGAAACATCCGCTATGAACCAGAAAAAATATATTAATAGAGAAATACTGACATCAATAATAAAATAATAAAGACTCGGGCAAAACGGTAAGACATATTAATTTCATTCTTCGCCTCCCCCTATCCTCTGTCTCGTTCCGTCGTGCTATGACCGACATAGTTCCGTCTCTCTCGCACCCACCCCCTTAAGTGTCCTACCAGATGTTGCCACTTTTATTGAAAAAGTCGCCGCCATATTGGCGTCTTTCTGTAAGTGAATTAAGATGTTGCCAGATAGAATTGTTATCGTTCTTATAGAGAGTTAATTGGGCGACCATTTTTTTTCCTGCTATTTCTTATTTTACGTAATTTCACGGTTGTGATCCCCGAAAGTGTAGGCAGAGGTGCATACATCGCCTCTTTACAAAAAAAGCGTGACATTTTTACTGTTGGTAGAGCTCCAGTGACGGAGCTCGCGGGCGTAGGCACCACCGCACTACCTAATATACTTGCCGCTAAATGGTAGTGTTCAGCGTAGTAATTTCCGTCATAGAGGCATATCACCTTAGGCCTCAGGAGTGGTAACGCATCTGCATTTTGACCTTGGTCTTCATGTAAGTGTCTATAGGCTGCAGTCATCACTTAACATCAATGTGAACTGCATGCTTGTATGTCACTTCCATTACATAAAAAAAGTCATCTAAATCGTTCATATGAAATGACACATTATTCTTGTGACGTGCAAACGTGCCAGCAAACGTGTTTGTTTATACAAACAGTTTTCCTGGTTACGTTTTAGCCCATGTTATAGGTGGCGAGCCTGTTGACATCTCCGGGCACATTACAAAACATCGAGGTAGGTTTTTTTTACGTAATGGAGATGGCAAACAAGCATGCAGTTCACATTGATGTTAAGTGATGACTGCAGTCTATAGACACCCACACAAAAACCAAGGTCAAAATGCAGATGCGTTACCACTCTAGAGGCCTAAGGTGTTGTGCCTCTGTGCCGGAAATTATAGGGCCGTACATTACCACCTGACCGGAACACGATAGTGCTGAACACTACCATTTAGCGGCAAGTATATTAGGTAATGCGGTGGTGCCTACGCCCGCGAGCTCCGTCACTAGAGCTCTACCACCAGTAAAGGTTATAGAGCTGGTTAAATCTAGCACTTCTGTGGATCCCAATATAGGACCTTCAACAATTATGGGTTTGAGCACTAATGTTTGAAAGCTAGGTTTAGAAAAACTAGTTATTCTCCTAATCTAATTGGAATTTTGTACAACTTCATTTGTTTGACCATTAACATATATTTTTTCGTGTAATTTCTTTAACTATTCTTGACTGTGAACTGCATTGCATCTGTTCTTTCAGAAATAATATGGGTTATATATTACATAAAAGTTGACTTATAAATTTCTGTTTTTTAACAAAACTAGCTGACCCGGCAAACTTCGTATTGCTTCAGAATGAAATAATGTGTCAAAGGTTTGATACTCCATAAAACACATCTTACTACTCCATAAAACATCTTTATACTCCAATAAAACTGTGGTTTTCACTGTTTCCTTTCAATTTCTTCATATTTTCTTACCTTTTAAACCTTTCCGGGACTTCCAAAATCATTCATCTTCAAAATTAGCCAAATCGGTACAGCCGTTCTCGAGTTTTAGCGAGACAAAGAGCAGCAATCGATTTTTATATATAAATAGATAGATAAAACGATTAATGTACATGTACAACTTTCGATTTTTTTTTTTTTTTATTTAATAAAAGTGGCAAACAAGCATGCAGTTCACATTGATGTTAAGTGATGACTGCAGCCTATAGACACCCACACAATGACCAGAGGTCAAAATGCAGATGCGCTGCCACTCCTGAGGCATTAGGTGTTAAGCCTCTGTGCCAGAAATTACAGAGCCGTACATTACCACCTGACCGGAACATGATAGTGCTGAACACTACCATTTAGCGGAAGTATATTAGGTAATGCGGTGGTGCCTACGCCCGCGAGCTCCGTCACTGGAGCTCTACCACCAGTGAATTATGTTAGTATATATTATATTACTAGTATTTTTTTTATAGACCTTAACTAAACTATCTTAAAAATTATATCTATACATCTCTATGAATCTCTACATTTAATTTCATTTTCCTATACAAATAGTCCGTATCTCGTACAGCGGCAGAGTTCCCAGAAGGCTGGCAGCGTGTACGAGTAGCATCTAACTTAATACCTATTATATTTTCAACGCGCATGGCTTCACGGCTAATGTAGATCGCAAGCGATGTATTCAATTGTGCGATACGGGTCGGGTGTGTGATGGATGACCGCTTGTGGCAAATTAAAATGCGCGTATCCGTGCTTCGGAGGGCACGTTAACCCGTCGGTCCCGGTTGCTATCGATAGCTAGGAGTCGTTAAACCTTGTCGCAGGCCTTATATCGGAGGAGGGAGGGTTTGAAAACATCCGACAGCGGGTTGGCCACTAACCCATATCTCCATCAACCCGCATTGGGGCAACGTGGTGGAGTAAGCTCCAGGCCTCCCCCCAAAAAGGTGAGAGACTCGTGCCCAGCAGTGGGACGTCTCAAGGGTTGACACTATTTTTATTATACAATCTTACATAAATCCTACTAAAACTATAAATGCGAAAGTTTGTGAGTATGGATTGATGGATGTTTCTCTTTCACGAAAAAACTGCTGAACTGATTTGTATGAAACTTTTTTTTTCTTATGTAATGGAAGAGGTAAACGAGCATGCAGTTCCCATTGACGTTAAGTGATGACTGCAGCCTATAGACACCCACACGAAGACCAAGGTAAACGTGCAGATGCGTTACTACTCCTGAGGCTAAGGTGTTATCAGTCTGTGCCGGAAATTACAGAGCCGTACATTAATTACCACCTGACCGGAACACGAAAGTGCTGAACACTACCATTTAGCGGCAACTGCGCGTGATCCGACACGCACTTGACCGGTTTTATTTTATCACTAGGTTTTGCCCGCGACTTCGTCCGAGTTACTTTTAATCATTGCAAATTGTAGCCATTCCAATGTGCAACCTATATTACTATAAGTTTGTTATTTAAGTTACACTGGTGGTAGAGCTCCAGTGACGGAGCTCGCGGGCGTAGGCACCACCGCATTACCTAAACGTAACTTCACGCCTGTAATCCCCGAAGGGGTAGGCAGAGGTAAATGCATGCATTCAAGCATACATGCAAACACCCACGATTCGCCGGTTACGTTTTGGCCCATGTAACAGGTGGCGAGCCTGTTGACATCTCCGGGCACATTACCAAACTTTGAGGTACTGGGAAATTTCTAGAAAATTGAAAAATCCCAATAGAACCAGAGATAAAGGCTTTTTCACCATTATCTCTGATAACCCCCTACCCGGGATACCTCAGCGTAGTAGTAGTGGCCTGCTACCACTAGGCTACCGAGGCAGTTCATTGCATTACCTAATATAGTTAATTGCCATTTTTCCCTTCAGCATGCAGCATGCTTGTTTGCCACTTACATTACAAAAAAAAGTGTAAGGTTCCGTAGTTTTTAGGTTTGAATAATGTAATGAAATAAAGAAATAAATATTTTTATGGAATTCTTCACAATTTTCGAGTAAAATAACGACTATTACTCGCAAACTTGTAAAGCCAATTTAAGTGTCATAATTGTTTTTATATTATTTCGCATTAACACATGCTTGTGAAATATATTTTATTTTAAAGAAAAATGGAAAAAAAAAATGACTTCAGGCGAGACTCGAACTCGCGGCCTACTGGGAATCTAGTCCAGCCATCTAGTCAGGGAATCTATTCTAGTCCAGCCAGGACTTCAGTAGCTCAATTGGAAGAGCGGCTGGACTAGATTCCCAGTAGGCCGCGAGTTCGAGTCTCGCTTGAAGTCAAATTTTTCTTTCCATTTTTCTTTAAAATAAAAAATTAAGTGTCATAGTTTTCCTTTTAATTTCGTTATAATAGTCGCCCTATTAAGGATAAAATGGATGCCATTTTTGAAAAAGTGGAGCAAGATCGACATATCAGTAGCTACGACGTAGCTGAAGAACTGAGAATTGATCACAAAACAGTTTTGGCGCATTTGAAAAAAGCTGGGTACAAAAAAAAGCTCGATATTTGGGTACCTCACGAGCTCACTGAAAGAAACCTAATGAACCGTGTACTCATTTGTGATTCTTTATTACGACGTAATGATACCGAAGCATTTTTGAAGAAGCTGATAACTGGTGATGAAAAGTGGATCACGTACGACAAGAACGAGCGAAAAAGGTCGTGGTCAAAGGCCGGTCAGGCTTCACAGACTGTGGCGAAACCCGGGTTAACTCGCAATAAGGTGATGTTGTGTGTGTGGTGGGATTGGAAGGGCATTATTCATTATGAGCTATTACCACCAGGCAGGACTATCGATTCTGAACTCTACTGCGAACAACTGATGAGATTAAAGCAAGAAGTTGAGAGAAAGCGGCCGGAATTGATCAACAGAAGGGGTGTGGTGTTTCATCATGATAACGCTAGACCTCACACATCTATAGCCACTCAGCAAAAATTAAGAGAGTTTGGCTGGGAGGTGTTAATGCATCCGCCGTATAGTCCTGACCTTGCACCTTCAGATTTCCACCTATTTCGGTCTCTTCAGAATTCTTTATGCAATGTTAGGTTAACATCACGAGAGGACTGCCAAATCCACTTGTCGCGGTATTTTGATGAGAAGTCCCAAACATTTTATAGCAATGGGATCATGTCCCTACCTACAAGATGGCAAAAGGTTATCGAACAAAATGGTCCATACATACTTTAGTTAAATTGAAATAAACTATATTAAAAAATGTTTTGAATTATCTTAAAAAATGCGAAGAAACTTTTCCCCAACCCAATATGTAGCTACGAATGCCGTAACGTTTGAATTTCTAGCAACAACCGTTTTATAGGGGGGGAGGACACTTGAATCTAACGAAAATTGGCTCTTTAAAGCTTAATAAGTCACGAACAGTTAACCAAATCTAAAAATGATATTTGCACAACCCTAACATTTTTAAATGACCTATCCAACGATATCCAACACTACAATAATAAAGAAAACGAAAACATAAAAAAATATCCGCACGTTACATGTAGGGGAGGTACCCTAAATATTTTTTTTAACGTTTTTATTACTACTTTGTCCGTGTGATTAAGATGTATACTTGAGCCAAAGGAGATGTTGCGAGCTCGGCCCTAGTTCGTACACGTCCTCAAAAAATGAGTAAATTAATGAAGAATCCAAAAAAAATACAATTAATTTATTCAAGAATATATTTTAGAGTTACAACCACATTTAATTCAAACGATTTTATCATTTTCAACTATGTTAAACATGGCGGCGATACAGCCGACACTTGGGATCAATCGATTTTGATAGAATTTAGAAAATATTACTTTTTTCTCTAAGTTCTATAATCAAAATACAATTTAAAAAATGAAAATGTCAAAATGACATCGCCCGCCATATTCGCCATGTTAGTTTTGAGTTGCAATTCTAACTGCAAATTATGTTTTGTAACTGCAAACAAAGCTAAATAAGTGAAAATATGCAGTAAAAAACGTTTTTATATTGATTTTGCCTGTTTAATGATATTGTGTACAATACATGGCCGGAGGTCCATACATTTTTGCAACATCTCCTTTCAAGTCTCCAGTAGGAATAGTTTATGCGCTTAACCGCGGACGAACCGACAGACAGACAGACAGACGGACATTGCGAAACTATAAGGGTTCCTTGTTTACTATGTTACCCATAAAACCAAATGCACATGTTCCAATACACGTATTTTTAAAGTTTGTACCAAAAAAAAACCTCTTCAAATGTCACTTGAGTGGGTCTCGTGTTTCATTCGATAATAAAACATGCTCGGGCGGCAGCGACGGATCGTTTTTTGTTTACAATAATTTGAGCTTATCGCCGAACTAGTTTAAACAATGGCATGTTGTTATGTTTAACACAGTTTGAGTATAATTGTATGAAATACGAGACTCATAATTGGAACAAAAAGCAGTGCCTCACTCATAGAAACTAAGATTTTGCTAGAAATGTACTTACAAGTATTATAATTAATTAACTATTCAAGATTTACATTGATTTTGCCGCTAAATGGTAGTGTTCAGCACTATCGTGTTCCGGTCTGGTGGTAATGTACGGTCCTGTAATTTTTGGCACAGAGGCATAACGCTTTAGGCCTCAGGAGTGGTAACGCATCTTTATTTTGACTTTGGTCTTTGTGTGGGTGTCTATAGGCTGCAGTCTACACTTAACATCAATGTGAACTGCATGCTCGTTTGCCACTTCCATTACATAAAAACACTATAACAATTTTTTCTCAAGGTTCCCAAGGTTGACTGGTTGAGAATACTTCATAGCATTAACTCCGGTATTTATAAGTGTAAGAAAGTTGAAACAAATCCTAAGTACTTACCACCAATACTATTCGTTTTAGTATCTTCCCGGTCCCCCAAAATCGCACTCACACTAAATTTGAGCAGCGGCTTCTTCTGCTCGCTAAACTCCTCACAACTCCTCACAATTTCATCAGTGAACGGCTTCTCCTTTTCCTCGTCACCAGAATTCTCGTGATAGTTCAAATTGAAACGCTTCTCCAACTCCTCAAGTCTACGGATGCCAGATTTCTTACAAGCATATGGTGGACAATCGAAAGACCCACAATGACACCTTCGAGTCAATGACGGTATATTCAACACTTCTTTGTCTTCAGGTCTTTGATAATATTCATTATTGTAAAAGACCCTCTCATTCTTGAAACTTTCTTCTTCGTCACGACTCTTCGAATCTTCATCTTCCTTGTCTATTTCATCAGTTTTCTCCTCGAAATTGTCGGCCATCTTCTCTTCGATTTCCGGCGAATTGTCCCGTGACTCCATATTCCTTTGCAGCACGTAATCCAATTGCTGATTCAGATACTGATTACCAAAATTGTTCTTTTGCTGGTGCAGTATGTTCTCAACCAAAAAAGGAGATGTCATATTAAATGGGCCACTGGTTTTGTTATAGCACAGATTCTGTATGGTTTTCAACATAATGTTGTGGTCTATATGTTTCTGGAGAGCTAACGGTCCATTCTTTTCCGTTGGGTACATTATTACAGCGTGTGTTTAGACGTTCATCGCGCGTGCGTCCCCCTCGACGGTTGGGGTGCAACTGGCGTGGGCTGGATCTTCAGAAAGGGGCGTGATTCTGTTTTTCGTTGCTTTTGTGTGAACGCCCATTTAAATTGGAGCTTCGCCACCCTAGGGTCCGTGGTGGGTTGTGTGTTGTTTAGAAGGGACTTCGTTGGTTCTGAGAGGTCAGGAATGCTGGTCGTATGGGGTATGATAAAAGATCTTGCAGGTGCTGCTGAACGGTTTTCGTCTTTATTGCTTTGTGTTAAAAGGTTTTTGTGTGGCTTTCGATTGGTAACAGTTTTGTAAGCCGTTGTATAAGTTGTTTATACGTTTTATTCATTGCTATAGTGATTGGAGAAGTCTATAGTTTTTTATGGGTGAAACGACTAGATATATTTTTTGTTACAGCTTGTTGTTATAAAACATTATGCGTATGTTAATGTTTGTTTTTTATATTATTTCGCATTAACACATGCTTGTGAAATATATTTTATTTTTAAAGAAAAATGGAAAGAAAAATTTGACTTCAGGCGAGGCTCGAACTCGCGACCTACTGGGAATCTAGTCCAGCCGCTCTTCCAATTGAGCTACTGAAGCCCATATCAGTAGGTCGCGAGTTCGAGTCTCGCCTGAAGTCAAATTTTTCTTTCCATTTTTCTTTAAAAATAAAATATGTTAACGTTTGTTTAATAAGGAAACTTGTGTGATGTGCATTTTATCATTTACTGATATCATCTTTTAGATTTTTATGTATTTCAGACCTAAGTATATTAAAAAGAAGCGTTTTTTTGGTTTCTTTTTTCACCGATTACGAAGAGTTGGCTTGACTAGCTTGAATTTTTAGTGTTGACGTTAAAACATTTTTCAAGAATTCATTAAAAAAAAACGTGCAAATATAGAATTTACTAAGCCTTTACATTCATAATTGTACTTAGATATGTTTAAGTTTTACTGGTGGTAGAGCTCCAGTGACGGAGCTCGCGGGCGTAGGCACCACCGCATTACCTAATATACTTGCCGTTAAATGGTAGTGTTCAGCACTATCGTGTTTCGGTCGATGGTAATGTACGGCTCTGTAATTTCCGGCACAGAGGCTTAACACCTAATGCCTCAGGAGTGGCAGTGACCTCTGGTCATTGTGTGGGTGTCTATAGGCTGCAGTCATCACTTAACATCAATGTGAACTGCACGCTTGTTTGCCACTTTGATTACATAAAAAAAAAAAAAATATGTAAAAATCGACGCCCGTATTTTTTTTCTGATTTTTGCACTAAATAATAATTTTATAAATTATTATTTAGTGGTACTATTCTACTGGTGGTGTTAGAATTCCAGTGTTTGTTTGTTTCGCTCGACGACCTAGAAATCATCACAAGTTTGTTAAGCCAGTAAAATAAATCATTCAACCATCTTCATCTAAAATCAAAAATTAAATCATGTTTATTGACTGATAGGTACTACACCTTTTCCCGTACCGCAATTTATAGTGTATGTGTAGCCTTTTCTTAGTGTTAAGTATATCTTTTTAAGGTTCTGTAGATAACTAATTAGCTTATCCTTGTTAAATTTTATATCGCTCTCGAGAATATTGTAACATACCTAATAAGCTTTAAAGATATGTTTCAATAGTATTTAAATAGTATTAGAGCTTCGAATGTAAAGGTGCCAGGACAAACCCATTACCTAAGGGTTTTGTGGCATTTTTGTAGCTACATTTAAATTGTTTTTGTAACTTTTCTTAATAAATAAATAATCTTCATTGAACAATATATTTATAACAAAGTATTTTTTTTTAATATTCTTTCTCTTACTTCTAAATATTCTGTTTCATTAATAGCAAAAGCATTTGTGCCTAAGCTATAATACAGTTTGACAGATTTTTTTCATTTCAAATACCTATCTAACAGGTATAAAAAAAATATAGTGTCACAGTGTTTACAACAATACCAATACTCATCCGCAACGGCTGCTCATTGTGAAATTTTGTATGTATCAAACTCAAACTCAAAAATTCATTTAATCACTTGGAAATAATAGAATTTGCTTGTGATAGGTCAAATTACAAATATAAAATTATAGCGAATAACAACTGATACGTTGATTAATATATCAAAGTAAATAAATTAATAATAGTCCAAAAATACTTAATAATAAAAATAGGTATCAACAGAATGTTCCATACTCTTCGTATATTTAGTAGGTATCAGAATTGTTGGAGTCCATTTTTTAAATATCTAAATGGTATGGGCGATTCTCACCAAAATATTTGTTTTCTTTTTCTTGGACATTTAATTTTTTATACCCCCTAGGCGCTAGTTCGTCGGGGCAGCTTGTGTTGTTATAAATATTTTCATGTTTCATTAAACTTGTAAAATATAATAAATATTGTCATTAAACTTGGTCTTTTTGTGGGTGTCTATAGGCTGCAGTTATCACTTAACATCAGTGTGAACTACATGCTTGTTTGCCACTTCCAAAAATTAAAAAAAAAGAAAAAAAAAGATAGAAAATAATTTTATTTCGAATGGATCTTTACAGATACTTAATTTCAAAACGTTAGAAATAAATTACCTACCTAGAGTGTATAACCATTACATATAATGAAAAAAAAATGTATATTAATAGTAAATTTTATTATATTTTTTATTAAATTATTTAGAATTTGAAGTACTTAGTTAAAATATAATTATCACAAAATTTTTCAATTCCTTCAATGATGATAACTGAAGAAAAAGCAAAACTTATTCGTCAAGATCAAAGTTATTCACTTAGCAGAGTTTCGATTTGAATAATATCTGGCGCTCACTCTCTGCCTACCCCGTAAGGGAGTTGGCGTGAAGATACATACATATATACATACATACATACATGCGCCTAAAAAACAGATTATAATTATTCTTTTGTTTAGTCTTATTTTGCCGGTTAGTCAAGAAAGTATGAAACATTCTATTGATACCTATTTTATGTGAATTATTAAGTACTAGCTGAGCCGGCAAACTTCCTATTGCCACACAATGAAATAATGTGTCAAAGGTTTGATAGATACGGACTACTTGTATGGGAAAATGGATTGTGGTTTTTACCACGGAATAGATAAATAAAGATGGAATGGTAATGTGGGTGTGGCAAGTGTATTGCAACTATGCGTGAACACACACAGTTCGGCAGAACCATTAGTAGTGTCGTGTAGACTGCTTCGAACGACGCATCTCTTGGTAAAATACCATGTAGTGCCAATTTTAACATGTAATATGAAATGTCAGACCTCAAGTATAAAGCGAGGAGGTATATCTTTTCATCGGTAAGTCACAAATAACATTTATTGTTATGATACTTGTAAAAAAACATATAAATATACAAAGGAATATGAATATTCGAGCTTAAATTGCATTATTTAAACGTTACTACTAGCGAATACATTGCTCGTTAAGCACTGGTTCAATTAACGCTATTACTGTCTCCGCTGGCAATGTACAGCATGTAATGCGTTCGCTACACTTCGACTAGTTTATTGGTGAGTATATTGTTGTGTGCGTGCGAGTGTTTATTGTCTACGGGCGTTACATCTTAGTATGCAAACTTACGCAAACGAATAGCTGCCCTGAGATTGATGTGTGGGTGATTGTCGAGATGGTGTTACATTTGTGTAAGAAATTGCATGGTGGGAGAAAAGCGGCGACACTGGTTCTAATACTAAATTGAAGCAAAGGCCTTTCCATCCTTATTTATCTATTCCGTGGTTTTTACTAATTCCCTTCAATTTCTTCACATTTACTTACCTTTTAAACCTTTCATGGACTTCCGAAAATCATTTAAAACCAAAATTAGCCAAATCGGTCAAGCCCTTCTCGAGTTAATAGCGAGACTAACGAACAACAATTGTTTTATATATATATATATATATATATATATATATAAAACATACAACTATATATAGATTTTTGGACCATCATTTATTTTATTATTGTTGACTTTAACGTAAACCAAGGCTGACCTACCATGACCAAATAGGTCGAGTTCTGTCTGATGGTGGGGTCAAAAGTCTTAGGAATCGGCGTGCATGTATGAAGAGAATGATGAAGGTAGACGAGGCACGAGAGGTTTGTCAGAACCGGGATGTCTGGCGCTCTACACTCTCTGCCTACCCCGTTAGGGACCTGGCGTGAAGATACATACATACTTTAACGTAGCAGCTTTAATTTTTGTATTTTTAATTTCAACTATCACAAGCAAATACTATTATTTCAAAGTGATTAAATACATTTTTGAAATGCAGTTTGATTCATTATCGTACGTAGCATTTTCGTAGACGTTGTAGGCGTTTCGTAGCCCGTAGCATACGTAGTACAGATAACATTACTACGGCGTAGCATTCCTATAGTCTTATCTCTGCTATACATCTATAAATAAAGGCAGTTTATGTCATACAC
Organism: Macrosoma leucophasiata; assembly: GCA_036365455.1. Taxonomy (NCBI): domain Eukaryota; kingdom Metazoa; phylum Arthropoda; class Insecta; order Lepidoptera; family Hedylidae; genus Macrosoma; species Macrosoma leucophasiata. Next base: position 1,955,022 of record JAWQUS010000022.1, on the reverse strand, counting down.
TGCCGGTCGCAATCGCGATGGTGAAGCCCGAGGTCCTCGGTTCGATCCCCAGGTCAGGAAAATCTGTTGTTGGGTTTTTTCTGTGAGGCAATTCCCAGTAGAATAGGTGGTAGAGCTCCAGTGACGGAGCTCGCGGGCGTAGGCACGACCGCATTACCTAATTTACTTGCCGCTAAATGGTAGTGTTCAGCATTATCGTGTTCCGGTCAGGTGGTAATGTACGGCCCTGTAATTTCCAGCACAGAGGCATAACACCTTAGGCCTCAGGGGTGGTAACGCATCTGCATTTTGGTCTTGGTCTTCATGTGGGTGTCTATAGGCTGCTATCATCACTTAACATCAATGTGAACTGCATGCTTGTTTGCCACTTCCATTACATAAAAAAAAAATAGAATAGATTCTTTTTAATTTCGAATAGATCTTTACAGATACTTTCAAAACGTCAAGAAATACATAAAATACCTAGAGTGAATAACCATTACATATATAGTAAAAGCAAAAACATATAATAGAAAATTAAAAATTAGAATTTAAACTACTTAGTTAAAACGTAACAATCACAAAATATTTCAATTCCTTCAATGATGATAAATGAAGAAAAAGAAAAACTTATTCGTCAAGATCAAAGTTATTCACTTAGCAGAGTTCCAAGTGCAGTCACTACTGAGATGAACTCCGCTACCCAACAAACTCAGTAAGAGCTCTAGAGTAGTAGGTGAGGGTAGTCCCAGGAGTCTGGTCGTGCCTTGAAGAGCACGTAAAGCCGTCGGGCCTGCGCCCGATCTCTCTCTGCTCGTGTCAGATTGCCGTCCCATCGGGCTATGAGAGTGAGGGAATAGAGAGTGCACCTGTGTTTGCGCACACAGTTGTGCACTATAATATCTCCAACTGCGCTGGAGTGGCTGGCTAGTCTCCGTTGATATTGGCCGATGTGAACGAAATTCGGTGGACATTACATCTTATAAAACGCGTCTGTGTGTCTGTCTGTTCGCGATAAGCTCAAAGATCGGTTATCGGTTTTCACCGATAGATACTTACAGTGATTCATGCAGATGGTGCGTGTATATAAATAAAATAAAAATAAATAAAATTCATTTTATTTCACCCATATTAAAACTAAAAATTACAATTTTTTTTTTTATGTAATGGAAGTGGCAAACAAGCATGCAGTTCACATTGATGTTAAGTGATGACTACAGCCTATAGACACCTACACAAAGACCGAGGTCAAAATTCAGATGCGTTACCATTACTGAGGCCTAAGGTGTTATGCCTCTGTGCCGGAAATCACAGGGCCGTACATTACCACCTGACCGGAACACGATAGTGCTGAACACTACCATTTAGCGGCAAGTATATTAGGTAATGCGGTGGTGCCTACGCCCGCGAGCCCCGTCACTGGAGCTCTACCACCAGTATATTCCCTGCATTTATTTTTAAAGGCAATTCTTTTAATTCTTTATAAATCTATAATCGTCATTAGTGGTATTATTATCATAAAAACAATTCCATCTTTTCAATAAATACATTATTATACTTTCATACACATCATGTCCGAACTCGACGACTGCTTAACGAAGACTAAAGCTAAAGTAAAAGAAAAACCAACCACCGACCTGAAGAAAAAGTATTCTGCTTTTGAAATTAGCCACGCCCCTCTCCCTTTATTGGCTGCTATTCTTCTAACAAAATGTTGTAAGTGGAAGCAAAGTGACAATGGATTTTGGGTTCTAATTACTTTGAGGTAGAGTTGGATTTAAGTTATTTAGTTCAAGGGTTGGTGGGCAAGAAGGTTGTAAAATTTTGTATGAATTTTATTGTTTTCAACGGACGGTTGAGTCTCAATTGGAAAGCAAAACATTTATGTAACATGTTTTATAGTGATTCATTATGAGTTGATGTGTGAGAAAATCACATCATGGTTCTTTCGTTTGGGTATTTTGTTTCGTAATAAAGCTAAAGGAGATGTTGCGAGCTCGGCTCTGGTTTGTACACGTCCTCAAAAAATGGGTTAATTAAAGAAGAATCCGAAAAAAATACAATTAATTTATTCAAGAATATATTTTAGAGTTACAACCACATTTGATTCAAACGATTTTATCATTTTCAACTATGTTAAACATGGCGGCGATACAGCCGACACTTGGGATCAATCGATTTTGATAGTATTTAGAAAATATGACTTTTTTCTCCAAGTACTGTATAATCAAAATACAATTTAAAAAATGAAAATGTCAAAATGACATCGCCCGCCATATTCGCCATGTTGGTTTTGAGTTGCAATTCTAACTGAAAATAATGTTTTGTAACTGCAAACAAAGCTAAATAAGTGAAAATATGCAGTAAAAAACGTTTTAATATTGATTTTGCCTGTTTAATGATATTGTGTACAATACATGGCTGGTGGTCCATACATTTTTGCAACATCTCCTTTGTCAATTATAGTTACTCGTATTACTTAGTGTACCCAACTATTGAATCAGGTATGCAGTTTTGTTGCTAAATTACACAACCCATACTTTATTTTAAAATATAAGGGATTGATAAGAAAGGTTTTAGTATAATACCTATGTAGGTAATATCTTTTTCTAAAGACTTCATATACCTACATGTTCCATAACAATATGCACACATCCTCTCACACACATACACTCACTAACAAAGTCCCTAAAAAAATATAGACAAAAAAAATACGTTATGCTAAAATATTTTTCTAGGTTTTCTGATCACCTTCTATTGTCACGCTTTGTCACACTATCTGTGACCCCCCCACCCCTTTGAAATATTATGTCACATAAACAAAGACAGAGAGTCTTGCTTTTGGTGACGTTATATTTTTAGGAATATTTTTTTTACGTTAGGCAAGTGGCAAACATGTACGCAGTTCACATTGATGTTAAGTGATTTCTGTAGCCTATAGACATCTACACAAAAACCAGAGGTCAAAATGCAGAAGCCTTGCCACTTCTGAGACTTAACGTGCCACGTCTCTGTGATAGTTATTGCGGGGCCATACATTACAATCTAACCGGAACACGATAGTGCTGAACACTACTATTTAGCGGCAAGTATATTAGGACAAATCGGGCAGGGCTTCAGTAGCTCAATTGGAAGAGCGGCTGGACTAGATTCCCAGTAGGTCGCGAGTTCGAGTCTCGCCTGAAGTCAAATTTTTCTTTCCATTTTTCTTTAAAAATAAAATATATTTCACAAGCATGTGTTAATGCGAAATAATATAAAAAACAAGTATATTAGGTAATACGGTGGTGCCTACGCCCGCGAGCTCCTACACTTGGGACTCTACCACCAGTAAAGAAAAACGAGGAATTTGTAAATGATTGATACTTTCCATATTATACAAAATGCTTTAGTTTCTTTTTAATTTATCATGTGTTTTTTATAATTATTAGTGGTTATTCACTCTAGGTTAGTTAAAAAAATATATGACAATATAAAAGTGCTCTCCGGGAGCCTAATTATATGAAATAAATGAATAAACTGAATACGGCCTACAAGTATTTGTTTCGGGTCTGGGTGTTTGTGTTTGTGTTGTGTGTGTACAACGGCACCCACGACACAGGTTTATACCTTGTGTGGGGCTGTGAGTGTAAGTTGGTTAAGAAATGTGTTATAAACCTACTTTTTTGAAGTCGGTTAATCAGTGTAAATTTCCATATCAATGCAACTCATTCCCACCCCTAATGTTGAGGGGTGAGCGGTTATTTTTGCAATTACGTAGATTCGACACGGTCAGTTAGAAAAGGGTGATGTCAAAATACAAGAAATTATTGATTTTTTTTTACAATGAATGCATTTGTCAAAATATATTTTATAAATTTATAATATTCGGGTGACTTACGATTTTTTTTTATGTAATGGAAGCGGTAATCAAGCATGCAGTTCACATTGATGTTAAATGATGACTGCAGCCTATAGACACCCACACAAATACCAAGGTCAAAATGCAGATGCGTTACCACTCCTGAGGCCTAAGGTGTTATGCCTCTGTGCCGGAAATTACAGGACCGTACATTACCACCTGACCGGAACACGTTAGTGCTTATCACTACCATTTAGCGGCAAGTATATTAGGTAAATCGGTGGTGCCTACGCCCGCGAGCTCCGTCACTGGAGCTCTACCACCAGTGAATTTGTAGTAATAGATTAAAGATTTGTCTCAAAAATGATGACCACGCTTCGAGAATGTACCTATTCGAAGTAATTAGCAAGCCGCTAGTTCCAAACACGGCGAATATCATACTTAAGATCTTTTGAATAATATTTGTATCAAACTGTTAATTGCAGTTGAAAAAACCGCTCTCCGTAGTAAGAAAATATAATCTGCCAACGTCGATTATGTAAACCGACTTGCCATAACTTACCTAACGCTAATAATATATTTTTGCCCCGATTTGCGTTATACTAATACTAATATAAATCTCATAGACAATAAAACCAAATATCGTTATGCCCAATACATCCAATTTAAAAGTAATAAAATTATCTGTGACTACGACAGCGTGCGGTTGACAGTTGACACACATTTTGGCGGCAAACGCCCGCACGTGACGCCATCTTTAATTTGATTCGGCGCGCTTCCCTTTCAATAATTTGTCATGGAGGATTTAGTAATTACTCTCTAATCTTTCTTCTTTCTTCAACAATGCATTTTATGCGTATTAATTTTATTTAAATGTTTCACGCTGATTTTTATTTTGGAACTGGTTTAATTCACGATGTGCATTATCTTCACTGTAAATAGTGATAAATTTTATGATACAGATTAGATTAGAGATTTTTTTTTTTAATGTGATAAACGTGGCCCACATGCATGGCGCTCATATTTAATTTAAGTGTACCTTTAGACATGTACACAAAATCCAGAGGTCAAAATGCGGATGCTTTGCCACCTCTGAGACCTAAAAGTCATCATGACTGTGATATTTATTTGTAATTATTACTATCTAACCGGAACACGATATGAACGCTACCATTTAGCGGCAGATAGATAAGGTAATGCGGTTTTTATGTTTTGTTTTTTATTTTATGTTATGTTATTGGCAAACAAGCATGCAGTTCACATTGATGTTAAGTGATGACTGCAGCCTATAGATCCACACAATGACCAGAGGTCAAAATGCAGATGCGTTGCCACTCCTGAGGCCTAAGGTGTTATGCCTCTGTGCCAGAAATTACAGGGCCGTACATTACCACCTGACCGGAACACGATAGTGCTGAACACTACCATTTAGCGGCAAGTATATTAGGTAATGTGGTGGTGCCTACGCCCGCGAGCTCAGCCACTGGAGCTCTACCATCAGTAAAAAAAAATGTCAATAAGCTGCGGGAGCACTTAATGTTTGCAGGTTTGCACCTTTATCACAAATAAATCAACGTAAGGATAATCCCTCTGGGAATGGGGAGGACTGTAAGCGAATTTTTTTCTCTCTTTCGTTGAATGCTTGTTGAATTTCGATGTGTAGCTTAGATATGTATGTATGAAATCAAACAATCTATACCACTACTAGGTATCTATCAGAATAGTCATAATTAAAAAACGTATACACAAACACTCAAGTTTCATTATTTAATATAATAATATATAATCATTGCCGCCCTGTCTATTAGAATCATAAAGAGCATAGTGCCATCTAGTGCCAAATAGTAGTTAACAGTGTTTGCTGAAGAGGCGACATCTATTGACGAGTAGAAAGAACTTTCTTCCTAACTAGCTTTCTCAAAAACTACAAACCATTGTTTGGTTTCAAATCTACTAAAATTCACTAGATGGCGTATACTTCACTTATTGTTTTTTTTTATGAGCTTTATGATCGGACTGCAAGGATCTGCGTTTATCGAGTAGTTAGAAATTAGTAGTATCTGATGTATGAATGATGTATGAATCTTCACGCCAGGTTTCTAACGGTGTAGGTAGAGAGTGTAGAGCGCCAGATATCCCGGTCCTGACATACCTCTCGTGCCTCGTCTACCTTCATCATTCTCTTTATACATGCACGCCGATTCCTAAGACTTTTGACCCCACCATCAGACAGAACTCGACTTATTTGGTCATGGTAGGTCAGTCTTGGTCTTCCTGGGCCTCTGCAACCATCCACATTCGCATTGTATATCTGTTTAGTCATTCGCTCATTCGACATTCTATATGCCCGAACCAACGGAGCATGCTTTTTTCATTTTTACACCGATACTATTATTCACACAAAGCCTCTTTCTTACATCTTCATTACGGACGCGATCGGTGAGTGATACACCGCAGAGCTTGCGCAAAGATCTCATCTCGACGTTTAACTTACTTTCATGCTCTTTCCTGCATATAGCTCTCGCTTTATATTATTAGAATACTGGGGTCTTCCAACAGTGTGCTTGTTTGCCATTTCAGAGTCTCCTTTGCAATAAATAGCGAGCTTATTCACAAATTAATTTAATTTTTACTGGTGGTAGAGCTCCAGTGACGGAGCTCGCGGGCGTAGGCACCACCGCATTACCTAATATACTTGCCGCTAAATGGTAGTGTTCAGCACTATCGTGTTCCGATCAGGTGGTAATGTACGGCCCTGTAATTTCCGGCACAGAGGCATAACACCTAATGCCTCAGGAGTGGCAGCTCATCTGCATTTTGACCTCTGGTCATTGTGTGGGTGTCTATAGGCTGCAGTCTTCACTTAACATGAATGTGAACTGCATGCTTGTTTGCCAGTTTTATTACATAAAAAAAAAAAAAAAAAAATATAAATAGCTCCCTGGCAACTCGACAATGGCGGCTTAGTAAGAATGACTACAGTACAGATATTGCAGTGTCACCAGTACAATGGAGTAATAGCAACACGAGGATAGGCGTTGGGACGTGTCTCCATCGGCCCTTCGTGGAGGAAATTCTTCCACTAGAGCAGTCAGTCAACCGAACAATGGCGGTCAAAATGTAACATCGACCAAATTCATTCTTTTCTAAATATAATAACACAAACAACAAACTCATAAATAAAATTCTAGAATACTCAGCTAAAAAAATTGAAGCAAACCCAGCTCTTCTATATTCAACATTCCGCAAAATCCTAAGGAGTACGATTAGTTTCAGTCATTATGGAACATAATCAACATATTCTTAAAGGTAATATAATAAAAAATAAATCAAATAATTTCTTTTGAAATGGGGAAATGGAGGAATTAGTAAATAATTGATTCTTTCCATATTATACATATAATTGTTTCGTTTCTTTTTAATTTATTATGTGTTATGAATTATTATTAATAATTATTCTCTCTAGGTTACTTTAAAAAAAAATACGATATAAAAATTCTCTCCGGGAGCCTCATTATATGAAATAAATGAATAAACTGAACAAAATTGCGGGATGGGTCAGAGAGTCATCAGAGTCGCGCGATAAAACTACCGCCACTGCGATTGCCAAGCGTGGCGATTATGGCATACTCTTCCCTAATGACATATTGCTGTGGACTTGGGGAAGGCTTTGCCCAGCAGTGGACATCTTTCAGCTGCAGTGACGATGAGGGAATGGGTACAAAATTGAAATACACTTCTAATCGAAACAAGCACATTTATTCAATACAAATAATTGATATAATAGCAAATATACAAAACATTCTATACACAACTACCCACACCAACAAACTTTGGTCAAATCAACAAAACCCTGAATTAGGACCGAAAAAAATCACCCGAACTATAAGATTTATTACACGTATATGTACTCATAGCTATATATTTTGGAATTCCATTAGATTCTAGATAATGACAATAACAATCTATTACATAAGCATGATGAAGGTAGACGAGGCACGAGAGGTTTGTCAGAACCGGGATGTCTGGCGCTCTACACTCTCTGCCTACCCCGTTAGGGACCTGGCGTGAAGATACATACATACATACATAAGCACACCGCGGACACTCCGCCCAAATTCCATACAAACGCTTAATTTGGTCTCTATTACACAGACATCAATCAGTGACGTGTATTTACACGTGCACCTGTGTGCGTAGCACGTACAAAATACCAACCGTCGCCCATAAGAGGGGAGGAGGTTGGGTGAGGCGGGGAAATCGGGCGGGACGTCGAAGTGTCCATTCTATACGTAGTATTATTACATATTCTCTGACATGAGTAAAAAAAATATGATATGTAAAAATAGTGGTGCATACTTGTTTGCCACTAATACTCACTGTTCACTTAGTTAGCAAGTAAATACTGGTCTATATACATCTGCACACAGGTCAAAATGCAGATATATCATTCAATTTTCTGTTACATTTATTTTATGAGTACATTACAGCATTCATATCTACACATTATCGGGTTATACATACAAAAAACAAATGTCTAAATATATTTTTTACATTATAATTTTTAGTTTGCCTACACTAAGATTTTGGAAAGACTTTTTTTTTCGTCAATTTTCAAATAGATTTGACCACACATACTCATACTAGTATGAAAGTTATAAATGAACATTGAAACCATGAGATCCATATACTAAATTAAAAACCCCACCAAGTAAGGTTTTGTTATAAATTATTCTCATTTTAATATTAATTAAATACATATATTTACTTATGCTTTACGATGTTGCAAACTTTTTCGAAAATTATACTTTTTTGCAAACGATTTTCTTTTTTACTTTTTGGTTATATAGGTGAGATAATAATTAGAAATACAATGATCACCTATATTGAACGATTTACGGGCATTTTTTAACCGGGCCGTTTAAGAAAAAATGTTTTTAAAGATTTCAGATATTAAAAACAAATACTAATTATATTAACGGAAACTATTTGGGCATAATAAACGAATATACAATTCTTTTGAAACTGATTTTATGATTTTAGTCAATTTAGCAGTAATATAATGCACATTTTACAATATTCCAAGCTCAGTTAAAAAAAAATTGCATTACAAGAAACAAAGATACAGAATATTTACCTTCAAACTGTCAGTTAAAAACGTTGAAAAAATTAAAGTTAAATAATGTTGATACAAGCAATATCATCTATGATAACCGTATTAAATATGATACATTTTTGATACATCGCACTTTCAAAAAGTTTGCAATAACTCGAAGCGATTAAAAAATGAAAAATAAAAACTAACTAACCACATAAATACAGGACCCATAAATTATTAAGCAATTTAATAAAATCATTTTCACGGTTACTATATTTAAAACCTCACGCATCGGGCGCTTCTGTCGCGTTCGTTTAGTACAAATAAAACACAAAAACAGTTTTAACGAACATAGCTCGCGACAACTATAGAATATTCATTCAAACCCCCTTATTCATAAACGTATTTTATCTAAAGCGTTGCTAATCTCTCCTTTGTCCCTTTCTATCCTGCACATTTGACAATGCAAATGATAAAGACAAAGCATTCTATAGCTAAAACGTATCTAATGTACGATTATAAATAAGGGGGTAGACTTTACTAAATAGCTTTAATTAACTCTTGTTAAAATAAGTTTTTATTATTATTTTTAATAATGATGGGACCTGCTGTAGCTAATTATTATTTACAACCAAATAACGTGCCAATATGATCTTATATAATGGAGCGAGGTTTTTTGAGGTAACTTTCATTAATAATACAATTGAACGAGATATTTTGTAATCTGGCGAAGTCATAGTAGAATATTAAAGATGGACTTTAAAAAAAAATATTATTGTAAAATATCAGAGAGACATCTAAGGGGCTGTTCAAGTATTACGTGAGCACAACGGGGGGGGGGGGGGGGGGTCGCTCTGCTTATTTTGGATGACATGGGGGATAGGGGAGTCTAGATAATGATTACGTCATCGGTAGTTATTTACTTATTACATCAGTAAAATCAAATCTCTATACTAAATCTATTTTCATATTTTTAAAATTATAATCATAACATTCAAATTATAATTTAAAAAAATTATGAAAAATTCGGCGTATTTTCTAAAAACTTCGCTAATCAATCTTGAACATATTTATTATTTTCTTCATATTTACTTTTTTTTACACAAATAAGAAAATAATTTATGATTATTTTTTGCATTGACTCGATTATTCAGCGACGTTATTTGGTTAATAAAACCTATATCAAAGAAATTATTATAATTAAAATGTTAATAATAAAACTTAAATGCAACTAGTGGATTACATCTTAAACAAATGTTATTTTATTACATACAAATAAAACAAGAACTAGCAGCCATCATACAATTCGCCCATAGAGAATCAGGAAGGCGAATTATCATACCATAGACTACAATGTTTTTTTTTTTATAACTAAGCCTTTTCGACAGTTCAAAGATGGCGGATAAAGTATTTTTTACACCTATACAAAATTAAGATTAATATAAATATTACATACATTTTATAATTATTATATCGTTTATTATTAAATTTGTTAGGGATTATTTTTTTTCTTTATATTACTTACGCTCACTATTATAGGATAACTGGGATGGAAGTTGGGGTTAATGGTTTTTGTTATTTGTAATTTAAAAAGTCATTTAAAAACAAAAGTGACATGTTATTTTCACTTCCCTACATTTATTAAAAAACTATTATTAAAAAACTATTCTAAATATTTTTTTAAACGCGCGTCTATATCTAACCGGCATTTTAAACATTTTTTTTTTTATGTAATGGAAGTGATAAACAAGCATGCAGTTCACATTGATGTTAAGTGATGACTGCAGCCTACAGACACCCACACAAAGACCAAGTTCAAAATGCAGATGCGTTACCACTCCTGAGGCCTAAGGTGTTATGCCTCTGTGCCGGCAATAACAGGGCCGTACATTACCACCTGACCGGAACACGATAGTGCTGAACACTACCATTTAGCGGCAAGTGTATTAGGTAATGCGGTGGTGCCTACGCCCGCGAACTCCGTCACTGGAGCTCTACCACCTGTAAAAAATTTACTGGTGGTTTTACCACCATTGTATGCGAGTCAATCAGTTTCATTGAACAGAAAATACTTGACCGATATGAATGATACATTCGTTGACTTGCTAGTGACTCTTCTTCATTAGGGTCACTTACTTCGTATATTTTTTTGTGTAGTTAAAGATTTATAAGAACTGACCAAATTATTACAACGGTAATGTTTTGCGAATTTTTTAAATTCCGTATGTCAATCACCAGTTATTTGCTTTTAGTCTGTAAGCCTTTAGCGATGACCGATTGCCCGATGAAAAAAAATACTGTCGTCTCGAGACGGGCGCCTGTATACGTCCTGTATACGTCCAACAAAAAAAGTAACTTGCAACCGAGTAGTAAATGGTTGTTAGGCGCGTTCAATTAAAAGCAAAACAGGTTACTCGTTCGTCTATGACGAAAAAAATGGCCCTAACGGGAGACTAGCGCTGGTTGTCCCTCAACCAGCACACGCTGAGTTAGGGCTTTTTTGTAATAAATGATTCTTACATACAGTAAAAAAAATGTTTTTAATTCTGTGTTTTCATGTACGTTGTTCAAAATAAATTATTATTTCTTTCTTACTACAAATAACGAAAATCATATTCCCAACGGTATCTAAGCCTAACCTAACCTAAAATCCAGACAAAATATCACAACGAAAGAAGTAATGGAAGATTCTAGACCAAGATGCCCATCATTAGCAAAAAAGTATAGTAGTAGTAAATACATGAAATATCATTATTGAATCACAATTCTGTATGAAAAAAAAAATACAAACTATAAAATCATTTTTGCACTAGATGGCGCTGTTTTCTAAAATGATGGGCGCTTAAAATCATGGTCGTTCGGTTAAAAAAAAACATTCATTCATACAAAGAAATCATACACATAAATTCGATAAAAGCACATAGAAATCACATGTTAGTATCATAATTTGAAGGCACTTTGTCATATTATTAACGTCAACATTTTTTTAAGCAACCGGTGTTGCCAGTGTCGAATTAGATTGGGCTCATTATTTTATGAGCCCAGATTTATTACGCGCTTTTTTACGTTTCACTTAAATGGAATTATTTTATAAATAACTACTTTTATTTTATATATTTTTTTCTTCTTTTTTGTAATTTAAGTTCGTTCATTCAATAACAAAATATTCATAAAACTGAACCACTTTTACAAAACGCAAAAACAAGGTAGCGCAAAATCCTCATTTGTTAGCAAGACAAGCCAATAATAGCCCATTATAACAATGGAATACGTTTCCAAAAAGACTTCTTTTTTGTCACGAATTGGCAAACAAGCTGGCAGTTCACATTGATGGTAAGTAACACTGTAGCCTACAAACATCTACATGCAACCAGGATTACAATGTTGCGTTGCCACTCCAGAGCCCTATAGGCGTTATGCCTCAGCCTGAAATTTCAGGGCCGTACAGAACATGTCTTAACATTTCTTTTACTTTTTAAAATAAGATTACACTTAATACTGTTAGTTTCATAGATATTAAGCCACAACTCAATTTCTAAAACTAAATATGCTTTTCACTATAGTGTCACAAAAGTAGAAGTATACTATAAAGCTTATGACATTGATTCGTTTTTTAATTGTTCTTACTACATAATACAATGTATGGTGTAATCCCATTGCTCAGATTGAACTTATTTTAAAATATAAAGATTATCATAAGCATCAATATCACCAAGCATTTGCCACATCTTGATAAAAAATAAATACTTGACAGATGTCATCTGTCAAACACTTATTTTTCATTGTTACAAATAATTTAATTTGCTGTATTGCTAACAGTTGAGGATACGAAAAAATAAAAAAGAATATACCAATGATTTTTTTTTCAAATAGGATCATCATCCTATCTCCGACACGGATCATGAGCGTTCGATAAAAAAGTCTATTTACATACAGTAGCAAGAAATATTGTATATTGAGCTTGAGAAAGGGACAATTAGTTAGTTTAGACTTCGTAGAGTGTTATCTCTGTTGCACATTGACTACTGTATACTGGTAGTGCGGTATTGGTCGACAAACGTCACAAGAGTAACGTGCGCAAGAGATAACACTATATAGAACCGAAATTAGCCGAAATCTCTTTCGTAAAGTCGATATGGAACATTCATTTATAGGGACTGTTTAATTAGAGAATAATCGAAAAATATTTGGATGAAACAAAAAAATAAGCTATCGAGATGATAATAAACAATAATCTGAAGCGCGTATGGCCCAGCGGCTGGTGTAGATCGTAAGCGATCTCCTCGGTTAAGCACTACGGGCGCGGTCGGGTAGTGTGATGGGTGACCGCTAGTGGCAAATTAAATGCGCGTTTCCGTGCTTCGGAGGGCACGTTAAGCCGTCGGTCCCGGTTGCTATCGATGGATAGCAGTCGTTAAACCTTGTCGGAGGCCTTATGGGCGGTTTGAAAACATCCGACAGTGGGTTGGCCACTAACCCACCCACCTCCACCAATCCGCATTGGAGCAGCGTGGTGGAGTAAGCTCCAGGCCTCCCCTCAAAAAAGGGGAGAGACTCGTGCCCAGCAGTGGGACGTATAATGGGTTGCCATTATTATGCTAATTTTTTTATTTATTTAATTAAAAAATATATATTTTTGTGTATTTTGTTAAAGTCAAGAGCACCTTGACATTAACAAAATACATAAACAGTTTCACGCACTCATTTAAACTTCTAGGCGACAGGCATAACCCCCCTTGGCAAAGTAAAGGCCCACTTGGGCCTTTACTTTGACAGAGGGGAAAGACTGCATATGGCTACTCCCCTCTGGTCCGCCGCGGCCGGTGGCCCGTGTTGCTCTATGAGTAAATCTAAACATCTACTATAAGTCTACGCTCAAAATCCGTGTATAAATTGTGATATAACAGAACCCAAGACCATATCAACTGGGAAATAAGATAAGATTGTAATCTTGCATATTTTGGACTCAAGTCCAGACTCAACATTTGAGTTTCATTTTATATATCAGGAATACTGCAAAGCTACGCATCTAACAATCCTATGAGGCTTAAAACAATTGATTCATAGTTCTCCTACTAAACTAACCTACATCCAACAAGAAATTTTGCCCTTCGACCTTAAAAAGGAGACGGCTAATTTCGGGTCTGTAGGGCGTTATCTCTTTCGTAGCTTACGTATGTGACGTTTGTCGACCATTTTGATCAAGTTATGACCAATGCCGGACTATCAGTGCTTACGTAGGCAGTGTGCAACAGAGATAACGCTCTACAAAGTCGAAACTAGCCGATTGTCTCTTTCGTAGCTCGATGGGCAATATTTGTTGCTGGATACTGGAGCTTGTAGCTATAGAAGCTATTGATTAGATGCGCGATATTGCGTGATTCCCGACTGTTAATAATACTTTAATGGGTTTGGACCAATTTGTTGCTATACCGTGATTATTTTCAAGGGAAAAAAGAGTCAATATTAAGCTTCCACAAAAAAATCCACTTATATCAAGAGATAGTACCAAATTACAAAGCTACTGGGGATATAAAAATCAATTGCTGTTCGTTAGTCTCACTAAAACTCGAGAACGGCTGGACCGATTTGGCTAATATTGATTTTGAATGATTTTTGGAAGTCCAGGGAAGGTTTAAAAGGTAAGAAAATATGAAGGAATTGAAGGGAAATAGCAAAAACCACAATTTCATTTTCCCATACAAGTAGTCCGTATCTATCAAATCTTTGACACATTATTTCATTCTGAGGCAATACGAAGTTTGCCGGGTCAGCTAGTGACAAATAAATATCAATTACTGACAAATATCTCATATTCTGGCAGAAAGATTATGGTTCTTATGCAAATTCTGCACGTTTTTTGTTAGAGTTTGACAGACAAGTGGACAGGCAACCTGATGATGGGTGGTAACTGTGTGTATGAACATATGCAACACCAGGGGAGTCACCAACGCGAAAGCCCCGAAGGACTCTATTTACGTCAATTTTAAGAGTCTTATTTTGCAGCATGGTGAGAACACTTTTATTATATTTCGTTCCTTATTTTTTATTATAATGGTGATCGCATACAAGCATGCAGTTCACATGATAAGCGATGATTGCAGCCTATAAACATCTACACGAAATCGGGGATTAAAATGTAGATGCGTTACCACGCCTGAGGCCAATTTTATTGGGCCTCTGTGATCGTTATTTCGAGACCAAATTATGTCCTCACTCAGAGATAATTTGGTACAGTCGTGCGTCAGACCTGACATACACACGTGCGTCGGACCTGACATACACACGGGCGTCGGACCTGACATACACACGTGCGTCGGACCTGACATACACACAGGCGTCGAACCTGACATACACACGTGCATCGGACCTGACATACACACGTGCGTCGGACCTGACATACACACGGGCGTCGGACCTGACATACACACGTGCGTCGGACCTGACATACACACGTGCATCGGACCTCACATACACACGTGCGTCGGACCTGACATACACACGTGCATCGGACCTGACATACACACGGGCGTCGGACCTGACATACACACTTTTTTCTTTACTTTTCAAATAAAACAGGAGCAATATTTCTCTTTGTTATTTTTTTTTAAAGGCTTCAACAACAACTTGGTCCAATATAAATCATTAAAAAAGGATATATTAATATCCACGAAGGTCAATTAATCATGGGACATACCCATCGGTGGGTCTTTATGAATGGCAAATACAGTATGCAACAAGATATATTGCACATCGACCTTAGGAAGGAAGCTTCGGCTTATTTCGGGTCTGTAGAGCATTATCTCTTTCGCACCTTATCTATTTGACATTTGTCGACCATTTTGATCAATCGTTGACCAATACCGGACTATCATTGCTTACGTAGACAGTGTGCAGCAGAGATAACGCTCTACGAAGTCGAAACTAGCCGATTGTCTCTTTCGTAGGCTCGATGTGCAATATTTGTTGCTGGGAACTGTAGAGTAGATATTTTAAAGATATGTCTAAATCGTTAATATTCTTACCAATTAAATATGTAATATATAAAAAAGATTTCTCAAAATATATTCATTGTATTATATCAATATATGTAATTACATTTATAATTCCGTTAAAGATTATGTAAATTTTTGCGACCAAAAAACTTAGTAGTAAAATTGTTTTAACTTTACTTGTAATAAAAAATGGTCGTTAAAATTTACATATAAACCAGAACGGTATTATAAGAAAATATGTAACTTACATTTAGTCAAATCCGGTGCATCTGGTGAAATTTTTATCGTTTTCAACCCGAAAATCCTGAAACAGGTATCAATCAAGAATTTTTTTTAAAACTATTTTTGCAATGTATTTTTTTCAGAAATATTAAATATTGAGGAAGTAAATACTGAGTTTTGGGCAAGTTACATTTCTTTCCATAGTTCACCAGCACTTTGTATACTGATCCGACATTCTTACAAACAAATGAAGCTTTACTACACTACTCCGGGTAAGAGAAGAAAAAAGTTGGGAGTATTGTCAACGCAAAAAAAAAAAGTGAAAATTTAACTAAAAAAAAATCTTTAAAAAAAAATAATGCCTATAATGCCTTGGTAAACCATTTTTAACAGTTTTTCAAAAACTGCTTTGGTGGCTTTCAAAAAGGTCAGTCATTTCGTTAATATTGATATTTTTACAGAATACAAAAGATAAATTGGTTTATTTTGCTTACAAAGGTTACTCGTTTTCATTTACCCCTTAAACGCTCTGAAGTGTCATAACGTCACATCTTCCGAAACTCCACAAAGGAGTATTGTGACGTCGATACTCGGCCCAATGCTTATGAAGATGTGACGTCACGCGTTCTCTATTTTTGTGTTTAGTGTCACGTGATCAACTTTAGAATTTATATGTATTTAATGCATGAACATATTATTTATTCTTATATATTTTAAGAATTTAGCTTGATTTTCGTAATGTTAAAATATTATTCAATCACGATCAACAAAGACTATTCAATATTCTACATAGTGGCAACTAGCCTATTGTTTCCGATATCCATATCCAGGATTTTTGGTTTCAAAATTTTAATTTCACCATGTATATCGTTAAACCTTCTTCCTCCTGTCCGTCCGTCTGTCTATCCGTATCGGCGACGTGACCGACTGTATGATCTCGGCTATGTGCGAGTCCACGCGCGGCTTCTGCAGTCTCTTGGCCGATCTCGTCCGGAACTTCGCCGATTCTTGGTTCACCACTATGTTAGGTGTTAGTGATTTTATGCATCTGCGGACGGAAAACGGTTTTGGTCATACGAGGTTATTTTTTAAATAATAATTATATTTTTGAGGCCCAGGAAGATCAAGACTGACCAAATAGGTCGAGTTCTGTCTGATGGTGGGGTCAAGTCTTAAGAATCGGCGTGCATGTATGAAGAGAATGATGAAGGTAGACGAGGCACGAGAGGTTTGTCAGGACCGGGATATCTGGCGCTCTACACTCTCTGCCTACCCCGTTAGGGATCTGGCGTGAAGATACATACATAATTATATTTTTAAGTACCCTTCAGGCCCCCTAGGTCACGACTGTGGCCACACGTGGTGGGCCTTAGACAACATGTAACGGAAATAATGCGCACTGTCTAACACCTCGATTAGAAAATCGAGTTATAATCATAATATATGAACTGAAATTACATGTTTATAATAATAAATAATAATGGCAACCCATTATACGTCCCACTGCTGGGCACGAGTCTCTCCCCTATTTGGGGGGAGGCCTGGAGCTTACTCCACCACGCTGCTCCAATGCGGATTGGTGGAGGTGGGTGGGTTAGTGGCCAACCCGCTGTAGGATGTTTTCAAACCGCCCATAAGGCCTCCGACAAGGTTTAACGACTGCTATCCATCGATAGCAACCGGGACCGACGGCTTAACGTGCCCTCCGAAGCACGGAAACGCGCATTTAATTTGCCACTAGCGGTCACCCATCACACTACCCGACCGCGCCCGTAGTGCTTAACCGAGCAGATCGCTTACGATCTACACCAGCCGCTGGGCCATGCGCGCTTCCTGGGCCATGCGCGCTTCATTACATGTTTTACAATTACATGTTTATGTATTTAATATTTTTCATTTACGGAATAAGTTGTCCTCAATTTGTGCGTACAGTATGCACACCCTATGCGTACTTACCCTACCTCTACCTACGGCCACACATAAAACACGAACCGAAAAAAAGTGACGTAGCGTAACTTGCGTACCCTTATTTAACACTCGCTAGTAATAAGATTAATTTTTCATTTCCACTATTTCATTTTTAAAATTATTAAACGTACGTAACTTCACGCCTGTAATCCCCGAAGGGGTAGGCAGAGGTAAATGCATGCATTCAAGCATACATGCAAACACCCACGATTCGCCGGTTACGTTTTGGCCCATGTAACAGGTGGCGAGCCTGTTGACATCTCCAGGCACATTACCAAACTTTGAGGTACTGGGAAATTTCCAGAAAATGGAAAAATCCCAATAGAACCAGAGATAAAGGCTTTTTCACCATTATCTCTGATAACCCCCTACCCGGGAATCGAACCCAGGACCTCAGCGTAGTAGTAGTGGCCTGCTACCACTAGGCTACCGAGGCAGTAAAATTATTATTTTTTAATAAAAAGCACGTCTCAACGAGTTCTAATTAACTTGTTGAGACTAGCATTTTATTTTGGATAGACGTTAGTCTCATTATTGTTTGTATTGACTGTTTATCAAATTGTAATTAACTTGGGGACAAAATATTACCTATATCAAAATTGTCTGAAATCGATTCGGTTATCGATTCTGAACTAACTAGATGTAATGGAAGTGGTAAACAAGCATGCAGTTCACGTTGATGTTAAGTGATGACTGCAGCCTATAGACACCCACACAAAGACTAAGGTCAAAATGCAGATGCGTTACCACTCCTGAGGCCTAAGGTGTTACGCCTCTGTGCCGGAAATTACAGGGCCGTACATTACCACCTGACCGGAACACGATAGTGCTGAACACTACCATTTAGCGGCAAGTATATTAGGTAATGCGGTGGTGCCTACGCCCGCGAGCTCCGTCACTGGAGCTCTACCACCAGTTTCGGGTTGTACCTTCAATCCTGTAACACGTTGTATACATATCATATTTCGCACTGCCGGCATATTTCCGGACTTTCGAATGAAACTGATGTTTCATTTTAGGATGTTATGGCGAGACTCGAACTCGCGGCCTACTGGGAATCTAGTCCAGCCGCTCTTCCAATTGAGCTACTGAAGTCCTGCCCGATTTGTCAAATCTTTCCTTCACATTTATTGCATTGCTTTATGGTAGCAGCAGCGCCATCTATTGCCAACTATCTATTTTTGTTTCCATTTTTCTTTAAATAATATATACTTCACAAGCATGTGTTAATGCGAAATAATATAAAACAATGTTATGGCAGTTTAGGGGTATTTTATATGTATAAATACGTGTTTTCATTGGTTTTTTGTTGGCAATTCATATTATTTCAGCTTCTTTTATAAGAAAATTAGCTAAAAAAAGGACAAAAATACGTATCTATCGTTGGATTTCAGACGTTTCACTATTGTTTATTCCCTGTGAGCTCACCGGGCAGGTGACCGCTCCGCAGCTACCATCTCCTGGAAGTATAATCTCACCGGGCGGCCTCCTGCAGCTTCCTGGCCAGCAGCTCGTTCTTGAGGCGCGCGGCGGCCAGCTCCCGGCGGAGCTGCGCCTTGCTCTTGTTGCCGGCGGGGTGCAGGAGGATATAGAGGGGGGGAGGGGGGCTCACCGGGCGGCCTCCTGCAGCTTCCTGGCCAGCAGCTCGTTCTTGAGGCGCGCGGCGGCCAGCTCCCGGCGGAGCTGCGCCTTGCTCTTGTTGCCGGCGGGGTGCAGGAGGATATAGAGGGGGGGAGGGGGGCTCACCGGGCGGCCTCCTGCAGCTTCCTGGCCAGCAGCTCGTTCTTGAGGCGCGCGGCGGCCAGCTCCCGGCGGAGCTGCGCCTTGCTCTTGTTGCCGGCGGGGTGCAGGAGGATATAGAGGGGGGGAGGGGGGCTCACCGGGCGGCCTCCTGCAGCTTCCTGGCCAGCAGCTCGTTCTTGAGGCGCGCGGCGGCCAGCTCCCGGCGGAGCTGCGCCTTGCTCTTGTTGCCGGCGGGGTGCAGGAGGATATAGAGGGGGGGAGGGGGGCTCACCGGGCGGCCTCCTGCAGCTTCCTGGCCAGCAGCTCGTTCTTGAGGCGCGCGGCGGCCAGCTCCCGGCGGAGCTGCGCCTTGCTCTTGTTGCCGGCGGGGTGCAGGAGGATATAGAGGGGGGGAGGGGGGCTCACCGGGCGGCCTCCTGCAGCTTCCTGGCCAGCAGCTCGTTCTTGAGGCGCGCGGCGGCCAGCTCCCGGCGGAGCTGCGCCTTGCTCTTGTTGCCGGCGGGGTGCAGGAGGATATAGAGGGGGGGAGGGGGGCTCACCGGGCGGCCTCCTGCAGCTTCCTGGCCAGCAGCTCGTTCTTGAGGCGCGCGGCGGCCAGCTCCCGGCGGAGCTGCGCCTTGCTCTTGTTGCCGGCGGGGTGCAGGAGGATATAGAGGGGGGGAGGGGGGCTCACCGGGCGGCCTCCTGCAGCTTCCTGGCCAGCAGCTCGTTCTTGAGGCGCGCGGCGGCCAGCTCCCGGCGGAGCTGCGCCTTGCTCTTGTTGCCGGCGGGGTGCAGGAGGATATAGAGGGGGGGAGGGGGGCTCACCGGGCGGCCTCCTGCAGCTTCCTGGCCAGCAGCTCGTTCTTGAGGCGCGCGGCGGCCAGCTCCCGGCGGAGCTGCGCCTTGCTCTTGTTGCCGGCGGGGTGCAGGAGGATATAGAGGGGGGGAGGGGGGCTCACCGGGCGGCCTCCTGCAGCTTCCTGGCCAGCAGCTCGTTCTTGAGGCGCGCGGCGGCCAGCTCCCGGCGGAGCTGCGCCTTGCTCTTGTTGCCGGCGGGGTGCAGGAGGATATAGAGGGGGGGAGGGGGGCTCACCGGGCGGCCTCCTGCAGCTTCCTGGCCAGCAGCTCGTTCTTGAGGCGCGCGGCGGCCAGCTCCCGGCGGAGCTGCGCCTTGCTCTTGTTGCCGGCGGGGTGCAGGAGGATATAGAGGGGGGGAGGGGGGCTCACCGGGCGGCCTCCTGCAGCTTCCTGGCCAGCAGCTCGTTCTTGAGGCGCGCGGCGGCCAGCTCCCGGCGGAGCTGCGCCTTGCTCTTGTTGCCGGCGGGGTGCAGGAGGGGGTGGCGCCGGAGACGGGCCGCCGAAGGTCGCTGGGAAGGATCGGAGTCTACCATTTTCTGTGGACGAATAATATTACATTTTCAATGTAATGTCGAGCGTATAGAGTCAACCATAGCAACTCGGCCCGCCGGTCGCGGCGGATCGGAGGGGAGTAGCCATAGCATTTTTAATCGATGCAAAACAGTCTGTCATTTTTTGCGGTGGGAGATACGTGTGACACACACTCACACTACAAAAATCGTCTATAACAACAACACACCTTGACTTTAACAAAATACATACATATCCACGCACACATTTAAATATTTGGGCGATAGGCATAGGACCATTTAGTCTTGTACTTTGACAGAGAGGGAAGCCTGCATATGGCTACTCCCCTCCGGTCCGCCGCGGCCGGTGGCCCGTGTTGGCCGAACGATGGCGGTCAAACCTTTTTGTTGGAAAGGTTTGACTGCCATCGAGTGGATACTACAGCCTGTAAACACCTCAACAGTAACCAATCAAAATATAAATACATCGCCACCCCTGAAACCTAAATTGGCTAATATACAATGTGTAACAGGATAAAATGTAAATGTACTGGTGGTAGAGCTCCAGTGACGGAGCTCGCGGGCGTAGGCACCACCGTATTACCTAATATACTTGCCGCTAAATGGTAGTGTTCAACACTATCGTGTTCCGGTCAGGTGGTAATGTACGGCCCTGTAATTTCCGGCACAGAGGCATAACACCTTAGGCCTCAGGAGTGGTAACGCATCTGCATTTTGACCTTGGTCTTTGTGTAAGTGTCTATAGGCTGCAGTCATCACTTAACATCAATGTGAACTGCATGCTTGTTTGCCACTTCAATTACATAAAAAAAAAAAATTCGTGAAATATTAATGATTTTTAAATTGCAAAATAAAATGTAATAATTTTAATATTTTTTATCTGTGCTCCATGTTGAACGAAACATCAATCACAGGACGTGACGTCATATGTTTGTACAACAAATATTTAACACAAGTGATACTTTGATTTATTGGCTCTTGTTTTGGATATTTTCTAAGTTATTTACACGAAAAATAAGTTATACGAAATTCAACAAAATTAATTTGCACTTGGTTAGTCGTAAGGAATTAAAAGATTCACTTTGATTGTAAACAGTTGACGTCACATTGTTCAGAGTCATTCGGCACCGTTTACGCGGCATTTTTGAAAATTATAAAACGTATGTGTAGTTTCTGGTACTTTAACATGTTTAAATAATAAAATTAATATTTTTTTATGGTTAAATAAACTTATAAAGAATAATTTTAGACACATTCTCAAAAGTTGTCCGATTCCCTATTAAGGCGATTATAGTCACCGGTACGGTACCAGTAAAGAATGCAAGGTATCTTCCATATCTTAATCTGACACGCTCGAGTAACTACAGAAATAGCATCTTCGGCTCCCTTACTTCTACCGTTATCACGGGCAAAGATTCAAAGATTCAAATATTTATTTAAGTATGGTAAGTACATGTCAGGTCTTAGAAACTAAGCAATGGTTTCACATACTTTGCCAGTAAAAATTAGCATGCAAATTCAGACTGACTGACAGACAGACAGAAATAATTAAAAAAAAATCGATATTAATCATTCATATTATGCATTCTAAATATTATTAATTGCTTATGTATTAAATAATAATGCCATTAACAATTGCAGACTCACTAAGCGACCGAAACGTCGGGTAAGAGAAGAAATCGGGAGTATTACTCGAGAAAATCCGCGTATATGATTTCTACAATGTATGAAGCTCGCGAAAACCTACGAAAACTTTATAAAAAAACGTGGACCAACCTTCAACAGCAAATTGAACTCCCTGGACACATTGGGCAAGTCCGGCAACTTCCCGTCACGAATGTCATGCCAGGCCTGCCCGTTCTTCGGCAGAGGCCCACCACCCGCAGCCTCGAATAACGTAAGACCTGAGATAGAAATTGGTTGATTAGGAATCGTTAGTTTTATTGTGGAAATAACCTAAAATGTCAACTGTTGCTGACAATTTTTAGTTTTTTCTGTCAGAAATCTATATTATTTATCAGATTTCTGACAGAAAAAACTATAAATTTTATTTCGGGCGGGACTTTTTCCCAAATAAGCCGGAACAAAAATAGACACGATAGACAAAAATTTTAACAAATAATCTAGTAAATCTTCTCTGGTATTCCCAGAGAATACATGCATACTGTAAACGTAACTTCACGCCTGTAATCCCATGTAACAGGTGGCGAGCCTGTTGACATCTCCGGGCACATTACCAAACTTCGAGGTACTGGGAAATTTCCAGAAAATGGAAAAATCCCAATAGAACCAGAGATAAAGGACTTTACACAATTATCTCTGATAACCCCCTACCCGGGAATCGAACCCAGGACCTCAGCGTAGTAGTAGTGGCCTGCTACCATTAGGCTACCGAGGCAGCATTTAGTAAAAAGCAGTTATTTTTATATCACAAACAGACCGTCCAATTTTATTTATTTGTATACAACATGTAACAGATATAATGCACACTATCTAACACCTCAGAATCAGAATCAGAATCAGAAACTCATTTATTCATTTAGGGTGACAGGCACCTCTTAGTACACGTCAAAACAAACAAAATAAATTAAAGCGAATAACAATTGATATACATGTCAAACAAGATAAAAAATATATGTAAAGTCAAGAATATCACGAAGATAAAACTAAATGTCATAAACGAATGTAAAAAGTATATCAGTAGAATGTCTCTTTTCCCCTTTACAAACTGATAACAAAGAGTAAAAAGAAAAGAAAAAGAGTCATTCTTTGTCATTCACCGGCAAAGTTCCAAAGGCCAATATGATCTGAGAAAAACTAGCCGGACTCTAAAACTCAGTCGGCTCTTTTACCTCAATTAGAAAATCGAGTTATGATCATATTACATGAACTGAAATAACATAGTTATGTATTTAATATTTTTTATTTAAGAAATATGTTGTTCTCAATTTGTACGAACAGCATGCACACCCTATGCATACTTACCCTACCTCTACCTACGGCTACACATTAGACACGAACCGAAAAAAAGTGATGTAGCGTAACTTGCGTACCGTTATTTAACACTCGCAAGTAATAAGATTAATTTATATGTTCCAATTTCCTTAATTTTAATTAACTTTGGGACACAATATGACCTATATCAAAAAAGTCTGAATTCGATTCAGTTATCGACTCTAAACAAACTAGTTTCGGGTTGTACATTTAATCCTGTTACACGTTGTATATGAAAAGATAAACAACCTACCAAAAGCAAATATATCAGCCTTGGTGAGATGCGTGTAGTCTTCCTGCAGCACCTCCTTGGGCAGGTAGCGGCAGTCGCCCTCCTCTACCGACGGTGAAGACACGCACGTCACGTGGCCTAGGTCACCTGTGGCCAAATAAACCTATGAATATACGGAATGACTGAAAAAAATGTACACAAGATTAAAATACTAAGACTTGTCAATAGTATGAAGTACTAATAATACATTTAAATAAAACTAGTTTTCGGATTTATCTCGCGTATATTAAAAGCGCGCATGGCCCCGCGGCTGGTGTAGATCGCAAGCGATCTACTCGGTTACGCGATACGGGCGCGGTCGGGTGTGTGATAGGTGACCGCTAGTAACAAAATAAAAAAGCGTTTCCGTGCTTCGGAGGGCACGTTAAGTCGTTAAACCATGTCGGAGACCTTATAGGCCAACCCGTATCTCCACAAACCCGCATTGGAGCAACGTAGTGGAGTAAGCTTCAGGCCCCCCTCCAAGAAGGGGGAAAACTCGTGTCCAGCAGTGGGACGTACAAGGGTTGGCAATATTAAACTCACCAATCTTATACTTGTGCGCAGTCGCGACAGGAGCGTCGTCATCTTCGTACCCGTCATCGGAGTCCGGCGCGGCGGCGTCGCGACACACGAATATGTTGCCCGGCTTCACGTCCATGTGCACCAGCTGCAGCGAGTGGATGTAGCTGGGGAGAGAACAACACGGTTAATAAACCTAGAATGTCTAAGGTTCAGTTGCATCAAAAAATCTACAATACTACATGTTACAAGAACAATGCACACTCTCTAACGCCCCAATTAGAAAATATACATAAGAACACAAACCTACTCACACACCAATATTGTTGCAATGTGATGTAGCGTAACCTGCATACCCTTATTTAACACACACTAGTAATAAGATTAATTTCCACTATTTTATCTCTTAAATTATTATTTATAATAAAAAGCATGTCTCAAAGAGTTCTAATAAACTTGTTGAAACTAGCATTATATTTTGGATAGACTTTAGTCTCATTTTCGTTTGTATTGACTGTTCACCAAATGGGGGACCATAATTTCCTTAATTTTAATTAATTTTGGCATAAAACATTACCTATGTCCAAAATGCCTGAAATCGATTCGCTTATAGATTTTGAACAAACTAGTTTCAGGTTGAACATTTAATCCTGTTACACGTTGTATAAAAGGTTCTGGACTATCATGTGGTCGTCGGAAGACCGCTCACGCTGATTAACTAAATATTTGACGTACGACCCTAGGTTATGAGCCGATTTGAAAACTATTTCCCACAAAGTGTACGTTGAATGCAACTTTTAGACATCTCATATGTATTGACATATAAATATATAAAACTAATGAAAACATATATATAAATGTGTTTTCATTAGTTTTCAACGTGTTAAATCGCACTTTATCCCATAGAACGCCATCTAGCGAAAGAGAAGAGAACCCATCACTAGAGAAGGAAGAACGAAACTCTACTACGTCAATTATACACCATCTAGGGAAAGAAAACGAAATACTACTTGGAATGCAATGTCACACATTATTGATATATAGCGCCATCTAGCGAAAGAAAAAGAAATACTACCGAGAACCAGAAATCACACATCATTTACATATAGCGCCATCTAGGGAAAGAAAACGAAATACTACCAAGAACGAAATGTCACACGTCATTTTCATATAGCGCCATCTAGGGACAGAAAAAGGAATACTACCAAGAACAAAATGTTACTACGCCATCTAGGGGATAAAAAGGAAACTGCAATTTTATGTAGGCTATAATAATATACAAATAGACTTACGCCAAGCCGTCGGCGATGTGCGCCAGCAACAGAAGCAGCTCGCTCTCGGGCAGCGGCCCGTCCTCCATCATCTGCTGCAGCGAGCCGCCGTCGCAGTACTCGTTCTGGATGATCATGTGGTCGTCTTCCGCCCACGCTGAGTAGTATCTATGGAAAAGAAAACGAATATAAAAAAACTTTACGATTACCAATGTTTGTATGTGTGTATCTTCACGCCAAGTCCCTTACGGAGTAGACTTTTTCCTATGCCAGACATACACCTTACGTTTTAACTCCGCTCATATAGGTTTGCATAAACGAAACGTAGAGTGTGTTGCGACAATTTTTGCGCAAATCCATTTTGAGGCTTTAGGAACTAAAGCTCCGCCCACAGTGCCCACACCACGCGGTCGCACGCGGTCGCTTTTCTCGCACCACCCGGTCGCTTTAGGACCTAAAGCCCCTTCCACCACCACCCAGTCGCTTTAGGAATTAAAACCCCTCCCACACCACGCTGTCACTTTAGGAACAAAAGTTCCTCCCACACTAAACAGCCACTTTAGGAACTAAAGCCCCGCCCACACCACGCGGTCGCTTTAGGAACTAAAACCTCTTCCACGCCACGTTGTCGCTTTAGGAACTAAAGCCCCCCACGTACCTCACTACATGCGGGTGCTTCCCGAGGGCGGCGTGAGCGTACACTTCAGTGAGCGCCTGCCTCTCGGCCGCCGACCCCGCCACCGGCCGCAGCGACCTCTTCAGCGCGTACACACAACCGTCCAGTTTGTTCACACACCGCGCCACGCGCCCGAAGTGACCCCGGCCTATCACGCCCAGCTCCACGAATTCCACGTTGTATCGGGATATGTTTGATTCCTGTAACAAGAAACGAGTTGAAGGGGGGTGGAATAGAATGTTGGACAGGCTATCCGTGTAGCCCACTGCTGGGCAAGAGTATCTCCCCTTTTTTTTAAAATATGGGGGGCCTGGAGCCTATTTTACCAATCTCTAAATTTTTCATAAAAAATGCACTGTATAGTAAAAATAAAATACTTTCTCCGATGAAGATTCAACTTCGTACTAAAACATTAGGTCACGTGACGTTTAAGCTGTGACGTCACGATCCGCCTTCCGTGTTTTTTTTTTATGTAATGGAAGTGGCAATCAAGCATGCAGTTTACATTGATGTTAAGTGGTGACGGCAGCCTATAGACACCCACACAAAGACCAAGGTCAAAATGCAGATGCGTTACCACTCCTGAGGTCGAAGTTGTTATGCCTCTGTACCGGAAATTACAGGGCCGTACATTAGCACCTGACCGCAACACGATAGTGCTGAACACTACCATTTAGCGGCAAGTATATTAGGTTAAGCTCCATCACTAGAGCTCTAGCACCAGTTAAATCTGTAGTTGTCTTATGTCAATCCTATACATATTTCATTCTATTCCATAAGGCCGGTTGAATAGATTGACATTTTGGCTAAGCCATAGAGCAACACCGGAGGGGAGTAGCCATATGCAGGCTTTCCCCTCTGTCAAAGTACAAGCCCAAATGGGCCTATACATGTTGCCTAGATGTTTAAACGTGAAATTGTTTCTGTATTTTGTTAAAGTCAAGGTGTGAGTTTCGTAGTAATAGACGATCTTGAAGCGCGCATGGCCCAGCGGCTGGTGTAGATAAAAAGCGATCTGCTCGGTTAAGCACTACGGGCGCGGTCGGGTAGTGTGATGGGTGACCGCTAGTGGCAAATTAAATATGCGTTTCCGTGTTTCGGAGGGCACGTTAAGCCGTCGGTCCCGGTTGCTATAATGGATAGCAGTCGTTAAACCTTGTCGGAGGCCTTATGGGCGGTTTGAAAACATCCGACAGTGGGTTGGCCACTAACCCACCCACCTCCACCAATCCGCATTGGAGCAGCGTGGTGGAGTAAGCTCCAGGCCTCCCCCCAAAAAGGGTAGAGACTTGTGCCCAACAGTGGGGCGTATAATGGGTTGTCATTATTATTATTATTAGACGATTTTTGTAGTGTGCGTGTGTGTCGCACGCATTTCCCCCCGCAAAAAATTACAGAATCGTTTTGCATCGGTAATACACGCTATGGCGACTCCCCTCCGGTCCGCCGCGACCGGTGGGCCGCGTTGCTCTATGAGCTAAGCACTCAGGACTCCATTCAGTAATTCAGTGAAATACTCACTCGTAATCTCTTGGCGGGTTGTTCAGGGGTGGCATCGCCCCACATCGTCGGTGTTTTTGATAGCGCTCGCTTCTTCTTGTTGAGGGCTTGGCCTGAAACAAGTTACCCACTTTAGTAAAGAATTGCCTCCGTAGTCTAGTGGTAGCAAGCCACTACTGCTACGCTGGGGTCATGGGTTCGATTCCAGGGTCCAGCTCAAACTCAACCAAAACTATCAGTCAATACTCAAATTTCATCTTGTTCGGCAACGAGTTGGCAACGCTTCGCCCGCTAGCCTCAACCACATTGCCGATTCGTGCCCAATACATCAAGAGGCAAACAGGTTGGTGACAGTCAAAACAAATTCACTCTTAAGTAACATAACATAAAGCTTACATTTCAATGCCATACTGTGAGTTGAGTTAAGGTCGGCGTTGATTCACCGTGTTCGACGTATGAATTGTCCAGTAGAAAGTGAACTGTGCAAGCAAGTTTATACAACGTGTAACGGGAATAACGCACACTCTCACACACCCCGATTAGACAATCGAGTTATAATCATAATACATGAACTGAAATTACACGTTTATGTATTTAATATTTTTAATGTAGAAATAAGTTGTCCTTTTTTTTTTTTATGTAAAGGAAATGGCAAACAAGCAAGCAGTTCACATTGATGTTAAGTGATGACTGCAGCCTATAGACACCCACACAAAGACCGAGGTCAAAATGCAGATGCGTTACCACTCCTGAGGCCTAAGGTGTTATGCCTCTGTGCCGGAAATTACAGGGCCGTACATTACCACCTGACCGGAACACGATAGTGCTAAACACTACCATTTAGCGGCAAGTATATTAGATAATGCGGTGGTGCCTACGCCCGCGAGCTCCGTCACTGGAGCTCTACCACCAGTAAGATATATATCCTTAATTTGAACGAACAGTATGCACACCCTATGCATACTTACCATAACTACGGCCGCACATAAAACACGAACTTACTCACACACGCACACTGTCGCAATGTGATGTAGCGTAACCTGCGTACCCCTATTTAGCACTTGCTAGTAATAAGATTCATTTTCACTATTTTATTTCATAAATTATTATTTATAATAAAATGCACGTCTCAACGAGTCCTAATAAACTTGTTGATACTAGCATTTTATTTTGGATAGACGTTAGTCTAATTTTCTTTTATATTGACTGTTCACTAAATGGGTGACCATAATTGCCTCAATTGTAATTAATTTTGGGACAAAATATTATCTATATTAAAAATGCCTGAAATCGATTCGGTTATCGATTCAGAACAAACTGATTTCGTGTTGTACATTTAATTCTGTTACACGTTGTACATGCGAGCGCGTGACTGTATATTTATATGTGACCGCGAGTGAACCTATAACTTTCAACTTCTGTCCAACTTCAGCCAGACATATTATTATACACTCAGCCTTATCCCTTACATACTATCAGGCGTAAATGGGTTGATGCTTGCGAGGGTCGTCCGGCCTTTTTTTTATATCGAGGTGGAAATGTCGGCTCTCTAGGGGGAGGGAGTCGGGATATGAGGGACTGGAACCCTCTAAAACCACCTCGGTGCCGACTTCAGTGCACAAAGGGGGGGGGGGGGTGTCCGGGTACACTAAAGCGCTGCTCTAGTGCTCCCCCACGCACTTCACCTCCATAAGGCTCATCCACGGGTTCCGAAGGCATGCCAGGTTCGCCAGCCTACATTGAATACAACTCACGCATGTACATAACACCACCTACTCACCGTCTGGCGTAAATGGGTTGATGTTTGCGAGGGTCGTCCGGCGGGGAGGTCGCGTGTCGTCCAGCTCATCTGGGGGTAGACTGCCGAGGGCACTGTCCTCATCCGACGGCGGGTGTAGATGGTGACTGGAGCCTGACGGCATGCCTGAGGAATGACACAGGATTTTACAGGATCTCAATCATCATCATATCAGCAGAATGAGAGTATCGGTGTAAAAATTTTAATAAGGCATGTTCCGATGGTTCAGACATATATAGAATGTCGAATGAGCGAATGACTAAACAGATATACAATGCGAATGTGGATGGATGCAGAGGGCCTGGAGACCAAGACTGAACAACCCTGACCAAATAGGTCGAGTACTGTCTGATGGTGGGGTCGAAAGTCTTAGGAATCGGCGTGCATGTATGAAGAGTATGATGAATGTAGACGAGGCACGGGAGGTGTGTCAGGACCGGGATATCTGGCGCTCCACACTATCTGCCTACCCCGTTAGGGACCTAGCGTGAAGATACATACAATCCCGGCGACCCGGTTAGTCCAGCGGTGCGAAACCACCGTTTGATTCGAAGGGTCGCGGGTTCGATCCCCACACCGGAACAAATATTTGTATGGCCTACAGATATTTGTTTCGGATCTGGGTGTTTGTGTATGTGTTGTATGTGTACAACGGCACCCACGACACAGGTTTATACCTACTGTGGGGCTGTGAGTGTAAGGGTTTTTTTTTTTTTTTTTTTTTAATCATATCAACCGAAAAATGTCCACTGCTGGACCAAAGCCTGCATTTAACTTCTGGCCTTTGTATGGGTGTCTACAGACTGCAGTCATCACTTAACATCAATGCGAACTGCATGCTCTTGTTTGCCACCTTTCTACACTAATATTATAAAGAGGCAAACTTTGTTTGTTTGGTTGTATTGAATAGGCTCAAAAACGAATGGACCGATGTTAAAAATTCTTTAACCATTCGAAAGCTACATTATCCACGAGTAACATAGGCTATATTTTATTTTGGAAAAAATAGGGTTCCGCAAACTGTTTGGGTTTTTCGGAAAATAGGTGTAAAAATCAACCAGAAAAGTTACTTATCTTGCGTACGCTGCCTAAACTATAAAAGATAGAAGATAGATAAAATGTTCTAATTAATTGTAGATCTTATAAATATCTACAAAAAAGTCCGCAACACACTATACCTATCTATGTTGAGTGAGGCACAACAACCATTTTTTTATTTAAAAATCTCGATTTTTTTTTTTGGTTACATTTTAACCTGTTAATTTTACTCATGCTATTAATCTTTATTAAAATCTTATTTGATAAGGATTAATTTGACGCTAAGACGAATAGGAGAGGGTAACATTGCACCCGCGCGAAGCCGGGGCGGGACGTTAGTATTACATAAACAAAGCCTCGACTAACACTTTATACGTGTTGAACGACTTAGCCAAGAAAGCTTGATGCAGAAGGCAGTTCCCTGGACACAACACGCATAAAGCCCCTTAAATTTTTACAGATTATAACTTACCACTCGGCGCGTTGGCTTTGGGCGGGAAGAGCCGCGTCCGAGGCGGATGGTGGGACGGAGTAGAACATTTTTCTAGCAACGTCTTCGGTGTGTGCGGACTGTCGAATAATCTGGAACAAGATAAAAACATATCTAAGACACAAGGGTATTAGAATAATATTTTTGTTGTAAATTCAAAAAGTACAGGAAAAAAATCGGCAGACACAAGTCAAAACTATAGAACTAATAGTTTTTGCAATTTCTAGATTTTGAGGTTTTGAGTTTTCGTTTTTGAGATTCATTCAAATATTTGTAAACATAGAGTAGCCATATGCAGGCTTTCCCCTCTGTCAAATTACAAGCCCAAATGGTCAAGCCCACAATGTTTTTTAAAGACCTATCCAACGATACCCCACACGACGGACGGAAAGTAAGACGCACGGAAGGTAAGACAGACAGACAGACAGACAGACAGACAGACAGACGGACAGACGGACGGACGGACGGACGGACGGACGGACGGACGGAGGGAGGGAGGGACGGACGGACGGACGGACGGACGGACGGAGGGAGGGACGGAGGGACGGACGGACGGACGGACGGACGGACGGACGGACGGACGGACGGACGGACGGACGGACGGACGAACGGACGGACGGACGGACGGACGGACGGACGGACGGACGGAAGGACGGAAGGACGGAGGGACGGAGGGACGGAGGGAGGGAGGGAGGGACGGACGGACGGACGGAGGGACGGACGGACGGACGGACGGAGGGACGGACGGACGGACGGACGGACGGACGGACGGACGGACGGACGGACGGACGGACGGACGGACGGACGGACGGAGGGAGGGACGGACGGACGGACGGACGGACGGACGGACGGACGGACGGACGGACGGACGGAGGGACGGAGGGACGGAAGGACGGAGGGACGGAGGGACGGAGGGACGGAAGGAAGGAAGGAAGGAAGGAAGAACGGACGGACGGACGGACGGAAGGAAGAAAGGAAGAACGGGAGGACATAACTATAATGGTTCCTTGTAGACTACGGAACCCTATAAACTGTCTTCGCGCTATTATTTTATTTCGAATTCAAAAAAAAATCTAATTCCTGTCATTCAAATTTACAAACATTATCATTACAGATCATCCGTCGTCTCCGTCGACATTTCGATTCGTCTCGAACATTCACACAAGGATGTTTAAATAAGTTACCATTGCCATAGTCTATTGCTCTTAAAAAAATTCGTAACCGACAATTTTTACTATTGTGTACATGACACCCTTCAACATCCTCACGCACACGTTCAAAAACAGGAACACACTTGTACAATACAAGGTCCTATTCAGAACACCTGAGAGATGGTCACATGTCTTGGCGAAAAAAAATGCGAAGGAATTAATTTTACCAAACTCGGCAACGGAATTGTGACCTTTACTTTATAAGGTTAAAGTTCAGACTCCCGCGAATCTATTTCATTGCTACATTCGTTTCGTTGAGGCCGTAAATTTGAATTAGTTAATTTATTTTTAAACTCGAATTGGAACTATATGGCCCGTGGATTCAAAGTTTAAAATCTCTTGGGGTAGAATGCAATAGAAAAAGCACCTTATTACAATAGGCAGTAGGGGAAAGTTGTTCGAACAGGTTTTTTTATGGCAAAGGTGTACGCGATTGGGCCGATTATTTTTTTTTTATATATGCGTAGGCGAAGGTTTTTTGCGGCAGATGCCAGCTGTGAGATCATATGTTTTCTTTACTTGTTATTGTGCTAAATAACTGTATTATAACTGAATTTTAACCGAAATTCTTGAGTAGATTAAATGTGTGCGTAGGAACGTACTTACCTACTACCTTTTGCCCGCGACTTCGCCCGCGTGGACTTCGTAATATACAAATTTTCAACCCCAATTTTTACCTTTATGGAGGAATTCTTAAGCAGAAACACGTGTTACCTACATTATCTATCCTAATATTATAAAGCTGAAGAGTTTGTTTGGTTTAATGCGCTAATAGAAATAGAAATAGAAAATATTTTTATTTCGAATAGATCTTTACAGATACTTTCAAAACATCAATAAATGATAAACTACCTAGAGCGAATAACCATTACATATAGTTAAAACAAAATCATATATTAATAGTAAATTAAAAATTAAAATTTAAACTATTTGGTTAAAACATAATAATCATAAAATTTTTCAATTCCTTCAATGATAATAAATGAAGAAAAAGAAAAACTTATTCGTCAAGATCAATGTTATTCACTTAGCAGAGTTCCAAGTGCAGTCACTACTGAGAAGAACTCCGCTACCCAACAAACTCAGTAAGAGCTCTTTTAAATGAGAGCTTAAATCTAGTACAGATAGATTATTGTGAAAAATCAAATAATGTCAACGTCCATAGCATAGATGCAAATAAACTGCTATCTACTAAATGTGATGTAGCCCCTGCAAACCAGAACAGACCGATCCCCACCAACAGCACCCGTTCACGAGTATGACGCATGTGACAGCCATTGCCCTCCTCGACCATTTTAGAGGGAAGTGAGCAATCTTGTGAGCAAATCTCAGGAACTACTGGTTCGATTTGAAAAATTCTTTCAGTGTTAGATAGCCCTTTTATCGAGGAAGGCTTAAGGCTTAAGGCTTATATAACATCACGCTAAGATGAATAGAAAAGTGTAGGTCACATTGCAACCGCGCGAAGCCGGAGCGGGCCTCTAGTAATTTATAATAGTGGTAGAGCTTCAGTGGCGGCTCTCAGGCGTTATTTGCCGCTCAATGGTCTTTGTATGTATCTTCACGCCAGGTCTCTAACGGGGTAGGCATTTTTTATTTTTTATTTTTCTAAATTCCTAAGATTTAGACCCCACCATCAGACAGAACTCGACCTATTTGGTCACGGTAGATTAGTCTTGGTCTTCCTGAGCCTCTGCAACCATTCACTAACCAACCATGGTCTTTGTACTATATAAAAAAACGGGGCAAGTGCGAGTTCGACTCGCGTAGTGAGGGTTCCGTAATTTAAATAAATATTTTCGAAAATATTACAGATTTAAAATGCAGGGACATAGTGGTTACGGTGGTACCGGCAGGGGGGGGGGTTATATTATTAAGAATTTTCGATTTAATTTGAATACTCAAACTTCTTATAGGTTTTCCAGTAGGCAAAGTAATCTATAGGCAAAGAACTATTATCCACATTTTTTTCAAAATTTTAAGTTAAGTAGTTTCGGAGGTAGGTGGGGAATGGTCAATTTTCGTCGTTTTTCTTAAATAACTTCAAATTTGTTTAGGCAAAAATTATAAAAAAAATATATCTGAGATGCTGTCAACAACCTCTTTCATTTGATATGTCACACGACACAGTTTACGAATTATTATTTTTTTAATTTTCTGATTTACTTCCCGAAATTGGGCCACTTTCAGGGCCCACTTTCGGACCATGTTTAAAATTTATTATTTTACTTGACGTATTCATCTTTGGGTCACCAATTTACATATATAGACAGACAGACGCACGAGTGATCCTATAAGGGTTCCTTTTTTCCTTTTAAGGTACGGTATCCTAAAAAAGACAAATTTTGTTTTTTTACGAAACTTGTGTCACAAAATTCTTATTTTATCTTTATTTATCCAACAATATATCTTATAACATAAAAAAATATTACAAAATGAAATAATATTATACATTCACCATGATTACTATTTCCCTATTCAAATTGATAAAAAAAACCAGTTAGACATGTTGCAAATAGGTCAGCGAAACTACAATAACAACTTGTTTTTATATCATGTCTGAACATGTCCATGGCATGTCGGACATGTGGAATGTTACATACAATTATCAGGGTACTAGAATGTTTTTGTAAATTATTATTATTGTAATTACTATGAAAGAGGTTTGTAATACTTTTTAACGGACTTCAAAAAGGAGGAGGTTCTCAATTCGAATGTGGTTTTTTTTTATAAGTACAGATTTTTTAAGTTTATGCATTTGATATTACTAGTTTTTGGTTCTTGTGTCGTACAGTAGAACCTAAGTAATACTTTAAAATCCAAGGGAAACACAAAATATTTTAAGTAAAAGAGTTTTTAACTTGTCAAGGGTTAATATTAGAGTGATGGTGGGGGGAGTGAGTTAACACATACTCAGCTATTTGTACCCGAATGCGTCAGAAGTATACGTACTTACTTAAATAATATGTGTTCATACTTTATTTTTAATGATATTTTTTTTAACAGAAAAAGTAAAATGAATAGAAATAAAAATTAAGCCAATAATGTCACACTAATTGCTGCCACACAAGTACATAAGAGATTTCTAAGAAACAATAGGTGATTACATGCAACACATAAATTCCGAGAGTCAATGTTGATATTTCTATTTTAGCTATAGAGGTTGTGCATTTCAAGTTATATAGAGGTTTTGGGGTCTGAAGGAAAGGGAGCAGAGTATTTTTTGGAATTACAGAGGTTTTTACGATGTCTGAACATCGTCCGAAATGTGGAACGTTAAATACAATTATCGGGGATACTAGAATGTTTTTGTAAATTATTATTATTGTTAACTATGAAAGAGTATTTTTTGTAATTACAGAGGTTTTCACGATGTCGAGGTTAGAGTTATTGAGGTTCTTCTGTATCAGAAATATAGAGTTATTGAGGTTCTTCTGTATCAGAAATACAGAAGAACCTCAATAACTCTAACCTCGACATCGCGAAAACCTCTGTAATTCTGCTCCCTTTCCTTCAGACCCCAAAACCTCTATATAACTTGAAATGCACAACCTCTATAGCCATTTTATTTTGTAGCAACTTCGTTTACAAGCGTATTTGAGTGTTTCCCTTACTTTTGCTTGTATACTGTATGGATATTTCATGTTAATTCTACCAAGAATTAAAACATTTTTTTTTTGTCAACTGGTGGTAGATTCTAGAGGCATTACCTAATCTACTTGCTACTAAATGGTAGTGTTCAGCGCTATTGTGTATCGGTCAGGTGGTAATGTACGAAGAACTTGTAATTTATGACACAGAGGCATAACACCGTAGGCCTCAGGAGTGGTAACACATCTGATTTTGACATTGGTTTTCGTGTGAGTGTCTATAGGCTGCAGTCAGCACTTAACATCAATGTGAACTGCATGGATGTTTGCCACTTCCATTACATAAAAAAAATGTGTGGCTTTACTTTCCTTGAAGAGTTAAAAACAGTAATATAAATCTACACTCCAGGGTAGGATTATGGTATGGTGTAGAGAGTGTGAAGCAACAAATATCCTGGTATTTACACACTTCTCTTGCCTCTTATGCATTCATAAGAGTGAAGAGTGTAAAATTGTTGTGTGCATTATGAGAGTGATGAATGCATCACTCTCATCATGCATGCTCACATCTCACCAATTTCGAAGACTCTTGATCCACATTCAGGCAGAACGAAACCTATTACGTCAACATTGATGGTGTCAATAACAAGTTGGCCTCATATGTGTTCTGTTTCAACAAGTTAGTTCACCATAATAACTTCAGGTCCTATGATGTATGTTAATTTTTTTTAATGTTTAACGAAGTGGCAAACAAGCATGCAGTTCACATTAATGTTAATTAAGTGATGACTGCAGCCTATGGACCCACACAAAGACTGAGGTCAAAATGATGCGTTACCACTCCTGAGGCCTAAGGTGTTATGCATCTGTGCCGGAAATTACAAGGCCGTACATTACCACCTGACCGGAACAGATAGTGATAGTGCTGAACACTACCATTTAGAGGCAAGTATATGCGGTGGTGCCTACGCCCACAAGCTATGTTATGGGAAACAAACTATTACACTCAACTTTGTTCACATGCCATTTGGTTTCGGCACAAATATTAAAAAAAACGTAACTTCACGCCTGTAATCCCCGAAGGGGTAGGCAGAGGTAAATGCATGCATTCAAGCATACAAACACCTACGATTCGCCGGTAACGTTGACATCTCCGGGCACATTACCAAACTTCGAGGTACTGGGAAATTTCCAGTAAATGTAAAAATCCCAATAGAACCAGAGATAAAGGACTTTACACAATTATCTCTGATAACCCCCTACCCGGGAATCGAACCCAGGACCTCAGAGTAGTAGTAGTGGCCTGCTACCACTAGGCTAACGAGGCAGTTACAAATATTAATCTGTGCCTTTTTTCAGGATTTAAACTATATCTATACTTCTCTACTAATATTATTAAGAGGAAATATTTGTGTTTTTGTATGTATGTTTGTGACATTTTCACACAAAAACTACTAAACCAATTTCAAAAGTTTTTTCCACCATTAGAAAGCTGCATTTTTACTGAGTAACATAAGCTATATTACATTCATTGCACCCGAGCGAAGCCAGGGCAAGCTACTAGTTTATGCTATGTTCCACCATAGTGGACTCTGTAGTTGGTTTGTGAGCATAACGCAGAGTTATTTTCATATTATAATATTAGTACGCATTATAGTCACGGCAAACACTTTGATTTACACATCAATAGAAATGTATTTCTCTATCTATAAGTTTGAACATAACAACTCTATCATGTAGGAGCTCATTGCAAAGCATTACTACTTGTAATCACTCTTTTAAAATGTAAACTGAACGCAAAAAAAAACTTTTTTTTTTTCTAAACATATTAAAACACAAACTATTTAGAGAACATGATTCTGACATACATAGGTATGTTTAAGGTAATTAGTGACATAACTGTGCTATTTTGTGCCACTTGAGTGTCCTCAGCTCATGAAAAACAATGTATTAGAAAGTTTAATGAGAATAGACGCAAGGAACGTCGCAATAAAGCATTCGGCACTCGTTTTGAATATAAATCAAGTGTGTAACAAGTAACGTGGTGTTTTTACGATCAAATCCAAGGTATATGGGATGCAATACTTACTTTAGAGCCCGAACTCTTTTGTACGGTGGACTCAGAGATACGGGCGCAGTCGAAGCGTCTCGAATGCAATCGTCGTCGTCGAAATTATTAAAATCCAACTTCCTGGGCACTATTGAAGCCGGTATAGGGCTCAAATTGTCCGAGAATATGTTGAACGAATCTGACATATCACAGGATGTTTCCACTGACAACTCCGACGAATTTAACTTGTTGTTGAATCCAGTCTTCATTCTGTACCACTCACTCATGTTTAATTTCACATTTGATTAACTTATCACGGCGAAAACACTAAACAATCCGTTTATTTCGATTCAGCAAACAAAGCGCACTTTCACAAAATTCCAAAACGTTATGGCGGATGACGCATAGCACCTGTTTCATTGACGGGCCAATCACAGCACATTATTTGACCGGTGAGATGAATTCTCAAATTCTATTGGATGCAGTTATTTTTTTTAAATAACGATGGGCTTCGTGTTTATTTGGATGCGTTCAATATTGCGGAACGCATTCTTAAATTATTATTATTGAACACACATTGAAATTATTGTTCACAAAACGTATCGAAGTTATAAAAATACGTTGGCCAGATTACATATATTATATGGCAATAATATGGTTTGGCAGGCTGTTGAACTTTACTTTAGCAAGTTAATTAGGATAATTGATATCCTGGTGGCAGAAGCTAAAAAAGAAACCTCCAAAATGTTTAGTTTTCTTTGGCAGTGTTATAGACATCGTTGTAAATTAAGTACAAGGACCATGGTTTATTTTCAACTGTCGGCTGTCAGCAGGGTGATATCCTCTTGGGCCAATCATTTTCAGCCTAGCTAGCTATTCACCCCATCATTTCATGTTCGCATCAAGTTCGCATCGCGTCAAACGTGATGATGGCAGAAATGTATGAAAACAATTATCAAGGAGGCAAAAGAAAGCACTAATGTCATTTGAATTTGAAATTGACATTTTTATTGTGCAACAAATCTCCGATTTGATTGAAAATATTGAAATTGTTTGTTTTTTGTGGTGCTGTTTAATGTTTTAGGCTGAATCAATATTTCCCTTTATAGATTCCAGTTGGATAGTGTAATTAATTAAGTTTAATATAAATTACACAGCTTTAAAATTGAAATGTTAATTTAGTTTCGTGTACCACATAGGAGATAACACGGTGATATGTGGCTGAAATACAGTATATTTTTTTTATTTTTTCCCTATTCTTTATGTCAAAGTGATGGAATTGTATTTCTCTACAATAATACGTGAGTTATTTTATATATTTTTGGCTTTAGATTACATAAACGTGTCAGGTTTAACGACAATAGTTATATTCTTTTCTAAATAGGGTTCGGAAAATTTCCAAGTATTTTTTATACAGAAACCGCTTAGGCAAGTACCTATTAGTTATCTATGTCAACTAAACTAGCAAAACTTGCTTTTTCAGCAATGTTACAAGCTGTTTTGTAGTTTATAAATAGTTCTTACCTAATATTTACTCTTTACTATTATACCTAATATTTACTATTATATGTGTGTGAATAGTGCTGTCTGTATGCCTAATGTTTTTAATGTAGCTCTAACAAGGCCTCTGCAAGCCACAACACTTCCCATGACCTGTGCATTCATCACTGTCTTCATACATATTTTTTGTACACCATCACTGGAGCTCTACCACCAG
This sequence comes from Macrosoma leucophasiata, assembly GCA_036365455.1. Lineage (NCBI taxonomy): Eukaryota > Metazoa > Arthropoda > Insecta > Lepidoptera > Hedylidae > Macrosoma > Macrosoma leucophasiata. The sequence goes on along the minus strand of JAWQUS010000022.1, from coordinate 1,914,678 downwards.
TAAATGTAACCTAACCTTTACTGGTCATAGAGCTCCAGTGTCGGAGTTCGCGGGCATAGGCACCACCGCGTTACCTAATATACTTGCTGCTAAATGGTAGTGTTCAGCACTATTGTGTTCCGGTCAGGTGGTAATGTACGGCAGTGTAATTTCCGGCACAGAGGCATAACACCTTAGGCCTCAGGAGGGGTAACGCATCTGCATTTCGACCTTGATCTTTGTGTGGGTGTCTTTAGGCTGCAGTCATCACTTAACATCAATGTGAACGGTAAAACTTTCCAACAATTACCGTTGGTTTGTGGGGGTAAGGGGGAAGGGGGGGAGGGGAGGGAGGCAACCAACCCCCTTATACCTCCCCCCTCAGGTCGAAACCCCAGATTTTAGGAGATATGCTATAGCACTGATTCCATTAAAAATACTCCATTTTGAAGTAAGAGGGGGGCTTTAGGGCATGATAAATGGTGTGAATGAGGGTGTACTCTTCCCTCCCCAATACTACACTCCTCAATCTACAAAAAACGCGTAGTTTTAAAAGAAAAAAAAAATGTCGCTTGTATTTCCTAAACAACAGTTTGGTTCTGGCGCTTCGCCGGCCGCTGCCGCGGCACGCTCGCTTCGCTCGCTCGGCTCGCGCGCTGTTTTTACATATACAACCTAACCTAACCAACTCTTCATGGGAAATATGGGTAGGAGACGCCATGGTAGTCACTCGTTGGAAATCTTACAGGAGTACGTGAAAACGATCTCAACTGCTAGGGCAACAAACGCTGACTGCTTGACACAGCTGTCACTGCATGTAAAACTAACAAAATGGCGTCCGTTGCGTTCCGTTCCAAACAAAGTAAAAACGAATTTGTATATTTTATGTGTAAAAAAAGTAAAAATATACCGATAATATGTTCTACAGAAGTTATTATTTACACAAAACATAATGAATACTTATAATAGAACAATATTAATTATCGAAATCGAAAAATACGTAAATAAGTAACATGGTATGAAATAGAACTAAATGCCGTTGATGAGTAATGAAACGTTTTATGTCAATGCTGCCACCAGACATGACATATAAACAAACTTAAAATGGCGATCTAGTCGATTTGTATGGAAATTTTGAAAAAATATATCTTAAGAACTGTGCATTTTCGAAAAGTAAAACTTCACAAAACGCTTTATATTTACGAGTACTATCTTCAAAAAAAAAATGAACTTCCTAATCGCTGTCAAGCGTCGGAACGTTTAGCCCTTGATATAATTATGTATTATCTTATTGCCTCTAAAAATGTATTATATTGTCATGTTTTATCATTGGTAGTATTGAACTTTGTGGTAATTAATTGAATCTCCTTGGAAGTGAATATCTTTATTTGTTACTAGTAGTTTGCCCCGGCTTTGCTCAGGTGCAACAAATGGAGCCTGTGTGTGTGTGTCACTCAATAAAGATACAACTTTCTAATGTTGAAAGAATTTTTGAAATCCGTTCAGTAGCTTTTCTGTGAAAACGTTACAAACATACATACAAAAACAAATGTTTCCTCTTTATAATATAGATTAAATTAGTATAGATTTACCAGCTTATTCATAAACATACATTAGATACGTTTTAGCTATAGAATGCTTTGTCTTTGTCAGTTGCATTGTCAAATGTACAGGATAGAAAAAGACAAAGGAGAGATTAGCAACACTTTAGCTAAAATATGTTTATGAATAAGGGGGTTATAGTTAGCTTTATGACTATTATTGAATCGTGGGTGTTTGCAAGTATGCTGGAATGCATACATTTACCTCTGCCTACCCCTTCGGGGATTAGAGGCATCAAGTTACGTTACAACGTAGGTAACACATTGTATTGTACAATAGAAGTGCCGAATATTTTTTATTTTTTATATGTTAGGGATGTGGCAAACAAGCATGCAGTTCACATTGATGTTAAGTGATGTCTGCAGCCTATAGACACCCTCACAAAGACCGAGGTCAAAATGCAGATGCGTTACCACACCTGAGGCCTATGGTGTTAGGCCTCTGTGCCGGAAATTACAGGGCCGTACATTACCACCTGACCGGAACACGATAGTGCTGAACACTACCATTTAGCGGCAAGTATATTAGGTAATGCGGTGGTGCCTTCGCCCGCGAGCTCCGTCACTGGAGCTCTACCACCAGTCACCAGAGTATTATATTGACATGTTTTATCATAAGTAGTATTGAACTTTGTGGTGATTAACTTAATCTTCTTTGAAGTCAATGTGTTGTTTATTGTTTTATATTATTTCGCATTAACACATGCTTGTGAAATATATTTTATTTAAAGAAAAATGGAAAGAAAAATTTGACTTCAGGCGAGACTCGAACTCGCGACCTACTGGGAATCTAGTCCAGCCGCTCTTCCAATTGAGCTACTGAAGTCCTGCCCGATTTGTCAAATCTTTCCTTCACATTTAGTGCATTGCTTTATGGTAGCAGCAGCGCCATCTATTACCAACTATACTAGTTAGGCAACCGATATAATAGACTTTGCAGTTTATTGAATATCGTAAAGAAGTCGCTTTTACCCTTAATAATTGTTTTATATTATTTCGCATTAACACATGCTTGTGAAATATATTTTATTTTAAAGAAAAATGGAAAGAAAAATTTGACTTCAGGCGAGACTCGAACTCGCGGCCTACTGGGAATCTAGTCCAGCCGCTCTTCCAATTGAGCTACTGGCAGGACCAGGCCAACTGGCAGGACTTCAAAATAAAAATGTGTTGATTGTTATTTGTAGTAGGGTTGTTGAGGATTCCTCTTCCGCTTCCTCATAATGAGGAAGTTCCGCAATATTTTGGGTTCCTCAACCGTTTCCGCATCCTCATAAATAAAACAAAAAAATCCTCTTCCGCTACCGCTTCCTCAAAATTTAAGAGGAATTCATGAGGAACATCATTGCGCATGCGGGTCTCGTATCCATGGCAACGCACACACACGCGAGACCTCCCCTCCCGCCGCCTGGCGCGGTTCCTTGCTAATTTGTTTTCATTTTATTGACATAGATTACATACAAGATTATGTTTATATGCGTAAACAACTAAAATTTCGAAATATTCGGGGCTTTACAGAACTGTGTCTATGGCAATACCTGCATTCTTATTTTCATTTCAATTTCTAAATTAAATTGTATCATTCAGTCTTCTTTTTTTGTGTGCGTGTGTTGTGTAGATACGAGTATGTTACTGAACTCGTCCGTAACTGCTGGACCGATTTTGATGATTCATTATTGTGTTTGTTTTGAGAATGGTTTAGATTCATAGTTTGGTCCACTGGAAAATGCCCTTTTAATTATTTTTTTTTTGTATATATGTGTTTATTTATGTACATAGAGACAGGACAGCGGATTTTGGGGGTTGGGTCCGCTAGTATTTATAAATTCATCTTTCTGAAGCGCGCAAAGCCTCGCGGCTGGTGTAGAACGCAAGCGATCTACTCGATTAAGCGATATGGGTGCGGTCGGGTATGTAACGGGTGACCACTAGCGGCAAATTAAAATGCGCGTTTCCGTGCTTTGGAGAGCACGTTAAGCCAGCTACTACTAGCCAACGGACACCCCGGTGCCGGTCTCACAGGAGGCCGATGGGAATAAACGGGCCTAACGTGCTCTCCGAAGCACGGAAACGCGCATTTTAATTCCGGTGGTCGTTAGTTTCATTAGCCCACTTCATAATTGTACTGCAATGGTTTATTCGCATTTCGCATCGAACGTTACCCAAGTCAATTTTTGATTATTGGTACTCGTACGAGTACCAATAATCAAAAATTGACTTGGGTGACAATTTTTCAAATTGTCAATTTTTTCGTCATGAGTGTCGTTATCATGGTTCTTGATGAATTCGATAGTAGTGTCAAAATTTAGATCCAAGATGGCGGCTGCATGAAGTTGTCAACTTTTTCGTCATGGGTGTCGTTTTCATGGTTCATGAGGGTGTTGAATTCGATAGTGGTGTCAAAATGTAAATTCAATATGGCGGCTGCATGGAGTTGCCAACTTTTTCGTCATGGGCGTCGTTTTCTTGGTTCTTGAGGGTGTTGAATCCGATAGTGGTGTCAAAATATAAATCCAAGATGGTGGCTGCATGGAGTTGACAACTTTTTCGTCATGGATGTCGTTTTCATGGTTCATGAGGGTGTTGAATCCGATAGTGGTGTCAAAATGTAAATCCAAGATGGCGGCTGCATGGAGTTGACAACTTTTTCGTCATGGATGTCGTTTTCATGGTTCATGAGAGTGTTGAATCCGATAGTGGTGTCAAAATGTAAACCCGAAATGGCGGACAGACTTTTTCTTTCAAAATATGATATGGGTATCAGTTTCGAGGTTTCTTGGGGAGCTGATTACGAAAATGCATCCGATCTGAAAAATGATGAAATTGCCGTAATCAGCATCCCAAGAAACCTCGAAATTGATACCTTTATCATATTTTGAAAGAAAAAGTCTGTCCGCCATCTCGTATCTGAAAACAGATGCCATTTTTGTAAACAGTACCCCAAGAAATCTCAAAATTTATGTACATGTATTTTTTATAAAACCTGTCCGCCATCTTGGATTTACATTTTGACACCACTATCGGATTCAACACCCTCATGAACCATGAAAACGACACTCATGACGAAATAATTGACAACTTGTCAAATTGATAAATTGTCACCTAAGTCAATTTTTGACTCTTGGTAGGTACCTAACGTCCGATACGAAATGCGAATAAACCATTGCAGTATAATCACGTTCATTTTCTTTACACTGTGGTATAACTACGAAGGGTACAAATGAAACTAACGACCACCGGGGTGGCCGTTGGCACTGATAGTGCCAACAGCCACCACGTTGCCGGTCTCAGAGGGGGCCGATGGGAATAAAGGGTTAAGCCGGCGGTCCCGATTGCTATAGATAAATAGCAGTCGTTAAACCTTGTCCCAGGCCATATGTACACCCGTGACGAAAAAGTTGACAACTTCATGCAGCCGGCACCTTGGATTTACATTTTGACACCACTATCGAATTCAACACCCTCAAGAACCATAAGAACGACACCCATGACGATAAAATTGACAACTCCATGCAGCCGCCATCTTGAATTTACATTTTGACACCACTATCGAATTCAACACCCTCAAGAACCATGAAAACGACACTCATGACGAAATAATTGACAAATTGTCAAATTGATAAATTGTCACCTAAGTCATTTTTTTGACTATTGGTAGGTACCTAACGTCCGATACGAAATGCGAATAAACCATTGCAGTATAACCACGTTCTTTTTCTTTAGACTGTGGTATAACTATGAAGGGTACAAATGAAACTGACGGCCACCACGTTGCCGGTCTCAGAGGGGGCCGATGGGAATAAAGGGTTAAGCCGACGGTCCCGGTTGCTATAGATAAATAGCAGTCGTTAAACCTTGTCCCAGGCCATATGTATGGGCGGTTTGAAAACATCCGACAGCGTGTTGGCCACTAACCGTTATCTCCACCAAACCCCATTGGAGCAGCGTGGTGGAGTAAGCTCCAGGCCTCCCCTCAAGAAGGGGAGAGACTTGTGCCCAGCAGTGGGACGTTTCAACGGTTGCCATTATTATTATCATTATATCATTAACTGCCTCAGTAGCGTAGTGGTAGCAGGCCACTACTACTACGCTGGAGGTCCTGGGTTCGATGCCCGGGTCGGGGACTATCAGAGATAACGGTTAAAAATCCTTAATCTCTGGTGCTATTGGGATTTTTCCATTTTCTGGAAGTTTCCCAGTAGGTACCTCGGAGTTTGGCAATGTGCCCGGAGATGGCAACTGGTTCGCCACCTGTTACATGGGCCAAAACGTAACCGGCGAGTCGTGGGTTTTTGCATGTATGCTTGAATGCATGCATTTACCTCTGTCTACCCCTTCGGGGATTACAGGCGTGAAGTTACGTACGTTCTTCCTCTTCCGCTTCCTCATCCGCATCCTCTATATTTGCGCGTCACAATTCCTCTTCCTCCTCCTCTTCCTCATAATCACTTCCTCAACAGCCCTCATTTGTAGTATCATTATGACTATTGTTGTTCATTCAGATCTTATCCATTAAAAAAATAAAACTTAGGTACATGCTACAGGGCTATAGGATAGAGGTACCGACCGTTTTTCATGCTGGTTCCAACATTTTATTAGTTTGATGTTGTACGGTCTACCCCTTTGAGGAAAGCAGGCGTGAAGTGGTGGTGGTAGAGCTCCATCCTACTGTTGGTAGAGCTCCAGTGACATAGCTCGCGGGCGTAGGCACCACCGCATTACCTAATATACTTGCCGCTAAATGGTAGTGTTCAGCACTATCGTGTACCGGTCAGGTGGTAATGTACGGCCCTGTAATTTCCGGCACAGAGGCAGAACACCTTAGGCCTCAGGAGTGGTAACGCATCTGCATTTTGACCTTGGTCTTTGTGTAGGTGTCTATAGGCTGCAGTCATCACTTAACATCAATGTGAACTGCATGCTTGTTTACCACTTCCATTACATAAAAAAAAAAGTTACGTTACACCTATATTAATCAGAAGCGTTATTATTGCAAATACTCTGATGGAATGTCAAAATATTCGCGGTATTGCGATATAGAGTAATATCGACTTTTCGGAATACACACGTACTACCTATAGTATAATCTAATGCGATAATCATGTACTTCCCAACGAGTCATAATTTAATAGATACGGAATATTGGAGGATAAAGCCTATGCCAGATAGAACGCGTCATAACGCTGCGTTTTATACCGCATTTTAATCTACTCTCTGTGGTTTAGTGGCCACTACTGGTTGATACAGACGAATGGTACGAATCGTTCTGTCGACAAATCGTTCGTAGTTGAAAGGCTCTGCCGCTGAAAAACTCATAAACTAAACTTTCTGTCGGCGGCTCATTCGTAAGAGAAAGATTTGTTGGAGATAAACGAGGACAAAAGCGATTCAGTTAGGTAGCACATAATTTGAGTCTACCAGACGGATCGAAAAATTGTCGACTGTCCCGAAAAATCTACCGATTGAACTAAAAAGGACGAAGCAATAATAAAAATGAACAACACTTTGTAACACTTTGGTACTATCAAAGTGTTACAAAGTGTTGTTCCTTTGGCAATACTATTGCTTATTTTTAACAATCGATACTATCAATGGTATCGTCAAGGGTCGATAGTTTCGATAGGACTATCGCGCTATCGACTGTTTTTCGAAGTCAACTATCGATAGTTTAGCAACACTAGTTGGTAGCTGTCGTCTTGCCGTCATCTAATTGTAATTTTTTACCAGGGGAAAATGCGTTACGCATACCCCACCCTTCAGAAGAGAGGTGGGTTATATGGGGCAGAGAGAGAAAGACATCCGTCTTTTGAGCGTTTCTTGACGAGAATAAAACACGTTCAATGTGGCGAAGCTTTACCTTTTCAGTATTCGCCTGCATGACTATAATATAATATTATCTAAATAGCCACTTGTCTTTATCTCATTTTGTGGAATGGGTATGTCTACAAAATAACATGTGCCATTATAGGCCATTAAGCGTGTGTCACAGGCAGAGGCGGCTCTTCCTTAACAGCGCTGGTGCAGTGAAATCCCACGAAAATGATATATCTACTTACATAATAATAATTGATTGTATATTTATTTCTTTTTATAACATACTATACTGATATTTTGACGACCCGGTTACGCCAGCGGTGTGAGATGACCGTTTGATTCGAAGGGTCGCGGGTTCGATCTTCGCACCGGGACAAATATTTGTATGGTCTACAGATATTTGTTTCGGGTCTGGGTATTTGTGCATGTGTTGTATGTGTACAACGGCACCAACGACTCAGGTTTATACGTACTGTGGGGCTGTGAGTGTAAACGTGTTTTTTTTTTACTTTTACATTACTTCTTTTCTACAATAATTAAATTATCTTAATACGCGTACATTTTGCGTCAAGTAACGAATGAAGCGCCAGCGATTGCGCTCATATGAAACGAAGTTTAGTACAATTCCTAGTTCTGTATTCAATGAGTGGGAAAGGGACACATTAACACAGGCCGGCGCGTGAAACAGAACATTTTGTATGAGAAATTAGCCTAATGCGGAGCGCCGCTCACACATGATCACGTGACATTGCCGAACCGCGGCGCCCGCAAGTGCCCGGGAATAATACGCTGTGTTGCTTTTGCAGTTTTATGTATACAAACAAACGTGTGGGATTCGTCAGTTATATTTCTTTTAAATAAATATTTGAAATGAAATTAGAAAAGAAGTAGATATGTATTTTTTTGTGAACCTCCACTAAAAATAGTTAAGAGCCGCCTCTGGTCACAGGTCCGATCATAAGGAGATGTCCTAGGCACGCCCTGAACGATCCCGTCGATGAGACCAAGTTGGCCATCGATGAATGATCAGATGAACGAAAATGAGTGAGACAAAGACTACGCAATCTCTCACGCACGTGGGTCAGAAAGAGACAATAAAATAAAATACAGACCTACACGCACGCAAATCACTTAATACGAAACTAGCTAGCTACCCACTGGCGAGTAGTGGCGTCAGTGGCAACATAGTGGTGAGAAGGCTGTTGTCGAGCGCGGTCGTGATTTTCGCCACTCAGCCATTTCAGCGTGTCGTTACTTTAAAACAACATGTTATTCTGGGAGAATTTAGTATATTTTAAATTCCTTCCGGGAGTCGGGAGATTTTAATATGAGCTCAAATCAGGGAGACTCCTGGAATTCCGTTAGAGGTGGGAATCCTAGATACAACACTCCAATAACATCTAAAGAACGCGTCGCTGTGTTCTGCGCCGCTGTAAGGTTTTCCTGATACAAAATATCATGTGTTAAAGTGTTGCCTATTAGCTGGGTCCATAAATAGTGAGCAGCCTCGCGCCCGACTCTAGATGGCTCGGGCGCTCGGTCGCGCGCGCTTACTGAGGCACGTCCACAGAGCAAGCTGCTTCGCGCGGCAAATGCCTTGCGAGGCTGCTCGCTGTGTGGACGCGCCTTATATGAATATACTGAATAATATAGTATACATCTTGGTAGTGTTGTTCGCGTGTCTTTCCATAAGCCGACATGTTACTCGTGTTTGTGGGCATCTGTAGGTGAGTACTCGAGCGGATGATGAAATAAAGCACAGGTTGGCAGAAGAAAGTCGTATATTGCCAAAGATCCGCCCATTCGATTACTTCCGGCAGGGAAGAACGGGCAAGAAACCCTTCGGACCGGGAAACCATATTTATCAGGATACGATACTACTACTATCACTAGTCTTCTGCCCATTTGATTCGAACTACCCGCGTTATATCACTTTAATATCACTGACGTTCACTGTTCTAACTGGCAGCATAACTGCCCCTACAATAATTCGATTCATTTGTGTGACTGTGACTGATCGACTGTTACTCTATGACTGACCGTCATGAACTATTTGCTAGCCTTTATAAACCCGATAACGGCAAGTCACTATCCCCTCTAAGGTAACAAATCCAAGTACCTAAGCCGACCGTGGCGCCACTTAGAATTCTCTAATAAACAATCTACCCTAGTCATAATTAGGTTACGTCACCGACAAACTAGATGGCGCTAGTAGTCACATTTAGGTTACACTCCGACATTTACTTATATTATTACTAGCGGCCCGCCCCGGCTTCGCCCGCGTTGCTCTGCTCCTATTAGTCATAGCGTAATGTAAGCTATCCTATCTCTCAAGTTGGATCGAACTGCACATGGTGTGCGAATTTTATTATAATCGGTTAAGTGGTTTAGGAGTCCATTGAGGACAAACATTGTGACACGAGATTTATATATATTAAGAAGATTGTACTAGGTGTAACCGGAAGGTCCAACAATATTTCAACAGTCCATGCCAATACTGATATTGACTTCATTTCTCAAGGTCTTTTTTTCCTGAGAATGTAAAATCATCAGTTAAACGAGTCAAACTTTGATTCAAATTTAATGTGTTTCAACCCTGACAACAACAGCTGACAGCTTAAATCAGTAGAAGGCGAACGCTACGCGTGTGTGCGTGTGAAATGCTGAGCTTTTTCATTGACGACTTGTTAGGGTTATCAAATACAATAACAACTAATTTTTAAACTTTGTATGAAAAAAAAGTTGTGATTTCATTGTTATTGTTTATTTAAGTTAAATGAAATTAAAAAAGACTAACTTTATGTAGAAGAACACCTTAGAATATTGTTGGACATCGTCGTTAAACCTTGTACAAGCACTGTTATTTTTGTTACAGATATAAATACAATGTGCCATACACTGTGTATGTTAGCAAAAATACAGAGTATATAATGGAGTTTGCCGGGGTGAGTAAAGCAAGTTTATAATAATAATGTCCTCCACACCTAGGGTGCGACCGCCTATCGAAATTGCTGTTGTCGTTGTCATTGCTGTCAAATTTTCATGTCGATTTTTACTTTAGCTAAATAACAATAATCGAAATAATCTACCATTATCGCTTGTTTCTCTCTCACCTAAGAGAGCAAGAAAAACAATCAGATTATCACTACTGCTTTTAAAGGAAGTACAAATTGACATAAAAATTTGACAGCAATGATAACAACAATAGCAATGTTGATAGGCGGTCGCACCCCTGATTTCGGTCACGGTTTTTTAGGTAGGTACCTATTTTTTAAAGGAGATGTTGCGAGCTCGGCTCTGGTTCGTACACGTCCTCAAAATATTGGTAAATTAAAGAAGAATACGAAAAAAATACAATTAATTTATTGAAGAATATATTTTAGAGTTACAACCACATTTAATTCAGACGATTTTATCATTTTCAACTATGTTAAACATGGCGGCGATACAGCCGACGCTTGGGATCAATCGATTTCGATAGTATTTAGAAAATGTTACTTTTTTCTCCAAGTACTATATAATCAAAATACAATTGAAAAAATGAAAATGTAAAAATGACATCGCCCGCCATATTTGCCACGTTGGTTTTGAGTTGCAATTCTAACTGCAAATAATGTTTTGTAACTGCAAATAAAGCTAAATAAGTGAAAATATGCAGTAGAAAACGTTTTTATATTGATTTTGACTGTTTAATGATATTGTGTACAATACATGGCCGGAGGTCCATACATTTTTGCAACATCTCCTTTAGCTGAAAATAAGGCGTCGGAATTAAAAATCGCAAATGTAATGCTAAGTATGTATTTGGCGTGAAAATTACCGATTGTCGAGACGAAAATATCTCTTATTGTTACCTAAATCACCCACCAATTTTCGGTTGAAATTGGTCACTCAAAGAAGAAATAAATACACGTGATATCTCAATATACTTCCCCTTCCCCTTGTGATATTTCATGATTTTTCCTGAACCCCTACCCCTTTTGAGCCTCACGTGATTAATAGAAGACCCCTATAATATTCCAGGACATGAAAGCGTATGATACCCCGGCTCGCGTCACTGTGGCGAGTGACTTTGCAAATAGGACATATCCACTTTTTATTACAGCCAGACAACAGAAAGGTACGTAAAAAGTCAATTTAGATCAGAGGTTCCCAAACTATTTTTTCTTGTAGTATTTTCTTCAACCTTTTTTCTGCTTTCCTTGCTAAATTTATATCACATTCCCATATTTCCAATTTTTTTATTTTATTCACGCCTACGTAGACCCCCATCGAGTCCCATGGACCCACTTTGGGAATAACTGATTTAGATCATATTATTATTATTTACTAGCTGTGCCCGCGACTTCGCCCGCGTGTGAATTTATGATTGTTCTGTATCTACCCGGACGAAGTCGTGGGCGCAGCTAGTATAAAAGTAGCCTAAGTTACTCCTTATTACATCAGCTATTTGCCAGTGAAAGTCTCGTCAAAATCGGTCCAGCCGTTCCCAAGATTAGCCCCGCCAAACAGACAGACAGATAGACAGACAAAAATTGTAAAAAATGTCGTTTTGGTATATGTACCGTGTAAACATACATATGCATATAGTAAAAAGTGGTTATTTTTATATTACAAACAGACACTGCAATTTTATTTATTTGTATAGATTGTCTTTGTACGTATAGTCTTTTATTAAAAAAATGTCTTGGTAAATATAGCTTTGCATTAGTTTTGATTAGGTTGAAAAAATAACTGACCACAAATTTTTTTAGGTGTTTTTTCCTGGCAGTTGCCAATGCTGGTGCAGACTCCACTCTCATTGGAGCAATTTACAAACATATCGAGAACTTTATGCCCGCACAACAATATATTTTCTGATGACGAAGAGACTTGTGGTAAGATTTGCTTTTATGATCAGTCGACAATTGATACCGCTTAAGCAAGTAAGTCCTAAGTTGAAGTGAAGAAGTAGACTAGTGCCGTTTCGAGACGTGCCGCCTATGTGAGTCCATTCCGAAAAGAGAAACTTTTTTTCTTAAAAAAATACTTGGACCGTTCTTGCTCTCGCTTAGAAATCCCATTAAGACCATTAGTACACCGCGGACACTTTGTCAAAATTCCATACAAACGCTTAATTTGGTTTCTATCCATCAGTGACGTGTATTTACAAGCGCACCTGTGTGCGTAGCACGTACAAAATACCAACCGTCGCCCATAAGAGGGGAAGGGGTTGAGTGATGCGGGCAAATCGGGCGGGACGTCGAAGTGTCCATTCTATACGTAGTATTATTACATATTCTCTGCCATTAGTAAATTTATTGTTAGATATATGTTAAGTGTTTGTTTTATATTATTTCGCATTAACACATGCTTGTAAAATATATTTTATTTTTTAAAGAAAAATGGAAAGAAAAATCGCCATCTATTACCAACTATGCTAGTTTGCCTAACTAGCATAGTTGGTAATAGATGGCGCTGCTGCTACCATAAAGCAATGCAATAGATGTGAAGGAAAGATTTGACAAATCGGGCAGGGCTTCAGTAGCTCAATTGGAAGAGCGGCTGGACTAGATTCCCAGTAGGTCGCGAGTTCGAGCCTCGCCTGAAGTCAAATTTTTCTTTCCATTTTTCTTTAAAAAATAAAATATATGTTGTTTATAAAGTGGTTCGAGAAATGCTTTAAAAAAAGTTTTTTTTTTCGTATCAGTCCTGTGAATAAGCAATTGGAAAGGACAGTAACTCTTTACAAAGTACGATAAAACGTGGCACCGTGGGTTTGACTTGTCAGTTGTATTTGACAAACAACGCGCCGAGTAAATTGCATAAAAATTTTGAACAATCTTGACGTTTGACGATACTTAGGGGTGCGTTCCACTAAGCGTTCACAACGATCACGCTCACGACCGCAGTTTTTCCCGTTCCACTTGCTTGTGAGCGTTACTGTCGTAAACTCAAGTGGAATGGATTATAGAGCGTTTTGAGCGTAGAGGTCAATAATACAAATGGCGAGTTAATAAAAAAAATGCAAAAGATTTAAGAGATTAGGTTATAATCTGTAAGCCTTGAAAATAAACTTAATTAATTATCGTTTAAATCGATTTATATTGAAAAAAATTATAATTTAATTTTTTGATATTTAATAACAGTGGTGTATTTAATTAATTTATGTTCAAATGTAATTAAAATGTCTTTTGCGGCGGCACTTGGATGTTTGGTATACATGTATATTAATTATAAACTACAATTAATTTTTCTAAACTTGGTTTAACATAATTATATTTACCTGTGGAGGCACGTTGAGCATCCGCTGCAGGAACATTCACTTCTACTAATATATCTTTTTCGGCATGAAATAACGTAAGCTTTACGGTCGCCATTTTTTATGTTTTGACTTTTGAAAATGCCGCTAATTTTCTCAACGATCACTTCGACCCACCTTTTTAGATGGGTCGTCGTGAGCTTCGCGTGAGCGTAATTCATGACGTCATGAGTCCGCGACCACAACGACTGCGGTCGTCATGTGGAACGACTAAAGGAGCGTTTTGATCGTTGTGAACGCTTAGTGGAACGCACACTTTGTAGCGTTATCTGTCAAAATCGTGAGACCATTTTTATAGAATTGAGAAAAAGTACATATTAATTTGTCATATAATTGCACTTTTTCCCAATTTTTTTATTCCTTGTATCGATCATTATAATTTACATTATGAGAAATAATTCATTTTTGTGCATGAATGAAGGGTGTAAAAATTCCTAAGAAGACTCTAAAATCTAAGATCGTCAAATATTTCTAAATACATTGGATTGTCTAATAACACGCGCTTATACCTTTAAGACTTTTGGTCTAAAAGAAAAAAATCTTGAGAATATATTTTTTTTGTCTCAGATTTTTTTGCACCCTATTAAAGTTGAAAAGCGTCGCCCAATTTTTAAGATCCCCGACTTTTTAATTTCGTTTCTCTTTCTGTTCACGCCTGCTTAGTGAATGGGGACTGGATCAGAGTCTACTGTGGTCCATTAATACGTAAATAGCTTTTTATATGTATTATTAAATCCTTTTTCACCCCTGTTTGAAAATTTTTCACCAAATATTTTCAGTTCACTCCTGTTTTAACAAATAAGTAATAGCAGATAAGAGGTATATATTTATGCAATAAAATTTCCGTATTATGAGTTTGTTTAAATAAAAATTTGTTTGAAGTGTATAAATTGATTATGAGGTTCGTGCATTATTTCTCTTCTTTTTAGATAATTTGTCTTAAATTTATTTATTTATTTATTTATACTTTTATGCACATTATACATATGGCGGACTTAATGCCACTAGGCATTCTCTGACAGTCAACCATGGGGTTATGGGAGAAATAGTCTAGGGTGTGGTAGCAAAAAAAAAGTTACAAAAAGTATTATATAACTTATGATATCAAGTACAAAACAAAAAAAATATATATATAATATATCTATTGATATAGGTACTTACTAATTAATAAATACAAAAAATCATACATGATATATTTAATTTAAATTTACTTAAAACATCAAGATAAATAAATACATAATATATATTATAATATGTATATGTATATTAAATGATTAATTTCTACAAAAATAAATTTATAGGATGCGCGTTGTAAAATATCGCTAAGTCATTGTACGCTAGGATCCCGCTATAGAACTAGTGCGTTATCGATATATGCTGCAAACCTAATTTTTACACATATTTATGATCAAGAAATCATGTATATCCACTAGGGATAGGTTGCCTATAAAAATATGGCCGCTAGTGTTTTCCTAGAATATATAGATTTGTAGAATTGCAAGAGATGAACATGATATACGCGAGATAAATCCGTAAAAATAATTATTGTACTAGGTATTTATTTTTCGCAATAACACATGCGATTGAAATTTATAAATTAAAGAAAAAACGGAAAGGAAAATGTGACATCGGGCAGGAATCGAACCTGCGACCTCAGGATAACCAGTCCAGCCGCTTTACCAGTAAACTACCGAAGTAAAAAATAAAATAAAAAATAATGATATGAAATATACGTGTAATAAGATTATGGACCCGGCCGCAGTGATATTATTGAAAATTGAGTAGATTATAAAAGACATTACTGGTGGTAGAGCTTCAGTGACGGAGCTCGCGGGCGTAGGCACCACCGCATTACCTAATATACTTGCCGCTAAATGGTAGTGTTCAGCACTATCGTGTTCCGGTCAGGTGGTAATGTACGGCCCTGTAATTTCCGGCACAGAGGCATAACACCTTAGGCCTCAGGAGTGGTAACGCATCTGCATTTTGACCTTCTGGGTGTCTATAGGCTGCAGTCATCACTTAACATCAATGTGAACTGCATGCTTGTTTGCCACGCTAATTATTTAAAAAAAAAAAAATCTGACTTACACCTCTTATGGGGGCGATGAAGCCCGTCTCCAGAGAGGGGTGTAATCAAAAATGGAAATAAGTGTTAGACGCTTGGATGTAAGGCTTCGATAGTTTAGTGGTGAACCGCTTCACCAGTTTAAAATACTAAGTTATTAGTAGTTCAGAGGTTGCAGGTCCGAATTCGGTCTGAAGTAGTTTTTCTCGTATGAAGGAAAAAAGGATTACTGTCCATCTGTTTCGTCTGTTTTGTAACTTTAAATTCACTCGCAATACATAAAAATAATACCAAAAAACTTGCAGATGTATCAACAATGAACACACCGATCGTTCACCTAACATCATCATCGCCGGAGCCTATCAAAGTGACAATCGTAGTTGAAACCGTCCAAGACTTCTACGTCCGTTTGAACTCACAGACCAACTTGACGAGCACGCCAAGTCAGCCGAAATATTACTTCTTTCCATTCGACCAGGGGCCGCACAAAATGGTGGATATACGGGGCCAAAGTGCAAAGAGGAAGTACATGTGTAATAAGGAATTGGACGCGGGCGAAGAGAGATTATTGAAGAGTTACTATGTGAAGCATAACTTGGAGACGCAATATGGGTGGTTGTCGCGGCCAAAGAGTGTTATTGTGATGATCGAGTCCGATGATGATATATGCGCTGTTGTCTCTATACAGAATTTTTCGGTGAGTTTTAATTTTATTGTTTTGGGTAGCCCTTGAAAATACGTGCGGTAGTCTCTAGAGTTTATCGCGTACAGACAGATAGACAGACGCGACGGGGTACTTTATTTTATAATATTTATAATGTCTTCCAGACCGAATTTCGGTCACGGCCAATCTCAACGGAGACTAGCCGGGAGATATTATAGTGCATAAGTGTACACGCAAACACAGGTGCACTCTCTATTCCCTCACTCTCCTAGCCCGATGGGACGGAGGACGGCAATCCGACACGACCGGAGAGAGATCGGACGCCGGACCGACGGCTTTATGTGCTCTTTAAGGCACGACCAGACTCCGGGCTGCTACTGGGAATTTCCTCACAGAAAAAACCTAATAAAAGATTTTTCCGACCTGGGGATCGAACCCAGGACCTCAGGCTTCACCATCGCGCTTGCGACCACTGAGCCAACGAGGCAGTATATTTATAGATGCCCAGGAACGGGTGGAATTGTTGCTCCGACAAAAAGGGAGGATCCTTTGACCAGGGGTGCGACCGCCTATCGACATTGCTATCGTCGTTGTCATTGCTGTCAAATGTTCATGTCGATTTGTAGCTCCTTTAAAAGCAGTAGTGATAATCTGATTGTTTTTCTTGCTTTCGTATAGTGCTGAGTAGGACTTACAAGAGGCCTTTGTCCCGGACAAAACCTGACATTGTAAGGACGCGACAAAAATATAATTTGTACTGCTTCAAATATTAAGACGCGTTACTATTTGCTCTTGTACTCTTACGTAGTGTGTCACGTGTGTGACTAAGACAAAAAGTGTAACGTGATTGGTCTGAGGTGAGGACAATGAGGCTACTACTCCTCAAAACAGACCAATAAGCGCCGCGTATTAAAATGTCGCGGTGATCTTTGCTCTTTTGTACTCTTAAGTCAAGTGTGACGTGTGTGACTAGGACAAAGAATGTACTACCACATAGAGTACGTTCGACCAAACGACCCCAACGATCGCGACCACGACCGCTGAAATTGTCGTTCCACTATCGCAAAAATACCGCGGGCGTTGAGCCAGTCCACTTCATTATAATAATAAAATGTATTGACATTATTTAATTTTATCAAAAATGATTTAACTTTTAAAATTTAAACAAAACCTACAAATTACAAAACCAATCTTAGCTCAATCATTAAAAATATTAATATCTCTCGATATTCATCTTATTAACACTATGTTTAGTAGGTACAAACAAATCCATTCTGTCACTTTAAAATCTTCAAATGTATCGCAAGACAAAATTTGTCCTGTTCCTTACAAAATGTGAGTCAGACACGATTTGTAAGAGCCAGTACAAATTTTGTCTCGCGACAAATTTTGTCATGTTACTTCAAATGCACCGCGACGCGTCAAATCACTTCGCCGCCTCGCCGCGTCGGCGGCCTCGCGTTACGTCATCGCCTCACGTAATTTGAAGTGGGACAAAGTACTGGCTCAGTACAAAAAGAGGCTCCTCTTACAAACTCATTCTGAAAGCGTGTCCTACCCAACACTACTTTCGTAGGTGAGAAACAAGCGATAATGGCGATATTTCGATTATTGTTCTTTAGTTAAAGTAAAAATCGACATGGAAATTTGACAGCCATGACATTTTTACTGGTGGTAGAGCTCCAGTGACGGAGCTCGCGGGCGTAGGCACCACCGCATTACCTAATATACTTGCCGCTAAATGGTAGTGTTCAACACTATCGTGTTCCGGTCAGGTGGTATGTACGGCCCTGTAATTTCCGGCACAGAGGCATAAGACCTTAGGCCTCAGGAGTGGTAACGCATCTGCATTTTGACCTTGGTCTTTGTGTGGGTGTCTATAGGCTGCAGTCATCACTTAACATCAATGTGAACTGCATGCTTGTTTACCACTTCCATTACATAAAAAAAAAAAAAAAACGACAATAGTAATGTCGATAGGCGGTCGCACCCCAGGCGAGGTGATAGCACCTGACGGGCCGTCTCATTGATTAACGTTGGAATTTTGAATATGAACTTTTGTGAATACTTCGTATGTGCGATGCAACCCGATCATACGCCATCTTCCGTACACGACAAGCACTTGTGCTTCCTCAGTGTTCCACTAGATGGCGCTTTATTCAGTGGACTCTGCATAATATATATTAATGCTAGCTGTTGCCCGCGCCTTCGCCCGCGTGGATGTCGTTTTATAAATAACTGAGTAGCCTATAGAAATTAAAGAAAAAACGGAAAGAAAAATTTGACTTCGGGCAGGAATCGAACCTGCGATCTCAGGATAACCAGTCCAGCCGCTTTACCACTAAGCTACCGAAGTCCCACTAAAACACAACAACACAAGCTTAGTGGTAAAGCGGCTGGACTGGTTATCCTGAGATCGCAGGTTCGATTCCTGCCCGAAGTCAAATTTTTCTTTCCGTTTTTTCTTTAATTTCTAAAGTACACTCGCATGTACGACACTGTAGTTACCAACCACGTTGCGTGCCATTTATTTTTTATTTATTTCATTTTTCAGGTATGTACTAATTTCTTTTCTCACCATAATATGACACTTGACACGTCACTTGACGTCACTCACGACTGTGACAGTAAACAAAATGGCGGACGACGGTGGTAGCTGCATTCCGTTTTTGCGACTGTCTCTTTTTATTCTTTTTTTTTTTCCTTATATTATTATTATTTTTTTAATTGTTTTATGAATATTTTAATATTTTATTATTTATATTATGTATTCTTTATTTTTTTGTCGGAAATATTTATTTTACGTAATTTTTGTATGACAGCAATATGTTGCCATATCGCTACTGTGACATTCTTGTTTTCGAAACATACTTACGACAAATAATTGCAGATTTATTTAACGATTTGTATAGCTGAAAATGATTTAGAATTTTATGCTTCATCTCTCACTATAGGGTACCTAGTGCGGGCCCAAGCCCGATACATTTTGGAACGTCTCCTTTCATTAAAATCGGTTCAGTTGTTTGGACGTGAAAAGCTAACATACAGACAGACAGAGTTACTTTCGCATTTATAATAATAGTAGGGATTTTTTACATATATAATATAATGGCAACCCATTATACGTCCCACTGCTGGGCACGAGTCTCTCCCCTTTTTGGGGGGAGGCCTGGAGCTTACTCCACCACGCTGCTCCAATGCGGATTGGTGGAGGTGGGGTGGGTTAGTGGCCAACCCACTGTCGGATGTTTTCAAACCGCCCATAAGGCCTCCGACAAGGTTTAACGACTGCTATCCATCGATAGAAACCGGGACCGACGGCTTAACGTGTCCTCCTAAGCACGGAAACGCGCATTTAATTTGCCACTAGCGGTCACCCATCACACTACCCGACCGCGCCCGTAGTGCTTAACCGAGCAGATCGCTTACGATCTACACCAGCCGCTGGGCCATGCGCGCTTCTTACGTAATCGCATTTTTTACATAATCAGTTTTTTTTTCCAGTGCCCGGTGTTTGACAACGAGAGAGATATCCTATACGATGGATATTATTTGACGATGACGAGGCGCGGCGGGATCACATTGACGGTGAGTCATTAGGTTGTTTTTTTTAATGTAATGGATGTGGCAAACATTCATGCAGTTCACATTGATGTTAAGTGATGACTGCAGCATATAGACTCACACAAAGACCAAGGTCAAGATGCAGATGCGTTGTCACTTTTGACGCCTATGTTGTTATGCCTCTGTGCCGGAAATTACAGTTCCATACATTACCGACTGACCGGTACACGATAGAGCTGAACACTACCATTTAGCGGCAAGTATATTAGATAATGCGGTGGTGCCTACGCCGGCGAGCTCCGTCACTGCAGCTCTACCACCAGTGTAAAATAAATACCTACCATTAAAGTAGGCGAAGCCCAATATTTATCTGAATTTTGTATAGTTTTGGAAATTATGAAGGAAAATAACAGCCAAGTATCGTTTTGCCCGCAGCAAGACACGTTTCCACTGGGCTTCTACATAGTGCTGATCGTCAAGACCTCGGATGAGGACTGTACGGAGACGACACACAATACCACGCTACCCTCCATGGCGCACTACCTGGGGTGGACACAGACGATGCAGACAGAGGTGACCACTAGTGATGGAAGGGTTAAGTCTTTTAGGTGAGTTTTATTGACTTCTCAACCATCATTATGATGGCGAAGCCAAGGTCAACTACCTGTTGACCTTGGTTTAACTACTGCCTTTTTAAAATGATTTGCCCGCCTTTGTTCTACCTACCCTCTCCTATTCATCTTAGCGTGATGTTATATGGTCTAAAGCAGTGATTCCCAAAGTGGTCCATATAGACCCCTGGGATCCATGGGACTCGATGGGGGTCTACGTAGGAGTGAATAAAATTTGGAAATATGGGAATGTGATATAAATGTAGCAAGCAAGGAGGGGGTCCACGGAAACCAGAAAAAAATTGAAAGGGGTCTACAAGAAAAAATAGTTTGGGAACCTCTGGCCTAAAGCCTTCCTCGATAAATGGGCTATCTAAAACTAAAAGAGTTTTTCAAATCGGACCAGTAGAGCCTGAGATTAGCGCGTTCAAGCAAACAAACATACAAACTCTTCAACTTTATTATATTGTACTCCTAGTATAGATTTAGATTATCTCTCTCTCTCTCTCTCTCTCTCTCTCTCTCTCTCTCTCTCTCTCTTTCCCCCCCGTCCCTTCCCTCTCTGCCCTCTCATCCCTTCACTCTTCCCCTCGCCCCGGGGAAAAGGGAGGTATGTCAGGACCGGGATATCTGGCGCTCCACATACCCTACCTACCCATAGATACATACATACATTTCTTAAACATGTCTTTTTTTTTGCAGTTTCCAAATAATCCAGACAATATCGTACCGTGAGTACATGATAGCGGCGGGCGCGGCTCTCGCTTTCTTCCTCTCTTTCTACGTCGCTTTCGTCATCGCCGTTATCTGCCAGAAGCGGCGGGTCGAGTCTTCTGTTGACAGCAGTCAAAGCGAAGGTATTAATATGTATTTTATTTATATGAAAATAATATGTATTTTTTTTATTTCTAACGTATATTTTTCAGTATGTACACCCCTATCCATTTTCTATCACATCTTTTCCTCTACCCAAAGGTTGTCTGGTAGAAATAGCTCATATAGCGATAAGGCCGCCTATTGTACTGTGTTAAGTTCTCCTTTATGTATTTCTTTTAATGTTATGTCTGGTGTACAATAAAGTGGATTGTTGTTGTTGTATTATAATAGAAGCTGAAAGTAGAATTCTTTTTTATAAACTCTTTCCTCTGTAGCGTCCACTACATTAAGGCGCCAACTAGTGGAATACAACGAAACCTTACAGTACTTGTCTAGTACGATAGATGGCGTGCAGTCAAATTACATCGCACATACGAAGATTTCTCAAGAGTTGGCATATATACAACTTCCCAACGTCAACCGTTGGGCCGCGGCCCGCCAGGCGCTACCACCTTGCCTGGTCGGAGGCTCCTCCCTTTTCGCTGGAGGAACACTTCCATCCATTTCTCCACACCCCCTTATTCATAAACGTACATTAGATACGGTTTAGCTATAGAATGCTTTGTCTCTGTCAGTTGCATTGTGAAATGTGCAGGATAGAAAAAGACAAAGGAGAGATTAGCAACACTTTAGCTAAGATACGTTTATGTATAAGGGGGTAAGTTTTTACTGGTGGTAGAGCTCCAGTGACGGAGCTCGCGGGCATAGGCACCACCGCATTACCTAAAATACTTGCCCGCAAAATGGTAGCGTTCAGAACTATCGTGTTCCGGCACAGAGACATATCACCTTGAGCCTCAGGAGTGGTAACGCATCTGCATTTTGACCTTGGTTTTTGTGCGAGTGCCTATTGGCTGCAGTCATCACTTAACATCAATGTGAATTGCATGCTTGTTTACCACTTCCATTACATAAAAAAAAATAGAATTCTTTTTTATAAACTCTTTGTTTTTACTGTTGGTAGAGCTCCAGTGACTCGAGCTCCGTACATTACCACCCGACTGGAACACGATAGTGCTGAACACTTCCATTTAGCGGCAGATAAATTAGGTAATGCGGTGGTGCCTACACCCTCAAAGCTCCTACACAGGAGTTCCACCACCACCAGTAACACTCTACTAGTGGGGGGCGGGCCGTAACGTCCCATTGTTATTACGTATTTAACAAGAGTTTAACCTTGTTCGCAGAGAGCATAATTAGACCCATAAGGAACATGGAGGCGGGGTCGACCCGACGGAGGCAGGTGAACCTCGACAGTGGCTGTTCCAGCTCCCAGAGGCTCGGCCGCGGCGATGGGATTAATGGCGGTGAGTTTTTTTTATTTAGATAGACTCTCCCCCCTCCCCCTTGCCACTCTCCCCCTCTCCCCTCCCAACTCTCTGTCCCTATCTCTCACTCTCCCCATCTCTCCTTCACCCCTCTCTCTCCCCCTCTCTCTCCCCCTCTCTCCCTCTCTCTCCCTATATCTGCCCTCTATCTCTCACTCACCCCTTCCCCATCTCTCACTTCCTCCATCTCCCCATCTCTCACTTCTCCATCTCCCCCATCTCTCACTTTCCCCTCTCCCCCTATCTCTTACTTCCCCTCTCTCTCCCTATCTCTCTCACCCCTGTCTCTCACTCCCCCCCGTCTCTCACTCCCCCCCCCTATCAGTTTATCTCTATTTTTCCTTGTCCCTCTCGCTGTCTCACTTTCGATCGTAAGTTTTGTATGGGAGTGTGTATGAAAGTGTGGTTTGTATGTGTGTGCATGGAAGTGTGGATTTGTACTGGTGTGTGGTTTATTATCGGTGTGCTTATGAGATTGTTGTTTCGTATGGGTGTGTATGTTTATGGAAGTGCAGTTTGGAAGCGTGGATTTGTATCGGAGTGTTGTTTTGTATAGGTGTGTATGAGAGTGTTGTTTGGCATGAGATTGCATCTGTATGACAGCGTTTGTGAAAGTGTGTATCCCATAATAGTTAGCAGAGCATAATAAGGCACTTAGGGAACATGAAGGTGGGATTGGCCCGACGGAGGCAGGTGAACCTCGACAGTGGCTGTTACAGCTCTCAGAGGTTCGGCCGCGGGAATGGGATTAATGGCGGTGAGGTTTTTTTAAAATTTAGACACTGTTTTTCTCTCTCTGTGTCGTAAGTTTTGTATGGGAGTGTGTATGAAATAAAAAATGTGTGTGTATGGAAGAGTAGATTTGTATTGGTGTGAGGTTATTATGTGTGCTTGTGAGAGTGTTGTTTTGTATGACTGTGTATGTGTATGGAAGTGCAGTTTTGTAAGCGAGTTTGGAAGCCTGGATTCGTATAGGAGTGTATGAGTGTGATGTTTGGTATGGGTTTGAATTTGTATGACAGCGTTTATGAAAGTGTGTATCACATATACAAGTAGTTAGCACAGGTTAATTGTTACTTTTTGTTGTTTTTTTGTTTAATCTGACATATTGGATTGTATTACTTAAGAAATATAACTTTTTTGGTGCGCACATAAGTATACATACTTTTTTTAGGGTTCCGTAGTAATCAAGGAACCCTCATACTCGTAGTTTCGCCATGTTCTGTCTGTCTGTCTGTCCGTCCTGCGATTTAGCTCAAAAACTATTGGTACTAGAGACTTGAAATTGGGCACAAGTATACACCTTTAATCACGCCGACAAAGTGTTAGAATAAAAAACATGAAAAATAAAATTCAGAATCAGAATCAGAAACTCATTTATTCATTTAGGGTGACAGGCACCTCTTATGACACGTCAAAAACAAACAAAATAAATTAAAGCGAATAACAATTGATATACATGTCAAACAAGATAAAAAATGTAAAGTCAAGAATATCACTAAGATAAAACTAAATGTCATAAACTAATGTAAAAAGTATATCAGTAAAATGTCTCTTTTCCCCTTTACAAACTGATAACAAAGAGTAAAAAGAAAAGAAAAAGAGTCATACTTTGTCATTCACCGGCAAAGTTCCAAAGGCCAATATGATCTGAGAAAAACTTGCCGGAAAATTATTTAAGGTACCTCTCCTACATGTAACGCACGGATTTTTTATTTATTTATTCTTCGTTTTCTATATAGTGTGGGATATTGTTGGATAGGTCTTTCGAAAATGTTAGGAGTGGGCAAAAATCATTTTTCAATTTAGTTAATTGTTAGTGACTTATTAAGCTTTAAAGTGCCAATTTTCGTGAGAGTCAAGTGTCCCCCCCCCTGTACCAATTTTTTTTTTTTTTATGTAATTGAAGTGGCAAACAAGCATACAGTTCACATTGATGTTAAGTGATGACTGCAGCCTATAGACACCCACACAAAGACCAAGGTCAAAATGCAAATGCGTCACCACTCCTGAGGCCTAAGGTGTTATGCCTCTGTGCCGGAAATTACAGGGCCGTACATTACCACCTGACCGGAACACGACAGTGCTGAACACTACCATTTAGCGGCAAGTAAATCAGGTAATGCGGTGGTGCCTACGCCCGCGAGCTCCGTCACTGGAGCTCTACCACCAAATAAGCGGTTGTTGTTAGAAATTCAAACGTAACGGCAATAGTAGCTACATATAACGAAATTAAAAGGAAAACTATCACACCTAAGTTGGCTTTGCTAATTTGCGAGTAATAGTATATAATTTTACTGGTGGTAGAGCTCCAGTGACGGAGCTCGCGGGCGTAGGCACCACCGCATTACCTAATATACTTGCCGCTAAATGGTAGTGTTCAGCACTATCGTGTTCCGGTCAGGTGGTAATGTACGGCCCTGTAATTTCCGGCACAGAGGCATAACACCTTAGGCCTCAGGAGTGGTGACGCATCTGCATTTTTACCTCTGGTCATTGTGTGGGTGTCTATAGGCTGCAGTCATCACTTAATATCAATGTGAACTGTATGCTTGTTTGCCACTTTTAAAACATTGAAAAAAAAAAATACTCGAAATTTTTTATCAGCTCTATAGAAAATATTTGGTTTTTTTTAATTACATTAGTCAAACCTAAAAACTGCGGAACCCTACACTGCGCGTGGCCCGACATGCACTTGATCGGTTTTTTTTTCTATCCTCAGACCAAAGTTCGTCATCCGATACAGACTCCGACGAGCCGTCTATGGACGCAGGCGTCGATAAAGACGCTCTCCTCGGTGGGAAACTATGCGTAGCCAATTTGTCCAGGTAAATTGTTTTATTTATTTTCTTTATTTATTTATTTATTTATTAATACTTTTATGCACATAAAAGATACATATGGCGGACTTAACGCCACTAGGCGTTTTCTACCAGTCAACCGTTGGGTTGTGTAGAAATCAACGAAGTAGGTGCAGCACTGGTTAAAATTTGAGAATGACAATAAAATAAATTAAATAGATTTAGATGATTATAAATATAACTATAATATCATAGATAAGTATATAAATAAATAATATAATTATATATATTATGCAGATATATATATATACACATATATACTACATATAATGTAAATATATTATTATTTATCACCACAATAACCTTAATTACTATACAGTTTAACATATTATTTATTTACTCTTTTTATGCACGAAGATGGTGTACATAAAGGCGGACTTAATGCCACTAGGCATTATCTCCCAGTCAACCTTTGGGTTAAGAAGAGAGCGACGATGTACTCACAACTTTTTGATGTATTATATTAACATCAAAAAGTTGTGAGTTGTTATTAAAGTAAACTGTGGGAGACTGGTGCCTAAACTAAGCAGAGCCTGTATTTCAGGACAGCAGCTCTTCCCTCCTATAAAAGGATTACATAAAGGAGATGTTGCAAAAATGTATGGACCTCCGGCCATGTATTGTACACAATATCATTAACAGGCAAAATCAATATAAAAAAGGTTTTTTACTGCATATTTTCACTTGTTTAGCTTTGTTTGCAGTTAAATATAGATATTAATAGTAGATATTAAGTGATGACTGCAGCCTATAGACACCCACACAAAGACCAAGGTCAAATCGCAGATGCGTTACCACTCCTGAGGCCTAAGGTGTTATGCATTGGTTTAACGACTGCTATCTATCGATAGCAACCGGGACCGACAGCTTAACGTGCCCTCCGAAGCACGGAAACGCGCATTTTATGCCACTAGCGGTCACCTATCACACACCCGACCTCGCCCGCGTCGCTTAACCGAATTGATCGCTTCCGATTTACACCAGCCGCGGGGCCATGCCCGCTTCGAGCGATTCCTCGCGGCTGGTGTTGAACGATATTTAATTAACTGAAACTACAACAGATGTCGCCCGCGAGTGTTGTCGGCTCGCAGCAAGATGTACCTGTGGAATGTTCTCACTGTGGCAGTGTTCTATACCCTACCCGTCATACAACTGGTCGTCACGTATCAGCGGGTACGTATTTTTTTTATATTTATAACTAACTGTGCTGTGCTGTGAGAAAAAACATTATTGTTCAGTATCTACCCGGACGAAGTCGTGGGCGCAGCTAGTATAAAAGTAGCCTAAATTACTCCTTATTACATCAGCTATCTGCCAGTGAATGTCCCGTCAAAATCGGAGACACTCAAATTCTATTTATTTGTATATAAAAATAAAAGTAGTCTAAGTTAGTTAAGTACTCTTTATTACATCAGCTACCTACCCGTGGAAGTCTCGTCAAAGTCGGATACACTCCAATTCTACTTATTTGTATGTAGGAATGTATATATGTATGGATGTATGGAGATAAAAGTAAGCCTAAGTTACTCCTTATCACATCAGCTTTCTGCCAGTGAAAGTCTCGTCAAAATCGGTAGAGCCGTTCCCAGATTAGCCCCGCCAAACAGACAGACAGACAGACAAAAATTGTAAAAAATGTTTTTTTGGTATATGTATGTATGTATGTATCTTCACCCCAGGTCCCTAACGGGGTAGGCAGAGAGTGTAGAGCGCCAGACATCCCGGTTCTGACAAACCTCTCGTGCCTCGTCTACCTTCATCATTCTCTTCATACATGCACGCCGATTCCTAAGACTTTTGACCGCACCATCAGACAGAACTCGACCTATTTGGTCATGGTAGGTCAGCCTTGGTATATGTACCGTGTATATTAGTGAAAAGCGGTTATTTTAATATTACAAACAGACACTCCAATTTAATTTAATCGTATAGATGGCATCGCTGTTACGCATTTTGCCAGTGTCAAGTAAAACGATATTTCGTATTCGTCATAAGCAGCGTAAAAGTCAGAGTCAGTCGGTCAATTATCAGTAAATCAGGGTCACAGTCAGTAATTCGAGTAAATCGATGGCTACTTTACCAGAAAATGTATAATGAAGTTTTGGAGGCTGGAGGCAACCTGAAAGAACGTGTTATCGCACTGTTATTCTATTTCACTTTACACGGGCACTGTAATAAACCTATGTCAAACAATTTTGTTTGGCATGGCATTTGCCATCAACTTTATTAAAGCGCGCATGGCCCAGCGGCTGGTGTAGATCGTAAGCGATCTGCTCGGTTAAGCACTACGGGCGCGGTCGGGTAGTGTGATGGGTGACCGCTAGTGGCAAATTAAATGCGCGTTTCCGTGCTTCGGAGGGCACGTTAAGCCGTCGGTCCCGGTTGCTATCGATAGATAGCAGTCGTTAAACCTTGTCGGAGGCCTTATGGGCGGTTTGAAAACATCCGACAGCGGGTTGGCCACTTACCCACCCACCTCCACCAATCCGCATTGGAGCAGCGTGGTGGAGTAAGCTCCAGGCCTCAGAGAGACTCGTGCCCAGCAGTGGGACGTATAATGGGTTGCCATTATTATTATTATTATTAAATATAACTCCAAAATACACCAAGATAATGAAATAAAATAATAGCACCACACGCCTCTTTCAAGGTTCCCGCCAAAAACCCCGCGTACGTGTTTATACATACAGTACACAGTAAGCCATTTACTGTTGAGGGAATCCGACTTTGGAATTCTCTTCCGGTGGATATCCGTAAAGTTCAAACAGTTGAAACGTTTAAAAAACGTCTGTATGACCACTACATTTCCCAAACCCTTTCCTAACTCCTGATCACTACTAAGTTGCCTGTTGCTGTTCTTGTTGCTGTTAGTATTTTTACATAGAATGGTACACCCCTATTGTTATCCATTTTTGTAATCATTCCTAAACCCTAAGGTTGTCTGGAAGAGATCACTGTTTAGTGATAAGACCGCCTTTTGTGAACTGTATTTCTTGTTTTCTATAATGTTTTATCTGATTTCGGTGTACAATAAAGTATATTATTATTATTATTATTAAGCCATAGAGCAACACGGGCCACCGGCCGCGGCGGACCGGAGGGGAGTAGCCATAGCATTTATTACCGATGCAAAATAGTCTGTCACTTTTTGCGGAGGGAAATGCGTGTGACACACTACAAAAATAGTTTTTTTTGAATGTTATGGAAGTGGCAAACAAGCATGCAGTTCACATTGATGTTAAGTGATGACTGCAGCCTATAGACACCCACAAAAAGACCAAGGTTAAAATGCAGATGCGTTACCATTCCTGACTCCTGGCCTAAGGTGTTTTGCCTCTGTATCGGAAATTACAGGGCCGTAAAATATTACTTCGAAACACACCTTGACTTTAACAAAATACATAAACAATTTCACGCACACATTTAAACATCAAGGCGACAGGCATAGGCCTATTTGGGCTGGTACTTTGATAGAGGGGAAAGCCTGCATATGGCTACTCCCCTCCGGTGTTGCTCTATGCAGCAAGCAATATTACCACCTTACCTACGTCAGAGAATATGTAATAATACTACGTAATGAATGGACACTTCGACGTCCCGCCCGATTTGCCCGCATCACTCAACCCCTTCCCCTCTTCTGGGCGACGGTTGGTATTTTGTACGTGCTACGCACACAGGTGCGCGTGTAAATACACGTCACTGATTGATGTCTGTGTAATAGAGACCAAATTAAGCGTTTGTAGGGAATTTTGGCGGAGTGCTCGCGGTGTGCCTACGTGACGTCTGTCAACCATTTTGATCAAGTTTTGACCAATACCGGACTATCGGTGTTTACGTAGGCAGTGTGCAGCAGAGATAACGCTCTACGAAGTCGAAACTAGCCGATCGTCTCTTTCGTAGGCTCGATGTGCAATATTGCTTGCTGGGTACTGTACGTGCTGATAGTGCGGTATTAGTCAAAATTTAATCAAAATGGTCGACGAACGTCACATACGTAGGACATTTTAAAGCGCCCAGAGTGAGTGCACGTCGCTCTGCGAGCCGTCCGTAGCTCTCGTGGCAATCAAATAGTTATCCTGTTATCTATAAATACGTATAATATTATAAAGTGTTGTGTTTCGCCCGCTTTTGGGGACCACGGCACGGGTTGTGACTACCGGTTGGCTTCGTCTCCTGGGCACTATAAAAAGGGTAGTACCAGCCTACGCACGATCTAACACGTATCCAAACGGGTCGGTACCACGATCGTTGTTAAATAAATGTAGTCTGTCTGGAAATCCATTTTTCTTTTAAAATAAAATATATTTCACAAGCATGTGTTAATGCGAAATAATATAAAACAATTATTAAGGGTAAAAGCGACTTCTTCACGATATTCAATAAACTGAAAAGTCTATTATATCGGTTGCCTAACTAGCATAGTTGGTAATAGATGGCGCTGCTGCTACCATAAAGCAATGCAATAGATGTGAAGGAAAGATTTGACAAATCGGGCAGGACTTCAGTAGCTCAATTGGAAGAGCGGCTGGACTAGATTCCCAGTAGGTCGCGAGTTCGAGTCTCGCCTGAAGTCAAATTTTTCTTTCCATTTTTCTTTAAAAATTAAATGGTTTTTTTTGAGACCCTCTAGACGCTACTATTGGCACGTCGTAAGAGATAACGTATTATAGAGTCATTGTACGAAGTCTCATCTTAAGGGCGTCTTCCGGGAAGGCTTTAACTGTGTTCCACGATAGTACTAAACACTACCATTTGGCGGCAGATAGATTAGTTAATGCGGTGGCGCCTACGCCCTACCATCACTGGAACTCCGGAACCAGTAAACACGTCTACAAAAAGGGATAATATATGTCGTTTGTTGCAGCTATTGAACCAATCGGGCAACCAGGACCTGTGCTACTTCAATTTTCTCTGCGCTCATCCACTGATGGTGCTCTCTGATTTCAACCACGTTTACTCCAACCTTGGGTATGTTATGTTGTAATTATGTCGCACCGCACGCACGCACGTATACTCACACGCATGCACGCTCGCGCGCTCTCACGCATACACTCACGCACACACAAACGCACGCTCTCACGCATACACTCACGCACACACAATCGCACGCTCTCACGCATACACTCACGCACACACAAACGCACGCTCTCACGCATACACTCACGCACACACAAACGCACGCTCTCACGCATACACACGCACGCACGTTCACACGCACGCACGCACGTACACACTACCAATGAGAGTAAAAATATACGTGTGACGCTGTGAAACTATGTATTACATTATCATTGACCTATAAATATTAAAGTATTAGACTGGACATACTTTAATATTTATATATAATGAGGGATGCAAACAAAGGTACAGTTGATATTGATGGTATGTTATAATAGCAGTCTATAGACATCTTCCATTAACCAAAAATTGCTGCACTTCTGATTGAAATCTGCACTTGAGTGCAGATGCATCGAATCAAACTCAAACTCAAACTCAAAAATTCATTTAATCACTTGGAAATAATAGAATTTGCTTGTGATAGGTCAAATTACAAATATAAAATTAAAGCGAATAACAACTGATACGTTGATTAATATGTCAAAGTAAATAAATTAATAATAGTCCAAAAATACTTAATAATAAAAATAAGTATCAACAGAATGTTCCATACTCTCTTTTACAAACGGCAAGATAAGACTAAACAAAAAAATATGGGACATTCTCTGTCATTCACTGGCAGAGTTCCAAAGCCCACATTACTGAGAAAAACTATAGAAAAAAGAAAAAGAGAAAGGAAGAAAAACATTTATTGTATGTATCTTCACGCCAGGTCCCTAACGGGGTAGGCAGAGAGTGTAGAGCGCCAGACATCCCGGTTCAGACAAACCTCTCGTGCCTCGTCTACCTTCATCATTCTCTTCATACATGCACGCCGATTCCTAAGACTTTTGACCCCACCATCAGACAGAATTCGACCTATTTGGTCATGGTAGGTCAGCCTTGGTCTTCCTGGGCCTCTGCAACCATCCACATTCGCATTGTATATGGATGCATGGTTATTGGAACATTTATTGGTTTTGCGTAATCCTGTTAAATATTGTAAATTTGCGTCCATCGATAGACGCTGTTGCCCATCTCGCGTCGCTATAATTTTATAGTACTTAGGTGTATGTATAATAATTTTATTTACTAATACAGGTACGTTTTGCTGGGTGCATTGTTTTTGGTGCAAGTATGGAGGCGGCACAAGCAGTATGCGAATAGACCTCACGAGGTACGTTCATTTGGTTAAGTGGCAAACAAGCGTGCAGTTCACATTGATGTTAATGATGACTGCAGCCTATAGACACCCACACAATGATCAGAGGTCAAAATGCAGATGCGCTGCCACTCCTGAGGCATTAGGTGTTATGCCTCTGTGCCGGAAATTACAGAGCCGTACATTACCACCTAACATTTAGCGGCAAGTATATTAGGTAATGCGATGGTGCCTACGCCCGCGAGCTCCGTCACTGGAGCTCTACCACCAGTTAATTCTTACGAAGAAGTGGCCAAGTGCGAGGCGGGCTCGCTTTCACAGGCTTCCGTTTAGTCATCTGGTTGGCCAATAGCCCGTATCTCCACCAATTGGAGCAGCGTGGTGGAGTAAGCTCCAGGCCTCCCCCCAAGAAGGGGAGAGACTCGTGCTAATTTTAACTTTCCTATTTTTCTCACTATAATTTTTGTGTGTTTTGTTTTACTTTGTTCTGTTGTGATTAGTACACTCCTGTTACTGTTCGATTTAATTATTCCTTAAAATTGGTTACCTGGAAGAAATCGCTTTACATTTGTGCTTTTCTTTACTGTTTGGTGTACAATAAAGAGTATTGTTATGCCATGTTATGTTTTTAAAAATCGCTTGACTCGCACTTGGCCGTTCAAAAGTATATAGCCTTGTTCTTCACGCTTGTTGCAGAAGGAGCTGGGCATCCCGCAACACTTCGGGCTGCTGTACGCGATGGGAATAGCGCTGGTCAGTGAAGGGTTGCTCTCCGCTGCCTACCACGTCTGCCCCAACAGCATGAACTTCCAGTTTGGTGAGTCTGTACTGGGTGACGGGTGTTTTTTTTTTTATGTCAAAGGATTGACAGACAAGCAGACGGGTCACCTGATGGAAAGTGGTCACCGTCGCCTATGAACATTTGCAACACCAGGGGAGTTACCAACGCGCTGCCAGCCCTGAAGGACTCTTTTGACGCCAGTTTTGAAGAACCCCATATTGTGTATCATGGGACATATTAAGTGACAAAATAATACGAGATTATATTATTATGTATGTCAATACATATTAATTATAATAAGTAAAAATCGAATGTCTGTTCATTAAATATTTTTCCAAAAAACAGATAGGGGGCGATTAAAGAAGGGTAACAGAAAAAAAAACAATTTTCGGAATTTTTGTCTGTCTGTCTGGTACGTTATAACTTCGAAACTACTCAACGACTTTGAACACGGTTTCACAGGTAGATTACATATATTTACGAGCGATGTTAAAACTTTTGTTTCGTCAAAATCGGTCAAGGGTAAAAGAATTGTTTTTATATTATTTCGCATTAACACATGCTTGTGAAATATATTTTATTTTTAAAGAAAAATGGAAAGAAAAATTTGACTTCAGGCGAGACTCGAACTCGCGACCTACTGGGAATCTAGTCTAGTCTAATCTAGTCTGAAGTCAAACTTTTCTTTCCATTTTTCTTTAAAAATAAAATAAGGGTAAAAGAAGTTATGGTCAATAGAAAATTTACTAGAAGCATTGCTTCAAATTAACTATGAGTTTGTTATAGGTCTGGATAATTGTAGTTTTCACAGGTTACGCGACCAACACGCCGGCGAAGCCGCGAGCATCAGCTAGTATATTAATATACAACGTGTAAAGTAATGAAGTAATATTTAAGGATATTAATATACATCGTGACCACAATCAAAGTATGATGTTCCAG
Organism: Macrosoma leucophasiata; assembly: GCA_036365455.1. Taxonomy (NCBI): domain Eukaryota; kingdom Metazoa; phylum Arthropoda; class Insecta; order Lepidoptera; family Hedylidae; genus Macrosoma; species Macrosoma leucophasiata. Next base: position 1,881,029 of record JAWQUS010000022.1, on the reverse strand, counting down.
TTTTAAAAGAAATGTTTAAAAAAAAAAAAAAAAACGTAACTTCACGCCTGTAATCCCCGAAGGGGTAGGCAGAGGTAAATGCATGCATTCAAGCATACATGCAAACACCCACGATTCGCCGGTTACGTTTTGGCACATGTAACAGGTGGCGAGCCTGTTGACATCTCCGGGCACATTACCAAACTTTGAGGTACTGGGAAATTTCCAGAAAATGGAAAAATCCCAATAGAACCAGAGATAAAGGCTTTTTCACCATTATCTCTGATAACCCCCTACCCGGGAATCGAACCCAGGACCTCAGCGTAGTAGTAGTGGCCTGCTACCACTAGGCTACCGAGGCATGTTTAACTTCAATAAAAAATATCCATTTAAGAGGTCATGGACAAAAGCTGTCCTGTTCGCGGTCAAATAACAACTCACATAGACACTTTATCAGCAACCGTGTAGTTAAAGCTTGGAACAAGCTGCCCGATTATGTAATATCAGCTCAAACTGTTAACCATTTCCAAAATGAACTCGATAGACATTTATCAAACTCCTGATAGTAAATAAAACAGGAACAAGATATAGGCTAAATCAGTTGTTTCCAACTGCCAGACTTATAATCAAATAATAATAAATAAATGGATTAGTATCGACATCCACAGCGTTACATTTATATTCCATACAATTTTTTGACGTTCGGAACAAATATATTTTTTTTTTTCTTTCTTTTAATTTTTTTTTTAATATATTCCTCGTTTTTTTTTTTATGTAATAAAAGTGGCAAACAAGCATGCTGTTCACATTCATGTTAAGTGAAGACTGCAGCCTATAGACACCCACACAATGACCAGAGGTCAAAATGCAGATGCGCTGCCACTCCTGAGGCATTAGGTGTTATGCCTCTGTGCCGGAAATTACAGGGCCGTACATTACCACCTGACCGGAACACGATAGTGCCGAACACTACCATTCAGCGGCAAGTATATTAGGTAATGCGGTGGTGCCTACGCCCGCGAGCTCCGTCACTGGAGCTCTATCACCAGTAAAAAGGTCGTTCCACAGACACTTCGTTCATGTACGTGACGTCGGTGCTGTGCATGGTGAAGATATACCAGGCGAGGCACCCCGACATCAACGCGCGCGCTCACGCCACCTTCGGGGTTCTAGCGCTTATTATATTTATTGGTGAGTCGCATTTATTATGTCTTGTGTTTTACTTTTTAAATTATGTTTAAAAAAAATAAATGACTTTTTTTTTTTTGTAATGGAAGTGGCTAACAAGCATGCAGTTCACATTGATGTTAAGTGACGACTGCAGCCTATAGACACCTACACAAAATGAAAAGGTCAAAATGCAGATGCGTTACCTCTCCTGAGGTCTGAGGTGTTATGCCTCTGTGCCGGATATTACAGGGCCGTGCCTGTGCTGTGTCTTACTGCCGCGTGAATGCGAGTGAGTTTAGAAATTAATAAAAAAATGAAAAAAAGAAATTCATTTCGATAATTATGTGTTAAATTAAAGATAACAGATATTGAATGTACGCAGGTTTGGTGGGTGTTCTGAACGCGAACTTCTACTTCTGGGTGGCGTTCACCGTGCTGCACCTGGTCACCTGCCTCGTCATGACCTTCCAGATATACTATCTGGGCAGGTTTAGACTTGGTGAGTCAACATTCATGGTAACAATTCATTGGATGCGCTTGATCGATATTATTTGACCACGTTTACTATAAGAATTAGATTCAGAAACTCATTTATTCGTTTAAGGGTGACAGGCACCTCTTATGACACGTCAAAAACAAACAAAATAAATTAAAGTGAATAACAATCGATATACATGTACATCTGCCATCTCTTTACATCTACCTACCCCTTCGAGGGTTACAGGCGTGAAGTGACGTACGTGTAGCGTCCACAGCTCCGCGAGAAGCTCTGACAGCTGTCTCGATCATATCAACCTCCGGTCTTGGAGGGGAGTGATGTAGCGTCCACTACATTAAGGCGCCAACTAGTGGAATACGATGAAAACCTTACACCACTGTGGAGGAACGGGTGGAAGTGTTCCTCCGGCGAAAAGGGAGGATCCTCCGACCAGGCGAGGTGATAGCGCCTGGCGGGCCGCGGCCCAACGGTTGACGTTGGGAAGTTGTATATATGCCAACTCTTGAGAATACTTCGTATGTGCGATGTAATTCGACTGCACGCCATCTACCGTACTAGATAAGTACTGTGAGGTTTCGTCTGTGTTCCACTAGTTGGCGCCTTAATGTAGTGGACGCTACATACGTTTTTTGTCGTTCAACAGAGCTAGGAGTGGTATACCGAGCCGCCTCTCAACTGATCCGCCAGCCGCTGGCCGCCGTCACCCCCACGCACTGCGGCCGCTGTGTGCTGCTGCTGTTGGCCAACATTGCCAACTGGACCGTCGCCGCTTATGGGTGAATCATCATCATTTCAGCTTTATCGGTGGTAGAGCTCCAGTGACGGAGCTCGCGGGCGTAGACACCACCGCATTACCTAATATACTTGCCGCTAAATGGTAGTGTTCGGCACTATCGTGTTCCGGTCAGGTGGTAATGGCGGGCCCTGTGATTTCCGGCACAGAGGCATAACACCTTAGGCCTCAGGAGTGGTAACGCATCTGCATTTTGACCTTGGTCTTCATGTGGGTGTCTATAGGCTGCAGTCATCACTTAACATCAATGTGAACTGCATGCTTGTTTGCCACGCACATTCTGCCCCAACGGCCGTCAGCAGGGGCGGATTTGAGGCCTATGTAAGATTGCCCCCTCCCCCCCCCTGTGCTGTAAAGCATAAAAAATTAAATAAACTATAAAAATTATATTAAAATGAAAAAAAAAAACCATAGTCAGTAAGTGATTTAATTATTTCTTCTAATAATCATAATTGCGAGATGATATATGGACACATTTTTGAGATTTTACACGTATGCGCATAGGCAAAACACCTTAAAAAAAACGACCATTTTGCCGCCCTAGACCCGGGCCTACTCGGCCTATAGGGAAATCCGCCTCTGGCCGTCAGTTCTTCGAGCTATGTGCCCTGCCCACTGCCATTTGAGTCTCGATATTCGGTGAGCTTTGTCGGTATACTGTGTGTTCTCATATAGATAATGGGTATATATCTTAATATATATAAATCTCGTGTCACAATGTTTGTCCTCAATGGACTCCTAAACCACTTAACCGATTATAATAAAATTCGCACACCATGTGCAGTTCGATCCAACTTGAGAGATAGGATAGCTTACATTACGCTATGACTAATAGGAGCAGAGCAGCGCGGGCGAAGCCGGGGCGGGCCGCTAGTCTATTATATAAAAATAAGTCAGGTTTTCCTTCCTGACGCTATAACTCCAGAACGCACGAAACGATTTCCACGGTTTTGCATTTGTTGGCAAGGTCTCGGGCTCTATGAGGTTTATAGCAAGAAAATTCAGGATTATAAAACGACATCCACGCAGGCGAAGCCGCGGGCAACAGCTAGTTGTTTTATAAATTCATTCTTTCTCAGTTTCTTTTGAAATGGGGAAATGGAGGAATTTGTAAATAATTGATGCTTTCCATATTATACAAAATTGTTCAGTGTCTATTTAATTTATTATGTATTTTTGATTATTATTAGTGGTTATTCACTCTAGGTTAGTTTAAAAAAAAATGTCGATGTAAAAGTGCTCTCCAGGAGCCTAATTATATGAAATAAATGAATAAACATCACATAATTGTAAAAAATATCAGTTACAAGAGGATTATGACCCTGTAATAACTATCAGAGACATTATGACTTACGTCTCAGGGGTGGCAATGCATCTGCACTTTGACGTCTGGTTTTTGCGTAGACGTCTGTAGGCTATAGTAAAATAAAATAGAAAATAAAATACGCTTAAACGTAAATAAAATACTCAGCCCTACAGTAGGTATAAACCCGTGTCGTGGGTGCCGTTGTACACACACAACACATACACAAACACCCAGACCCGAAACAAATATCTGTAGGCCATACAAATATTTGTCCCGGTGCGGGGATCGAACAATGATCTCACACCGCTGGACTAGCACGGGTCGGCAAAATGACAGTCATCACTTAACATCAATGTGAGTTGCATGCATGTTAAAAAAAATCATCATACTCTTTTCCAGGTTGGCCCAACATCGTCGCGACTTCGCATCCCATCTTCTTCTGGTGCTGATGAGCAACTTGTTCCTGTACACGCTGTTCTACATCGCCATGAAGTTGCTCCACCGCGAGACCATACGCTGGTACAGGTATGGACGTCCATCATCTATGTTTTGTTGACTGTGGGGATCGGTCTGTTCAGATTTACTGATGAGTAACCTGGGGTGCGACCGCCTATCGACATTGCTGTCAAATTTTCATGACAATTTTTACTTTTAAACTAAATCAGAACCAGAAATTCATTTAGGGTGACAGGCACCTCTTATGACATGTCAAAAACATTAAAACAAATTAAAGTGAATAACAATTGATATACTTGTTAATTTACAAGCCAACAATTAATTTACAACAATTAATTAATTTACAAGAAACGACAATGAAAGTTTATTCTTTCACTTTTAAAACATAAAATAATATAATATTAAAATTTTCATTAATTATGCGAATGATGAAGGTAGACGAGGCACGAGAGGTTTGTCAGAACCGGGATGTCTGGCGCTCTACACTCTCTGCCTACCCCGTTAGGGACCTGGCGTGAAGATACATATATATATATATATATATTAATTATGCAATTGTCAATCAACTCGTATTTAAATCTGTCATCTGACATTCTGAATTCGTTTCTTCTTTAAAATCAGACAATTAAAAAGTTAAAAACTATAACCAAACTTCATGGTAAATAAACACACAGAGTGCGAAGAAAGAAATAGTATTTCTTTACATATATATATATATATATATATATATATATATATATATATATATATATATATAAATATATATTAGCTCCAGTGACGGAGCTCGCGGGCGTAGGCACCACCGCTTTACCTAATATACTTGCCGCTAAATGGTAGTGTTCAGCACTATCGTGTTCCGGTCAGGTGGTAATGTACGGCCCTGTAATTTCCGGCACAGACGCATAACACCTTAGGCCTCAGGAGTGATAACGCATCTGCATTTTGATGTGGGTCTTTGTGTGGGTGTCTCTAGGCTGCAGTCATCATCATAATCATAACTTAAAATCAATGTGAACTGCATGCTTGTTTGCCAATTCCATACCATAAAAAAATTCATCCAAAAATTGAAAGGTTGTCTGAAAACGAATGATACCAATCGAAAAAGCGTCTAAAATAACTCTTAATATGAAATCTATAAATCTATATAAAATCTATATAAATACTTCATAGTATTTATACAAAAATAACATTACAAGCAGAGCAAAGCCACTTATTTTTATTTTTTTTATGTTTTAAAAGTGGCAAACAAGCATACAGTTCACATTGATGTTAAGTGATGACTGCAGCCTATAGACACCCACACAATGACCAGAGGTAAAAATGCAGATGCGTTACCACTCCTAAGGCCTAAGGTGTTATGCCTCTGTGCCGGAAATTACAGGGCCGTACATTACCACCTGACCGGAACACGATAGTGCTGAACACTACCATTTAGCGGCAAGTATATTAGGTAATGCGGTGGTGCCTACGCCCGCGAGCTCCGTCACTGGAGCTCTACCACTTATGCCTCAGGAGTGGCATTTTGTCAATCGGTTTCTGTGTAGTTGTCTGTTGGCTGCTGTATTCACTTATCATCAATGTAAACTGCTTGTTTAATAAAAGCAACGCATTATACGTTGGAGGGAGGCCTGGAGCTTACTCCACCACGCTGCTCCAATGCGGGTTGGTGGATATATCGTCTGAGACTGGCATTATGTGTAATAGCGATGACATTGTATAAAAAAAACATAAAAAAATGTGTATGTGTGTTCCAGTTGGGTGTTCATAGCGCTCACTTACTCGGTGTGGTTCGGCTCAAGCTATTTCTACCTAGATCTCAGCACTAATTGGGCGGTAAGTATTGATTTTAGGGTTCCACACCTTAAAAAGCATTCTCCGATGGTTCGGGCATATAGAAAGAATGTCGAATGTAGAATTGTACGGTCCTGCAATTTCCGGCACAGAGGCATAACACCTTAGGCCTCAGGAGTGGTAACGGATCAGCATTTTGACCTTGGTCTTTGTGTGGGTGTCTATAGGCTGCAGTCATCACTTAACATCAATGTGAACTGCATGCTTGTTTGCCACTTCCATTACTTTTGACGACCCGGTTAGTCCAGCGGTGTGAGATGACCGTTTGATTCGAAGGGTCGCGGGTTCGATCCCCGCACCGGGACAAATATTTGTATGGCCTACAGATATTTGTTTCGGGTCTGGGTGTTTGTGTATGTGTTGTATGTGTACAACGGCACCCACGACACAGGTTTATACCTACTGTGGGGCTGTGAGTGTAAGCGTATTTATTACATAAAAAAATGAGGGAATGACTAAACAGATATACAATGCGAATGTGGATGGTTGCAGAGGCCGAGGAAGACCAAGACTGACCTACCATGACCAAATAGGTCGAGTTCTGTCTGATGGTGGCGTCAAAAGTCTTGGGAATTGGCGTGCATGTATGAAGAGAATGATGAATGTAGATGATGCACGGGAGGTGTGTCAGGATCGGGATATCTGGCGCTCTACACTCTACCTACCCAAACTCAAACTCAAAAATTTATTTAATCACTTGGAAATAATAGTATTTGCTTGTGATAGGTCAAATTACAAATATAAAATTAAAGCGAATAACAACTGATACGTTGATTAATATGTCAAAGTAAACAAAATAAAATAAATAATGGTCCAAAAATACTTAATAATTAAAATAGGTATCAACAGAATGTTCCATACTCTATTTTACAATCGGAAAGATGAGACTAAATAAGAGAATATGGGACATTCTTTTCCAAAGCTCACATTACTGAGAAAATCTGCCAACACAAAACTCAGTAGGGTCTTTTCAAAATATGTAACCCGTAATGGGTTAGGATCCCATTGCAGAATCAGTTTGTTCATCCAGATAAGCTACAAACCTTATTGTTACGCATATTTATAATCTAGAGAATATATATCCACTAGGTTGCCTATCAAAAAATGGCCGCTCCCAATATATATTTTTTAAGAAATATTTTTTTTTCTTTGTTTTTTTTTTCAATAAAATTACGTACACTTAATGGCAATATGTATTGTATAAAGACTGAAAAATCACGGCTGCCATTGCGCACTTGTCCGTATCTACATATTTTCGTTCCGCCCCGATAACTTTTTACGTCCATAACGTACATGTATTTATTTATTTTTTTAATCTTCTATGCACTAAAACGATACATAAGGCGAACTTAATGCCACTAGCCATTTTCTACCAGTCAACCTTTGGGTAGTGAGGATAGCAACGAAGTAGGTGCAACACTGGTGAAAATATATGAGAATAACAAAAAAATAACTATATTAAGATGATTGATATATAATATTAGATATATAATAATATGATTATATATATTAGATATATGTATTAGATATAAATATATATAAATATACATGTATACGTATATAACTAAGACGCAAATATATAATAAATATAATAATTATAATTAGGAAATATCACGATGAATAATTACTACAGCCTGTGAAGCTTCTAGCCAACTAAGTTTAAGGAATGTGTATATATATATATATATATATATATATATATATATATATATATATACATTATAACTGTTTAAGTGTCTGTAAATAAACCAAATTAAATGAATTCCTCAATTTGAATTTGAAATCTGAAATAAAACATTTCTTTGCAAACGTAGGTAGGTACTTGTACTTTTAAAAGACAATAAAAATAGTCCAGAACGCGAGTGCTAGTTTCGTATGTCGCGATCAGATTGAGGCAGGTACCGCTGCGCGGCCTTCAGCGGCGAGGGGCGCGGGGGTAGGGGGGGGGGGGGCATTGCACATCTGAGACGCGTGACGCGCGCACCACGAGTTCATCGGTACGGCAGCCACGAACTTATTATTAAGTGATAACCTTAATATTTTAATCATAAATGTAATGTTTAAGTATTTTAATTAATATGTATATTGTACGAAATATCTTTATTTTATATTTATCAGTTATTATTATTTACCTACCTATATTTATGTCTTCTATATTATTTTTCTGTAGGTACTTGATTTTTTAAGATTTTTTTTTTTGACATCCGTGAACTCCCCTCATCTGGTTCCCATTGAAAATCAGCGTCAGGCGTTACGCCTGACTTGTATGCTGAATTGGAGACCATTTTGGCGCAGCCGTGCGACACATAATAACTTATTATACCTAAGTAGGAAATTACTTTGTTTTTTTTCTGTCTCCTTTTTTTTTTTTCTTTAGGTACCTGTGTTCTATTATTATTGTTTGTGGTGTTTCTGTTTTAAAATTAATTGTTTGTATTTTTCAACCTGTATTGTCTTTGTGTGTTTCTCGGCTAAGCGCCAAATAAACACCTTTCTTCTTCTTCTTCTCATGTATTATTTATATTATATCAAATTAAAGCTATTTTTTTCTCATTATTATGATATACGGGCCAAATTAAATCTGCCGAATATAAGAGTTGTAGGCTGTTAAAAATAAAATAATTAAATTAAAAATACTTGCGGCCAAATTTTGATGGCTACCTAGTGAATATAATAATATTCTCTAGATCAGAGGTTCCCAAACTATTTTTTCTTGTAGACCCCTTTAAAATTTTTTCTGGTTTCCGTGGACTCCTCCTTGCTACATTTATATCACGTTCCCATATTTCCAATTTTTATCACGCCTACGTAGACCCCCATCCAGTCCCATGGACCCCAGGAGGTCTATATGGACCACTTTGGGAATCACTGCTCTAGATTATAAATATACTGGTGGTAGAGCACCAGTGACGGAGCTCGCGGGCGTAGGTGGTGCCTATTATACTTATACCGTATTACCTATTATACTTGCCGCTAAATGGTAGTGTTCAGCACTATCGTGTTCCGGTTAGGTGGTAATGTACGGCCCTGTAATTTCCGGCACAGAGGCATAACACCTTAGGCCTCAGGAGTGGTAACGCATCTGCATTTTGACCTCGGTCTTTGTGTGGGTGTCTATAGGCTGCAGTCATCGCTTACCATCAATGTGAACTGCATGCTTGTTTGCCACTTCCATAAAATAAAAAATAAATAAAAAAATACGTAAAAATTTGGTATGCAGCATATCTGTGAGATCTTAACCTATGAGAAAAAACCTGACAAAACAAAACTCAGATCATTTCAAAATATCTTTACACTTCATTTCTTTTTAGCTAACCCCAGCCCAATCGCGACAGAGCAACCGCGTGTGTTCACTGCTCCGGCTGTACGACTCGCACGACATTTGGCATTTCCTCTCCTCCGCCGCCATGTTCTGCTGCTTCAACATGTACCTCACCATCGACGACAACCTCGCCACTGTGCCGCGGACGCAGATTATGGTGTTTTGAATCGGTGTTGCCAGTTTTTGTGTAATTTAGGGTTGCCAGAGTTTTAAGGATTTGATTAAAGAATCGGGGGATTTGTATGGATTTGTACAGAAAAACACTCTGACAACGCAAATTATCTTTAGTGGTGGTAGAGCTCCAGTGACGAAGCTCGCGGGCGTAGGCACCACCGCATTACCTAATATACTTGCCGCTAAATGGTAGTGTTCAACACTATCGTGTTCCGGTCAGGTGGTAATGTACGGCCCTGTAATTTCCGGCACAGAGGCATAAGACCTTAGGCCTCAGGAGTGGTAACGCATCTGCATTTTGACCTTGGTCTTTGTGTGGGTGTCTATAGGCTGCAGTCATCACTTAACATCAATGTGAACTGCATGCTTGTTTACAACTTCCATTAAAAAAAGAACATCTATACGTAGTATAACGTATAATACGTATAGATGTTTATAATAAGAACATCGTACTAAAGATCATCTACACGTAGATAATTTGCGTTTTCAGAGTTCTTTTCAAAACCTCAATATATTTTCGAAAAACAAAGTACAACTAAGTTTTGCGTATATTTCTACATAATTTTTCATGTTGTGCTTGAATGAAGTCTTTTTATTTATATTTTAATATTACCTGTATTCGTTTATTTCTTTTATTGTAAGTTGATAAAAAAGCAAAACTCAGATGACGAATTATCTCTTCAACTCCTGGGACTAATACTCTTATATTTGTTTTAGGATTTACATATATTGTATGTACATATATTATTATTTATTAATATTTATTTCCAATTGCGTGAATTAAGGAGACTTAGAAATTATATCGTAATCCGTAACCACTTTTCTTTATTGGCCTACTACTTTAATCGCCTAGAGGCGTCACTGTCAGCAACGAGTTTGATTTAAATAAAAATTAAAAATATAATTTTAATTTCTTTTGAAATTTTAAACGAGGAGCGGAGTTTTGGCGGGAAGCTTGAAAGATGCGTGTGGTGCTCTTATTTTATTTCATTTTCTCGGTGTATTTTTGAGTTATATAAATAAAGTTGGTGGCATTTTGTTTGATATAGGCTTATTACAGTGCTCGTGTAAAGTGAAATAGAATAACAGTGCGAAAACACGTTCTTTCGGGTTGCCTCCAAAACTTCATTGTAAATGTTCTGGTAAAGTAGCCATCGCTTTACTCGAATTACTGTGACTCTGACTGACGAACTGATAAATTGACTGACTGACTCTGACTTTTACGTTGTTTATTACGAATCCGAAATATCGTTTTACTTCACACTGTGAAGCCATTCAGCCATTCAGTCAGCCATTAAATAAAAAAAAAGACTGAGAAGTTTGACGTTGGTCGCTCCTCCGTTTTAGTCAGAGTCACAGTCAATAATTCGAGTAAAGCGATGGCTACTTTACCAGAACATTTACAATGAAGTTTTGGAGGCAACCTGAAAGAACGTGTTTTCGCACTGTTATTCTATTTCACTATACACGAGCACTATAATAAGCCTATATCAAACAAAATGCCACCAACTTTATTTAATATAACTCAAAAATACACCAAGACAATTAAATAAACTAAGAGCGCCACACGCATCTTTCAAGCTTCCCGCTAAAACTCACCCTTCTCAGTCTTGGTGGGTACTATAATTACTTATTCGCCCTCTGAATAGAGTCTAGTTTTTTTTAGAATAAACCTAAGATTAGAATGTATTGTAACGCGTGTTCATTCGTCAAGTTTTCCACGGGGTGTTGCCTTTATTATTAATTTGCTAAAGACTGCATTATTTAATAAAGTATTAATAATGTTATTTGTAAATTTATAGAAGTTGTTGATGTCGAATGGAAGTGGAAAAATGTTTTATGAATTTGTGTGTTTAAGTGTTCAAAATTTAATTAATTGTAATATATTGATTATTTGCTGTAAAATATGTTATTACTGTTAAATAAATTGTGTAAATATCAGTTTTATTAATGTATCCAATTCAAATGATTTTTTATTTACATTGCCTTATATGTACTTATGTATTAGACAGAACACTCCTGGTGGTAGAGTTCCAGTGAGGGAACTCGCGGGCGTAGGCACCACCGCATTACCTAATATACTTGCCGCTACATGGTAGTGTTCAGCACTATCGTGTTCCAGTCAATGTACGGCCGTGTAATTTCCGGCACAGAGGCATAACACCTTAGGCCTCAAAAGTGGTAGCGCATCTGCATTTTTACCTCTGGTCTTTGTGTAAGTGTCTATAGGCTGCAGTCAACACTTAACATCAATGTGAACTGCATGCTTGTTTGCCACTTTCGTTACATAAAAAACCCCTTTGCTAGCACGGTTCCAGTTTTTTTGCATTCAATTTACCACACTCTCGCGTAGTAACACAGATAATGACGTATATATAAATATCTGTCAAATCAATTTAAAATCGGAACCGGCTGTTTTTTTATTTAAAAAATATTCGGGAGTGACCATTGGAAATAAAATTCAGATTTTTTTCCGTTACCAATAGATTTAAGTAAGTTTCCTGTAATTGTGATAATATTGACTATGATTACCGTAGATATGTATGTTTTTTTTTTTACTATATTTTATTGTAGTAATGATTTCAGGTGTGATAAGTGAGTTAGACCACATTTTGTTTTGACGATTGGATTGGTAATGACATGACTAGTCTTTGTAATTAAAATTAAATGCCTTTATATTCAAAACTGTGCTTTTATTTCTCTTACCACTTAGGGCTATATTTCACCGGTACATCATGGCGCCGCAACCAGTTGCTGCTACCAAGAAAATGTACAGCTCTGTAGAGAGTAACTTACCTGGTGTCCGTTTGCAGTACTTGCATCTCTGATATTCGGCTATTTGTGGCCAATGGTCATATTTGTCATATAGGATAAATCGACTCCTCCCATGTGGCGATTATAGTCTTTAACAATTTTAGGACATTTTACATCAACACGAGATTTTTGAACTGCCTACGTAGCGTAGTGGTAGCAGGCCACTACTACTACGCTGGAGGCCCTGGGTTCGATTCCCGGGTCGGAGGCTATCAGAGATAACAGGCTCGCCACCTGTTACATGGGCGAAAACGTAACCGGCGAATCGTGTGTGTTTGCATGTATGCTTGAATGCATGTATTTACCTCTGCCTACCCCTTCGGGGATTATAGGCGTGAAGTTACGTTTACGAGATTATGCTTCTTTGCTGAATCGTTTTATATTCTCGACAGGGTATGCATCATCATAAGAACTCACCAATGTGACCTGTTTATTATCAAACCACTGGACAATACTAAGCATATTTTTTCTGCAAACATTCTGACAGAAGGCACCTCTTCCTTTCTTTTTAAAGTCTTTTCAGTTAGCAGTTTAGTAGCAGCATCTTTGAGTCTATTTTGTCTGATTGTTCCTTAACTAAATATACCATAATTTTTGTGCTTTTTATTTTATTTTAAAGAAAAATGGAAAGAAAAATTTGACTTCAGGCGAGACTCGAACTCGCGGCCTACTGGGAATCTAGTCCAGCCGCTCTTCCAATTGAGCTACTGAAGTCCTGCCCGATTTGTCAAATCTTTCCTTCACATTTATTGCATTGCTTTATGGTAGCAGCAGCGCCATCTATTGCCAACTATGCTAGTTAGGCAATTATTAAGGGTAAAAGCGACTTCTTTACGATATTCAATAAACTGCAAAGTATTTTATAGCGGTTGCCTAACTAGCATAGTTGGCAATAGATGCTAGGCGCTGCTGCTACCATAAAGCAATAAATGTGAAGGAAAGATTTGACAAATCGGGCAGGACTTCAGTAGCTCAATTGGAAGAGCGGCTGGACTAGATTCCCAGTAGGCCGCGAGTTCGAGTCTCGCCTGAAGTCAAATTTTTCTTTCCATTTTTCTTTAAAATAAAATATATTTCACAAGCATGTGTTAATGCGAAATAATATAAAACAATTTTGTGCTTTTTCCCAACGAAAAGATATTTTTTTCTGCTACACGTGCAACGATGGCAGGAGCTTTGCGTTTCATTTGTTGAGCGCGCGTCATTGGAGTGCCGACAGGGGTACAAGTGGTTGATTTGAAGGCAAAGATGGTAACGATGAAATTGGGGGTAGAGCGTCATAATTACTTTCTGATGGATTAGGGAATACTTGAGTAAGAGACACTTCGGTTGTATCGGCATAAATATCATCTGCATGCGTTCCTATTTCATCATCAGAAATTTGTAGAAGATTTAACCTTTTGAGACTGGAATCTATGAATGGCGCTGGTGAACTTTCTGCTGATTCAATCATTCCAGTTTCATCACCGCTACTAGCTTCGTCACTTGTGTCAGAGTCTGCATTTTATCAGGCACCAGGGATAAAATGCGCCTAGCTCTTTCACTCATAGCAGTCTAAAAGCAAAGCAAAAGAAACATGCAAAAGAACATCAACATAGTAAAGCCAAACTATATTATATTATAGATAGGTAAAAATGTATGTAATGTTATATGCCCCTTTATATAGGTAGGTAGGTAGTCATGCAGTTATAATAATAATAGTATTTTTTGTGGAAATCGAACCCACAACTTTGTGTGTCGCTTTCTACAACCACTAAATCAACGAGGCAGTGAAACATCAGCACATATTTACATTATACATATTATATAATACATATTTGCATTTTACGTTTTATAATAAAGTAAAAAAATATATATTGATCCCGCGAAGTTAGCAATGTATATTATTCTATACACCACCAAGAAAAGGTAAATTACTACAACTGCGGCATTGTATAGTATAATATACGTTAGTAAAAAACACGACAAAAACTTGCTAATTCTCATAATGACAACAGCATATATATAAAAATGTGTAAGAACAAACATTTAGGCATGTGTATTTTATAATAAACATACATATTTAGGGGTATAAACATAAAAATAAAATAAAACTTACCTGAGCGGCGCATCTTGACGGTTATTTTTCACAACTGATTTAAAATGATGACAGATAAACGACTATTTTTATTTTTGAAGTATAAATAAACGTCTAGTAATGTCATGTGTTTAATAAAACTTAGTTAAAAAATATTTTATAGTGTCGGTATATTTTTATAAAGTTGTATGTATGGTATAATATACAAAATGAACTTAAGGGTAATACAGAAAAAATAATTTTGTGAATGACATTCTGCGAAAGTGACATTTTGCGAAAATGGCTCTCTGAGAAAATGACCTTTTGCGAAAATGACTTTCTGCGAAAGTGACCATTTTTAAGAGATGTTTTTTTTCTGATATTACAATCAGATATATTTTTTTACATCTTACATGTGGAGCCCCAGTCGCCTGACGCACGAGGAAAAAAAGGTCCTCAGGTAAAATTGATGTCAAAACAAACCAACAAGTCAGATAGATAATCGCTTATTGAGCCAAAATATCGATATTTTTGTCTCTATATTTAAAATAGGTTGGGGAAAAAGTCTTTTCGCATTATAGTATGTCATCATCATCATTTCAGCCAAAATACGTCCACTGCTGAACAAAGGCCTCCCCCAAAGAATGCCACAACGAACGGTCCCGGGCCGCCCTCATCCAGCGATTGCCCGCGACCTTCACCAGGTCGTCGGTCCATCTTGTGGGAGGCCTGCCTACGCTTCGCTTATAGTATGTATGAACTTGTAATAAAATCTCTTTGGCTGTAGTATTTGTATCTGGCTGGTTTTGGTATCATTGAAAGTTAAAATTTTAAAGAATATAATTCCAAATTCAAATTAGGCAAATGTGTGATTTTCATTTGTTTTTCGTACTGTCAAGATGAGTGAATATAATGAAGAAATTCGATACATTTTAAAATTTTACTACAAAAAAGGTAAAAATGCAACGCAAGCCGCGAAAAAAATTTGCGATGTTTATGGACCTAGTGCAGTGTCTGTGAGAGTAGCACAAATTTGGTTTAAGCGTTTTCAATCCGGAAATTTTGATGTCAAAGATGCACCTCGCTCTGGTCGCCCTATTACGGATAAAATGGATGCCATTTTTGAAAAAGTGGAGCAAGATCGACATATCAGTAGTTACGACGTAGCTGAAGAACTGAGAATTGATCACAAAACAGTTTTGGCGCATTTGAAAAAAGCTGGGTACAAAAAAAGCTCGAGATTTGGGTACCTCACGAGCTCACTGAAAGAAACCTAATGAACCGTGTACTCATTTGTGATTCTTTATTACGACGTAATGAAACCTAATCGTTTTTGAAGAAGCTGATAACTGGTGATGAAAAGTGGATCACGTACGACAAGAACGTGCGAAAAAGGTCGTGGTCAAAGGCCGGTCAGGCTTCACAGACTGTGGCGAAAACCGGGTTAACTCGCAATAAGGTGATGTTGTGTGTGTGGTGGGATTGGAAGGGCATTATTCATTATGAGCTATTACCACCAGGCAGGACTATCGATTCTGAACTCTACTGCGAACAACTGATGAGATTAAAGCAAGAAGTTGAGAGAAAGCGGCTGGAATTTATCTATGGAAGGGGTGTGGTGTTTCATCATGATAACTCTAGACCTCACACATCTATAGCCACTCAGCAAAAATTAAGAGAGTTTGGCTGGGAGGTGTTAATGTATCCGCCGTATAGTCCTGACCTTGCACCTTCAGATTTCCACCTGTTTCGGTCTCTTCAGAATTCTTTATGCAATGCTAGGTTAACATTACGAGAGGACTGCCAAATCCACTTGTCGCGGTATTTTGATGAGAAGTCCCAAAATTTTTATAGCAATGGGATCATGTTCCTACCTACAAGATGGCAAAAGGTTATCGAACAAAATGGTACATACATACTTTAGTTAAATTTAAATAAACTATATTAAAAAATGTTTTGAATTATCTTAAAAAATGCGAAGAAACTTTCCCCAACCTAATGTATGAAATGGCAAACAATATATATATATATATATATAAATGTTATTTGCCATTTCCATGACATAAAATGTGTATATATATATATATATATATATATGCATGCAGTTCACAGGCAGTATTAGAATTGTTAAATGCTTGAAAATTTCTATTAAGATTTAAATAATTTTAATAATGCAGCTTATTGACATCTACTTTAAAACAATATATAGATTTCAATACACGTTGAAAGATTTTATCTTAAACGTGCTGTCTATGGTGCCTCCAAGACGTGACACCGTTTTGCTTCTGGCCTAATCCGACACTGGAGTCTGGAGGTAGGTAGACGAAAATAAAACGACATTTGCTTGGAATTAAGTTTATTCTTGTATAATTTTCTTCAATCTCGCTACACTACGATTGTAAGCCTGTAGAATTTTATAATTTGTAAACTTACATTACATTATTTACATTACACAGCGCAGCTCCCAAGTGAAGCTTAAAGCTCAGGGTTTTAGTCGTAACTAGATATTTAACTAGGTATCATTCCAAATAAACCAGCCTCATTAGAGACGTTTAATACAAATACCTAAGAACTTCAAAAATAATTCCATAGCTGAATTTGATTTTCTTTATGTAATGAAAGTGGCAAACAAGCATGTAGTTCACATTGATGTTAGGTGATGACTGCAGCCTATAGACACACGAAGACTAAGATCAAAATGCAGATGCGTTACCACTCCTGAGGCCTAAGGTGTTATGCCTCTATGTCGGAAATTACAGGGCCGTACATTGCCTCTATGCCGGAAATTACAGGGCCGTACATTACCACCTGACCGGAACATGATAGTGTTGAACACTACCATTTAGCGGGAAGTAAATAAGGTAATGCGGTGGTGCCCACGAGCTCCGTCACTGGAGCTCTACCACCAGTAAAAATGGAACGGAGGCAAACTATCTTGGCCCATGAGGCATTCAGTATGAACAGACAGAAAAAAGAACTTTGGATCAGGGGTAGCAACATATCTGCATTTTACCTTTAGTTTTGTGTAGATGTCTATATTATCAAAACTCTCAACGTGGATTCATGCCATCCCTGAGGCCGAAGTTGTTCTATTCGAGGTAGAAACTACTAGGTATCATAAATCAAGGCAGCCCAAATAGTGACAAAATACCTTCCAGTTGCGCCAATAGTAATGCAATACTGCGTTTGGTTTCAATAAACTTTTAATCATTATATATTTCAGCAACTTCGACCCAAGTTAAAACCTCGTTAGAATATTAAACCAATCGCAGTTTCGTACACAAACGTTAAGTTAATTATAAATATATTACATAGTAAATATCTGAAACAGTAGTTCATAGTTATAGTAAAGATATTACAGAATTACAGAATGTTGTTTTATCTACCTGACTCTTATTAGGTAAATATACTTGCACACTTCAGTAAAAAACCCCTATATCATTATATGAGGTTTAGTTACATTAAAGATGTGTTGGCGATTTAATTGAGTAACAGCTGTTCTAAATACATCGTGTAACAGGATTGAATGTACAACCCGAAATTAGTTTGTTCAGAATCGATAACTGAATTGATTTAAGGCATTTTAAATATGTGTAATATTTAATACCAAATTATTTAAAATTAAGAAAATTATGGTCACACATTTGGTGCACAGTCAATGCAAACGAAGATGAGACTAACTTCTATCCAAAATAAAATGATAGTCTCAACAAGTTCATTAGGGCTTGTTGAGATGCAATTTTATTTTAAATAATATTAATACCTCCGTAGCCTAGTGGTAGCACTGGTAGCAGGCCACTACTACTACGCTGGAGGTCCTGGGTTCGATTCCCGGGTCGGGGGCTATCAGTGCTTGGTGCAATGGTTTAAAATCCTTTATCCTTGGTTCTATTGGGATTTTTCCATTTTCTGGAAGTTTCCCAGTACCTCGGTAGAGGGAGGGTAAGTATGAGTAGGGTGAGCATGCTGTTCGCACAAATTGAGGATAACTAATTTCTTAAATAAAAAATATTAAATACACTAATATGTAATTTCAGTTCATGTAATATGATAATAACTCAATTTTCTATTCGGGGGTTTTGAATGAGAATTATTCCCGTTACATGTTGTGTGCAACAGATTAATGAATAATTTTAACACGACTTGGAGGCACATGCGAAGTATCAGTTTCATTTCATTGTGGGTTTTTTATGTAATGAAGGTGGCAAACAAGCATACAGTTCACATTGAATTTAAGTGATGACTGCAGCTTATAGACCACACAAAGTGCAGAGGTCCAAATGCAGATACGCTACTCATGAGACCTTAGTTTTGTCTCCGTGATACTTCGGGGCCATACAAGTTGACCGTGAGATGACCGTTGTATTCCGTGTAAATGAGTAAGCTGGAAATATTTGAGAATGGACGACAGAGCATATGTAATAATACTACGTATAGAATGGACACTTCGACGTCCCCGCCTCACCCAACCTCCTCCCCTCTTATGGGCGACGTTTGGTATTCTCTACGCTACATGCTACGCACACAGGTGCACGTGCCCCCTTACCGCTGCAGGCCGCAGGTTTAATTCCTGCCCGATGTCAAATTTTTCGTTCCCTTTATCTTTAATGCCTAAATTCTTATTATGTCAGACATATTATTAAGTTATAGCCAAAAACAAAATTATGACAGTTATAAAATTTACGAAAAGGAACTTTTTTAAAAACGTCTTTTTATCTTTTATATTTGTACTTTTTAAAGTACTTTTGATCGTAACAAACACACACATAAGGGATATTTTGGTGTGAATGACAGTTGTTAATGGATATGAGTGAAACTATGAAAAAAACTGTTGAATTTGTATATTTCCAAGTCAATTACAAACGTATTTATACAAGAGATTCCTACCTAATACGGAGGTATGTAGCAACACAAGTTAACGCGATAAAAAACGAAAGAAAATATCAAGAAATAATCAAGCAATTTTTAAAAGGACTGATATTTAAAATAATATGATTATGTTTGAAAACTGTTACTCAATAATTGTTTTGTTTTATACAATACAAATACATTTCCTCGTGAATAATTTGGATAGCACTTATAAGTAAATATCTGTTGAAAAATAATATAAACAATTGAAGAGATTCCTATCAACTGATTGCATTTTGCATCACGTTCACTTGTGTTGGCGATTTATTTTAGCTTTCATTATAAACATTTTGGATTACGAATAAACGATTCAATTGATGGCTTGGAGACCACGTCAAAACATATAAAAAACACCCTACCGAACCAAATTGTTTAACCAAAAAAGCACACTAACCACGATTTACAACAAAATATAATAGAAAATAATAATACTCAAACATTGTGATGATTTTGTTATACATTATTAAAATTATAGTTTAATAATAATAAAAAATAAATAATACAACATAACAAGGTCGTTTTTGTGATCGATTCAGATAAAGTCGAGTAACTAAGCAAGTCATCTTTACCTATGAGGTTATGGAGTCGGAGCTCATTCTATTTTCTAAGTTATCAAAAGAATACTTTAAATCTATACTATATGATATTTATATGATTGATATAGTACGTCCTTTCTATTTAATTACTACCTTTTGCCTTCGACTACGTCCGCGTGTATTTTAGTTAGGGGGGAATTATAATTCAAGATTTAAAATTAATTTATGAAATTGATCCAGTAGTTTTTGGGTGAAAACGTTACAAAGACACAAATATTTCCTCTTTATAATTATTATAGATAGATAGTGGCCCTTTTGCAAAGCTCTTTCTTTTACTCGAATTATTCTTTTTATTTTGGTATAAAATTTGCTCCATTTCTATGTAACTTACAAATAAATTCAATGAAAACCGACTATATCTGATTCAATCACAGTACAATGAGGAGAACAATCGAGTTGTCTGCAGTAGCAAACAAAATTGACAGGCCACGAAACATTAGTTTAAAAAATGATATTTTAGCAATATTTTCGCTAAAATAATGAAGACACAATCATTGTTTGGGGAAGACAAGTTTTTTATACCATTTACTGAAATTCTCTGAGAGATCAGAGGTTCCCAAACTATTTTTCTTGTAGACCCCTTTCAATTTTATTTTGGTTTCGGTGGACCCCCTTGCTAACATTTATATCGCTTTCCCATATATCCCAGTTTTATTTACGCATATACATGGATCCCAGGGGGTCTATATGGACCACTTTGGGAATCACTGCACTAAATAAAGGACTCATGGATCATCAAATAAAAAAATATGATATAACAGATTAATTTCCCCACAATTGGAATAACAAAATAAAAGTTGTACAGTTGTGAACAAAAGTTATAAAGCAGAATAGGTAAATAATAAAAATATCAGTCAACTCGTAATTTTAAATGTGAAAATATATAAAAGTGGATGGATTATTATTATTGACGATTGAAATAAATTGAAACTGATTAACGCGCTGTCTATTACTGAGTGATGAAAATAGTCCAAGCATTTTAGATTAGATTTTTAATTTTTCAACATTTAACTACTAAATTTTAATGATCATATTTATAAAATTTATCGGAATCGAAAGGAGTAATATATAAATATATTTTAACCTTATGTTCGCCTCGGTCCTATATAAAGGACAATACTTAGCCGGTCTTAGGGTGAGATTCACAGACCGCACTACGACTTTACTTTCAGCAAAGTACGCTTAGAACTGTCAGTAATGGAGTTTTGACAGTTTTAAGCGTACGCGTAAAGTACGCGGTGTAGTGCGGTCTGTGAATCACACCCTTAGTCTATTGTTTTGTTGTTACGCCTGAAGGAGCAAATATTATACTCTCACTGAGTAGATATTATGACGAATCGAAATTTTCCTACAAATCTTGCTTTCTTTTTCTTTTAGTAATTAAGAAGTCCTTACAAAAAAAATACAATTCCTAAATTGTATTCAATACCGAACTTACTGAAACTGGAAACAATACAGATACTGTCGAGACGTCATAACGTGGGCGAAATACTAAAATAATATTAAATGTCCTTTAAATGGGACGCGTAAGATACTACAGATTTGTCTATTATAAAAGACCGCGACAGTCAAAACATTAAAAAAGCTGACTATATATTTACGAATAAGTTTATGATTATCAAATGTAGAATAGATGCAAGTATTCAACGTTAAGAATTATTGGTCATACATACATTCATTATAAGATAAGGTATTTGGCATTATTTGTAATGAATCTTATTGAAGGGTGGTGATCGGCGAGCTTCTTTAACAAACAGTTATAAAAAAACACCAACTGACCTGAATCACTGGTAAGATTTTCAAACTACAAAACACAATCGAAATTGCTAGACAAGCACAGTTGTCAAGAAGTCCGCCGTTACTGATCCCGTAAATATTACACAACAGACGATTAACATTTACTGGTTCATGTAATCAAGCCCTTATCTTTGAGGCACTTCAAAAACTGTACACTATTATAAATTTCCACTACAATTATTTTTATTTAATACTTAAACTTTTAATCATATCCGGTTTAAGCGTTACACAATATATGCTAATATCAAATTGAATAACTTTATAACGCACAACATGAGATACGTAAATGCTTGTAAACCAACAAGAACCTACAAAAGATCTTGAATGTCTGTTAATATATTTTTTTTTTTTATGTAATAAAAGTGGCAATCAAGCATGCAGTTCACATTGATGTTAAGTGATGACTGCAGCCTATAGACACCCACACAATGACGAGAGGTCAAAATGCAGATGCGCTGCCACTCCTGAGGCATTAGGTGTTATGCCTCTGTACCAGAAATTACAGAGCCGTACATTACCACCTGACCGGAACACGATAGTGCTGAACACCACTACCATTTAGCGGCAAGTATATTAGGTAATGCGGTGGTGCCTACGCCCGCGAGCTCCGTCACTGGAGCTCTACCACCAGTAAAAATGTATACCAAGAATCGCTTTTAAAGAATCATATGACATAACACAGTATTTTATTTAATAAAAATCACACGTCGTTCGTTATCAAGTTGCAATTCCAGTAATATTCTATCCAAATATATAAATAATTTAATCAAAACAATTTCAACTACTTTAGCACACAACTGTACATTGTCACGCTACTGGTGAAGATAGAAGATATACATTTTAGTCAGAGAAACATTTTCATAGTTGTATTATTTGCAATTATCCAAAGTGAGAATGAATTTTAAGTAAAAAAACTCAATTTGGCTTTTGAACCTGTGATTTTTGGATCACTAAGCCACTTAATAAGTAAGACTTTTTCTAAATCGGTTAAAGTATATTAAAAATGTCTTAAGAATCGGCGTGCATGTATGAAGAGAATGATGAAGGTAGAAGAAGCACGGGAGGTATGTCAGAACCGGGATATCTGGTGCTCCACACTCTCTGCCTACCCCGTTAGGGACCTAGCGTGAAGATACATACAGTTATAGTGGTGCTATTGTCACAAATAAAAGTTAATATACTAAAAAAATCCCGACTTAGCTTTGCGAAACGTTACGTCTATATGAAATTTGTTCTTTATTAAGAACATATCATTCACCAGAAGCGTGCACATAACAAATAACGCACCGTTACAATACAATAGGCCATACATATACGAATGGTAAAGGCGATAGGCAATCGATGTGACAAATTCGGATGTAAAATGTTAAAAAAATCGATATTTGTTTAGTTTTAACGGTTGTTGCGAGTTTCACGCATTGCAATTCAACGGAACTTGCAGATTTGCTTATTTATCCGACGACATACTCCACACGACAACATCATATTACAAGACTCATAACACAATTAAAATAGTTTGAGATTCATTTCAATAACTATTTTTTTATTAAAATTGAGAATAACAGTATTTTATTACACGAGAACAGACATTTTACATGCCGAAATACGTCCGTCGATACGTACTTTACACAGGACATAAGGAAGCTTTGTTTATCATATGAGTAGCCCAAGATGTAAAGGTTTTCTTTAATTTAAGTCTCTTGCGACAGTTAATAATAAAACCCGGCAAACATCTATAATAGGGTGTTTCACTAATATTTATTTATTGTGATTTCAAATAGTACAAGAAATGTTAGGTACCGCTAAAGCGACCTGAAGTTCGCCGGGCACTAATTTTAAATCTAGAATACGGCGCTTTTAAAAGATGAATCTGTAAGAAATTGAAATCATGTTTGCATAATTTTATTAGATATTTGTCGACAGACTGAAAAATTACTAATTATGTAAAATCTAAACTGTCTAAAACTTCAAAACATTCGACCCATAAAAGAATCACTAACAATTTCCGCTTAGACATAGTAAATATACTTTGTTTACCGTCCGAATTGAACTACATTCAGTTGGTGAGACGAAATGTAAACAAACTACAATGATTATTCAATAAATAGACTCAAAATTAACGGCGACTTTGATTTTAACATCATAGGTTTTTTTTAATGTTATGGAAGTGGTAAACAAGCATGCAGTTCACACTGATGTTAAGTGATGACTGCAGCCTATACACACCCACACAAATACCAAGGTCAAAATGCAAATGCGTTACCACTCCTGAGGCCTAGGGTGTTATGCCTCTGTGCCGGAAATTACAGGGCCGTACATTACAACCTGACCGGAACACGATAGTGCTGAACACTATCATTTAGCGGCAAGTATATTAGGTAATGCGGTGGTGCCTATGCCCGCCAGCTCCGTCACTGAAACTCTAAAAAAATATATTTCACAAGCATGTATACGAAATAATATATGAAAAAAAAACAGTTAAAATACGTTTACGAATAAGACGGTTAAAGTATTTGTTTACATTTTGTCTCAAGATTTCGCAGTGTTCTACATTCACAGCATACTTAAATAATTCGAACTAGACTTTTATATAACAGTGGGCTACCTGGCGTCGCGGGTGAGTCATCAGCCGTTGGTTTGTGATTTCTGTTCGAATAACGCGGCCATATCTCGTATGTTGTATGATGGGGACATCTTCTCCTTCCTGTTTAAAGAAGTTTTGTTATGCCATGAATACTTTTTAATTTGAAAGGTGTGTCAGGACCGGAATATCTGGGGCCCAACACTCTCTGCCTACCCCGTTAGAGACCTGACGTGAAGATACATAATAAATAATAAATTATTGATTATTGTTTTTAATTTTATTATCATATTGACAATTTAATTTTAATAATTTTTAACTGTTGAGGAATTTTTTAACCTTTACAATAATATTATTTTTATAGTTTTGACAAAAATTCAATCAAATGTGTAATTATTAATGTAATTCAATTCATGTAATAAAGATTGTAAATGAAATAACAATTATTAAATATGTCTTAGTTTTTTTTTTTTTTTTTATGTAACGGAAGTGGCAAACAAGCATGCAGATCACATTGATGTTAAGTGATGACTGCAGCCTATAGACACCCACACAAAGACCAAGGTCAAAATGCAGATGCGTTACCACTCCTGAGGCCTAAGGTGTTACGCCTCTGTGCCGGAAATTACAGGGCCGTACATTACCACCTGACCGGAACACGACAATGCTGAACACTACCATTTAGCGGCAAGTATATTAGGTAATGCGGTGGTGCCTACGCTCGCGAGCTCCGTCACTGGAGCTCTACCACCAGTAAAAATATGTATAAAAAATGTCTTTCGCACGCATTACTCAATGCCTTAACAAGGTGCATGTACCTATCCGCTAATGTTATCTTATTATCTTTAAGCTGTACATGTTAGCATGAATAAATAAACAAATAAATAAATAAATAATAATGGCAACCCATTATACGTCCCACTGCTGGGCACGAGTCGCTCCCCTTTTTTGTGGGGAGGCCTGGAGCTCACCCCACCACGCTGCTCCAAATGCGGATTGGTGGAGGTGGATGGGTTAGTGGCCAACCAAACCAAGCGATGTTTTCAAACCGCCCATAAGGCCTCCGACAAGGTTTAAACGACTGCTACCTATCGATAGCAACCGGGACCGACGGCTTAACGTGCCCTCCGAAGCACATACATACTTTTTTTATATTTTATTTTAAAGTAAAATGGAAAGAAAAATTTGACTTCAGGCGAGACTCGAACTCGCGGCCTACTGGGAATCTAGTCCAGCCGCTCTTCCAATTGAGCTACTGAAGTCCTGCCCGATTTGTCAAATCTTTCCTTCACATCTATTGCGTTGCTTTATGGTAGCAGCAGCGCCATCTATTGCCAACTATGCTAGTTAGGCAACCGATATAATAGACTTTGCAGTTTATTGAATATCGTAAAGAAGTCGCTTTTACCCTTAATAATTGTTTTATATTATTTCGCATTAACACATGCTTGTGAAAATATATATTTTATTTTAAAGTAAAATTGCTTGTGAAAATATATTTTATTTTCTTTCCATTTTACTTTAAAATAAAATATATTTTCACAAGCATGTGTTAATGCGAAATAATATAAAACAAATACTTTTTTTATTTAACTGGTGGTTAGAATCGGCAGTGTAGGGCGGTAATGATTTTCGCTATTAATTTATCTATCAGTTGCCAAATTATAGTAATTGATGCGTACTATACAAACAGTAATTTTGACGTAATATTTTTAGGGGGAGCGGGCGCAGATAATGCGACGTATTTATCGTCCATAAATACGGTCCCTGGTCCCACAACCATCGCTACAATTTTGGTTCCATTTACTAAAAAAAAACTGCAATCATAACAAACAAACACTCAGACATTCTACATAGGTATTGACATATTATTATGTTTAGAATTTTGTTAAAGGTCGCGCCACGTAAAAAAAACGCTGGCGGTCAAGCTGTGCGTCATGTGTCTTTATTTCATTTTATGTTATTCTATGTAATATAGTTTTCAATCTGCCTACCAATACACGAAACCGCAAGCGAAAGCTAGATCAAAAATAAACCAATAGGGCTAGTACTTTCGTGCGCGAGTGTACCGATGCGCGAACACATCCCTTCTACTTTCTTCCAGCGTTCTTTTTACGTGGCGCGACCTATAATTACAAGGTGCGGGCTCAACTTGGAACTTGTCCTTTAATACAAAATATGTTTAATTCTATTATAAGCTCTATGAAAGTCGATTCAGGGGTGCGACCGCCTATCGACATTGCTATTGTCGTTGTCATGGCTGTCAAATTTTCATGTCGATTTTTACTTTAACTAAATAACAATAATCGAAATAATCTACCATTATCGCTTGTTTCTCACCTACAAAAGCGAGAAAAACGATCAGATTATCACTACTGCTTTTAAAGAAGCTACAAATCGACATGAAAATTTGACAGCAATGACAACGACAATAGCAATGTCGATAAGCGGTCGCACCCCAGGTTCGGATTTTAAACTATAGGAAAGTGACAATCCTTACCTTTCGACCCGCTGACTAGACTCTCCGTTCGGACTGACGGGAGACGGTATGGTGTCCAAGTTATTGCTGCTCCTCGCAAGAGAAAACCTCATTCTCTGCCCCAAATCCACCGTATTCCTCCTCTCAAATTTAGGCAACTCCTCCTTTAATCTCTCGCACTCTTTCTCTTCCTTCTTTATTTTAATCCTTGTTAGTTGGTCAGGGTTACTTCTGAATGATTGGGAACTGTATTTCTCTCTCAGGAAATTCCTTCTCTCTTCTTTATACTTCTCTATTCGTTCTCTACTTAACTTCTTTTCGGCTTCGCCTAGTAAATTCTTCAGATCTTTTTTAACATCGAATCTTTGAATTAGAGATATCTTATTTTCCGTTGTCGGTGTGATGTCTCCCTCTGTTGTATTCAAATTGAAGTCTGTTGCTGTTTCCGTTTTTTCTTTAACTTCCAAACTTTTTCGTCTATCTGTTTTGTCGCCGAATTCTTTGACGAACGCGTTTTCGTCTAAAGAGCGAGCATTACAAGAGTTTTTGGACAATTTGTACGTTTTCGGCGAAGGTGGGTTTTTATCTTTGACATCCTTTTCCTTGTATTTATCGAAATTAAAAGGCCCCTTCTGTTCGGTGGGACTTTCAAAGCGTATAGCTAATTCGCGTACGTTCAAATTTTTAAGAATATTCCCGTTTTCTTTATGATTATCTTTATTGTCTATTTTGTTTTCTCTTATTTCTAATTTATCACAGTTTTCATAATCTCTGTCGAACACCACGTTTTGATAGTGGTTTTCTTTTTCTGGTGTTTCAAGTATCATTGCGTTTACTTCTTCAATGCTTTTCTTGAAGAATTTCACTTGGCTGTATACGTCGACGTCTTTGTCTGTCGGTGTCTCTAGTATGATTAGATCCTGGTTGAATTCCGGTTGACAGGCTTGCTGGGTTGGTAAGCATGCGTCCGTTTCTGGTATTGAAGCCTCTTCGACTATAGACAAGTTTTTCTCTAAATCTATATCTTCGTATACGGAGTCTCTTTCGTTTGTCGGTGTATCCGTATTGTCTATGGGCTCATAATCCGGTGTTTTAACTTTAGTGGGTGATCTAAACGTGATACTAATGGTTGATTTTAGGGGACTTTTCAAAGGACTACCAGGCGAACTTTTAGACGTGCTAGAAGATTGCAAATTTATATAATTAGGTCGTGTAAAATTGTAGCATTCGTATAGTTCGTCGCTCTGTTTCGTCAGACTGACGTTCGAGTAGCTGGATGAGCTTTCGTGCGATGACGTCATGACCTTCATGACGTCATCCCGTTTGTGGGAGTCGGAGGAAGAGGCCGCAGATAATCTGTTCAGATTCTGATAGCTTATGTCGGTAGAATGCTGAGGACTGGCTTCTAGACTGTCATGTATGTTATGTTCAGAGTAATCTCGACTTAAATCTCTCATGTTTTCGTAATCTGTAGCCTTTAGCTCGCATTTGAGACATTTTTCTTCTGTACAATTATCGCAATCACTGATCTTTATCGTATGCTTTTCGCTAAGCTCCGAATCAGTCTCCAATTGGTCGTAGACGGGTGTGATCGGTGTCAAAGGCGTATTTATTGTGCTCGCGGTCAGAGTGCTGGTAGAATCGGCGGGCCAGTCGATTTTGATCAAGGTAGAATGTCCGGGATCCTTGCCGTGCCACGTCAGCCGTGCCGGTAGGTCCGGGTCCGCGGTGACGGGGTGGTGGAGCCCGCTGTAGCGAGTGGCGTTCCTCGTTTTCCTCGGGGAGTTCCTCTCTCTGTTGGGTTAGTTAAGCCAAGCGTTAGTACGACGATATGTTAGGATGTTGAAGAATGATGTTTAAGTATTGATTTAGAAATATATTTTGATATATGTATAGTTCAGTTTATGGTAAACTAGTACTGTATACTGATCGCGTTGCTATTATTTATTTATTTATTTAATCTTTTTTGCCACAAAAAAAAATTGTAAGAAATGGCGGACTTAACGCTAAGAGCGCTCTCTACCAGTCATCCGGTAGTGAAGAGAAAAATCGTAGGCGGTGGTAGATTAAACAAAAAAAGTAATTAACACAAAAAAACTGGTTGCCAGTAAAGTCGGTTTTACGGGCGAAGATTTTACGTGACAACGTCTTTTTCTCGGTAGAAAGGCATTCGCCGGCCCGGCAGGCCTCTCTCTCGTTCGGTGACTCATCGTTACGTTACCGGGCGTTACACTTTTTCATGAGTGACTCCGAGCCGCAACCTAATTTAAGACGTTATCACGTCAAAAAAAAACAACTCAATACACTGCTAATGATCCAAACATGTTAATGCCACCAACTAAAAAATTACAGTGGCGCCATCCGATGGAAATTGGTCGTACAAACTCAGAAACCTTCGTGGGCAACGTAGGCCTTGTAAGGCAATAATAATACTAATAATGGCGACGCCTGGTACGCCCCACTGCTGGGCACGAGTCTCTTCCCTTTTTGGGAGGATGCCTGGAGCTTACTCCACCACGCTGCCTCAATGCGAGTTGGTGGCGATAGTGGCCAACCCGCCCATTAACTCCTCCGACAAGGTTTAACGACTGCTATCTATCGATAGCAACCGGGACCGACGGCTTAACGCAGTGCCGGATAAAGCCGGTGCGGGGCCCGTAGCAAATGTGACCATGGGGCCCTAGAGTTACATTGCCTACTGAAATTTAGGATGTAAATAAAACAACATTTACGAAAAGGAATCGAAAACAAATTTAGGGGATTCCCCCTGTAAGTATTATGGTATTGCCAACTTGCAACATAATAATATAGGTACCTATATAATTAGTGGTCAACGCTCCCTTTGAGAATAGCTAAGGTGTATTACATATTTGTGTTTTTTTTTTGGGCACAGGCGCGGGGTCCCCAATGGCGCGGGGCCCGTAGCATTTGCTACTCCTGCTATATGGCTAATCCGGCACTGGCTTAACGTGCCCTCCGAAGCACGGACACGGACAGGATGACGTTCGTCGCGTCAACTGTTTTTATAACTTTTTATACTCAACATCATTCTACAAACACAATATTATAATTAAATGACAAACAGCACGAAATAATAACAAAAAGACAATAATTCACAAAAAAAAACTGATAATTGCGTTAGATATGAAAAGATTTTACGAGTTTGAAGTGATCATTAATACGATAATATTTACATAATTAAACTTAGTATTTAATTTATTTTTATTTAAAGAAAAATGGAAAGAAAAATTTGACTTCAGGCGAGACACGAACTCGCGGCCTACTGGGAATCTGGTTAGGCAACCGATATAATAGACTTTTCAGTTTATTGAATATCGTAAAGAAGTCGCTTTTACCCTTAATAATTGTTTTTATAGTATAATGTTTTTGTAGTATAATATAAAAACAATTATTAAGCATAAAAGCGACTTCTTTACGATATTCAATAAACTGAAAAGTCTATTATATCTTTGTTGCCTAACTAGCATAGTTGGTAATAGATGGCGCTGCTGCTACCATAAAGCAATGCAATAGATGTGAAGGAAAGATTTGACAAATCGGGCAGGACTTCAGTAGCTCAATTGGAAGAGCGGCTGGACTAGATTCCCAGCAGGCCGCGAGTTCGAGTCTCGCCTGAAGTCAATTTTTTTTTTCCATTTTTCTTTAAATAAAATATATTTCACAAGCATGTGTTAATGCGAAATAATATAAAAACAATTTAATTTATTACTGAATCAAAAATATTTGTCATCAATTACAGCTTCGAGACCGTGTTTAACCGAAAGGCATAGACCAGAAGGGGTATACAATAACCAAAACATGGTTTGATGAACAAATGAAGGAGGAGTTTTAGTGCCGACGTTAGGGAGGGGAGGGTACAGTGGGACAGGGCGCCAAATTTCAGGGGACGATCGGTGGGGGTGAGAAAATTATAAATATATATTTTTTTAAAAAGTGTATCCCCCTTTCTACCACGCTTTCGACGCTTCTGGGGTAGATAGGCCCGAGGAAGGAGGGTTGCACCTTTACCCCCCAACCATCCCCTTCTTCGGTTATGCTTTACGTAAGGAGGGAGGGATGATGATTATGAGTAAAAAATTTTCAATATTTCCTTTTTTCCTTTTTTTTTCTTATTAATAGGTCAATATTTTTGATTCAGTTCATACACCAAAATGATTTGTTTTGTACACTGCGTAATTTACTAGAAAAAAAAATGTAAGAAAAGTGTGATTTACCTTAGTTTAACGTTGGCCGTTTGGAAGTCTGCTGTCGATGATATAGGACTGTTCCGGTCTTTGCATAACCTGTAAAAAAGATGAAGACAATATTAAAATCTTATGTTTTGCAATGGTATATGTAATATTATAAATTCTTGATAAGGCGACATTAATTAGCTATCACGGGGCTGGCATAGTCGCGCGACGACTCGAAAGTCCCTAATATATTATAAACACAAAAATTCCCCAAATATAACCCCTTAGCGTTCGAATTTTGCAAAACCCCCCCGTCTTAGTAAACAACTACATCAGAATGAGAATCAGAAATTCATTTATTTATTTAGGATCAAGCACCTTTTATGACAAATCATTACCTAATATACTTGCCGCTTACTGGTGGAACAGCTCCAATGACGGAGCTCGCGGGCGTAGGCACCACCGCATCCTAATATACTTGCCGCTAAATGGTAGTGTTCAGCACTATCGTGTTCCGGTCAGGCGGTAATGTACGGCCCTGTAATTCCCGGCACAGAGGCATAACACCTTAGGCCTCAGGAGTGGTAACCCATCTGCATTTTGACCTTGGTCTTTGTGTAGGTGTCTACAGGCTGCAGTCATCACTTAACATCAATATGAACTGCATGCTAGATTGCCACGTCCATTAAATTAAAAAAATATATCACGCGAACGAAGTCGCGGGCACAGCTAGTCTTTTATATATAGACTAACAGATAATTGTTACTGTCAGTTAATAAACAAATATTACGACTAAAAATTGAGATGTAAGCTATCCTATCCTATCCTTTGACGACCCGGTTAGTCCAGCGGTGTGAGATGACCGTTTGATTCGGAGGGTCGCGGGTTCGATCCCCGCACCGGGACAAATGTTTGTATGGCCTACAGATATTTGTTTCGGGTCTGGGTGTTCGTGTATATGCTGTATGTGTACAACGGCACCCATGACACAGGTTTATACATACTGTGGGGCTGTGAGTGTAAGCGTATTTAATTTTATTTTTATTTTATCCTATCTTTCAAGTTGGATCATACAGCACACAGTGTGCAAATTTGATTGAAATCGGTTAATAAGTTTAGGAGTCCATCGCGGACGAACAACGTGACACGTTATTTAATGTTAAGATATACCTCCTATAGACAGATACCTCTTGGCGACGGCGGCGGGGCGCGGGCTGGGGGGGCGGGCGCACGGCCGCTTCTCGCGCGCCGCCGGGGAGGGGGGCGCGGGGGGACAGGGGGGCGCGGGGGGGCAGGGGGGACAGGGGGGCGCCCCGTCCCAGTCCCCGTCGATGTACCCCAGTTGGGCCACTTGCTCCTCTAGATCCTCCAGCGCCACGCGTTTGCTGTAATGTGAATAAAAACACGTTACGTAACGCCTGAGTCAGAGAATATGTAAAAATACTACGTATAGAATGGACACTTCGACGTCCCGCCCGATTTCCCCGCATCACCCACTCTTATGGGCGACGGTTGGTATTCTCTACGTGCTACACACGCAGGTACACGTGTAAATACACTGATTGGTGTCTGTGTTAAAGTGAAAAAATTAAGCGTTTGTATGGAATTTTGGTGGAGTGTCCCCGGTGTGACTCCGCCAAAATTCCATACAAACGCTTAATTTGTTAAAAAACTCAAAAATGTATTTAATCATTTGGAAATAATAGAATTTGCTTGTGAAACGTCAATTCACAAAATTAAAAATTAAAGATTAAAGCGAATAACAACTGATACGTTGATTAATATGTCAAAGTAAACAAAATAAAATAAATAATGGTCCAAAAATACTAAATAATAAAATAGGTATCAACAGAATGTTCCATACTCTCTTTAACAAACGGCAAGACAAGACTAAACAAAAAAATATGGGACATCCTTTGTCATTCACTGGCAGAGTTCCAAAACCCACATTACTGACTTGTTCTCTATTACACAGACATCAACCTGTGCGCGTAGCACGTAGAGAATATCAAACGTCGCCCATAAGAGGGGAGGAGGTTGGGTGAGGCGGGGAAATCGGGCGAGACGTCGAAGTGTCCATTCTATACGTAGTATTATTACATATTATCTGGTATAATATATAGTTTATATAAGTGACTAAGGTCGATCCTGGTCCCCTGGCCTCAGTAGTGGTGTGTACTGACCGGTCGGCGGGGTCGCCGTGCACGTCGATCCGGAGGCGCGCGGGGCTGGGCTCGGCGCTCCCGCAACACTCGGTCGGCGTGGAGCACACCGACTCGTCCTACGACAACCGACAAACGAATTAGCAGCGAATCTTTAACGTAAACGTAACCTCACGCCTGTAATCCCCGAAGGGGTAGGCAGAGGTAAATGCATGCATACTACAATACATGCATTGCCAGAAAATGTAAAAATACCAATTGAACCGCACAGAATTGCTGACAGACAAATGTCACCTTAGTCCGCCCGGGACCACGGAAGCTGGAAAACGACCGAAGCGTCGGGGTCCCGTGTCCCGTGTCCCGTGTCCCTCACCTGGGGCGCGTGCCGCACGTCGTCCTCCTCGCTGAACATGTGGCGGTCGCGCTCCTGCGGCGACAGACGCAGCCGCATGCCGGCCAGCTCGGCCTGCCCCGTGTCCCGGGTCCCGGGTCCCGTGTCCCTCACCTGGGGCGCGTGCCGCACGTCGTCCTCCTCGCTGAACATGTGGCGGTCGCGCTCCTGCGGCGACAGACGCAGCCGCATGCCGGCCAGCTCGGCCTGCCCCGTGTCCCGTGTCCCGTGTCCCGGGTCCAGGGTCCCGTGTCCCTCACCTGGGGCGCGTGCCGCACGTCGTCCTCCTCGCTGAACATGTGGCGGTCGCGCTCCTGCGGCGACAGACGCAGCCGCATGCCGGCCAGCTCGGCCTGCCCCGTGTCCCGTGTCCCGGGTCCCGGGTCCCGTGTCCCTCACCTGGGGCGCGTGCCGCACGTCGTCCTCCTCGCTGAACATGTGGCGGTCGCGCTCCTGCGGCGACAGACGCAGCCGCATGCCGGCCAGCTCGGCCTGCCCCGTGTCCCGTGTCCCGTGTCCCGGGTCCCGGGTCCCGTGTCCCTCACCTGGGGCGCGTGCCGCACGTCGTCCTCCTCGCTGAACATGTGGCGGTCGCGCTCCTGCGGCGACAGACGCAGCCGCATGCCGGCCAGCTCGGCCTGCCCCGTGTCCCGTGTCCCGGGTCCCGGGTCCCGTGTCCCTCACCTGGGGCGCGTGCCGCACGTCGTCCTCCTCGCTGAACATGTGGCGGTCGCGCTCCTGCGGCGACAGACGCAGCCGCATGCCGGCCAGCTCGGCCTGCCCCGTGTCCCGTGTCCCGTGTCCCGGGTCCCGGGTCCCGTGTCCCTCACCTGGGGCGCGTGCCGCACGTCGTCCTCCTCGCTGAACATGTGGCGGTCGCGCTCCTGCGGCGACAGACGCAGCCGCATGCCGGCCAGCTCGGCCTGCCCCGTGTCCCGTGTCCCGTGTCCCGGGTCCCGGGTCCCGTGTCCCTCACCTGGGGCGCGTGCCGCACGTCGTCCTCCTCGCTGAACATGTGGCGGTCGCGCTCCTGCGGCGACAGACGCAGCCGCATGCCGGCCAGCTCGGCCTGCCCCGTGTCCCGTGTCCCGTGTCCCGGGTCCCGGGTCCCGTGTCCCTCACCTGGGGCGCGTGCCGCACGTCGTCCTCCTCGCTGAACATGTGGCGGTCGCGCTCCTGCGGCGACAGACGCAGCCGCATGCCGGCCAGCTCGGCCTGCCCCGTGTCCCGTGTCCCGGGTCCCGGGTCCCGTGTCCCTCACCTGGGGCGCGTGCCGCACGTCGTCCTCCTCGCTGAACATGTGGCGGTCGCGCTCCTGCGGCGACAGACGCAGCCGCATGCCGGCCAGCTCGGCCTGCCCCGTGTCCCGTGTCCCGGGTCCCGGGTCCCGTGTCCCTCACCTGGGGCGCGTGCCGCACGTCGTCCTCCTCGCTGAACATGTGGCGGTCGCGCTCCTGCGGCGACAGACGCAGCCGCATGCCGGCCAGCTCGGCCTGCCACGGCTCGAAGTACGAGTCGCACGACGACGACCTGAAATTGTCACAAAATGTTCAAAAAAACACATCGTTATAGGTTAAATATGCTGCAAACCGAATTGGTACGCATATTTATAATCTAGAGAATATATATCCACTATCGGGTAGCTTATGAAAATATGGGAGCAAGTATTTTTTAATATTTTGTAAGAAAAAAAATGTATTCTTATTTTCAATGAAATATAGACCCCACTTTACGGAAATATGTATAAAGACTCTGAAAAATCGCGGCTGGCGTTATGCACTTGGCTGCCCTTACATATTTACGTTTCGCTACGATACC
The DNA here is from genome assembly GCA_036365455.1 of Macrosoma leucophasiata. Classification (NCBI taxonomy): domain Eukaryota; kingdom Metazoa; phylum Arthropoda; class Insecta; order Lepidoptera; family Hedylidae; genus Macrosoma; species Macrosoma leucophasiata. The sequence continues at coordinate 1,845,684 of JAWQUS010000022.1, read as the reverse complement.
TTTTCATGATTTTCATACCTGAAATCCATAGCATCTTAGCTGACCCTTTGAGTGATTAAAGCATTTTTTTTTTTCGTGTAGAGGTCCTAGAGACTAGAAAGGATCATGGCAAGATTTGTACAGAAAAAATGAAAAAAAGGTACACGGTAAAACAGCGTGGAAATATTATCCAGTGAACCTAAACAACATTTCCTGATACTTAAAATATTTTTAACTCTCCGGAATAAAAAGTTTGAAATTGAACTTTAGTAAAAGTTTGAAATTGAACTTTAGTAAGGAGTGCTTCTACTGCTGTTAGGAAAGACGATTTTTATTCCGGTGATTTAAAAATAATTTACATACCAGAAAATGTTTTTTTTTTTTTTTATATGTAATTGTAGTGGCAAACAAGCATGCAGTTCACATTGATGTTAAGTGATGACTGCAGCCTATAGACACCCACACAAAGACCAAGGTCAAAATGCAAATGCGTTACCACTCCTGAGGCCTAAGGTGTTATGCCTCTGTGCCGGAAATTACAGGGCCGTACATGTTTTTAGGTTCCCTAGATAATATTTCTAATCCGTTTTACCTTGTACCTTTTTCTAACTTTTTTTGTACAAATCAATGTATGAAACTTGCCATGATTCTTTGGCACAAGTATACACCTTTATCACGCCGACAAAGTGGTAGAATAAAAACATGAAAAATAAAATTATTTTGAGTAATTCCCCTACATGTAACGCGCGGATATTTTTTCTATTTTTCGTTTTCTATATATTGTGGGATATCCTTGGATAGGTCTTTCTAAAATGTTAACGATGTGCTAATATAATTTTTCGATTTAGTTAACTGTTTGTGCAGTTTTCACCGCACAATCATGAATGATAGAAATTATAGGCTTGATTGATGTAAGCCAATAATTGATTTTATGAATGATTGACAATTTCAATGTAGCGCGGGTAAACTGCTGACATGAACAAAATGTATGGTGCTTGTACTATACACTGTTCGTGATTTATTAAGCTTTAATGTGCCAATTTTCGTTAGTCATGTGTCCCCCCCTCCTCTACCAACTAAACGGTTGTTGTTAGAAATACAAACGTTACGGCAATAGTAGCTACATATAACGAAATTAAAGGGAAAACTATCACACCTAAGAAAAATGGAAAGAAAAATTTGACTTCAGGCGAGACTCGAACTCGCGATTAGATTCCCAGTAGGTCTCGAGTTCGAGTCTCGCCTAAAGTCAAATTTTTCTTTCCATTTTTCTTTAAAAATAAAATATATTTCACAAGCATGTGTTAATGCGAAATAATATAAAACAATTATCACACCTAAGTTGACTTTGCAAGTTTGCGAGTAATAGTCGACCAAATGTAATACTCGAAGTTTTTGAACATCTCCATAGATAATGTTTATATATTTTTTCATTACATTAATCAAACCTAAAAACTACGGCATGCTACACTGCGCGTGGCCCGACACGCACTTGTTCGGTTTTAGTTACTACTAGCTGTTGCCCGCGGAATCGCCAGCGTGGATGTCGTTTTATAAATAACTAAGTAGCGTATGCTCTTTCTGAAAGTCAACTCTATCTCTGTACCAAATTTCATTAAAATCGGTTCAGTCGTTAGGACGTGAAAAGGTAACAGACAGACAGACAGACAGAGTTACTTTTGCATATATATAATATTATCTCTATTTAGAGTGACCTGGCGTGCTGCTTGAGGGGCGCGGGGGGCGGAGGCGCCAGGGGCGGTAACGTGTCGCCGTCCGAAGTTAGGGACTCGCAGGACTTGGCCGGCCGCAGGGCTGCGCCCGTCACACCCGCCGCCACCTCCTGCATTAAAGAGTAGGCGAACGACATCTTATTAATACTCATTTATTACTATACTAACTGTGCCCGCGACTTTGTTCACGTGAGAAAAAATATGATTGTACAGTATCTACCCGGACGAAGTCGTGGGCGCAGCTAGTATAAAAGTAGCCTAAGTTACTCCTTATTACATCAGCTATCTGCCAGTGAAAGTCCCGTCAGAATCGGTTCAGCCATTCCCAAGATTAGCCCCGCCAAATAGGCAGACAAACATTGTAAAAAATGTTGTTTTGATATATGTACCTATACATAAATATGCATTTAGTAAAAAGCGGTTATTTTTATATTACAAAGACACACCAAATTTATTTACTGAACAATAATTTTATTAAAATCTACACACACACACACACACACACACACACACACAATTCTTCAGAATGACCAGAGGTCAAAATGCAGATGCTTTGCGACTCCTGAGGCCTAAGGTGTTACGCCTCTTTGCCGGAAATTACAAGGCCGTACATTACATAGCCGTACAATAGTGCTGAACACTACCATTTAGCGGCAAACAGATTATAGGTAATGCGATGGTACCTACGCCCGCGAGCTCCGTCACTGGGGTTCTATCACCAGTAAAATTAGAGGAAAACTTACAAAAAAATCGTATCGTATTTAAGACGTTTAAGACCAACTTACCGGTACGGGCGGCGTGACGGGCTCGGCGGGCGGTGGGTTCCGCGGCCTCTGCAGTTTACTTCGACTGAACAACCCCCGCCAGCCTGACGGTGATCGTTTCAACGCTCGCTTTGCACCTGGGTATAGGAAAAGGGTGTTGAATCTATCTATATTATAAAGTTGAAGAGTTTGTTTGTCTGTATGTTTGTTTGCTTGTACGCGCTAATCTCAGGAACTACTCGTCCGATTTGAAAAATTATTTCAGTGTTAGATAGCCCATTTCTCAAGGGAGGCTTTAGGCGTTAACATCACGCTAAGATGAATAGGAGAGGGTAGGTAATATTGCAACCGCGCGAAACCGGGACAGCCCGCTAGTTGATAAATAACATAACTTCACGCCTGTAATCCTGGAAAAGATAGGTAGAGGATTTTTTTTAATTTTACGGAAGTGGCAAACAAGCATGTAGTTCACATTGATGTTAAGTGATGACTGCAGCATATAGAACCACACAAATACAAAGGTCAAAAGGCAGATGTGTTACCACTCTTTAGGCCCAAGGTGTTATGCCTGTGTCGGAAATTACAGGGCTGTACATTACCACCTGACCGGAACACAACAGTGCTGAACACTACCATTTAGCGGCAAGCAGGTATATTAGGTAACACGGTGGAGCATACGCCCGTGAGCTCACTCATAGAAGCTCTACCACCAGTGAAATGCATGCATTCAAGCATACGCGTAACTTGAAATTCGCTTAAAACCAATACGCGCGGCATGATAATAATTCTTAGGAATCGGCGTGCATGTATGAAGAGAATGATGAAGGTAGACGAGGCACGAGAGGTTTGTCAGAACCGGGATATCTGGCGCTCTACACTCTCTGCCTACCCCGTTAGGGACCTGGCGTGAAGAAACAAAAAAAAATGATAAAAATAAAACCGCGAAACCCGGAATTTGCGTAAAAAGGGGATAGCGTAAGTTGGAGTATTACTAGAGAATATGTAATAATACTACGTATAGAATGGACACTTCGACGTCCCGCCCGATTTCCCCGCATCACCCAACCCCTTCCCCTCTTATGGGCGACGGTTGGTATTTTGTACTACGCACACAGGTGCGCGTGTAAATACACGTCGCTGATTGATGTCTGTGTAATAGAAACCAAATTAAACGTTTGTATGGAATTTTGGCGGAGTGTCCGCGGTGTGGTATTACTGTATTCAAAATCACTCACCAGACAGTGGTAAATCCAGCACGGTATGATATTGAGGCAAATTGTTTGGTCCCGAACCGACCTGTAAACAAGAACAATATTATTATTATATTCATTTATTCAGATAATCAATAATCCATTCATCCATACAAGTGTTAGTGGACAATGTAATAAAATTCAATACAATATTATTACATGTCAATTATTAATAATTCAATGTCATTTATCAATTATTAATAATTGTAATGTACGGCCCTGTAATTTCCGGCACAGAGGCATAACACCTTAGGCCTCAGGAGTGGTAACGCATCTGCATTTTGACCTTGGTCTTCATGTGGGTGTCTATAGGCTGCAGTCATCACACTCATCACTTAACATCAATGTGAACTGCATGCTTGTTTGCCAAGCCCATTACATAAAAAAAAAAAATAATTCATTGTAATATTTTTTTTTTTTGTAATGGAAGTGGTAAATAAGCTTACAGTTTACATTGATGTTAAGTGATGACTGCAGTCTCTAGTCGTCAAACTAGTTTACCACTAGGCTAAGCCAGGTAAGTACTTAGTAACTACTTCGGTAAACCTGATAAGTACCTTGGTAGACCTGGTAAGTACAAAGTACTTAGGTAGCGTTGTGGTAAAGCGGCTGGACTGGTTATCCTGAGGTCGCAAGCTCAATTTCATTTTTTTCTTGGCATTTTATCTTTAACTAGCGGCCCGCCCCGGCCTCGCGCGGTTGCAATGTTACCTACCCTCTCCTATTCATCTTAGCGTGATGTTATAACCTAAGAGAGAGCCTTCCTCGATAAATGGGCTATCTAACATTGAAAGAATTTTTCAAATCGGACCAGTAGTTCCTGAGATTAGCGCGTTCAAGCAAACAAACAAACAGACAAACAGACAAACAAACAAATTCTTCAGCTTTATAATACTAGTATAGATTTGTAAAGTTCACTCGCATGTGTCATAGCCAAAAATAAAATATTAGAATCTTACCTCGATATATTTGGGTCGTAGGTGGGACGCGGGTCGCAGCTGTGGGGCGGGGGCGGCGGCGGCGGCGGCGGCGGCGGCGATGGTCCCCGAGGCCGCCAGGGACGCCGCCGGCTCCGGGCACCCTCCGCGACGCCGGGCCTCCTCCAGACTGGCCAACACGTTGGATACTAAGTACTATATTTTACAGGAAGACCAAGACTGATCTACCATAACTAAATAAGTCAAATACTGGCTGAAGGTTGGTCATTGGCCATTTAAGTTATCTTTAAAATAATAACTTATAAACAATAATAAAAATGCTTGAATGCATCCATTTACCTCAGCCTACCCCTTCGTGGATTACAGGCGTGAAGTAACGTTTTTTTAATAATACCTCAGTAGCCTAGTGGTAGCAGGCCACTACTACTACGCTGGAGGTTTTGGGTTCGATTCCCGGGTCAGGGACTATCAGAGATAACGGTTTAAAATCGTATATCTCTGGTTCTATTGGGATTTTTCCATTTTCTGGAAGTTTCCCAGTACCTCGAAGATTGGTAATGTGCCCGGAGATGTCAACAGGCTCGCCACCTGTTAAATGGGTCAAAAACGTAACCGGCGAGTCGTGGGTGTTTGCACGTATGCTTGAATGCTTGCATTTACCTCAGCCTACTCCTTCGGGGATTACAGGCGTAGTAAGTTACGTAAAATAATAATGATTACCTGAGTAATTTGGTAGGCGGGTTCAAAGGTAAACTCTTGGGTCGTCTTCCAGACTCTGTACCTCGCAATTCTACTTGAGACTCGCGGTCCTGTAAATAATAACATTGAATTAGATTGATCATGATTAACAGACCCTGATAGTATGTATGTATCTTCACGCCAAGTCCCTAACGGGGTAGGCAGAGAGTGTAGAGCGCCAGATATCCCGGTCCTGACATACCTCTCGTGCCTCGTCTACCATGATAGTATGGCCCTGTAATTTCCGGCACGGAGACATAACACCTTAGGTCTCAAAAATTTTTACTGGTGATAGAGTTCCAGTAAAAGAGCTCGCGGGCGTAGGCACCACCGCATTACCTAATATACTACCCGCTAAATGGTAGTGTTCAGCACTATCGTGTTCCGGTCAGGTGGTAATGTATGGCCCTATAATTCCCGGCACAGAGGCATAACACCTTAGGCCTCAGAAGTGGCAACGCATCTGCATTTTGACCTCTGGTCTTTGTGTGGGTGTCTACAGGCTGCAGTCATCACTTAACATCAATGTGAACTGCATGCTTGTTTGCCACTTTCATTAATAAATAAAAAAGTGGTAACGCATCTGCATTTTAACTTCTAGTCTTTGTGTGGGTGTCTACAGGCTGCAGCCATCACTTAAAATCAATGTTAAGTGCATGCTTGTTTGCCACTTTCATTACATAAAAAAAGCAGGTTCCAATATTCGATCTCAATCCATTTTTATGACCTTCGACCTCCCCATTACCTGTTCCAAAGAGTTGGGTCCAGAGTCAGCTCCCTGCTCCTGCGCGAACAACTCTTCGGCGTAACAGATAAGGAACTCCGTCACCACCGCCTGTCACAAAGAAACAGATAATCGGCATGTTGACAATTTTTTATTGGCACAAGCCTGTACAATTTTGTATGAGCAGTTTGATATCATTTTTTAATTTGTAACTTTCGAATGGCGATATCTCAAAAACTATAAGTTATAGACTTGTGGTTCCAATGAGGATGTACTATCATCATATTATCTCAAAGTTGGTATATAATTTTCAAGCTTAAAGTAAGGTTGGCACTACTTGGCACTCTTCACGGTCATTTTGACAAGATGTCACTGGGGTTTTGGCGGGAACCTTGAAAGAGGCGTATGGTGCTCTTATTTTATTTCACTTTCTTGGTGTGTTTTTAAGTTATATTGAATAAAATTGGTGGCATTTTGTTTGATATAGGTTTATTACAGTGCCCGTGTATAGTGAAATAGAATAACAGTGCGAAAATACGACCTTTCAGGTTGCCTCCAAAACTACATTGTAAATGTTCTGGTAAAGTAGCCATCGCTTTACTCGAATAACTTGATTGCAACTCACTTGACTAACATATTATACTTGATAACTTATATACTTGATACTTACATATTATACTTGATGACTATATTATACTAACTTTTACGCTGCATAAATATGAAATATCGTTTTACTTGACACTGGCAATATGCGTAAAAGCAATGCCATAATAACAAAAAAAAAAAAAAAGACGTCACTGACGCCACCACTCGCGACTACCTGTAATGAATATAATTTGCAACGGGATAGAAGACGCTTGAAAATCGTTATCCCGAACGCGCGCGTTTAGTGGGTTGTCTAGTGCCACTCGACTCGACACCCCGGCCGGGAGTGAAAATAAGAATTCGAAGACTATAGGATCAAGACAACATTAATGCCGAAAGCTGGAACCGCAGGTTAGTCGGACGACCTATTAGACCGTTTTCTCTCGTTCCCAGTCCCTATTTGTGAGGTGCCAACCAAGTGAAACCGGGTCCTCACAACACAGGCGATATACAACATAGTCCTAACATTTCTTTTAGTTTTTGAAATGAAAATAAAAATATATTAGTTAAAATTAAACACTCTATTTAAACGTAACTTCACGCCTGTGATCCCCGAAGGAGTAGGCAGAGGTGAATGCGTGCATTCAAGCATACATGCAAACACCCACGACTCGCCGGTTACGTTTTGGCCCATGTAACAGGTGACGAACCTGTCGCCATTTCCGGGCACATTACCAAACTCTGAGGTACTGAAACATTTCCAGAAAATGGAAAAATCTCAATAGAAGCTGTTGGAGCACTACGGGGCCGCGGTGTGCGCGGGCGAGTGTCGACTGTGCAGTGCGCGGAAGCCGGATGGAGGACGAGCGCGGGGAGGTGCGCGGGGCGCGGGGCAGGGCCCGCCACCCCGCCCCCCCGGGCCGCCTCACCGAGTCACCGTGCCGCCGCCGCCGCGCGCCTCTTCATTCCATTTTCATCAATCATCGACGACACACGTCTCATCGCTCATTGCTCGCTCTCATTTCTTGCTTATAGTCATCATAATTGTCATAATCATTCAAGTCATTCATTATACTACTTTCACATACAGTCCACCTTTTATTTTTATCGCTCCCACTAGCAAAAGTAGGAACAGAAGCAGAGATAAAGGATTTTAAACCGTCATCTCTGATAATTTTAACCAGTGCTGCACCTACTTCGTTGATTTCTACACAACCCAACGGTTGACTGGTAGAAAACGCCTAGTGGCGTTAAGTCCGCCATATGTATCTTTTATGTGCATAAAAGTATTAATAAATAATAAAATAAATAAATAATTCCCCGAGCCGGGAATCGATCCCGGGACCTCCTACCGCTACCACTACGCCACTGAGGCAGTGTACTCTATGTAGTGGGACAGTAACCTGCACGGCGACGCCCTGCAGGGCGTGCTGCGGGGCCGGCGAGCGCAGCAGGTTGGGCGCCCACACGATGGCCATGTTGCGGGCCGTCATGCCGGTGCACTCGCTGAGGAGCGACACGCGCCGCAGGTGGCGCATCAGGTAGGCTAGCGTCCTGGGAAATATACGGGAGGTTAATATGAGGTTTGTTAACTATCACTATTGTAATATTTTTTTTTATTTTTCACGATAGCACACGGGAGTGAAATTGAGAAATTAATGAAAATGGGAAAGAAAAATTTGACTTCGGCAGGTGGGAATCGAACCAGCGACCTCGGGATGACCAGTCCGGCCGCTTTACGAGCTATGATATACTATATATACGCATATAATACGCATCTGCATTTCGACCTCAGGGGTGCGACCGCCTATCGACATTGCTATTGTCGTTGTAATTGCTGTCAAATTTTCATGTCGATTTGTAGCTCCTTTGAAAGCAGTAGTGATAATCTGATTCTTGAACTTACAGATAATAAATTCAAGTCATGTATTAAACGCACACTATGTAAAAATGCGTACTATAAACTCGATGACTATCTAAAGGATAGAGATGCCTGGACAAATGCTGGTCTAGCTCCACAAGACTAAACAATAATTCTGTGAAATGAATGTGCATTGTACTTGATATTGTAAAACATAGCTATAAGTGTCATATTGTGAAAATACGAGTAGTTTTAAGGAACATATTTTGAAAAGACCCTGCTGAGTTTTGTTTTGGCAGGTTTTTCTCAGTAATGTGGACTTTGGAACTCTGCCAGTGAATGACAAAGAATGTCCCATATTTTTTTGTTTAGTCTTATCTTGCCGTTTGTAAAAAAGAGTATGGAACATTCTGTTGATACCTATTTTTATTATTAAGTATTTTTGGACTATTATTAATTTATTTACTTTGACATATTAATCAACGTATCAGTTGTTATTCGCTTTAATTTTATATTTGTAATTTGATCTATCACAAGCAAATTCTATTATTTCCAAGTGATTAAATGAATTTTTGAGTTATTTGAGTTTGAGTTTGATCGTTTTTCTAGCTTTCGTAGGTGAGAAACAAGCGATAATGGTAGATTATTTCGATTATTGTTATTTAGTTATAGTAAAAATCGACATGAAAATTTGACAGCAATGACAACGACAATAGCAATTTCGATAGGCGGTCGCACCTCTGGTCTTTGTGTGGATGTCTATAGACTGCAATCATCTCTTAACATCAATGTGAACTGCAAGCTTATTTGCCACTTTCATTACATTAAAAAAAAACAATGTGAGATGCTTGGTTGTTTGCTACATAAAAAAATGTAAACATAATGGCATAAAACAAGCTCAATACACACCTATAATGCGGCGGCGGTAGTTTCACAACGGTGTCTCTCATGGCACGAAGGCGATTGACCTCGTCCGGTATCTGAACTGCGCTGACAAAGCTCTCGTATAGCTGGTAAGTGCATAGCGGGTTCGGTAGCTCCCTGGAACAAATATTTATATATATGAAAAGAAATAAAGAAAAAATATTGTAGTTTTTAATACAATTTCCACAGCACAGAGGCAAAACACCTTAGGCCTGAGGAGTGGTAACGCGTCTGCATTTTGACCTTGGTCGGTGTCGGTGTCTATAGGCTGCAGTCAACACTTAACGTCAATGTGAACTGCATGCTCGTTTTCCACTTCCATTACATAAAAAAAAGGAACAGAGCAACACGGGCCACCGGCCGCGGCGGCCCGGAGGGGAGTAGTCATATGGGGCCGTTCAAGTATTACGTAAGCACTATGGAGGGACGGGGAGGTCTTTGCTCTGCTTATTTTGTATGACATGGGGGGTAGGGGAGTCTAGATGATGATCACGTCATCGGTAGTTATTTACTTATTACATCAGTAAAATCTAGTCTCTATCCTAAATCTATTTTCATATTTTTAAAATATAATGATAAAATTATAATATAAAAAAAAAACAATACATTAATTGAAAAATGTTTACGTAAGCATGGGGGGAGGGGGTAAGAGCTTTGCTTACTTTTGCTGACAAGGGGGATGGGGGGTAAAGAATTGTAATAAATCTGCTAACGTAATACTTGAACGGCCCCTATGCAGGCTTTTCCCCTCTGTTAAAGTACAAGCCCAAATGGTTCTATGCCTCTCACCCAGATATTTAAACGTGTGCGTGAAATTATTTACGTATTTTGTTAAAGTCAAGGTCTGAGTTTTGTAGTAATAGAAGGTTTTTGTAGTGGGTGTGTGTATCACACGTAGTTCCCCCCGCAAAAAGTGACAGACTGTTTTGCATCGTTAATAAACGCTATGGTTACTCCCCTCCGGTCCGCCGCGGCGGCCGGTGTTCCGTGTTGCTCTATGTTAACTTATAAAAAGTGTAACATTTATTTTTGTTTTATATTATTTCGCATTAACACATGCTTGTGAAACATATTTTATTTTAAAGAAAAATGGAAAGAAAAAAAAAAAACAATTATTAAGGGTAAAAGCGACTTCTTTACGATATTCAATAAACTGCAAAGTCTATTATATCGGTTGCCTAACTAGCATAGTTAGTAATAGATGGCGCTGCTGCTACCATAAAGCAATGCAATAGATGTGAAGGAAAGATTTGACAAATCGGGCAGGACTTCAGTAGCTCAATTGGAAGACCGGCTGGACTAGATTCCCAGTAGGCCGCGAGTTCGAGTCTCGCCTGAAGTCAAATTTTTCTTTCCATTTTTCTTTAAAATAAAAACATTTATTTTGGATAAACGTTAGTCTCATTTTCGTCGGTATTGACTGTTCACCAAATGGGTGGCCACAATTTCCTGAATTTTAATTAACTTCGGGACAAAATATTACCTAAATCAAAAATGTCTGTAATCGATTCGGTTATCGATTCTAAACTAACTAGTTTCGGGTTGTACATTCAATCCTGTCACACGTCGTATAAGACTCACCTAAAGTACATCTTCAAGAGGGAAGCCAGCGCGTGCGGGTCGCTGTGCGTGGCGGGGCGCAGGTCCGGGGGCCGCGCCGCGTCGAACTCGGCCCGCAGCCGCTGCGTGAGGGCGGCGCCCCCCGACAGCCGGTAGATGCCGTCCGCGGGGCCCCGCCGCTCGATGGCCTGCGAGCACTCCACCAGCACCAGGGGCACTGGCGGCAAAGGAGAACTTGTGAGTTCGGCTCCGGTTCGTATACTACCTCAAAAAATGGGTAAATTAAAGAATAATCCGAAAAAAATACAATTAATTTATTCAAGAATATATTTTAGAGTTACCGACCAGATTTAATTCAAACGATTTTATCATATCCAAACGATTTTATCAGAATAAATTACCTAAAGTTTAATTATCATTTTCAACCATGTTCGACATGGCGGCGATACAGCCTACGCATGGGATACTAGTATCACATGCGTAGATAAAACAAAACTAATGCTATCTGTATCTTACAAGTGCATCACATATAAAAAAAAACTATGTATCGAATCGATGAATTTAAAGAAGTTCCGACTAATTTATTTAAATTGGAAATCAATTAGTATCGATTATTAGTTGAATTTGTCAAAATGACATCGCCCGCCATATTCGCCATGTTAGTTTTGATTTGCAATTCTAACGTACGTAACTTCACGCCTGTAATCCCCGAAGGGGTAGCCAGAGGTAAATGCATGCATACATGCTAACACCCACGACTCGCCGGTTAGGTTTTTGGCCCATGTAACAGGTGGCGAACCTGTTGCCATCTCCGGGGTCATTACCAAACTTCGAGGTACTGGGAAATTTCCAGAAAATTGAAAAATCACAATAGAACCAGAGATAAAGGACTTTACACCATTATCTCTGAAAACCCTCTACCCGGGAATCGAACCCAGGACCTCAGCGTAGTAGTAGTGGCCTGCTACCACTAGGCTACCGAGGCAGTTAGTTTTTGCAATTCTAACTACAAATAATGTCTTGTAACTGCAAACAAAGCTAAAGAAGTGAAAATATGCAGTAAAAAACGTTTTTATATTATTTTGCCTGTTTAATGATATTGTGTACAGTACATGGCCGGAGGGCCATACATTTTTGCAACATCTCCTTACATTTATGTAGTCAATACACGTTACACGTTACACGCGCACCTGTGTGCGTAGCACGCACAAAATACCAACCGTTGCCCATAAGAGGGGAAGGGGTGGAGTGGTGCGGGCAAATCGGGCGGGACGTCGAAGTGTCCATTCTATACGTAGTATTATTACATATTCTCTGGTTCCGGTGAGATGGTAATGTACGGCCCTGTAATTTCCGGCACAGAGGCATAACACGTTAGGCCTCAGAAACGGTAACGCATCTGCATTTTAACCTTGGTCTTTGTGTGAGCGTCTAAAGACTGCAGTCATCACTTAACATCAATGTGAACTGCATGCTTGTTTGCCACTTCCATTACATAGAAAAAAACCACTAACCGTCGTGTCCACAGTTAAGGAGATGTTCGCCGAGGTCGCAGCCGAACACACGCTCCCTCAGTATGCCCTGCTGCTTGAGGCTCCGTCGCGAAGGTCGGGAGAGTATGAAGCTCCGGAACAGCGATATCAGCTTGCCGTGCTTCCGCAGCACCGGCTTTATAGGGGCCACTGCTACTGATCTGTTGGAAGGTGTATAATTTATTTATTTGCAACGTGTAAAATTATCTATACAAATAAATAAAATTGGAGTATCTGTTTTTTATGTAATGGAAGTGGCAAACGGGCATGCAGTTCACATTGATGTTAAGTTATGACTGCAGCCAATAGACACCCACATGAAGACCAAGGTCAAAATGCAAGTGCGTTTCCACTCCTGAGGCTTTAGGTGTTATGCCTCTGTGCCGGAAATTACAGGGCCTATTATTAGTGCTGAACACTACCATTTAGCGGCAAGTAAATTAGGTAATGCGGTGGTGCCTACGCCCGCGACCTCCGTCACTGGAGCTCTACCACCAGTATAAATCATGTAGTATCACCATCAGTATCTGTTTGTAATATAAAAATAACCGCTTTTTACTAAATGCATATGTATGTATACACGGTACATATACCAAATTTTTTTTTTTAATTTTTGTCTGTCTGCCTGTTTTTTCCCGCTAATCTCGGCAACGGCTGGACCGATTTTGACGGGACTTCCACTGGCAAATAGCTTATGTGATAAGGAGTAACTTAAACTACACGACTTCGTCCGGGTAGATACTGAACAATCATAAATTCTCACGCGGACGAAGTCGCGGGCACAGCTAGTGAATATATAAATCTTGAGGAGTACACTGTTACCATAGTGTTGTATACAGTAGTGCTAATTAGTAAAGGCATGCTAATATCAAGTGAATAATGAAACAATAAATTTATCTAAAAGAAATTAAAACTGACGATTCATTTAATTAAGTAGTGATTACGGTAATTGATTGTTACACTAAAGCAGAGAATATGTAATAATACTACGTATAGAATGTTCACTTCGAAGTTCCGATTTCCCCGCATCACCCAACCTCCTCCCTCTTATGAGCGACGTTTGATATTCTCTATGTGCTACGCACACAGGTGCACGTGTATATACACGTCACTGATTGACGTCTGTGTAATAGAGACCAAATTAAGCGTTTGTATGGAATTTTGGAGATGATATAAAGAAAATCGGAGGAACAATTTAGTCAAGAAAAGCTAAAGTTAGAAATGAATGGAAAGAGCTGGAAGAGGCCTATGTGTCGCAGGACACGCTGACCACTAAATCTGGTAATCCGTTGTGAAAAAAAAATAGTTAACTTTATACAATTTAAAAGTTAACTTTTTACATGCGTGAAAACTCTTTTTTTTTAACTTCAAAATACTTATTACTCACCCAACAATAGGTGGCGGCTGCGTCATATGTCTAGGCACCTTGTCCCCAATAACAGCCACACAGTGGTGGGGGAAGAAGCCCACGCGGAAGCCACGCTTGCCACGCCACCACACCGATTCCGCTGGACCTGACGACGAAATAGAGGGGTAAGGTTTTTTTTCTACCATATGAAGTGTCAAACAAGCATACAGTTCACATCATAGAGCAACACCGGAGGGGAGGGAGTAGCCATATGCAGGATTTCCCCTTTGTCAAAGTACAAGCCCAAATGGGCCTATATCTGTCGCCTAGATGTTTAAATGTGTGCATGAAATTGTTTCTGTATTTTGTTAAAGTCAAGGTGTGAGTTTCGTAGTAATAGACAATTTTTGTAGTGTGCGTGTCAGTCGCACGCATTTCCCCCCGCAAAAAATGAAAGACTGTTTTGTATCGGTAATACACGCAATGGCTACTCCCCTCCAGTCCGCCGCGACCGGTGGGCCGCGTTGCTCTATGAGTTCACATTGACCCGACGGATGACCCGGTTAGTCCAGCGGTGCGAAACCACCGTTTGATTCGAAGGGTCGCGGGTTCGATCCTCTCACCGGAACAAATATATCCTCTCACCAGACATATATATATATATATATGTCTGGGTGTTTGTGTATGTGTTGTATGTGAACAACGGCATCTACGACACAGGTTTATTTAATACCTAATGTGGAGCTGTGAGTGTAGTGTAGTATATAGTGTACATTGCTGTTAAGTGATGACTGCAGCCTATAGACACTTACACAAAGACTAAGATCAAAATGAAGATGCGTTACCACTCCCGAGGCCTTAAGTGTTATCAGGCCTCTGTGCCGAAAATTACAGGGCCGTACCACCTGACCGGAACACGATAGTGCTGAATGAATGTGTGCTGTGTGCCTCTAAATGGTAGTGCATTTAGAGGCAATGGTAATGCGGTGATACCTACGCCTGCCCTCTGCCACTCGTTGACTCCACTATTTACTACATTATTGCAGTACGTTTTTGCCGAAAATCCAATGAAACAAAACAACTCCATGGCAACATAGACAAACACCATTATAAAAGTAATATTGACCCACCTGGCATATCGATGATGGATATCATATCCCCAACCTCGAAACTTATTTCATCGCGAGCCTGAAATTACAAAAGATATTGTTAGTCACAATCATTCGTCTGTAAATCCGGTTCATCATCAGTTGACCGCGGCGCGGAAGCAGCACCAGGGCCCTCTGCTGCGGCTTCTTCTGGCCTGCCATGCAGGTCGGCGTGGGGTGCCCTGGGATTCAAGGGCTTCGGTGGAGGAGGCACGCATCGTCAGTCGAGAGAGGGTGGGGGCTTTATACATATTTGTTTTTTTTTTATTATTATGCCTTTATTAATATTTTGTTTTCCGGTTAGAATTTTCTTAGAATTTAGAGTTGGGTCGTGACGTCCCTACCGCCTAATAGTGGAGAATTCTTCCGCTAACGCAGTCAGTTAACCAAGGGCGGACTAAGGGTGCAGGCTTCCAAATATCGACGGAATCGTGAAAGATTTGAAGAATACAAAGGGAAAACGTGTTTTTTTTTTTGCTTGCGCGTTCATTTTAGAACGAATTTATTTAAATGTTGATGACGTACGGGAGGTGTGTCAGGACCGGGATATCTGGCGCTCCACACTCTGCCTACCACGTTAGGGACCTGGCGTGAAGATACATACATGCGTTCTTCGTAATGTGTATTTTAGAGGGGAAGGCCTGGAGTTTACTCCACCACGCTGCTCCAATGCGGGTTGGTGGAGATACGGGTTAGTGACCAACCCGCTGTCGGATGTTTCCAAACCGCCCATAAGGTCTCCGACATGGTTTAACGACTGCTATCTGTCGATAGCAACAGGGACCGACTTAACGTACCCTCCGAAGCACGGAAACGCGCATATTAATTTGCCACTAGCGGTCACTCATCACATACACGATTACGCCCGTATCGCACAACCGAGTAGATCGCAAGCGATCTACACCAGCCGCGGGATCATGCGCTTGGTCTTACCCTCAACGTATTTCGGTATATCCAGTATTATTATTTACTAGCTGCGTGTAGGTCGCTTTTCGCGTAACCTGTACTGTGGAAACTCATCAAATCATCCCATGGCATCCCAAAGGAACATAGCACAGGGTTTACCTAGTTTGAGCGCTCCAATCTCCACAATACCCTGAGATAAACGTTTTAAAAATAATTCAGTATAATTTAAAAAATAAAATATGTTTCATATGATTTATTTACCATAAGAAAACATTGTGGAGAAATTAAATAAAATCTTATCTTATCTTATCTTATTATAACTAACCTGCGACACATATTTCCGGACTGAGTAAGCGGCGGCGACGGCCGGCGTGTTTATCGAACTGGAGTCCTCGTTCGCCACCAACAATTTGTGACCTGCGAGACAAGCGGCGTGTGTAAATAAAGCTGATTTAACACTAGACGCATAACGTTTTCGTAGGTTTTCGCGAGCTTCATACATTGTAGAAATTAAACTTGCGGATTTTCTCGCGTATACAACACTCCAAAACTTCTTCATACACCCGACGTTTCGGTCGCTTTCCAGCTACCGTGGTCACGGGCTGGCTGAGTCAGCCCGTGACCACGGTAGCTCTAGTTTAATTTCTACAAACTAGACGCATAGAATGAATGTGCGAATGATTTACTTAAAAAAAAAAACTTATATACGCACGTAAGAAGTGCCCGTCAAATTCAAAAAATAATTTAATCACTTGGAAATAATAGAATTTGCTCGTGATAGGTCAAATTACAAAATTAAAAATTAAAGCGAATAACAACTGATACGTTGACTAATATGTCGAAGTAAACCAAATAAAATAAATACGTACGTAAATTCACGCCTGTAATCTCCGAAGGGGTAGATAGAGGTAAATGCATGCATTCAAGCATATATGCAAACACCCACGACTCGCCGGTTACGTTTTTGGCCCATGTAACAGGTGGCGAACCTGTTGCCATCTCCGGGCACATTACCAAACTCCGGGGTACTGGGAAACTTCCAGAAAATGGAAAAATCCCAGTAGAAGCAGAGATAAAGGATTTTAAACCGTTATCTCTGATAGTCCCCGACCCGGGAATCGAACCCAGGACCTCCAGCGTAATAGTAGTGGCCTGCTACCACTACGCTACTGAGGCAGTTTATAAAATAAATAATGGTCCAAAAATACTTAATAATAAAAATAGGTATCAACAGAATGTTCCATACTCTCTTTTACAAACGGCAAGACAAGACTAAACAAAAAAATATGGGACATTCTTTATCATATGGGCATTCACGAGCAGTTACACTTCTTCGGCGTAACAATCCATTAAACCAGAAATTCAATGGATTGTTACGATTAAAAATTACTGGTAGAGCTCAAGTGACGGAGCTCGTGGGCGTAGGCACCACCGCATTTCCTAATATACTTGCCGCTAAATCGCTAAATGGGAGGGTTCAGCATTATCGTGATCCGGTCAGGTGGTAATGTACGGCCCTGTAATTTCCGGCACAGAGGCATAACACCTTAGGTTTCAGGAGTGGTAACGCATCTGCATTTTCACCCTGGTCTTTGTGCGGGTGTCTGTAAGCTGCAGTCATCACTTAACATCAATGTGAACTGCATGCTTGTTTGCCACTTCCATTACATAAAAAACTCACACTTTGACTTTAACAAAATACATAAACAATTTCACGCACACATCTGGGCGACAGGCATAGGACCTATTTGTGCTTGTACTTTGACAGAGGGGAAAGCCTGCATATGGCTACTCCCCTCCGGTCCGCCGCGGCCGGTGGCCCGTGTTGCTCTATGAAGAAAAGAGACGGTAGCACCATACCAAACACTTCAGTAGAGCACTCACCGTTGTAGAGACGGTAAAAAACACACTCCCAATGTCTTTGCGCGTGAGTTCTTGGTCGTTAACGGACGGACTAACAGATAGAAAGACAGATGTTTACTTTCCCTTTAAGGTAAAGAATATAGCAAAAAAAAGCATCCTAACACTTGAAAAAAAAAACACTACTGTCTGTAGGCAACCTAAAATAAAGGTATTTAAATATTTCCTTATACACAATTAAATACGGGTTGTCCTCAGTAAACAGGGAAAACTGATCACAATGCGAAGTATTATGTCTCGAAAGTCCAAACAATTTTTTACTGGTGGTAGAGTTCCGATGTAGTAGTAGCTCGAAGATGTAGGCATCACCGTATTAAAGATCAATAATGGTGCTGCACACAGCGCGCGAGCGCACACACACACACGCACACACACAAAGAGACAGATTCACACAGAGAAAAGTAGGAAGTGGAAATGTAAAAAAAGTAAAAGAGAGTAAATAAGTGAAAAATGAGACAAAAAACAAATGATGAAGGAACAAGAAAACGAGACTAGGATCAGGAGAAAAAAGATCGCAAGAGCGAGAAAGCAAATAGAGAAAAAGAAATAGCAAGAAGATAGTAAAAGGAAAACGGTAAACAAGCAAAGGGATGAGTGATATATAGTGAGAAAAAAATCGAACTCGCTTGCTCCGGTGGAACGTGACACATTTTAGTTTACTGGTGGTAGAGCTTCAGTGACGGAGCTCGCGGGCGTACGCACCACCGCATTACCTAATATACTTGCCGCTAAATGGTAGTGTTCAGCACTATCGTGTTCCGGTCAGGTGGTAATGTACGGCCCTGTAATTTCCGGCACAGAGGCATGGCACCTTGGGCCTCAGGAGTGGTAACGCATCTGCATTTTGACCTTGGTCTTCATGTGGGTGTCTATAGGCTGCAGTCATCACTTAACATCAATGTGAACTGCATGCTTGTTTGCCACGCCAATTACATAAAAAAAAAAAAAAAAATCGTGTGTGCAGCCGGCGTTGATCGACTTATAAGACGTTACACGTCATAAACTCACCCTTATTGTCCATCTGCAGCCAGTTGAGCACCGGGCCGCAGTTGGTAGAGTCGTCCGCTATGATGGACAGGTGGTGCATGTAGTCCGATACCAGTTGCCGATACTGGCTCAAGTCTTCTAAGGGCGACAGTCATACACGTACACACACACACACACACACACACACACACGCGTGCGCTCTCTAACACACAAAAAGACAGATTCACAGACACATTCATATAGAGAAAAGCAGACAGTGGACAGGTAAAAATGACATTAAAAAAGTAAAAGAGAGTCAAAAAGTGAAAGAATGAGACAGAATAGACAAATAATTTAAAAAGGAGTAAAAGAGACGGACGGCCGAATACTGAAACGTCACTCAAATCTAAGCGGGAACAACATTTTTGGAGTTCACCAAGGCTACATAAATATGTATAAATATAGTACTTTTAAATAAAAATGAAATTGTAGCGTCCACTACATAAGGCGCCATCTAGTGAAACACTGAAGAAACACAAAGTACTTGTCAATTACGGAAGATGGCGTATGACCGAGTTGCATCGCACATACGAAGTTTTCGTAAGAGTTGCCCAATACACAAGTTCCCAACCTTTAAACGGGGAAAAAAAAATGGCGATGTAAAAGTGTTCTCCTTAATAAATCCTAATCCTAATTATATGAAATAAATTAATAAACTGAATAAGCAACGGGCCGCGGTCCGTCAAACGCTATCACGTCGCCTGCTCGGAGGATTCTCCCTTTTCGTCTGTGGGACATGTTCCACCGGTTCCGCCAGACTAATATTATAAGTTCAATTAGACACACTCACCCTTATTGTCCATCTGCAGCCAGTTGAGCACCGGGCCGCAGTTGATAGAGTCGTCCGCTATGATCGACAGGTGGTGCATGTAGTCCGATATCAGTTGCCGATACTGGCTCAAGTCTTCTAAGGGCGACGACATCGCTTCTGACAGGTTCGGCAGCCCGGATACTTTGCGATCGTATATGCATCTGGAATCAAACGATTATTTTTAATTTTCAGTAGTTTTTGCAAGCGACTTTAAATATCAAATGGTCTGAAATAAATGGATTTAATTGAATTATTTATTAATTAAATTACTGTAAAGTTTCATCCCATTCCATCCAGTAGTTTTTTCGAAATACGCATCCATTCATACCATAGAGCAACACGGCCCACCGGCCGCGGCGGACCGGAGGGGAGTAGCCATATGCAGGCTTTCCCCTCTGTCTAAGTACAAGACCAAATGGTCCTATGCCTGTCGCCCAGATGTTTAAATGTGTGCGTGAAATTATTTATGTACGTAACTTCACGCCTGTAATCCCCGAAGGGGTAGGCAGAGGTAAATGCATGCATTCAAGCATACATGCAAACACCCACGATTCGCCAGATACGTTTTTGGCCCATGTAACAGGTGGCGACTGTGGCGAGCCTGTTGACATCTCCGGGCACATTACCAAACTTCAAGGTACTGGGAAATTTCCAGAAAATGGAAAAATCCCAATAGAACCAGAGATAATGGACTTTACACCATCATCTCCGATAACTCCCTACCCAGGAATCGAACCCAGTACCTCAGCGTAGTAGTAGTGGCCTGCTACCACTAGGCTACCGAGGCAGTTAAATTATTTATGTATTTTGTTAAAGTCAAGGTGTGAGTTTCATAATTATAGACGATTTTTGTAGTGTGTGTGTACCAATCGCATTTTCCCCGCAAAAAATGACGGACTGTTTTGCATCGGTAATAGACGCTATAGCTCCTCCCCTCCGGTCCGCCGCGGCGGCCGGTAGCCTGCGGTGATCTTTAGATACGCACAAAAAATTAAGCGAGTTCGTATTTCCGCCTTAGTACTCGCTTAGCGGCTTCAATGTCATGTATGGGCTGTATGGCACGTTCTCACCTGTGCAGCATATCGTCCAGCTGCAACAAGTGCCGTCGACTGCGCGTGAGGGTCCACTCCCGCACGTCGCTCGCCTCCGACCAGCTGCCGCTCAGCGCTCGAGTCTCTAGCGACGGTGAACTGGACGTGTTCACATGCGACTTCACTTTCAGACATATCCAACCTGGAAAGGTATTATATCGTTAGCCTGGGTTGCACCGAGATGTTTTTTAAGATTATTGTAACATTTCACATTCTTGTTTTTTGTATGGGACCTACAATTTGTAATAAACTACCTGATGCAATAAAATCATTAAATGGGAATTTGTTCAATAGAAAATTGGAAGACTACTTAATTGAAAAAACCTATTACTCTGTAAAGGAATACCTTAATAGTTAAGATACACTAATATAAATAAATGTATAATGGATGTCTGTACATATGATTAACCAATCAATATTCTTATTTTTTTAATTTAATTTTTCATGAGTAATATTATTTGACATATTTTCTTTGTACGAGGGTGGATCCAAAAGTTCGAAGCCCGACCAAGAAAATGAAAGAAAAGTGGGTCTAATTTTATTTTTATTTTTCGACATAGTCTCCATCTAGCTCAACACACTTCTTCCACCTGAACTGACAAAACGACTTTAGCCTTTTGTAGGTGTAGGTGAGTCAGATCTTTTCCACTGTTTGGATTGTTGCTTTGATTCAGGAATATGGTGGTGAACCCAGCTTTCATCCATGGTAACAAATCAAGACAAAAAGTCCTCGGGATCAGTCTCAAAAAGTTCCAAACAGTCTCGCGAAATTGTGAATCGAACTCGTTTTTGTTCAGCTGAAAGCAACCTCGGGACCCAGCGAGCAGAAACCTTATGGAATCCCAATTTTTTCGTTATTATGTGTTGCACCCGGCCATAACTAATGTCTGTTGTCTCAGCTATCTTACCGATGGTCAAACGTCGATCACCCAGTACGAGATCACAAATTTTATCGATGTTTTCTTTCGTGGTAGAGGTTGTAGGCCGTCCACTCATAGGATCATCTTCAATGCTCTCACGACCGCGCTTAAACTCAGCTACCCACTTCTTGACACTGGAATACGATGGAGCAGACTCCCCCAAAGTGCCCACCATATCTTGATGGATGTCTTTTGGTGACAGGCCTTTTTTATTGAGGTACTTAATGACTGCACGAATTTCAATTTTCTCCATTATTGAAAATCGCGTCAGAATGCTTCAAACAAATAATCACAGAAAATGTATATTGTGCAGTATCGGAATGAAACTGCGCACAATAAATCAATAGAAGACATACTAACAAATGACGGTAAATTTAAAAAGATGTCATGTCTCTTTGTAGTTTGGTCCACGAACTTTTGGATTCACCTCGTATAATTTTAATTAAAATATTTCTATGCCAATGTTGGCGAAACGTGGCGGACTAATTATTATTATCACATCTTTGTTTTTACCCATGTTTGCACAAATAAACGATTTGATTTGATTTCTCTAACTTAAAGAAATCTGTTCGAGTTAGAGAAAGATGTGAAATGTTACAATAACTTTAACTTTAACAAAGGAGATGTTGCAAAAATGTATGGACCTCCGGCCATGTATTGTACACAATATCATTAAACAGGCAAAATCAATATAAAAACGTTTTTTACTGCATATTTTCACTTATTTAGCTTTGTTTGCAGTTACAAAACGTTATTTGCAGTTAGAATTGCAACTCAAAACCAACATGGCGAACATGGCGGGCGATAGAATTTTGACATTTTCATTTTTAAATTGTATTTTGATTATACAGTACTTGGAGAAAAAAGTCATATTTTCTAAATACTATCAAAATCGATTGATCCCAAGTGTCGGCTGTATCGCCGCCATGTTTAACATAGTTGAAAATGATAAAATCGTTTGAATGAAATGTGGATGTAACTCTAAAATATATTCTTGAATAAATTAATTGTATTATTTTCGGATTCTTTTTTAATTTACCCATTTTTTGAGGACGTGTACGAACCAGAGCCGAGCTCGCAACATCTCCTTTGCCTTGTTGATTTGGTGGCACACAACCAAATGTAGACACCCACACAAAGACCAGATCAATTCAAAATGCAGATGCGCCCCCTGAAACCTTAGTTGTTTTCTCTGTGATAGTTATTACGGGGCCACGCATTACCATCTAACCGGAACACGATAGTGCTGAACACTACCATTTAGCGGCAGATAGATTAGGTAATGCAGTGGTGCCTACGCCCTCGAGCTCCAACATTGGAGCTCTACCACCTGGAAGGGTAACCGATAAGAATAAGACAACTGACCGTCATCATCCGAGTCTCCAGCTACTTCACAATTCACCGTCTCCACTGACAGACCACCGAGGGAAACACGCTCGTAGTGGAAATGCGCGCATTCTTCCAACTTGGGGAACCTGCAGGCCGGCGCCGGTGGGGGCTGGAAGGGAATACAGTTCAGAATCAAAAAAAATATTTGTTTAGTTAGGATTTCAAGCTGCTCCTACGTAACGTCTAAAATAATAATAATAATAATGGCAACTCATTATAAGTCTGCTGGGCACGAGTCTCTCCCCCTTTGGGGGGGGGGGGAGCTTACTCCACCACGCTGCTCCAATGCGGATTGGTGGAGGTGGGTGGGTTAGTGGCCAACCCGCTGTCGGATGTTTTCAAACCGCCCATAAGGCCTCCGACAAGGTTTAACGACTGCTACCTATCGATAGCAACCGGGACCGACGGCTTAACGTGCCCTCCGAAGCACGGAAACGCGCATTATATTTGCCACTAGCGGTCACCCATCACACTACCCGACCGCGCCCGTAGTGCTTAACCGAGTAGTTCGCTTATGATCTGCACCAGCCACGGGGCCATACGCGCTTCATAACGCCTATAATAAAACATAATAAAGCACATAACAAAAGGGATGTGTTGTGTGTGTACAACGGCGACCCACGACACGGGTTTATACCTAGTCAGAGAACATGTAATAATACTACGTATAGAATGGACACTTCGACGTCCCGCCCGATTGCCCCGCCTCACCCAACCTCCTCCCCTCTTATGGGCGACGTTTGGTATTCTCTACGTGCTACGCACACAGGTGCACGTGTAAATACACGTCACTGATTGATGTCTGCGTAATAGAGACCAAAATAAGCGTTTGTATGGAATTTTGGCGGCGTGTCCGCGGTGTGACCCAGTGTGGAGCTGTGAGTGTAAACGTATTTTATTTTTAATTCTCTTTCAGAGAAAAATATACCGCTAGTGGGCGATAGTCGTCGCATCCCGACACCTCGATTAACGCTGTATGTATGTATCTTCACGCCAAAACCCAACTTTTAATCAAATATTATTTTTTTTTTAACGCAATTTGACATTTATAATTTAATTCACACTAAACAAACATTATGATATTTTTTATTGACAAAAATGTTACATACAAAACTTTGATTAAATTAGTATATTTGAAATTGTATACTGATTTATATTTAATGTATCAGTATATTGTAAAATAATTATAATTTTAACAAAAACTTGTATAGATAGATATAATAGAAAATATAAATATGTATATATGTATATGTATCATCACGCCAGGTCCCTAACGGGGTAGGCAGAGAGTGTAGAGCGCCAGATATCCCGGTTCTGACAAACCTCTCGTGCCTCGTCTACCTTCATCATTCTCTTCATGCATGCACGCCGATTCCTAAGACTTTTGACCGCACCATCAGACAGAACTCGCCATATTTGGTAGGTCAATATAAATGTAAGATAATATTGTAAAAAAAAAAAATTGTACGTCGTTTCGCGACAAAATGTATAGGGTCACCACATTTTTTTTTAATGTAATTGAAGTAGCAAACTAGCATGCAGTTCACATTGATGTTAAGTGATGACTGCAGCCTATAGACACCCACACAAAGACCAAGGTCAAAATGCAAATGCGTTACCACTCCTGAGGCCTAAGGTGTTATGCCTCTGTGCCGGAAATTACAGGGCCGTACATTACCACCTGACCGGAACACGATAGTGCTGAACACTACCATTTAGCGGCAAGTAAATCAGGTAATGCGGTGGTGCCTACGCCCGCGAGCTCCGTCACTGGAGCTCTACCACCAGTATCCCTTTTACCATCATTGTAACCTACATTTTGAACAAATAAATTATTCTATTCTATTCTATTACAGAGTAGGCAGAGAGTGTGGTGCGCAATTAACACTGCCATCTCATAATAGAAAATTTCGTAGAAAAATACTTAAACGAACTTACAGATTCGTCAAGATCGAAGGCGGCGGCGGCGCTGGGTGCGGACTGGCTCATGGCGGAGCCCTGCGACACCGGCGTCACCGATAGCACGCTGAGCGACATTGAACCTAAAACATTAAATAAATACACTTTTATAAGAATATTTTACGCAACTTCACGCCTGTACTCCCCGAAGGGGTAGGCAGAGGTAAATGCAAACACCCACGATGCGCCGGTTACGTTTTTGGCCCATGTAACAGGTGGCGACTGTGGCGAGCCTGTTGACATCTCCGGGTATATTACCAAACTTCGAGGTACTGGGAAATTTTCAGAAATTGGAAAAATCCCAATAGAACCAGAGATAAAGGACTTTACACCATTATCTCTGATAACGCCCTACCCGGGAATCGAAGTGGCCAGTAGTAGTCTGTTACCGAGGCAGTTTTAATTTTTCGTATTTATTCAATGCGCTCAAGTTGAGCCCATATAATGTTGGAGTATATATTATTATGCTGTCAAACCCTGCATCCGAAGATGCAAAGTTACTGCTTAAACTGTTGTTATGATTGTATTAAGTGTAAGTCACGATGGGACTGACATAACATTCGTGACAAATGCCCCAAAAAAAAAATAGAATAAAACATAAAAATTCGTAATAACACATGCTATTCTTTTATTCTTTTGTTTAGTCTTATCTTGCCGTTTGTAAAAGAGAGTATGGAATATGAAACATTCTGTTGATACCTTTTTTAATTATTAAGTATTTTTGGACCATTATTTATTCTCTTTTTGTTTACTATGACATATAAATCAACGGATCAGTTGTACCCATATGATAATATGCAATAAATAATTTGAATTGAATTGAATTAAATTTATATTTGTAATTTGACCTATCACAAGCAAAGTCTATTATTTCAAAGTGATTAAATAAATTTTTGAGTTTGAGTCAATTCAGTAATTAAAGAAAATGAAGAAAAGAAAAATGACTTCGGGTAGGAATCGAATTTGCGACCTCAGCAATCAGGCGGAGGGACTTTGATTTTTAAGCGGTAAGGCGGCGGGACTGGTTATCCTGACGGCAGGTTCGATTCCTGACCGAAGTAAAAAAATTTTTTTTCCCATTTTTTACCCACATTAATTTATTAAAAATCTAGCTGTGCCAGCAACTGTGTGGAATTAAATTCTAAAATATAAGTAACCTAAGTTAATCCTTATTACATCAGCTATCTGCCAAATTTTTAAATATATAATGGAATCGCTATTCCGCATATTGCCAGTATCAAGTAAAACGGTATTTTGTATTCATCATATGCAGCGTAAGAGTTAGAGTCAGTCGGTCAAATATCAGTCAGTCAGAGTCACAGTCAGTAATTCGAGTAAAGCGATGGCTAATAACATTTACCTGGCGTTTCCCGTTTGCATTCATTGTCGTTGGATGTCCGAGTGGAACTGCGAGATTCTGAACTGAACCGCACCGATCTGGGAAAATAGAGATGGGAACATTAGAACATAACCAAACATGGTATACGTTTGCCTGAAAAGATGGGATGTATGAATTAAATATTATACTGGTGGTAGAGCTCCAGTGACAACTCGCGGGCGTAGGCACCACCGCATTACCTAATATACTTGACGCTAAATGGTAGTGTTCAGCACTATCGTGTTTCGGTCAGGTGGTAATGTATGGCCCTATAATTGCTGGCACAGAGGCGTTACACCTTAGGCCTCAGGAGTGTTAACGCATCTGTATTTTGTCCTCGGTCTCTGTGAGGGTGTCTATAGGCTGCAGTCATCACTTAACATCAATGACAACTGCATGCTTGTTTGCCACTTTCATAACATAAAAAAAACCGTTCCTTGTCTATGTCAAACCAAAGTTATACCCGAGAATATGACATTTATCACTACGTACAGAATGGACACTTAGACGTCCCGTCCGATTTCCCCGCCTCACCCAACCTTCACCCCTCTCTTGGGAGACGTCTGGTATTCTCTACGCGCTACGCACACAGGTGCACGTGTAAATACACGTCACAAATTGATGTCTGTGTAATAGAGACCAAATTAAGCGTTTGTATGGAATTTTGGCGGAGTGTCCGCGGTGTCCTAATACTAAGCCTGGGTTGCACCAAGATATTTGTTGAAATTATTGTTACATTTCACAACCTTCTCTCAGATTTCCTTATATTAGAGAAGGATGTGAAATATTACCGGTTACGCCTAATATTAACTTTTTACATGCCTATGTCATATATATTTTTTTAATTCATAAAACAAATTTAATTTGAATGCGTATTCCGAACGTTCTTCCCTCTCGCCCCGCATCCTTTCCCCTCCCTCTCTCTCGCCCTTTTTTCAATAAGAAATGGACGGTTCACGCGTACTCTCCGCAAAAAGAAATTAATTTAATAAAACCAAAAGTGCAGTGCAGTGATTGACTGTGTTTTGTAATGTGCGTGTGAAATCCAAAGAAAACTCAAATATAAAAGTTAACACCTGGAGAAGACACGGGGGCCCCCTTCAAGAACCAGTGACCTACGTAAGAAAGATGCCGACTATCCAGGTACATTTCTACCCTTAATTCCCCGGCTCCTCCAATTACAATAACTTCAACTTTAACAAATATCTTGGTGCATCCCAGGCTTATAATGGCAACCCATTATACGTCCCACGGCTGGGCACGAGTCTCTCCTCTTTTTTGGGGGGTGGCCTAATCCTATGGAAAGCGAATATCCAGAAGTAATACAGACCTGTGAAAGGCGACGGCGCAGTGCGAGTCTTTATCCGGCTCGGCGAACGCGCGCGCCGCCAGCGACTGGCACGACATCACCGAGCCGTGCGGGGAGCCCTGCAAATAGAAACAAAACTCTGTTATACATTATTGGTTTTTGTTGTAATACACCCCATTCGGGGAGGAGCGGTAACATTATAAGTGGTTTACTGGTGGTAGAGCTCCAGTGACGGAGCTCGCGGGCGTAGGCACCACCGCATTACCTAATATACTTGCCGCTAAATGGTAGTGTAAAGTAGTGTTCAGCACTATCGTGCTCCGGTCAGGTGGTAATGTACGGCCCTGTAATTTCCGGCACAGAGGCATAACACCTAATGCCTCAGGAGTGGCAGCGCATCTGCATTTTGACCTCTGGTCATTGTGTGGGTGTCTATAGGCTGCAGTCATCACTTAACATCAATGTGAACTGCATGCGTGTTTGCCACTTTTATTAAATTAAATAAAAAAATAAATTAAATAAAGTGAGTAAGTAAAATTATATTTGGTGCAGACATAAAGCAACACCGGAGGGGAGTAGCCATATGCAGGCTTTCCCCTCTGTCAAAGAACAAGCCAAAATGGGAGTATACCTGTCGCCTAGATGTTTTAATGTGTGCCTGAAATTGTTTCTGTATTTTTTAAAAGTCAAGGTGTGAATTTCTTAGTAATAGACGATTTTTGTAGTGTGCGTGTGTGACGCACGCATTTCCTCCCGCAAAAAATGACAGGCTGTTTTTCATCGGTAATACACGCTATGGCTACTCCCCTCCGGCACACCTCGGACACTCCGCCAAAATTCGATACAAACGCTTAATTTGGTTTCTATCCATCAGTGACGTGCATCTACACGCGCACCTGTGTGCGTAGCACGTACAAAATACCAACCGTCGCCCATAAGAGAAGAAGGGGTTGTGTATGTGTGCAAATCGGGCGGGACGTCGAAGTGTCCATTCTATACGTAGTATTATTACATATTCTCTGCCTCCGGTCCGACTTTAACAAAATACAGAAACGATTTCACGCACACATTTAAACATCTAGGCGACAGGTATAGGCGCATTTGGGCTTGTACTTTGACAGAGGGAGTTAGAAAAGGATGTGAAATGTTACAACAATTTTAACAAAAGTCTTTTCAGGCTTACAGCAGCAAAGTGAATTGTATGCTCGTGGGTCGCTTCGTAATCATAAAAAACTATCTTTCAACATATTCCGTTAACAAATCAACTAAACAAAGTCATCTGTTATCTAAACTACACCGAATAACATGAGTTATGGAGTGGTTACGACATACTCGTACTAACGAGCTGGTGTATCTCAAGTGGCTCTCCACATCATTTATCGTGAGCTTGTTTTTTATTGATTTATTGAGATACCGTTTCAATGGTCCGTGTGGAGATAGAAATATCTTGGATTTGGTAATAACTTCATGTCTGCATTCCTCTTTCGGGTAGGCAGATTTTTTACTTTAGCACACCGCGGACCACAGAGCAACACCGGAGGTGAGTAGATATATGCAGGCTTTCGACGATGTTTGTAGTATGCGTGTGTGTCGCACGCATTTGCGCACGAGATTACGACTTAGAATATGGGTGTGACTGTGTGAACACTCCCTAAAGACCCTAATTGTGACGTTGTAGTACTTGCAATGACCGACACCTACACATCGTCGGGTCGAGGTCTTCTACAAGTGTACCAAGATTGTACAAATATTTCGGCATTTGTATGTAGATATATATGTATCTTCAAGGCCAAGTTCACGGGGTAGGCAGAGAGTGTGGAGCGATATCCCGGCCCTGACATACCTCCACACGCTTCTTGTAGATTCATCATTCTCTTCATCTGGATGCCGGGCTTTATTATTGTCGACATTGGTGGTAGCTGTAGGTTTTATGTTTTATGTCTGTAGGTTTTATACACGTATTCCTAAAAACTTTGTGATAATAAGAGTATGGAGGTTTGTTAAACATCTTATTAAATTAATTACTTAATCGATGCTCCTTTGTAAGAACATCGAAATATTCATATTTAAACAATCTTATTACATGTAAATAGAAGACCTCGACCCGTAGTGTGTAGGATATAGGTGTGAAGCATTATATGACGTCACAATTGGATGTTAGGCGGTGTTTACACGCTCAGTATTTTCCGCGCTCAGTTTTTTCAGATAGATTCTCATCTAAGTATGATGTGACTTTTCTGATAAGGTTACACTGCTCCGGTAACATAACATGAAGAACACCTCAACTTCATGAAAGAATGTCGAATGAGCGAATGACTAAACAGGGCGCATGTGGATGGTTGCAGAGGGCCAGGAAGACCAAGACTAACCTACCATGACCAAATAGGTCGAGTTCTGTCTGATGGTGCGGTCAAAAGTCTTAGGAATCGACGTGCACGTATGAAGAGAATGATGAAGGTAGACGAGGCACGAGAGGTATGTCAGGACCGGCATATCTGGCGCTCTACACTCTCTGCCTGCCCCGTTAGGGACCTGGCGGGAAGATACATACCCCAACTTCAAATTAAAAAATTATTAGTAGTAACACACTCCGGCTTTGGTAAGGAGAGGACCGCGGATCCTGTACGCTCCGAGCCAAGTCTGGCCGTTTGTAGAAGAGTCGGGATATAATTATTATTAATCAAATTGACGACCCGGTTAGTCCAGCGGTGCGAAACCACCGTTTGATTCGAAGGGTCGCGGGTTCGATCCCCGCACCGGAACAAAAATTTGTATAGCCTACAGATATTTGTTTCGGGTCTGGGTGTTTGTGTATGTGTTGTATGTGTACAACGGCACCCACGACACAGGTTTATACCTACTGTGGGGCTGTGAGTGTAAGCGTATTTTTTTTTTTTAATCCGATGCGCAAGCTCGCGCGGTTTTGGTCGGCGGATTCGGTCCGCCGTACCTTAACTTACTACATTAAATCGTAATTCTTATAGATAAGAATTAGGATTCTTATCTACTTTTGTGAGAAATCTACTTTTCATCCCGTAACAAACAAAACAAACACGCCGACATTTTTTATACTATAAACAACAATACGGCCCGTCCTTGCGCACTATTCGTCATACATAATTAATGTATGACCAGATTTACAAATAGTAATGAACTAGATTCAATACGGGCATGTGTGTATGAGACGAATTCTTATTAGATACATTTTTTAATGTCAAAGTAAGCATTTTACATTAAATTTTACTGGTGGTAGTGTCGGGACTCGAGGGCGTAGGCACCGCCGCATTACCTAATCTATCAGCACTATAGTGTACCGGTTAGATGGTAATGTATGGCCCCGTAATAACTATCACACAGACTTAATCACTAAGGTCTCGGGGGTGGCGACGCATTTTGACCTCTGGTCTTTACGTGGGTGTCTATAGGCTGCAGTCATCACTTAACATCAATGTGAACTGCATGCTTGTTTGCCACTTCCATTACACAGTACCATTCTCAATGCACCTTTCTCAAAATGTAACTTAACTTCACGCCTGTAATCCCCGAAGGGATAAGCAGAGGTAAATGCATACATGTAAACACCCAGGATTGGCCCATTTAACAGGTGGCGAGCCTATTGACATCCCTGGGCAAATTACCAAACTTCGAGGTACTGGGAAACTTCCATAAAATGGAAAAATCCCAATAGAACCGGAGATAAAGGACTTTACACCATTATCTCTGATAGCCAACCGACTGATAGATAACCAGGAATTGAACCCAAGACCCCAGCGGTAGTAGAACCTAGTAACCTGTTACCACTAGGCTTCTGAGGCAGTAATACTCAACATGTACCTTTGTCATAATGGGTAAAACCCAATTGGTAATTGACAAAACCCACTGGACACTTATTTATGAGTAGTCGATGTCTTTGAATGACGTGATAAGCGTGGGTAGTACAATGAAGCTTACGTAAAAACTAGCCTGCCCGTCCCGCCTTCGCACGGTCAGAGAATATGTAATAATACTACGTATAGAATCACAGAACAGATGTGTATAGAATGGACACTTCGACGTCCGGCCCGATTTCCCCGCATCACCCAACCTCCTCCCCACTTATGGGAGATGGTTGGTATTTGCTACGTGCTACGCACACAGGTGCACGTGTAAATACACGTCACTGATTGATGTCTGTGCAATAGAGACCAAATTAAGCATTTGTATGGAATTTTAGCAGAGTGTCCGCGGTGTGGCACTAGTTTGCCTGTGCCTGACGCCTAGATATTAAAACGTGTGCGTGAAATTGTTCATGTATTTTGTTAAAGTCAAGGTGTGAGTTTCGTAGTGATGTAAGGAACGTGGCAAACAAGCATGCAGGTCACATTGATGTTAAAAGTGATGACTCCTATAGACGTGAACACAAAAGCCAGCGGTCAAAATGCAGATACGTTGTCGCATTTGCCACCCCTGAGACCTAAGTTGTTATGTCTCTGTGATAGTTATTTCTGGGCCATACATTACCATTAGTGTTGCCCAAAATCGGTCTTGGTCTTGTGCTTGCATTTTTCCAAGACCAAGACCAAGAGCAAGACTGCCTAATTTTAGCAAGACCAAGAACAAGACTGACGGTGTAAGATTTGAGCAAGACCACACTGCTCACGTTGGTCTTGCAACCAAGAGCAAGATCGATTTTGGTCAACACTAATTACCATCTAACCGTGAGTTTGCATTGATGAAAGTGATGAAACATTCACATAAAAACATGTTAAAATGATAGGTTTGACAGCAGTGCGAACGCTAGCACCAACAAGACATTCATCGCAATACATACTTTATGCGACGAGTTGCGGAACATCATCATGTTTAATGTTTTTAGTACAAACTAGGGGCAACCGGAACACGATAGTGCTGAACACTACCATTTGGCGGCAGATAGAGGTAATGCGGTGGTGACTACGCCCGCGAGCTCCGTCACTCTACGACCAGTATAGTATTATAAAGATTTAGATAAACATTCGAAACTGATAGTCCAAATTACTCAAAACTATGTAGTTCCGAAACTTTGGGGATAGCCAATGGGGATAGCTGACCCAGTAAAATATACGCAACAAGAACTAAGGAAGTAGAATCAGGAAGTTCAGTGTTTACAACTGAGATATGGGTTAAACAAATGGAGTTTCGCTATCATAACATTTATGAGTCGTAAAAAAAATAACTTGTACTCATAGAGCAACACCGGCTACCGGCCGACCGAAGGGGAGTAGCCACGGAATAGATAAATAAAGATGGAATGGTAATGTGGGCGTGGCAAGCGCACCACAACTATGCCTGAACACACACAGTTCGGCCGAACCATTCGTTCGCCGCTCGTAGTGTCGTGTAGACAGCTTAGAACAACACATCTCTGGGTAAAAATGCCGTT
This sequence comes from Macrosoma leucophasiata, assembly GCA_036365455.1. Lineage (NCBI taxonomy): Eukaryota > Metazoa > Arthropoda > Insecta > Lepidoptera > Hedylidae > Macrosoma > Macrosoma leucophasiata. The sequence continues at coordinate 1,812,490 of JAWQUS010000022.1, read as the reverse complement.
TTGTGTTATTTTAACACGTAAAATGAAAAGTAAGACCTCCAGTAAATCGAGGAGGTATAGTTACAGATATTTAATACCACCGTTACCCTAAAAACCCTTTAATAATTATTAAATTGAACTAAAACGAAAATCTTCACTAGTGTTGTGATATATACAATATCGATATTTTTTTATGGTCCATATCGATATTTGTATAGTTACATATGTCGATTTTTTTAAATATGACAGTGGTGGATGGAACATTAGCATCTGAAACACTAAACTGTGCCGAATCATTTTATGCATCATTTGGAACATTCGGAACATTTGGAACATTGCGTCAAAGATATGAAATACAGATCAACTGCTTAATTCCGGGTGGTGTACCCGATGGTATGAAAGTGATAATAAGTTAATGTGACAATGTTTCATTATACTTTTATACAATTTTTTAAAAGAACACTCAAAACCGATTACTCTTCATACTTCATCGATCAGCAGCACCGCATTATATTAATATTTGTGTAGTTATATTAATTTGTCTATAATTTACCTGCTGCTAAGTGGTAATGTACAGTGGTAGAGCTTCAATGGTAGAGCTCGAAGGCACACAATTATCATGTGAGTAATATGGGTATGGGATGCCAGTTAAGCTATAATGATGGGTGTCAATTTTGTGGTTTCTTGGGGTGCTGATTACGAAAGAGGCAACGGTTTTCGGATCCAAGATGGCGGACAGACTTTTTTTATCATAAAGTGATATGGGTATCAATTTCAAGGTTTCATGGAGTGCTGATTACGAAAATAGCATCCGTTTTCAGATCCAAGATGGCGGACAGACTTTATTTTTATAATATTGATACCCATATCACATTTTGAAAAAAAAAGACTGTCCGCCATACAATACAGTTTGTGGAAATTATGACATTCGAATATTTCGAATCAAAACGTCTTAACTTTGCGAAATCAGAGCATACGAAAAGCAACCGAATTACTTAAGTTGAAAGAGTTAGTTTTGTGAGAAGTAAGTGTTTGGGAGTGGTCTATTTCAATTGACCAATTGCAATTTTAATTGTCTCTGTAGTGTCAATGTCAATGTGTGCAACTGGCGACAGCGGTTTCAATATGAAAATGAGTCTTTAGCCATTCTATCCTTATTTATCTATTCTGTGGGAGTAGCCATAGCGTTTATTACCGATGCAAAGCAGTCTGTCATTTTTTACGGGTGAAAATTTGTGTGACACACACACACAACAAATATCGTCTATCATACAATATTCATGCGTGTAATTGTTATAACAACATTAACAATTACACGCACACATTTAAACATCTTGGCGACAGGCACTTGTGCTTGTACTTTGACAGAGGGGAAAGCCTGCATATGGCTCCATCCCGTGGCCCGTGTTGCTCTATGCTTGTAATAGATCAGAGGTTCCCAAACTATTTTCTCTTGTAGACACCTTTCAATTTTTTTCTGGTTTCGGTGGACTCCTCCTTATTACATTATATCACATTTCATATTTTCAATGTTTATTCACGCCACCGTAGACCGCGATCGAGTCTCCCATGGACCCCATCTGGACCACTTTGGGAATCACTGTACTAGATAAACTGTCTCTATATTCAAACCCGCCATAGGCGTGCCTTGATACGTACCTACATAGGTACGTAACAAAAATCTTCATATCGATGCGCACTTGTCGACTGCCCGTTCATTTCATTTAATTATTACATGTCACACTCAAACACCACATTTATTACAAAATCATTAACAAAATAATAAGGAAAACTAATCATGAAAATAAATTACGAATCTCAATTAACATGCATTCATGAATTTGTAAATTGAATAGTAAATGTTACAATTACAAATACCTACTACATATAATATAGGTATGACAAGGTAATGAAATTTGAGTAATTACCTATTATTTTATTGTGGAAGACTAGACTAGAGCCTAAGCTCAGACATGCAGTTCACATTGATGCTAAGCGATGACTGCAGCCTATAGACACCCACACAAAGACTAAGGTCAAAATGCAGATGCGTTACCACTCTTGAAGCATAAGGTGTTTTGCCGTTGTACGGGAAATCACAGGGCTGTGAATGTTCTGTATTGATCAATCTGACTCTCTTATTCAAATAAACTACAACGCTATTATGGGGAATGGGTCCATTTCATAGAACCAGATTCAGTGTACAACATTTCAGTTCAGTGAACACAACTCCAGAAATTAGTTCCTTTTCCCACCAATATACCACCATCATCCTCAAAGAACTAGTAGATTTTCCCCCTTATTCATAAACGTATTTTAGCTAGTGTTTTTTTTTTTTTATGTAATGTAAGTGGCAAACAAGCATGCAGTTCACTTTGATGTTAAGTGATGACTGCAGCCTATAGACACCCACACAAAGACCAAGGTCAAAATGCAAATGCGTTACCACTCCTGAGGCCTACGGTGTTATGACTCTGTGCCGGAAATTACAGGGCGGTACATTACCACCTGACCGGAACACGAAAGTGCTGAACACAACCATTTAGCGGCAAGTAAATCAGGTAATGCGGTGGTGCCTACGCCCTACGCCTAAGTGTAGTGTAGTGTTGCTTATCTCTCCTTTGTCCCTTTCTATCCTGCACATTTGACAATGCAACTGACAAAGACATCATTTTTGAGATGGTTCTTTGCAATCAAACAATCAACACAGCAATCAAAAAGAAATGTTGCACATCAACTTTAGGAGGAACACTTTGCCTTGTTACAGGTCTGTAGAGCATTATCTCTTTCGCACCTTACTTATGTGACGTTTGTCGACCATTTTGATCAAGTTTTGACAAATACCCGACTACCAGTGCTTACAGAGGCAGTGTGCAGCAGAGATAACGTTTTACGAAGTCGAAACTAGCCGATTATCTCTCTCGTAGGCTCGATGTAAGGGTTGTAGCTAAGAGGGGCATTGTGGGGCAATGTCCTACCTTGAAAATTACATTGCCGTACCTTCAAGATACCACAAGCCAAGATACTAAGTTCGCAGAAACAATATTTATACAACATGTAACGGGATAATGCACACTCTCTAACGCCCCGATTAGAAAATCGAGTTATAACCATAATACATGAACTGAAATTACATGTTTATGTATTTAATATTTTTTATTTAAGGAATAAGATGTCCTCAATTTGTACGAACAGTATGCACACCCTACTCATACTTACCCTACCTCTTCCTACGGCTGCACATAAAAACACGAACCTACTCACATGTCTCACACACCCACACTGTTGCAATGTGATGTAGCGTAACCTGCATACCCTCGCTAGTATTAAGATTAATAAACTTGTTGAAACTAGCATTTTATTTTGGATAGACGTTAGTCTCATTTTCGTTTGAATTTACTGTTCACGAAACGGGTGACCATCATTTCCTTAATTATAATTAATTTTGGGACAAAATATTACCTACATCAAAAATGCATGAAATCGATTCAGTTATCGATTCTGAACACACTAGTTTCGGGTTGTACATTTAATCCTGTTACACGTTGTATAAACTGTATTTTTAGTTCTATCTATTTACTGGTATCACACCACCCAACAAATAATTATTACCTCACTCACATTCCGACATGGATCTCTACATCCAAATCTGAAAGTTCAACAATCTTGTTCGCTTGTTCTTCATCATTGAGGATTTAATAGTACTGAGATCTATGCTCATGATGTCACATAAATTATTTGTCTATGAATAGCTATTGACTGTACATACCTGAACCAAAGGTCAATGATATACCTACCTGGTGATTGATTTATAAGTCCGTGCTTCAAGGGCAGATCAATAATTATAATATTTTATTACGTTCACCCCCTCTGAAACCAATGCTGCTCTACCTGGTATTCGAATCTAGCTACAACCCTGCTCAATGTTCAATATTAATTGTTGAGTTCTGTACTTAAATTACATGCAGTTATAAATTATTGCATAAAATCAAATAGAAAAGCAAGAAGAAAAAAAAGGTTCAGTCAACACAAGCAGGGGAAAATTAAAAAATAAATAAAAAAGGTATATAACAACATACAGACAACATATAGACAGCCAGCTACTAGCGGCTCACATTCTGTCCGCAGAGAATCCAGCCGTCGGAGCACACCCCAAACACTCTCCTCATGATGGAACCACACTAAAATGTAACAATTTAACACTATAAACTGCCATCTAGTCTGATTTCCTTATTTTTAGGCTGCAAAAATTTATCACCACTGTCCATTCATTGATATTTAAAAAAATATAGGTATCTATAATTTTTAAATGGCACAATTTCGAATTTGGAACACTAACACTGTTTCGATTCACTTCACTGAATAGATTCGTTGCACAAATTCGCAAGAAATCATTAACATTACTATTTGGCACTGCATTTAGGACACAAAAAACGTTTGTACTATAACTGGCATTTCGAAAGCTTTCGCTTCACGCTCCGCTAAAAATGCTGCAACTGAGAGGAAAGCAAAAAAAACCACTGCATCACTATATTTCGAAACTAAAAACAATATTTACAGTATAACTGGGGCTGGCATAACAAAAATAGCAGGTCGCTATCCGAGGCCGACTCAACCCAAGTATGGATTTTCTTTACGCGTTTCGTGTATCTGCGTCGTTTGCCCGACGATAACTCACTGATCGGCTGCTGAATTAATTCAGGAAAAGCGTTTTCGGCCCGAAATTAACGCGAATCGTATAACTCAGGCATAATTCGATTTGACAGACCCCCCGCGCGGCGCTGCTCACAAGACGGTCGATCGCGTTGTTGCTAGCGCCCGGAAGTTTACCCGACATTGTGGGGAAAATAAAATAATTTGCATTCCAAATAACTTCAGTGATAATATGAATAAATTAAGTAGATTATGCAATTTGAAATTAAAATAAACATAGAATAAGCAAATATTGTAGATTATACGTTATAGTTATGCTATTTAAGTAGGTAAAGAATATCTTAGAGTAGGTACTTATTTAACTTACTCTTATGTTAATTATAGCGCCCATACGGCTAAGTCCGTTAGTCGGTCATGCGTCTATCTATTACTGGACAAATAAACTAAATTTTAAAGAGTAGGTAACAGATTACCTAATTGTTACTTCACAAAATGAAAACGTAGGTTTATCACGGCCAAATAAAAGCTCACAAGTATGAAAATCTTAATACGATTGTACTGATGGAAGAGTTCCAGTATAAGAGCTCGAGGGCGTAGGCACCACCGCATTACCTAATCTATCTGCCGCTAAATGGTAGTGTGCAGCACTATGGTGTTCCGGTTAAATGGTAATCTATGGCTCCGTAATAACTACCACAGACACAAAAAAAGGTCTTAGGGGTGGCAAACAAGCATGCAGTTCACATTGAAGTTAAGTGATGACTGCAGCCTATCGACATTTACACTAAGAGCATTTGCAGCGAAATGCATTTGCATTTCAGATGCATTTCGACATCTGACCAAGATGGGTAGGGTATGCCCACAGGCTGTGACGGCGAAAATGTTTTAGGAGTACATTACAAAAATTATACACTAATACATATTATCATTGTGCGTGCATGTATGAAGAGAATGATGAAAGTAGACGAGGCACGAGAGGTTTGTCAGAACCGGGATATCTGGCGCTCTACACTCTCTGCCTACCACGTTAGGGACCTGGCGTGAAGATACATACATACATATTATTATTATGTAACTTAAGAAGTGTTTCACGCATTTCCTTTTAATTATCCGATAGCAGTCACTAAAACAAATAAACATAATTTAAAACGAATATTAAGATAAGATTTTATTGATATGGATTGATAGGAATGTATAATTGAGCAAGTATTGCCAATAAAAAAAATGGTTTTACTACAAACGGAAACAGTTTTAATAAATCGTGTAGTTACTATTTATGAAGGAAATAATTAACTTAATTTTACTGAAGGTAGAGTTCCAGTGTAGGCAACACCGCATTACAAGCAGTGTTCAGCACTTTCGTGTTCCGAGTAGATGGCAATATATGGCCCCGTAATAATTATCACAGATACATAACAACTAAGGTCTCAGGGGTGGCAACGCATCTGCGTTTGACCTCTGGTCTTTGTGTTAGTGTCTATAGGCTGCAGTCATCAATTAACATCAATGTGAACTTTCATTACATAAAAAAACAGTGTGTTTGACATGCATGATCATCACAAGTAAAAAGTTGTATGAATACCTGCCCAGTAATTTTGATACGTAAAACATTGAATTTAGGTAAATATTAATGGCAAGCAATAAATGGAAAGTGTTCTAATTCTAATATAATATTTTTAGAGAAAACATAAAACGCGATTTCATTGATGATAATTGACAGCATTAAGTTTATTGACCGCTTATATATACCAGTTACGTCTTACCGCAGATAATATTCAGATAAATCAACGAAATTCTGTCCAAATGTTTTATCTCCCAATTTAGTAATGGTACTCATAACATAACCAGTGGTAGATCAAGTGGTGCTTCAGTGACGGAGATCGCGGGCGTAGGCACTACAGTATTACCTAATCTACGTACTTGTTGCTAAATCCTAGTGTTCTGTACTATCGTGTACCGGTCAGATGGTAATGTACGGCCCTGTGATTTCCGGCACAGATGCATAATACCTAAGTTATCAGGAGTAGCAACGCATCTACATTGAAATCTCTGGTTTAATGTAGATGTAATTATGTAGGCTACAGTATTACTTACCATCAATGTGAAATGTAAGCATGTTTGCCACTTGCTGATATTAAAAAAAGTTTAAAAATTGAAACTAAATTATTACAAGTACTAAAGTGGTCGCATTTGTTAGGAACGAGGAGTGACGCAATAATTGTGGCCGTGGGATGCTCCAGAATGTTCAGATGTTCATCACCCGACTACCGATCAGGGCTGCCAAGATTGATAAAATAAAGCTCCTAATGAGTCTGAAATTAAATAAAAAAAGGACAAGCATGCTCGCTAAAAAAAAAATATAGCTCCGCAAAAATTGAACTCAAATACATCACCTGCATCCTATCTCCAAGATTATAAGAAGAGACATCAGCCTATCCGCTATATAAGAATCGACTAGATCGTCAGCTAGCGACGCTCTTAATTACATTACATGGTTAGGACTGGCAAGATACTCGGTATTAAGACCAATTATTTAACCTACCAAAAATGTATTTGTTTTTTTTTTAAGTTATTTTTTACGTTTGTCTTGAGACAGCACTAGTCCACTTTACTGCCTCGTTGGCCTAGTGGTCGCTATCGGGATGATGAAGCCTGAGGTCCCGGGTTCGATCCCCAGGTGGGGTAAGTCTGTTATTGGGTTCCTGCCTGTGAGGAAATTCCTAGTAGGATCCCGTAGTCTGGTACCCGTGCCTCGGAGAGCACGTAAAAGCCGCCAGTTCTGCGCTCGACCTCTCTCTGGTCGTGTCGGATTGCCGTCCCATCGGACTTCTTGAGAGTGAGTGAATAGAGAATGCACCTGTGATTGCGCATACACTTGTGCACTATATCTTCCGCGCAGTTGGTTAGTCTCCGTTGAGATTGGCAGAAGTGACCGAAATTCGGTTCGACATTAAAAATAATGTCGAACAGTGTCGATTTTCTGGTGAAGTTAAAAAACTTTACCAGAAAATCGGCGAGCGCAAAGGGCTCTGAGCCTAAAAGTTTTTCGGAATGTTGTCCAATTCACTTAAGCATCAGGTAAAATTTTGCAAACCTGCTAGCCCTATTCCCAAGTACGTGATATCACGTTCATTGCTAAGTGTCTTTAATATCTTTATGAGGGGCACCAGACATTTTTATGGGCGGAAAGACGTTTTTGACCTCGAATAACGTAGTGTTTTCGTTTATTAAACGTTAGGTCTGAGATAAGTAATGTAGAACAGTGTAATGTTCGACGACCCGGTTAGTCCAGCGGTGTGTGACTATCGCTCGATTCGAAGGGTCGCGGGTCCGATCCCCGCACCGGGACAACTGTTTGTATGGCCTACAGATATTGATTTCGGGTCTGGGTATTTGTGTATGTGTTCGTACAACGGCACGACATTTTTTTATTCACTTTTTTATGAACGGTTCAATTTAAAGGTCCAAAAGTATTTTATAAAAAAAGAAAAAACTTTTTTTAATACTGCCGGATTTTCTTGAAATTAAGAGTTAGGACCAATTTGTAACGATGCAATGTAAAATACTAGACATATCATTATTATCCCTCGTGTAACATTGTTGCAAATAAATGTTCTTTCTTCTTCTTCTTCAAATACTTATTTGACATGATACCTTCTTATAAATTAATGAATGACGGTTGCACGCACGAAGTGTCATGTTCACCTGAGCCGAGCGTGCAAGCGAGACCGAGAAAAGCGATGGAGAGACACAATCAGCCTAAGCTGCTTGTACGTAAAGTTATCATCCGTAATAAAACTGACTTTACAGATAACCATTTTTAATAGTCCGAATATTTTGCATAACTTAGATTGAGCGTGGTCTTGTAATTGTAATGGTCCGTTAAAGTTTTTAGTTTTCTACAAATATCACATTTTTTAAAGCGAAATCACTCAATTTAACTCACCTTTTAGATCTAATCCAAAATGCAAACGACGATAACAGTAAAAAAACGACTAAAGTTTTGAAATACCGACATAGGAGAACAAATTGGAATTTATTGATGCAAGACTCCCCATCCTCCATCCCCAGACGCTTCCGCTTAATAAATTCCCATCGTAAAAGGGGACGAAACCGAGTACATAGGTAATCTTGGTGCATTTCCTTCGTAATGTGATTAATTGAGAATTCTTATACTTTTCGCATTTGCCAACGTTAATAGACTTAAATAATTTTCTCTTGATGATTGTGTTCTTATGAGTTGTGTCACAAAGCTTTTCATCTTAAGTACATCATTCAACATAACCTACAGTACGCAGCAATATATATTGCACATCGACCTAAGGAGAGAGACTTCGGATAATTTCGACCGTGTAGAGCTTTTTCTCTTTCGCACACAAACTATGTGACATTTTGATCAAGTTTTAACCAATACCGGACTATTAAAGCTTACGTAGACAGTGTACAGCAGAGAACGCTCTACGAACTCGAAACTAGCCGATTGCCTATTTCCTAAGCTCGATGTGCAATACTTCTCGATGGGTACTGTACCTACTTATCTTTTGAAAAATAGGTTTTGATTAAAATCTGTGAAAAGTTTGACCGGCATTGTTGTAATGTATTATCAGGGAACTGGACGCTTGATCACATGGGCACCTTATCCGGTGGCAACAAATGCTATATCGACTATGAATAAGCGGAGAGTTCCTTGACCGAACGTTTCCCTCGATATAATTTTACCTTTAAACAGAAACAAGGCGAAACACCATCTTTTTTTGTAATTCCTTTACACGAAGAAACATAAATTGAATTTAACAATTTAGTGATTATTTTCTTTTACAATTTTGTTATGTTTAATTTTCACTTACTATATATTACTACTGTTGGGTCAGAGGTCATAGATTCCAGCAAGCTAATACCTAAAACAAAACAGAAATATTAGTGTGAGACTTAGTATTTTGAAGTCAAAAATTATTTTTAGCATTATTTTGATTTGAAAGACGATTAAACGAAAAAGCGACAGTAGAAAGAGAGACACATACCTACAGTCATAAGATTTAACACGGGAGAAAAGGAGATAGGAAGCATTATAAAGTGCTTCTCATGATTTTTTTATGGTTTCACTTCTACCACGTGTAATTATTATATATTGCTGTCATAGTTTATTATTCTTACTTACACAATAAAATCAGAAGGAAACGCATGTTTCACGTACGTAATAACAAATTATATTATTATTTGTTGTAATTATATACAATTAAAAATATATAACATAATAACGTTGCATACTAAACTGATGCTGTAATATTGAAATATAAATACAAACAGGGAAAGTATCTGCATCGCGATTTATTTCACTCCGCAACATTTTAACCAATCACCAAAAAATATAATCCAACCCATTACGAAACACATGACATAACTATGACTCATAGCAAACAAGCATGCGACGGCATTTATTAGCGTTAGTTATACGAATGAGATAATTACGTTTGTCATCGTCAATTAAAATAAAAACTATTTTTATAGTTACGACTCGGTAAAAGTTGATTGCCGGTACCATTATAATCGTTCTGTTACGAACATAATGTGAAAATGAATGCGGTTTTACAACGCCACCCTGCGGTACGCCAATATTGTAAAAAATGCATTAAAGCATGTTTGTGTAAGTTATTTCAGATACAAAAAATAGCATCTGTAGATAGGTAGTTCCATAAAAATAATATTCATATGGTCACTGAGGACTGATATCAACGCCCAGCATAAACCTTTCGACCAAGAAGGCTGAAAATGTTTGCAGTACTTATACTTAAGGTAGAGTCGAATAAAAAAGGATAGTCTGAAATTCATCCTCTAAGACGGTAAAATAATGGGAAGGGGGAAAGTTTGTATATTACGAATACACAGACGAAGTCGCGGGCAAAAGATTCTTCTGTATAATTATCACGTTTTAAGATAAAAGCATGCATTATTATTTAAATAGAGACACAAACGCGATCAAATGCGTGGAAAGGGCAAACCTTTGCCGGTAGTGCCATATTTAATACCCTCATTCAATACATTTAAGTATTTACTGTCATTATGTTTAGGTGTTTTTTAAGAGATTCAATCCTGTGAAAGTCAGATGCACAGTACACTTTGTAATAAGGTCACACTGGCTTGGCTAGCCATTGGAACCCTTAAAAGTGCGCAGCTGCTTCATGTATATCGAGCTGTAGCAGGTGCTGACAATATCGTACAGCAAAATAATCAATAATAATTAATAACTGCACAACAGTTAGCCATTTTACATGAAATGTCGCAGCGAGAAGCTATCAATCGTGTGAACAATACCGTATACATCATAGCCGGAGTGACAATAGAAAAAAAATCGAACAATAGGCGATTGATCAGCGAATTAGGCGTGGTTGTTTATGAACGTTACATGCGAGCGTGAGTCGTGACTCGTGTGTGGTGTCAAACACTTTTTTTTAAAACAATTTGCAATTTTGTATAGCTTGTATTGTTATAATCTTAGGGAATCTCAGAATTCTTACAACTGGTGGAGGTTCTCAGGCACACTCCCCCGGACCCTAGCACCTAGTCGACCGATGAATAGAGCGAAAGTTGCACCACCCCAAGGTTTGGTTTCACCCTCTCAGCCAATCAGCGAGAACAGAGGACGCTCTCAGCCTAAATAAAAGTAAGTGCAACCGCCTAAGGGAGACCATGTGGGTGGTCTCGCTGATTGGCTGAGAGTTCTAAGCATACTTTGCCCAAAGAAAAGTCGTGGATCTGAAGTCTGTGAATGTCACCCTAAGAAATATCACGGCAAGTCGCTCATAGCGTGAAACTCGTAACAGCTATATCATGACTTAGCAAACTCAACTTTTTTTTTATGTAATGTAAGTTGCAAACAAGCATGCAGCACATTCACATTAATGTTAAGTGATGACTGCAGTCTATAGACACCCACAACAAGACCAAAGTCAAAATGCAGATGCGTTAGGTCCACTCCTGAGGCCTAAGGTGTTATGCCTCTGTGCCGGAAATTACAGGGCCGTACATTACTACCTGACCGGAACGCGACAGTGCTGAACACTACCATTTAGCGGCAAGTATATTAGGTAATGCGGTGGTGCCTACGCCCGCGAGCTCCGTCACTGGAGCTCTACCACCAGTAACATACATGTATAACATCAGTTTCCAAAGCTCTACCCCCATTCTCGTAATATTGGAACTATTCAATCGTATAATCGGGAAGGCGACGAAACGTCGAGGTGAGTTTTTTCACTAGTGCAGTCAGTCAACCGAACAATGGCGGTCAAACCATTCCAATAGGGTAGTAAAATACCAACGCGGGATAGGCAGCATCCCGCAAAAAACCTACCGCCCCTGCGATCGCCAATCCGCCTGCCAAGCGTGGCGAATATGGCATTAAACGCACAACACTGTTGAAGACGTGTTTGGAGAAGACTTTGTCTAGCAGTGGACGTCTTTCAGTTGGAGTGATGACGATGAATCGTATAGTTGCAAGATAAATGTCATCATGAATCAAAATTTTCTTCCATAAGCCAGTACTGGAAAACTCATTTTCAAACAACTATTACTCATTAGCTTAGTTAAAAGAAACTTAATTGAATTATAATACATGAATGGAAAACAATTCTCGGTATTGTATAAGGATAAACGGATAAACTAAGTACTGCGTATCATGACATTTTGTTTCTATTACTAGCTCAAATTCTACATACGTAGGGAAATGACACAAAAACTTTTTTTCGTTGAGGCTTCTAAATTGAATAAGTCGTCATTGTAGATAGATATTGGGGTGCTTGTAGTTGTGTCTGTTATGTTATGATAGTGGTAAACAAGAATGCCGTTCAAATTGATGGTAAGTAACGGTAAGTAATTTTTACTGGTAGTAGAGTTCCAGTGTAGGAACTCGAGGGCGTAGGCACAACCGGATTACTTAATCTATCTATCGCCAAATTGACGCATAAAGCAAAAAATCTACACGGTGTATTCTATTCAAATCATCTATCAATGAAAAGGTTAGGTTAGGTTAAGGTTATTTTTAACTTTCCCATAACGAGCAAGCGGGAGGCGGCGCCTGTATAGCTGTCATCGCCTGGCAACACCGAAACACGTGTGTCGTGACGCGTGCGCTTACGTTTAAAAATTAATTATCTTTAGTTCGGCGCTAATGAATAGTTGCAGAGAGCGCGGTAGAACTTTATAAAAAAATAAACTTCAAGTAGATCTAATTTAAAAAAAAAAATCTCATTATGATATAATCATGCCAGCTTCGAGGTAAATAATATAAGTATCAATATAATTATTGATTTGTACAAAAAAGATGCGGATGGTTGCAGAGGCCCAGGAAGATCAAGACTGGCCTACCTTGACCAAATAGGTCGAGTACTGTCTGAAGGTGGGGTCAAAAGTCTTAGGAATCGGCGTACATGTATGAAGAGAATGATGATGAATATAGAAGAAGCATATAGCATGCAGAAGAAGATCAAAATAGTGACAAACGTCACATAGGTAGCGTGCGAAAGAGATGACGCTCTACAGACCCGACATGTGTCGAAGTCTCCTTCTTAAGGTCGATGTGCAATTATTTTTGTTGAACGTAACTTCACGCCTGTAATCCCCGAAGGGGTAGGCAAAGGTAAATGCATACATTCAAGCATACACGCAAACACCCACGATTCGCCGGTTACGTTTTTGGCCCATGTAACAGGTGGCGAGCCTGTTGACAACTCCGGGTACATTACCAAACTTCGAAGTAATGGAAAATTTCTAGAAAATGGAAAATATCCAATAGAACCAGAGATAAAGGACTTTACACCATTATCTCTGATTACCCCCGACCCGGAAGTAGTCGTGGCCTGCTACCACTAGATTACCGAGGCAGTCGTTATTTTTGTTGGATAGTGTATATCCAAATGTCATATGCGTAACATAACCTAATTATGATCAATGTGAACTGTACATTTATTTGCCACTTTCATCGCAGAAAACAGTGTTTCATCGTTGCAAAGTGTAAGTTCATTAAAACTCATTCAAAAACATAACGGTTAACCATAAAAACATGTTCAAACAAACAATACGGTATCATAATCGGTTGAGTCATTGTGATCTATAAAAACACAATTGTACGGTAAACGGCAAAAAAACTAGTTAACGAGATATATCGCACAAACGTATTTGTAAAAAGTTAACAGTTAATATAGATTGTAAAGGTGTTCGCACATTAATGACTTGAATAGATCTGTAATTGCGGTTTGTGTGGGCAAAACTCATTTTTAATTGGTGATAAAAATAGCAAACGGATAGTCTAGTATAGCAGTAGTAGTACTAGTAGTAGTAGAATGGCAAAAACTAAATAGAACCAGAGATAAAGGATCTAACATCGGATATTAAGATAGATATATCACTGTAAACTGTATACATACATGAAACAAAATCATTAAAAAAATGAAAAATGTTCGGGACAACCAGCTTTTTAAATGGCAATTTTTGGATCTTTTTAAATAGTTTTCCTAAAATTTGATAGATGGCGCTGCAGCCACAGTCGAGTTATTGAACGCGAATGAGGTCGATTCATACAATATAATTTTGAAAGCATATTACACAATGTTAGTTTTATGATGAGCGCAGTTATTTAAAAATGAATTATTTATTAATGGTCACATCGAGTTCTATTTACATTTGTGTAATAAGTTATATAAATGTTCTTAATACATTTCTTTTACGTAATGAAAGTGGCAGACAAGCATGCACTTCACATTGATGTTAAGTGATGATTGCAGCCTATAGACACACCTACAGACACAAAGACTATATGTCAAAATGCAGATGCGTTACCACTCCTGAGGCCTTAGGTATTATGGCCTCTGTGCCGGTAATTACAGGGCCACAGTAAAATGTTCAAAGTCAACAATCGTAATTAAACAACACTACTTTTCTACACTATAAATTCAGAAAAATTATGAGAAAAAAAGTGCCGCAAAATTGGAACAGCCTGCAGGTAGGTGCAAGTCCGTTAACTTGTTTCTTTTGTCTGCTCGGCACCGAGTCGCCGATTGCTTACCTACTGAGTTGTTTACGCATTAGATTAATTATTTCAAATAACCCGCGTGTGATTCACATTTTGTTAAACAAACATGTTCTGCTTATTCTTGTATAACGTATCTATTACTAATAATAAGTTTAATGAGGAATTGCAACTTCCGTACAAACCATCTCTGGTTTCAGGGAGTGAAGCTGATCGGCAAATATGTATTTCACTGTGTATTCATAAATAAATAAATAAATAACAAATAAATAACATTCCAACATCGTGGGACAATGATCGTTATAAAAAATTACCCATTATTTATTTTACGCAGTTAACAATCTACGCGTTAGACAGATGCACGCATTCATTTATTGCATTAACATCGGAATTGCATCTATAACTAAGGACTTGTTTACAAGCGTAAAAGTATTTATTTTCATCAAAATAAAAATTGTTTTCGGATTAATGTCGCGTGTATTAAGCTAAAACGATTATTTAAAATCAATCCGACGATTCGATCGCTTTTCAGCTTCCGTGGTCTCGGGCAGACTGACAGAGGTGACATTTCCCTGATATGTTAATCCCTCTGCAGAATCATTTCGTTCATCTAGATATGCTGCAAACCTAATTTTTATGCGAACTCCAGTGACGGAGCTCGCGGGCGTATGTACAACCGCATTACCTAATATAATTGCCGCTAAATGGTAGTGTTCAACACTATCGTGTTCCGGTCAGATGGTAATGTACGGCTCTGTAATTTCCGGCACAGAGACATAACACCTTAGGCCTCAGGAGTGGTAACGCATCTGCATTTTGACCTTGATATTTATGTGGGTGTCTATAGACCGCATTCATCACTTAACATCAATGCGAACTGCATGCTTGCTTGTCACTTCCATTACATTAAAAAAGGGAGATATGCCATAACAGCCACGCTTGGCATGCGAATTGGCGATCGATGTGGCGGTAGTTTTATCGTAGGACCCTGCTGCCCATCTTGCGTTGTTTCATTTACTACCGCCGCATTGGAATAGTTTGACCGCTTGAAGAACAGTTTCTCTGTTCTCTCCCCTCAATTCTTTTAAGTTGGTTCCCAATCAGCACACTACATTTAGTTTCATATCAATATTTTTAATTAGAAATTTATATACTAATCTAAACAAACCGGCAATGAAGGAAATTATAACAGCTACAATAAAATAGACATAAAAACCGGTCCTTAATAACGTTGGATATACCGTCATCGAAATCGGCTCCGTTATGTCGAAAAGCGATAACACACTAGCCTCCCAAAATAACTCAATTAGGCCCTCACATTTCACATCATATTTTAATTTACCACGAATAAAAACAAGCAAAAAAAGAAAGATAAAAAAACTTGGCTGTTTACATAAATAATTTTTTGGCTGGTGGTAGAGCTTCAGTGACGGAGCTCGCGGGCGTAGGCACCACCGCATCACCTAATATACTTGCCGCTAAATGGTTGTGTTCAGCACTATCGTGTTCCGGTCAGGTGGTAATGTACGGCCCTCTGATTTCCGGCACAGGGGCATAACACCTTAGGCCTCAGGAGTGGTAACGCATCCGCATTTTGACCTTTGTCTTTGTGTGGGTGTCTATAGGCTGCAGTCATCACTTAACATCAATGTGAACTGCACGCTTGTTTACCATTTCCATGACATAAAAAAAAAACACATTGCTGATTATGTATATTTCACGTCACTTTTTTTACCATAGCCTGGAATTATGGAATTTCTCATATGAAAAGATTACTTAACTTAACAACAAAGATATTGATTATAATTACATCCTCAACTACTAATAACACGACATGCTAATACAGAAATAAACAATAAAATAAAATGAGTTATTAAAAAGTAATAAAACAGAACTTGAGTCGGTACAATTGACATTATAACCACGACCTAACAGAAGCCATGATATTTAAGCATGCAGCTCACGGGGCGCGGAAGTCCGCCGGCGTCACGCGCCATTTTAAAACAGTCGTGTAATTTTTGCACACACCGGGGTAACGATGCAGGCTGAATCGGCTTATTTCCTTTGCTCACTTTCATCTCGTTTTGTGGTTAAAGCTAGGCCTACACTAGTGAATTTTGAAAAACAATAGGAATATAGTTCTCAGGCTACGGTCCGCACATTATTTATTTCATTAATATTACTATAAAACTGGCCAAGAGCGAATCGGATACGCGCACGAAGGGTTCCGTACCAACATCTATGTATAAAAGAAAAGCGTCTACCTGCTACCGTTATTAATACCTATCGAGCAAAACTACGAAAAAACACGTTTATTGAATGGGGATCCCATAAAGGGAATAAATTTGGTAATGGTCTACCACCAGTAAACTTTTTATGACTATCATCGAATTAGACATGGGGCCACGACACCCCCTTCCCTAGCACTTCCACAGGTCACTAAGGTATCGTTTCTCTATACTCGAAAAACTCATAAACATAAGAACAGGTTCCATGCATCGCGTGTGGCGTATCTAGTATAGTTACGTACACGATTCAGGTATCTGTAGAAAGTTGACCGGTTCTGTGATGTGCCTAACTTGAACTTTGATAGGTTTGTGCGTACAGTATAATAATAATAATAATGGATTCGGCCATCATTGTGCCGATAGTCGTATCGGTGAACGGGCTGATAGCGAAGAGCCTCGACCAACATCTCAAGAGGCTCTCGCTAGGTGGATGGATCAAGGGTCTGATACAGAAAGCAGTACTCCTCGGCACGGCACGCATAGTGAGGAGGTTCCTGTCTCTGTGTCCCTAACCACCGGCAGCTTGGACCCTGCTCTCGCTGCCGGCGGCACACTATTTTTTAATTTTTTATATATATATTTGTTGTTTTTTTTTATACATATATATGTAAAAAATTATAAAATAAGTTGAATCAATAAATAAGTGGAATAATAATGACAACCCATTATACGTCCCACTGCTGGGCACGAGTCTCTCCCCTTTTTGGCGGGAGGCCTGGAGCTTACTCCACCACGATGCTCCAATGCGGATTGGTGGAGGTGAGTGGGTTAGTGGCCAATCCGCTGTCGGATGTTTTCAAACCGCCCATAAGGCCTCCGACAAGGTTTAACGACTGCTACCCATCGATAGCAACCGGGACCGACGGCTTAACGTGCCCTCCGAAGCACGGAAACGCGCATTTAATTTGCCACTAGCGGTCACCCATCACACTACCCCACCGCGCCCGTAGTGCTTAACCGAGTAGATCGCTTACGATCTACACCAGCCGCTGGGCCATGCGCGCTTCAGTATCCAGTAATAAAAATATTGCATATCCACCTTAGGAAGGTGACTTCGGCCAGGGAATATGTAATAATACTACGTATAGAATGGACACTTCGACGTCCCGCCCGATTTTCCCGCCTCACCCAACCTCCTCCCCTATTATGGGCGACGTTTGAAAGAAAGAAAGAAAGAACGTTTATTTAGGTATTCTCTACGTGCTACGCACACAGGTGCGCGTGTAAATACACGTCACTGATTAATATCTGTGTAATAGAGACCAAAATAAGCGTTTGTATGGAATTTTGGCGGAGTGTCCGCGGTGTGCTTCGGCTTAATCAACCGGGGTCCTAGGCTGGATTCCAGGTCCGGGGGCTATCAGAGATAACGGTGTTGAATTCTTTATCTCTGGTTCTAGGTATTGAATTATTTCCATTTTCTGGAAGTTGCCCAGTACCAGAGAATATGTAATAATACTACGTGTAGAATGGACACTTCGACGTCCCGCCCGATTTGCACACATACACAACCGCTTCCTCTCTTATGGGCGACGGTTGGTGTTTTGTACGTGCTACGCACACAGGCGTGTACATACACGTCACTGATGGATAGAAACCTAATTAAACGTTTGGATTTTTGACGGAGTGTCCGCGGTGTGCCAGTACCGTAGTTTGGTAATATGCCCGCGGAGATGTCAACAGGCTCGCCACCTGTTACATGCGCCAAAACGTAACCGGCGAATAAATAAAAATACGCTTACACTCACAGCCCCACAGTAGGTATAAACCTGTGTTGTGGGTGCCGTTGTACACATACAACACATACACAAACACCCAGATCCGAAACAAATATCTGTAGGCCATACAAATATTTGTCCCGGTGCGGGGATCGAACCCGCGACCCTTCGAATCAAACGGTCATCTCACACCGCTGGACTAACCGGGTCGTCGAATCGTGGGTGTTTGCATGTATGCTTGAATGCATGCATTTACCTCTGCGTATTTTTTTTTTATGTAATAAAAGTGGCAAACAAGCATGCAGTTTACATTGATGTTAAGTGATGACTGCAGCCTATAGATACCCACACAATGACCAGAGGTCAAAATGCAGATGCGCTGCCACTCCCGAGGCATTAGGTGTTATGCCTCTGTGCTGGAAATTACAGGGCCGTATGCAGGAAAAAGCGTAAAGTATTTTTATAATGTTACGTAAAAAAATGAGTAAAAGTCAACTAATGCTCAAGGCAGTAGAAACAGCCCATAACATTTCACATTCAGCGACACACAGTTTTTAGAAATTTACACCGGTTTGACAACTAGTTTTTTTAAAACCAACGATATACAACGGACGTGATATAATAAGCCTAATCCCGTTGCGAAAGTGGGTTTGTGTGCCAGTCGTTGAGATTTTTTTTTTAAATTTATTCTTGACCATAGATACAGGGTCTTTCAGTCGTATACATATTGAATTTCACATTTCTTTAAATTAATGAATATCCATATGGAAGATGACGATGATTAAACGCTTCCATGAGGAATATGATGAGATGATGGGGTGGCTCCAGTAAAGCGATGGGGACTTTACTAGGAGTTTTTACGAAGTTTTGGAGGCAATACGAAAAATCACTTTTCACTTCATAATATCACTTTCTTACACTCGTGAACATTATCGAATGCTTTATGATAAAAATCCCACCATTTTTACACATAAAAACGCGACTATACATAAATTTCGAAAATAATATCACGCAGCGACACAGCTCTTTTCCGCGTTTCCGCCAAAACTCCGTTGAGATTAAATTGGAACAGTGTTGCCATCTGCAATTTATTAATTTTACTAACTGCCTACTGACCTACCACGACGAAATAGGTCGAGTTCTGCTTGATGGTGGGGTCAAGAGTCTTAAGAATCGGCGTGCATGTATGAAGAGAACGATGAAGGTAGATGAGGCACGGGAGGTGTGTCAGGACCGGGATATCTGGCGCTCCACGCTCTCTGCCTACCCAGTTAGGGACCTGGTGTGAAGATACATACATATACTAACTGCATAGTTGGTCCAGTACTGCAATTGCGATGCTGAAATGTCCTCAGATTTCAAACTCAATTATAGTTTTCTGTGAGGAAATTCCCAGTATCTTGCACTTATTCAGTTTATTAATTTATTTCATATAATTAGGCTCCTGGAGAGCACTTTTACATCGTCATTTTTTTTTAAACTAACCTAGAGTGAATAACCACTAATAATAATAGAAAACACATAATAAATTAAATAGACACTGAACAATTTTGTATAATATGGAAAGCATCAATTATTTACAAATTCCTCCATTTCCCCATTTCAAAAGAAACTGAGAAAGAATGAATTTGGTCGTCAGTAGAGTTTGGTCGTCACTGATAGTAGAGTTCAATTGTAGGATTGTGTAATTGTTCCATTGCTCACGGGCGTAGACATCACCGCATTACCTCTATCTGTCTGCTTATCGTAGTGTTCAGCACTATTTTTTATACGGCCGTTTAGTTTCCGGCACAGAGGCATAACACCTTAGGCCTCAGGAGTGAGCAGCTGGCAGCGCATCTGCTTTTTGACCTTGGTCTTTGTGTGGGTGTCTATAGGCTGCAGTTATCACTTAAAATCAATGTGAACTGCAAGCTTGTTTACCACTTCCATTACATAAAAAAAAAACTATTGTGTTACGTTTAGATGGTAATGTATGGCCCCATAATAACTACCACAGAGACGTAACAGCTAAGGTCTCGGGGTACTAACGCAACTGCATTTCGACCTCTGGTTTTGTGTAGATGTCTTTCAAATATATCTTCATACATGCACGCCGATTCTTAAGACTCTTGACCCCACCATCAGGCAGAACTCGACCTATTTCGTCGTGGTAGGTCAGTAGGCAGTTAGTAAAATTTAATAAATTGCAGATGGCAACACTGTTCCAATTTAATCTCAACGGGGTTTTGGCGGGAACGCGGAAAAGAGCTGTGTCGCTGCGTGACATTATTTTCGAAATTTGTGTATAGTCGCGTTTTTATGTGTAAAAAATGGTGGGATTTTTATCATAAAGCATTCGATAATGTTCACGAGTGTAAAAAAGTGATATTATGTGAAGTGAAAAGTGATTTTTCGTATTGCCTCCAAAACTTCGTAAAAACTCCTAGTAAAGTCCCCATCGCTTTACTGGAGCCACCCCATCATCTCATCATATTCCTCATGGAAGCATTTAATCATCGTCATCTTCCATATGGATATTCATTAATTTAAAGAAATGTGAAATTCAATATGTATACGACTGAAAGACTCTGTATCTATTGTCATGAATAAATTATTAAAAAAAAAAAAAATAATCTCAACGGAGTTTTGGCGGGAACGCGGAAAAGAGCTGTGTCGCTCGTGATATTATTTTCGAAATTTATGTATAGTCGCGTTTTTATGTGTAGAAAATGGTGGGATTTTTATCATAAAGCATTCGATAATGTTCACGAGTGTAAGAAAGTGATATTATGAAGTGAAAAGTGATTTTTCGTATTGCCTCCAAAACTTCGTAAAAACTCCTAGTTAAGTCCCCATCGCTTTATTGGAGCCACCCCATCATCTCATCATATTCCTCATATTTTTCCTCATGGTTTTGTGTAGATTTCAGTCATTAGATCGTGTCTCTCTTTCGTTAATTCCGCGGTCTTCTTACGCTCGGCTCCGGCGAAACGTGACACTTTTTCGAGCTTGCAGCCGGCGTTCATTGATTATAACGTCAAAAACTAAAGGTACATTTATTTATCAACTAGCTGACTCGACAAACTTCGTTTTGCCTGAGAATGAAATAATATGTCAAATGTTAGATAGATACGGACTATTTGTATGGGAAAATGAAATTGTGGTTTATACTAGTTCCCTTCAATTTCTTAACATTTTTTTACCTTTTAAACCTTCCCTGGACTTCCAAAAAACATACAAAACCAAAATTAGTTAAATCGGTCCAGCTGTTCTCGAGTTTTAGCAAGACTAACGAACAGCAATTGATTTTTATATGTAAAGATAACAACAATTAAAAAAAATGTAACTTCACGCCTGTAATCCCCGAAGGGGTAGGCAGAGGTAAATGCATGCATTAAAGCATACATGCAAACACCCACGATTCGTCGGTTACGTCTTGGCCCATATAACAGGTGGCGAACCTGTTGCCATCTCCGGGTACATTACCAAACTCCGAGGTACAGGGAAACTTTAAAAAAAATGGAAAAACCCCAATAGAACCAGAGATAAAGGATTATAACCGTTATCTCTGATAGTCCCCGACCCGGGAATCGAACCCAGGACCCCCAGCGTGGTAGCAACGGAAAGAATAAAAAAAGAAAACCATAACGCCGAACCCTGGCCGAATAAAGGCATGGAAAAATTAACCACAGTTTCAAATCTCAAATCTGCGTCAATTCCCATTCGCATAGCATCGATTTAATTGTGTCAGCACCACGGATACCGAATAATTAATCAGAAGCTTCACTTTCTCTTGAATCTAATTAAAACTGTACGCGACCATCGTACGTTATTTTAGACGGCTTTGTTATTTTTTTTTTATGGGTATAATTAATACAGTTGGCATATTGTTCTTTGTTTTTTAAAGAAAAATCAGCCAAAATTACTTTCTCTTGGACTTAGGTATCCGGATTAGATTAAAGGAATCGATTTCGTAAAGTGGATTTGAATGGTTCTTTAGTCTAGTCAGAGAATATGTAAAAATACTACGTATGGAATGGACACTTCGATGTTCCGCCTGATATCCCCTCTTGCAGCCCGCACCCCCCCTCGAGTACCATGCCGGCAGCCTCGTGCACTGAGGTTGCGAGCGGGCAACTGTGTGTGTGCTTGTAAAAACACGTCCTGAATGACAGTCTGACGTCTGTGTAATAGGTAACAAATTAGGTGAACATTTTAGCCCAGTGTACGCGGTGTATTCTAGTGATAACAGGGCTTTACTGCTACAATGGAGATCCGGGTTCAATCACCGGGTAGCTCAGTAGTACCCCGTCTCACGCTACCCCGATTTATGCGATATTTTTTATGACACAACATGATACATGGCGAGCATATTGACATTAGGCACATTATCAAACTCCCGAGGTGCAACTTAGTCCAATCCTAAAATTATCATCTAGAGGTAATTTATTTATCACGTAAAACAGCCTCAGAAAACGTACAAAAGATTTGTCCATAACAATATAAAAAAAACTCACCACTAATAAAAGTTACGTGTGTGACAGTTCAAATTTCAAAATGGCCACCAAATAAAACTGGCTACTAATAAAAAAAGTTACGTGTACGAGAATTCCTATTTCAAACAAGCTTGTGACATGTAACGGCAGTGTGACCCGACCCTAACATTAACCCGCGCGTTAACGGTATTTTTTTTAACGTGGGCAAATGGAACGAGATTTTATAGGTTATAATTAAAAGTGAAAAACATTTCTAAAATACTCAGCATTTTGTCATTGTAACTGTATTGAATTCATCAAAGCTTGGGATCGTGCCTCTCTATCGCGAGTGCCGCGCTCTCGCTCGGTTCAGGCGGAACGTGAAACATTTTCGTGCGTGCAGCCGGCGTAACCTCAAAAGCCATAATATTTAGTGGTTTTTAATAATCAGCAACTATTTTGAATGATCAAATTAAATTTTTTTACTGGTGGTAGAGCTCCAGTGACGGAGCTCGCGGGCGTAGGCACCACCGCATTACCTAATATACTTGCCGCTAAATGGTAGTGTTCAGTACTATCATGTTCCGATCAGGTGGTAATGTACGGCCCTGTAATTTCCGGCACAGAGGCATAACACCTAAGGCCTCAGGAGTGGTAACGCATCTGCATTTTGACCTCGGTCTTTGTGTAGGTGTCTATAGGCTGCAGTCGTCACTTAACACCAATGTTAACTGCATGCTTGTTTACCACTTCCATTACATAAAAAAAAAAGAAAAAAAAAATACTGTTGTTGATGATTGAGATACTTTTTTTTTACAAATTGTTAGTGTTTTTTTAATCTTAAACACAGATACCGCTACATTTCTAAAATGGAAAAAAATATTTATGTATGTTCTAAGAATCAGTCGTCAGCGGGCGAGAAAAATATTTCAATTGTTCATTCGCTGCCGGCGGTCTCTCGACCTCCGAGTAACGTTGGCCCTGTTAGCACACCGCGGACACTCCGCCAAAATTCCATACAAACGCTTATTTTGGTCTCTATTACACAGACATCAATCAGTGACGTGTATTTACACGCGCACCTGTGTGCGTAGCACGTAGAGAATACCAAACGTTGCCCATAAGAGGGGAGCAGGTTGTGTGAGGCGGGCAAATCGGGCGGGACGTCGAAGTGTCCATTCTATACGTAGTATTTTTACTTATTCTCTGCTGTTAGGATAGTTTTTGTAAGAATGAATCGTAACATGTTAAATTCAAAAACCATCGCCTGGCAAGGATCAACCCGTCACGTCCTCTGGATTTCTGTTGAGAAAAGTTACTTCCATATTTTAGATCTGGCAGCCATAGCAGAGAATATGTAATAATACTACGTATAGAATGGACACTTCGACGGTCGACGGTTGGTGTTTTGTACGTGCTACGCACACAGGTGCACGTGTAAATACACGTCACTGATTGATGTCTGTGTAATAGAAACTAAATTAAGCGTTTGTATGGAATTTTGGCGGAGTGTCCGCGGTGTGGCCATAGTTTCAGTAAAAGCTTATTGTAGCCCGACGTATTTATTTTATGAACGGCTTAATACATAAATATCACACATTTCATAACCACGCCAAATATTAAATATTACGTAAACAATGATAGTGCACGCACCGTGCAGACTGGAAAGTGTTTGTCAAAGAAAGCGTACGTCTTGAGACGTCTGTTAAATGCAAATTGCATGTTTCGTAATCAGGGCTGGCAATACGGAGATCTACTGCTTTTTAATTTTGAAAGGCTCAAGATTTGTTTGCATTTTCCATAGAGCAACACCGGAGGGGAGTAGCCAGATGCACGCTTTCCCCTCTGTCAAAGTACAAGCCCAAATGGGCCTATACCTGTCGCCTAGATGTTTAAATGTATGCGTGAAATTATTTCTTTATTTTGTTAAAGTCAAGGTGTGCGTTTCGTAGTAATAGACGATTTTTGTAGTGTGCGTGTGTCGCACACATTTCCCCCCGAAAAAAAGGACAGACTGTTTTGCATCGGTAATCAACGCTATGGCTACTCCCCTCCAGTCCGCCGCGACCGGTGGCCCGTGTTGCTCCTATGGTATCTTCATACCAAGTCCCTTACGGGGTAGGTATAGAGTGTAAAGCGCCAGATGTCCCGGTCCTGACACACCTCCCGTCATAGAGCAATTCGGCCCACCGGTCGCGGCAGACCGGAGGGGAGTAGCCATAGCGTTTATTACCGATGCAAAACAGATATTTTTTGGTGGGGGAAATGCGTGTTACACAAACTCACACTACAAAAATCGTCTATTACTACGAAATTCACACCTTGACCTTAACAAAAGACATAAACAATTTCGTGTGTGTGTAATTAATTTCCTAGATCAGGGATTCTCAAAGTGGGGTACGCGAACCCCCAGAGGTTCGCTATTCGACGGCAGGAGGTACGCAACAAGATTACTATAAATCGACTTGATGCCGAATCAGAGTGAAGGTTAAAATTGTCCAAAACGACTCCTAAAATTGACTCCATTTGTGACAAGAAACAACACACAAACACAACTTGAATGGGTTTAACACAGTATGTACCTAATAAAAATATATTTCTTTTGGCACTTTATTTGTTATATTTTATTGAAATAAAAAAGCACTAAGGTAAGCTGGACTAGATTCCCAGTAGGCCGCGAGTTCGTGTCTCGCCTGAAGTCAAATTTTTCTTTCCATTTTTCTTTAAATAAAATATATTTCACAAGCATGTGTTAATGCGAAATAATATAAAACAATTAAAAAAGCACTGTTTCTTCAACAGTCAATTATATTGTTTTCTTTGGAGGGGAAGGGGAAGAGCGGGTTTATTAGTTGAGGGGTTCGCTGTCACCTGGATACTTTTCAACAGGGGTACCTACGTGGAGCCGAAAGTTTGAGAAACCCTGTTTGTAAATATTTTCTTCCTTTCTTATTGTAGTTTAGTTTATCTGTCATTCATTTCACCGAGTAAAATATACTAAACTTGACCGAGTCGGCATTGAAAAAACTTTGACAGCATACTAATAGTATATTAACATACACCCTACACACCTGCACCCATGAATAAACTATACTAAGGTACTTTCTATTGTAATATATGTTCAGAATACTATTTGGATCATTGAGCCTTGGTATATACGTATCTTCACGCCAAGTCCTTTACTGGGTAGGGAGGGCGTGTGGCGCGCCTCCAGAAAATATGAAGAAGTTGAAGGGAATCATTAAAAATAACAATTTCATTTTCCCATACAAATAGTCTGAATTAGGGTCTTCTACCCGGGTACCCGGACCCGGGTATACCCGGGTATTTGACCTTTTTTGTACTCGGGTATTTTTTACTGCCAGACCCGGGTACCCGGGCACCCACTTTGGTTCGGGAATACATCAAAATCTTCGGCAAATTACAAAATTACAAAGTAAGGTCTAAAAAATAATACTTATTAGCAAATGTGACACAATAAAAATAAATCTAAAGAAGGCGTAGAGTTTTTTAAAAAAATCTAGTAACTATGAGGTTAGATTTGGTTATGTATTACGTTATTGTTTACGTCGTTGTGTTTTGTTTTTGTTTCGTTGGAGTTTGATTAGAAAGTTTTATTTTCATAGGTATTGAAATACGCTAATTTCTTTTTTTTTATGTCTGAAGGTCGACAGACAAGCAAACGGGCCACCTGATGGAAATTGGTCACCGTCGCCTATGAACATTTGCAACACCAGGGGAGTTGCCAACGCGTAGGACTCTTTTGACGCCATTTTTGAAAAACCTTATATTGTAGCACCTAGGGAAGACCTCAGAGGGAAGTTCGTTCCACAATTTACACGTTCTGAGCAGGAACGAACGTGAAAACCGCACCGTTGAGCACTGCCAGGTGTCCAGTCGGTGTGGGTGGAACTTCTCTCTTCGGCGGGTAGTACGGTGTAGGAAAAGAGACGGTGGCACCATGTCAAACAGTTCAGCAGAGTACTAACCATTGTAGAGAGGGTACAACACGCACAGACTCCCAATGTCTCTGTGCAGGCTCAGATGTTCGAGCCTGTCAGTAAGTCCTGGATCGTTAACAATACGAACGGCGCGTTTTTGTAGGGAGTCAAGTGGACCAAGCTGGTATTTGGGGGCTCCCGCCCACAAATGAGAGCAGTATTCCAGATGGGGCCGCACTTGGGCCTTATAAAGCTGTAGTAGCTGCCCCGATGTGAAAAACTGCCTCACTTTGTTAAGCACATCCAACTTTTTGGATGCCAACTTGGTCTTACACTCAATGTGACTCCCGAATTGCACTTCGTTCGATATGTCAACGCCCAGGATACCGATACTCTTATCAACGGCGAGCGGAATGCCCTGGAACTGTGGTGCTACAATGAATGGGTTTCTTTTAGCGGTGAACGCGCAGACTTGTTCCTTCGAGGGGTTAAACTGTACTAAATTAAGTCGACCCTAATCCGAGACCCGCTCCAGAGAGTGCTCGATTTCAGACACAAGTCTAGTCCTGCTTTCCTCGATAAGTGCCCGAGAGGCATTTGCACGGCTAGTGTAGTGTGCATCTCCCGTACTATCATCGGCATAGCAATGAAAATTGGAGTTTTGCTCCAATATTTCATTAATATGCAGAAGAAACAGCGTGGGAGATAGCACAGAGCCTTGCGGCACACCAGCGTCGATGGGTAGAATGTCTGAGCGCTGACCGTCAACTAAGACTTGTATATAACGCTCAGACAGAAAGCTGGCTGTCCAGTTGCAGAGACTAGACTTTGACCGGGTCTGTGCCAGACCCGGTCAAAGGCCTTAGCAATGTCCGGGCTTACAGCCAATGCCTCCTCACTCTTTTCCAAGGCGTGGGATCAATGGTGCGTTAGATATACAAGAAGATCACCAGCAGATCTGCAATGACGAAATCCATATTGGCGGTCACTGATCAGCTGATGATCCTCTAGATACTCTATTATTTTCATAGAAGTGTACAAAATGTTGGTTGTTATTGTTGACAATTTTAATATTGTTCAGTGAACGCTTAGTAATTGAATTAAATGTTATTAAAACAAAACGAAAGAAAAAAATGAATCTAGTGGCCCTATAAAATTTTACTAAACGATGGTTCACTTTTCGTTGGCAAAATGGATAGATATGTGAATAGATGAATGAATATCTGGAGTGTGGAAATATATTTAAAAAATACAGAATAAGGAATCAGTACAGTGTGCAATATGCCCAAAATATTATCTCTTATATAGGTTCTTCAACAAACGTTTCATAAAAACATTTAGATAAAGTACCTACATAAAACAAAGATCGAAAAAACAGAACTTTACGTCCGAAAAAGAAGTGCCATTGACATCGTTTTCTTAACCTGAATCAGAACAGAGTTTAAGCCTAGTTTCAAAAAGACCGCGGATAACAATTTTTTTCTATTTTCTACTAAAATTTCCGAATTTGTTGCACGCTTGGTTGCACAAGACGGTATTTCCACTCGAACTGTTTAACTGTGTGATTATATATATAAATATATGTCGGAGCAAGAAGCTTATTGTTGGTTCTGTAAAGTACTAGGCTATAGAAATACCTTGCTAAAAATATTATTTTAAGTTAATTTGATTTGTTAGATTTTGTTATCGTTTAAAATCATTATTTCATTTAAAGAGTAATTGTATTATAAAATTACGTTACCGAGTTGAGGGTAGGCCTCGAGCGGGGTCGAGGCGCCATCTGACAGATCGCCGTTAACGGAGGTTATAAAATGTGTCGTTGTTGATCGAGGTGGATCATTCTTTGGTTGGACAGTGGCGTACTATTTGATTGGCGAAGTAAGATCGGTGTCGCGAACCCGCTGCTCGTTGTACTTCAAAGTTTAAAAGTGTAATTATATCAAAGAGTTTTGAGTGTAAAATTAAGCAGTGATATTCTGTTAAAGTGATTAAATCTGACCGATAATAGTGACTTATTGTTTTGTGCTAGCATTTAACCCTCAAGACGCCCACTAAACACATGACCACGAATGATGATGTCGAGATTAACGTTCTTTCTCCGATCTAAAAATGTACTTTAAGTTAAGGTGACTTATTGACATACTACACACACTCTTTCGTAATATACAACATAATTATAAGAAAATTTTATCTTTTTTGTATTAATTGTAAATACCCGGGTACCCGGGTATATCCGGGTATACGCAAAAATAATACCCGATACCCGGGTATAAAAAAATGTCGGATATGCGAAAACCCTAGTCTGAATCTATCAAACCTTTGTCACATTATTTCATTCTGAGGCAATACGAAGTTTGCCGGGACAGCTAGGTCTTAATAAATTATTATTTTGGCAAGTGTAATATAAAAGGTTATCAAAAAATCCAATAACTAATTACAACTTTTTGTCACTTTCTGTCTTATATAAAATTGAAGTGTGAAAGACAAGAACATAATGATAACGGACATTGTTAGTAACGGATATAAATACACAGAACGTGTACGATAAATTGGGTCACGTTCCCACAGCCCGGCTAGCTCAGTCGGTAGAGCATGAGACTCTTAATCTCAGGGTCGTGGGTTCGAGCCCCACGTTGGGCGACTAATATTTTTGATGTTTTTTAAATTTAAATTTTGTTACATTATATTTTTTCAATTTATTTATTTTCGGTATATTTAATAGGACTTTGTATGTGTAATATATTACACAATTATGATTTTTACGTTACGAAATCTAATATGATTAATAGAATTCTATATTCTTGTAATAAATCGTCGGACTTCGGTAGCTTAGTGGTAAAGCTGCTGGACTGGTTATCCTGAGGTCGCAGGTTCGATTCCTGTCCGAAGTCAATTTTTTTTTCCGTTTTTTCTTTAATTTCTAAAATTTACTCGCATGTGTTATTGCAAAAAATAAGTAATACAAAAAAAAACGTGTTATTTTGTCAATTTTTGTTTAAAAAAAACTTTAATGAATTTTTTTGATACAGTTGTTCCAATACAGGCGTCGATACAGCTATTAAATTACAATAATATATAATTTACAACATTTAACAAAATGCTACAAAAATAATTTCCAAGGAAATATTTTTTTGCTGGGTGAGCTATTAAGCGGTACTGGAAGCTTCTAGCTGTCCCGACGAACTTCGTATCTCCTTAGAGGTATAAAAAAAAAAGGTCCAAAAAATCGAAAAAACAAATTGGTGAGATGTGGTAAGAATCACCTTTACCATTTAGGGATATAAAAAATAGACTGCAACCGGTTCTCACACCTATCAAATATACGCACAAAACTTCATAACGATCGGTCCAGCCGTTTCAGAGGAATATTTTGTTACAAATACTGACACGAGAAAGAATTTTATCTATACAAATAAATAAAATTGGAGTGTATGTTTGTAATATTAAAATAACCGCTTTTTACTATATGCATATGTATGTATACACGGTACATATACCAAAACAATATTTTTTACAATTTTTGTCTGTCTGTCTGTTTGGCGGGGCTAATCTTGGGAACGGCTGGACCGATTTTGACGGGACTTTAACTGGCAGATAGCTGATGTAATAAGGAGTAACATAGGCTACTTATATCTCCATACATACATACATACCTCCATACCTCCATACCTCCATACAAATAAGTAGAATTGGAGTGTATCCGACTTTGACGGGACTTCCACAGGTAGGTAGCTGATGTAAAAAGGAGTAACTTAGGCTACTTTTATCTCCATCCATACATACATACATACATACCTACATACAAATAAATAGAATTTAAGTATCTCCGATTTTAACGGGACTTTCACTGTCAGATAGCTGATGTGATAAGGAGTAACTTAGGCTACTTTTATACTAGCTGCGCCCACGACTTCGTCCGGGTAGATACTGAACAATCATATTTTTTCTCACGTGGACGAAGTCGCGGGCACAGCTAGTCTTAAAATAAATAAATAAAGCAGTTATGCATCAAAAAAATCCACATCGCCGTCGTACTGCGGCAAAGTTCCCAGAAGGCTGGCAGGATTGCCACGTTGAATGGCAATGCTTATTCTTTTTAAATTTTTTTTTTTTTTTTTTCAATTTTTGTCTGTCCATCTGTCTGTTTGTTCCCGCTAATCTCGGGAACGTCTGGACCGATTTTGACGGGACTTTCACTGACAGATAGCTTATGTAATAGCTAACTTAGGCTAATTTTATACTAGCCGCGCCCACGACTTCGTCTGGATAGATACTGAACAATCATAAATTCTCACGCGGACGAAGTCGCGGGCACAGCTATCTAAACTAATATTATAAAGAGGTAATATTTTTTTGTTTGTTTGTTTTGAATGGGCTCAATAATTACTGGACCGATTTTAAAATTCTTTCACTATTCGAAAGCTACATTATCCACGGGTAACATAGGCTATATTTTATTTTGGAAAAAATAGGGTTCCGCAAACTGTTTGGGTTTTTCGGAAACAAGGTGTAAAAATCAACCAGAAAAGTTACTTATTTTGCGTACGCTGCCTAAACTATAAAAGATATCGTCACTATTCGAAAGCTACATTATCCACGGGTAACATAGGCTATATTTTATTTTGGAAAAAATAGGGTTCCGTAAGATATTTGGGTTTTTCAGACACAAGGTGTAAAACTTCAACCAGAAAAGTTACTTATTTTGCGTACGCTGCCTAAACTATAAAACATCTCGAGGAAGGCTTTAGGCTATATCTATAATCATCACGCTAAGACGAATAGGAGAGGGTAGGTAACATTGCACCCGCGCGAAGCAGGAGCGGGCCGCTAGTATATTATAATATTAGATTAGTAGATAGACTAGTTCGTAGAAAAATTTGACTTCAGGCGAGACTCGAACGCGACCGCGAATCGCGACCTACACTGGGAATCTAGTCCAGCCGCTCTTCCAATTGAGCTACTGAAGCCCTGCCCGATTTGTCAAATCTTTCCTTCACATCTATTGCATTGCTTTATGGTAGCAGCAGCGCCATCTATTACCAACTATGCTAGTAGAGTAGTTCTACTAACTATATAAGATTACGCCTGGGTTGCACCACGATATTTGTTTAAGTTATTGTAACATTTCACATCCTTCTCTAACTTTAACAGATTCCTTTAAGTTAGAGAAGGAAAAATTATAAGATTCCATTTCAAATGAAAAAAATAAATGTAACGGTCATCGCGTAAAACGACACAAAAATGCCCTATAAAGGAATCTACAAAAAGCCAAACGAGAAACAATCTAAGCCGAGTGTGATATGGTCGATAATGGATTGTTTGGTGAACATAACAGATGGTAAGCGATGGGAATCATATGGGAACCATATGGTAAGGGAATGTTTTATAGTAATTATTATTATCTTCATTAATGCGTCTTTTAAGTGCTTAGCGATTCAGACTGAAGATAATTATGACACTGATCAGACAGGTTCACTAAACATTAACGTTAAGGCAAAGAATATGTAATAATACTACGTATAGAGTGGACACTTCGACGTCCCGCCCGATTAAAAAGAGGCTCCTCTTACAAACTCATTCTGAAAGCGTGTCCTACCCAACACTAACTATTTAAAATGAGCGCTAAATGTGAATTTTAGCGCTAGTTGCGAGCGGACGGTATTGAGACGTTGAGTGTGCATCTTGGGTTTTTTGCATATCAATGGTTTGTATGGAATTTTGGCGGAGTGTCCACGGTGTGGTTAAGGGTCATAGCTCACTACGATTACCCGGCACCCGACCAGCGCCTAGGGTTCCCACCTCTCCCGGAATTCCGGGAGTCTCCTGGATTTGACTTCTGAAAATTAAAATCTCCCGTCTCTAGGAAGGAATTTGAAATGTACAAAATTCTCCCGGAATAACAAGTTATTCAAAAGTAACGACACGCGTAGTCGAAATGGGTAAGAGCGGCGTAAATCTGGATCGTGCTAGACAACGGCCTTCTCGCCACTATCTCGCTACTACTGGCCAGAGTGGGTAGCTAGCTAGCTAATGATTTGCGCGCGTGTAGGTACCTACTTTGTTTTAATGTTTGCTTCTGACCCACGTGCGAGAGAGAACTAAGAGAAGGCGTCGTATTTGGATCAAAAGAAGAAAAAACATTCATCACTCTCATCACGATCACTCTCTTTAGTTTCTTTCTAAAATAAAAAATACAATATTTTTTTTATTTTAGAAATACATGTTTTTATGTTGATATGTTATAAGTTAAAAATAAAATAAAAAGTTATGATAATCAATGTTTTTTTTTCGCCCGGATTTAGACAGCAAAGGGGTGTTAACCCTACCAGCGCCCGACTGCCTGGAGCGGTCTGCACACATTACATCAACTCCGCCCCGTATCGCCTCGACCGCAAGCTAATCTTCATCATCCCTCCCTCCGCGCGAACGCAAAGGAGGGGGGTTGGTTCGGGGATTGAGGCGAATCCTCGTACCCCGGGCCTATCTGCCCCCGAAGCGTCGGGGGCGTGGTCCTAAATGGGGATTGTGGTACGCGGGGAAACTCACTTTTTTGTGTTGTTTTTTTTTTATTTTTTTGGTCCACACGCCGCAAGCGCGGACGGCGTGTGGACCACTCGGTGACCACTCGGTGACCACTTGCTTGTCTTGCGTTGACTTTGCATTCCCAACGAGCTGTTCCCAAGTGGATCGCGCGCTGACCGCGAGTGGTTCACAAGTAATATCGCGTCGTTCACCCATGGACCACCCGACGACAACGAGTGGACGCCGTAAAACGAGGCGGTGCTGGTCGGGTGGCTGTATTGAGCTATGACTCTAAAGCTACGAAGTGTGATGGTAAGAAAGATGGTAACTCTCATCTATACATATCGTTGGTGATACTGCAATACCGCTTATCCAACATAGGAAAATACCGCGGAACTACAAAAGTAGCAAAATTGAGATTTCGCGGCTGTAGGTTTCTATTGCCGATTGGCTCCTTCTCCTGTCATCCTTTACGCCTATAACCAACCAGAGAGCGAGATATTTTACTTTTTCAAAACCGCGCCAGTAAGACTCCAGGTAAAATTTCGTTAAAACCGCATAATTACGGGAAGTTACAGGCGCGTGAGAGTGTATTGCGCGTTACTTGGAAAAAATATACTCGTATTATTATCGAAGAACTACTGAAGATTTTTCCATTTTACCATCTGTGAAGCTGTGCCCTATGTTGAAGGCTTGTATTTAAAAAAAATATCTGTGCATAACTTCACTATCTACAACCTGGGAACGGCTCAAGCTAACTGCTATTGGTTTGATGAGACTGCGTGTGACCGAAAGGCATTAAACCTATGTTTCTTTCTTTGTAGACATTACTAATTTACTCGACCAAGATCCCAAAGATCTCATCATCTGGTCTAACGGCTGTACATACTTCGCAAAATAAGAAAGCTATAGTTTCTAATGCTCTTGCTTGGATTGGCTGCAAACAAAAAGATCACAATTACCCAGAAATATCTTATAGAAAGGCCATACACAAATGGAAGTAGACTCGGTCCATTCTATTATTAAGAGAAGCTTAAAAACATGGAAATATTTCTACTATATATGTAGTATCTATCGTTGAATAAGAAGGCTCGAACAAAACCTTTTGCTTACAAAGCCGTTCAAGTAGATCATACGTTTTTCAAAGATTATAGTACAAAGGAATATCAAGTGTATGACTCTATTCGTCCTGGGCGAAGCTGAAGACGACTGTGTTGTAGATCTGCGGGTGCTAAAATACGGAACTGATGGGAAAATTGAGTATAAAAAGAATTTTGAAGACGACTTCAGAGTTTGCCTAGGAGACCTAAAAACATACAAACTCTAATAGACAGTATTCCTTTGTTATAGTCTGGAAGGCAGTCCATACTTAAAACTGGATATGACCATTTACAGACGTTGAAAACCGTCACGATTTTTACAATAACCTACCTTTTAACTAACTAAAATACTTCAGTTCTGGTTTCAGAAGTTTTTTTTTATTTTGTATACTTTTCTACTTTTTTTATAACTTCTTATAGCTTTAAAAAAGACTTCTTATAGAGTAGCTTTTAAAAAAGCTACTCTATAAGAAGTTATAAGACCTACTTGATGACAATTTTGACTGAAATTATGGTTTCTATTTTAATTAAGTTAGATACTTTTTGTTCCAGTTGTTAAGTTTAGAAGATTTTGTTGTTCAGACTCGGTGATTTATGTTTATAACTTGCTACAAGCAAACTATTACGTTTAATAATTATAAATATCTGAAGAAAGTTTAATTTTGGTGTTTTAAATATAAAATATTTGAGATTTTTATACTATTTCATTGTATTTTTTTTTGGTTTGATAGCGCATAAGGCCTAATAACTACCAAAAATGTGTAGATTTTGCTACCTCAATAATGCGTAAGTGATTATTCTAACTAATGACTGATTATATCGCTTAAATACTTGTGAGATTGAGTTAAAATTCTCCTTTAGTACCTAAAATTTAATTTGCAACAATCATTCAAAAAAAATTCAACAAGAAATTCAGTTTTTTTGCTCTCCTGTAAAATTCATTTTTAGAAGATGCGCGGTATTTTCCTATGTTGGTTAAGCGCTTTTGCAGTATCACCGACGATATAATAAAACAGTAAAACCCGCGTGTCTGTACATTGTATATATTTATGAAAAACGAATTGGGGGCGATGTTAAAATAGTATTAGAACACTTTTCAATGATTTTTAAATTTATTGTCTGTCTGTTTGTCTGTTTGTCCCTTTGTCCAGGCTAATCTCCGAAGATACTGGACGGATTCGAATGAAACTTTTTATGGTGTATAGATACTAAGCCTGGCCAACATTTAGGCTACTTTTTACTGCAGGAAAATCCCTCATTCCCACGGGAATCTCTACATTTAATAAAATCGTAGGAAAGTCAAAACTGTACATTGAATATTTTTTAAAAGAATACTTGGGACGTGATCTACAACACCTACTAAATGGCACCTGTTAGTAATATTAATGCAAAATTTGAAGTAAATTTTGGATGAATATTACTAACAGGTCCGGTCAACATATAGGCTACATATTATCACGCTATCGCCTACGGGGGAAGAGCTGTAAATCTTTAAAATTGTCGGAAAGTCAAATGTCTGATTTTTTTGTTTTAAAGAATACTTGGGGCGTGATCTACTATATCGAAGCCAAATATAGTGTTTGTTTTGTCTGTTGTTGTTTGTCTGTATGTATGTGCGAGCTAAACTCAAAAAGTAATAGATCTCATCTCTAATAGATCTGGATTTCTTTCAAATTTTGCATGAATATCCGAGAATTTTCAAGGACACCGCATCGGGTAAGGTTTATAGGTACCGTGCTTCCAAATAATGGCGAAAGCTTTTTCCTGCGGTTGTTGCTTTACACGGTTCGAGGCCCAACGTATTTCACTTTTATGAGGACATGGAGTTGATGGCGTGGAGTATCCCACTTACCGCGCAGCCTGCGTAGCTCGTCACCTTCTCGACGATTACCAAAACTGGGATTACACCCTTGCGGAAGCAAGCGTCAGTGACGGAGAAGTATCGCCATCATCTGTCTGAAGATTTTCTACGAGCTTTGAGACACGTGCTACTGGAGACTAAGTCGAAGTAACTAATGAACGCATGCTGAACACCTGTATTAGTTCAATTCAGGATGTGGTCATTTCCACCACCGATTGAACTATCGAATATGGATTACCAGCTCCCCAAATCATCACCGCATAAAGACCGTAGAAATTGGGAGTATAACGTTGAGACAAATTACGATTCGGGCGAAATGACCATGTCGCTTTGTTCTCTTCAGAGCAAAAACAAATTTATGATACCGTCCTCGAAAGCGTTGGGCAAAACCAGGGTAAAAAAAAAATCTCCTGGATTTTGGATGCTCCTGGTGGAACAGGAAAAACATTTGTTATCACTGGCATACTTGAAGAGTTCACGAGGCAAGGCAAAATTGCTATTGCTGTAGCGTCGTGGGGAATTGCTGCCACACTGCTTCCGAATAGCAAGACAGTACATGCCATGTTTAAAATTCCCTTACATTTAGAGAGCGAAATGACTGTTTTTGGTGTGTTATGTAACAGTGATAAGGGACACGTGCTCAAGGATTGCTCTCTGGATTGTCTGGGATGCGGTAAGGCGATAAGATCGCGGGCTGACTAGGTGAATGCTTTGTTGAAACGATCATAACGAGTTTGTACGCTGCGCTTGACCATTAATATGAGAGCTCGGCTCGGCGACAATGCACGTGCTCAAGAATTTTCTGATGTCCTTCTAAGTCTTCGCGAAAGCACTCTACCAGAAGAGGTGGACAGGTGGTGCTTCCAGAGTCTCTCGGCAGAGATGTATCCAGCTTAGAAGAACTCATTCTCGGTGTCTACAGGGACGTCAGTCGTATACCGCACCAGCAGAATACAACGTTTTAGGTGTGTGTGAGCGGGCCATTTTGACGCCGAAAAATGATCAGGCTGCAGCAATTAATAGGAAATGAAGTCATCTATACCTCTATAAATACTGTCGTCGAGCAAGATAACGCCACATATTATTCCATGGCATTTCTGAACTTCCTGTCAGCAAACGGACTTCCATCGCATATCATCAAGCTGATGGTAGGTGTCCCGATTATGCTTCTTCGGAACTTATCTCCTCTGAAGTTGTATAACGGGACCCGCCTTAAAGCCATCTCGCTCCACAGACACACCATTGAGGCGAAAATTCTTACGGGTTGTGGCATTGGTGAGGCAATACCACGTATTCCCCTCATACCTCATAACTTCACGTTTCCAGTTCAAGCGCGTACAGTTTAATGTTTGCTTCGCGATGACCATCAATAAGTCGTAGGGGCAGCCACTGAGGTCAGCGGGTGTTAACCTCAGGACGAGATGCTTCTCACACGGGCAACTGTACGTCGCTTGCTACCGCGTCACCAGTCCTGACTCTCCTTAAATTTTGGCTCCCAGCAGAATAACTACCTAGTTTATAGGAAAGTATCGTAAGGTTTGAAACCTTTGTACGTATTTTTACTCTTTTGTGTCCGAGAATATATTCCCGCATTATTTTCTCTATTTCCTTCAGAAATCTTTTGACTGAACTCAGCAGCATTCCCATATGACTCCCTTCACTTGCTTCGCTTGCAAAAAAACTTAGTTTTAATTTAATGCTATTTTAAAAGATGTTTGCTTATAATGCTAAAGCGACACTGGCATCTTAGGTATGTTTGGTGCTGTACTGCCTTCACGCAGACGACGTTGCGGGCAGCAGCTAGTACTAAAATAAAGTGGTACGAATTACGGAATTGAGCTGTCAATTGAAATTGACAGATAATGCTGAGCAAGTTAACTGCCTTAGCAGCCTTGTGGTAGCAGGCCACTACTACGACGTGTGGGGTCTTGGGTTCAGTTTCCAGGTCAGGGGCTACCAGAGATAACGAAATAAAATCCTTTTTCTCTGGTTCTATTGGGACTTTTCCATTTTCTGGAAGTTTCCCAGTACCTCGAACATTGTTGATGTGCCTGGAGATGTCAATAGGCTCGCCATCTGTAACAGTGGCCAAAGACGTAACCGGCGAATCGTGGGTGTTTGCATGTATGCTTGAATGCATGCATTTACCTCTGCCTACCCCTTCGGAGATTACAGGCGTGAAGTTACGTTTAATTTAATACAATTTTGACGTTTGAAGATATCTAGGCATTAATACTAGTAAAAATCGTGGTGCCTTTTTACGATTGGGTTTACACTTCTTTCCAATTAAGTATGTAACCTCACGCCAGGTCCCTAACGGGGTAGGCAGAGAGTGTAGAGCGCCAGATATCCCGACATACCTCTCGTGCCTCGTCTACCTTCATCATTCTTCATAAGACTTTTGACCGCACTATCAGACAGAACTTGACCTATTTGTTCATGGTAGGTCAGTCTACTTCTTACGGTCCTGTAATTTCCGGCACAGAGGCATAACACCTAATGCCTTAGAAGTGGCAGCGTATCTGCATTTTGACCTCTGGTCATTGTGTGGGTGTGTATAGGCTGCAGTCACCACTTAACATCAATGTGAACTGCATGCTTGTTTGCCACTGTTATTACATAAAAAAAGATTGGTCTTACTGGGCCTCTGCAACCATCTACATTCGCACTGTACATCTGTTTAGTCATTCGCTCATTCGACATTCTTTCTATATGCCCGAACCCATAGAGCAACACCGGAGGGGAGTAGCCATAAGCAGACTTTCCCCTCTGTCAAAGTACAAGCCCAAATGGACCTATACCTGTCGCCTAGATGTTTAAATGTGTGCGTGAAATTGTTTCTGTATTTTGTTAAAGTCAAGGTGTGAGTTTCGTAGTAATAGACGATTTTTGTAGTGTGCATATGGGTCGCACGCATTTCCCCCCGCAAAAAATTACAGACTGTTTTGCATCGGTAATAAACGCTATGGCTACTCCACTCCAGTCCGCCGCGGCAGGAAGTTTGCTTGTAAAACGTGCTCCCTAAATCAGACGTGACTAATATTGGCGAATTATTTTCGGGATTCGTCTCCCTTTGTCTACCATTCGCGGAAAACAGGATGACACATCTATTGACTGCTCTATTTTTGTTCTATGAATTTCATGGCGACAGCTTTATTGCCGTTTTTGGTCATGATTCACAAGTAGTAACACAATGAGTAAGCGATTTTGATTAGTATGAAATAAACAACACATTTACTGGTGGCCATTTTTGAAGAACCCCATAATGCACCGAGGGAACACCTCAGAGGGAAGTTTGCGTGATAGAGCTCCAGTGACGGAGCTCGCGGGCGTAGGCACCACCGCATTACCTTATATACTTGCCGCTTAATGGTAGTGTTAGTAAGGTGGTAATGTACGGCCCTGTAATTTCCGGCACAGAGGCATAACACCTTAGGCCTCAGGAGTGGTAATGCCGACTGCATTACGACCTTGGTCTTTGTGTAAGTGTCTATAGGCTACAGTCATCACTTAGCATCAATGTGAACTGCATGCTTGTTTACCACTTCCATTACATAAAAAAAAAGTTCGTTCCACAATTTACACGTTCTGGGCAGAAACGAACGTGAAAATAGCACCGTTGAGCACTGCCAAGTGACCAGTCGGCGAGAGAGTGAGGTTAGTGGCCAACCCGCTGTCGGATGTTTTCAAACCGCCCATAAGGCCTCCGACAAGGTTTAAAGAATGCTATCTATCGATAGCAACCGGGACCGGCGGCTTAACGTGCCCTCCGGAGCACGGAAACGCGCATTTTAATTTACCACCAGCGGTCACCCATCACACACCCTAACGCTTACGATCTATATCAGCCGCGGAGCCATGCGTGCTTCTAACACTTCTACATTGTTCCATAAGTAGAGTTAATCTGTGTTCCCCCAGGTTCCCCCAGGTTCCCCCTAACCGCCGCCGCCACGTCGCGACACCCGTAACGCCTAGGCGAGTGACGTCACGCGAGCACCCCATTATTTAGGAAGGGGAAAGGGATGACACTGTGTTTATTTATTTTTTCGACGACCCGGTTGTTCCAGCGCTTTGAGATGACCGTTTGATTCCAAATATTTGTATGACCTACAGATATTTGTTTCGGGTCTGGGTGTTTGTATGTGTTGCTTGTGTACAACGGCACCCACGACACAGGTTTATACCTACTGTGGGGCTGTGAGTGTAAGCGTATTTTTAATTTGTGGCGAATATTGTGGCTAATGCTTAAAACCAACAAATAAGTAGGTACTTGGCACAAGGGTAAATCAGTAGTGTTGAATGGTCCGATTTGTTTTAAATCGGGACAGTAGGTAAAATAAATCGGGACCAGGGGCGAAAATCGAGACGGGAGTAAAAATCAAGCCAATTAATCTATATATATAAATAAAAATCAATTGCTGTTCGTTAGTCTCGCTAAAACTCGAGAACGGCTGGACCGATTTGGCTAATTTTGGTTTTGAATGATTTCTGGAAGTCCAGGGAAGGTTTAAAAGGTAAGAAAACATGAAGAAATTCAAGGGAAATCGTAAAAACCACAAATTCATTTTCCCATACAAATAATCCGTATATATAGCGGGACAGCTAGTTAATACATATATTTTTAATGTTATGAAAGTGGCAAACACGCATGCAGTTCACATTGATGTTAAGTGATGACTGAAGCCTATAGACAACCAAAGAAAGACCAAGTCAAAATGCAGATGCGTTTCTACTTCTGCGGTTCTGCGGCCTAAGATGTTATGCCGTTACGCCTCTGTGCCGGAAATTACAGGGCCGTACATTAACCACCTGACCGGAACACGATAGTGCTGAACACTATCATTTATCGGCAAGTATATTAGGTAATGCGGTGGTACCTACGCCCGCGAGCTCCGTCGCTGGAGCTCTACCACCAGTACCTTTACTTACATGTCACTTATGGACACTTCTACAAAAGTTGGGCGACTTTTACCTTCATTTTGTTTACACACTTTTTGAACAAAAGCAAAAGATTTTTTGAAATGGAGAGGTAGGTAATACAATACTAAAACCATCCTCAATTGGGCCAGTAACTTTTTAAATTAGTTTTCGAAATATCTGGATTTTTGTAAATTTGAGTGCCACGGAACTGACGAGGCTAACAGGGTACTGATTAAAGGACACAGTTCTTAGGAAATTTCAGATTTATTGCAAATATTTTAATATCTAATAATGCCACTTATATCTTAGGTTCAAATGACAAATACTTACGACAATAATAATACTTTTTTTTATGTAATGAAGCCGGCAGACAAGTATGCAGTTCACATTGCTGTTAAGTGATGACTGCAGCCTATAGACACCCGCATAAAGACCAGAGATCAAAATGAAGATGTGTTGCCACCCCTGAGACCTGAGTTATTATGTCTAAGTTATTACGGGGCCGTATATTACCATCTAGCCGGAACACGATAGTGCTTAACCCTACCATATGGCGGCAGATAGGTTGGGTAATGCGGTGGTGCCTACGCCTAGAGCTCTTAGTCTGTATTTTGATTTATTGGAACTCTGCTACCAGTAAATTAAAATACAGACAACTATTTAGTTCAATGTAACAAAGGAGATGTTGCGAGCTCGGCCCTGGTTCGTACATGTCCTCAAAAAATGGGTAAATTATAGAAGAATCCGAAAACAATACAATTAATTTAATCAAGAACATATTTTAGAGTTACCACCACATTTAATTCAAACGATTTTATCATTTTCAACCATGTTCAACACGGCGGCGATACAGCCAACGCTTGGTATCAATCGATTCCGATAGTATTTATAAAATATATTTTTTCTCCAAGTACTAGATAATCAAAAAACAATTTAAAAAATGAAAATGTCAAAATGACATCGTCCGCCATATTCGCCATGTTGGTTTTAAGTTGCAATTCTAACTGCAAATTATGTTTTGTAACTGCAAACAAAGCTAAATAAGTGAAAATATGCAGTAAAAACGTTTTTATATTGATTTTGCCTGCTTAATGATATTGTGTACAATACATGGCCGGAGGTCCATACATTTTTGCAACATCTCCTTTACTTTACTTTATTTATTACAACCTGTAAAAAAACAGTCTTCAAAACAGCCCACTGAAAACTTGCTAATACTGAAGTTATTTCATTATTTATAGACAACATATTAAGAGATAATTATTAAGTAGTTGTTATGAAATATTTAACGAACAACTTTTTGGTCATTAAATAACATTCGCAAAATAGAAGTCTGAGTCATAAACTTTTCAGTATTGACAAAAAATAACAACTAAATAAATACCTGCAAACTGAGACAGTGTCCGTAACAATGAACAACATATTAATTATTTATTAAGAAATATTAAACAATACATATTTTGGTCATAAACAAAATTAGCAAAATAGAAAACTTAACAATAACTTTTCAGGTGTAACGAAAATAACTTTTAACTAACTCAGTCTATAAGTCTATAGTACTAGTTATAGTAAGTAGAAACAAAATAATCACTTTTCAAAAACATTTTTACTGGTGGTAGAGCTCCAGTGACGGAGCTCGCGGGCGTAGGCACCACCGCATTACCTAATATACTTGCCGCTAAATGGTAGTGTTCATCACTATCGTGTTCCGGTCAGGTGGTAATGTACGGCCCTGTAATTTCCGGCACAGAGGCATAACACCTAATGTCTCAAGAGTGGCAGCGCATCTGCATTTTGACCTCTGGTCATTGTGTGGTTGTCTATAGGCTGCAGTCATCACTTAACATCAATGTGAACTGCATGCTTGTTTGCCACTTTTATTACATAAAAAAAAAAAAAAACATAATTAAATTCCTAAAATATCCTATTTCCTTTCATTACAAGACTTGGAACGGGAAGCTTTTTTAGTGTCCGCTCTACTGGCACATCTGACACGTCGTTTTCGTCCAGTTGAAACAATGTACCGTCCGTATTACAGACTTTGAGCAATGTGATTCTCAACTCTCCAACTCTTGTTTTTATCTGAAATTATAAAAATATTGTTTTACTACCAATATCTATTCAAATTTAAAGGCCCTAACATTAAGTCATCAGTACCGTGGCAACACGTCAGTCCCTTGCCGGAGCATCTGCCATAGGACTGATGACACGGTGCTGATGAATTAGATTCAAATTCTAGGTTAAAATGCCAAGTAATGTTTTTACTGGTCAATTTCGTAAGTGGGTTGCATTATATTAAAAAAAAACACACTTAGTTATATTGAAATTACAGGAAAATATGTTAAAATAAAGAAATAATTACTCACCACGGTACTGAAATATTGACTGGCACTACACGTTCCCTGGCCGCTGTCGGGAAGCTGACGCTGTTTTTAATATGCCGGCTTGACAAATATGGCACCTGTAGATAACTTCACTAATAGTACTTTAGATAGAATTGAGGACTTTCGAGGACTTGATGTTTAAACTTAGATAATTTGCGAGAATTTTGAATTTTAATATTGCACACAGGAC
This sequence comes from Macrosoma leucophasiata, assembly GCA_036365455.1. Taxonomy (NCBI): domain Eukaryota; kingdom Metazoa; phylum Arthropoda; class Insecta; order Lepidoptera; family Hedylidae; genus Macrosoma; species Macrosoma leucophasiata. The sequence continues at coordinate 1,768,456 of JAWQUS010000022.1, read as the reverse complement.
TGACGAGTAAAAACAAACACAAAGCATAGACATTTTTTTTAACAATTAATAATTGGGTTACTTCGAAATACGGAATATACATTACAAAATGTTTATTTTTCTGCATTTTACAAGTAAAGTTTACTATAATATACTTACTTATATATATACTTGCCGCTAAATGGTAGTGTTCAGCACTATCGTGTTCCGGTCAGGTGGTAATGTACGGCCCTGTAATTTCCGGCACAGAGGCATAACACCCTTAGGCCTCAGGAGTGGTAACGCATCTGCATTTTGACCTTGGTCTTTGTGTGGGTGTCTATAGGCTGCAGTCATCACTTAACATCAATGTGAACTGCATGCTTGTTTGCCACTTCCATTACATAAAAAAAAAAAAAAAAAAAAAAAAAAAAAAAAACTTATAAACATCTGAAGTGTAATTGTGTAATTTGGGAGTTATGACACGGCATAGTACTGACGATTTAAACATTGATTACATTATTTCAATTACTCAAAATTGAAATAAAACGTCTTAATTTAGTGAACACCTAAAAGTGACTAAGATTAATTGAAATATTAGGAAATATTTATATATGTAATTAAAAAAAATATGTGTTTCATCGACTGCTGACATCAAGTCGCCCAACTTTTGTAGAATCGCCCTTATCTGTTTCCACAAACCGCCCTGGCGTCGCGACACCTAGACGAGTGACGTCACGCGGGGGGACGCCATTGTGACGTCACAATGGAGGCATTTAGCACGAAAGGGGAAATGGATGACATTGTTAAACGAAAGCAAATAGGGAAACTTTTTTAATGTATGTATGTACCTTCACGCCAGGTCCCTAACGGGGTAGACAGAGTGTAGAGCGCCAGATATCCCGGTTCTGACAAACCTCTCGTGCCTCGTCTACCTTCATCATTCTCTTCATACATGCAACTTTTTCAATGCGACATTAAATCGGAGGTTATGAATTCCAATTATTTTTGGGGTTCCATACATCTCATCAATAAACTGTCTGAGTGCCAAAATGTTATCCAGATCCTTGAAGAAGTCTTTGTATAAACGTAACAAACAAACAACCAAACATTAAATTAATGGCAATAAAGTAATGTTAATTTGTTCGCATCTGCCTATTTTTTTGACGTGACAACGTCTTAAATTAGGTTGCGGCTCGGAGTCACTCATGAAAAAGTGTAACGCCCGGTAACGTAACGATGAGTCACCGAACGAGAGAGAGGCCTGCCGGACCGGCGAATGCCTTTCTACCGAGAAAAAGACGTTGTCACGTAAAATCTTCGCCCGTAAAACCGACTTTACAGGCAACCAGTTTTTTTTTTTATGTAATTGATTTGGCAAACAAGCATGCAGTTCACATTGATGTTAAGTGATGACTGCAGCCTATAGATACCCACACAAAGACCAAGGTCAAAATGCAGATGCGGTACCACAACTGAGGCCTAAGGTGTTATGCCTCTGTGCCGGAAATTACAGGGCCGTACATTTCCTTCCGACCGATAGCATAAACGCTTCTGCCTAATTTGCCATAATTTTTTTTTTCTTTCTTTTTCTTCTCTTTTTTTTTATTTTATTTTGTGTTTTAATGTCAATATGTTATGGGTACATACATTTGTCTGAAATAAATGTTTATTTAATTTAATTGTATTTACTACCGTATTTTTTAGGTCGAGTTCTGTCTGATGGTGGAGTCAAAAGTCTTAGGAATGGGCGTGCATGTATGAAGAGAATGATGAAGGTAGACGAGGCACGAGAGGTATATCAGGACCGGGATATCTGGCGCTCTACACTCTCTCCCTACCCCGTTAGGGATCTGGCGTGAAGATACATACATACTACCGCCTCATTGGAATGGTTTAAACGCCATCGTTCGCCAATACGCATGCCAAGCGTGTTGGTGGTGGCTGTGGAATATTATATGAAGCGCGCATGGTCCCGCGGCTGGTGTAGATAGGAAGCCATATACTCTGTTAAGCGATACGGGCGCAGTCCGGTGTGATGGGTGACCGCTAGTGGCAAATTAAAATGTGCGTTTCCGTGCTTCGGAGGGCACGTTAAACCGTCGGTCCCGGTTGCTATCAATAGATATCAGTCGTTAAACCTTGTCGGAGGCCTTATTTGGCGGTTTGAAAAACACCCACCAAAGGGTTGACCACTAACCCTTATCTCCACCAACCCGCATTGGAGCAGCGTGGTGAAGTAAGCTCCAGGCCTCCTCCCAAGAAGGGGAGAGACTCGTGCCCAGCAGTGGGACGTATCAAGGGTTGCCATTATTATATGGCATGTTCTACCCTCATGACATAGATACAACATTGTTGGCATATTTGGGGCTGATGTCCAGCTGTGGAAGTCTTTCGGCTATAGTGTTGAGAGTATGAGAGACATAATAAGCTGTATACCTCGTAAAAGAACTAGCGCGATACACATATCGTCCATTTTATGATTCATTCGACCGCTCCCTGAATTTCGCATTGCGTCAACCCTATATAGGTCATGGTGTAATTATGTTCTACATATTCACGCTTCTATTTCCATGAAAGGATAGACAGAGTATGAAAATAAACAGGCATACAGTTCACATTGATGGTAAGTGAAAAAATAAACAAAATAAATTCGACCCTCAAATGCACAGATAACCTCCCTAGATAACGCATTCAGAGCAACCGACGCTCACAACACATTAGTGCATTTTGCTAGCATAGAACGCAAAGCTCGAAATCGCGACGCTGCCTGACAGCCAATCACAGCGCTTTAGTTACGTCTCCCGCAACCCCCGCGTACCTCAAAGAACACAGATCCGAACAAATATTCACTAATGCGGTATTTATTGGAGCCATTGGAGTTGATCTGTGCTCAAATGGCACCGTAGGGGTCACATCGGGTTGACATCATGGATGAATCAACCCAACCGTCGTAGAGTCGGGCCCTAAAAGGGTTGAACCCTACGAATGTCAAGTGTTAACTAAGCCAAAAAAAATTGGTTCTTTACCGAAATGCAGATGCGTTGCCACCCCTAATCTAAGTAGTTTTGCCTCTGTGGTGGTTATTACGGGGCCATACATTACCATATAACCGGAACAAGATAGTGCCGAACACTAACATTTTGGTGGCAGATAGGTTAGGTTATGCGATGGTGCCTACGCACTCGAGTCCCTACACTGGAAATCTACCCTCAGTAAAATTTTCGTAAGTTTCCCAATGCTTCCCTTGGGGTTTGGTAATGTGCCCGATTTATGAACAGGCACCTATTATTACAGCTTGACGATGTCACGTAACCTGCCCGACCCGGGTTCGATTCCCGGACGTGGGGACTCTCATCGGGGATGCGTTCGCGGGTCCGACTACGGTCCGGGCTACGACCGCGCAATATCTCCGAGCGTTGCCACTGGAGTGGTGGATGCTCGCCCCTGTTGGCTGCCCAAAACTCGACGCTGGTCACTTCGCGGCGTGACGACACCCCCCCGCCCCCGCCGCCGCAATACAAACCGCCGCGGCACCGCTGTCATCGCGGCACCACCACACTTGGGAGGCGCCTACTCCGTCGCTGCGCCATAATCGGCGACGCGGCGCTTACCACTGCGCCACCCAGACAAGACGCCGCCCTCATTCCTATGGGAGCAGAAGATGCCGAGGCGAAGGGGCGCGCGACCCGAAGCCTATACCGCGCCGCGCGCTAGCTAGCGCGACGAATCAACGACGACAAAACGTAACTAGCCATTAACCTCTGCCTACCCTTTCTAGGAACACAGGCATGAACTTGTGTAATAAAATTCCCATTACCATAATCATCTTTATCTATAATCAATCTGTACCGCAAGGTGGAATATTTAATCCAACCCTCAAATAGCATAGTAAGGGTTACATCGATAAGGGTTGACGTCACGGATGAATCACCCCGACCTTCGAGTGCCGAGCCCTAGAAGGGTTGGGTACAGTGCGAGCTACAATATCGGCCCGATCCCTTTCGGACCATTTGAACAACTATCCCGTGAGCAGAGGGTCGACCACCTCCCTTTGACAAATAATTGTATGGCCTACAGATATTTGTTTCGGGTCTGGGTGTTTGTGTATGTGTACAACGGCACCCACGACACAGATTTATATAAAACTTAATGTGGGGTTGGGTAAGTGTAAGCGTGCAAAAAAAAAATTTAGACTTTCAACTTTTTTGCTTTGCTATAACAATGTGATAGCATAGCTTCATAAGGTCGATGTACCCAACATGACCTCGTCCCCTTATGACCTATAAACATTCATTTGGCAAGTCGTGCCAACGAACAATATGGCGTTGGCAGTAAAATTATTGGTAAAACGATATCCAGCCCATTGAACTCATACGCGACGATTTTATAACCCGACTAAGCTAGACTTCGCCCGCGTGAGAATTTATCATTGTTCAGTATCTACCCGAACGAAGTCGTGGACGCAGCTAGTTATACTAGCCTAAGTTACTCCTTATTACATCAGCTATCTGCCAGTGAAAGTCCCGTCAAAATCGGTCCAGCCGTTCCCAAGATTAGCCCCGCCAAACTGACAGACAGACAGACAAAAATTGTAAAAAAAATTGTTTTGGTATAGGTATGTACCGTGTATACATATGCATTTAGTAAAACGCGTTAATTTTTTATTACAAACAGACACTCCAATTTTATTTATTTGTATAGATTAGTCCAGGAGGAATCGGCGCATGAGTACCGAAAACTATTCCACCTCAATTTTGTTATGCGATCCTCTTTAAATTGTCCTACTGATGATATAAATGCATGTTGCCATGGGGCAACCCCGTGCTATATTGTTTAAACTGAAATTGTTTAAACAATTGCAAGGAATTGTTATTTTTCAACCGGACAATTTTTTTTTATATTCTTTATTTGAAATACGAATAAAAAAAAGTCCTATGACTTTTCACGATCAAGTTAATATTTTTAGAGATATGAATTTTTAAAGGTGCGAAAAATCTCAAATTTGGGTACTTTTGACCCATGAAAAATATATTAAAAAAAAAAAAAAATATAAATAATATATTTTTTTTAAATTCTTTATACAATAGTTAATAATATTCTTAATAGAGACTTTTAAAAATTTTATTATTTATACGTGTTTTATAATTGTTAATTTCACGCGCTCACAAGTATGCGCCGCTTACCTTTAAGTATCGCCGTCTCTCTCTGACTCATGCGCTGCATCGGCCTCTCTATGTCCTAAATCATTATTTATCATTTATCTTAAAAACTATTAACTTTATCAAGATTGTTAAAGAGAGCAATGTTATTAATAATTAAATTGTCTACAATTTGTTTTCTGTAATTTTTTTTCTGGAATCAATTTTATGAAAGTTATTTAAGTATGAATCGGAACATGTAATTAAAATTACTTTTTTATCAGTTTATATTATTTTTTTGTTATTAAAACAGAAAGTTATTACATTGAATAACTTCTTCTAACGAAGGTTATGGATGTAGAAGTATGAAATAATGAAACAAGATTTAAGAAAAAGTATTTATTTGTTATTAATATCATTTTTGTATATTATATTCTTACAGTCTTCTGAATCACAGCCACATAGAAGTATGCAAAAAAAATCATAAATTGCTATGATAATAACAAAAAAATAATATAAACTGATAAAAAAGTAATTTTAATTACATGTTCCGATTCATACTTAAATAACTTTCATAAAATTGATTCCAGAAAAAAAATTACAGAAAACAAATTGTAGACAATTTAATTATTAATAACATTGCTCTCTTTAACAATCTTGATAAAGTTAATAGTTTTTAAGATAAATGATAAATAATGATTTAGGACATAGAGAGGCCGATGCAGCGCATGAGTCAGAGAGAGACGGCGATACTTAAAGGTAAGCGGCGCATACTTGTGAGCGCGTGAAATTAACAATTATAAAACAGGTATAAATAATAAAATTTTTAAAAGTCTCTATTAAGAATATTATTAACTATTGTATAAAGAATTAAAAAAAAATATATTATTTATATATTTTTTTTTTTTAATATATTTTTCATGGGTCAAAAGTACCCAAATTTGAGATTTTTCGAACCTTTAAAAATTCATATCTCTAAAAATATTAACTTTATCGTGAAAAGTCATAGGACTTTTTTTATTCGTATTTCAATAAAGAATATAAAAAAAATTTGTCCGGTTGAAAAATAACAATTCCTTGCAATTGTTTAAACAATTTCAGTTTAAACAATATAGCACGGGGTTGCCCCATGGCAACATGCATTTATATCATCAGTAGGACAATTTAAAGAGGATCGCATAAAAAAATTGAGGTGGAATAGTTTTCGGTACTCATGCGCCGATTCCTCCTGGACTATAAAACTTTTGCGTTAATCCTGAATGCTACGTAAGACGTTTGCGAAATAGATGGAGGTAGCTGCGGATAATATTTTTTCAAACTGCTGTCAAACAAATGTCACCTCAGTCTGCCCGAGACCACGGAAGCTGAAAAGCGACCAAAACGTCGGGTTGATTTTAAATAACCTGGAATTTCTGGCACAGAGGCATAACACCTTAGGCCTCAGGAGTCGTAACGCATCTGCATTTTGACCTTAGTCTTTGTGTGGGTGTCTATAGGCTGCAGTCATCACTTAACATCAATGTGAACTGTATCCTTGTTTACCACTTGCATTACATAAAAAAAATAAGTGGACATGCCATAATCGCCATGCTTGGCATGCAGATTGGCGATCGCAGTGGCGCATTACCTAAACTATCGGCCGCCAAATGGTAGGTAGTATTCAGCACTATCGTGTTCCGTTTAGATGTTATGACTTATTATTAAATTGGTATTCATTTATACCGATTGAATTATTATTATAATTTATCCACTCTAGGTAGCTTATAACCCGTAGACCAAAATGAAATAAATGATTTTTTGATGTTTTTTTTTCTATGGTAATGTAAGTAATTAAATAAAATTATGCAACATGAGTTATTTTAATAGCTAGTTAACACCGGATGGCCCAGCGGCTGGTGTAGATCGGAAGCGATCTGCTCGGTTAAGCACTACGGGCGCGGTCGGGTAGTGTGATGGGTGACCGCTAGTGGCAAATTAAATGCGCGTTTCCGTGCTTCGGAGGGCACGTTAAGCCGTCGGTCTCGGTTGCTATCGATGGATAGCAGTCGTTAAACCTTGTCGGAGGCCTTATGGGCGGTTTGAAAACATTCGACAGTGGGTTGGCCACTAACCCACCCACCTCCACCAATCCGCATTGGAGCAGCGTGGTGGAGTAAGCTCCAGGCCTCCCCCAAACAGGGGAGAGACTCGTGCCCAGCAGTGGGACGTATAATGGGTTGCCATTATTAACACCGGATTATTTTTATTATAATAATGATATATAACTTACATAATGCGTGTAGATGTAGATCTACGTAGATGCTCCGCTGTTGTTTGCATGCGTGTTAGGATGTAGTACGGTAGCGTATGTTTTATGTACGTGTGTGACAGCGTAGTGTATAATTTTTTTTAAAGTTAATTCAGGGCATCAAACCTAAACAAATCAACAATGCGAAACACTTAGGCATTTATTTCCATATTTATATGAGACGTTATTAAATAACACATTTTAATATGAGGTTACTCTCTGAGTTACAACTTCCTATTAAATTATGAATAAATTTAACTAATTGCGATTAACTTTCTATGTCAGTGATTCTCAAACTGTTTTAATGACAGAGCTCTGGCTAAAGAGCTTGTCTATGATACAGTTTTTTTTTATGTAATTGAAATGGCAAACAAGCTTGCAGTTCCCATTAACGTTAAGTGACGACTGCAGCCTATCACAAAGACTAAGGTCAAATTCTACCACCAGTAACCCTAATACCCAATCAACGGAAATATCCACCAGTTCAAGAGTTTTCGTCAAAAACATTTTACTTAGATATAAAAAATATGTATATAACAAACATACAAGGAAACAGTATGCGATGATGCAATCCAATTGTTTATAATCTGTCAGCACTAATTGCCCCCAATTGCTGCACACGATAAGCCCTCGCCTTAGCGAGGTTGTCGGTTATCCTACCCGTCTTTTATTTGTTTAAGGGCATTTGGTATAAGACTGTTCAACCTTGTCTTACTCGTTCGGCATGGTTTGTCGGGTCAGATATGACCAGGTCTGAAGTCGTAACTGCTTTGCGGCTTCGGTCCGGACACTTACCTATGAACAAATTTGCTTTTTTGATGAAAATTTAAAACTCACCAAATTGTACTGAGTGTGAGACCGTGGAAGATGCCTATCATGTAATGGTGGAGTGTGTCCGGGTCGAAGCCAAGAGCAATGCGATGATGCAGGAGATAATAGTAGGGGAGCCCAGGATGCCATTTTTGGATTTACTCGAGCGCGTCAGATAAAGATATGGGAGATTCCTTGAACCCCGCTGGTTATCTCCACTAAATCTAAGGTTCGTATATAAAGACGCGGCCGAAGAATAGTCTTAAAAAAATTATAAATGTCGCTACGATCTTACTCATCTTCCGAATTGTCTGAATTTTGGATAGGAGCATTGTTTGGCCACATTTTAAACCCTCACAGAATATCTGACACGCTCTTGACCCAAGACGTGGATGCCGCGTCCTCTTCAAAAACATTTGATTCGTTCAAAAATGAAGGTGAAAAATTACTCAAGAATGTCAGATACTCAGAGAGGATCTAAAGTGAACCCCATCAAAGCTTCCATCCAAAATTCTGACAATTTGGATGCGAGGCAAGCTCGTGGCGGAAGCCCTAAGGGTTCGGCCTTTTATGGAAATCTTAGATTTGGTGGAGGTACTGAATTGGGTGCAAGGTATCTCCTATAACTTAATCTGACGCGCTGGAGTAAATTCAAAAATCCCCTCTTGGGCTCCCATACTATAAGTGTTAACTTACACGAATTAGGTAGGTACTTGTAACAGTATTTTAGCCCATCCTCTATCAAAGGAGGCAAGAATGCTGTACAAGTTAGTGCATTTAGTTTTTAAGCGTAGAAATTAAGAATATGAATGTAAATATGGGGATGGCATAGTACTACATGTACATATCTTACTGGTGGTAGAGCTTCAGCTACGGAGCTCGCGGGCGTAGGCACCACCGCATTACCTAATATACTTGCCGCTAAATGGTAGTGTTCAGCACTATCGTGTTCCGGTCAGGTGGTGTGTACGGCCCTGTAATTTCCGGCACAGAGGCAAAACACCTTAGGCCTCAGGAGTGGTAACGCATCCGCATTTTGACCTGTCTTCGTGTGGGTGTCTATAGGCTGCAGTCATCACTTAACATCAATGTGAACTGCACGCTTGTTTACCACTTCCATTACATTAAAAAAAAAAAATAGTCATTGTTGACCAAACCCTATTTTATAGCAATAAAGATTTAAAAATTTTTTTTGTAGTTCTGGACTTATCACACGGCACGGTATTCAGGGTACGACAGCAGGGGTCAGGGTAGTGTAAAGAGAGTTAGGGCCCTAATTATGGCGAGCGAAGCGGCCCGGTCAGCCTAACGCCCTAACTACACACAGTTTGTGTGATTGCGCCGTTTCAACGTTTTGTACGTAGTTTCCATACAGCAAGGCAATAAATGTGAAGGAAAGATTTGACAAATCGGGCAGGACTTCAGTAGCTCAATTGGAAGAGCGGCTGGACTAGATTCCCAGTAGGCCGCGAGTTCGAGTCTCGCCTGAAGTCAAATTTTTCTTTCCATTTTTCTTTAAAATAAAATATATTTTTTTCACAAGCATGTGTTAATGCGAAATAATATAAAAAAACAGTTTCCATACTGTTCATATTTGTACTGCCTCAGTGGCGTAGTGGTAGCAGGCCACTACAATTACGCTGGAGGTCTTGGGTTCTATTCCCCGGGTCGGGGGCTATCAGAGATAACGGTTTAAAATCCTTGATCTCTGGTTCTATTGGGATTTTTCAATTTTCTGGAAGCTTCCCAGTACCTCGGAGTTTGGTAATGTGCCCGGACATGGCAACAGGTGCGCCACCTGTTACATAGACCAAAAACGTAACCGGCGAGTTGGGTGTTTGCATGTATGTTTGAATGCATGCATTTACCTCTGCCTACCCCTTCGGGGATTACAGGCGTGAAGTTACGTAACGTAATATTTGTACCGTGACTGAGTTAGGGCCCTGGCGACCGGATAGTGTAATAAGCGGCAACCCGGCGCGAGGCCACGCTCACCCTTTCTGTCGGATCCTGAATACCGTGTCGTGTAATAGATTTTTTCCCTGCAAACATACAGCAAGCAAAGGACCGGAGGGGAGTAGCCATAGCGTTTATGACCGATGCAAAGCAGTCTGCAGCCAGTAATTTTTGCGGGAGGAAATTCGTGACACACACACACACACACACCAAAATTCGGCTATTACTACGAAACTCACACCTTGACTTTAACAAAACAAATAAACAATATCACGCACACATTGAAACATCTCGGCGACAGACATAGGGGCACTTGTGCTTGTACTTTGACAGAGGGGAAAGCCTGCATATGGCGACTTCCCTCCGTTCCGCCGGCGGCGGTGGCTCGATTTGACTTCGTAGAGCGTTGTCTCTGCTGCACACTGCCTACGTAAGCACTAATAGTCCGGTATTGGTCAAAACTTGATCAAAACGGTCGACAAACGTCACATAAATAAGGTGCGAAAGAGATGACGCTCTACAGCCCCGAAATAAGCCGAAGCCTCCTTCCTAAGGTCGATGTGCAATAGTTCTCGTTAGATACTGTAGCTGACCCGGCAAACAACATTCTGCCATACAATAAATTCTAAAGCCGTTGCCTTAAAAAAACATTAATTAAGCGAGTTAATCCTTCAAGGATCGTACGGCCACCGGCGGCGAGACACAATTGAATTTCAATAGTCATATTTTTCTCGTGTCTGGAGAGATTAAAGATTGTTCACTGGTCGTAGAGCTTAGAGCACCAGTGATGGAGCTCGCGGGCGTAGGCACAACCGCATTACCTAATATACTTGCCGCTAAATGGTAGTGTTCAGCACTGTCGTGTTCCGATCAGGTGGTAATGTACGGCCCTGTAATTTCCGGCACAGAGGCATAACACCTTAGGCCTCAGGAATGGTAACGCATCTGCATTTTGACCTTGGTTTTTGTGTGGGTGTCTATAGGCTGCAATCGTCACTTAACATCAATGTGAACTGCATGCTTGATTGTCACTTTCATAACAATAAAAAAACAATCTACATAGGTACATATAAAAAACTATTTTAATTAAATTTATACATATTCACGCGCGCTATTTTTTTACGACAACTATAATGGATATAATACTGCACATGTATGTCTGGTTAGTGAGCTCATAACCGCAAAACAAGTATCTGGTTCACCGGTGTATGTATGATCGGATGACCAACTGGCTAATGAATTGGTTTTATTGGATACTAGCGCTTCGACCTGGCTTTGCTGATGTTTACTTAAACTTTAATGCTAATACACCAACGTAAACATTTTGTGAAAATTTAAGCGATTGCCATAAGGCAAAAAATTTAATTAAATTTATACATATTTTAATTAAATTTATACATATTCACGCGCGCTATTTTTTTACGACAACTATAATGGATATAATATTGCACATGTATGTCTGGTTAGTGAGCTGACTGACTGACTGATTCGGACTTTTACGCTGCAAGAAATATCGTTCTTTTTTTGCCTTATGGCAATCGCACGCAGGCGTTCTGCCAGCGTGCGATTGCCATAAGGCAAAATCGAGTTTTATTAATATTTACAAAATAATGGAAAATAAGCTATTATTTACATAAAAATAATTTAAAATCAAAATACATAGCTAATTGGAGCAAAAAATCACAAAATCTGGAAAAAAAAAATGTAACTATATTATTATTTATTTGTCGACTGACAAAGAATAGTTAGTATTATTAAAATATATTTTTACTAGACACTGGCAATATGTGTGAACAGCGATGTCATTATATTAAAAAAGAAAACATACACCTATAGATAATTAAATTCCATCAAAGTTTGTTAGATGGTAAATTGAATACAGTTTAAAATGGAATGATAGATGAAATTGTAAAAGCTGCGCGTTTATTTAGAATACAAATGAGGAAACGCGACGTGAGAAAGGTGCTCTGGCCTTGTTAAGGTCCACTGGTTTTACGGTAGGCCATGGCCGTGATGGTAGCGGATAGCGGTTTTTTTCAACCATCTTACAAACTTTCATTGTTGTACACCAGTTAGGTACAGATCATATTGGCCTTTGGAACTTTGCCGGTGAATGACAAAGAATGACTCTTTTTCTTTTCTTTTTACTCTTTGTTATCAGTTTGTAAAGGGGAAAAGAGACATTTTACTGATATACTTTTTACATTAGTTTATGACATTTAGTTTTATCTTAGTGATATTCTTGACTTTACATATATTTTTTATCTTGTTTGACATGTATATCAATTGTTATTCGCTTTAATTTATTTTGTTTGTTTTTGACGTGTCATAAGAGGTGCCTGTCACCCTAAATGAATAAATGAGTTTCTGATTCTGATTCTGATTCTGATTCTGTACATTGTTACTCCAGTTTCATTCAATTTCAATAGGGAATATGCATAAAATTTAAAATTGTCTCAAATATTTTTTTCTCGAATACTTATCAAGGTCATTATATGTTAGTGGTGTTTGTGTTGTATGTAGTAAATGCCTAATTTTAACCTGTATGCTTGTGCTGATTGTAGTGAAGTTTAGTTTACGATTGTTAAACACGATTTAGGAGATATATTATCCCTTCTCATCGTCTTACACCATTGTTTTCACATTTTTGCATCCCTTGAAATATGAAAAAACACTTTGTCTGGTGTTTTTCTAATACTATTTTTGCACATAGGTACTATACAATAATAAAATAATAAAAAAATAATAATAAAATTCATTTATTTGCTACAAAAATATCACAAATATTACAATGTGCATCTGCGTCTGAACTAAGCGACAAGCTTGTATCTCAGACAGCAGTGCTCTTTCATCCGAAGGATAACAATTGCTTATAGCAAAAAAAATTGAATAGTATTGGTCCTTAAAATAAAACCATAAAACTGTTTTAAATAAAGAAAAGTAGAAATAAAAAACAAGTGTGTGTAAAGTACCTCTCTTTGTGTATAATATGTTAGTGAATGTATGTGTGTGAGAGGATGAGTGCATATTGTTATGGAACATGGTAGGTATATGAAGTCTTGAGAAAAAGATACTACATAGGTATTATACTAAAACCTTTTCTATCAAATAATCCCTTATATTTTAAAATAAAGTATGGGTTGTGTTATTTAGCAACAGAACTACATACCTGAATATTGTATAAAGAAATACTAAAGTACTTCGATAGTTAGGTACACTAAGTAATAACTGTAAATCACAAAGTTAGCCACATTTCCATCACTCAATTAACCATAAAATTACTTAAATTTAATATAAATCACATTATATTTGTCACATACATAAAAAAAAAAAAATATTTTTTCTTTCAAATTTAAGTTTATGGTAGAATAAAAACAAATAGATACAGGGTAGAAATGAAACGGCATACGAACTCGAGTCGCGGAGCAAAACATGGATGTGTGCAGTGTGCACACATGGATGCGGCATGTTGTATTTTATATTATTTAAATCCTTAATTTTTTGTTTTAAATTTCATTTGTTTTTACTTTAAAATTAAATTATTGGGAATCATTTTAAAACACCTAGCAAGTTCTCAGTTTGGTCGTAAGACAGTTTTTGAAGATGTTTGAAGATGGTGAGCTTACATTCATGTTGATTAAGATTCATTAAATTTAGTTTTTTATTTAGTCGGTTATATACAATACTTGTAAGATGGCTTTTTTGCTTCTTCCATGATTTGTAGAGCAATTAAAATTAAAAATACGTATGAATTAACACAAAAAATAAGAGTAAAAAACACTCGACGTGTGTTGTGACGTCACAACACACGTCGTCAATATGACGGCGTTTGAAGAGCTCAAACTTACTCAATGTTTTAAATTTCACTTTGAAAATTACTATAATATTTTCAGGCCTATTTATAATTTTTCTACGATATATATAAGCAAATGATTAACGAAAAATTCATGAATATTCCCTATTATACCAGTCTATAAAGAACGTATATCTATTATTTTACTTAGGTCAGTAATTAAAAATCTGGTAGTTGCACCTAATATTTTTTCAAACTGCTGTCAGACAAATGCCACCTCAGTCTGCCCGAGACCACGGAAGCTGAAAAGCGACCGAAACGTCGGGTTCGATTTTAAATAATCATTTTAGTTCAATATACGCGAGATAAATCCGAAAACTAGTTTTATTGCAATGAGTGCAGCTCGCGAAAACCTAAGAACATACTAAATTAAAAATCTTTCAATTGGTAAATGCGTAATATATTTTTTATATGTAACTAGCTGTTGTCCACGGCTTCGCCTGCGTGGATGTCATTTTATAAATAACTAAGAAGCCTATGTTCTTTCTCAAAGTCAGCTCTATCTCTGTACCAAATTTCATTAAAATCGGTTTAGTCGTTTGGACGTGAAAAGGTAACAGAAAGACAGAGTCACTTTTACATTTATAACATTAGTAGGGATGATGGTGACAATCAAGGTTTTACTGGTGGTAGAGCTTCAGTGACGGAGCTCGCGGGCGTAGGCACCACCGCATTACCTAATATACTTGCCGCTAAATGGTAGTGTTCAGCACTATCGTGTTCCGGTCAGGTGGTAATGTACGGCCCTGTAATTTCCGGCACAGAGGCATAACACCTTAGGCCTCAGGAGTGGTAACGCATCTGAATTTTGACCTTGGTCTTCATGTAGGTGTCTATAGGCTGCAGTCATCACTTAACATCAATGTGAACTGCATGCTTGTTTGCCAAGCCCATTACATAAAAAAAAAAAAAAAAAAGCACGCAGTTCACATTTCCACTGGTTGGTAGAGGCCCAGTGTAGGGACACAAGGGCGTAGCGCATTACCTAATCAATCTGCCGTCAAATGGTGTTCAGACTGTTCAGCATTGTTGTGTTCCGGTTAGATGGTAATGTATGTCAGAATCAGAATCAGAATCAGAAACTCATTTATTCATTTAGGGTGACAGGCACCTCTTATGACACGTCAAAAACAAACAAAATAAATTAAAGCGAATAACAATTGATATACATGTCAAACAAGATAAAAAATATATGTAAAGTCAAGAATATCACTAAGATAAAACTAAATGTCATAAACTAATGTAAAAAATGTCTCTTTTCCCCTTTACAAACTGATAACAAAGAGTAAAAAGAAAAGAAAAAGAGTCATTCTTTGTCATTCACCGGCAAAGTTCCAAAGGCCAATATGATCTGAGAAAAACTTGCCGGAAAAAACTCAGTCGGCTCTTTTAAAAATATCTCTTAGGCATATTTTTACAATTTTCCATAATTTAAACAAGCTTAAAATTAACAATACAATATCAACATTACACTTTGATTATTATATTTAACACCTTTGTGGAGCTAGATCAGCATTTAGCCAAACATTTCTATCCTTGAGATAGTCCTCGAGTTTATAGTAAGCCTTTTTACATAGAGTGCGTTTAATTAATGCTTTGAATTTACCATCGGTGAGTTCAGCAATCCCGGCTGGGATCTTGTTATAAAACCCCGTAAAATGTCCCCGTAACAACAATCACAGAGACATAACAGCAAGGTCTCAGGGGTGGCAACGCATCTGCATTTTGACCAAGGTGGCAAACAAGCTGGCAGTTCACATGGATGTTAAGCGATGACTGCAGGTTATAGACATCTACACAAGAAACAGAGGTCAAAATGCAGATGCATTGCCACCTCTGAGACCTATGTCTGTATAATAGTTATTACGGGGCCATACATACAATTTATGAAATCATACTTCTTTTGGCGCTATTGGAAAAAATATGAGAATGAATTTTTAAGATGCGCGCACACCGTCAGATTAAAGCGACAGTCTGTTAGTTAGTCCCTATAACACACCGCGGACACTCCGCCAAAATTCCATACTAACGCTTAATTTGGCCTCTATTACACAGACATCAATCAGTGACGTGTCAATCAATTTACACGTGCATCTGTGTGCGTGGCACGTAGAGAATACCAACCGTCACCCGTAAGAGGGGAGGAGGTTGGGTGAGGCGGGGACGTCGAAGTGTCCATTCTATACGTAGTATTATTACATATTCTCTGCCTGTAGTAAAAGCATCAATGTGAAATTAGTTGCTTTTAATAAGTTTTCTTATCGTTTAGTTTTAATGTATTTCTGGTATATTTAATTGTTAAGCTAAAGAAGTACCTATAACTACTTACATGCGTACCTACATAAGTACACATACCGTTTTTATAACGACTCTTTCCTTTTTAGTAGTTCAACTGCCTTAGCAGCCTAGTGGTCACAACTACTACGCTGGATTCCCGGGTTGGGGGCTATCAGAGATAACGGTTTAAAATCCTTTATCTATGGTTTTATTGGGATTTTTCCATTTTCTGGAAGTTACCCAGTACCTCGGAGTTTGGTAATGTGCCCGGAGATGGCAACAGGCGCGCCACCTGTTACATGGGCCAAAAACGTAACCGGCGAATTGTGGGTGTTGGTGCATGTATGCTTGAATGCATTAATTTACCTCTGTCTACCCCTTCGGGGATTACAGGCGTGAAGTTACGTTTCTTTCCTTCTCTTATGACTTCAATATTCGTGGCTCAGCAGTAAAACAGTTGTAGTAGAATCACGTTTTATAGTGCATGTATAAATTATACTATTTCCTACGGATACTGTATTCAATAGGGCCTAAAAGCCCTAATTTATTCTTTTTTACTGGTGGTAGAGCTTTACCGGCGGAGCTCAAGGACCTAAGCTCCATGGCATTACCTAAACTATCTGCCGCCCAATGTTAGTATACAGGTCCCTAACGGGGTAGGCAGAGTGCAGGTGATCAGCCCTATCGTGTTACAGAGGCAAAACAACTGAGGCTTCAGGGGGCACGTGAATGCTTAATTTAGGTACATTTTTATTACCTATTTAGTACACTTTAGTTAGATATTTATACCTACACATATTCACATATTACATTTACATTACCTAATATAGGTACTTGCCACTAAATGGTAGTGTTCGGCAATATCGTGTTCCGGTCAGGTGGTAATGTACGGCTCTGTAATTTCCGGCACAGAGGCATAACACCTTAGGCCTCACAGGTGGTAACGCAACTGTATTTTGACCTCTGGTCTTTGTGTGGGTGTCTATAGGCCGCAGTAATCACTTAACATCATTTTTGCTTGCCACTTCCATTACATAAAAAAAAACCTTCTTACAGAATATTATTTCATAGCCAATAAAATTGTGATTCAATTTAAAAAACGAACAGAACATCTAGTTTTGCAATCACTTTCTTTATTCAGATTGTTCGGTTAATTTGATTAACAAGTTTTTGCACACTTTCAATTTTTCGTTGAAGTTTAGCTCCGCTAACTGTAATTTGTTTAGCAATTGTATTAGCAATGGTGCAATTGTGAGAACTGTAACTGATTTTGGTGTGCCATTTTTGATTCTCTACTTAGTTGTTTTTCTGTATGTACGTTTGTCTGTTGAAGAACACCTTTTTGGAAGTTGGAGAATGTTTTTTTTTTATATTAAGTACTAGCTGACCCGACAAACTTCGTATTGCCACACAATGAAATAATGTGTCAAAGGTTTGATAATATAGACTATTTGTATAAGAAAATAAAATTGTGGTTTTTACTATTTCCCTTCAATTTCATCATAGGTATTTTCTTACCTTTTAAACTTTCCCTGGACTTCCAAAAATCATTCAAAACCAAAATTAGCCAAATCGGTCAAGCCGTTCTCGAGTTTTAGCAAGACTAATGAACTGCAATTGATTTTATTAGATGCTTATACTTTTTAAGTAATGCAAAAAGTTAATAAGCAGTTGGAGATAATTCATACTGACAGCAGCCTATATACTACTGTGCCAATCTTTATATCAATGCCCGCAATGTTCTTTTTTTTTATGTAGTATAAGTGGCAAACAAGCTTGCAGTTCACATTGATGTTAAGTGATGACTGCAGCCTATAGACACCTACATGAAGACCAAGGAAGTAGGAAAGTAGCTAACAAGCATGCTATTCATATTGAGAATTATCAACAAGTATACACAGCAGTAGGTTATTATGGAGCTTAAATGATTAATCTCTCCAGACACGAGAAAAATATGACAATTGAAATTCAATTGTGTCTCACCGCTGGTGGCCGTACGATCCTTGAAGGATTAACTGATGGTAGAGCTCCAGTGACGGAGCTCGCGAGCGTAGGCACCACTGCATTATCTGATATACTTGCCGCTAAAAAGTAGTGTTCAGCACTATTATGTTCCAGTCACGTGGTAAGGTATGGCCCTGTAATTTCCAGTACACAGGCATAACACCTTAGGCCTCAGGAGTGGTAATGCTGCATTTTGACATCTGTTCTTAATGCAGATGCATCACTTAACATCAATGTGAACTGCAGGCTTGTTTGCCACTTTCATTACATAAAAAAAATGTTACCTTATATTAAACACACATTTTCCTTATCTTAAACCTACATTTCTTTACCTGTTTCTAAGTAGGTTGTATTGAATCCAAGAATTCTTTGCACCTACCTACTGCTGTGTATGTATACTTGTTGATTATTCTCAATATGAAAAGCATGCTTGTTAGCTACTTTCCTGATATACCTAATTGAAAAAAATAGTAAATTATTTGATTACTGTGGTCCTCTAAGTTTGATTTAAGGCTTTTAGGGTGACACTTAGATCTACTTGCTACTTATTACCAACTTCAAACAGCAGTTATTCCATAATTTTAGGATAAAATATAATTATCAATTTCAAAAATTCATACATATTACTATCAATACAAATTAGGCTTGGCGCACAAAGAATTTAAAAATGATAAATTAAGAATGCACGTAATTCCAAATTTAGAAAAACGTTAAATTTTATTTATAAACTTACCTTGTATCAAAGCAGGGGGTAATGGTCGCAGTCGTAAATCCTACACGGAAAAAGCATTTCCCATACACACACACATTTTGTCACAATTTTTTTTCACACACGTTAATTACAGCGCACACGTATAAAGTAACACGATAATCACAGGAAGTGAAGGAAAACGTGAAGGTGTTCTGTATTTAAAAACAGGATATGAAAAAGAAAACAAGACCATCACACCCAACAGGGTTTTTACACTAAACACACTGAATTAATATACATTAGTTTTAACGGATAAACACATTTAAACGACAAATTGCTTTTGTAAATGCATTAATGACACTAATTTGTTATTATTGACGCAAAGAGAGCAGTTTACGTATCTACCTACTCTACTACTACGCGAGTCAACAACCGTTTGACATTTCGCCATAGACCTTGTCGTATCATGGACGCAGAATAGGGATGTCAGAAAAGATTGCTTTATACCAAAATGTCGATAACAGGACAAGTCGATACTTATTTATCAAGTCTTTCCAAAATATTTTTTCATGAACATAATTGAGAACATTTCATATTTTTAACCTACGAGTTTCATTAAATTATTCAAAAGTTAATCCAAAACTAGGGGACCCGTCTCGAACTCGCGACCTACTGGGAATCTAGTCCAGCCGCTCTTCCAATTGAGCTACTGAAGCCCTGCCCGATTTGTCAAATCTTTCCTTCACATCTATTGCATTGTTTTATGGTAGCAGCAGCGCCATCTATTACCAACTATGCTAGTTAGGCAACCGATATAATAGACTTTTCAGTTTATTGAATATCGTAAAGAAGTCGCTTTTACCCTTAATAATTGTTTGTATTATTTCGCATTAACACATGCTTGTGAAATATATTTTATTTTTAAAGAAAAATGGAAAGAAAAATTTGAATTCAGGCGAGACTCGAACTCGCGACCTACTGGGAATCTAGTCCAGCCGCTCTTCCAATTGAGCTACTGAAGTCCTGTCCGATTTGTCAAATCTTTCCTTCACATCTATTGCATTGCTTTATGGTAGCAGCAGCGCCATCTATTACCAACTATGCTAGTTAGGCAACCGATATAATAGACTTTTCAGTTTATTGAATATCGTAAAGAAGTCGCTTTTACCCTTAATAATTGTTTGATATTATTTCGCATTAACACATGCTTGTGAAATATATTTTATTTTTAAAGAAAAATGGAAAGAAAAATTTGACTTCAGGCGAGACTCGAACTCGCGACCTACTGGGAATCTAGTCCAGCCGCTCTTCCGATTGAGTTACTGAAGCCCTGCCCGATTTGTCAAATCTTTCCTTCACATCTATTGCATTGCTTTATGGTAGCAGCAGCGCCATCTATTACCAACTATGCTAGTTAGGCAACCGATAGACTGGACTAGATTCCCAGTAGGTCGCGAGTTCGAGTCTCGCCTGAAGTCAAATTTTTCTTTCCATTTTTCTTTAAAAATAAAATATATTTCACAAGCATGTGTTAATGCGAAATAATATAAAACAATTATTAAGGGTAAAAGCGACTTCTTTACGATATTCAATAAACTGAAAAGTCTATTATATCGGTTGCCTAACTAGCATAGTTGGTAATAGATGGCGCTGCTGCTACCATAAAGCAATGCAATAGATGTGAAGGAAAGATTTGACAAATCGGGAAAATAGACAAATACAACAACAATAACACAGAAAAATAGTGTGACCGGTAGGCTCGGGTTCAAATCCCAGCAAGTAATCTAAACACATTTTTTTATATATTCGTTTTTATAAATCGTCAATTTGTAAATGTTGTTTATTCTATATAATCGCATTGCATTCTATGCAATAGTTTTACCGGTGCAGTTCCTGAATGCCAATTTTTTCCCCTACAGTTTAATCCTATTTACCTATAAAGTTTCAGAATGAAATTATAGTGAAATAATTGAATAATTATTGAATTGTATTAATGAAAAAAAGCCAGCGACATAATGTGTGGATCGCGGTCTCGAGTCTTGCATCCTTATCAGATGGGTCTCGAATCACGAGAATCATGAGCTACAGTATACGTTTGAGCGAAATCGAGTCGCGACCCAAATGACCCAAACGAACGAGTCATTTAGACTCGATCACTTTGTCAATGGGTCGCGATCGACCCGAATCCCGACGAAGGAGTGATCGACTCAGGTCTACGGGCTACCCGATGAATAGTTGTCACTGTCAAAATGAACGTTTTCTAAAACAAGGGAGTTGCCAAAGCGCTGCCAGCCTTGAAAACTCTTTTTACGCCTGTTCCTGGGTAGAATCAAACGTGAAACGAGGATGGGATATCCTTCGTGCCAGTAGAGAGGATTTAAGCATGTCAAAGGCTTTTAACACTGCAGGGAATGAAGACGCGCGGCATTACCAGCCTGCTGTGCGGGAGACTTGTGGATGAAGTAATCCAAACCCATTGTAAGTGGTTGTTTGTTTGGCACGTACCATCTACTCATAACCTGTATAAGGCTTATCAGCGTTGCGATCACAGTTAACTTTAGTTTTGTGCAATATCATTAGGGAACATTGATAAATTACGTCACGGAAAACATCGGTGTTTTCGACCTCCCTCCCCTTTTAATTTTTCCCGCATTTTCATATCTTCTTTTTCTTAATATGTAATGTCACACCCTCCTGATTGCGAACTTATTTTATGAACGGTCTCTTAAAATACTTTAAATTGTATAAGGAGCTGTAATCTTCACCGCTCGAAGCTTTCTTTATTATCTGTGTTAAAATAAAGACAAGATTTATAAATAGATACATTCTTAATACGAGTTACTATGACTCGTATTTTAAAGGTAAATTAATATATAACGTAACGTGACTTCACGCCTGTAATGCCCGAAGGAGTATGTAGAGGTATATGCATGTGTGAGAGATAGATGATTATTTATTGTCTATCAAAACTGATTACACCACGTACATAACAATTCTTTATTTTCTATCTTTTATACAACACTTCAATCTCTTACAACGAAAATCAGTCTCTGTCCTCCCTTTGTCTGACGCACAGAACCGCGGCAAAACACCCTGTCACTTTTATGTCATGATGATATTTTTGCGTTAGGATGTCGCCACACATGCATTCAATCATATATGCAAACACCCACGATTCGCCGGCTACGTTTTTGGCCGATGTAACAGGTGGTGAGCCTGTTGCCATCTCCGGGCACATTACCAATTTCCGAGGTACTGGGAAACTTCCAGAAAATGGAAAAATCCCTATAACTGCAACTCAAAACTCAAAAATGTATTTATTCACTTGGAAATAATAGAATTTGCTTGTGATAGGTCGAATTTCAAAATATAAAATTAAAGCGAATAACTTATACGTTGATTAATATGTCAAATTAAACAACATAAAATAAATAATGGTCCAAAAATACTTAATAATAAAAATAGGTAACAACAGAATGTTCCATACTCTCTTTTACAAACGGCAAGATAAGACTAAACAAAAAAAATATAAAAATATATAAAATATAATAATATAGAACCAGAGATACTGTTATAAACTGTTATCTCTGAGAGTCCCTAATCCGAGAATTGAACCCAGGATCTCCAGCGTAGTAGTAGTGGCCTGCTCACTAAGCTACTGAGGCAGTTAAAATAATACTAAAAAAAATATATAATAATGAAAAATAAATACATAAAATGGATAATGTTAAAAGACAAAAATGATAAATATTCTGCTTAACTGCTTAACTCTTTTAACTGCACCCAGTTTCTTTGTTTTGCAGGTGTATGTATACATTGCAATTCACAATTATTATTATTCTATCAATTTTCATACTTTTATATGATAAGATAAATCGATATCACAAAAAGATTATCTTTTTGTGCAATCCCTAAGCTCAACGTTGTTGACATTTGACAAGACATATTGCAACAACGCCATATTATACATAGTTGCCCTACTCAAATCTTCAAACTCCCTGTCTGTCTCAAAACTTTTATTTAAAAAATATTACTTAGCCATAGTTTTACAAAAGTATCTAAGTTTTTTCATGATAATTATTGCTCAATTAGTTTTCTATTTGTTATTATTTTATGAGGCTTAACATTTGCTTAACTGAAGCTTATTTAGCGACATCTATTGGCTACCTTAAGAAGAAGCAACATTTTGTTTGAGTGTGAATGTGGAAAAGGTTGCAGTCTGTGATTGTTATGTATGCGTAACACAGATGGCGTTCTCTCAAGTTTAATTTTACCCAACTACAGAGGAGCGAAAAGGGGATATAGGTACTCATTTTTGAAGATGAAAATCAAGAATATAACGTTCATCTATAGGTTTTGATAAGAAATAAATTAAATTCGTACTTATTTTTTTTTGTTGAGAAATAGACGGGCCTATCAACAAACTTCAAAACAATAAAATATAATAATAGGTTGGGGAAAAAGTCTTTTCGCATTATAGTATGTATGAACTTGTAATAAAATCTCTTTGGCTGTAGTATTTGTATGTAGCTGGTTTTGGTATCTATATAAGTTAAAATTTTAAAGAACATAATTCCAAATTCAAATTAGGCAAATGTGTGATTTTCATCCTACTGTCAAGATGAGTGAATCTAATGAAGAAATTCGATACATTTTAAAATTTTACTACAAAAAAGGTTTAAATGCAACGCAAGCCGCGAAAAAAATTTGCGATGTTTATGGACCTAGTGCAGTGTCTGTGAGAGTAGCACAAATTTGGTTTAAGCGTTTTCAATCCGGAAATTTTTATGTCAAAGATGCACCTCGCTCTGGTCGCCCGATTACGGATAAAATGGATGCCATTTTTGAAAAAGTGGAGCAAGATCGACATATCAGTAGTTACGACGTAGCTGAAGAACTGAGAATTGATCACAAAAGAGTTTTGGCGCATTTGAAAAAAGCTGGGTACAAAAAAAAGCTCGATATTTGGGTACCTCACGAGCTCACTGAAAGAAACCTAATGAACCGTGTACTCATTTGTGATTCTTTGTTACGACGTAATGAAACCGAATCATTTTTGAAGAAGCTGATAACTGGTGATGAAAAGTGGATCACGTACGACAAGAACGTGCGAAAAAGGTCGTGGTCAAAGGCCGGTCAGGCTTCACAGACTGTGGCGTAACCCGGGTTAACTCGCAATAAGGTGATGTTGTGTGTGTGGTGGGATTGGAAGGGCATTATTCATTATGAGCTATTACCACCAGGCAGGACTATCGATTCTGAACTCTACTGCGAACAACTGATGAGATTAAAGCAAGAAGTTGAGAGAAAGCGGCCGGAATTGATCAACAGAAGGGGTGTGGTGTTTCATCACGATAACGCTAGACCTCACACATCTATAGCCACTCAGCAAAAAATAAGAAAGTTTGGCTGGGAGGTGTTAATGCATCCGCCGAATAGGCACGCCGGACGTGATGGGAACAAAACTAGATGTATAACCCTTGACCACTACAGCTTGGGACCTTTCGCGTAAATAAGAGGTTAACCATCTTAGGAGATCACCGTGTATACCAAGCTTCTCTAATTTCGTTATTAACAGATTGTGTGATATTTTATCGAATGCTTTAGAGAAGTCTGTATACACGGCATCTACCCTCTCCATTGCCTCCAAAGCCACATCCAAAAATTCACAGAGATTCGATTCCGTAGAGCGGCCAGAGATAAAGCCGTGTTGGTTAGGTATTATTAAAGGTCTAATTATCGGGAAAAGAGAATCGTAAATTATCTTCTCAAAAAGTTTAGGTACTACAGAGAGTTTGGAGATACCACGATAATTTGCGATGTTGTGCTTATCACCATTTTTAAAAATAGGCACTTTAATCGATTTTTTCCATAATGTGGGCATAACGCCCAGTTTTAATGAAATATTAAATAATAAAGTTAGGGGAAACGCTAATTGTTTGTAACATCGCTTGAGAAAAATCGGATGAATACCATCAGGTCCAGTTCCTTTATTGTCATTGAGTAGTTTTAAGTACTTCTCAACGACGGCGACATCTATGCAAATTGAATTAATCATACATTCATTTCTGACATTACTGACTGTGTCATCGGAAACAGTAGTAGGGGACTCAAATACAGATTGAAAAAAAGAATTGAATAGATTAGCAATTAATTGACCCTCTGATGCAAGATGCAAGAGAGTCACCAAGATATAAAGTATTAGGAATTTCACTGTTATTTCGTTTAGATTTCACGAAAGACCAGAAATATTTTGTGTTGAATTGAATATTATATTCAGCGTAGCAGATAAATTTATCATAACAGAAGACCTCCAACTTTTTTACTTCAAAACGCTAATTCGAGAAATAATCATAGTGTCATAGTGTCTACCATAAATTTTCCATTTCCTATGAAGTTTCTGTTTTCTATTAATTAGCTTGATCAATTGCTTACTATACCAAGCCGGATATTTGTTCTTATTTTAACTAACCTTTGAGGCACTAGCCTATCTATTATATCGTTCACAATTCTATAGAAATTATCCACCGCAAGTTCAATATTATTTGAAACAATGATATTTTCCCAATCAATATTAGATAGCTCAAAATTAATTTTGTTATAATCAGCTGCATAAAAACGTCGTACTATTCGAGAGGCAGGACACAAATTCAAAGTGTTATTAATTTTGAAATCAATACTAAGTGAGGGGTGATGTCCATCCATCTTCAGGTAATGATAGTGGTGTAGATGTGTCGCGTGTATAGGTTACGCCGGTACTGATATGTATAATAATGTATAATTAGTATAATGTCAATAAAATTTTAGCCAAAAATCGTTTAAAAATAGTTTTTTTGTTTATTACTTACCAAACGTCAGCCTATAGGTAGACATCATCGCTCAAACCAATGCAGATGCGATGCCACCGGGGGACCGGAGGTGCTGTACGTTATATAATCTTTATTTATTGCCATTTGTCCTCAGAGCAATACCGGAGGGGAGTAGCGATATGCAGGCTTCCCCTCTGTCAAACTAAGAGCCCAAATGGGCCTATACCTGTCGCCCAGATGTTTAAATGTGTGCGTGAAATTGTTTCTGTATTTTGTTAAATTACTTTAACAAAGGTGTGAGTTTCGTAGAAATAGCCAATTTTAGTAGTGTGCGTGTGTGTCGCACGCATTTCTCCCCGCAAAAAATGACAGCCTGTTTTGCATCGGTAATAAACGGTATGGCTACTCCCCTCCGGTCCGCCGCGGCCGGTGGCCCGTGTTGCTTTATGCATTTGTCACATAAAAACCAGACTGTGTTGTATTAAAAAAATCGCTATTCAAAAAATAACTTATGCTATTGTGGGTCATCAATAGCTCTGTTTTGCTATGAGATATTTCAGGCTTGTCCATTCTTTTTGGGACACATAATAGAAATTAAAATACCGCCAGCTGATGCAAATAAAAATATATTTTGTAGTAGCATTAATATAACATCTTATAACATGTCAATAAATATCTTAAAACTGTATTTGACACGAAACATTTTTTTTTTTGGATTAAATATATATCTCTACTTATATATAAAGAGAAAACATTTGTGTTTTTATACGTATGTTTGTAACGTTTTCACACAAAAACTACTGAACCGATTTCAAAAATTCTTTCACCATTAGAAAGACTTATGCTATATGTATTAAATTTTTTGCACCCGCGCAAATCCGGGGCGAGACTTAATGAATGAGAACAAACACATAATTAATAATAATAAAAAAATAAATTTGAAACATAATTAAATCCTTGAGATCGCATGGAAGAAATATGTTTGTAACATAATGAGATTGCTTCTTACACTTTTTAGTCATCTTATATAGCGTATTAATCCACAAATCGTTTTTTTCTTTACATTGAATGATTGAATTCAAGTTTGTGGAGAAATAAAAAGTTTGCATAAATAACTAATATTAAGTACATACCTGTACAAATTATTTAAATATTTTTAATATAAGAGTTTTAAACTCATATCCATGAAATAGATGTATACATAGGTATATTTTTTTTAATTAAACTCTACTATTAATAACATGATTTAAATCTTTTACGAGATCAACTGTGTTGAAAATAATATTATAATTAAGGATCTACTTAAAAATATTTAAATATGTCTTAAAACTGAATTAAATTAATATCACAGTATGAACAACGAACGAGTTCATTAATTAAAAAGCGTATTTAGGTATTTAGGTATTTAGGTGATTTTACTACTGACCGCCAAAAAAACTGCAATTCATAAAACACACCAATGCTATAAATTCCAAACATCTTAATAATTTATTTTATAGTGAAAACTTTTTAGCAACATTGTGTATTTTTATGGTGTGTAAGAAATATTTAACTCGCGTCAGCACACTTGGCCCTGATCGAAAATGCGTAAGACGGACACGTGACCGGAGAATTGCGTCCGCTTAGTTTTTGGGGACATAAAGATCCAATGACCCAATGGTAGTGACCAAAAATGCACAAAATTTACATTCAAGTTTTCACTTCTGCCTGAGTGCAAGTGCAACCCGTTGATTAAATTAAGGCCGAGATTCACAGAACGCACTACGAATTTACTTTCAGCAAAGTACGCTTAGATCTGTCAACACTCATACTTTCTGAAAGTAAAGTCGTTGTGCAGTTTGTGAATCTCACCCTAAGACATTTTCTTTCAACCTTTACCTACACACGTGGCAAAAGAAAATATTTTTCTTTAATATTATAATAAGCGTAACTGAGATCAATGTTATCTTGCCTTAATATAATGGGGTCTAGCGGCTGTATCATGACCTTTTATTGTCAACCTGAACTGGAACGCTATTAGCTTTGTCTCGTTTGTTCATACGCGCTGTCACGTATGACAAATGAAACAAGATTATAGCAGCGCCTAAACTGAATCGCAATAAGACGTCATGGTACAGGTCTAGTATTACATGTTGCACGCATCCGAAGATTTATTTTGTTGTAAATAAAAAGTACACCCTGCAAGAATTGTACATCGAGCCTACGAAAGAGAAAATTGCCTAGTTTCGTAACTTCACGCCTGTAATCCCCGAAGGGGTAGGCAGAGGTAAAATGCATGCATTCAAGCATACATGCAAACACCCACGATTCGCCGGTTACGTTTTGGCCCATGTAACAGGTGGCGAGCCTGTTGACATCTTCGGGCACATTACCAAACTTTGAGGTACTGGGAAATTTCCAGAAAATGGAAAAATCCCAATTGAACCAGAGATAAAGGCTTTTTCACCATTATCTCTGATAACCCCCTACCCGGGAATCGAACCCAGGACCTCAGCGTAGTAGTAGTGGCCTGCTACCACTAGGCTACCGAGGCAGTTAGTGTGTTAGTGCCTAGTTTCATTTTCGTTATTTCTGCTACACACTGCCTACGTAAGCACTGATAGTTTGGTATTCGTCAAAGCTTGATCAAAATGGTCGACAAACGTCACATAAAGTAAGATGCGAAAGAACAAACCCACCAAACCCAAAAAAAGCCGAAGTGTCCTTCCTCGGAAATTCGTTTCATCTACAAATACAACATGTAACGGCAATAATGCACACTCTTAAACACCACGATTAGAAAATCGAGTAAATCATAATACATGAACTGAAATTGCATGTTTAATTATTCAATATTTTTTTATTTAAGAAACAAGTTGTCCTCGATTTGTACGAACAGTATGCACACCCTATGCATACTTACACTGCCTCTACTTACGACCGCACATAAAACACAAACCAACTCACACACGTACACTGTCGCAATGAGATGTAGCGAAATCTACATATCCCTATTTTACACTCTAGTAATAAGATTCATTTTCACTATTCTATTTCTTAAATTATAATTAATAATAAAATGCACATCTCAACGAGTTCTAATAAACTTGTTGAGACTAGCACTTTATTTTGGATAGACGTTAGTCTCATTTTCGTTTATATTGACTGTTCACCACTTGGGTGACCATAATTTCCTTAATTTTAATTAATTTTGGGACAAAATATTACCTATATCGAAAATGCCTAAAATCGACTCGGTTATCGATTCTGAACAAACTAGTTTCGGGTTGTACATTCAATCCTGTTACACGTTGTATATCAAAAATAATAGAATTTTGGGCACAAATATAACTTGTTATTGATATAGACATTACGTATTAAACGATAGTTTAAAGCCTGCAGGTCATCTACTCGATAACCAACGCCATAAGCTTGGAAGACTTGGTATCCTCTTCAATACCAGGGAAGACGAAACCACGTTTAGCCAACTCTTCGTAGGTGATCTCGTAAAGGTCTTCGAAGCCCGCCTTCTTGGCCACTGCTTGGGATGCTCCGGCAGTGAACACTGTGGCTGTCACCTTGATGTTCAGAGCCTTGCAAAGAGGTATGCTTGAAAAAGAAAATAATTAACATAACGTATTTACTGATACAAAATACTACCTAATTCTGCAGTACTTTATCCGAATTTTTAACAAAATCGTTTATTTAATCTCGTTACTTCATTCATAAAATTTTCATTTTTTTATTTGTTGTAAGTAATTTTAAATTTAGAAGAAGCAATGTTTGAGTAAAAAAAAACATGTATAGTTGTAATTAATTAAATCTTTAAACGAATTTTTCAGAAAAAATACAATAGAAAAGTTTACAAGATTGTATAATTAATTTATACATTTTTTGTATTTCATAAATGTTTGGTAAATATGATTTTTTTTTTAAATTTTATTATCATGTTTAAATGTAATCAAGGAATAAAAGGCTTTTTTATTTTTATTTTATTTATTTACTGAAACTTAGTTCCAGTGTTGGGACTCGAGGCTGTAGGCACCACCGCATTACCTAATCTATCTGCCGCCAAGTGGTAGTGTTCAGCATCATCGTGTTACAGATATATAGTAATGTGGCCCCGCAATAATAAGTCAAAGGGTCAAAGCATTTGTATTGTGATCCCTGAGACTGGTCTTTGGTAGTCTATAGGCTGTAGTCATAACTTAACAACCATATGAACTGCTTGTTTGCCATTTGACATAAAAAAAAAACCTTCCTACCTATAGTAGGTATGCAGAATAACTTCTACTCACACCTATTATAATAAAGTTTTTATTGGAAACTGATCGAAATAATTGTTTCTTTAGCAAGTACAACAAGTATGTATATTTCACAAAAAATACGAGTAAGCTACAAACAGATTTCTCAAAAACAATTTTTATCAGTTTTATCCAGCTTCTGGCGATGTTTACAATCTACTTTAACAATTTTCTTTTCTGGCAACACATTTCTTTTCACATGATAAATAGGTGCAGGGTAACCGTTATCGAGTTCGCAGTAATAAAAATGTTTATTCCTATCTGCAGGATTGGGATAATATGCTGCATGTAGAATATTATCAACTTCATATAATTTTACGTCAATTGTATGCTGAAACAAAGCTCCACTCTGCAACATTCTTTCTAAAACCGCGCAAGTCTTATGACCAATTTTATTTCCAAATATATTCAAAAATCTTAAATAATATGGCTTTTTAAGAGTGTTTAATATATCAAGCAGCCCATCGTCTGTTATTTGATTATTTCCCACATCAAGTGCGCGAATTTTCGAATATGGTAACCCGAAACATAAAGCGCGGGCTCCCGTGTCTTTGATTATGTTTCCCGCCAAATTCAATAGAACCAATGGCGGTTTTTCCGACAAATATTTCGCTAATAGCTCAACGCCATAGTCCCCAATGTTGTTATATCCCAAGTCTAAATACAATAAAGTTTTATTCTGACGCAATCCTCTAACAAAATATTCCATATCATGACAAGTCAATTGATTTTTTTGCAAATGCAACTCTATCAAAGTTGAATTTCTTTCAAATAGATATTCAATGTGATACGCTATCCATTTACTTTCGTATGGATATCGGTTGAAAAGTGGATTGACTCGACTAAAATCAAATATTTTTAACGTGTTATTGCCTCCACCATCGCATCTTAGTGCTGATATAATCTGTGCCACACTCGTCATAGTCTGTCCAGTTTGGCCAACATCCAAATATTCAAGTGTGTCGTTATTTTTTAAAAATTCCGCCACAAGCTCCCCTCCTTTTGTGCCGAAATCATTTCCGTTCAGTCTCAAATATTTTAATTTAATATATTTAGCGTATTTTGCTAAATATCCCATAGATATTTCAGTTAAATTATTATTCATTAAATTTAAATTGATAAGACTGGATCGGCCTTTTATGAGTAACTTTTTGAGTAATTTAAAGAAACCTCGATCTGTTATTTCGTTGTAGGCAAGATCTAGCTTTGTAATTCGTTTCGGACTCTCTCTGATATATAAAATGATCGCTCGTACGTCCGTGTCATGTATTCTTTTATTGAATCTTTCGTAAATATCGCGCCCTCTTAGAACTAACCAGCGTGTACCATCCGAGTTTCTTTCTGTGAATAAGTTTAAAATAATTTTATTTGATTCCGAACATGGCAGCGGTTTTGGTACACCCGTAATTTGTTTCAATATTTTCACAGTGTTGCAAATGCATTTCCTTTTAGTTTTTGTCTTCATTTTATAAAAACAGGTGACACTAAAAATATGTGACTTGGAGTTGTCAACTGTCAACTAGTGTCAACAACTGATGAAATTGACGTAAGAGTTTTTTTTAAAGTCTGGAAATGACAAACTAGCTTAAAGTTTACATTGCTTAAAAATTTTACCGGTGTTAATATAATGGCCTCGCGTCAGGACGTGACGACCTACCGTCCACAATCGGAGGAGAATTCTTCCGCTAGTGCAGTCAATCAACCAAACAATGGCGGTCAACCCATTCCAATGGGGTGCAATAACGCAAGATGGGTGGGCAAGATGAACGCAAAATCGGTTAAATAGTTTATGAGTTCATCGCGGACAAACACCATGACACGTAATTTATATAGGTATATTAAGAAGATATAACAGACGATTTTTACTGGTGGTAGAGCTCCAGTGACGGAGCTCGCGGACGTAGGGCGTAGGCACCACCGCATTACCTAATATACTTGCCGCTAAATGGTAATGTTCAGCACTATCGTGTCCCGGTCAGGTGGTAATGTACGGCCTTGTAATTTCCTGCACAGAGGCATAACACCTTAGGCATCAGGAGTGGTAACGCATCTGCATTTGGACCTTGGTCTTTGTGTGGCTGTCTATAGACTGCAGTCATCACTTAACGTCAATGTGAACTGCATGCTTGCTTACCACTTCCATTATATTAAAAAAAAAAATATATATATATTAAGAAGATAAAGAAGATATCTCTGGCGATCCAATAAAATATTGTATACCGGCACCCATTTTCCAAGCACGTCAACTGAATTGAATTCAGTCGTTCCACAAATTCCATTTGCATTATTGCGGTATTCGTGGCATTCCGAGGCACCGAGAAAATGGTGTTATAATTATGAAGGATAGCTTGTAATTTGTAAAGGAGAACCATTTTATTTTTTGAAGTTTATTCCCTGTTTCTCAAACTTTCAGCTCTACGTACCCCTGTTGAAAAGTATCCAGGTGACAGCGAACCCAACTAATTCCGCGAATGTCTCTCAGAGATAAGTTTAAGGAAATAAATATATTGACTGTAGCTTCGCAATACATTTATGAAAATGTACTTTATGTACGTGAAAATATTAGCGAATTTCCTAGTAGAGCTAATGATTATATAAATACTAGGAACAAACACAAGTTGTCTGTGCATACAACACGACTGCATAGGATGAGTAATTCTTTTAGAGGTCAATGTATACGCTTCTTTAACAAAATACCTGAAGATGTTCAAAGTCTTTCGATTAATAAATTTAAGAAAATTATCAAAAAACGCTTATACATGTGCAACTATTATAAAACATGTGATTATCTTAATGACACTACACCATGGGATTGAAGCGATCGCTCCCAGGCTATTTCGAAAACCTGTACTTTGGATTTACAGACTGTATTAGATTTAAGTTTAAATTCAAAAGAGCTGTACTGAGTTTCTTCAGTGGCGGAGTTCTTCTCAGTATTGACTGCCCTTGGAATTCTGCCAAGTGAATAACCTTTATTATATGTATGTATCTTCACGCCAGGTCCCTAACGGGGTAGGCAGAGAGTGTAGAGCGCCAGACATCCCGGTTCTGACAAACCTCTCGTGCCTCGTCTGTCTACCTTCATCATTCTCTTCATACATGCACGCCGATTCCTAAGACTTTTGACCCCACCATCAGACAATCAAGACCTTTATTATGACGACCAAATTCATTCTTTCTCAGTTTCTTTTGAAATGGGGAAATGGAGGAATTTGTAAATAATTGATGCTTTCATATTATACAAAATTGTTCAGTGTCTATTTAATTTATTATGTGTTTTTGATTATTATTAGTGGTTATTCACTCTAGGTTAGTTTTAAAAAAATTACGATGTAAAAGTGCTCTCCAGGAGCCTAATTATATGAAATAATTTTACTGGTAGAGCTCCAGTGATGGAGCTCGCGGGCGTAGGCACCACCGCATTACCTAATATACTTGCCGTTAAATGGTAGTGTTCAGCACTATC
Source organism: Macrosoma leucophasiata (assembly GCA_036365455.1). Lineage (NCBI taxonomy): Eukaryota > Metazoa > Arthropoda > Insecta > Lepidoptera > Hedylidae > Macrosoma > Macrosoma leucophasiata. The sequence continues at coordinate 1,734,921 of JAWQUS010000022.1, read as the reverse complement.
ATGTTTCGGTCAGGTGGTAATGTACGGCTCTGTAATTTCCGGCACAGAGGCATAACACCTAATGACTCAGGAGTGGGAGCGCATTTGCATTTTGACCCCTGGTCATTGTGTGGGTGTCTATAGGCTGCAGTCATCACTTAACATCAATGTGAACTGCACGGTTGTTTACCACTTTTATTACATAAAAAAAAAGAATAAACTGAATAAATTAATACACCCCGTCCCCTTCCCCCCTAAAAAGAAAACAATAAAATTGACTGTTGAAGAAAATAGTGTTTTTATTTCACCATTTTATCTAATCTATCTGCCGCTAATGCATGGTAGTGTTGAGCACTATCGTGTTCCAGTTAGATAAATACGCTTACACTCACAGCCCCACAGTAGGTATAAACCTGTGTCGTGGGTGCCGTTGTACACAAACAACACATACACAAACACCCAGACCCGAAACAAATATCTGTAGGCCATACAAATATTTGTCCCGGTGCGGGGATCGAACCCGCGACCCTTCGAATCAAACGGGCATCTCACACCGCTGGACTAACCGGGTCGTCGTAAGATGGTAACGTATGGCCCCGTTCTATCACAGAGACACAACATCTAAGGTCTCAGGGGTGGCAACGCATCTGCATGACCTCTGGTCTTTCTGCGGGTGTCTATAGACTGCAGTTGACACTTAACATCAATATGAACTGCCTGCTTGTTTGCCACCATCCATACTAATATTATAAAAGTGAAAGCGTGTTTGTGTGTTTGTTTGTCCGTCTTTCACGTCAAAACGGAGCAAAGGTTTAATGTGATTTTTTCATAGATGTATAAGGATTTTTTATACAGAGATAGTTGAGGGGCTGGAGAGTGATGGCCCCACATTCCTAAAATCGGGCCCCATCACCCTTAAAGCTCCTAAGCCCAGTGCTGGCGTTGAAACCATTGAAAATCCAGGCAAAAATACTGTGGCGCCTGACGTATAATTAAAATGAAGGAGCACTGATTTACCACGACCAAATAGGTCGTTGTTTTGTCTGACATATTTATGTATACACGGTACATATAGCAAACAACATTTTTTTACAATTTTTGTCTGTCTGTCTGTCTGTCTGTCCGTCTGTCTGTCTGTTTGTTTGGCGGGGCTAATCATGGGAACGGCTGGACCGATTTTGACGGGACTTTCACTGGCAGATAGCTAATGTAATAAGGAGTAAATGACTATGACTAAGTAAATGACTATGATTATGACGAACAGATTTTTCTTTTTCTTCTATCTATGAAGGAATTTTTTCATGATTCACGTATCGGTTAAATATTATTATTAAATTGGTATTTATTAATGAAGCGCGCATGGCCCAGCGGCTGGTGTAGATCGTAAGCGATCTGTTCGGTTAAGCACTACGAGCGCGGTCAGGTAGTGTGAAGGGTGACCGCTAGTGGCAAATTAAATGCGCGTTTCCGTGCTTCGGAGGGCACGTTAAGCCGTCGGTCCCGGTTGCTATCGATGGATAGCAGTCGTTAAACCTTGTCGGAGGCCTTATGGGCGGTTTGAAAACATCCGACAGTGGGTTGGCCACTAACCCACCCACCTCCACCAATCCGCATTGGAGCAGCGTGGTGGAGTAAGCTCCAGGCCTCCCCCCAAAAAAGGGGAGAGACTCGTGCCCAGCAGTGGGACGTATAATGGGTTGCCATTATTATTATTTATTAATACCTATTGGATTATTATTATAAGTCATTCTCTCTAGGTAGCTTATAACCCGACATCGCAAAAGTGTCCTTGTAGACTTGTAGACCAATTTGAAATAAATGATTTGAATTTTGAATTTTTTTTTTGAAGTAACTTAGGCTACTTTTATTCTAGCTTCGCCCACGACTTTGTCCGGGTAGATTCTGACCAATCATAAATTCTCACGCGGACGAAGTGGCAGGGACAGCTAATTAGTAAATAAATACAGTTTCTTCTATCACCTATTGTTCACAATTCAATACAGTAATTTAATGGCATATTAATTACGTTTATTGATCATAAAATGACTGATTTACTCATATTATTAACACAGTAATTGAAGTAAAAAACTTGCATAGGATTGAATCAAATTTTCTTATAATGATCTTTTTGCACTAAGTTTTAGGAATTGGCGTGCATGTATGAAGAGAATGATGAAGGTAGATGAGGCACGGGTATGTACCGGGATATCTGGCGCTCCATACTCTCTGCCTACCCCGTTAGGAACCTGACGTGAAGATACATTCATACAAGGAGCAAACAAAAACGGGCGAGCAAAAAACGTCCTTACCCTCTCCTAACATTATATTTGGTTAGAGATAAAAAAAAAAACACTTATCAAGAATCAGAACCGGAGGCCTATGGCGGTCCGCCCTGTCCCCCCCTTACATCCCCCCCCCCCTTAGTACACAACTGGTGATTGTATACTTCTTTGGTAGAAGGCTGCATCCTAGTAGAAGGCTGCATCCTAGCCGATTACAATATTAATATACCCTTACCGACTTACCGAGCAATCAGGAGCTCCTTCCCAATACCCATTCCCCTGAACTTTGGGGGCACCACTAGACCATAAGCCGTGAGGTACCGGTCCACGCCATACCTCTCGAAGACGTTGACCGCGTGAGACACCAGGTCTACTGCACCGAAGAGCATCGCCCATACTTTGTCTTCTGTCTGTAATTATAGCTTCGATTAGAACAGGGTTTTATTTTTAAAGAAAAATGGAAAGAAAAATTTGACTTCAGGCGAGACTCGAACTCGCGACCTACTGGGAATCTAGTCCAGCCGCTCTTCCAATTGAGCTACTGAAAAAATATATTTCACAAGCATGTGTTAATGCGAAATAATATAACACAATTATTAAGGGTAAAAGCGACTTCTTTACGATATTCAATAAACTGAAAAGTCTATTATATCGGTTGCCTAACTAGCATAGTTGGTAATAGATGGCGCTGCTGCTACCATAAAGCAATGCAATAGATGTGAAGGAAAGATTTGACAAATCGGGCAGGACTTCAGTAGCTCAATTGGAAGAGCGGCTGGACTAGATTCCCAGTAGGTCGCGAGTTCGAGTCTCGCCTGAAGTCAAATTTTTCTTTCCATTTTTCTTTAAAAATAAAATGTATTTCACAAGCATGTGTTAATGCGAAATAATATAAAACAATTAGAACAGGGTTGTTGGAGGAGAAATATAAAGACGTAGATAAGTATTAGACACGGTATGATTTATTACTGGTAACTTATTATAATGATGGTGCAAATGGTACAATGAAGTAGCCGGAATAAATACGGGAACACACGCGGTAATGGTATCCGAACGTGAACTTGAATGGTAATGGTAAAAGATGGTAAGATAGTACGCGTGGAATATTAACCCGACGCGAACAGGTAAAATGGTAGAATTGGTAAATGAGAACCGCCGTTTATGGTGACTGCACGTGAACTAGAATGGTAATGGTAAAAGATGGTAAGATAGTACGCGTGGAATGGTAACCCGACGCGCACTAGTAAAATGGCGTATATGGTGACCGCACGTGAACTGAATTATTGCGTTATACGTAAACCCACGGAATAGATAAATAAAGATGGAATGGTAATGCGGGCGGGGCAAGCGCACGACAACTATGCGTGTACACACACAGTTCGGCAGAACCATTCGTTCGCCGCTCGTAGTGTCGTGTAGACTGCTTCGAACGACGCATCTCTTGGTAAAATACCATGTAGTGCCAATTTTAACACGTAATATGAAATTTCAGACCTCAAGTATAAAGCGAGGAGGTATATCTTTTGATCGGTAAGTCACAAATAACATTTATTGTTATAATTGTAAAAAACATATAAATATACAAAGGAATATGAATATTCGATCTTATACTGCATTATTTAAACGATACTGCTAGCGAATACATTGCTCGCTAAGCACTCGTTCAATTAACGCTATTACTGTCTCCGCTGGTAATGTACAGCATGTAATGCGTCCGCTACACTTCGACTAGTTTATTGGTGAGTATATTGTTGTGTGCGTGCGAGTGTTTATTGTCTACGGGCGTCACACCTTAGTATGCAAACTTAAGCAAACGAATAGCTGCCCTGAGATGAATGTGTGGGTGATTGTCGAGATGGTGTTACATTTGTGTAAGAAATTGCATGGTGGGAGAAAAGCGGCGACACTGGTTCTAATGGTGAGATTCACAGACCGCACTACGACTTTACTTTGGGCAAAGTATCCTTAGAACTGTCAGAAATGTATGGGTTTTGACAGTTCGAAGCGTACTTTGCTCGAAAGTAAAGTCGTAGTGCGGTCTGTGAATCTCGGCCTAATACTAAATTGAAGCAAAGGCCTTTCCATCCTTATTTATCTATTTCCGTGCGTAAGCCGATGCGCGGCCTCAAAGTGCCGACGGTGCATCATAACAATGCATGTATGTCCCATACACCTATTTTTTTTGTATTGTTGAGACCATAGAGCACCACGGGCCACAGGCCGCGGCGGACTGGAGGGGAGAAGCCATATGCAGGCTTTCCCCTCTGTGAAAGTACAAGCACGAATGGTCCTACGCCTGTCGCCCAGATGTTTATGTGTGCGTGAAATTGTTTATGTAGATATTTTGTTAAAGTCAAGTGTGAGTTTCGTAGTAATAGACGATTTTTGTAGTGTGAGTGTATGTCACGCGTATTTCCCCCCGCAAAAAATGACAGACTGTTTTGCATCGTTAATGAACGCTATGGCTACTCCCCTCCAATCCGCCGCGGCGGGCGGTGGCTCGTGTTGCTCTATGGTTGAGACTCATAAATAAAGAAGTAAAGCGGGGAGAGAGGTTTTTTTATGTAAGGAAGGTGGCAAACAAGCATTCACTTCACATGGATGTTAAGTGATGACTGCAGTCTATAGACATATATTCTGGCCTCAAAAGAGGCCAGAAGTCATAATGCAGATGTGTTGCCACCCCCAAGACCTGAGTCACACCGCGGACACTCCGCCAAAATTCCTCGCCTCTATTACACAGACATCAATCAGTGACGTGTATTTACACGTGTGCCTGTGTGCGTAGTACGTACAAAATACCAACCGTCGCCCATAAGAGGGGAGGAGGTTGGGTGATGAAGGGTAAATCGGGCGGGACGTCGAAGTGTCTATTCTATACGTAGTATTATTACATATACTCTGTCTGAGTTGTTATGTCTCTGTGATAGTTATAACATTACCATCTAACTGGAACACGATAGTGCTGAACACTATCATCTGGCGGCAGATAGATAAGGTAGTGGTGCCTACCCCCTCGGGCTCTTACATTGGAACTCTACCCAATTGACTTGGGAGTCGATAACGCGCTGCCAACCCAGAAGGCAGTCGGTAAGGGATGAACTTCTCTCTTCAGCGAGTAATTCGGTGTAGGAAATGAAACGGTGGTAGCATGTCGAACAGTTCAGCAGATCACTCACGATTGTAGACACGGTATAACACGCACAGACTCCCAATGTCTGAGTCTCTACAATGGTGAGTGCTCTGCTGAATTGTTCAACATTGCAGACTCGATGTTCGTTCGTGCCCATAGAGCAACACGGGCCACCGGCCGCGGCGGACTGGAGGGGAGTAGCCATAGCGTTTATTACCGATGCAATACAGTCATTTTAAGCGCGGGAAAATGCGTGCGACACACACGCACACTACAAAAATCGTCTATTATTACGAAACTCACACCTTGACTCTAACAAAATACAGAAACAATTTCACGCATACATTTAAACATCTAGGCGACAGGTATAGGCCCATTTGGGCTTGTACTTTGACAGAGGGGAAAGCCTGCATATGGCTACTCCCCTCCGGTGTTGCTCTGTGTTCGTGCCTATCAGTAAGTGTTATTTTTAAAAGGCCTTTGCCAGGTCACTGCATATCTGACTTTACCTTGATCAGTCTTACCTTAAAGGTTTCCTCCTTATCATACTTAGAGACCACAGTGAGTACATTCGCGCCCAGTACCTCTTGAGCTCCCTCCTTATCCTCCACGCATACTAAAGACAGTTTGTCTTTGATGGTCTCCCGCCAGAGCTTTTGTAGTTCCGTAAGCGCTATTGGATGGTTGTGGATACCTGTGATGGAAAATGTTTTTAATCATTTTTCTTTATGTTACAAAAGCGGCAAACAAACATGCAGTTCACATTCATGGTAAGTGATAACTGCAGCCTATAGGCACCCACAGAGAGACCAGTGGTCAAAATGCAGATGCGTTACCACCCCTGAGACCTTAGTTGTTGTGTCTCTGTGATATTTATTACGGGGCCATACGTTACCATCTTGCCGGAACACGATAGTGCTGAACACTACCATTTAGCGGCAGATAAATTAGGTAATGCGGTGGTGCCTACGCCCTTGAGCTCCTACACTGGAACTCTACCACCAGTAACTAGATTTCCAGCAATTAGCCTGGGTTGCACCAAAATATTTGTTATACTTCAAGTTATTATAATATTTCACATCCTTCTCCATAGAGCAACACTGAAGGGGAGTAGCCATATGCAGGCTTTCTCCTCTGTCAAAGTACAATCCCAAATGGGCCTATACCTGTCACCTAGATGTTTTAATGTGTGCATGAAATTGTTTCTGTATTTTGTTAAAGTCAAGGTGTGAGTTTCGTAGTCATAGACGATTTTTGTAGTGTGCGTGTGTGTCGCACGCATTTCCCCATGCAAAAAATGTCAGACTGTTTTGCATCGGTAATAAACGCTATGGCTACTCCCCTCCAGTCTGTCGCGGCCGGTGCCCCGTGTTGCTCTATGTCCTTCTCTAACTTCAACAGATTTCTTTAAGTTAGGGGAGGATGTGAAATGTTACATTAACTTTAACAAGTATCTTGTTGCAACCCAGGCTAAGAGTTCTGTAAATCTTTTTAGTCGACGTCGGGCCGTGACGCACTCACCGCCTACTAAAGGAAGAGTTCTCTTCTAGTTGAAGAGAATTCCTCTAGTGCTGTCAATCAACCGAACAATGCCGGTCAAACCATTCCAATGGGGCGGTAGTAAAAGCGAAAACTTCGATCACCAATCCGCATGCCAAGCGTGGCGATTATGGCATATCCCCCCTCTAATCGGGAGCCGTTTGTCCAGCAGTTTGCCTCCGGTAACCTTCGACCACGTAGATGTGACTTGCCTTTTGAGAGACTAATGGCCAAATACTCAAACACCACTTAAATCTAAGTGGGATTTAAACGACTTCTGTCCTTAAAAAACACGTTCAAACGATAGATATAGCGCACATTTGAGGGTTTCTTAAAATTGAGTGACGTTTGAGTATTCGGCCAATAGTTTCTTTGAAGGCGAGCTTAGCAGAGGTGCAAAATAAATTAGACGCCTCCCAAGTTACCGTGGCCGATTTGCGCAATCAAATAAATGAGTTGCGTATTATTGTGGCAGTAACTAGGTCACCGATGGTGTCTAATAACATCAACACCGTGCGAGGTGCATCACCTCGATGCATCACCTGCAAGTTTCGCGTCAGCGGTATTGTCGCCGGCGCCGGTAGCTGTGCCTGCGGTATGCGCTGCCCGTAAAAGTTAGTAAAGGTAAGACCAGTAAAGGTTTTTTGGCTGAGATGATGATGATAAAGTCTTTTTAAGCTTCTTAGGGCCATTCTCAGAACGAAACCTGGACCCTTGTAGGATTGCTTGTCTCTCTATCCGTCTTTCTCTCGAAGCGTAGATCAAATTTCATTTTGAACAGAGAAAGCGCGAATTGTTTTTCTGCAGGAGTGATTTAAGGTCAGAAGAAAGCACGAATCGTTTTTAGAGAGATTTTAGTTCAGAAAACTTACCAACATATTTGCAAGGTGGTTCATCAGCCGTGAAATGCTTGGTGAAGAGCTCCATGGCCTGTTCCACCTGATCCTCCATCAGGTCCTGGATCCTGTAGGACTTGTTCCGTACTGTGAAGCGACGCCATACAGTTGGTATTGGTATCGAGGTAGGTCTGGTGTATACCATCTGGAGAGATGGTTCAAGATTAAAATCTAACAATTGGTTACTCCATTGACGGTGCTTGAGAGCATAGGCACTGCATCAGAGACGGATAAGGGTCCAAGTGCCTTAATGTGTGCTCACACGCCCTGGGCATAATATTAAATAGTGGGCCCCAGGCAGTGCCGGATTAGCCATATAGCAGGAATCAGCAAATGCTACGGGCCCCACAACTGTGCCCTAAAAAACCACAAATATGTAAAATATGTAATACACCTTAGCTATTCCCAAAGTGAGCGTTGGCCACACTGTAATTATATAGGTATATAATTATGTTGCAAGTTGGGAATAAAACAATACTTACAGGCGGAATCCCCTAATATTGTTTTTGATTCAAATACGTAAATGTTGTTTTATTTACATCCTAAATTTCAGTAGGCAATGTAACTCTACGGCCCCATGGTCACATTTGCTACGGGCCCCGCACCGGCTTTATCCGGCACTGGCCTAAGGTAGATGCTTGTGGTAAGACCAGCAAGTTAGACTAGCAGTTGCGTAGCTAAAACGCCTGAGACCTAAGTTGTTATGTCTCTGTGATACGAGTAGTTATTACGGTGCCATACATTACCATATAACCGGAACACGATAGTGCTGAACACTACTATTTAACGGCAGATAGATTCCTGGGATAAACAAAAACATGTGTAAACTGCCTCGGTAGCCTAGTGGTAGCAGACCACTACTACTACGCTGAGGTCCTGGGTTCAATTCCCGGGTAGGAGGTCAAGGCTAATGGTGTAAAGTCCTTTATCTCTGGTTCTATTGGTATATTTCCGTTTTCTGGAAATTTCCCAGTACCTCGAAGTTTGGTAATGTACCCGGAGATGTCAAAATGTTCGCCACCTGTTACATGGCCCAAAACGTAACCGGCGAATCGTGGGTGTTTGTATGTATGCTTGAAGACTGCATTTACCTCTGCCTACCTCTTCGGGGATTACAGGCGTGAAGTTACGTTTTCTTTTCATGTGTAAAAAAATTTGAGGGGAAACGTGATAGAAGTGAAACTTTCAAAATTTCAAAGAGACACTGTTTAATGTCCTATTTTTTCCCACGTTCAATCTTATGAATTTATTTGTCTATCTCTTTTTACTGTCGCTTTTTCGTGTCGAAAACTTTCAAACAACAACGATTCTAAAAAAATTACTTAATTTTACTGGTTCTAGAGCTCCAGTGACGGAGCTCGCGGGCGTAGGCACCACCGCATTACCTACTAAACTTGCCGCTAAATATCGTGTTCCGGTCAGGTGGTAATGTACAGCACTGTAATTTTCGGCTTAGGGGCATAACACCTTAGGCCTCAGGAGTGGTAACGTATGACCTTGGTCTTTGTGTGGGTGTCTTTAGGCTGCACGTGAGCTGCATGCTTGTTTGCCAATTCCATAACATAAAAAAAAACTTAAAAGGGTTACATTTGTAACATAAAACACGGTTACAAGAGGATTAAGGCTCGGCTCCCTCCATAATTAATGTCTCCGCTATCTCGGTTTGCAAACTGGGTCACCGAGACCCAATTTAACTGATTTTATCCTATTATGAGAGTTGTGCGTCGTCATCTGAGTAATGTTTCCCAAATATGTTGTGTGTGCTAATTAAAATGTTTGTATTAAAGTACTATAAAATATAACTTTTAAAACACTCGCGTTTAACACACATTTTACTAATTTTACGAACCGGGTCGTGACGCGATATAGATATTGGATAAAAACACTTTTGCAACCGAGTCAAAAGGTCGGAATAAAGGTAAAAAGTAAAACAAAAAAAAAAAAAATAAATTCACGCCTGTAATCCCCGAAGGGGTAGGCAGAGGTAAATGCATGCATTCAAGCATACATGCAAACACCCACGATTCGCCGGTTACGTTTTAAGGTAAAAAGTGTATAAAATAAAAATATATTCTCTCTCACTCAACCCTCTCACCTAATCATCCACTCACCCACTCACCCACTCACCTACTCATCCAGTTAGACCAATTCGCTTCTTTACAAGAATAATGTGACATTTCATATAGAAAGATTTAGATGAAATGTCACGTTATTCTTGTAAGAATAATGTTGCATTTCATAAAGAACGATTTAGATGAAATGTCACATTATTCTTGTAAAGAGGCGAATTATAGAATTGACAACGATGATTCTGTAATTGGATCCCAAAAAGTAGGCAGACGCAATTCTGGTCTTACGAATTTTCGATCAGGGTCGCGTGTCCTGACGCGGTTATAACATTTTTGCCTATCACGTAAATGCACGACGTCGCTATTAATGTTTTCACTCCAACATACCAAACCTGATTGAAAATCTCCTCTTTTTTGAAGTCGATACTACTGACTTGCAGTGCTCAACAATAAATATTGCTTTATATTATTTCGCATTAACACATGCTTGCGAAATATTATTTTATTTTTAAAGAAAAATGGAAAGAAAAATTTGACTTCAGGCGAGACTCGAACTCGCGACCTACTGGGAATCTAGTCCAGCCGCTCTTCCAATTGAGCTACTGAAGCCCTGCCCGATTTGTCAAATCTTTTCTTCACATCTATTGCATTGCTTTATGGTAGCAGTAGCGCCATCTATTACCAACTATGCTAGTTAGGCAAGTTAGTGCTAGTTAGGAGGTTGGAAGAGCGGCTGGACTAGATTCCCAGTAGGTCGCGAGTTCGAGTCTCGCCTGAAGTCAAATTTTTCTTTCCATTTTTCTTTAAAAATAAAATAATAAATATTGCACATCGAGCCTAGGAAGGAGACTTCGGCTTATTTCGACTTCGTAGAGCGTTATCTCTTTCGCACCGTACCTATTTGACGTTTGTTGACCGTGTTGATCAAGTTTTGACCAATACCAGACTGCCAGTGCTTACGTAGGCAGTGTGCAACAGAGATAACGCTCTACGAAGTCGAAACGAGCCGATCGTCTCTTTCTCAGCCTCGATGTGCAATATTAATTGTCGAGTACTGTATATGTCCATCTTATTACAAAAAGGGCAAACCTTTTGTAACATAAAACACGGTTACAAGAGGATTAAGGCTCGGCTCCCTCCATAATTAATGTCCCCGCTATCTCGGTTTGCAAACTGGGTCACCGAGACCCAATTTAACTGATTTTATCCTATTATGAGAGTTGTGCGTAGTCATCTGGATAAAATAATTTTCCCCAAACATGTTGCCCATCTGTGCGAGCTGAAAATCGATTTGTTTACACGGTTGGCAACAAAAGGAAGAGTCATACTTACAGGGTACCAAGCACTCGTATTTTTAAATGTATGTTTCTGATTATCTTTATACTATGGCCACACCGTGGACACTCCGCCAAAATTCCATACAAACGCTTAATTTGGTCTCTATTACACAGACATCAATCAGTGACGTGTATTTACACGTGCACCTGTGTGCGTAGCACGTACAAAATACCAACCGTCGCCCATAAGAGGGGAGGAGGTTGGATGATGCGGGGAAATCGGGCGGGATGTCGAAGTGGCCATTCTATACGTAGTATTATTACATATTCTCTGCTATGGCCAACAAGCATACAGTACACTGTACACTTGGATGTTAAGTGATGACTGCAGCCTATAAACATCCACACAAAAACCAGATGTCAAAATTCAGGTGCGTTACCATCCTTGAGACTATAGTTGTTTCTTATGTCTCTATGATAGTTATTACGGGACCATATATTACCATATCTAATCGGAACACGATAGTCATGAACACTACCATTTGGCGGCAGATAGGTCAATTGCAATCTTAATATCGAATTTTTAATGCAGTAGTGAAATAACACGCGCTTTTGAAACTCTTATGGCCGAATACTCAGACGTCACTCAATTTTAAGAAACCCTCAAAATGTGGGCTATGTCTATCGTTTGCACGTGTTTTATAAAGACTGAAGACTTTTAAGTCCCACTTAGATTTAAGTGACGTTTGAGTATTTGGCCGTTAGCCAATTTCTAAATGAGCCTGTGGTGTTGTTAGAATCCTTGTGTTTTTCCTGATAGCGCATCGTACGTAGTTGTAAACATGTACAAACTAAGTAGTATTTTTTTTCTATGGATTGAAATTTAGTTTAAGCCTAGTACAATATTGATTGACTGTACATGGAACTCTACTAAGTGTCTAAGTAAGCTCATTTTCTCCGTTTCTTTTTGAAACTCAAAAACCCGGCGGACCCGACGTATGAAATTTAAAAAAGAACTGCATGCATGTGTATAAAAAGTGTGCATACGTCGCTGCCTACCCCTTTTAGAAAACAGCACTGAAGATAAGTATTTAAAAACACCACAGTATATCAAGCAAAGTTTTAACTCAGCCGTGTCAGCACAAATCACAAATTTAATATCACCCACTTGACTGGAACTTTTTAAAAAGCGCAACTAGTAACTATCCTAGGAAGTAAACGAAATTCTACTCACCGTAAACGTTCACCAAACTTCTATCCCCGTCTATCCGGCGTCACCACTCCGGGGCGAATGAATGAGGGATCATTAAGTGCGGGGCACAATGAGGAATTCAATAACCTTCCTTGCATTCCTGGATAGACATTCCTATTTTATTGGTTTCCCTCCCATTGACTTTTGGAATATTCCAGTTAAAGAATTGGCATTCGATATTAAATCTATATGAATGTGTATGGCCGTTGGCCGGCCTCGATTTTGAGGCTAAGACAGACAGAGAATCAATAATAGAAAAGACGAAGAGGAGTTGTCATTTCAGCCGAGAGAAGTCCACAGCTGGATAAACTTGTCTCTGAGAGACAACGAACGGTTTTAGGCCACTCTCATCTAGCGATTGCTTGTCGGCTTGTGACTACCACTTGGTGAACAGTCCACCTCGCACGCTTCGTCTTCTGGTTCTGGTTTCGTCTTAGACATTCGTGTTGCAATAGATTGTAATTAGCAAATTAAGCAATTTGTCATCGACTATTCAACTGAGTTTACGATAAGGTGTTGTTAAAAATCAATTTACTAATGACTTATAAGCAGGTGTTTTATGATGTTGTTTACAATAAATTAACTAATGACTTTGTTTTGTAAAGTGTTTGAGGGGCTCCCCACCTCAACCGTCCAAGTGCTTTACTATAAAAGGCAATGTTGGCTATTTCAAAGCCAGATCGTACAGACGGTGCCCTCGGGGGCACTCTTATATATTACAAGAGGACGCTGCATTGCACGCCTCTACCCTCCCCCGACGACCTGGAGAACATTGAAGTCTCAGTCTGCCTATTAGCGATGACCGGTCATCAGCCGATCACTATAGTGTCGGCGTCTCTATCCCCCCAACGCGATCTCTTAGTAGGCGACCTAGATCGTCTATTCAAGCTTGACGACTCCGTCATAGTGGCAGGAGATCTCAACGCCAAACACATAATGTGGAGCTGTAACTCGTCTAACGCACCAGGGACAGTTCTAGAACGTTATCTTGAGAGATTATCAGAGCACCTATAGACATTCTAGTGCCACTCGAACCCACCCACTATTGTTATGACGACAGCATGGGACGACCCGACTCGATCTAGCACTTGTAATGAATGTAAACCTACGTCTACACTCTATACGAGTGCTACACGAGTTAGACTCTGACCTGTTATCATAGAATTCATCCCCCATAGCGGTCCCACTGATGCAGGTCGTAGCGACATCCCGATGAGAGTGGTGACCGACTGGTCTCAAGTGAGATCCAAGTTGGCCACCACCACATCCGCAGACTTAGATTCGATCCCCTCCCTGATAGAGACCACTGACGAAGTCAATAGAGCGATCCTTACTCTCACTAATCACGTACAATCTGTCGTAGACGGATGGTCATAGGAAAAACCCGCGACTGTACCCAGTCACGCCGTTATCCCTGAACACGTACGGGAGATAGTGAGGGAAAGGAATGCAACTAACAGAGCTTACTACTCTGCCCCAACGGCCGATAGAAAATCCACCATGCGATACTGGCAACGTCAGGCCAAGAAATGCAAGGTGGAAGTCTATAACGGCCGCTGGGAGCAAAAGCTCATTGATCTTGATCCCTCTCATACAGAGTACTGGAGGCTTTTCAAATGCTTCAAATCCCCTAACGAGGCATCCATGCCTCCCCTCATTCGTCCTAACCAACCGCCAGCCTTCGATGACTTCGAAAAGTCCGAATGCCTGGCGAGCGAACTCGAGACTCAATACTCTCCAAGTACGATGCCGATAGCTGCCGATCGTTTAGATAAGATTAACTCTGAAGTCGAAAGTAGGAACGCGGGACCGCCAACCCCTCCGCGCGAAACCGGTCACGCAAGTCGATGAAAACGCTAACGGTAATAGCGAAAATAATGATGATCCTCTCAGACCTGTGACAGTCGCAGAGGTGTCAGACCTGATCAAGCGTCTAAGAGTGCGGAAAGCGCCGGGTGCGGACGGCATTTCCAATCGCACAGTTAGAAACTTTCCCCCCTTGCTCATTGCCCTTTTGGCTGCGATACTCAACGCAGCGTTTAAAAATAGTATGTTTCCACCCGCGTGGAAAGGTCTCTCCGCAACGTCCTAAGCCGAGGCACGGACCCGCATGGGTCACCCTTAGGCAGTTGCGCTAACTTTTTTGCTTAGGCTGGCGCCTTCTGCGCTCGCCGATTGCCCGGTGAAGTAGACTAGTGCCGTCTCGAGACAGGCCGCCTACACAAAGCCCGACCTAAAAAAAAATTCAAAGCCTGTACAGGACATCGCACCGAGAAATCGTTGCGAGAAGAGAGTACGACGGTTCAAAGTCAATTTGGCTAGAGCCAATGAAATATGGTAGTATTTACTAGTTGTAGAGCTCCAGTGACGGAACTCGCGGGTGTAGGCACCACCGCATTACCTAACATACTTGCCGCTAAATGGTAGTCTTCAGCACTACCGTGTTCCGGTCAGGTGGTAATATACGGCCCTGTAATTTCCGGCACAGAGGCATAACACCTTAGGCCTCAGGAGTGGTAACGCATCTGCATCTTGTCCTTGGTCTTCGTGTGGGTGTCAATAGGCCGCAGTCATCACTTAACATCAATGTGAACTGCGTACTTGCTTGCCACTTCCATTACATAAAAAAAATATATATATAGTACCTACTCTGTGGCTAGAGTGCACGGACGATGAGGTACTCTGCTCAAAGTTAGGTGTTGCGTTAGTTTCAATACTAAAAGAAGTTACATAATTTGAAGGATTACGGGTTCTGGTTCGTAAGATCTAGTGATCATAAAATTAATAATTAATAAACTTTGTTTTGTAAAGCCTCTGAGCCCGAAATTACAGGGCCGTATATTACCACCTGACCGGAACACGACAGTGCTGAACACTACCATTTAGCGGCAAGTAAATTAGGTAATGCGGTGGTGCCTACGTCCGCGAGCTTCGTCACTGGAGCTCTAAAACCAGTAAAAAACGTTTGATTATTGCTCTATTTTAGTTTTGAATTTAAATCATTAATTTCCTAATTACAAATTACACATCAGTAACAGCAAAGACATAGTCAAAATCAGACTCCTTTTTTTATATATACGTTGTTCACATGAACATCTTAAAAGCCTGTATGAACAAAAACAATGTAACGAAACTGAATGTGCCCTAAACCTTAGACACCGTCATAAGCCAATCTAAACCGCTAAACACGTTAATCGTGACGACCCTTAACGTAATGGTGTTGCCGGATTATCTTACCGGGCTTGCTGTTGTTTTTTTTTTTTTATTTATTTAATCAAGTGGGAAACAAGCATGCAGTTTACATTGATATTAAGTGATGACTGCAGCCTATAGACACCCACACAAAGACCAAGGTCAAAATGCAGATGCGTTACTACTCCTGAGGCCTAAGGTGTTATGCCTCTGTGCCGGAAATTACAGGGCCGTATATTACCACCTGACCGGAACACGGTAGTGCTGAACACTACCATTTAGCGGCAAGTATATTAGGTAATGCGGTGGTGCCAAAGCCCGCGAGCTCCGTCACTGGAGCTCTACTACCAGTAAAAAAACAATAATACAATGTTTTTGTGCTAATATTAATATAGGGTTAAACACGAGACATGGTTTAATAAATATACAGTACTAGCTGACCCGGCAAACTTCGTATTGCCTTAGAATGAAATAATGTGTCAAAGAATTGTTTTCATATTATTTCGCATTAACACATGCTTGTGAAAATATATTTTATTTAAAAAAAAATGGAAAGAAAAATTTGACTTCAGGCGAGACTCGGACTCGCGGCCTACTGGGAATCTAGTCCAGCCGCTCTTCCAATTGAGCTACTGAAGTCCTGCCCGATTTGTCAAATCTTTCCTTCACATTTATTGCCTTGCTTTATGGTAGCAGTAGCGCCATCTATTACCAACTATACTAGTTAGGCAAGGTTTTTTTTTCCATTTTTCTTTAAATAAAAAATATTTTCACAAGCATGTGTTAATGCGAAATAATATAAAAAACAATTATTAAGGGTAAAAGCGACTTCTTTACGATATTCAATAAACTGAATAGTCTATTATATCGGTTGCCTAACTAGTATAGTTGGTAATAGATGGCGCTACTGCTACCATAAAGCAAGGCAATAAATGTGAAGGAAAGATTTGACAAATCGGGCAGGACTTCAGTAGCTCAATTGGAAGAGCGGCTGGACTAGATTCCCAGTAGGCCGCGAGTTCGAGTCTCGCCTGAAGTCAAATTTTTCTTTCCATTTTCTTTAAATAAAATATAATGTGTCAAAGGTTTGATAGGTGCAGACTATTTGTATGGGAAAATGGAATTGTGGTTTTTACTACTTCCCGTCAATTTCTTCTTATTTTCTTACCTTCCCTGGACTTCCAAAAATCAATCAATACCAAAATTAGCCAAATCGGTTCAGCCGTTCTCGAGTTTTAGCGATAATAACGAACAGCAATTGATTTTTATATATACTCGTATAATAGATAATAGATAGATGACGTGGAAAGGGCAAGTTCCAAGTTGGACCCGCACCTTGTAAAAAAAATACGTAGAATTATGGGAAAATAATCAAAAAATAATTTGAATCGTTGTTTTGTTTCCGGAAATATTTATTTCATGCAATCTTTGTATGAATTCCTGTTTTTTGAATATTTTATTTTTGTTTTTTTTTTTGGTGGCAAACAAGCATGCAGTTTACATTGATGTTAAGTGATGACTGCAGCCTATAGACACACATAGATCAAGGTCAAAATGCAGATGTGTTACCACTCCTGAGGCCTAAGCCGGCCTAAGGTGTCATGCCTCTGTGCCGGAACCATTTAGCGGCAAGTATATTAGGTAATGCGGTGGTGCCTACGCCTGCGAGCTCCGTCACTGGAGCTCTACCACCAGAAAAAATACCTTCCATTATATGTTTAGCAATTAACTTCAGACTGTTGCGCCCGCATCGTAAATATTCACTCTTATATTTTTTCCAAACACGCCAAAAGAAAAAAAAATACAAAATTAGAAAAAATACATTTAAAAAAAGGGGGTTGTTATCAACGTAAGGTCCCTGTTTTATAAAAGTGGATAGCCTCGTGCCATCCCATCCCACCTTCCAAATACAGCGCGTTCTTGATATAAAATTGGAACACAACCTGACACCCTGGTAATCCTCGAAGTGTTGAAAATATTTTTATTTCGAGCAAGATTTTACAATCATTTTCAAAAGTCAATAAGAATCAATAATTACCTAGAGCGAATAACTATAACATATAGTAAAACAGATATTATGTCAATTAAAATAGCGATAAAAAACTTACAGTTAAAATATTATAAAAAATTCAATTCCTTCCTTCCAAAAATTAGATAAGAAGAAAAAGAAAATCTAAGTTATTAACTTAGCAGAGCTCCAAGAGCAGTCACTACTGAGGAGAACTCCGCTACCCAACAAACTCAGTAAGAGCTCTTTTATATTTTTAACTTATGTCTAGTACAGATAGTCATTAAAATCTAATAATGTAAACATCAATAGCATATAATATATTTGTATAAGTACAAAACAGGAGTTTTGGCGGGAACCTTGAAAAACGCGTATGGTGCTCTTATTTTATTTCATTTTCTTGGTGTATTTTTAAGTTAAATTGAATAAAGTTTGGTGGCATTTTGTTTGATATAGGTTTATTACAGTGCCCGTGTATAGTGAAATAGAATAACAATGCGAAAACACGTTCTTTCAGGTTGCCTCCAAAACTTCATTGCAAATGTTCTGGTAAAGTAGCCATCGCTTTACTCGAATAACTTGATTGTAACTCACTTGACTGACATAATAATATTATACTTGATAACTTATATACTTGATACTTAGTATAATATAGTTTACGCTGCTTAAATAAATAGGAGAAATCGTTTTTATCGAAATATAGCACCAGCAGACCAGAACAGACCTGTCCCCACCATAAGCACCCGTTCACGAGTATGACTGGTGGTAGAGCTCCAGTGAAGGAGCTCACGGGCGTAGGCACCACTGCATTGCCTAATTTACTTGCCGCTAAATAGTTGTGTTCAGCACTATCGTGTTCCAGTCAGGTGGTAATGTACGGCCCTGTAATTTCCAGCACAGAGGCATAACACCTTAGGCCTCAGGAGTGGTAACGCATCTGCATTTTGACCTTGGTCTTCATGTAAGTGTCTATAGGCTGCAGTCATCACTTAACATCAATGTGAACTGCAAGCTTGTTTACCACGTCCATTACATTAAAAAAATGACGCATATGGCAGCCATTAGTCTCCTCGACCATATTAGAAGAAAAACTAAACTACTAAAGAACTATGAAACTTCCAGAAAATGGAATAATCCCAATAGAATCAGAGAGAAACTATTTTACACCGTTGTCTCTGATAGCCCCTGACTCGGGTATTGAACCCGGGACTCCAGGGTAAGAGAAGTGGCCTGCAACCACTAGGCTTAGGATTGCCAGGCGTCCGGATAAAGCCGGACATAGACCTTTTTGCGTGTCCGGTCAAAATATACAGTCTCTGGCTTTTGTTAGGCTTTTTACATTTCTTGAACGAGCGAACGCCGAGCATAGCCGAACGCTTCTATCGCGGGTGTCCGACCGTTTTACTCCAATATCCGGCTAAACTTGATGGTTAGTCCGGCTATTAGGTTTAGCGATCTGGCAACCCTGACTAGGCTACTGAGGCAGTTCATATGGCCTTATTACACGGCACGGTATTCAGGGTCCGAAAGCAAGGGTCAGGGTAGTGTAATAACATTTAGGTTAGGGTCCCTAATTAAGGCGACCGGAGCGGCCCAGTCAGCCTAACGTCCTACACACAGTACAATTATGAACACTATGGAAACTACGTTCAAAACGGCACACTCACACAAAATTGCGCATCGACGCTCGAGTAGCGAGTGACTCGGAGCTGCGGCACCGCGAGAACCGCTTAGGGGCCTCGTTGATGCGCACGTTTGTGTGATTGTGCCATTTCAACGTTTTGTACGTAGTTTCCAAACTGTTCGTATTTGTACTGTGACTGAGTTAGGGCCCTGTCGACCGGATAGTGTAATAAGCGGCAACCCGGTGCGAGGCCACGCCCACCCTTTCTGCCGGACCCTGAATACCGTGTCGTGTAATAAGACCAATAGCCATAATGATAATTTTAAAATACCTCAATTTGTTCGACGAGGTTGTCGCCATGTATGATGTAGATCCGGCAATCATTGCACCAGTAGTCGTAACGGTGTTCAGCTTCATCCAACATCTGAAGAGAGTCAGAAGTTGAATCAGGATCCTGGTACAGAAGGAAAGATATTCTTGGCAGACGCAACGCATGTGACATGTGACTGAAAAAAAACGTCTAAGTGCGAGTCAGACTCGCGCACCGAGGGTTCCGTACAAACCTGTAGGTATGTAAGTAAATATATTATTATTTTTATTATATGAAGCGCGCATGGCCCCGCGGCTGATGTAGATCGTAAGCGATCTACTCGGTAAAGCGATATGAGCGCGGCCGGCTGTGTGATGAGTGACCGCTAGTGGCAAATTAAAATACGCGTTTCCGTGCTTCAGAGGGCACGTTAAGCCGGTCCCGGTTGCTAGCGATAGATAGCAGTCGTTATTTAAACTTTGTCGGAGGCCTTATGTACGGTTTGAAAACATCCGACAGCGGGTCGGCCACTAACCCGTACCTCTACCAACCCGCATTGGAGCAGCGTGGTGGAGTAAGCTCCAGGCCTCCTCTCAAAAAGGGGAGAGACTCGAGCCCAGCAGTGGGACGTATAATGGGTTGCCATTATAATAATAATAATAATTATTTTTTTTTTATTTTATTTGATATATGGTGTAACTAAAAAATGTACGGTTTTTGTATTTTTTCCTTTATCTATGCTATATAATAAGACGTTGCTTCGTACCAAATCTCAAGATTCTGGATTCACGGATAGTTTTTTTTTAAGTAATGATAGTGGTAAAAAAGCTTACAGTTCACATTGATGTTAAGTAATGACTGCAGCCTTTAGACACCCCAAAGATAAGAGGTCAACTTGACCGGAACACGATAGTGCTGAACACTACCATTTAGCGGCAGATAGCTTAGGTTATGCGGTGGTGTCTACGCCCTCGAGCTCCTACGGCGGAACTCTACCACCAGTAAAAAGAGTACTTTTTTATGTAATGGAAGTGGAAAACAAGCATGCAGTTCACATTGATGTTAATTGATGACGGCAGCCTATAGACACCCACACGAAGACCAATGTCAAAATGCAGATGCGTAACTACTAATGAGGCCTAAGGTGTTATGCCTCTGCGCCGGAAATTACAGGGCCGTACATTACCACCTGACCGGAAAACGATAGTGCTGAACACTACCATTTCGCGGCAAGTAAATTAGGTAATGCGGTGGTGTTTACGCCCGCGAGCTCTGTCACTGGAGCTCTACCACTAGTAAAAGAAAGTACTAAAGTTTTGAAAGTAATATCATGCTGCGACACGGGTCTTTACCGCGTTCCAACCAAAATTCGTAGGAATGTATGATCTTTTTTACACCTGTAATCCCCCAAGGGGTACGCAGAGGTAAATGCATGCATTCAAGCATACATGCAAACACCCACGATTCGCCGGTTACGTTTTTGGCCCATGTAACAGGTGGCGAGCCTGTTGACATCTCCGGGCACATTACCAAACTTCAAGGTACTGGGAAATTTCCAGAAAATTGAAAAATGCCAATCGAACCAGAGATAAAGGACTTTACACCATCATCTCTGATAACCCCCTACCCGGGAATCGAACCCTGGACCTCAGCGTAGTAATAGTGGCCTGCTACCACTAGGCTACCGAGACAGTTTAATAAAAAAACTTTTTGTCATACCTGACCTGAGAGTCTAAATTATTTTCGAATCCACTTGAAACACACAAAATATTTCATCAAAATCGATTCAGCCGTGAAGGAGTTCAGTCACATACACACAAGAATTAAATTTATTTTATTTGATGGGCTTATTTTATATATTTTTATTATTTGACGTTGTCCACCGTCACTATACCCATTATTATTTTAGGGTTCCACAGCCAAATGGAAAAACACGGAACGCTTATAGATTTGTCATTATCTATCTGTCTGTCTGTCCGTCTGCTTGTCTCTTTATCCGTCCGTCTGTCCGTATATTAATCACAGGTATCATAGCCACTTAATTTCGAAACTGTTACAATTACATAACACTTTACTGGTGGCAGAGCTCCAGTGACGGAGCTCTGCCACCGGCGCGCGTAGGCACCACCGAATTAGCTTATATAACTTACTTGCTGCTAAATGGTAGTGTTCAGCACTATCGTGTTCCGGTCAGGTGGTAATGTCCGGCCCTGTAATTCCCGGTACAGAGGCATAATACCTTAGGCCTCAGGAGTGGTAACGCATCTGCATTTTGACATCTGATCTTTGTGGGGGTGTCTATAGGCTGCAGTCATCACTTAACATCAATATGAACTGCACGCTTGTTTGCCACTTTCATAGCGTAAAAAAATAAATAAATTGTTCGAAAAATAGGCACTGCTAAGTGAAAAATCTGAAAAATTAAGTACTTTAATAAGTACAGTAGGTATTTAACAATAAATAATGCACATCGACTTCAGGAAGGAGATTTCGGCTTATTTCGGGTCTGTAGAGCGTCATCTTTTTCGCACCTTACCAATATGACGTTTGTCCACCATTTTGATCAAGTTTTGACCAATATCGGACTATCAGTGCTTACGTTGGCAGCGTGCAGCAGAGATAACGCTCTACGAAGTCGAAACTAGCCGATTGTCTCTTTCGTAGACTCGATGTGCAATATTTCTTGATGAGCACTGTTTATGATGTTGTTCTAATTAAGAACTTTCAACAAAATTTAGTTTGAACGACATATTCTTTAACGATTTTTGAGATTTTATATATTTTCAAAAACTGCAAATAACATTTTCGATAAATATTACTTTGCGGAACTCTTTATGGGCGAGTACGACTCGCACTTGGCATCTTTTTTTAAACCTACGCGTTTTTTTAACGTATTTTAAATAACAGTACAGCGCTTCACACACACTTTGATAGAAATAGTTAATTATAGACTTACGCAGTTTATGTAATGGATTGATAAAACATGTTACGATTTGATAAAACTTTTTTTCTTTTTTTTATGTTAAGAAGTAGGCATACACGCGCGTAGTTCATTGCCACACCTGAGATATTATAGTTGATAAGTTTCTGTGGCAATTCATCAAATGAGTTTTGGCGGGAACCTTGAAAGAGGCGTATGGTGCTCTTATTTTATTTAATTTTCTTGGTGTATTTTTAAGTTATATTGAATAAAGTTGGTGGCATTTTGTTTGATATAAGTTTATTACAGTGCCCGTGTATAGTGAAATAGAATAACAGTGCGAAAACACGACCTTTCAGGTTGCCTCCAAAACTTCATTGTAAATGTTCTGGTAAAGTAGCCATCGCTTTACTCGAATAACTTGAGTGTAACTCACTTGACTGACATATTATACTTGATAACTTATATACTTAATACTTACATATTATACTTGATGACTATATTATACTAACTTTTACGCTGCTTAAATAAATACGAAATATCGTTTTACTTGACACTGGCAATATGCGTAAAAGCGATGCCATAATAACAAAAAAAAAAAAAAAGTTTCTGTGACAGTTTTTTTTTTGAATACAACATGTATCGGGAATAATGCACACTCTCTAACACCCGAAGAAAATCGAGATATAATCATAATACATGAACTGAAATTACATGTATTTAATAATATGCATGTATTTTATAACTGCCTCGGTAGCCTAGTGGTAGCAGGCCACTACTACTACGCTGAGGTCCTGGGTTCGATTCCCGGGTAGGGGGTTATCAGACATAATGGTGAAAAAGCCTTTATCTCTGGTTCTATTGGGATTTTTCCATTTTCTAGAAATTTCCCAGTACCTCAAAGTTTGGTAATGTGCCCGGAGATGTCAACAGGCTCGCCACCTGTTACATGGGCCAAAACGTAACCGGCGAATCGTGGGTGTTTGCATGTATGCTTGAATGCATGCATTTACCTCTGCCTACCCCTTCGGGAATTACAGGCGTGAAGTTACGTATTTATTTAATATTTTTTATTTAAGAAATAAGTGGTCCTCAATTTGTACGAATAGTATGCACACCCTATGCATACTTACCCTACCTCTACCTACGGCCGCACATAAAACACGAAGCTACTCACACACGCACACTGTTGCAATGTGATGTAGCGTAACCTGCGTACCCTTATTTAACACTCGCCAGTAATAAGATTAATTTCCATTATTTTGTTTCATAAATTATTATTTATAATAGAATAGAAAAAACACATCTCAAAGAGTTCAAAAAATTTGTTGAGATACTTGAGATTAGCATTTTAAGAATTTATTAACCCGCAACGAATGCAAGTGGCAAACTAGCTTGCAGTTCACATTGATGTTAAGCGATGCGCAGCCTATAGACACCCACACAAAGACCAAGGTCAAAATGCAGATGCGTTACCACTCCTGAGGCCTAATCTATGCCTCTGTGCCGGAAATTACAAGGCCGTATATTACAACCTGACCGGAACACGATAGTACTGAACACTACCATTTAGCGACAAGTATATATTATTAGGTAATGCGGTGGTGTACACCAAACCTAACTTTTACGCATATTTATTATCTAAAGATAAGATAAGTTGTACAGATTTGTGAAATATTTTCCTAAATTGGTTCAAGTCTTTAAATGTTCTGATTCCGGCAAATCGAATCTTTGTTCTAAAGGTGTACAAAGTGCGTTGTTTTCACGTGCGTTTCAAATACATTTTGGAGTAGGGTAAACTCACCTATTTCCGTACAATCGCTTCATCACATAATCACTCCAGTCGAAATAATATGAATAAATATGTCCTGTAAAAATAATATGTCCACTACTGGACAAAACCTTCCCCAAAGAGGGCCTCATCTGTTTTGGGCGTCATTAGGGGAGAATAAATTAATAGGCCTGCGCCACGACTTTTGTTAAAATTATTGATTCCCCTTATAATTGTTTTATATTATTTCGCATTAACACATGCTTGTGAAATATATTTTATTTAAAGAAAAATGGAAAGAAAAATTTGACTTCAGGCGAGACTCGAACTCGCGGCCTACTGGGAATCTAGTCCAGCCGCTCTTCCAATTGAGCTACTGAAGTCCTGCCCGATTTGTCAAATCTTTCCTTCACATCTATTGCATTGCTTTATGGTAGCAGCAGCGCCATCTATTGCCAACTATGCTAGTTAGGCAACCGATATAATAGACTTTGCAGTTTATTGAATATCGTAAAGAAGTCGCTTTTACCCTTAATAATTGTTTGATATTATTTCGCATTAACACATGCTTGTGAAATATATTTTATTTAAATAAAAATGGAAAGAAAAATTTGACTTCAGGCGAGACTCGAATTCGCGGCCTACTGCGAATCTAGTCCAGCCGCTCTTCCAATTGAGCTACTGAAGTCTTGCCCGATTTGTCAAATCTTTCCTTCACATCTATTGCATTGCTTTATGGTAGCAGCAGCGCCATCTATTGCCAACTATGCTAGTTAGGCAACCGATGTAATAGACTTTGCAGTTTATTGAATATCGTAAAGAAGTCGCTTTTACCCTTAATAATTGTTTGATATTATTTCGCATTAACACATGCTTGTGAAATATATTTTATTTAAAGAAAAATGAAAAGAAAAATTTGACTTCAGGCGAGACTCGAATTCGCGGCCTACTGCGAATCTAGTCCAGCCGCTCTTCCAATTGAGCTACTGAAGTCTTGCCCGATTTGTCAAATCTTTCCTTCACATCTATTGCATTGCTTTATGGTAGCAGCAGCCCCATCTATTGCCAACTATGCTAGTTAGGCAACCGATATAATAGACTTTGCAGTTTATTGAATATCGTAAAGAAGTCGCTTTTACCCTTAATAATTGTTTGATATTATTTCGCATTAACACATGCTTGTGAAATATATTTTATTTAAAGAAAAATGGAAAGAAAAATTTGACTTCAGGCGAGACTCGAATTCGCGGCCTACTGCGAATCTAGTCCAGCCGCTCTTCCAATTGAGCTACTGAATTCCTGCCCGATTTGTCAAATCTTTCCTTCACATCTATTGCATTGCTTTATGGTAGCAGCAGCGCCATCTATTGCCAACTATGCTAGTTAGGCAACCGATATAATAGACTTTGCAGTTTATTGAATATCGTAAAGAAGTCGCTTTTACCCTTAATAATTGTTTTATATTATTTCGCATTAACACATGCTTGTGAAATATATTTTATTTAAAGAAAAATGGAAAGAAAAATTTGACTTCAGGCGAGACTCGAATTCGCGGCCTACTGCGAATCTAGTCCAGCCGCTCTTCCAATTGAGCTATTGAATTCCTGCCCGATTTGTCAAATCTTTCCTTCACATCTATTGCATTGCTTTATGGTAGCAGCAGCGCCATCTAGTGCCAACTATGCTAGTTAGGCAACCGATATAATAAATAAATATAAATAAATAAATTTGTTTATTGACAAAAAGATAGTTACATCAATTTATATGTTGAATCCATAGATTCCCGAACTAGTTTTCACTGTATTTCGGGATTCAGTGGCTTCTCCTGTTTATAACATGATTTTATGTCATAGAATGTCCCAAATAATTGTACATACGTTTAAAAATAGAACTTAATTATCAGTATACAATAAAAAAAATGCAAAGAATATAAATGTACATTAAACAAAAAAAATATATATGTTTCAAGTACTTTTGTAATTAATTAATAATTATTGTAATTTTGAAACAAAAAAACAGGCCTGAAAGTAACTTAAGGATAATTTAGTATTAAGATTCAATGATTACAAAAAAAAGGATAGGTAAAAATGAGTGTGTGTGTGTGTGTGTGTGTGTGTGTGTGTGTGTGCGTGCGTGCGTGCGTGCGCGTGTGTATGTGTGTGTGTGTGTTTTCGTGCGTGCTATTAGAGTGTCAGTTGTAGTGACGATTCGGTATTTTATTTTGTTATGCATATAGATTTGCCAGCACGTTCTCAGTTCCTTCATAATCATAACCTTTAAGCCATATATATACAAATTTTTTAAAGTTGTTATTGTTAACTTTTTTGATGGGCGTATTAAAATTTTTATTTTTTATTTTAAGTAATTTGTTGTATATTTGAGGCACCACAACTTCAAACTGCTTCTGTGCGAATGTAGTCTTAACCGATTTCACTGGAATTCGATCTACTCTTTTCGAAAGAACTGGAAGAGTTGGAATTATCCGGCTATGAAAACGTCGCAGACCTTCATAGATAAATAATTTGCGAACCGTCAGTACATCTGCTTTTTCATACACCGTAGTTGTAGGCTGTCTATAAGGGAGATAGAGCAGAACTTTCAAGACAGCACGTTGAGCTCGCTCCACTGTAATGATACTTGTTTTAGAGGCGCTGCCCCATGCACATATACAATATCTAATAAGACTTTCACACAAAGCCTTATACGTTTGTATGAGTAGGTCATAGTCCGCTACAGTCCGAAGTAATTTAAAGACGTAGATAAGTTTTCGTATTCTGGAGGTTAGTGACAGAATATGCGCGCTCCAGTTCAATTTCTCATCTATATGGACCCCGAGGTATTTAATGACTCCGACTCGCGAAAGAGTGGAACAGTTGCAGTCTTTGGCAAGGGTAACAGTACGATTGCATGGGAATGAATGTATTTTTAGACCAGTAATTTCATTACTACCAACAGATGTTAGGGAAAAGCACATAAATTTGGTTTTGGCCGTGTTCAAAGACAAGAGGCTGTTTTCCAACCATTCCAAAACTTTACAGAGGCCTCTCTCTGCCTTCTCTGTTACTTTTCGCCAGTCAAGATCGTGAAACAACAACACTGTGTCATCCGCAAACATTAATAAATCCAGTCCATTAATGTTGATAGAGCAAAGATCATTAATATATATTAAAAAAAGAGAAGGTGCTAATGTGCTTCCCTGTGGTACGCCAAATGTACAAGAGGCACTCTCACTTTCGTGTTCCCCAACACGAACTTTTTGTGTTCTATCAGAAAGGTAGTCTGCGAACCAATTCAATATCGATCCTCTTATACCAACATTCTCCAACCTAGTTAGTAGAATAGGAATTGACACAGTGTCGAAGGCTTTCTGAAGATCCAAGAAGACGCCTATGCATTTATTTCCTTTGTCTATGTAGGACGTTATTAAAGTTGTTAATTTAAGAACTGCATCTTCTGTTGATTTTTTTTCCCTAAATCCGTACTGGTTGTTATTTAGAAGGTTATGTTTTTCTAAATAGTTCATAAGTCTTTTCTTGACAATTTTTTCTAGGACTTTAGAAAGAGTTGTAAGAAGGGATATAGGTCTATAATTAGATGGATCGGCTTTATCACCATTTTTTAAGACAGGACAAATAATGGCTTTTTTTAAAATAGCAGGAAAAATTCCTGATTCTAGGCTTAGGTTACAAATAAATGAAATAGGCTCGGCTAGAGAATGAACACATGTCTTAAGTAAGACTGAGGTAATTTTATCCCAGCCAGGCGCACTGTGTGTTTTAAGTCCCATTATGACAGTTTTTACTTCGTGGGGATCTGTTGGTAGGAAAGACATAGATTTGGATGGAGAGTTAAAGTTTTTTGTAATAGTTGCTAAATGAGTCTCTGTACAGTTCATCATATTGAGAGTTTTTTTAGCTAAAGAACCACCAACAGAGGTAAAGTACGAATTTACTTTATTGAGGGATTTAATTGGATCATTTTCTATATTTAATAAATCATGTGATGGCATATTTGAGTGACTGAAGTTGCAAACTTCTTTCACAATCTTCCAAGTTTCCTTTATCTTCCTTTTATTTTTTATAAATTGGTTTTTATAATATTTCTTTTTAAGAGATTTTATTATATAATTACATTTATTCCTATATTTAATATATTGATCTTTTAGAACTATATTATTAGGTTTTTTTTTTAATTTTAGGTGCATTTTGTCCCTTTTTCGTATAGATCTAATAACACCACTTGTAATCCAAGGCTTAAGGGGTCGATTCTTTTTTTTTACTAGACTTACTTGCGTGTTATCGTTCACTATACTCAGGATTTTAGAAGAAAATAGTTCCGTAGCTAAGTTCACATTATTATGTTTGTGTATTTCTTCCCAAGTTTCCCCCGATAACAGGTCGTTAATGTTTTGGTAATCAACTGTAACTTTTTTGTATGTGGCGTAATTTTTTGCAAGTTTTACTTTGTTAATGCAGAGTATTATAGGTGAATGGTCTGTAAGTGCCTGTTCAAAAACAATAGTCCTCCATGTACATGGAGTTTTCACCATAAAGTGGTCAATACATGAGTTAACTCTAGTGGGGAGGTTTATTCCTTGTCTAAGACCATGCATTGCCATTAAAGTTAGATAATCCTGTGATGACTTAGAATAATTGCTCGGTAGAATATCCAGATTGATATCACCAGTAAAAATAATATTATACTCACTAATTTTGCTTAAGATTTTGTCCAGTGATGTCAAATATCTACTAACATTTACAAAACTAGGTGAACGGTATGAACACACAATTGCGTAGTTCGGTAGAATGTTAAGAACCAGACAGTTACCATCCCATATCTCAGGTTCGAAAGCGGAAACTTCTAGTTCATGTCTAACGTATGCGACCACCCCGTCATTTTTATTTAAAAATTTCCTGGTCCAAAACTTGTTATAGTTGTTTAAGTCAGGTGGTGGGTTCAGTGGACTTGTCCAACATTCCGTCAAAACAAGTACATCCATTTTTATGTCGATACTAGACAAATACGCTATTAACAGATCAAAATTACAGTTGATACTACGTATATTTACTGTGAAGATTATTAAAGAGTTTGTATTGTTAGGGACAACTTTCAGAAATTTACCACATTCTGCTGTATTGCTGACCGACAAACACACCATATCAATTGTTTTATCGACTTCAGCAAACATAAATGAATTATCATCCAATCCAAATCCAATAGACTTTGCAGTTTATTGAATATCGTAAAGAAGTCGCTTTTACCCTTAATAATTGTTTTATATTATTTCGCATTAACACATGCTTGTGAATTATATATATGTTCGAGTCTCGCCTGAAGTCAAAATTTTTCTTTCCATTTTTCTTTAAATAAAAAAGATTTCCCTAAGTTAGAAAAGGATGTGCAATGTAACAATTACTTTAACTTTAATTAATCATGTAGTGTAACCCAGGCTTAATAAATAAAATACTCTTACAGCCCCACACTATAAACTTATGTTGTGGGTGCGGTTGTATACACACAGAGCAACACAAGCCACCGGCGGACCGGAGGGGAGTAGCCATAGCGTTTATTACCGATGCAAAATAGTCTGTAATTTTTGCGGGGGAAATGTATATGACACACACAACAAAAATCGTCTATTACTACGAAAACTCACACCTCAACTTTAACAAAATACATAAACAGTTTCACGCACATATTTAAACGTCTCGGCGACAGGCATAGGATCAATTGTGCTTGTACTTTGACGGAGTGGAAAGTCTGCATATGGCTACTCCTCTTTGAGCCGCCGCGGCCGGTGGCCCGTGTTGCTCTATGCATACACACAACGTTTTTAACTTTTTCAACTTTGTTACGCTAAACTATAACTTTTTACGTGGGTACTAAAGTACAGACAATCTTTTTAGGGTTCCGTAGTAAACAAGTAACCCTTATAGTTTCGCAATGTCCGTCTGTCTGTCCGTCCTCGGTTTAGCGCAAAAACTATTGGTACTAGAGACTTGAAATTTGGCACAAGTATACACCTTAATCAAAGTGGTAGAATAAAAATATGAAAAATAAATTATTTAGGGTACCTCCCCTACATGTAACGCACGGATATTTTTTTTAATTTTTCGTTTTCTATTTAAACATGTTTTTTTAATAATTACTTAATAACGCTGAATTTAGATTTTTACTTTTTAAATATAAAAGTTCTTACCAACATTACTCCCGCTTACCCTACAAAACAAACGTACTTCGTACTTGGCAAGCTGCCATATTGGCGGTAATCCAGACTCGCTATCCTGATGCTACTACAGTACATCATTCGCTACTAAACTGGAAACACGTCTAGTAGATAATTTAAAGTAGATTCAAAAGTTTATAAACGTTCAATATTTTATTAATAACCTAATTTATCAAAGTAGGAAAGAAAGCGCGGGAAGTTACCTTTTATATTCTACTAAGGACAAAGACTTTTGTGTTATTCTGCCTTGTGGTGAGGATAGTGCTGTTAAAAGGTGAGTTATTATAATAATAAATTAATGTTTTGACTATTTCAGCAACCTGATTTTGCATTAACTTATTATTTTTATTTATACATGTTCTTTCCATCTAATAAAATTGGAGTTTCTATTAACAATATAAAATGAACCGCTTTTTACTAAATTATGGTAATTATACTAAAATAAATGTTTGTCCATTTGTTTTTTTTTTAAGTAATAGAAGTGGCTAACAAGCATGCAGTTTACATTGATGTTAAGTGATGACTGCAGCCTATAGACACGCACATAAAGACGAGAGGTCAAATTGCAGATGCGTTACCACTTCTGATGGCTAAGGTGTTATGCCTCTGAGCCGGCAATTACAGGGCCGTACATTACCACCTGACCGGAACACGATAGAACTGAACACAACCATTTAGCGGCAAGTATATTATGGTAATGCGGTGGTGCCTACGCCCGCGAGCTCTTATAACTCTTTGATTCTTGTGGAGCTAGATCAGCCAAATGCCAATTCATACCTGAAGTCCAGGCAGACGAAGTCGCAGGTAAAATCTAGTGTAGTTGAAAATTACTACTGTTGCCGCCTTCTACCACTATACTACTGCAGTAGTCCTACTGCTACTCTGGTGTCCTAGGTTTGATTCCCGGGTCGGGGGCTACCTATAGATAAAGGTGTTAAGTCCTTCAGCATTGAAATAAAACTATTTTTACGGATTTATATCGCGTATATTAAACTAAAATGATTTTTAAAATCAACCCGACGTTTCGGTCGCTTTTCAGCTTCCGTGGTCCCGGGCAGACTGAGGTGACATTTGTCTGACAGAAGTTTGAAAAAATTATATGTAGCTACCTCCATCGATTTCGTAAACGTCGGGTTGATTTTAAAAATCATTTTAGTTTAATATACGCGATAAATCCGTAAAAATAGTTTTATTTCAATGAGTGTAGCTCGCGAAAACCTAAGAACATATCCTTCAGCATTGGTTCCATTGGGACTTTTCTATTTTCATTTTTTTTAATGCTTGCTTTTTTACCTCAGCCAGCGGACACTCCGCCAAAATTCCACAGTAGCCATATGCAGGCTTTCAATTTCTTCTTATTTTCTTAACTTTTTAAACCTTTCCTGGACTTCCAAAAATCATTCAAAACCAAAATTAGCCAAATCGGTCCACCCGTTCTCGGGTTTTAGCCAGAGTTACGAACTACAATTAATTTTTATATGTAAAGATAGATTATTGTTTTTTAAAGTTTCAGTTAATTATTGCTACTAACGCAGAATGATGTATAGATATAACCTTCATTCCTGATGACATTCTACTGATATAATTATTTACATTAGTATATTATATTTAGTTTTCTCTTAGTGATATTCTTGACTATACATATATTTTGTTATCTTGTTTGACATGTATATCAATTGTTATTCACTTCAATTTATTTTGTTTGTTTTTGACGTGTGATAAGAGGTGCCTGTCACCCTAAATGAATGAACGAGATTCTGATTCTGATTCAAATTGCGTACAGCATCTAGTAGCCTGCTTCACATACCGCAACAAAACAAACGCATTACAAACTCAGGTTTATATCAAGATGTACGCTCAAACACAGATCTGTGGGCGTGTTTATAAATACAGTTTACCTTTGATTGAACTCCGCAAAACAATATCAGGATGTTTCTCCATTTTGAACTAATGTTATGAAAAGGAAGTGGCAGCGTCTTTATTATGAAAATGGGAAAGGTTTAACATTGTAAAATCAAAAGTTGGAGTTTTGACGAGAACCTTGTAAGAGGCGTGTAGTACTCTTACATTATTTCATTTTCTTGCATTTTGAGTTATATTAAACTAGCGGCCCGGTACGTGCTTCGCTACGTATTAAGTAATAACATCTATATACATATAATAAAACAATAAAATCCGCGTGTCTGTGCATTGTATATATTTACGAAAAAGTAATTGGGGGCGATGTTAAAATAGTATTAGAACAAGAGATTTATTTATTTATTTATCAGAGTTCCAATGCAGAAGCTCGACGGCGTAGGCACCACCGCATTACCTAATTTATCTGCCGCTAAATGGTAGTGTTCAGCACTATCTTGTTTTGGTTAGATGGTCATTTATGGCCCCGTAATAAATTTACAGAGACATGACAAGTTAGGTCTCAGGGGTGGCAACGCATCTGCATTTTGAAATCTGTTTTTGTGTAGGTGTCTATAGGCGGCAGTCATCACTTAACATTAATAAGAGCTGCATGATTTTTTGCCACTTTCCGTAAGAAAAAATATATAAATGAAGAACCGCTCTACCGATTTTGTGCAAACTTCACACGAACCATCTACCAAATAGTCCGAACAAGGCCTAAACATTTGGTTTGGATAGGGGAACCCATTCTTGAGTTATAAAATTACAACGAAAAGTGGCATTGATTTTTATTCAACCGATAGTCTATGTGAATGAAATTTAAACTTAGCATAAAAAAATAAAAAAAATTAACAATGATGCTAAAATATAGCCGCCATCTTGGATAGGTATAACTATATAGATGTTACTCAACTTTGGATGAAAGGACTACTAGTATTTTACCTAGGTAGCGACTCCTCCGAATAACAACACCACTTCGGATGAGTCGACGCCTACTATTTGTAAAGAGTGACATTTTATCCGCGGATACGATACATTTGCGGATGAATTGTCACCTAAGTCGTATTTTTATGTTGCTTGCGACTACCGTATTTTTAATGTATTATTGTGATGGCTACGAAAAGTTTTTATTGGAAAAAAAATAAAAAGTGTCCCCCAACATGTTTTACCAGTAACAGAATTTTAAAAAAAGTAAACATCCGGTGACATCTCCGTTGTAATATAAATATATCGATCATTTGTAAAGAATAGTAGATGAGATAAATACACTGTAATTCTAAAATATTAAAGCAACGTTTTGCTAGCAATTACCTTGATTGATTATTGATTTTAGCGGATTAAACTGTAATGACGCAACCAGTTTTAAGAACCACCATACATTTTTATGAACCACCGTTCTCTTAATTTATGATATTGACACAGAATCTCTTGAACGGTCTCGATACTGCGCATTAATCTGTCCCAAAAACATGGATTTTGCTGTCAAGGACGGGGTTAAAGTCCGGCTATTTTAGTCCGCCATTTTGTTTTATTTCTCGTCTGAACCGTTTGTTTTGATGCGTTCAACACTCGAACGACATTATGGCGAATTTAGAAGATTCATTCTTGACTTTGTTCTCTGGACAAATGTTATTTATTTTCGTTCATAAAATAAGATGATTTGCGATATTATTTGACAGTTGTAGGTCACACGGATAATTTGTTTTTGGATTTGTGGAATAATTTGGAGCAGCAAAGCAGTCTCAGTCAGTCAGCAGACATCGCGCATATGAAGTGCGCATGGCTCCGCGGCTGGTGTAGATCGTAAGCCATCTATCTACACCAGCCGCGGGAGAAAAAGAGGAGAGTTTTCCTCAATGATGTCTATAAATAAAATAAAAAATAAAAAAATATAAAAAAGCCTTTTATTCCATGCTTACTATTTTAGCAATTAATTGCAGTACAATAACCTCTATACGCCTCCATAATTATCGTACGGTTGGCAAAGCTTGGTAGGTTCACAAATGTATAAAATACGCACTAACGCACGTCGGGGGCCTGTGAAGCCTGGGGGCTCCGCTAATTGATACAGCAGATACGGCGGTAGCTACGGCCCTGATAAAGATCCGCAGATAGACTGGAAAATATGTCCGTGCGTTATCTACCGCCTCTACAATGGTTAAGTGGTCTGCTGAACTGTTTGATCTGATGCCATCGTCTTCTTCCTTCCATCCCATCATTCGAAGAAGAAAGAAGTTAGACCAGGTTAGATCTTCTATCTAACCTGGTCTAACTTCTTTCTTCTTCTGTTTAACGGTTCGATTCAACAGAAGCAATCAGAATAAGAAATTTATTTATTGATTTAGGGTGACAGCCACCTCTTATGACACGTCAAAAATAAACAAAATAAGTTAAAGTGAATAACAATTGATATACATGTCAAACAAGCTAAATATGTATATATATATTTAGCTTGTTGTTTTGTTTTTTTTTGTTTAATCCTACAATGTTGGTTGCCTGGAAGAAATCGCTGTGCAGCGATAAGGCCGCCATTTGTGCCATTTCCTTGTTTTTAATCTTTAATATGTTTTATTTGTGTGTACAATAAAGAGTATTGTATTGTATTGTATTGTGTATATATATATATAGTCAAGAATATCACTAAGATTTTTTACTGGTGGTAGAGCTCCAGTGACGGAGCTCGCGGGCGTAGGCACCACCGCATTACCTAATATACTTGCCGCTAAATGTTAGTGTTCAGCACTATCGTGTTCCGGTCAGGTGGTAATGTACTGCCCTGTAATTTCCGGCACAGAGGCATAACACCTTAGGCCTCAGGAGTGGTAACGCATCTGCATTTTGACCTTGGTCTTTGTGTGGGTGTTTATAGGCTGCAGTTATCACTTAACATCAATGTGAACTGCATGCTTGTTTTCCACTTCCATTACATAAAAAAAAGATCAAACTATATATAGGTAATATACTAATGTAAATAAGTATATGAGTAGAATGGAAATTAAACTCTTTTCTTATTCAATATCTTCTGTAAGGGTATCTTGCTTTAAGGGTTTTTCAAATGTATGTATCTTCACGTCAAGTCCCTAACGGGGTAGGCAGAGAGTGTGAAGCGCCAGATTTCCCGGTCCTGACATACCTCCCGTACCTCATCTACATTCATCCTTCTCTTCATACATGCACGCCGCTTCCTAAGACTTTTGTCCGCACCATTAGACAGTGCTCGACCTATTTGGTCATGGTAGGTCAGTCTTGGTCTGCCTGGGCAACCATCCACATTCGCATTAATCTGTTTAGTCTTTCTCTTATTCGACATACTTTCCATATGCCCGAACCATCGCATTTTTTATTTTTACTAATCTGGTTCTTCAAATCTGGCGTCAAAAGAGTCCTTCAAGGCTGGCAGTGTGTTGGCAACTCCCCTGGTGTTGCAATTGTTTATAGGTGACGGTAACCACTTTGGTCCGTCTGCTTGTCTGGCAAACAAGCAGACGTAAGTTGAATCCGGTATGAAATCGGCTCGAAGGATCATATTGACTATAAAGCCACAATAGGAGGCGTGTAAAGGAATGAAAATGAATGAAAATAATGGATTATAAATTTACTGTGCACGTGTACTACCACTATGCTACCGAGAGAGTTCTATGACGTACATATGGTCAACAAAATTACGTTGGTAAAATATATATCGCCCTCAGTATATTCTTCATTTCGCTTCGTAAGATACGACGGTGTTTGGAACGGAAACCATAAGGAAACAAATACATAAATATAATTATAAACATAATTATATCACGCCACGTTATTACATGGTATACATATAATACATATTATCAATCACATAATCGTACCACATACGAATTACGTGATAAGATGTATATGGTAAGAAATAGACGTGGTTCCAAGGTTGCAACATCCGGAATTAATGTCAAACACCCACGGTCGCCATAGCAACGTCCGCTCTATTGGCAGACGTGGCAGACCATTGACTATAGTGATGTTGTTACGGCAGACGATGTAACCTTGTACTGACGTGACGAATTGCTGACATTTGTTTATTGATTTATTATTAGAAACTTGGTGTTTGATTGGTAACTTCGCGTTTATAATCCGCGAAGGGGTTCTACCTAGAAATACTTTCGATTCGACTCGGTAACATTTTGGCCCATATAATACAGAATGAGCCTGAGGATGGTATTGGGAAACTTGCAAAAAAAGGAAAAATCTGTTTTTATTTTCTTACAGCATAATATGTAAAATACCTGCGTCCGTAACCATGAGCTATTAGGGAAAAAAGGTGAAAAGGAAAAATTACGAACAAGAGTAAAAATTTACCCTTTGTATTTTCAAAATCTTTCTAAAAACTTTCCCAAAATAGTAATGTTTTATAACTTCTAGCACAGATGAAATATTATATTGATATTATTAGTCTAGAAAACAACTTGTTGGGCAGAGTGCCTAAATCATTAGATTACTCTGTCATCTCTCTGAATTGATTGGTAATGAAGTGCTTTATCGGTCTGTTTATTAATTTACATGATATTATAGCAATATATTATCACGCTAATATTCACACTATAATCACACTATTGGATGTTTGTCCGTCAATCACACCGAAACTACTTAACGGATTTTCAAGAAATTAGTTCAATGAAATATCGAAACTAGATGATTATCTCTTTCATAGACTCGATGTATAACTTTTTTTGATGAGCACTGTATGTAAATGGCGTGGCATACCTACGCTCGGAGTAAATGCCAATTTAGAGTTTTTTTTTTAACTTTGAATTTTAAAATTCGTAGAACAATTTGTTCTACGAGTTTTCTTTCTACGACGAGAGACTGCCTGCAAGAGGCGATGTGCTAATTTCAAATAACCCTGTTTAAATATTATCTTCGTTGAACACGAGTGAATCCCCGGAGCAGTATTTCAAACGAATTAATTGTACCTCCATAATTGCCTATTACGCAACGTATCAAATCATTGCTGGCCATCCCGTGATCGACAATACCAATGACACCACGTGTCATTGCCTTTTAAAAAACAAAGATGGCCGCGTTCCAATGTGTGTAAAATCCGCGCCAATAAATGACATCAGAGTTTCTTTGAAGCGTCCCCTTTGGTGCTTAATTATTATTATTTGTTTATCTGACGTAATTACTGATTTTCCTTCTCGTTAATTACTACTCGGAAAGTCCGAGAAATTTTCATTTAGTAACAAAGTTGAATATACTGGATCCAAAATTCTAGTAGTGTCAAAGAACTTGAGAGTTTAGGCACCATCTTTCTATTTTCCTAATGTAATTACCACAGATGTAAATAACCTTACAAAAAGAATAAACCGCGTCCTTGTTTCCGCACTTTTGTTCCATATTTAATCACTTAACTTATTTAGTCGTTACTTTTAAATCTACAAAAATCACAGGCATCTTCAATTTTAAATTAAAAATGAGTTTGGATAGGGATTAATAATTAAATTGATAATAATCTCCTTCATTATTTTTTTGTTTATTTTTTTTTTTTTTGTTATTGCATATGGCATCGCTATTACGCATATTGCCAGTGTCAAGTAAAACGATATTTCGTATTTATTTAAGCAGTGTAAAAGTTAGTTTATTATAGTCATCAAGTATAATATGTAAGTATCAAATAAATAAGTTATGAAGTATGATATGTCAGTCAAGTGAGTTACAGTCAAGTTATTCGAGTAAAGCGATGGCTACTTTACCAGAACATTTACAATGAAGTTTTGGAGGCAACCTGAAAAGTCGTGATTTCGCACTGTTATTCTATTTCACTATACACGGGCACTGTAATAAACCTATATCAAACAAAATGCCACCAACTTTATTCAATATTACTTAAAAATACACCAAGATAATGAAATAAAATAAGAGCACCTTTCAAGGTTCCCGCCAAAACTCCTTTTGTTTATTTAATAGCCACTTAACTATTTAGAAGTTCATTAACACAATGGATACCAACTTAGTCCATTTGACTCCTTACAAAGACGCGCTGCTCGAATGTCTGAGCCTGTGCTTTTTTTATCGTCTCGACGACGTTGAGTACTCTGCTGAACTGAAGGTGCCATCGTCTCTTTTCCTACACCGCACTACCCGCCACACTTACTGACTGGCAAACTGCTCAACAGTTTGGTTTTCCCGTACGTATTTGCACAGAACGTGTAAATTGTAGAACGAACTTCGCTCTGAAGTGTTCCCTCGGTGTTACAATATGGGGTTCTTCAAAAATTGCGTCTGAAGAATCCTTCACTGGTGTGGCAAAGGCTGGCCCGTGTGCTTGTCTGTCAATCTTATGATATGAAAATTGATATATCTAGTGATCTTTAAGATAAATAAACTGAATCGACACGTTTGATTTCTAAAGATTGATAGGTGTATTTTCTTCCCCTGATTTGGCAAGGAGTCGGGACTTTAATAATATCTAATGTCATTGTTCAAAATTTAACGTTTTCTGAAGTTACTGACGCATATAAAATACAAAATACCCAGCAAGAAATATTATTCATCGAGCCATCGAGTCTACGAAAGAGACAATCGGGTAGTTTCGACGTCGTAGAGCGTTATCTCTTGCACACTGCCTACGTAAGCACTGGTAGTCTGGTATTAGTCATAACTTGATCAAAATGGTCGACAAACGTCATAGGTAAGGTGTGAAAGAGATAACGCTCGTAATAAGCCGATCTCCTTCCTAAGGTCGATGAGAAATATTTCTTGTTTGATACTGTGAGTCTGTGGTTTATCAATGGAAGTTTACAAGGGCACTTATTTACGCAACAGTTCGAAATCTGCATTTAAACTGACATGAACTATAAAACTAAATCCGGGAAATTTCAAACCTCCATTTTTGCATTGGCTGCGTTCCAATAAGCTTGCCAAATTGCGGAGATCCGTAAACGTCGAATAAATTACAAAGACGGTCGAGGAAGTAAATAGGTCTATTTGGACTGGTCAGGAGGTGAACAACCTTGATCTATTTTCGTATGTCTTGATAATAGATGTCACCACGTGGTTGTATTTACTAACATGTTTTTGTTTTGTTCGTTAAATGCGTTTTATTTTACTTTAAAAAAAGCAATCTAAATGCTTTTGAATTAACACAAACAAAACTTATTTTTGGTTCATTGATGTTAATCATATTTGAACAATGATAGTGACAAACATTATCCGAATCAGAATCAGAATCAGAAACTCATTTATTCATTTAGAGTGACAGGCACGTCAAAAACAAACAATATAAATTAAAGTGAATAACAATTGACATACATGTCAAACAAGATAAAAAATATATGTAAAGTCAAGAATATCACTAAGATAAAACTAAATATAATAAACTAATGTAAAAAGTACATCAGTAGAATGTCTCATTTCCCCTTTACAAACTGATAACAAAGAGTAAAAGAAAAGAAAAGAAAAAGAGTCATTCTTTGTCATTTACCGGCAAAGTTCCAAAGGCCAATATGATCTGAGAAAAACTTGCCGGAAAAAACTCAGTCGGCTCTTTTAAAAATATCTCTTAGGCATATTTTTACAATTTTCCATAATTTAAACAAGCTTAAAATTAACAATATAATATCAACATCACACTTTGATTATTACATTTAACACCCTCGTAGAGCTAGATCAGCATTTAGCCAAACATTTCTATCCTTGAGATAGTCCTCGAGTTCATAGTAAGCCTTTTTACATAGAGTGCGTCTAATTAATGCTTTGAATTTACCATCGGTGAGTTCAGCAATCCCGGATGGGATCTTGTTATAAAATTCTACACTATATTTTAGGAAAGATTACCTATTGCCTCAGTAGCCTAGTGGTAGCAGGCCACTACCACACCGCGGACACTCCGCCAAAATTCCATACAAACGCTTAATTTGGTCTCTATTACACAGACATCAATCAGTGACGTGTATTTACACGTGCACCTGTGTGCGTAGCACGTACAAAATACCAACCGTCGCCCATAAGAGGGGAAGGGGTTGAGTGATGCGGGCAAATCGGGCGGGACGTCGAAGTGTCCATTCTATACGTAGTATTATTACATATTCTCTGCCACTGCTCCACCCAGACAAGACGCCACTCTCATTCCTATGAGCAGAAGATGCCGAGACAAAGGGGGACGTGCCTCGAAGCCTATACCACGACGAACAGTGGTACAGCGGCCGGCGTACTTTCTGGCTATTAGAGATAGCAGTATATAATCCTTTATCTCTAGTTCTATTGGGATTTTTCCATGTCTGGAAGTTTCCCAATTCGGAGATTAAACAGGCTAACTAAACGTAACCGGCGAATCGTGGGCATTTGCATGTATGCTTGAATGAATTCAATTAATTGTTTTTATATTATTTCGCATTAACACATGCTTGTGAAATATATTTTATTTTTAAAGAAAAATGGAAAGAAAAATTGACTTCAGGCGAGACTCGAACTCGCGACCTACTGGGAATCTAGTCCAGCCGCTCTTCCGATTGAGTTACTGAAGCCCTGCCCGATTTGTCAAATCTTTCCTTCACATCTATTGCATTGCTTTATGGTAGCAGCAGCGCCATCTATTACCAACTCTGCTAGTTAGGCAACCGATATAATATAATAGACCGATTTAAAGAAAAATTTCCCTTCTTTCCAATTTTCTTTAAAAATATAATATATTTCACAAGCATGTGTTAATGCGAAATAATATAAAAACAATTATTAAGGGTAAAAGCGACTTCTTTACGATATTCAATAAACTGAAAAGTCTATTATATCGGTTGCCTAACTAGCAGAGTTGGTAATAGATGGCGCTGCTGCTACCATAAAGCAATGCAATAGATGTGAAGGAAAGATTTGACAAATCGGGCAGGGCTTCAGTAGCTCAATTGAATTCAATTACTTCTGCCTACCCCTTTGGGGATTACGGGCGTGATGCTTATATTATATGCGGGACGTTTATATTTACAACTAGCTGCGCTCACGACTTCGTCAGGGTAGATACTGAACAATCATACTTTTTCTCACGTAGACGAAGTCGCGGGCACAGTACACAACATAAGACCTAAAAAATCTGTGAAAATTTTAAGCTTCTACATGCTACCGTTATTATTATCGAGCAAAAAATATACGAAAAAAAACACGGTTATTGTATGCTCCCTTGGACCCCTTAACATTTTCATTTTCTTATTTTTCATTTTTAAATTTGACTTCTTAGTAATAAATTTTGTCTTAATAGAGGTAACAGAAATACATAATTTGTGAAAATGTTAGGTTCCTAGCTATCACTATTTATGAGATACAGGCTGGTGATAGACAGACAGCGGAGAATTAGTAAATAGTTTTTACCTTTTACGAAACCCCCTAAAAGATAGAACTAAGATACAGAATAGCTTAAAAATATTCGATATGATTCTTTAAATTGACAAAACTTTTTTATTTCTGAACCGATTCATATGAAACAAACACTGAATGTTAAGTAAAATTTACCACAATATATTAGTGAAAACCGCAAATCAAATAAGCCGTTTCTGATATTAGCGTGCACAAACACACAGACAAACAGACATTTTTCCGGAGTAAAAAGTGTGCGTGTTGTGCGCCAAAGGTTAAAGTATAATCATACCAAGTTTCATTGTAATCGGACCAGTAGTTTTTCTGTGATACTTGAACAAACAGACAGACAGACAGACAGACAGATAGACAGACAGACAGACAAAAAATTTTCTAATCACATATTTGGGTTCGGTATCGATCTAGTAACATCCCCATGTAATTATTTTTTCAATATCTTTAATGTACAGAATTTACACTTCTACAGTCTTAATATATATAAATCTCGTGTCACAATGTTTGTCCTCAATGGACTCCTAAACCACTTAACCGATTATAATAAAATTCGCACACCATATGCAGTTCGATCCAACTTGAGAGATAGGATAGCTTACATTACGCTATGACTAATGGGAGCAGAGCAGCGCGGGCGAAGCCGGGGCGGGCCGCTAGTTTTATTATAAGTATAGATTACTCTTATAGCCTTTTGTGAAAACGGATCCCCATTTAGGACATTTCAAGCTAAAAAATGAAACGCAATAGTCTATTAAAAT
This sequence comes from Macrosoma leucophasiata, assembly GCA_036365455.1. Classification (NCBI taxonomy): domain Eukaryota; kingdom Metazoa; phylum Arthropoda; class Insecta; order Lepidoptera; family Hedylidae; genus Macrosoma; species Macrosoma leucophasiata. The sequence continues at coordinate 1,692,456 of JAWQUS010000022.1, read as the reverse complement.
AACGTCAGCAATCTACGTACCGGGCAGATTTCAACGACCATTGACAGACTTGCATGCGACAGTTTCTTGTCTAATTATAGCATCACACTGCAAATTATGGCCAAGTGCGTTATGCGTTCTTTAACCTCAAATTCTAACCTCTATTGTGAAGGCAGGTGTGAGAGATGTTTACAGAGAAACTGCGTATCAGTTCGTTATTAGTTTTTGCTCCGAACCTAAATGCGCATCTGATTCTGTTTGTTATTTCAAGGTTTAGGTATGTAGGTACCTACAATCAAACCAGTCGGTATTTAAAATATTGGTACAGTACCAGAGAATATGTAATAAAACTACGTATAGCATGGACACTTCGATGTCCCGCCCGATTTCCCCGCCTCACCCAACCTCCTCCCCTCTTATAGGCGACGTTGGGTATTCTATCCCCTAGTTTGCACTAAAAACATTAAACATGATGATGTTTCGCAACTCGTCTCATAAAGTATGTATTGCGATGAATGTCTTGTTGGTGCTAGCGTCCGCAGTTCGCACTGCTGTCAAACCTATCATTTTAACATGTTTTTATGTGAATGTTTCATCAATGCAAACTCATGGTAAGCACAATATGCGTTCGTCTCGCACCTGATTGATCTTTGTTTTCACGACTCTCCGAACATCCTAAAAATAATTTTAATAATTAAATACTCTTAGGCTTGACGCCTATTGCTTATGTAGATGTCAATAGGCTGCAGTCATCACTTAATATCTATGTGAACTTCATACTTGTTTGCCACTTACGTTACATAAAAACCCACTCCTTCTGGAAAAAGTGGAAAATACAGGGTGAAGTTGTGACTTGTCAAAGAACATCCTAACAACATGTCTGTGTTATTCCTTCCAGCAAGATGCCGTCGGAGGTGATAGCGGACAAGTCCCTGCAGCGCGAGCTGGCGGACTCCATCATCAGGATGGTGCCTCTGGACGAAATCCGGATACTCCTTGCGTGTGGTGCCAAGGTAATTATTGAATTTCTTTAAGCGCGTCTTGCGCTTTTTGTCTTCAGTAGATCGTCGCGTGCGCAAAGTAGAGCCGGGGCTGGCCTCCTCTGCTGCGGCTTCTTCTGGCCTGCCATCCCGGCTGGCGTTGGGTGCTCTTCGGTTGGTTAAGGGTTTCGGTGGTAGGCTCTCTCACCTGGCGATGCGTTTGCTCCGATGGCGTCCGTTTTTTTATTGTTTTTTTTTTTTAATTTACTTATTTTAATTTTCTTGTTGTTTCTTGTTTTTCGGTCTTTTTTTCTTTACCTACCTCTGTTGCCGTCGCTGTGGCTCGGTGTCATCGTGGCTTGTAGGTTGTGAAGGGAAAAAAACTCGCGTCAGGACACGTGGCCCAGATCTAAAATGCGTAAGACGGATATGTGACCAGAATTGCATCCGCCTAATTTATGGGGATCCAATGACAGCTCTGCTGTTATGATAGTGGTAATCTGACCGTGGTGGTGTTAATGGCGCAACAAAACAAAAAATGCACAACGTCGATATTCAAGTTTTCACTTCTGCCGGCACCCGACACTGCCGGAGTTTGCAACCAGTTGTTTCTATTTTTTTATGTAACGCAGGTGGCAAATAAACGTGCAGTTCACATGAATGTGAAGTGATGGCTGGACTAATCAATAACTAAAATCTACACAAATAGGCCGCATGTTGGGTTGCAATGTATTTGTTGATCGCTCGGGCAATACGTGGCTGCCAACGGCTGGTCGCATAATGCACGCACTTCCTGAGAATTATTTTGGAAGAATTAGGATTATCTTGGAGGAATTAGTTGGCCTACTGCGCGGGGGCACTAAGTTGTTGTTTCATTACCATATAACCGCATTACAATAGTGCTGAACACTACCATTTGGCAACAGATAGTTTAGGCTGCCTACGCTTTCGATTTCCCACGCAAGAACTCTGTATAGGAGAGCGGAAGCTATCACTCAATAACTAAAATCTACACAAAAACTAGAGTTCAAAATGCCACCGAACGTTGCCACCTCTGAGACCTTGTTATGACTGTGATAGTTATAATCCGTGGTTATAACGGGGTCACACATACATAACCACAGAGTACCATTATATACACTGAAACGCATAACGCTTCAACTTTCGTGATTCACTGGATTTTCCTCCTCATAAAATTTCGACTTAGGTGACAATAAAATTTCCGTACCGGGCCTTATAACAATTCCAAAAAAATGCTTCAGGTAAACGAGCCAGTAACTCAAGGTCTTCGTCCACTGCACTATGCCATCTGGCAGCGGCATCTGGAAGCTACCAGACTGCTGCTGGTGCGCGGGTGTGATATCAACGCGAGGGATGACTGTGGCTACAGCGCCTTGCACTTAGCTGCTGAGCACGGGTGAGATAATATTTTCGCTAAGTTCCTGTTTGTCTATGTTTTTATGACACGACGCGGCGATCGACGGTGGCAAGCATGCCAGCAGCTTACGTGGATGTTAACTGATGACTGCACTCCTTGTGAGTATATTTTTCTGTGTGACTGCAGCTTATAAGCTGTAAAAAACCAGAGGTCAAAATGCAATTGCGTTGCCAGCCCTGAGACCTAAGGGCCTCCGCGCATTATCGGCCAGAGCGCAAAAGCGCGGGAGTAACATGCGGCCGAATAGCCGCATGTTGGGTTGCAATGTTTTTTTATTTTTAAAGAAAAATGGAAAGAAAAAATTGACTTCAGGCGAGGCTCGAACTCGCGACCTACTGGGAATCTAGTCCAGCCGCTCTTCCAATTGAGCTACTGAAGCCCTGCCCGATTTGTCAAATTTTTCCTTCACATCTATTGCATTGCTTTATGGTAGCAGCAGCGCCATCTATTACCAACTATGCTACATCAACCATCTACACAAATAGGCCGCATGTTGGGTTGTTTTGTTTCATTTGTTGGTCGCGCGGCCAATACGTGGTTACCAACGGCTGGTCGCATAATGCACGCACTTCCTGAGGATTCTTTTGAAGGAATCAGGATTATCTTGGAGGAATTAGTTGGCCTACTGCGCGGGGGCACTAAGTTGTTGTCTTATTACCATATAACTGGATTACAATAGTGCTGAACACTACCATTTGGCGACAGATAGTTTAGTCTGCCTACGCTTTCGAGTTCCTATGCAAGATCTCTGTATAGGAACTGGAAGCGAGCTGTGAAAATGAAATTAAATCTTTCAATATTTCCCTTGTTGATTGAGCATGACCACACCTCGGACACTCCGCCAAAATTCCATCTTCTTCTTCTTGGGGTGCCTCTCCGACTAGCGAAGGTTGGCGGTCACTATGGCATATTGTTCCCGGTTTCTGGCGAGACGAAACAACTCGGCTGCACTTGTTATTCCTGTCCACTCTCGGATGTTACGTAACCAAGATTTCTTTCTTCGTCCAACTCGTGTTTTACCCGCGATTTTTCCCATCATAATCAGTTGTAGCAACTCATCATATCATGTCTCAGTACATGTCCGAGGTAGGCCACTTTTCGTTGTTTGACGGTCTGCAAAAGCTCACGTTTCTGTTTCACGCGTTGAAGAACCTCCTCATTGGTTACCTTTTGAGTCCAGCTTATAGCCAACATTCGTCTGTACGTCCACATTTCAAACGCCTCTATACGTTTCCTGAGGTCTTCTTTGATCGTCCAAGACTCGCATCCGTATAGGAGAATGGGCCAAATGTAGCAACGAAGCATTCTAATACGCAAGGGGAGTTTGATGTTACGGTTGCAGAGACCACGCTTCATTTTATTGAAAGAACTGCGGGCTGTTTCAATACGGGTTTTTATTTCTTGATCACTTTCCCATAACTCATTGAACCACGTACCGAGGTATTTGAATTTGTTTACCTGCTCAAGTCTATGTCCCCCAATAGAAATACACGTGTCTCTCCTTTGCGTGTTTGAGACGATCATGATCTTCGTTTTCGCTGCGTTTAACCTAAGACCGCATCTCTCGCCACATATATTCACTCTATTTAGTATGGTCTGAAGCTCTTGCTCTGAGGATGCTATAAGTACAGTGTCATCCGCGTATCTGAGGTTGTTAATTAGACGCCCATTGACTTTGACACCATTGTCTAGATCTTCGAGTGCTACAGCCATGGTAGCCTCTGAATATAAATTAAATAATATAGGCGATAATATGCATCTTTGTAGTACACCCCTTTCTATTACGACTTCCTCAGATATCTCACCATCCACACGAATAGTAGCTCGTTCGTTCCAATACAAGTTCTGAATTATTCTGACGTCTCTATCGTCCAAATCAATATCCACTAAAAGCATGATGAGTCGATCGTGTTGTACTCTATCGAATGCCTTTTCGTAATCAATGAAGCACAGATAGACATCTTGCTGCATGTCTCTACATTTTTGCACTAAAACTTGTAAACCAAATAAAGCTTCTCTCGTTCCCACCCCAGATCTAAATCCAAATTGACTGTCCGAAAGCTGTTCGTCACATTTCACTCTAATGCGTTCATGTATAATGCCAAGAAATAGTTTAAGAACTTGGCTCATTAGACGTATAGTTCTGTATTCCTCACATTTCTTAGCATTTTTCTTTTTCGGTAGAGAAACGAAGGTTGACAACAGCCAGTCTTTAGGTAACTCTCCTGTCTCATAAACAAGGTTCATCAACCTAACCAAGACATCGACATTTTCTTCTGTCAGTAGTTTTAGGACCTCGATATGAACATTATCTAACCCGGCAGATTTTCCAAATTTAGCTCTTCTTAAAGCACTCCACACTTTTTCCTTTAATATAGAGTGTCCCTCACAGATGTTACCAGGTATAATGGAGGTTCGGGAATCATCACTAAACATGGTCTTGATAATTATATTGTTCCCAAATATGTTTCTTCCTTTGGATGTCGAGAACAGGAAGACCACTCTCGTCCACAAGTCTATGTATCTGCTTAGTTGTGCCCACTAAAGACCGTATTTCCTTATGCAAGTTGAATGCATCATGTTTTTCAGACAGTCTCTCAACATATTTGCATTTGTCTAAATGCCATTGATCGCGAGCATATCTGACCTCTCTTCTTATTTTTTTGTCAATGGCATTGTATTTGGTGGTATCGACATTCTTGTAGAGCCGCCGTTCTTCAATAAGGTTATATATTTTTTCCGTCATCCAATCTTGTTTTGGGGAAAAGGTATTCTTAAGGTATGTGTTACTAATATCAGACACAACGTTTTTCAGTCCAGACCAAGTCTCCTCTATGGATTTTGATGGTTGCTGCTTGATGGTAAGCGCCCACTTGTTGATCTCGCTCGAAACCTTAGGTCTTGTGTTATCATCAGCTAGTTTTCTAGTATTGTATTTGGTCCAGCTTGACTTCTTTTTAATCGTTTTCAGTTGACAATATAAGACATCAATGACTGGATTATGATCCGTTCTTACATCAGCACCGGGGTAGGTTTTAACACTCTTAACGGAGTTCTTGAATCTGTTATTGATCAAAATAAAATCTATTTGATTTCGGATTCCTTGAATGTTCTGAACAACTATTTCTCTTTTACGTTATCTCCTAACAATTCCGGTATGCTACAAAGTTCCTCTGTTTTAACTTCCACGCCGTTTTCTCCAAATCAATTTTCCTTTTCATCTGTTACTACTGAAGACGTGTTCAAATGTGCTCAAGCTATCAAATCTAATGCCATTGGATGTGATGGAGTGAGCAGGAAAATGATATTTCTTATTTTTGATAGTATTTTAACAATAATAACTCACATTTTCAATTTCTCTTTGCAAACTGGTTCTTTCCCTACTATCTGGCGTAAAGCTCATATTATCCCACTGCCTAAGATTTCGAATCCTAGTTTACCTAGTCATTACAGGCCAATATCTATTCTGCCATTTTTATCTAAAATTTTAGAAGCTTTAGTCCACAAGCAACTTTCAAGTTTTGTAGCAAAAAACAATATAATATCAGATTTTCAATCAGGTTTCAGACAGGGTCACAGTACCTCAACTGCTCTTCTCAAAATTACCGAGGACGTGCGTATGGGCATGGAGAATTCTAAGTTGACGGTATTAATTTTACTTGATTTCTCCAATGCATTTAACTCTGTTAGCCATGATATTCTTTGTGCCATCCTCTCACGTGCTGGCATCTCTTCAGTAGAACAGAGTTGGTTCTCTTCGTATCTTCGTGGTCGTCAGCAGGCTGTTAAAGTCGGTAACGAATACTCTGATTGGTACTGTTTATCCTCTGGCGTACCACAAGGCGGTATACTTTCTCCTCTTTTATTTTCTCTTTTTATAAATACTATCCTACACAATCTTAAGTGCTCTTATCATTTGTATGCCGATGACTTACAGCTCTATGTTCAAGCTAGTTTTAATGATATTGATAGTGCTATATCATCTGTAAATCTTGACCTTCAAGTGATTTATGAGTGGTCACAATGTTTTGGCGTAGCCGTTAATGTAATGAAATCTCAGGCGATTATTTTAGGGAGCTCGTATTTCATTAATGGCTTAAACTATGACTGTCTTATGCCTATTTTATATAACAACAGTGTTATTCCAACATCAACCCATGTTAAAGATTTAGGCCTAATTATTGATAGTACTTTCAGTTGGAAAAACCATGTCAATGTAATGAATCAACGAGTAACAGTAATATTGCGCTCCCTCTACCGCTATAAAAACTTCCTGCCAATTAAAACAAAAATTATTTTGGTTCAGTCGCTTGTCTTACCCATTATAGACTATGCAGATGTTTGTTGCTCTGATCTAACACAAGATCTCCTTAATAAAATGGATCGGATGCTTAATAATTGCATTAGATACATCTTCGGGTTACGTAAATATGACCATATTTCCATCTACCGTTCCCAGCTTAATTGGCTACCAATCCGTGAAAGGAGGTCCATTCGGATACTCTGTATGCTTTTTAGTGTTGTTAACGATTCATGTGCTCCTAATTATTTAAAATCTAATTTTCAAATCCTTGGTGATTTTCATGACCACAATCTTCGTTCTGCCGAAAATCTTAAATTTAAAATTCCTTCCCACCGTACTGGCTTTTATTCAAATTCTTTTGCTGTAACAGCTATTAGGCTTTGGAACACGCTTCCCCTTGATATCAAGAAAGCTCCGAGTAAATTATCCTTCAAACAAAAGCTTAAAAAATACTTTTTAACCTCTCTAAATGAATGATTTTAACTTACGCCGTCATGATTGTTTTCTTTGAATTATTCTGTTATATTAAATATACATCCATTACGCATTTATTTATGTAACAGTAAACAGTAAACAGTAAATTTATTTAAAATCATATTATACCTATTACATAAGTACATTTAGTTCGTGAATAACAAAACGACAAAAGCGATACATTATCATTACTTATGAAAAGAAATAATTGATAAGTTGGCGGTACACAGATTATTATTTTTTTTACCTTCCGTGCTAGTCGAAACTGTGTTACGGCAAGGTAAGAATCTCGCCTAAGCATATTCAATTATAACCGATAGAACTTAGTAGCTAATTTCCAATGTACTTCATATTCATAGAATACGATACATGTCGATAACCAGTTTCGATCATGTAGTATACGCAAAACAATCAGATAGTGCAATGTATAATTTTAAGGTACAATAAGAGGTTAATTATGAAATTTATGTTTTAGAGTGCAGAACATAAGAGAGCTAGTATGCGTTCTGAAATACATAATTTGCAAGTAAAGACAAATTCATATAAGTATGTATGTATCTTCACGCCAAGTCCCTTTCGGGGTAGGCAAAGAGTGTGGAACGCCAACAGCGATATTAAAATAATTTGCACATCCATTTAACTAAATTAATTAACTAATCTATATATACATACATACACATTATATATATATATATATATACATATATATATCCATATACATATATATATCTATATACAAGTTCATTAATTTATTCATGTATATGTATATATGTTTTTATGTAATCAACGTGACAAACAAGCATGCAGCTCACATCGATATCAAGTGATGACTGCAGCCTATAGACAACCTCACAGGGAACAGAGGTCAAAATGCAGATGCGTTACCAGTCTCGAGGCCCAACGCATTATACCTCTGCGCCGGCAAATTCAGGGCCGTACATCACAACTTCACCTTATACACACTTATAGTGCTGAACACCACCATTTGGCGCAAAATATTTACTATGGACAATTCTTACAGTATTTAGTAGATCTACACACACACACACACAATACTACATATAGTCATTTTCTGTAATAAGTGATTAGATAAATGATATTAACATCATATGCACATATTGCAGTTCTTACAGTATTTAAAGTAATTCTACCTACACATACACACAGGCCTACACCCGGTCATTTGCTATAGTTAAAGAATACAATAAATAATTTGAGAGTTAATATATACACAATCAGATAGTCACATATATGCGTATTCTATATAAATATATATTATAATAATAAATGTTTCAATTATATTTTATTTATTTGTATTATATTTTCAGTTCGTTCATAATCCAAACTAAAAAGAAATTCGTCCATAGCCCTTCCACAAATAAAACGTGTTAGGTCTTTCAAAGGTGTAACTTTGCTAATGCGATTATACAGTAATGGAGCCAAAAAATAAGAAAATCCCTGAGCAAATGTAGATCTACATGCTGGAACGTCATATACCTCATATGTTCGTCTAGTAGATATTGTTTGAGGTTGACCACATGTGTGAAGCTTAAGAACAATGCTTTTGATAAAGAGTTGACGAACAGTCAATAATTTGCATTCCTTGTATAGCCTAGTTGTGCTATAACGAAAACGTTTGAAACCCATTACCTTTAATATACATCTTTGAGCCCTTTCTATTTTTATTAAAGTACTTTTTCTAGCCCCACCCCAGGCTGACACACCATACATAATTATCGATTGACATAACGTCAAGTATACAGTTTTATTTGTTTTCTCATCTTTTAGATTTCTAACTTTTTTAAATACAGGAATGAGTTTTCGAATACGAGCTCTTAGATGGCTAATGTGCTGTTTCCAATTAAGATTTCTGTCAATTATTATTCCCAAGTATTTAATACTATCGGTTCTAGTTAATTCAAAGCAATCACATGGAGTCAATTTGAAGCAGTCAGTGTAATGAACTTTTAAGGTGAAATCGGGAGCAGGTTGTAAGTTTTCTCTTGTACTAAAAGTTAAGAATTTTGTTTTATTTAAATTTAAAGTAAGTAGATTGTAATCGAGCCATTTTATGATTTTACGGAATCCTTCTTCTGCTGATGCCTTAACAAGCGACCAAGAGGTATGGTGAAATAGAATAACAGTGTCATCCGCAAATGTAATAATTTCCGCATTTGAGAGTTTTAAATCGCACAAATTGTTTACATAAATAAGAAAAAGTGTAGGTCCCAGTACCGATCCTTGTGGGACACCGCAATTGACTTTTAGAGTAGAGCTTTGAGTATCACCTATTTTAACGATTTGGGACCTATTGGTGAGGTAGTCTTTAAAAAGATCTAGTGGTGTACCTCTTATACCAATACACTCCAGCTTACGTACCAGCAGTGGGATGGATACTGTGTCGAAAGCTTTTGACATATCAAGAAATATCCCAATGCATTTCTTTTTATTGTCAAGATTCCTCACAACATTATTTATTAAATTTTCAATCGCATCTGAAGTTGATTTTTTCTTTCTGAAACCGTATTGATTTTTGGAAATTATGTTGTTTGATTCCAAATAATTAACTAGTCTGGCATTCATTAGCTTTTCAATTATTTTAGCAATAGTAGGTAACAGCGAAATTGGACGATAGTTGGTAACATTATCTTTTTCTCCGGATTTATGTACTGGTATAATAATAGACTTCTTTAGCACATGTGGGAACTTTCCAGTGGAAAAACATAAGTTTATTAAGTATGTCAATGGTTTAATGAGAGCATTTAAACAACTTTTGATAACTACCGCTGATATACCATCCCAACCTGCAGATCTACTATTTTTTAAAGACATTACAACTTTACTGATTTCCAGTTCATCAGTTTCCAGCATCGCAAATGATTTTAACGGTGTATTTGTACATTTGAAATCTTTAGTTAGGTCTTCTTCAGTTAAATTTAATTTGTGTAGTTTTTCATCTGAAAGTTTAGCGCCTATACTAACAAAAAAGTCATTTACCAAGTTAGCAGATTCTAATGGCGTTGATTTAATATTTAACAATTCATCAGAAAATTTTGATTTAACAGAAGGTTCCAAATTGCAGACACGTTTGATTACATTCCAGGTTTTTTTAATATTCTTCTTATTACTATTTAAATCTAATTTATCATATTCATTTTTTAAATTTTGTAATATATTGTTGCAGTGGTTTCTGTAACGTTTGTAGGTGATTTCCATATTTTTATCATTAGGTGTTTTTAAGTGTCTTCTATGTAATACATCTCTAAACCGCATACATCGTAATAACCCAGGAGTAATCCATGGCTGGATAGTCAGTCGTCTATTTGGAATAATGATAGTACTTGTGCTCTCCCTTATTATTCCAGATACAATATCGATAAAATATTCAGTAGCTTGGTTAGGATCAGTCATGGACAAGACATTAGTCCAATCAAATTCATTTAATAAATTATACATTTTGTCATAATCAAGCTTCAGTACAGTCTTCTTTCTTTCGTTTTTATAATGCTCTTTATTCATAGATATAGCAAAATAGACACTATGATGGTCGGTAATAGAAGATACACAGACGATTGTTAATATTTTGGCATTAGTCTTTACAAAACAGTGGTCCAGACACTTATCAATACGAGTAGGAAGAGAGTGACTAGGTAATAGACAATGAGTGGCAAGCAAATCTAAGTATTCATCAGATTTTAGATCATTACCATCGGGACCGATGTCAATATTTATATCCCCAGCTAAATAAATATTTGGAATGTGCTTTAGATTTGTTAATAATTCATCTAAGGATTGATAAAAATTCGTTAATATTTTAAATGATGGCGACCTATACATGCCGATAAAAGCATGACTTGTACCTATTTTGACCACTAGACAGTCTGCATCAACAATATTCGGTTCATATACAACCACATCCCTTAGGATACTCTTTATATAAATGACTACGCCACTATTTTGATTTATATGTTTACAAGTGTGAAAAGTATCATAATGGTCTAATTTTGGCAGCAGATTAGAGTTTTGGAGCCAGCATTCAGTAAGAATTATAACATCGTAGTCTATATTACTTCTTCTTAAAAATACTTTAAAATCTTCAAAATTTCTATGAATACTACGTATATTCTGTACAATTATTTTAAAAGACCTTTCACTGTCAAGTTTATAATTAATTAGCTCTTCCGGATCCTCGACCAAAAATGAGTCACCGACGTTGATATTATTATCAACCTCAGCAACAACTTCCTCTATATTATTATCCATTTAATAAATTATTATTATTTGTGAATATATGTAATTTTATGACATTTTTGGTCAAGGATACGAGCTTTGGGCTGTTCATCAGATTTCTTGTAAAAGTCATACTATGGATAAATTTCACGTTGTGGTACAATGAATACGTAATAACGGACAAGAAGAAAATATAAATAATAATTATTAGATGTTGAATGATACTATACAATAAGTAAATAAAAATATATATAAATATATGCAATGACCGAGTAAAAACAGAGAAAACAAAGAATATCAAAGAAAAGCCCAATAAGCAAATAAAAAGCAGGACACAAGTACATTTAAGTAGTCATGCTGAGCGTAGTGAATCCACATGGGCTTGTGATCTCAATACTAAAGCATTTTCACCATCTGCTTTGCGTATCAAAACATTTCCACGAGATGTCCAACAATACTTATACGTTCCCTCCTTGACGAGAATACGTGCAGTCCCAAGAATTTTCCTATTCAAAGGTGTCAGGGCTTCTGAAATATACACTGGTAGCTTGTCACCGTCACAACCAAGATGAGTGGTGTTCAATTTGGAGTCTTTATTTTTCTTATTGAAATCCTTTGAAGCCTTGAGGAGGATTTCCTTGTCATTTGGACTCTTGAATTCAATTATAATAGGGGAGTTATTTTTTCCTTTTCTATAACATTGAGTCGTGTCAGGTACTTGTGGGAGTTGTAGGTTCGAGTATAGTGTGGACATAACGGCCTTTAGGTTCTCTTTTTTTTGTCTAGGGACATTTCTTATCTCAACAGTATTTTGGACATGGTGCTTCTGTAGTTGATTTAGCTGTATTTCAAGGTCATCAATACGCTCAATTGCAGCCGCATACTTATTTTCTAGCGTAAGAAATTTGTCATTCAACTGCTTAAAATTTTCAGCATTAGCATGCAGCAACTCCAGTATTTCACCATTTGTCTTGAGTATTTGACTATTTTGTTTTTTCATATCACCAATTTCATTATTAAGCAAATCCTTGAAAGATTTCATGAGGCTTTCCTTGAGGTCTTCGATCTCATGGTGGTCAGGATTTTTTCTTTTCCTTATGTTTACATTTCTTACCACGTCATTATCTTGCGATTCTAAACGAAGATCTGGTTGAGACGAGTACATCAATGTTTGGCTAGATGTAGGTGTGCGATGCATTATCTTCAAATTTTGCGTGTACTGTGTAGGAGACGAATGTTTACGTTACGAGTCGTGGCACCACTGTCGCGAATTATGCAGTTACACGTGCAGACAGGTGTAAGTATCTATGCAGGCGGTAACTAGAAATGATTTCTAATACTATTGCACAGAGTTCACTTTAGAAAAAAGACTAGAATTATAATTTCAATAAAATAAGTGTACGCGATAGCTCGCAATCGTACTCCAGACGAGACTGATGGTGGAGACGGTTATGTATGTATAAGTATCTATTTAGTATTATTATTTATACTTTTATATATATTATATAATATATTTATGTTATATGTATTATTTTTCAGTTATATATTACTGGATTATTTATAAATTTAATTAACCTTACTTCGTAATGCACCTTCGACAGTTTTATTTGGCCCTAAGGTTGGCTGGTAGAGAATACCACTAGGTATTAAGTCCGCCTTATGTACATATTTTATGTGCTAAAAGTTTAAATAAATAAATAATATGTTGAGGCGTGTGTTTAGGAGATGTCCATGTATACAATAGCCGCGGAGGTAATTGAAAGAACGTGTTCGTGATTATCATTTCATTTTCTTGGCAAAATTGTACTAGTAGATCGCCCCTGTCATTTCTCTCTCCTAAGCCAAATCTGCCGACTACTCCCGGTACTTCTCCTTCACCAACTTTGGCATTCCAGTCCCCCATCAAAATTTTTATATCGTGCTTCTTTGTGATCATCAGTGACGTGTATTTACACGTGAACCTGTGTGCGTAGCACGTAGAGAATACTAAACGTCGCCCATAAGTGGGGAGGAGGTTGGGTGAGGCGGGGCAATCGGGCGGGACGTCGAAGTGTCCATTCTATACGTAGTATTATTACATATTCTCTGGCATGACTACGAAACGATTTCTATGGTGACCACCTATCAGGGGTTTTCTCTTTTTCTAACTGTGACCAAATCAACAGCTACGCGGAACTGGTGAAGCTACTCCTGGAGAGCGGTGCCGCCGTGGACTACAGGCCTGATACTGGCGAAGAGTTCCCCCGCACCACGCTGTGTGATGAACCTCTGAGACTAGCTATAAGGAATAAGCACTATGTGAGTATTTTTGGTTTCAACTCGCCTAAAAAAAACTAAGTCAGGAACGTTGCTGCTCAACCAGAGTTATTGTATTTAATAATGGCAAACCTTGAAACGTCCCACTGCTGGACACGAGTCTCTCCCCTTCTTGGGGGGAGGCCTGGAGCTTACTCTCCCAAGCTGCTCCAATGCGGGTTGTTGGAGATACGGGTTAGTGGCCAACCCGCTGTCGGATGTTTTCAAATCGCCCATAAGGCCTCCGACAAGGTTTAACGACTGCTATCCATCGATAGCAACCGGGACTGACGGCTTAACGTGCCCTCTGAAGCACGGAAACGAGCATTTTAATTTGCCACTAGAGGTAACCTATCACACACCCGATCGCGCCCGTATCGCTTAACCGAGTGTATCGCTTGCGATTGCCTATCATTGCAGAAAAAAACCCAAATACAGCAAGATAAAAATGAATTACAGCAATGTACAAATGAATTACAACATAAACATAATGAATATGTAATTCCAACTCAAGTGAAAGTTCTGCACCAGACTACTTCAACCCCACAATGTCAAGAAAAACTACAAGTTATCAGTATTGCAGATGAACAAGCGCTTGGGTTAGGAAAAAAACTGCAATATCTTTTAGGCTCTAAATATATTGTAAAAAGCTTTATAAAACCAAATGCTTGTATCAAAAATATTATAGAATCCATGAAAAGTGATATTCTAAGCTTGACAAAAAATGATTGTGTTATTGTTTTGGGTGGTATTAATGACAGAAATCCGTATGAATTTAGTTTTAATTTTAATGTATGGTTGTCCTCTGTAAAAACCAATGTGCTTGTATCGGAAATACCATATAGTGCGTTTTTTAATGTTAAAAAATTAAATTATGAACTAAGGTTTTTATGTGATAAATACGCCAATGCTGAATACGTCGACTTGGACTATAGTAGAGAATTACCTCATGTTGGATTCTTTAGAATTAATTTAGCTCGCTCACTGTTGAAAGAAATCTTAAGAATTTATTATAAAAATAAAATGGACATCTTTCAGATGACATTACCGAATTATAATTGTAAAACAAAAACTTACAACACTGTAGCTACTCAAACACATTTATTTAGTGAACAATGTCTAGATTATAACGTTACAGATTTTTGCTTCCAAATACCATCGACATCTCAGTGTAATTGCAATAATAATATTGACCTTTTAAGCTCCGACATTAAACATTCTGTTAGCGTCGTAGAAGGAATAATTTTTTTCGTGTATAATCGTATTAATATTTTGCATCAAAACATTAATGGACTAGTAAGCAAATCAAACCAATTGACTGTGGCTATTGAAGAGCTAAATAAAAATGACAAACCAATAGATATAGTCTGCATTACAGAGCACAATATGATTAGTGGAGACGACTGTTGTTTTGACTTGGCTAACTTTACTTTGGCATCGGCGTGTATGAGACAAAAAAGGCATGGTGGTTGTTGCATTCTATTAAAAAATTCTCACACATATAAACAATTAAGTTCGATTAACAATAAATCAATACCAGGAATCGTTGAACTATCTGCAATTGAACTGCTAGAACATAATCTAAATGTCATATGTGTATATAGAGCTCCTAAAATGAATACACAGGCGTATGAGATATTCACAAATAAAATTGAATTTATTGTGTCAACACTTTTAAAACATTAAAAAAGTGATAATATGCGGAGACATAAATATTGATATGACAAAAAATAATACTTATTCTAAGGAACTCGAACTTATTTTATCTACGTTCAACTTAAAAATAGAATTTAAAAGACCTTCTCGACTTATAAGCAACTCCTGCATTGACAATTTTTTACATAACATTAAAGGTTGTAAGAGTGAAATTCTAGAGCTAGCGCTTTCAGATCATACTGCCCAATTGTTGACATGTCCTGTAAAAAAAACTTGTACACTAAAATTCTGGTATGTGGTACAAACGCGACTATTCAACGGAAAATAGTCGTATTTTTTTTTCGTATTTAAAACAATTAAAGTTCAATGATGTTTATAGTACTACAGACCCTAATCCAGCATTTAGCCGATTTTATGATTGGTATAAGTTGTTATACGATCTTTGCTTTCCTCACAAAAAAAAAAGTAAATAGCGATGTGAAACCTAAGTGGATTTCACGCGGTTGATTGAATGATTATTTTATTGACTTACCAACAACCCAAAATAGTGTCAAAGATGTTAACTATTATCATAATTCATTATCTAGTCATCTTAATTCAATTTTTCCTCCTCCTCTTGACATTTATAAAATAATTAAATCTCTAAAAAATTCAGAAAGTTCGGGCTACGACGGTTTGGTTACTAAAATTATAAAAGACTCCTCAGAAACTATTTCCCCGATCATCTCATATGTTATAAATCTGTGCATTGAACATGGATTCTATCCACATCAGTTAAAGAATGCTGTTATAAAACCACTGCATAAAAAGAAAGATAAATCTATAATCGACAATTATAGACCAATAGCATTACTTCCAATATTTTCAAAGGTCTTTGAAAAAGTTATTTTTAACGCTTTTTACTCTTTTTTGGACTCTAACAATATTTTAGCTGCAGAACAGTAGTAGTTGTGCGCTGTACCTTGTAAGACTCACTTGTATAAGCAAAGTATCTTTGGTAGAGCTCATGACATCTACAATAAATTTCCAAAGACAAAAGAAGCTTCATAGTTTACTTTTAGACAAGAGTTATTACACGTTGCATGAATTTTTAGATGATAAAATTAACAGTTAAATGATTTTTTATAACTTAACTTAATAATAATATAAATATTGTACGCCCATCTGTGGCAGGAATTCGGCATGATCATTGTATCTTAACTAACATCTTTAATGTACCCTTATTCCACAATAAATGAATTCTAATTCTGGTTCTGATTCCTTCTTTCAGGACGTAGCAAAACTTCTACTAGAACATGGTTCTGACCCAAACAAGCGATACTTCTTCGGTTCGGAGATCAACCTGGTCTCCGACCCTGAGTACCTGGAGCTGCTGCTCACGTTCGGAGCCAACCCTGACTCTAGGGATAGAGCTGGATTGACTCCGCTGATGAAGGCTGCTAGACAACGGAAGGTGAGAGAAGTTTCTGGAATAGAACACATTTACTGGTGGTAGTGCTAAAACGACGGAGTTTGCGGGCGTAGGCACCACCGCATTACCTTAATTACTTGCCGCAAAATGATGCTGAATTGAGCGGCAAGTATATTAGGTAATGCGGTGGTGCCTACGCCCGCGAGCTCCATCACTGGAGCTCTACCACCAGTTTTCATTACATATAGGGAGTAAACAGTAAAAAGAGACAAGAGATAAAATAAGATTTAACGTGGGGATAGTAGCTCATGCAATGTTTTTTTTGCTCGATTGTTTTCCTTGAATTTCAAGTTTAGTTGCAAATATCCAAATCGAAAATAGATCTTTTTTTTATGTAATGGAAGTGGCAAACAAGCATGCAGTTCACATTGATGTTAAGTGATGACTGCAGCCTATAGACACCCACACAAAGACCAAGGTCAAAATGCAGATGCGTTACCACTCCTGAGGCCTAAGGTGTTATGCTTCTGTGCCGGAAATTACAGGACCGTCCATTACCACCTGGCCGGTACACGATAGTGCTGAACACTACCGTTTAGCGGCAAGTATATTAGGTAATGCGGTGGTGCCTACGCCCGCGAGCTCCGTCACTGGACCACCAGTTAAAAAGATCGATCGATTTGTGACACTTCGATTCAAATTGATTCCGATATGGTTTTTTTAGAAAGAATCGCTATCTCTAGTCCGGAGTATGACTGTACATCTGAAATTTCTTCAAGCAGGGTATAGAAGCGGTGCTGCTCCTCATCAGCTACGGGGCCGATGTGAACACCATGGCTGATGCTAGAAACGACTACCGCACTGTCATGCACTATGCCGTTTTGAGTGGTAAGTTGTGACCTACTTTTCAGAATGACATTTGGGAGTAGCGGTCTTTTATTTTAGTGTAAAGTTCTTTAGCAACACCTTGCACTTTTTTTGTTGGGTAAAAAATGTTAAGGTGCGTACTAATTAGCGGCAAACCAACAAACATTGCCGCGCTCGAACGTGCCGCGCGGCGAACCGTTCGCTATCGGCTATCGGTTTTTGAGACCCCAAGAGAGCTTCAGTCCCTTGCTATTATAAGGCCCCAACATAATACCAGCGTTGGGTTATTAGGTAATCCGGCACAAGGCTGAGTTGTGGGACCCTTTTGGACAATCTCCTAATTAAGTTTTGTTTTGTATTCATTCTATATTTTTTTTATTTGTCTCAGTTGTCAGGACGGTCGTATTGATTAAGTTAGAACTGAATCGCCTGCCGCGCGCGGCTGTCAAATTTTATTTCTACATATTGGTTCTCGCGGCAATGCTTGTCAACTCTGGTCGAACGTTGGCTCGCGCGGCTGCCGCACGTAGTTTATACCCAGCTTTAAACTCGCGTCATGTGACCCTAATCGAAAAGCGTAAGACGGACACGTGACCAGAATAACGTCCACCTACATTTTGGGGACCCAATTCCAGCTGTCATTTTTTTTTAATTTATTTATTTAAACACAGTAATAACTCATGGTGATGGTGGTGGTGGTGGTGGTAGACAAAAATGCACAACGTTAATATGTAGAGAGGTTAATATGAAAAACGACTGTTCCAGTTGAAGGTTCGATTTATTCTCCGTTAATATAATTGTATAACATACATTGGTACAATATTAGGAGAGTGTGTGCATGTATGACGTAGTACACACTACACCTCCCCTGTGTTTGAGAAAAAGAAAAATGATGGAATACATTTTTTTTGCATAAAAATTAAACAAACAATTCATTAATCACTAATAAAAAATGTATATAGATAGATATACTCATTACGTATTTTTAACACAATTCAACATTGTAATATTTTATTTATTTCAGTTTTAAATCACAAATTTAGAAAATATGTATGTAAATAACACCCAACTTTTAAAAAATAAACTTAAATCCTAATGCTTTGTTGACGAGTTGACGAGATTTTTACTAGAAAAAAATATATAATAGAATTATTTGTCTGATGTACATTTATGTTAACAATACATGTATTATCTTATTACAAATTTAATCAAAAATATTTCAGTTACTCGAAATAAAAAAAATCATTATAATACATCCTCTTTTTTTTTAATTCTGTTAGCCTTCAAACCAAAAATTTTAATTAACTTTTATCAACAAATCTTATTCACTTTCCGACTTTACACTTTAAATCATTTTCATTCTCTCCTTTCTTTTCACATTCTATTCACTTCTATAATCCGTATCACTCTTCTATCTACATATCAACTTTTCCTTGGAAAGATACATATTTTTCTTTTGGTACATTGACCTATTATTACAACATTACAGAATACAAGAATATTTTATTTTATGTGTACACATCTCATTCACATTTCATAATTCTTCTACATAATAATCTTCTTACAGGCAGTTCTTTTAACACGTCATCATAAATAGTGTCCAAGTATCTTCACAAATGGTAGCTCGACCGAGACATGATCAATAAACAAGGATTCCGTGCCTGTCTTGTATTCTGGTGTATCTTCCTACTTACTTTACACCTATTCGTTTAACAGTGCAACTCGGCTCCTTGTTAAATACGAATAGCGCAAATAAATCATCACTAACCTTAACCATTCCTTTCAATAATCCACTCAATATCCTTACATTTTCAAAAATCTGCTACACAAGTTGAAAACATCAGCTCATAAAAATTACAATAACTATCAGGTGATCAGTCTGATGGGTCATCATAAGTCATACAGCCATCAGAAATCCCAGCATCTAATACTTTCCAAAAACACACATTACTTTAAACATCTGTAAATCAGCTATCTCAAGTCTTTCAAAATCCACTTTTTAAAAAAATCTACCCATTTACATGCCTTGACAACAAAATGATTCTATTCGAAACCAACTCACTTCGCTCATTCAAACAATCTTTAAATATCTGTTTTAATTAAGTATCTACTACTTCTTCCCTTCATATCCAAACTCCTACTTCACATTATTTAAAATCTGATTAATGTACAATGTGGTCAAAATATTAATTTTAACAATAATAATAATCGCCAAAATACATCGAACATTGCAAAGTTATCTCAATTTAGTGTATAAAAATAAATCATTTCAACAATTTTAAAACTGCATAGAAACAATGCCTAGTGACACAAGTTCGCATACTGCAATTTGAGATGTAATAACAGACGCGTGATGGAATGCGGCGTCTCTACCTACTTACTGTCTTTGTACGCAAATGACAATACTATATGATCTATTTATAGACTTTATATAAATTGTACTATGTGAAATCTTTACCTATTTAAGTCACATTCGTTAAAAACCAATACTATATACTTACGTTACTATATATAACCTACATATTTCATTAGAATATAACAATACACTTCATAAAAAAAGTCCGTAAAACATTAACTGATAGCGCTTTTAAACAGTACATATTGAAAATAAGTACAAGACATGTATTAATCAAAATTAAATGGAGATCTAAATATATCTCGTCAACAAGCCGATTAATTGTAATATATGAGTAAAAATAAAATACTAACTTACAGTGATAAGTACCCAAATAAACATTTTTTTCTACAATATAAAACCGTTACAATTTTTTTTCAATAATTAGGTATGTTACACTAACAATATCCCCATTAATACAATAGTAATTTATTCAATCAAATATATGTGTGAGCTAAGCTAAATACGTATTTCTTATTTTTATGTCAGCACTGAAAATATGTGTAGTTAGGTAAAATTCAAGCAAGAAATATTTTTCTTAAATACCTATATTTTGGATGCTTATCACTTACAATCATATAAAATCCTCATAATAAGTAATAGTTACCCCATCATACTAAGAAAAATGACAACAAAATGCATAAAATAACATACAAAAACATTTAAAATCAAAGGAAAATTTAGAAAAAAAAAATACACGAAGAAAGATACCTCCATTAAATTGTATTCTGAACTTCTTGACATGTGGTCACAGTCACACCGTGTAGGCCAACTTAGCACCTTCACGCTTCAAAATCCTCTTATATTTTCCAGAAATTATTGGTGACTCCTCTGGTCATCATGACTCCTTCTGTTTTTCTTACGACTCCTCTGGTCATCACGTCTCCTTCTGTTTTTTCTTACGACTCTACTGGTCATCATGTCTTCTTCTGTTTTTTCTTACGACAAAAAAATCGTCATGTAGCATCCGCATCTCAGATGAATTCAAAAGGTCTTACTAGTACATCTTCGATTAAAAAAAACTGATTGTCATCACATCTTCTTCATATTATGTATTTTCTCGTTTTTTGTTGTCACTTTTTCCATATGTAATATTATATAATCATATTAATATATTAATTAATATACAAATTATACATAAACTGCCACTTGTGCGCCGGTACCACCCGAAGGCGGCACTGGCAGGGTCGCCATGTAGAGAGGTTAATATGAAAAACGACTGTTCCAGTTGAAGGTTCGATTTATTCTCCGTTAATATAATTGTATAACATACATTGGTACAATATTAGGAGAGTGTGTGCATGTATGACGTAGTACACACTACAAATATTCAACTTTTTAATTCTGCCGTCACTCCCAGATTGCAACCCGTTGATTTTTCTAAGTTTGGTAGCAAGCAAGCATGCAGCTGATGTTATATGATGATGGCACCCAGTGCGGGCCCCCCTCCCCTAGTTGCGCCCCAGTGTTTACTTACAACTTTAAAAATTAAGAACCCTCTTCTATTTTCTCAAGGTAACACAGACGTGGTGAACCTTCTCATCAAGCAGGGAGCCAGGGTGAACTACGACTGCCCTGACCTGAACAAGCCCAGCCCATTAGACTTGGCAATACTGAAGGGAGACGTGGAGGTGCTTCGGATGCTCTTGGCAGCTGGTAAGGGTTATTTTATATAATGAAGGCGGCAAACAAGCTTGCAGTTCACATTGATGATAAGTGATGACTGCAGCCTATAGACACAAAGACCTAGGGGGACATACCATAATCGCCACGCTTGGCATGCGGGTTGGTGATCGCAGTGGCAGTAGTTTTATCAGGACACTGCTGGTCACTAGTAGTGACTCACTATCCACCCTGCGTATTTGTAATAACCTACCTTTTATTGTGGAACACTGCTACATTCACCCCGCGTAATTGCATTAACCATAGAGCAACACGAGCCACCGGCCGCCGCGGCGGACCGGAGAGGGGTAGCCATATGCAGGCTTTCCCCTCTGTCAAAGTACAAGCCCAATTGGACCTATACCTGTCGCTTAGATGTTTAAATGTATCCGTGAAATTGGTTATGTATCTTGTTTAAGTCAAGGTGTGAGTTTCGTAGTAATAGACGATTTTTGTAGTGTGTGTCACACGCATTTCCCCCCGCAAAAATGACAGACTGTTTTGCATCGGTAATAAACGCTATGGCTACTCCCCTCCAGTCCGCCGCGGCCGGTGGCCCGTGTTGCTCTATGGCAGCAGACATAACGCTTTACGAAGTCGAAACTAGCCGATTGTCTCTTTCGTAGGCTCGATTTGCAATATTCCTTGCTGGGTACTGTACTTCGTGATGTAAAAAAGAAACTTTTATTTTCGGCTTTTTTATTGATCTATGACTATGTATATACGTATTGTTTTTTTTTCTTACAATCACAGCCCCACACAAGGTATAAACCTGTGTCGTGGGTGCCGTTGTACACACACAACACATACACAAACACCCAGACCCGAAACAAATATCTGTAGGCCATACAAATATTTGCGGGTCGGCCATCGAACTCGCGACCCTTCGAATCAAACGGTATTTGGCACCGCTGGACTAACCGGGTCGTCAAACTATTTGATTCCATTTTTATTTTTATTTCGTAAAGTGGGTGATCTGAATGTTTTCTTTTATTTGACTTTAATAATTCTTAAACGTCATTAATTTTTATTTTGCTTGTCTATCGCATTGGGCAAAACCTGTAATGCTAGATTTAAGTTCGATAAATAAATAAATAAAATAAATAAATGAATAAACCTCGCTTTCTAGGTGCACAGGTGAATTCATCGAGTTCAGTGATTGGCACGCCACTCCACGTCGCCTGCTCCGACAACATAACGAATAGGAAGCAAATTGTCAAAGTAAGATTATTTTTTTAAGTTGCCGTATTTCAAAAGGAACAAACAAAACCCTTAGATCTTGTACATCTCTTTCTCACAGCCGATTTTCTCCGAATGTACTGAACCAATTGAGTTGAAATTGGGTGCACACATGGAAAGTGACCTTACCATGTACACGTAACGACTAAACTAAAGAAATCTAAGAAAAAGGGGGTACTTATGAGGAATAAATTAAGCTCTTTAATATATTTCAAACTATTCCATCTTTTATCTTTAGGTTTTCCTTTGATCTATAGGCATTATCAGTTTTTTTTTTTATTTTAGGCACAGTTATATCGGACATAAAAGGTGGAATAATCAATTTTAGTCTCAGCTACGTTACTGAAGACCACCAGTTAAATGCAATCTCTTCTTCAGATCCTCTTAGAAGCCGGTGCAGACCCAAACCTGAAGGTCTACAATGAAGACGACGGTGCTCAGCTCCGACCAGCCCTGGCGGAGTACCTCGCCAGCAACACCGAACCTTGCCGTCACATCGTCACCATGCTGCTCGCACAGGGAGCTAGAGTGAGTTTAATTCTAACCTTATCAAATAGTATTGTAGCTTCCACTGCAGGTGCCATCTAGTGAAATACTAAAGAAATACAAAGTGCTTGTCTAGTGCGATAGATGGCGTGATACCGAGTTGCATCGCACATACGAAGTTTTCGCAAGGGTTGCCGTCTTCACAAATTCCCAACGCTAATCGTTGTGTTGCGGCACTTGCGGCCCTATCACCTTAAATTCACCCGTTTCGTTAGAGGAACATATCCACCCGTTCCTACACAATTTGCTCAAGAAAACTTTACTTAAATGAACCAAAGTGGTGGGAAGAAACGAGTTGTACTGTCTGAAGTCTAGGTAAACCTTCAAGTAGGTCTAGCAAATAAGAAAGAAATCAGAAAAAAGGAAATTACACTTACTGGTGGTGGTAGAGTTCCAGTGCAAGAGCTCGAGGGCGTAGGCACCACCGCATTACATAATCTATCTGCCGCTAAATGGTAGTGTTCGGGTTAGATGGTAATGTATGGCCCCATAACGGTATTTTGGCAACGTATCTACATTTTGACCTTTGGTTTTTGTGTAGATCTCTATAAGCTGCAGTCATCACTTAACATGAATGTGAGCTGCAGGCTTGTTTGCCACCTTCCCCCATAGAGCAACATAGGAGGGGAGTAGCCAAATGCAGGCTTTCCCCTCTGTCAAAGCACAAGCCCAAATGGGCCTATACCTGTCGCCTAGATGTTTAAATGTGTGCGTGAAATTGTTTCTGTATTTTGTTAAAGTCAAGGTGTGAGTTTCGTAGTAATAGACGATTTTTGTAGTGATCGTGTGTGTCGCACGCATTTCCCCCCGCAAAAAATGACAGACTGTTTTGCATCGGTAACAAACGCTATGGCTACTCCCCTCCGGTCCGCCGCGGCCGGTGGCCCGTGTTGCTCTATGCCTCCCCACATAATAATCAAAAACTTATTTTTGTTACAGGTCATTATGAAGACGCAATTCCGTGACCCCGATGGCATTCTCAACCACCTCCAAAACGTAACAGCCGAAGAGTACGAGCACATCTTCTATCTTCTTCTGGAAGCTGCCGAAGCCTTCGACTTGTGCATGATAAAAAGAAACTCCATCTTAACTGCCGTTCAAAAACAGAATTTAATTGAACGCGCCAAAAATCCCATTTCTTTATTAGCGCAATGCAGAATATTTTTACGTAAATATTTCGGAACTACGCTCGTTCACGTGGTCGAAAAATTAGAAACACCTGTTACTCTTCACGATTATTTACTTTTTAAGTGCAGTTAAATTTTTAATTAATTTCTAAACGGTTGTCATTTAAACGGCAAGTCATTGCCTGAAAATTAAAAAGTTTTCTGGTGTTGCCAGTCAATCCATTAGGAGTTATTATGGTAGTAACTCGAGATCGATTGTATCATTAATTAATGTTAAGATATTTTTTTAGGCCAAGCCTTAATTATTGGCGATTTATTTTATGTGTATGTAAAAATATTTTATGTTGTTTACAAATTATTTTACAAGTTTTTGTAGATGTTGTATAGTTGAGTATGATTCCTTTTTATTCCAAGAACTAAAATTTTCACGCGATATGTAGAACAATATTTGCTAAAAGTAGGTATGTAGTACTTAGTGTACTTATACAATTATAAAAATGAAATTTAAATAGATATTTACGAATCAATGCATAAGCTATGGGTTCTTAGTCATACAGACACAGATTTTGTAATCCGCTATTTACTTATTTAAATATATTTTTTTGTTTGCAATATTGTCATGAGAATAATGAAGTATACAATTTCGTAGTCTGATTATTGTGATAATATGTTGTGATATGTTTAGTATAAGTTTAATAAGATATATGCATGATAAATGTGTCCATTAAAATTTATGGGATCATGGTTTGACTTATTTTATAGTGATTATTAAGAAAACAAAAATACAATTTGATCATTCAAAATTGACAGAATAAAAGCAATTTTCTAAATTTTAATCTGAATCCGAAAGAGTTTAAGAATAACATCGTTATATAAAATTATTGGAATTAAGCATTTTGTTTTTTAATTCATTATGGTTATATTAATAAAATATTATTCGTTAATTAAAACTATTATACAAGGGTTCTACATCCGAATCGCTGAAGCAGCAGATGGACCCTATAGGGTCCATCTGGGTCAAAGGGTCCAAGGACAATAAGAAATCAACTGTCATATTTTTATGGTAACTTGAGGGATTCATTCAAAGTAACTTAATTAACGCGCTTTGAGTTTGAAGGAGTGATTATTTTTTACTACTTTTTTTACAAAACTCAAATTACAAATGTTTTTGTATCGAAAACAAATGAATAGTGAAAAAAAATGGGTTTAAGAAACGCCATAAAAAAGTTCATCTGTTATTTCTAGAATACACGATAAAAAAATGCACGGGAATTGAAAATATGTATAGTTGCCTTGACACTTGTTCGCAGAGGCAAAAACTGGGCATCCTTACCTTGCCTAAACAGATCTAACTAACTTTTATGTTAGAAAGACTTATTCTGTGACCAAAACGTTTTACGATATGCATTATGTATTAGATTGACTACTCAATCACTATAATGTATGAAAATAGAAAATAAATGTGTGAATAAAAATAAAATGTGTTTTTCATTTCCTTGAACGCTTGTTCAGTATAGATGTAACAGAAATTCAAATCATTATATTTTATACAAACCTATTAATTTCCAGCGCAAATGTTATTCGCGCAGTTCTATGATTCGTCTACAAAAATCCCATGAAAATGATACTACCCTAGGACCTCTGCTAGAGCGCCTCTAATTACGTAATCTTCGAACTAAAAGGGCATTTAATAATTGAGAATATTTTTTTTTTAATAGAAAAAAATGCTATTAATCTAATCAAATGGCAAATGGATTAGATAGAAAACCGATTTCTGATGCAGGATTTTGCACGTTTTGTAGCAGACATTCAAATTGCTACATATTTTTGAAGACACTTATTACCGTGCAGGGAAAACTTGATTTAGTTCTTTGATTTATCTACGAAAACCCAGGAAATAGTAGTAGTACAACAGTAGGCCCTTAAATTTCCGGCAAAGAGGCATAATACCTTAGGCCTCAGGAGTGACAGTGCATCGAAATCTCTGGTTGAACATTTCTTATAAGCTACAGTTTTACTTACCATTTACGTAAACGGTACTTGCTTGTCGCTTACTGATATAAAAAATACCGATGATAGCATGCCTAATATTCGAGCTAAAATATAATTAATTAACTCGGGATATTTAAAATTGGTAAATGATTGACTGGTAGAGTATGTTACCGCCACCTAGCATTAAGTCCACCTGATGTACTATTGGCTGCACTGGAAAGATAAAATAAATAAAATCGATTTCAGACAGATCGACGTTGATTTACATGGAATTTACATAATTCATAAAATAAATGGTTTAATCATAGCGGATTAAACTTTACGTTTGAAGGCATTTTTCTGGGATGGAAGAGAACTTATTGGAGGCGCTTTATAAATGTAAAAAATAAAAGAATAAGATAATGATGTTTCCTTAGGGTTTCGCTCGATTTATCTGCCTGGGATGACGAAGCTGAGAAGGAACCGAAACATGATGATGATTCAATGATTTAAAATCGTTTTAGTTTAAAATACGCGGGATAAATACGTTATAAAAACGTAACTTCGTTACTTCACGCGTGTAATACCTGAAGGGGTAGGCAGAGGTAAATGCATGCATAAAGCTATACATACATGCAAACACCCACGATTCGCTGGTTACGTTTTGGTCCATGTAACAGATGGCAAGCCTGTTGACAACTCCGGGCACATTACCAAACTTCGAGGTACTGAGTAATTTCCAGAAATGGAAAAATCCATATAAAAGCAGAAATAGAGGACTTTACACCATTATTTTAGATAGTTCCTACCCGGGAATCGAACCCAGGACCGCAGCGTAGTAATAGTGGCCTGCTACCTCTAGGCTACTGAGGCAGTTTAAAATGCAAATGCAAATATGATTGGTATATTATAAATTGGTAGTTTCATATAAAATGCAACTGGCAATACTTAATAATTCGCCGAACAGAAACAGTGACTTGTCAAAAATTGACAAAAATCTCCTAGGGCAAAAATTCTCTTCGTGAATCAGCTAAATAGCTAATTGGAGATTGTTTTATTCCTTTAATTTAACAAATAATGGCAGACAAACAGAAAGTAGATCTTGGTCTGCTCGAAGAGGACGATGAATTTGAAGAATTCCCCGCGGAAAGTTAGTAATTTTTTGTGTTCATGTTACTTCCATTACATGTTAAGTTTAAGATGTTTTTAACAATAAATCCTTAATTTTACTACAGACTGGGGTACTGAGGACGCTGACGATGAGGATGTGTCCGTTTGGGAAGATAATTGGGAGGATGACATTGTGCAAGATGATTTTAACCAACAATTAAGGTTAGTTTAAGTTCTTACATATTTACTGCAATAACGCATACTAGCGATACTTTGTCTTTATAAACTGCGTTTTTAAATGGTGTAAACAATTTAGTTGGTTGGATTACGGGATACCTCTTTTATTTTGTTCATTTTTTTTCTATTTATCAAAGGTGGCAAACAAGCATGCAGTTCAAATTGATGTTAAGTGATGACTGCAGCCTATAGATATCTACACAAAAACCAGAGGACAAAATGCAGATTTTTTTTTTTTATGTACCAATAGTGGCAAACAAGCATGCAGTTCACATTGATGTTAAGTGATGACTGCAGCCTATAGACACCCACACAATGACCGGAGGTCAAAATGCAGATGCGCTGCCACTCCTGAGGCATTAGGTGCTATGCCTCTGTGCCGGAAATTACAGGGCCGTACATTACCACCTGACCGGAACACGATAGTGCTGAACACTACCATTTAGCGGCAAGTATATTAGGTAATGCGGTGGTGCTTACGCCCGCGAGCTCCGTTACTGGAGCTCTACCACCAGATGCGTTGCCACCCCTGAGACCTTGTGTCATGTCTCTGTTATAGTTATTATAGGGCCATACATTACCGTCTAACTGGAATACTATAGTGCCAAACACTACCATTTAGTGGCAGATGGGTTAGGTAATGCGGTGGTGCCTACTCCCTCGAGCTACTGGAACGTTACCTACACGTGCTACACGTGGAACCTACCTATTACCACCAGTAATATAAAAAAAATAATAAAATACGCTTACACTCACGGTCCCACAGTAGGTATAAACCTGTGTCGTGGGTGCCGTTGTACACATACAACACATACACAAACACCCAGACCTGAAACAAATATCTGTAGGCCATACAAATCTTTGTTCCGGAGCGGGGATCGAACCCGCGACCCTACGAATCAAACGGTGGTTTCGCACCGCTGGACTAACCGGGTCGTCGAATATATATTTTTTGTATAATATTGCTGATCTCTTAATCTCTTATTTATTTTTTATCATTTCAGACAACAACTGGAGAAGCTGAAGGATCAAAATAAGGCATAGAATTAGAATAGACTAGAATAGTTCTTCTCAAAGGTTATTCTGTACTTTAAAAAAAAATGTATGTATATATTATTTTTTTGTTCAAACTACTATTCTATCGAAGGCATGAATATGTGGTCAAGTTTATTTACTCTTTGAAATTAAGCCAGCAACATTACATTGGGATACTGAATTGTGCAATCTAAAAGAAAAAGATTTAATCCATGAACCAGCAGATGGACCCTATAGGGTCCAAGAACAATAAGCAATTAATTGTCATATTGTAAACTTATATACATACAGATAAGCTGGACAGATCAAATTTGCACCACACTCGACAGCAAGATGCGTGAGTCCATACATACTGACGAAAACCGCACCTGATGGCACACTATCACCCGACAGAACGTAATCCTTAGAGGGGGTCACAATCCTCAGTAGTAGGGGAAATGACGCAAGGAGGATTCATAAAGCAACATATTCATGCCTTGAACAGATCTCTTTAAATGCCACCACTCTTCAAATTCAACATTTGGTATGAATTTGGATGTATTCATGAAAACACATGCAGTATCAGGAAATAAATATTACACATCGACCTTAAGAAGGAGACTTTGGCTTATTTCGGCTCTGTAGAGCGTTATCTCATTCACATCGTACCTATGTGACAATTGTTGATCAAGTTTTGACCAATACCGGACTATCAGTGCTTATGTAGGCTGTGTGCAGCAGAGATGTTGCTATACAAAGTCGAAACTAGCCGATTGTCTCTTTCATAGGCTCCATGTGCAATATTTATTGGTGCTGTACATAGGCAAAAAACTTAAAATTAAATAAAGTTTACTTGTCTCATATTTGTCTTGAGTCACCATTTTTGTAGTGTCATTATTTTTTAATTATATTATAAAATCTTAAATCCTGTTGTTTATTTGTCAAGTGATTATGTCGCTTAAAAACACATAATACGCCGCATATCTCTTTAAATGTTACTGAGTTAAGTTGATAGGGGGATGCCAATGGATTTTTTAATTTACTCGAGCGCATCTGATTTAGATATGGGAGACCCCTTGCGCACTCTGTTGAGTAATTTCACCAAATGTAAGGTTCTCTTAAATGTAATACTTTTAAGTCAACATCAACGTGAACTGCATGTTTGTTTGCCACTACCATATTAAAAACCTGGCGCCCGCTAGCCCTGACCCCCCCTCCCCCCCGGCTATAACTATTAACTTTGCCGTCGTAACTAGAAAGTTGTCATATTCCAACAAGCTATTTTTTATGTAGGTATACCTTACGTATTTTTTTATTTTTTTTATTCTCCATTTAAAGAGCTTGGTCAAAGACCATGACGCTCTATACGTTCACATGAATTACATTCTTCATTTAAAAAAAAATGCGATGAGCCTCACCTCGAACACCTTCAACCAAAATATGGTATACGTCTTCCACTTTACCACATATACTACAATCAGGGGTATCAGATTGACTCATTAAGAATTTAAACTTATTAAATGGCACATGTCCGGAGCGAAGTCATCATTGTGACAAGTTCTTTCCTGGACAGGGCACACTCGGTCATCCACGGAGACCTCAACGGTTCCGGCTGTATTGTTCTATACCAGATGCCACATTCACGGGAACGTAGATCAAAGAACTCCTTCCATAATTCTACACAGTACTTTTTAACTTTATTTATGGTATCAGAGTAGAATGGCAAGATATAATACCTTACGTATTAGTTACGGCCTTTCTTCTTATGACGGCAGAATAACACATTGTTTTATGCCTGTAGCCAGTGCCGGATTAGACATATAGCAGGATGCAGCAAATGCTACGGGCCCCGCGCACTGGGGGGCCCCGCGTCTGTACCAAAAAAAAAAAAAAAACAAATACCTTAACTATTCTCAAAGGGGCCGCACTGTAATTATATAGGTATACTAGCTGTCCCGGCTAACTTCGTTCGCCCTAGAAAATAAAAAAAGGCCAAAAATGTTATGAAAAATAGATGTTGGCCGATTCTCAGACCTACCCAATATGCTCACAAAATTTCATGAGAATCTGTCCAGCCGTTTCGGAGGAGTATGGCAACGAAAACTTTTTTAGGTCGGGCTTTGTGTAGGCGGCCTGTCTCGAGACGGCACTAGTCTACTTCACCGGGCAATAAATGCAACGAAAACTGTGACACGAGAATTTTATATATTAGATTATTAAGTTGCAAGTTGGCAATACCACAATACTTTCTGTAAGTAATCCCCTAATATTGTTTTCGATTCCTTTTCGTACCTAAATGTTCGTTCTATTTTATTTACATTCTAAAGGAGAAGTTCCACGTTGGGCCCGCACCTTGTAGTATATCAAAAGTAAGAGAAAAATTCGCAGAATCATGGAAAAATACTGAAAAAATAATTTGAATCGTTGTTTTTTTGTCGGAAATATTTATTATACGTAATTTTTGTATGACAGGAATATGTTGCCATATCGCTACTATGACATTCTGATTTTTGAAATATACTTACGACAGTTAATTGCAGATTTGATAAACGATTTGAATAGCTGAAAATTATTTAGTATTTTAAGCTTCATCTCTCAATATAGTGTACATGGTGCGGGCCCAAGCTCCATACATTTTGGAACGTCTCCTTACAGTAGGCAATGTAACTCTTGGGCCCCATGGTCACATTTGCTGTGGGCCCCTACTGGCATTATCCGGCTCTGCCTGTAGCACAGTGATTCCCAAAGTGGTCCATATAGACCCCCTGGGGTCTATGGGAGACTCGATGGGGTCTACGTATATGCGTAAATAAAAATGGAATATATGGGAAAGTGATATAAATGTTAGCAAGGGGGTCCACCGAAACCAGAAAAAAAATGAAAGGGGTCAAGAAAAAATAGTTTGGGAACCTCTGCTGTAGCACATCTCTGTTGCGAAACTGAGCGGCGAAAGGCGATAGTTCATGTTTCGTCTTGTTCGAAATAGAAGTGAAATGTATCGAATTTCTGTTTTGCTGCCCATAGAACTTAAAACACAAGGCGAAACATGAACAAATTAATATACTTGCCGTTAAATGGTAGTGTTCAGCACTATCGTGTTCCGGTCAGGTGGTAATGTACGGCCCTGTAATTTCCGGCACAGAGGCATAACACCTTAGGCCTCAGGAGTGGTAACGCATCTGCATTTTGACCTTTGTCTAAGTGTGGGTGTCTATAGGCTGCAGTCATCACTTAACATCAATGTGAACAGCATGCTTTATTGCAACTTCCATTAAAAAAAAAAACTCGGTTCGCCGCTTGAGTTTCGCAGCGGCAGTGTTTGTTACATTTTAACCTCTTCTTCCCTAAGAGCCGCGGCGCCCCCTGAGACGGCGGCGCCCGTTTGCATAGCACACCCTGCACTAGAGGATAAGCCGCCCCTGGGGTAGGCAACAGCTAGTTATCTATACTACTACTACGCTGGAGGTCCTGGATTCCATTCCCGGGTCGAGGGCCATCAGAGATAACGGTTTAAAATCCTTTATCTCTGGTTCTATTGGGGTTTTTTTCCATTTTCTAGAAGTTTCCCAGTACCTCGGCGTTTGGTATTGTGCCCGGAGATGGCAACAGGCTCGCCACCTGTTACATGGGCCAAAACGTAACCGGCGAATAGTGGGTGTTTGCATGTATGCTTGAATGCATGCATTTTCCTCTGCTTACCCCTTCGGGGATTACAGCCGTGAAGTTACGGTAGTTATCTATAAATTAAAAAAAAAAGTAATAAAAATCAATTGAAAAAGCAAATAAAGTTTATTTAACAAAATTAATCTAATTTATCACATATCTTAAATGTTGCCACACCAAACAAAACTTTTCAGATGTAACATAGATAAAATAAAGCTATTATTTTTAGACTGCACCTGCTTAGTGTGTCATCTCAGACAGTTGTTTACAAAAATATAAAAATATAAGCTGACCTAAGTTTCCGCATTAAAACTATATAAAAATTTACGAAAGCTGTCGTGAAGTAGGCAATCAGTCTATTTTGTTAATTTTTAAACTGAACTTAGAAAGGTGTATTAGCTTCTTTGATATGTACATATTCATTGAGCAAAACATGGTAATGATTTTCCAATAAACTTAGCAAATCTTAATTGGCTCATAGCCGAATACTCAAACGTCGTAATTTCCGGCACAGAGGCATAAGACCTTAGGCCTCAGGAGTGGTAACGCATCTGTGGGTGTCTATAGGCTGCAGTCATCACTTAACATCAATGTGAACTGTGCTTGTTTGCCACTTACATTACATAAAAAAAACGTCACTCAATTTTAAAGCAACGCTCAAATGTGCGCTATCTCTATCGTTTGAACGTGTTTTATAAAGACAGAAGACTTTTAAGTCCCACTTACATTTAAGTGACGTTTGAGTATTTGGCCGTCAGTCACCTAAGTTAGGGTTGCCAGATTCAGGCTGATCATTTCCTGGACATTTCTGAGGCTACGAACGGACTCAGAGTTTTGGTCTAAGAAGGAATCTAAAGGTAATGCATGTATCTTTACGCCAAGTTCCTTACGGGGTAAGCAGAGAGTGTGTGTAGTGTGGAGTGGAGCGGTATCGCGGTCCCGACATACCTCCTATGCTTTTTCTACATTAATAATTCTCTATTTTCATAATCGATTTATTTATCAAACAAATTAAAGTGCCAGCTTCGATTATTATTCATTTTACCTTACCTATAAACTACATTCTTAGTAAATGTGATTATTGATAACATCAGCCTTTTGTTTCGTTTAATACAATTTGTTTCCTACTGAAACTTAGTGGATCTTTATACAGAAAACGCTTAGCTTTTAAGGAATTAAGCTCATTAGCTTCTATTAAGATATTACGAACATTTAAAAATTGATATTGGAAGCTTGGTTAGTGCCAAACTGGTATTCTTCATTGGTCTGTTCCGGTGCATTCTGTTCTTCTTGATCCACGAAGTAATTGTCCAGGATATGAAGTGATTTTGTGTAAATCTGTAAAGGAGTAATTAAAATTTGAAATATATTCTTCACTAGCGGCCCGCTCCGGCTTCGCGCGGTTGCAATGGTACCTACCCTCTCCTATTCATCTTAGCGTGATGTTATATAGCCTATATCAACATCCGATTTTTGAATCGGATGTTGATTTGATTGCTTTTGTTTCTTATGTAGGTCTTTCCATGTCATCCTCTGGTCTAGGTGGAATCCTAAGTATTTGACACAGTTAGAT
Source organism: Macrosoma leucophasiata (assembly GCA_036365455.1). NCBI lineage: Eukaryota > Metazoa > Arthropoda > Insecta > Lepidoptera > Hedylidae > Macrosoma > Macrosoma leucophasiata. The sequence continues at coordinate 1,658,286 of JAWQUS010000022.1, read as the reverse complement.
TGTGGAAGGTTGTAGCGTCCACTACATTAAGGCGCCAACTAGTGGAATACAATGAAACCTTACAGTCCTTGTCTAGTACGATAGATGGCGTGCAATCGAATTACATCGCACATGCGAAGATTTCTCAAGAGTTGGCATATATACAACTTCCCAACGTCAATCGTTGGGCCGCGGCCCGCCAGGCGCTATCACCTCGCCTGGTTGGAGGATCCTCCCTTTTCGCCGGAGGAACACTTCCACCCGTTCCTCCACAAGGTAAATAATTTGATATAAAGAATTGTCTATAATAATTGTTTAGTTTATTGTTATTGTGGCTGCTCAACAGTATGTCCCTGAAGGGTAAAAGCCTCCTCCATCCTATTCCAACGTCTCCTGTCTTGAGCCTCATTCATCCAGATTACCCCAGCTACTTTGACAATGTCATCGGCCGATCTTTTCTTTGGCCGGCCTATGGATCTCTTGCCTATGGGACCGGGCCATTTTGTCAAGTGTTTGGTCCATCTCTTATCAGTATACCTTGATATGTGTCCAGCCCATCCCAATTTTATGTCCAGCCCATTTTAATAGAGATAATAGTTATGTAACATTTAGGTCGTACCTGTTCGTTTTCATGCTCCTGTAAAGCCTCAATGCGGTCCAGAGCGCCTATTTCTTCGAGTTTCACACACAACGCCTCGGTTTGCCCGTATTTTGCTGCCGCCTGTAGACAGTTTTTTTTTTTAATGGTGGTAAACAAGCATACAAGCGTTCACATTGATGTTAAGTGATGACTGCAGCCAAACAAAGACCACAGGTGAAAATGCAGATGCGTTACTACTCCTGAGGCCTAAGGTGTTATGCCCCTGTGCCGGAAATTACAGGGCCGTACAGCAACTAACTTCAACATGTTGCTTTTATCTCTTACAGCAACAAACTTCAGACTGCTGCTTTAATCTGTCGGTGTACGCGCGCATCGCAAAAATTCACTCTCAATTTTTTCCAAACGGGCCAATAGAAGCAAACCCATTTAATTTACCTTTAAAATAACGATAGGCAGCATATGTATAATATACCTGTAAAAGATGAGTCAACCCGTCCAAAACCACAGTAATAGCTCTCTGATCTGGTGACGCTAGTAACGCGCAGTATGGTTCAATGAAGCCGGCCTTCATCAGCTCGTCCAGTTGCTCCGGTGTACCCCCTAAACATAGGTTGGTTATTGCCCAGGCTGCCTCTTTTTGACATCTGCGGATTAATATTTTGGTAATAAGAAATGATGTCGGGTTGTGACGACCACGATTGTACTACGCATGCGTACACAAATACTGTATAATGCTTGCTATCTATTTTTTTCCCCACGTCATGAGAGACGGCTATCCGTGAAAAACGTCACATAGGTAAAGTGCGACAGAGATAACGCTCTACAGACCCGAAATAAGCCGAAGTTTCCTTCTAAAGTCGATGTGGAATATAATATTTCTTGTTGGATACTGTTTATCAATTTCCTTCTTTCCTTCTTTTTAAATTGTTTTAGAGTATTTTTTTAGTTTCTACTGTGGAGGAACGGGTGGAAGTGTTCTTCCGGCGAAAAGGGAGGATCCTCCAACCAGGCGAGGTGGTAGCGCCTGGCGGGCCGCGGCCCAACGATTGACGTTGGGAAGTTGTATATATGCCAACTCTTGAGAAATCTTCGCATGTGCGATGTAATTCGAATGCACGCCATCTATCGTACTAGACAAGTACTGTGAGGTTTCATCTGTGTTACATTAGTTGTCGCCTTAATGTAGTGGACGCTACACTACTTTTCATAAATTTTGATAATGTGCACTAATATCTAATTTCCAACAAATTATTTTATCCTGAGGTGGGGAACCTGTAGTCCTGAAATACAGGGTATCCTAGTTTAGGCTCCAGACTCCACTAAACTTTTATGACACAATTGATGTACAAAAGTTAGTAAGATTCAAAGTTTGTGGAGTAAATAATTTTTTTTTGATTCTTAGTCTCTCGTCAGCACGGGGTCCAATTTGAACCCCGGACCTTTTCTTGGCAGGGACATGGAGGGTCCAACACGTAGAGGCCCTTTCGAGAATTTTGATCTACTTTGTAATGGGTTATATTCGGCGGGGCCTCTCTCTGACTGCATCAATAGTTAATACAGACACAGACAAACCCCGCAGAATATAATGGGACTATTGTAATGAAAATGACTTGCCAAACTTTGGGCTATGTGGGTGAACTGGGGGGACTTATTATTATTATCAATCGCTTTATTTCTTTTGTTAGTTTTTGACGAATTATAAATGGTCATCCTACATTCGACACTGCTGTGACAGACATGAAGAACTGGAAGGTATTTGGTGTAGCCGTGAGACATTTCTTAGGTAGTAGTTAAGTCGTAGTTTAGTAAGTTAGTTTAGTAATTTTTATTGTTTACATTTTTTTTATTGTACCTAGTTTGTGTCATTTATATAAGGTTGGGGAAAAAGTTTCTTCGCATTTTTTAAGATAATTCAAAACATTTTTTAATAAAGTTTATTTAAATTTAACTAAAGTATGTATGTACCATTTTGTTCGATAACCTTTTGCCATCTTGTAGGTAGGGACATGATCCCATTGGATATAAAAATTTTGGGACTTCTCATCAAAATACCGCGACAAGTGGATTTGGCAGTCCTCTCGTGATGTTAACCTAACATTGCATAAAGAATTCTGAAGAGACCGAAACAGGTGGAAATCTGAAGGTGCAAGGTCAGGACTATACGGCGGATGCATTAACACCTCCCAGCCAAACTCTCTTAATTTTTGCTGAGTGGCTATGGATGTGTGAGGTCTAGCGTTATCATAATGAAACACCACACCCCTTCTGTTGATCAATTCCGGCAGCTTTCTCTTAACTTCTTGCTTTAATCTCATTAGTTGTTCGCAGTAGAGTTCAGAATCGATAGTCCAGCCTGGTGGTAATAGCTCATAATGAATAATGCCCTTCCAATTCCATCACACACACAACATCACCTTATTGCGAGTTAACCCGGGTTTCGCCACAGTCTGTGAAGCCTGACCGGCCTTTGACCACGACCTTTTTCGAACGTTCTTGTCGTACGTGATCCACTTTTCATCACCAGTTATCAGCTTCTTCAAAAATGATTCGGTTTCATTACGTCGTAATAAAGAATCACAAATGAGTACACGGTTCATTAGGTTTCTTTCAGTGAGCTCGTGAGGTACCCAAAAATCGAGCTTTTTTTTGTACCCAGCTTTTTTCAAATGCGCCAAAACTGTTTTGTGATCAATTCTCAGTTCTTCAGCTACGTCGTAACTACTGATATAACGATCTTGCTCCACTTTTTCAAAAATGGCATCCATTTTATCCGTAATAGGGCGACCAGAGCGAGGTGCATCTTTGACATCAAAATTACCGGATTGAAAACGCTTAAACCAAATTTGTGCTACTCTCACAGACACTGCACTAGGTCCATAAATATCGCAAATTTTTTTCGCGGCTTGCGTTGCATTTTTACCTTTTTTGTAGTAAAATTTTAAAATGTATCGAATTTCTTCATTAGATTCACTCATCTTGACAGTACGAAAAACAAATGAAAATCACACATTTGCCTAATTTGAATTTGGAATTACGTTCTTTAAAATTTTAACTTTCAATGATACCAAAACCATACATACAAGTTCATACATACTATAATGCGAAAAGACTTTTTCCCCAACCTATTATATTACTACTTATGGTATGTCTTGGGGCTGTCGAATAAATAATTTTTCATATCATTTCATTTACATGCCTTATTGGCATTGGCAACAACCCTATTTACGTCCCACTGCTGGGCACGAGTCTTTCCCCTTTTTGGGGGAAGGCCTGGAGCTTACTCCACCACGCTGCTCCAATGCGGGTTGATGGCCAACCCGCTGTCGGATGTTTTCAAACCGCCCATAAGGCCTCAGACAAGGTTTAACGACTGCTATCTATCGATAGCAACCGGGACCGGAGGCTTAACGTGCCCTCCGAAGCACGAAAATGCTTTTAATTTGCCACAAGCGGTCACCCATCACGCACAGTTGAGTAGATCGCTTGCGTTCTACACCAGCCGCGAGGCCCTGCGCTTCATGTTCTGGTATCCGATTGAATTGATATCGGCACTCACTTGATATCTTCAACAGCCAGGACATGGACCAGGTGCTCCAGGAGAGAGGCGTCGGTGGCTCGTTGTATCTGGGCGTGGGTACCGGCCAGGACATTACTGGCTGCCCACGCCGCCTCCTTCATGAGGGACGGCTTCCCACAACGTAGGAGGGCTGATAGGTGAGCTAGACAGCCTGCGTCTAGACAGCGATCCGTCTGAAAACATGTTAAAAGAACTAAGTTTGGCCACATCCCTGACATTCGGCTAAAATTCCATACAAACGCTTATTCTGGTTACCTATTACACAGACATCAATCAGTGATACACACAGAATTGTAGCAGGTGAAATAAGTCGTCGCACTGACTACGTGACGAAATTATCTAAAAATAGACCGCTCGCTCGCCCGCTCGCAACCTCACTGTTGAAGTTTATCCAACTGCCTCTCGAAGGGGGAGGGGGGAGGGGGGCCTGTCCGCTAGTGCGTAGAATATATTATTAAAATATCTCAAGAGTTCTTCTCAGTAGTGCCTGCTGCACTTGGAACTCTGCTAAGTAAATGACTATGATTATGACGAACAGAATTTTTCTTTTTCTTCTATGAAGGAATTGAAAAATTTGATGATTCACGTATCGGTTAAATATTATTATTAAATTGGTATTTATTAATACCTATTGGATTATTATTATAAGTCATTATCTGTAGGTAGCTTATAACCCGACAATGCAAGTGTCCTTGTAGACCAATTTGAAATAAATGATGTTGAATGATTGATATATATTTTTTTATATATTCTCTAAAAATGAGCAATTTTTTCCATTAAATTTTTTAATTTAAAATTTTTGTTTTATTTTTCTAAATAATATACCTGTTCATCGGATCCAGTGAGCATGTTCCCGATGGCCCGCAGCGCGGGGGTCCGCACGGCGGGCGACTTGTGCTGGAGCAGGGGCACCAGGCGGGCCAGCAGGGAGGGGGTCGTCTGGACCTCTTCAATGCGTTCATTGGGCCCGTCCGTCAGGTAGGATAAGGCCCAGCAAGCGTCCGCTGAAAGTATAAAATATATTTTTAACTAGCTGTGCCCGCGACTCCGTCCGCGTGAGAATTTATGATTGTTCAGTACTACCCGGACGAAGTCGAGGGCGCGACTTGTATAAAATTAGCTTAAGTTACTCTTTATTACATCAGCTATCTGGCAGTGAAAGACCCGTCAAAATCGGTCCAGCCGTTCCCAAGATTAGCAGGAACAAACAGACAGACAGACAAAAATTGTAACATAATAATATGCATTTTTATTTTTAAAGAAAAATGGAAAGAAAAATTTGACTTCAGGCGAGGCTCGAACTCGCGACCTACTGGGAATCTAGTCCAGCCGCTCTTCCAATTGAGCTACTGAAGCCCTGCCCGATTTGTCAAATCTTTCCTTCACATCTATTGCATTGCTTTATGGTAGCAGCAGCGCCATCTATTACCAACTATGCTAGTTAGGCAACCGATATAATAGACTTTTCAGTTTATTGAATATCGTAAAGAAGTCGCTTTTACCTCTCTGACTACTCGCGACCTACTGGGAATCTAGTCTAGTTTTTTCTTTAAAAATAAAAATTTATTTCACAAGCATGTGTTAATGCGAAATAATATAAAATAATAATAATAATATGCATTTAGTAAAAAGCGGTTATTTTAATATTAGAAACAGACACTCCAATTTTATTTATTTGTATAGACTAGCTATGCCCGCGACTTAAGTTTTTCATATATAATGTATATGACCATCCGGTTGGTCCAGCGGTGTGAGACGACCGTTTGATTCAAAGGGTTACGGGTTCGATCCCCGCACCGGGACAAATATTTGTATGACCTACAGATGTTTGTTTCGGGTCTGGGTGTTTGTGCATGTGTTGTGTGTGTACAACGGCACCCACGACACAGGTTTATACCTAGTGTGGGGCTGTGAGTGTAAGCGTATTTTATTTATTCAATTTTCTTAAATTATTTATTTATTTATTTATTTAACTTTATTGCACAAAAACAATGTTGTACAAAAGGCGGACTTAATGCAACTAAAAGGCATTATCTACCAGTCAACCTTTGGGTAGAGTCGAAAACAACGAAATAGGCGCGGAGATCTTAGAAAAAAACAATTAGGGGAAATTACTAAAAAATAATAAAACACTTATACAAATCGTAAATACATAATATTTATAATAAAAGATAATAGTAAATAAATACGGGATACATATATATTAAGTATTTATAAATATATATATATATTAATAAGTACATAATATATACAATATATATATATTTATATATTGCGAAAATAACGACCAATAAAATAGATAACAAACACGATAACGATGATGAGCAAAGTAAAATGATAACGAGCGAAGTTACATGATGTCTACGGCGGTGTTTTTAAGAAAAATTTACGAAGATTATGTTTGAACGTCAACCTACTCGGAGCATTTTTAATGTGGGCGGGTAGCGTGTTCCAGAGCTTGATAGCTGTAACGGTGAAAGAGTTGGAAATAAAGCCAGTACGGTGGGAAGGGATTTCTAGAATGAGGTTATCTGTGGAACGGAGGTTAAAATTGTGGGAATCACCAAGAAATTTAAATTTGTTTTTTAGACAATGGGGAGAGTGTGGATCGTAAAGAATGGAAAAAAGAAGACAAAGGATCCGTATGGACCTTCGCTGCCGAATGGAAAGCCATTTAAGTTTGGCGCGGTAACATGAAATGTGATCGTATTTACGGAGCCCGTAAATATACCGAAAACAATTGTTGAGTATACGATCTAACTTGTTTAAAAGTACTTGAGATACATCAGAGTAACAAACATCTGCATAATCAATAACTGGAAGAATGAGTGATTGTACCAAGAGAAGTTTAGTTTTAGACGGTAGAAAATTCTTAAACCTATAAAGAGAACGTAGTGAGGCAGTAGCGTTTTTACAAATATTGGTGACTTGGAAGTCCCAATTGAGAGTATCGTCCAAATATAAGCCCAAGTCCTTAACATTATGTGAAATTGCGATCTGAATATTGTCGAGGAGTAAAGGTGGTAGGTTGTTTAAATTAATCTTACTAATGTGATAACGACTGCCTAAAACAATAGCTTGGCATTTGCTGGGGTTCACTGAAATACCAAACTTTTGACTCCACGCAGAGAGTGCTAATAGATCGGCATTAAGTGAGTCAATAACATCATCAATATTGTCGTAATGCCCTTGAGCATAAATCTGTAAGTCATCAGCATACAAATGGTAAGGACATTTGAGGTTGTAAGTGACAGAGTTTATGAATAGCGAAAACAATAAAGGAGAAATAATTCCGCCTTGAGGCACGCCAGCTAACAGGTCATGCCAGACAGACGAATCACGGTCGACACGGACTGCCTGCTGACGGCCTCGAAGATAAGAGGAAAACCATTCCTTTACTACTGACGAGGTTCCAATTTTCGAGAGGATGGCAATTAAGATGTCATAGTCAACGGCATTAAATGCATTTGAGAAGTCTATGAGGACAAGTACAGTTAAGTGAGCATGTTCCATGCCGGACCTGACATCTTCGATCACCTTGAGGAGAGCTGTTGAAGTGCTGTGGCCAGATCTAAAACCAGATTGGAATGGGGATATGAGGTCGTGTTCGAGGATGTATTTACTAAATTGAGAGTGAACCACGACCTCCAAAATCTTAGAGAGGAAAGGTAAAATGGAAATTGGCCTAAAATGGTTGACCAGACTGGGATTGGAGATTTTGGGAATGGGAGTTATAAAAGCTTTACGCCAGATTGATGGAAAAGTTCCAGACTGCAGGGAGAATAATTGATGATGTGGGTTATCGATGGTAAAATATAATTTAACAGTGGCGCTAACATCGTACGACCAACTTCATCATGGCCAACAGCTTTAGATTTAAGAGAATTGAAAATTTTTGAAACCTCATCAATAGATACAGGAGAGAAGGAGAAAATGTGATTAGTAAGATTTGGTATGGAAGCAAGATAAAGAAGGGTGCCAGATTTAATATTTTGGTCTAGTGACGAGACTTTAACGAAAAAGTGATTTAGTTCATTCAAAGATAAATTTAGAGTAGCAAAATTGGGAGATGATTTAGTGAATCCAATAGATTTCAGAAACTTCCATACGTCAGCTGGTGAAGAATGCAAAATGTTATCATGGATGAAACGGCGTTTGGCTGCCCTTACCATTTGGTTACAACGGTTTCTTGCCTGCTTATATAAATCCCAGTTTACTTCAGTACGCTCTCTTTTATAGGTTCGAAAGGCTCTATCGCGACGAGACATCGCCATCCGTACACCTCTGGTAATCCAAGGCGCCGGAGGACGTTTGATGCGGACAGCACGAAGTGGAGCATGGATATCGTATAATTGTAAAATAGACCTATTAAGAAATGAAACTTTCTCATCAACCGTGGTCTTAAGTTCCACTTCATCCCAGTTGACAGACATCGCATCTAATTCCAGATTTTCCAGATTTTTTAGTATCTAAACGGACGAAGTCGTAGGCACAGCTAGTATAATATAACTCATAATTTATTAGTAGTCTAAGTTGGAATAACTTATTACATGTGCTATCTGCAAGTGAAAAGCCCGTCAAAATCGAGCCATTCCCGAGATTAGCCAGAACAAACAGACAGACAGACAGACAAAAATTGAAAAAAGAGGTCAAAATATACCTAGATCTAAGGTGTCAGTGATATCTCTATGACAGTTATTACGGGGCCATTCATAACACGATAGCACACCGCGGACACTCCGCCGAAATTCCATACAAACGCTCAATTTGGTGTCTAATACACAGACATCAATCAGTGACGTGTATTTACACGTGCACCTGTGTGCGTAGCACGTAGAAAACACCAACCGTCGCCCATAAGAGGGGAGGAGGTTGGGTGAGGCGGGGAAATCGGGCGGGACGTCGAAGTGTCCATTCTATACGTAGTATTATTACATATTATCTGACGATATTGCCGAATACTATCATTTAGCGGCAGATAGGTTAGGTAAAACGGTGGTGCCTGGAGCTCCTACACTTCAAACTCAAACTCAAAAATTCATTTAATCACTTGGAAATAATAGAATTTGCTTGTGATAGGTCAAATTACAAATATAAAATTAAAGCGAATAACAACTGATACGTTGATTAATATGTCAAAGTAAACAAAATAAAATAAATAATGGTCCAAAAATACTTAATGATAAAAATAGGTATCAACAGAATGTTCCATACTTTCTTTTACAAACGGCAAGATAAGACTAAACAAAAAAATATGCGACATTCTTTGTCATTCACTGGCAGAGTTCCAAAGCCCACATTACTGAGAAAAAACCTGCCAAAACAAAACTCAGTAGGGTCTTTTCAAAATATGTTCCTTAAAACTATTTTCACAATATGACACTTATAACTATGTTTTACAATATCAAGTACAATGCACATTCATTTCACAGAATTATTGTTTAGTCTTGTGGAGCTAGACCAGCATTTGTCCAGGCATCCTTTAGATAGTCATCGAGTCTATAGTACGCATTTTTACATAGTGTGCGTTTAATACATGACTTGAATTTATTATCTGTAAGTTCAAGAATGTTGGACGGAATTTTGTTATAAAACTGTATACAACATGTTAAGAAACATTTATGTGTTTTCGATAGGCGAAAACTTGGAAATACTAATTTATTTTTATTTCTGGTATTATAAGTATGTATGTCATTAATTTTCCTAAATAAGTGCAAGTTTTTCCTAGCATACAATATATTTTCATAAATATATTGGCAAGGGACCGTCATTATATTTATTTGCTTGAATAATTCTTTCAAGGAGTCACAACTATTTAAGTTATATATCGCTCTAATAGCTCTCTTTTGTAATATAAATATTGAATCAATTTCAGCTGCCCGACCCCACAACAAAACACCGTAGGACATGACACTGTGAAAGTAGCTGAAATAAACGAGTCTCGCAGTGTCGACATCCGTTAACTGTCTAATCTTCCTGACGGCATAAGCAGCAGAACTTAGACGTTTTCCTAACAGTTTAATATTAGGACCCCATTGCAATTTTGAATCAAGCGTTACCCAAGAAGACAGCTTCACTAACAAATTGTGTTTTATCATTGTTGAAGAATATTTCCCCTTCTTTACTTTTGACATTTGGAAGAGTAAAACGAATACATTTAGTTTTTTTTTACTATTTAATGCAAGATTATTTACTGTAAACCAATTATGTACTTCTTGTATGGCTTTATTAATAGTATCATAATTTGGTTCTTTTCTATTCACTTTAAAGACCAGCGAGGAGGCAAATAAAATTGTTTTAGGCTCACTGATGGGCATCAAAACTTGGAACTCTACCAACAGTTAAAAACAAAACACTGCTCCAATGCGGGTTGGTAGAGAAAAGAGACTAGTATAAACAGAGAGCAACACGGGCCACCAGCCGCGGCGGACCGGAGGGGAGTAGCCATAGCGTTTATTACCGATGCAAAACAGTCTGTCATTTTTTGCGGAGGGAAATGCGTGCGACACGCCCTCACTCACACTTCAAAAATCGTGTATTACTACGAAACACACACCTTGACTTTAACAAAATACAGAAACAATTTCACGCACACATTCAAACATCTAGGCGACAGGTATAGGCCCATTTGGGCTTGTACTTTGACAGAGGGGAAAGCCTGCCTATGGCTACTCCCCTCCGGTGTTGTTCCATGAGTATAAATGATAAATGTTTACCAACAACATCCTGATCAGTTACTTCGAGCAGATCTGATATGTAGGGCAATGCCGGAGCCACCAGCTCGAATTTCACCAGAGGATTCTTATTTCTGAAACAAAACAAAATACAGTAAACGTACGTAACTTCACGCCTGCAATCCCCGAAGGCAGATGTAAATGCATGCATTCAATCATACATGCAAACACCCACGATTCGCCGGTTACGTTTTGGCCCATGTAACAAATGATAACCCCCTACCCTTGAATCAAACCCAAGACCTCAGCGTTGTAGTAGTGGCCTGCTACCACTAGGCTACCGAGGCATATGGGACCATGATATAAATGTAGCAAGGAGAGTCGACCGAAACCAGAAAAATATTGAAAGGGGTCTGTACGAGCATCGTACATATAGTAATTGTAGCAGTCATCCATTTTACTTCATAATGCACTTCTCAAGTAAGTTCGCAATACACCGTCTACATATCAAGCACGTCGCGTTCTCATTTTAATCATTAAGCATCTATCTACCTATATATATAAAAATCAATTGCTATTCGTTAGTCTCGCTAAAACTCGAGAACGGCTCGACCGATTTGGCTGATTTTGGTTTTGAATGATTTTTGGAAGTCCAGGGAAGGTTTAAAAGGTAAGAAAATATGAAGAAATTGAAGGGAAATAGTGAAAACAACAATTTTATTTTCCCATACAAATAGTCGGTATCTATCCAAACCTTTGACACATTATTTCATTGTGAGGCAATACGAAGTTTGCCGGGACAGCTTGTTAGCAATAAAGTTTTTATATTTTACCTATTTGGCCCAGGAAGACCAAGACTGACCTACCAAGACCAAATAGGTCGAGTTCTGTCTGATGGTGGGGTCAAAAGAAATAGAATAGAAAATATTTTTATTTCAAATATATCTTTACAGATACTTTCAAAACGTCAATAAATCATAAAATACCTAGAGTGAATAACCATTACATATAGGAAAAGCAAATAATTTAATAGTAAATTAAAAATTAGAATTTAAACTACTTGGTTAAAACATAATAATCATAAAATTTTTCAATTCCTTCAATGATGATAGATGAAGAAAAAGAAAAACTTATTCGTCAAGATCAAAGTTATTCACTCAGCAGAGTTCCAAGTGCAGTCACTACTGAGAAGAACTCCGCTACCCAACAAACTGTAGGAGCTCTTTTAAATGAGAGCTTAAAAAAATCTAGTACAGATTATCGAATATAAAAAATAAAATATCGAAATATCGAAAATATCGAAATATCAAATTATGTGAACGTCCATAGCATAGATGCAAATAAACTGCTATCTACTAAATGTGATGTAGCTCTGGTTTGCACCAGAACAGACCGGTCCCCACCAACAGCACCCGTTCACGAGTATGACGCATGTGACAGCCATTGCCCTCCTCGACCATTTTAGAGGGAAGAGAGCAAAGTCTTAGGAATCGGCGTGCATGTATGAAGAGAATGATGAAGGTAGACGAGGCACGAGAGGTATGTCAGGACCGGGATATCTGGCGCTCTACACTCTCTGCCTACCCCATTGGCGTGAATACATTTTACACATTTCCGGACTTATAATTTCTCACCATCTCAAGCAAGCAATAGTGTGGGAGACCCCATACAGAGTCTACAAGAAAAAATAGTTTGGGAACATATGGGATATAGACAAACCTGCAAAGATTGCTATAGGTCCAGACAGCGGTTCGTAGCTGCGATGTAGGCGTGTGCGGCGTCATGTACGGCAGGAGGGTAGGCAGAGTGCCGTGGCGAAGTACCGCGTCACGGGGCGAAGCGCCATCCCCCGCTATGTTGCCGAGCGCCCAGGCCGATTGCTCACCTACTACACCACCTCGGGCCAGTAGAGCCACTAGTTTTGGTATAGCACCACCCTGGTAAAAAATATGAAGAATTTTGGATCTGTTTCTAAGTCATTTTTCTTTAATTTTCTATTCTATTTTTCTCGTGAGGCAACTATCACATTTTTCATTTTCATGTTAATCAAGGTGGCAAACAAGCATGCAGTTCACTTTGATGTTAAGTGATGACTACAGCCTATAGACACCATGGAAGGTGACGTCACGGATGTCAAATCTATAAGTCGTATCCCAGTTATAGTGCATTTAATTAAAGGATATTTAAATAACGGACAACTTTTCAGATGGCAGTTATTAGAAAAATTAGAAAAAAAAAAATATTTGTTATGTATTTTTAATATTATTAGGATTTTAAAAAATATCGGAAAAACTGACATCCTGTGACGATCTTTCAAATCTCACAAATATTACTTTTTTGCATTTTTATTCTGTACTGTAGTCTTGACTAACCCTGACTGACTTAAGTATGTTTTACTGTAATTTACAGAAGTAAATTACAGTAAAACATACCTGCCTCAGTTTTCAATAAAATTGAGTGTTTGTGTATGTATGTATGTATGTATGTATCTTCACGCCAGGTCCCTAACGGGGTAGTCCCTATTGAGTGTTTGTGGCCAACATTAAATTAAAAATAATCACTACACACACTTGTATCGTCGGTACTGTAAAAAAAAATGTTCTACAATATTTTGGCAAGTAACTTTAAAAGATGGCGCATTTAATCTGGATTCCAAAATGGTATGATATTAGCTGGATTACTGCTTTGAGGAAAAATCATTTTTCTTATAACTGTCATCACTTGGCCTATCACCGGTTTTCGGTATATCGTTGAACTTAAGAAAAAACTGAAAGAAAAATTTGACTTCGGGCAGGAATCGAACCTGCGACCTCAGGATAACCAGTCCCGCCGGTTTACCACTAAGCCACCGAAGTAAAAGTAAGTGGTAAAGCGGCTGGACTGGTTATCCTGAGGTCGCAGGTTCGATTTCTGCCCAAAGTCAAATTTTTCTTTCCGTTTTTTCTTTAATTTCTTAAGTTCACTCGCATGTGTTATTGCGAAAAATAAATAGTACAGGTATATCGTTGATTTCTGGGACACCCTGTATAATGAAATCTCTGGTTTTATTTACAGGCTACAGCACTTACTATCAATGTGAACTGTACGCTTGCTTTTTTTTTATGTAATTGAAGTGGCAAACAAGCATGCAGTTCACATTGATGTTAAGTGATGACTGCAGCCTATAGACACCCACACGAAGACCAAGGTCAAAATGCAAATGCGTTACCACTCCTGAGGCCTAAGGTGTTATGCCTCTGTGCCGGAAATTACAGAGCCGTACATTACCACCTGACCGGAACACGATAGTGCTGAACACTACCATTTAGCGGCAAGTAAATCAGGTAATGCGGTGGTGCCTACGCCCGCGAGCTCCGTCACTGGAGCTCTACCACCAGTAAAAGTTGTTTGCCACTAATTCCACTATGTGTTTGATTAATGTTGACGAGCCGGTTAGTCCAGGGGTGTGAGATGACTATTTGATTCAAAGGGTCGCGGGTTCGATCCCCGCATCGGAACTAATATTTGTATGGCCTACAGATATTTGTTTCGGGTCTGGGTGTTTGTGTATGTGTTGTATGTGTACAACGGCACCCACGACACAGGTTTATACCTACGGTGGGGCTGTGAGTGAAAGCGTATTTTTATTTTTAATGTGACGGTTAAATGTTTGGAATGTTCCACTTACATTTATAACAGCTAAGGTATGCTCGTGCGTCCCTGAAGCAATGTTAGTGATGGCCCAGGCAGCCTCAAACTGGAGGTCCTGGCTGCAAACAAATAACTGATCGTTAAAGAACATTGTCAGAGCATATGTAATAATACTACGTATAGAATGGACACTTCGACGTCCCGCCCGATTTCCCCGCCTCACCCAACCTCCTCCCCTCTTATGGGCGACGTTTGGTATTCTCTACGTGCTCCGCACACAGATGCACGTGTAAATACACGTCACTGATTGATGTCTGTGTAATAGAGACCAAATTAAGCGTTTGTATGGATTTTCGGCGGAGTGCCCGCGGTGTGCCATTGTGTAAGTAAAGTGCTTTTCTCTAGCCTTTTAATGGTTACCTATCATTAATATGTGTAGGTTATGTTATATGTGGGCGCGTATGTGTCGTGTTTGCATGTGGGTCGTAGTGTATGTATTGTGTGTGCGTGTCTCGCGTGGTCTTGTGTGCGAGAGCCTGAGCGATATTTTTTCATACGTGAGACGTGTATATGCACTTGTGTGTAGTGTGTGCGTACGAGTGTGTCGTGTACATGTGTGTTTGTGTGTGGTGTGTGTGTGCAGTGTGTTTGTGTGTAGTGTGTTTGTGTGTAGAGTGTGTAGTGTGAAGTGTGTTTGTGTGTAGTGTGTATAAGTGTGTTTGTGTGTAGAGTGTATAATGTATAGTGTGTAGTGTGTATAGTATGTAGTGATTGCGTGTTAATCGCGTGTGAATGTGTATTATAGTACATTATAAACATACCAATCATCTCTGTCGAGCGCGTCCACCAGAGGCTTGATAACGCCAGCGTCGACCATGACGGAGATCGGTGGGTTTTGCTCCCGCGACAGCATCCTTCGGGCGGCGCGTGCCGACGAAGTCTTGATTGCCAAGTCACTGGCTTTCAGACCTGGTGGTATTATGATTGTCAATGTTTACAAGGTGTAAGAAACAAAGTTTACAAATTAAAATTAATCAAGTTTGGATTTTTATTCGGTTAAGTCAATATTTTACAACACAATCCCATTTCCTCTACAAAAGCTCAAACAAGCATGCAGTTCACATTGATGTTAAGTGACGACTACAGCCTATAAATGACAAAGAATGACTCTTTGTCTTTTCTTTTTAATCTTTGTTATCAGTTTGTAAAGGGGAAATGAGACATGACATGACATGGGATGATGCACACTACACTAGCCGTGCAAATGCCTCTCGGACACTTATCGAGGAAAGCAGGACTAGACTTGTGTCTGAAATCGAGCACTCTCTGGAGCGGGTCTCGGATTGGGGTCGACTTAATTTAGTACAGTTCAACCCCTCGAAGACACAAGTCTGCGCGTTCACCGCTAAAAAAAACCCCATTCATTGTAGCACCACAGTTCCAGGGCATTCCGCTCGCCGTTGATAAGAGTATCGGTATCCTGGGCGTTGACATATCGAACGAAGTGCAATTCGGGAGTCACATTGAGTGTAAGACCAAGTTGGCATCCAAAAAGTTGGGGGTGCTTAACAAAGCGAGGCAGTATTTCACATCGGGGCAGCTATTACAGCTTTATAAGGCTCAAGTGCGGCCCCATCTGGAATACTGCTCTCATTTGTGGGCGGGAGCCCCCAAATACCAGCTTGGTCCACTTGACTCCCTACAAAAACGCGCCGTTCGTATTGTTAACGATCCAGGACTTATCGACAGGCTCGAACATCTGAGCCTGCGCAGAGACATTGGGAGTTTGTGCGTGTTGTACCGTCTCTACAATGGTGAGTGCTCTGCTGAACTGTTTGACATGGTGCCACCGTCTCTTTTTCTACACCGTACTACCCGCCGAAGAGAGAAGTTCCACCCACACCGACTGGACACTTGGAAGTGCTCAACGGTGCGGTTTTCACGTTCGTTCCTGCCCAGAACGTGTAAATTGTGGAACGAACTTCCCTCTGAGGTGTTCCCTAGGTGCTACAATATGGGGTTCTTCAAAAATGGCGTCAAAAGAGTCCTTCAGGGCTGGCAGCGCGTTGGCAACTCCCCTGGTGTTGCAAATGTTCATAGGCGACAGTGACCACTTTCCATCAGGTGGCCCGTTTGCTTGTCTGTCAACCTACAGACATAAAAAAAAAAGACATTCTTCTGATATACTTTTTACATTAGTTTATTACATTTAGTTTTATCTTAGTGATATTCTTGACTTTACATATATTTTTATCATGTTTGACATGTATATCAATTGTTATTCACTTTAATTTATTTTGTTTGTTTTTGACGTGTCATAAGAGGTGCCTGTCACCCTAAATGAATAAATGAGATTCTGATTCTATAGATGACACCCACACATAAACCAGAGGTCAAAATGCAGATGCGTCGTCTCATTTTGATCATGCCTGAGACCTTAAACTCAGATATTTTATTTCAAATTGGTCTACAAGGACACTTTTGCATTGTCAGTTTACAACCTATCTATAGCGAATGACTTATAATAATAATGATAATTGAATAGGTATTAATAATAATCAAATTAAAATTAAATAAAATTAAAGTTTATACGATTTGTACAGGTATATACTGTTTATTCAAATAATTGAACTGAAAACAAGGTATATACTGTTTATTCAAATAATTGAACTGAAAACAGTATGTGTGAAGATTGTACTAAGCCTCTCAATTGACTATCAAGAACCAGATATACTTATGTATTGACCAAGAAATCTCAACCGCGTAATATAGCTGTAGCTAGCGTTAGAGTCAACGCCATCTATTGAGCGAACTACTCCAACATTTGAATAATACATTTTGAATTCTGAACAATAATCTTTGTCAGCAATTTACTTCTCAAGTGCATCGCTGTCGCTATGTGGAGTTCGCGTCGAATAGCATCAAAGTACACACGCGTGCCGCCGATCGTGCTTCCTGCCATTATAACAATTAATTTGTAAACCGTGTGAAATTATCGAATTATACAACTTTTTGTATCCAAAAATTATCTTTTTATTTGTTGGACTCATCCGTGACCCAACACGATTTATTTATCAAATCTTTCAATTCCTTCATAGAAGAAAAAGAAAAAGAAATTCATCATAAACATAGTCATTATGATGGGAGAGTGTGCATGTGTGCGCTCAAACAAGTTCATGTAATCTCACCTTGCACAATCTCGGCAGGAGTCATAGCCTTCTCCTGTTCATTGTGCACATCTTCGCCGGCCTCGGGAGACATGGCTCTCCGCTTGAGGAGCTGCTCATCGCGGGCTTGTTTGCGGAGAGTGACGCTGAGTTCCGCTCGTTTGCGGCGAAGATCCTGCAATGTAGTTGGAGTTATTACGTGTAAGAAGAAAGGAAAGAAAATATTTTTATAAACTAAAGAAAAAAAAAATGAAAAAAAAACTAATGAAAAAAAAAATTGGCTTGATTTGTGTTGTATATAGAGGGTATTTCGGCAAATATTCTCCATTCAGCCTCAGAATACTCCTCGCCTTAATCAGTGTCTCTGGTCTAATTGCAATATTTGCCATCGTTTTAGCCTTGTGATATCAGCATTATTATTAACCAGATTCCTGGCAAAGATTAAATGGAAAGAAAAATTTGAATTCAGGTAGGAATCGAACCGGAGACCTCAGGATAACCAGTCCAGCTTTTTTTACCACTAAGCTACCAAAGTCCTTAACCTGAGCGTCGAATATTTCTTTCCCTTTCTGATTTTGACCTAAGGTTGCATATGTTAATGCATATGTTAATGCGAAAAATAATAAAAAAAAACGTAACTTCACGCCTGTATGATTTGCCGGTTACGTTTTGGCCCTTGTAACAGGTGTCGAGCCTGTTGACATCTCCAAACTTCGAGGCACTGGGAAAGAATCATGGCAAGTTTCAAGCAAGTTCATACATTGATTTGTACAAATAAAAGTTATAAAAAGGTACAAGGTAAAACGGACTAGAAATATTATCTTGGGAACCTAAAAAACATTCTGGTACTAAAAATATTTTTAAATCACCGGAATAAAAATCGTCTTTTCTAACAACAGAAGAAGCACTCCATACTAAAGTTCAAATTCAAACTTTTTATTCCGGAGAGTTAAAAATATTTTAAGCATCAGGAAATGTAAACAACATTTCCTGATGCTTAAAATATATATGCTTAAATTACATAGGTTCACTGGATATTAATATGTTGGGGAAAAAGTCTTTTCGCATTATAGTATGTATGAACTTGTAATAAAATCTCTTTGGCTGTAGTATTTGTATCTGGCTGGTTTTGGTATCATTGAAAGTTAGAATTTTAAAGAACATAATTCCAAATTCAAATTAGGCAAATGTGTGATTTTCATTTGTTTTTCGTACTGTCAAGATGAGTGAATCTAATGAAGAAATTCGATACATTTTAAAATTTTACTACAAAAAAGGTAAAAATGCAACGCAAGCCGCGGAAAAAATTTGCGATGTTTATGGACCTAGTGCAGTGTCTGTGAGAGTAGCACAAATTTGGTTTAAGCGTTTTCAATTCGGAAATTTTGATGTCAAGTGTGCAAGACCTCGCTCTGGTCGCCCTATTACGGATAAAATGGATGCCATTTTTGAAAAAGTTAAGCAAGATCGACATATCAGTAGTTACGACGTAGCTGAAGAACTGAGAATTGATCACAAAACAGTTTTGGCGCATTTGAAAAAAGCTGGGTACAAAAAAAAGCTCGATATTTGGGTACCTCACGAGCTCACTGAAAGAAACCTAATGAACCGTGTACTCATTTGTGATTCTTTATTACGACGTAATGAAACCGAATCAGTTTTGAAGAAGCTGATAACTGGTGATGAAAAGTGGATCACGTACGACAAGAACGTGCGAAAAAGTCGTGGTCAAAGGCCGGTCAGGCTTCACAGACTGTGGCGAAACCCGGGTTAACTCGCAATAAGGTGATGTTGTGTGTGTGGTGGGAGTGGAAGGGCATTATTCATTATGAGCTATTACCACCAGGCAGAACTATCGATTCTGAACGCTACTGCGAACAACTGATGAGATTAAAGCAAGAAGTTGAGAGAAAGCGGCTGGAATTGATCAACAGAAGGTGTGTGGTGTTTCATCATGATAACGCTAGACCTCACACATCTATAGCCACTCAGCAAAAATTAAGAGAGTTTGGCTGGGAGGTGTTAATGCATCTGCCGTATAGTCCTGACCTTGCACCTTCAGATTTCCACCTGTTTCGGTCTCTTCAGAATTCTTTATGCAATGTTAGGTTAACATCACGAGAGCACTGCCAAATCCACTTGTCGCGGTATTTGGATGAGAAGTCCCAAAATTTTTATAGCAATGGGATCATGTCCCTACCTACAAGATGGCAAAAGCTTATCGAACAAAATGGTACATACATACTTTAGTTAAATTTAAATAAACTATATTAAAAAATGCGAAGAAACTTTTTCCCCAACCTTATATTTTCATGCTGTTTTACCCTGTACCTTTTTTTCATTTTTTCTGTACAAATCTTGACATGATCATTTCCACAAAATGTAAAAATCCCAATAGAACCAGAGATAAAGGACTTTCTACCATATCTCTGATAACCCCCTACCCAGGAATTGAACCCAGGACCTCAGCGTAGTAGTAGTGGCCTGCTACCACTAGGCTACTGAGGCAGTTAAAAATATTACAAATAATTTTGTACAAATAGATCTTTACAGGATACTTACAAAACCTGCCTCAGCACTGTGCCTGGCTATAACCAATTCTAATACAAAATAAATAGCTGTTTCATAAATAGACGGTAATAAAGGCTATCCCCCTTATTCATAACATACATTAGATATGTTTTAGCTCTAGAATGCTTTGTTTGTCTTTGTTAGTTGCATTGTCAAATTTTCAGGATAGAAAAAGACAGTCTCTCCTTTGTCTTTTTCTATCCTGAAAATTAGACTTATTATCCTTTTTAGCAACACTTTAGCTAAAATACGTTTATGAAGAAGGGGGTAAGTTGTTTTGTTTCAATGACAGACAGACAGTCACAGAAATAAAATAATAGATCTATGCGAAGGCATTATAATAATAAATACTATGTATTGCACATCGACCGACACAAATAATAAACAAAAGTAATTTTAAGATATGTAGTTTATGTACAGCGACAAAATTATTTCTTGTAAAAAATTTCATGCAACCCACAAAGCAAATACAGAAAAATTCTTCATAGCATTTATTTTCTTTCTTGATATTGGGTAGCAAACACAATTGGATAAGTTTCCGTGTAATATGAAAGGTAAAGAATATTATTGGAAAGTCTAAAAGCATCAAAATTCACGAATACAAAAAGTTAAATTTGGAATTTTGGAATGAAAAAGTAGGTACTTACAGTGGTTCCATGGCCAGCGTTTTTGTATGAAGCCAATCTAGACGTGTGAGTTCTTTCAGACATATTACTTTTAATGTATAATATGGATTATACGCCAACAATTTACTTGATTGATATTATTTTTTAACAAAACGTGATTTTATTTGTACAGCAGGTGTCGGATTCAAACCAATTCAAAGAGCAACGGCCGGAAGGAAACCGTGGACTTGTCAAACAAATGTCAATTGCGTAAGTAAATGTTGCCATTATTTGCCATTGCATTTGCATTCATTTTCACTATGGAATAATCTATGTCCATGGCTATTGGTTATGGCAAGAAGTTTTTAATAATAACTGGAGTGCTTACAACAAAATAATTAACAAAATAAATAACAAAATAAATAAGAACATACCACGTTCTTCAGCTCATTTTACAATATCAATGGCTGAACAGAAAAAACAATCTCGAACGAAACTCACTCTGCTACCGACCTATCCAATTTAAATTTTTGATGAATTTGAAGTAATGTATCCATACCTCTGCGTATTTATTAAGACAAAACTGAGAATATATTTTGTATTGAATCTTAGTGTGATAAGTATAGCATATTGTGTGTTAAGTATAGCATATTGATTAGTGAAACCTTATTTCGTTTTAAAAAATCTGTGAAGATAGTGTTCGTGCGAAATATTATGAATTAAAATGTAATCAGCACCCCAACAAACCTCGATATCAATAGCCTTAGTATCATATTTTGAATAAAAAAATGTTTACCATCATTATTAAAATAAGTACCTACCTTATATTTTTATCGGTGTGCACGCATTCGAGCTCGTTCAGTTAAGCTCTATCACTGTGTATTACAAAACCATTTAGTGGTAGGCAGGTAAATTTCAAGCCATTAGCGGCATCAACTTGTGTTAGATAAAACATAATTCAATAACGGTTAAATAATTAGTTCGCATTTTACAGCTTGGTTAGAATTTTAGACTAAGTACCTATAGACGTAACCATGTTCGCCATATACTTTGTGGAAGTGAGACAGTTATATACAAAGAACATAAGAAAGTTGAAATAGAGCATCGTATCTTTTGTCCCTTACGGCGTGCCGGTTTTTGCTTGGCGAAGTTCGAAAGTTAGCCAAACAAACATCTGTCATCGCAATTGCTGTTATACCTATCGTATACGCATTTATTTATTGTTTTCGACGTATATCGGCAATTATTAATAAGTTTTTGGGTACTTATGAGAAAAAGACTCAATTAGTTAAGTGATTAGTGTATAAGGTGTGCAGTAAAATAGGAGGTTGCAGTATTTTAGCCTGTATAAACCGTACAGAAACGAGGCCTTTAAACGACATCACTTTTCATTCGTAAGTAAACAGATATTAGTAAATAATTTATCTCTATTGAACAAAATACACGTTGAAGCATATAACTCTTGATTATCAATTCAAAATAAAGCACATTTCTCATGAAATTCTTGATTTTCATTCAACAAAATCCCACATACTTATTTTGGTGTGTTGCCATAAATTTATTTTTATATTCTCCCTAATTTCGTAGACATATAAGTTTTTGTTCTAACAGAATTGACAATAAGCCATAACAAAATATTAAGTGGCTTTGGTAATTCTTTCCAAGATGGTGTAGAACAGCTATACTCTAAGTGTGTTCCGCGGAACCCTAGGGTTTCGTGATACCTCTGTCGGGGTTCCACAAGAATTTAGAAAAAAAAATCAAAACACCTCTCCGTGGTTGCTCCGCGGTCGCACAAAACGCTATGAACGGTATTTATTTATTTATTTGTATTTGTAGAAACACGTGTTACAATAGCTGGTACAATCTTTCTTTCTTCTTAATATATATAAATCTCGTGTCACAATGTTTGTCCTCAATGGACTCCTAAACCACTTAACCGATTATAATAAAATTCGCACACCATGTGCAGTTCGATCCAACTTGAGAGATAGGATAGCTTACATTACGGGGCGGGCCGCTAGTATCTTATAAGTTTGGTATCAACAATTTTATACTTGTACAACCCGTTCGCTCTAAGTTTGCCGGTCTGTGAAATGCGCGTACCCTCCCCCACGTGACAACAAAACTTACAATGTGTAATAGTTTCACCCAAATATGTACGTACACAATTTTTATTGTTATAATTAATTATAAAATATTTTTATATTATGTTTTGCTTACGCTACTTTTCGAACGTCATATCTATCGCCAGCGGCAAACTTAAAACGATCGGGTAGTATACTTGTGAGCGCGCAGTCTCTTTGATAAAAGCCGCCTCTGAATTAGACGCTATAGTTGTCAACAAGCGACTTTCGACTCTAACTTCAAGGATAAAGTCGATATTCTTTACAACGCAATTCTTAAATTTCTGTTTTTATTTATTATTATTATTATTTGCGGATGTATGCTAAAGCGTTCCCGCGACCCCGCCCCTAAGGGTGGATGAGTCGGAGCACCCAGGGGTTTTTAGTGGGTAGACGGACGTCTAGGTAATATCCGACTTTGCATTTTATAATCATCACTGATTTCATTAAATAGAAAAATATTTTTTTTTAAAGTAGGTAAGTACGTATTTTAAACTTTCGCATAACCTCTTTTTAACGTAACTAACTGAGCCTATGGAGTGATATCCTGAAATTATAATGAATAAGTTTTCAAAATAAATATCTTTTTAATCTCTGAAGCAGCAATGTCGGGACCGAAAACAATAAGAAATCAATTGTCTTATTTTTCTGGAATCATATAGAGATATCATTACAGCTAATTTCCTATATAGCAAGAAAAAAGATGGTGAGTCTAAGACAAGGATAGAAATACGTCGTAGTATCTCTCTTTCGAGACCGAATTTTCAGCACAAATCAGGTTTCCAGCTGTACGAAATACATTTAGTTCCGGTTCTATGGGCTATGGTCATTTATGGTTGAAATTTATCTTACCTGGCAACATACGAAGGTAGTATGGCGGTATATTTAAAGTGATGTTTTTTTTTCTTGTTTTAGAAACAATTACACAATTATGTTATCGATTACCGACTCATTCGGACGCCAAATTATTTATAGCCAGTCATTAAATCAATATATTGTAAATATTTGAAACTTACATATTTAAATAAAAAATGAATGTTATTTTTAGCTTTAAATCTGATTTAAAAAGCAGTCCTAATACATTTGGGTTATAAATATTATGAAAACATTAATATTTCATAATTAAATAATAAAATTAGGTACCTATGATTAAAGTTGACCAGGGTGCTGATTATTAACAGCTGACAACGGAAGGTCTGGTTGTATTACATTCATAAACTGAATTCTATGTTTTAATATTGTACAGGGCAAATTATTACATTTTGCATTTTTAAATTCAAAGAAGACCAATGAAAGAAATCTTGATGAGAGATAACTTCATTATTAATCAAACTGCATTGCGACTACACAGTGGCATCAAATTAATGCAGGCGAGACGTACATCAGAAGAAAATATCTAAATAAAATAAAAAGAAGTAGGAGGCGCTTTTACGACAGATATTGAGTGGTGGGACGGGCCTAACATGCGCAAAGACGAATTACCCTAAATCATTTGCACATTGCACTATAATTAACCTATGCCATGACCGACACTTTCATCTGACGACCTCATAATCCGAAACGAACATAAATTAATGTTATTAAAACAAGTTTACAAGAAATCGCGGACGTGTAATTACGCAAAACGTTACGCCGCTGGGCGTGACATCACAAATCAGTCCGGTCGGGTTGAAGACAACACGTCTGTCATCCATCTCGTTCTAATGTACGAGATAGTGAGAGAGGGACGCATGCGAGCAGCCTGCCGCTGATCGTTTTCTGTCGAGGGTGTCGCCATTTTCGTTTTGACGAATATTGACAGCACGGCAGACAGACAGTGGCGCGGTCGTCGACGCAGCGTCTGCCAGACTATTTTTATTTTGACTGTGAATCATTTAACGAGCTGACATTAATTTAGTTACATACAGTATATTTAGATTCGATCAAAATAACACTCAATAAATGATCTTTCGTGACAAGTGATAGATTGACGGACAATTACCGATTTTTGGTGCTAACCTCCTTCTTTTTTTACTAAGTGTTTTTGAGAACTGCAAGACAGTGATCGATATGTGCAAGATGTATTACAGATGACTCTGCACTACATTCGACGTCATGTTGTTTTTCTGGTAAGTGTTTATAAGTTGTGGTGTTACTTGTATTTATGTAGATTAATAGCATTGTCGATAAATGTTCTATATTACAGATAATTCTAGAATTCGAATGATCGATATTGTTTGTGAACCTAATGTATTGCAAGAAACGGCTGTTATCCTTTGTTGCGGTAGCTCCAGTTTGTTTACGAACTGTCACGGGCAGTATACGGCCTAAGATATATTGCCTGGGTTGGCGACTATGCGTGGGCATGAAACGCAAGGCAAACGCCACCTTATTATTAAGCCGTTAGAGCATAATATACGTTGACGTGTATGGCGATAACAGCCCGTGGAATTAATTTATCACACGCCGCGCTTGACAAGTTGAAAACATAAATTCGACCTTGGCACACCACGTGGTAACAAGTTGACGTAAAACACTTTCTTTTTGTTTGATAATCGGGATACCGATGTCAATCGATTTTTTGCTACAATGATACCCTCCCGTATTTCTTTGGTAATAGAACATCACTAATTGATTCATCAAAATCAACTGTCACAAAGTTGACGTTACGACGCAAGATTGGATTTATTTATTTTGAATTGAGTTCTAAAATTAAATTTCAAGTTGTGTTCCCGTTTATTTTTTTTAAATCAAAGAGTTACGAGACGTGCACGTTTTATCAAAAAATATTATTGCAGGTAAGTACATATCTGAACAATCTTAATTATTTATTGTACATACACATTTTTAACAGTAAGTGCAAGTATATATGCGATAACGTGCATTTTATCGCAAATTTTATTCATTGCTCCTATTATAATCTTAGATGTTACCGTAATAACAATATCAGAACATTATGAATGATACTATCTCTAGAGATCTGAATGATGCGTGCGTAGTATTAGATGGTTTTTTTTTGTAATTTTATATTTCTCTGCTAAGTGTTAACCTTTATTAAGACGATCAAATTAATTCCTTTTCTCAGTTTCTTTTTAAAATGGGGAAATGGAGGAGTTTGTAAACATTCAATCCTTTATTGTTTTGTTTCCTCTTAATGTATTTTGTGTTTTATTATTATTAGTCGTTATTTACTCTGGGTAGTTTTAAATGACACCATTATTTGCAGCAAAGGTGCTATCCAGAAGCCTAATTATGTATATGAAATATATTAATAAACTGAATTACTTAATTGGTATTCCATTTACTGATTCCATTACACCGGATTTTGTCTTTGTTTAGTTATATTAAAAAAAAATGACTTTTCTTAAATTGCCAGCACTAGGGGACAGTTTTTTTTTATGTTATCAAGGTGGCAAACAAGAATGCACATACATGACTGCGGCCTGTAGACATCTACACAAAAAAAATCTTTTTTTTTTGGTGGGAACTTTGATAGAGTTGTATGGTGCTCTTATTTTATTTAATTTTCTTGGTGTCATTTTATGTAATATTGAATAAAGTTGGTGGCATTTTGTTTGATATAGGTTTTTTTACAGTGCCCGTGTATAGTGAAATAGAATAACAGTGCGAAAACACAACCTTTCAGGTTGCCTCCAAAAATTCATTATAAATGTTCTGGTAAAGTAGCCATCGCTTTACTCAAATAACTGACATGAACTGACTATAACTCACTTGACTGACATACTTAATAAATAATTGACTGACTGTATATTATACTAACTTACAATGCTTAATTAAATAAATACAAATACGAAATATTGTTTTACTTGATACTGGCAATATGTGTAATAGCAATGCTATAATAGAAAAAAAAACAACCAAGGTCAAAATGCAGATGTGTTGCCACTCTTGAGGCCATACATTACTATCTTATCTGAAGACGATAGTGCTGAACACTACCATTTGCCGGAAGAAAGGTTAGGTAATGCAGTGGCAAAGAATAGACGAAGATAAGGTATAGAATGGACACTTCGACGTCCCGCCAGATCCTGATCTTTGATCACTCATTCCGCACACTAATCTGCCCTGCATTCAGATACAATTCCCCAAACTCAAATATTTTATTTTAAATTGGTCTACAATGACACTTTTGCATTGTCAGTTTACAAGCTACCTATAGCAAATGACTTACAATAATAATGATTATTTAATTGGTATTAATAATAATCAAATTAAAATTTTAATATTCAAATAAAATAAAATTAAAATTTTACCGATTTTATTCATCAAATTTTTCAATTCCTTCATAGAAGAAAAAGAAAATCAATTCACCATAAACATAGTCATTCACTTAGCAGAGTTCCAAGTGCAGTGCTGCCGCTGCGTACTGCTGCACCAGTATATTTCTCTATTGCCTATTGTATTGCTGTCGTGTAGCTCGCAATGTAAACTCATTTATACAATTAAAAAAAAATGGAGTGTCTGTTTGTAATATAAAATACTTGATGCATATGTATGTATGTATACACGGTACATATACCAAAACAACATTTTTTACAATTTTTGTCTGTCTGTCTGTCTGTCTGTTTGTTTGGCGGGGCTAATCTTGGGAACGGCTGGACCGATTTTGACGGGACTTTCACTGGCAGATAGCTTATGTAATAAGGAGTAACTTAGGCTACTTTTATACTAGCTGCGCCCACGACTTTGTCCGGGTACATACTGAACAATCATAAATTCTCACGCGGACGAAGTCGCATGCACAGCTGGTAGATAATATATGGAGACCAGTAGTGCTGCGGCAGCACTGCTGCGTGCCGAGTTTGGGATCGTACCTTAGTCGGAATGGTTTGACCACCATGGATCTAGTTCATTGACTGACTGCACTGACTGAACTAGTGGAAAAATTCGCTTTTAATAATATTCTATTATTATTATAGGTTATTAGTGGTATTCCACTACTTAAAAAATTACGATGTAAAAATACTCTCCAGGAGCCTAATTATATGAAATGTACGGCCCTGTGATTCCCGCCACAGAGGCATAACACCTTAAGCCTCAGGAGTGGTAATGCATCTGCATTTTGACCTCTGGTTTATCTGTGGGTGTCTATAGGCTGCAGTCATCACTTAATATCAATTTGAACTGCATGCTTGTTTGCCACATTCAATCAAAAAAAAAACTAACATTTAGGGAAAGGTTGCATCGTGAAAGCGCTGTGACATTTTTTATGTGACCTTTTTTGCAGGTAATAAATAAATATTGATGGGCGAAGGCTGAGAAAAAGTAATTCGCTGCACGATTTTAGCAGAACTTTAATGAAAACTATCTAAACTTTTCTGTGACGAAAGTAGCAAATGGCAAACAAGCATGCAGTTCACATGGATGTTAAGTGATGAAACGCGACGCGATGTTACGCCAAAAGCGGCCGACACGCGGTCGGAACCGCGGGCAACAGCTAGTCTATAACATAAAATCAATTTGAATCGGTAGTCTCTGAGATCCGCGCATTCCACCATCAATACTTCATGTACCATATATTAGTGAGTGCATGACCGGATCCACCATCAATACTTCATGTACCATATATTAGTGAGTGCATGACCGGATCCACCATCAATACTTCATGTACCATATATTAGTGAGTGCATGACCTACCATGACCAAATAGGTCGAGTTCTGTCTGATGGTGGGGTCAAAAGTCTTAGGAACCGGCGTGCATGTATGAAGAGAATGATGAAGGTAGACGAGGCGCGAGAGGTATGTCAGAACCGGGATATCTGGCGTTCTACACTATCTGCCTACCCCGTTAGGGACCTGGCGTGAAGATACATAGATACATACTTCATGTATGCTTTCAAAGAAATATAATTTAATTGAATTTTTATTAGATTCATTAATATTACCACATGATGGTAGAGCTCCAGTGACGGAGCGCTCGGGCGTAGGCACCACTGCATTACCTAATATACTTGCTAGTAAATAGTAGCGTTCAGCACTATCGTGTTCAGTTTAGGTAGTAATGTACGGCGATGTAATTTCCGGCACAGTGGCATAAAACCTTAGGCTTCAGGAGTGGTAACGCATCTGCATTTTGACCTCGGTCTTTGTGATCGGTCGAATGTCTATAGGCTGCAGTCATCACTTAACATCAAACTGCATGCTTGTTTGCCACTTGCATTACATAAAGAAACATAGGTAGTGTGCGGCAGAGACATAGAGCAACACCGGAGGGGAGTAGCCATATGCAGGCTTTCCCCTCTTGTCAAAGTAAAAGCCCAAATGGGCCTATACCTGTTGCCTAGATGTTTAAATGTGTGCGTGAAATTGTTTCTGTATTTTGTTAAAGTCAAGGTGTGAGTTTCGTAGTGTTAGACGATTTTTGTAGTGTGCGTGTGTGTCGCACGCATTTCCCCCCGCAAAAAATTACAGATTGTTTTGCATCGGTAATAAACGCTATGGCTACGCCCCGCCAGTTCGCCGCGACCGGTGGCCTGTGTTGCTCTATGGGCAGAGATAATGCTCTACGAATCCGAACCCAGCCGATTGTCTCTTTTTGCTCGATGTGCAATTATCTCTTGAAGAGCACTGTACCACACACACTCACAGGTGTCTATTAAAACCAAGAAGTCTTTAAGACGGTCTTTTATACTGGTGGCAGAGCTCCAGTGACAGAGCTCGCGGGCGTAGGTACCACCTCATTACCTAATATACTTGCCGCTAAATGGTAGTGTTTAGCACTATCGTGTTCCGGTCAGGTGGTAAATGGTAATGTATGGCCCGGTAATTTACGGCACAGAGGCATTACACCTTAGACCTCAGGCACACCGCGGACACTCCGCCGAAATTCCATACAAACGCTTAATTTGGTTTCTATTACACAGACATCAATCAGTGACGTGCATTTACACGCGCACCTGTGTGCGTAGCACGTACAAAATACCAACCGTCGCCCATAAGAGGGGAAGGGGTTGAGTGATGCAGGCAAATCGGGCGGGACGTCGAAGTGTCCATTCTGTACGTAGTATTATTACATATTCTGTGCCTCAAGAGTGGTAACTCATCTACATTTTGACCTTGGTCTTTGTGTAAGTGTCTATAGGCTGCAGCCATCACTTAACATCATTGTGAACTGCGTGCTTGTTTACCACTTCCATTACATAAAAAACTGGTTGCCTGTAAAGTCGGTTTTACGGGCGAAGATTTTACGTGACAACGTCTTTTTCTCGGTAGAAAGGCATTCGCCGGTCCGGCAGGCCTCTCTCTCGTTCGGTGACTCATCGTTACGTTACCGGGCGTTACACTTTTTCATGAGTGACTCCGAGCCGCAACCTAATTTAAGACGTTGTCACGTCAAAAAAGACGGTTAGCCATTTTCTTGCAAAATATCCACGTGGCCAATATTAAGAAGAAAAACGTCTAAAAATCCACCCCAAGTATACAATATTAATGATTTTATCGAAGGTTGGCGGCGGTTGTTAGGCGCAGGTGGGATCTCTATTCGCTGTCGTTTTTTTACTACGTTTTTTGGTTTGATATTTAAATAAATATTGGTTTCGTATCATCTTCATTTGGTTAGGCTGGAGCACCTTCTGCGCTCACTATAGAGCAACACGGGCCACGACCGGAGTGGAGTAACCATAGCGGCAGACATAATAGGATTTCAAACCGTTATCTCTGATAACCTCCGACCCGGAAATCGAACCCAAGACCCAGCGCAGTAGTAGCGGCCTGGCCTTTCTAAATTACCTCAGTGGTTTCCACGAGACCACTAAGGTAATTTTGAAAATATAAAAATTGTTATTATTTACTGGTATGTGAAATGAGTTGAAATAGCCGTTGTGAATTTGTAAAGAAGTTTAAACATGCCAAGAATTTCGGTAAAAAAACATAAGATCTGGCAACACTTAAGACTGAAGTAATATTGACCTCGATTACTAGCTTTTAAATTTATTAACTTGTCGGGAAAGTTCAAGTTGTGTCGAGATCGAGAAACTTGGAGGTGTTTGCATAGCATTACGAAGCAGTTGTACCTAGATTTGATATTTCAAGGTTACCTACATTGAAATTAAAGTTAATAAATAGCTGGGGTCGGGACGTTACTACCCCACCATCAACGAATAACTTCTTCTTTTAAAATTTTAAGATATACGAGTATTGATAGAGCGTTGCCTGTTGTTTTGCTTATCAAATTAAAAAAATTATGTATAATACGGGTATTTTGCCTCAGTAGCCTGGTGGTAGCAGGCCACTACTACTACTACGCTGAGGTCCTGGTTTCGATTCCTAGGTCGGGGTCTATCAGTGATAATGGTGTAAAGTCCTTTATCTCTGGTTCTATTGATATTGGATTTTTCCATTTTCTGGAAGTTGGCACAGTACCTCAAAGTTTGGTAATGTGTCCGGAGATGACAACAGGCTCGCCACTTGTTACATGGGCCAAAACGTAAGCGACGAATAGTGGGTGTTTGCATGTATACTTGAATGCATACATACCTCAGCCTACCCCTTCGGGGATTTCAGGCGTGAAGTTAAGTGAATTTTCTGTTGTCATACTCATCGGGGAGAAAAATGATGAATTACATCGTTATGCAGAATATTGCATAGTTTGAGGAGACTTAGCAGAATGTTAAAAAGAATCTGGTCATCGTGTAGTGCTGAACACTACCATTAAGCGACATGTTAAGGTAGAGTCAAACCCCCTACTTCATAAACGTATTTTAGCTAAAGTGTTGCTAATCTCTCCTTTGTCTTTTTCTATCCTGCACATTTGACAATGCAACTGACAAAGACAGCATTCTATAGCTAAAACGTATCTAATGTACGTTTATGAATAAGGGGGAAAGACGTTAGCAGCCTTCTAACATCTTTGGGTAAGAGTACCCAGCAAGAAATATTGTACATTGAGCCTACGAAAGGAACAATCGGCTAGTTTCGACTTCGTAGAGCGTTATCTCTGCTGCACACTGCCAAGGGCAGTCCCTACCTAAGCACTGATAGACCGGTATTCGACAAAACTTGATCAAAATGATCGACAAACGTCACATAGGTAAGGTGCGAATAAGATAATGCTCTACAGATCCGAAACAAGCCGAAGTCTCCTTCGTAAGGTCGATGTGTGATATTTCATGTTGAATACTGTAACGCAGTAGTGCCACACCGCGGACACTCCGCCATACAAACGCTTAATTTTGTCTCTATTACACAGTCACCAATCATTTACAAGTGCATCTGTGTGCGTAGCACGTACAAAATAACAACCGTCGCCCATAAGAGGGGAGAAGGTTGGGTGATGCGGGGAAATCGGGCGGGACGTCGAAGTGTCCATTCTATACGTAGTATTATTACGTATTCTCTGGTAGTGCTTATCTTATCTACGAGCTACGTGTCAATCTTTTTAAACAAAGAATAAAAAAAAATGGAACCCTCTTAATATATTTTGTCCCAAAATCCCCAACAGTACAACAAAACAACGTTGTACCAGCAAATAAATAAGATGAACAAGCAATAACTCGTGGTTTAACGTTATTAAAATCCGTCCATAACTCCGACTCGCCAATTATACGGCCGGCCGAGGCGTCACTTGTCTGTAATGGCGACTCCCGCCTTTTTCGCTGTCAAAGCGGTTTTTTCGCGGGAAACGCGGCGAAATTTTCTCCCGTTCGGTTTCATGCAGACGATATCTAGGTGTTATTGTACTTTAAATTTTCGCTGCAGCAGATTTTTATGATTTTCAGCTTGATTTTAATTTGAAAATTCAAGTTTATTTTTCTGGTATATATTCTTCTGATTTCGCTATCTTAACTTTAAGCGGTGGTGGTACAATACTGTATTGTATCCTTTTTTCATGTAATGGAAGTGGCAAACAAGCATGCTGTTCACATTGATGTTAAGCATAGAGTAACACCGGAGGGGAGTAGCCATATGCAGCCTTTCTTCTCTGTCAAAGTACAAGCCCAAATGGGCCTATACCTGTCGCCTAGATGTTTAAATGTGTGCGTGAAATTAGCTATGGATGCGTGCTATGGATGCGTGCTATGGATGCGAGCTATGGATGCGAGCTATGGATGCGTGCTATGGATGCGAGCTATGGATGCGTGCTATGGATGCGTGCTATGGATGCGAGCTATGGATGCGTGCTATGGATGCGAGTTATGGATGCGTGCTATGGATGCGAGCTATGGATGCGTGCTATGGGCCGTTGCGAGTGGTGTAGCGACGAGTATCTGCCGCGCACTTTGCGGCGGCGTATGCGCATGCATAGCGCATCTTCGTCGTACAGCTACATAGCTTAGTATTAGTGGAAACGGTCACATATTTTCGTAGCGTAGATTTCACATCTTCGCAGCATAGCTGCATAGCACATCTCTAATGGAAAGCACACTTAGGGCGTTGGCAGCACCGCATTACTTAATTTATCTACCGGCAAATGTTAGTCTTCAGCACTATCTTGTTCCGGTTAGATGGTAATGTATGTTCGTGCACTTATATCACTGAGGCCAAGTTAGTTATGGCCTGCGCATACGAGGTACTGTCCCCAGGGTACTATTTTGTCCATCAATATAGATCTCTAATAAACTGTATGGAATAACGCACACAAAGGACTAAAAGTACCCCAAAATGTCTGAGAATTTAGGTCATATAACGACAAAAGTCCTGGACTAAAAGTACCCCAAAATGTCTGAGAATTTATGTCCTCTAGGCACAAAAGTCCTTCGTCTGCGCAGGGATCACAATGCATCTGCATTTTGACATCCTGTTTTTGTGCAGATGTCTATAGACATGTGAACTGTATGCTTCTTTGCCTTCATCATGACATAAAAAAAGGACTTAATGTGGTAAATAAAGAAAATTTCTTCTGTATAATGATAAAGTGGTATATTGACTTCGCGTAGGATTTGAACCCCGAGAGGAGCCCGGTCATACAAAACCTGTATTATAGGACTCTTGATTTAAAGGGCAAGTTCCACGTTTTCTGTTCTGTGGGCCCGCACCTTGAACACTAACAAAAGATAGAGAAAAATACGTAGAATCATGGAAAAATACTTAAAAAATAATTTGAATCGTTGATTTTGTCTGGAATTTAATTTGATGTAATTTTTGTATGCAAACGATATGTCACCATATAGCTACTATGACATTCTTGTTTTTGAAATATAATTACAACCATAGATTTATTATCTACTTCCTTGCGACAGTTCATTGAGCGTATAATAAACGATTTGAGTAGCTGAAAATGATTTAGTATTTTATGCTTCTTATACGTTTATGCTTCTTATACGTTTTATGCTTCTTATACGTTTTTGAACGTCTCCTTTCATTTAAATATAGCATTTTTTTTCTCGGCTATTACTGAACTAGACCCAATCTTGACTAAATAAATAAAGCGAGCCTACCCTCCCACAGCACAGTCAGCGTCCCTTCCGATACAATTCCAAATTTGAATTCGGAATCGACTTCCGGGCCGGAAAGGGAGAAAAATGGCAGATTCCCAATCTTTTATTCAGATCGCGATGTTTGGGCGTATTTAATTTTTATACAATGTTTTCTGTGCGAACATTCCATGTTTTTGATTTTAGGTATAGTCAACATTTGTTTTTGTGTTAATCATTGATACACAGGAGAAATAAATTGTCATATTGTATTTTTAGATAACATAACTTCACGCCTGTGATCCCCGAAGGGGTAGGCAGAGGTTTTTTTTTTAATGTACTGGACGTGGCAAACAAGCATGCAGTTCACATTGATGTTAAGTGATGACTGTAGCCTATAGACAACTACATGAAGATCAAGGTCAAAATGCCGATGCGTTACCACTCCTGAGGCCTAAGGTGTTATGCCTCTGTGCCGTACATTACCACCTGACCGGAACACGATAGTGCTGAACACTGCGGCAAGTAAATTAGGCAATGCGGTGGTGCCTACGCCCGCGAGCTCCGTCACGGGAGCTCTACCACCAGTAAAAGAGCATTAATTCAAGCATACATCAAAATACCCACGATTCGCCAGTTATGTTTTGGCCCATGTACCTAACAGGTGGCGGGTCTGTCAACATGGGGCACATTACCTCAAAGTAATAAAATTCTCATCTATAGTACGTATTTGAATTGTCAATTAAAGTTGACAGACTACACGCTGAGCCATAGAGCAACACGGGGCACTGGCCGCGGCGGACTGGAGGGGCGTAGCCATAGCGTTTATTACCGATGCAAAACAGTCTGACATTTTTTGCGGGGGAAATGCGTGCGACACACGTACACTACAAAAATCGTCTATTACTACGAAACTCACACCTTGACTTTAACAACATACAGAAACAATTTCACGCACACATTTAAACATCTAGGCGACAGGTATAGGCCCATTTGGGCTTGTACTTTGACAGAGGAGAAAGCCTGCATATGGCTACTCCCCTCCGGTGTTGCACTATGCGCTGAGCATTTTCATAAAAAATTAAAATAAATTTTGACGTTTCACAAAACATAGGTCTTACGCGAACATAGCCTAACTAGTCTATACTTATAATAAAACTGTAGAAGTGTAAATTTTGTACATTGAAAATAAAAAATATTGAAAAAATAAATACCAGGGGATGTTACTAGATCGATACCGAACACAAATATGTGATTAGAAAAATTTTTGTCTGTCTGTCTGTCTGTTTGTTCAAGCATCACACAAAATCTACCGGTCCGATCACGATGAAACTTGGTATACCTACTTATACTTTAACCTTTGGCGCACAACACTGGGTACTTTTTATCCCGGAAAAATGTCTGTTTGTCTGTGTGTTTGTGCACGCTTATATCAGAAACGGCTTATTCGATTTGTGTTCACTAATATATTGTGGTAAGTTTCACTTAACATTTACTGTTTGTTTTATGTCAATCGGTTCAGAAATAAAAAAGTCGTATCGAATATTTTTAAACTATTCTATAACTATATTCTGTTTTTTTTTAAGGGTTCCAGGTTCAAGGGTTTAAAAGGTAAAAACGGACCCTATTACTAATCCTCCGCTGTCTGTCTGTCTGTCTGTCTGTCCGTCCGTCCGTCCGTCCGTCCGTCCGTCCGTCCGTCCGTCCGTCCGTCCGTCCGTCCGTCCGTCCGTCCGTCCGTCTGTCTGTCTGTCACCAGCCTGTATCTCATAAATAGTAATACCTAGAAAGCTAACATTTTCACAAATTATGTATTTCAGATACCGCTATAAAGACAAAATTAATTACAAAAAATAAAAAAAATGAAAATGTTAAGGGGGCATACAATAAACGTGTTTTTTTTCGTATATTTTTTGCCCGATAATAATAACGGTAGCAAGTAGAAGCTTAAAATTTTCACAGAATTTTTAGGTCTTAGGTATATTACCTTACAATAAACGTAATTTTTATGCCATTTTTTACGGAACCCGTCGTGCACGAGTTCGACTTGCACTTATTCGGTTTTTCCTCTATTAGTAACAATAGGCATACCATACCATACCATAAAACATTCGCCGCTATGATCACAAGCATGCCAAGCATGGCAATTATGGCGTATTCTTTCCTTATGACGCACAACACTTTTGGGAGCATCTTCGGGAAAGGCTTTGTCCAGCGGAGAGGGATGGACGTCTTTCGGATGTAATTATGATGATGGTGATGGTGGTGGTGGTGGTGTAAATGGTGTTGGTGGCATTGGAGGCAATGGTGGCATCGGTTAGGGTGGTCATCACTACCACCACCACCGTTTGACCGATGACAAGTGTTTATGATCCAAAATTAACGAAACGTCGGGTGTAAGAAGTTTGGGAGTGTTGTATACGCGAGAAAATTCGCAAGTTTAATTTCTGCAATAAAATGTATATCCAAAAGCGCTGCCCAAAGTCCCAAAGCCACTATTCCACGCGAAAAAAGTTGCGGGCACAGCTAGTTAATAGCTAGATAATAAATCTATGGGCAGATTAGTCTAGTACCTACTCGTTACCTATCAAGGTCGTCTTGAAACTGCCTATGGGTGTGTTCAGAAAAACTAAAATCATACAAAACTTTGTAAGATCTTACAATAATTCGGCTGAAATACAAAAAAACTGCTAATTGAGTTCGGAAACGACGCCGTTTCATACGCGAAGCCACTGTCACACATGATATTTATCTCACAGACCAATCAGCCTTCTCAATATCAGATGTATTTTGGCAAGTGACAAGTAAGTCTGTTAAGGCTGAACTGCTTATAAGACGTTTGCCGATTCTAGTACTCACTGCTGAACACATTCAATACCCTTTCGGGGATTACAGGCGTGAAGTTACGTTTTACATCCATTAACTGATTAAACTAATCTTCTTCCCAAACAAGTAAAGACTTATATAGGGACATGACGACCCCCAGGACAATAGTGCGGATAATTCTTCAACAAGTGCAGTCAGTCAACCAAACAACGGCGGTTAAACCATTCCAGGTGGGCGGTTAGATAGTAAATGCAACGCAGAGGCAGCAGCATCCCGTGATAAAACAACCACTCCGCAAACACAACACTGCCACCAATCCGCTTGTACCGCGAGGCGAATACGGTATTTCCCACATACGCTGATGATTTTCTCCACCTGTGGACGTCTTTCGAATCTTATAAGGTCCAGTGTAGGGACTTGACAGCGAAGGCACCACCGCATTACCACATACTGCGACTTTAGAAAGGAGAATTCTGCTTATTTCGGGTCTGTAGAGCGTTATCTCTTTCACACCTTACCTACCTATGTGACGTTTAGAAATTAAAGAAAAATTAGAAAGAAAAATTTGTTCTTCTTCGGGCAAGCGAACCTGCGACCTCAGGATAACCAGTCAAATTTTGCTTTCCCTTTTTGATTTTTAACCGAGTTCAAAAAAACGAGAAGGTTCTCAATTCGGACGATATAAATATTTTTCTTTTTTTATGTATGTACGCGAAGTTAGCCGAGTTTTCTGAACCCATTTACGTAATTCTTCTTCTTTTGCTTGATGCGGAATAGTTTCGAATTGGTCCCATAAAAATTTGATTCAGATAGGCCCATTAGTTTTCATTTTATGAGCATTTTTTTACTTACTTTCACCTCAGACTAAAGGAATAAGAATAGACGGCGAGTTGTCCTATAGTGCGTTGAAGCCACTGACGTTCTAGATAGTCCTAATGCGCATGACAACAAGATGACAAAAAGTTTAGTGACAATGACACATTTACTCATCGACGACACAACACAGCATACTTACTCCTTCGTGGATAAATTTTATTTCATTGATTTCGTATAGTCGTGTAATAATTTTGTATCGACACACCTAAACAATTTAAATTAGGTATCTTATTGTCACGAAGCTAAAAGATTCAGATTTTACAAATTTAACAGATGTGAACATTAATCTAAATGACAATGCAGCAAAAAACTAAAAAGTATGAAATAAATATAACTACGTTATGAAAAAAAGACTTCAAAACTGAAAAGTAAAAAATAATGATTTAATTATTTACGTGCCAAACTTCACGCCTGTAATCCCCGAAGGGGTAGGTAGAGGTAAATGCATGAATTCAAGCATACATGCAAACACCCACGATTCGCCGGTTACGTTTTGTTCAGTGTATTAATATGCTCGTATTCATATTTAAGTGATTATAATATAATTATTTGTTTAAGGCTTGGCACTGATTTCAAACCTATTAGTAAATAGCACATATAAATAATAGGAAGTACATAATAACAATTAAATCATTATTTTTTACTTTTCAGTTTTGAAGTCGGTTTTTCATAACGTAATTATATTTTTAACTGATAAAGTTATCAATGGATGTCATTCACCGACTCTAAATCGGAAGTCAAATTTTTCTTTTCTTTAATTTTGCTTTAATTTCTAAAGTTCACTCGCATGTGTTATTGCGAAAAATAAATATCATAATTATGTGACGTTTGTCGGCCATTTTGATCATCGTTCGACCAATATTGGACTATCAGTGCTTACGTAGGCAGTGTGCATAGGGATTACAATCCCGCAGCTTCTTCAATCCCGCGGGATTGATATGCGGGATTGATGAATCCCGCGCGGATCCCGCGGATCCCGCATTTAAGAAATTTTGGTATAAAATCAGTTGAAACTGTAGGTTTTAGTTATAGTTAGAGGGTTATAGTTTCGCCAAGTCCGTCTGTCCGTTTGTCTGTCTGTCCTCCCGCGGTTTAGAGCAAAACAATTGGTAACAGAGACTTGAAATTTGGCACAAGTATACACCTTGATCATGCTGACAAAAAGGTAGAATAAAAACATGAAAATAAATATTTAGGGCACCTATCTACATGTAACACGCGGATAGTTGTTTTTTTTAGTAAGAGTCAAGTGTCCCCCCCCTTCTACCAACTAAACGGTTGTTGTTAGAAATTCAAACGTTACGGCAACAGTAGCTACATATTATTATAATGAAACTAGCGGTCTCCGCCGCCGCTCCCGCTCCCTCGCCACTACCGCCCCGTCTTCGCCCGCGCTGCTTCGTTCATATTAGTCATAGCGTGATGATATATAGCCTATAGCCTTTCTCGATAAATGGGCTATCTAACACTGAAAAAACTTTTCATATCGGACCAGTAGTTCCTGAGAGTGCGTTCATTCACACAAACAAACAAACTCTTCAGCTTTATAATATAAGTATAGATTAAAAGGAAAACTACCACACTTAAGTTGGTCTTACAAGTTTGCGAGTAATAGTCGATCAAATTATTTTATTCGAAAATTTTGAAGAACTCCATAGGAAATATTTATTTATTTTTTTCATTACATTATTGAAGCCTAAGAACTACGGAACCCTACACTGCGCGTGGCTCGACACGCACTTGATAGGTTTTATAAAAATAAAGTTTTAATTTAGTACATTTTTAGCATCAAACAGAAAGAATTTAGGTGTTTTTTTTAGGTGGGTTTTAAGTAAAAATTTAAAAATGACGATCTTTATTCCGAAAATGAATGATACATATACAACACAGTACTATTTTCAAATATTAGGTTTTAAACAATACTTTTTTGAATTACAAAACAGTATTTGGCAACATAAAAATTAAACTTATGCGTTTTCTAAAACGTCTCCTATAAAATACCTAAAGATGTAGTGTTCAAGAACACAAAATGAATGAAATACGATAGTACAACAAATTAAAAAGGATGCTTTTATCCCGCACGCACGACGCCCATCATGGTATTTTAATAAAGTCGGATTATACACAATGACAATTTTGCTGTCATAAATATCATATACAAAAAGTTTTGTGATACCTGCTTCTGGGTTTTCCTTCTGTCTAATAAAAAAAAAATGTACTATAATAAAATATGTCTCACATATTATTGCAACAAATTATTGTTTTTTGACAAAATATTAATTAAGGAAGTGAGAAATATTTTGTAAGCAAATCAGTTCTATAAGACCTTAATTTTAAAATGTTTGGCCTCAAGTTTCGTTTAATTTTAACCTTACATCTAAAAACAGATTACCTTACGTAATCAATCTTATTAATAATGAGATTTAGAATGAATTTGTGCTTTCTCGCAAAACTTAAGGAACGTTTCAGCAGCTAATTTAAATTTGCGGGATCCGCGGATCCGCGCCTTGAAGGTGCGGGTAGGGATGCAAACGATACATCGATGTTTTAGAAACATCGAGGTATCGTTCATAAACATCGATGTTAACATCGATGTTTTTGTCTACGATGTATCGCCGATACATCGTTCATATTCGGCATAAACATCGACATCGTTAATCGTTATCTTTTCAGTCGGCTCGCGAACATAACGTTGATAACACGTCGTTTTGTGCGCATACTTCGATTTGCTGTTTCATTTCATACGTATAAATTGCTTTGGGTTTAAATTATTTTTTTAATCAGGAAATACATTTTCGAGTAGCTCTTCCTCGGTAGCTACTGCATGACAAAATTCGTTTGGTGAAAATGATTTTGCCGTCAGGATATGTTTCCAGCCTGCCTCAAAGGCGACACGAACTTGTAAAGCCTACTTAGGTGTGAGTTTTTTTCAGCTTCGGTATATTAACCTAACACCCTCCTGCCCTCCCACACGGCAGATGAGGCACGGGAGGTGTGTCAGGACCGGAATATCTGGCGCTCCACTATCTCTGCCTAACCCTGACGTGAAGATACATACATACACTATTATACATGAAAGTTTCTTTGTTTGGATGTTTGTCCGTCAATCACGCCGAAACTACTGAACGTAGCATTCGGTAATCTCACGATTCCTGCTTTATCCCAGGGAATAAAGACTATCATTACCAATTACCAACGAATCATAAGGTAAAAACAAAACATCGACAAAACATCGATGTATCGTTCTTATGAGTGAAGTTTTTTTAACATCGATGTTTTTGTTTGAACATCGATGTTTTTAAGAACGATGTTGCATCCCTAGGTGTGGGATCCACATGATTGATAAGAGGCGCGGGATCCCGCGGGATTGCGGGATCCCACTTGGCGGGATTGCAATCCCTAAGTGTGCAGCAGAGATAGCGTTCTACGAAGTCGAAACTAGCTGATTGTTTCTTTTGTAGGCTCGATGTACAAGATTTTTTGCTGGGTATTGTATGTGATGTTTGTCGACCACATAGAGCAACTCGGCCCACCGGTCGCGGCGGACTGGAGGGGAGTAGCCATAGTGTTGATTACCGATGCAAAACAGTCTGTCATGTTTTGCGGTAGAAATACGTGTGACACACACTCACACTACAAAAATCTTCTATTACTACGAAACTCACACCTTGACTTTAACAAAATACATAAACAATTTAACGCACACATTTAAATATCTGGGCGACAGGCATCGGACCATTTGGTCTTGTACTTTGACAGAGAGGAAAGCCTGCATATGGCTACTCCCCTCCGGTTCGCCGGCCGGTGGCCCGTGTTGCTCTACGGTCGACCATTTTGACCAATGCCGGACTATCAAGGTGCGAAAGAGATAACTTTTTTTTTATGTATTAAAAGTGGCAAACAAGCGTGCAGTTCACATTGATCTTAAGTGATGACTGCAGCCTATAGACACTTACACAATGATCAGAGGTCAAAATGCAAATTCAGTTTATTCATTTATTCAGTTTATTCATTTATTTCATATAATTAGGCTCCTGGAGAGCACTTTTACATCGTAATTTTTTTTAAAACTAACCTAGAGTGAATAACCACTAATAATAATCAAAAACACATAATAAATTAAATAGACACTGAACAATTTTGTATAATATGGAAAGCATCAATTATTTACAAATTCCTCCATTTCCCTATTTCAAAAGAAACTGAGAAAGAATGAATTTGGTCGTCATAATAAAGGTTATTCACTTGGCAGAATTCCAAGGGCAGTCAATACTGAGAAGAACTCCGCCACTGAAGAAACTCAGTACATCTCTTTTGAATATAAACTTAAAATGCGCTGCCACTCCTGAGGCATTAGGTGTTATGCATCTGTGCCGGAAATTACAGAGCCGTACATTACCACCTGACCGGAACACGATAGTGCTGAACACTACCATTTAGCGGCAAGTATGGTATGCGTATGGTATGCGGTAGGTAATTCGGTGGTGCCTACGCCCGCGAGCTCCGTCACTGGAGCTCTACCACCAGTAAAAATAACGCTCTACATTCTCGAAATAATCCGAAATCTCTTTCCTAAAGTCGATTTGTAATATTTCTTGATGAGCACTGTAAATTATATTTGTGTTGGTATGATTTAACCCGACTATAGTCTCCGATCAGTTATTCCGAAGGCGAGGCGTGCACCCAAGTCAATATTTGAGCAGATGTGCTCGGGTGCCGGCGAAAATGTTATTTTTATGCGACCTACATGGAAATGCCGCTGCTACCCTTATAGGGATGGTATTGTATCGATATCGATGTTATTAAATAAGTCTGTAATTTCTGCCACAGAGACCTTAGGCAGAGAATATGTAATAATACTACGTATAGAATGGACACTTCGACGGCCCGATTTCCCCGCCTCACCCGACCTCCTCCCCTCTTATGGGCGACGTTTGGTATTCTCTACGTGCTACGCACACAGGTGTACGTGTAAATACACGTCACTGATTGTGGAATTTTGTGGAGTGTTCGCGGTGTGCCTTAGACCTCAGGAGTGGTAACGCATCTGCATTTTGACCTTGTTGTTAGTGTGGCTGCAGTCATCACTTAACATCAATGTGAACTGCATGCTTGTTTGCCACTTCCAATACAATAAAAAAAGTACCCGCTAACTTCGTATCGCTTTAACAGTTTGAAATATATCATCATCATATCAACTGATGTCCACTGCTGGACCAAGTCAACCCATAAAGGGGATATGCCATAATCGCCACGCTTGGCATGCGGATTGCCGATCGCAGTGTCGTTATGTAAAATTTTTATTAATGTTATAAGAATAATAATCTGCTCTCTATCGATAGCAACTGGGACCGACGGCTTAACGTGCCCTCCGAATTACGGAAACGCGCATTTAATTTGCCACTAGCGGTCACCCATCACACTACCCGACCGCGCTTAACCGAGTAGATCGCGATTAATGTATTTTTTTTTGCATATTTCTCGTTTTATTTTTTAACAGTTATATTTGTCAGATTTCTCATTAGGCAAAGAACTTTCGATATCTGTTTAAAGTTTTTTTAT
Organism: Macrosoma leucophasiata; assembly: GCA_036365455.1. Lineage (NCBI taxonomy): Eukaryota > Metazoa > Arthropoda > Insecta > Lepidoptera > Hedylidae > Macrosoma > Macrosoma leucophasiata. The sequence continues at coordinate 1,614,741 of JAWQUS010000022.1, read as the reverse complement.
ATCTGTAATAGTAACGAAATAATCGCCTGTGCATACTTAACGATTACACCCTGTATTATCAGTTATGTAATGAATGTGTTTTGAAAATGAAGTTCTTGAAAAATTGAAAAATTAATGGGAAGATATTGTGGAATGTCAAACATTGTATTCGTATAAATTGCTGTGCTTCTTGCATATTCCAACACAAAAAGTGTTTGGTGCTCATAAAAATTACATTATCACACTATTGATAAATAGCATTGTAAATCAACTCGATCACAATCCTGGTGGTAATTTTTGGCTGCCATTGCATTTAAATCGTCGTATTAACTTATCTTAATTAAGGAATTTGTGATATTATTTTCATTTAAGTTGTTAAAATTAAACCGAATAAATTTAGGTATAACGTGTATTATAATATAATTAGCATAAATATTTTCGAAATATGATACATAATGTGTTTAAAATAATTTAAGTATCTTATTTACTGCTGACCTCATGCGGAGTTACTTGATTTTAATCGTAATCTTTACGTATAGTTTTTATACAGTGAATCGACGGTGTCAATAAACTCATCGAGGAAGAGAAAGAAAACATAACTTCACGCCTGTAATCCCCGAAGGCATAGGCAGAGGTAAATGCATGAACTCAAGCATGCATTCAAACACCCACGATTCGCCGGTTACATTTTGGCCCATGTAACCAGTGGCGAGCCTGCTCTCTCCTGGCACATCAAACTCCGAGGTTCTGGGAAACTTCCAGAAAATGGAAAAATCCCAATAAAACCAGAGATAAAGGATTTTACACCCTTATCTCTAATAGCCCCCGACCTGGGAATCGGACCCAGGAGCCTAGCGTAGTAGTGGCCAGGGAAATCTAAAATAATATCGATATTTTCATCGACACACGCACATCCCTATCTTAGAAATTACCCTTTCCGCGCCTCGGTTGAACCACCCCAAGAAAGAAACAAGAATTTGTTTCTTAATACGATCCTTCTCTATTATTTAACGAATATTATCATAAATTCTGCTGGTATCGACGCGGACATGGTCTTTTGTATCTGTGCAGTTGGCGGGAAATATTTTTTTATTGGAAAGTGTGCATGGTCATGATTTAGAGGGTGTATTTTTTTGCAATAAAGCCGGTCACGCAGCTACGTTCTTATGAGCAAATTTAAGCTTGCACAAGCAATGACAGTTCTATGAGTTTGCGCAAATATTGTGGCCACACACTTTTAATTATTATTGAAGCCTTGCGCAGTTAAAACCACAAACCTGATCCCTTATAAGATTACTCGTATGTCTGTCTTTCTGACTGTCTTTCATAGCCATTAGCTCCGAAAGTACTGGGCTGATTGAGATGTGGAAGGTAGATAACTGAACAATCAAAAATTCTCAAGCGGATGAAGTAGCGGGCACTGCTAGTTATAAATATAGTAAGGAATGTATATGCATAGATTTTTTTTTTAAATACCTCTTTATTAAATTTATTTAAATAATTCTAAATTATTATATTCTTACTGGTGGTAGAGCTCCAGTGACGGAGCTCGCGGGCGTAGGCTCCACCGCATTACCTAATATACTTGCCGCTAAATGGTAGTGTTCGGTAGTGTTCAGCACTATCGTGTTCCGGTCAGGTGGTAATGTACGGCCCTGTAATTTCCGGCACAGAGGCATAACACCTTAGGCCTCAGGAGTGGTAACGCATCTGTATCAATAAAGTGTTTTTTTCTTTCTTTCTTTTTTCTTTCTTTCATCTGCATTTTGATCGTGGTCTTTGTGTGGGTGTCTATAGGCTGCAGTCATCACTTAACATCAATGTGAACTGCATGCTTGTTTGCCACTTCGATTACATAAAAAAAAAAAAAAAAAAATATCCCCCTTATTTCCAAATATCCTAAAGTAACGTAAACGTAACTTCACGCCTGTAATCCCCGAAGGGGTAGGCAGAGGTAAATGCATGCATACATGCAAACCGCCACGATTCGCCAGTTACGTTTTTGGCCCATGTAACAGGTGGCGAGCCTGTTGACATCTCCGGGCACATTACCAAACTTCGAGGCACTGGGAAATTTCCCGAAACTGGAAAAATCCCAATAGAACCGGAGATAAAGGACTTTACACCATAATCTTTGATAACCCCCTACCCGGGCATCGAACCCAAGACCTCAGCGTAGTAGAAGTGGCTTGCTACCACTAGGCTACCGAGGCAGTTGTGTGTTATGTAATTGCGAGTCCGCATCTCACTTTAAACGATTTTATTTTGTATAGTGACGAAAAAACAAAAAAATATCCAAATCGGTACAGGCGTTTTCAAATTAACTGTAAACATACATAAAAAAAAAGATCCGGACGAATTGAGAACCTCCTTCTTTTTTCGAAGTCGGTTTTTCGAAGATGACGCAATGGAAAAACGAAAATGGCTGCCATATTTAACCAATTACTAAGTCCTGTTTCGACCACACTCATTGAATTATGACCATTAGTCTAAACACCACTGATGGTGTTTTTTAAACGTTAAAATTGTGTTAATTGATACAACAACGTGATACCTAAGTGGTTTGTTTTAACAAACTAACGTTCGTTAATGTTGGTGTTAAAAATACAGGTATTTGGTTTCGTGTTCTGTTCGTTAAAAAAAATCATTTTTGGAAATTTCGAACTAAGCGTTTTGGCTCTACATTTATTACTCATTCTACTTTGCCGGCTTCTTTGTTTCCTAAAAACTACAACCTGAGCATATTCAAAATCAGAGAATATACAATAATACTACGTATAGAATGGACACTTCGACGTCCCGCCCGATTTCCCCGCCTCACCCAGCCTCCTCCCTTGTTTTGGGCGACGATTGGTATTCTCTACGTGCTACGCACACAGGTGCGCGTGTAAATACACGTCACTGATTGATGTCTGTGTAATAGAGACCAAATTAAGCGTTTGTATGGAATTTTGGCGGAGTGTCCGCGGTGTGATCAAATCTAGAGTGAATAGGTACTTTGTAGTTTTGTAGACCAACGTGCTTCATCTTCGGCTACATCTTAACTTTCCATCAGGTGAGTTGATGGTCTAACGTTGGTCTATACAAATAAAAAAAAATAAAAAACAACTCATCTTCCCGCATCCCGTTTGTGTTTTTAACGTCATATACGACTAGAAAGAAAGACAGAAACATTTATTCAAAAACGGCTTATATATCTATCTATATATATATAAAAATAAATTGCTGTTCGTTAGTCTCGCTAAATCTCGAGGACGGCTTTACTGATTTAGCTAATTTTGGCTTTCAATTATTTTTGGCAGTCTAGGAAAGGCTTAAAAGGTAAAAAAATATGAAGAAATTGAAGGGAAATAGTAAAAACCACAATTTAAATTCTCCATACAAATAGTCCGTATCTATCAAACCTTTGACACATTATTTCAGTCTGAGGCAAGTATTAATGCGGCATGATGTATGCAGTATTAATAATTATTAACGTCTGACAAAAAACTTAACTATATGATATGCTAACTCCCTGATTACACAGTCTAATGTGAAAAAATCTTGCACTCATCTCAAAAACATCGACAGTTTGCGTTCAATTAAAAGCCCAAAGCGAAGGACTCTCAAATGAAATCCCTCTCGAACGCAGCGGCAATTTTAACGTCATTCTTTCCACCAAAGCCTCTGCAATAATTAGTTCAATTTCGGATCGTGGTGTTGCCAGAGCAAAATGTTTCAAGTAGGCTTTGAGTGGCGATTAGGATTTTTTGGGCTTTTTGTTTATATTTTTTCTTCTAATGTTATGAAGGTGGCAAAAAAGCTTGCAGTTCATATTGATGTTTCTAATAAACATTTTTATTTTCAATACTATTAATATTATAAAGAGCTAAGATTTGTGTTTTTGTGTGTATGTTTCGTAGCTTTTTCACACTGATTACTTAGATTTTTGTGCTTTTTGTTTTATCTGTTCAGCATACAAGTTGAGTAAAAAAATAAAAAGAAATAAACATAACCTTGACAGCTGGAACGTAGATTTGAAGTTCTCGTCAACTGCGAACAATGTTCGAGTCAAATATTGTACTAATTTGTTATAATGGTATGTACTGTTATCTATAAGCTCCTTAAATAATAGTAACGGATTGACTAAAAAATCAAAAGAAATTTCATGCGCACGAGCGTAAAAAGTCTTACATCACCAAAAATCATCGCCAGTCGCCAGTTTGCGTTCAATTAAAAGCCCAAAGCGAAGGACTCTCAAATGAAATCCCTCTCGAACGCAGCGGCAATTATAAAGTCTTTCTTTCCACCAAAGCCTCTGCAATAATTAGTTCAATTTCGGAACGTGGTGTTGCCGGAGGAAAATATTCTAGAAGGCTTCGAGTAGTGATTACTTAGATTTTTGTGCTTTTTGTTCTGTAATCTGTTAAGTATACCTACGAGTCTTAGAGAATATATTGCACATCGAGCCTGCGAAAGAGACAATCGGCACGTTTCGACTTCGTAGAGCGTTATCTCTGTTGCACACTGCCTACGTAAGCACTGACAGTCCTGTATTGGTCAAAACTTGATCAAAATGGTCGACAAACGTCACATAGTTAGAAGATAGTTGGATTTTGCTTCAAATAGCAATCCAATAAAAACCGTATAATTTTACGTACAAGCTTCTTGGCTAAACAATAAAATCTTAACTCATAAAAACATCACCAGTTTGCGTTCTATTGAACGCCGGAAGTGAAGGACTCTCAAATTAAAGCCCTCTCGAACGCAGCGGCAATTAAAATGGCTTTCTTTCGACCAAAACCCCTGCAATAATTAGTTCAATTTCGGAACTCAGTGTTGTCAGAGCAAAATTTTTCAAGTAGGCTTTTGAGTGGCGATTAGGATTTTTGGATTTTTTGTTTCCATCTTTTTTTTTAATGTAATGAAGATGGCAAACTAGCATGGAGATGACGTTGATGTCTAGTAAACATTTTTGTTTTCAATACTATTATTAATATTATAAAGAGGTAACATTTGTATTTCTGTATGTATGTTTCCATCGTTTTCACACAAAAACAACTGGATCGATTTCAAAAATTATTTCACCGTAAAAAAATTGCATATTCATTGAGTAACTTAAGCTATATTACATTCATTGCTCCCGTGTGAAGCCGGGATCAGCCGCTTGTATTATATAATCATAGATTTTAGTATTTGTTGCGCAGTTAAGCTAGACAAAAACCCAATAAGAAGCATCCACGGATCTTACAAATCAAACGTACCGTATAAATAGACAATAAACTCACTCCGCACGGAGGCCGTACGTGATTGTAATAGTGGTTCAATGTGGTTTGTATCCATCTAGAACTTGTTTTTTTTTTAAATTATGGCATCGCTATTACGCATATTGTCAGTGTCAAGTAAAACGATATTTCGTATTTATTTAAGAAGCGTAAAAGTTAGTATAATATAGTCAGTCAATTATTTATTAAGTATGCCAGTCAAGTGAGTTACAGTCAAGTTATTCGAGTAAAGCGATGGCTACTTTACCAGCACATTTAACCTGAGGCAACCTGAAAAGTCGTGTTTTGGCACTGTTATTCTATTTCACTATACACGGGCACTGTAATAAACCTATATCAAACAAAATGCCACCAACTTTATTCAATATAACTTAAAAATACACCAAGAAAAAATTAAATAAAATAAGAGCACCATGCGTCTCTTTCAAGGTTCCCGCCAAAACCCAAATTATTTGACTTGTGAGTCATCCATTACAAATATTTTTTTTTAATGTAAAAATGATTGCAAACAAGTAGAATGTCTAAAGACAGACTTGTGAGACAAAAGTGACGCGCGACTAGTTTCTTCCTATGAACTTAAGTGTGAGATTCACAGAACGCACTACGGCTTTACTTTGAGTAAAGAATGCTTAGAACTGTCAGAAATGTATGGGTTTTGACAGTTCGAAGCGTACTTTGCTCGAAAGTAAAGTCGTAGTGCGGTCTGTGAATCTCGCCCATATGGTGAGATTCACAGACGGCACTACGACTTTACTTTGAGCAAAGTATGCTTAGAACTGTCAGAAATGTATGGGTTTTGACAGTTCGAAGCGTACTTTGCTCGAAAGTAAAGTCGTAGTGCGGTCTGTGAATCTCGCACTTAGACTCAAGATCGAAACAAATATCGAAAATAATCAAATCCATAACTAAGCTTAGATAAAAAACGTCATTACATGAAATAGTACAAATCATCGACACTACCAACACTGCGCAATGTAGATAAGTTAGCAATTCAAATGCGGTCCGCGTTCAAACCGGGTTCGAATTTTGGATATATACAACAATACGTACAACGCTGGCTGAAAAGTTGACGTCGATTGAAACGCGTTCGTTTTGTTAACTTGCGTGCAAAAATGGCGTACGATTTGTGGTTAGATTAAAATATATTTTTTTGTTGAGCCTAACTATCTTGGCCATTAAATATAGAGAACGTATGTTGTTTATTTCCGTAGACAAAATGCTTTTAAACCATAGAGCCACACCGGAGGGGAGCTGTAGCCATATGTAGGCTTTCCCCTCTGTCAAAGTACAAGGCCATATGGGCCTATGCCTGTCGCGTGAAATTGTTTCTGTATTTTGTTAAAGTCAAGGTGTGAGTTTCGTAGTAATAGACGATTTTTATAGTGTGCGTGTGTGTCGCTCGCATTTCCCTCCGCAAAAAATGACAGACTGTTTTGCATCGGTGAAAAACGCTATGGCTACTCCCCTACTCCCTCCAGTCCGCCGCGACCGGTGGCCCGTGTTGCTCTATGTTTTAAACGGACTTCAAAAGGAAGAGTCGTATATTTGTTTTTGGAGTTTACTCTTTAAGAAAGGATTTGAGTTATAAGGCCCGGTACCCCGGTACGGAAATTTTATGAGTAAAATCAAGTGTCGTGTCCATAGAGCAATATGGGCCACCGGCCGCCGCGGCGGGCCGGAGGGGAGTAGCCATAGCGTCTATTACCAATGCAAAATATTGAGAAACAGTAATTCAAAATATGTATTTTTAACGAAAATACGTGTGACACTCACACTACAAAAATCGTCTTATTACTACGAAACTCACACCTCAACTTTAACAAAATACATAAACAATTTCACGCACACACACGCCTACTTGGGCTTGTACTTTGACAGAGGGGAAAGCCTGGATATGGCTACTCCCCTCCGGTCCGCCGCAGCCGGTGGCCCATGTTGCTCTATGCCTACGTAAGTTCAAAACGTTAGTGCTGAAGACCAACTTTAAGAAGCAGTTACACAGGGGAGTTGCCAACGCGGTGCCAACCTTGAATAACTCTGTTGAAGCTAGTTTTGTAGAACCCCATATTGTAGCGTCGGGGGAACACCTCAAAGGGAAGTTCGTTCCATAATTTGGTGTTATTTATTTATTTATTTAAACTTTATTGCCACAATATAATACATGATTGAACTTAACGTCAAAAGCGCTCTTTTCCAGTTAACCATCGGGAGTCTAGAGAGCTATCCGAGCGGCACATCAGTTATGGAGGAAAATTTAAAAACATAAGCTTAATAAAATACATGATATATATATATATATATATATATATATATATCATGTATATATATATATATATATATATATATATATATATATATATATATATCATGTATATATATATATATATATATATATATATATATATATATATATATAGCAGCGCATTCCACAAGCGAGCCGCTTGAACAGTAAAAGAGTTAGCAACGAAACCGGATCTATGAAGGGGTATAGAAAAAGTGAGAGATTCGTTCGTGTTACGTTTCGTGTTACGTTCGGTTAAACGTTCTGAGGAGAAGCGAACGCGGAAATCGCACCGTAGAGCACTGCCACGTGTTCAGACGGTGCGGGTATAACTTATCTCTGTAGTGGATAATACCACAGTGAAAAGAACCGTATCATCTCAGAATGCCAACTTCGCAAAATGCCAACCGCTCGCAAAAAAGAACGTATCTATTGTGTTAATTAATGTGGTAATACTGTGAACTACGGTGTAGGGCTGGAGAGGGTGGCACCATATCGAACAGTTCAACACAGCACTCACCATTGTAGAGACGATAAAAACGGACAGACTCTAGATGTCTCGGCGCAGGCTCAGATGATCGAGCCTGCCAGCAAGTCCTGGGTCGTTAATGATACGTACGGCGTGTCTTTGTAAGGAGTCAAGTGGACCAAGTTGGTATTTGGGCTGCGCAGGCTCAGATGTTCGAGCCTGTCAGTAAATCCTGGGTCGTTAGCGATACGCTCGGCGCGTCTTTGTTAGGAGGCAAGTGGACTATGCTGATATTTGAGCAGCGCAGACTGAGATGTTCATGTTCGAACCAGTCAGTGAGGCCTAGATCGTTAATGATACGTATGGCGCATCTTGGTAAGGGGGTCAAGTGGATCAAGCTGGTAAGGGGTTACCCATTTAATTAGATATTTCAAGGTGCCTACGCCCTTAAACGCCACAATCGGAAGAGCTATTTCTCTTTCTCGTTTATACTTATGAGTTGGCGCGTACGTGTGATGGTGACAAAAGCTATAAAGAAATATTTTGATACATAAAGTTTCCGTAAAAATTGTTATTTTGCTCATTCAAACGAGATTTCTTTATTGCTCTCAATAAATAATGCGCAATAACTTTTTTTGTAGACGGCGAAAGTGAAAATAAATAAGATAGGTTAAAAGGAGGTCGGGGTAAACAAACAACGCTTAGGTATTTTCACACTTTATGGGCTGAAAGTCATTTGGTTTTCATAAAATATAAAAATGTTTCCAACGTAACTTCACGCCTGTAATCCCCGAAGGGGTAGGCAGAGGTAAATGCATGCATTTGAGCATACATGCAAACACCCACGATTCGCCGGTTACGTTTTGGCCCATGTAACAAGTGGCGAGCCTGTTTACATCTCCGGGCACATTACCAAACGCCGAGGTACAGGGAAATTTCCAGAAAATTGAAAAATCCCAATAGAACCAGGGATAAAGGACTTTACACCATTATCTCTGATAACCCTCTACCCGGGAATCGAACCCAGGACCTCAGCGTAGTAGTGTGGCCTGCTACCTCTAGGCTACCAAGTCAGTTAGATTTCCACTTGGCACAAAATTTCTAAAATATTTCATAGTTACAATTAGAGTTGAAACGGATAATGGTTTGGCCGGATACCGGGTACCGGATATTCGGCAAGCTACGAGGCCGGATCGCTGGATATCCGGCTACTGGATATTCGGCAAGCTACGAGGCCGGATCGCTGGACATCCGGCTACCGGATATTCGGTCCTATAATCGCATTACATGACACGTTCAGTTTGATTTGAATATCATCGCCTCTTACCAACAGATGCAGAAAATTCGCCAAAATTTGTTACAAGTTAATTTTGAGTATTGAACTAATTAAACCAAAACTATTGATGTTATTAAAATAAACGGTATTCATGACTTATTGTGGTAAGATTTTGTTTTTGTAAAATAACGAGCTTTTTATTCATTTTACTATCCGGTATCCGGCCGGATATTGGACCACTAACCGGCATTCGGCCGGATAGTAAATGAAGGCCGGATACCGGATAGTAACCGGATATCCGTTTCATCTCTAGTTACAACCACCTTTACACTACCTATTTCTGTTCAGCCAGTTCAAAACACAACACTTGTGGTCTTTGGGGACGGCTTTGTCCAGCTGTGGATATCTTTCGGCTGAAGTGATGATGACGTTCTTCATTCTTTTTTTTTTAATTTATTTTAAAAATATTACAAATTATGTACATCATAGCAAACCAAAAAATCATTAAGATTTGTCCGGTCATGGGCGAGTCCGACTCGCTCTTGACCGCTTTTTATGTCTTTAGGTCATATAGGTCGGAGGGGAGTAGCCATATGCAGGCTTTCCCCTCTGGCAAAGTACAAGAGCAAATGGTCCTATCGACCGGATATTTAAATGTGTGTGTGAAATTGATTATGTATTTTGTTAAAGTCAAGGTGTGAGTTTCGTAGTAATGGACAATTTTTGAAGTGTGTTTTTCGTCACACATATTTTCCCCCGCAAAAAAATGACAGACTGTTTTGCATCAGTAATAAACGCTATGGCTACTCCCCTCCGGTCCGCCGCGACCGGTGGGTCGAGTTGCTCTATGCTTTAGGTGGTGTCATTATTTCAAAAGCGCCATGCTTAACATTTAGTAAAAGTTAATAGCACCTCTAATATATTTTTCTATACCGTTTAACCTACTCCAATAATTGCTGTGACGACATAGCTCGCGGCCAAAAAATAGATTTGCTATCAGAAAATTATATGTTTGCCGAGGTCAGTAGGTGTAAAGATGGCTTGAAGGACATAGTAATTGAGGAATACGGTGTTCCAATTAAATTAAGTTGTTAGAATTTGGTATGATACTACGTCTATGGTATGTGGCGTACCTATAGTATTTTGGGAGCTTCGTATGTGTAAATAGGAGGAATCTTTAAGTTAGTAGGTATAGTCCAAGCCAAGTGATATTGCACAAAGAGTTTAGGAAAGAGATTTTGCCTAATTTCGGCTCTAAATAAAGTTGGTGGCATTTTGTTTGATATACATTTATTACAGTGCCCGTGTTTAGTTAAATGGAATAACAGTGCGAAAACACGGCCTTTCAGGTTGCCTCCAAAACTTCATTTTAAATGTTCGGGTAAAGTAGCCATCGCTTTACTCGAATTACTGACTGTGACTCACTGAACTAACATAATAAATAATTTACTGATGATTCTAACTTTAACGCTGCTTTTATACGAATACGAAATATCGTTTCACTTTTTACTTGACACTGGCAATATGCGAAATAGCGATGCCATTAAAAAAAAGTGGCAATGAGCAGCTTGGTTATTGGTCTGTGATGAGCAGGGCACATACTCGTAGCTCGAAGAACTGACGGCAGTTGGGGTAGTAGAGTTCTCGAATGCCAACCGCGTGGAAGAAAAAGCGTAGGCAGGCCTCCCATGAGGTGGACCGACGACCTGGGGTGCGATCGCCTATCGACATTGCTGTCGTCATTGTCATTGCTGTCAAATTTTAAAGTCGATTTTTACTTTAACTAAGTAACAATAATCGAAATAATCTACCATTATCGCTTGTTTATCTCCTACGAAAACGAGAACATCAATCAGATTATCAATATTACTTTTAAAGGAGCTACAAATCGACATGAAAATTTGACAGCAATGACAATGGCAGCAGCAATACAGATAGGCGGTAGCACACCTGGTGAAGGTGGCGGGCTTTAATCGCTAATACATTTTACTGGTGGTACAGTTGCAGTATTGAAGGCCAAGGGCAAAAGCACTAATCTATCTTCTGCCAAATGGTAATGATCAGGATAATCGTGTTCCCTTAATCTATGACTTCATAATAACTACTCGTATCACGGGAACAAAACCACTTAGGCTTGGTAACGCATCTGCATTTTGACCTTTAGATGTCTATAAGCTGCAGTATTTACTTGTCCATTGAACTGCATCGTTTACCACTCTCATAACATAAAAAACTCACCCCCTTATTCATAAACGTATTTAAGCTAAAGTGTTGCATATCTCTCCTTTGTCTTTTCCTATCCTGCACATTTGACAATGCAACTGACAAAGACAAAGTATTCTATAGCTAAAACGTATCTAATGTACGTTTATGAATGAGGGGGTCAGCCTCTTATAGATCAAGACATAAAGGTGTAGGTAGGTATATCAATTATTTTCTATCGAAAATCTACATTGGCCGTGACTTGAAAGATATTACTGCTACCAAACAATCTAGAACACCGATTTTCCTACCAAATGACAGTAATCAAGAACGGAAGACATACTAAAATAAAAATCTATTGGCTCCGTCAAAACTTATTCACGGGTGATTTTTGCTTGAAAAACAAAATTTCCACCTTATTATTTTTGGCCGGATATAATCCAATCGTGTCGAATCGATCGCCATCTTTAAATTATCATAGGAATATTCCCGCTTGTATTTTCCCGCCCTTTCGCCAAACAAAGACGTAAGCGTTTCTTTTTCTCACAAATTACTTGTTAATATTTTGCTTGCGTTTATCCTTATTAAATATACGTGTTAAGAATATTAAATTGGCGTGGGATGGTGGTGGTATTTTGGGATAGAATTAGTAGCTAATTCACTAATTCGGCGGGAATGACATTTTCCTATTTCCCTTCTTTTTATTTTTTTTCAATCTTGTGATTGTGCTCGTGGAACACCAGCCTAACTGTTCAAAAATCTGAAAATTGCTGACCAGAGTCTATAGATTTTAGTAACTACTTAACGTGAAGTAAGTAACTACTTTATGTGTACAGAATAAACCAGCCCAGCCCTCTGACTACTAAAATAAGCGTCAACATAAATTTTGAAATAATTTTTTTTTTTAATATGAATAGGTCTTTTTTGTGTATTGGCAACTAGTTTATAAGTAAACCATCTATATGCATATATAGATGATAAATCTATGATCTATCTTTAGTAATATTATTATGAGGAACCATTTGTGTTTTTGTATGGATGTTTGTAACGTTTTCACACAAAAAGTACTGGTGCGATTTCAAAAATGCTTTCACCATTAGAAAGTCTGTCTCTTCACTGAGTGATAAAGGACATATTACATTAATTGCACCCGTGCGAATCCGGGGTGAGCCACTAGTCTTAATATATATAAATCTCGTGTCACAATGTTTGTCCTCAATGGACTCCTAAACCACTTAACCGATTATTATAAAATTCGCACACCATGTGCAGTTCGATCCAACTTGAGAGATAGGATAGCTTACATTACGCTATGACTAATAGGAACAGAGCAGCGCGGGCGAAGCCGGGGCGGGCCGCTAGTATAATATATATTTTTTACAGATAATTTGGCAATGGCATCTTGAACCCATTTTGAATACAAACTTGATTATCACATGAATGCAAACATATTTCTTCTAAGCAGACATGTATCTACTATAACCCATTTTATATTACGAAATAGACTTCATTATATTAGATCGTGCGGCAAAAGTTTGTATCCATGTATTTTATCTAGAAGAATAAACAGATGTACCAACTCCAACAGCCTTCCTCTTGTTTAAGTAAATATAAGTTCAAAGATGGCGGCATACTGGGCTTAATAGGTATCTTTTATTTTTAAAGAAAAATGGAAAGAAAAATTTGACTTCAGGCGAGGCTTGAACTCGCGACCTACTGGGAATCTAGTCCAGCCGCTCTTCCAATTGAGCTTCAGTAGCTCAAGTCAAATTTTTCTTTCCATTTTTCTTTAAAAATAAAATATATTTCACAAGCATGTGTTGATGCGAAATAATATAAAACACTTAATAGGTATCGTTACTTTCTTTTGAGTTAGTAATTAAGTATGGCCCAGTAATAACTATCACAGATACATAACAACTAAGCGAGTGATTTCCAAAGTGGTCAAGTGGACCCGTTGGGGTCCATGGGAGAATCGATCGGAGGCTACGTAGGCGTGAATAAAAATGGAAATATGTGAATGTGATTTATATGTAGCAAAGAGAGGGTCCACCGAAACCAGAAAAAAATTGAAAGAGAAAAAATAGTTTGGAAACCTCTTACCTAAGGACTCAGGACACATCTCCATTCACATTAATTACATAAAAAAAAACGTTTAGTACCACAGAAGTATAAATTGGAAACCTTATTAAAATCACTGATGCGTTTGGTCACAGAACGTGGTTTGGTTGTCTGTATGTCTGGCCGGGTCTTGGGGCGTTTCGGTCCGCTCGTGTTTCGTCCCGCGGACCGAAACGCCTAACAATGCCTTGGAGTTTGACTTTCTTACCTCAAACGAAGGCAGAATGTCAAGTTAACGTCATTAGTTACAACTAAGAATATCAATTCCATTGAGTTAGGTTGAGTTGAGGTCGAGATTACGACTTTGAATAGAAGTTAGAAACCGGGCATCAAGCTCATTGTACCACTAGCCTAAAAACAAATATAGGAGGATGCTTGCCCTTTTTTCGTGGAGGTAAACTGAAGATAATTACACCCTCCCAGAATGGGCAGTGTTTGTTCTGCGAGCTACACTTAGTGAGAATACAAAACTGTGTTATAGCGGAAAGGTTTTAGGTTAAATATGCTTATTCGTGCTTGATTGGACGGTGGGAATTTGGGAATACTTTGGGTTTTATACCTATTGGACTCGCTAAATATACGCTTATTCATAAACGTATTTTAGCTAAAGTGTTGCTAATCTCTCCTTTGTCTCTTTCTATCCTGCACATTTGACAATGCAACTGACAAAGAAAAAGCATTCTGTAGCTAAAACGTATCTAATGTACATTTATGAATAAGGGGGTAAGAATATATTGGCCCTGTAATTTCCGGGACAGATACATAACACCTTAGGCCTCAGGAGTGGTAACGCATCTGCATTTTGACCTTGGTCTAAATGGGTGTCTAGCAGTGGCGGATTTACAAATTTGCCGCCGGTAGGCTATTATTTTTGCCGCCTCTGTATTTTGATATCGTAGTTTACAATCATATCAATTAGGTATATTTTCTATCAATAAAATTTCAACTTTATGTTTTATGCTTCATTATCCTGAGGTTGGTGTAAGCAACTTTTTTTCTATGGTTAGAATCATTGGGAACTATGATCTGAGCCTTGATAATGTTAACAGTAATTTTGCAAATAGAAATAAAAATATTTTGAAGTAATTCTGCCGCCCCTTAAAATTTGCCGCCCTAGGCTCCAGCCTACTCAGCCTGCTGGTAAATCCACCACTGGTGTCTATAGGCTGCAGTCATCACTAAACACCAATGTGAACTGCATCCTTGTTTGCCACTTCCATTATATAAGAAGAATACGTAACTTTATGCCTAATCCGCGAAGTGGTAGGCAGAGGTAAATGCATGCATTCAAGCATACATGCAAACACCCACGATTCGCCGTTTACGTTTTTAATGTAACAGGTGGCGAGCCTGTTGCTATCTGGGAAACTTCCAGAATATGGAAAAATCGCAATAGAACCAGACATAAAGGATTTTACAGTTTTATCTCTAATATGATATACCATGACCAAATAAGTCGAGTTCTGTCTGATGGTGCGGTCAAAAATCTTAGGAATCGGCGTGCATGTTTGAAGAGAATGATGATGGTAGATTAGGCACGGGAGGTGTGTCAGAACCGGGATATCTGGCGCTCCACACTCTCTGCCTACCTCGTTAGGGACCTGGCGTGAAGATACATACATACATTGAAATAAAACTATTTTTACGGATTTATCTCGCGTATATTAAACTAAAATGATTGATGATACTGATGAATCTTTTTATAAATAGATTCATCAGTATTTAAGACCCATTAAAAGTAATATTCCATTACAAAATTCTGGCATTTATAAATTAGATTGTGATTGTGGACTCTCATATATTGGTCAAACGAAGAGAGCTGTATCCACCCGCGTTAAAGAGCACATTGCTGATGTCAAAAACCGAAGAACAGGGAGGTTTGCAGTCTGTGAACACATAGCGGATAAGCCGAACCATTACATCCGGTTTGATAAAATTCAAATACTCGCTAGAGAACACAAACCCATTCCACGAATGGTACGCGAGGCTATTGAAATTAAAAAACACCCAAATTTCAATAGAGAAGATGGATGGCGATTATCAACATCATGGGATCCCATACTTAGCAAGATTAAATCCCAGCCGCAGCAGTCTGCAAGACCTCAAGATACCATAAGTAATTATTGTGTTAATCCTGAACGCTACGCAAGGCGTTTACGAAATCGATGGAGGTAGCTACATATAATTTTTTCAAACTTCTGTCAGACAAATGTCACCTCAGTCTGCCCGGGACCACGGAAGCTGAAAAGCGACCGAAACGTCGGGTTGATTTTAAAAATCATTTTAGTTTAATATACGCGAGATAAATCCGTAAAAATAGTTTTATTTCAATGAGTGTAGCTCGCGAAAACCTAAGAACATATCATACATACATACATATCTCTAATATCCCCCGACCTGGTAATCGAACCCAGGACCCCAGCGCAGTAGTAGTGGCTTGCTACTCTTACTACTAGGCTTCTGAGGCAGTTAATTTCTGTGTCCATGTAGATGGTAAGCTTCAGTATTACTTACCATCAATGTAAAATGTATATATGCCGCTTCATGACATAAAAAAACCCTACACACATTTAAACCAAAATTCCCATTAAAAACACCCTAGTCTGCAAGAGGGCAACACCGGAGGTAAATAGCCGAGCATCTTATATCAATCTGGCAACACTTGTGATAAATGTGAGTCGGACGGAGCTTTTAATATCTGTTTTTATTGCTAGCGACCGTTATAGGTTATTATTTACGTATTTATACGTTTACGACTTTGTATTGTGATGTAATTGTTTCGGGTTTTTTTTTTCATGATAAATTTATTTACGAGTGTTCTTAGTTTATTCCATTTTCTTGGCGCATTTTTAATTATGTGAATAAATTAAAATGAATCGCTAAAAGAAAACCGGTCAAGTGCGTGTCGGGCCACGCGCAGTGTAGGGTTCCGTAGTTTTAAGGTTTGATTTATGCAATGAAAAAAATGGATAAATATGTTCTATGGAGTTGTTCAAAAATTTCGAGTATTACATTTCGTCGACTAATACTGGCAAACTAGTAAAGCCAAATTAAGTGTTATAGTCTTCCTTTTAATTTCGTTATATGTAGCTACTATTGCCCTAACGTTTGAATTTCTAACAACAACCGTTTAGTTGGTAGAACGGGGGACACTTGACTCTAACGAAAATTTGCACTTCAAAGCTTAATAAATCACGAACGCTTATTAAATCGAAAAATGATATTAGCACACCCCTAACATTTTTGAAAGACCTATCCAACGATATCCCGCACTATATATAAAACGAAAAATAAAAAAAAATAGCCGCGCGTTACATGTAGGGGAGGTACCCTAAATAATTTTATTTTTTATGTTTTTATTCTACCACTTTGTCGGCGTGATTAAGGTGTATAGGTACTTGTGCCAAATTTTAAGTTTCTAGTACCAATAGCTTTTGCGCTAAACCGCGGACGGACAGACAGACAGACAGACAGACAGACAGACGGACGGACATGGCACACTATAAGAGTTCCTTGTTTACTACGGAACCCTTAAAATGGAAATAAAAAATTGATTTCAGGCGGTCTTTGAACCTTAATCTAGTCCAGCCGCTCTCCCAACTGTGCCACCGGCAGCTTAGTGGTAAAGCGGCTGGCTGGATATCCTGAGGTCGCAGGTTTGATTCCTGTCTAAAGTCAAATTTTTCTTTCCATTTTTATTTAGTTTCTCAATCGCATGTGTTATTTACATTACATTTTAGTCAGTTTTAGTCAGTACCCTATCTTTCCTCATATCATACGGGCTCTTGTAGGCTTGCCAACTCTAACGGAATTCCGGGTTTTATTTTATTTATTTATTTTATTTAAACCTTTTAATTCCTCAATAAATTTCCATTACAATTTAACAATTGCATATAGTGATTCTATTCAATTTGATAAATTACATTTTTGATTTATTACATTTTAGTATATTCGTTAAAAAAAAAAAATCCGTGATTCGGTATCCCGGAAAGAAAGGCATTCGATTTTTAAATCTCCCGGCACCGAAACGCAGCCTAAGCCTGGGTTGGGGAGTTTTGGCGGGAACCTTGAAAGAGGCGTATGGTGCTCTTATTTTATTTCATTTTCTTGGTGTATTTTTAAGTAATATTGAATAAAGTTGGTGGCATTTTGTTTGATATAGGTTTATTACAGTGCCCGT
The DNA here is from genome assembly GCA_036365455.1 of Macrosoma leucophasiata. Taxonomy (NCBI): domain Eukaryota; kingdom Metazoa; phylum Arthropoda; class Insecta; order Lepidoptera; family Hedylidae; genus Macrosoma; species Macrosoma leucophasiata. The sequence goes on along the minus strand of JAWQUS010000022.1, from coordinate 1,596,969 downwards.
GTATAGTGAAATAGAATAACAGTGCGAAAACACGACTTTTCAGCTTGCCTCCAAAACTTCATTGTAAATGTTCTGGTAAAGTAGCCATCGCTTTACTCGAATAACTTGACTGTAACTCACTTGACTGACATATTATACTTCATAACTTATTTATTTGATACTTACATATTAAACTTGATGACTTAAATAAACTAACTTTTACACTGCTTTAATAAATACGAAATATCGTTTTACTTGACACTGGCAATATGCGTAATAACGATGCCATAAAAAATAAAAAAAAAAAAGCCTGGGTTGCACCAAGATATTTGTTAAAGTTATTGTAACGTTTCACATCCTTCTCTAACTTTAACGGATTTCTTTAAGTTAGAGAAGGATGTGAAATGTTTTAAAAAATGTTACTTATACAAACATCTTGGTGCAACCCAGCCTTAATCTTTCGGACTGAGGATGCAAACTGGACGATATGGAACAAACTATGAAGTTGCGCGAGCCGCGTGTTACGCGTGTACTACACGCGTAACACGCAGTTTCCAGATTTCATTGTTACTAACCATTACTAACATAGAGCAACACCGGAGGGGAGTAGCCATATGCAGGCTTTCCCCTCTGTCAAAGTACAACACCAAATGATTTTACGCCTGTCGCCTAGATGTTTTTAATGTGTGCGTGAAATTGTTTCTGTATTTTATTTTAAAGAAAAATGGAAAGAAAAATTTGACTTCAGACGAGACTCGAACTCGCGGCCTACTGGGAATCTAGTCCAGCCGCTCTTCCAATTGAGCTACTGAAGTCCTGCCCGATTTGTCAAATCTTTCATTCACATTTATTTCCTTGCTTTATGATAGCAGTAGCGCCATCTATTACCAACCATGCTAGTTAGGCACCATAAATGTGAAGGAAAGATTTGACAAATCGGGCAGGACTTCAGTAGCTCAATTGGAAGAGCGGCTGGACTAGATTCCCAGTAGGCCGCGAGTTCGAGTCTCGCCTGAAGTCAAATTTTTCTTTCCATTTTTCTTTAAAATAAAATAAAATATATTTCACAAGCATGTGTTAATGCGAAATTATATAAAAACAATTGTTTCTGTATTTTGTTAAAGTCAAGGTGTGAGTTCCGTAGTAATAGACGATTTTTGTAGTGTGTGTGTGTGTCGCACGCATTTCCCCCCGCAAAAAATGACAGACTATTTTGCATCGGTAACACACGCTATGGCTACTCCCCTCCAGTCCGCCGCGACCGGTGGACCGCGATGCTCTATGGTTACTAATGTTAGGTACGTTTGTTTTTTCCAGATGGTCCGGTGGTAGAGTAGAAGATGCAGGGCGGCGCGCCCGCCACTGACGCCGACCAGGCGCAGTTCGAGGCCGACAAGCGCGCTGTTTACAAGTGAGTTCTACCACATCCCGGACAATCGGATAAAATTCCATACAAACGCTTCTGGTCAGCTATTACACAGACATTAATCAGTACACGGGCACACAGAAATGTAGCACGTAGGGTTGTGACCTAAAACAATCGTGAAATAAGTCGTCGCACTGACTATGTGATGAAATTAATTAATAATAGACTGCTTGCTCGCAACCTCACTGTTGAAGTTTATTCAACTGCCTCTCGAGGTGGGGTGATGGGTGAGGCGCGAAAATCGGGCGGGACGTCGAAGTGTCCATTCTATACGTAGTATTATTACATATTCTCTGACTGAACACTATCATTTGACGGCAGATAGATTAGGTAATGCGGTGGTGCCTACGCCCTCGAGCTCCTACACTGGAGCTCTACCACCAGTGAAAGTATTTATTTATTTATTCTTTATATGCACGAAGATGGTACATAAAGGCGGACTTAATGCCACTAGGCATTATCTCCCAGTCAACCTTTGGGCTATGAAGAGAGCAACGATGTAGGTGCAAAACGGGTCTAAATTCAGAAATTATGAGTGGAAAAAAAAAATAATTAAATAATTGTATGAATAAATATAGTTTATAAATAGATATATAATAAATATTACAAATATACAGCAACTATACATACGGTATATATATTATATGATGATATATGCATCCAGTTCATAACATTTTGAGGAAATTCCAACGATGAATGCCAAACTTGTGACTACTAAGAAAGTAAATTCAAATAGTGTTCTATAATTTCCTATGTGCCTTGTAGGTAATTGAAAGATATTCCCACATTTCCAGGCACCCCCTATTTCCGCTGTTAGCGTTACTCCTGGAGCGATGCGAGCAAGCGACGGCGGGGGCGGAACCCCCCGCCGCGGACGCCTTCGGGGCGGACCTCCAGGCCTTCGTGCAGCACCAGCGCCGAGACCGCCGCCCCTTCCTCGTGGATGACCCGGAGATTGATGGGCTCATGATTAAGAGCATCCAGGTATATTATGGGGTCGTCCATTAATTAATCACGTGATGAAATAGAAATAGAAAATATTTTTATTTCGAATAGATCTTTACAGATACTTTCAAAACGTCAAGAAATACATAAAATACCTAGAGCGAATAACCATTACATAAAGTAAAAGCAAAATCATATATTAATAGTAAATTAAATATTTGAATTTAAACTACTTAGTTAAAACATAATAATCACAAAATTTTTCAATTCCTTCAATGACGATAAATGAAGGAAAAGAAAAACTTATTCGTCAAGATGAAAGTTATTCACTTAGAAGAGTTCCAAGTGCAGTCACTATTGTGAAGAACTCCGCTACCCAACAAACTCAGTAAGAGCTCTTTTAAATGAGAGCTTAAATCTAGTACAGATTATCGTGAACAATCAAATAATGTGAACGTCCATAGCATAGATGCAAATAAACTGCTATCTACTAAATGTGATGTAGCTCTGGTTTGCACCAGAACAGACCAGTCCCCACCAACAGCACCCGTTCACGAGTATGACGCATGTGACAGCCATTGCCCTCCTCGACCATTTTAGAGGGAAGTGAGCAACCCGCCACACGACGCCGCCAAAGGCAAAGACATTTAAGCGTGCATGACTGTTCCGGATATGCATACGGCAAAATAATGAACTTACATGTTTAGTCCAGGTAAATATATTCTTACTATTGCCACCCGAGCGGCCGTATTATTTCCGAGTTAGGGGTCTCTAATTCAAATCTGAATTTTTGGAAATGTTTTTACAATTATAACATTTTCACGAGTACCTCTTATTTTCCAGGTGTTAAGGATCCATCTGCTGGAGCTGGAGAAGGTCCAGGAGTTGTGCCGCGACTTCTGCGGCCGGTACATAGCGTGCTTGAAGACTAAGATGCAAAGTGAGAACCTGCTTCGGACTGATTACACTGCCGGTGAGTAAATTTGTTTATAACACTACAATGAATGAATTTATTTGCCAGAATTATAGTACATGAGATCTTACTAACATAAATTGATACCTTATATTTCACCACAGTATTGGCATGCAAAGGAGATGTTGCAAAAATGTATGGACCTCCGGCCATGTATTGTACACAATATCATTAAACATGCAAAATTAATATAAAAACGTTTTTTACTGCATATTTTCGCTTATTTAGCTTTGTTTGCAGTTACAAAACATTGTTTGCATGGTTAACCAACATGGTGAATATGGCAGGTCATTTTGACATTTTCTTTTTTAAAATTGTATTTCGATTATAAAGTACTTGGAGAAAAAAGTAATATTTTCTAAATACTATGAAATCGATTGATCCCAAGTGTCGGCTTTATCGCCGCCATGTTTAACATGGTTGAAAATTATAAAATCGGTTGAATTAAATGTGGTTGTAACTCTTAAATATATTCTTGAATAAATTAATTGTATTTTTTTCGGATTCTTCTTTAATTTACCCATTTTTTGAGGACGTGTACGAACCAGGACCGAGCTCGCAATATCTCCTTTTAGGTCAGTTTTTACAAATTACTTATTATACTCGTATATATATTTAGTTCAATCGCATCGCAGTTTTCTTTTATGTTATAAAAGTGGCAAACAAGCATGCAGTTCACATTGATGTTAAGTGATGAGTGAAGCCTATAGACACCCACACAAAGACCAAGGTCAAAATGCAGATGCGTTACCACTCCTGAGGCCTAAGGTGTTGTGCCTCTGTGCCAGAAATGACAGAGTCGTACATTACCACCTGACCGGAACACGATAGTGCTGAACACTACCATTTAGCGGCAAGTATATTAGGTAATGCGGTGGTGCCTACGCCCGCGAGCTCCGTCACTGGAGCTCTACCACCAGTAAAACCTATGACATACGGCTGGTTTCTTGAATGTATGTCAAATATAAAATGTGGGCGTGATGAATGCAAGTTTGTTTGTTACACTTTCTCGCGAAAACTACTAAACCAATCATCATGAAACTTTGTACACATTATCTGGTAGGTATCAAAAGTAACATAGGATACTTTTTACTAAAGAATTGAATGAAATTTGAAATTGAATGTAAATTATTATTTATGATACGTAAATATATTATTATCTTTTTATTGATTGTTAAATACAATTTATAATGTTTTTGTTTCTAAACAATACCTATTTCTTACTGTCCATATAGTTTTTATTATTGCATCAGTATCCCACTACCTCAAGGTTGACTGGTAGAGAATGCCCTATGGCATTAAGTCCGCCTTATGTACTAGGTGCATTAAAGTTTAAATAAATAAATAAATTGAAAATCTAACTATCTATTATCTATTATTACATATAACTATAATCTTAATTATCTCAGTAGCATAATGGTAGCAGGCCACTACTACTACGCTGGGGTCCTGGGTTCGAATCCCGGGTCGGAGGATATAAGAGATAATATCGTTTTACTGGTGGTAGAGCTCCAGGGACAGAGCTCGCGGGCGTAGGCACCACCGCATTACCTACTTGCCGCTAAATGGTAGGGTTCAGCACTATCGTGTTCCGGTCAGGTGGTAATGTACGGCTCTGTAATTTCCGGCACATAGGCATCACACCTTATTTTGACCTTTGGTCATTGTGCAGGTTGCGTATGCTTGTTTACCCCTTCCAAAACATAAAAAAAATAACGGTGTAAAACCCTTTATCTCTGGTCCTATTGGGATTTTTACATTTTTCAACATTTTTTTGACAACAATTTTTTTTTTTTTTTTTTATGTTATGGAAGTGGTAAACGAGCATGCAGTTCACATTGATGTTAAGTGATGACTGCAGCCTATAGACACCCACACAAAGACCAAGGTCAAAATGCAGATGCGTTACCACTCCTGAGGCCTAAGGTCTTATGCCTCTGTGCCGGAAATTACAGGGCCGTACATTACCACCTGACCGGAACACGATAGTGTTGAACACTACCATTTAGCGGAAAGTATATTAGGTAATGTTAAATATTGCAACTTCTAATTTTGTTATACAGGCGGCGTGGAGAGCAACAATAATTTATCGGGCACAATGGATGATCACTCCAGTACATCCAATTCACCACAGTATCAGGTAATGTCTTACTTCTTACTTCGCCAGGACGTAACGACTAGGGATTATAATCCCGCAAACTGGGATACAGCATTCCCGCGGGATCCCGCACTCTTATCAACCTGGTGGATCCTGCACCTTAAAACGCAGATCCGCGGGTCACGCCAATTTTAATTTTTAATTTTTAAATTTAATAGTTTCGCGAGGAAGCACTAATTCATTCTAAAAACTCAGTAATGTGAGCTTTGGAACTCTGTCAGTGAATGACAAAGAATGTCCCATATTTTTTTGTTTAGTCTTATCTTGCCGTTTGTAAAAGAGAGTATGGAACATTCTGTTGATACCTATTTTTATTATTAAATATTTTTGGACCATTATTTATTTTATTTTGTTTACTTTGACATATTAATCAACGTATCAGTTGTTATTCGCTTTAATTTTATATTTCTATTTGACGACCCGGTTAGTCCAGCGGTGTGAAATGACCGTTTGATTCGAAGGGTCGCGGGTTCGATCCACGCACCGGGACAAATATTTGTATGGCCTACAGATATTTGTTTCGGGTCTGGGTGTTTGTGTATGTGTTGTATGTGTACAACGGCACCCACGACACAGGTTTATACTTACTGTGGGGCTGTGAGTGTGAGTGTATTTTTTTTTTATTATTTCCAAGTGATTAAATGAATTTTTGAGTTTGAGTTTGAAATCTCATGTGTAATAAGTAATTACATTGATTACCTTATCTGTTTTTAGATGTAATTTTAAAATTAAACAATAAAACTTGATGTCAAACATTTAAAAAATTAAAGTCTTATAAAACTGATTGGAATTTAAACTAGAACATAAAAAATTAAAATGTATTTAAAAGCTAAATAATATTTACATAAAATAAAGTTATACCTAAACTAAAAACAACATGCGTCTAAAAATTCTGCATCACTGCCTTCCTGTGTTATGGTACCCAGAAGGCTGGCAGCATTGCCTCGTTGGATGGCAATGCTGATTCTTTGACCTAAAAATTGGCCAGCCCTCTGGTCACGGGAAGTGTCGACCAGCCGTTTCGCGATCTCTTTGAATAAGAGCCGTGCACTGGGGCCCCATGGACCTAGGGTTTCGACCCCGAAAGGCGCAAATATATAGTCCTCTGGAAGGGTACTATATTTGCGCTGTTTCAGGGTCTCCGCAGTTGCAGCAGCAGTGCCAGCGGAGCACGCCGTGCTTGGAAGATGGGATGGCGCTAAGGTGTCAACGCAAGTTGCGTCCCACACCAAAGGCCTACCCATCTTCCAGGGCATCAATGACATACCGTCCGGTCTCCTTCCATCGTCACCTAACTAACTGATGCTAACTGATTTCATTACTAATTATTCTTACTCACTAAATTATAATATAATTAATAAAAAAAAAATTGTTGCAATATGTGAGACATATTTTTTATTAATAACACTATTTTTTATAAAAAATGCTGCAGTTTGAATTGATTTTATAACAAAACTTCTGGAATGAACAATCTCACGCAATCCCGCAGCTTATTTGATTCAGCAAAATTGAAGTTAAAGTAAATTACTAAAATGCGGGATCCCGCGGGTTTGATCAATCCCGCGGGATCAAATAAGCCGCGGGATTGCAATCCCTAGTAATGACTCCACCGTCCACAAGAACTTTGGTAACTTCGGTTCTCGTTCGCATCTCCTCATTCCTGATTCGATCTCGCAGAGAAACTCCAAGCATAGCTCTCTCCATTGCTCACTGAGTGTCATTGAGCCTTGCAAAAAAAAGCTATCTTCAGGTAATTTGGTAGAGCTCCAGTGACGGAGCTCGCGGGCGTAGGCACCACCGCATTACCTGATTTACTTGCCGCTAAATGGTAGTGTTCAGCACTATCGTGTTCCGGTCAGGTGGTAATGTACGGCCCTGTAATTTCCGGCACAGAGGCATAACACCTTAGGCCTCAGGAGTGGTAACGCATTTGCATTTTGACCTTGGTCTTTGTGTGGGTGTCTATAGGCTGCAGTCATCACTTAACATCAATGTGAACTGCATGCTTGTTTGCCACTTCAATTACATTAAAAAAAAATGCAGTGGTGCCTACGCCCCCGAGCTCCTGCACTGGAACTGTACCAGCAGTGAAGATGATCGTTAACAGTGTTTGTTTGTGTTTGCAGTCCCCAACGGCAACGTTGACTGCGCCGCCCTTCCCTTCTGTGTTCCCGCCGCATACGGAACTGCCTTTCGCGCCGCCACACCGCGACCCACGTACGTTACCCTATCCGTGTTTATCAATACCACACCGCGGACACTCCGCCAAAATTCCATACAAACGCTTATTTTGGTCTCTATTACACAGACATCCATCAGTGACGTGTATTTACACGCGCACCTGTGTGCGTAGCACGTACAAAATACCAACCGTCACCCGTAAGAGAGGAAGGGGTTGACCCCTTCCTCTCTTACGGGTGATTACGCCCGATTTGCACGCATACTCAAGTATGCGTGCAAATCGGGCGGGACGTCGAAGTGTCCATTCTATACGTAGTATTATTACATATTCTCTGTCAATACGCTGCGTTGTGTTTGTGCTTTTTATTACAAAAAACTAGTTGTGCCCGCGACTTCGCCCGCGTGAGAATTTATGATTGTTCCGTATCTACCCCGACGTCTATCAGAGTCGTGGGCGCAGCTAGTATAAAAGTAGCATAAGTTACTCCTTATTACATCAGCTATCTGCCAGTGAAAGACCCGTCAAAATCGGTCCAGCCGTTCCCAAGATTAGCCTGTCTGACAGACAGACTGTTTGGCGGGCAGACAGACAGACAAAAATTGTAAAAATGTTGTTTTGGTATATATACCGTGTATACATACATATGCATTTAGTAAAAAGCGGTTATTTTAATATTACAAACAGACACTCCAATTTTATTTATTTGTATAGATAGATAACGATTTAAAAAATAAAATAGTGGAAAATAAAAATTAATCATAATACTAGCGATTGTTAGATAAAGGTACGCTACGTCACTTTTTTTCGGTTCGTGTTTTATGTGCGGCCGTAGGTAGAGGTAGGGTAAGTATGCATAGGGTGTGCATACTGTTCGTACAAACTGAGGACAACTTATTCCTTAAATAAAAAATATTAAATACATAAACATGTAATTTCAGTTCATGAATTATGATTATAACTCGATTTTCTAATCGGGGTGTTAGATAGTGTGCATGATTCCCGTTACATGTTGTAGATTTATGGCCGAGTACTCAAATGTCACTCAATTTTAAGCAACCCTCAAATTAGCGCTATCTCTATCGTTTGAACGTGTTTTATAAAGACAGAAGACTTTTACGACTTTTGACGACCCGGTTAGTCCAGGGGTGTGAGATGACCGTTTGATTCGAAGGGTCGCGGGTTCGATCCCCGCACCGGGACAAATATTTGTATGGCCTACAGATATTTGTTTCGGGTCTGGGTGTTTGTGTATGTGTTGTATGTGTACAACGGCACCCACGACTCAGGTTTGTACCTACTGTGGGGCTGTGAGTGTAAGCGTATTTTATTTATTTTATGTCTCACTTAGATTTGAGTGACGTAACTTCACGCCTGTAATACCCGAAGAGTTAGGCAGAGGTAAATGCATGCATTCAAGCATACATGCAAACACCCACGACTCGCCTGTTGCCATCTCCGGGCACATTACCAAACTCCGAGGTACTGGGAAACTTCCAGAAAATTGAAAAATCCCAATAGAACCAGAGATAAAGGATTTTAAACCGTTATTTCTGATAGTCCCCGACCCGGGAATCGAACCCAGGACCCCCAGCGTAGTAGTAGTGGCCTGCTACCACTACGCTACCGAGGCAGTTATTGAGTCATCAAATTTGAGTGACGTTTGAGTATTTGGCCGTTAGACTGTTGTTCAGCAGTGGACAAAACAATGAGGGTGATGTGAATTTTATTGGATTACAGCGTCCCTGGTAGTGCAAGGGTCTACGCCGATCAGTCAGATTGGCGCCGGTTTACTGTCTACGGATTCATTTACAGGTAATTGTTTAGTTAAAAGTTATTTTTTTTGGAAATTAGAAAAAAAATGGAAAGAAAAATTTAGTTGTTTGAAGGTTTTTTTTTTGTAAATTAGAAAAAAAATGGAAAGAAAAATTTGACTTCGGGCAGGAATCGAACTTGTGGCCTCAGGATAACCAGTCCAGCCGCTTTACCACTAAGCTACAGAAGTTCCACAGCGATGCGTCAAATTTTGCCTTCCTTTTTTTTAATTCTTAACCGATTTAGGGTCTGTAAACGACATCCATTGATCCACCTCCACCAACTAAACGGTTGTTGTTAGAAATTAAGACGTTACGGCAATAGTGGCTACGTATAATGAAATTAAAAGGAAAACTATCACACTAAAGTTGGCCTTGAAAGTTTGCGAGTAATAGTCCACCAAATGTATTTTACTCGAAAATTTCGAACAACTCCCAAGGAAAATATTTTTAAATTTTTTCCATTCCATCTCTTACTCTCTAACTACGGAACCATTCACTGCGCGTGCCCCGACACGCACTTGACCGGTTTTTGTAGTATATTTTTAATCGAAAATAGTATCGCGTAACGACCCGGTTTTAAAATGTGTGTGATACACCCTGTTTATTATATTTAGTTTTATCTTAGTGATATTCTTGACTATACATATTTTTTTTAATCTTGTTTGACATGTATATCAATTGATATTCACTTTAATTTATTTTGTTTGTTTTTGACGTGTCATAAGATGTGCCTGCCCTAAATGAATATTTGAGTTTTTTTTTTCTTATTATGGCATCGCTATTACGCATATTGCCAGTGTCAAGTAAAACGATATTTCGTATTTATATAAGCAGCGTAAAAGTTAGTATAATATAGTCATCAAGTATAATATGTAAGTATCAAGTATAATATGTCAGTCAAGTGAGTTACAGTCAAGTTATTCGAGTAAAGCGATGGCTACTTTACCAGAACATTTACAATGAAGTTTTGGAGGCAACCTGAAATGTCGTGTTTTCGCACTGTTATTCTATTTCACTATACACGGGCACTGTAATAAACCTATATCAAACAAAATGCCATCAACTTTATTCAATATAACTTAAAAATACACCAAGAAAATGAAATAAAATAAGAGCACCATACGCCTCTTTCAAGGTTCCCGCCAAAACTCCCAATAAATGAGTTTTTTTTTTTTGTTATTATGGCATCGCTATTACGCATATTGCCAGTGTCAAGTAAAACGATATTTCATATTTATTTAAGCAGCGTAATAGTTAGTATAATATAGTCATCAAGTATAATATGTAAGTATCAAGTATATAAGTTATCAAGTATAATATGTCAGTCAAGTGAGTTACAATCAAGCTATTCGAGTAAAGCGATGGCTACTTTACCAAAACATTTACAATACACCAAGAAAATGAAATAAAATAAGAGCACCACACGCATCTTTCAAGGTTACCGCCAAAACTCTCATTCTGATTGTTATTCCAGGCACGAACTCTAACAACTCTTGTTCTTCTGTGTCGGGTTCCCCCCCGCCGGGTGACGACAGTGGGGAGGAGGGGAAGCGCGGCGTGCTGCCGCGACACGCCACGCAGGTCATGCGCGCTTGGCTCTTCCAACACCTTGTTGTGAGTATTAGCAACAAAAAAAAAAAATACCAAAAAAACTGGTTGCCTGCAAAGTCGGTTTTACGGGCGAAGATTTTACGTGACAACGTCTTTTTCTCGGTAGAAAGGCATTCGCCGGTCCGGCAGGCCTCTCTCTCGTTCGGTGACTCATCGTTACGTTACCGGGCGTTACACTTTTTCATGAGTGACTCCGAGCCGCAACCTAATTTAAGACGTTGTCACGTCAAAACTTAACTGCTTCTGTAGTCTAGTGGTAGCAGGCCACTACTACTACGCCCCAGCGTACAGCGTACTGGGTTCACAGGCAGTTAAAAAAAATACGTCCTTGTTTTATTGACTAGCTGTTGCCCGCGGCTCCGCCCGCGTGTAGGTTGCTGTTCGCGTTACATGTGGAAACTAATCAAATCATCCCGTGGATTTCCACAGGCACATTTTTCCAGGTTAAAAGCTCCTATGTGCTAATCCAACCCTCTATGTGTGTGCCAAAGGAGATGTTGCAAAAATGTATGGACCTCCGGCCATGTATTGTACACAATATCATTAAACAGACAACATAAATGTAAAAACTTTTTTACTGCATATTTTCACTTATTTAGCTTTGTTTGCAGTTACAAAATATATTATTTGCAGTTAGAATTGCAACTCAAAACCAACATGGCGAATATGGCGGGCGATGTCATTTTGACATTTTCATTATTTTATTGTTTTTTGACTATGTAGTACTTGGAGAAAAAGTAATATTTTCTAAATACTATTGAAATCAATTGATCCCAAGCGTCGGCTGTATCGCCGCCATGTTGAACATAGTCGAAAATAATAAAATCGTTTGAATTAAATGTGGATGTAATTATAAAATATATTCTTTAATAAATTAATTGTGTTTTTTTCTGATTCTTCTTTAAATTACTCATTTTTTGAAGACGTGTACGAACTAGAGCCGAGCTCGCAACATCTCCTTTCATGAAAATCGGTTCTGCAGTTTTTGCGTGAAGGAGTAACAAACAAACAAACATACAAACTTTTGCACTTATAATCCCTACTTCCCTACGAATATTATAAATGCGAAAGTAACTTTGTCTGTCTGTTAACTTTTCACATCTAAAGGACTGAACCAATTTTAATTAAATTTGATACCGAGATAGAGCTGACTTTGAGAAAGAACATAGGCTACTCAGTTATTTAAAAAACGACATCCACGCGGGCGAAGCCGCGGGCATCAGCTAGTATTAAATAAATACGATTTTCAACCAAACTTGTCTTTTCCCCCCAGCACCCCTACCCCACGGAGGAGGAGAAGCGGTCCCTGGCGGCGCAGACGCGGCTGACGCTGCTGCAGGTCAACAACTGGTTCATCAACGCGCGCCGCCGCATCCTGCAGCCCATGCTCGACTGCGCCGACAAACCTGGTACGTGTTAGTGCCTGGTACCGCAGTTGACGAACCTGATACGGCAGGCGACGGACCTGGTACGACAGGAGACGGACCTAATACGGCAGGAGACGGACCTGGTACGACAGTTGACGGACCTGGTACGACAGGAGACGGACTTGGTACGACCGGAGACGGACCTGGTATGACAGAAGACGGACCTGGTACGACAGGAGACCGACCTGGTACGTGTTAGCGTCTGGTGCGGCTGCAGACGGATCTGTTACGGCAGGAGACATTAAATTAAATTTTGGCAATATGATTGAAACTTGAACTTTAAATTGTTTTAATAATCATACTGTGTTAATCTAGTAATGTAACTGTATCTAAGTAATGAATGTTTTATGAACTGACATTAAATTAAAATTTGCACGTCGCTAATGCGATAAAATGTATACGGACACTTTTTATAAACTTCCAACATTGTAACCTACATTTTAAGCAAATAAATGATTATGATATGATATGAGACAGACCTGGTATCACAGGATACGGACCTGGTACGACACAAGACGGACCTGGTACGAAAGGAAACGGGATCTGGTACGACAGGAGACGGACCTGGTCCGACCGGAGACGGACCTGGTACGACAGGAGACGACCCTGGTACGACTAGGGACAGACCTAGTCAAATTAAATTTGAAAATCTTTTGATTATAATTATAGAATTAAAAAAAATACTTATTATGTTTAAAGTAATGAAAGTTTTTTTTAACAATTAGACTTCAATTGGGGCATGAGGCCGCGACGCGATGACCTCTTAAGTTTCTTACGGGGTAGGCAGCGAGTAAAGTTATTTTTTTTTGTTGACAGGTGGTAAGAAAAGCAAAAACGGCTCGTCGATAAGCAAGAGATATTGGCCCGACGCTCTCACCAATCCGCAGTTCACAGCAGGTATTCATTTCATCGTAGTGGTAGTAGAGCTCTAGTGATGGAGCTCGCGGGCGTAGACCACCGCATGACCTCTATCTACCGCCAAATGGTAGTATTAGTAGTTAGATGGTAATGTATGACCCCGTAATAACTATCACAGAGACAACAACTTAGGTCTCAGGGGTGGCAACGCATATTGACTTCTGATTTTTTATAGATGTCTATAGACTGCAGTCATCACTTAACATCAATGTGAACTGCATGGTTGTTTGGTTCATTCATACATTAAAACAAATATGCAGTAGCTTGGCTTGCGGATTGGCTATAGCAGTAGCAATAGTTTTATCTATATATATAAAAATCAATTGCGTTAGTCTCGCAAAAACTCGCGAAAGGCTGGACCGATTTGGCTAATTTTGGTTTTGAATGAATTTTGGAAGTCCAGGGAAGGTTTAAAAAGTACAATTTCGTTTTTCCATACAAATATATATGGGATATATGAATATCAAACCTTTGACACATTATTTTACTCTGAGGCAATACAAAGTTTGCCGGGTCAGCTAGTCTATATATATTTATTGTTGTAATATATTATTTTTCGCAATCACACATGCGAGTAAACTTTAGAAATTAAAGAAAAATTGCAAAAAAACCTGCGACCTCAGGATAACTAATCCAGCCGCTTAACCACTGAGCTATCGAAGTTCCACCGGTGGGAGGTCGCAGGTTCGATTCTTGCCCGAAGTCAATTTTTTCTTTCCATATTTCTTTAATTCCTATTTCTCTTCTTCTTTACTAATATTATAAATGGGAAAGTAACTCTGTCTGTCTGTTACCTTTTCACGTCCAAACGACGGAACCGATTTTAATGGACTTTGGTACAGAGATAGAGTTGACTTTGAGATAGAACATAGGTTACTCTTTAAACGACATCCACGCGGGCGAAGCCCCAAGCAACAGCTAGTTTCTATATAAATAGTTGTCTCGTCGACCACGTTCAGAATGGGATACTCGGTGTTCAGGCACACCGGCGGACACTCCGCCAAAATTCCATACAAACGCTTAATTTGGTCTCTATTACACAGACATCAATCAGTGACGTGTATTTACACGTGCACCTGTGTGCGTAGCACGTAGAGAATACCAAACGTCGCCCATAAGAGGGGAGGAGGTCGGGTGAGGCGGGGAAATCGGGCGGGACATTGAAGTGTCCATTCTATACGTAGTATTATTACATATTCTCTGGCAGTGGCGATAGTCTTATCAATATTCAGTGGAAATTATTGTCTAGTCACTAGTCGACCACGATCAGAATGTGATACTCGGTGTTCAGGACTGCTGTCGTCGTCGGAGGACGAGGAGCAGGACGGCGAGCCGTCGGGCGACGAGCAGGACGCGCCGACGGACGACCACACCAGCGAACACAACTTCCCCATACAACAGCCTATGCATTAAGGTATATTGTTATTTGTTAAACACTTTCAAGCCATTTCTGCCTTCTTAAAATTTTACGACATTGCTGCTATACATAGCCAGCCAATGGGTTACCCTATTGGCTGGCTATGTATAGCAGTAGTTAGTGTTTATATGAACCACAGTCTAACTACAGGGGCGGATTTGATACGTTGGCTGCCCTAGGCCTATGAAAGATTGCCCCCCCCCCCCTCCCCATTCCGTGCTGTAAAGCATACAAAATTAGATAAACTATAGAAATTAAGTTAAAATGAAAAAAAAAACGATAGTAAGTGATTTAATTAATTCTTTTAATAATCGTAATAGCGAGATGCAATATGTATGCGCGTAGGCAACACCTTAAAAAAACGTCCGTTTTGCCGCCCTAGGCCCGGGCCTACTCGGCCTATAGGGAAATTCGCCTCTGTCTACCTTACTGGTGCGTCATGCGACATACTCGTGAACGGCAAGTATATTAAGTAATGCGGTGGTGCCTACGCCCGCGAGCTCCGTCACTGGAGCTCTACCACCAGTAAAATTACAGATTATTATTAATACTTACCTATTGAATAATACTTGATTCACTATAGGTAATAAACTGCAAATGCAAGTGTTCTTGTAGACCAAGAGAAAGAAATATTTGAGTTCGAGTTTAAGCTAACAGTTAGATGATAATGTATGGTCCTGTTATAGCTATCACAGAGACAAAACAACTGCAACTAACTTCAGTCTGTTGCTTTTATCTGTTTAGGAACTATCTTCAGACTGTCGTTTTTATGTGTCGGTGTGCGCGAATCGTAGTAATTCACTCTCATTTTTTTTCCAATCGCCCTAAAAGAAGTACAGTTTCAAAAATAAACCCTTGAAAGCATCCAATTGTTTTCAGTGATTATGTGGTGACATGTGTGCGTGCGCACGTGTGTGCATGCGTGTGTGTGTGTGATTCAAGGGGGAGCTGTTATCAAATTTATGAAATAGAAATAGAAAATATTTTTATTTCGAATAGATCCTTACAGATACTTTCAAAACGTCAATAAATCATAAACTACCTAGAGCGAATAACCATTACATATAGTAAAAGCAAAACCATATATTAATAGTAAATTAAAAATTAAAATTTAAACTATTTGGTTAAAACATAATAATCATAAATTTTTTCAATTCCTTCAATGATGATAAATGAAGAAAAAGAAAAACTTATTCGTCAAGATCAATGTTATTCACTTAGCAGAGTTCCAAGTGCAGTCATTACTGAGAAGAACTCCGCTACCCAACAAACTCAGTAAGAGCTCTTTTAAATGAGAGTTTAAATCTAGTACAGATAGATTATCGTGAAAAATCAAATAATGTCAACGTCCATAGCATAGATGCAAATAAACTGCTATCTACTAAATGTGATGTAGCTCCTGCAAACCAGAACAGACCAGTCCCCACCAACAGCACCCGTTCACGAGTATGACGCATGTGACAGCCATTGCCCTCCTCGACCATTTTAGAGGGAAGTGAGCAACCCGCCACACGACGCCGCCAAAGGCAAAGACATTTAAGCGTGCATGACTGTTCCGGATATGCATACGGCAAAATAAAAGATGGAATTGGATATGTGTTTTTTTTATATTTGATACAGTACACATTATGTTAATAAATAAAGTTACGAATTATAACAGCCTGTATTATATTTATTTTATAAAAAAATAACAATATCTATGTCTCTTTCCAGCACCACACGGATGATAGAGACGGACGTAAGCAAATAACATGACAGTCACAATTATTTTCCCAACAAAAAGACATTAAACTGTGTATACCATAGATATAAGTAGATATAGATGAACATGTATACGTAATTCATACCTCACTATTTTAAAAAAACATCCTCGTGGTTTATGTTCTACGTCGTATATTTTTTTAATGAATCATACAATTTTTTTTTAATGAAACTAAAAAAAAAAAAATATTTTTTCTTAATTATATCGTTCTGCATACATATTTTTATGTTGTCGTTCCAGTTCATCACGGTTAGAGATTTTTTTAAATACGGTACGATTTTTTTAATACATAAATAAATAATAGAAACTCAAAAGGTAAAGTAATTTTGTCGTATTCAATTAAATATAATTTATTTAAACCTGTTTAACACTTTTTTTTCATAATTTTACCTGCGCAGACGACCGCCATTTCGGTTCAACTTGCCGCGAAATTATACTTTTAGTACATATAGGTTTGTAGCAGACTTGTATTTAAACTTTAGTTTGTAAAAGTATATGACGATGAAAATATACCACGAGATATCAGAAAAATCTTATTACTTAGTCGATTATTGTACATGCTTTTTCTAAAAAAAGTGTTTCGTTTAAAAATGGCGGGATGGTTCGTAATTTATTTTTAAAAACCACTTGTTAAATTTTCACTTTTTGTGTTAAACACTATCTACAGTATCCAACAATAAATAATGCACATCGACCTCAGGAAGAGACGTCGGCTTATTTCGGATCTGTAGAGCGTTATCTCTTTCGCACCTTACCTATTTGACGTTTGTCGACCATTTTGATCAAGTTTTGACCAATAACCGACTACAGATGCTTACGTAGCCAGTGTGCAGTAGAGATAACGCTCTATGAAGCCGAAACTAGCCGATTGTCACTTTCATAGACTCGATGTGCATTATTTCTTGTTGAGCTCTGTACAGTATTGTTTGAATTTTATAAATTTGTGTCTTTTTAATTTATGTACAGTATCGAACAAGAAATAATGCATAACGACCTTAGAAAGCAGACTTGTGATTATTTCGAATCTGTGGAGCATTATCTATTCTGCACCTCAACTATGTGACGTTTGTCGACCATTTTGATCAAGTTTTGACCAAAACCGGACTGTCAGTGTTTACGTAGGCAGTGTGCAACAGAGATAACGCTCTACGAAGTCGAAACTAGCCGATTATTTCTTTCGTAGGCTCGATGTGCAATATTTCTTGGTACTGTAAATGTTTTTCATTTTATAATGTACCACTATCCCGCCATAATAAGACCATTAAAAAAGAAATTAACTGCGTTCTTGTTGATTTTAAAAATGTCTTCGAATATTTTGTTACTGGCTGCTATAAGTATGTTAGTTTGATTTCAGAATTACTAGAGATGTGCCGAATATCCGGCCACTATCGTAATCAGCGACGAGTCGACAACTAATCGGCTAGGTTATGAAAAACGTATTTTTTTAAAAGAATTTACCTATCCGTTTTTAAAGTAAATAAAATAAGCTTACACAAACCACATTAGGTATACACCTGTGTCGTGGGTGCCGTTGTAAACACACACAAAGCATACACAAACACGCAGATTCGAAACAAATGTTTGTACAGATATTTTACCGGTGCGGGGCTCGAATCCGCGACCTTCGAATCAAGCGGTTGTCACTATCCAATCTATCTAAATAAACTACATAAGTTAATAAAATTATGCGATAATGCCTTGTAGCGTTTTTGATTATTTTTAGTAAAAACTTTTGTTTGAAAAAAGTACTTACAAAAAGAATATATTTGAATTTAAATATAAACAAAAGACCAGCCCGAGAAACGCAGTTCATTTCTTTATTTTAAATCTATGTTGATAAAGAAGTTTAATTGGATCTCTTCATATAATTAAATACTGATTTTCAAATCCATACAAGATATTAAAAATCTGTACAGTGCTCAACAATAAATATTGCACATCGAGCCTAGGAAGGAGACTTCGGCTTATTTCGGATCTGTAGAGCTTATCTCTTTCGCACCGTACCTCTTTGACGTTTATCGACCTTTTTGATCAAGTTTTGACCAATACCGGACTATCAGTGCTTACGTAGACAGTGTGCAACAGAGAAAACGCTCCACGAAGTCGATACTGTCTCTTTCGCGGTCTCGATGTCCAATATTAATTGTTGAGTACTGTACAGTCCCCAGAAAGATATATTGCACATCGATCTTAGGAGAGAGACTTCGGATAACTTCGGCTCTGTAGAGCGTTACTTCTTTCGCACACAACCTATGTGACGTTTGTCGACCATTTTGATCAAGTTTGGACCAAAACCGGACTGTCAGTGCTTACGTAGGTAGTGTGCAACAGAGATAACGTTCTACGAAGTCGAAACTAGCCGATTGTCTCTTTCGTAAACTCGATGTGTAGTATTTCATGACTCTTCTGGCAACGGCATGTATAATTTTTTCTACGATCTTTGTTTGTAGCTGAAGAAAGAGTTTTTAGTCATTATTATATTATTCGTACTTTAATTTTCTGTGAAGAGATCTGATTAATTTCATCTTCCAATCATCTACTGAGTAGACTGCTATTATATTCCATTTTATTATTATGCCACACATGGCAACACTCTTTTATAACCATATTGTAGTTCTTCCATATACATTGAAACAGATTTTTTTGGTGTAAATATACATAAAAGTACTATTTAGTATTAATACTTAATGAAGTATATTTTTATTTGGCTTTTTATATGTTTTGGTGTTGCCATGTTGGCAGTATTTTCTTCCACAGCATTTTTTTTCCCGCTTGATGTACAAGCTCGTCAATTTTTAAAGCCGGTTGTGAATAAATTAGTATTTTCTTTTTAATTTATCCACCCTCTTTACCGACTGAACAGAAAATAGAAATAAGGATATTTTTTACCACGACAAGAAAAAACTATAGACAATACCGTCCATAGACAGAAATTGTATTTATTTGTAAAATAAGTTTTGATATACTCATTGTAATTATTTTCTCTTTTATTTAATTTTATTGCAGCCATATTAGTGTAGGAATATAAGTATTATACGATAATTATACGAATCAAATAAAAAATAAATTGTATGCCCATAAAACTGTTCGATTCAAAACTGTATACGCAAGATTTTAAATTTAGTATTAAAATATTTTATTGAGTGCCAGAACGCGATGTTGTGAATGCAGTATTCGATTTAAATTGTTTTTTACTTTAAATAGTATGACAATGGGTCCTATTAAAATAGTAAAGATGGCTGATTTTCAAGGGATCTTTTAGCATCATTAGTAAATCTTTAAAAATCAAACCCATCGCAAGATAAAATTTCGAAATAAAGCAATTGATTAAAATCTATTGACATGATTTGTTTTTGCCATAATTCATTTTTAAAATTGGGTTTTTGGATTTTTTTTTAAAGATTTATTATTGAATCAATTTTTTTTTGAAAATTTATAATAATATTAATAATTTTAAAAATATTCTTGTCGATTTAAAGCTTTTTACTGGTAAAAAAGGCAAAACACCAATCGTAAAATTTTTTTTTGGTTTGAAGTCATTTCATACAGTAGCTATATTTAATTGCCTACTATACTTTTTCTTTCAAATACTAAAGCAGTGTTTTAAATGAAGTCAGTTACTATTTGGAATTGGGCCTATAGTATTACTAATATTAAGTTACAATCATGTTTTAGTATACGAAAATAAATATTATCATAAAATTAAGATCTAAAAATCTGTCTAACACCGATTTATTCAGCCTAATATAAATCGATCTAGTGAGTCGATGCTAGGCGACATCGATTTCGTATCGAATAGAATTTAAATGCTATATTTGCATGTCTCAAAGTGCTTTTGTATCTTCCATAGATTATAAAAAGGAATTGTTAATATTGATAGTGTATAAAACATTTTGTTTTTTTTTTTAATTTGATGGTCTATTGTAATAAATGCTGTAGTTTAAATCGTCGCTAAAATGTGTCAAAGATTTCAAAGTGGATATTTAGTTAAACCCTCCAGACACGAGAAAAATATGACAATTGAAATTCAATTGTGTCTGAGCGCCGGTGGCCTTACGTTCCTTGACAGGTTAATAAGGGGACACGCGAAAAACCTTTCTTAAAACTTGTGTATAGTCGTGTTTTTATGTGTAAAAACGGCGGGTTTTTGATCATAAAACATTCAATAACGTGCACGGGTGTAGAAAAGTGATATTATGCAGTGAAAAGTATTTTTTCGTGTTGCCTCAATTCGTAAAAACTGCTAGTAAAGTTCCCGTCACTTTACTGGAGCGAACTTATCCAATATGGAACCATCCAATCATCGTCATCTTCTATATGGGTATTCATTATTGTAAGAAATGAAGAATTTAAACACTACTGAAGTTTGGCTGTAAAGGACTTGAATCCATGGCCGTAAAACGATTATTGAAAAAGGGATTTTAATAAATAAATCTTTGTGTTTAGTACATACATATTTACCTTTTATTCTTTGTTTTTGTGTGAGAAATAATTTATTTGCATAATTACATGTAAGATATACATAAATATAATGAAGTCATATGCCTGTGTGTTTTATCAAAAATTTGTGTAATAATAACAATCTGAAAAAAAAATAATGAGAACAATTCATTAAAAAAAGTAAGAAATAGAGAAATTCCCCGCAATTTGGGGAATTCCCCACAAATTGGCAACAATGGACACGAACGGCCTAAGCGTTTGGCAAACGTAAAACTATCGACCGTAAACCGATATTACAGACAACCAACGTTTTTAACACTCGCTGGGTATCCGTTAATATAAAGATACCTATAATTGTTTTATATTATTTCGCATTAACACATGCTTGTGAAATATATTTTATTTTTCTTTAAGAAATAAAATTTTATTTTCTTTAAAAAATAAAATATATTTCACAAGCATGTGTTAATGCGAAATAATATAAAACAATTATTAAGGGTAAAAGCGACTTCTTTACGATATTCAATAAACTGAAAAGTCTATTATATCGGTTGCCTAACTAGCATAGTTGGTAATAGATGGCGCTGCTGCTACCATAAAGCAATGCAATAGATGTGAAGGAAAGATTTGACAAATCGGGCAGGACTTCACTAGCACAATTGGAAGAGCGGCTGGACTAGATTCCCAGTAGGTCGCGAGTTCGAGTCTCGCCTGAAATCAAATTTTTCTGTCCATTTTTCTTTAAAAAATAAAATAAGATACCTATAATTTTTTAGCGACGATGTAAACTAAAGTATTTATATGTTTTGCTTAGTGATGATATTTTCGTCATCAGTATTTTTGTGTTACCCTGTATGTAATTAAAAAAGCTCTCGCTAGCATTAATAAAATGTTGCTATCTCTTCTCTGTCTTTTTCCCAACAGATAGAGTATTGTACGATTAAATTTGGATATTTATGCGGTGGTAATATGGGACATATTGGATTAATTGCTCAACGGACATTGCTTTGAATGTATAAACTGCGTAATATTCGCATAATATATGTGTGCTCTGCCTGCTGTCTCGATATACAAGATTCTTACTTCAAATTTAATTCGAAATATGAAACTGTTTGACGAACCACTTCACCTACACTTTTTATCTTTTTTTTTATTTAAAGAACACTTACTTCCAATCAACTGTAAAACTGCAGAACATGTGTTAAATTAATATGCAAAACTGTTGATTCTTTGTTAAATAAATAAGTAAAAAACTGGTGGTTCTGATAAATTAATCTTTTAAATGATCTATAGCAAATAATTTAACTCTATTGTCATAAATGTTTTAAGAAAAATTATTCAGCTATCTATGTTGAAAATAAAATGCAGGATACAAAGTTTTATCAAACCTATTTGGATATTGCCTAAACCTATTGCCTAACTAGCATAGTTGGTAATAGATGGCGCTGCTGCTACCATAAAGCAATGCAATAGATGTGAAGGAAAGATTTGACAAATCGGGCAGGACTTCAGTAGCTCAATTGGAAGAGCGGCTGGACTAGATTCCCAGTAGGCCGCGAGTTCGAGTCTCGCCTGAAGTCAAATTTTTCTTTCCATTTTTCTTTAAAAATAAAATCTATTTGGATATTTTTATATGGTTTATATGGTTTTAACTGGTGGTAGAGCACCAGTGACGGAGCTCGCGGGCGTAGGCACCACCGCATTACCTAATATACTTGCCGCTAAATGGTAGTGTTCAGCACTATCGTGTTCCGGTCAGGTGGTAATGTACGGCCCTGTAATTTCCGGCACAGAGGCATAACACCTTAGGCCTCAGGAGTGGTAACGCATCTGCATTTTGACCTCGGTCTTTGTGTGGGTGTCTATAGGCCGCAGTCATCACTTAACATCATTGGAACTGCATGCTTGTTTGCCACTAACATAAAATATATATATATATATATTTTTTTTAATTATTTGATGTTTTACTAACATAAAATATACATATGTATATATATATATATATATTTTATGTTAGTGGCAAACAAGCATGCAGTTCCAATGATGTTTATATTTATATATATATATATATATATAAAATATAAAAAAACAGTTATATATATATATATATATATTTACTATTTTATTTGGAATAGTTTGAGATTTTATTAATGCTAGCCTTCACTCAACGTTATTCATTATTTCACTAAGGAATCATACATTTTGCAGTTTAGCTGTCAGTGTCATATAATTCAATGTTGCCATTTGAAACTGCCAAGTAAAACATTTTTGCGCGAGTGTAAATATTTTTTTATAATTCTAAATTTTGAAGGAGTTTTAAATGGCAACACGCTAAAGGCTGATTTGCTTTGGTCGGCGATTAAAAATGTCTGTGAAAATTATTTTTTCGCTTTATGTAAGTGTAGAGTAAAAATACAGGGTGTTAAGGGAACGCTTCCAAAAAATAAAAACTCGTAATAGTACATACCCATGATTCTGTATACAATGACGTAAAAAATATTTATCAAATATGTAACAGTTCAAATTTTCAAAATTTATTAATGATTTTTGCTAGTTTGCCAAGTTTTGGGCTTCGGAAGCGGTATTTTTACACCCTGTATAGTGTATTTATTCAGTGTGATTAAATCTGTTCGTAGAAATGAAAATGAATACGTCAATACGTCGATCGATGGAGTAAATAAAAAATGTTATAAAAAATAATTTACGCGGAAATTGAGTTACTTTTTAAATCACACTGAATAAATCCTATAAAAATATGAAATTAAATATAGAATGCCACGTTGACATCTAATTATTTTTTATCTGTGATCCGATTGAAAATGAGCTGGCAATGCTTGTTTTTGCGTTTTCCCCTAAGCTAAGGCCTAATTAAGTTTAAAATAAGTTGACGTGGTAAGAATATTAAAATAAAACATCAGTGTTATACGAAGGAACGGATATACGTAACAAATATGGTGAAAATAAATAGATTTTTTTATAATAATTTTTAAATAAACTGTACCTATAACTACGTAGTAATGAAGTTGTATTTTTAAAGTATTTTAACGCACGTGTCTTGGGATAAAAAATTATGCCTAACTTTTTTTTCCAAAAGTAACTCTGCTGCAAGTTTTTTATACCAAGATCCGCTTATTACTATGGAGTATAGAAAAATGTCCAGTTTCTAGTATACTATAGTTATAAAAAACTGCGCTTGTTTAGAAGTCTTAAGATTTCAAGTTGATTATATATAACGATATGGCATAATATTTTACTAGTCAATAAAATACTGTCTCGCTCATACGTATTTTTTTTATTTCAAACCCATTAAACTTCGTACATTTGAAAAAAAAATCACCTAAGTTATTTCTTTACAAATAATAATAGTCAGTAACGCGTGAAGGGGTAAGCACAGATGAATATGCATTCATGCCTTCATGCAAACACCCACGAGTCGCCGGTAACTTTTGGTAATGTGCCCATGTAACATCTCCGGGCACATTACCAAACTTTTGAGTACTGGGAAACTTCCAGAAAATAGAAAACTGTGACATACTCGCCGCTAATGACGCACAACACTGTTGTGGACGTCTTTGGGGTAGGGTTTATCCAGCTGTGGGCGTCTTGCGGCTGGAGTGATGATGATGACTTATTTATAATATATATGTTATTAAATATTTATGGTAGTCTAATATGTATGTTAGTATGTAAGGTATATATTTAAATGGGCCTTTGTTTTACTTACAGTCTTACATTTGTTGCCTGAAATAAATAAATAAATAAAATAAAACACAAATATTTTAATTAAGTAAAATCACGATATTCAAGCATAAAAAGAAAACCACTGCACATTTAATTACTATTTTTATTATAAACAGACATTTTGATACAAAAAATAAATTTCCTTAATCATAATATTTACATTTCTTATAACCTAAAAAATACGTCCAAACCCTTTCATTAAACAAAATGGAATGTATTTATTATTAATTAGAATTTTAACTCTTTATATTCCCCTGATCGGCTATTTTAAGGCACGTAAATTTAGATTTATTAATTTACAAAGTTATAATTAAATATTAACCCCCTTATTCATAAACGTATTTTAGCTAAAGTGTTGCTAATCTCGCCTTTGTCTTTTTCTATCCTGCACATTTGGCAATGCAACTGACAAAGACAAAGCATTCTATAGCTAAAACGTATCTAATGTACGTTTATGAATAAGGGGGTTAGTATTCAATAAATGAAATATTAAGTAATAATATCTAACAAGAAATATTGTAATCGATATCAGGAAAGAGACTTCGGTTTATCTCTTTCGCACCTTACCTATGTGACGTTTGTCGACCATTTTGATCAAGTTTTGACCAATGCCGCACTATCAGTTACGTAGGCAGTGTGGAACAGAGATAACGCTCTACGAAGTCGAAACAAGCCCATTGTCTCTTTCGTAGACTCGAAGTGCGATATTTCTTGCAAGACATGGCTCCATTAAAAAAGACACATTTCGCTTGACTTCCTAAGATTACAATTTAATTCATCCTTATTTCAATAGTTTTCTTCAGATCTATTGAAAAAAGGCAAATATATTGTATTTTTAATTGTTTAGAACAAAATGGCCGATCATCTTTGATAAGATCAAATAAAGAATACGAAAATTAAATAAATTGCGTCTTGTTATGTCATTTTACTTTCTGTCAATGTGACATGTCTTTAAACTTTAGCCGCAATATTTAAAATCCTAAATCATGTGTGCGTTAGCTTTAAAAATAATATACCCACGTACAACATTTATGTACATACTGATATATTTCTACATATTAAATATAGTTTTAACATACAAGAAGTCTTCATATTTAAAGCGTTTCATGAGCTTTTGAAAAACATGGACAAAGGTTTATAGCCTTTATTACAATATTGAGAAAGTTACTTAATTTATGATCTATACAAATTCATTAAAAATATTCACAAATGCGTGAAAGTAGACATAAAACCTTTGCCCATAGAGAAAATCCATAAAAATTAGAGACATTGCTGATTGAAAAAAATAGAAACATAGACACATAAATTATCACCTGACCGGAACACGATAGTGGTGAACACTACCATTTAGCGGCAAGTATATTAGGTAATGCGGTGGTGCCTATGCCCGCGAGCTCCGCCACCGGAGCTCTACCACCAGTAAAAATGAATTTGAATTTCCCTTTATTTATGGATGTTCTCTTACATCTATCTTACTTCAACATTCAAATATACGTACATTGGCATATACCAGTTTTAAATAATACTTTAGAAATTAAAGATTGAATAAATTGAGCAAATACATATAAAGGAAATTCTTTGAAATGGGTTTTATTCAAAACACATTGATTCAATGTTTTTATGATAAAGTTACAAAATATTATTTACTAGCTGTTGCCTCTTTACCAAATTTCATTAAAATCGGTTCAGTCGTTTGGACATGAAAAGGTAACAGACAGACAGACAAGAGTTACTTTCGCACTTATAATATAAAGTAGGGATTTATGTACGAAGGTGGAAAACAATCATGCAGTTAACATGGATGTTAAGTGATGCCTGCAGCCTGTAGAAAACACAAAAACTAACCTTGAAACCTTAGTTGTTATATCCTGTGACAGTTATTACGAGGCATAGAGCTAACACTAGAGGGGAGAAGCCATATGCAGGCTTTCCCCTCTGTCAAAGTACAATACCAAATGGCCCTATGCCTGTCGCCCAGATAGTTAAAAGTGTGCGTGAAATTGTTTATGTATTTTTTTAAAGTCAAGGTGTGAGGTTCGTAGTAATAGACGATTTTTGTAGTGTGTGTGTGTCACATGTATTTCCACCTGCAAAAATTGACAGACTGTTTTGCATCGGTAATAAACGCTATGGCTACTCCCCTCCGGCAGAGAATATGTAATAATACAACGTATAGAATGGACACTTCGACGTCCCGCCCGATTTCCCCGCATCACCCAACCTCCTCCCTCTTATGGGCGACGTTTGGTATTCTATACGCGCATCGCACACAGATGCACGTGTAAATACACGTCACTGATTGATGCTGTGTAATAGAGACCAAATTAAGCGTTTGTATGGAATTTTGGCGGTGTGTCTCAGGTCCGCCGCGACCGGTGGGCCGAGTTGCTCTATGTTACGAGGGAATATATTACCATCTAACTGGAACACAACAGTGTAGAACCGGAGGTAGATAGATAAGGTAATGCGGTGGTGCCTACGCCTTCGAGCTCCTGTATTGGAACTACCACAAGTAAATATTACATTTCAATATAATTATATTGCATTTATTGAATGACACGTGCGCACGTAGGCACGTAACACAATGCACCGCGTAGCGCAGCAGCAGAGCGGCAGATTTTTTCATACTACCGTCACACCGCGGACACCCCGCCAAATAAAGGAGATGTTGCGAGCTCGGCTCTGGTTCGTACACGACCTCAAAAAATGGGTAAATTAAAGAAGAATCCGAAAAAAATTTAATTTATTCAAGAATATATTTTAGAGTTACGACCACATTTAATTCAAACGATTTTATCATTTTCAACTATGTTCAACATGGCGGCGATACAGCCGACACTTGGGATCAGTCGATTTCGACAGTATTTAGAAAATGTTACTTTTTTCTCCAAATACTATATAATCAAAATACAATTTAAAAAATGAAATTGTCAAAATGACATCGCTCGCCATTTTCGCCATGTTGGTATTGAGTTGCAATTCTAACTGCAAAGAATGTTTTGTAACTGCAAACAAAGCTAAATTAGTAAAAATATGCAGTAAAAAACGTTATTATATTGATTTTGCCTGTTTAATGATATTGTGTACAATACATGGCCGGAGGTTCATACATTTTTGCAACATCTCCATTCCATACAAACCCTTAATTTGGTTTCTATCCATCAGTGACGTGTATTTACACGCGCACCTGTGTGCGTAGCACGTACAAAACACCAACCGTCGCCCATAACAGAGGAAGGGGTTGTGTATGTGTGCAAATCGGGCGGGACGTCGAAGTGTTCATTCTATACGTTGTATTATTACATATTCTCTGCTACCGTCCCGCGTGATGCCGCATCGCACCGCGGGCACTCCGCCAAAATTCCATACAAACGCTCAATTTGGTATCTATTACACAGACATCAATCAGTGACGTGTATTTACACGTGCGCCTGTGTGCGTAGCACGTAAAAAATACCAACCGTCGCCCATAAGAGGGGAGGAGGTTGGGTGATGTAGGTAGGAAGTGTCCATTCTATACGTAGTATTATTACATATTCTCTGCCTAGGCGTCTTTCTATACAAATCGAGATATTTGCAAATGTTAAAATCTGGCGCGCTGCAGTGTGATTAGCCGTAGGCAGTGTGCAGCAGAACGCTCTACAAACTGTAAACTAACCACTTGTCCTTTTCCTAGGTTCGTCAATATTTTTTGTCAGAATACTGATCTGAGGGTGTAACGATGTGTGTTACTAACGGTATTTATCACTACCTACGTCCAGATGTAATATATTTTTTTAAATAGTACTAGTAGTGAATTAAGTTATAGGAATATTAAAAGGCAAGTGTACCGGAAGTAAAAAAAACTGGTTGCCTGTAAAGTCGGTTTTACGGGCGAAGATTTTACGTGACAACGTCTTTTTCTCGGTAGAAAGGCATTCGCCGGTCCGGCAGGCCTCTCTCTCGTTCGGTAACTCATCGTTACGTTACCGGGCGTTACACTTTTTCATGAGTGACTCCGAGCCGCAACTTAATTTAAGACATTGTCACGTCAATATATGTTTTGTATGATACCGTATACTTTAGTATCATGCAAAGTTTTATTACATAAAATGGGTTGTAAATTATATTTTAAAATATTCGTGCCGAAGGTTTTTTATTTTTTTCAAATTGTTTCATAATTTGTGGAATTTGACTTGACGAAGAACATTATAAAAAACAAATCCCTTTCACAGACAGAAACATTCTATTTGAACATTTACCCGCGTTTGAAATAAATTTATTGGTTTACACTGTGCATCTCAAATTAGGTGGCTTATACCTTCAAACCTTAAAATAAACTAAAATGGGCATATTACATCATTAAATAACAATTTTATTTGATACCATCCATCACCGATATTTATTACGATTTACGCCACAAAATCATGGATCCATGACCATTGATATATTATTATGTATTATAGTACTGAACAGGATACTTCCCTTGGTAGCACGGTGCCAGGTTTTTGCATTCAATTTACCACACTTGCCCATAGTAACATGACAGCTGACGTGTTTTTTTTTCTTATATATCTGTCAAATCAATTTTAAAACGGAACCGTGGCTGTTTGTTTCTTGTGTTTTCTTTATGCTAGTATTAAAATCAATGTTCAAATATTTGTGGAGCCTATTTATAATATAGAGTACAATACTTACCCACTTAGCCACACCGGGTAAGTATTGTACTCTATATTATAAATAGGCTAAAACAATATTAAACCGTTTGATAGTAAACATTTTCTTATAATTTGTGGGATTTTAAGGTACAATAATAATTTACATTCAAACAAAAAGTTCTGTTATGTACTTTCGTACATTAAAGTCAACGTTTTTGACATATGTCTTCAACTTGAAGTTTGATAGAACGCAGGTTTGATATCCGGATATCCTAATTAACCCAATTAAGTCCGAATTTAACTTTTCTATTAATAACCCTTTAGTACCTTTTTGATCAATATAATTATAAAGTAGACACCGGGAACGAAGAGCCGGTTCCGTTTATAAATTGATTTGACAGTTATTTACCCCCTTATTCATAAACGTATTTGAGCTAAAGCCTTGCTAATCTCTCCTTTGCCTTTTTCTATCCTGCACATTTGACAATGCGACTGACAAAGACAAAGCATTCTTTAGCTAAAACGTATCTAAAGTACGTTTATGAATAAGGGGATTATTATGACGTTTTTACGTCACCTGTCAGGAAAGTATGCAAAAAACTGGAACCATGCTATCAAGGGGAATGTCTAGTCTAGTATTTTAATCAATGATTTGATAAAAAAAATTTGTTGATTCTTGAATTGAACATACATTAGGTGGAAGGAGATTCTATAAACCCGACTTGGTCACATTGTCTTGATACTTTACAGCGCAAATCATAATTAAATGATTTATATCAAACATACTTAAACCGACTAGCATTAAAATGATAATAATATATTCTAAAGATCCAGGATATTTTTAACTAGGTAACTTTATTTGAAAAATCTACCCATGTTTCCCGATAATAATAAAATATTTGTAATTGTTTTTATATTATTTCGCATTAACACATGCTTGTGAAATATGTTTTATTTTAAAGAAAAATGGAAAGAAAAATTTGACTTCAGGCGAGGCTCGAACTCGCGACCTACTGAGAATCTAGTCCAGCCGCTCTTCCAATTGAGCTACTGAAGCCCTGCCCGATTTGTCAAATCTTTCCGTCACATTTATTGCCTTGCTTTATGGTAGCAGTAGCGCCATCTATTGCCAACCATGCTTTAGGCAACCGACTTCAGTAGCTCAATTGGAAGAGCGGCTGGACTAGATTCCCAGTAGGCCGCGAGTTCGAGTCTCGCCTGAAGTCAAATTTTTCTTTCCATTTTTCTTTAAAATAAAATAAAATATTTGTATATTCATTCATATTAAAAAATATAATATATTTATACTCGTTATATTATTTCGATATTTATTAATAGTTTTACCTTTTTGTATCTATTTTGAATATGTTTCACTAGTCTAATAACTCTAGTTATTGGTATGGAATAATTATTGTCATGTTTAAATTAATATCATGTTGTAACAGTTAGTACCTACATATTTACTAAAAAGAAATATAATTTTGGTTTAAACATTTTTTTAAGCATGACATAATCAATAAATGTTGAAGGAGATGTTGCAAAATGGTCTAAGTCGTGTACACTTACTAAAAAAAATTGACAATAAAATGGTAGATATTATGGTAGGTAGTAATAATGGAAATATACAAATATGTAGTTTTATTTGTTTTATATTATTTCGCATTAACACATGCTTGTGAAATATATTTTATTTTAAAGTAAAATGGAAAGAAAAATTTGACTTCAGGCGAGACTCGAACTCGCGGCCTACTGGGAATCTAGTCCAGCCGCTCTTCCAATTGAGCTACTGAAGTCCTGCCCGATTTGTCAAATCTTTCCTTCACATTTATTGCATTGCTTTATGGTAGCAGCAGCGCCATCTATTGCCAACTATGCAATTCCCAGTAGGCCGTGAGTTCGAGTCTCGCCTGAAGTCAAATTTTTCTTTCCATTTTACTTTAAAACAAAATATTTAGTTTTATTGTATTGTTTTATTGTATATGTAGTATTTTTAAGATAAGTACCATAATTATGTAATTCAATAATTTTCTACCAACATTTCACATCATGGCAAATTACTTCGTTAATTATAGATAAATAATAGTTACAAGCCAGAATTATAACTAAATACATCCACGGTAGTTAATTTAAAAAAAATCTAGTACAAACCATTAAAATCTATTTGTTAAAATGTGATTGCCACAGTCGCCCAGACGATTTTGGTACTGTTTTGCAAATTGTACATTATTTTTTGTACCAACAACCAAAACCCATCATAAGGTAAATTTTGATACAAAGCGGTTTATATTTTCTTTTGTCTATTATTAATATGGTGTACAATATCTAGCACGAAGTCCATACATTTTTGAAACATCTCCTTTCATAAAATTATTACATTGCATATGTGTGTCATTCATGTCATTTAATATTAAATAATTATATTAACGTCTCATAAACCAATTAAATGGCTTTATTATAAAATGAGCAATTCAATTTTAAAAACTATTCGATCTCATAGAAATCTCTATTATCAGTCAATAATACAACCTTATAATTAAGACATGTTTTCTTCCTTCAGCTCTTTTTATAGAACAAGATAAGTGAATAACAAAATAGTTATGTAGAGTAATTAAATTTGATCATAGAAGAATACAATTTAGTTTCTTTTTCTTCTATCGAAAACATAGAGCAACACCTCTGTCAAAGTACAAGCTCAAATGGGCCTATACCTGTCACCTAGATGTTCAAATGTGTGCGTGAAATTGTTTCTGTATTTTGTAAAAAGGTGTGAGTTTCGTAGTAATAGTAGTTCTCCCCGCAAAAAATGACAGACTGTTTTGCATCGGTAATAAACGCTATGGCTACTCCCCTCCGGTCCGCCGCGGCCGGTGGCCCGTGTTGCTCTATGATCGAAAAGATGAAAGAAGATTGGTCATAATAAGAAATGTTTTTTTTTGGTAGCTCGGATAAACAATGAATTGGTGTAAACAGGGCCCGCACCATGACGTCCTATTGCGATTCAGTTAAGGCGCTGCCAAAATTTTGATTCATTTGTCATATGTGACAGCGTGTATGAAGAAACGAGACAAAGCTAATTGCGATTCAGTTTAGGTTGACAATAAATGGTTGTGGTATGGTGGCAGCTCTTTTTCAGGTGTCAATGGGTGGGTTCGAGAAATATTCGGTGTGCTTAATATGAACAACAGATCTATATAATCCCACTCATCAACCAGTTAAATATTAAAACCAATAAGGTGTAATAAAATATTAAGTAAATATATTTTACATTTTTGTCTTCGATTTCATATTAAAAACTTTTAAATTGCGTCATTTGGGATACTTCTTAAAAACTTAATCCTTTTTAATTTCTCTTTTCTCCAATTATAGAAAGAGATAGCTCATTCTTAATTATATTATCTCTTTCTCTAGTATTCTTATTTGGGCTAAAGTCCCTATTTCTCAAAGATGGAAAAAGAAATTTGACTTTAATAACACATTAAATCAGTATAATAGAATAACCATTTCTTTTATCGTCTATTTAATAGGGATGTTACGAATGGAATCTGGACATATACGGATATACCTATACGGTTACGAAAACGGATATGAAATTATTTGGGATTATTCATTACTTTCGGATATTAGACTTAGAATGAAAGATTGAATGATGCTTTTTCTAAGTTATATTTTCACTCATTCTACGCATTACTACTATTATAACCAAGTAAATGAAATACAAGAAGAGCAGAGTGTATACTCTGGTAAAAAGTGATAAAACATCTTATTTAAACTGCGCCGATATCTGAATTTTATCCGAAACTTTTTCGGATATGGTTACAGATAGAAAAATATTTCGGACATCCAGTACTTTCCTTTCGATGCTCCATAACATCCCTAATTATTATATACAGTTCGCAGGATTAACCTTCATAATCTCACTTCACAAAGCGTCCATAATCTGATCAGATTGCACTGCTTAGTTCCAAAATGGCCGATTAACTGACCAATTTCAAAATAACTCAATAATAACTATCCGGTCTTTTGAAAACACTATACCGTCTATGCTCGGAGTGCTCGGACAAAATGAATGTGTTATCCGAATTTATTAACGACTCCCTCTCTGATTCGGAGAAGTTGCTCTTCACAAAATCACTTCGTAATACGCCTTTTAGCTCATCTAAAGACTGGCTTAGATCCCGTGTCATAAAGTTTAACTCCTGTAGTTTAACTTCGCCGCTGTGAGGCGTAGATGGGCTCGATTGATTCAAAGGTTGGTACGAAGTCTCTTTTGCGGGTAAAATCTTATGAGACCCGTGTATGATCAACGTAGAGCCTCTTCTAAGAGTTTCTCTTCCCAGTTCGACTATTTCGATTGAGTTTTGGCCGATCACGAAGTTCTTGTATGCTTTTATGAAGACTGTTATAAGGATGAGAGAGCCAATGATGATGAGGGAGTAGTTGATGACGGTGGCCGCTATGGGGCCGACGGTGGTGCCTAGGAAGATCCAGCGCCATATCGACGGGGTTATTCCTTCTATGCCCTGGAAGAATGAAGAGATCATGGAGGATTGTACATTTTTCTATCAAAAACGTAACTTAAACTCGTAATCTCTGAAGGGTTAGGTTAGGTTAGGAGATAAATGCATTGAAGCATACATGCAAATATACGATTCGCCGGTTACGTTTTGGCTCATGTAACAGGTGGCAAGTCTGTTGAAATCTTCGGGCACATTTTTTTTATGTATTAAAAGTGGCAAACAAGCATGCAGTTAACATTGATGTTAAGTGATGACTGCAGCCAATAGACAACCACACAATGACCAGAGGTCAAAATGCAGATGCGCTGCCACTCCTGAGACATTAGGTGTTATGCCTCTGTGCCGGAAATTACAGGGCCTTACATTACCACCTTACCGGAACACGATAGTGATGAACACTACTATTTAGCGGCAAGTATATTAGGTAACGCGGTGGTGCCTACGCTTGCGAGCTCCGTCACTGGAGCTCTGCCACCAGTAAACTCATTACTCGTCGCACATTACTCGTCAACTGCCAGAAAATGGAAAAACCCTAATAGAACCACAGATAAAGGATTTTATACCAATATCTCTAATAGAACCCGACCCGGAATCGGACCTAGAACCCCCGCGTAGTAGTAGTGGCCAGCGATATTTGAAGCTCTAATACCAGTAAATGATGAAATGATTTGTGAACCAAAATGTATGACCAATAAATTAGGATATCTCACCTCTTCCACCCACATCACAGGGAATATGATGTCGGGAAATTTGTGTATGTTGTTGACCCTTATTTTGGCGGCTCTGTCCACCTTCAGGTTCAGTTGGACCCTCACTTGACCTTCAATTGGTACACCAATTTTCTGTAAAAAAAATTGATTGTTTGAAAAAGGATCAGTATCTAACGAGAAATATTGCACATCGAGCCTTCGAAAGAGACAATCGGCTGTATTCGGTCTTCGTAGAGCGTTATCTGCTGCCTGCCTGCTGCGACTTTTTCCTGCATGTATTGCATTTTGTCCTGCATTTTGCAGCTTCCAGTATCGAAGCTGCAAAATTTGTAAGACTAAATCCCCACTTGTTCAAAAAAGCTGTAGGTGTATCCGCGAACTACTAGAAATCCAGACAGAATAGTTTGTACTTCAATATTTCACTATTCATTTTAAAAATTGTTATAACACTAATAAGATTTGCACGACGCTAAACGGTAAAATGTATAAGACTTTTTTTTAAAAGAAAAATGGAAATAAAAAATTGACTTCAGGCGAGACTCGAACGCGCGAACTAGTTGGCAATAGATGGCGCTACTGCTACCATAAAGCAATGAAATAAATGTGAAAGAAAGATTTGACAAATCGGGCAGGACTTCAGTAGCTCAATTGGAAGAGCGGCTGGACTAGATTCCCAGTAGGCCGCGAGTTCGAGTCTCGCCTGAAGTCAAATTTTTCTTTCCATTTTTCTTTAAAAAATATTTCACAAGCATAAGTTACTGCCAAATAATATAAAACAATTATTAAGGGTAAAAGCGACTTCTTTACGATATTCAATAAACTGCAAAGTCTATTATATCGGTTGCCTAACTAGCATAGTTGGCAATAGATGGCGCTACTGCTACCATAAAGCAATGCAATAAATGTGAAGGAAAGATTTGACAAATCGGGCAGGACTTCAGTAGCTCAATCGGAAGAGCGGCTGGACTAGATTCCCAGTAGGCCGCGAGTTCGAGTCTCGCCTGAAGTCAAATTTTTCTTTCCATTTTTCCTTAAAAAATATTTCACAAGCATGTGTTAATGCGAAATAATATAAAACAATTATTAAGGGTAAAAGCGACTTCTTTACGATATTCAATAAACTGGAAAGTCTATTATATCGGTTGCCTAACTAGCATAGTTGGCAATAGATGGCGCTGCTGCTACCATAAAGCAATGCAATAAATGTGAAGGAAAGATTTGACAAATCGGGCAGGACTTCAGTAGCTCAATTGGAAGAGCGGCTGGACTAGATTCCCAGTAGGCCGCGAGTTCGAGTCTCGCCTGAAGTCAAATTTTTCTTTCCATTTTTCCTTAAAAAATATTTCACAAGCATGTGTTAATGCGAAATAATATAAAACAATTATTAAGGGTAAAAGCGACTTCTTTACGATATTCAATAAACTGGAAAGTCTATTATATCGGTTGCCTAACTAGCATAGTTGGCAATAGATGGCGCTGCTGCTACCATAAAGCAATGCAATAAATGTGAAGGAAAGATTTGACAAATCGGGCAGGACTTCAGTAGCTCAATTGGAAGAGCGGCTGGACTAGATTCCCAGTAGGCCGCGAGTTCGAGTCTCGCCTGAAGTCAAATTTTTCTTTCCATTTTTCCTTAAAAAATATTTCACAAGCATGTGTTAATGCGAAATAATATAAAACAATTATGTATAAGGCTATCACTAATTATAACCTTATTTGTTACTTAAACTGTTACTTACATTTTATGCAAATAAATACATAGAATACGTAAGCACTGATAGTCCGGTATCGGTCAAAACATGATTTAAATGGTCGATA
The DNA here is from genome assembly GCA_036365455.1 of Macrosoma leucophasiata. Taxonomy (NCBI): domain Eukaryota; kingdom Metazoa; phylum Arthropoda; class Insecta; order Lepidoptera; family Hedylidae; genus Macrosoma; species Macrosoma leucophasiata. The sequence continues at coordinate 1,560,494 of JAWQUS010000022.1, read as the reverse complement.
AACATCATAGGTAAGGTGCGAAAGAGATAACGCTTTACAGACCCGAAATAAGACGAAGTTTCCTTCCTAAGCTCGATGTGCAATATTTTTTCTTCGATTCTGTAAGTCATAATGTTTAACTGTTCAAAAGTACAGTTCAGTCATTGGACTGAAAAAAGGCTGGTGGTAGAGCTCCAAGGACGGAGCTCGCGGGCGTACTTGCCGCTAAATGGCAGTGTTCAGCACTATCGTGTTCCGGTCAGGTGGTAATGTACGGCCCTGTGATTTCCGGCACAGAGGCATAACACCTTAGGCCTCAGGAGTGGCAGCGCATCTGCATTTTGACATCTGGTCATTGTGTGGGTGTCTATAGGCTGCAGTCATCACTTAACATCAATGTGAACTGCATGCTTGTTTGCCACTTTCAATACATAAAAAAAGGCAGTAGTTTTGACTAATATAGTCTATAGCCGACTGAGCCGATTGAGTTTTTTTGGGCAGGTTTTTCTCAGATCATATTGGCCTTTGGAACTCTGTCGGTGAATGACAAAGAATGACTCTTTTTCTTTTCTTTTTACTCTTTATTATCAGTTTGTAAAGGGGAGACATTAAAATGAGACATTCTAATGATATACTTATTTAGATTAGTATATTATGTTTAGTTTTATCTTAATGATATTCTTGACTATACATATATTTTTTATCTTGTTTGACATGTATATCAATTGTTATTCACTTTAATTTATTTTGTTTGATTTTGACGTGTCATAAGAGGTGCCTGTCATGTCTGTCAGGTGATAGTCAAACTAATATATGTAGTCAAAACTAGTTCGTCTGAAAACAAATTAAGTAAATGTAAGGACAAGAGCGTTTGAAAAAAAAAGTCGGAAAAATATTGGCTTTAAAAAAACAAATGAATTTACACCTTGTTGGAATAAATTTGATGACTTGTTTGTTTTGTTAATCTCTTATGTCAGTGTAAATACACGCTTTATTTTTTTATGATATTATTATGAAGGTGGCAATCAAGCATTGTGCAGTCTATAGGCACCCACACAAACACCAGAGTTCAAAGTTTGTGGAGGAACGGTTGGAAGTGTTCCTCCGGCGAAAAGGGAGGATCCTCCGACCAGGCGATGTGATAGCGCCTGGCGGGCCGCGGCCCAACCGTTGCCGTTGGGAAGTTGTATATATGCCAACTCTTGTTAAATCTTCGTATGTGCGATGTAATTTGACTGCACGCCATCTATCGTACTAGACAAGTACTGTAAGGTTTCATTGTATTCCACTAGTTGGCGCCTTAATGTAGTGGACGCTACAAGTTCAAATCATTACTTATTTTATCTCTGTTTTAGTTATTACAGGGACATGACTGTGCCCACGACTAGCTGGTTCAATAATATAATTGAAGGCAAATCGTTCTATCGCAAGAAAATAAAACTGAAATTCCACCCTATGTACCTCTACCTATGCCTCGAACTACGAATAATAATGACAAGAAGTGAAGCTAAGCCAAAAATTGATTCCATGTAAAAAGACACACCGTAAGCGGCGCATAAATAGGACACACCGTAGAGCGTCAGGCTATTGGACGTTTCCTTGCATCTCGAAATGACCTTGTCGCGACCAATCGAATGCGAAAAGTGTGTGTGTTTGTTATGATTCCAGTTAGTTTCTATTCGTAAATGGAACCAAAATCGAAGCTATGATTGTATACTAGCAGACAAAAGACATTCATTACTAGAAGTTTTTGTTATATTAGCGCCATCTTTTGAATACTTACTCAATCCAGTCAACAGGTATCGACATCTGTTGGAATCGTTTGGAACTAACACATAATCGTGGCTATCGGATAGTTAACAAATAATTTGCAATAAAATAATATTGCGACTATCAATTGAGATGTACGCTATCCTATCTTTCAAGTTGGGTCAAACTGCATACTGTGCTAAAAATTTGATTAAAATCGGGAGTATATCGTGGACAAACATCGTGACACATAATTTATACAGGGTTATTTGTAACCAGCGCATAATTCTTAAAGGGAAGCTTCGGCTCATCAAGACTAACACTTTTGTAGTACAACTTTTTTTAATTCAATATTTTTTTTACCATACAAAAATAATAAATAGAATTTGCAGTTCTAATACTTCTTAACTTCACGTTGCGTAAACAGCTGTACCTATGTAAAAATATATTATACCTATGAAACGTAGTGCTTACAATTGATAGAAGTCCCATTTGAAACTATTTTATTTCTTATTTATTTTTTATTTATTTATCATACTTAAATCTATCATTACAGGTTGGGCAAACCCAATGCGATAGACAAGCAAAAAAACTGGTTGCCTGTAAAGTCGGTTTTACGGGCGAAGATTTTACGTGACAACGTCTTTTTCTCGGTAGAAAGGCATTCGCCGGTCCGGCAGGCCTCTCTCTCGTTCGGTGACTCATCGTTACGTTACCGGGCGTTACACTTTTTCATGAGTGACTCCGAGCCGCAACCTAATTTAAGACGTTGTCACGTCAAAATGATGATGATGTGATGTACTGCGTTTTGGAAAAAGTCATAGAACAAAAGTTGTTAGTCTTAACGTACCTAACTCACCTTTGACGATTCATGCATTAGATATATTTAACCCTGTATAATAATACTAAGAAAGAAAATTAAATTAAGAAGAATTATTCGTATGTTTGTATGTATGTATCTTCACGCCAGGTCCCTAACGGGGTAGGCAGAGAGTGTAGAGCGCCAGACATCCCGGTTCTGACAAACCTCTCGTGCCTCGTCTACCTTCATCATTCTCTTCATACATGCACGCCGATTCCTAAGACTTGACCCCACCATCAGACAGAACTCGACCTATTTGGTCATGGTAGGTCAGCCTTGGTCTGTTATTATTATTCGTATGTTTTGAAATTCAGAAAATTATACTTACAGGTTGTATCATGAAGTAGCTTTCATGTTTTTTTTTATCTGGCTTCAGACCTTCGAAGTTTTCTAAGAGTGAGGGTTCGGCATCATAGAAATGAGGGTAAGACAGGTAGACTGGTGCATCTAGAATCAAGGAAATAGTAGAACTGAAAACTAAACTACCAGAAAAGTTAAGCAAGAGTGTTTTGGTGAATAATTGGAATAGTAAAAATGAGTGTAGGTAAAGTGAGTTTAAAAATAGTTTATTTAAGGTTTTTTTTTTAATAAAATAATTGTAATTAATTGTATTTATAATGTTATGATAATAACAAAACAAATCCGTCATTTTTTTTTAAAAGTGGAATTTGAGTAAGCTCAAGATTTGTGTCCTTTTTTATGTAATACTGACACTCGTATCTATAGTCAAGTCAAAGTAATTACTTGAGTAGAAGTAATTACTCAAGCACCCATTTTTATGCAATAGACAAGAATTTGATCGAAGTAAGAACTGTTAAAAGTTAGAATTCTCCGCGAAGTAATAGTCATGGATTTCATTACTTAAGTAAAATCTTGTCTCTCAAGTAAACGTTAATTCAATACATTTTGAGATTAAATTGTCGCGTGTTTTGTTTTCTGATAGTGTTGGTCACGGAGTTAATAGAACATACCTTTTTATTAACATCATGTAACGTATATAGCTATTACTCGCGTCTTCGCTCGCATTTTTTATTTTTTTTTTCTTTCAAAAAAAGTATTCTACATTAGTTTTTATACCTTACCAAAAAATAATCAAGCAAAAAAAAATCATCAAGCAAATCCAATCATCGGTGTGAGTAACTATATAAGATGACCCGGCAAACGTCGTTCTGCCGTACCATAAATGTTGAAGCCATTGCGGCACAAAAACATAAAAATAAGAAACAGTCGGGTGCCATCGTCGGTGTGAGCAACGCGTTTGAATTAAATTTATTTTCATGCGTATCTACTATTTCTCACGACACATTCTCAGATATATATACATTTTACTAATACAGTGTAGTATACCAAAATACCTACTTATTGTACAAAAGCATTCATTTTGGTAAGGATTAATACTGTAATACAGTACAGTATTGTATTAAATAGCAAATAAGGAAGTGGTAATTTTTAGATGTCGCGATAGTTGAGGCTATGTTCAACTCGCTTGACAATCGTCTCATCGCCTGGCCGAGATTTTTTTGCATAGGTACCTGCTTGCTGCCGCTTGACTCTCGTCTACATCACGCACACCATTGAATAAGTAGAAACTTAGTTGTTTATTTTTATTAACTTTAGACCAATCTAAACGATTAAAAACCCATATTTATTGATATTATAAAATTTAATAGTACACAAATACGTTAGGATAGGCAATTATTGCTTATGCAAAATCATCGTGAGTGTTAAATATTACTTCGATCTTTTCTCAAGTAAGTAATGTCCATTACTTCACTATAGAATAGAACAGTTTACTAATTGAAAGTTTACTTAAGTAATTGCTTGACTAAGTAATTACTAAGTAACAAGTAGTTACTTGTTTATAGATACGAGTGTCAGTATTGTGTTTTTTTATGAGATGCTAAATAAGCATGCAGTTCACATTGATGGTAAGTAAGTGATATTGCAGCCTATAGACATGTAGGTACACAAAAACCGACGGTTGGTAAAAATGCAAATGAGCCGCATATAGCCTTAGTTGCTTCCGTGATAGTTTTTTTTATGAAACGAAGGTAGCAAATAAGCATGCAGTTCATGTTTTTTTTTGTGATACTAGCTGGTGCTCGCGAATTTGTCTGCGCAGGATTAAGATATACACAATATCTTTATCAATTGTAGCCTGTGTTTTTCTGATGTATAAGCTACTCGTATATTATTGTAAAATTTCATTAGAATCCGTTCAGTCAATCCAGTAGTTTTTACGTGAAAGAGTAACAAACAATCTTTCGCATTTGTAATACAGTAGAAGCTCTTTATTCGTGGGGTATACGTTCCAGAAATATGCCGTGAATATAGAAATCGCGAATAAGGAATGGAAAGGAGATGTTGCGAGCTGGGCACGTCCACGTACACGTCCTCAAAAAATGGGTAAATTAAAGAAGAATCCGAAAAAAATACAATTAATTTATTCAAGAATATATATTAGAGTTACAATTACATTTAATTCAAACGATTTTATCCTTTTCAACTATGTTAAAACATGGCGGCGATACATACGACACTTGGGATCAATCGATTTTGATAGTATTTAGAAAATATTACTTTTTTCTCCAAGCACTATATTCAAAATATAATTTTAACATGAAAATGTCAAAATGACATCGCCCGCCATATTCGCCATGTTGGTTTTGAGTTGCAATTCTAACTGCAAATAATGTTTTGTAACTGCAAACAAAGCTAAATAAGTGAAAATATGCAGTAAAAATCGTTTTTATATTGATTTTGCCTGTTTAATGATATTGTGTACAATACATGGCCGGAGGTCCATACATTTTTGCAACATCTCCTTTACAAAGACTTATAGAAGATACGTTCCTAAGCGGCGAAATAAAAGAAAAAACCAACATAAAAAATCAGTTTAATTAAGTTTTTGACCATACATTTTGATAAGTTACATAATATCTTCAGGTTTAGGCAATGACCCAATTGTAGCAGCATACAATAATATACTTAATGTTTTGAGTAACAAGTTTGTTTTATCATAATTTTCAGATTGTTTCAAGGATAGAAATGTTTGGCTAAATGCTGATCTAGCTCCACAAAGGCGTTAAATGTAATAATCAAAGTGTAATGTTGATATTATATTGTTAATTTTAAGCTTGTTTAAATTATGGAAAATTGTAACAATATGCCTAAGAGATATTTTTAAAAGAGCCGACTGAGTTTTTTCCGGCAAGTTTTTCTCAGATCATATTGGCCTTTGGAACTTTGCCGGTGAATGACAAAGAATAACTCTTTTTCTTTTCTTTTTACTCTTTGTTATCAGTTTGTAAAGGGGAAAAGAGACATTCTACTGATATACTTTTACATTAGTTTATTACATTTAGTTTTATCTTAGTGATATTCTTGACTTTACATATATTTTTTATCTTGTTTGACATGTATATCAATTGTTATTCGCTTTAATTTATTTTGTTTGTTTTTGACGTGTCATAAGAGGTGCCTGTCACCCTAAATGAATAAATGAGTTTCTGATTCTGATTCTGATTCTGTTTACATACCTACTTAAAAACACCGACCGCGGCGAAGGCGACTTACCTCAAAGGAACCGTCGAACGATACAAACAACGCCGTTAGCTTTCGAAAACACAAACAAGGCGTAGCTGTAATTATGTCTAATTCATTTTTCTCTTGCAGCAGTTGCAGCGTTGACAACGGATACCGAATGCAGACATATAACTATATGTACCGATGTAGCGATTCAATCCGCGAATAAAAAATCTTAGGCCGCGAAAATAGGTATATATATACTGGTGGTAGAGCTCCAGTGACGGAGCTCGCGGGCGTAGGCACCACCGCATTACCTAATATACTTGCCGCTAAATGGTAGTGTTCAGCACTATCGTGTTTCGGTCAGGTGGTAATGTACTCTGTAATTTCCGGCACAGAGGCATAACACCTAATGCCTCAGGAGTGGCAGCGCATTTGCATTTTGACCTCTGGTCATTGTGTGGGTGTCTATAGGCTGCAGTCATCACTTAACATCAATGTGAACTGCACGCTTGTTTGCCTCTTTCATTACATAAAAAAAAAAAAAAAAAAATAGGACTTGAGTCGCACTTTTTCAATCCGCGAATAGTGAAAACGCGAATGAAGGAAGCGCGAATAAAGAGCTTCTACTGTATTAGTAGGATGGTTGCTGAAAGTCAAAGGTTTTTCTGTTGAAATGATGATGATGACCAGGACCTTACTTACTGTATTGGCACGGGCTTATGTTCTGCAGACCTCGGGGGGGACACTTCTCCCCCTCGCAATAGCACTGGTTGTCTGGGTTGATGTCGGCTGACTCGAATGCTGCGCTGTCTGGTGTGTAGAGGCCGGCTTGGATGCCTAAAATGTTTCCAAGCTTAGATATATATTTTTTATGTCATTAGGCTGACAGACAAGCAGACGGGCCACCTGATGGAAAGTCGTCACCGTCGCCTATGAACACTTGCAACACCAGGGGAGTTGCCAACGCGCTGCCAGCCCTGAAGGACTCTTTTGACGCTATTTTTGAAGGACCCCATATTTGTAGCACCTAGGGAACACCTCAGAGGGAAGTTCGTTCCACAAGATATGTAGCAAACAAGAGGAAATGAGATATTCTAGTGATTTAACTGGTGGTAGAGCTCCAGTGACGGAGCTCGCGGGCGTAGGTACCACCGCATTACCTAATATGCTTGCCGCCAAATGGTAGTGTTCACCACTATCGTGTTCCGGTCAGGTGGTAATGTATGGCCCTGTAATTTCCGGCCCAGAGGCATAACACCTTAGACTCAGAAGTGGTAACGCATCTACATTTTGACCTCTAGTCTTTGTGTGGGGTCTCGAAAATTCCGATATTTGACGTGACGTAATATGAACGGGAAGCGCGCATGGCGCCGCGGCTGGTGTAGATCGTAAGCGACCTACTCGGTTAAGCGATACGGCCGCGGTCGGGTGTGTGATGGGTGACCGCTAGTGGCAGATAGCAGTCGTTTAACCTTGTCAGAGGGCTTGTTGGAACTCTACCACCAGTGGTACCATTTACTGAAAATTTCGCACTCGGAATTTGGTAAAACTATTGTGTTCACTTACCATCTTTATATACATCCTTTCTGTAGGTGAGTGGTAATATCCGGCACAGATCCTTGTCGTATACGTACACTGTGTCCTCTTTGGTGACTGATCGTGGTGGGAAGAACGATCCTTCTGATGCCCTGCAACAAATTAATAATTTTGATAACGGATTTGCATGGAAAGGCATTTGAAGTCACAGTATTCAACATTTTATATTGCACATCGAGCCTACGAAAGAGACGATCGGCTCGTTTCGACTTCGTAGAGCGTTATCTCTGCTGCACCAGAGAATATGTAATAATACTACGTACAGAATGGACACTTCGACGTCCCGCCCGATTTCCCCGCATCACTCAACCTCCTCCCCTCTTATGGGCTACGGTTGGTATTTTGTACGTGCTACGCACACAGGTGCGTGTGTAAATACACGTCACTGATTGATGTCTGTGTAATAGAAACCAAATTAAGCGTCTGTATGGAATTTTGGCGGAGTGTCCGCGTTGTGGTTTTGGGCAAAACTTGATCAAAATGTTTGACAAACGTCAAATGGGTACGGTGCGAAAGAGATAACGCTCTACAGACCCGGAATAAGCCGAAGTCTCCTTCCTAGGCTCGATGTGCAATATTTATTAAAAATAAAAAAGCGCTAACGCCTGTAATAATCGAAGGGGTAGGCAGAGGTAAATGCATGCATTCAAGCATACACTCGTGTGTCATGTACTTGTAATACATACAGACACCCACGATTCGCCGGTTACGTTTTGGCCCATGTAACATGTGGCGAGCCTGTTGCCATCTCCGGGCACATTACCAAACTTCCAGGAAACCTTCCAGAAAATGGTAAAAGCCCAATATTTATAGTAAATGGTGTCTTAGCTAATCTGTGGACAGATGGACACTCGGACGGACGGTGGATGAATGGTAAGGTTCCTTGAACTTCCTGGGAGTTTTTTATTCGTATTATAATTTATTTCATATCTGTTTTACTTTTATTTTATGTAATGATTATACTCTCTGAGTGATTTCTAATTCCGTTTCGAAAACGGCTGTAAAATCTTACACGAAATAAAAAACATTTTCTTTTTCTATTAAGGGCAAATGTATAGAATTAATTAAAATCGACACGGATGAAGACGTGTGAATCAATTACTATTTACACTTAGACATAAAATCAATGGGGAACTCCCAATACCCCACAGATAAACAACACAACTAATAAACTTTTCCATCACAAAGGTGATTTGAATAAATTAACTACAATTTATTGGCGATATTATATTTAATTGTTTTGTTTAGTTTAAAAAAAACCGGTTCCGTTTTATAAGTAGGTATGTGTTCCCATCTTTTAAGACTTTCAGTTTAAATAAGGAAATACATGCTTTGTTTAAACAGTGGTTGTTTATCCGTATTGTTTGCTTTCTTGAAGGTTGTGAAGGTTCTACAAATAATATTATGCATAGTAAGACACAATTGGGGTATCGTCTCTCAGTACTTCTCCATATTCTCCAAAGAATCTACATGTTTTACTCATGGTAGAGCTTCAGTGACGGAGCTCGTGGGCGTAGACATCGCCTACTTGCCGCTAAATGGTAGCGTTCAGCACTATCGTGTTCCGGTCAGGTGGTAATATACGGCCCTAAAATTTATAACACCTTAGGCCTCAGGAGTGTTAACGCATCTGCACTTTGACCTTGGTCTTTGTGTGAGTGTTTATAGGCTGCAGTCATCACTTAATATCAATGTAAACTGCGTGCTTGTTTGCCATTACATAAAAAATTGTCTTCAACTTTATTTTAGTAGTTTCTTTTCAGTTGTTATGGCATCGCTGCTACGAATATTGCCAGAGTCAAGTAACACGTTATTTCGATTATTTCGTATTCGTAATTAATCCTTCAAGGATCGTACGGCCACCGGCGGCGAGACACAATTGAATTTCAATTGTTGATTTTTTACACCATGTGATATAACTTTTGGTTAATTTTGGATCTTAAAAAAACAACACGCTGGGCGTCGAGATGCTGGACGTCGGGACGCTGGGCGTCGGGACGCTCGACGTCGGGACGCTGGGCGTCGGGACGCTGGGCGTCGGGACGCTGGGCGTCGGGACGCTGGGCGTCGGGACTCTGGGCGTCGGGACGCTGGGCGTCGGGACGCTGGGCGTCGGGACGCTGGGCTTCGGGACGCTGGGCGTCGGGACGCTGGGCGTCGGGACGCTGGGCGTCGTGACGCTGGGCGTCGGGACGCTCGGCGTCGAGACGCTCGATCTCGGGACGCTGGGCGGCGGGACACTGGGCGTCGGGACGCTGGGCGTCGGGACGCTCGATCTCGGGACGCTGGGCGTGGAGACGCTCGATCTCGGGACGCTGGACGGCGGGACACTGGGCGTCGGGATGCTGGGCATCGAGACGCTCGAAGTCGGGACGCTCGAAGTCGGGAGGCTGGGCGTCGGGACGCTCGATCACGGGACGCTGGGCGTCGGGTCGCTAAGTTTTGGGATCATGAGCGTCGGGACGCTGGGTGTCGGGTCGCTTGGCTTTATTACCCTGGGCGTCGGGACGTTCGACGTTGAAGCGCTGGGCGTCGGGACGCTCGACGTCGGGACGCTGGAAGTCGGGAGGCTGGGCGTCGGGACGCTCGATCTCGGGACGCTGGGCGTCGGGTCGCTAAGCTTTGGGATCATGAGCGTCGGGACGCTGGGTATCGGGTCGCTTGGCTTTGGGACCCTGGGCGTCGGGACGTTCGACGTCGAAGCGCTGGGCGTCGGGACGCTCGATGTCGGGACGCTGGGCGTCGAGACGCTCTACGTCGGGACGCTGGGAGTTGGGACGCTGGGCGTCGGGACGCTGGGCGTCGGGACGCTGGGCGTCGGGACGCTGGGCGTCGGGACGCTGGGCGTCGGGACGCTGGGCGTCGGGACGCTGGGCGTCGAGACGCTTGACGTCGGGACGCTGGGCGTCGAGACGCTTGACGTCGGGACGCTGGTCGTCGGGACGCTGGGCGTCGGGACGCTGGGCGTCGGGACGCTGGGGGTCGGGACGCTGGGCGTCGGGACGCTGGGCGTCGGGACGTTGGGCGTCGAGACGCTTGACGTCGGGACGCTGGGCGTCGAGACGCTTGACGTCGGGACGCTGGGCGTCGGGACACTGGGCGTCGGGACGCTGGGCGTCGAGACGCTCGATCTCGGGACGACGCTAGATATGGGCATCGAGACGCTTGACGTCGGGACGCTGGGCGTCGGGACGCTGGGCGTCGAGACGCTTGACGTCGGGACGCTGGGCGTCGGGACGCTGGGCGTCGAAACGCTTGACGTCGGGACGCTGGGCGTCGGGACGGTGGGCGTCGGGACGCTGGGCGTCGGGACGCTGGGCGTCGGGACGCTGGGCGTCGGGACGCTGGGCGTCGGGACGCTGGGCGTCGGGACGCTGGGCGTCGGGACACTGGGCGTCGGGACGCTGGGTGTCGAGACGCTCGATCTCGGGACGCTAGGCGTCGAGACGCTCGATCTCGGGACGCTGGGCGGCGGGACACTGGGCGTCGGGACGCTGGGCATCGAGACGCTCGAAGTCGGGACGCTCGAAGTCGGGAGGCTGGGCGTCGGGTCGCTAAGCTTTGGGATCCTGGGCGTCGGGACGTTCGACGTCGAAGCGCTGGGCGTCGGGACGCTGGGCGTCGGGACGCTGGGCGTCGGGTTGCTTGGCTTCGAGACCCTTGGCGTCGGGACGTTCGACGTCGACGCGCTGGCCGTCGGGACGCTTGACGTCGGAACGCCCAGCGTGGAATAGTGGCTTTGTGACATTGGGCAGCGCTTTTGGGTACACATTTTCGTTAATTTTGGATCATAAACACTTTTAAGTAGCTACGACGTATGGCCATCGGGGATACACACAGGCTGCTAGGATTACGAAAAATGTCTTATTTTGTGTACGCGCATCCATCCTATGCTGAACCGTATTTTCGAAAAGGCCATTTTAAACTTCTATGCATAATATTTTTTTTATAGAAAAGTATTATGAAGGTTTGTATAATAATAATTAGTATAAAGTTTCAGTCAATTAGAGCTTTTAATAGAGAATGAAAGATAAAAGATAGATCTATGCATAATATAGGCACTCCGTAAGAGCCGGCAAAAGAGAAAAATTGAATATTCACGTTGTGCATTTTTACCCACTAATGCCACCTACACCACCACCACCATCACCATCATCATAATTACATCCGATAGACGTCCATCCCTCTCCGCTGGACAAAGCCTTTCCCGAAGATGCTCCTAAAAGTGTTGTGCGTCATAAGGAAAGAATATGCCATAATTGCCACGCTTGGCATCCTGAATGGTGATCATAGCGGCGATTGTTTCATGCCGGGACGCTGCTATGCGGTATGCTTGACGTTACTAACAGAGAAAAAACCGACCAAGTGCGAGTCGAACTCGTGCAAAAAAAACACGTTTACTGTAATGTCCCCTTGGACCCCTTAATATTTTCATTTTATTATTTTTAGTAATTAATTTTGTCTTTATAGCGGTAACAGAAATATACAATTTGTGAATATGTTAGCTTTCTAGCTATCACTATTTATGAGATAGCTACAGCCTGGTGACAGACAGACGGATGGACGGACAATCCGTAGGCTCCGTTTTTACCTTTAAGGTACGAAACCTCCTAAAAGATAGAAGATAGATGCAGAATAGTTAAAAATACTCGATGTGATTCTTTAAATTGTCATAACTTTTTATTTCTGAACCGATTGACACGAAACAAACACTAAATGCTCAGTAAAACTTACCACAATATATTAGTGAAACTGCAAATCGGATAAGCCATTTCTGAAATTAGCGTGCACAAACACACAGACAAACAGACATTTTTCCGGGATAAAAAGTACCCAGTGTTGTGCGCCAAAGGTTAAAGTATAATTATATCAAGTTTCATCGCAATCAGACCGGTAGATTTTGTGTGATGCTTGAACAAACAAACAGACAGACAGACAGACTTAAAAAATTTCTCATCACATATTTGTGTTCGGTATCGATCGAGTAACATCCCTGGTATTTTTTTTTTAATATTTTTATTTCTTTTTACAGTTTTATTATAAGTATAGATAACTCAAAAATACACAAAGAAAACGAAATAAAATAAGAGCAGCACACGCCTATTTCAAGGTGCCAAAACCTTTTCTCCAAAGAATCTACATGTCTTCAACTTTCTATTTGTAGTTTTTACCCGGCAAATGTCGTTCTGCCATACAATAAGTGTTAACGCCATTGCCTTACTAAAAGTTTAAAAGAGTAAGTAATAAAAAACATCGCCTATGATCATCTACAACACCAGGGGAGTTGCCAACACGCTGCCAGCCCTGAAGGACTCTTTTGACGCCATTTTTGAAGAACCCCATATTGTAGCACCTAGGGAACACCTCAGAGGGATGTTCGTTCCACTATTTACACGTTCTGGGCAGAAACGAACGAGAAAACCGCGCTGTTGAGCACTGTTGTTCGATTGAATGACTGCCCTAGCGGAAGAATTATCTTCCAGTAGAAGAAAATTCTTCCGCTAGTGGTCGGTGGGTCGTTACGACCCGACGTCAGTGTTTTTAATCTCACTCGCTTAAAAACCTGAGACAATTACCTGTTCTGTTATTTCAGCTGAGACAAAGATCTAGGTTTTCAAAATTAAACAAAACAAAACTTAATTATATACCAACGCTTTCCTCAAATGACTCAACGAATTAAAAAAATGCGAATACGAAATAACGAGCATTCTCTTTACATGTCATTGCATTAAAAACAGGTCAAGTCCGTGTCGGGCGGTTAAGAACATGTCACTGATTGATGTAAGTATAGGTAATAGGTAATAGGTAATCAGAATAAGGGTCATAGCTGACTACAGCCACCCGGCACCCGACCAGCACCGCCTCGTTTTGCGGCGTCCACTCGTTGCCGACGGGTGGTCCACGGGTGAACGGCGCGATGTTACTTGAACCACTCGCGGATAGCGCGCGGTCCACTTGGGAACAGCGCGGAATGGAAAGTCAACGCAAGGCAAGCTAGTGGTCCACTCGCCGCCCGCGCGACGGCTTGCGGTCGGGGCGATACGGAGCGGAGTTGATGTAATGAGTGCAGACCGCTCGAGGCAGTCGGGCGATGGTCGGCTGCCGGGTGGCCGTAGTGAGCTATTACCCTAAGCGTTTGTATGGAATTTTAGCCGAGTGTCCGGGGTGTGCTAACGCTATGGGGCAACCACAGAGTACTATAATACATACTGAAAGGGGCAACTGACGAGCAAACGCTAAGATTGCGCCGTCAGCATTTATATTAAGTTAGGATCCCAATGTAGAATCATTTCGTTCATCCAGATATGCTGCAAACCTTTATTTTTATGCATATTTATAATCTAGAGAATATATTATATCCACAAGGTTGCCAATCCAAACTTGGCCGCAAGTATTTTTAATTATTTTGTTTTATCTTTATCAGCCAGCAACTCTTATTTGCGGTCGATTTAATTTGGCTCATGTATATATGATCATAATGAAAAAAAAATTGTTTTGATTTCATATATAAATAATACATGTACGTTATGGACATGTAAAGTTATATGTTATTTTTAAAGAAAAATGGAAAGAAAAATTTGACTTCAGGCGAGACTCGAACTCGCGACCTACTGGCAATCTAGTCCAGCCGCTCTTCCAATTGAGCTACTGAAGCCCTGCCCGATTTGTCAAATCTTTCCTTCACATCTATTGCATTGCTTTATGGTAGCAGCAGCGCCATCTATTACCAACTATGCTAGTTAGGCAACCGATATAATAGACTTTTCAGTTTATTGAATATCGTAAAGAAGTCGCTTTTACCCTTAATAATTGCATGAAAAGTTATCGGGCGTAACGAAAATATGTAGGGGCGGCCAAGTGCGCAACGGCAGCCGTGATTTTGTAGTCTTTATACATATTATAGATATACAAGTGTAGTAGACGATATTTTATTGAAAAACAAGTAAAAAAAAATTTTTTTCCCAAAAAAAATTAAATTTTTATTGGCAACCTAGTGGATATATATTCTCTAGATCAGTGATTCCCAAAGTGGTCTATATCGACGCCTGGGGGTCTATGACAAAGTGAAAGGGGTCGGCGTAAGCGAAAAAAAAATGTGGGGGTCCATGAAATGATAATAGGGGTCCACGATAATGGATCTCAACACATACACTGATAGTACCAATTTACTTACATCATACCAGTGATTCCCAAAGTGGTCCATGGGAGACTCGATGGGGGTCTACGTAGGCGTGAATAAAATGTGGAAATATGGGAATGTAATATAAATGTAGCAAGGAGGGGTCCACGGAAACCGGAAAAAAATTGAAAGGGGTCTACAAGAAAAAATAGTTTGGGAATCTACTCTAGATTATAAATTTGCATAAATATTAGGTTTGCAGCATATCCAGGAGCGGATTTGATACAGGCCGCCTATGAAAGATTGCCCCCCACCCCCGAGCTGTATACTATAGAAATACAATTAAAATGAAAAAAAAAATGATAGTCAGTAAGTGATATAATTAATTCTTCTAAAAATCGTAACATATTTTTCGTTCTTCTAATAAGGACACATTTTTTCAGATTTTACAAGTATATGCGCGTAGGCGACTACTTAAAAAATAACGACCAAATTTTGCCGCCCCCTAAATTTTGCCCCCCTAGGCCCGGGCCTACTCGGCCTATAGGGAAATCCGCCCCTATCTGAATAATGATTCTGCAGTGGGATCTTACCTATATAAATAAATAAATAAAAAACGCTTACACTCACAGCCCCACAGTAGGTATAAACCTGTGTCGTGGGTGCCGTTGTACACATACAACACATACACAAACACCCAGACCCGAAACAAATATCTGTAGGCCATACAAATATTTGTCCCGGTGCGGGGATCGAACCCGCGACCCTTCGAATCAAACAGTCAATTCACACCGCTGGACTAACCGGGTCGTCGTATATAGTAGGTATATGTCGCTACATATTAATAAACATACGGAACTAAACCATCTAAACACATAATTATGATGAATCGTGCATGTATTATCATGGAGTCACGTGCTAACAATAAATTACTGACATCTCACGACAGAATCTCGGGGTTTTCCCGAATACTGACAGTGACGTCATAATACTATAATTCATACATTCCTGGGATTTATTGTGACGTAATATCACAATGTTTCCGTGCCACGGAGGGCACGTTAAGCCGTCGGTCCCGGTTGCTATCGATAGGTAGCAGTCGTTAAACCTACATCACATTTAGTAGATAGCAGTTTATTTGCATCTATGCTATGGACGTTGACATTATTTGATTTTTCACGATAATCTATACTAGATTTAAGCTCTCATTTAAAAGAGCTCTTACTGAGTTTGTTGGGTAGCGGAGTTCTTCTCAGTAGTGACTGCACTTGCTAAGTGAATAACATTGATCTTGACGAATAAGTTTATCTTTTTCTTCATTTATTATCATTGAAGGAATTGAAAAATTTTATGATTATTATGTTTTAACCAAATAGTTTAAATTTTAATTTTTAATTTACTATTAATATATGATTTTGCTTTTACTATATGTAATGGTTATTCGCTCTAGGTAGTTTATGATTTATTGACGTTTTGAAAGTATCTGTAAAGATCTATTCGAAATAACAATATTTTCTATTCTATTCTATTCCTTGTCGGAGGCCTTATGGGCGGTTTGAAAATATCCGACAGCGGGTTGGCCACTAACCCACTCACCTCCACCAATCCGCTTTGGAGCAGAGTGGTGGAGTAAGCTCCAGGCCTCCCCCTAAAAAGGGGAGAGACTCGTGCCCAGCAGTGGGACGTATAATGCGTTGCCATTATTATTGTGACGTAATATCACTGGTGGTAGAGCTCGCGGGCGGAGGTATCACCGCTTAACCTTAATATACTTGCCGCTTAATGGTGTTCAGCCCTATCGAATTCCGGCCAGGTGGTAATGAACGTCATGTTTTTTTTATGTAATAAAAGTGGCAAACAAGCCTGCAGTTCACATTGATGTTAAGTGATGACTGCAGCCTATGACCAAGACCTAAAGACCTAAAAAGACCAAGGTCAAAATGTAGATGCGTTACCACTCCTGAGGCCTAAGGTGTTATGCCTCTGTGCCGGAAACTACAGGGCCGTACATTACCACATGACCGGAACACGATAGTGCTGAACACTACCATTTAGCGGCAAGTATATTAGCTAATGCGGTGGTGCCTACGCCCGCGAGCTCCGTCACTGGAGCTCTGCCACATGTACTACCAGTTTGTTTTGACTTACCTAATATTATTGCATGGTCGGTCCTTCCAGTGCGGCAAATGGTCCAAGCCGTTAATTTTGTCCAAGTACCCGAACTTGTCCATGGATTGTCCGGTGTATATAGTTGACACCTCTTCTAGCGTGCCGTTACGCTGTGGGATTAAAAATCATTTAAAAAAATTGCCATGGAACAACAAGGGCCACCGGCAAACCGATGCAAAACAGTCTGACAATTTTTGCGGGTGGAAAGGGGGGGGGGGGGAATGCGTGTGACACACTCACTCTACAAAAATTGTCTATTACTACGAAACTCACACCTTGACTTTAACAAAATACATAAACAATTTCACACACACATTTAAACATCGGGGCGACACGCATAGGTACACTTGTACTTGTACTTTGACAGAGGGGAAAGCCTGCATATGGCTACTCCCCTCCCGTGTTGCTCTATGTGTAAGAAAAAGGTTTTGTGTGAATGAGAGCATGGGAGCAAAAATGAAAAAAAGCATGCTCCGATGATTCGGGCATATAGAAATAATGTCGAATGAGCGAATGACTAAACAGATATACAATTCGAATATGAATGGTGGCAGAGGCCCAGGAAGACCAAGATTTATCTACCATGACCAAATAGGTCGAGTACTGTCTGATGGTGGGGTCAAAAGTCTTACGAATCGGCGTGCGTGTATGAAGATAATGATGAATGATGATGAGGTACGGGAGGTGTGTCAAGACCGGGATATCTGGCACTCCACACTCTCTGTCTACCCCGTTAGGGATCTGGCGTGAAGGTACATATATTACATACATATATTAGCAGAATTAGGTCTAATGTGTCGTAGACCCTTTGTACGAAATAAGTACTCGTCTACGAATTCGTAGCATTGCGCTACGTCGCGTAGTTTATAGTTCTACGAAAATATATTGCAAAGATCAATAATTATACAGAATAGTCAATCAACATTTTTATGCCTTTGGTACTTTAGGCGATATTTTTTTACTTTTTTACGAAAGTGGCAAACAAGCAGTTCACACAAATGTTAAGTTATGACTGGAGCCTATAGACATAAAAAACTATATGTAAGAATGCAGATGCGTTGCTACCCCTGAGGCACAAGTTGTTTTGCTTTAGAGATGAGTTATGCGAGTGAATTTAAACAATTTTAATGAATTAATAGAACGATATAAATAATTTCGGCCGGGATTCGAAGCGATTTCTGGTACACTAGACCAGTCGCGTTATCACCATATTTTTGTCAAATATAGGAGTAGGTATTATACACTTTTTTATATACGCTTACGCAGCTTTGCAGTGGGTGCCGTTGTACACATACACAAACACCCAGACCCGAAACAAATATCTGTAGGCCACAGAAATATTTGTCCCAGTGCGGGGATCGAACACGCGACCCTTCGAGTGAAACGGTCATCTCACACCGCTAGACTAACCGGGTCGTCAATGCAATTATGTAGCATACAAGTACGTTCGTCTTCGTCTTCTCAAAGACGAAGCGTAGACAGGTCACCCAGAAGATGGACCGACGACTTGGTGAAGGGCGCGGGCAATCGCTGGATGGGGGCGGCCCAGGACCGTTCGTTGTAGACAAACTTTGAGGGAGGCCTTTGTCCAGCTGTGGACGTCTTTTGCCAGAAATGAGGATGATGAAGTACTTACGGCAAGTAGCAAGCCCATTTGACTGTTGGGTCGTTTCCCTTTGGGGTAAAAGTAGTGAGCCAGGGTCACCAATGGGTCGTCATACCTGAAATCAAGAGGAGTACATTAAAAATTTTAATATGGAACGTTCATAGCAATGGCACTCTTTTCTTTCATGTTTTTACACATATAAGATTTCATTGTAATGAAGGTGGTAAACAAGCATGCAGTTCACATTGATGTTATAGGTCGCGCCACGTAAAAAGAACGCTGGCGGTCAAGCTGCGCGTCATGTGTTTTTATTTCATTTTATGTTATTCTATGTAATATAGTTTTCAATCTGCCTACCAATACACGAAACCGCAAGCGAAAGCTAGATCAAAAATAAACCAATAGGGCTAGTACTTCCGTGCGCGAGTGTACCGATGCGCGAACGCATCCCTTCTACTTTCTTCCAGCGTTCTTTTTACGTTGCGCGACCTATAACTGATGACTGCAGCCTATAGATACCCACACAGAGACTAGAGGTGAAAATGCAGATGCGTTGCCACCCCTGAGACCTAAGTTGGTATGTCTCTGTGATAGTTATGACAGGGCCATACATTACCGTCTAACCAGAACACGATAGTGCTGAACACTACCATTTGGCGGCAGATAGAAGCGGTGGTGCCTACGCCCTTGAGTGTTTTTTTATGTAATGGAATTGGAAAATAAGCATTCAGTTCACATTGATGTAAAGTGGAGACTGCAGCCTTGCAACCTATAGACACTCACACAAAGACCAAGGTCGAAATGCAGATGCGTTACCACTCCTAAAGCCTAAGGTGTTATGCCTCTGTGCCGGAAATTACAGGGCCGTATATAACCACCTGACCGGAACACGATAGTGCTGAACACTACCATTTAGCGGCAAGTATATTAGGTAATGCAGTGGTGCCTACACCCGCGAGCTCCGTCACTGGAGCTCTACCACCAGTAAAATACATCAAAATACCTATAGGTATCTTGTTCCTTATTGTAATTTAAAAATTTGCTTTTTTGTAGGTTGCAACCACATATATAGGTATCAATAATTGATATTCCGTGGTACTACTAGTTTGTCTGTCTGTCTTAGTTTTTATCTTTTTTTATACCCTTATACTCACAGCCCCACACTTGGTATTAACCTGTATCGTGGGTGCCGTTGTACACACACAACACATACACAAACACCCAGACCCGAAACAAATATCTGTAGAATGAAATAAAAATATATTTCACAAGCATGTGTTAATGCGAAATAATATAAAAACAAATATTTGTAGGCCGTACAAATATTTGTCCCGGTGCGGGGATCGAACCCGAGACCCTTCGAATCAAACGGTCGTCTCACACCGCTGGACCAACCATGTCGTCCGATCATGGCTACTTACCCAAAAACCAATTCTTCTGCTGTGACGTGTACAAACGGTTTAGCCCGCTCTCTGTACGTGATGGCCAGTCCAGATACAAGCAGGTTAAACAGGAACCCCGCCAAGTTCGGAGAAAATGACGTCACTGTCTGAAAAAAAGGTTAAGTATAGAAGTCTTCGTAAAGAGAGGGGGAACTACAGGGTTCATTAAACCCTAAAATTTAACGGTCTTAATCATAAAAAACGCTTATAGAAGGTTTATAGCATTCATTAGTTAAAATGCTCTATAAGCCTATAAAACGTTCTATAAAATTGTTTATTCATAAACGTTCTATAAGCCTTCCATAGTTAAAATTCTGCTAATAGTCTAAATGTTGCTAGTGCAAGGAATTCAGTGGACAAATGGATCCAACAAGAGATCAAACACGCCAAATTGTCTACAAATTACGTGTAAAAATTACCTTATTTCAATAAAAAAAAATCAACGTCACAGAAAACATCAAGTCATGTTTTAATATTGCATTCATGGCTACGTTCCATTAATCGACCGCAACGACCGCGACCAAGACCGCTGAAATTGCCGTTTTGGGGAAAGCACAAAATATTGGTGGATCGGAGTGGACGCAATGCGGTCGCGAACAGTGACGTCGTTTATGACGTCAAACGACCTCTCGCATCGCTTAACCGAGTAGATCGCTTCCGATCTACACCAGCCGCCGGGCCATGCGCGCTTCACTAAAGACAGAATTCGTTATCTGTCAAAATTGCCCCTATTTATGACTTCCCAATACGCAATCATAGTCCATACTCACCAAAAGTGGTATGTTAGGCACCACCAGCTTCTGGGTCTTGTCCACCGACAGCTCTGGCACGAATCTCAGGATCTTGTGATGCTGATACGTTACCGTGTCGTTGTCGTGAAACTTGATGTTAACTTTCTGCATGTCTTCCCTGGAAGCAAGATGCTGGGTTTAGAGTTTTGTTTTAGACTTTTTTAAGCTCATTTTTAAAAAACGTAACTTCACGCCTGTAATCCCCGAAGGGGTAGGCAGAGGTAAATGCATGCATTCAAGCATACATGCAAACACCCACGATTCGCCGGTTACGTTTTGGCCCATGTAACAGGTGGCGAGCCTGTTCACATCTCCGGGCACATTACCAAACACTGGGAAATTTCCAGAAAATGGAAAAATCCCAATAGAACCAGAGATAAAGGCTTTTTCACCATTATCTATGATAACCCCCTACCCGGGAATCGAACCCAGGACCTCAGCGTAGTAGTAGTGGCCTGCTACCACTAGACTACCGAGGCAGTTTTTATGGCACGACATATTACTAGATTCATTACATCTATATATATATAAAAATCAATTGCTGTTAGTCTCGCTAAAACTCGAGAACGGCTGGACCGATTCGGCTAATTTTGGTCTTGAATGATTTTTAGAAGTCCAGGGAAGGTAAGAAAATATGAAGGAATTGAAGGGAAATAGTTAAAACCACAATTTTATTTTCCCATACAAATAGTCCGTATCTATCAAACCTTTGACACATTATTTCATTCTGAGGCAATACGAAGTTTTCCGAGTCAGCTAGTAATAAATAAATATTTTCTATGGTGTTGTTCGAAATTTCGAGTAAAATACATTTGGTCGACTACGTAACTTCACGCCTGTAATCCCCGAAGGGGTAGGCAGAGGTAAATGCATGCATTCAAGCATACATGCAAACACCCACGATTCGCCGGTTACGTTTTTGGCCCATGTAATAGGTGGCGAGCCTGTTGACATCTCCGGGCACATTACCAAACTTTGAGGTACTGGGAAATTTCCGGAAAATGGAAAAATCCCAATAGAACCAGAGATAAAGGCTTTTTCACCATTATCTCTGATAACCCCCTACCCGGGAATCGAACCCAGGACCTCAGCGTAGTAGTAGTGGCCTGCTACCACTAGGCTACCGAGGCAGTTTCTCGCAAACTTGTAAAGTCAACTTAAGTGTGATAGTTTTCCTCTTAATTTCATTATATATAGCTACTTTTGCCGTAAGGTTTGAATTAACCGTTGCATTAACATTAACCGTTTAGTTGGCAGAGAGAGGGGGGGGGGGGGGGGCACTTGACTCTAACGGAAATTTGTTCTTTTCTTTTTTTTTTTTCTTTTCTTTCTTTCTTTCTTTCTTTCAAACTGTTAACTAAATCGAAAAATGATATTTGCACACCCCTAACATTTTAGAGATGAGATGAGAGACCTATCCTAGTCCAACGGTATCCCACACTATATATACTAAAAAAGAACAAAATTACATGTAGGGGAAGTAACCTTAATTAAAAAAAAACATGTTTTTATTCTACTACCTTGTCGGCATGATTAAGATGTATTCTTGTGCCAGATTTCAAGTCTCTAGTACCAATCGTTTTCGCGCTGAGCCGCGGACGGACAGACAGACGTGAATGGCGAAACTACTCTATAAGGGTTCCTTGCTTACTATCGAACCCTAAAAACGACTGATTACGAATCGGATACGCGTACACAGGGTACGGAACACAGTTATTGTGTTCTTAAAATCTGACTGCCTCAGTAGCGTACTGGTAGCAGGCCACTACTACTACGCTGGGGGTCCTGGGTTCGATTCCCGGGCCCCGGCTATCAGAGATTACGGTTTAAAATCCTTTATCTCTGGTTCTATTGGGATTTAACATTTTCTGGAAGTTTCCCAGTACCTCGAAGTTTGGTAATGTGCCCGAAGATGGCAACAGGTTTGCCACCTGTTACATGGGCCAAAACGTAACCGGCGAGTCGTGGGTGTTTGCATGTATGCTTGAATGCATGCATTTACCTCTGCCTACCCCTTCGTGGATTACAGGCGTGAAGTTACGTTTAAAAGTTGACCCTTGTTTCTCTTGACCCTTCAAAGTACAGCGAAGTACAAACATGTTAAGGTTAATTCTACAAAAAGACCATGACAGTGTAATTAGAACTATAATGATCATTATGATGGTAATAAGATAAGACACTTCAAAATGTAGAACGTCCTGTTGGTTTATTACTCTGACGTACGTTCATGTAATTTATTTATTTATTTATTTATTTATTGTCATTTATTGTTTGTCACAGGTGTACAGGTTTTTGAAGAATACAATATAGTTCCATTGCAGCAATACCTTTCGGTGTACAATATTTATAATAGTTTTAAATAGGTTAGGTAGGCATATTTATGTAATGTCAATGGTAATAATAATGGTTAGTGAAGTACAGTCATATTAATTAGTTGATAAAACAATGCAGCATTACAATACATTTGGTAAGTACATAAGATAAACTTCAATGTAAACAGATGTCAGAAGGAAAATTATAGTATAATTGCAAATAATAATTTGAATGTCTTAATAATAATGGCGATCTGCTCACATTATTTGTCATTTATGAATTCATTTATTGAATAATATGCTTTATTGATTAACAATTTCTTTAAAGAGGCTCTAAATCCATTAATTGTTGAGTCAATGTTTTTAATGTGGGCAGGTATTTTGTTATAAATTTTCAGAGCCATACAAAATATACTGTTATTATATTTTGATGTCCTACATTGTCGTAACGATAATTTATTGTGTCTTCGACTATATGTTGTGTCATAGTTATCAATACTCTTATAAATTAGGGTCGCTGCTTCAAATATATACAGCGATGGTAAAGTTAATATACGATACTCTATAAAATAATGTTTGCATGAGTCAGTTTGAGCAATTCCACTAATAGAGCGGATACACTTTTTTTGTGCCTTAAATACTCTTTCTTTGTCTGTGGCATTTCCCCAGAACATAACGCCAGATTTAAGTATTGATCCTACATACGCATGATAAGCACTTAACATCGTTTGTAGATTTGTCACTTTCTTCAACATAAACAATGCATAGGAAAATTGGTTTAGTTTAGTGCATATGTGATTTATTTGTGTCCTCCAAGTTAATCCTGAGTCTACATGTAAGCCTAAAAACTTTGTACATTCTACATTTTTTATATTATATCCCTTATAGTTAATGTCTAATTGATAAGTAGGAGAATTTTTATTACTGAACTTCATAAAGTTCGTTTTGTCCAGATTTATTCTGAGATTGTTAAGTGTTAACCATTCTACAACTGATTCGAGTGCTTTGTTAATATTAGATTCAAAGTGCTTGGGGTCTTCTTCTTTGAAAACTATGGTGCTATCATCGGCAAATAGCACAAGAGGCTCCTTTATGGCATTTGGCAAGTCGTTTATGTAGACAATGAATAATAGAGGTCCTAATATAGACCCTTGTGGAACACCAAACTTAACGATTTTTTTATCAGAACTGTATGATTCTTCTGTTTTAGTACTTTTTTTAATACGAGTTATTTCAGTGTATTGTAGTCTCTTAATAAGGTATGATTTAATAACGTCCAAAGAATTGCCTCGTATTCCATAATTATCCAGTTTATTTATCAAAATATTATGATCAACATTATCAAAAGCCTTTTTCAGATCCATAAATATTGCAACTACCTTCTTCTTTTGATCAAGTACAGGATAAACTAAATTGAAAAAATTATATAGTGCCATATCAATGGATTTATTATTACGAAATCCAAATTGATGATTACTAAATATATTCTTGGTCTCAAAATAGTTACTTAATCTTAAATAAATTACTTTTTCAAAGATTTTTGAGAAAACGGGTATTAAAGCTATAGGCCTGTAAAATTTCATGTCAGTCTTGTCCTCTTTTTTGAAAAGGGGTTTAATAATAGAGATTTTTAACTTGGATGGGAAAATACCTGTTTCTATGCAGGTATTGATAATGTGTGTAATTATAGGGGCTATATATCGCGACACTTTTTTAATGATGTTCGTTTGTATATCATCATAACCAGTACTCTTTGTATTATTTAGACAATTTATTATTTTAATTACTTCTTGTTCAGTTGCAGGAGTCATAAAGAAAGAATGAGGAGAATTGTGACTAATATATCTAGCAGTATTATGAATGTTAGTCACGGGCCGCTTGATATCGTCTAAAAAATAATTATTGAATTCCTGTGCGATTTGTTTTGGGTGCGTAATAAGATGATTGTTCACTTTAATACAGTTTATCTCTTCTCTGGGTGGTACGGGTTTCATGTCATTGATAATTTTCCACGTAGCTTTCCCTTTGTTTTTAGCAGATTTGATAAAATAATTATTTTGAGCCCGCTGTGTGCAGTGAATGATATTTCTTAATTTTTTCGCATAAGATTTGAAATTACGTTTATTTTTGTCAGATTTGCAAAGCCTATATTTCCAGAGTAATTCTCTTTTGCGTTTTGAGCACAATTTTAGCCCTTTGGTCATCCATTTTGGGCGCCTAAATAGGGGTATACGTATTCTAATAATAGGAAAACATAAGTCATATATTAATTTGAACGTGTCATAGAATAAGTCATAGGATTGATTTGGATCGTCAGTACTTAAGGATTCATAAAATGTCAAATGTTTTATATAGTTGCAAAATTTAATAATATTTTCGTCACTGTAGTCACGGACATTTTTGTACCAATGTGTGATGTGATAGCTCTTTATCGTGGGACATTTCAATATTTGTGCTGTATGATCAGAGATGGCGAGTTCTATTACAGCGCTTTTAGAACCTCTTATATTATGCGCTATGTTATCTATACAAGTACCGCTACAAAGACGTGTTGGCTGGTCAATACTCAATTTTAGATTAAAACTTGTCAGTAATTCTATAAATTTATCAACAATTTGGTTCTTGACTAACAAATTTATGTTAAAATCACCACACAATATTATTTTTTTCCTTTTAAAACTAATTTCCATCAATAATGAACCTAATTTTGTTAAAAATAAATCTATTTCAGCTGCTAACTTCTTTGGGGGTCTATAAATACATAATACAATTATTTTATGTTGCGTTAATTCAATTCCACTGCATTCGATGTTGTTACTAATACTTAGCTCTTTTGCAGCAGTCACTACTTTATAATTATGTTTTTTTTTTACAAATATGCATGATCCTCCAGTCCTGTTAGATCGTGTGTAATGCGATGCTAAAACATAGTTAGGAATAGATATGATCTTAGTATCTCCAAGAACCATATTATGCTCAGTAATACACAATACATCTAGTATGTCCGTTCTGTAGTCTGTAGATTGCAATTGTAAAAGAAATTCATTAGATTTATTTACTAAACCGTTTATATTTTGATGTAGAATTAATAGGTGATTATACACGAAAAAAGTTATTTCCAACGATTTCATTGTCAACTACCAAAGCTGTATTATTTGGTTCCAATTGTTGTTTGACATATACATCTGTATCTTTATTGTAAGGAAATCTTTCGAAGTCAGTTTTTATATTATCAATCAAACTCTGATATATCGTACGTAAACCCATATTATTGACTCTACCAGATGAATAAGAAAACATTTCAGAAGTGAGACAGTTGTTTGCGTCAAACAGGTAAGCATATTTATTATTTTGTAGATCCAAATGTAAAAGATTGTTGAACATTTCCACTCTATAGTTATATATTGGTGATCCATTTATATAAGTAGGAACACATATGACAATATTTGTATGGGTTAGTTCACTAATCGTTTCTGTGATATATGTTATTAATTCGATACAATTTGTGTTCCTTCTAAAGTCACTTTCCCCTAGTAAAATTATACAATAATCGTTCATATCAAAACCTACTATTTTATTCTTTATATTATTGACTGTTTGTTTTATGCTACTATAGGGTGAAGAGTATCGACAAAAATCAAAGTAATCGGAGAAAGATTGTAACACAATTTCTAACGGACCGCTATGGGTTCTGTTACTTATAATACAAAGTTTTCTCTTGCTTCGGCTGCTCCTTTTTTCTGCGTCTGGTTTAGTATTCGTTATTCGCGAAGATGTTGGATTGTCAGTTGGCTTCAAGGTTTGTAAGATAGTATATTCTGTTGGTGTAGAGGTTGACTGCTCAACAGGTGGATTTATTGTAGTTTTATCCGTTGGCCCAGAAGGGAAGAGCATGCGTCTGTCGCGATAGGGGCTATTGCTTGCTTTTTTATACGAGTTTTTGGCATTTTTACTCGATAGCGGTGTATTAACTGTTCCTAAACGTTGGTAGGTGTTTATAACTTTTTGAGATTTATCTAAATCTGACTTCAGTTTAGTGTTCTCTAAATTTAATTTTTCTATTTCATTGTGCGCTATTTCCAATTCATTTTTTAGTTTTTTTAGTTGAATAGTAAGTTCAGAGTTACTGTTGTCATCTAACGACGTGTTCGGCAGACTTCTCATACTCAAATCAAATGTGGATGTATGTGCTTCATTGGTAACATTTTCACTTGATAGGTCGCCAATCGACAGTGACCTACGTACTTGCGACTGCTGTCGTCGTTGAGTTACGAAATCATGCATAGAATAATCCATCGTAATAATATAAATATTTTTGGTCAACACTCAGTTAGGCCCACACGTAGGCAGAATTGGTATTCAAAACACACCCAATAATAATTTGTCTATGATCACAATAAAAACCGGACCACAAACCGAGAGTAAGTGCATCACTAGTGTTCACTTGTAGACCAGCATAATATTGTCTATGATTTTGTATTACAATGTTGGCTATTCTGAAGTGTCAAAACATAATTCTATGTCTATGATTGCATGTTAACATTTAAAAACCATATCAGTCTTATTCATAATGTTCACTTTGTTTTTCGAGCTAAATAATAATTTCACTGAGAAAAGCTTCAAAATACGTTACAGAAGCAGGTTCACTACTGTTTATTTTGCACGATAAGTTCACTTTTTATTTGGTATGTCACTAAATTATAGTACCATGGTAAAGTTTAGATATACACTTTGGTCATAAGTTATTAGTTACTGTACACTGCAGATAACACTTGTACTCAATATTTTTACATTATCGAATATTTTTATCAGATTTTTATATTAATTGCACTATTTACAAAATTTTAACGAATTTATTTATACGGAGCTTAGATCGCTAGGTAATTGTGACAAACACACATACAATTGTTGAAATAAAACTATTTTTACGGATTTATCTCGCGTATATTAACCTAAATGATTTTTAAAATCAACCCGACGTTTCGGTCGCTTTTCAGCTTCCGTGCAGACTGAGGTGACATTTGTCTGACAGAAGTTTGAAAAATTATATGTAGCTACCTCCATCGATTTCGTAAACGCCTTGCGCCCAGCCGCAGCAGTCTGCAAGACCTCAAGATACCATAAGTAATTATTGTGTTAATCCTGAACGCTACACGCTTGTGTTATTTGTCAACCAAGTTGAAGTACACCAAGATTTTCCAGAGCTCTGATCTATTACCTGGAATTACTTCGAAGCGGGAAAGCGCCGAAATGGGAGCACCTGATGTGGTTGGTGTACTTTTGAAGAGGACTGCAGATCAAATTTTGAGTCTGCGTACAGATATTTGTAGCGTTGAAGACACACGTAGGAAGGAAAGTCGATAACATCAAGCGGCTTTCAGAACTTGATGTTTTAGTAATTTATTGAATTGAAAAAATTTAGTCATTTATTGAAACGCTGTCAGTGCGTCAAGTTCTCTAGTCATTTAACTATACCATGACCTTCAGAAAGCGTAGCTGTGTCTTTTGAGAAAATGTAAAAATATGTTCTTGTATTTATAGACCTGCCAGGGCCTTGAATGTCCTCCCTACATGTGTCCAAAATTCTTCAAGACTATAAATATCTTTACCCAGCCGCAAAATTTGATCTGCAGTCAAGCTCTTCAAAAATACCTCGATTACATCCGGTGCTCCCATCCCGTGTCCCGCTTCTAAGTAATTCCAAGTAATAGATCTAACCTAGATATACAGGTTTGATGGGCTCTCAAATATGATGTGTGATTGTGTGTTAATCAGCGGCGCTATTTCTTGGATATAGCTATACAGTGGTCGCAGATGAGCCCATATAGCCCTTGCGTCATTTTTATTACATTCACTGTTACTGCAAGCATTATATGGCTTCAAAATTCCGGTTTCTTGATCAATGATATACACTACCACAGTTTTCAGAAAATCCGATATGTACTTCAGCCTCCATGGGAGATAATGTCGTCTTTAGAGAAGTTAAATGTTTATAGTGTATAACTACATCTCCCTCCCTTTCAATTTTTGACGACCCGGTTAGTCCAGCGGTGTGAAACCATCGTTTGATTCGAAAGATCGCGGGTTCGATCCCCGCACCGGGACAAATATTTGTATGGCCTACAGATATTTGTTTCGGATCTGGGTGTTTGTGTATGTGTTGTATGTGTACAACGGCACCCGCGACACAGGTTTATACCTACTGTGGGGCTGTGAGTGTAAGCGTATTTTATATTTTTATTTATTTAATTTTGTCTTTTTCTGTTTTAATTTACCTGTTTCTTTCTTACGTTTGTAGCGTAGCTCTGTTGTCAAACAAAACTCCATTACCATAATTTTATGATGATTACTATTTTTCAAATAGCGAATGGTAAATGATGTTAATGAAAGTAACGGTAATGAGGTTTACCACTTATTTTAGATTTTTTCCTTAAATAACCGATAAATGTTTAGAATGAAGACTAAAAAAGCACATAGACTGTATCATGTTAACACCGAACATGTAATTTTAACTATTACTTTTTATATTTAAAATATCACTGATGGTAATGAAAAGAAAACATACCACACCCAATAATTTCGTTTTCGTCCCTGTTTTGTCACCAAACTACAAACATCCGACCTGTTCTCTATTCACTGGTCAACGGGGCTAGGATCGCTCAAAGGGGAACATAGCTGAGGCTTATTTAGTTTAGGTTTTATTCTCACCGAAACGTGTTTTGCACGAAAAAATAGAAATACCCAACTGACCAACCTTCAGTAAATAGGTCAAGAACTGTCTGAAGGTGGGGTCAAGAGTCTTAGGAATCGGCGTGCATGTATGAAGAGAATGATGAAGGTAGACGAGGCACGAGAGGTATGTCAGGACCGGGATATCTGGCGCTCTACACTCTCTGCCTACCTCGTAAGGGACTTGGCGTGAAGATACATACATAACGTAACTTCACGCCTGTAATCCCCGAAGGGTAGGCAGAGGTAAATGCATGCATTCAAGCATACATACAAACACCCACGATTCGCCGGTTACGTTTTGGACCATATAACAGGTGGCGAGCCTGTTGCCACCTCCGGGCACATTACCAAACTTCGAGGTGCTGAGAAATTTCCAGACAATGGAAAAATCCCAATAGAACCAGAGATACTTTTTACTGGTGGTAGAGCTCCAGTGACGGAGCTCGCGGGCGTAGGTACCACCGCATTACCTAATATATTTGCCGTTAAATGGTAGTGTTCAGCACTATCGTGTTCCGGTCAGGTGGTAATGTATGGCTCTGTAATTTCCGGCACAGAGGCATAACACCTAATGCCTCAGGAGTGGCAGCGCATTTGCATTTTGACCTCTGGTCATTGTGTGGGTGTCTATAGGCTGCAGTCATCACTTAACATCAATGTGAACTGCACGCTTGTTTGCCACTTTTAAAACATAAAAAAAGGACTTTTCACCATTCTCTCTGATAACCCTCTAGGAATCGAACCCAGGACCTCAGCGTAGTAGTAGTAGCCTGTTACCACTAGGCTACCGAGGCAGTTATACCTATAAAACCTATTTCAGCATCAAAATAGTATCCATGCCATAGATAATTATGATAGCTCCGTAATGAGTATAAATTGCTCGACGCGTGGATATTTAATTGCATAACTATAGTTTTTTTTTGTTGACATCCAATTATATTATTAAGACCATGGCTTTAGTGTACATGCGCCAGTGGGATAATGAGCGGAACGTTCAGCGGAGCGGATAAAGCTAAAGATTCCAGTATTTCAGTTAAAAATATACATTATTTTCATTTGTTTTTGTATAACTAGACTAGCGGCTCGCTCCGGTTTCGCACGGGTGTAATAAGCTTTATTACACCCGTTATGTCGGTTGGTAAAGATACAGCTTTCTAATTGTGAAATAATTTTTGAAATCGGTCCAGTAGTTTTTGTGTGAAAACGTTACAAACATACATACAAAAACACAAATATAAACTCCATTATTCATAAACGTACATTAGATACGTTTTAGCTATAGAATGCTTTGTCTTTGTCAGTTGCATTGTCAAATGTGCACGATAGAAAAAGACAAAGGAGAGATTAGCAACACTTTAGCTAAAATACGTTTATGAATAAGGGGGTTAATCTTTATACTATTAATTAGTATTTATTTAGGTAACTCGCTGTGGTTTTTTTTGTTAGCCGAAGGAGGCAAAAAAATTCATAGCGAGATTCCCCTGCGTACCAGCATCCCTACAAGGATCATGCCTCCGACGTTTCGGAGTCAGATAGGCCTGGGGAGTGAGAAAGCCTCGATCCCCCTCTGTTGCGCATCACGCGCGGAAGGAGGCATGATGATTAGTCAGGGTGTCGTGGTACTTACATTACACGTGGGCTTACATTACACGCACCATCACCTAGACCAAAAACAAACATTTGTAAGCCATACAGATATTTGTCCCAGTGCGGGGATCGCCCCGTGCTTTTCAGTCTATTGGCACACTGCGCTGTTCGTTTGCCTTCGATTCAGGCGGTATTTCATTAGTAAGTTATACAATATGTTATGTTCAAATACGTTTTAGTTTATATACCCAATAACGTAAGTGGTAGAGTTCCAGTATCAGAGCTCACTGATGTAGGCACCACCGCCTTAACAAATGTTAAATCGATGGATGTAGGTACATAAAATATTTTTTTCATACTGCTGTCAGACAAATATCATCTCAGTCTGCCCGGGACCACGGAAGCTGAAAAGCGACTGAAACGTCGGATTGATTTTAAAAATCATTTTAGTTTAATACACGCGAGACACATTTGTAAAAATAGTTTAATTTCAACACTTACCATTAGTTAGAGCTACATGCTTGTTTGCCACTTTTACAATACACCATTTAAATAAAACAAACAATGAAGTTCTTTTTTCCACTATAAAGCATTTTGAGTTTTAGTGTTATACGATTCTAAAAGTATTGAATCTATCAACAAATTCACGAATAATACAACACGCTATATATATCGCTCCGCTTATGCACACAGATCGCATCATCAACATAACAGAAGCATGTTAATTTAATAACAGCGGTTTATAAATGTAAAAATTGTTGCCAGGTATTTACCTTCATTTTCTACGTTACATAATAGTTTTGTCATGCGGTGCAATGCAATCAATACAATGTATATACCAGGGGACTTGTGAATCATCTATACATACATCTATATATCTACACTCTATACAAACATACATGCAGACATACATACATACTACATACATACATACATACATACAGACATATATACATACATACATACATACATACATACATACATACATACATACATACATACATACAGACATACATACATACATACATACATACACACATACATACATACATACATACATACAGACATACAGACATACATACAGACATACATACATACATACATACATACATACATACAAATAAATAAAATTGGAGTGTCTGTTTGTAATATGATAATAACCGCTTCTTATTTTTTGCTTTTTACTATGTATGCACGGTACATATACCAAAACAATATTTTGTAAAAATTTTGTCTATCTGTCCGTCTGTCTGTTTGACTGTTTGTTCCTGCTAATCTTGGGAACGGCTGGACCGAGTTTGACCCGACTTTTACCGGCGGACAGCGCATTGTAATAAGGAGTAACTTAGGCTACTTTTATTTATTAATTATATTATTCTAGCTGTGGGACATGCAATACATCAATCAAAATTAATTGAATCACTTGTAAATTATAAAATTTTCTTTTTTTTTTTTTTTTTTTTATGTACTCGAAGTGGCAAACAAGCATGCAGTTCACATTGATGTTAAGTGATGACTGCAGCCTATAGACACCCACACAAAGACCACGATCAAAATGCAGATGCGTTACCACTCCTGAGGCCTAAGGTGTTATGCCTCTGTGCCGGAAATTACAGGGCCGTACATTACCACCTGACCGGAACACGATAGTGCTGAACACTACCATTTAGCGGCAAGTATATTAGGCAATGCGGTGGTGCCTACGCCCGCGAGCTCCGTCACTGGAGCTCTACCACCAGTAAATAATTGTAATAGTACAAATTACAAAAAAAAAATATTAAAGTGAAACATTGATTAACAATAAAATTGTTAGTAAATTGATTAGATTGGATTAGATTTTATTGCAAACAATTCACAGTTCATTGTTAGTAATAATAATGGCAACCCATTATACGTCCCACTGCTGGGCACGAGTCTCTCCCCTTTTTTTGGGGGGAGGCCTGGAGCTTACTCCACCACGCTGCTCCAATGCGGATTGGTGGAGGTGGGTGGGTTAGTGGCCAACCCGCTGTCGGATGTTTTCAAACCGCCCATAAGGCCTCCGACAAGGTTTAACGACTGCTATCCATCGATAGCAACCGGGACCGACGGCTTAACGTGCCCTCCGAAGCACGGAAACGCGCATTTAATTTGCCACTAGCGGTCACCCATCACACTACCCGACCGCGCCCGTAGTGCTTAACCGAGGAGATCGCTTACGATCTACACCAGCCGCTGGCCATGCGCGCATTGTTAGTAATAAATAAAAATTAGGGTCTATGTTAGTAGTAAACCTGCACAAAAAAACTCAGTCGGCTCTTTTAAAAATATCTCTTAGGCATATTTTTACAATTTTCCATAATTTAAACAAACTTAAAATTACAATATAATATCAACATTACACTTTGATTATTCAATTTAATTTATTTAACAACCTTGTGGAGCTAGATCAGCATTTAACCAAATATTTCTATCCTTGAGATAGTCCTCGACTTTATAGTAAGCCTTTTTACATAGAGTGCGTTTAATTAATGCTTTGAATTTACGGTGAGTTCAGCAATCCCGGATGGGATCTTGTTATAAAATTCTACACTATATTTTAGGAAAGATGTATTAGTTTTCGTCAGTCGAAAACTTGGCAGAGACAACTTGTTCTTATTCCTTGTTGCCTTCGGCGGCGTCGTGTGACGGGTTGCTCACTTCCCTTCAAAATGGTCAAGGAGAGCAATGGCTGCCACATGCGTCATACTCGTGAACGGGTGCTGATTGTGGGGACTGGTCTGTTGTGATTTGCGGGTGTTATATTCTATCACGATATTAAGCTGTTGATGGGTATTTGCGTATGTGTTTATATGCGAATATTTATATGCCATGGACGTTCACATTATCTTTATTTTATTTCATAATATTTGTATTAAATCGAAGGTTTTGACAAAAGAGCAACACGCTGAGTTTGTTGGGTAGCGGAGTTCTTATCAGTAGTGCCTGCACTTGGAACTCTGCTAAGTGAATGACTATGATTATGACGAACAGATTTTCCATTTTCTTCTATGAAGGAATTTGAATAATTCGATGATTCACGTATCGGTTAAATATTATTATTAAATTGGTATTTATGAATACCTATTGGATTATTATTATAAGTCATTCTCTCTAGGTAGCTTATAACCTGACAATGCAAAAGTGTCCTTGTAGACCAATTTGAAATAAATGATTTGAATTTTGATTTTTTTTTTGTTTTATAACTATGCTTATCGGATATTTTATCAAACAGATATAAATTTTTCCTCGCGAAAAGTATATTTTCATAGATGTAATGGCAAGGGACTGTCATTATATTTCTTTAAATAGTTCTTTCAAAGAATCACGACTACGTAAGTTATACATCGCTCTAATGGCCCTCTTCTGTAATACAAAAATTGATTGTATGTCAGCCGCTCGACCCCACAATAAAATACCATAGGACATGACACTGTGAAAATAGCTAAAATATACAAGTCTTATACAAGTCTTGTTAATAGGTATCAACATTCTCTCTTTTACAAACGAACAAGATAAGACTAAAAAACGAAAAGAATATGAGCGGTCTTTGTCATTCACTGGCAGTGTTCCAAAGCCCACATTACTGAGAAAAAGCCTGCCAAAACAAAACTCAGTAGGGTCTGACGACCCGGTTAGTCCAGCGGTGCGAAACCACCGTTTGATTCGAAGGGTAGTGGGTTCGATCCCCGCACCGGAACAAATATTTGTACGGCCTACAGATATTTGTTTCGGGTCTGGGTGTTTGTGTATGTGTTGTTTGTGTACAACGGCACCCACGACACAGGTTTATACCTACTGTGGGGCTGGGAGTGTAAGCGTATTTTATTTTATTTTATTTTTTTTCTTTTCAAAATAAGTTCAAGTTTGTGTTAACAATCAATTAAGGCTTTTTTATGTAATGAAGGTGGTAAGCAAGCATGCAGTTCACATTGATACTAAGTGTTGACAGGACAAAGACCAGAGGTTAAAACGCAGATGCGTTGCCACCTCTAAGACCTAAGTTATTATGTCTCTGTGATAGTGATTACGGGGCCGTACATTACCATCTAACCGGAACACGGTAGTGTTGAACACTACCATTTAGCGGCAGAAAAATTATGTGATGCGGTAGTCTACGCCCTCGAGCTCTTACACTGGATCTCTAGCACCAGTGCCAAGAATGGCTTAAGTTGTTTTACCTCAATGATATAACGGTGCCACAAACTATAAGGTAAACGACCTGTCATCATGATTCAAGACTGCTATTTGATATTATTTACTATTAACAAAACGACATGTTATTAAAATAATAATTTCCGAGTTTACAGCAATTAAGTACTAAAAACTTATTGTCGAGTAATAAGAAAATCTAAGTGCTCTGACGTCAAATGCATACGTGGTCGTCTAAAGACAAGACAACACGGGCCACCGGCTGCGGCGGACCGGAGGGGTGTAGCCATAGCGTTTATTACCGATGCAAAATAGTCTGTCATATTTTGAGGGGGGAACTAGGTGTGATACACGCACACTACAAAAATCGTCTATTAATACGAAACTCACACCTGTTTTTAACAAAATACATAAACAATTTCACGCACACATTTAAACATATGGGCGATAGACATAGGCACACCTGTGCTCAGTGGCGGACTAAGGGGGACGACAGGGGCGGTTCGCTTTGGTTGCTCTGAATCATGACAGATTTGTACAGCTTACGGACGAAAATGTATGTATGTATATTCACGTCAGGTCCCTAACGGGGTAGGCAGAGAATGTAGAGCGCCATATATCCCGGTCCTGACAAACCTCTCGTGCCTCGTCTACCTTCATCATTCTCTTCATACATGCACGCCGTATATCATATCAGCCATAAGACGTCCACTGCTGAACATAGGCCTCCCCCAAGGACCTCCATGCCGACCGATCGGAAGCGACGTGCATCCAGCGGGTACCTGCAGCCTTGATCAGGTCGTCGGTCCATCTTGCAGGTGGACGTCCTACGCTGCGTTTGCCGATACGTGGTCTCCACTCGAGAACCTTTCTGCCCCAGCGGCTATCGGTTCTCCGAGCTATGTGCCCTGCCCATTGCCACTTCAGCTTGGAAATCTGCTTGGCTATGTCAGCGACTTTCGTTCGCCTACGGATCTCCTCATTTCTGATTCGATCCAGTAGGGAAACGCCGAGCATAGCCCTTTCCATTGACCGCTGAGTGACTTGGAGCTTTCGTACGAGAGCCATAGTGAGAGACCACGTCTCGGCACCGTAGGTCATCACCGGTAAAACGCACTGGTTAAAGACTTTCGTCTTCAAGGACTGCGGGATGTTTGACGAGAAAACGCTCCTTAACTTCCCGAACGCTGCCCAGCCGACTTGGATTCGGCGAATGACCTCTTTCTCGAAGTTCGACCTGCCTAGTTGTATGGTGTGTCCTAAATAGATATATTCGTCGACAACTTCGAGGATCGAGTTCCCAACGGATACTATATATATATATATGTACGAAAATGTCGTTTTTGTTTTACTCGCGCGTTCTTGATCTATATTTTAACATCTTTTTACTGTATCAATCATACGGGGGAGGGGGGAGGGCACCCAATATGTGCGTGGGGCAGGAGCATTTTACATCATGACTTTTTTTGCTCGCGCGTCATGCTTCTGGGCCACCAAATGCCAAAGGCCGCCCTGGTTCCCTGATCACCTTAGTCCGCCAATGCTTGTGCTCAGAGGCGACTCTAGCTCGTGTAGCGCCCGTGTACAATGAAACCCTGGCGTCCCTTATGGTCAGGCCACCATGATGGTCCAAGACGATGCTCTTAGCTGTCTCGGCGGTGGCACCCGTGTTCATTGCACACCCTGCATCATAGCACACCGCGGACACTCCGCCAAAATTCCATACAAACGCTTGATTTGATTTCTATTACACAGACATCAATCAGTGACGTGTATTTACACGTGCACCTGTGTGCGTAGCATGTACAAAATACCAACCGTCGCCCTTATGAGGGGAGGAGATTGGGTGATGCGGGGAAATCGGGCGGGACGTCAAAGTGTCCATTCTTAACGTAGTATTATTACATATTCTGTGACCATAGGTTAAGCCGCCCCCGCTTGTGCTTGTACTTTGACAAAGGGAAAGACTACTCCCCACCGGTCCGCCGCGGCCGGTGGGCCGTGTTGCTCTATATCTATACACGAGTGTATTAAGGTCAATCGAGATTAGGACTGTGCCGGATTTGATTTGTGTAGAAATTGCAATCTATACTTCTATTATAGAAGGCTTATTTATTTAAAACAGTATTTTTAAAAACTGGCCACGTGCGAGTCTGACTCGCGCACCGAGGGTTCCGTGCAAACCTGAAGATATATTAAAAAGGTTAATTAAGGATTTCGGAATTTTTCCTTTACATGAGCTATAAAACATTTAAAAAAAACAACGGGTTTGCACAAGGGGAGTGCCGGAGTGAAAATTTCAATATTAACGTAACGTTTACGGGTGGTAGAGCTATAGTGACGGAGCTCGCGGGCGTAGGCACCACCGCATTACTTGCCGCTAAATGGTAGTATTCAGCACTATCGTGTTCCGGTCAGGTGGTAATGTATGGCCCTGTAATTTCCGGCACAGAAGCGTTACACCTTAGGCCTCAGGAGTGGTAACGCATCTGCATTTCGACCTCGGTCTTTGTGTGAGTGTCTATAGGCTGCAGTCATCACTTAACATCAATGTGAACTGCATGTTTGCTTACCACTTACATTAAATAAAAAAAAAACATATTTTGTTTTGTTGCACCACTAATCTAGTTTTATAGATATGCAAACAATAAAAAGCTAGACTGGTGTCACAAATATAAATCAGAACGTACCTATCTGACTGTGGTGGCTGTATGATTTATTTCCATTGCCTGTATCCACGATGAATACAAATTCTAAAATTAAATATAAATTATTTTACCCATTTAAATTACTACATTATTTTTTATTTTTTTTATTTTTTTATGTTTTAAAAGTGGCAAACAAGCATACAGTTCACATTGATGTTAAGTGATGACTGCAGCCTATAGACACCCACACAATGACCAGAGGTAAAAATGCAGATGCGTTACCACTCCTGAGGCCTAAGGTGTTATGCCTCTGTGCCGGAAATTACAGGGCCGTACATTACCACCTGACCGGAACACGATAGTGCTGAACACTACCATTTAGCGGCAAGTATATTAGGTAATGCGGTGGTGCCTACGACCGCGAGCTCCGTCACTGGAGCTCTACCACCAGTAAAAAATACCAGTATAAATTATGTTATAGGTATTCAAAAAACTTAATATTCGATTTTGGTATGTACCTGTATACATAAAAACATACAAATACAAGTAAAATTATGAAATATTTTAAGAGGTTTATGTGCTTTTTTATAATCTTAGGTTTTTTAGAATGCCGTTAACTCAAAGGAAACCCAGCCATGTGCGTATGAGATAAGTAGTTATTGAAATTATGTTTTTATTTTTTTTTATTATTAATTAGCGCTTATAGGTTTACCTAGTTGAAGCGAGCATGCTATAAGCGATCTACTTGGTTAAGCACTACGGGCGCGGTTGGGTTTATGATGGGTGACCGCTAGTGGCAAATTAAAATGTGCGTTTCCGTGCTTCGGAGGGCACGTTTAGCCGATCTCGGTTGCTATCGATAGATAGAAAATATATAGATAGCATATATAGCATGCATATACATAGATATCGTTAAACCATGTCGGAGGCCTTATGGGCGGTTTGAAAATATCCGACGGCTACTAACCCGTATCTCCACCAATTCGCATTGGAGCAGCGTGGTGGAGATACGAGCTGGCAAAGAATTCGGATGGATCTTCTTTGCCGAATGGGTAGCCATTTAAGCTTCGAACGAAAGTGGGAAATGTGTTCGTATTTACGAAGGTCGAAGATAAATCTTAAACAATTTTTGAGGATACGATCCAGTTTGTTCAGCTGGTTTTGGGTTAAGTCGATGACACAAAAATCTGCGTGATTTTGTATTTTTTTTATCATAATTACGATTCAAAGTGCGCAGACCCTAACCTCACAACTGCAACAAGAAGCTCAGACTTAGCACCTCGTAATTTGCCTCACAAGTTAATATTTATCGTAATTGCAGGTGTTAAACGTCCATAGCCGTCAATGCAAACAGTGGCATTAATGGGCCATTAAAAATATAAGTAACTAGCTGTGCCCGCGACTTCGCCCGCGTGAGAATGAATGATTGTTCAGTATCTCTACCCGGATGAAGTCGTGGGTAGTATAAAAGTAGCCTAAGTTACTCCTTATTACATAAGCTATCTGCCAGTGAAAGTCCCGTCAAAATCGGTTAAGCTGTTCCCGAGATTAGCGGGAACAAACAGACAGACAGACAGACTAAAATTGTAAAAA
Organism: Macrosoma leucophasiata; assembly: GCA_036365455.1. Lineage (NCBI taxonomy): Eukaryota > Metazoa > Arthropoda > Insecta > Lepidoptera > Hedylidae > Macrosoma > Macrosoma leucophasiata. The sequence goes on along the minus strand of JAWQUS010000022.1, from coordinate 1,520,607 downwards.
ATGTTGTTTTGGTATATGTACGATGTATACATACATATGCATTTAGTAAAAAGCGGTTATTTTTATGTTACAAACAGACACTCCAATTTTATTTATTTGTATAGATTATTTAGGGGCGAGGACATTACCCATAAAGCGATTGTTTATTTTATAAGTCATACCACTTCTGGAGCGCTTGGAAAAAATACTGAGAATGAATTTCCAAGATGCGGCCGCACATCGACAGATAAAAGCGACAGTCTGAACTTATTTTCTAAACAGATAAAAGCAGCAGTCTGAAGTTAGTTGCTTAACTTTTTTTCTGTAGCTTTTTATTTTGTTACGCTATAGAAGAATAGCTTCTTACGTGCTTATAAAAAGTAAAAAAACGTAACTTCACGCCTGTAATCCCCGAAGGGGTAGGCAGAGGTAAATGCATGCATTCAAGCATACCTGCAAACACCCACGATTCGCCGGTTACGTTTTGGCTCATGTAACAGGTGGCGAGCCTGTTGACATCTCCGGGCACATTACCAAACTTTGAGGTACTGGGAAATTTCCAGAAAATGGAAAAATCCCAATAGACCCAGAGATAAAGGCTTTTTCACCATTATGTCTGATAACCCCCTACCCGGGAATCGAACCCAGGACCTCAGCGTAGTAGTAGTGGCCTGCTACCACTAGGCTACCGAGGCAGTATAAAAAGTACACAAACTATTATATAATTTTTTATTTAAAAGATTTAAAACTATAAACAGGACTTAAAACCTTAAATATTTATCCTATATAAACTTTATTTTTTTATTATGTAGATTAATTAAGGTTTCTTTTTTATTAAAAACTGCAAGTAAATATTATTTTTTTAATTTACAAACTATCAAGTATACAAATTTAAAACTTAAAAAAATATATATATTTATCCTAATTTACGCCCGCGAGCTGCGTCGCTGGAGCTCTACCACCAGTAGATGATTGGCTTTAGTGAAGACGCAGTTTTCTAATGGGGAAAGAATTCTTGAAATGGTTCCAGTAGTTTTGTGCGAAAACGTTACAAATAAACTTACAAAAAAATAAATGTTTCCTCTATAAACCTCTTAAGAATATTAAAACGTAAAAAAAAACGTAACTTCACGCCTGTAATCCCCGAAGAGGCAGAGGTAAATGCATGCATTCAATCGTACATGCAAACACCCACGACTCGCCGGTTACGTTTTGGCCCATGTAACAGGTGGCGAACCTGTTGCCATCTTCGGGCACATTACCATACTCCGGGGTACTGGGAAACTTCCAGAAAATGGAAAAATCCCAATAGAAGCAGAGATAAAGGATTTTTAACCGTTATCTCTGATAGACCCGACCCGGGAATCGAACCCAGGACCTCCTGCGTAATAGTAGTAAGTAAGAATATTTGTACAGATAATTTAAAATATCGAAAGAGTATGACGCGAATGTGCTATCACGGGCATAATTTTCATTTAATAAATATTATAATTTTAGTTATATATGTATCTTCACGCCAGGTCCCTAACGGGGTAGGCAGAGAGTGTAGAGCGCCAGATATCCCGGTTCAGACAAACCTCTCGTGCCTCGTCTACCTTCATCATTCTCTTCATACATGCACGCCGATTCCTAAGACTTTTGACCCCACCATCAGACAGAACTCGACCTATTTGGTCATGGTAGGTCAGCCTTGGTCTTCCTGGGCCTCTGCAACCATCCACATTCGCATTGTATATCTGTTTAGTCATTCGCTCATTCGACATTCTTTCTATATGCCCGAACCATCGGAGCATGCCTTTTTTCATTTTTACACCGATACTATCATTCACACAAAGTCTCTTTCTTACATTTTCATTTCTAACGCGATCGGTGAGTGATACACCGCAGATCTTGCGCAAAGATCTCATCTCGACCGCGTTCAACTTACTTTCATGCTCTTTCCTGCATACCCAGCTCTCGCTTCCATATAAAAGCGTTATAATTATATTTTAGTTATAATTATGTAAATAATCTTTGTTATACAATAACAAATTAATGTGCCGTGATTTGTGACGTATATGTACGAGTATAATGTAATATTTTTTTTTTTGCGATCATTATAATGTCATTATATTTTAGGTTATAATTTAAGATATTTACGGTTCTTGAATTTTAGGCCGAGCGGACAAAAATAATGTGATAAACACAAGATAATTATTTTGCCTGTATTCGTTAGGTGTGAGCAGTGGCGGATTTACAAATTTGCCGCCGGTAGGCTATTATTTCTGCCGCCTCTATATTTTGATATCGTAGTTTACAATCATATCAATTAGGTATATTTTCTATCAATAAAATTTCAACTTTATGTTTTATGCTTCATTATCCTGAAGTTGATGTAAGCAACTTTTTTTCTATGGTTAGAATCATTAGGAACTATGATCTGAGCCTAGATGATTTTCACAGTAATTTTGTCAATAGAAATAAGAAAATTATGAACTAATTCTGGCGCCCCTTAAAATTTGCCGCACTAGGCTCCAGCCTACTCAGCCTGCTGGTAAAGCCACCACTGGGTGTGAGAATCGGTTGTAGTATATTTTATTATACTAAAATGGTAAGGGTAGAATACTCTATTTTATTTCTAATTTTTGGGACGGGTTTTTAAAGATATAGCATTTAAAATACGTATAACCCCAATTTTTCACTTTCCTATAAACTCAATTTTTTTTTAATTGTGATACAATTGTCTTATTTTTTTTTCATTTTAGTAAACAAGAAACCCTTATAGTTTCGCCATGTCCGTCTGTCTGTCCGCGGTTAAGCGCAAAAACTATTAGTAGGTACTAGAGATTTGAAATTTGGCACAAGTGTACATCTTAAGCCTACTCCGATAAAATGATACTTAGAATAAAATCATGAAGAAATAATTATTTAGGGTACCTTCCCTACATGTATCGCGTGGATATTTTTCTTTTCATTTTCGGTATTGTGTGGGGTATCATTGGAAAGGTCTTTCAAAAATGTTATGGGTGTGCAAACATCATTTAGTTCACTGTTCGTGACTATGAAGCTTTCAATTGCCAATGTTTGTTTAGAGTCAAGTGTCCCCCACCTCTACCAACTAAACGGTTGTTGTTAAAAATTCAAACGTTACGGCAATAGTAGCTTTAAATAATGAAATTAAAAGGAAAACTATCACACTTAAGTTGGCTTTACAAGTTTGCGAGTAATAGTCGACCAAATGTATTTTACTCGAAAATTTCGAACAACTCCATAGAAAATATTTATTTATTTTTCTCATTTCATTATTCTAACCATAAATTACTGAACTCTACACAGCGCATGTTCCCAATAGACCGGTTTTTTTATTTGTAAATGAAATTGAATTGTCGAAATGTATGTTCTAAATTGGGGCTTGTGGAAGGAAAGCGGTCGCGCGGTCGATCGCTAACAAAATGGATAGACTCCATAAAAACTGCCACTCAAAAATCGGTAGTCCAACACAGCCGAGACGCTGAAGACCGCAACAAATGGAGACGCATCGCAAAAGCTGTAGCATCTGCAGAAAATGCATCATCGCCCTCCACGACCACTCTGTCAAGTGTGAACGACTAAGGAGGAGAGGATGTTCTAAATGTGGCTTTTAAGCAGTGGCGTAGCGTGCCTTGGCAGGCCGCATATAAACATTTGTTTGGGGGCCCTTTAACTAGTAGGTTCTCAAGCTAAAATTGGGGGCTCCGTCCACGTACGTTGCGAGGCCCCCTAGCCCGGGAGCCCCGTATAATTGAAACGGCGGATACGGCGGTAGCTACACCTCAGAGCCAGGAGTTAAGATTTGTTGAGTTCTTGGTGCGAAGCACGAAGCGGTGGCGTGGGATTGGGCCCTGACCGATATTTTTCGTAAGTGATAATAGGTAAGTGACCCCCAGTGCCGCTGTTGCGATTATTGACAGCCCAGGCAAGAATATTATGGCGCCTGTTTAAGGAAATCAAAATCGAGTATTACTTTTTGCTGAATCAACGTAATGTTTTAAAAAATATATCAAATTCAAATATAACATATGGAGAACGTACGAGCAAAAAAAAACGTCATGACCCTCCAGTGGCCTCTAAAATTCCACCTGAAAAAGAACGTGCGAGAAGAAAAATGTCTTTACCCTCCGCGTGGCCTTAGTTTGGCGGGGGGAGGGGGGGGGGCTTCCTGATATTATGCAGCCTGGCCATAGGGCTGTTGAAATGTCGATATTTTTATTTATAAATATTTATCAGCCACTAGCTGCTGCCCGCGGATTCGCCCGCGTGGATGTCGTTTTATAATCCTGAATTTTCTTTGCTACAAGCCTCACGGAGTCCGAGACCTTTCCAACAAATGCAAACCCGTGGAAATCGGTTCGTGCGTTCTGGAGCTATAGCGTCAGGAAGGCAAACCCGACTTATTTTTATATTAAAGATATTATTTTGGACGTTATATCTATTATCTATAGTTCGATATTGAAAGGAAAATCCGTTTTTTTTTTGCTCGCTCGTCCTTTTGAACTTGATCCAAATGACCATAGAGCAACACGGGCCACCGGCTGCGGCGGACCGGAGGGGAGTAGCCATATGCAGTCTTTCCCTTCTGTCAAAGTACAAGTGCAAGTGGTGTTATGCTTGTCGCCGAGATATGTGTGATGTGTGTGTCAAATTGTTTCTGTATTTTGTTAGAGTCAAGGTGTGAGTTTCGTAATAATAGACGATTTTCGTAGTGTGTGTGTGTGTCACACAAAGGAGATGTTGCGAGCTCGGCTCTGGTTCGTACATGTCCTCAAAAAATGGGTAAATTAAAGAGGAATCCAAAAAAAATACAATTAATTTATTCAAGAATATATTTTAGAGTTACAACCACATTTAATTCAAACGATTTTATCATTTTCAACTATGTTAAACATGGCGGCGATACAGCCGACACTTGGGACCAATCGATTTTGATAGTATTTAGAAAATAGTACTTTTTTCTCCAAGTTCTATAATCAAAATACAATTAAAAAAACGAAAATGTCAAAACGACATCGCCCGCCATATTCGCCATGTTAGTTTTGAGTTGCAATTCTAACTGCAAATTATGATTTGTAACTGCAAACAAAGCTAAATAAGTGAAAATATGCAGTAAAAACGTTTTTTTATTGATTATGCCTGTTTAATGATATTGTGTACAATACATGGCCGGAGGTCCATACATTTTTGCAACATCTCCTTTCCTGGCGCAAAAAATTACAGACTGTTTGAAATCGGTAATAAACGCTATGGCTATCTACTCTTCTCCGGTCCATCGTCGCGGCCGGTGGCCCGTGTTGCTCTTTATATTTGGACCGAATGAAAGACATATTTCGTCGGCACGCAGGATCGAAGTCGTTTTTTTTGTTCTCGCGTTCTTCTTTACGACAAAAACTGAATTATAAAGATATCGATATATTTCTCCGCCTGTTAATAATATTTTATTTTGGATACACGTTAATCTCATTTTCGTTTACTTGTATTAACTGTTCACCAAATGGGTGACCATAATTTACTTACTTCTAATTAATGTTGGGATAAAATATTACCTATATGATAAATATTCGAAATCGGTTCGGTTATCGGTTCTGAACAAACTAATTTCGGGTTGAGCGTTTTTCCTGTTACACAATGTATAGACCATTTTGGCTGGTGGTAGAGCTCCAGTGATGGAGCTCGCGGGCGTAGGCACCATGGCATTACCTAATATACTTGCTGCTAAATGGTTGTGTTCAGCAATATCGTGTTCCGGTCAGGTGGTAATGTATGGCCCTGTAATTTCCGGTACGGGGCATAACACCTTAGGCCTCAAGAGTGGTAACGCATCTGCATTTTGACCTTGGTCTTTGTGTAAGTGTCTATAGGCTGCAGTCATCACTTAACATCAATTTGAACTGCATGCTTGTTTGCTACTTTTATTACATTAAAAAAATACATTTTGGAATGTCTCCTTTAACTATTAACTGTAAGGGGCCAAGAAGCGCTGGTTAAAATTATTGTTAATGTCAATTATATATAGGTTACTTAATATTAAAAATAATGGCAACCCTTGAGACGTCCCACTGCTGGGCACGAGTCTCTCCCCTTTTTGGGGGAAGGCCTGGAGCTTACTCCACCACGCTGCTCCAATGCGAGTTGGTGGAGATGCGGGTTAGTGGCCAACCCGCTGTCGGATGTTTTCAAACCGTCCATAAGACCTCCGACAAGGTTTAACGATTGCTATCTATCGATAGCAACCGGGACCGACGGCTTGACGTGCCCTCAGAAGCACGACCACTTAGGAGCATAGACCACTAACCTGTACACAAAGGGTCCAACTTCCGTCAACCTCGGCTTCTCTCCATTCTCCAAGAACCCCTGGGGGTTGGTGACGTTGAATATGTACACTTTGGTCAGCCTTATCACCCCGGGCCTCTGCCAGTAGCTGTAGCTAAGCGAGCCGTTCCATAGTTTTAATTCCTGTTAAGAAAGATGTGGGTGAGCATCAAAATGCGTAGATTTCTTTATGTCTTTTTAAGTTTTTACTGGTGGTAGAGCTCCAGTGACAGAGCTCGCGGGCGTAGGCACCACCGCATTACCTAATATACTTGCCGCTAAATGGTAGTGTTCCGCACTATCGTGTTCCGGTTAGGTGGTAATGTACGGCCCTGTAATTTCCGGCACAGAGGCATAACACCTTAGGCCTCAGGAGTGGCAACGCATCTGCATTTTGACCTTGGTCTTTGTGTGGGTGTCTATAGGCTGCAGTCATCACTTATGCATGCTTGTTTGCCACTTCCAAAACATTAAAAAAAAAAAAGTTCAGTTTGGAGTTTTGGCGGGAACCTTGAAAGAGGCGTGTAGCGCTACTATTTTATTTCATATTCTTGGTGTATTTTTTAGTTATATTGAATAAATTTGATGGAATTTTGTTTGATATAGGTTTATTACAGTGCCCGTGTGTAGTGAAATAGAATAACAGTGCGAAAGAAAACACGGCTTTTCAGTTTGCCTCCAAAACTTCATTGTAAATATTCTGGTAAAGTAGCCATCGCTTTACTCGAATTACTGACGGTGACTCTGGCTGACTGACTAATAATTGACCAACTGACTTTAACTTTTACGCTGCTTATGATGAATACAAAATATCGTTTTACTTGACACTGGCAATATGCGTAATAGCGATGCCATTTAAGCAAAAAAAAAAAGCTTAGTTTTTTTTTATTTGTTTATCCTTGAATGCATGCATTCAAGCACTACATGCAATACATGCCTACATTTACATTACATTGCCTACATTACCTCTGCCTACCCCTTCGGGGATTACAGGCGTGAAGTTACGTTTTTTTTACTAACCTTTGTCGGCAGATAGATTATTCAATGCAGTGGTGCGCGATGTAAATACGCGAGATATATCTGAATATTAATAATAATACAAAATATCGTAATACTCACTCTAAATATAATATAATCAAGCCATGGCACGAAAGACAGTATGATGCCGAGTACAACCGTGCATATACTGAACGTTATCACTGCAAGCCGACCTGAAACAAACAGACATACAAACGTTATTTCATCATATCACTCGAAAGTTGTCCACTGTTGGGCTACAGTTTCCCCATTGGTGCTTGATGTGGACTATTTACATCCCAGCAACATAAAACTCGCCTCGTGGCTGGTGTAGATCGTAAGCGATCTACTCGGTTAAGCGTTATGGGCGCGGTCGGGTGTGTAATGGGTGACCGCTAGTTACAATTAAAAATGCGCGTTTCCGTGCTTCGGAGAAAAACAAAAAAAAAAAAGGTGGCAACCCTACTCAGGAGTAGCAACGCATCTGCATTTTGACCTCTGGTCATTGTGTGGGTGTCTATAGGCTGCAGTCATCACTTAACATCAATGTGAACTGCATGCTTGTTTGCCACTTTTATTACATGAAAAATAATTGATTGTGGATACAGTGTATTATATTACGTAACTTCACACCTGTAATCCCCGAAGGGGTAGGCAGTGGTAAATGCCTGCATTCAAGCATACATGCAAACACTCACGATTCGTCGGTTACGTTTTTGGCCCGTGTAACAGGTGGCGAGCCTGTTGACATCTCCGGGCACATTACCAAACTTCGAGGTACTGGGAAATTTCCAGAAAATTGATAAATCCCAATAGAACCAGAGATAAAGGACTTTACACCATTATCTCTGATAACCCCCTACCCGGGAATCGAACCCAGGACCTCAGTGTGGTAGTAGTGGCCTGCTACCACTAGGCTACCGAGGCAGTTATTATATTACCCCTAAATATTATTTCATAATTATTTTACACGTCGTATAAATTATGACACCAATGAAATACATAAGTTTAATCGTCGACGAATTGGGATCCCATTATATCCAAATTGAAATCCCAAACTAGTAAATCTGCAAAACCACGAGATACGGTTAGTAACTTTTGCGTGAATCTGGACCGTTATGCCAGACGTCTCAGAAACAGGTGGCGCTAGCATGACATGGCAACGTAGTTTTCAGTAATTTCTCGATAGATGGCGCCACTAGTAGTTTACATCGCACTAGGGTTGTGTTCTGTCTCAGCTATATAAGACCAGGCTGAACAATCCAGGCCGTTAGAAGCTATGCGCCTCTTTTGCCCGGTTACGCTGTAGAGGCACTTTGCCAACAGTAACATTGTCATTTCGAAAAAAAAAAAGTCGAATCAGTTAGCCCGTGACCACGGTAGCTGGTAAGCAATCGAAACGTCGGGTGTACGAAGAAGTTTGGGAGTGTTGTATACGCGAGAAAATCCGCATGTTTAATTTCTACAACATTAGTTTAATGTTAATATATCCACAGTCAAGTGCATATTAAGCTACTGGATACAATAAAAAGCGTATTTTCAATTCTCAGATCTCTGATTCACAGTTTTAACGATAACCTCAATCAGATCTTACGTGTACTAGGTCACAGGAAAAATATGGTACCAAAGGTCATAGCGATGGAATCATATAATTACCACTTAATTACAGGAACCTGTTATTAACTCATTGAGTTTTAATGTCTGCCTGAGTTTATTTCACGGGCAAGGACGTTTCTTTTCGTGTTATAGGTCGCGCCAGGTAAAAAGAACGCTGGCGGTCAAGCTGCGCAGTAGACGATTTATCGATCTATTTGGTAGTATGAGGTGCGGCGTTTTCAATCTGCCTACCAATACACGAAACCGCAAGCGAAAGCTAGATCAAAAATAAACCAATAGGGCTAGTACTTTCGTGCGCGAGTGTACCGATGCGCGAACACATCCCTTCTACTTTCTTCCAGCGTTCTTTTTACGTGGCGCGACCTATACGAGGTTAGAAAAGACGGGTGATGAGTTTTTGCGGCAACCTAAGGCAACTTTCTGAAAATACCATGCGGGACTTTTTGCGGATAGATAGGATATGGTGAATGCGAAGTATGAAGTTTTGTCAGTATACGTACCAAAATTACATAAAAACACAAAACTCACAAACTTAGTACAAATGGAACAAAGCGATCACATACACACACACGCAAGGCGCTGTTGTATACATGCGTGTGTGGGTGTAGTGTAGTGTATGTTTTATGTGTGTGTTGTGAAATACATCAATGCATCGAATACGGGACATGCGGGACGCATCCAACGTTTTGCGGGACTATTTTATTAATTGTTGCAAAGCGGGATTACATCCAGCATAACCGAACGGTCCCGCAGATTCCGGGACGGTTGGCCGCCTTACGGAAACCTTAAAAGAGGCGTGTGCTCTTATTTTAATTCATTTTCTTGGTGTATTTTTGAGTTATATTAAACAAAGTTGGTGGCATTTTGTTTGATATAGGCTTATTACAGTGCTCGTGTATAGTGAAATAGAATAATAGTGCGAAAACACGTCCTTTCGGGTTGCCTCCAAAACTTCATTGTAAATGTTCTGGTAAAGTAGCCATCGCTCTGCTCGAATTACTGACTGTGACTGACTGACGGACTGATAAATTGACTTACTGACTCTGACGTTTACGCTGCTTAATACGAATACGAAATATCGTTTTACTTGACACTGGCAATATGCGTTATAGCGATGCCATAATATAAAAAAAAGGTGGGAGATTAGCACTGAACGCGCCTTTTCAAAATGGACGCCATTATCGACAAAAAGTAATCCGTGAAATTCAAACCAATCTTATGATCCCATATCGTTTTAAAGGTAGTGTACCAGTGTTCGAGGGCGTAGGCACCACGGCATTACCCTATTTATCTGCTGCCAAATGGTAGTGTTCAGCACTATCGTGTTCCGGATAGATGGTAGTGAATGGCCCCGTAATGACTATCACAGACAACAAAATAGATCGCAGGAGTGGCAACGCATCTGCATTTTGTTTTCTGGTCTTTGGTAAGGCACACCGCGGGCACTCCGCCAAAGTTCCATACAAATGCTTAATTTGGTCTCTATTAACTTTTTTTTTTATTTATTTAAGGAATCAATCAGTGACTTGTATTTACACGTGCACCTGTGTGCGTAGCACCTAGAAAATACCAACCGTCGCCCATAAGAAGGGAGGAGGTTGGGTGATGCGGGGAAATCGGAACTTCGAAGTGTCCATTCTATACGTAGTATTATTACATATTCTCTGGTTTAGGTGTCTATAGGCTACAGTCTTCATTTAACATCAATGTGAACTACATACATGCCTGTGTGCCACCAGCATCACATTAAAAAAAAATAAACTTGGCAGAACCCGAAGATCATTTACATCCCTGTCGGAAATTTAATTACATGGTCAGGATATTGTCGCTTTGCAATCAGCTTAGCTTTCCTAGCAGCAACCTCGATTTTATTTATTATCTAGTCCATTACCCAGAAGTAGGATGTTATGTTACAAATATGTTAATATTTATGCAATTACCTATATTTAATAGCGATGGGCTGGTGATAAATATGAACTAACTGACGTATTTATTGTTTTTTTTTTTATTTTTTTTTTATTTAGGACAACAAACAATTACACTCATAAAGTAACAAGGACAATTACTCGGTACATAATTTTACAAGGAGCGTAATCAACCCCGTTGTCCACAAATTAACTATTAGGACATTTTAGGGTAGCGGTGTGAAAATACAAAATCATTTTTTTTAACAAAAAAAAATAACAAAAAGAATACACCACAGATGTTAACACAAAGTAAACAATATTAATCTTACATTATGTTATTATTAATGTTCTGCATTACATTTAGAACATTACGCTTAAATGCGTTAGGTGACGTTTCAAAAAATTCTACCTTAGTGAAATATTTGTTATATTGTTTCATGAGTCTATTTATAGGTGCTCGCTCACCTGCATTAGTTTTACAATTAGGGGGTGCAAATAGGTTGTTCTTACGGGTATTTCGTGTCGTAGAACGACATGGAATACTAATATAAACTTGATTATTAAGTCTATTGCAGTCAAATTTGTAGTGACATATGTTGTATAGTAACATTTGATCTAAAAGCAATCTTCTCATTTTGAGTGTTGATAAAGAAAATTTTGATAAAAGTGTTTCATGGTGTTCTTATAAAAAATATTCCAATAAAGCTTTATAAAGTATAATTGATTCTTAATTCATGTTGAGTTATTGTTAATTAGTCGGAATAATGTTGGCAGGTGAGTTTACAGCAGTGTTGGCAACTTTTTTTTCTAAGAGATCGTACATTAGAAGAAGTCGTATTTTACCAATCATTCTAGAAAATTATGCATTAAGCATGTTTTAAATTTACGAGTTACATCCATCAGTCTGACAAGTGTATATGCAAGTCCTATATTCTAACTTGTCACCTGGCTGCTGCACATAGTTACAATAGTTTCCTAGATCGAGAGATGAGCAATATCTCTTAGTGCTGATTCCTCCTTCAAACCGCCCTTACATGTTTAATGCAGTATTGAGCATCATGTATATTTGCACAGTCAGTCGGCACCAAGTTTGTATCTGAATCCAATATCGTACACATTAAAATTTAAATAAAACAATCGCGAATGATTGAAATATTTGTTTTATATTATTTCGCATTAACACATGCTTGTGAAATATATTTTATTTTTAAAGAAAAATGGAAAGAAAAATTTTGTCTCGCCTGAAGTCAAAATTTTTCTTTCCATTTTTCTTTAAAAATAAAATATATTTCACAAGCATGTGTTAATGCGAAATAATATAAAACAATTATTATGGGTAAAAGCGACTTCTTTACTTCGATATTCAATAAACTGAAAAGTCTATTATATCGGTTGCCTAACTAGCATAGTTGGTAATAGATGGCGCTGCTGCTACCATAAAGCAATGCAATAGATGTGAAGGAAAGTCTTGATTGAAATATGTTCTGTTATTACTATTTTTCTATTTACATTTGTCTACTTGTAAATATATAAACTTTGATGAAATTATATAAACGTTTACGTAGATAGCAATCTGCAAAGATTAATTTTCATAATCTTGGTTTGTAAAAATTACCAACGAGAAGTGTCATTTACACGACGATAGGAAACATTCAAATTTCGTTTTTGTATATACATTGCGCTCAAGTCATTGCATAGTTTTGAATATTAGTATCAAAGTTTACTGAGTTTTACTTTTACTGGTGGTAGAGCTCCAGTGACGGAGCTCGCGGGCGTAGGCACCACCGCATTGCCTAATATACTTGCCGCTAAATGGTAGTGTTCAGCACTATCGTGTTCCGGTCAGGTGGTATTGTACGGCCCTGTAATTTCCGACAGACAGGCATAACACCTTAGGCCTCAGGAGTGGTAACGCATCTGCATTTTGACCTTGGTCTTCATGTGGGTGTCTATAGGCTGCAGTCATCACTTAACATCAATGCGAACTGCACGCTTGTTTACCACGTCCATTACATTAGAAAAAAAAGTTCAATCAAGTAATCAAAGGATAATGAATTTTTTTTACTTGTTTATTCAATAAAAAAGTTGTCCACTTTCAAGGCAATATTTTCAAATGTTCTATTTTTATTTATTTATTTATTAAGTCTTTATTGTCACAATACACATACAATATTGTTACAAATGGCGAACTTAACGCTAAGAGCGTTCTCTACCAGTTAAACCATTACTAGTATATCTCTATTGGTAGATTTAAATGCATGAATTAATGAACATTGATTTTAAGTTTTCATTGATGGTTGGATTGCTTTGATTACATTTCTGCCTAACGACTTCATGGCCGAATACTCAAACGTCACTCAATTTTAAGCAACGCTCAAACGTGCGCTATCTCTGTCGTTTGAACGTGTTTTATAAAGACAGAACACTTTTAAGTCCCACTTAGATTTGAGTGACGTTTGAGTATTTGGCCGTCAGTCAGCCATTTTGATTTTGTTACACAACAATTAGGCAATTTGTCCGTATTTACCGTATTGGTAAAAAACTGAGGCCTCAATGTCAAATCTTAAACAATGGAATATTAGATGATATCTTTTTCTACGTAACCATGTGTTATTATGTATTCAAAAGTGACTTTTGTTATTGTCAATATGTGGCGCCATTTTTTAATAATAAAAACTCGCCACAAAAAAAATTCATTTACGTAGGCTTGGCTTCAGCTATTACGCTTATTGCCAGTGTCCAGTAAAACGATATTTCGTATTTGTAATAAGCAGCGTAAAAGTCAGAGTCAGTCAGTCAATTTATCAGTCCGTCAGTCAGCGTCACAGTCAGTAAATCGAGTAAAGCGATGGCTACTTTACCAGAACATTTACAATGAAGTTTTGGAGGCAACCCGAAAGGACGTGTTTTCGCACTATTATTCTATTTCACTTTAGACAGGCACTGTAATAAACCTATATCAAACAAAATGCCACCAACTTTATTAAATATAACTCAAAAATACATCAAGAAAATGCAATAAAATAAGAGCACCACACGCCTCTTTCAAGGTGCCCGCCAAAAACACGCATTCTATTTTCACACGAACTATACGGCACAGCTTGACGAGTATAGTCTATAGGTACGTCACGCCTACAGAATAATAAAAAAAAAAACTTATGTATCAACAACGATATTTAAAAAAATGATTTATCCCACTTTATATAACAGGATACTGTTAAAAAACGTGTAGTAAATTGGATAAAAAAGATTTGAGAAATACATTTTTAGGAGTCCGTAGTCATACGGCAAAAAAACTGAACCATTATTTATATAGATACTGGCCATGCAGCTGGTGTAGAACGCAAGCGATCTACTCGGCTGTGCAAACTGGGTGCGGTCGGTTGTGTGATGGGTGATCGCCGATCTAGTACCCAACAGTGGGGCGTATTGTTCCGGTAAGATGGTAATATATGGCCTCATAATAACAGAGATATAAAAACTAAGGTCTCAGGAGTGGCAACTCATCTCCACTTTGACCTCTGGCAGAGAATATGTAATAATACTACGTATAGAATGGATACTTCGACGTCTCGCCCGATTTCCATGCATCACCCAACCTCCTGCCCTCTTAATGTTGGTATTTTGTACGTGCTACGCACACTGGTTTACGTGTAAATACACGTGACTGATTGATTTTGTATGGAATTTAGGCGGAGTTTCCGCGGTGTGCCTCTAGTCTTTGTGTGGGTGTCTATAGGCTGCAGTCTCAGTCAGCAGTATCGCTTAACATGAATGTGAACTGCATGCCTGTTCGTCACTAACACAAGATAAAAAAATATGTATTTCCAATAAGTGCATATTAAATTATTATTAAACACTCAATAAATATTACTTGCTACTACGGAACCCTTCATAGGCGAGTCCGACTCGCACTTGACCGTGTTTTTACAACAAACATAATATAAAGAACAATAAGAATATGATTTGATCACTAAAAAAATCATTTAAACTGTGTGAACGTTGCAAAACATTACATTGTTTTGTTATCTATGCAATCTGAACTACCGATAGACGTAATTTCAAAAATTATACAACTACAGGTAAATACTTCATCACATGTCATGTATTTCCCCGACAAAGTAGTACTTATATCTTCAGTAAAAAAAAAAATATACGCTTACACTCACAGCCCCACATTAGGTATAAGCCCGTGGGTGCCGTTGTACACATACAACACATACACAAACACCCAGACCCGAAACAAATATCTGTAGGCCATACAATACATTCCGGTGCGGGGATCGAACCCGCGACCCTTCGAATAAAACGGT
This sequence comes from Macrosoma leucophasiata, assembly GCA_036365455.1. Taxonomy (NCBI): domain Eukaryota; kingdom Metazoa; phylum Arthropoda; class Insecta; order Lepidoptera; family Hedylidae; genus Macrosoma; species Macrosoma leucophasiata. Next base: position 1,505,450 of record JAWQUS010000022.1, on the reverse strand, counting down.
CATCTCACACCGCTGGACTAACCGGGTCATCAAGTAGATTTGTCTTTTGTAGAAAAAATTTAGTATTTATTTCAAATCGGTCTACAAGGACACAGTTGCATTAAAGGAGATGTTCCTTAACAAAGGTAAGGGGTTCAAATTGGACCCCGTGCTGACGAGATACATAATAATATATATATTTATTTATGTAACGGAAGTGGAAAACAAGCATGCAGTTCACATTGATGTTAAGTGATGACTGCAGCCTATAGACACCCACACAAAGACCAAGGTCAAAATGCAGATGCGTTACCACTCCTGAGGCCTAAGGTGTTATGCCTCTGTGCCGGAAATTACAGGGCCGTACATTACCACCTGACCGGAACACGATAGTGCTGAACACGACCATTTAGCGGCAAGTGTATTAGGTAATGCGGTGGTGCCTACGCCCGCGAGCTCCGTCACTAGAGCTCTGCCACCAGTAAATAATTAAGGGTATGGGTATGTGAAGAGAGAGAGAGCAATGAAGAGAGAGATAGCTCTGTTCATTCCCAAGCAACACAAGTAGCATTAGAAGCACTTTCGGTGTACGCGGAAACTAAGAACTATAAAAGACAGTGTGTTAGAGTTAACAGCGCTGTAAACACTGGTTTAACTCATATTTGGGGGAGTTATGGCGGGAACGCGGAAAAAAACTGTGTCGCTGCGTGATATTATTCGCTGATATTATTTCCAAAAGGGGATGTTGCGAGCTCGGCCCTGGTTCGTACATGTCCTCAAAAAATGGGTAAATTAAAGAAGAATCCGAAAAAAATACAATTAATTTAATCAAGAATATATTTTAGAGTTACCACCACATTTCATACAAACGATTTTATCATTTTCAACCATGTTCAATATGGCGGCGATACAGCCGACGCTTGGGATATAACAAAATACGCCTATGTAGATAAAACAAAACTAATGCTATCTGTATCTTACTAGTGCATCACGTATTATAAAAAAAGAACTAATAGGTTGGGGAAAAAGTTTTTTCGCATTATAGTATGTATGAACTTGCAATAAAATCTCTTTGGCTGTAGTATTTGTATCTGGCTGGTTTTGGTATCATTGAAAGTTAAAATTTTGAAGAACATAATTCCAAATTCAAATTAGGCAAATGTGTGATTTTCATTTGTTTTTCGTACTGTCAAGATGAGTGAATCTAATGAAGAAATTCGATACATTTTAAAATTTTACTACAAAAAACGTAAAAATGCAAAGCAAGCCGCGAAAAAAATTTGCGATGTTTATAGACCTAGTGCAGTGTCTGTGAGAGTAGCACAAATTTGGTTTAAGCGTTTTCAATCCGGAAATTTTGATGTCAAAGATGCACCTCGCCCTGGTCGCCCTATTACGGATAAAATGGATTCCATTTTTGAAAAAGTGGAGCAAGATCGACACATCAGTAGTTACGACGTAGCTGAAGAACTGAGAATTGATCACAAAACAGTTTTGGCGCATTTGAAAAAAGCTGGGTACAAAAAAAAGCTCGATATTTGGGTACCTCACGAGCTCACTGAAAGAAACCTAATGAACCGTGTACTCATTTGTGATTCTTTATTACGACGTAATGAAACCGAACCATTTTTGAAGAAGCTGATAACTGGTGATGAAAAGTGGATCACGTACGACAAGAACGTGCGAAAAAGGTCGTGGTCAAAGGCCGGTCAGGCTTCACAGACTGTGGCGAACCGTGTTAACTCGCAATAAGGTGATGTTGTGTGTGTGGTGGGATTGGAAGGGCATTATTCATTATGAGCTATTACCACCAGGCAGGACTATCGATTCTGAACTCTACTGCGAACAACTGATGAGATTAAAGCAAGAAGTTGAGAGAAAGCGGCCGGAATTGATCAACAGAAGGGGTGTGGTGTTTCATCATGATAACGCTAGACCTCACACATCTATAGCCACTCAGCAAAAATTAAGAGAGTTTGGCTGGGAGGTGTTAATGCATCCGCCGTATAGTCCTGACCTTGCACCTTCAGATTTCCACCTGTTTCGGTCTCTTCAGAATTCTTTATGCAATGTTAGGTTAACATCACGAGAGGACTGCCAAATCCACTTGTCGCGGTATTTTGATGAGAAGTCCCAAAATGTTTATAGCAATGGGATCATGTCCCTACCTACAAGATGGCAAAAGGTTATCGAACAAAATGGTACATACATACTTTAGTTAAATTTAAATAAACTATATTAAAAAATGTTTTGAATTATCTTAAAAAATGCGAAGAAGCTTTTTCCCCAACCTAATATGTATCAAATCGATCAATTTAAAGAAGTTCCGATTTTTTTTTATTGGAAATCGATTAGTATAGTATTAAACACATAAAATCGATTTCGATAGTATATAGAAAATATTCCTATTTTCTCCAAGTACTATATAATAAAAAAAAAATCAATTAATAAAATGAAAACGTCAAAATGACATCGCCCGCCATATTCGCCATGTTGGTTTTGAGTTGCAATTCTAACTGCAAATCATGTTTTGTAACTGGAAACAAAGCTAAATAAGTGAAAAGATGCAGTAATAAACCTTTATATTTTGATTTTGCCTGTTAATGATATTGTGTACAATACATGGCCGGAGGTCCATACATTTTTGCAACATCTCCTTTGTGTTTAGTCGCGTTTTATGGGTAAAAATGGTGGGATTTGAATCATAAAGCATTCGATAACGTTCACGGGTGTAGGAAAGTGATATTACCTATGAAGTGAAAAGTGATTTTTCGTGTTGCCTCGAAAACTTCGTAACTCGTAGTAAGTCCCCATTACTTTACTGAAGCCATCTCATCATATTCCACATGGAAACATTCAATCATCGTCATCTTCCATATGGACATTCATTAGTTTATGAAATGAAGAATATTCTTATGATATATATATATATGTATCTTCACGCCAGGTCCCTAACGGGGTAGGCAGAGAGTGTAGAGCGCCAGATATCCCGGTTCTGACAAACTTCTCGTGCCTCGTCTACCTTCATCAATCTCTTCATACATGCACGCCGATTCCTAAGACTTTTGACCCTCACCATCAGACAGAACTCGACCTATTTGGTCATGGTAGGTCAGTCTTGGTCTTCCTGGGCCTCTACAACCATCCACATTCGCATTGTATATCTGTTTAGTCATTCGCTCATTCGACATTCTTTCTATATGCCCGAACCATCAAATACTAATAATATTCTTATGATGAAGAATATTATTAGTATTTGATATCTATCAAATACTGAAGATTAGCTATTAAGGACTTGAACCCGTGGCCGTAAACGATTAATTAAAAAAATGATATTTGGGCACAAATTATTCAGCCTTTGGTTCTAATTTAGTTCACATTTCTACTTAAGAGCATTACAGTAGCACTATATTGGAATTATTTTGGGTCACAAAGCAGTTTATCAGCTGCTTATTAGAATACGAGTGTCCCGCTATAAATAACAACTTCAGGTTCTGCATTATGCTTGATAATCAGATTTTTTGTGCACACTTTCTACTGTGTACGCTTACCCCTTATTCATAAACGTACATTAGATACGTTTCCCGAGATACTGTCATCTCATACCCCTTGAGGTATGGGAAACTATGTTCGGGGCGTTTGCCCCCTGCGTGGGGTTTTCTTCGCCGGCCGTTAACACGGCCGGGTCCTTGGGTTTGCCATCTTTGGCTTGGTTTAAGTCAATTTCGGTGAGAGGTCAGTCCGGGTGGTGAGGTCGTCGCAGCATTGCGGGGATCGAACCCGCGACCCTTCGAATAAAACGGTCATCTCACACCGCTGGACTAACCGTTGCTACTGCGGCTCCTCGGGTGTCAGTTCCGGTGGTTATTCTTTGCGGCCACACGTCACTCCTCCGCTTGGTCGGCGAGCAGCTCTCGCTGGAACCGCTTTCCGTTGGGAGGTCGCGCGTGCAGGGGCGCGATGTTCTTGATGTGACTGAATTCCGAATGTACGATACGTTTTAGCTATAGCAGACAATATGTAATAATGCTACTGTGGAGGAACGGGTGGAGGTGTTCCTCCGACGAAAAGGGAGGATCCTGCGACCAGGCGCCAGGCGGGCCGCGGCCCAACGGTTGACGTTGGGAAGTTGTATATATGCCAACTCTTGAGAAATATTCGTATGTGCGATGTAATTCGATTGCACGCCATCTACCGTACCAGACGAGAACTGTAAGGTTTCATTGTATTCCACTAGTTGGCGCCTTAATGTAGTGGACGCTACACTACGTATAGAATGGACACTTCGACGTCCCGCCCGATTTCCCCGCATCACCCAACCTCCTCTCCTCTTATGGGCTTTCTTACTGGTGGTAGAGTTTCAGTGACGGAGCTCGCGGGCGTAGGCACCACCGCATTACCTAATATACTTGCCGCTAAATGGTAGTGTTCAGCACTATCGTGTTTCGGTCAGGTGGTAATGTACGGCCCTGTAATTTCCGGCACAGAGGCATAACACCTTAGGCCTTAGGAGTGGTAACGCATTTGCATTTTGACCTTGGTCTTTGTGTAAGTGTCTATAGGCTGCAGTCATCACTTAACATCAATGTGAACTGCATGCTTGTATACAGCTTCCATTACTAAAAAAATAAAAAAAAAATGGGCGACGTTTGGTATTTTGTACGTACTACGCAGACAAGTGCACGTGTTAATACACGTCACTGATCGATGTGTGGGTAATAGAGACCAAATTAAGCGTTTGTATGGAATTTTGGCGGAGTGTCCGCGGTGTATGCTTTGTCTTTGTCAGTTGCATTGTGAAATGTCCAGGATAGAAAAAGACAAAGATGAGATAAGCAACACTTTAGCTAAAATACGTTTATGAATAAGGGGGTTAGATTACCTATTATTTATTATCAGTTTAGTATTACTCTCTCTGATTAACATTGAGCCTTCTTATGAGGACCATAAGCGACCTATAGAATAGAATAGAATAGAACAGAAAATGTTTTTATTTCGAATAGATCCTTACAAACACTTTCAAAATGTCAAGAAATTATAAAATACCTGGAGTGAATAACCATTACATATAGTAAAAGCAAAAACATATATTAACAGTAAATTAAAAATTAGAATTTAAACTACTTAGTTAAAACATAATAATCACAAAATTTTTAAATTCCTTCAAAGATAAAAAATGAAGAAAAAGAAAAACTTATTCGTCAAAATCAAAGTTATTCACTTAGCAGAGTTCCAAGTGCAGTCACTACTGAAAAGAACTCCGCTACCCAACAAACTCAAATTGTTGCAGTGTTACATTTTTAACATTATGGTGGTAGAGCTCCAGTGACGGAGCTCGCGGGCGTAAGCACCACCGCATTACCTAATATACTTGCCGCTAAATGGCTGTTTACTGTTCAGCACTATCGTGTTCCGGTCAGGTGGTAATGTACGGTCCTGTAATTTCCGGCACAGAGGCATAACATCTTAGGCCTCAGGAGCGGTAACGCATCTGCATTTTGACCTCGGTCTTTGTGTGGGTGTCTATAATCTGCAGTCATCACTTAACATCAATGTGAACTGCATGATTGTTTGCCACTTCCATCACATAAAGAAAAATATATAAAATACCAGCGGACCTCTAAATACGGATTCTTTTGCACATAACGCTTTGTCACAGAACCAGTTATTTCGTAATACCAGGAAACAGTATTGCTGCATTTTTAGTAATTTTCGTAACTTTTATTACCGCAGCGAACACTTAAAGTTTACATTTAATTATTTTGACATGGTTAAGGATATACCTAACTGTTTGGGTGTATTTCGGCAAATTTGTCCTCATATATGTTATTTTGGTGTTAGAGCTAGTGTGATAGAGCTTGAGGGGATGAGCACCACCCAACGGCCATGAGGGCAATGATCTTATCTAGTTGCCGCTAATTTTCGGCACGAAGACATAAAAACGCTATTACACGACACGGTATTCCGGGTCCGACAGAAAGGGTGGGCGTGGCCTCGCGCCGGGTTGCCGCTTATTACACTATCCGGTCGACTGCGCCCTAACTTAATCACAGTACAAATACACGGGCCGCTCCGGTCGCCTTAATTAGGGCCCTAACTCCCTAAAGGTTATTACACTATCCTGACCCTTACCATCGTAGATACCCTGAATACCGTGCCGTGTAATAAGTCTTTAAGTGCTTATGGCCTTATTACACGGTACGGTATTCAGGGTACGATAGCAAGAGTCAGGGTAGTGTAATAACATTTAGGGAGTTAGGGCCCTAATTAGGGCGACCGGAGCGGCCCGGTCAGTCTATCAGTAGTAGTCAGCAGTATCAGTTTTTTGATAGGCAACCTAGTGGATATATTTTATTCTCTAATCTAGATTATATAAATATACGTAACATATAGGTTTGCAGAATATCTGGATGAACGAAATGATTCTACAGTGGGGATTCTAACCTATGAGAAAAGAATGAATTTGGTCGTCATAATAAAGGTCATTAATAGAAGCGCGCATGGCCCGGCGGCTGGTGCAGATCGTAAGCGATCTACTCGGTCAAGTAATGCGAGCGCGGTCGGTGTGTTGGGTGACCGCTAGTGGCAAATTAAATGCGCGTTTCCGTGCTTCGGAGGGCACGTTAAGCCGTCGAGCCCGGTTGCTATCGATAGATAGCAGTCGTTAAACCTTGTCGGAGTCCTTATGGGCGGTTTGAAAACATCCGACAGCGGGTCGGCCACTAACCCACCCACCTCCACCAATCCGCATTGGAGCAGCGTGGTGGAGTAAGCTCCAGGCCTCCCCCCAAAAAAGACGAGAGACTCGTGCCCAGTGGGACGTACAATGGGTTGCCATTATTATTTATTTATTACAATGAAGGTTATTCACTTGGCAGAATTCCAAGTGCAGTCAATACTGTGATAGAGCTCGATAGGATAGGCACCACCGCATTACCTTATCCATTTGCCGCCAAGTGGTAACGCTAATACTGTCTTTCACAACTTTTACTACCATGTCATTAGATATGACCCCTCGTTAAATACGACTTCCGAAAACAATTATTATGACAATGACATTGTACAATCTTGTCATCTTAAAATAACGTTTGGTCCAAGTTTTAGACTAGAGGCGACATTATCTTTTGACCAGAGGCGGCTCTTCCAGAGCGCTGGTGCAGTGCACTACTACGAAAATTATATACTTACACAATAATAAAAAATAATAATAATAATGGTAACCCATTATACGTCCCACTGCTGGGCACGAGTTTCTCCCCTTTTTGGGGGAGAGGCCTGGAGCTTACTCCATCACGCTGCTCCAATGCGGATTGGTGGAGGTGGGTGGGTTAGTGGCCAACCCGCTGTCGGATGTTTTCAAACCGCCCATAAGGCCTCCGACAAGGTTTAACGACTGCTATCTATTGATATCAACCGGGACCGACGGTTTATCGTGCCCTCGGAAGCACGGAAACGCGCATTTTAATTTGCCACTAGCGGTCACCCATCATACACCCGACCGCGCCCGTTGTGCTTATGATCTAATAATATATAATATATATATAGTGTTTATAAAAACGTAACTTCACGCCTGTAATCCCCGAAGGGGTAGGCAGAGGCAAATGCATGCATTCAATCATACATGCAAACACCCACGACTCGCCGGTTACGTTTTGCCCATGTAACAGGTGGCGAACCTGTTGCCATCTCCGGGCACATTACCAAACTCCGGGGTACTGGGAAACTTCCAGAAAATGGAAAAATCCCAATAGAAGCAGAGATAAAGGATTTTAAACCGTTATCTCTAATATCCCCCGACCCGGGAATCGAACCCAGGACCTCCAGCGTAATAGTAGTGTTTATAATAATATATATATAGTGTTTATAATAATATTTATAGTGGGTCGCGATGCGAAACTTCGCGTTCATATAAAAGTTTTTTAAACATATAAGATCTTTATTTTTCTAAACATCTGCGGCTGGAGGTATAAAAAAACTCAGCATTACCCACCGGTCCCCACCGGTCGCGGCGGACCGGAGGGGAGTAGCCATAGCGTGTATTACAAATGCAAAACAGTCTGTAATTTTTTGCGGGCGGAAATGCGTGCGACATACACGCACTCTATTTCATCTATTACTACGAAACTCACACCTTGACCTTAACAAAATACAGAAACAATTTCACGCACACATTTAAACATCTAGGCGACAGGTATTGGCCCATTTGGGCTTGTACTTTGACAGAGGGGAAAGCCTGCATATGGCTGCTCCCCTCCGGTGTTGCTCTATGGCCCTTACTAACGAAATAGCATGATAACAAGTTATCTAAACCTGACCAATTATTTAAATACATCTAATCATAATCATTTAAATGGGTAAATTGCCTTTATTTTTGATGTAACCTTCAATTAAGGTTTGCGCGCAAAATTTAATAACACTCATTAATCACAATAAATTATTAATCAATCAAATGTAAGACGGTTTTAATTCTGGAAAACAGTATCTTTTTTTATGTAGTAGAATTGGTAAACAAGCATACAGTTCACATTGATGTTAAGTGATGACTGCAACTTATAGACACCCACATAAAGACCAAGGTCAAAATGCAGATGCGTTACCACTCCTGACTCCTGAGGCCTAAGGTGCTATGCCTTTGTGTCGGAAATTACAGGGCCGTACATTACCACCTGACCGGAACATGATAGTGCTGAACACTACCATTTAGCGGCAAGTGTATTAGGTAATGCGGTGGTGCCTATTCCCGCGAGCTTAGTCACTGGAACTCTACCACCAGTAAATCTACTACCAGTATTTCGGTTAGATGGTGGTGTATGGCCCCGTAATAACTATCATAGAGACATTACAACTTAAGTCTCAAGGGTGGCAACGCATCTGCATTTTGACCTCTGGTTCATACCATTTATATCACATTCTATATTCTGAACATAGGTATGTTAACAAATTAATTAGTGTTAGTGCCTCAAATATAGTAGGCATCATTTAAGGTGAAACAGGTGGTGTTTGTGCCAAATCAGGTGGTGTTTGTCCAAAAGCAGGTGGTGCTTATGCCAAAACAGGTGGGTAATTGGAATTAGGTTGTTTACATTTCGAATCACACCTGCTAGCTATTGTAAAGATAACGACTCGAATGTTGTTTACGAAGTCAAGTAATTGGGGGTAGAAATGATATGACCCATGGTATGACCCATTCATACCATTGACAATGGTATTGGTCTTGTCAATGGTAAGAGGGAATGAGTTGAATTGTGGTCGTCGCCGTGGAATGAAGTGCTGCTAGTGCTAGTTCAGTTCTTAACATTAGGTATTATAAAGTATAAGTGATACGCATCATCAATATATTAACTAGCCACACAAAAACATTGAACCATTAACAAATTCTACAAGATTGCATGCGCACAGAAATGCAATATCTGTTCTAGATAGTATGATGTGGTCTAAGTATGAAGCGATATACTGTGCAACTTATATTTAAAAACTTACTTTAAACATCGTTACTTCACGCCTGTAATCCCCGAAGGGGTAGGCAGAGGTAAGTTCAGAAATGCATTCAAGCATACATGCAAACACCCACGACTCGCCGGTTACGTTTTGGCCCATGTAACAGGTGGCGAACCTGTTGCCATCTCTGGCCATATTACCAAACGCCGAGGTACTGGGAGACTTACAGACAATGGAAAAATCCCAATAGAACCAGAGATAAAGGATTTTAAACCGTTATCTCTGATAGCCCCCGACCCGGGAATCGAACCCAGGACCTCCAGCGTAGTAGTAGTGGCCTGCTACCACTAGGCTACTGAGGCAGTTAACTTATATTTAACTATTTGTATCTCTTGAAAGTGTCGAACGAGCATGTAGTTTACATCGGTAGTAGATTACAGTAGCCTGCAAACATCTCATCTTTTTTACTGGTGGTAGAGCTCCAGTGACTGAGCTCGCGGGCGTATGCACCACCTAATATACTTACCGACAAATGGTAGTGTTCAGTACTATCGTGTTCCGGTCAGGTGATAATGTACGGCTTGTAATTTCCGGCACAGAGGCATAACACCTTAGGTCTAAGGAGTGGTAACGCATCTGCACTTTGACCTTGGTCTTTGTGTATGTGTCTATAGGCTGTAGTCATCTCTTAACATCTATGGGAACTGCATGCTTGTTTGCCAACTTCGTTATTAAAAACAGTTTTTTAACATCTTAATCCTGCTAACCAGACCCATAGATCCTTTAATTTACATTTTTATTTATGTACATACATTAAAGCAAACTGCATGTAAGAATCAATTCGTCAACCTTTTGGTAGTGTTGAAAACGTGCTATTCATTACCAATACTTAATATTACTAAGCGAAAACATTTGTATCTTTATATGTATGTTTGTAACGTTTTCACACAAAAACTACTGAACCGATTTCAAAAATTATTCCACCATTATAAAGCTGAATCTTCAAGTGACATGGGCTATATTACAGCGCTTAACAATAAATATTACACATCGAGCCTAGGAAGTAGACTTCGGCTTATTTCGGGTCTGTAGAGCGTTATCTCTTTCGCACCGTACCTATTTGACGTTTGTCGACCATTTTGATCGAGTTTTGACCAATACCGGACTGTCAGTGCCTACGTAGTTAGTGTGCAGCAGAGATAACGCTCTACGAAGTCGAAACGAGCCGATCGTCTCTTACGCAGGCTCGAAGTGCAATATTAATTGTTGGGTAGTGTACATAGTCGGGGCGAGTCACTAGTATTAAATCAAATTTTTTACTGGTGGTAGAGCTCCAGCGACGGAGCTCGCGGGCGTAGGCACCACCGCATTACCTAATATACTTGCCGCTAAATGGTAGTGTTCAGCACTATCGTGTTCCGGTCAGGTGGTAATGTACGGCCTTGTAATTTCCGGCACAGAGGCATAACACCTAATGCCTCAGGAGTGGCAGCGCATCTGCATTTTGACCTCTGGTCATTGTGTGGGTGTTTATAGGCTGCAGTCTTCACTTAACATGAATGTGAACTGCATGCTTGTTTGCCACTTTTATTACATAAAAAAAAATCGCTCGCCGCTTATGCCCGTACCAACGCCTTGCAAGTCAGGTATGTGTAATCACCTATTTCCTTCATTACCAAACCTTGCGTCCGCCGTGGCTATCTGCAGTAGTATTACGGCCTAATTCAATATAATGTACCCAATGATGTTATAACTGCCTCAGTAGGCCATTACTGCTACTGCTTTTTTATGTTTTTTTCCGACTCTCAGACACACATACACACGCACACTCCACATTCACTCACCTACAAACGCTCTCTAGCGAACAACAAAACACACCCAAATAATTATTGAAATCAAACGGTAACTCGCCTTTTCTAATGCGTTAAATAAAATTTAATCTTAATTATATATTGTCATAAAAGTCCACACGTTTTCTTTTTTTTTTTATATATCTATATTTTTTGTAGCGGCAATAATTAAGGCAGTGTTTTTTTTCTTCTTTTTTCTTTTTCTTTTACTGTGTCTTGCTGTAAATTGAGAACTGTCTGCGGGAGGGGCCTGGCGACCTGTAGCACAGATTTCATTTAGAAACCTATTTCAGGCACCAGTCCCTCACAAAAATAGGATCGAAGTGCACAAGTACTGTATTAGCAATAAGTACCTATAAGCCTAAAATTTGTGAAGGAAAATTAAACGTTTTTTTACTTTACTTACTTTACTTTATGTAAGAAGCGCGCATGGCCCCGCACCTGGTGTAGATCGTAAGCGATACGGGCGCGGTCGGGTGTGTGATGGGTGACCGCTAGTGGCAAATTAAAAGGCGTGTTACCGTGCTTCGGAGTGCACATTAAGCCGTCGGTCCCGGTTGCTATCGATAGATAGCATTCGTTAAAGGCCTTATGGGCGGTTTCAAAACATCCGTTGGCCACTAACACGTATCTCCACCAACCCGCATTGGAACAGAGTGGTGGAGTCAGCTCTAGCCCTCCCCCCAAAAGGGAAGAGACTCGTGCCCAACAGTGGGACGTATATTGTGTTATCATTATAATTATAAGTGGTAAACAAGCATACAGTTCACAAAGACCAAGGTCAAAATGCATATGCGTTACCACTCCTGAGGCCTAAGGTGTTATGCCTCTGTGCCGGAAATTGCAGGGACTTACCACCTGACCGGAACACAATAGTGCTGAACACTACCATTTAGCGACAAGTATGTTAGGTAATGTGGTGGTGGCCCGCGAGCTCCGTCACTGGAGCTCTACCACCAGTAAAACTACTGCTACTGGGTGATATGCATAGAGCAACACGGGCCACCGGCCGCGGCGGACCTGAGGGGAGAAGCCATATGCAGGCTTTCCCCTCTGACAATTTTTTTTATCATTTTTGTCTGTCTGTCTGTCCGTCTGTCTGTCTGTCTGTCTGTCCGTCCGTCCGTCCGTCCGTCCGTCCGTCCGTCTGTCTGCCTGTGTGTTCCCGCTAATCTCGGGAACGGCTGGACCGATCTAAACAGGACTTTCACTGGCAGATAGCTTATGTAATAAGGAGTTACTTTTATACTAGCTGCGCCCACGACTTCGTTCGAGTAAGTACTGAACAATCATAAATTCTCACGCGGACAGAGTCGCGGGCACAACTAATTTAAAAATATTATTAGGATTTAAAAAAATTGGAAAAACTACTAACACTACAAATAAGTCAAGTCCTAAGACTACAAATATTACTTTTTGTAAAAGGACTTGAATGATAACCACAGGATGTCAGTTTTTCCGATATTTTTTAAAATTCTTATATATAGTATAAAAAATAAATGACAAATATTTTTTCACATTTTTTTAATAACTGTCATGACTTGACCTACCACCTGTTTTCCGTATATCGTTGATTTCTGGGACACCCTGTATATTTTGTTAATGTCAAGGTGTGAGTGTCGTAGTAATAGACGATTTTTGTAGTGTGAGTGTGTGTCACACTATTTCCCCCCCGCATAAAGTGACAGACTGTTTTGCATCTAAACTGATATTATAAAGCTGAAGAGTTTGTTTGTTTGTTTGTTTGAACGCGCTAATCTCAGAAACTTCGGAACCGATTTGAAAAAATCTTTCATTGTTAGACAGTCCATTTATTGAGGAAGGCTTTAGGCTATATATCATCACGCTAAGACCAATAGGAGCAGAGCAACAAAGAAAAATGTCTCAAAATCGGGTAATAAACGCTATGACTACGCTCCTCCGGTCCGCCGCGACTGGTGGCCCGTGTCGCTCTATGATGAAATCAGTGGTAGAAGTGTGTCATTAACTACCACAAGTTAATGACACACTTCTACCACTGATATACTTAAATTATTAGGTTGGGGAAAAAAATTCTTCGCATTTTTTAAGTTAATTCAAAACATTTTTTAATATAGTTTATTTAAATTTAACTAAAGTATGTATGTACCATTTTGTTTGATAACCTTTTGCCATCTTGTAGGTAGGGACATGATCCCATTGCTATAAAAATTTTGGGACTTCTCATCAAAATACCGCGACAAATGGATTTGGCAGTCCTCTCTTGAAGTTAACCTAACATTGCATAAAGAATTCTGAAGAGACCGAAACAGGTGGAAATCTGAAGGTTAAAGGCGCGGGTCCACCGCGGCTCATGGAGAGGCTGCGCACGTGTATTAAGCTTCGCTTTATATAAAATTGTATGTGGTAGTATCCACTGCAACCCACGAAGAGGCTACACATGAATTGACGTCATTGATACATGCGTGGCTAACTCGAATAGGCGGTTACATAGCTCAACGCAATCATCGTGGGACTACGTTTCCACTGGGAGTGCACGAATATGGCCCACGACTATGTACAGTTCGCTTATCTATCCTCGGATTGCAGTGGAACGTGCGTAGCCTCCGCGGGCCGTGCCACGCCACGCTATACATTATTCGTGGGTCTTCGTGTACTCCAGTGGAAACATTGACCCACGTTGTTAAACAAATTATACACCTCAAGATACCATAAGTAATTATTGTGTTAATCCTGAACGCTACGTAAGGCGTTTACGAAATCGATGGAGGTAGCTACATATAATTTTTTCAAACTTCTGTCAGACAAATGTCACCTCAGTCTGCCCGGGACCACGGAAGCTGAAAAGCGACCGAAACGTCGGGTTGATTTTAAAAATCATTTTAGTTAATATACGCGAGATAAATCCGTAAAAATAGTTTTATTTCAATAAATTAATACACGCAGCTAAAATGCGCCGCGTGTCCGTGCACAGCATGCTTCGCGGTGGGCCCGCGCCCTTATGTGTGTAAAAAAAAACACTCAAAAACCAACAACGTCAAAACACCATAAATGTCATAGTGCACCATTCAAGTCAGCAAGAACTTGCATGACTTTCACTCGATTTTTTTTTAATATCAAACTTTCTAGAAAGCGCCTGATGTTTGGATAATTTTATAGTGATTACGCTGACTCGAGTGTTTTTGTAGTGGCAATGAACTTGACTATCTCTTTTGGGCTCGGTACAAAAAAATGGGCCAAGTGTGAGTCGAATTCACAACGAATTTCGCGAGCCAGTTGGTTCAGCTGTGTATGCCGACCGTTTGAAACGAGGCTCACGGGTTCTATCTCGTACTGGGACAAATATTTGTATGGCAGATATTTGTTTGTGTACGTGTTAACAACGGTATCCACGACACAGGTTTATACCAGTGGGGGAACGGGTGGAAATGTACCTCCGACGAAAAGAGAGCGCGAAATCTACCCATAACACACCCAAATAATTTGTGTCTCACGGCTGACCAAATAGGCTCAAAATATCAGTGTCAGACCGGAATCTGACGCTGGTCAGGCTGGCTGGACTGATGATGATGATTATTTCTTAAAGGTCTCAAAAAAAATGAAAAGCAAAAAAAAACTCAAGTTTTTTTTTGCTTTTCATTTTCATTTATTTTCGGCGGTTTCATTTATTGTCAAAAAGTTTTTATTTTATGTTTTTTGGGTCTTACAATAAACTCGAGGATGAAAAAATTTCAAAACTCATCAATTCAAATACACACACGATTTATTTCAAGGTATGCCCTTTCCAATAAAAAAAGAATTATTAAAATCGGACTACTCGCTAAAAATCAATTGCTGTTCGTTAGTCTCGATAAAACTCGAGAACGGCTAAACCAATTTGGCTAATTTTGGTTTTGAATGATTATTGGAAGTCCAGGGAAGGTTTAAAAGGTAAGAAAATAATAAGAAATCGAAGGAAAATAGTAATAACCTCAATTTAATTTTCCTATACAAATAGTCCGTAGGTATATATCAAACCTTTGACACATTATTTCATTGTGAGACAATTCGAAATTTGCCGGATCAGCTATATATAGTATATATACGCATCGACTTGAGAACCTCTTCCGCTTCTTCGCCGGTTAAAAACAGGTATAAAGTCGTAATAATTTCACCAGTTACAACTGAGTATTACAAAAATAAACATAACACAAATATCTTTAACCATGATCTAGTGCTTCAGAATCTGTGTCTAGGTCTCACCAGGTCAGAGTGCAGCTCAATGCTAAAGCGATTACGGTGCGGTTAACGAAATGCGATAGTCGTGACACATGATAAACGGTCCATTGAAATCTTGGCTTCTATTCTTTAGAACAGAGGTTCTCAAACTGTTTTTGAACACTGACGAAGACAAGGGGGCCGACCGCCTGACTCTCATGCTTTTTTTATGTAAAGGACGTGACAAACAAGCATGCAGTTCATATTGATGTTAAGTGATAACTGCAGCCTATAACACCCACACAAAGATCAAGGTCAAAGATGCGTTACGTGGTGCCTACGCCCACGAGCTCCGTCGCTGGAGCTCTACCACCAGTAAAATTCGATTTAAGCTTTCGATTATAACGTTATCTTGTCGGTTTCGTACCGCTTATCTGTGGCGTGGCTAAAATGGGTGGCACCCGTGGCGGATGAAGGAGAAAAAAGGATTTTTTTTTATGTTACCAAGGTGGCAAACAAGCAAAGTTCACATTGATGTTAAGTGATAACTGCAGCCTATAGACACCCACAGAAAGACCAGAGGTTAAAATGCAGATGCGTTACCACTGCTGAAACCTTAGATGTTGTGTCTCTGTGACGGTTTTTTATGTAATGGAAGTGGCCAACAAGCATGCAGTTCACATTGATGTTAAGTGATGACTGCAGCCTATAGAAAGAGGTATAACAAAGACCAAGGTCTGGAGTGTCTGTTTGTAATATAAAAATAACAGCTTTTTACTAAATGCATATGTATATACGGTACATATAACAAAGCAACATTTTTACATTTTTTGTCTGTCTATCTGCCTGTTTGTCGCCGCTAATTTCGGGAACGGCTGGACCGATTTTGACGGGACTTTCACTGGCAGGTAGGTTATGTAATAAGGAGTAACTTAGGCTTAGGCTACTATTACACTAGCTGCGTCCACAACTTAGTCCGGGTAGATACTGAACAATTATAAATTCTCTCGCGGACGAAGTCGCGGGCACAGCTAGTCACCAATAACGTAGTAACGTAATAAAGTAGCTACTGTTCGACCCATGACATATAATTCTACTTACCATTATGTCATATATTATGCTGATACACGTAGTAACAAATTTTATTGAAGTGTTTATATATATTAGGTCATACCAGGAAAATCAAGGACATATATGGATTATTTTGTACGAATAAAACAAATACAATAGTTTGTTTTGAAAAGCAGTATGATTATTTACTTCGTGTCTTCCTTCTAAGTTAATAAGTGTTTTCCGGTGTATTTTCTTATTTTTTACTTTTTACTAGCTGACCCGGCAAACTTCGTATTGCATCACAATGAAATAATGTGTCAAAGGTTTGATGTATACGGACTATTTGTATGGGAAAATGAAATTGTGGTTTTTACTATTTCCCTTCAATGTCTTCATATTTTCTTACCTTACAAACCTTCCCTGGACTTCCAAAAATCATTCAAAACCAAAATTAGCCAATTCGGTCCAGCCATTCTCGAGTTTTAGCGAGACTAACGAACAGCAATTGATTTTTATATATATACTAGCTGCCCCGGCAAACTTCGTATTGCCACAGAATGAAATAATGTGTCAAAGGTTTCATATATACGGACTATTTATATGGGAAAATGAAATTGTGGTTTTTACTATATCCCTTCAATTTCTTCATATTTTCTTACCTTTTAAGCCTTCCCTGGACTTCCAAAAATCATTCAAAACCAAAATTAGCAAATTCGGTCCAGTCGTTCTCGAGTTTTAGCGAGACTAACGAACAGCAATTGATTTTTATTTATCTATAGATATATGTACTAGGTAATACAAAGAAAATCATCGAAAAGAAATATAAATCAAATACAATGGTTTGTTTTGAAAAGCAGCATGATTATTTACTTCGTGTCTTCATTATTAAGTTTATTAGTGTTTTCCGGTGTATTTTCTTATTTTTTACTTTATATAACAACGCGGGATGGGCAGCAGCATCCTGTAATAAAACTGCCGTTGCTGCGATCGCTAATCCGCCTGCCAAGCGAGGCGATTATGTCATATTCTCCCCTTATGACAAACAACACTGTTGTGGGCGTCATTGGGGAAGGCTTTGTCCAGCTGTGGACGTCATTCGGCAGAAGTATTTATAATAATGGCGACCCATTATGCGTCCCACTGCTGGGCAAGAGTGGTTAGTGGCCAACCCGCTGTCGGATGTTTTCAAACCGCCCATAAGGCCTCCGACAAGGTTTAACGATTGCTATCTATCAATAACAACCGGGACCGACGGCTTAACGTGCCCTCCGAAGCACGGAAACGCGCATTTTAATTTGTTACTAGCGGTCACCCATCACACACCCGACCGCACTCGTATCTACTCCCCTCCGGTCCGCCGCGACCGCTGGGCCAAGTTGCTCGATACTGAAGACGTAAGAAAGAGGCTTTGTGTGAATGAGAGTATCGGTGTAAAAATGAAAAATGGCATGCTCCGATGGTTCGGCGGGCATATAGAAAGAATGTCGAAGGAGCGAATGACTAAACAGATATACAATGTGAATGTGGATGGTTGCAGAGGCCCAAGAAGACCAAGACTGACCTACCATGACCAAATAGGTCGAGTACTGTCTGATGGTGCGGTCGAAAGTCTTAGGAATCGGCGCGCATTTATGAAGAGAATGATGAATGTAGATGAGGCACGAGAGGTATGTGAAGACCGGGATATCTGGCGCTCCACACTCAATGCCTACCCCGTTAGGGACCTGGCGTGAAAATACATACATGTACAGTATAATTGAAGCGCAATAATTTAATATTTACCTTAACTTTTACAAAGTTTATAATCAATCGCCAATTTTTAGCACTGAGATGTAGGGTTGCCACTTCATATTTTATTTAAAATTATAATATTTATTTACAAATAAAATATTACATCTAAACTAGGTAGGCATTATTTTTTCATCAAACGAAGGTGGCAAACAAGCATGCATTTCACATGGATGGTAAGTAATGACCGCAGCCTATTTTTTTTTATCATTTATGCAACACACATTGAAGATTAGATCATTTTGGAAATAAAGTTGAGTTAAAAACTAAAGACTAAATAAGAAGAAAGACTTGTGACATCCTTACCACCAGATACAATTGTAGCAACCTTATAAAGAAATGCAGGTCAGAGTTGAATACTAGAGTAATTACTTTTTTTATATCTGGCCAAGAAGTTTACGATGGTAACGCGTGTGATATGATGTAGCGTCTCATAAATAAGTATTATAATATAATAAAGCGCGCATGGCTTGTGTAGATCGGAAGCGATCTAGTCGGTTAAGCGATACGGGCGCGGTCGGGTGGATGATGGGTGACCGCTAATGGCAAATTAAAAACGCGTTTCCGTGCTTCGGAGGGCACGTTAAGCCGTCGGTAAGATAGCAGTCGTTAAACCTTGTCGGACGTCTTATGGGCCGGTTTGAAAACATCCGACAACGGGTTGGCCACTAACCCTTATCTCCACCAACTCGCATTGGAGCAGCGTGGTGGAGTAAGCTCCAGGCCTCCTCCCAAAAAGGGGAGAGACTCGTGCCCAGCACTGGGACGTATCAAGGGTTGCCATTATTATTATATTATTGTAATATAAACATCCGGACGCCGCAAGCTTAGCTTTGGCGCGTCAGTTGACCCATAACCTTAGTACCTACTGCGCACACGCACCTCAACCCCCCTATATTAACCGCTACGATGTAACTCAGTTAATTCCGGATTATATGGTGATCACCAACATGGACTTCTCATTTCCATCCTCAACTAATGAACTTGCCAGACTCATTTTAAACCTAAAAATTAAAAATATGGAGTCTGGAATTAGTATCAACAGAATGTTCCATTCTCTTTTTCTCAGCGTCAGGTACCTCGTATATGAAGTTACCTGACATTTGCTGAACAGGACACCTTTCTGGCAGCCGTGAGACACATATTACGTGTACTAAATCCTATGTATTAATTTTAGAAATTATGTTTTTTTTATGTTTTAAAAGTGGCAAACAAGCATACAGTTCACATTGATGTTAAGTGATGACCGCAGCCACACAATGACCAGAGGTAAAAATGCAGATGCGTTACCACTCCTGAGGCCTAAGGTGTTATGTCTCTGTGCCGGAAATTACAGGGCCGTACATTACCACCTTACCGGAACACGATAGTGCTGAACACTACCATTTAGCGGCAAGTATATTAGGTAATGCGGTGGTGCCTACGACCGCGAGCTCCGACATTGGAGCTCTACCACCAGTAATGTGTGTGGTGCTCTTATTTTATTTCGATTTCTTGGTGTATTTTTGAGTTATATTAAATAAAGTTGGTGGCATTTTGTTTGATAAAGGCTTATTACAGTGCTCGTGTATAGTGAAATAGAAAAACAGTGCGAAAACACGTTCTTTCGGGTTGCCTCCAAAACTTCATTGTAAATGTTCTGGTAAAGTAGCCATCGCTTTACTCGAAATACTGTGACTGACTGACGGACTGATAAATTGACTGACTCTGACTTTGACTTTGCTTATTACGAATACGAAATATCGTTTTACTTGACACTGGCAATATGCATAACAAGCGATGCTATTAAATAAAGGAGATGTTGCGAGCTCGGCTCTGGTTCGTACACGCCCTCAAAAAATGGGTAAATTAAAGAAGAATCCGAAAAAAATACCATTTTTTTATTCAAGAATATATTTTAGAGTTACAACCACATTTCATTCAAACGATTTAATCATTTTCAACTATGTTTAACATGGCGTCGATACAGTCGACACTTGGGATCAATCGATTTTGATAGTATTTATAAAATATTACTTTTTTCTCCAAGTACTATAATAATATAATATAAATATAATATATAATAATATAATCAAAATACAATTTAAAAAATGAAAATGTCAAAATGACATCGCCCACCATATTCGCCATGTTGGTTTTGAGTTGCAATTCTAACTGCAAATAATGTTTTGTAACTGCAAACTAAGCTAAATAAGTGGAAATATGCAGTAAAAAACGTTTTCATATTGATTTTGTCTGTTAATGATATTGTGTACAATACATGGCCGGAGGTCCATACATATTTGCAACATCTCCTTTAAAAAAAAGTTAGTTTTTTCATAACCAGGTATTTGAAAAGATTTCCATGAGTTAAAAATATTCTCTTTCATTCACATACTAAAAAAAAACTGGCAATAAACACTGAAGGCTGTTTCCAATTGGACTATAACTTCACATATAATTTAATTAAAAAGATTCGTCTCGCGTGTATCTAAGAGCCACCTTATTATTATTACACTTTCCCGTTGAGTTCGTTACTTTCAAGCTTCTGCGGTTTGTGATATCAACACGCGATATTATAATGGGTTTTATTATTTAATTTTTATTACTTTTCTTCTTGTAACGAATGTGGCAAACAAGCGTTCAATTCGCATGGATGTTAAGTGATGACTGCAACCTATGTAGTTTTAGTTTCTAACACAAAGACCAAGGTTAAAATGCAGATGCGTTACCACTCCTGAAGCCTAAGGTGTTATGCCTCTGTGCCGGATATTACAGGTCCGTACATATATATGGGATGTATAGGGATATTTTTGAAATGTATGATACTAGCTAGCCCACAACTACTGCTTAGATACTGAACAATAATTTTGTTAAATTTGCCGCAGCTAGTTTTAAAATATGTGACATACAGACAAACAGAACTTAAACGAACTGGGAAACGCAGAGACGATGACATTCCCCAATGAGACATGATTGTCCGTGATATTGACAAAGCAATCACAGATGACAACACAAAGCAAGGCTACGTACTTACTGGCACCTATCCAAAGGGCACACAAAGGGAATAGTTTGGGAATTAGTTGTCGATTGTTTTCTTTTTAGGGTTCCATAAACTCAAATGATTCAAACTCAAATATTTTATTTCAAATTGGTCTACTGCCGTCGCCTTCGTCTCTTCCAAGCAAGCTTTATCATCTACACATATGCGCAGGTACCTACACGTGTCATCAGAATGATGCATGTCAGATAAACATAATTATAATTAATTGTAATAAAGAGTTTTGGCGGGAACCTTGAAAGAGGCGTGTGGTGCTCTTATTTTATTTCATTTTCTTGGTGTATTTTTAAGTTATATTGAATAAAGTTGGTGGCATTTTGTTTGATATAGGTTTATTACAGTGCCCGTGTATAGTGAAATAGAATAACAGTGCGAAAACACGACCTTTCAGGTGCCTCCAAAACTTCATTGTAAATGTTCTGGTAAAGTAGCCATCGCTTTACTCGAATAACTTGACTGTAACTCACTTGACTGACATATTATACTTGATAACTCATATACTTGATACTTACCTATTATACTTGATATTATACTAACTTTGACGCTGCTTAAATAAATACGAAATATCGTTTTACTTGACACTGGCAATATGCGTAATAGCGATGCCATAATAAAAAAATAAAAAAATAAAAAAAAAATGTAATGAAAGTCACAATACAAAAAAATGTAGGTAATAAATTTTATAAACATTAAATACTACTACATACATATTAAATTACTATCATCTTCTAAACATATAATGATAATAATAATGGCAACCCTTGATACGTGTTCCTTGTTCTAATAATTTATTTATTTATCTATATTTATGTAATATTACGTAATTTTGTATATAAATATAACATTAATATGCATGGAAGTTTTGTGTAGTTGTGCGGCTTGTAGTTCGCAAAGCCACTTACGGTGGTCCCATCAGAACACCAGCGCTGTAGTGCCAACTACAGCAATCAGCTGAGATGGGTACCATTTTTTTTAGTCTCACACATACATCATGCCGGTAGTTGTGTTAAGTTGTTTCTGTTTTTATTATTGTTTTTTTTTATTATTATTATTATCATTTGTTTATGGGCCAAAACGTAACCGGCGAGTCGTGGGTGTTTGCATGTATGATTGAATGCATGCATTTGCCTCTGCCTACCCCTTCGGGGATTACAGGCGTGAAGTTACGTTATCATTTGTTTATTTAGTGTGTGTGTGTGTGTGTCAAAAAATAAACTATTTCTATTTCTATTTCTATACGTCCTACTCATAGAGCAACTCGGGCCACTGGCCGACCGGAGGGGAGTAGCCATATGCAGGCTTTCCCCTCGGTCAAAGTACAATTTACTGCGTTTTTTACCGACTAGCTGACTCGGCAAACTTCGTATTGCCTCAGAATGAAATAATGTGTCAAAGGTTTGATATACATATATACCTACGAACTATTTGTATGGGAAAATGAAATTGTGTTTTTACTATTCCTCTTCAATTTCTTCATATTTTTTACCTTTTAAACCTTTCCTGGACTTCCAAAAATCATTCAAAACCAAAATTAGCTAAACCGGTAATGCCGTTCTTGAGTTTTAGCGAGACTAACGAACAGCAATTAATTTTTATATATATAGATGCAATTTGTGTCAGAAATTTGTGTGACACACACGCAGACATCACATATCGTCTATTACTACGAAACTCACACCTTGACTTTAACAAAATACATAAAAAATTTCACGCACACATTTAAACATCTCTGGCCCACTTGGGCTTGTACTTTGACAGAGGGGGAAGGCCTGTATACGGCTACTCCCCCCCGCTCCGCCACAGCCGGTGGCTCGTGTTGCTTTAACATCCCACATCTGGGCACGAGTCTCTCCCCTTTTTGGGGGAGGTCAGAAGCTTACTCCACCACGATGCTCCAATGCGGGATGGTATATTATAATAAAACTGACGGAATTACTCAATAAAAAAGAATAAGTTTTGTGAGAAGTAAGTGTTTGGGAGTGGTCTATTTCAATTGACCAATTGCAGTTTGAATTATCTTTGTAGTGTGATTGTCAATGTGTGCAACTGGCGAGAGCGGTTTCAATATGAAAATGAGTCTTTAGCCATTCTATCCTTATTTATTTATTCTGTGTTCACATCTTACTAGATACTATTTTAAATGTGAAAGTATTGATGTTTGTTTGTTGCTCAATCATGCTGAAGCGAATTTCGATGAAATATTACACATATAGAGTAAATATGCCTCGGTAGCCTAGTGGTAGCAGGCCACTACTACTACGCTGAGGTCCTGGGTTCGATTCCCGGGTAGGGGGTTATCAGAGATAATGGTGAAAAAGCCTTTATCTCTGGTTCTATTGGGATTTTTCCATTTTCTGGAAATTTCCTAGTACCTCAAAGTTTGGTAATGTGCCCGGAGATGTCAACAGGCTCGCCACCTGTTACATGGGCCAAAACGTAACCGGCGAATCGTGGGTGTTTGCATGTATGCTTGAATGCATGCATTTACCTCTGCCTACCCCTTCGGGGATTACAGGCGTGAAGTTACGTTGAAGTTACGTAGAGTAAATATTCTTATTAATTATTTACGGGTGGTAGAGCTCCAGTGAAGGAGCAGTGAGGGCGTAGAAATCCTCGCATTACTTAATATACTTGCCGCTAAATGGTAGTGTTCAGCACTATCATGGTCCGGTCAGGTGGTAATGTACGGCCCTGAAATCTGCGGCACAGAGGTATAACACCTTAGGCCTCAGAAGTGGTAACGCATCTGCGTTTTGACCTCTGGTCCTTGTGTGGGTATAGGCTGCAGTCATCACTTAACATCAATGTGAACTGCATGCTAGTTTGCCCCTTTCATTACATAAAAAAAAACTGTAACATATAGGATTACTTTTATCCCGTTCACAGGTTCCTTAGGGAATTTTTAAGTACACGTGGCCAAAGTCACGGGCAAAAGTTAGTAGAAAATAAATAAATGGCCGCCTTTAGGAATTCCACGTGGACGAAGTCGCGGGAAAAAGACTGTTAAAAAGATTAATTCCATAAAAAAAGGTATGAGAATTATTATTTACAACATACGGAAGTAAATTAAAAATGTTTATCACCAAGATAAGATCTATAAGATTAACAGCTTGTTCGGTGAAATTATTATAATAAAATGTATTGTCTTTCATTCACCGAGATTTGCTGTAGGGATGTAACGGATAAAACATTTCGGATCCGGATATTTTTTGGTATGGGTAATATCCAGTCCCGGATTAACCATGTAGCAGGAGGCAGCAAATGCTACGGGTCCTTTCGCCTTGGGGGGGCCCCCCGCCTATGTCCAAAAAAACATACATGTAAAACATGTAATACACCTTAGCTATTCTCAAAGTGAGCGTTGGCCACACTGTAATTATATAGGTATTTATTATGTTGCAAGTTGGCAATACCACAATACTTACAGGAGAAATTCCCCAATATTGTTTTCGATTCCTTTTCGTAAAGGAGATGTTGCGAGCTCGGCTCTAGTTCGTACACGTCCTCAAAAAATGGGTAACACCGAAAAAAATACAATTAATTTATTCAAGTATATATTTTAGAGTTGCTACCACATTAAATTCAAACGATTTTATCATTTTCTACCTTATTCAACATGGCGGCGATACAGCCGATGCTTCTTTAAATTGGAAATCGATTAGTTTAAGTTCTTAGTTAACACATGAAATCGATTTCGATAGTATTTAGAAAATATTACTTTTTTCTCCAAGTACTATAAAATCAAAAAACAATTTAAAAAATGAAAACGTCAAAATGTCATCGCCCGCCATATTCGCCATGTTGGTTTGAGTTGCAATTATAACTGCAAATAATATTTTGTAACTGCAAACAAAGCTAAAGAAGTGAAAATATCCAGTAAAAAACGTTTTTAAATTGATTTTGTCTGTTAATGATAATGTGTACAATACATGGCCGGAGATCCATACATTTTTGCAACATCTCCTTTACATTTTACTACAAATTTCAGTAAGCAATGTAACTCTAGGGCCCCATGGTCACATTCGCTACGGGCCCCGCACCGGCTTTATCCCGCTTTATCCGAAGTACGGCTACACTCAGTTCTAACCAGCTAAAACTAGGTGTGGACCACGGGCGCCTCCGACGTTAAAGGCAGTATTCAGGTATTCAGGGTTCGGCAGAAAGGGTGGGCGTGGCGTCGCGCCGGGTGCCCCTTATTACACTATCCGGTCGACATTTTCAGCTTCAACTCAGTCACAGCACAAATATGAACAGTATGGAAACTACGTACAATTCGTTGAAACGGCGCAATCACACAAACATGCGCATCAACGAGGCCCCTAAGCGGTTCTCGCGGTGTTGCAGCTCCGAGTCCCTCGCTACTCGAGCGTCGATGCCCATGTTTGTGTGAGTGTGCCGTTTTGAACGTTTTATACGTAGTCACACCACGGACACTCCGCCAAATTTCCAAACAAACGCTCAATTTGGTTTCTATTACACAGATATCAATCAGTGACGTGCATTTACACGCGCACCTGTGTGCGTAGCACGTACAAAATACCAACCGTCGCCCATAAGAGGGGAAGGGGTTGAGTGATGCGGGCAAATCGAGCGGGACGTCGAAATGTCCATTCTATACCTATTATTATTACATATTCTCTGACGTAGTCTCCATACTGTTCATATTTGTACTGTGTGTAGTTAGGGCGTTAGGCTGGCCGAGCCGCGCCGGTCGCCCTAATTAGGGCCCTAACTCCCTAAAAGTTATTACACTACCCTGACCCTTGCTATCGTACCCTGAATACCGTGCCGTGTAATAAGGTTCATTATAGGCCTCGTCGATGCGCATGTTTGTGTGAGTGTGACGTTTCAACGTTTTGTACGTAGTTTACACACTGTTCATATTTGTACTGTGCGGATACTCAAATATTCCCGGATAACCGGTTTTTACGATTACAGTTACGAGTTACAGAACTCCACAACATCCCTAATTTGTAGCAATCAAATATTCAAACAACAAATGTATGTTTTTAAAAACGTATTTAATTTGACGTATGTGATAAAAATCATTAAAACGAAGATAATTGCATTTTTGAAATATGTAAAACCTAATCTGCCATCTTTTTAAAACAAAATTGTAAAAATGTCTTACATTAATTATTTATTCATTTGAGTATGTTTTTATTTTATAAAGGCAAATAAGCATGCATCTCACATGGATACTAAGTGACGACTGCAGCCTATAGACATCTACACAATTACCAGAGGTCAAAATGCAGATGCTTTGATATCCCTGAGACCTAAGTCGATATCCCTGTGATGATTATTACTACCTCAGAAGCGTAGTGGTAGCAGGCCACTATTACTACGCTGGGGGTCTTGAATTCGATTCTCGGGTCGGGAACTATCAGAATTAACGGCTTAAAATCCTTTATCTCTGGTTCTATTGGGAATTTTCCATTTTATGGACATTTCCCAGTACCTCGAAGTTTGGTAACGTGAATCAGAATCAGAATCAGAAACTCATTTATTCATTTAGGGTGACAGGCACCTCTTATGACACGTCAAAAACAAACAAAATAAATTAAAGCGAATAACAATTGATATACATGTCAAACAAGATAAAAAATATATGTAAAGTCAAGAATATCACTAAGATAAAACTAAATGTCATAAACTAATGTAAAAAGTATATCAGTAAAATGTCTCTTTTCCCCTTTACAAACTGATAACAAAGAGTAAAAAGAAAAGAAAAAGAGTCATTCTTTGTCAGACCCAGAGATGTCAACAGGCTCGCCACCTGTTACAACGTAACCGGCGAATCGTGGGTGTTTGCATGCTTGAATGCATGCATTTACCTTTGCCTACCCCTTCGGGGATTACAGGCGTGAAGTTACGTTTTTTATTACGGGGCCAGACATTATCATGCAACCGGAACAACCGCTGAAAACTACCAGTGTTCAGCGAAACTCAAACTCAAACTCAAAAAATCATTTAATCACTTGGAAATAATAGAATTTGCTTGTGATAGGTCAAATTACAAATATAAAATTAAAGCGAATAACAACTGATACGTTGATTAATATGTCAAAGTAAACCAAATAAAATAAATAATGGTCCAAAAATACTTAATAATAAAAATAGGTATCAACAGAATGTTCCATACTCTCTTTTACAAACGGCAAGATAAGACTAAACAAAAAAATATGCGACATTCTTTGTCATTCACTGGCAGAGTTCCAAAGCCCACATTACTGAGATAAAACCTGCCGAAACAAAACTCAGTAGGGTCTTTTCAAAATATGTTCCTTAAAACTATTTTCACAATATGACACTTATAAGACTATGTTTTACAGCACTATCGTGTTCCGGTTAGATGGTAATGTATGGCCCCGTAATAACTTCCACAAAGTCTCTCTTTAGCTCTCGAAAAGGCGGCCATTTATTTATTTTCTACTAACTTTCACCCGTGACTTCGTTTGCGTGTACTTAAAAATTCCCTAAGGAACTTCTGAACGGAGTAAAAGTAATCCTATGTGTCACATTTTTTTTTATGTAATGAAAGTGGCAATCAAGCATGCATTTCACATTGATGTTAAGTGATGACTGCAGCCTATAGGCATCCACACAAGGACCAGAGGTCAAAACGGAGGTGCGTTACCACTTCTGAGGCCTAAGGTGTTATGCCTTTGTGCCGGAAATTACAAGGCCGTACATTACCACCTGACCGGAAACACGATAGTGCTGAACACTACCATTTAGCGGCAAGCATATTAAGTAAACTTCCAGAAAATGGAAAAATCTCAATAGAACCAGAGATAAAAGATTTTAAACCGTTATCTCTGATAGTTCATATTGTGAAAATAGTTTTAAGGAACATATTTTGAAAAGACCCTACTGAGTTTTGTTTTGGCAGGTTTTTTCTCAGTAATGTGGGCTTTGGAACTCGGCCAGTGAATGACAAAGAATGTCCCATATTTTTTGTTTAGTCTTATCTTGCCGTTTGTAAAAGAGAGTATGGAACATTCTGTTGATACCTATTTTCATTATTAAGTATTTTTGGACTATTATTAATTTATTTACTTTGACATATTAATCAACGTATCAGTTGTTATTCGCTTTAATTTTATATTTGTAATTTGACCTATCACAAGCAAATTCTATTATTTCCAAGTGATTAAATGAATTTTTGAGTTTGAGTTTGAGTTCCCCACGCGGGAATCGAACCCATTACCTTCAGCGTAGTAGTAGTGCCCTGCTACCACTACGCTACTGAGGTAGTAATAACTACCAGAGAGACTCTCTTTAGCTCTCAGGTGTGGCATCGCATCTGCATTTTGACCTCTGGTTATTGTATAGATGTCTATAGGCTGCAGTCATCACTGAACATCAATGTGAACTACATCACACCGCGAAAACTCCTCCAAAATTCCATATTCCACAGACATGAGTCAGTGAAGTGTATTTACACGTGCATTTGTATGCGTAGCACGTAAAGAATACCAAACGTCCTCCATAAGAGGGGAGGAGGTTGGGTGAGGCGGGAAAATCGGGAGGGACGTCGAAGTGTCCATTCTATACGTAGTATTATTACATATTCTCTGACTACATTCTTTTTTGCCATTTTCTTAGATAAAAAATGTTGCTTAATAAAACCGTCCTATTGTTTCACACCTTTACTTGCAGAAATTGCGGTAGTAAACAAACAATAGGACTTCCTGTTAAAGAAATAGTTATTTAAAATTAATTAACCGGTTAACTAATTAGTTACGGTGAAACTGGCCTTTAATTAATCGTCGCTTGTCTATTTTTTCTTTTTTTTTAATGCAATGGAAGTTGCAAACTAGCACGAAGTTAACATTGATGTTAAGTGATGACTGCAGCCTATAGCGATCTACACAAAGACCAAAGTCAAAATGCAGATGCGTTACCACTCCTGAGGCCTGAGGTATTATACCTCTGTGCCGGAAATTACAGGGCCGTACATTACCACCTGACCGAAATACGATAGTGCTGAACACTACCATTTAATGTAAAATGTTATAATGTTTGTAATGGCAACCCTTGTACGTCACACTGCTGGGCACGAGTCTCTCCCCTTTTTGGGGGGAAGCCTGGAACTTACTCCACCACGCTGCTCCAATGCGGGTTGGTAGAGATACGGGCTAGTGACCAACCCGCTGTCGGATGTTTTCAAACCGCCCATAAGGCCTCCGACAAGGTTTAACAACTGATATCTATCGATAGCAACCGGGACCGACGGCTTGTCGTTAACGTGTCCACCGAAACAAAGACAATTTACAATTTATATTGATGGTAAGTAATTAGCTTCTATGATATGTTCTTAGGTTTTCGCGAGCTACACTCATTGAAATAAAACTATTTTTACGGATTTATCTCGCGTATATTAAACTAAAATGATTTTTAAAATCAACCCGACGTTTCGGTCGCTTTTCAGCTTCCGTTGTCCCGGGCAGACTGAGGTGACATTTGTCTGACAGAAGTTTGAAAGAATTATATGTAGCTACCTCCATCGATTTCGTAAACGCCTTGCGTAGCGTTCGGGATTAACACAATAATTTTTAAAATCAACCCGACCGAAACGTCGGGTTGATTATAAAAATCATTTTAGTTTAATATACGCGAGATAAATCCGTAAAAATAGTTTTATTTCAATAATTATCTACTGTAAATAAAGGTCTTCAATAAACAAAGATATCAATGAAGATGCGTTGCGACTACCGGCCTAAGTAGTAATGCCTCTGACCAGAAATTACCTACAGGTACCTATATTACCACCTAACCAAAACACGATAGACGAACAATACCTACCATTTAGCGGCAACTGCGGCAAGTAGGTTAGGTCAGAGAATATGTAATGCTACAACGTATAGAATGGACACTACGACGTCCCGCCTGATTTCCCCGCCTCACCCAATCTCCTCCCCTCTTATGGGCGACGGTTGGTATTCTCTACGTACTACGCACACAGGTGCGCGTGTAAATACACGTCACTGATTGATGTCTGTGTAATAGAGACAAACTCAAGCGTTTGTATCGAATTTTGGCGAAGTGTCCGCGGTGTTGTTAGGTAATGCGGTGGTGCATATGCCCGCGACCTCCGTCACTGGAGATCTACCACCAGTAAGGGCGTTTCTTTAGAAATATGTTAAGAACGAGTTAAATCTATTATTTTGAATATTTAACTTTTTTTTTTAATATTTAAATTAGGTAATTTTTGGACGAGGTAGTGAGGTAAACTATCTATTCGCCTATATTTAATGCACGCTACAGTATTACTTAATTACTTACATTACTCATACTTTAAGTAATACTACATTAAATAATACACATAATGTTTATATTAGGCAACTAACCTACTTTCAGAATAAGTTTATTGACCCCCCTATGTTAATGGTCTAATTGCACGGCACGGTATTCAAGGTACGATAGCAAGGGTCAGGGTAGTGTAATAACATTTAGGGAATTAGGGTCCTAATTAGGGCGACCGGAGCGGTCCGGTCAGCCTAACGCCCGGAAACTACGTACAAAACGGCACACTCACACAAACATGCGCATCGACGGACAGAGAATATGTAATAATACTACGTATAGAATGGACACTTCGACGTCCCGCCCGATTTCTTCGCCCCAACCATTCTCCTCCCCTCATATGGGCGACGTAGAATATACCAACGTATATTCTACGTGCTACGCACATAGGTGCACGTGTAAATACACGTCACTGATTGATGTCTGTGTAATAGAGACCAAATTACGCGTTTGTATGGAATTTTGGCGGAGTGTCCGCGGTGTGACTCGGAGCTGCAGCACCGCGAGAACCGCTTAGGAGCCTAGTTGAGGCGCATGTTTGTGTGATTGTGCACTTTCAACGTTTTGTTACGTAACCGGCGAATCGTGAGTGTTTCATACCTTGAATGCATGCAATACCAAACTGAGGTACTGGGAAACTTAAAGAAAAAGGAAACATCCAAACAGAACCAGAGTTAAAGGATTTTACACCGTTATCTCTAATATCCCCCGACACAGGAATCGAACCCAGGACCCCAGCGGAGTAGTAGTGGCCTGCTACCACTAGGTTACTGAGGCAGTCAAAACAAATACTAAACTAACGATATTATTCTAAAGTATAATAAAAACAAAAGAAAGAAACGCCGCGATGCATAACCGGGTGACACAGTTAATCTGAGATGGACTTAAAGTGATGAAATCCTTACGTAACGGACGTTCTCTCTAGTTGGGTTGGTTAATTGTGTTTAGTTTGTGTGAAGTTGATAGGATAAAATGGAGGGAAACTACATATTACTTGTTTCTAATCTGTTTATCATTTGCTTTAGTTTTTTTTTTTTTTTTTTTGTTATGGCATCGCTATTACGCATATTGCCAGTGTCAAGTAAAACGATATTCCGTATTTATTTAAGCAGCGTAAAAGTTAGTATAATATAGTCATCAAGTATTATATGTAAGTATTAAGTATATAAGTTATCAAGTATAATATGTCAGTCAAGTGAGTTACAATCAAGTTATTCGAGTAAAGCGATGGCTACTTTACCAGAACATTTACAATGAAGTTTTGGAGGCAACCTGAAAGGTCGTGTTTTCGCACTGTTATTCTATTTCACTATACACGGGCACTGTAATAAACTTATATCAAACAAAATGCCACCAACTTTATTCAATATAACTTATAAATACACCAAGAAAATGAAATAAAATAAGAGCACCATACGCCTGTTTCAAGGTTCCCGCCTAAAACTCAAATTTGCTTTAGTTAATTTTGTGTTTAGATGTTTGATACCACGCCACCAAATATTTGGATTAACTATGTATGTATGTGTATGTCAATGTGTCTTTATCTTCGCGCCAGGTCCCTAAAGGGGTAGGCAGAGAGTGTGTAATTTTATTGTGTATTTAATTTATTTGTTATGTGTGATCGGTATGTATTACAATCTTTACTAGAGAAAATATTAAAATATATTTAAATAATATTTACATAATATAAAGTTAAAACTAAACTAAAAACAACATGCGTCTAAAAATTCCGCATCACTGCCTTCCTGTGTTATGGTACCCAGAAGGCTGGCAGCATTGCCTCGTTGGATGGCAATGCTGATTCTTAGACCTAAAAATTGGCCAGCCCTCTGGTCACGGGAAGTGTCGACCAGCCTTTTCGCGATCTCTTTGAATAAGAGCCGAGCACTGGGCCAAGAGTTTCGACCCCGAAAGGCACAAATATACAGTCCTCTGGAAGGGTACTATATTTGCGCTGTTTCAGGGTCTCCGCAGTTGCAGCAGCAGTGCCAGCGGAGCACGCCGTGCTTGGAAGATGGGATGGCGCTAAGGTGTCAACGCAAGTTGCATCCCACACCAAAGGCCTACCCATCTTCCAGGGCATCAATGATATACCGTCCGGTCTCCTTCCATCGTCACGTGTCAGGCCGTTGGGTTCTAATATGGCCGGTACACTGGCGGTGGAAAGGGCTCGGCGCAGAATGTCATTTAATTTGGCGTGCCTGGTGAATCTGCCGGCACTTCTACCGCAGGAGAGACCATGGTGCCCCAGGCGGTCGACAGCTTCACCACAGGGGCAGCGATGCGGAGCGCAGCATGATGTGCCTAGGCGGAGGCATATTTTTTATTATAATTTATTTACGTAATATTACGTAACATCAAAATATAAATATAAAAATATTTATTCAGTAACAAAGTTATAAAATTATAGTAATCAGTGGTCGGAGTTACCTTTTAAGCAACAAGTTTGCTTGTGTTAGGCAGCACCGCTCTTCCATAACAAGTTATAAAGAAACCTAGTTATTTACTTATGTGTACACCAAATGTATAAAATATAAATTTAATGTGTAAAACAAATTATATGTTAGTAAATGAAAAGAGGCAAAAAAAAGAAAAATAACGCTAGGAGAGGTATGTTGTAGTAGTTGTGTGTGTGTGTGTGTGTGTGTCTATGAGTGATTTACTAAACATTCAAGTTGATTATAATAATATGTCAATGTTAACAACCATTCAATTACTTTTTTTTGACATTGTATACAAATATAACATTAGTATAGGTCGCGCCACGTAAAAAGAACGCTGGAAGAAAGTAGAAGGGATGTGTTCGCGCATCGGTACACTCGCGCACGAAAGTACTAGCCCTATTGGTTTATTTTTGATCTAGCTTTCGCTTGCGGTTTCGTGTATTGGTAGGCAGATTGAAAACTATATTACATAGAATAACATAAAATGAAATAAAAACACATGACGCGCAGCTTGACCGCCAGCGTTCTTTTTACCTGGCGCGACCTATATGCGTGGAGGTTTTGTGTAGTTGGGCGGCTTGTAGTTCGCAAAGCCACTTACGGTGGTCCCATCAGAACACCAGCGCTGTAGTGCCAACTACAGCAATCAGATGAGATGGGTACCATTTTTTTGGTCTCACACATCCATCATGCCGTTGTGTTAAGTTGTCTTCTCTGTTTTATTATTACGTTTTTTCTGTTTTTTTAATGTTTTTATTATTATTGTTCATTTAGGTATTTAGTGATGTATGGCGTGTGTCAAAAAATAAACTATTTCTTTCTTTCTTTCTAGATTCTAAACACATTTTTTTTTTAAATGTAGGTACGTAAAAAAAGTATAGATTATTCTGGTGTAAAGTCCCTTATCTCTGGTTCCATTGGGATTTTTCCATTTTCCGGTAATTGCCCAGTACCTCGAAGTCTACCACCTATTTATAACATGGACCAAAACGTAACCGGCGAATCGTGGGTGTTTGCATGTATGCTTGAAAGCATGCATTTACCGCTGCCTACCCCTTCGGGGATTACATTTAAGTTACATTTACGTAGTTACGTATGTTTTAACTTTTTTTTTTTAATTTAAAAAGAATGAGAAATTTACAAATTTAAAAAAAAATGCTTGATTCGAAGGGTCTCGGGTTCGATTCCCGCATCAGGACAAATATTTATAAAGAATGAGAAATTTACAAATTAAAAAAAAATAGCTTGATTCGAAGGGTCTCGGGTTCGATCCCCGCATCGGGACAGATATTTGTATGCCGATCTTTATACAGATATTTATTTCGGGTCTGGGTGTTTTTATATGTGTTGTGTGTGTACAACAGACTTCCCTTTGAGTGATCCCTGGGTGCTACATTATAGGGTTCTTCAAAAATGGCGTCTAAAGAGTCCTTCAGGGCTGGCAGCGCGTTGGCAACTCCCCTGGTGTTGCAAAAGTTCATAGGCGACGGTGACCACTTTCCATCCGGTGGCCCGTTTGCTTGTCTGTCAACCTATAGACATACAAAAAAACGGCACCCACCACACTAGTTTATACCTAGTGTGGGGCTGTGAGTGTAAATGTTTTAATACCCCATCTCGAAAATAATAGAGAAGAGTCCCAGTGAGATGCTCGCACCACCGCAATACCACGCCGCGGACACTCCACCAAAGTTCCATACAAACGCTAAAGGAGATGTTGCAAAAATGTATGGACCTCCGGCCATGTATACAATATCATTAAACAGGCAAAATCAATATAAAAACGTTTTTCACTGCATATTTTCACTTATTTAGCTTTGTTTGCAGTTACAAAACATTATTTGCAGTTAGAATTGCAACTCAAAACTAACATGGCGAATATGGCCGGCGATGTCATTTTGACATTTTCATTTTTTAAATTGTATTTTTATTATAGAACTTGGAGAAAAAAGTAATATTTTCTAAATACTATCAAAATCGATTGATCTCAAGTGTCGGCTGTATCGCCGCCATGTTTAACATAGTTGAAAATGATAAAATCTTTATAATTAAATGTGGTTGTAACTCAAAAATATATTCTTGAATAAATTAATTGTATTTTTTTTGGATTCTTCTTTAATTTACCCATTTTTTGAGGACATGTACGAACCAGAGCCGAACTCGCAACATCTCCTTTGGTTTATTTTACACAGACATCAATCAGTGACGTGTATTTACACGCGCACCTGTGTGCGTAGCACGTAGAAAATACCAACCGTCGCCCATAAGAGGGGAAGGGGTTGAGTGATGCGAGCAAATCGGACGGGACGTCAAAATGTCCATTCTATACGTAGTATTATTACATATTCTCTCCTTTTACGTTGCTTAAATACGAATACAAAATATCGTTTTACTTGACACTGGCAATATGCGTTACAGCAATGGCACTAGAACGAAAAAAAAATCAATAAGGTTTTAAGTAGAATCAAACTGGAGTTTTGGCGGGAACCTTGAAAGAGGCGTATGGTGTATTTTTAAGTTATATTGAATAAAGTTGGTGGCATTTTGTTTGATATAAGTTTATTACAGTGCCCGTGTATAGTGAAATAGAATAACAGTGCGAAAACACGACCTTTCAGGTTGCCTCCAAAACTTCATTGTAAATGTTCTGGTAAAGTAGCCATCGCTTTACTCGAATAACTTGATTGTAACTCACTTGACTGACATATTATACTTGATAATTTATATACTTAATACTTACATATTATACAAGATGACATAATATATTATACTAACTTTTACGCTGCTTAATTAAATACGAAATATCGTTTTAGTTGACACTGGCAATATGCGTAATAGCGACGCCATAACAAAAAAAAAAAAAAAACTGGTTCCGTTTTTAAATTGAAATTGACAGATGTCAAAATGATGGCGGTACATACCTACTCATTAATCATAACTTTAATAAAAAATTGATCAGTTGATTTCGGGAGACAAAATATTATTTACAAAATTATATTTTTAGCCTTTGCGATTTTTTTGGATTAGTAGGTACAATATTATATTACCTACATTATAATAACATTTATAAAATACTACAAAATAAGCATGATGATCGCAGGTGTAGTATTGTTATACTAAATCTATGATAGGTATTGACAGACTTTCAAAGGATCATGGCAAGATTTGTACAGAAAAAATGAAAAAAAGGTACACGGTAAATCAGCATGGAAATATTATCCAGTGAACCTAAACAACATTTCCTGATACTTAAAATATTTTTAACACCCCGGAATAAAAAGTTTGAAATTGAACTTTAGTATGGAGTGCTTCTGCTGTTGTTAGGAAAGACGATTTTTATTCCGGTGATTTAAAAATATTTTAAATGCCAGAAAATGTTCTTTAGATTCCCTAGATAATATTTATAATCCGTTTTACCATGTACCTTTTTCTAACTTTTTTTGTACAAATCAATGTATGAAACTTGCCATGATTCTTTCAAATCTATAAAGTAAATTCCCCTACCTACATTTGCAAATAGGTACCAACACAGAAAAAGCGATATACATTGTGGTAGTCGATATTTTATTTTTATTAGTAAGACAAATAAAATGGCGCTTCCCACTCTCTGCCTGCCCCTTATGGGACTTGGCGTGAAGATACAAGCACTTGAAAAAGAAAAGATTAAAATTGGTTCCTCACTCACGGCCAGCCAGCGTGAATGTGGAGTAAGCTTTACTTGTCACATAAAACCTTTTACATTGAAGGTCCATTGCCTCATCTATCGCGATTTCCAATGAATATTTTATTAAAAAAATATTTGTTTATGGCGCAATAAATAATATAAATATTTTACTAGCTGTGCCTGCGACTTCGTCCGCGTGAGAATTTATTGTTGTTCAGTATCTACCCGGACGAAGTCGTGGGCGCAGCTAGTATAAAAATAGCCTAAGTTACTCCTTATTACATAGACTATCTGTCAGTGAAAGCCGCGTCAAAATCGGTACAGCCGATCCCGAGATTAGCGGGGACAAATAGACAGACAGACAAACAGACAAAAATTGAAAAACAAAATTACGATAGTGCTGAACACTACCATTTAGCTGCAAGTATATAAGGTAGGTAATGCGGTGGTGCCTACGCCCGCGAACTGCATCACTGGTGCTCTACCAACAGTAAAAAAATGCATGCTTGTTTGCTAACTCCATGATATAAAAAAAGTTATTACGGAGCCATACATTACCATCTAACTGGAACACGGTAGTGCTGAGCACTGCCATTTGGAGGTAGATAGATTAGGTAATGCGGTGCCTACGCTCTTGAGCACTACCACCAGAGAAAATCTTGAAAAACTGGTTGCCTGTAAAGTCGGTTTCACGGGCGAAGATTTTACGTGACAACGTCTTTTTCTCGGTAGAAAGGCATTCGCCGGTCCGGCAGGCCTCTCTCTCGTTCGGTGACTCATCGTTACGTTACCGGGCGTTACACTTTTTCATGAGTGACTCCGAGCCGCAACCTAATTTAAGACGTTGTCACGTCAAAAAAAATTGTGTAGGGAAAATGCCCTAAAATTATTATTTCCTTACTTTACGTATGTATGTATCTTCACGCCAGGTCCCTAACAGGGGTATGAAGAGAGTGAGCCCCGCGGCTGGTGTGGTAAACGATCTATTCGGTTAATTAAGCGATACGGGAGGGCGCGGTCGCGTGTGTGAAACGTGACCCCTAGTGGCAAATTAAAATGCGTGTTTCCGTACTTTGGAGGGCACGTTAAGCCGTCGGTCACGGTTGCTATCAACAGATAGTAATTGTTAAACTTTGTCGGAGCGGGTTGGCAACTAACCCGTATCTCCACCAACCCGCATTGGAGCAGCGTGGTGGAGTAAGCTTCAGGCCTCCCCCCAAAAAGGAGAGAGCCTCGTGCCCAGCAGTGGGACGTATCTATAATGGATTGCCATTATTATTATGCACGTTATTGTTGTATTTTAAACATTATATAGTTCTAAGGCGATACAAAGTTCATAAGGTCGGTTAATTAAGAATAATATTAGGATTTTTAATTGCATCACGAGTTTGTCGCCATGCGGGACGTGGTTCGTTTGGCAGATAGTCGTGTCGGGCAATGAACTGATAGCGAAGAGCCTCGACCCACATCCCAAGAGGCTCTCGCTGGGAGGGTTAAGGGTCTGACGTAGGAATTACTTCTTGACGCGATAATATATGTCTAGGAGATTTTATTTTTGACTGAAGGTTGACAGAGAAGCAGACGGGCCACCTGGTGGAAAGTGGTCACCGTCGCCTATGAACACTTGCAATACCAGGGGAGTTGCCAACGCGCTGTCAGCCCTGAAGGACTCTTTTGACGCCATTTTTGAAGAACCCCATATTGTAGCACCGAGGGAACACCTCAGAGGGAAGTTCGTTCCCAATTTCCACATTCTGGGCAGGAACGACCGTGAAAACCGCACCGTTGAGCACTGCCAGGTGTCCAGTCGGTGAGAGTGAAACTTCTCTCTTCGGCGGGTAGTACGGTGTAGGAAAGGAGACGGTTGTACCATGTCGAACAGTTCAGTCGATTGTTGTAGTGTGTGTGTGTGCCACACGCATTTCCCCTCGCAAAAAATGACAGACTGTTTTGCATCGGTAATAAACGCTATGGCTACTCCCATCCGGTAAGCCGCGGCGGCCGGTGGCCCGCGTTGCTCTATGATAGAAGATATTACCTATATTATTATAATTTTATATTAAACCACAACCATAAAGCAGCTCGGTCCACCGGTCGCGGCGGACCGGACGGAGGTAGCCATAGCGTTTATTACCGATGCAAATCAGTCTGTCATTTTTTTCGGAGGGAAATACGTCTGACACACACACACACACTACAAAAATCGTCTATTCCTACTACGAAACTCACACCATGACTAACAAAATATATAAATAATTTAAATATCTGGGCGGCAGGCATAGGACCATTTGGTCTTGTTCTTTGACAGAGGGGAAAGACTGCATATGGCTACTCCCTACTCCCCTCCGGTCCGCCGCGGCCGGTGTCCCGTGTTGCTCTATGACCACAATAGACCAGTTCCCACAATCAGCACCTATGTTCTGATGCATTCCGCAGCCATTGCTCTCCATTTTGAACTTAAAGATCAAAGATTTTACTTGTCTAATATCTTTGTTCACTTCGACTGCTAAAAATTATATAAATAATACCATCCATAAGTTCACGGTTTAATTAAACGGAACAACATTCTAGAACGCGCAAGGTTTTTTACAAGTCATGACATGACGTCTGGACCAAAATTTATGACACTTTTTTTCATCCATAACTTAATATATGTTTACTGTTGATTGCCTATCATTTATAACCAAATATCATGTTATGAAGTCATTTTTTTAATTGTTTACGGACAAAATAAAGATCTGTAATTTATTAATATAGCGATATTCCGTTTAAATTATTTTTTTTTTGCAACTTCTTAGGATAAACAATAATCATTTATAGTTTTTATAACTGTGTGTCGATACCCGTTAGGCTGGTATCATCATGACATACCTATCTCTGTGCCTATCTATATATAGGTATATAAAAATCAACTGCTGTTGGTTAGTCTCGCTAAAACTCGAGAACGGCTAAACCGATTTGGCTAATTTTGGCGTGGCGCTTTATTCAGTTTATTCGCGATGGTGTTTTTTATATCTTAAGGATAACCCTTAAAAATGTTTTTTATCAAAGACTTATAAATAAACAGCTACTGGTGGTAGAACTCCTGTAATTTCCGGCACGGAGGCATAACACCTTTGGCCTCAGGAGTGGTAACGCATCTGCATTTTGACCTTGGTCTTTGTGTGGGTGTCTATAGGCTGCAGTCATCACTTAACATCAATGTATGCTTGTTTGCCACTTCCATTACATAAAAGAAACAATACAGTATTAAAAAAATACGTTAAAGCGCAATACACATTGAGCCCGCCGGGCCGCCGACAAAGCCCGGCGACACAACCCGGCGGCCTGTACGAAAAGAATCATGTCGGCAACATGCGTCTGCGCGTGTTACCCGCCGACATGTTGGCGGCTTGAGTACGCCTGCACTCAGTTGCCCGGCGACGCTCGAAATTTTCCGACTTGTAATAAGTGAAGCCGCCAACTATACCGCCGACAAAAAGTTGCCGACATATGTCGGCGGCCCGGCGGGCTCAATGTGTATTGCGCTTTACACGTATTATTCCAGGGGTGCTACCGCCTATCTGTATTGCTGCTGACATTGTCATTGCTGTCAAATTTTCATGTCGATTTGTGGCTCCTTTAATCCTTCAAGGATCGTACGGCCACCGGCGGCGAGACACAATTGAATTTCAATTGTCATATTTTTCTCGTGTCTGGCGAGATTAAAAGTAGTATTGATAATCTGATTGATGTTCGCTTCCGTAGGTGATAAACAAGCGATAATGGTAGATTATGTCCATTATTGTTATTTAGTTCAGAATCAGAATCAGAATCAGAATCAGAATCTCATTTATTCATTTAGGGTGACAGGCACCTTATTTGACACGTCAAAAACAAACAAAATAAATTAAAGCGAATAACAATTGATATACATGTCAAACAAGATAAAAAATATATGTAAAGTCAAGAATATCACTAAGATAAAACTAAATGTAATAAACTAATGTAAAAGTATATTAGTAGCATGTCTTTTTTCCCCTTTACAAACTGATAACAAAGAGTAAAAAGAAAAGAAAAAGAGTCATTCTTTATCATTCACCGGCAAAGTTCCAAAGGCCAATATGATCTGAGAAAAACTTGCCGGAAAAAACTCAGTCGGCTCTTTTAAAAATATCTCTTAGGCATATTTTAACAATTTTCCATAATTTAAACAAGCTTAAAATTAACAATATAATATCAACATTACACTTTGATTATTACATTTAACACCCTTGTGGAGCTAGATCAGCATTTAGCCAAACATTTCTATCCTTGAGATAGTCCTCGAGTTTATAGTAAGCCTTTTTACATAGAGTGCGTTTAATTAATGCTTCGAATTTACCATCGGTGAGTTCAGCAATCCCGGCTGGGATCTTCTTATAAAATTCTACACTAAGTTAAAGTATAAATCGACTTTAATATTTGACAGCAATGACATTGCCCGGTGAAGTTTATTGCCCGGTGAAGTAGACTAGTGCCGTCTCGAGACAGGCCGCCTACACAAAGCCCGACCTAAAAAAAAGAAAAAAAAAAAAAAAAAAAGACAGCAATGACAATGCCAACAGCAATTTCGATAGGCGGTCGCACCCCAGAGGTGCGTTCCCCGTTCCCCGTGGTCACACCGTTGGGTACAACAGTGGCAGCCAGTGGTACCACGGGGAACACAATATTCCCCGTGGTATGTGGTCACACCACAGTAGAGATTGACTCAATTATCGATAAATAAAAAACAGATATGTTTTATAAATAATTATAAAGGGTAACCCCCTTATTCATAAACGTACATTAGATACGTTTTAGCTATAGAATGCTTTGTCTTTGTCAGTTGCATTGTCAAATGTGCAGGATAGAAAGAGACAAAGCAGAGCTTAGCAACACTTTAGCTAAAATACGTTTATGAATAAGGGGGTAAGTCCTATACCTATTTAATGTATAATTGAATATCTTTTATATAAGTATAAGTATACGGCATCTTTACGTAAGTTTGACTTGCGCTTGGTCGATTTTTTATGGAAGTTTTGAGACTCACAAGAAACGTTTGACCCCCGCGGGGTCGCAAGTTTAGTGAAAATAATATCACATTAAGGCCTTTTGAATTGTCACTCATAAATCATTAGTTATATTTTCGGAATTACCCAATTTATGGAAAAACACTAATGACGCAAAATGGCGGAACAAGAATATTTTTTATTTATTGCTACTTTGACAACTGTTTGCGAATTGTCAAATTGTGTTATGGATATAAATATTAATTTATGTTTTGCATAAATCTATTCAAAATATAATTTCGTGATTGTGGTTCACACCTGTAATCCTCGAAGGGGTAGGCAGAGGTTTCAAGCATACATGCAAACACCCTCGATTTTCCGGTTACGTTTTTGGACCAACAATTTTGTTGATGTCAACAGGCTCGCTACCTGTTAAAACAGGTAGCGAGCCTGTTGACTTCTCCGAGCACTGTGGGGCAGAGTGGGGCGCTTGCCCCACCCTGGCTGTGATCTGAAAGTTACCTAATCAAACCTAAAATACTTAATCATCTAGGTACCTCCTACAATATTTGCCTTTTAGTAGCATTAAGTCCGCCTTTTGTACAACATTTCTGTGTTTGCAATAAAGTTAAATAAATAAATAAATATTTATTTAAATCATTTTCCACTCATAATTACTAAATTTGGCCCCTTTTTGCACTTTCATCGTCGCTCTCTTCATAACCTAAAGGTTGACTGGGAGATAATTCCTAGTGGCATTAAGTCCGCCTTTATGTACCATCTTCGTGCATAAAAAGAATAAACAAATTAAATAAATAAATATAAATTATCGACTAAAGTCGGAACACATTTTTGGACGGTGAATTTTGTGGTGTAGGTAGGAAAGCAATAAGAAACTAAACGAAACTTCACGCCTGTAATCCCCGAAGGGTAGGCAGAGGTAAATGCATGCATTCAAGCGTACATACAAACACCCACGATTCGCCGGTTACTTTTTTGGCCCATGTAACATGTGGCGAGCCTGTTGCCATCTCCGGGCACATTACCAAACTCCGAGGTAATAAGAAAGTATGTATGTATCGTCACGCCAGGTCCCTAACGGGGTAGGCAGAGAGTGTAGAGCGCCAGATATCCCGGTTCAGACAAACCTCTCGTGCCTCGTCTACCTTCATCATTCTCTTCATACATGCACGCCGATTCCTAAGACTTTTGACCCCACCATCAGACAGAACTCGACCTATTTGGTCATGGTAGGTCAGCCTTGGTCTTCCTGGGCCTCTGCAACCATCCACATTCGCATTGTATATCTGTTTAGTCATTCGCTCATTCGACATTCTTTCTATATGCCCGAACCATCGGAGCATGCCTTTTTTCATTTTTACACCGATACTATCATTCACACAAAGTCTGTTTCTTACATCTTCATTACGAACGCGATCGGTGAGTGATACACCGCAGATCTTGCGCAAAGATCTCATAAGAAAGTGTTTTGGATAATTTGAATCATACAAACAGATACTAGGTGATATAGAGT
Source organism: Macrosoma leucophasiata (assembly GCA_036365455.1). Classification (NCBI taxonomy): domain Eukaryota; kingdom Metazoa; phylum Arthropoda; class Insecta; order Lepidoptera; family Hedylidae; genus Macrosoma; species Macrosoma leucophasiata. The sequence continues at coordinate 1,462,163 of JAWQUS010000022.1, read as the reverse complement.
GTAAGTCAGTCAATCGAACAATGGCGGTCAAACCATTCCATTGGGGCAGTAGTAGGTGCAATAACGCAAGATGGGCAGCAGCGTCCTGCGTTAAAATGACCGCCACTGCGATAGCCAATTCGCATGCCAAGTGTGGCGATTATGGCATATCCCCCTTATGGGGAGGGTTTAGTCCAGCAGTGGGCATCATATCCATCTTTCGGTGGATATGATGATCTGTATCCATATCCAGAAGACCCTAGCCTTTTTTTATGTAATGGAAGTGGCAAACAAGCATGCAGTTCACATTGATGTTAAGTGATGACTGCAGCCTATAGACACCCACACAATGACCAGAGGTCAAAATGCAGATGCGCTGCCACTCCTGAGGCATAAGGTGTTATGCCTCCGTGCCGCAAATTACAGGTCCGTACATTACCACCTGACCGGAACACGATAGTGCTGAACACTACCATTTAGCGGCAAGTATATTAGCTAATGCGGTGGTGCCTACGCCCGCGAGCTCCGTCACTGGAGCTCCACCACCAGTAAAGAGATCGAACCCGGGACTTATCTCCTAATACCACTAATCCACCAGAGCAGTAGTTATGAAATATATCCAGGTCACGGTCTATCTAAGATTTCATACAAATCCGGGTCCATTCAGTGGTTTTTACGTTATTGTGTAATATACATACAAACTTTCACATTTAGCTGACGGCAGATGGCCGTGACGGTTATGAACTTCACTGGTAGAGTTCCAGTGATGGAGCTCGAGGGTGTAGGTACCTTATCTACCTATCTATCAATTTAATTCAATTAAAAAATCGTTAAGGTAGAATTAATAAAAAAATAACTGCCTCGGTAGCCTAGTAGTAGCAGGCCCCTACTACTACGTTGAGGTCCTGGGTTCGATTCCCGGGTAGGGGGTTATCAGAGATAATGGTGAAAAAGCCTTTATCTCTGGTTCTATTGGGATTTTTCAATTTTCTGGAAATTCCCCAGTACCTCAAAGTTTGGTAATATGCCCGGAGATGTCAACAGGCTCGCCACCCGTTACATGGACCAAAACGTAACCGGCGAATCGTGGGTGTTTGCATGTATGCTTGAATGCATGCATTTACCTCTGCCTACCCCTTCGGGGATTACAGGTGTGAAGTTACGTACGTTTTAATAAAAAAAATTTTTATGTAATAAAAGTGGCAAACAAGCCTGCAGTTCACATTGATGTTAAGTGATGACTGAAGCCTATAGACACCCAAACAATAACCAAAGGGCAAAATGCAGATGCGCTGCCACTCCTAAGGCATTAGGTGTTATGCCTCTGTGCCGGAAATCACAGAGCCGTACATTACCACCTGACCGGAACACTACCATTTAGCGGCAAGTATATTAGGTAATGCGGTGGTGCCTACGCCCGCGAGCTCCGTCACTGGAGCTCTACCACCAGTCAGAACTTATGATGACGTATGGTTTTGTAACTTGTATAAAACCCCTTACCGCATACCAAGCCATATGTGGACACATAGTGGACACGTAGTTTCACTAGGCCAGGAAAATACCGTTGCCTTATAAATAAAAAAAAATCTTCAATAAGAAGATGAGATATATTGTGTATGGGACAAAATTTATTTGTTTAATGCCAATGACACAATATCAATGATATTAAAAGTTAATTACATTACAATTATTAAAAATACACAACGGTTAATAAAACACATACAAAACTATATACTTCGTACTTTTATAATATCTAGATGTTTTTATCTTTTTTCGTAATGCCATATTTGGCTTCATATGCGTGAAGGGCTAACTTTGGTTACTCTAGAAATTTTTTTTTTACGCTTCTATGGAACCTAGTTTCAATAATTATTCTCTAGATCATAAATATGCTTTAAAATTGGTTTGCAGCATATCTCGATGAACGAAATAATTTTGCAGCGGGATCCTAACCTATTATGGAGCCATATAATTCACATACACAAATATTATAAGGAATGTCACTAAATATAATATTAATTATCTTAAATACCATGACCAAATAGGTCGAGTTCTGTCTGATGGTGGGGTCTAAAGTCTTAGGAATCGGCGTGCATGTATGAAGAGAATGATGATGGTAGACGAGGCACGAGAGGTTTGTCAGGACCGGGATATCTGGCGTTCTACACTCTCTGTCTACCCCGTTAGGGACCTGGCGTGAAGATACATACATATTCATAAGTATCTTAAATACATACGAAGCCATAAATGGATCATTCCTCTTCTTTGGCAATTTATGCAGTGGCATACCTAATTTGTTTAATATTTTAAAAAAACTGTGATTCCTTTTATAAATACGAAAATGGTTAAGAGTTAGCACTCTAGTGTTACCAAGTATTATAAAAATGCTTTTAGAAAATTAGACATTCTGACTGTTTTTTATGTTTTATTAACATTAATTTACTAACGAAACAAAAAGCCTTGTTTTCCGGTTTATTTTCAGTTATGTATGAATATAAGGTTTCGCCCGCGACTTGGTCTACGTGAATTCGTATTGTGATGGTTCCTTTGCAGTGTCGGATAAAACCGGTGTGGGGCCCGTAGCCAATGTGACCATGGGGCCCTAGAGTTACATTGCCTACTGAAATTTAGTATGTAAATAAAACAGAACATTTACGAGGAGGAATCGAAAACAATATTAGAGGATTCCCCCTGTTAGTATTGTGGTATTGTCAACTTGTAACATAATAATATACCTATATAATTACAGTGTGGCCAACGCTCACTTTGAGATTACCGTTTGATTCGAAGGGTCGCGATTTCGATCCCCGCAGCGGGACAAATATTATTATGGTCTACAGATATTTGTTTCGGGTCTGGGTGTTTGTGTATGTGTTGATGCAACTGCACCCACGACACAGGTTTATACCTAATGTAGGGCTGTGAGTGTAAGCGTATTTTTTTATATGTCATCACTGGCTGCTTAGGTACTAACTTTTTTACTGGTGGTAGAGCTCCAGTGACGGAGCTCGCGGGCGTAGGCCACCGCATTACCTAATATACTTGCCGCTAAATGGTAGTGTTCAGCACTATCGTGTTCCGGTCAGGTGGTAATGTACGGCCCTGTGATTTCTGGCACAGAGGCATAACACCTTAGGCCTCAGGAGTGGTAACGCATCTGCATTTTGACCTCAGGTCTTTGTGTTTATAGGCTGCAGTCATCACTTAACATCAATGTGAACTGCATGCTTGTTTGCCACTTTTATTACACAAAAAAAAACACACTGGTCAAAGACCTTTTTCATATTTCGGGTGACGAGGTTCAAACCTTGCCTTGGCCGCTCATGACCCCAGAGCTCTGACACGTACTACCGTGTTTCGATTAGACTATGATGCTTGACCTCGTTATTAATTTTAGCTCATATATTATCTGTTAGCTATTTTATTTCACACAATTAATGACCTTTATCCCAAGTGGTTCCGTACATAATATATAATAGGGATGGGTAACCGTATCCGAAACTAGAGATTTTTGTATATCACGAAGGTGGCAAACCCACAAATCCACTCACATCGAGGGCAACTTCCACAGCTCTAAGCTCAAATGAGACCCCATTTGGAATACTGCTCTCATCTTTGGGCGGGAGCCCCCAAATACCAGCTCGGTCTCCTCGACTCCATTCAAAAACGTGCCATTCGAATCGTCAACGACCCAGGAATCACAGATCGACTCGAAGATCTGAGTCTGCGCAGAGACATCGGTTGTCTGTGCATCTTCTACCGCCTTTACAATGGTGAATGCTCTGATGAACTGTTCGATCTGGTGCCACCGTCTCCATTCCTTTATCGCACCACCCGCCGAAGAGAGAAGTTCGCCCGATTCGCGCGTTCATTCCTGCCCAGAACGAGCAAATTGTTCGACGAACTTTCATCTGAGGTGTTTCCCCGGCGCTACAATACGGGGTTCTTCAAAACAGGCGTCATAAGAGTCCTTCAGGGCTGGCAGCGCGTTGGCAACTCCCCTGATGTTGCAAATGTTCATAGGCGACGGTAACCACTTTCTATCAGGTGGCCCGTCTGCTTGTCTGTAAATCCTTTGACATTAAAAAAAACACCTAAGAGGAACCCAGCGAGGGAGCGGCGTTTAGCGTGACTCTGCCCGCCACTCACTGCTGTCGCGACAAGACGGCTGAGGAGGGTATGGGTATGTTGTTGGCCCTGTACCCTATCCCCAGCCGCCTAATGGTGGTCCCGGCGTCGGATAGGGGCGTGGTAGGGCCGCGGGGTGGATGAGGGAACTAGGACTCCTTCAACTCTCTCTCGAGGCCGAACTGTATGCCCGAGCCATTCCACCCGGGCGTCTTGGGACGCCTGATATTGTAATTTTGTTGTGGTCTGGGCTAACATTCGAGCGTCGGACTACGGGATGTTCGTCGCCCGAATGGGGCTCGGAAACGGGCAGCCGCCGGTGGTTCGTGGATGTGTGCGATAGGGTTCCCGTGAACCTGCCACTTATGACGGATGAGTCGGAACACTAGGTTTTTAGTGTGTAGACAGATGACCTTCCCGGAGTCCCACATAACCCCCCCCCAGGGGTAGTAAGGCGTGAGGCATTTTCCCATAGTTTAAAAAAAAAACAAGGTAATGCGGTGGTACTTACGACTTTCCTATACTGGAACTCTACCGGACACTCTTTATTTTGACCGGACACGCAATCAAAATCCTAACTATGTCCGACTTTATCCTGACGCTTGGCAACCCTATGCACAAGGCTGCCTCCTGATATTCAAGGGGCGGTGCGGGCTGCAACCAGAGGCGGATTTTCCTATAAGCTGAGTAGGCCCGGGCCTAGGGCGGCAAAATTTGGTCATTTTTTTAAGTAGTTGCTTACGCGCATACCTTTAAAATCTCAAAAATGTGTCCATATAGCATCTCGCGAAAAATTTTACATATATGGCAATTAGGATTATTAGAAAAATAAATGAAATCACTTACTGACTTTCGTTCGTCGACTTATCATTTTTTTTTTCATTTTAATTTAATTTCTATAGTTCACCTAATTTTTTAAGCTTCACAGCACAGAGGAGGGGAAGCAGCGATCTTTCATAGGCCTAGGACAGCCAACGTATCAATCCGCCTCTGGTTCCAACAGGAGAAATCAGTATGGACATCGAAGTGTCCATTCTATACGTTGTATTACATACTCTGACGGGACTCTAAAAACTTATCTCACTACGAGGTGCGTGTCTGCGTAGATAACTATGTTATTGAAACAACAAAAGTCTAAAAAGTGAGGTCAATGGCAGACGTATCATTTATCAATAAAAAGTTCGTCCGTTAGCGATAAATGCGGATGTTAATACTTTCCTGTTATTGATTGGTGAAATAGTTTGTTGTTTCTATTAGGTGTAGGTACTTTTTTTTTTATATTTTATTTTTAAAGAAAAATGGAAAGAAAAATTTGACTTCAGGCGAGACCCGAACTCGCGACCTACTGGGAATCTAGTCCAGCCGCTCTTCCAATTGAGCTACTGAAGCCCTGCCCGATTTGTCAAATCTTTCCTTCACATCTATTGCATTGCTTTATGGTAGCAATAGATGAATGCAGAATGCAATAGATGTGAAGGAAAGATTTGACAAATCGGGCAGGGCTTCAGTAGCTCAATTGGAAGAGCGGCTGGACTAGATTCCCAGTAGGTCGCGAGTTCGAGTCTCGCCTGGAGTCAAATTTTTCTTTCCATTTTTCTTTAAAAATAAAATATATTTCACAAGCATGTGTTAATGCGAAATAATATAAAAACAATTATTTTTTTATGTTTGAAAAGTAGCAAACATAGAGCAACGCGGGCCACCGGTCGCGTCCGGTCCGCCGCGACCGGTGGCCCGGGTTGCTCTATGGAAGCAAACAATAATGAAGCCAGAGAATATGTAATAATATTACGTATAGAATGGACACTTCCACGTCCCGCCCGATATCCCCGCCTCACCCAATCTCCTCCCCTCTTATGGTACGTGTGGTATTTTTTACGTGCTATGCACACAGCTGCACGTGTAAAATACACTTCACTGATTGATGTCTGTGTAATTAGTCTAATTAAGAGTTTGTATGGAATTTTGGCGGAGTGTCCGCGGTGTGCTGCAGATCACATTGATGTTGATGACTGCAGCCTATAGACATCTACATCAAAACCAGAGATCAACATGCAGATGACCACCCCTGAGACCTAAGTTGTTAGGTCTCTGTGATTGTTATTACGGGGCCATACATTACCATCTAACCGGAACACGACAGTGCTGAACACGATCATTTGGCGGCAGATAGGTAAGGTAATGCGGTGGTGCCTAATGTATGACCCCGTATAATTATTATATACCTAAAAGTCCTCGAATGATAGAGGAATAAGGTGTTACAATTCTGAAATTTGAGGAACTTTCGAATGACGTAAAACACGAATTAAAACACTGTATTATCGCAGGGCTTCATTAGAAATAGGACATTGCAACAGTGTCCTGGCAGATCCTACTACGGATGACGCCAGAATACTGTTGCAACTATATCAATTGTCAATGAGCTAATGTTGTTTAATTATTTTTTTTTAATGAAGAATGTAATTCATGTGAACGTATAGAGCGTCATGGTCTTTGACCAAGCTCTTTTTTTTTTTTTTCTTGTTGTTATGGCATCGCTATTACGCATATTGCCAGTGTCAAGTAAAACGATATTTCATATTTATTTAAGCATCGTAAAAGTTAGTATAATATAGTCATCAAGTATAATATGTAAGTATCAAGAATATAAGTTATCAAGTATAATATGTTAGTTAAGTGAGTTACAATCAAGTTATTCGAGTAAAGCGATGGCTACTTTACCAGAACATTTACAATGAAGTTTTGGAGGCAACCTGAAAGGTCGTGTTTTCGCACTGTTAATCTATTTCACTATACACGGGCACTGTAATAAACTTATATCAAACAAAATGCCACCAACTTTATTCAATATAACTTAAAAATACACCAAGAAAATTAAATAAAATAAGAGTACCATACGCCTCTTTCAAGGTTCCCGCCAAAACTCGACCAAGCTCTTTAAAGGGAGAATAATAAAAAAAAAAAAAAAAACACTGTATTGTAGGAAAATATATTAAGCAATGTCTTGTACCCGGAGGGTTGTTTCGAGCAGGATGTGGTTATGTCAAAATAATGGTAAGTAACCCCGTGTTCTGTTTTATGCCAGCTCCTAAGTGATTCCGTGCTTCGTACTTCGTGCAGAGCCTGATGATTTTGTCAATAGGACTAATTGCTGGAGAGAACTGAATTTAGTTTCGCAGTAATGAATTTGATGAGTGTCATATCAAAAAGTTTGTGGCGGGTTGCTCACTTCCCTCTCAAATGGTCGAGGATGGCAATGGCTGTCACATGCGTCATACACGTGAACGGCTGCTGTTGGTGGAGACTGGTCTGTTCTGGTTTGCAGGAGCTACTTTTCATTTAGTAGTTATGAGTTTATTTGCATCTATGCTATGGACGTTCACATTATTTTTCACGATAATCTGTTCTAGATTTAAGCTCTCATTTAAAAGAGCTCTTACTGAGTTTGTTGGGTAGCGGAGTTCTTCTAAGTAGTGACTGCACTTGGAACTCTGCTAAGTGAATAACTTTGATCTTGATGAATAAGTTTTTCTTTTTCGTCATTTATCATCATTGAAGGATTTGAAAAATTTTGTGATATTTATTTTTTAACTAAGTACTAATGTTAATGTACTATTAATGTATGTTTTTGCTTTTACTAAATTTAATGGTTAATTGCTATAGGTAATTTATGATTTCTTGATGTTTTGAAAGTATCTATAAAGATCTATTCGAAATAAAAATATTTTCTTTCTTTCTTTATCAAGAAGTCCTGGATCGTTATTAATACGAATGGCGCGTATTTGAAGGGATTCAACATTTCTCTATGCCCACCATTGTATAAAAGATTTACAATCGTGAAGCTACGAACGTTTCACGTAAAGTTAAGTAACGTAACTTCACGCATGTAATCCCCGAAGGGGTAGGCAGAGGTAAATGCACGCATTCAAGCATACATGCAAACACCCACGATTCGCCGGTTACGTTTTAGGCCCTTGTAACAAGTGGAAAGCCTGTTGGCATCTCCGGGCATATTACCAAACTCCGAGGTACTGGGAAACTTCCAGAAAATGGGAAAATCCCAAAAGGACCAGAGATAAAGGATTTTAAACAGTTATCTCTGATAGCCGAATGAATCGAACCCAGGACGTCCAGCGTAGTATTAGTGGCCTGCTACCGCTAGGCTACTGAGGCAGTTTACGTAAAGTTATTTACCTAAATTAAGTTTTTGTATTCACAATTTTTTTCCATAACACGTAATATTTTTTGTTACCACTTTGTGCTTGTGTTGTGACAAAATTGAGTGATCTTGACCTCGTATCTTATGAACAATGGCGATCTGTATGACCTTTAGTTATTGTATTCACTATTTTTGCTTGATTGCTGTCAAAAAGACGCATTTCAAAGATTATGTCTGTATAGATACAGACATAATCTTTGAAATGCGGCTTTTAGTTAGAACTAATATTATAAAGAGTATGTATTGTATCATTTCTATTTTTGTTATTTTTTTGACGTGACAACGTCTTAAATTAGGTTGCGGCTCGGAGTCACTCATGAAAAAGTGTAACGCCCGGTAACGTAACGATGAGTCACCGAACGAGAGAGAGGCCTGCCGGACCGGCGAATGCCTTTCTACCGAGAAAAAGACGTTGTCACGTAAAATCTTCGCCCGTAAAACCGACTTTACAGGCAACCAGTTTTTTTTTATTTTTTTTTATGTCTGAAGGTTGGCAGACAAGCAAACGGGCTACCTGATGGAAAATGGTCACCGTCGCCTATGAACATTTGCAACACCAGGCGAGTTGCCAACGCGCTGCCAGCCCTGAAGGACTCTTTTGACGCCATTTTTTTTTTTTTTTTTATGTCTTAAGATTGACAGACAAGCAAACGGGCCACCTGATGGAAAGTGGTCACCGTCGCCTATGAACATTTGCAACACCAGGCGAGTTGCCAACGCGCTGCCAGCCCTGAAGGACTCTTTTGACGCCATTTTTGAAGAAGCCCATATTGTAGCACCGAGGGAACACCTCAGAGGGAAGTTCGTTCCACAATTTACACGTTCTGGGCAGGAACGAACGTGAAAACCGCACCGTTGAGCACTGCCAGGTGTCCAGTCCGTGTGGGTGGAACTTCTCTCGTATGTATGTTTGTCGTCAGCACGTAGTCCAACCCCGAATCTTTGTTAGACATGGGTCCAATTGGTTATGATCCCACTGCAGAATCATTTCGTTCATCCAGATATGCTGCAAGCCTAATTTTTACGCAACTTAATAATCTAGAGCATATATATCCACTAGGTTGCCTATCAAAATTTGGTCCCAAGCGTCGGCTGTATCGCCGCCATGTTGAACATGGTTGAAAATGATAAAATCATTTGAATTTTGAATGACGACCCGGTTGGTAGCGGTGTGAGATGACCGTTTGATTCGAAGGGTCGCGGGTTCGATCCTCGCACTGGGACAAATATTTATATGGCCTACAGATATTTGTTTCGGGTCTGGGTGTTTGTGTATGTATTGTATGTGTACGGCAGCCACGACACAGGTTTATACCTACTGTGGGGCTGTGTAAAAAATATAAAAAAATAAATGTGGTTGTAACTCTAAAATATAGTCTTGAACAAATTAATTGTATTTTTTTCGGATTCTACTTAATTTACCCATTTTTTGAGGACGTGTACGAACTAGAGCCGATCTCGCAACATCTCCTTTTATTTACATAACGTCCCTGTTCAAAATGCAGCGTTGCCACCTCTGTGATCTTAGTTGTTATATCTCTTATCTTAATTTTATTATATTTTAATTTCGTTATTATAAATACATATTGAATAACTTCTAAATTAACTGCCTCGGTAGCCTAGTGGTAGCAGGCCACTACTACTACGCTGAGGTCCTGGGTTTGATTCCCGGGTAGGGGGTTATCAGAGATAATGATGTAAAGTCCTTTATCTCTGGTTCTATAGGGATTTTTCCATTTTCTGGAATTTTCCCAGTACCTCGAAGTTTGGCAATGTGCCCGGAGATGTCAACAGTCTCGCCACCTGTCACATGGGCCAAAACGTAACCGGCGAATCGTGGGTGTTTGCATGTATGCTTGAATGCATGCATTTACCTCTGCCTACCACTTCGGGGATTGGAGGCGTGAAGTTACGTTTTTTTTAAAGAATAATAATAATTATTTTAAGTCATTCGCTATAGTAAGCTTGTAAACTGACAATGCAAAAGTGTCCTTGTAGACCAATTTGAAATAAAATATTTGAGTTTGAGTTCTGTGCCAGTTATTACGAGGTATTGGCCCTCTGAAACCCATCAAGGAAATCAAGACGTGCTATCATTAAGTTTCGTGTGTTTCTGAGAAACAAACAAATTATAAGGCAGACTTACAATTAACAGCGCAATTCTACTATTCAAAATGGCAACCATTTAATTAAGATGTCAACTCGAACTTGACCGAATTTTTTATCGAAGCTGCACACATCACTATTTAAGTACAGCAATATATCGTTTAATGACATTATTGTAATAACCGAGTTCCGGTGAGTGGTTCAATGTTAACACGAGATGCGTTTTAGTGTTGTGGTGTGTCGATGTAAAATTCTATCGATATATATTTTTGTCAACGTATTTTTTATTTATGAAGTATTTATTGATTTAAACTTTTTGCACATAAATAATGTACATAAGGCGGACTTAATACCTAGTATTCTCTACCAGTCAACCTTAGGGCCAAATAAAACTGTCAAAGATGCATTATGAAGCAAACTATTCACTTAAATAAAAATTTAATACTGGAGCATATATATGTAGACATCTGTGTACAAAACTGGAAGTCAAAATGCAAATGCACTGCCAACTCTTGAAAGTATTTCGAATCAAACTTTTATTCAAATTGTATGCGTTTTAACCCTGACAACAACAGCTGACAGCTTATATTAGTCAAAGGTGAATGCTGTGCGTAGGTATGAATTGCTGAGATGCTGCATATCATACGCTCACAAGCGTACCGTTCCCCTCACCGTCACCACGCACGGTATGTGCACAGTACACATATTAACAGTATAGAAACTACGTACAAAACCTTGAAACGGCACACTCACACAAACATGCGCATCGACGAGTCCCCTAAGCGGTTCTCACGGTGCTGCAGTAGCAAGTCACTCGGTACTCGAGCATCGATGCGCATGTTTGTGTGAGTATGCCGTTTCGAACGTTTTGTACGTAGTTTCCATACTGTTCACATTTGTACTGTGGTATGTGTGTGTGAAATGCAATGTGATCTGTATGCTATGCTACTTCATAATTATTTAAGGGCGTCTTAGCTGCACGGAATCATAACGTTATAGGATGCCATCTTTACAATTTAGCCAATAAATACTGTAAAATTTATCCTTTGACGAGATTCCAATGTACAAAAGTGGTGAAAAATGGCTCATTACATATAGTGATACGGAGAATCTGCTACAACTCACAGTACTCTTACACACACACACACAATAGTTTTCTTTCTGACGTAGTTTAATATTCACATCTGTAATCTTTACCAAGTCTGATTATTTGATTTGTATTATTTGAGATTTTAGTGCCTATAATGTTAAATGAAGTTACCTGACATTTGCTGAACAGGACACCTTTTCGACCTTTTTGATAAGGTACAAGCCTACATATTACATGTAGGTTTGTACCTTATAATTTTAGAAAATTTGTTGTTTGTTAGCTACGTTTTATGTCTGTTTTTAAGTATGTGTCTTGTTGTTGTGTCCAATTATTATTATTATTTTTTTATGTAATGGGCTTGGCTAACAAGCATGCAGTCCACATTGATGTTAAGTGATGACTGCAGCCTACAGACACCCACATGAAGACCAAGGTCAAAATGCAGATGCGTTACCACGCCTGAGGCCTAAGGTGTTATGCCTCTGTACCGGAAATTACAAGGCCGTACATTACCACCTGACCGGAACACGATAGTGCTGAACACTACCATTTAGCGGCAAGTATATTAGGTAATGCGGTGGTGCCTACGCCCGCGAGCTCCGTCACTGAAGCTCTACCACCAGTAAAATTAGTATTAATGTTTTTTTCCTTTCCTAAATTGTCGTACACTAGATACACCGACATTAAACCGTAAAAAAACAATGTATTAAGTAAAGTTTGAGAGCCCTGGTACCCATAACACAAGTTTAATCTTATCTTGGGTATCAGGTATTCAACAATTCCCTTTGTACAATGTCTTATTGTAACCTGTGTAAAATATGTGTCAAATCTTTTTAAGTACACTGTTATTTATTTATTATATAAATATTAAATATTGATATCGATATTGTCATATCGATATATCGCATCACTACTAAAAAATGCAACTTTCGAGACAAGGCCACCCATTTGCCCTTTGACCCACATACAGTTGACGTATAAAATATAAATCTTCAGAACAAAGATGACAGCGAATTGTTTATTTCGATAAGAAAGACATTTATATGAGTTCAATAAAATATTTGAAGGTTAATTTGTATGTCCGTGGACGTCTATAAAAGTGCAGCGATATGTCTAGGTTTAAAGTTAAAAGGTTATCGAATTAAAATTACTAACCGACTTCGAAAAAGGAGGAAGTTCTCAATTCGTCCGGAATTTTTTTTAAATGTTTCTTCAGCGATAATTTGATAACGCATGTACCGATTTGGATGATTTTTTAGTGTTTTTTTTCTATTCAGTTTCGAATTTTTTTTTAAAGGCGGTTTTTTTTTTTAATTGTCGTGTCTCGCACGCATTTCCCCCCGCAAAAAATTACAGACTGTTTTACATCGGTAGCAAACCCTATGGCTACTCCCCTCCGGACCGCCGCGGCCGGTTGCCCGTGTTGCTCTATGGTTCAGTCTGTACCTCGAAAGGACAAAACGAAACACTTACAGGATCACTTAATTAAATGATTGTAGCAAACAAGCCTGCAGTTCACATTGATGTTAAGTGATGACTGACCCAGACACCCACCAAAGTTCAGAGGTCAAAATGCAGATGCGTTGCCACCTCTGAGACCAAAGTTGTTATGTCTCTGTGATAGTTCTTACGGGGCCATACATTACCATCTAACCGGAACACGATAGTGCTGAACACTACCATTTAGCGACAGATAAATTAGGTAATGCGGTGGTGCCTACGCCCTCGAGAACTACACTAGAACTCTACCACCAGTAGAAAATACCATATACCTGTAGTTTCGAATACCAAATTCGTTCAGTTATCGGATGGTACTTAGAATAAAAAAGTGACGTTTAATGTACGGCTCTGTAATTTCCGGCACAGAGGCATAACAACTTAGGCCTCAGGAGTGGTAACGCATCTGCATTTTGACCTTGGTCTTTGTGTCTCTAGGCTGCAGTCATCACTTAATATCAATGTAAACTGAATGCTTGTTTATTTTGACGTGTTTTGTGACGACCCGGTTAGTCCAGCGGTGTGAAACCATTGTTTTATTCGAAGGGTCGCGGGTTCGATCCCCGCACCGGGACAAATATTTGTATGGCCTACAGATATTTGGGTGTTTGTGTATGTGTTGTATGTGTACAACGGCACCCACGACACAGGTTTGTACCTACTGTGGGGCTGTGAGTGTTAGCGTATTTTATTATTATTTTATTTGTTTGCCACTACCACTACATGCAACCATACCATTTTACTGGTGGTAGAGCTCCAGTGACGGAGCTCTCGGGCGTAGGCACCACCGCATTACCTAATATACTTGCCGCTAAATGGTAGTGTTCAGCATTATCGTGTTCCGGTCAGGTGGTAATGTACGGCCCTGTAATTTCCGGCACAGAAGCATAACACCTTAGGCCTCAGGAGTGGCAACGCATCTGCATTTTGACCTTGGTCTTTGTGTCGGTGTCTATAGGCTGCAGTCATCACTTAACATCAATGTGAACTGCATGCTTGTTTGCCACTGCCATAACATAAAAAAAAAAAAACAAAATAAAAGTGACATATCTACAAAAATCGGACGCTTGCGACTTCTAAAAGAATACCAGTGCATTATTCAACTCCATTAACATAATTCACCGTCAAATTGTTTAATTACTAGCTCTGCCCACGACTCCGTCTGTGTGAGAATTTATGATTGTTCAGTATCTACCCGGACAAATTCGTGGGCGCAGCTAGTATGAAAGTAGCCTCAGTGACTCCATATTAAAGAAGAAAAAGAAAAGAAAAGAAAACATTTATTTGGACAGCACAGAGACATGACGATACAAATTGCAAGACGATTGTGGTACAATTAAACAAAAAGCAAAAAGCAAAAACAATAACAATTAAAAAAAGAAAAAAAAAAGAGATTAAGTCTCACGGCTGGTCCAAATGGGAGCCCAGATCAGCTTCATGTCAAGTCGATCACATCAATCGACTTGACGCTGATTTTCATCTGGGACCCTGGTGTTTCATAAGCCATATTACATAAGCCATAGAGCAACACCGGAGGGGAGTAGCCATATGCGGGCTTTCCCCTCTGTCAAAGTACAAGCCTATATAGGCCTATACCTGTCGCCTAGACGTTTAAATGTGTGCGTGAAATTATTTCTGTATTTTGTTAAAGACAAGATGTGAGTTTCGTAGTAATAGACGATTTTTGTAGTGTGCGTGTGTGTCGCACGCATTTCCCCCCGCAAAAAATGACAGACTGTTTTGCATCGGTAATAAACGCTATAGCTACTCCCGTCCAGTCCGCCGGCCGGTGGCCCGTGTTGCTCTATGACATAAGCTATCTGCCAGTAAAATCGGTCCAAGCGTTCCCGAGATTAGCCCCAACAAACAGACAGACAGTCACACAGACAAAAATTGTATAAACTGTTGTTTTGGTATATGTGTCGTGTATACATACAAAATATGCATTGAGAAAGAGCAATTATTTTTATATTACAAACAGACACTCCAATTTTATTTACTTGTATAGATGTATAGATTAACATACGCAATGCTTTATTATAGAAATTTTATGCATATTGTACAAGACTCGTTAATATTATTACGCATTTTATTATTTTTTTTACTGTACCTATTATATATACGCGTTCTTACTTTCTTTCGAACTAGCGAAATCCCTACTAATATTAAAAATGTGAAAGTAACTCTGTCTGTCTGTATATTACCTTTTCACGTCCAAACGAGTGAACCGATTTTGATGAAATTTGGTACAGAGATAGAGTTGACTTTGAGAAAGAACATAGGCTACTTTTTGTCTCCTTATATTATCCCGATCCTCCTAAATAGGGGGTGGAAATTTGTATGGAGCATTTAACTTATACTTCATCTTTAATTTCATCCTGTACACGAGATGAAATTGTATTGAATCACTTTTAATTGTGGTCGAGCTACAATTTTTTTTTTTTTTATGTAATTGAAGTGGCAACAAGCATGCAGTTCACATTGATGTTAAGTGATGACTGCAGCCTATAGACACCCACACAAAGACCAAGGTCAAAATGCAAATGCGTTACCACTCCTGAGGCCTAAGGTGTTATGCCTCTGTGCCGGAAATTACAGGGCCGTACATTACCACCTGACCGGAACACGATAGTGCTGAACACTACCATTTAGCGGCAAGTAAATCAGGTAATGTGGTGGTGCCAACGCCCGCGAGCTCTACCACCAGATTGGATTTAGCTCGGGATTGTATGCACCAGTGCATCACCTAATCTATCTGCTGCTAAGTGGTAGTGTTCAGCACTGTCGTGTTCCGGTTAGATGGTAATGTACGGCCCCGTAATAACTATCACAGAGACATAACAACTAAGATCTCAGGGGTGGCATGCACAAGCATGCAGTTCACCTTGATGCTAAGTGATGACTGCAGCCTATTAACATCTACTCAAACCAGAGATCAAAATGCTGATGTATTGGCACCCCTGAGACCTTAGTGGTTGTCACTGTGTTAGTTATTACGGGGTCATACATTACCATCTAACCGGTACACGATAGTGCTGAACACTAGGTACCATTCGGCGGCAGATAGATTAGGTAATGCGGTGGTGCCTACGCCCTCGAGCTCCTACACTGGATATTTACTATTTTACTTTACACTTTACTGGTGGTAGAGCTCCAGTGACAACACAGGTAGGCACCACCGCATTACCTAATATACTTGCCGCTAAATGTTAGTGTTCAGCACTATCGTGTTCCGGTCAGGTGGTAATGAACGGTCCTGTAATTTCCGGCACAGAGACATAACTCCTTAGGCCTCAGGAGTGGTAACGCATCTGCATTTTGACCTTGTTTTTTGTGTGGGTGTCTATAGGCTGCAGTCATCACTTAACATCAATGTGAACTGCCTGCATGTTTGCCACTTTCAATACATAAAAAAATAACACCTTAGGCCTCAGGAGTAGTAACGCATCTGCATTTTGACCTTGGTATTTGTGTGGGTGTCTGTCTATAGGCTGCAGTCATCACTTAACATCAATGTGAACTGCATACTTGTTTGCCACTTCCATTACTTTAAAAAAAAACTCTACTACCTGTAAAAACACTGAAACATTCTTTCGCAGTTCCGTAGGTAATTGAAATCGGAATAACCTTATACTCGTAAATCAGAAAATCAAATATGTATTACATGCGACGCCATTGCAACCGGAATTTCAGTGTTTATATAATATTATCGAGTTTCTATTTATCCTGCATTTATCTCAAGAACTGATGTAAGAAGGAAATTCAAAAAGTGTTAAACGAGATGTTTCTTCAAAAAATGGGTGAATTAAAGAAGAATCCGTAGAATACAATTTATTTATTCAAGAATATATTTTAGAGTTACAACCACATTTAATTCAAACGATTTTATCATTTTCAACCATGTAAGTCATATATACATATAAGTCAATGAAAAAACGATTTTTTAATTTTTGAAAAAAAATAGGGATTATTTCGGAGTCTTAGGATAGTCTGTGCACAGTCAACTGGATCGTCAATCAAGACTTGGGACTAAATGTAACTGTCTACCTCTGTCTACCCCTTCAGGCATTACAGACGTAAAGTACCATTTAATATTGTATTTTTTTATGTAGGTAATGGAAGTGGTAAGGAAGCATGCTGTGATGACTGTAGCCTATAGACACCCACACAAAGATCAAGGTCAAAATTGTCGTTACCGCTCCTGTCGGGGCCTCCAACAGGGCCTTAAATTACCACCTCACCGAAACACGATAGTGCTAAATTCTACCATTTAGCAGTAAGTATATTAGGTAATGCGGTGGTGTCTACCTATGGTGTCACTGGAGCTCTACCACCAGTAAAGTGTAAAGTAAAATAGTAAATATCCAGTGTAGGAGCTCGAGGGCGTAGGCACCACCGCATTACCTAATCTATCTGCCGCCAAATGGTACCTAGTGTTCAGCACTATCGTGTTCCGGTTAGATGGTAATGTATGACCCCGTAATAACTAACACAGTGACAACCACTAAGGTCTCAGGGGTGCCAATACATCAGCATTTTGATTTTGAGCGGTAACCGCCTACGCCCGCGCGTCACTGGAGCTATCACCTGTAATATTTATATCAGGTAATTGTTAATGATATGAGCAATGTATGAGAACATCAACTTAAACTACTTCTATGAATATATTTGCTCACTTATGACAGCAAGACACAAAAGGTAATTAAAAATTAAGTGCGATTTAACACAATACACATGTCAATTTAAAACCTAATCGTCAGTAATAAACGTGTAGTCAATATGTAAATAATAAATATGGCCCCGTAAAAACTATGTAAACAATACATTATATTTTGTACGGCCCTGTAATTTCCGGCACAGAGGCATAACACCTTAGGCCTCAGGAGTGGTAACGCATCTGCATTTTGACCTCGGTCTTTGTGTAGGTGTCTATAGGCTGCAGTCATCACTTAACATCAATGTGAACTGCATGCTTGTTTGCCACTTCCATAACATTAAAAAATATATATGCCCGAATAATCGGAGTAAGTTATTTCATAAATATATCAAAACCATATTCGTTGCTATCGTGCAAGAAAAAAAATAAACGCACGCATCGTCCGACTAACACACTGGTACATAATCCGTAATATATTGTAGTGTGCAATATTACCACACGTTTTTTCGCAATGATGCCAGTTAACCAACGGTATAGAGCAACACGGGCCACCGGCCGCGGCGGACCGGACGGCAGCCTTATGCAGGCTTTCCCCGCTGTCAAAGTAACAGTATAGGTCGCGCCACGTAAAAAGAACGCTGGAAGAAAGTAGAAGGGATGCGTTCGCGCATCGGTACACTCGCGCACGAAAGTACTAGCCCTATTGGTTTATTTTTGATCTAGCTTTCGCTTGCGGTTTCGTGTATTGGTAGGCAGATTGAAAACTATATTACATAGAATAACATAAAATGAAATAAAAACACATGACGCGCAGCTTGACCGCCAGCGTTCTTTTTACGTGGCGCGACCTATACAAGTGTTTCTACGCATATTGACAGGGGCGGATTTAATACGTTGGCTGCCCTAGGCCTATGGAAGTGGCAAACAAGCATGCAGTTCACATTGATGTTAAGTGATGACTGCAGCCTATAAACACCCACACAAAGACCAAGGTCAAAATGCAGATGCGTTACCACTCCTGAGGCCTGAGGTGTTATCCCTCTGTGCCGGAAATTACAAGGCCGTACATTACCACCTGATCGGAACACGATAGTGCTGAACACTGCTATTTAGCGGCGAGTATATTAGGTTTCCGTGCTTCGGAGGGCACGTTAAGCCGTCGGTCCCGGTTGCTATCGATGGATAGCAGTCGTTAAACCTTGTCGGAGGCCTTATGGGTGGTTTGAAAACATCCGACAGTGGGTTGGCCACTAACCCACCCACCTCCAACAATCCGCATTGGAGCAGCGTGGTGGAGTAAGCTCCAGGCCTCCCCCCAAAGGGGAGAGACTCGTGCCCAGCAGTGGGACCTATAATGGGTTGCCATTATTATTATTATTTATATTAGGTAATGCGGTGGTGCCTACGCCCGCGAGCTCCATCACTGTAGCTCTACCACCAGTAGATGTCTATGAAAGATTGCCCCCCCTCCCCCCGCCTCTATGCTGTAAAGCATAAAATCTTAGATAAACTATACAAATTACATTCAAATGAAAAAAAAAAGATAAGTAACGACAGTAAGTGATTTAATTAATACTTGTTTTTTATATTATTTCGCATTAACACATGCTTGTGAAATATATTTTATTTTAAAGAAAAATGGAAAGAAAAATTTGACTTCAGGCGAGACTCGAATTCGCGGCCTACTGGGAATCTAGTCCAGCCGCTCTTCCAATTGAGCTACTGAAGTCCTGCCCGATTTGTCAAATCTTTCGTTCACATTTATTGCATTGCTTTATGGTAGCAGCAGCGCCATCTATTACCAACTATGCTAGTTAGGCAATGTGTTAATGCGAAATAATATAAAAAACAATTATTAAGGGTAAAAGCGACTTCTTTACGATATTCATTTACTATTTATTCGAGAAGTGTGTCAGGATCAGGATATTTGGCGTTCCACATTCTCTGCCTACCCCGTACGGGACATGGCGTGAAGATACATACGTACATACAATTAGAATGCAAGCACCTCTTATGAAACGTCTAAAACAAACAAAATAAATAAAGCGAATAAATAAATAAACATAAAACTAAATATAGTATACAAGAAGAAATATTGCTTATCGATCTTAAGGACTTATTACACGGCACGGTATTCAGGGTACGATAGCAAGGGTCAGGTAGTGTAATAACATTTAGGGAGTTAGGTCCCTAATTAGGGCGACCGGAGCCGTCCGTGTATTTGTCTGTGATTGAGTTAGAGCGCTGACGACCGGATAGTGTAATAAGTGGCAACCCGGCGCGAGGCCACGCCCACCCTTTCTGCCGGACCCTGAATACCGTGTCGTGTAATAGCCTTTTTAGTAAAGAGACTTCGTGTGCCTTTTGTCGACCATTTTGATCAAGTTTTGAAAAATACCGGAATATCAGTGCTTAAAAGGCATTACACGACATGGTATTCAGGGCCCTTTCTGCCGGACCCTGAATGGGCGTGGAATGGGCCGTGGCCTTGCGCCGGGTTTCCGCTTATTACACTATCCGGTTGACAAGGCCCTAACTCAGTCACAGTACACATATTAACAGTGTAGCGTCCACTACATTAAGGCGCCAACTAGTGGAATACAATGAAACATCACAGTACTTATCTAGTACGGTAGATGGCGTGCATTCGAATTACATCGCACATGCGAAGATTTCTCAAGAGTTGGCATATATACAACTTCCCAACGTCAACGGTCCGCCAGGCGCTGTCACCTCGCCTGGTCGGAGGATCCTCCCTTTTCGCCGGAGGAACACTTCCACCCGTTCCTCCACAGTATGGAAACTATGTACAAAACATTGAAACGGCGCAATCACACACTCATGCGCATGTATAATGATTATAACTAGATTTTTTCTAATCGAGGCGTTAAAGAGTGTGCTTTATTCCCGTTACATGTTGTATAAGCACTTAATTGGCAAATCGTGGTGCATGTTTATTTGTTGTATTTTAATATAATTTCCTATTTACTTCTTCAGGAAAACACAAGGAAACTATGTTCAAGAAGAATTGTTTCCGGGTCTCATAATAAATAGCTTTATGTTATTTTTTTCTCAGAAATATAATTTATCTGTATTAATTTATCAATGGAATTATGATTTTATTTTAATGTTGTTTTTTTATGAATTGAAAATAATACACCACGTTAGGTAATTTATTTAAAATTATAGAAATCCATTGATAGTCATAATAACACATCGGATAAATCTATAAGACAACTAGCTGACCCGGCAAACTTCGTATTGCCTCAGAATTAAATAATGTGTCAAAGGTTTGATAGATACGGACTATTTGTATGGAAAAATGAAAATGTGGTTTTTACTTTTTCCCTTCATTTTTTTCATATTTTTTTACCTTTTAAACCTGGACTACCAAAAATCGTTGAAAACCTAGGTAAAAAAAATAGGTTAGCCGTTCTCGAGTCTTAACGAGACTAACTAACAGCAATTGATTTTATATATATACAGTTTTTTTTTTGTTCTTAGGTTTTCGCGAGCTACACTCATTGATATAAAACTAGTTTTCGGATTTATCTCGCGTATATTGAACTAAAATGATTATTTAAAATAATAATTTTAAATATACCGCATTACCTAATATACTTGCCGCTAAATGGTAGTGTTCAACACTATCGTGTTCCGGTCAGGTGGTAATGTACGGCCCTGTAATTTCCGGCACAGAGGCATAAGACCTTAGGCCTCAGGAGTGGTAACGCATCTGCATTTTGACCTTGGTCTTTGTGTGGGTGTCTATAGGCTGCAGTCATCACTTAACATCAATGTGAACTGCATGCTTGTTTACCACTTATATTACATAAAAAAAAAAAAAAAAAAATATACATAAAAAAATACGCGTGATAAATCCGAAAACTAGTTTTATTTCAATACTTATTTTTGTTTTATTCTTTAGTTACGTAGATTATTGTTATGATGCAGAATTTTTCGAGGTTAAAACAAAGCAGTTGTTACGAGTTTTTTTTACTTTATATAATATCCACTTTTAAAATAAAGTAATAAGTGTATAAAATTAAAATTATTTACCTTTTGACAAATGTATATTTGCTACAGTAAGTCCAACTCTACCTTAGTAGTACACTTAAGAACCTACTCGTATTATAGGCGAGGTTCTTATCAATCTTTCTTAGATTTTTTTTTTTTTTATGTAATGGAAGTGGTAAACAAGCATGCAGTTCACATTGATGTTAAGTGATGACTGCAGCCTATAGACACCCACACAAAGATCAAGGTCAAAATGCAGATGCGTAACCACTCCTGAGGCCTAAGGTGTTATGCCTCTGTGCCGGAAATTACAGGGCCGTACATTACCACCGGACCGGAACACGATAGTGCTGAACACTACCATTTAGCGGCAAGTATATTAGGTAATGCGGTGGTGCCTACGCCCGCGAGCTCCGTCACTGGAGCTCTACCACCAGGTATTTACCTTTTGACAAATGTATATTTGCTACAGTAAGTCCAACTCTACCTTAGTAGTACACTTAAGAACCTACTCGTATTATAGGCGAGGTTCTTATCAATCTTTCTTAGAATTTTTTTTTTTTTATGTAATGGAAGTGGTAAACAAGCATGCAGTTCACATTGATGTTAAGTGATGACTGCAGC
The DNA here is from genome assembly GCA_036365455.1 of Macrosoma leucophasiata. Lineage (NCBI taxonomy): Eukaryota > Metazoa > Arthropoda > Insecta > Lepidoptera > Hedylidae > Macrosoma > Macrosoma leucophasiata. Next base: position 1,439,846 of record JAWQUS010000022.1, on the reverse strand, counting down.
CTATAGACACCCACACAAAGATCAAGGTCAAAATGCAGATGCGTAACCACTCCTGAGGCCTAAGGTGTTATGCCTCTGTGCCGGAAATTACAGGGCCGTACATTACCACCGGACCGGAACACGATAGTGCTGAACACTACCATTTAGCGGCAAGTATATTAGGTAATGCGGTGGTGCCTACGCCCGCGAGCTCCGTCACTGGAGCTCTACCACCAGGTATTTACCTTTTGACAAATGTATATTTGCTACAGTAAGTCCAACTCTACCTTAGTAGTACACTTAAGAACCTACTCGTATTATAGGCGAGGTTCTTATCAATCTTTCTTAGAATTTTTTTTTTTTTTATGTAATGGATGTGGTAAACAAGCATGCAGTTCACATTGATGTTAAGTGATGACTGCAGCCTATAGACACCCACACAAAGATCAAGGTCAAAATGCAGATGCGTAACCACTCCTGAGGCCTAAGGTGTTATGCCTCTGTGCCGGAAATTACAGGGCCGTACATTACCACCGGACCGGAACACGATAGTGCTGAACACTACCATTTAGCGGCAAGTATATTAGGTAATGCGGTGGTGCCTACGCCCGCGAGCTCCGTCACTGGAGCTCTACCACCAGGTATTTACCTTTTGACAAATGTATATTTGCTACAGTAAGTCCTACTCTACCTTAGTAGTACACTTAAGAACCTACTCGTATTATAGGCGAGGTTCTTATCAATCTTGAACTTCAAAAATGAACAAATAAGACACTTCTATTACTACTGACTTTACTGAGCATTATTCACTTGATTTTACTGTTACTAATGAACCGGAAACAGTCATAAAATAAAAAAAAACATTGAATAGACTAAGTAAACCGTGAAAAGATCATGAGAAGACCGAGTAGACCAACCCATATGTCGACACTTTAAGATTTTTAGAGCCATATAAATTTGATAAATAAGACACTTCTATTACACATATATGCATTATTCACTTGATCTTACTCTTGACGAACCGAAAACAGTCATCAAATTATAAATCTTTGAATAGACTGAGTAGACCGTGAAAATACCATGAGAAGACCGAGTAGACCAACCCATATATCGACACTTTAGACTTCTAGACCCATATAAATTTATGAAAAAGACTCACCATGATTTATCTTGCCTTGCTGTGATATTAACATGTTCAGTGGTACGGTCTGCTGCCGATCGCCGGATATTCTGGGTGCGAGGCCGAACAGGCGATTGCGGGCCGACTGGCCCACCGCCAGGTATTGCTTGTGGCCCATTTTGTTACCCTTTATCTTTTATTAGTCCGTCGACGGCACATTCGGGTTCTGCGGAAGAAAAAAAATGTTTTCATTTAAGATCTAGATCTCGATGGTGGACATTTTTTTTAGTAGATGTCACTTTCGAGGTTTCTTGGAGTTCTTTTCATGCGTCACGTTGGCTTTCCGCGATGGATTCTAAAACTGCTTAACCGATTTTAATCAAACTTTGCATATCGTGAGCAGTTTGATTCAATTTGAAAGATAGGAGAGCTATTATTTCGTTTCAAAGTCGTAATATTACGACAAAGTATTTATGTTCTTTATAATACGTTTCTTTGCCGTAAGTAATTACTTTCATTTATATATTATTTTCCGCTTTACTCAAAGCTTTCCCATGACCATGGCTGACTGTCAGAGAATGCCTAGTGGCATTAAGTCCGCCATATTTACAAGGTGCATAGAAGCATAAATAAATAAATATTATGTTAGTACCTAAATTTCACCCGTGCGGAGCCGGTGCGGGTTGTTGGTTGTATATAATTAACTAGGTATCAAAGAAAAGATAGATAATTCAAATAGTGATTATAAGTAATAAAAAATACAATACATCAATAAAACAGTAGGAAATATAAAAAGTAAGTTAGTACAATTATTGTCTATAAACGACAATTGTATGTAATTGTATGGAAACCGAAGTAATTAACAGCGAAACTAATTATATGCGAATCACATGTCTTACACACGTTGGTGAAATACACGTGAATTAGATGATATTTACCATTTTGAAATACTCTAAACTCTAAGCTTAACGGTCACTACTGACCAGCACCGCCTCGTTTTACGGCTTCCACTTTTTTTTTATGTAATGGAAGTGGCAAACAAGCATGCAGTTCACATTGATGTTAAGTGATGACTGCAGCTTATAGACACCCACACAAAGACCAAGGTCGAAGTGCAGATGCGTTACCACTTCTGGGGCCTAAGGTGTTATGCCTATTACAGGGCCGTACATTACCACCTGACCGGAACACGATAGTGCTGAACACTACCATTTAGCGGCAAGTATCTTAGGTAATGCGGTGGTGCCTACGCCCGCGAGCTCCGTCACTGGAGCTCAACCACCAGTGAAACCACCACTCGTTGTCGACGGGTGTTCGACGGGTGGTCCGACACGATGTTACTTGTGAACCACTCGCGAACGGCGCGCTGTCCAATTGGAAACAGCGAGTTGGCAATACAAAGTCAACGCAAGACAAGCTAGTGGTCACCGAGTGGTCCACTTGGGGTCCGCCCGCGCGTTGAAGGCTTGCGGTCTAGCCGTCGTCGTCTCTAGACCGCGCGCGGTCCACTTGGGAACAGCGAGTTGGAAATGCAAAATCAACGCAAGACAAGCTAGTGGTTACCGAGTGGTCCACTTGGGGTCCGCCCGTGCGTTGATAGCTTGCAGGCTAGCCGTCGTCGTCTCTGGGCCGCGGTCCACTTGGGAACAGCGAGTTGGAAATGCAAAATCAACGCAAGACAAGCTAGTGGTTACCGAGTGGTCCACTCGACGTCCGCCCGCGCGTCGAGGCGATACGGAGCCAGAGAATATGTTATAATAAAAAATAAATACGCTTTACACTCACAGCCCCACAGTAGGTATAAACCTGTGTCGTGGGTGCCGTTGTACACATACAACACATACACAAACACCCAGACCCGAAACAAATATCTGTTGGCCATACAAATATTGGTCCCGATGCGGGGATCGAACCCACGACCCTTCGAATCAAACGGTCATCTCACACCGCTGGACTAACCGGGTCGTCAAATACTACGTATAGAATGGACACTTCGACGTCCCGCCCGATTTCCCGGCATCACCCAACCTCCTCCCCTCTTATGGGCGACGGTCGGTATTTTCTACGTGCTACGCACACATGTGCGCGTGTAAATACACGTCTCTGAATGATGTCTGTGTAATAGAGACCAAATTAAGCGTTTGTATGGAATTTTGGCGGAGTGTCCGCGGTGTGCCGGTGTTGATGTAATGAGCGCAGACCGCTCGAGGTGGTCGGGCGCTGGTCCGGTGCCGGGTGGCTCTAGTCAGCTATGACCCTAACTTATATGGCCTCATAATGTCCTCCAGACCGAATTTCGGTTGCGGCGGCCAATCTCGACGGGGACTAGTCAACTGCGCGGGAGATACTCGTATTATAGAGCACAAGGTGCACTCTCTATTCTCGGAGGCTCATAGCCCGATGGGACGGTAATCCGACACGACCGGAGAGAGATCGGGCTCAGGACCGACGGCTTTACGTGCTCTCCGAGGCACTTCGGGCTACTACTGGGAATTTATTCACAGAAAAGCATACCAGCATTATAAGACTTTATATTTTGATAATAAATTACTAAACAATATGAAACTAAACCTAAACCAGATAAACCTATATAAAATCTATAAATTCTTTTATTATATTTACCATGTTGAATATAAGAAAATAAATATAATCTATAACCTATTACAGATTTTTCCGACCTGGGGATCGAACCCAGGACCTCGGGCTTCACCATCGCGATTGCGACCACTGGGCTATTCTATTCTATTCTATTCTAACAACAGTTACATACGTACGTACGTTCCCTAACCTATTATGGTCCCATAATAGGTTAGGGAACGTACCCAAACTATGTGACCGTTTTTTTTTTTTCAATTTTTTAAACTCCCTCCCTCGGTGACCACTTGTAGTATTTGCTTAGACCGGGGGGTCCCATAGTAATTCAGGAGTAAGGTTTAATCAGAATTAAATATGTTGTAGAAATTAAACTTGCGGATTTTCTCGCGTATACAACACTCCCAAACGTGTTCTTTGAAGAGAAAGAGAAGAAGTTTGGGAGTGTTGTATACGCGAGAAAATCCGCAAGTTTAATTTCTACAATGTATGAAGCTCGCGAAAACTTACGGAAACGTTACTTGATTAATTAACGTGTCAATGTGTCAATGATTTGATAGGTATGGACTAATTGTATGAGAAAATAAAATTGTTGTTTATTTTGACGTGACAACGTCTTAAATTAGGTTGCGGCTCGGAGTCACTCATGAAAAAGTGTAACGCCCGGTAACGTAACGATGAGTCACCGAACGAGAGAGAGGCCTGCCGGACCGGCGAATGCCTTTCTACCGAGAAAAAGACGTTGTCACGTAAAATCTTCGCCCGTAAAACCGACTTTATTTTCTATTTCCCTCACTTTTTTTCATTTTTTGACGTGACAACGTCTTAAATTAGGTTGCGGCTCGGAGTCACTCATGAAAAAGTGTAACGCCCGGTAACGTAACGATGAGTCACCGAACGAGAGAGAGGCCTGCCGGACCGGCGAATGCCTTTCTACCGAGAAAAAGACGTTGTCACGTAAAATCTTCGCCCGTAAAACCGACTTTATTTTCTATTTCCCTCACTTTTTTTCATTTTTTGACGTGACAACGTCATAAATTAGGTTGCGGCTCGCAGTCACTCATGAAAAAGTGTAACGCCCGGTAACGTAACGATGAGTCACCGAACGAGAGAGAGGCCTGCCGGACCGGCGAATGCCTTTCTACCGAGAAAAAGACGTTGTCACGTAAAATCTTCGCCCGTAAAACCGACTTTACAGGCAACCAGTTTTTTTACCTTTTAAACCTTAGTTGGACTTTGGAAGTTGGAAAAAAATCTACCAAAATTTCCAAATCAATTGATATTTATGGATGTTGATTACGTTTATCACCAATATTTTTAAATATAAAAATAGGTAGGTACCATTTTTTGCATTACAACCGATTATTAACTTTAAGCAATTTTTTTACAGACTTACTTATAATGCTATAAAACCGGATAGAAATGTTTTTCACAAGAACTTATTCGCTGAAAATATATTCATTCTGTATTTTTTTATCATATGAATTGAAATATGTACCTTGGCACTTAAAAATTTTGGTTTATTTACATTTAATTTTACAACGATTAGAATTACCACCGATCTTAATCTGTGTAAAATATAATATAATTATTTTTAAACTAAAATACAATACATCTTAATCTTAATATATATAAATCTCGTGTCACAATGTTTGTCCTCAATGGACTCCTAAACCACTAAACCGATTATAATAAAATTCGCACACCATGTGCAGTTCGATCCAACTTGAGAGATAGGATAGTTTAAATCTCAAATTATAGTCGTAATATTATGTAAGTACCTAAATTGCAACCGTGCGAAGCCGGTACGGGCCGCTAGTAATATAATAAATTTAATAGTATAATTATTAATAATAAAGATTTCGACAAACAAACAGAATGGTGGGAAGGTATTGCAAGCGTCGAATTCTCCGATATAATATATTTTACACAGAATAAGGTCGGAAAGGATTATGGTAAAAAGTGACGAAAACATCATGACGAATACATTATAGTTTTACATACACCACCGCATTACCTAATATACTTGCCGCTAAATGCTAAACACTATCGTGTTCCGGTCAGGTGGTAATGTACAGCCCTGTACATGTACCCTGCCTCTGTACGGCACAGAGGCATAATACTTTAGGCCTTAGAAGTGGTAACGCATCTGCATTTTGACCTTAGTCTTCGTTTGGGTGTCTATAGGCTGCAGTCATCACTTAACATGTGAACTGCATGCTTGTTTGCCACTTCCATTACATAAAAAAAGACAGACAGACATGGCGAAACTATAAGGGTTCCTTGTTTACAGTTGTAAACAAGGAACCCTTACAGTTGTACCCTAATAAGTGTTGCAACACATTAATTATCATTTTTTATTTCCGATTACTTCAACTGAAATAATAATTTCATATGGCAACACTAATTAACGATCATCATCCACTATCGATGACATGTTGAATTATCACCGTGTTCATGTCATTGCGCATCATTTCAAGTTTAAAACTATTAAAACAGAGGTAGTTGGCAATTATCAGTTTATTGCTTACTCATGGGCAATCATAATCTTAATCATAATATCAGCCAAATGACACAGTACAAATATGAACAGTATGGAAACTACGTACAAAACGTTCGAACCGGCACACTAACACAAAAATGCGCATCGACACTCGATGTAGCGAGTGACTCAGTACTGCAGCACCGCGAGAACCGCTTAGAGGCCTCGATGCGCACGTTTGTGTGAGTGTGCCGTTTCAACGTTTTGTGCGTAGTTTCCACACTGTTCATATTTGTACTGTGCAAATGATGTCCACTGTTGGACCAAACTCTCACCATAGGATATGCCATAATCGCCATGTTTATTGGCGATCAGTGTGTACTTATTGCCCTTATAATGGCAATCCATTATACGTCCCACTGCTGGGCACGAGTCTCTCCCCATTTTGGGGGGAGGCCTGGAGCTTACTCCACCACGCTGCTCCAATGGTGGGTGGGGTAGTGGCCAACCCGCTGTCGGATGTTTTCGAACCGCCTATAAGGCCTCCGATAAGGTTTAACGATTGCTATCTATCGATAGCAACCGGGATCGGCTTAACGTGCCCTCCGGAGCACGAAAACGCGCATTTTGCTTTGCCTCTAGCGGTCACACACACACCCGATTGTGCCCGTATCGCATAACCGAGTATATCGCTTATGATCTTCACCAGCTGGGCCATGCGCGCTTTGCACTTGAAATGGTTACACCGCCATTGTTCGATTGACTGACTACACCATAGAGCAACACGAGCCACCGGTCGCGGCGTACCGGAGGGGAGTAGCCATACCGTTTATTACCGATGCAAAACAGTCTGTAATTTTTTGCGGGGGGAAATGCGTGTGACACACACGCACACTATAAAAAACGTCTATTACTACGAAACTCACACCTTGACTATAACAAAATACAGAAACAATTACACGCACACATGCAAACATCTAGGCGACAGGTAAAGGCCCATTTGGGCTTGTACTTTGACAGAGGGGAAAGCCTGCATATGGCTACTCCCCTCCGGTGTTGCTCTATAGACAACTTTGATGATAGAATTATCTTCCAGTGGAAGAAAATTCTACCGCTAGTAGGAGGTGGGGTTGAAAAAAAGAGGTTGTGCAACTTTTCCCAACAGTTCTTCGAAGGCCCATACACACAGTTTTTTTTAGGTACCTAATGAAAGTGCAAGCAAGCATGCAGTTCACATTGTTAAGTGATGACTGCAGCCTATAGATACCCACACAAAGAACAGAGGTCAAAATGCAGATGCGTTACCACTCCTGAGGTACTTCCGGCACAGAAACATAGCACGTTGGGGTGCTATGTCTCTGTGCCGGAAATTACTACTGCAGTCATCACTTAACATCAATGTGAACTGCATGCTTGTTTGCCACTTCCATAACATAAAAAAAACAAATGGTTGAAAAAGCCTACTATAGCCCGTCACAAGTGGTACAACTTGGCGAGTTCACTTGCCTCATTAGAAACTTAAAAGCATTGAGTGAAATGTACGTAAAACATGTCCAAGTAATTTTTCATCAGTTAATAAAAAAGAGCAATGACAATGACGTCTGTGTAACTGTATGTCAAGGTGATTTTTCTCAGAAACGGATAAGGTTATCCAGCTGAAATTAATTTAGTGTATCTGATTAACCAAATTAATCAATATTTACAGAGCCGTTATCTCTTTCGCACACTACCTATGTGACGTCTGTCGACTATTCTGATCATACATATACCAATACCTCACTATTACTAGCGAGCCGACGTCGAGCGTCCCGACGCCCAGCGTCCCGACGCCCAACGTCCCGACGCCAAGCGTCCCGACGCCCAGCGTCCCATCGCACAGCGTCCCGACGTCCAGCATCTCGACGCCCAGCGTGTTGTTTTTGTATGATCCAAAATTAACCAATAATTATATCCAAAACTGCTGCCCAAAGCCACTACTCCACGCGAACGAAGTTGCGGGCACAGCTGGTAATAAATAATATTGGCAACCCATGATACGTCCCACTGCTGGGCACGAGTCTCTCCCCTTTTTGGGGGGAGGCCTGGAGCTTACTCCACCACGCTGCTCCAATGCGGGTTGGTGGAGATACGGGTTAGTGGCCTACCCGCTGTCGGATGTTTTCAAACCGCCCATAAGGCCTCCTACAAGGTTTAACGATTGCTATCTATCGATAGCAACTGGGACCGACTGCTTAACCTGCCCTTCGAAGCACGGAAACGCGCATTTTTAATTTGGCACTAGCAGTCACTCATCACACACCCGACCGCGCCTGTAACGCTTAACCAAGTAGATCGCTTACGATCAACACCAGCGGCGGAGCCATGCGCGCTTCAGACTGACAGATTGACCTACCATGACCAAATAGGTCGAGTACTCTCTGATGGTGGAGTCAAAGTTCTTAGGAATTGGCGTGCATGTATGATGATAAATGTAGATGAGGCACGGGAGGTGTGTCAGGACCGGGATATCTGGCGCTCCACCCTCTCTTACTGCTCAACTGCCTCATTAGTGTAGTGGTAGCAGACCACTACTACTGCGCTTGGTGTCCTGGTTTCGATTCCCGACTCGGGGACTATCAGAGATAACGGTATAAAATCTTTTATCTCTGGTTCTATTGGGATTTATCCATTTTCTGGAAGTTTCCCAGTACCTCGGAGTTTGGTAATGTGCCCGGAGATGGCAACAGGTTCGCCACCTGTTACATGGGCCAAAACGTAACCGGCGAGTCGTGGGTGTTTGCATCTATGCTTGAATGCATGCATTTACCTCTTTCTACCCCTTCGGGGATTAGAGACGTCAAGTTACGTCAACACTCTCTGCCTACCTCGTTTGGAGCCTGGCGTGAAGATACATACAAATATTTCCTTAATTGGAACTCTACCGGCAACATTAAACCTCATTATGAATATTGGAAGGAAAAATTCATAAAAGTGCGATGTATTTCGCGTCGACTCCTTGACCGAGTTATCGGCCCATCGGACGGTGACGACACGCGACGTATTGTGTGTAAACTGCTCAACAGTTCATGTTTTCCGTCGATTGGCGGATGTACGGTGAAATTTACCGTTTTGGAGATATTAAATAATAATATAATAATGGCAACCCATTATAGGTCCCACTACTGGGCACGAGTCTCTCCCCTTTTTGGGGAGAGGCCTGGAGCTTACTCCGCCACCCTGCTCCAATGCGGATTGGTGGAGGTGTTGGGGTTAGTGGCCAACCCGCTGTCGGATGTTTTCAAACCGCCCATAAGGCCTCCTACAAGGTTTAACGACTGCTATCTATCGATAGCAACCGGGACCGACGGCTGAACGTGCCCTCCGAAGCACGGAAACGCGCATTTAATTTGCCACTAGCGATCACCCATCACACTACCCGACCGCGCCCGTAGTGCTTAACCGAGTAGATCGTTTACGATCTACACCAGCCGCCGGGCCATGCGCGCGTCATTTATATTTTGGAGATATTATTAGGAGATATTTTACTGGTGGTAGAGCTCCAGTGACGGAGCTCGCGGGCGTAGACACCACCGCATTACCTATTATACTTGCCGCTAAATGGTAGTGTTCAGCACTATCGTGTTCCGGTCAGGTGGTAATGTACGGTACAGAGACATAACACCTTAGGCCTCAGAAGTGGTAACGCATCTGTATTTTGACCTCAGGTCTTTGTGGGGGTGTCTATAGGCTGCAGTCATCACTTAACATCAATGTAAACTGCGTGCTTGTTTGCCACTTTCGTTAGATAAAAAAAAAATAAAACAATATTATGTTTTTTTGGGTGGTAGAGCGCTAGTGACAGAGCTCGCGGGCGCAGGCCTCGCCGCATTACCTCTATTTGCCGCCAAATTGTAATGTTCGGCACTATCGTGTTCCGGTTAGATGGTAATTAGGAGACATAATAGGTTGCCTAACTAGCATAGTTGGCAATAGATGGCGCTACTGCTACCATAAAGCAAGGCAATAAATGTGAAGGAAAGATTTGACAAATCGGGCAGGACTTCAGTAGCTCAATTGGAAGAGCGGCTGGACTAGATTCCCAGTAGGCCGCGAGTTCGAGTCTCGCCTGAAGTCAAATTTTTCTTTCCATTTTTCTTTAAAAATAAAATATATTTCACAAGCATGTGTTAATGCGAAATAATATAAAAACAATTAGATGGTAATGTATGGCCCCGTTATAACTGTCACAGAGACATAACAACTAAGGTCTCAGGGGTGGTAAAGCATCTGCATTTTGAACTACTAGTTAACGGTTTGTGACTTATTAAGCTTTAAAGTGCCAATTTTCGTTGGAGTCAAGTGCCTTCCCCCCGTACAAACTAAACGGTTGTTGTAAGAAATTCAAACGTTACGGCAATAGTAGCTATATATAACGAAATTAAAAGGAAAACTATCACACTTAAGTTGACTTTACAAGTTTGCGAGTAACAGTCGACCAAATGTATTTTACTCGAAAATTTTGGATAATTCCATAGAAGAAAATGTTTATTTATTTTTTTAATTACATCTTTTACTCTATAACTTCAGAACCCTGCAATGTTGACCGGCTTTTTTATTTAACCGGTACTTTAACAGATTTGTTAAAGTTAAAATAAGATAATGCAAACGATATGTTCTTAGGTTTTCGCGAGCTACACTCATTGAAATAAAACTATTTTTACGGATTTATCTCGCGTATATTAAACTAAAATGATCCATATATATGATCATTGTAGTTTGATATCATTTTAGTTTAATATACGCGAGATAAATCCGTAAAAATAATTTTATTTCAATAATGCAAACGAGCCTCAGTTATTTGGACGAAAATATGATGGTCACAACTTCAACCAAAGGACGTTGACCTATTCAAATTATCTTCGATGGAATAGTTCTCTTGCAAAAAAAGTACACGTACGTAACTTCACGCTTGTAATCCCCGAAGGGGTAGGCAGAGATAAATGCATGCATTCAACCATACATGCGAACATCTACGATTCGCTGGTTACGTTTTGGCCCATGTAACAGGTGGTGAGCCTTCGACCTAACCTGGCTAAGTTGGGGGCGCCCATGTTTTAGCCGGATAAAACTGAGGAAACTAGGACTCCTTCGATGCACCCTCGAGGCCGAACTGTTTGCCCGAGCCATTCCGCCCGGGCGTCTTGGGACGCCTCGCGTTGCAAGTGGTCGGGGCAGGGACCTTCAGGCGCCGGGATGTCCGTCGCCCGAATGGAGAGGTCCCGGGCTGGCTGCCGTGCAGGTGTTCCGCTCACCACTCGTGTTGATTGGAGCCGAAAGGCTTCGAGAAGGGCTCGGAAACGGGCAGCCGCCGGTGGGATCGCGGATGTGTGCGTTAACGTTCCCGTGACCCCGCCACTAATGGCCGACGAGTCGGAACACCCAGAGGTTCTTAATTCGTAGACGGATGTCTTTTCCCGGAGTCCCAACCCACCCCTCTCCCCTAAGATGGGTATGCGTAACGCATTTTCCGTTAAAAAAAGAATGCAGCCAGGTGACAGACGTAGGTACAGACATCGGAGTCTTAGTGAGGTCCTATTTTTAGAATTTGGGAACGGCACCCTAAATCCACAAAACGAAGTAGGTATTGTGCCAAAAGAGTGTATCAGGGCTGGCAGCGCGTTGGCAACGCCCCTGGTGTTGCAAATGTTTATACGCGACGGTGACCACTTTCCATCAGGTGGCCCGTCGGCTTGTTTGTCATCCTTAACACATAAATACTGGTGGTAGAGTGGTAGAGTTCCAGTAGGGACTCGAGAGCGCAGGCACCACCCCATTACCACCAAATGGTAGTGTTCAGCACTATCGTGTTCCGGTTAGATGGTAATGTAGGGCCCAGAGACATAACAACTATGGTATCGGGGGTGCATCTGCATTTTGTGGGTGTCTTTAAGCTGCAGTCATCACTTAACATCAATGTAAACTGATTGTTTGCCACTTTCAATTAAAAAAAAAATACGCTTACACTCATGTGACATTAGGTATAAACCTGTGTTGCAGGTGCCATTGTACACATAGATACAACACATACACAAACACCCAGACCCCAAAACAAATATCTGTAGACGATACAAATATTTGTCCCGGTGCGGGGTTCGAACCTTCGTCTCAAACGGTCATCTCACACCGCTGGACCTTCCGGGTCGTAAAAAATATCATGGAATTATGAACGGATATACGTAACTTCACGCCTGTAATCCCTGAAGGGGTAGGCAGAGGTAAATGCATGCATTCAATCATACATGCAAACACCCACGATTCGCCGGTTACGTTTTGGCCCATGTAACAGGTGGCGAGCCTGTTGACATCTCCGGGCACAACACCAAACTTCGAGTTACTGGGAAATTTCCAGAAAATGGATAAATCCCAATAGAACCAGATATAAAGGACTGTACACCATTATCTCTGATAACCTCCTACCCGGGAATCGAACCCAGGACCTCAGCGTAGTAGTAGTGGCCTGCTACCACTAGGCTACCGAGGCAGTTGTATGATACATATATATATATATATATATATATATATATATATATATATATATATATATATATATATATGTATATGTATCTTCACACCAAGTCCCTAACGGGGTAGGCTGAGAGTGTAGAGCGCCAGATATCCCGGTGCTGACATACCTCTCGTGCCTCGTCTACCTTCATCATTCTCTTCATACATGCACGCCGATTCCTAAGACTTTTGACCCCACCATCAGACAGAACTCGACCTATTTGTCATGGTCAGTCTTGGTCTTCCTGGGCCTCTGCAACCATCCACATTCGCATTGTATATCTGTTTAGTGATTCGCTCATTCGACATTCTTTCAATATGGACGGATAAACTATATTTTTATAATCTGCTTAAGAGGAAAATCCGACGATAAAATAGGCACATCAAAAACAAATCTGCGATCATGCGAATCACAATTACTTTGCCTAAAAAAAATATACCGTTAGATAAAACGTCAAAATAATATGACCCCCAAAATATAAATTACCCACCCAAGCTCAATGCCGAGGCTAACGGCAAGGTAATATTATAAATCGCAAGTTATTATATCAGCGTATTTATTACGATAAACAGATATGTAAAATTAAATAACGCGTGTTTATTAGGATTAGTCGAGCTTCATAATTGATATTTTACCTGGAAGATTTTTATGTAATGGATGTGGGAAACAAGCATGCAGCTCACATTGATGTGTGTGACGCAAAGACCAAGGTCGAAATGCAGATGCGTTACCACTCCTGAGGCCTAAGGAAATTACAGGGCCGTACATTACCACCTGACCGGAACACAATAGTGCTGAACACTACCATTTAGCGGCAAGTAGGTATATTAGGTAATGCGGTGGTGTCTACGCCCGCGAGCTCCGTCACTGGAGCTCTACCACCAGTGGAAAGATTGCTAAAATGCTAGGTAGGCAACCTATAGGTACAAAAAACATTTTCAGTCCAATATATTTATTTATCTTTGTTTTCAGATAAACGGCACCGTCTTTGCGCGAGTCCTTTCCACTTTTTTCTTCTATTCACTTCATGCTTTGCATTATGCAATTATCGTTTTACGACACTTTGTTTAAAATAGGTAATCCAAATGCAAAAGAAAAAATTTCCCACAGATTATACACGTAACTTTATTAACGCGTTGACAATTGCATTAATTATTGAGCATTTATTAATTGATATAATTACATAAATCAACTATTTATCTATCAATCTATCTTAATACAGGATTTTTTTTTTAAATTATGGCATCACTATTCCGCATATTGCCAGTGTCAAGTAAAACGATATTTCTTTTATTTAAAGAAAAATGGAAAGAAAAAAATTGAGTTCAGGCGAGACTCGAACTCGCGGCCTACTGGGAATCTAGTCCAGCCGCTCTTCCAATTGAGCTACTGAAGTCCTGCCCGATTTGTCACCATAAAGCAAGGCAATAAATGTGAAGGAAAGTTTTGACAGATCGGGCAGGACTTCAGTAGCTCAATTGGAAGAGCGGCTGGACTAGATTCCCAGTTGGCTGCGAGTTCGAGTCTCGCCTGAAGTCAAATTTTTCTTTAAATAAAATATATTTCACAAGCATGTGTTAATGCGAAATAATATAAAAACAAAAAAAAACGATATTTCGTATATATTTAGGCAGCGTAAAAGTTAGTATAATATAGTCAGTTAATTATTTATTAAGTATGTCGGTCAAGTGAGTTACAGTCAGTAATTCGAGTAAAGTGATGGCTACTTTACCAGAACATTTACAATGAAGTTTTAGAGGCAACCTGAATTATCGTGTTTTGGCACTGTTATTCTATTTCACTATACACGGGCACTGTAATAAAACTATATCAAACAAAATATTCAATATAACTTAAAAATACACCAAGAAAATGAAATAAAATAAGAGCACCATACCACAGTAGATAGAACAAACTACTAGGTTTTTTTTTTTTTTTATTATGACATCGCTATTACGCATATTGCCAGTGTCAAGTAAAACGATATTTCATATTTATTTGAGCAGCGTAAAAGTTAGTCTAATATAGTCATCAAGTATAATATGTAAGTATCAAGTATATAAGTTATCGAGTATAATATGTCAGTGAAGTGAGTTACAATCAAGTTATTCGAGTAAAGCGATGGCTACTTTACCAGAACATTTACATGAAGTTTTGGAGGCAACCTGAAAGGTCGTGTTTTCGCACTGTTATTCTATTTCACTATACACGGGCACTGTAATAAACCTATAGCAAACAAAATGCCACCAATTTTATTCAATATAACTTAAAAATACACCAAGAAAATGAAATAAAATAAGAGCACCATACGCCTCTTTCAAGGTTCCCGCCAAAACTCTACTAGGTATTTACAATCTATTTACCGTGACCATACGCATCTTTCAAGGTTCCCGCCAAAACCCCTATAGGTAAAGTTATTCGAACTCATGAACTCGGCACTTATCTGTACGCAACATAGGTTTGGATCCCACTGCAGAATCATTTCGTTCATCCAGATATGCTGCAAACCTATTTTTTAAGCAGTGGTAAACAAGCATGCAGTTCACATTGATGTTAAGTGATGACTGCAGCCTATAGACACCCACACAAAGACCAAGGTCAAAATGCAGATGCGTTACCACTCCTGAGGCCTAAGGTCTTATGCCTCTGTGCCGGAAATTACAGGGCCGTACATTACCACCTGACCGGAACACGATAGTGTTGAACACTACTATTTAGCGGCAAGTATATTAGGTAATGCGGTGGTGCCTACGCCCGCGAGCTCCGTCACTGGAGCTCTACCATCAGTAAAATATATTATATAAGCATATATTTATTAAGCATATTTATAATGTAGAGAATTATGTATCCACTAGGTTGCCAATCAAAAAGCAAATATTTTTCAATATTTTGTTTTGGTAAGAATTTTTTTACTTTTTTTAGGGTTCCGTAGTAAACAAGGAATCCTTATAGTTTCGCCATGTCCGTCTGTCTGTCTGTCCGTCCGCGGTTTAGCGTAAAAACTATTAGTACTAGAGACTTTAAAGAATCATGGCAAGTTTCATACATTGATTTGTACAAAAAAAGTTAGAAAAAGGTACAAGGTAAAACGGGTTAGAAATATTATCTAGGGAACTTATAGAACCTTTTCTGGTATGTAAATTATCTTTAAATCACCGGAATAAAAATCGTCTTTCCTAACAACAGGAGAAGCACTCCATACTAAAGTTCAATTTCCAACTTTTTATTCCGGAGAGTTAAAAATATTTTAAGTATCAGGAAATGTTGTTTAGGTTCACTAGATAATATTTCCATGCTGTTTTACCGTGTACCTTTTTTAATTTTTTTCTGTACAAATCTTGCCATGATCCTTGGGCACACTTATACACCTTAACCCTCCAGACACGAGAAAAATATGACAATTGAAATTCAATTGTGTCTGGGCGCCGGTGGCCTTATGTTCCTTGACAGGTTATTACGCCGACTAAGTGGTAGAATAAAAACTTTTTTTTTTAATTTAGGGACCTCCTCTACTTGTCGGTCTGTGTGGACGCGCCTAATCACTTTAATTTTTTTTTGTTATTTTACCTGTCACAAGAAAATTTAACTATCTTTTTAAGTTATTTTGACACACACGCCGCGGACACTCCGCGAAAATTCCTTAAGAACGCTTGATTTGGTCTCTATTACACAGACATGAGTCAGTGACGTGTATTTACACGTGCACGTACGTAGAGAATACCAAACGTGACCAAACGTCTCCAATAAGAGGGGAGGAGCTTGGGTGAGGCGGAAAAATCGTGCGGGACGTCGAAATGTCCATTCTATAGGTTACTCTAGGTTAGTTTAAAAAAAATGACGATGTAAAAGTGCTCTCCAGGAGCCTTATTATATGAAATAAATGAATAAACTGAATAAACTATAGGTACAGAGTAGATATTATTAAATATTCTCTGACACTACCATTTAGCGGTTAATAGATAAGGTAATGTGGTGAAGCCTACGCCTTCAAGCGCAATGTAATAATTACATCAATATTGCAAGGTTAAACAGTTTAATCGATAACAATCGGATGTTATCGATTAAATCAAATCGATATGAAATCATTCGCATCCATTTTCGCGTCCTAGAAACCGTATCCGTGTACTAACCTTTATTTAAGTCAGTTAATGTTATTATTTACAATATCTCTTGGAGCTCGAGGGCGTAGGCAACATTACATAATTCTATGTATTTTAAAGATATTAAAAAAGAAAATAAAAAACAAGTTTTGACTGGCGGTAGAGCTCCAGTGACGGAGCTCGCGGGCGTAGGCATAACATCTAATGCCTCAGGAGCGGCAGCGCATCTGCATTTTGACCTCTGGTCATTGTGTGGGTGTCTATAGGCTGCAGTCATCACTGAACATCAATGTGAACTGCATGCTCGTTTGCCACTTTTATTACATAAAAAAAAGTTGTTTCAGACCGAGCTTATGATATTATTATGATATTAGAAAGTGGCAAACAAGCATGCTATTCACAGTGATGTTAAGTGATGACGGCAGTCTATAGACCTGAGGTTCCCAAACTATTTTTTCTTGTAGACCCTTTACAATTTTTTCTGGTTTATGTGGACCCCCGTCCTTGCTACATTTATATCACATTCCCATATTTGCATTATTTATTCACGCCTACGTAGACCCCCATCGAGTCTCCCATGGACCACTTTGGGAATCACTGGCATGATGTAAGTAAATTGGTACTATCAGTGTATGTGTTGAGATCCATTATCGTGGACCCCCATTTTCATTTCATGGACCCCCAATTTTTTTTTACGCTGACGCAGACCCCTTTTAGTTTATCATAGACCCCCAGGGGTCGATATAGACCACTTTGGGAATCACTGCTATAGACACTCACACAAAGAACAAGGTCAAAATGCAGATGCGTTAACACTCCTAAGGCCAAAGGTGTTATGCCTCTGTGCCTGAAATTACAGGCCCTTACATTGAAACCGACATAAGACACCGGGAACAAACAGACGGTTCCGTTTTTAAATGGATTTGACGGATACTTGTATGACGTTTTTTTTTAAATTTATTGACATCGCTTGTTGTGCATATTGCCAGTGTCAAGTAAAACGATATTTCGTATTCGTAATAAGCAGCGTAAAAGTCAGAGTCAGTCAATTAATTTATCAGTCCGTCAGTCAGAGTCACAGTTATTCGAGATAATAAATCTGCGATTCGAGTAAAGCGATGGCTACTTTACCAGCACATTAACAGTGAAGTTTTGGAGGCAACCCGAAAGAACGTGTTTTGGCACTGTTATTCTATTTCACTATACACGAGCACTGTAATAAGCCTATATCAAACAAAATGCCACCAACTTTATTGAAATAACTCAAAAAACACCAAGAAAATGAAATAAAATAAGAGCACCACACGCATCCTTCCAGCTTCCCCTGTATGAGGTTTTCACGTCAGCTGTCATGTTACCTACTATGGCTAAGTGCAGGTAATTGTGTGCCAAAAACTGGAACCATGCCATCAAGGGGAATGTCCAGTCTAGTACTTTATTACATATAGGTCAATGATTGGGAAGGGCTGGAATGGAAAGGGCTATGCTCGACGTTTCCCTACTGGATCGAATCAAAAATGAGGAGATCCGTAGGCGAACGAACGTCGCTGACATAGCAGCAGATCTCCAAGCTGAAGTGGCAATGGGCAGGGCACATAGCTCGGAGAACCGATAGCCGCTGGGGCAGAAAGGTTCTCGAGTGGAGACCACGTATCGGCAAGCGCGTAGGGCGTCCACCTGCAAGATGCCTGCAAGGGCCGACGACTTAGTCAAGGCTGCAGGTACCCGCTGGATGCACGTCGCTTCCGATCGGTCGGCATGGAGGTCATTGGGGGAGGCCTATGTTCAGCAGTGGACGTCCAATGGCTGATATGATGATGATGATGAATGATTCTTCCACTAGTGGTAGGTGGGGTCAGATTATTCTTTCTCAAGATTACAAAGGACATGTTAGGTACGCTATACCAGAGAATATGTAATAATAATACGTATAAAATGGACACTTCGACGTCCCGCACAATTTCCCCGCATCACCCAACCACCTCCCCTCTTATGGGCGACGGTTGGTATTTTCTACTTGCTACGCACACAGGTGCACGTGTAAATACACGTCACTGATTGATGTCAATGTAATAGAGACCAAATTAAGCGTTTATATGGAATTTTGGCGGAGTGTCCGCGGTGTGGCTATACTTAAAAGGTTATTACACGACACGGTATTCAGGGTCCGATAGCAAGGGTCAGGGTAGTGTAATAACATTTAGGGAGTTAGGGTCCCTAATTAGAGCGACCGGAGTGGCCCGTTCAGCCTGATGGACATATTACACGGCACGGTATTCAGGGTACGATAGCAAGGGTCAGGGTAGTGTAATAACATTTAGGGTCCCTAATAAGGGCGACCGGAGCGGCCCGATCAGCCTAACGCGCTTACTACACACAGTACAAATATGAACAGTACGGAAACTACATACAAAACGTTCAAAACGGCACACTCACACAAACATGCGCAGACGGGACTGTCCCGTTCAAAACGGGACGTATGGTCACGTTAGTTATACTGCATCGTAATCGACTTAGTCAGTAGTTAGTAGTTGAGATCTTATTTTAAACTACAGATATTAATTTAATAGTACCTACCCAACTTTTTAAAATAACTTTTTGTATATCTGTATTTGCGTATGTATGGAGGAATAAGCTGGTTTTTTTTTTTGTTTTTTTTTTTCAATCAGTAATTAACCATGTTTTGCCAAATAAGAATATTGATTGATTAACGTAAGAAGTGTAAACTAAAGTTCAAAGATTAAATGGGCTAATTAGACTTAATGTTATAATTTATAAAACGATTCCAGAATGTAACTTCGTGACTGTATTCCACTCAGAGATAGGCAGACGTATAAAGTATAAATATATTACGTTTTTTTTTTATAAATGCCTTGGTAGCTTAGTGTTCGCAGGTCACTACTACTACGTTGCGGTCCTGGGTTCGATTCCCGGGTAGGGTTATCAGACATAATGGTGTAAAGTCCTTTATCTACGTTTCTATTGGGAATTTTCCATTTTCTGGAAGTCACCTAGTACCTCGGAGTTTGTTAATGTGCCCGGAGATGGCAACAGGCTCGCCACGTATTACATGGGCCAAAACGTAACCGGCGAATCGTGAGTGTTTGCATGTATGCTTGAATGCATGCATTTACCTCTGCCTACCCCTTCGGGGATTGCAGGCGTGAAGTTACGTAGCCATCGCTTTGCTCAAATACGCTTTACTGACTGTGACTCACTTGACTGACATAATCAATAAGTGACTGACTGACTGCTTTTTTTTTTTTATGTAATAAAAGTGGCAAACAATCATGCAGTTCACATTGATGTTAAGTGATGACTGCAGCCTATAGACACCCACACAATGACCAGAGGTCAAAATGCAGATGCGCTGCCACTCCTGAGGCATTAGGTGATATGCCTCTGTGCCTGAAATTACAGGGCCATACATTACCACCTGACCGGAACACGATAGTGCTGAACACTACCATTTAGCGGCAAGTATATTAGGTAATGCGGTGGTGCCTACGCCCGCGAGCTCCGTCACTGGAACTCTACCACCAGTAAAACTGACTTTTTCTGACTTTTACGCTGCAAGCAATAGTGCTGCCGCAGCACCATATTTCTCGATTTTCTATTGCGTTACTCGTAGGTACATTGTCGCGTGGCTCGGAACGTAATCTCATATAAACTTATAAAGATTATAAATATGGAGACCAGTAGTGGTGCGATAGCACTGCTGCGTGCAGCGGAGTTCGGAAACGTAAATAATAACAAATAATGGCAACCCACCCACCCACGTCCCACTGCTGGACACGAGTCTCTTCCCTTTTTTTGGGGGTGGCCTGGAGCTTACTCCACGCTTCTTCAATGCGGATTGGTGAAGGTGGGTGGGTTAGTGGCCAACCCGCCGTCGGATGTTTTCAAACCGCCCATAAGGCCTCCGACAAGGTTAACGACTGCTATCTACCGATAGCAACCGGGACCGACGGCTTTACCGTGACCGCCGAAGCACGGGAACGCGCGTTTAATTTTCCACTAGCGGTCACCCATCACACTACCCGACCGCGCCCGTAGTGCTTAACCGAGTAGATCGCCTTCGATCTACACCAGCCGCCGGGCCATGCGCGCTTCCGAAAGGTACCTACCTTTATTACGAATACCTACAAAATATCGTTTTACTTGACACTGGCAATAAGCGTTACAGGCTACAGCGATGCCAAATATTTAAAAAAAAAAGGAAAACAAAATAAATGCGGCTTACTTGTCATTGGCATGAAGTATTTATAAATACATTTGCCATAAAAGGAGAAAAAAAAAGAGAAATCAAAAATCCTAACCTAAAAATGAACATTGTTTACGGTTGTTTTAATTTCCCTTTCTTTCTCGCTTTCAAAACAATCCGCGATCAACGGGAGGCCTTATTATCTTAATGCAACAATGTTATTAATTGTTCTGTGTCGTACATATGTTCTACAAAACGATTGATGCGATACTACGTTAATGTAACTAACTGTAATTTCTGATTGCAATTAATTTTGGCTCTCTCGTTTGTCGGTTTGAAATTTCACTATTTTGCATTTGGGAATTAAAAAAAAAATATTACGTGTTTTTTTTTCGTTACCTAAAAAAGTTGTAATATACAAAACATGTTTTTTTTTAATCCTGTGACATTATTCATTCAATCGAACAAACAATCAATTTATTTCAGACTAGCTGTCCCGGTAAACTTCGTATTGCCTCGCAATTAAATAATGTGTCTATAAGGTTTGATAAAAACGGACTACTTGCATGGGAAAATGAAATTGTGGTTTTTACTATTTCCCTTCAATTTCTTTATATTTTCTCACCTTTTAAACCTTCCCTGGACTTCCAAAAATCATTCAAACCAAATTAAGCCAAATCGGTCCAGCCATTCTCGAGTTTTAGCGAGACTAACGAGCAGCAATTGATTTTTATATATAGATAGATACACGATCCCTTGAGTTAGTACGTTTTTTATTATTATACTTGCGGCCCGCCCCGGCTTCGCGCGGTGCAATGTTGCCTCTACCCTCTCCTATTCGTCTTAGCGTGATGATTATACATAGATATAGCCTAAATTCTTCCTCTAAATCTTTTATAGTTTAGGCAGCGTACGCAAAATAAGTAACTTTTCTGGTTGATTTTTTACACCTTGTGTCTGAAAAACCCAAATATCTTACGGAACCCTATTTTTTCCTAAATAAAATATAGCCTATGTTACCCGTGGATAATGTAGCTTTCGAATAGTGACGATATCTTTTATAGTTTAGGCAGCGTACGCAAAATAAGTAACTTTTCTGGTTTATTTTTTACACCTTGTGTCTGAAAAACCCAAATATCTTACGGAACCCTATTTTTTTCAAAATAAAATATAGCCTATGTTACCCGTGGATAATGTAGCTTTCGAATAGTGAAAGAAATTTTAAAATCGGTCCAGTAGTTATTGAGCCTATTCAAAACAAACCTCCGAGTGGCATTCGATCTCTTTATAATATTAGTTTAGATCAAACAAATTAATGTAAAAAAGCTACATACAGAAAGCGAAAAAATTTTAGACAATTTTTTTTTGTATTCAATGTAAACGCGAGACTTTAAGTACTAGGATTTTTTTTTATGTAAGAATGGTGGCAAACACATATTAGGTGATCTGTGGTGGCAAACAACTATGCAGCTTACATTGACGACTGCAGCCTATAGACATCCACACAAAAACCAGAGGTCAAACAAAATGCAGAGCCTATAGACATCCACACAAAAACCAGAGGTCAAACAAAATGCAGATGCGTTGCCACTCCTTAGGCCTAAGTTGTTATTTATGTTGTGGAGGAACGGGTGGATGTGTTCCTCCGGCGAAAAGGGAGGATCTTCCGTCCAGGCGAGGTGGTAGCGCCTTGCGGGCCGCGGCCCGACAATTGACGTTGGGAAGTTGTATATATGCCAACTCTTGAGAAATCTTCGCAATGGCGATGTAATTCGAATGCACGCCATCTATCGTACTAGACAAGTACTGTGAGGTTTCATTGTATTCAACTAGTTGGCGCCTTAATGTAGTGGACGCTATAATGTCCCTGTGGAAGTTATTACCAGGCCATACATTACCCTTTGATTATATACACGTCTAGATGGAGCGTCGCCTTACAAACGCTGCAAAAACAATGTCCCAATTCGAAAATCCTTGTGTGTGTGTAACACACACTAGTATGTATATTTTATTCGCTTTACACACACTACTTAACTGGTGAAAATGTTACTTGCTTATGACATTTTCCCCTAAAAATAGGGAAAGTTATCTTAAATCGAGTTCAATTTTTCATAATGTGTGACATAATAATATTACGATATTCGTCGGGTCGTCTCACAGTGGCTTTAGTTATTCGTTTTAAGTTTTTTTTAATGTTTTGTTTATATTGGTACGTGTATTCGCTTAAGTTATTCGTTGTTAGTTATTTGTTCTTAGTGTAAATTACTTTTATCGAAAAATAAATACATTTCTAAGAACAAAATCAAAATCTGGAATTGATCCACTAGTTGGAAATTTACAAACCCAGAAACAGATACACACGTCAAACTTAGAACACCCCTCTTTTTCCTTCGGGGGTTATTAAAATAATGTTATTCAAATAAATATAGGTATATTAAACATATATTTTATATAGATTTTATTTTGTAACTTCATATTTCTTTGGGAAGATTTTAAATCAAAAACTGGCAACACAGTAAACATGGCGTTCAATGAATCGTACAAATGCGCCGTAAAATTAAATATTGTTGATTTAATTCTGGGATACATTGAGGACTATGGAATGTGTAGTTACCGATAATATGAAATGTTTTTAGATGTTTTCATTCTTCTTTTGTTATTTCGGAACACTTTAATAGCGCAAATCGTCTTAATGAAAGCATAGACGTGGACGTGTTTACGTTACAATGACAGTATCACTACTGAGCGAGCGGAACAAAGTTATGGGCCTACAGTTAACTGATATTTTTTTGGACGCTTATGAACTTAGATGCTCCATCTAGACGTGTATATAATCAAAGACATTACCATCTAACCGGAACACGATAGTGCTGAACACTACCATTTGGCCGCAGATAAATTAGGTAATGCGGTGGTGCCTACGCCCACGAGCTCCTACACTGGATCTCTACCACCAGTAAATACGTCTACCGTGTTTACTATTTTTTTTAACCTTGTCAAAGGATATTCCGCTAGTAATGACTGAGCAAGTAATTAACTATGATTTATCAAATTTGACACCGCGACCTGTCATTTGTGACATGCATGACATTGATTTTGACGTCAGTAAGATGTCTTTAGGGGCAAAAAAATAGCAAAAAATGACCTTATTTTGTTTGTCTCAGTGTCATTCATGTAGAATGATTACTGTGTTCTAAAAAAACCCTTAAATATTCCATGAATAGAATCATCATAATAAATGCAAACAACTTGGTCTTTGACCAAGAAGAAGGTCTTTGACCAATGTGTGTTGCCAGTGATGACATACGGAACTGAAACGTGGTCGCTGACTATGGGCCTCATAAGAAGGTGTTGCTCTCTGAGTGACCTTGTGTCACTCAGAGAGCAATGGAGAGGGCTATGCTCGGAGTTTCTCTGCGAGATCGAATCAGAAACGAGGAGATCCGCATGAGAACCAAAGTAACCGACATAGCCCACCGTATATCGAAACTCAAGTGGCAGTGGGCAGGGCACATAGCTCGCAGAACTGACGGCCGTTGGGGCAGAAGAGTTCTAGAGTGGCGACCGCGTGCCGGAAGACGAAGCGT
The DNA here is from genome assembly GCA_036365455.1 of Macrosoma leucophasiata. Lineage (NCBI taxonomy): Eukaryota > Metazoa > Arthropoda > Insecta > Lepidoptera > Hedylidae > Macrosoma > Macrosoma leucophasiata. Next base: position 1,415,238 of record JAWQUS010000022.1, on the reverse strand, counting down.
AGGCAGGCCCCCCACGAGGTGGACCGACGACCTGGTGAAGGTCGCGGGCAATCGTTGGATGAGGGCGGCCCAGGACCGTTCGTTGTCACATTCTTTGGGGAGGCCTTTGTTCAGCAGTGGACGTCTTTCGGCTGAAATGATGAATTGCAAACATTGAAACGTCCCACTGCTGGGCACGAGTCTCTCCCCTTCTTGGGGGGCATAGTTGGTCAATTGGAAGAGCGGCTGGACTAGATTCCCAGTAGGCCGCGAGTTCGAGTCTCGCCTGAAGTCAAAATTTTTCTTTCCATTTTTCTTTAAAATAAAATATATTTCACAAGCATGTGTTAATGCGAAATAATATAAAACAATTGTCATTTATATAAATTATTAAAATGTTATCGCATTTTTTTTTTTAACTTCGGCGCTATTATTCCATAATTCGTACATATTTCTTCCTTTTTGGAGGGTACATGGAAGAAAATATTAATTCTTCATCTTTTAAAAGTTTTGCGATAACATTTTTTAGAAATTAAAGAAAAAACGGCAAGAAAAATTTAACGCATCGGTGTGGGACTTCGGTAGCTTAGTGGTAAAGCGGCTGGTTATCCTGAGGTCGCAGGTTCGATTCCTGCCCGAAGTCAAATTAATCTTTCCGTTTTTTCTTTAATTTCTAAAGCTCACTCGCGTGTGTTATTGCGAAAAATAAATAGTACAAACATTATTTTAATATATATAATTATGACAATTGCACAATTTTTTTTTTGTAGTGACTTGTTTTGCTTAGAGGTTCTGTTATTCGAAATCGCGTGGCTTCGGTGCTAAAAAGGTTATTACACGACACGGTATTCAGGGTCCGGCAGAAAGGCTGGGCGTGGCCTCGCACCGGGTTGCCGCTTATTACATATATCCGGTCGACCGAGCCCTCACTCAGTCACAGTACAAATATGAACAGTATGGAAACTACGTACAAAACGTTGCAATGACACAATCAAACAAACATGCGCATCAACGAGGCCACTTAGCGGTGAGAGTGACTCGCTACTGCAGCACCGCGACAACCGCGGGACTCGCCGATGCGCATGTTTGTGTGAGTGTGCCGATTCGAACGTTTTGTACGTAGTTTCCATACTGTTCATATTTGTACTGTGGCGTAGAGCACAATCAAATATCTCTAAAAAAACTATCCAAGTACTAGTTGGATTTGCAACCCGACACGCACTTGACCGCTTTTTAAATACGAACCAAGAAAATGGCCTTGCCATCGTGACATGCCAATTGAGGTTATACAAACATTTTTCACTAGAATTTGTACATTTTTAGAATCCCCTCACAAAATTGCTCAATATACTCAAGCAGCCCGTTGTAGGTTATGATCCCACTGAACAATTATTTTATTTGTCGACATATAATGCTAACATAATTTTTACACATATTTATAATCTAGAGAATATATCTATACTATACTATATACTATACCACATACCATACTATATACTATACTATATCTTAAAAAATATAAATATCGTGTCACAATGTTTGTCCTCAATGGACTCCTAAACCACTTAACCGATTATAATAAAATTCGCACACCATGTGCAGTTCGATCCAACTTGAGAGATAGGGTAGCATTTACATTACGCTATGACTAATAGGAGCAGAGCAGCGCGGGCGAAGCCGGGGCGGGCCGCTAGTAATATTATAAAGAAGTAATATTTTTTTGTTTGCTTGTTTGTAATTTTTTTTTTTTTATGTAATCGAAGTGTTAAACAAGCATGCAGTTCACATTGATGTTAAGTGATGACTGCAGCCTATAGACACCCACACAAAGACCACGATCAAAATGCAGATGCGTTACCACTCCTGAGGCCTAAGGTGTTATGCCTCTGTGCCGGAAATTACAGGGCCGTACATTACCACCTGACCGGAACACGATAGCGCTGAACACTACCATTTAGCGGCAAGTATATTAATTAGGTAATGCGGTGGTGCCTACGCCCGCGAGCTCCGTCACTGGAGCTCTACTCTAATGAATAGGCTCAATAACTACTGGACCGATTTTAAGAATTCTTTCACTATTCGAAAGCTACATTATCCACGGGTAACATAGGCTATATTTTATTTTGTAAAAAATAGTGTTCCGTAAGATATTTGGGTTTTTCAGACACAAGGTGTAAAAAATCAACCAGAAAAGTTACTTATTTTGCGTACGCTGCCTAAACTATAAAAGATATCGAGGAAGACTTTAGGCTATATCTATGTATAATCATCACGCTAAGACGGATAGGAGAGGGTAGGCAACATTGCACCGCGCGAAGCCGGGGCGGGCCGCTAGTATAATAATAAAGAACGTACCAACTCAAGGGATCGTGTATCTATATATATAAAAATCAATTAGTTATATATACACTAGGTTGCCTACTTGTCTAGCAAAACATGGCCGCTAGTTTTTTTTTTTTTTGGTAAAAAATGTTTGACTTGGTTTTTAAATACAATATGACGATATTGTATTGAAAATCAAGTCAAACTATTTTCAATGCACGGCAATTATTGTAAATACTGAAAAATCACGGCTGACGTTGCGCACTTTGCCGACCCATACCATAAAGCAACGCGGCCGGACCGGAGGAGAGTAGCCGTATTACCGATGCAAAACAGTCTGTCATTATTTGCGGGGGGGGAAATGCGTGCGACACACACGCACACTACAAATTCGTTTTTTATCACGAAACTCTCACCTTGACTTTAATAAAATACAGAAACCATTTCACGCACACATTTAAACATCTAGGCGAAAGGTATAGGCCCATTTGGGCTTGTACTTTGACAGAGGGGAAAGCCGGCATATGGCTACTCCCCTCCGGTGTTACTCTATGGCCCATACACATATTCTCTAGCTAGATCATAAATATGCGTAAACAATAGGTTTGCAGCATATCTCGGTGAACGAAATAATTCTGCAGCGTGATCCTAACCCAGTCTTTTGGATGGTGGCCTTGACCGCTGTAAGGTCGCGAGTTCGACTCTTAATCAGTGTGACGAGTATTATTTATCTATTTAAATATGAATCAAATATTGTTCTTATGATGAAAGCAATGAAGTACAGTTCACTTTTTTTTTAATTGGACATGTGGAGGCAGCTCGTCTCGCGACGCCCATAGTCTTCACCGGACAGTCGGCGACTTCGGCAAGTGCAAAAGGCAGCCTTTTGTAAATAAAGGGGGGCGATAAAAATACCAACTGCTCTGACTAGTGAACCGTCGCGTGCGCAAAGCGTGCGGCGAGGAAACAGCACCAGGGCTGGCCCCCCCTCTGCTGAGCTTCTTCTAACCTGCCACGCAGTTCGGTGTTGGCTGCCTTGAGATTGGTTAAGGGCTTCGGTGGAGGAAGCACGCATCACCAGTTGACAGAAAGTAGTCTTTTTTTATTTTTTTTTATTTGAAGTGGTTTCGTACTGACCTATTTATCTTAATATATATAAATCTCGTGTCACAATGTTTGTCCTCAATGGACTCCTAAACCACTTAACCGATTATAATAAAATTCGCACACCATGTGCAGTTCGATCCAACTTGAGAGATAGGATAGTTTAAATCTCAAATTATAGTCGCAATTTTAATTTATTGCTAATTATTTGTCTGTTATTATTTGACAGTCACAATTATCTGTTAACTCCAAATGATTCTAACAGATGTCGATACCTTTCGACTGGGTTGAGTAAGTAATCAATAGATGGCGCTGCTATGGTAAATCTACAAAAATGTCATATAAGCTACATTTAAACAGCATAATTACCACGTGTTGTTGACGCTATAAATTTTTATTTTGTACCTATTGATTTCTGCTTAATATCAAGTGTAAGAACATTTTAATTAATTGTGTTCAACGTACTTCCCCTTCAAATCTCAATCCAGTGAATTTGTAATAATTTGTATACCAACATCAACATTTTCGTCTTTGTTCGTAAATAATTTCATTGTACTAAAGGGTTATAGTAGTAGAAAGTCAAATAAGGAGATCACCAAATTTTTTTACAAACACCATCTGTGTGAAGAAGCATAGTGGACTCCGTGACTGATGTTCTCTTATTGTTCCTCTTAGATTGTTTACTATAATGTAATATAACATAAACTTTGGCCACAGCAACGCGTGGCCGGGTCAGCTAGTAATATATAAAAATCAACTGCTGTTTGTTAGTCTCGCTAAAACTCGAGAACGGCTGGACCGGTTTGGCTAATTTTGGTTTTGAATGATTTTTGTAAGTCCTGGGAAGGAAAGGTAAGAAAACATGCATAAGTTGAAGGGAAATAGTTAAAACCACAATTTCATTTTTCCATACAAATAGTCCGTATCTATCAAACCTTTGACACATTATTTCATTGCGAGGCAATACGAAGTTTGCCGGGTTTACTTAATATGTACTAAAATACTAGATAGGACGCGCTCCTTGGTGCCGTAAGTCCCAGTTTCGAGAAGTAAATTTACCATATAAATGTGAGCTGTATGCATGTTTGTCACCTTCCATAAATAAATAAAAATTATCACAGTGTTAAATTTTTGAATACTATTTTAATCAAAAATTTTAACACGTTACCCGGATATCAAAAAAGTCAATACGTTGAAGGCTAAATAGTTTTTGTATCTAGCCATAAACTAGGTTTAGCAAAAAGTGTCTAAAACACTTAGCGCGTAGGTTCATTAGTATATTTAGTAGGTATGCGTATTAGTGTGTCTGTCACCAACCCATGATCAGGGCTGCGACCGCCTATCGTCATTGCTGTCGTCATTGTCATTGCTATCAAATTTTAAAGTCGATTTTTATTTTAACTAAGTAACAATAATCGAAATAATCTACCATTATCGCTTGTTTATCTCCTACGAAATCGAGAACATCAATCAGACTATCAATACTACTTTTAAAGGAACTACAAATCGACATGTAAAGGAGATGTTGCAAAAATGTATGGACCTCCGGCCATGTATTGTACACAATATCATTAAACAGGCAAAATCAATATAAAAACGTTTTTACTGCATATATTCACTTATTTAGCTTTGTTTGCAGTTACAAAACATTAATTGCAGTTAGAATTGCAACTTAAAACCAACATGGCGAATATGGCGGACGGTGTCATTTTGACATTTTCATTTTTTAAATTGTTTTTTGATTATCTAGTACTTGGAGAAAAAAAATATTTTATAAATACTATCGAAATCGATTGATACCAAGCGTTGGCTGTATCGCTGCCGTGTTGAACGTGGTTGAAAATGATAAAATCGTTTGAATGAAATGTGGTGGTAACTCTAAAATATGTTCTTGATTAAATGAATTGTATTTTTTTCGGATTCTTCTTTAATTTACCCATTTTTTGAGGACGTGTACGAACTAGAGCCGAGCTCGCAACATCTCCTTTGACAGCAATAGCAATGTCAGCAGCAATATAGATAGGCGGTAGCACCCCAGAGCGAAATTTACACCGCCCCTAATCGCATATCGACGCCTTATAGTGAAAACCTCGTAAGAGTAAATTATGTTTATTTTTAGGACAAAAAAAATCGAACTGTATATTTCGTAGAGCTGTCACTCTATGAAATTTCTTTACCAAAAGAAAATATAAAAAAAAATATTTGCAGCCATTTTTTGATAGGCAACCTAGTGGATATATATTCTCTAGATTATAAATATGCGAAAAAAATAGGTTTGCAGCATATCTGGATGAACGAAATGATTCTGCAGTCGGATCTTAATCTAACTTAACCTATCTTAACGTTACTGTCTAAGTATTAATAAATAAATCTTTAAACCCACTTTATGACAAAATGTTGTACAGTATCCAACAAGAAACAATGCATATCGATGTTAAAAGGCTATTACACGACACAGTATTCAGGGTCCGGCAGAAAGGGTGGGCGTGGCTTCGCGCCGGGTTGCCGCTTATTACACTATCCGGTTGACAGGGCCGTAACTCAGTCACAGTACAAATACACGGGCCGCTCCGGTCGCCCTAATTAGGGTCCTAACTCCCTAAATGTTAATACACTAATTGTTTTATATTATTTCGCATTAACACATGCTTGTGAAATATATTTTATTTTTTAAAGAAAAATTAATTTTAATATTTAATTTTTAAAGAAAAATAAAATATATTTCACAAGCATGTGTTAATGCGAAATAATATAAAACAATTATAAAGGGTAAAAGCGACTTCTTTACGATATTCAATAAACTGAAAAGTCTATTATATCGGTTGCCTAACTAGCATAGTTGGTAATAGATGGCGCTGCTGCTACGATAAAGCAATGCAATAGATGTGAAGGAAAGATTTGACAAATCGGGCAGGGCTTCAGTAGCTCAATTGGAAGAGCGGCTGGACTAGATTCCCAGTAGGTCGCGAGTTCGAGCCTCGCCTGAAGTCAATTTTTTCTTTCCATTTTTCTTTAAAAAATAAAATGTTATTACACTATCCTGACCCTTGCTATCGTACCCTGAATACCGTGACGTGTAATAAGTCCATTTGGAAGGAGACTTCAGTTTATTTCGGGTCTGTAGACCGTTATCTCGTCCGCACCTTAGCTATATGACGTTTGTCAACCATTTAGATCAAGTTTTGACGAATACTAGTCTATCAGTGCTTACGTAGGCAATGTGCAACAAAGATGACGCTATACGAAGTCGAAACTAGCCGATTGGCTCTTTCGTAGGCTCGATCTGCAATAATTCTAGCTGTAATTACTTTTTTGGACTGATTGCACTACTATCCAGTCCAAATAGTGTTTAATCGATGAATATTACAACCTCCATCGCTAGGAAATGACACTTCGCTGTTCAAATATCGAATTATAAACTTGAATTTGAAATTCATATGCAATATTGGTTTCACAATTGAAGTTTGCTTAGCAGGGTTTTTATAATATAACGTAAACGTAACTTCACGCCTGTAATCCCTGAAGGGGTAGGCAGAGGTAAATGCATGCATTCAAGCATACATGCAAACACCCACGACTCGCCGGTTACGTTTTGGCCCATGTAACAGGTGGCGAACCTGTTGCCATCTCCGGGCACATTACCAAACTCCGAGGTACTGGGAAACTTCCAGAAAATGGAGAAATCCCAATAGAACCAGAGATAAAGATTTAAACCGTTATCTCTGATAGTCCCCGACCCGGGAATCGAACCCAGGACCCCCAGCGTAGTAGTAGTGGCCTGCTACCACTACGCTACTGAGGCAGTCAAATTCATATGCAATATTGGTTTCACAATTAAAGTTTGCTTAGCTGGGTTTTTGTAATATGTTGATGACATTCGTTTTAGGTGGAGTTTCATTAGTGCAGATTTCGAGGGCAAAGGCCTGTTTGTATACTGCTTGCTCCGGCTTTGCATATGTAAATAATGTAACAAAATATAAATTTGTCGATTTTAGGGTTCCGTAGCTCGAAAGTAATAAAACGGAATCCTTATAGGATCAATTTGTTGTCCGTCTGTCCGTCCGTGCATTCGTCCGTTCGTCTGTCTGTCCGTCTGTCGGTCCGTCTATCTGTCCGTCCGTCCGTCTGTCCGTCTGTTCGTCCGTCCGTCCGTCCGTCCGTCTGTCTGTTTGTCTGTCCGTCCGTCCGTCCGTCCGTCCGTCCGTCCGTCCATCTGTTTGTCTGTCAAGAGTCTTTTTCTCAGGAACGCATAAAGGTTTCATATAAAATACTCAGGTTTATTTTTACCTTAAAGCTGTAAGAGAATCAAACTTCTATGTTAACGCAATTAAAAGAAACAGCAATTTTAGAAGCATATTTTCACTACTCGCAAGGGAATCAAAACCTAAAGGGTACTTTCAGTCGACCTAGAATCTTGAAACTTGGCGTGAAGCAATGTTTTATAGCACATACTAACGCCCCGCCTCGGCTTCGTACGTCTTAATAAGGGAGGTCAGTTCAAAGCCACTTTTAATTGTGTAGCAATATAAAATACTCAAAGCAAGAAATATCAAAAGAAACAACTTTAAGACAGGGTAACATATTAAATTTACTTTTAGAATTTACATTACGTGTTATCTTTGGGGTAGGCTATTGTCTAGCAGCTCTAGCAGTTAGCGTCTTTTGCTTGAAATGATGAAGAATAAAATCATTTCCTTAGAACAATTTAATTTAATTTTTTTATTCATTTATAACATATATTTAGGCTCCTGGAGAGCACTTTTACATCGTTATTTTTTTTAAACTTACCTATAGTGAATAACCACTAATAATTATCAAAAACACATAATAAATTAAAAAGAAACTAAAGAATTTTGTATAATAAGTTCAATGGCACCTTTAATTGAGTAGCAATATAAAATGCTCAAAACAGCAAATATCAAAAGAAAAAACTTTGAGACAGGATGAAATATTAAATTTACTTCTAGAATTTACATTACGTGTTATCTTTGGGGTAGGCTATTGTTTAGCAGCGGGCGCTTTCTTTCGCATAAAAACAGTTCGAATAAAAACCTTTCCTCAGAACAATGTTCAAAGCTATCATTTTCTACGGAACCCTCGTGTTATTTCGACTTGCAGTTGCCCGTTTTTTTAGCACAACGTTGTATTTGCAGATTAAACATGTTTATAGCTAAAATAACAACCGTGTGTATTATTTTTTGTAATCATAACAATACAATTAAGTATGTATGTTAATATTTTTCTAGATTTAAAATTTGTTTAAAATATACTGTTACAAAATCTACTGTATTTAGCATTATAGTAATAACATTACGTTATTATTTATTTTACTGGTGGTAGAGCTCCATTGACGGAGCTTGTGGGCGTAGGCACCACCGCATTACCTAATATACTTGTCGCTAAATGGTAGTGACGCTATGAACAGCCTCTCCTCTCCTATTATTATATAATTTTGCTGAGCCCAAACGGGTCTGTAATGTGATACACAAAATAATATTTTATTGTCCAACGACATTACCATAAAAATTATCGAATTGAATTGAATTGAATAGTGTTCAGCACTATCGTATTCCGGTCAGATGGTAATGTAAGGCCCTGAATTTTCCGGCACAGGGGCATAACACCTTAGGCTTCAGGAGTGGTAACGCAGTCATCACTTAACATCAATTTGGACTGCGTGCTTGTATGCCTACATGTAAATGTGTATACATAACATAGAAAAAAAAGAGAGGAAAATGTTACTGGCGAGGAATTAACTTACATAATTCTTTTGCGATTTCTGCATTTGGATTAGATAAAATTTCCTGGAGAAGGTCAATATTCATGAAATTTAAATTCAGTTCCTGCACTAGCAACATTCTCTCATTTCTGTTCCGTACACACTCCATCAGCAAATGCACGTCTTCAATTTGTTGCACACTTCACAATTTGGTGAATCAATATTTCTTGCCTATGCCTATGCCCGCGCATCGACCGGGTTCATGCCCCAGTCGAGGAACGGAGTCACCGATGGGGCCCGCGGCTGCGTCGCCCGGCTTAGGCCAGAGTAACGGAGTGGACGTGTGGCCCCTCACAATAGGGAACTTACACCTATTTAATTTAATAGACCACGACCACTTGTAAGCGGCGCCCGGGGGATAGCTGAGGGGGAGAACAGAATATGCCCGAAAAAAAAAAATCTATTATATCGGTTGCCTAACTAGCATAGTTGGCTATAGATGGCGCCATAAAGCAATGCAATGAATGTGAAGGAAAGATTTGACAAATCGGGCAGGACTTCAGTAGCTCAAGTGGAAGAGCGGCTGGACTAGATTCCCAGTAGGCCGCGAGTTCGAGTCTCGCCTGAAGTCAAATTTTTCTTTCCATTTTTCTTTAAATAAAATAAAATTATAATAAAAAGAGAGGAAAAAAAGATACAAAATGTTTTAAATGGGCTAAAAAACTACCAAAAAAAAAACCAACTAAAAAAAATTAAATATAAATAAAAAAAAAACAATTAATAATGTGTGTATATGACCTCCCTCAGCGAGTTTCCCCGCGCACCACAATCCCCATTTAGAACCACGCCCCCGACGCTTCGGGGGCAGATATGCCCGGGGTACGAGGATTCGCCTCAATCCCCGAACCATCCCCCCCCTTTTGCGTTCGCACGGAGGGAGGGATGATGAAGATTAGTAGAACAATATTTCTTGTTAGTACTGTACATTCTGCAAACATATTCACCGATACCATTATTGAAAACACTTTTTATGCAAATACGCTCTGTTTATAAGAATAAATTAATGTTTCTTAATGCCCATTAGCTAATAAATCTCGTTTTAGTTCAATCGATGACCTTTGAACTTAGTTTTTTGTTGACAGATAGACCAGGTCTGTTGGTGAAAATAATCATAATATTTATACACATTTCCTACAATTTAACAAGATATAGAGGTCAATCGTTAATTCGGCGGCGTCGGGTGACGTCTTGCTCACTTCCCTTCAAAATGGTCGAGGAGAGCAATGGCTGCCACATGCGGGTGCGTGAACGGGTGCTGATTGTGGGGACTGGTCTGTTGTGATTTGCGGGTGTTATTTTCTATCACGATATTAAGCTGATTTATACAAAACTTCCTAATAGATTTCTATAAAAAAAATATAATGCATAGAAGTTTAAAATGGCCTTATCGAAAAACGGTTCAGCATAGGATGGATGTGCGTTTAAACACATCATTAGTAATTTTTCGCAATCCTAGCAGCCTGTGTGTATCCCCGATGGCCATACGTCTAATGTCGTGTACAGAGAAGCATTACTACAAAGTAGATTTTTTAGCTACCCAAAAGTGTTTATACTCCAAAATTATCGAAAATGTGTATCCAAAAGCGTTGCCCAATGTCACAAAGCCACTATTCCACGCTGGGCGTTCCGACGTCAAGCGTCCCGACGCCCAGCGCCCCGACGCCCAGGGCTTCGACGTCGAATGTTCCAACGCCCAGGGTCTCGAACGTCCCGACGCCCAGTGTCCCGACGCCAAGCGTCCCGACAACCAGCGTCTCGACGCAAAGCGTCCCGACGCCAAGCGTCCCGACGCCAAGCGTCCCGACGCCAAGCGTCCCGACGCCAAGCGTCCCGACGCCCAGCGTCCCGACGCCCAGGGCTTCGACGTCGAATGTTCCAACGCCCAGGGTCTCGAACGTCCCGACGCCCAGTGTCCCCAGCGTCTCGACGCAGAGCGTCCCGACGACCATCGTCCCGACGCCCAGCGTCCCGACGCCCAGCGTCCCGACGCCCAGCGTCCCGACGCCCAGCGTCCCGACGCCCAGCGTTCCGACGCCCAGCAACTCGACGCCCAGCACCCCGACGCCCAGCGTCCCGACGCCCAGCGTCCCGAAGCCCAGCGTCTCGACGTCGAGCGTCCCGACGCCCAGTGTCCCGACGCCAAGCGTCCCGACAACCAGCGTCCCGACGCCAAGCGTCTCGACATTGAGCGTCCCGACGCCCAGCGTCCCGACGCCCAGTGTCCCGACGCCCAGCGTCCCGACGCCCAGCGTCCCGACGCCCAGCGTCCCGACGCCCAGCGTCCCGACGCCCAGCGTCCCGACGCCCAGCGTCCAAACGCCCAGCGTCCCGACGCCAAGCGTCCCGACGCCCAGCGTCCCGACGCCCATAGTCCCGACGCCCAGCGTCCCGACGCCCATAGTCCCGACGCCCAGCGTCCCGACGCCCATAGTCCCGACGCCCAGTGTCCCAACGCCCATAGTCAGACGCCCAGCGTCCCGACGCACAGCGTCCCGACGCCCAGCGTCCCGACGCTCAGCGTCCCGACGTCGAGCGTCTCGACGCCCAGTGACCCGACGCCCAGCGTCCCGACGCCCAGCGTTTCGACGCCCATAGTCCCGACGCCCAGTTTCCCGACGCCCATAGTCCCGACGCCCAGCGTCCCGACGCACAGCGTCCCGACGCCCAGCGTCCCGACGCCCAGTGTCCCGACGCCCAGCGTCTCGACGTCGAGCGTCCGACGCCCAGCGTCCCGACGCCCAGTGTCCCGACGCCCAGCGTCTCGACGTCGAGCGTCCGACGCCCAGCGTCCCGACGCCCAGTGTCCCGACGCCCAGTGTCCCGACGCCAAGCGTCCCGACGCCAAGCGTCCCGACGCCCAGCGTACCGACGCCCAGCGTCCCGACGCCCAGCGTCCCGACGCCCACAGTCCCGACGCCCAGCGTCCCGACGCCCATAGTCCCGACGCCCAGCGTCCCGACGCACAGCGTCCCGACGCCCAGCGTCCCGACGCCCAGTGTCCCGACGCCCAGCGTCCCGACGCCCACCGTCCCGACGCCCAGCGTCCCGAAGCCCAGCAGTCGAGCGTCTCGACGCCCAGTGTCCCGACGCCCAGCGTCCCGACGCCAAGCGTCCCGACGTTGAGCGTCTCGACGCCCAGCGTCCCGACCCCAAGCGTCCCGACGTCGAGCGTTCCGACGCCCAGCGTCCTGACGCCCAGCATACCGAAGCCCAGCGTCCCGACGTGCGTTTTTGTATGATCCAAAATTAACCAAAAGTTATATCCAAAAATGCTGCCCAAAGCCACTATTCCACGCGAACGAAGTTGCGGGCACAGCTAGTTTGAAATAAATGATTTGAATTTTGAATTTGGAATCCTCTATATCGTGTAAAAATATAGGAAAAGAGTTATTTTACTCTGTATTTTTGAAGTGTAAGATAATTTAGAGGCGCCTTACACTGCGATATGTATAAAATGTTTAACTCGCGTCAGACCGTATCTCCGGCCGTACATTACCACCTGACCGAAACACGAATGTGCTGAACACTACCATTTAGCGGCAAGTATAATTTTGGTAATGCGCGGGCGTAGGCACCACCGCCTAGGCCCGCGAGCTCCGTCACTGGAGCTCTACCACCAGTATATTACCAATATATTAGAGTTCGACCCCGTTAAGTAGGTTCTTCATGGAAGCAATATACTCACCACTTCGGAAAAGAAAATTGGCGCTTATCAAACTTAATCACACCATGCCAATACCTGAAATAAAAAAGTCAATCAGTCATAATATTTTCGAATATGATTATACTATTACCACACCGTGGACACTCCGCCAAAATTCCGTACAAACGCTTATTTTGGTCTCTATACACAGACATCAATCAGTGACGTGTATTTACACGTGCACCTATGTGCGTAGCACGTACCAGAAGACTTAGGTGACAAACGTCGCCCATAAGAGGTTGGGTGAGGCGGGGAAATTGGGAGGGACATCGAAGTGTCCATTCTATACGTAGTATTATTACATATTCTCTGATGACGGTCTAAGTTATTATAATTGACTAAAAAACCCAAAACATTAACAATAAGCTTTGCTTAAATAAATTATATGTAATCTGAATATAATACCTGTGAATTTTGCCAATCAATAAAAATAAATTAACATATTGAATAGATATCTATTCAACAAAACTAAATTAAACGTTAATCCTTCCAAATATATAATAAACATGATTATTCAATCTGTTTACGACATAACCAATAAAAATTCTATGATAAACAAGTGTATTAAGGGTGTATTCATAAAATAGCTGACAGTGAGAGAGATACTGAACCCTTTGAATATTGTTGGCCCTGTAAGGCTAGAAATTTTTGTAGGGATGAATCATAACATGCTCAGTACAAAAACCATCGTCTGGCAAGGATAAACCCGTCACATCCTCTGGTTTTTTTATTTAATTTTATTGCATCGCGTATTATCCATATTGCCAGTGTGAAATAAAATGATATTTCGTATTCGTGTTAAGCAACGTAAAAGTCAGAGTCAATTTATCAGTCTGTCAGTCAGTCACAGTCAGTAATTCGAGTAAAGCGATGGCTACTTTACCAGAACATTTACAATGAAGTTTTAGAGGCAACCCGAAAGAACGTGTTTTCGCACTGTTATTCTATTTCACTATACACGAGCACTGTAATAAGCTTATACCAAACAAAATGCCACCAACTTTATTTAATATAACTCAAATATACACCAAGAAGCTGAAAAAAAAAACATTAAAATAAAAAAACATAATTTATGTATCGTTTAATTTAACCGAATCTTTTTTTCAGATATCTCGTAGTAAACGTGCTTTTTTAGGGTTTCGTTCAATTGGAGCAAAGAGCAACACGGCCACCGGCCGCGGCGGACCGGAGGGAGTAGCCATAGCGTTTATTACCGATGTAAAACAATCTGTCATTTTTTGCGGGGGGACACCTAAGTCGGAAATACGTGTAACATTCACTCACACTACTAAAATCGTCTATTACTACGAAACTCACATCTTGACTTGTTGTGAGTTTAGTAGTAATAGACTTTACTTTAAAAATATACGTAAACAATTTCACGTACACATTTAAATATCTGGGCGACAGGCATAGGACCATTTGGTCTTGTACTTTGATAGAGGGGAAAGCCTGCATATGGCTACTCCCCTCCGGTCCGCCGCGGCTGGTGGCCCGTGTTGCTCTATGCTCTAAATATTCCGTACATTTTACCCTAAAAAAAGCACGTTTTCTACGAGGAATCTGAAAAAAAAGATTCGGTCAAAGTCAACGATACATAAATTGTATATTTTTTTATTTTTAATGTTTTTTTTTAATAATATAAACAAAAAAAACTCACGTGTTTTTGTTTTATTGTAACTTTTAGCACGTGCTTCATATAGGTATAAACAATATTTAAATAATTTTAAGGACAAGTTCCACGTTGGGTCCGCACCTTGTAGGTACACTACATCAAATGATAGAGAAAGATACGTAGAATAATCCATACAAATATTTGTCTCGGCACGGGGATCGAACACATGAGTCTCGGTTAAAACGTTCGTCGCACACCGTTGGACCAAACGGCTCTTAAATATCTGTCAAATAAATTTAAAAACGGAATAGGCTGTTTGTTCCCGACATAGAGCAACACGGGCCACCAGCCGCGGCGGACCGGAGGGGAGTAGCCATATGCAGGCTTTCCCCTCTGTCAAAGAACAAACACAGGTGTGCCTATGCCTGTCGCCTAGATGTTTAAATGTGTGCGTGAAATTGTTAATGTATTTTGTTAAAGTCAAGATGTGAGTTTCGTAGTAATAGGCGACTTTTGTAGTGTGCGTGTCTGTCTGTACGTTTACGTTTACCCCCGCAAAAAATGACAGACGGTTTTGCATCGGTAATAAACGCCCCTACGGTCCGCCGCGGCCGGTGGCCCGTATTGTTCTATGGTTGGACAAAATGACTCGTAAATATCTGTCACATCAATTTAAAAACGGAACCGGCTGTTTGTTCGCTGTGTTTATATTAATCTTGTTGGGTAGGTACCTATTGGTTTTTTTCCATCCCAAAGCAATAAATCATATCGCTACAGTTATGTGGTGAAATGATTGTTAAGACGATTTGTAAAAAGCATTGAAATTGCGAACCCTATTTTTAAAATTGGTTCGGTACATTTGTGAGTAATTTTCATTTTCTCGGGAATTTACTTTTGTTCTTTTTTTATGAAGTGGCAAACCAGCATGCTGATTACATTGATGTTAAGTGATGACTGCAGCCTATAGACTCCCACTCAATGACTAGATGTCAAAATGCAGATGTATTGATATATATGCCGCTCCTGAGGCCTCAGGTGTTATGCCTTTGTGCCGGAAATTACAGGGCCGTACATTACCACCTGAACGGAACACGATAATGCTGAACACTACCATTTAGCGGCAAGTAAACCTACGCCCGCGAGCTCCGTCACTGGAGTTCCATCACCAGTAAATTACACCGACATTTCTTTAATCTGCAGGTTTGGGAATTTTTTTCTTGTAGACCCCTTTCAATTTTTTTCTGGATTCGGTGGCCTTCCTTGTTGCGTTTATATCACATTTCCTTATTTCAGATTTTTATTTACGTAGACCTCCATCGAGTTTTCTATGGACTCCTGGACCATTTTGGGAATAACTGGTCTACCAGTCACCATAAGTGGTCTACCAGTTATTCCCAAAATGGTCCAGGAGTCCATAGGAAACTCGATGGAGGTCTACCGTGCTCTTCTACCATACAGATCTTAATGTAGCACTCCGTCACAATGCAAATATGACCGTCCTACAAACCTTGAAACGTCACACTCACACAAACATGCGCATCGACGAGGCCTCTAAGCGGTTCTCGCGGTGCTGCAGTACTTAGTCACTCGCTACATCGAGCGTCGATGCGCATGTTTGTGTTAGTGTGCCATTTCGAACGTTTTGTACGTAGTTTCCATACTGTTCATATTTGTACGGTGACTCCGTTCACATCCATCATCCACAATGTGGTACGCGTCCTCTAGCCTACAAAAAACTACAAAAAGTATTTCTTATAGGTTTTAACTACTATTAACCTAGCCACAGTTTTTCTATCAGTCCAAAGGATCCCAAAAAAGATTCTAAAATTCCTAATAGTAGTGTTTTGGTCGAATACAGTTACCGACTCGTAAATTGCGTTATTAGGAACGTTAGGGTAATGACATACTGGCGCTGTCTCGACCGTACGCCGCCCTAGTTTGTGTAATGGCCTATGAACTTTTGAATTATGGTAAATGAGCGAACATCTCTAAGAAAAGCTTCAATCGAATGTTGAAAGGATTATGTTAGAACAAGAGATTTGAACAGAAAATAAATAAAAAAGCCTAATCTGTCGCCAAATGGTAGTGTTCAGCACTATCGTGTTCCAGTTCGATGGTAATGTATGGCCCCGTAATAACTATCACAGAGAAATGACACCTTAGGTCTCAGGGGTGACAACGCATCTGCATGTAGACCTCTGGTTTTACGTAGATGTCTATAGGCTGCAGTCGTCACTTAACATCAATGTGATCTGCATGCTAGTTTGCCAGCTTATTACATTACAAATGCACAATGTATTTATTCTCATTTAGTTCAAGATATAATGCTTAAAATACTTTTCTTTTCACTGGTGGTAGAGCTCCAGAGACGGAGCTCGCGGGCGTAGGCACCACCGCGTTACCTAATATACTTGCCGCTAAATGGTAGTGTTCAGCACTATCGTGTTCCGGTCAGGTGGTAATGTACGACTGTAATTTCCGGCACAGAGGCATAACACCTTAGGCCTCAGGAGTGGTAACGCATCTGCATTTTGACCTTGGTCTTTGTGTGGTCTGTAGGCTGCAGTATTCACTTAACATCAAGGTGAACTGCATGCTTGTTTGCCACTTCCATAATTAAAAAAAAATAGCTTCGTAAATTATTCGTAAAAAGTAAAGAATACAAAATACCATCCACCATCCACTGAAGCTGAAAAGCAACCAAAAAAACTCGGGTGGATTTAAAATAATTAACTTTGTTTAATATTCGCGAAATAAATCCGAAAACTACTTTTTTATAAACAAACTGAGGGTGTTGTACATGCATTTACCTCTGCCTACCCCTTCGAGGTTACAGGCGTGAAGTTAAATTTCTCTCAAAGTCTCTGGGAATATTCTTCATTTGAAAATGTCAATATATTATCTGTTTATAATATAACTAGCGGCCCGCCCCGGCTTCGCCCGCGCTGCTCTGCTCCTATTAGTCATAGCGTAATGTAAGATATCCTATCTCTCAAGTTGGATCGAACTGCACATGGTGTGCGAATTTTATTATAATCGGTTAAGTGGCTTAGGAGTCCATCGAGGACAAACATTGTGACACGAGATTTATATATATTAAGATATGTTTACAGGATCCATACATAATATTATATTAATGAAACCTTAATTAATCTTCATAATAAAAAAAAACATTAAAATATATTTAAAACCTAAATAGTATTTACATAATATAAAGTTATACCTAAACTAAAAACAACATGCGTCTAAGAATTCCGCATCACTACCTTCCTGTGTTATGGTACCCAGAAGGCTGGCAGCATTGCCTCGTTGGATGGCAATGCTGATTCTTTGACCTTTAGGCAAATTGGCCAGCCCTCTGGTCACGGGAAGTGTCGACCAGCCGTTTCGCGATCTCTTTGAATAAGAGCCGAGCACTGGGGCCCCAAGGACCAAGTGTTTCGACCCCGAAAGGCACAAATATATAGTCCTCTGGAAGGGTACTATATTTGCGCTGTTTCAGGGTCTCCGCAGTTGCAGCAGCAGTGCCAGCGGAGCACGCCGTGCTTGGAAGATGGGATGGCGCTAAGGTGTCAACGCAAGTTGCGTCCCACACCAAAGGCCCACCCATCTTCCAGGGCATCAATGACATACCGTCCGGTCTCCTTCCATCGTCATATATCGTCGTCCAATATATTATCTTATTCGAATTTGGAGATTTAATCCGGGACCCCTGGGACTCAAAGTAATCATGTTCTTCTGAGTCCCTTTAACCCATTTTGTTGCGGAACCCAAATAAAAACCAATAGAATATAATGACTCTTCACTTTATTGAATTTGAGCATTTATTTTTTAAATATTATTACAAGTATGTATTATGCAACTACAAAACGCCTAATTAAATAAGGTCCAAGTTCTTTAATTTAATAAAGTACATCGAATATGTAGATATAAATAATTTCTCTTTTTTTTTCTTTGTTTCTCTCTGTCAAATTGTTATTTAACGTCAATCATGACGTCAGCAGAAGCCGCTTTAGCGTGGTGAACCACAAATAAACAAATATACATATTTTCGCAATTATTATAGTAGTAAAATAAATTACATGTCAACAGGGTCTTGTCTCTAGTAAACTTAATTGAGTAGGTACTCGCATAATATAATTAATGAATGTAGGTGGTTGCATAGGCCCTGGATGATTGATCCAAAATTATGATTGCAAACAAGCGTGCAGTTAACATGGCTGTTAAGTGGCGACTGCAAACTATAGACATACAAAACCAAAGGTCATAATACAGATGCGATTCCATTCTTGAGGTCAAGATGTGATAGAAATATAATAAAATGTATTTTTTTTTGTCATGGCAGTGGCAAACAAGCATGCAGTTCACATTGATGTTAAGTGATGATTACAGCCTATAGACACCCACACAAAGACCAAAGTCAAAATGCAAGGCCCAAGGTGTTATGCCTCTGTGCCGGAAATACCAGGGCCGTACATTACCACCTGACCAGAACACGATAGTGCTTAACACTACCATTTAGCGGCAAGTATATTAGGTAATGCGGTGGTGCCTACGCCAGCGAGCTCCGTCACTGGAGCTCAACCACCTGTCACGCTATAAGTTTCGCGTTAAAACAGGTGTCAAGCTTCGTATTTCCAGTGTTGGCACTCAATGTTAAGAACTTGACTCAGTGCTCTGCAGTGCGGGCTTACTTCAATTTATTGTATTCAAAGTTTTTGTTGCTGCAAAAATGTTTCATAGTTATTATCTAATTGAATTCATTCAAACTATACAAAGGAAAGTAAAAAAATCTATGCTAAATGTATCCTCACGCCTGTAATTCCAGAAGGGGTAGGAAGAGGTAAATGCATACAAGCATAAACGCAAAGCGCAGCGGGCACGCAGCGGGTTGGCCACTAACCCACTCACCTCCACCAATCCGCATTGGAGCAGCGTGGTGGAGTAAGCTCCAGGCCTCTCCCCAAAAGGGAAGAGACTCGTGCCCAGCAGTGGGACGTTTTGGATCATGTAACATGGTGGCGAACCTGTTGTTTTTTTTTTACACACGTGCATTCCGGAAACTTCCACGAAATGGAAAAATGCCAATAGAACACCCTACCGACGTTAAATTTGCTTTTTTTTTATTATTCCTGATCCGAAGGTTGCCTGGGAGAAATCGCAGCTTTGCGATAAGGCCGCCGTTTGTACAAATTGCTATTTTGTATAATATTGTTTGTATATTTCTGGTCTACAATAAAGTTTATTCATTCATTCATTCAATAGAACCAGAGATAAGGGATTTTACACCGTTGCCTCTGATAGCCTGCGACCCGGGAATCTGACTGACTAATCATCATCCCTCCCTCCGCGCGTGATACGCAACAGAGGGGGGAGATGGTTCGGGGATCGAGGTTCTTACTCCCCGGGCCTATCTGCCCCCGAAACGTCGGTGGTGTGTACCTTATAGGGATGCTGGTACACAGGGGAAGCTCGCTGTGGTTCTTTTTGTTTTTTTTTTTGACCCGGGAATCGAACCCTCTTTTGCCTCAGTACCGGATATAACAGGACCGAATATTACCTTTTACGGCCCAGTAATTTCCGGCAGAGAGGCATAACGCCTTAGGCTCAGAAGTGGTAACGCACCTTGGTCTTTGTGTGGGTGTCACTGATGAGTAATCACTTAACATCAATGTGAACTGCATGCTTGTTTACGTGCGCGGTGTGCTGGAGGGGAGTAGCCATAGCGTTTATTACCGAAGCAAAACAGTCTGTCATTTTTTGCGGGGGGAAATGCGTGCGACACACTCACACTACAAAAATCGTCTATTACTAGATACGAAACTCACACCTTGACTCTAACAAAATACAGAAACAATTTCACGCACACATTTAAACATCTAGGCGACAGGTATAAGTCCATTTTGGCTTGTACTTCGACAGAGGGGAAAGCCTGCATATGGCTACTCCCCTCCGGTGTTGCTCTATGCCCTGTAACTTTCGGCACAGAGGCTTAACACCTAAGACCTCAGGAGTGGTGACGCATTTTGACCCTGGTCTTTGTGTGGGTGTCTATAGGCTGCAGTCATCACTTAACATCACGGAACATATTTTGAAAAGACCCTACTGAGTTTTGTTTTGGCAGGTTTTTTCTCAGTAATGTGGGCTTTGGAACTCTGCCAGTGAATGACAAAGAATGTCCCATTTTTTTTTGTTTTATCTTATCTTGCCGTTTGTAAAAGAAAGTATGGAACATTCTGTTGATACCTATTTTTATCATTAAGTATTTTTGGACTATTATTTATTTTATTTTGTTTACTTTGACATATTAATCAACGTATCAGTTGTTATTCGCTTTAATTTTATATTTGTAATTTGACCTATCACAAGCAAATTCTATTATTTCCAAGTGATTAAATGAATTTTTGAGTTTGAGTTTGAGTTAAAATTATCAAGGCTCAGACCATAGCTCCCATCAATGTGAACTGCATGCTTGTTTGCCACTTCCATTACATATAAAAAGTCAATAAAAATAATATAAAGCGTGATATAAAATAACACATCCACATAACTAAACGTATATGTATTTACAATGTAAGTTGACATAAAACTAGGTCAATATCATTTGAACTCGTATTCACCTAGTACTTGTTCTACAACTCTAGTCCAATCTAGGGTTGCAAGGTTCTAATTACAGATATATAGTGATTAAGCATCGATATACAATATTATCGATATTTTTTTTGTAGTAAATCATAAACATCATCATTTACGGCTCTGTAATTTCCGGCACAGAGGCATAATACCTAATGCCTCAGGAGTGGCAGCGCATTTGCATTTTGACCTCTGGTCATTGTGTGCGTGTCTATAGGCTGCAGTCATCACTTAACATCAATGTGAACTGCACGCTTGTTTGCCACTTTTATAACATTAAAAAAAAAAAAATAGAGCAACACGGGCCAGTAGCATGCGGAGAGTAGCACAAAACATCATGTCACTTTTAATATTTAAAAAAAATACCTTTCAGAGGCACCAGTCTGCCACAAATAAGGTGATTCTAAGCAAATAGCTCTACTTGTGTTTTTTGTATTTTCTCTCCCAAAAAAAGGTTGATAGGGTGTAACCCTAAATGAATTTATTATTTATCATTATTTTTTTCTGTATGTAAGGGAAGTGGCAAACAAGGTTGCAGTTCACATTGATGTTAAGTGATGACTGCAGCCTATAGACACCCACACAAAGGTCAAGGTCGAAATGCAGATGCGTTACAACGCCTGAGGCCTAAGGTGTAATGCCTCTGTGCCGGAAATTACAGGGCTGACCGGAACATGATAGTGCTGAACACTACCATTTAGCGGCAAGTATATTAGGTAATGCGGTGGTGCCTACGCCCGTGAGCCCCGTCACTGCAGCTCCACCACCCGCAAAATATCTTATTACTGATTCTGACTTTTAAGCTGCTTAATATGAATACGAAATATAGTTTTACTTGATGGCAATATGCGTAACAGCGATGCCATTATCTATCTATCTATCTATATATATACTAGCTGTTGCCCGCGGCTTCGCCCGCGTTGATGTCGTTTTATAAATATTTTTTCCAGAATTTTCTTTGTTATAAGCCTCACGGAGCCCGAGACCTTTCCAACGAATGCAAAACCGTGGAAATCGGTTGGTGCGTTCTGGAGTTATAGCGTCAGGAAGGAAAAACCGACTTATTTTTATATTATAGATATATATATATATATATATATCAATTGCTGTTCGTTAGTCTCGCTAAAACTCGAGAACGGCTCTACCGATTTGGCTAATTTTGGTTTTGAATGATTTTTGGAAGTCCAGGGAAGGTTTAAAGGGTAAGAAAATATGAAGAAATTGAAGAGAAATAGTAAAAACCACAATTTAATTTTTCCATACAAATGGTCCGTGTCTATCAAATCTTTGACACATTATTTCATTGTGAAGCAATACGAAGTTTGCCGGGTCAGCTGGTATTTAAAAAAACATAGTATAAAAAATAAAAAATATATATACCGACCGAATTGAGAACCTTCTCGTTTTTTGAACTCGGTTAAAAATAAATTCATCTAGAGAGATGTGGCGAGAACCTCGAAAGAGGCGTGTGGTGCTCTTATTTTATTTCATTTTCTTGGTGTATTTTTGAGTTATATTAAATAAAGTTGGTGGCATTTTGTTTGATACAGGTTTATTACAGTGCCCGTGTATAGTGAAATAGAATAACATTGCGAAAACACGGCTTTTCAGTTTGCCTCCAAAACTCTGACTGACTGACTTATAATTGACCGACTGACTTACTTTTACGCTGCTTGCGAATACGAAATATCAACTTACTCGACACTGGCAATATGTATAATAGAGATGTCATAATACTAAAAAAAAAATCTAGATTTTTCCATTGTTGTTTATTTATTAGTAGGAAATTTTGCGTGACAGCTACAATTCTTAGACTAGTCAAGGCCTAGGTTGTCTAGTTGGGAAAATTGCATAGCCTCGGTGTTTTTCTATATCTCATAACCATTCTGAAGCACGAGATGTTGAGAAATACTATCGTTTATTGTGATTCATACCATGATTACTTCAATAAAACAAATCTATTGGATTATTACACCTTGGGCCTCAGGAGTGGTAAAGTATGCATTTTGACCTTGGTCTTTGTGTCTATAGACTGTAGTCATCACTTAACATCAATGTGAACTGCACGCTTGTTTGCCACTTCCATAACATTAAAAAGAAACTGCCTCGGTAGCCTAGTGGTAGCAGGCCACTACTACTACGCTGAGGTCCTGGGTTCGATTCCCGGGTAGGGGGTTATCAGAGATAATGGTGTAAAGTCCTTTATCTCTGGTTCTATTGGGATTTTTCCATTTTCTGGAAATTTCCCAGTACCTCAAAGTTTGGTAATGTGCCCGGAGATGTCAACAGGATGTAACCGGCGAATCGTGGGTGTTTGCATGTATGCTTGAATGCATGCATTTACCTCTGCCTACCCCTTCGGGGATTACAGGCGTGAAGTTACGTAAAAAAAACCGGTCAAGTGCGTGTCGGACCGTTCCGTAGTTCTTAGGTTTGATTAATGCAATGAAAAGAAGAAATAAATATTTTATATAAAGTTGTTCTAAAATTTCGAGTATAATATTTGGTCGACTATTAATCGCAAATTATTATATGATAGTTTTTCGTTTAATTTCGTTATATGTTATTATTGCCGTAAAGTTCGAATTTCTAACAACAACCGTTTAGTTGGTAGAAGGGGAACACTTGACTCTAACGACTTTACCCCGCGCACACCCCTAACACTTTTGAAAGACCTATCCAACGATATACTTGAGTCTTGAGTTGATACTCTGATCCACCAGTTTTGTGCTTTTTTTTTTTTTTTTTTTATGTAATGGAAGTGGTAAACAAGCATTATTTTTGTAATGTTATTGTTTTAAAATTATTAATGTTTTTTCAATTTCAATTTCACTTTTATTTGCATAAACATGTTACATGGCATTATGACAAATTTTCAATCTGATTGTTTTTATTTAAAGAAAAACGGAAAGAAAAAATTGACTTCAGGCGAGACTCGAACTCGCGGCCTACTGGGAATCTAGTCCAGCCGCTCTTCCAATTGAGCTACTGAAGTCCTGCCCGATTTGACAAATCTTTCCTTCGCATTTATTGCATTGCTTTATGGTAGCAGCAGCGCCATCTATTGCCAACTATGCTAGTTAGGCAACCGATATAATAGACTTTGCAGTTTATTGAATATCGTAAAGAAGTCGCTTTTACCCTTAATAATTGTTTTATATTATTTCGCATTAACACATGCTTGTGAAATTTATTTTATTTAAAGAAAAATGGAAAGAAAAATTTGACTTCAGGCGAGACTGATTGTTTTTGTTTCTATATGAAACTTGTTTCCAAGCTCTTTAAATATATAAATAATAATAATGGCAACCCGTGAATACGTCCCACTGCTGGGCACGAGTCTCTCCCCTTTTTGGAGGGAGGCCTGGAGCTTACTCCACCACGCTGCTCCAATGCGGATTGGTGGAGGTGGGTGGGTTAGTGGCCAACCTGCTGTCGTATGTTTTCAAACCGTCCATAACGCCTCCAACAAGGTTTAACGACTGCTATCTATCGATAGCAACCGGGACCGACAGCTTAACTTCCCCTCCGAAGCACGGAAACGCGCATTTTATTTGCCACTAGCAGTCACCCACACTACCCGACCGCGCCCGTAGTGCTTAACCGAGTAGATCGCTTACGATCTACACCAGCCGCTGGACCATGCGCGCTTCACTTGTGGTATTACTGTATATTACTATATAGAATTATTCCTTTGTGTTTTTTCAACTTGATTGTTTTTGTTTTTTGTGAGTTATTCGGCTATGCGGTAAATAAACGCCTTCTAAAGGCCGTCTCGCCTTCCATATACCTTAATGGAATGCCACTCGTCATGGTGCGTGCCCAAAACAAGTGTTGTTGAAGATGTTTAATATGAAACTTGTTTCGTTTGAGCAAACAATGTACCCACAGTTGTTACGGGGTCAACATCACCGGACCATACCACTTTCCCTCTCACTATCACATCTCGCGTCATACTGGATTTCATTTTCACTGTCATTATATGCAACAAGGCAACAAGTGCTACAATGGCAGTGTTGCATCAAAATATTTCGAACCTTTAGAATTGAAGTGGCATATCTCAAAATATTAAGATATTGACTTCTATAAACATTTACCCCCTTATTCGTACATTATACACGTTTTAGCTATAGAATGCTTTGTCTTTGTCAGTTGCATTGACAAATGTGCAGGATAGATAAAGACAAAGGAGAGATAAGCAACACTTTAGCTAAAATACGTTTATGAATAAGGCGGTGAGTCTATCAAATTATTAATAATTTAATAGAAGTTATTAATAGTTTAACATGTAATCTATCAAATGATTTATAAATTATTAGGTGATTTGAGATTACATGTTTTTAAATCGTTTGATGTATTATTCTTAATTTTTTGAGATATTCCACTTCAATTCTAAAGGTGCGAATTGTTAAATTATTTTTCTTTGTAGAAATTATACTTCGGATTTTCTCGCGTATACAACACTCTCAAACTTCTTCATACACCCGACGTTTCGGTCGCTTTCCAGCTACCGTGGTCACGGGACTTATTTAGCTGAGACAGAACACAACCCTAGTGCGATGTAAACTACTAGTGGCGCCATCTATCGAGGAATTACTGAAAACTACGTTGCCATGGCATTAGCAAGGATGGTAGGTACACCACTGACATAGAAAGAAGAGTGCTTGCTGGGAATTGCGTGAATGGAGCGTTGGGTAAGCTGCTAGAATCTAAACATCTCAGCCAGCGGGCTCGACTAGCCGTACATAATGCTGTACTTACTCCAACGCTTTTATATGGAAGCGAGAGCTGGGTATGCAGGAAAGAGCATGAAAGTAAGTTGAACGCGGTCGAGATGAGATCTTTGCGCAAGATCTGCGGTGTATCACTCACCGATCGCGTTAGAAATGAAGATGTAAGAAAGAGACTTTGTGTGAATGATAGTATCGATGTAAAAATGAAAAAAGGCATGCTCCGATGGTTCGGGCATATAGAAAGAATGTCGAATGAGCGAATGACTAAACAGATATACAATGCGAATGTGGATGGTTGCAGAGGCCCAGGAAGACCAAGGCTGACCTACCATGACCAAATAGGTCGAGTTCTGTCTGATGGTGGGGTCAAAAGTCTTAGGAATCGGCGTGCATGTATGAAGAGAATGATGAAGGTAGACGAGGCACGAGAGGTTTGTCAGAACCGGGATGTCTGGCGCTCTACACTCTCTGCCTACCCCGTTAGGGACCTGGCGTGAAGATACATACATACATACATACGTTGCCATATCATGCTAGCGCCACCTGTTTCTGAGACGTCTGGCATAACGGTCCGGATTCACGCAAAAGTTACTAACCGTATCTCGTGGTTTTGCAGATTTACTAGTTTTGCGATTTCAATTTGGATATAATGGGATCCCAATTCGATAATATCAAAAGAAAATCGTCCTATTCCACGGAAGGTCAGAGAGGCTATTGAGATTAAAAAGCATCCAAATTTCAATAGAGAGGATGGTTGGCGTTTGTCGACGAATTGGGATCCCATTATATCAAAATTGAAATCTCAAACTAGTAAATCTGCAAACCACGAGATACGGTTAGTAACTTTTGCGTGAATCCGTAAAAAAAAAAAAATCTACAATGTATGAAGCTCGCGAAAACCTACGAAAACGTTATTATTTTTCTTGACAGCTGGTTGCAAGAAAGAAAATATTTTTATTTCGAATGGATCTTTACAGATATTTTCAAAACGTCTAGAAAACACAAATTATTTAGAGTGAGTAACTACGACAAACAGTAAAAGTAAAAACATATATAAATAGTTTTTTTTTAATGTAATGAAAGTTGCAAACAAGCATGCAGCAGTTCACATTGATGTTAAGTGATGACTGCAGCCTATAGACACTCACACAAAGACCAAGGTCAAAATGCAGATGCGTTACACACCGGCGGCCTAATGTGTTATGCCTCTGTGCCGGAAATTACAGGGCCGTACATTACCACCTGATCTGAACACGATAGTGCTGAACGCTACCATTTAGCGGCAAGAATATTAATTAGGTAATGTGGTGATGCCTACGCCCGCGAGCTCCGTCTATGGAGCTCTATACCTCTACAACCATATAAATTCGATGTGGAAGCCCGAACGATAATTATTGATAAGTTTATAATTTTACGTGACTTCACGCCTAAGCATTCAATCATACATGCAAACACCCACGATTCGCCGGTTACGTTTAGGCCCATGTAACAGGTGGCGAGTCTGTTGAAATCTGCGGACACATTACCAAACTTCGAGGTACTGGGAAACTTACAGAAAATGAAAGAGAATATAGAACTACAAATAAAGGATTTACACCGTTATCTCTAATATCCCCCGACCCGGGAATTGAACCCACGACCCAGCGTAGTAGTAGTGGACTGCTACCACTAGTCTACTGAGGCAGTTTTATAATCTTAGATACTATTTTATTTAATAATTGTATTCCTAACAGAGCGGCGTAGTCGTAATGGCGACTAAGCTCTTTAAATATATGAATAACTAGCTGACCCGGCGAACTTCGTATTGCCTCAGAATGAAAATATGACATGTGTCCATGGTTTGATAGATACGGACTATTTGTATGGGAAAATGAAATGGTGGTATTTACTATTTCCCTTCAATTTATTCATATTATCTTACCTTTTAAACATTCCCTGGACTTCCAAAAATCATTCAAAATCAATATTAGCCAAATCGGTCCAGCCATTCACGCGTGACGCCGTGACCAAGGAAAACGGGTTGCATTTTTATATATATAGATAATAATGGCAACCCATTATACGTCCCACTGCTGAGCACGAGTCTCTCCCCTTCTTGAGGGGAGGCCTGGAGCTTACTCCACCACGCTACGCCAATGCGGGTTGGTGGAGATACGGGTTAGTGGCCAACCCGCCAACCCGCTGCCGGATGTTTTCAAACCGCCCATAAGGCCTCCGACAAGGTTAAACGACTGCTTAACGTGCCCTCTGAAGCACGGAAACGCGCATTTTAATTTTCCACTAGCGGTCACCCATCACACACCCGACCGCGCCCGTATCGCTTAACCGAGAAGATCGCTTACGATAACGTTTTCGTAGGTTTTCGCGAGCTTCATACATTGTAGAAATTAAACTTGCGGATTTTCTCGCGTATACAACACTCCCAAACTTCTTCATACACCCGACGTTTCGGTCGCTTTCCAGCTACCGTGGTCACGGGCTGACTGGGCTGACGGGCTGACTGACGTCGGGTGTATGAAGAAGTTTGGGAGTGTTGTATACGCGAGAAAATCCGCAAGTTTAATTTCTACAATCGCTTACGGTCTATACCAGCCGCGGGGCAATGCGCGCTTCTTTATTATAGATTAAAAAATAACATTCAAATAATACCTCCTAAGTTATTAACACCCGTAAAAAGTTTACCGGTGGTAGAGCTCCAGTGACGGAGCTCGCGGGCGAAGGCACCACCGCATTACCTAATATACTTGTCGCTAAATGGTAGTGTTCAGCACTATCGTATTCCGGTCAGGTTGTAATGTACGGCCCTGTAATTTCCGGCACAGAGGCATAACACCTTAGGCCTCAAGAGTGGTAACGCATCTGCATTTTGACCTTGGTCTTTGTGTGGGTGTCTATAGGCTGCAGTCATCACTTAACATCAATGTGAACTGCATGCTAGTTTGCCACTTCCATTACATAAAAAAAGTACTAAGCGTACAGGACTTTTCTCGTACATCTATGCCAGTAATAACAAGGTCATACCGTCATACTTAACTATCTAACCGGAACAATCTCAAGCAGCTTTCACTCAAACCGATGTAGGGATATTGATAAAATTGCGTCAAAGAAATAGATTCCATCTTGAAAAGTGTTTTTTCGAGTATACATTGACGATTTTTTTTATGTAGTGGAAGTGGCAAACAAGTTCACATTGATGTTAAGTGATGACTGCAACCTATAGAAACCTTACAAAGACCAAGGTAAAAATGCAGATGCGTTACCACTCCTGAGGCCTAAGGTGTTATGCCTCTGTGCCGGAAATTACAGGGCCGTACATTACCACCTGACCGGAACACGATAGCGCTGAACACTACCATTTAGCGGCAAGAATATTAGGTAATGCGGTGGTTCCTTCGCCCGCGAGCTCCGAGCACTGGAGCTATACCACCACTTGATAGTACTCGTAGTATTTGATGATAGCTGACTACAGTCTATCAAAATTTAAGTTAATTAAAAACGGTCAAGTGCGTGTTGGGTCACTTTCGTCTATCCAATTTATAACGTACCACACAGACAGACAGACAGACAAAAATTCCTAAAATTGTTTTTTTGGTTTCTTTAAAGAGTAGAAAAGAAATCGTTCAACAATTTTACAATATTCATCATGAAATCATTAAAATTATTTAACAAAACTTGAAAAAAAAAGAAAGAAATGCGCGACCAGACCAAAAACTACAATAAAGTTGCTTGTATGCATTAGCAAGAACTTTAGTTGTGTGTATCCAAAAAATTATGCCTCTTCGGGAGCGCACAAGAACCCAAAAAGGTAAAAAGAAAAAAGTTTTTTTCTTTAATTTTTGTCTATTTAATGTACAAACACTCGATTTTTACTGTCTCATTACATGTATTGATGACAAGGGTGTAAAAATGGTATTTTTCAATTTTCTGGAAGTTTCCCAATAGCTCGGTGTTTGGTAATATGCCCGGACATATCAATAGATTCGCCACCTGTTACATGGTCCAAAACGTAACCGGCGAATCGTGGGTTTGCTTGAATCCATTCATTTACCTCTGCTTATCCCTTCGGGGATTACAGGCGTGAAGTTACGTTTTTAAGCTTTTACAGCTTTAACTGTAAATTACTTATCAAAAGTAAATTTATAAGTTAACTTAATAAAATAATACTTAAATACATAAATAGCAGTTAAATTTAAATAATGGTACAGATAACAAAAAAATAAATAATTGAATGTATATCAAATGCATAAATCGCTGTGAAATTTTTTTAATAACAAATACACATTTTATTGAATTTATTGTTATTGGAAGCAATATTTGTAATTAACGTTTTCGTAGGATTTCGCGAGCTTCATACATTGTAGAAATTAAACTTGCGGATTTTCTCAGACAGACTTCTTTTTTCGGGCAGACTGACCACGGTAGCTGGATAGCGACCGAAACGTCAGGTGTAAGAAGAAGTTTGGGAGTGTTGTATACGCGAGAAAATCCGCAAGTTTAATTTCTACAATATTTGTAATTGTTTAATCTCCATACTGCATACCGCCTGAAACACAGGTTCAACCTAGTTCAGGTACGAATACAAACCATCCCTTATTTTATATAGTTAAGAAATTTCATGTATATCTTCTTTGTGATCTATTTTATGAATAAACAATTTTATTTTTATTATTTTATTTTTTATACTACCGTTAAGGTATGTAATGGAAGTGGTAAACAAGCTTTCAGTTCACATTGATGTTAAGTGATGACTGCAGCCTATAGACACCCACACGAAGACCAAGGTCAAAATGCACATGCGTTACCACTTCTGAGGCCTAAGGTGTTATGCCTCCGTGCTGGAAATTACAGTGCTATACGTTGCTAACTGACCGGAATACGATAGTGCTGAACACTAGCATTATTGCCTACGCCCGCGAGCTCCGTCACTGGAGCTCTACCACCAGTAAAAGCATTCTAGTTTGCCATCGTAACTTAAAAAAAATGCTTATATAACGGAACCCTACATTTCGTCTGTCGCGACACGCACTTGGCCTGCTTTTATTTTTGCAGATAGCAACCCTACACTTTCTATAACAGGTTTTCAAGGTCACCATACTTTCACCATCAATAGCTTTTTGTCATGAAAGGTAAATAGCATATCGCTTACAATGATGTATGTATGTATATACGAGTATCACCACGCCAAGTCCCTTACGGGGTAGGCAGAGAGTGTAAAGCGCCAGATATCCCAGTCCTGACACACCTCCCGTGCTTCTTCTACATTGATATCCTAATGGCCACAGCAGGCCACTACTACTACGCTGGGGTCCTGGGTTCGATTCCCGGGTAGGGGGCTATCAGAGATAACGGCTTAAAATCCTTTGCCTCTAGTTCTATTGAGATTTTTACATTTTCTGGAAGTTTCCCAATACCACGGAGTTTGGTAATGTGCCCGGAGATGTCAACAGGATCGCCACATGTTACATGGGCCTAACGTAACCGGCGAGTCGTGGGTGTTTGCATGTATACTTGAATGCATGTATTTTCCTCTGCTTACCCTTTCGGGGATTACAGGCGTGAAGTTAGAGTTCCGAAGCCAAGGAGCTCGAGAGCGTAGGCACCACCGCATTACTTACTCTATCTGCCGTCAAATGGTAGTGTTCAGTACTATCGTGTTCCGGTTAGATGGTAATGTACGGCCCCGTAATAACTATCACAGAGACATAACAACTTAGGTCTCAGGGGTGACAACACATCTGTATTTTGACCCCTGGTTTCTGGGTGTCTATAGGCTGCAGTCATCACTTCTTCTACTGGTGGTAGAGCTCCAGTGACGGAGCTCGCGGGCGTAGGTACCACCGCATTACCTAATATACTTGCCGCTAAATGGTAGTGTTCAGCACTATCGTGTTCCGGTCAGGTGGTAATGTACGGCCCTGTAATTTCCGGCACAGAGGCATAAGACCTTAGGCCTCGGGAGTGGTAACGCATCTGCATTTTGACCTTGGTCTTTGTGTGGGTGTCTATAGGCTGCAGTCATCACTTAACATCAATGTGAGCTGCATGCTTGTTTGTAACCTACATTACTTATTTAAAAAAAATAGGTCCAAAAAAATAGAACCTAACCCCCATATTCATAAACGTATTTTAGCTAAAGTGTTGCTAATCTCTCCTTTGTCTTTTTCTATCCTGCACATTCGACAATGCAACTGACAAAGGCAAAGCATTCTATAGCTAAAACGTATCTAATGTACGTTTATGAATAAGGGGGTTAACTTTTTATGTTACGAAAGTGGCAAACAAACATGCAGTTCACATTGATGTTAAGTGATGACTGCAGCCTATAGACACCATCACAAAGACCAAGGTCAAAATGCAGATGCGTTACCACTCCTGAGGCCTAAGGTGTTATGCCTCTGTGCCGGAAATTACAGGGCCGTACATTACCACCGGACACGATAGTGCTGAACAACAATTGGGGGCAGATAGATTAGGTAATGCGGTGGTGCCTACGCCCTCGAGCTCCTACACTGGAGCTCTACCAGTAAAATATAAAGCTCATACACCTCACCGTTGCTATCTAATGAAATCTAGTACGTAACACATAGTAGGAAACTTGTATGTCTGTATGTCACTAGGTTGCGTTGCGTAACAGTTACGTAAGATCTTGTGAGACTTTATCTCATAAACTTGAATAGTTAGACCAAATACATAATTTTTAATGGCTTCGATCTTAGAAAATCACTTTTTTTATTTTATTTCATCATTCTTTATAAAAGATGCGCAGGCGCATGTACCGTGAAGTTACTTTTATGTACAGTATCCAACAAGAAATAATGAAGACTGAGTTTTGGCGGGAACCTGGAAAGAGGCGTGTGGTGCTCTTATTTTATTTCGTTTTTTGGTGTATTTTTGAGTTATATTAAATAAAGTTGGTGGCATTTTGTTTGATATAGGTTTATTACAGTGCCCGTGTATAGTGAAATAGAATAGCAGTGCGAAAACACGGCCTATCAGGTTGCCTCCAAAACTTCATTGTTAGTGTTCTGGTAAAGTAGCCATCGCTTTACTTGAATTACTGACTGTGACTGACTGACGGCCTGATAAATTGACTGACTGACTCTGACTTATACGCTGCTTATTACGAATACGAAATATCGTTTTACTTGATACTGGCAATATGCGTATATAGCGATGCCATAACAATAGAAAAAAAAACAAGAAATAATGCACACGAGAATGGTATCAATATGCGAGATTGAGACAAGAGATCTCGAGCATAGTGATATGTATTTAATTTTTATCACGATTTCTTTTTTTTGTTAACTTTTTTCTGTTTTATAGTTTTGCCATGGCCGTCTGTCTGTCTGTCCGTCCGCGGTTTAGCGCAAAAACTATTAGTACTAGAGACTTTAAATTTGGCACCAGTAGGTATACATCTTTAGTACGCCGACAAAGTGGTAGAATAAAAACATGTCATTTTTTTATTTAGGGTACCTCCCCTACATGTAACGCGCGCATATTTTTTTATTTTTCGTTTTCTATATAGTGTAAGATATCGTTGGATAGGTCTTTTAAAAATGGTAGGAGTGCGCTAAGATCATTTTTCAATTCAGGTAACGGTTCGTGACTTATTAAGCCTTAAAGGGCCAATTTTCGAGTCATGTGCCCCCGTTCGACTAAACGGTTGTTGTTAGAAATTCAAACGATACGGCAATAGTAGCCATATATAACGTAACTTCACGCCTGTATTCCCCGAAGGGGTAGGCAGAGGTAAATGCATGCATTCAAGCATACATGCAAACACCCACGACTCGCCGGTTACGTTTTGGCCCATGTAACAGGTGGCGAACCTGTTGCCATCTCCGGGCACATTACCAAACTTCGAGGTACTGGGAAACTTCCAGAAAATGGAAAAATCCCAATAGCAACCACAGATAAAGGATTTTAAACCGTTATCACTGATAGTCCCCGACCCGGGAATCGATCCCAGGACCCCCAGCGTAGCCATATATAATGAAATTAATTAAAAGGAAAACTATCACACCTAAGTTGGCTTTACAAGTTTGCGAGTAATAGTCGACCAAATGTATTTTACTCCAAAATTTCGAACAACTCCATAGAATATATTTGTTTATTTTTTTATTACATCTCTCACTTTGTAACTACGGAACCCTACACTGCGCGTGGCCCGACACGCACTTGACCGGTTTTTGATGAACTTAATTTGGCTTTACATGGTAATTGACATCCGTGCGGCACCGAATGAGTTCCGATTGAAAATCAAGTGGCCGATTCAGCAAATGCCAGGCGTGAGCCTGGCACCTTTTTGATGCTAAAAAGAGACAAACATTCAGAGCAGATTTATATACTAACCCCCATATCATAAACGTATTTTAGCTAAAATGTTGATAATCTCTCCTTTGTCTTTTTCTGTCCTGTACATTTGACAATGCAACTGACAAAGACAAAGCATTTTATAGCTAAAACGTATGTACGTTTATGAATAAGGGGGATAGTATGTATTGTATTGTGCTATTTTTTAAAAGTGATTTTATGTTCTCTTTTTCTCTGTAACCAACCCGTGTTTGCTTTGTGCACCAAATAAAGTTTTATTATTACTATATTATCACGACGACCTCAGGAAGGAGATTTCGGCTTATTTCGGGTGTGTACGAGCTTTTTCGCACCTTACCAATATGACGTTTGTCCACCATTTTGATCAAGTTTTGACCAATACCGGACTATCAGTACTTACGTAGGCAGTGTGCAACAGAGATAACGCTCTACGAAGCGAAACTAGCCAATTGTCTCTTTCGTAGGCTCGATTTGCAATATTTCTTGATGAGCACTGTACCAGAGAATATGTAATAATACTACGTATAGAATGGACACTTCGACGTCCCGCCCGATTTCCCCGCCTCACCCAACCTCCTCCCCTCTTATGGGCGACGGTTGGTATTTTGTACGTGCTACGCACACAGGTGCACGTGTGAATACACGTCACTGATTGGTGTCTGTGTAATAGAGATCAAATTAAGCGTTTGTATGGAATTTTGACGGAGTGGCCGCGGTGTGACTGTACATTAAAATTTGAGACAAAATGAAATAGGAGGAAGCAAATACATTAATGCAATTTGGTGTCGTTATTTGTAAATAAATAATTTTCAAGGATGTCGTTCACCGACCCTAAGTCGGTTAAAAGTTAAAAAAGGGAAAGCTAAGTTTGACGCATCGGTGTGGGACTTCGGTACCTTAGTGGTAAAGCGGCTGGACTGGTTATCCTGAGGTCGCAGGTTCGATTCCTGCCCGAAGTCAAATTTTTCTCTCCGTGTTCTCTTTAATTTCTTAAGTTTACTCGCATGTGTTTTTGCGAAAAATAAATAGTGCAATAATTTTCAAGTTAATGTAAATGTAACTTCACACCTGTAATCCCCGAAGAGGTAGGCAGAAGTAAATGCATCCATTCCAGCATGCAAACACCTACGATTCGCCGGTTACGTTTTTGGCTCCAGGCACATTACAAAACTCCTAGGTACTGGGACACTTCCAGAAAATGGAAAAAATCCAATAGAATCAGAGAAAAATAATTTCACACCGTTATCTATAATATTACGTAACTTTGTATATAAATATAACATCAATAAAGGTGGTAGAGCTCCAGTGACGGAGCTCGCGGGCGTAGGCACCACCGCATTACCTAATATACTTGCCGCTAAATGGTAGTGTTCAACACTATCGTGTTCCGGTCAGGTGGTAATGTATGGCCCTGTAATTTCCGGCACAGAGGCATAAGACCTTAGGCCTCAGGAGTGGTAACGCATCTGCATTTTGACCTTGGTCTTTGTATGGGTGTCTATAGGCTGCAGTCATCACTTAACATCAATGTGAACTGCATGCTTGTTTACCACTTCCATAACATAAAAAAAAAAAAAAAAAAAATCAGTATGCATGGAAGTTTTATGTAGTTGGGCGGCTTGTAGTTCGCAAAGCCACTTACGGTGGTCCCATCAGAACACCAGCGCTGTAGTGCCAACTACAGCAATCAGCTGAGATGGGTACCATTTTTTTGGTCTCACACATACATCATGCCGGTAGTTGTGTTAAGTTGTTTCTGTTTTTATCATTGTTTTTTTTCTTTTATTATTATTATCATTTGTTTATTTAGCGTGTGTGTGTGTGTCAAAAAATAAACTATTTCTATAGGTCGCGCCACGTAAAAAGAACGCTGGAAGAAAGTAGAAGGGATGTGTTCGCGCATCGGTACACTCGCGCACGAAAGTACTAGCCCTATTGGTTTATTTTTGATCTAGCTTTCGCTTGCGGTTTCGTATATTGGTAGGCAGATTGAAAACGCCGCACCTCATACTACCAAATAGATCGATAAATCGTCTACTGCGCAGCTTGACCGCCAGCGTTCTTTTTACCTGGCGCGACCTATATTCCTATTTCTATTTCTATCTCTAATAATCCGGGAATCGAACCCAGGACTCCAGCGCAGTAGTAGCGGCCTGCTACCATTAGGATACTGAGGCAGTTATCTTGATGATACCCGAATTGGTTTTGATTTTTTTGTGTAATGAAAGTGGCGAACAAGCTTGCAGTTCACATTGATTTGAACATTGACATTTAGTGATGACTGCAGCTTACAGACAGAGCAAGGTCAAAATGCAGATGCGTTACCACTCCTGAGGCCTAAGGTGTTATGCTCCTGTGCCGGAAATTACAGGGCCGTAAGGAATGCATCTTAATTAAGAAAAAAACTCAATTAAGGAAATGAATGTTCTAGTTTTAATTTTAAACTTAATTCAATAAACATTTCATAAGTTAGTTTTGCTTATCTTTGCCCATATAAGTTATAATTCTACTTTATGAGTTACACATATGTATAAATGTAATATGTATATATGTAGAGGTAGAGGTATGTCAGGACCGGGATATATGGCGCTCTACACTTTCTGCCTACCCCGTTAGGGACCTGGCGTGAAGATACATATATATATACATATGTATATAAAAACATCCGGAATGTATTGATGCTCCTATGTGATTATAATAGGTTAGGATCCCACTTTCTAACTGGTGGTAGAGCTCCATTGACGGAGCTCGCGGGCGTAGGCACCACCGCGTTACCTAATATACTTGCCGCTAAATGGTAGTGTCCAGCACTATCGTGTTCCGGTCAGGTGGTAATGTACGGCTCTGTAATTTCAGGCACAGAGGCATAACACTTTAGGCCTCAGGAGTGGTAACGAATCTGCATTTTGACCTCTGGTCTTTGTGTGGGTGTCTATAGGCTGCAGTCATCACTTAACATCAATGTGAACTTCATGCTTATTTGCCACTTTCATAACATAAAAAAAACTGCAGAACCATTTCGTTCATCCAGATATTCTGTAAACCTAATTTTGTCGCATATTTATAATCCAGAGAATATATATCCACTAGGTTAACTATAAAAAAATGGCCGCATTAAAAAAAAATAGACCTCTAAAAACCAAACAAATACCTACCAATCACGAAAATGAGTCCAACTTTAAAGTACAGTCATCAAAAAAGACACAGCTTTCCTAAGCATTTCGGAAAAGTCAATGAACTGATCGACCTACTTTTGAAAAAGTACTACGTGTTTTTTTTTTGTGTGTTGCCCACCTACAAAATGAAAGTGCATTTTTTTGCTGACGCCTCAGTAATTGTGACGGCCAATTGTTGGGTTTGATGAAAAAAAAGATAAGCGCGAACCGTTTCATAGTTTTGGGTTCCGTGGTTTTGAAGTGAAAATATATTTAGCCTAAGTTGCACCAAGACATTTGTTAAGGTTTAAGTTATCCCCTCTTAGGCAAGAATCCGTATTTTACCCTACATAAAAATCTATTGCTGTTCGTAAGTTTTTTTTTATGTTATGGAAGTGGCAAACAAGCATGCAGTTCACATTGATGTTAAGTGATGACTGCAGCCTATAGACACCCACACAAAGACCAAGGTCAAAATGCAGATGCGTTACCACTCCTATGGCTTAAGGTGTAATGCCTCTGTGCCGGAAATTACAGGGCCGTACATTACCACCTGACCGGAATACGATAGTGCTGAACACTACCATTTAGCGGCAAGTATATTAGGTAATGCGGTGGTGCCTACGCCCGCGAGCTCCGTCACTGGAGCTCTACCACTAGTACAAAAAACCCAGTAGTCTCGCTAAAACTCGAGAACGGCTCTATCGATTTGGTTAACTTTAGTTTTTAATTATTTCTGGAAGGTTTAAGAAGTAAAAAAAATGAAAAAACTGAATGGAAATACTAAAAACCACAATTCCATTTTTCCATACAAATAGTCCGGTCCACACTTAATCATTCTGAGGCAATCCGAAGTTTGCCGGGTCAGCTAGTAAATAATAATTAACATACCTACATTCACAATATTTAACGTAGGATAAAATGAGATGGGAAGCTTTATACAGTGCCTCTTAAGAACATTTTTGAAGGTTTCACTACTACATGATAATCTGTACTTGATTTAAGCTGTTATTTAAAAGAGCTCTTACTGAGTTTATTGGGTAGCGGAGTTCTTCTCAGTAGTGACTGCACTTGGAACTCTGCTAAGTGAATAACTTTGATCTTGACGAATAAGTTTTTCTTTCTCTTCATTCATCATCATTGAAGGAATTGAAAAATTTTGTGATAGTGATATTTTAACTTACTTCAAATTCTAATTTTAATTTACTATCAATATATGTTTTTGCTTTTACTATATGTAATGGTTATTCACTCTAGGTAGTTTATGATTTCTTGACGTTTTGAAAGTATCTGTAAAGATCTTTTCGAAATAAATATTGACTTTCTTTCTCCCTTTACCACGCACAAATATTTATGCAAAAACCGCATATTGTTATGTCTACGGACCCCCAAAACCTCGCAGTCCTAACTGTGTCAGCGTTATTTGATATTTTTATTGCAATATCGTATTGACGATCTTGCGACGTCTGTTTTAGCGAAGGAATTTATAACTTTTGTAACCGTTTATACAAAACATAAAAATTATCTAAATTTAATTATTTAATCGTATTATTAAATCGTCGGGAAGTCAGAGAATATGTAATAATACTACGTATAGAATGGACACTTCGACGTCCCGCCCGATTTCCCCGCCTCACCCAACCTCCTCCCCTCTTATGGGCGACGTTTGGTATTATATACGTGCTACGTACACAGGTGCATGTGTAAATACACGTCACTGGTGATGTCTGTGTAATAGGGACCAAATTAAGCGTTTGTATGGAATTTTGGCGGAGTGTCCGCGGTGTAAGGAAGTGACGACCACACTGTTCATTAGCGGAACAATTTTCTTCCACTGGAAGATTATTCTTCCACTAGTAAATTGAGTCAACCGAGCAAACCATTCTAATAGGACGGTAGTAAGTGCAATAATAAAGAAGCGCGCATGGCCTCGCGGCTGGTGTAGATCGTAAGCGATCTACTCGGTTAAGCGATACGGGCGAGGTCGGGTGAATAATGGGTGACCGCTAGTGGCACATTAAAAATGCGCGTTTCCGTGCTTCGGAGGGCACGTTAAGCCGTCGATCCCGGTTGTTATCGATAGGTAGCAGTCGTTAAACCATGTCGGAGGCCTTGTAAGCGATTTGAAAACATCCTTCAGTGGGTTGGCCACTAACCCGTATCTCCACCAATCCGCATTGGAGCAGCGTGGTGGAGTAAGCTCCAGGCCTCCCCCCAAAAAAGGGAAGCGACTCGTGCCCAGCAGTGGGACGTATCAAGGGTTGCCATTATTATTATTATTTAAAGGTAAAGTAGAGCCCTCCATATTGAATTTGTATATGGGTATTTTTTTGTTTAATTCTATGGCATCGCTTGTATTATATTTCGTATACGAGGCGTGCCTTTTAAGTTTTGTCGTTTGTGAATAAAATTAACTACTGGAACATTATATACATTTTATTGTTTTTCAAAGTATTCGCCACGATATTTAATACACTTTTCCATACGCTCAAACCAGTTATTAAAGCATTTATTCCACTCCAAAGTAAGGGTAGTCAAAATCGCCGATTTGAAAGCATCGACTGCTTCTTCACCCGACTGGAACAGTTGACCGCGAAGTTCTTTTTTAATTTTGGGAAAAGTATGAAAATCGTTAGGGCTTAAGTCAGGACTATAAGGGTGGTCCAAAATTTCAACGTTTTCCTGCTTCAAATACTCAATCGTTCGTCCAGCGGTGTGCGAGCTTGCATTGTCATGGTGCAGGATAAAGCGTCGCTGTGGGTTGTTTTTACGAACCTCGGAAATGATTTCAGGGAGACAGGATGTAAAAATAATAATAAAATAAAATACGCTTACACTCACAGCCCCACAGTAGGTATAAGCCGGTGTCGTGGGTGCCGTTGTACACAAACAACACATACACAAACACCCAGACCCGAAACAAATATCTGTAGGCCACAAATATTATGGTGGTATACCAGTATGCAAGCGGGGTCAAAAGTCTTAGGAATCGGCGTGCATGTATGAAGAGAATGATGAAGGTAGACGAGGCACGAGAGGTTTGTCAGAACCGGGATGTCTGGCGCTCTACACTCTCTGCCTACCCCGTTAGGGACCTGGCGTGAAGATACATACATACATACATACCAGTATGCATTAACTGTCCTACGATCCTCTAGCCCAATCGTCGCAACGTGACCTGTTTTCGCCACGAACGTAGCCACCATTTTCTTTGAAGTGCTTCGTGAACGCACTACTTTTGTCGGTTTCGGCTCATCTTGGAAGACCCAAACGGTCGATTGCTGTTTCGAATCGGGATCATAGGCATAGATCCAAGATTCATCACCACTAATGATGTCGTATACGTGATTTGATTCTCCTCGGCTAAATCGTTGTAGAAATTTCCTACACCATCTGACGCGAGCCGCCTTGTGGTCGTCGGAAAGCATATGCGGGATCCAACGGGAGACCAGTTTTCTCACACCAAGTTCTTCATGTAAAATCTTTTGGATTGTTGTCCCTGAAATGCATAAAGATGCTTCAATCTCACGATACGTCACATGACGATCTGCGGTTACTAATGATGTCACAGCAACGATGTTTTCTTCGGTGAAGGCTGTTTTTGGACGTCCTTCATGAGATTTGCCACCAAGGCAGGTATTTCCACGCTGGAATTCTAAATACCATCGTTCGACGGTCCTCAGACATGGGGCTTTATCACTAAACACAGAGATCAACTCCTCAAAACATTGAAGTCGCGTTAATCCTCTTCGACCTCCTCCTCGACAATTTTAAAATGACGCCTAGACTTAACAATTGAACGAATCGTAGATATTTCAATTGTTTTCAGCTTCCAAATTCAAATAGATTCAAACGCTATACGGTTCTAAATTCAAAATTGGCAATAAACAGGTAAACGACAAAACTTAAAAGGCATGCCTCGTACGTATTAAGCAACGTAAAACTCAGAATCAGTCAGTCAATTTATCAGTCCGTCAGTCATCAATTTATGAGTCCGTCAGTCAGAGTCACTTTACTGGTGGTAGAGTTCCAGTGACGGAGCTGGCGGGCGTAGGCACCACCGCATTACCGCTTGCCGCATATTTGCCGCTAAATGGTAGTGCTCAGCACTATCGTGTTCCGGTCAGGTGGTAATGTACGGCCTTGCAATTTCCGGCACAGAGGCATAACACCTTAGGCCTGAGGAGTGGTAACGTATCTGCATTTTGACCTTGGTTTTTGTGTGGGTGTTTATAGGCTACAGTCATCATTTAACATCAATGTGAACTGCATGCTTCTTTGCCATTTCCAATACATAAAAAAAGCGATGGCTACTTTACTAGAACATTTACAATGAAGTTTTGGAGTCAACCCGAAAGAACGTGTTTTCGCACTGTTATTCTATTTCACCACACGCATCTTTCAAGGTCCCCCCAAAAAAACCCTTTAGAATATGTAAACAAAAAATGTTACTAGAAATTAAGAAGTCTGCGTAAAGTATCAATAATATATCACTTCAACATTCTAAACTGGTCTATCACCAACCATGTGCTGTGTTGTAACAACAGGTTGCCTTTCCTCGCCATTCTAGATGCAGTGGCGAAACGTAGAGCAACACGGGCCACCGGCCGCGGTGGACCGGAGGGGGGAAGCCATATGCAGGCTTTCCCCTCTGTCAAAGTACAAGCACAAGTGTCCCTATGGAGTTTTGGCGAACCTTTAAAGAGGCGTGTGGTGAAAGAAAGTAAGAAATAGTTTACTTTTTGACACACACAAAACATTAAGCAATAATAATATTAAAAAAAAAAACAATAATAAAAACAGAAGACAACATGTTTTATTTTTAAAGAAAAATGGAAAGAAAAATTTGACTTCAGGCGAGACTTGAACTCGCGACCTACTGGGAATCTAGTCCAGCGGTTGCCTAACTAGCATAGTTGGTAATAGATGGCGCTGCTGCTATCTTAAAGCAATGCAATAGATGTGAAGGAAAGATTTGACAAATCGGGCAGGACTTCAGTAGCTCAATTGAAAGAGCGGCTGGACTAGATTCCCAGTAGGCCGCGAGTTCGAGTCTCGCCTGAAGTCAAATTTTTCATTCCATTTTTCTTTAAAAATAAAATATATTTCACAAGCATGTGTTAATGCGAAATAATATAAAAAACAACAGAAGACAACTTAACACAACTAACACTAACTAGGCATGATGGATGTGTGAGACCAAAAAAATGGTACCCATCTCATCTGATTGCTGTAGTTGGCACTACAGCGCTGGTGTTCTGATGGGACCACCGTAAGTGGCTCTTATTTATTTTATTTTCTTAATGTATTTTTGAGTTGGTGGCGTTTTGTTGGATATAGGCTTATTACAGTGCCCGTGTATAGTGAAATAGAACAATAGTACGAAATCACGTCCTTTCGGGTTGCCTCCAAAACTTCATTGTAAATGTTCTGGAAAAGTAGCCATCGCTTTACTTTATAACTGACTGTAGTGACTGTGACTGACTGACGGACTGCTAAATTGACTGAATGACTCTGACTTTATGCTGCTAAGAATACGAAATATCGTTTTGATTGACACTGGCAATATGCGTAATAGCGATGCCATGATATTAAAAAAAAAAAAGTGTTCCTATGCCTGTCGCCGAGATGCTTAAATGTGTGCGTGAAATTGTTTATGTATTTAGTTAAAGTCAAGGTGTGAGTTTCGTAGTAATAGACAATTTTTGAAATGTTACTAATCATCATCAACTGCTACTAATCTTCATCATCCCTCCCTCCGCGCGAAGCGCAAAAGAGGGGGGGATGGTTCGGGGATTGAGGCGAATCCTCGTACCCCGGGCCTATCTGCCCCCGAAGCGTCGGAGGCGTGGTCCTAAGTGGGGATTGTGGTACTCGGAAAAACTCGGTAATGGGAGGTCAAAAAAAAAAAAACAAAAAAATGTATATGACTTTTTTTTTTTATTTGTTTGTTTTTTTACGATAGCTTTTTAGCCCATTTAAAACATTGTAGTGTGTGACATGACACGTATTTCTCCCCGCAAAAATGTTTTGCATCGGTAATAAACGCTATGGCTACTCCCCTCCGGTCCGCCGCGGCCGATCGCCCGTGTTGCTATAAGTGGCGAAATAGCTGTTTGTTTATACTTAGGTAAGGACATACTGACTGATTTTTAACTTCCTTTTTTATATGGACATACGTAGGCTCGTCTTGATACGGCACTAGCCTACGTCACCGGGCAAATGGCGAGCGCAGAGGGCTCTTAGCCACAAGGACAAGTTCCATGTAGGACCTGCACCTTGTACACTATATCAAACAAGTGCGAGTTCGACTCGCGTGGTGAGGGTTCCGTAATTTAAATAAATATTTTCGAAAATATTACAGATTTAAAATGCAGGGACATAGCGGTTACGGTGGTCCCGG
Source organism: Macrosoma leucophasiata (assembly GCA_036365455.1). Taxonomy (NCBI): domain Eukaryota; kingdom Metazoa; phylum Arthropoda; class Insecta; order Lepidoptera; family Hedylidae; genus Macrosoma; species Macrosoma leucophasiata. The sequence continues at coordinate 1,371,475 of JAWQUS010000022.1, read as the reverse complement.
CAGGGGGGGGTTATATTATTAAGAATTTTCGATTTAATTTGAATACACAAGCTTCTTATAGGTTTTCCACTAATCTATAGGCAAAGAACTATTTTCCACATTTTTTTCAAAATTTTAAGTTCAGTAGTTTCGGAGATAGGGGGGGGAAATGGTCAATTTTCGTCGTTTTTCTTAAATAACTTCAAATTTGTTTATGCAAAAATTAAAAAAATGTATATATCTGAGATGCTGAGAATAACTTCTTTCATTTGATATGTCACATGACATAGTTTACGATTTTTTTTTTAATTTTCTGATTTACCCCTTGAAAGTGTAAATCAGAAAACTCCCCTGTTTAAAATTTATTATTTTACTTGACGTGTTCATCTTTGGGTCACCAATTTACATATATTCATCAAATTTCAACTCAGTCGGTTGAGTAGTTTCGGAGCAAATTGGCTGTGACAGACGGACAGACAGACAGACAGACGCACGAGTGATCCTATAAGGGTTCCTTTTTTCCTTTTAAGGTACGGAACCCTAAAAATAGAGGGAAAAATACGTAGAATCATGGAAAAATACTCAAAAAATAATTTGCACCGTTGCTTTTTTGTCGGAAATATTTATTTTTAAGCGAGTTAAAAAAACGAGAAGGTTCTCAATTCGGCCGGTATATATATATATATATATATATATATATATATATATATATATATATATATATATATATATATATATATATATATATATTTTATGTATTTACGCGAATTTCGCCGAGATTTCAGGACCGATTTATGTAATTCTTTTTTGTTTCATGCGGTATAGTTTCGAATTGGTCCCATAAAAATTTGATTCAGATAGGCAAGTTAGTTTTTATTTTATGAGCATTTTTTTACTTACTTTCACCTCAACTAAAGGAATAAGAATAGATGGCGAGTTGTGGTGATACAGTGCGTTGAATCTACTGACGTCCTAGATAGTCCTAATGCGCATGACAACAAGATGACAACAAGTGACAGTGACACATTTACTCATCGACGACACAACACAGCTTATTTACTCCTTCGTGGATAATTTTTTCATTGATTTCGTACAGTCGTGTAGTAATTTTGTATCGACACACCTAAACAATTTAATTCTTAATTCATAATTCTTTATTTGCCTCCATGTACAATTAGTGAAAGGTGTTAGGGGTATGGGTTAGTTTGGTACAGGGCCCTGATAGGGCATTGCAAATTAGGAGCGGATCGTGAGGTTTTATTATTTTAATTTAAATTTTTCGTATAATGTTAAGTAAAATTTTTCGTAAAATCTTTGTATTGTGGTTTTTTAAATTTGGTTTTTTATTTTTTTTAAATTAGGTAAGTAATTGTCACGAAGCTAAAAGAGATTTTACAAATTTAACAGCTGTGAACATTAATCTAATTGACAATGCAGCAATAAACTAAAAAGTATTAAATAAATATACCTACGTTAAGAAAAACCTATTAGTAAATAGCACATATAAATAATAGGTTATATACTACCTATTATTTATATGTGCTATTTACTAATAGGTTTATTACAATTAAATCTTTATTATTTTTTACTTTTCAGTTTTGAAGTCGGTTTTTCTTAACGTAGGTATGTAATTCTTTTGTATGAGAACAATATGTCACCATCATATTGCTACTTTTAAAACGTGAGCCTTAAATACCATTATAGATCGATTTTTAATCACTAGCTGACCCGGCAAATTTCGTATTGCCTCAGAATGAAATAATGTGTCAAACGTTTGATAGATACGGACTATTTGTATGGGAAAATGAAATTATGGTTTTTACTATTTCCCTTCAATTTATTCATATTTTCTTACCTTTTAAACCTTCCCTGGACTTATAAAAATCATTCAAAACCAAAATTAGCCAAATCGGTTAAGCCGTTTTTTGAGTTTTAGCGAGACTAACGAACAGCAATTGATATTTATTTAAATAAAATGTCACAGTTAACGTCAAAATGTTTTTGACATTTTGATACCACTATCGTCCACTATATTTTAGGTGTTATCATTCTTGTTTTAGAAATAAACTTACGACAGTTAAATGAAATTATAATAAACGATTTGAATAGCTGAAAAAAAAATTAAATGCTTTTTCTTTCAATATAGCGTATAAGAATAGAATAGAATAGAATAGAATATTCTTTATTGTACACCAGAATTGTAGGAAATACAGATGCTATTATAATAATAGTAGGCAATACAATAAAGCGGTCTTATTGCTGAAAGCAATCTCTTCCAGACGACCTTAAGGTGGAAGGAGAATCATCGTTAATATTGCAGCAGTAGGGTGTACATTCTCTAAAGTAGTAAATACTAATACATTTATATTGCATAAATACATAAATACATAAATACATACATAATACTATCAATAATAATAATTTGAAGCTTACATATAACCACAACGATGCGATGAACATTAAACATTAATCGTATTTTCACTGAGATAGTACTCATTCAGCTGTTTTTTGAGGGATGAGGTTAAGGCCCAAGCTGCATACATTTTTGGAACTTCGACGAAGTTGCGTAAAGGAGCACTTCTTAAAGGAGCACTCCTTGTGGGCCCGATCCTCATCTTAGGGCGTTTTGGATACATAGGACATGTGCGATTAGGAGCGGTGCAACTTTTGTTGCTCATCGGTTGATTTGTTAGGTTGAGTGTTAATACGAAGAGTTGTCAAATTGTTTCCGACATCACGCATTACTCCATGGTTGAAATAGGAGACGCGGCGCAGAAATAAATACTCGTGATTCAATACACCACCGAAAAATCACAAGCTCCCCCTTGCGTATTTTCTTTCGGACTCCCCCCTTATGAGCATCACATAATTAATGGATATCTTACCCATAATCTCATTATTAAAAGATATGAAAAACATAAAACACATTTAATATTTATATTTTATTTTAGTGATGGGACTATCTGGTTTTTGAATTCGGTATTTCTTTATAAATAAATAAAACAAAATTCATTTATTTTAGGTTATTGCCACCCATATCCAAATTTTAAATTAATGGTAAGAATTTATAATGAAATATCGGAATTACAAATTTATGGCTTATATAAATTTTTATTTGTGTTTTTCTGACTGCGCTAGAAGTAGGGTTATTAAAAATATTTAATTTAATTTAATCATTTTATTCAGGTAAATTACACCCATTACAGATATAAAATCAAACACATTGAGAATCATAGATTATATTGCCGTGTTCTTAAGTTTTCGCAAGCCATGCTCATTGAAATAAAACTATTTTTACGTATTTATCTCACGTACCTATATTAAACTAAAATTATTTTTAAAGTCAACCCGTTTCGGTCGCTTTTCAGCTTCCGTAGTGATTTATATAATAATTTTAGTTTATTAAAAGTAGCGTTATTTCATATATCAAATACTATCTAAAGGAGATGTTGCAAAAATGTATGGACCTCCGGCCATGTATTGTACATAATATCATTAAACAGGCAAAATCAATATAAAAACGTTTTTTACTGCATATTTTCACTTATTTAGCTTTGTTTGCAGGTTCCAAAATATTATTTGCAGTTAGAATTGCAACTCAAAACCAACATGGCGGGCGATGTCAATTTGACATTTTCATTTTTTAAATTGTATTTTGATAATTTAGTACTTGGAGAAAAAAGTAATATTTTCTAAATACTATCGAAATCAATTGATGCCAAGTGTCAGTTGTATCGCCGCCATGTTTAACATAGTTGAAAATGATAAAATCGTTTGAATTAAATGTGGTTGTAACTCTAAAATATATTCTTGAATAAATTAATTGTATTTTTTTCGGATTCTTCTTTAGTTCACCCATTTTTTGAGGACGTGTACGAACCAGAGCCGAGCTCGCAACATCTCCTTTGTCTATTACACGTCTATAGATTTTTTATTTATTTTAAACATAATAAAAACAAGACTGAATGAGGAAGTATCTTAAATCTAACAGCTGTCATTAGAGTTCAAGGTATCACTTAAGTATTATTGTTATAAGTTATAATTTAATAACTGTGACTTGTTATTTATTGTTTTTCTATTATTTTTCTACGGCAAAGCGTAAAAACGCTGATGGGTTTTGTAATATATTAGATATTGATAAATAGTAACATTAAGTCTGGTTTGCACCAAGATATTTGTTAAAGTTACAGTTATTATAACATTTCACATCCTTCTCTAACTTAAAGAAATCTGTTAAAGTTAGAGAAGGATGTGAAATGTTACACAAACTTTAACTTTAGCAAATATCTTGTTGCAACCCAGGCTAAGTGTTTTAGATAACGTAAATAAGTAAGTAAGTAGGATACTTAAACACTTTTTTTAAAGTTCTTCAAAGTACTTATTATATTGTGTGACATTAAAAAAAGAAGGTTTATTGTTAGGATTTCAATTTTTATATAAATACTAGCTGTCCCGGCAAACTTCGTTTTGCCCTAGAAAATTAAAAAAAAAAAATGTCCAAAAATGTTATGAAAAATAGATGTTGGCCGATTCTCAGACCTACTGAATATGCATGCAAAATTTGGTTAAAATCGGTCCAGCCGTTTCGGAGGAGTTCAAGTTCGAACACCGTGAGACGAGAATTTTATATATTAGAGGTTTAATATTAGTTATTCTCTGCCATTTGTGTAGAAAACCATTTTCGGTAACTTCTTTTAAAAAAAACAGAAAAAATACAAAAAATCTCTCTGTATATAGTGTATAGGTAAAACACACTAAGAGAAACCCTTAAAAAAATTATGGTATTTGAGGTAACAGGAAATCCATAACAGTCTTAGGAAATCATAACATAGGAGTCCGAATTTCAGTTAACCGGTTTTCGACCATCCCATCGAAGTGTCATTTGAAGGTCATCAAAAACGCTTTGAGATCGAATGGGACCCGCCATTAGTCAATGTAGCCGCGAGCTGTAAAATGAAAGTGCTGACACACCTGCACTGTAGTACGATTTCTAAATACTTGGTTTGTATTGATAACCTATCTGATTTTATCTGTTGTTTGATATTATTTCGCATTAACACATGCTTGTGAAATATATTTTATTTGTAAAGAAAAATGGAAAGAAAAATTTGACTTCAGGCGAGGCTCGAACTCGCGACCTACTGGGAATCTAGTCCAGCCGCTCTTCCAATTGAGCTACTGAAGCCCTGCCCGATTTGTCAAATCTTTCCTTCACATCTATTGCATTGCTTTATGGTAGCAGTAGCGCCATCTATTACCAACTATGCTAGTTAGGCAACCGATATAATAGACTTTTCAGTTTATTGAATATCGTAAAGAAGTCGCTTTTACCCTTAATAATTGTTTGATATTATTTCGCATTAACACATGCTTGTGAAATATATTTTATTTGTAAAGAAAAATGGAAAGAAAAATTTGACTTCAGGCGAGGCTCGAACTCGCGACCTACTGGGAATCTAGTCCAGCCGCTCTTCCAATTGAGCTACTGAAGCCCTGCCCGATTTGTCAAATTATCTGATTTTATTTTTTTTTTTTTCGCGGCTGGTGTGGATCGTAAGCGATTTACTCGGTTAAGCATTACGGGCGCGCTGGGGTGTTTTTTTTTTAATGTAATGAAAGTGGCAAACAAGCATGCAGTTCACATTGATGTTAAGTGATGACTGCAGCCTATAGACACCGACACAAAGACCAAAATCAAAGTGCAGATGCGTTACCACTCCTGAGGTGTTACGCCTCTGTGCCGGAAATTACAGGGCCGTACATTACCACCTGACCGGAACACGATAGTGCTGAACACTACCATTTAGCGGCAAGTATATTAGGTAATGCGGTGGTGCCTACGCCCGCGAGCTCCGTCACTGGAGCTCCACCACCAGTGAAAGGTAACCGCTAGTGGCAAATTAAAAATGGGGAATTTTTAATTGCACCTCTTTCAAAAATTTAAGCAAACAACAATTAGCCACTAATAATGTACCAGCATATCAAATAAATGACTGTTTATCAAATTAAATAATTGTCTATCTAAATGTGTAGTATAAGAAAATGTCTAAAATATATCAAAGTTAGCGACTTTATTTATCTAATTGTACTACGAAAATCTTGCTAAAACCACAGATACCTATAAGCATTCTAAAACAAAATTTCTCGCCACATAGCAAAAATACTGATTTGCACACTAAATTATCCAATATTACCACCGAATTACTAAAATCATTATATAAAATTGCATTACAAAGAATGCATGTTTTAGGTTAGGTTAGATTTTTTATCTTTAAAATTTAATAGTTGACAGTTTAAACATATCGTTGCACTAATAGGATAATTTTATTTTACTTTATGTTACCAGATAGTAATTCAGTAAAATAGTTTAGCTTTAAACATCAAACAGTGTAGTATATTTGATTTATTTGATGGGCTAATTTAGTGTGCAGTTCAGTATTTTTTGTTAGCAATTTCGAATACTTTGATAGAAAAAGGTGGATTTACAGTTGTAAGATTAAATACTACCCATGAAAAATGCGCGTTTCCGTGCTTCGGAGGGCACGTTAAGCCGTCGGTCCCGGTTGTTATCGATAGATAGCAGTCGTTAAACCTTGTCGGAGGCCTTATGGGCGGTTTCAAAACATCCGACAGCGGGTTGGCCACTAATCCGTATCTCCACCAATCCGCACTGGAGCAGCGTGGTGGCGTAAGCTCCAGGCCTCCCCCCAAAGAGGGGAGAGACTCGTGCCCAGCAGTGGGACGTATAATGGGTTGCCATTTATATAATATTTTTAAACTTTTACGTAGCGATGGAAGGGAATCTATCAATATTTTTTAAAGCGCGCAAGTACGCGTTGTATTCGCTCAGACGGTTCCGTATTAGTAAGAAATTCCATAAGATGTTTCACGTCTGTGATCTCCGAAGGGGTTTTTTTTATTATTAAGCCTTTATTGCTCATACTAAATTAATTACAATTGTATAAAGTTAACTTTTTTTTTCACATCGGATTACCAGATTTAGTGGTCAGCGTGTCCTGCGACACATAGGCCTCTTCCAGCTCTTTCCATTCATTTCTATCTTTCGCTTTTCTTGACCAAATTGTTCCTCCGATTTTCTTTATATCATCTGTCCATCTTTTGATTTGTCTGCCTCTTCTCCTTTTTCCATCTCGTGGTTGCCACTCTGTTATAATTTGTGTCCATTTCGTTCTACTTTCTCTTGTCATATGCCCTACCCACCGCCATTTCAACTGTCTAATTTTCTTAACCACGTCTTCTACCTTTGTAGTGTGTCTGATTTCTTCGGCTCTTTTGCGATGTTTTATTGTGACGCCTATCATACTTCTTTCGATTCCCCTCTGGCATGATCTAAGTTTTAATAACTGATGTTGTGTTAAAGCCCAAGTCTGACACCCATATGTCAGGATAGGTAATATGCATATAATATTAAACACTTTCTTCTTGGCTGTCATTGGAAAGTATTTGCTTTACAAATAAAATAAAATAAAAGCTAAAAGCAAATACTTTCCGAAGGGGTAAACATAAGTGAATGCATGCGGCAAGTATATCAGGTAATGCGTTGGTACCTACGACCTAGGTGACAACGCAATTATTATTAATCAAGTTCGATGCGGAACGCTAGCGCGGGTTTGGTCCGCTGTACCGAATCCGGTCGTGTGTTACTACTATGATTGCCATAACATTGGCGCTAAATGGTAGTGTTCAGCACTATCGTGTTCCGGTCAGGTGGTAATGAACGGCCCTGTAATTTCCGGCACAGAGGCATAACACCTTAGGCCTCAGGAGTGGTATCGCATCTGGATTTTGACCTCGGTCTTTGTGTGCGTGTCTATAGGCTGTAGTCATCACTTAACATCAATGTGAACTGCAAGCTTGTTAAACACTTCCATTAAATATATATATATATATATATATATATATATATATATATAGCATAAAAAAAAACATACGGATCCCTAAAAAAGTCTTTAACCAATCTTTAATCAAAGTTTTTAGGTTAGATTCTTATCGCTCGTGGCCTGGCGAAAGAAAAAAAAAAAGAAAACTGATTTACTGTTAAGTAGTCGATTTTTAATACGTATGTACCTACTTTTATTTTAATACAAAACCAAAATAAGCCAAATCGGTCCAGCCGTTCTCCAGTTTTAGCGAGAGCGACACTAACGAACAGCAATTGATTTTTATATATGTATATAGATATAAGTTAATAGGTTTCTTTCAATCAGTTTCCCTTTTTCAAACTGATAAAAAAACAATCAAGTTGGAATGTCTGTTTGTAGAGAAAAAAAAACATGTTTTTAAGGAAAGCTGTTTTGTGGTTGGCCGTCTGTTTGTTCCGGATAGTCTTCAAAACGGATGGAGTGATTTTGATGCGACTTTCACTAGCTTGTAACTGACTTTACAATGTATCATCAATCGCCACTCTTGGCATGCGAATTGGCGATAGCAGTTGCGGACATTTTATTGCGGGACGCTGCTCCCCATTCGACGTATTGTACGTTTTTTTATGTTATGGAAGTGACAGACAAGCATACAGTTCACATTGATGTTAAATTCAATTCAATTCAATAATTTATTTGCATTCTGCAATAGTAATGTCGTTAGACAATAAAATAATATTTTCTGTATCACATTAAAGATCCGTTTGGGCACAGCAAAATTTGAGGAATATTTCAAATATGAGGAGAGGAGAGGCTGTTCATAGCAAAATTATTTTTATAAATAGGTAATAAAATTTCTTCCGGAGATACTTCTCCGAATAGAGAATTGGTTTAGTACCTTTTTATAAATATTTGTATAATTTATCGTTCAAGTGTTCTTGTATATTATAATAGCATTTTTTTACAAGTATTTTTTTTTAATTCTTAAGAAATATTTAATTTTTCGTTTCGCATTTTTTTTACATTTTATATTAAGTGATGACTGCAGCCTATACACACCCACACAAAGACCAAGGTCAAAATGCAGATGCGTTACCACTCCTGAGGCCTAAGGTGTGTAATGTTGGTTATGCCTCTGTAACAACTTCGAGTGTAGTACCCTCGACCATAACAGGAGTGGGTGTAACATGGACATTTGACATGAGCTTCGTCTTGTCCATGTTCATTTTAAGGCCCACTCGTTGGGAGGCCCTACTGAGGTCATTGAGCATTGTGCTAAGGTCTTCCAGGGTCTCAGCCATGACTACGATATCATCTGCAAATCGGAGGAGGGAGATGTACTCGCCGTTAACGTTGATGCCGAGTCCTTTCCAGTTCAGAAGCTTGAACGTCTTCCAATGCAGCGGTGAACAGTTTCGGAGATATAACATCTCCGGGATGTCTCACACCTCGCTGCAGTTGGATAGGTTTCTAGTTCTGATCCTGAAGCCGGACCGACATGGTGGCGTTTTCATACAAGCTCCTGAGCACCTCGATGTATCGGTAGTCAACTTGGCACCTCTGGAGTGACTGTAGCACAGCCCAAATCTCAACCGAATCGAAGGCTTTCTCATAGTCCACAAACGCTAGACATAGGGGCTGGTTATACTCTTCAGTCTTCTGTATAACCTGCCGCAGCGTGTGAATGAGCTATTTGTATAGGAAAATGAAATTGTGGTTTTTACCATTTCCCTTCAATTTTTTCATATTTTCTTACCTTTCAACCTTTCCGGGACTTCCAAAAATCGTTCAAAACCAAAATTACCCAAATCGGTCGAGTCGTTCTCGAGTTTTAGCGCGACTAATCAATATCTAAATATATATATAATCTATATTTATAATCTATATATATATATATATATATATATATATATATATATGTAAATATATATATATAAGTCTGTTTTACTACATGAAAGAAATAAACCTTGTGTTGCTGTAAAGAAGATTTATTGTTAGTTTTTTTTTATACAGAGACTATTTTATTTAGGTAATATAAAACAATATGAACTCAAACCTGTAAAGAAGAAACGACAATGAAAGTTTATTCTTTCACTTTTAAAACATAAAATAATATAATATTAAAATTTTCATTGATTATCCAATTGTCAATCAACTCGTATTTAAATCTGTCATCTGACATTCTGAATTCGTTCCTTCTTTAAAATCAGACAATTAAAAAGTTAAAAACTATAACCAAACTTCATGGTAAGTAAACACACAGAGTGCGAAGAAAGAAATAGTATTTCTTTACATCTCCCCCCATGGGGAAGAAAATTCACCCGTGAATTTTCACTCCAGTTCTCCATTTGATACTAGCACATTCTCATCCTCTGTTATCTGTACTGGAATTAGTTTTGTGATATGAAAAAGATTTGACTCTGTTTTTCTATGTCCTGTATCTATCTCGTAAATTGTATTAGATTTCTTTTTAATTATTTTATATGGTCCAATTCTCAATTCATCTAGCTTTTTCCTATTTAGTTTATTCCCATTTTCTATATATACTAGATCTCCCACACTGAATTCTCTTTGTTTTCTATTCCTATCATACCTCATTTTGTTATAGTAATGTGATTTCAAGGTATTATTAAGCGCTGTTTTCTTATCTCCGATCCAGTCACTATTTATACCTCCTTGTTGTAGTTCTTTTGGTAAAACCTTAACATCTGTTCCGTATAGCAAATAACATGGTGCATAGCCAGTTACTGAGTGGTTAGTCTGATTGTATTTTTCTACACATTCATGTGCTATTGTAGTCCACGCTCTGTTTTCTCCATCTTCATTGATTTTGCATCTAATTTTGTTAACTATCGTTTGATTCAACCTTTCATTTAGGCCATTAGAAAACGGTGCATTCACTGCTGTAAAAATTATTGTTATTTGTTTGTCAGTAAGGAATTTCTTGAATTCTTTAGAGTTTATTCCAGGATACTGGTCGGTAAGGAGCATCCCAATCTCTTCGGTTTCAGCGACCTTATTTATTAGCTTTATAAAGTCATGTGCACCCTGGGTTTTTGATGTTATAATAAATGCATATCTAGTGAAGTGGTCCACTAAAAGATGTATGTATTTTTTGGTTGATCTAGAACCACCAAAACCTCCAATTGTGTCTATTGATACTATTTCAAAGGGTCTTGTCGCTGGGCCTAAATATGACATTAATCCGTATTTGTGTTGTCCTCTTGTTTTGTTTTTTATGCAAATTTCACAATTCCTACAAACATTTTTAATATTTTTCGTTAAATTTTTTGTTGCGTACAGTGAACTAATAGTCGTTAGCATTTGTCCCACTCCAATGTGACATAGATCTTCATGTATTCGCTTTATAAATTTAATACTGAATTCTTCTGTTATTATTATTTTCTCTTTGTTCCTAATTCTTTTGAAGTATAAATTGTGTTTTTTGATTATTTTATTATTGTTTCTCTGTATTTCTTTATTTAGATTCTGATCTATTACAATATCTTCTAATGTAATTAAGTTCACAACTTTCAGTTGTTCTTCTAGATTATCCTCTGGTTCTAATACAGGATTCCGACTTAAACAGTCCGCTTCTAAATTATCTTTTCCAGGGGAATATTTGATTTTAAAATCATATTGTGAAAGGTAATAAGTCAAATCACCTAGTTCTTCGTCTGTTCTAGCTTTTAAGTTCATGTTTTCTAATGGTTTATGGTCTGTGTAGACTGTAAACGATTTACCTATCAGCCAGTACTGCCAATATCTTAGTGCTTCTTTAATAGCTAAGCATTCTAAATATATTGCCTTTTTCTTCTTTTGCGCTCCATTCAGTTTTTTTGAAAAATAGGCTACTGGTTTTTCTTTACCATCTAGTTGTACTTGTTTTAAAATTGCTCCAACACCCAGCAGAGAACCATCAGTATAAATATTTATTGGTAGATTTTGATCATAAATTTCTAGTATTGGCTGTGAACACAAGAGACTCTTTATTTTTTCAAACGCATTTTGACATTCTTCAGACCAAACAAACTTTTGATTTTTTCTTAGCAAATTATGTAATGGGTCAAGAATTATTGCGCTCCTTGGTATATATTTATGGTAAAAGTTTACTTTTCCCAAAAATTGTCGAATATTCTTCTGGGTTTTTGGTACTGGAAATTCTTTTATCGAAATGAGATTGTCCTTCAGTGGTTGGATAGAATTATATTGAATGATATGTCCCAGGTATTTTACCGAATCTGATGCAAATGTACATTTTATAAATTTTAGTCGAAATCCTTCCGTTTGAATTGCTTCTAGTAACTGTTTCAAGTGACTTATGTGTTCATCAAATGAGTTTGAAAATATCAGGATGTCATCTATATAATTGACAGCAAAATCGGTTAGTTTATATTTTCTAAGTATGTTACACAATATTCTTTGAAATATTGCTGGAGCAGTCTTCAAACCAAATGGTAGGCAAGTCCATTGAAAGTGTCCCTCTTGAGTTACAAACCCTGTCTTCTTCCTGTCCTCTACTCGTAGAGGTATAGACCAAAAAGCTGACTTAACGTCTAAGCTTGTAAAAAATTTGCAATTTCTTGTTTTTGTCATTAAATCGTCAATTAATGGGAAGGGTTGAGCCTGAGGAACTACAATTTTATTTAAATCCCTGAAGTCTATACAGAGCCTTGATTTTTTATTTTCTTCCTTTTTAAATGTCAAAGTTACTGGTGCTGCGAATGGACTATAAGATTCTTCTATAAGCGCATTATCCAATAATTCGGCTATTTGTACTGCTATCTCTTTTTTGTCTTCTATAGTGCATCTGTATGGCCTCTTGCTGCAGTATTTATCCATTAATAAATCTATTCTTGCTTCATATCCTTTAACCATTCCCACGTCATACTTGTTTTTGGCAAAAACTGATTGATATTGTTGTATTAGCTTATTTATTTCTTCCCTTTTATCATCATCTAAATGACCAACCTTTATTTCAAATTCCTCTTCTTTGATATGTTCATTAAAATTAATTTTGTTTTCGTTTTCATATTTATTACCTTCATTTTCACCTTCGTCTATCTTTTTCTCCATTTTTTTACTATTCTTTTCATGTAAGTATTGTTTCTGAGTTATTTTTAACTCCTCATTTTGTACTAGCTTGTATTTCTTTATCATATCTAATCCTATTAAGAAATCATATCTGAATTTGTGTTCGTCAATGATGTACACATCCACATTTTCTTCTATTTCAAAAATTTTTATTTTTAAATTTGTCAAACCACTTGTTTTTTGGACACCATTAATTGTTACTATATTTTCTTCATTCGAGTTATGTCCTTTTGTATTTAGTTTTAGTAATTTGGAATTAATTAGAGATACATTTGAACCTGAATCGTATACTCCATAAATTTCTAATTCATTATTTAACAGTAGTTTGATCTTAATTAATGGTGTCACTACTAGTTTTTTTGTTCTGTTTCATTTAACTCTGCTTCAATCACTGAATTATTTACATGTTTAATATATCTTTTATTTAATTTATCATCTTCTCTAACTCTAAACCAGCATGCAGCTTCGGAATGATAGCGAACCCCTTTATTTAATTTTACGCATATTTTGCATGGATAACGTCCTTCATTTGTAATATTTATCCTTTGATTTTCATACTTTCTGTACGTTCCACTTCTATTTTTATTTACCAAATGTTCATACTTTCTCACCTCATTGAATAAACATACTATATCGTTCATTGCTTCTCTATTTATCTTCTCTAATACAAAACCTGGCAAACCTACCGCTATCAGATCCACCAGTGTACCTGTATCAATTGAATTTCTCATGTCCAATAAAAGTTTTTCCTTTTTAATGGCATAGTCCACTAATGAACCATCCTTATATTTAAATAACAATGCATAGGTCACTTGGTTCCAGTTTTGGTTTGCAAATGACTCACACAACTTTTCTTTCCAAACTATCCACTCTGAGTTGAGTGTTAATTTTATAATCATTGAGCTGTACCAATCAACACAACTTTTATCCATAAATAGTCGGAGAATCTCAATTTTTTGTTCATCTTTCATAATACCGAAGCGAGAACATTCTCTCTCAAAAATGTCAATCCATTGCCTTGCATTCGAGTTTTTGCTCGTAAATTTCTCAATCACAAACTTCTCTGCGACATATTTCAGATTCTGTTTTTTTAAATCATGTGTATTTTCTATTAACTTTGTAAACATTTCTCTAATTTGTTCTTCAGATGCTCGGTTATGTTCAATTTCCTCCAGATATTGTTCTCCAAATTGTAAGTTACCATCAGCATCTATGTAAATTTCTCGTAATTTATCTGTCATAGTTATCCAAACTCTTCGTGTCTGATGTCTTTTCTTTAAACTATTTTTTACTTTGTTGTACACGGCTGTCTCAATTAATTCTTCGTGAAATCCAACAGACTGTAATTCCTCTGGTATAGCAAATTTTTTTTCATCTTTAGTTGTGATTGAGGTTACACAACAAATATTAGATTTTCCATCATTCGCCGGTAAAATCGTGAATTCAAAACGTAACTGCTCCATTTGCATCTTTTTATAAACAAAATTGTCGTTTTATAAGTCTGTTTTACTACATGAAAGAAATAAACCTTGTGTTGCTGTAAAGAAGATTTATTGTTAGTTTTTTTTTATACAGAGACTATTTTATTTAGGTAATATAAAACAATATGAACTCAAACCTGTAAAGAAGAAACGACAATGAAAGTTTATTCTTTCACTTTTAAAACATAAAATAATATAATATTAAAATTTTCATTGATTATCCAATTGTCAATCAACTCGTATTTAAATCTGTCATCTGACATTCTGAATTCGTTCCTTCTTTAAAATCAGACAATTAAAAAGTTAAAAACTATAACCAAACTTCATGGTAAGTAAACACACAGAGTGCGAAGAAAGAAATAGTATTTCTTTACATATATATATATATATTATATAGATTTATTTATTTCGTTAATCTATTCATAATTTACGTATATCCACTAGGTTGACTATCAAAATTTGGCCGCAAGTATAATAGATTGGAGCGCGCATGGCCCAGCGGCTGGTGTAGATCGTAAGCGATCTACTCGGTTAAGCACCACGGGCGCGGTCGGGTAGTGTGATGGGTGACCGCTAGTGGCAAATTAAATGCGCATTTCCGTGCTTCGGAGCGCACATTAAGCCGTCGGTCCCGGTTGCTATCGATGGATAGCAGTCGTTAAACCTTGTCGGAAGCCTTATGGGCGGTTTGAAAACATCCGACAGCGGGTTGGCCACTAACCCACCTCCACCAATCCGCATTGGAGCAGCGTGGTGGAGTAAGCTCCAGGCCTCCCCCCAAAAAGGGGAGAGACTCGTGCTCAGCAGTGGGACATATAATGGGTTGCCATTATTTTATAATAGGTTTGCAGCATATCTGGATGAACGAAATGATTCTACAGTGGGATCCTAACCTAATAGTTTTAAGTAATTATAATCCAAATATTCTACTCTAATGCAGTTCACATTGATGTTAAGTGATGACTGCAGCCTATAGACACTTACACGAAGACCAACTCTACCACCAGTCATTTTATTTACATCTACATGTATAGTTCAACAACGTCAGAATGACGTCACTATGCAATAAATTTATTCAAATAGGCACATTATGATATTGTTAGTATAATTGAAATATAAAAAAAACTTTATTGTTATGTCGATTTAAATTCGTTTTTTTCTGTTTCTGGTATTAAATACTTGACAGATAAAAAAAATAGGTGTAATTGTTTTATATAATTTCGCATTAACACAATATGCTAGTGAAATATATATTTTTTAAAGAAAATGGAAAGAAAAATTTGACTTCAGGCAAGAATCAAACTCGCGGACACTGGAAAAAAAATTGCTAGCATTTTTTAATGCGAAATAATATAAAACAATTATTATGGGTAAAAGCGACTTCTTTACGGTCAGTGTGTAGCGCCAGATATCCCGGTCCTGACACACATTTTAAAATTTTACTACAAAAAAGGTAAAAATGCAATGCAAGCAGCGAAAAAAAATTGCGATGTTTATGGACCTAGTGCAGTGTCTGTGAGAGTAGCACAAATTTGGTTTAAGCGTTTTCAATCCGGAAATTTTGATGTCAAAGATGCACCTCGCTCTGGTCGCCCTATTACGGATAAAATGGATGCCATTTTTGAAAAAGTGGAGCAAGTTCGACATATCAGTAGTTACGACGTAGCTGAAGAACTGAGATTTGATCACAAAACAGTTTTGGCGCATTTGAAAAAAGCTGGGTACAAAAAGATCGATATTTGGGTACCTCACGAGCTCACTGAAAGAAACCTAATGAACCGTGTACTCATTTGTGATTCTTTATTACGACGTAATGAAACCGAATCATTTTTGAAGAAGCTGATAACTGGTGATGAAAAGTGGATCACGTACGACAAGAACGTGCGAAAAAGGTCGTGGTCAAAGGCCTTCAGGCTTCACAGACTGTGGCGAAACCCGGGTTAACTCGCAATAAGGTGATGTTGTGTGTGTGTGGTGGGATTGGAAGGGCATTATTCATTATGAGCTATTACCACCAGGCAGGACTATCGATTCTGAACTCTACTGCGAACAACTGATGAGATTAAAGCAAGAAGTTGAGAGAAAGCGGCCGGAATTGATCAACAGAAGGGGTGTGGTGTTTCATCATGATAACGCTATACCTCACACACACCATAGCCACTCAGCAAAAATTCAGAGAGTTTGGCTGGGAGGTGTTAATGCATTCGCCGTATAGTCCGGACCTTGCACCTTCAGAATTCTTTATGCAATGTTAGGTTAACATCACGAGAGGACTGCCAAATCCACTTGTCGCGGTATTTTGATGAGAAGTCCCAAAATTTTTATAGCAATGGGATCATGTCCCTACCTACAAGATGGCAAAAGGTTATCGAACAAAATGGTACATACATACTTTAGTTAAATTTAAATAAAATGTATTAAAAAATGTTTTGAATTATCTTAAAAAATGCGAAGAAACTTTTTCCCAACCTTATATTTTCTATTCTATTCTATACTCTATTCATTCGCTTATTCGGCATTCTTTCTATGTGCCCGAACCAACGAATAATGCATTTTATTAATATTTACTCTGTCTAACAACCAAATACTCAAACATCACTTAAATCTAAGTGGAACTTAAAAGTCTTCGTCTGTCTTTATAAATCACGTTCAAACGATTGAGATAGCGCACATTTGAGAGTTGCTTAAAATTGAGTGAAGTTTGAGTATTCGGCCATATGACTCGTAATCAACCAGTTTCTAAAAAAAATATTTGTTTAATACTAATGAAGAAAATACAAACAACGTTAGATTATCATAACAAACATTGTAACTGTATACAATTTGAACAAACTTACTTATCAAAAATAAATACCTAGTGTTGATCAATATCTTTTTGTCAACCTCATGACGTCAACTTTAGAATATAATAATAATAAAAACGGGGGGGGGGGGGCAGGGCTGCTTGTTACGAGCAGTTGATGAGTAGCGACACCACCCCCTACCATCATCTCGAGTTCCTCCGAAGGAACTGGGCTCCGCCTCGTCCGCCACACAGAAGTACGGCCGGAATGAGCATCAGGTCTCTCACCCCTGGCTTGCCTTCATTAGCCGGTCAGAGGGGGGCGCTAGAGGTATGGCATTTGCATACACTCGGGGGGTGGAAGTGTCTAAAGGCAAAATGGCGGCGAAGCCCGCTCCGAGCTTGAGATTACTCGCTCGTGATGGTGAAACCGGGGCCACACCTCTCGACACCCCCAGCCTCTCAGTTGGCTGTTTGGGGGGCCCACCAAGGAGAGGCGAGTCACCACCTGCCTAAAGTAGGATTCAATAATGTGAGATATTAAATATAGGCAGGTGCCGGATCTCACTCCATTGGCCCAGCCAGCTAGTCCCCCCAGTTCACCCACATAGCCCAAACTTTGGCAAGTCATTTATCATTACAATAGTCCCATGTATTCTGTGGGGTCTCTATCTGAGTCTGTATTACACCAACCCGTATTGGAGCAGCGTAGTGGAGTGGGCTTTGGAACTCAGCCAATGAATGACAAAGAATGTCTCATATTTTTTTCGTTTAGTCTTGTCTTGCCGTTTGTAAAAGAGAGCATGGAACATTCTGTTGATACCTATTTCAATTATTAAGTATTTTTGGACCATTATTTATTTTATTTTTGTTTATCTACTTTGACATATTAATCAGCGTATCAGTTGTAATTCGCATTAATTTTATATTCGTAATTTGGCCTATCACAAGCAAATTTCATCACAGTGATTAATTAAATTTTTGAGTTTGAGTTTAAAACATAAAAAAATTAGCTGCGTCACGGCATTTCTTGCTCGCGTTCCTGCATAAACTTTTTATAATACCTACTTAAGTAGTGTAGTTACAAAATTAAAATCAATAAGCAATAAATAAGTTATTTTAAAATTAAATAAGTACTCATGTAAATTGTATGTCACTTCACAATTGCTAACAAATTACAGTAATCAGTTAAATGTTGTTTTTTTTAAGGTTCACAATTTTTTTTATTTCGAACGTGTTTATTACAATTTTTTATTCAATTCTCGGAAATATTATAATATCAGGTAATGTATGAATATATTTTTTGTGGTGTTTTGCCTTTAATTTCATTTTAAGTTACTTTTTGCACAACATTTCTTGTTTTATCAGTAACTAGCTGACCCGGCAAACTTCGCACTGCCTCAGAATGAAATAATGTGTCAAAGATTTGATGATTTTTACTATTTCCCTTCAATGAAGAAATTGAAGGGGAACTTTCTTACCTTTTCCTGCCCTGGACTTCCAAAAATAATTCAAAACTAAAATTATCCAAATCGGTCCAGCCGTCCTCGAGTTTTAGCGAGATTAACGAACAGCAATTGATTTTAATATTTATAGATAGATAGATATAGATGTAGGTATCTTCACGCCAAGTTCCTCGCTGGGTAAGCAGAGAAGAGAGTGATAATAATACCTCGTATTTCATTCTCAAACAACTTTTCTTAATATAACCAAGGTGGCAAACCATACAGTCGATATGGATGTTAAGTGATAATTGCAGCCTATAGAACACAAAAACCAGAGGTCAAAATGCAGATGCGTGGTCATCCCTGAGACCTTAGTTGTTTCTTTTCTTTTCTTTTTACTCTTTGTTATCAGTTTGTAAAGGGGAAAAGATACATTCTACTGATATACTTTTACATTAGTTTATTACATTTAGTTTTATCTTAGTGATATTCTTGACTTTACATATATTTTTTATCTTGTTTGACATGTATATCAATTGTTATTCGCTTTAATTTATTTTGTTTGTTTTTGACGTGTCATAAGAGGTGCCTGTCACCCTAAATGAATAAATGAGTTTCTGATTCTGATTCTGATTCTGATATGTCTCTGTGATAGTTATTACGGGGCCATACTTTACCATCTAACCGGAACACGACAGTGCTGAACACTACCATTTGACGGCAGCTAGATCAGGTAATGCGGTGGTGCCTACGCCCTCGAGCTCCTCACTCCTACACTAGAAATCTACCACCAGTAAAAATGCATTCATACAAGCTTACCTATATGCAAACACTCTTGATTCGCCGGTTACGTTTTGGCCCATGTAACAGGTGGCGAGCCTGTTGATACTCCGGGCATATTTCCAAACTCCTGAGAAATTTCCAGAAAATGGAATTTAATATTAATAGAACCAGAGATAAAGGATTTTAAGCGCGTTCAAACCCGTTTATTAGTTTCGAAGTTATAACGGAATTTTCTGCTGGTGGTAGAGCTCCAGTGACGGAGCTCGCGGGCGTAGGCACCACCGTATTACCTAATATACCTGCCGCTAAATGGCAGTGTTCAGCACTATCGCGTTCCGGTCAGGTGGTAATGTACGGCTCTGTAATTTCCGGCACAGAGGCATAACACCTTAGGCCTCAGGAGTGGCAAACTGGCAACGCATATGCATTTTGGCCAAAATGCATATGCGTTGCCACTCCTATAGACACTTACACAATGACCAGACGGCTCTGGTCATTGTGTAAGTGTCTATAGGCTGCAGTCATCACTTAACATCAATGTGAACTGCATGCTTGCTTGCCACTTCCATGACATATAAAAAAAACGTACCTGACAGACAGACAAACAGATAAAATTTTCAGAAATTCTTTTTTTTTTTTTGTTTCTGTTACTCTTTATTAATTGCACCCTATCAGTTTTTTGGAAAAATATCTTATGTATAGACACTCAATTGTTACTGTCTTAATAATTATGTAGGTACATTGGTTAGCGGCTCGCCCCGACTTCGCACGACTGCAGTGAAGTATTATTGGGAATATTATCACACGGCACGGTATTCAGGGTACGATAGCAAGGGTCAGGGTAGTGTAATAACATTTAGGGAGTTAGGGCCCTAATTAGGGCGACCAGAGCGGACCGGTCAGCCTAGCGCCCTTACTACACACAGTACAAATATGAACAGTATAGAAATTACGTACAAAACGTTCAAAACGGCACAATCACAGAATCATGCGCATCGACGCTCGAGTAGCGAGGAGCTGCAGCACCGCGAGAACCGTTAAGGGCCTCGTTGATGCGCATGTTTGTGTGATTGTGCCGTTTCAACGTTTTATACGTAGTTTCCATACTGTTCATATTTGTACTGTGGCTGAGTTGAGCCCTGTCGACCAGATAGTGTAATAAATAAGCGGCAACCCGGGTGAGGCCACGCCCACCCTTTCTGTCGGACCCTGAATATCGTGTCGTGTGTGTAATAAGCCTTTTATAGCGTATGTCATGTCACTCAGTGAAGATGCAGCTTTCTAATGGTGAAAGGATTTTTGAAATCGGTCCAGTAGTTTTTGGGTGAAAACGTAACAAACATACATACAAAAATACAAATGTTTCCTCTTTATAATACTATAATATTGATAATATGTATATTAAATTGTCTAAAATTTTCTAAACTTTAGGTAATTCAGAAGTTTTGACAAAAACGTATGCGATTTTTAAATTAAATGGTTATAAAAAATCTACTTAGTAAAATAGATATTTTTTCAATTTATCATAGTTACGATAAGCTGTTAATTTATTATATATAATGTAGATATCATCTTTTGTTTTTATACAATTGATTATGGCATAATACCCACAACACATCACGTGCCATAATAAAATAAAAAAGTTAAAATTTAAATATGGCAGTTGCAAAAAATGTATTCTCGTACAAATTTGAATATTTTTTTTTTTATAATTATCACGTTAATTTAAAGTATATAGCGCTAGTAAATACCTACCTATAAGGCATAACAGTTCGACAGTCCGTTAGCATGGAGAAAAAACGAATTAAAAAATTATAGATTACCGTACTTTCGTAGCTTCGTAAAAAAGAATTACGAGATTAATGAAGAAATGGGATGAAAAATTTGCCTGGCCCTGTAATTTCCGGCACAGAGGCATACCACCTTAGGCCTCAGAGGTGGTAACGCTTCTGCATTTTGACCTCTGGTCTTTATTGTAAGTGTCTATAGGCTGCAGTCATCACTTAACATCAATGTGAACTTAATGCTTGTTTGCCACTAAATAAAAAAAAACGCGGAAAATACAAGGTTCACTATTTTTTCGTTTTTTTCGTAAAATCAATTTATTTGACAAAACGAATTTTGATGATTTTTTTGTCAAAACATCGCAATGTGTTCGATTCTACAATTTTTGGGTTCAACGTTCTAATAAAATTAAAATTTTATTTGATTGAGTACGTAATCTTTAAAAATTTTAATTAATTTTATGTTTAAATTTATTCTATTAAATTGAAAAATCTTATACCTAATCACGTAGAATTAACAGTAGCCTAAATAAGTTACTTGTGACGTGTCCTGTTACAAAAAAAATGAATAACAGTAGATAAACACTACTTATGTCAATTAAAATAATGCTATTCTACCTACCCCGTAAGGGACTTGGCGTGAATATACATACATATTCATTTAAAATACAGAGACTTAACATGGTAAGGTATTCTTTGATGATTAAATTTCGTCATAAGATGAATATCATTTCAATTTTATTGTCACATAACACATTAGTCCATAAATAAAGAAAATATAGATAGATTTAAAAAATAACTTGTCTAACAAAACGGCAACAAAACGGTTCTAATGTGCCAAGAAGATCGATTTCCGGTATCAGTATCATTGTCAATTTATTTATTCTTTTCTACTAGCAATAGCAATCGATCATTTATATTTTAAATTAAAGTCAAAATGAATCATCGAAATCAGATAATAACTTAAACTAAAATGACTTGATAATTTACTATGTGATTTGATTTTTAAATTTCGCTTTACGATGGGTAAGATTTTTGAAGATTTAGTTATGGATCGTTACCATGCCAGAAGTTTATTTCTCCATTTCCGAACTTTTTTTTATAATGTTGGTAAGTCGATATCTATAAAAATGAAGGTTAATCTACATACCATAATAAAATTATGTTTTTAGCGGTAATTAAACTTAGTAAACAATATTTTTATTATAATGAATAAATTAGTTTTTATTTTTGCAAAGCATATCTAAATAACATTGAAGTAAAAAACCGATTTTATCAAACTTTACTGCGATTTATGTTGAAATAAACACCTAATTAATTGCTATTACTAAATTTAAAGTAATCTTCAAAGCCTTAGCTATTTATTTCCTTCCGTATTATAGTTGCATTCAAGATTAATAACGAACAAACTCAAAACACAATTAATTAGATTTTACTCGCAGTTATTAAAATTCTAATTTGTGTACATTTGCAAATTACAAAAAAAAACAAATAAGATAATCAGACGCAGATGCCTAAATTAAAATAACAACATAAAGGAGATGTTGCGAGCTCGGCTCTGGTTCGTACACGACCTCAAAAAATGGGTAAATTAAAGAAGAATCCGAAAAAAATACAATTAATTTATTCAATATATTTTAGAGTTACGACCACATTTAATTCAAACGATTTTATCATTTTCAACTATGTTCAACATGGCGGCGATACAGCCGACGCTTGGGATCAATCGATTTCGACAGTATTTAAAAAATGTTACTTTTTTCTCCAAGTACTATAAAATCAAAATACAATTTAAAAAATGAAAATGTCAAAATGACATCGCCTGCCATATTCGCCATGTTGGTTTTGAGTTGCAATTCTAACTGCAAATAATGTTTTGTAACTGCAAACAAAGCTAAACAAGTGATAATATGCAGTAAAAAACGTTATTATATTGATTTTGCCTGTTTAATGATATTGTGTACAATACATGGTCGGAGGTCCATACATTTTTGCAACATCTCCTTTATATAATATGTATTGTAATATAAAACATACTTTTAAAAACATTTCGGACATGCCCTTTAGGTATGAAAATGCAACGAAAATTACTGCCTGGACCGCAGCCTCACAGATCTGATCACTTTCAAGTGTCCCACTGCCCTAAATCCCCTCTCAAGTGAAAGCAGAATTAGCAAAAACCAATAATGACATAATACATGCAACAATCATAACCTACCTCAATTTTTGCTGACGAAATTTTGTATCACTAACACAAGCACATTCACATTTCCATTATCATAAAAAAAAATTACACTTTAAAAAAATGTTGCACTCTGTCAGCTGTCACTCGAAAAGCGCGCGGTTTTCACTGGAGCGTTTTTACTTTTTTTTTTCATGCGCACAGACCGATTGCGCGTTATGCCAATGCGGGCTGCAATGCCCGACTGCTGGGTACAACGTGAATGTGCGCGCTCGCTTAATCAGTTAGTGTCGTTGGAAAAACTATGCTTTCATGAAGCCGCTTGACAATTTAAGCTTTTTGAAGTATGATTCTATTGTTTCTATTTTTGAATTCAGAGAACGAATGAGTTAATTTCCAAAAGAAGGAACTTCTGGCGGGCAATTCGGCATGACACGACATGCCATTAGCATTGACCTATTGCCCTCAACAATCATCATCATATCAGCCGACGGCCGTCAGGTACGGCTCCGTAATAACTATCACAGAGACATAACAACTAAGGTCTCAGGGGTGGCAACGCATCTGCATTTTGACCTCTCTTTGTGTGGGTGTCTATAGGCTGCAGTCATCACTTAACAACAACGATAACTGTATGCTTGTTTGCCACCTTCATTAGACGCATATGTATGTATGTATCTTCACGCCAGGTCCCTAACGGGGTAGGCAGAGAGTGTAGAGCGCCAGATATCCCGGTTCTGACAAACCTCTCGTGCCTCGTCTACTTTCATCTTTCTTCATACATGCACGCCGATTCCTAAGACTTTTGACCCCACCATCAGACAGAACTCGACCTATTTGGTCATGGTAGGTCAGTCTTGGTCTTCCTGGGTTTCTGCAACCATCCACATTCGCATTGTATATCTGTTTAGTCATTCGCTCATTCGACATTCTTTCTATATGCCCGAAACCATCGGAGCATGCCTTTTTTCATTTTTACACCGATACTATTAGATTCATAAAAGAAAAAAAATGTTTACTGCTGGACCAAAGCCATAAGGAAAAAAATGAAAAATGTCACTACTTCGCTACGGTTTCTCTGTAGATACAAATTTTTTTTGCCAACAGGCACGAAAAAACTATTAATTCAATCGCTCGTGTTGCCTATTATTGATTATGGAGATGTCTGTTATCCTGATCTTTCTCAGACACTTCTGAATAAACTGGATCGTATTCTTAATAATTGCATCCGCTTTATTTACGGACTTCGCAAATATGATCACATTTCCTCCTTTCGTTCTAAGCTCAAATGGCTTCCCATCCGTCAGCGGCGTTCCGTCAGGATACTCTGCTTGTTATATTCTATACTCAACGATCCTATTTTTCCTGAATATCTAAAACACAATTTTCACATTTTGGGCGCCTCTCATAGTCTAAACCTCCGTTCATCGGAATCTCTTACTCTTCATGTTCCTTCCCACAGTACTGAATTTATGGCCAACTCTTTCACAGTTTCGGCAATAAAACTCTGGAATTCGCTTCCCGTGGACATTAGAATGGCTTCCAGTAAATTTACTTTTAAAAGGAAGCTCCGTGACCACTACCTGAGGATGTTTTGAGTAGATATCTACCTACTTTTATTGCACTTTCGATTTCGTTATTCTTATATCAAATTGCGATTCTTTTAAGGTCTAAGTATTATAATATGTAACATTTCCTATTTATATGTATGTATATTTATTATTATTTATGTATTATATATATATATATGTGTGTGTGTGTGTATTGTATATATTTATATATATGTAGTATATATATGTGTATGTATTTAATAAGTAAGTTTATTATCGATATTTTACTATTTGCTTATTAAATCATATAATATGTCATTATGGTTAGTAAATCTTTTAGTTTATAACTTTATTCTCAATGCACCAACATATTTTTTCTTTCTCAACACAACCCCAAGGTTGACTGGTCGAGAATGCTTCATAGCATTAAGTCCGCCTCATGTACTTGTAAGTGCAAGAAAGTTTAAATAAATAAGGAGGATATGTGATAATCGCCACGCTTGGCATGCAGATTAGCAATCGCAGTGGCGGTAGTACTATTGCAGAGCGCTGCTACCTGCTACCAGAGCAACACGGACCACCGGCCGCGGCAGACTGGAGGGGAGTAGCAGGGGTGCGACCGCCTATCTTCGCTTCCCTCTAAAATGGTCGAGGAGGGCAATGGCTGTCAGCTGTCACATGCGTCATGCTCGCGAACGGGTGCTGTTGGTGGGGACTGGTCTGTTCTAGTTTGTAGGAGATACATCACATTTTTTTTTATGTAATGGAAGTGGCAAACAAGCATGCATTTCACATTGGTGTATCACAGAAGCTTCCCAGTACCTCGGAGTTTGGTAATGTGCCCGGAGCACAACAGGCTCGTCAACAGCTCGTTTTAGATGGATAGAATTAAGTGTAGCCGTACTTCGGTTATTAGCCGCAACATTTTTTTTTTATGTAATGGAAGTGGCAAACAAGCATGTAGTTCACATTGATGTTAATTGATGACTGCAGCCTATAGACATCCACACAGAGACCAAGATCAAAATGCGTTACCACTCCTGAGGCCTAAAGTGTTATGCCTCTGTGCCGGAAATTACAGGGCCGTACATTACCACCTGACCGGAACACGATAGTGCTGAACACTACCATTTAGCGGCAAGTATATTAGGTAATGCGGTGGTGCCTACGCCCGCGAGCTCCGTCACTGGAGCTCTACCACTAGTAAGTTTACAATAACTTTAACTTCAACAAATATCTTGGTGCAATTCAGGCTTTTGATAGATACTTTAATCTGTCAAATCAACTTAGAATCGGGAGTTTTGGCGGGAACCTTGATTTTTTTTTATTAATTTATTCATGACCATAGATACAAAGTCTTTCAGTCGTTTACATATTGAATTTCACATTTCTTTAAATTTATGAATATCCTTAAGGAAGATGACGATGATTAAATGCTTCCATGAGGAATATGATGAGATGATGGGATGGCTCCAGTAAAGCGATGGGGACTTTACTAGGAGTTTTTACGAAGATTTGGAGGCAATACGAAAAATCACTTTTCACTTCATAATATCACTTTCTTACACTCGTGAACATTATCGAATGCTTTATGATAAAAATCCCACCATTTTTACACATAAAAACGCGACTATACACAAATTTCGAAAATAATATCACGCAGCGACACAGCTCTTTTCCGCGTACCCGCCAAAACCTCCGGGAACCTTGACGGATGCGTGTGTTGCTCTTATTTTTTAAAATTTACTTGGTGTATTTTTGAGTTACATTAAATAAATTTGGTGGCATTTTGTTAGATATAAGCTTACTACAGTGCTCGTGTAGAGTGAAATAGAATAAAAGTGCGAAAACACGTTTTTTCAGGTTGCCTCCAAAACTTCATTGTAAAATGTTCTGGTAAAGTACCCATCGCTTTACTCGAATTACTGTGACTCTAACTGACGGACTGATAAATTGACTGACTGACTCTGACTTTAACGTTGCTTTTTACTAATATTAAATGTCGTTTTACTTGACACTGGCAATATGCATAACAAGCGATGCCATTAAAAAAAAAAACTTGGAATCGGAACCAGCTGTTTGTTTGCTCCCGGAGTCTTCTCTATGTAGTAAACACAAGTATTTACCATTCTAGATAATGTATTTAATGATAAACAAACATATTATGGATAATACAATCAAATCAATTGACAAATAATTATGCGTGTTTACACAAGAGCAATGAACGTCCATTAAACATACATTTAAGTTTTTCTTTTTCGTTTCTATGGCAATGTATTTTCGTATTTCATGCCAATGAGAAGTATTCTTATTTCTTACTAGCTGACTCGTTGTTCTGGCACACAACATAGAGCAACACGGGCCGGAGGCAGGTGAGGGAAGTAACCATATGCAGGCTTTCCCCTCTGTCAAAGTATAAGCACAAGTGACCCTATACCTGTCGCCTAGATATTTAAATGTGTGCATGAAATTGTTTATGTATTTTGTTAAAGTCCAGGTGTGAGTTCGTAGTCTCCCCCTCCCCACAAAAAATTACAGACTGTTTTGCATCGTCAATAAACGCTATGGCTACTCCCCTCCGATCCGCCGCGACCGGTGGGCCGAGTTGCTCTATGGCCACACAATAAATGTCGCAATTGCCTTACTAGAAGTTAAAAAAAAACATCAAGCGTATGGATCCCATCATCGGTGTGAACAACCTTATACGAACGAACGAACGACACTCCGCCAAAATGCCATACAAACGCTTAATTTGGTCTCTATTACACAGACATCAATCAGTGACGTGTATTTACACGTGCACCTGTGTGCGTAGCACGTAGAGAATACCAATCGTCGCCCATAAGAGGGGAGGAGGTTGGGTGAGGCGGGGAAATCGGGCGGGACGTCGAAGTGTCCATGCTGTACGTAGTATTATTACATATTCTCTGGCTTGGGTTCACCTAGATATTTGTAAGAGTTATTGTAACATTTCACATCCTTCTCTAACTTTAACGGCCTTCTATAAGTTACGTTTATTATATAAAATACGCTTACACTCACAGCCCCACAGTAGGTATAAACCTGTGTCGTGGGTGCCGTTGTACACATACAACACATACACAAACACCCAGACCCGAAACAAATATCTGTAGGCGATACAAATATTTGTCCCGGTGCGGGGATCGAACCCGTGACCCTTCGAATCAAACGGTCATCACTGCGGGACTAACCGGGTCGTCACTTATGACTTTCCCACTCCCACTTTTTTTATTTTTTATTTTATTTTATATTTTTTATGAAATAAATCCCACTATCTTAACACCTAGAAACAAGAAAAAAAACGTTACTTCACGCCTGTAATCCCCGAAAGGTAGGCAGAGGTAAATGCATGCATTCAAGCATACATGCAAACATCCACGATTCGCCGGTTACGTTTTGGCACATGTGACGAGTGGCGAGTCTGTTGACATCTTCGGACACATTACCAAACTTCGAGGTACGAGGTACTACTGGGAATCTTCCAGAAAATGGAGGAATCCCAATAGAACCAGAGATAATTTTTACAGCCCTGTAATTTCCGGCACAGAGGCATAACACCTTGGGCCTCAGGAGTGGCAACGCATCTGCATTTTGACCTTGGTCTTTATGTTGGTGTCTATAGGCTGCAGTCATCACTTAACATCAATGTGAACTGCATGCTTGTTTGCCACTTCCATTACATAAAAAAAAGATAAAGAATTTTCCACCGTAATCTCTACTAGTCCCCGACCCGGGAATCGAACCCAGGACTCCAGTGTAGTAGTAGTGGCCTACTACCGCTAGGCTACTGAAGCAGAGCAGATCATAAAAACAAGTTTTGGAAATTGTAGATACTATTTATTTTTATTTATTTATTTATTTAATCTTCTATTCACTAAAACGATACATATTCGCAATAACACATGCGAGTGAACTTCAGAAATTAAAGAAAAAACGGTAAGAAACATTTGACTTCGGGCAGGAATCTGTACCGCTTTATCACTAAGCTACCGAACCAGTCCACTTTCCTTCTGCTGTATTATTTTCCAAAACTTTAGAAATTAATGAAAAAAACGGAAAGAAACATTTTATTTCGGGCAGGAATCGAACCTGCGACCTCAGAATTAGTCCGGCCGCTTTGCCACTAAGCTACCGAAGTCCCACACCGATGCGTCAAATTTTGCTTTCCCTTTTTGATTTTTAACCGATTAAGAGTCGGTGAATCGGTAAAAAATCTAAAGTTTTGAAAAATAATACAGCAGAAGAAAACATAATCCGTTCTTGGCTAGAGTTCAAGTGTAGAAGCTTGAGGACGTAGGCACCGTATCTGCCGCCAAATGGTAGTGTTCAGCACTATCGTGTTCCGGTTAGATAGTAATGTATGGCCCCATAAATAACTATCACAGACACATAACATGTGCCAAGGGTGGCAATGCATCTGCATTTTGACCTCTGGTTTTTGTGTTTATAGGCTGCAGTCATCACTTAACATTCATGTAAGCCCATAGAGCAACACGGGCCACCGGCCGCGGCGGACCGGAGGGGAGTAGCCATAGCGTTTATTACCGATGCAAAACAGCCTGTCAGGTTTTGCGCGGGGAAATGCGTGCGACACACACGCACACTACAATAATCGTCTATTCCTACGTAACTCACACCTTGACTTTAACAAAATACAGAGACAATTTCACGGACACATTTAAACATCTAGGCGACAGGTGTAGGCCCATTTGGGCTTGTACTTTAACAGAGGGGAAAGCCTGCATATGGCTACTCCCCTCCGATGTTGCTCTATGTGTAAAACGCATGCTTGATTAACACATTCGTCATTTTATTAAACAATACCAAGGTATCCTTACTTGACAATCGCGATGCCGTTTTTAGGGTTCCGTAGTAAACAACCCTTATAGTTTCGCCATGACCATCTGTCTGTCGGTTCGTCCGCGGTGTAGCGCAAAAACTATTGATACTGGAGACTTGAAATTTGGCACCAGTATACACTTTAATCACGCCGACTATGTGATAGAATAAAAACATGAAAAATAAATATTTAGGGTAACCTTCCCTACACGTCACGCGCGGTTATTTTTTTTATTTTCGATTTCCATTTAGTGTGGGGAGTCGTTGGATAGGTCTTTAAAAAATATCATGGATTCCCGAACATAATTTTGATACAGTTAACTGTTTGTGACTTATTAGGCTTTAAAGTGCCAATTTTCGTTAGAGTTAACTGTCCACTACCAACTAAACGGTTGTTTTTGGAAATTCATAAGTTACGGCAATAGTACACATATTATAATGAAATTAAAAGGAAAAATATAAATGATATATTTATATTTCTCCTTTCAATTAATTAAATAATTTATTTTATAGCTGGTCTTGCAAGTTTGCGAGTAATAGTCGACCAAATGTATTTTAGTCGAAAATTTCGAACAACTGCATAGTAAATATTTTTTTTTTCATTACATTTCTTACTGTGTAAATACACTAGATACGGAACCCTACACTACACGTGGCCCGACACGCACTTGACCGGTTTTTATGACTAAGCAGTCATTAAAACACTTCTACATTTATTCATAGGAAAAAACACAAAAAAAGATTTGGCTGTTATTTTTTTTTTTTTTTTTTTATGTTATAAAAGTGGCAAACAAGCGTGCAGTTCACATTGATGTTAAGTGATGACTGCAGCCTATAGACACCCACACAATGACCAGAGGTCAAAATGCAAATGCGCTGCCACTCCTGAGGCATTAGGTGTTATGCCTCTGTGCCGGAAATTACAGAGCCGTACATTACCACCTGACCGGAACACGATAGTGCTGAACACTACCATTTAACGGCAAGTATATTAGGTAATGCGGTGGTGCCTACGCCCGCGAGCTCCGTCACTGGAGCTCTACCACCAGGAGAGCTGTTTTATAATATTTCATTAAAAAAATATCTTACAATCATCCAATGAATAATACATACCTAATGTAAATGTTAAACAATTTTACATTGGATACACAATAAGAGTTTTTATTTTAACATTCTTGCAGATCTAGAGCAGCATTTCATCATCATTCACTATCAATAAAAAATTAAAAACCTACTAATGGGGGTAAATCCACTGAGGGGGAGAAGGGTCTCGTTAAGCGTGACAAGATGTGACAGGGGGGGGACTCCGGGTACGTGACGTTCGCAGTACATTAAAATAGGTATTCGTTATAAAACGTTTTACTGGTGGTAGAGCTCCAGTGACGGAGCTCGCGGGCGTAGGCACCACCGCATTACCTAATATACTTGCCGCTAAATGGTAGTTGTGCAGGACGCTCATGAATAATGTACAGTGTTAGTGATTAAAAAACAGTTTTGATAGTGATCGGCCATACAGTCCTCAATAGTGTACGTTGTCAGCGCGTAGACAACCAATAACAATCGCGTTGTGTAGTCGTCAATAGCATAGTACACAATAGTATACGTTATCGGAACGTAGATAGAGCTTAAGTGACCAATAGCGTTAGAGTATTGTAAAACTTCTATTTTTAGATTTTGACTTTGTTATGTAATAGTTGTGATAATTTAGAGTGTAATTAATAGTTTTGTGTCACTTAAAGCTCGTTTGTGTTTAATATTACTTTGTTTTATCTAATTTAACAGTTTTTTGTGTATAATTTCATAGTTTAGCATAGCATGTTTGTTTATTTGACTTTGTTTTATAGTTTTTAACATTTGAAATAGTTTTATGTTTGTTTTATTACTGTAATATGTACATTTTTGACTGAAAATAAAGATTTTTGATGTCTGTTGTTTCCTTTCGGTAATGATCTGAGATACATAGAGATTTTAATTGGCCAAATAGATCTAATAGCTGATTGGTTGTTCGAATCAACCAATCATAGATAATAAAATTTGTTTGCTTGAAATTTAAATATCTCTTGTGATTGGTTACTTGAACCAACAACCAATCACAGGAGGTTTTCTTAAGCTCGATGACCTTGAGATTTTAGAATAAAAGTAGGGCACTTTTGTATGGCCGGTATATCAGACCTGATCAAGCGTCTAAAAGTGCGGAAAGCGCCAGGTGCGGACGGCGTTTCCAATCGCACAGTTAGAAACTTTCCCCCCTTGCTCATTGCCCTTTTGGCTGCGATACTCAACGCAGCGTTTAAAAATAGTATGTTTCCACCCGCGTGGAAAGAGGCCACAGTTATCGGGTTTAAAAAGCCCGGTAAGCCGAGCAACCAGGCCTCGTCATACAGGCCGATAAGTCTGCTCAGTTCTCTCAGTAAACTTTACGAGCGCGTCGTGTACGCTCGACTCTTAGATTTCACCCGAGTGCGGCACTTGATCCCGGACGAACAGTTCGGGTTCCGTGCTCGCCACTCCTGTGTCCATCAAGTACATCGAATCACTGAGCATATACTCAGTAAATTCGATAGAAAGATTATGACGGAAGCCCTCTTCTTCGATATCGCTAAAGCGTTCGACCGCGTGTGGCACAACGGCTTATTATATAAGCTGTACACTCTCGGAGTGCCCACCCAAATCGTGCACATCATTCGCGATTTTCTGTCGGACAGAGGCTTTCGATATCGAGTTGAGGGTACCCTTTCGAACCGTCACACCATAACAGCCGGTGTTCCCCAAGGATCCGTACTCTCCCCCCTCCTGTTCACGCTATACACTAGCGATATCCCTGTCCGCCACGGCGTTCAGGTGGCAATGTACGCTGACGACACTGCTATTTACGTCTCTGGCAGAAAGCCAGAGATCATAAGGAAAGCCCTGCAAGCGGCGGCCAAAGACCTTGAGTCTTGGTTCCGCCGCTGGCGTATAGAGGTAAATCCTAGCAAGAGCGCTGCCATACTCTTTATACGGGACCGCGCTCCCAGACCTAACGTAGCCCCAGTCCTTATGTTTGACGAGCCTATCCCCTGGATGGACAAAATCAAATACTTAGGAGTGACGCTTGATCGGCATCTGACCTTCGCTGCACATGTAAAAGCAGCGCGCGCAAAGGCTGCATTCGTGTTGTCCCAATTACATTGTTTATTAAACAAAAAGAGCAAGCTATCGGCCCGGAACAAACTCCGTGCCTATACGTGCTGCATAAGGCCCATACTATGTTACGCGTCCCCGGTATTCGCCCACGCGAAAAACACAATATTACATAAGCTTCAAACTTTGCAGAATCGATTCTTACGTAGAGCCGTAGGCGCGCCTTGGTACGTACGTAATAAAAACTTGCACATTGACGCAAATCTGCCTACCATCCGGCAGTTTATGAAGCGAGCTTCAGCGAGCTATTTCGATCGGGCGAGTCACCACCCGAATCCGCTGGTCAGAGCGGCCGCGATTTACACTCCTTTTGATCGCGCCAAAAGGAGACGTCCAAGGCACGTCTTAAAAGATCCGGACGATGAGACCACGTTGGCCATCGCCGCTATGAATAATCATTTACAGAACCATACTGCACAAACCGCCAACAATACAACGCGCCGACGCGTTTCGCGCCGCGCCCGCCCCTGATCCCGACCCTATCTCCGGCCCCGCGAGGCCGATGACATTCCGGTTATCGCCAACCGAATGGAGTAGAGCGAAAGTTGCACCGCCCATAATCGCATATGTCTCATATGTCTCTCCGCAACGTCCTAAGCCGAGGCACGGACCCGCATGGGTCACCCTTAGGCAGTTGCGCTAAATTTTTAGGCTGGAGCGCCCTCTGCGCTCGCCGATTGCCCGGTGAAGTAGACTAGTGCCGTCTCGAGACAGGCCGCCTACATAAAGCCCGACCTAAAAAAAAAATATGGCCGGTACAGTTCGTCGACACAGTTCGTCGACAGCACTCGGAATACTCGGATCACTACCTAAGGAAGAAATCAGAAGGAAAATAATAGTGAACAGTGAAAAAGCGTTTTATTAGAACATCCAGTAGAGCGTGTCACCCTGGTTCGCTTGCGCTGCTTTATCCGCCATACGGTGTGAGTCTTCAATCCAGTCAATAGTAAAATGTCGTGACTGACAGTAGTGTTCAGCACTATCGTGTTCCGGTCAGGTGGTAATGTACGGCTCTGTAATTTCCGGCACAGAGGCATAACACCTTAGGCCTCAGGAGTGACAGCGCATCTGCATTTTGACCTCTGGTCATTGTGTGGGTGTCTATAGGCTGTAGTCATCACTTAACATCAATGAACTGAACTGCACGCTTGTTTGCCACTTTAATTACACTAAAAAAAAAAGTAAAGGATATTAATTATTGATTTATCGACGCTCCGATAAGTCCAACGGCGTGAGACGACCGTTTGTTACGAAGGGTGGCGGGTTCGATCCCCGCACCTGGACAAATATGGCCTACAGATATTTGTTTCGGGTCTGGGTGTTTGTGTATGTGTTGTGTGTGAACAACGGCACCCACGACACAGGTTTATGCCTAGTGTGGGGCTGTGAGTATTTTATTACTATATACGTATACGTATTTTTTTACTGAAATTTTGTCTTTTCCACTTAAATGGCAAAGAAAAAAATCAGGGATATGGTGAACTGGAGCTCTACCGCCAGCAAATGATTCAACAATTCACAACCCACAAAATAATAATAAGATTATCGATAATTCATCTAATTTTATTACGATTACTTACCGCCATCTAGTGACGAGTAGTTTCAACTAACAAACGTTCAATATGTAAAGTAAGTTATCATATAGGGACCGTGCACGAGTTTAGCGCCACCTAGCGTCCGCAACTATGTGGGACCATTGCTTGTCTGGCCATAATGACATATTACCGCGAAATTTTTAATAAAATATTATTTTCATCGAAAATTATCAATTAATCTTCTTCCAAAATTTCTCTGATACATTAACTTGGGTGGAGAAAGGGTTGTGAACAATTTTTGATCATTCAAATCAAATGAGTTGAGTAAAATTTATTCAAAAAGTGTGTTATATTTCGAATACAGGTCAGGGTTTGTTTAGTTCATTTTAAGTTGTAGTTTTACAGTAAAACAAGACAATATAGCTATTTTATGGGTTACATGCAATAATTATAAACATATAGAATTGTTCTTGTATCGCTAGTAATAAATTAAATGTTGTTTTCAAATCGAAATGAGTATTATTTTAAGATCCGGGTTTGTGAGTATCACACACTATAAAAGGAGATGTTGCAAAAATGTATGGACCTCCGGCCATGTATTGTACACAATATCATTAACAGGCGAAATCAATATAAAAAACGTTTTTTATTGCATATTTTCACTTATTTAGCTTTGTTTGCAGTTACAAAACATTATTTGCAGTTAGAGTTGCAACTCAAACCAACATGGCGAATATGGCGGGCGATGTCATTTTGACATTTTCATTTTTTAATTGTTTTTTGATTATATAGTACTTGGAGAAAAAAGTCTTATTTTCTAAATACTATCAAAATCGATTTCATGTGTTAATAGTTAGAACTTAAACTAATCGATTTCCAATTTAAAGAAGCGTCGGCTGTATCGCCGCCATGTTAAATATGGTTGAAAATGATAAAATCGTTTGAATTAAATGTGGTAGTAACTCTAAAATATATTCTTGAATAAATTAATTGTATTTTTTTCGGATTCTTCTTAATTTACTTATTTTTTGAGGACGTGTACAAACTAGGGCCGAGCTCGCAACATCTCCTTTCAACCATAAACAATCTTTAAAGGAAAATTGTTGGTTTCTGCTGGACACGTCCTTGATATAGAGGAATTAAGAAGAAAACAAGAACAGAGATCAATAATTCAAGCTAGCATCGTAAGATAAACATGTATTTTGATACCTTTAAAAAATTTCTTTAGATATAAACAATCTCAGTTCGAAGTCAGAATCAATTTGATTGGGTTGTAAGAGACGTAATATTTATAAGTAAAATGCAGCACGAGTGTGAAATGCAATTGCGTGTTTGTTTTGCTATCCATTTCTTGTATTCTTCAATTTTCCAAGTAGCTCTTCAGAATCAAACGATAAAACTTATTGAAATAAAACTAGTTTTCGGATTTATCTCGCGAACATTAAACTAAAATGATTATTTAAATCGAACCCGACGTTTCGGTCGCTTGCAGTTTACAACACAAAAACTGCTGTTTACCATTTTGTCGGCGGTTAAATGTGATTATGAAAATTACATATCCTAGTCTAAACAGATTGTTATATTTGTACTCAAAATATCTTTCTAGATACTGGTAACATCGTCTATGATTTAATTGTAGAAAATGATTCTGTCTATGACAGTTGTCTATGTACCTATTCTTTTACAAAAGAAATAAAAATCCTTCTTCCGTTCATGTCAGCCATCACAAGCACGTTGTTTTATTTCGAAGAACTTAATCAAATATTAATACAGATTACTTTGAGATGACAGGTCCCACATTATTGCTACTTTTCGCCACCATGGGCGCTGCGATCGACATTACCCCCACCTAGTACTTCGCACGGTTCCTATAGTACCGTGCGAGTTCTTTGGACAGAAACAAATTCATGACCAAGCATCACATCCCCCGTTGCTAACAAATTCCGCATTACGCTCTCGCTGCTCACAAATACCGCCTTTGGTAGATTCCATGCAGATGCCAAATTGCCATTGGAAATGCATTGCCACCGCTGAAGGCTAAGTTATTTTGCATGGGTCAGTTGGTACTCATACTTATAGATAAGTAAATTACAACAAATACACTAAACGATCAAATTTATTAGTTAAAGCTACTCGTCAACAGATGGCGCTAAGAAACCGTAAAAATATGAAATTCTATTGGAGACTTATTTCAATCTCACAACAAACGTAATTTAAAGCGTA
The DNA here is from genome assembly GCA_036365455.1 of Macrosoma leucophasiata. Classification (NCBI taxonomy): domain Eukaryota; kingdom Metazoa; phylum Arthropoda; class Insecta; order Lepidoptera; family Hedylidae; genus Macrosoma; species Macrosoma leucophasiata. Next base: position 1,334,711 of record JAWQUS010000022.1, on the reverse strand, counting down.
AATTCAGATTACTTTTTTTTATGTAATGGAAGTGGTAAACGAGCATGCAGTTCACATTGATGTTAAGTGATGACTACAGCCTTTAGACACCTACACAAAGACCAAGATCAAAATGCAGATAAGTTACCACACTTACCACTCCTAAGGCCTAAGGTGTTATGCCTCTGTGCCGGAAATTACAGGGCAAAGCTTACTTTTCATTAGGCGCGTCCACACGGAGGGCAGCTCTCTCTGTGTGAACTCGGCTATTGACGTTCGTCATTCGTCAAAATAAAGTAAGTAAACAATCAAACTGCTATAAGAAATTGTGGTATTTCCGCAGACGTTATTCTATTAACACTATACTGATGTAGATGTGCTAATTACTTCTAAGTAAATAGAAATAAAGTGGTACGTTGACATAGTGTTTAACTATAGGTCGTGTGACTTACTTACCTTGATTATATGATAATTATATACAGGCTGCTTCATTTTGCAGTGCAAATACGTTTTTAATGTGTAACATTGTTTGGCAACGCTTTGCAATTTTTGTGATGCGTAAAAAATGTTAAACTCGCGTCAAGACTGGTCATTTTGATCGAACATGCGTAAGAAGCACAATTTTTGGGGACCCAATGACTGTCATGGTTGTAGTGGTGTTAGTGGCGTTGGGGGCGTTAATGGCGTTGATGGCGTTAACTCTAATGCTTTCGTTAAGGACGTTATCTTGTCAGTTTCGTACCGCTTAACTTTTTAAGCATAATTAACTTTAAGCATTAGAGCAGTCTACCCCAGAGGTCAAAATATTGTGTTGCCCTGAGATCTTAGTTTTTATGACAGTCGTGATCTACCGGACTCTTCTTCGGTGGTACCTACTAAGTTCTGTTTATTTAAATAATCGTCCTGTATGTGTCTGTCGCATTTTGAGGCGACAATATACAAGGCTGTGGTTTTGTGGTTTTTCTGAGACATCTCAGGGATATAATTATCCTGACGATATAATTATCCTGACTTTTTTTGCTACCAAACTGCCTCTAGTGGTAATAGGCCACTACTACGACCCTGAGGTCTAGGGTTCGATTCTCGGGTCGGGGCCCAACAGAGATAACGGTGTAAAATCCTTTATCTCTGGTTCTACTGGAGTTTTTCCATTTTCTGGAAGCTTCCCAGTACCTCGGAATTTGGTAATGTGCCCGGAGATATCAACAGGCTCGTCAACAGCTCGTTTTAGATGGATAGAATTAAGTGTAGCCGTACTTCGGTTATTAGCCGCAACATATTTTTTTTTATGTAATGGAAGTGGCAAACAAGCATGTAGTTCACATTGATGTTAATTGATGACTGCAGCCTATACCCACACGAAGACCAAGGTCAAAATGCAGATGCGTTACACCTCCTCAGGCCTAAGGTGTTATGCCTCTGTGCCGGAAATTACAGGGCCGTACATTACCACCTGACCGGAACACGATAGGGCTGAACACTACCATTTAGTGGCAAGTATATTAGGTAATGCGGTGGTGCCTAAGCCCGCGAGCTCCACCACTGGAGCTCTACCACCAGTGAAAATACATACATACGCATTTAGTAATAAGCCGTTATGATTTTACTAGCGGACCGACCCCGGCTTCGCGCGGGTTCTATGTTACCTACCCTCTCCTATTCGTCTAAGCGTGATGTTATATAATACTCTAAAGCCTTTCTTGTTATATGGGCTATCTAACACTGAAAGAATTTTTCAAATCGGAAAAGTAGTTCCTGAGATTAGCGCGTTCAAACAAACAAACAAACTCTTCAGCTTTATAATATTAGTATAGATTACAATCAGATACTCCAGTTTTACTTATTTGTTTACTACGGGTACCATAAATCATAATGTTGAACCTATAACCTAAGTCAGCTATGCAGCTGACTTAGGACTTATACGAGGACATGTACGAACCAGAGCCGAGCTCGCAACATCTCCTTTAAATAAGCGCATCACCTCCTACAGGTAGCCTCTCTACATCAACCCCAACAACAGCAGGGGCAGCTATTACAGCCTTATAAGGCTCAAGTGCGGCCCTATCTAGAATACTGCTCTCATTTGTGGGCGGGAGCCCCCAAATACCAACTTGGTCCACTTGACTCCCTACAAAGACGCGCCGTTCGTATCAGGCTCGAACATCTGAGCCTACGCAGAGACATTGGAAGTCTCTACAATGGCGAGTGCTCTGCTGAACTGTTCGACATGGTGCCACCGTCTCTTTTCCTACACCGTACTACCCGCCGAAGAGTGAAGTTCCACCCTCACTGACTGGACACCTGGCAATGTTCAACGGTGCGGTTCTCAAGTTCGTTTTTGCCTAGAATATGTAAATTGTGGAACGAACATCCCTCTGAGGTGTTCCCTCGGTGCTACAATATGAAGTTCTTCAAAAATGGCGACTAAAGAGTCCATCAGGGCTGGCAGCGTGTTGGCAACTCCCCTGGTGTTGCAAATGTTCATAGGCGACGGTGACTACTTTCCATCAAGTGGCCCGTCTGCTGTCTGCCTATGACATAAAAAAAATGTTCTTCATATTATTTAAATATAAACTTTTCATAGAAGGCATTAAAAAAGGTAATAAACAAGTTACTCTGATCCTTAACCCCTGTCACCACATATTATATTAGTTAGCGTAATCATATTCATAATTATAGGAAACAAAATCATTATTTTTAAGTGACCTCGTACTTCGTTTTTATTGTTGAGTCGTATAAAGTTGTAGATACATGTATTTTAACAGATTCTATTTCACAAAAAAATAAAAAGATATTATTGGTCGTAGAACTCCAGTGACGGAGCTCGCGGGCGTAGGCACCACCGCATTACCTAATATACTTGCCGCTAAATGGTAGTGTTTAGCACTATCGTGTTCCGGTCAGGTGGTAATGTACGGCTCTGTTATTTCCGGCACAGAGGCATAACACCTAATGCCTCAGGAGTGGCAGCGCATCTCCATTTTGACCTCTGGTCATTGTGTGGGTGTCTATAGGCTGCAGTCATCACTTAACATCAATGTGAACTGCACGCTCATTTGCCACTTTTACTACAAAAAAAAAGGATCTGCTACGCTGTAAATAAAAATTAATCATCGGTAAAGGTGTTGTTAAGCGTAAAACTCGAGAACGGCTTTACTGGTTTCGCTAAAAATAGATAGTTAGGCAAAAAACTAGGAAATTTAAGAAAACTTAACGACCATATCAATTTTTCAAATGTAAACACAACGGTCAGTTGTCAATTATCGTTTTAAACAGTTGGATCGGTAGGAATTGATGATTGAAAATGGAATCAAATTATCAGTAACAATCTAGATCGCACCCGCGCGATGCCGGGGAGGGTCTCCCTCCGACCCTCCCTCGAAAAATATCGACTTTAAAAATCTACCACTGCTGGCTCAGAGAAGTCAGTCAAAGACAAAATGTCTCCTAAAAAGCTCAGAGGTGTCAACGCATCTGCATTTAGACCTCTGGTTTTTGTGTAGTTGTCTATAGGCTGCAGTCATAACTTAACTTTTTTTATGTAATGAAGGTGGCTAACAAGCATGCAGCTTGACATTTACATCAAAAGCAGTGGTCAAAATGCAGATGCGTTGCCACACCTGAGACCTAAGTTGTTATGTCTCTGTGATATTTTTTACTGGGCCATACATTACTATCTAACCGGAACACGATAGTGCTGAACACTACCATTTGGCGGTAGATAGAGACATAATAGAACTACATGCTTGTTCGCCACCTTCATCTCACAAAAAAACCATACGACACGTGCAAATGTGACCCTCCAACCTGTATACCAAGAAACGTATGCATACTTTGTAATCAATGCAATTATATCTTAGAAATATGTAGCGTAATATTATTTAATTATTTCTTATAATTATCTCTTGAACCTTGTTTTCCATTGTTGGAATATTTTGACCTTTTAATAGGCTTTACTGGTAGAGTTCCAGTGTAGGAGCTCGAGGGCGTAGGCATCACCGAATTATTTATTTATTTATTTATTTACTCTTTTTATGCATGCCTATATCTTTCTGACCTCATCAACAGTTACAGGAGAAAAAGTGAATGAATAATTTACCGGCAAGGAAGTTATGTTTAGGATAGTTTTAGATTTGACTTGTGGTTCAAGAACTGAGGCAGTTGCAAAATGTTGATTGAGAAGATTTAAGGAGAGATTTGAGGATACAATACTCGTTTGTGGCTTAGAGAATCCGAGAGACTTGAGAAACTTCCATAAATCAGCCGGAGAACAGTCTAGGACATTTTGATAAATATAGTGGCGCTTAGCAGCCCTTACCATCTGGTTGCAACGATTCCGAGCTTGCTTATATGAAATCCAATTTTCCTCGCTGCGTTCTCTACGAAATCTGCGGAAGGCTTTATCTCTACGAGACATAGCCATGCGTACCCCTCTATTGATCCACGGTGCGGGTGGCCGCTTAACGCGAACAGCCCGCAGTGGAGCATGAAGATCAAAATCTATCAAATTAGATCATTATCTAATTTATCTACCGCCAAATTGTAGTGTTCAACACTATTGTGTTCCGGTTAGTTGGTAACTATAACCGATGGTGGTATGGGCTAAAAATTTGGTGGAGATACTGAACAGGATACGAGGTATCCTTATGTTAATCCGACATAGTCGAGTTAATGCTAAAATCCCCTATTTGGCTCCCCTACTATTATTTACACAAATCAAATAAAACGTCATCGAGTGATTTTGCTACTTGACAAGAGATGTCGCTTTTAACATTTGTATTTAAACGTGGTTTGAAAATATCCTAACTACTAGGTATATTATTAAAAATGCGAAAATTTGTAAGTATGGATGGATGTCTGTTACTCTTTCACGAAAAAACTGCTGGACGAATTTGCATGAAACTTTACAGTAATATAGGCTTAAATAACATAAAGTATAATTTTTATCGTTTCTTTTCTTTTGTGCATGCTAGGTTTTAAGGGTAAAGTATTACCCCCTTATTCATAAACGTATTTTAGCTAAAGTGTTGCTAATCTCTCCTTTGTCTTTTTCTATCCTGCACATTTGACAATGCAACTGACAAAGCATGCTATATCTAAAACGTATCTAATGTACGTTTATGAATAAATTCTAAAGAACACTAAAAAATTAAAATGAAACACGCGTATTTTAAATACAATATACTTATAAAAATGGTGTATTTCATTTTTTACCTGTCTAATGTTTTAATATTTATTTAATGGAGGTCAAAGTCGTATATCAGTTCCACATGATGAAGGAACTAAGTTCGTTAAATATAATTTATGTTATTTTCAACAAAAAAAAATAACATATTAAAAACACTAGATCTTATTTTTAATAATACGTCTGGTATTCATGTATTACGTCAAAAAGACTTTTATGTATTGTTATTTTGATTGTTGTTAAATGTAATTGGTGAAAAATGTTATTTTTTTGACACAGGTACAAGTGTCCATCGAGAAGTATTGAATGTCGAGTTTAGGGAAGAGAAAATTTGCTAATGTCGAATTCTTTTTTATAAACTTTTTGTAAAATAACTGCCTCAGTAGCCTAGTGGTAGCAGGCCACTACTACTACGCTGGAGGTTCTGGGTTCGATGCCCGGATCGGGGGCTATCAGAGATAACGGTTTAAAAGCCTTTATCTCTGGTTCTAATGAGATTTTTCTATTTTCTGGAAGTTTCCCAGTACCTCGGCATTTGGTAATGTGCCCGGATGGCAACAGGCTCGCCACCTGTTACATGAGCCAAAACGTAACCGCCGAATGGTGGGTGTTTGCATGTATGCTTGAATGTTTTATGTCACAAGACTCGAACATCGGGAAATAATAAGCGTGATTAATTCCCATTCGTTATTTTTTTTATATAATGGAGTTATGGAGGGTACAAACTAGGATGCAGTTCACATTGATTTTAAGTGATGACTTTAGAGACACCCACACTAAGACCAGAGTCAAAATGCAGATGTGTTGCCACCACTGAGTCCTTAGTTATTGTCTTTATGATAGTTATCACGGGACCATATATTACCATCTAACCGGGAGCACGATAGTGCTGAACACTACCAATTTGCGGCAGATAGATTAGGTAATATGGTGGTCCCCCCCGAGGGTTTCGGCCTTGTCATAGCGCAGGGGGCTTAGTATTCGGTGGATTGAGCCACACCGGCAAAGCTAAGAGGAGCTCAGCGAGGGAGCGGCGTTTGGCGTGGCTCTGCCCGCCACTGCCTGCTGTGGTGAGGAGGCGGCTAGGGAAGATATGTATGGGTATGTCGTTGACCCTGTATTCTATCCCCAGCCGCCTTGCGGTGGTCCCGCTGCTCGATAGGGACATGGTGGGGCCGCGAGGGGGTGGCTGAGGGTTGAACTTCTTCAACGCTCGAACTCCCTCGAGGGCGAACTGTGTGCCCGAACCCCTACACCCGAACGTCTTGGGATGCCTGGTGTTGGGAGTGGTCTAGGCAGGGACCTCCGGGAGTCGGATTAGGGGTATCCGTCGCGTTTCGCACGCCACTAGTGTTGGTTGGAGCCAAAGAGCTCAACCTATGGAGGGCTCGGAGACGAGCAGCCGCCGGCGGGGTCCCGGATGTGGTGCGTATGTGTTCCTGTGACTCCGCCGCTGATGGCGAATGAGTCAGAACACTGAGGGGTTTTATTGAGTACGAGTCTCACTACCCTTCGTCTTTTTCCCCTAGACGGGAAGTGCCCATTAGGTTTTCTCCGCGTAAAAACCGCGGTATAGGTCGCGCCACGTAAAAAGAACGCTGGAAGAAAGTAGAAGGGATGTGTTCGCGCATCGGTACACTCGCGCACTAAAGTACTAGCCCTATTGGTTTATTTTTGATCTAGCTTTCGCTTGCGGTTTCGTGTATTGGTAGGCAGATTGAAAACTATATTACATAGAATAACATAAAATGAAATAAAAACACATGACGCGCAGCTTGACCGCCAGCGTTCTTTTTACCTGGCTCGACCTATACCTACACTGAAACTACCACTTGTAAAAAGCCTCGTCGAACCGTGACACTGGAACTTTCCTAGACAGACAAAAAGTCAAGTTCATAATGTTGTCAATCCGCCGCCTGCCATAAAAATGTATAGTATTTTATATGCACTGTATTGCAAAATTACTCTTCTTTTATCCTCAGGCGCATTTAACTGGTGGTAGGACTCGGGGTCGTATGCACAACTACATTACCTAATGTATCTGTCGCCAAATGGTAGTGTTCAGGGCTATCGTGTTCCAGTTGGATGGTAGTGAATGGCCCCGTAGGTACTATTACAGAGAGAAAACACCTAAGGTCTCAGGACGGGTAACGAAGTAACTAAGAGAATGGATCAAGGGTCTAAAGAAAGCAGTACTCCTAGGCACGGCACGCATAGTGAGAAGGTTCCTGTCTCTGTGTCCCCAGCCACCGGCAGCTTGGACCCTGCTCCGCTACTAGCGCTACACTATTTTTTAATTTTTTGTATTACATTTGTTGTTTTTTGTACATATAATATATATTATTATGTAAAAAATATTTAATAAATTAAAAGAATAAACGTAAACGTAACTTCACGCCTGTAATCCCCGAAGGGGTAGGCAGAGGTAAATGCATGCATTCAATCATACATGCAAACACCCACGTCTCGCCGGTCACGTTTTGGCCCATGTAACAGGTGGCGAACCTGTTGCCATCTCCGGGCACATTACCAAACTCCGGGGTACTGGGATACTTCCAGAATATGGAAAAATCCCGATAGAAGCAGAGATAAAGGATTTTAAACCGTTATCTCTAATATCCCCCGACCCGGGAATCGAACCCAGGACCTCCAGCGTAATAGTAGTGGCCTGCTACCACTACGCTACTGACGGCCAAATACTCAAACGTCACTTAAATCTAAGTGGGACTTAAAAGTCTTCTGTCTCTATAAAAGACGTTCAAACGATAGAGATAACGCACATTTGAGCGTTGCTTAAAATTGAGTGACATTTGAGTATTAGGCAGTTAAATGAACAAATAAGTGGAATAATAAAATAAAATGCTGATATTTTACAATCATTCATTTATTTACATTCTCATCTGACTAGAAATCATACAATACTATAATTACAACTAATAACTAATTAATGACATAATTTTTACCAAAATATACATTTAGACCACATACCCACGAATTAACAAATTTTTTCATGAAACTAATATATTTACCAATAGATATTTTGTACAACTACAAAAATAATATCTGGCGCTCTACACTTTCTGCCTACCCCGTTAGGGACATGGCGTTAAGATACATGTATATACAAAAATAATACAGTATATTCGAGCCAGAATACAAACAAAAAAAAGATACAAATAATTTTACTGAATGATTTGTCAAAATGTAAACTTCTGACAACATTAGAAGTCATTAATAAAAAAAAACATTAAAAAATACATTAGACAGAAGATGAAATCATCCTGAAAAATGATTTTTAGCCAAAAAAAATGAAATAAAAATAAAGGTAGGTCCAAGGTGCTACTATGTACACAAAAACCAGAGGTCAAAATGCAGATCGCTTTCGCAGCACTTGTAACTAACTTCACAGACGTATTTAAGTTCGTAAATAACTTAAATAAACAAATGAAACGGGTTTCAGTAGGAACGTAACATACCTTCATAACAAACAATGAGACAAAAAAAAGTAAGCATGGGTTGAACCAAGATATTTTTTTAAATTAAAGTAACATTTCATATCCTTCTCTAACTTAAAGAAATCTGTTGAAGTTAAACAAGGATGTGAAATGTTACAATAACTTTAAGTTTAGTAAATATCATGGTGCAACCCAGGCTAAGTAAATTAAATAATGTAACATCCCTTATTATTCTACGCACAATTCTGCTTCAAGGTTAGGATCCCGCTGTAGAATTATTTTGTTCATCGAGATATGCTGTAAACCTAAATTTTACTCATATTTGTGATTTAGGATCTAGAGAATATGTATCCAGTCACTAGGTTGCCTATCAGAATACATCTAGTATTTTTGCAGTGTGTTCTTTTTATGCCCACGAAGAACTATATTTTTGAAGTTTTTACTTCCTAAAATTATTATTAGTTAGTATCAGTAGTAATATAATACTATCTGAACGATTGGATAACAAGAATACAAACAAGGTATTTATACGAAGCACTGAAGCAATTTAAAATATAACTCTTTTCAGCGCCATCTAGCGGCGAGTAGTTTGAAAAACAAGATGATTTTTTTAAATATGGCGCATTTATATTTTACACCTACTTAACTAATCTATGAAAATCAAACCAATCTCGAGATTAAATTAAAAAATATGGTGTTTACGAATAATACTTTAACTCAACAGTTTACTATTTCTTTTCATTTCTTCATTTTACATTACAATGAGTATAATTTTCAGAGATTTATAGCAATAAGATCGAAAACTTGCATTATATTCAACTCAATTTGCAATTAAATACCTAGTTAACTTTATTTACATTTGTTTTGATACATACATCGAATTAACATAAATGAGAATTGTGCGTAATTTTACAATTTAATTTTACAACAATTTAGTTTACAACTTAATCCAGAACTCAATTGACATTTTGTTTTAAATTAAACTAGTTTTCGAATTTGTCTCGCGTATAGTAAACTAAAATGATTATTCATACATCTTGGATGATTTTAAATAATTATTTCAGTTTATCACCTACGAGATGAATCCGAAAACTATTTGTCCGAAAATTAGTGTTACTTAAATGAGTGCAGCTCGCAAAAACCTAAGAAACATACTATAACAAAATTTTATTTACGAAGCCAAAAGTAATATAGGTACCAATTTTTTATTATGTCACTGGCCTCGATTAGTACAGACGATGCTAGATACGCGTAAACAGGGTCTCAGGCAATATGATGTTCGCAGTTCATAGAATTATTTATTAGAAAAGCAATTTATTGATTTCTTGAATTATTATTACGTTACGTACGTACGTAATCATAAAAACTAAATAAATATTTGTAATTCACAATATTTGGGCACTATCAATTGAAATTTAACATATTCAGGGGTCTTAGTTCTCGTGACGTAATATTTTTAGGGGGGCGTCACAGTGTGACACAGCGTGACAAGGGGAGGGGGCATCATAAAAAGCTTATTTCAGCGTGACGTATTTTTAGAGCGGCGCCTATTTTTTAATAAATTATAATCAATTTACGTATTAAATGTAAGTCTCGTCTCCAATTTTTGTCTGCGCATCATTATTAATCTATTTTCTATAATATTTTAGACATTAGCTCTTCATTTCGCTGCGAGTTTCTCTATAAGTTCTTGTAAAGCCAACGCTTTTGCTAGACGTCTTCTGAAGTCCTGCAAAGAAAAGTTCTTAATTAGTTGAATTATTCTAAATCTGATTTCACATTTTTCACATTGATGTTAAGTGATGACCTAGGCAGCCTATAGACACTTACACACAGACCAAAGTCAAAATGCAAAGGCGTTACCACGCCTAAGGCCTAAGATGTTATACCTCTGTGCCGGAAATTACAGAGCCGTACATTAGCAACTGACCGGAACACGATAGTGCTGAATACTACCATTTAGCGGAAAGTATATTAGGTAATGCGGTGGTGCCTACGCCCGCGAGCTCCGTCACTGGAGCTCTACCACCAGTAAAACTGTATTTAGGGTAAGGAACATTTTCGCCAACAAGTGATAGTGTTCAGCATTATCGTGTTCCGATTAAATGGTAATGTGTAATAACTTAAATCTTAGACGTGACAATACATCTGCATTTTGACCTCTAGAAGTACTCTAGTGCCATATCGAGACAGTACATTAAAAAAAGCGGGGCATTAAGATGATCAACATAAAATATCGCACCTTTAAAATTGAAGTGGCATGTCTCGGGAAATTGGAAAAAATGACTTATACATCAAACGACTTAAAAACATGCAATCTATGAAATTATTATAATATTTGATGGATTACATGTTTTCAAGTCGTTTGATAATAAAGGGTCATTTTTTAAATTTTTTGAGATAAGTCATTTCAATTCTATTCAATTCAATTCTTTTATTGTGGCAACTACCACAGTTAGTTACTCTGCCAAAATCTGGTGCACTTCAATTCTAAAGCTGCGATATTATAAATTAGTAAAAACAGCGCCATCTCGTGGAGAATAGCTTCTTTCTCAAACTCAAAAATGTATTGGAAATAATAGAATTTGATAGGTCAAATTACAAAATTAAAAATTAAAGCGAATAACAACTGATACGTTGATTAATATGTCAAAGTATACAAAATAAAATAAATAATGGTCCAAAAATATTTAATAATAAAAATATTCGCGTAAGAGTAAATAAAATCTTGCACTAGGCACTCAGAATGTTCCATACTCTCTTTAACAAACGGCAAGACAAGACTAAACAAAAAAATAAAATAATCGCAAATGTTTTCTCGCTAGATGGCGTTGTACAGGGTTTAAAGTGAAAATATTTATACCTGATACAAATGCTCGCCAGCCCTCGGCACTCGCGCTGTGAACATGTCTTTGGACATCAAACACAGAGCCTTCCCATTCATGGGAAACCTCTCTGGGAGACCACCACGCCTCGACACCCAAGCTCCAACTTCCGCTCGACCCCATGTACGAGGATCTGTAATTAATTATTAATTTTTTTTTTATTATCTTTTATATTTTTCCGCAAGCAGATAGTTCAGCACTATCGTGTTCCGGTCAAGTGGTAATGTACGACCCTATAATTTTCGGCACAGAGGCATAATGTTAGGCTTCAGGAGTAGTAACGCATCTGCATTTTGACCTTGGTCTTTTTTGGGTTTCTATACTCTGCAGTCATCACTTAACACGTAAACTGCATGCTTGTTTGCCACTACCATAACATGTAAAAAAAACATTAAAATAAAACGTTTGACCACCATCTCACCTGATGGAAAGTGAAGATGTGGCCGAATATGAAGCAAGCTTGTCGAGAAGGTAACCTATTCACTCTAGACTTGAAAATTCCCAGGTCAGTGGCGTAGCTATAGAGGGGAGCCGCGGGGAGGGCTCGCACTGGGTGCCACGCGTTTGGGGGTGACACCCTCTCTTTAATTAACCAAAATTTGAGCTGGACGTGAAAGCTGGTGCACGTGTGAATACACGTCTCTGATTGATGTCTGTGTAATAGAGACCAAATTAAGCGTTTGTATGGAATTTTGGCGGAGTGTCCGCGGTGTGCCTCCAGTGACCACTAGTGATGTTCAATCTTGGGTTATTTTATTAATCTCTATTCTAAGAGAGCAGCTCTCTGTTTGAGGTTGAACCTCTGTGGGAATATTTACCTAAAGGTAGATCGTCTTCTTGCAGCAGCGTCAGGTCGATAGGGTAGCCGTGCGTCGGCGGCACGCGGTCGCATCGCGCTTGTGTCGGCATCTCGAACGCTTCGACGTGTTTCTGTAACATGTTTTAACATGATGATAATAATAATGCCCTCCAAACCGAATTGCGGTCACGGCGGCCAATCTCAACGGAGACTAGCCAACTGCGCGGGAGATATTATAGAGCACAAGTGTACGAGTATGTTAACTGCCTCGGTAGCCTAGTGGTAGCAGGCCACTACTACTACGCTGAGGTCCTGGGTTCAATGCCCGGGTAGGGGGTTATCAGAGATAATGGCGTTAAGTCCTTTATCTCTAGTTCTATTGGGATTTTTTCATTTTCTGGAAATTTCCCAGTACCTCGATGTTTGGTAATTTGCCCGGAGATGTCAACAGGCTCGCCACTTGCTACATGGGCCAAAAACGTAACCAGCGAATCGTGGGTGTTTGTTGTTTGTTGTTCATGTATTTGCCTACCCCTTCGGGGATTACAGGCGTGAAGCTACTTTTTTTTTACGTGTATGCGCAAACACAGGTGCATTCTCTATGCCCTCACTCTCATAATCCGATGGGACGGCATCCGACACGACCGGAGAGAGATCGGGCGAAGGACCGACGGCTTTACGTGCCTTATTTGCCACTTTTCCATTTAATAAAAAAGAAAGAAAAGATGTTTATTTAACGCGCCTGAGTGAGACACTGAGAAAATTTAAGAGAAAAAAAATCAAAAGTAGTAAATAAAATAAAAGTAAAACACATAAAAAGAAATAAGCTATATATTTTTTTATTTTTTTAAATAGCTTTTATCCATGCCATAATCCTAATGCGTATTTCGAACGCCTTTCCGGCCGGAAATACTCGCATAAACAGGCCCAATTCTGCCAACCCTACCGCAAGGTCGTTGGAAACGTGCGGCGGCCATTGTGTGACGCGGGATGATACAATATAAAGGATATCCTATTTTGTAAACTATTCTTATGGTTTGTATTGTTTGTTGTGTGCCGAAGCTAGTAATTACGTTGGGTTTTATCTTACAGCTAACTATATTTTGTACTGATTTATGTATATTATGTAAAATGTTTGTTTACAATGAAGTATGTAAGTCAGTTAAGTAATATAAGTGCTAGACGTCTGTGGCGACGGTTGAGATGAAGGTGGTGGTGACAGTTGATGTGTTAAGCTGACGCGGTAAACTTCGTATCGCCTCAGAATTAAATAATGTGTCAAAGATTTGACAGGTACCTACGAATTTATAGTATGGAAAAAATAAATTGTTGTTAGTATTTTTATTACAACTTCTTTAATATTTTCTCAACATTCAAATCTTCCCTAAACTTAAAAAAAAAAATCAAAACCTAAATGAGCTAAATCGGTTAAGCCGTTCTTGAGCTTTAGCGAGACTAACGTACAGCAATAGATTTTTGTATAAATAGAAGACTAGCTGAACCGGCAAACTTCGTATTGCCTCACAATGAAATAATGTGTCAAAGGTTTGATAGATACGGACTATTTGTATGGAAAAATGAAATTGTGTTTTTTACTATTTCCCTTCAATTTCTTCATATTTACCTTTCAAACCTTCTCTGGACTTCCAAAAATCATTCAAAACCAATATTAACCAAATCGGGCCGTTCTCGAGTTTTAGCGAGACTAACGAACAGCAATTGATTTTTATAATATACATATCGAATGAAATTATTTGCAAAACGTTGTTTTTTTTTTTAATTTTATCATTTATTCTTCAAACAAAGATCGCTTGCTTAAAATTCTAATTCAATCGGCCTTTAGTTTAAAAGAAAATAGTCTGTGACTGTTGGATAAACAGACAGACTGACAGACGCACGAGTAATTCTATAAGGGTTCTGTATCTCAAAAAGAAAAACGGAAAAACGGTTTCTTTTTAATGCATAAAACATAATACCCCGACTTACTTACACAATCCCGTTATACGCGAATTCTGAGATACGCGGTTTTTTATCATACAGAGCGCAATCAGTTTTCTCACTGTGCTCGGTCAGCGTTCAGTTTACGACAAATTTATGTCTTAAATTCAAAAATTCAAAATTCAAATAATTTATTTCATATTGGTCTACAAGGACACTTTTGAATTGTCGGGTTATAAGCTAACTAGAGAAAATGACTTATAATAATAATGAGTTTGAGTTTGGCTCCACTTAAGTTGCAAAGCGTAACTGCAAGACTGCATTATACAAATTCACATATCGAATAGTAAAATCAAATGTAGAACTTATATAATTCGTCATTAGTACGGATACCCACATCCGGCTTCCGGCGACGTATTGGTTCTCATTTCCCGATTTTTGTATGTAACGGATTTCCGTTTTATGGTGTTATTGTGTGGACGGATAAACGTTTTTAATTGACGCTTCGTTCAATGGCGCGTATTGGTTTGTTGACATAATGGCGGATTGGATTGGCATAGTTTTTCATAAGCATTGATTTTTATTCAGTTGTATTTTTTAATGTGAGGAAAGTGGCAAAGAAGCATGAAGCTACCAAAAAAAATGTTTTCCTTCTAAAATCTTTTTCGGTACTAAACATAACGGTATTTTTTGCTGGTGGTAGAGCTCCAGTGATGGAGCTCGCGGGCGTAAGCACCAGCGCATTATCTAATATACTTGCCGCTAAGTAGTAGTGTTCAGCACTATCGTGTTCCGGTCAGGTGGTAATGTATGGCATTGTAATTTCCGGCACAGAGGCATAACTGCATTTTGACCTTGGTCTTTGTGTGGGTGTCTTTAAGCTGCAGTCATCACTCAACATCAATGTGAACTGCATGCTTGTTTACCACTTCCATTACATAAAAAAGGCAAGTGGCAAACAAGCATGCAGCTACAAAATGAAATATTTTCCTTCTGACAACTTTTTCTGTACTAAACATATTTTTATGGAAAGTATATACCTACATGAAAATATACAGTTGATATTGATTAAAATACTGCAGCTTTTATAGATATTGGCCCGTAATAACTATCACAGAGTCAAAACAACTTAGGTCTCAGGAGTGGCAACGCATCTCGGAATGTAATCTGATATCATTATAAACCTATACGATACACATACTACGTTTTACTTGTGCAAGTCTAAATTTGAACAGTACACAGTAGACCCTGACCTTATGGGAAACAATTTTAAAACGCTTGCAAAACTATGGTGTAGGTACTATTTGTACACAATTATCGTAGAAGGTATTTATAAACAGTACACACATGCGTGATCGCGCATGATTTATGTTTCGATTTCTATCCGCATCAGAGAAAGTTTGAAAGTCTTTCACACGCAGCTGTGATGATAGATTCGCATGTTTTTTTTTTATATTATTAAAGAGATACTGATGATTTTACTCAGTCGGATTAACCAGCAGGCTGAGTAGGCTGGAGCCTAGGGCGGAAAATTTTAAGGGGCGGCAGATTTAGTTCATAATTTTTTATTTCTATTTACAAAATGACTGTTAAAATTATGAAGATTCAGACCATAGATTTCAATGATTCTAACCATAGAAAAAAGTTGATGTAACGAGAATGACGAAGCCTAAAACATAAAGTTGGAATTTGATTGATAGAGAATATATATATTTTCTATCAATTATATATTGATATGATTGTGGACTACTACGATATCAAAATATACGGGCGGCAAAAATTGAATAGTCTACTGCCGGCAAATTTGTAAATCCGCCACTGATTTTACTTGTAGAGTACCTACCTACCAGTGCAGGGACTCAAGAGCGTAGGCACTAATCTATCTGCAGCGAAATGATAGTGTTCAGCACTATTGTGTTCCAGTAAGAAGGTAATGTAAACGTACGTAACTTCACGCCTGTAATCCCCGAAGGGGTAGGCAGAAAGGTAAAATTCAAGCATACATGCAAACACCCACGATTCGCCGGTTACGTTTTGGCCCATGTAACAGGTGGCGAGCCTGTTGACATCTCCGGGCACATTACCCAAACTTCGGTACTGGGAAATTTCCAGACAATGGAAAAATCCCAATAGAACCAGAGATAAAGGACTTTACACCATTATCTCTGATAACCCACGACCCGGGAATCGAACCCAGGACCTCAGAGTAGTAGTAGTGGCCTGCTACCACTAGGCTACCGAGGCAGTTGATGAAGAAGGTAATGTATGGCCCTATAATCACAGAAACATAATAACTAAGGTCTGAGGGGTGGCAACGCTTCTGCATTTTGATTCCTGGTGGCATTTTGACCTCTTGTTTTTGTGTAAATGTTTATAGGTTGCAGTCATCACTTAACATCAATTTGAACTGCATACTTGTTGGCCAACTTCCTTACATAAATTACACACTTTATTATTTTTTCTAATAGCACCAAAATAAGTATGTTACACGGCCTGACATCCCTGATGGCCATGTAGAGCTCCCACGGTACGGGCGGCATTGCGCAACAACATCGTGTGGTATCGTCGTATTCCTGGAAGACACCGTGACCACCGTGTCTGCTCCGTACTACCATTGGCAACAGCACAAGAGGACACTTACTTCAATCTCCGAACTAAGCGGTCGCCTCCGCTGCTGGATCTCCTACTCGCTCGTGTAGTAGCCGAGACCAGTTAGTAGGAACTAGGTTAAAATTATAATAGATTTCCATTGTAAGTTTTATTTTAATTAAATTCATGTAATACAAGTTCCTTTGTATTTTTTAAAAACCCTCTTCGACGGCCGACAACCATAATTAGTATCAAAATATTTTATCTGGCTCATGATAAACAAATAAATCATCTTCAAAAGATCCCCATCAGATGTGTAACAGTTTTTTTTTGTCAACAAAACAAGCACACGTCATATCCCCAAAAACCATCGACGGAAGCGCGCGCGCTATCCCGCCATACAGACGGACGTACCATAATCGAAATCGACACTTCCGCCAGATTCGAAAAAGGAAACAGTTTTAAACGTCTCATTGTTTAATTAAAGAATGCAAATGGAATAATTTCTAAAAGTGTTTAACTGGCGGTTGGTTATGAATAGCATAATTAATCTTGAGATGTACAAGGCAAGTTAGATTGTTAAATATGTAATAACAAAATATTTTAATCGACTCTTTAATTTTGAAGCATTTTTTACTGGTGCCCGCGAGCTCCAGTGACGGAGCTAGCGGGCGTAGGCACCACCGCATTACCTAATATACTTGCCGCTAAATGGTAGTGTTCAGCACCATCGTGTTCCGGTCAGGTGGTAATGTACGGCCCTGTAATGCCCGGCACAGAGGCATACACCTTAGGCCTCAGGAGTGATATCGCATCTGCATTTTGACCTCGGTCTTTGTGTGGGTATCTAAAGGATGCAGTCATCACTTTAAATCAATGTGAACTGCAAGCTTGTTTGCCATTTCCATTACATTAAAAAAAAATAAGTTTGAGCCATTTGAGCCACCTGTCACTTTATAACGTCTAGTCATGGATTAATTTCACACTTCAGAACTTCCGATCGGAAGTAACAGATGCTTATAAAGATATCTAGAGACCACCTATTTTGATTCTGTAAACGAGAGGAACCTAATAAATTAATTATCTGAGGGTTTTGGCGGGAACCTTGAAAGAGGCGTGTGCTGTTCTTATTTAATTTGTTTTATTTTTAAAGAAAAAGTATGTGTTAATGCGAAATAATAGAAAACAATTATTTTATTTGGTTTATTTGGTGTATTTTTGAGTTATATTAAATAAAGTTAATGGCATTTTGTTTGATATAGGCTTATTACAGTGCTCGTGTATATTGAAATAGAATAACAGTGCGAAAACACGTTCTTTCGGGTTGCCTCCAATTTTTCATTATATATATATTATATATTCTGGTAAAGTAGCCATCGCTTAACTCGAATTAATCCATAAAAAATTCGAGTCACACTTCAATACATTGTTTTTAAAGTACTTAACGCTAGTAATTTTAATTTTAATTGACTACTAAGCCTGGGTTGCACAAAGATATAAAGATATTTGTTAAGGTTAGTGTAACAGATCACATCATTCTCTAACTTAAATAAATCTGTTGAAGTTAGGGAAGGATGTGAAATGTTTTTATTTTATTTAGGGTGACAGGCACCTCTTATGACACGTCAAAACAAACAAAATAAATTAAAGAGAAAAACAATTAATATACATGTGAAACAAGATAAAAAATATATGTAAAGTCAAGAATATCACTAAGATAAAACTAAATGTAATAAACTAATGTAAAAAGTATATCAGTAGAATGTCTCTTTTCCCCTTTACAATAACTTACCCCCTTATTTTGTGACGGGAATTACAGGCCTGTACCACCATGCTAATAGGCTAATACCACCTGACCGAAACACGATAGTGCTGAACTAGTGCTGCTTTTACTGGTGGTAGAGCTCCAGTGACGGAGCTCGCGGGCGTAGGCACCACCGCATTACCTGATTTACTTGCCGCTAAATGGTAGTGTTCAGCACTATCGTGTTCCGGTCAGGTGGTAATGTACGGCCCTGTAATTTCCGGCACAGAGGCATAACACCTTAGGCCTCAGGAGTGGTAACGCATTTGCATTTTGACCTTGGTCTTTGTGTGGGTGTCTATAGGCTGCAGTCATCACTTAACATCAATGTGAACTGCATGCTTGTTTGCCACTTCAATTACATAAAAAAAAATAAAAAAAAAAAACACTACCATTTAGCTGCTAGTATATTGTGCTGGTGCCTACGCCCGCGCGCTCCGTCACTGGAGCTCTACCACCAGTAAATTAACAAATCTCTTCTGATATTTCAAATCATTACAATATCATTTGAAATAGATCTAAGATGAGTTAATTAACTCAACTTCGCACGGATAAAGTAGGTCTCGACTAATTATTAAGGTTAGTATGGAGATACTAACAATGGTTCGTGAGAACAAAAAAATCACACACGCACAGTAAGTTGTAAGCGTTGTGCTGTAGTTAGGGCTGTCAGATATGCTAAAATATCAAAAGCAAATTCATCTCTAAAAAGCCGCTAAGTGATATTGGAGCGAAATTGACTTATACATATTTTATACTTTATCTCTCTTTTTTTTATGTAATGGAAGTGGCAAACAAGCTTGCAGTTCACATTGATGTTAAGTGATGACTGCAGCCTGTAGACACCCACAGAAAGACCAAGGTCAAAATGCAGATGCGTTACCACTCCTGAAGCCTAAGGTGTTATGACTCTGTGCCGAAGATTACAGGGTCATACATTACCACCTTACCGGAACACTATAGTGCTCAAACACTACCATTTAGCGGCAAGTATATTAGGTAATGCGGTGGTGTCTACGCTCGCTCCGTCTCTGGAGCTCTACCACCAGTTCTGTCAATATGAGTATATTTTATATTCATTTATTTAACTTCTATGCACATAGAAAATGTACATAAGGACATTAATCTCTCCAGACACGAGAAAAATATGACAATTGAAATTCAATTGTGCCTCGCCGCCGGTGGCCGTACGATCATTGAAGGATTAAGGATTTAATGCTACTAAAAGGCATTATCGACCAGTCAACCTTTGGGTTGTGTTGAAAATTTAACTAGTTCTGACAGGTGAGAATACTATAAATAATAAGAGTATTTGAAATGGATACTTATGAAAAAGTGTATACAACGTAAAGAATATATTATATAGACATACATCATACATAAATAAATATATATTATATTGCAGTCAGTCAACCAAAGTTAAATAAATAAAATAAAATACGCTTACACTCACAGCCCCACAGTAGGTATAAACCTGTGTCGTAGGTGCCGTTGTACACATACAACACATACACAAACACCCAGACCCGAAACAAATATCAGCTGTAGGCCATACAAATATTTGTCCCGGTGCGGGGATCGAACCCGCGACCCTTCGAATCAAACGGTCATCTCACACCGCTGGACTAACCGAGTCGTCACCAATCAGTTACCATTTAGCTGCAGATAGATTAGGTAATGCGGTGGTACCACCCGCGAGCTCCGTCACCAGAGCTCTACCACCAGTGTGGATAAAAAAATTGCTCAATCGCCCCTTATCAAAAGACCTAGAGAAAAGTATGCATTTGTGAGTATTTTAATTAAATACAAACGATATTAATCCGTATAAGTACCTAACTTTATTTGAATATTGGCCGAATACTCAAACTTCACTCAATTTTAAGCAACCCTCAAATGTGCGCTATTTTCTTATCGACTTTTGTGTTCCACTTAGATTTAAGTAACGTTTGAGTATTTGGCCGTACGTGTATCTCGCGTAAACCTAAAAACACTTAAGTACGTAATACGTAAAACGATTTTTAAATAATTCTACTACCTGTCTCATAAGAGTCAAATAAAAATTATATTTGCCAAAAAAAAAATGAAAAAAAAAAGTTATCTATGTCAAGAAACAGCCCTACGCCATCATGGCAGCATTGGAGCGGAAGTGAGTGAACGCGGGAAAGACGAATAATGGCGGGAAACGACAAAACCAGAGACAATACAATAATTACCGCGTCTCGGGGAAAGCCATTGTTGCTGTCTTGATACAGGCCATATATTATGTAAATTAGATGAGAAACAAGTTTAATATTTTTTATACGTATTTTTTATACGTTTAATTTTAATTTAAATACACTTGATGAGTTTTAAGAATTGTAGGTAT
Organism: Macrosoma leucophasiata; assembly: GCA_036365455.1. Lineage (NCBI taxonomy): Eukaryota > Metazoa > Arthropoda > Insecta > Lepidoptera > Hedylidae > Macrosoma > Macrosoma leucophasiata. Next base: position 1,313,712 of record JAWQUS010000022.1, on the reverse strand, counting down.
CTATCTAATGTAATATCTGTCAGGTACATTATGGAAGATAATCGCATAGTTATAAACATAAAATAAATTATTAATATTAATACTGCCTCAGTAGCCTAGTGGTAGCAGACCATGGCTTCGATTCCCGGGTCGGAGGCTATCAGAGATAAAGGTTTAAAATCCTTTACCTCTGGTTCTATTGGAATTTTCAATTTTCTGGAAGTTTCCCAGTACCTCGGAGTTTAGTAATGTGCCCGGAGATGACAACAGGTTCACCACCTGTTACATGGGCCAAAACGTAACCGGCGAATCGTGGGTGTTTGCATGTATGTTTGAATGCATGCATTTACCTCTGCCAACCCCTTCGGAGATTACAAGTGTGAAGTTACGTATTAATATTAAAGCGAATTATGTATTTTAAATAATTTTAATAATATTAAGAATTACCGTAAAACGAACTGTGCTGAGTAGCATTCAAGTCCCATGATTGATTTTGGAGTCACACCTACATAATATACCTACTTTCCTGTTTTTTTTTAATGTAATGAAGGTGGCAAACTAGAGTTTACATTCATGATAAGTAAATACTGCAGCTTATATACATTTACACAATCGATGGTCAAAATACAGATGCGTTGCCACCCCTTCCGGCAGCAGATGGATTCTACGTCTACTACCAACTATGGTGTAGGTAGAATAGAAACCAACTTAAAAAACACTGTATTGTATACCTACCTAATTAGTATTTGTTAGAAAACATTTGCATTAACTGCAATTTCATTTGTTTTTCAGTTTTGCGACAAATTTTTATCCTAAATAAACAAAGAATGATCTAAAAGATGCAATAACCTTGCAAAAAAACAAGCCAAATAAAATATTAACTAAAAATCTTACCATAAAATATACAATCAGTGTCAAAATCCACTATTCGCCACCACAATCACACCAACAGTCCACAATAATTCACAAATCAATACTATCACGAAAAGCTACAGTAAACTAATAAACAGCAACGGAGTAGCTACACTAGCTCCACATAACGTGTGACTACACGCGCGGTCAGACACCGAATGAATGAATTTAAGAAATAATACTATACTACACTTTCAATTCTAACATGAATGAACGCAAGATGGTCAATGCTAGTGAACTGTGAAACGGCTTAAGTCAAAAATAACAACATACAAATTTCCACTGTATCGAAAGGAAATAAAGTTAAAATTTATTTGTAACATTTTATGAACTTACCCTTAGAAGTAAATTTATTCAGATTTGCGAGCTGCGCCGTTTTGTTACCGGATGCGGGTGCGATTTTCTATCTTCCTCCCTCTTGGGTTGTGTAGCCTTGAACGAATGAGATGCAACAACAATTTTAAGAATCGATAATGAATTTCTCGCATCCTGTCTGTCGGCATGTGGTTCTGAAAATTGTTTCCGCGTATTTGCTCGACAACGAAAGGTCGTAGTGATTCACTGTAACAAAAGATAATCAACCTTATTTCATTAACGTTAAGATGTTTATTTATTTGATGATGTAAATCCTCCAGTTTAGAAAATAATTAGGGACGCGCGTTTCCGCCGCTATTTCGGTTTCCCGCGCAAATGTATTTTCGTGTAATGGCGGATTCAGCTTTGGCTCTTTTTTCACACCATTATGCTTTTTATAGAGCAAGCTATTTATGGTTAATTGGGTATCGTAATAGTTTTTTGTTCACATTTTTATTTTTCAAATGTAGAACGTCGTCGGGATGTTTGGATGGTGATAGATTGATGGTGATTTTTAAAAATATTAAGTAGGTACTAAATACTTTTTAAATGTAAAATCTTGCACTGCTTTAAAAACCGACCAAGTGCGTGTCGGACATTGTGCGTAAATAAGTAACTATAATAAATAAATAAACACGCTTACACTCACATCTCCACACTCTCTGTCTACCCCGTGAGGGACTTGGCGTGAAGATACATACATACCTATTCATACATCTGAAGGCACTATTGCGACCCTCCGAGAATAGCCAACAGAAGTGCAGTTGAAATAGAATTATTTTTATAAGAGATGTTAATTTTAAGCGGCTATTAACTGATACCTTGGAGTTAAGCTAATTTTTATAGCTTTTGGCACATAGAAAACATCCATAGGAAACAAAACCATAATTCACCATCAATGTAGAAACCGTCATAAAAAAAACTATATAATCAGGTGTTTTCAGAAACAAAAGAGTGCCAATGTCCATCCAGGTAAGTCGAAGGAAGTCGTAAACCATAGACATAGACACTGTTTAAACCCAGCTTCCGTTTCCGGTATGAGGGCCGCCTTTCTATAATGAAATAAAAGGGATCTTAGCGTCTGTGTGTCTGGGACGGATCTGGGGACAAAGGATAGAATAATATAATAGAAGATTATTGCTTGTGTCCGGCAATGGTGTTATGTTTAATCTCATTGACTAGTTACCCGCCCCGGCTTGACATGGGTGGCAGAGTATTGAGTATTCTTTTTGTAGAGTTCTGTATCTTAAATGGAAAATGAAAGCCGTGTAAGATCACTTCGCTTGTCCGTCCGTACGCCTGTCTATCACGACCCTTTTTCTCAAAACGCTTAAAGGTACTTAGCTGAAATTTTATTAAATTAAATTAATTATATTACAACATAATTATATTATACAATTAGCTTTAAATATATATATTTTTTGTAATTTGACGTATCACAAGAATTTTTTATCTTAACCGAGCGAATAATTGAATTTTCAATCTTGAATCCTGGACCATTCGTGCGCGAGTCCGACTCGCACTTGGCCGGTTTTTTTACGGTTCCGTACCTAAAAGGTAAAAACGGAACCCTATTACTAAGCCTCTGCTGTCTGTCTGTCCATCTGTTTGTCTGTCTATCACCAGGCTGTACCTCATAAACTGTGATAGCTGAAATTTTCACAAATTATGTATTTCCGTTGGCCCTATAACTAAAAATACAATACCCACACAATAAACATGTTTTTTCCTATTTTTCCTCAATATTAATAACGGTAGCAGGTAGACGATTTTCCTTTATAGATAACAAGCTTTTGCCCGCGGCTTCGCCGGCGTGGATGTCGTTTTATAAATAACTAAGTAGCCTATGTTCTTTCTCAGCTCTATCTCTGTACCAAAACCTCTGTAAAATCGGTTCAGTCGTTTGGACGTGAAAAGGTAACAGACAGACAGACCGACAGAGTTACTTTCGCATAAGAATTTTTCAAATCGGACCAGTAGTTCCAGAGATTAGCGCGTTCAAACAAACAAACAAACTCTTCAGCATTATAATATTAGTTTAGATTAGTAGGGATGGTACGGAACCTTTCGTACGCGAGTCCGATTCGCACTTGACTATTTCTAAAATGCATTTCGCTAACAATCTCCACCCTAACCGGACACGAGGTACGTGAGTCTATGAAAGGTTTTGGTCAAATGTTTCCTTTAAAAATAACTGAAACGGAAATGCTTGACGTTTGTTTACTTATTTTTTTACTTTATTGGCTTACGCTACTAATAACGCAGGTAGTTTTAGAAGGTCAGTGTCAATATTCTCATAAAATCTTGTCTATACTCATGAACCAATGCTTTTAACCAACTTTTGTTAGTGTTTTTTGCTACCTTTTTTAGGTAAAATTAAAAAACTTTAACAGACGGACGGAGGGACAGATGTTTTAAAAAGAGAGATTTTTTTGAATATGTAATTTATTATTATTTTTCTGATCTGAGACATTTAAACGACGTACCTATTAAGTATTTACTGGAAGTAGAGGTCCAAGTGTAGAAGCTTGGGGGCGTAAGCTCTGTAATCTGTCTGCCGCAAAATGTTAGTGCCCAAATGTTAGCCTAATCTAACCGGCATAAGATAGTGCTGAACACTACCATTTGGCAGCAGATACATTATGTATTAATGCAGTATTGCCTACACCCTCGAGCTCTTGACCACCAGTAGACATACGATAATATTCAATAATAATATTTCCAAGTGTAACAAATTCTCAAACAAATGAGGCCCTACGCACGTTTAACCATTACACGCTAAAATCCAACTTCCGGAAAAAAAACTATGTCTATTGCCGCCACACGTACACAAAATGTCAACGGAAATAGCGGGATAATAGAGAGAGATCCTTTATTTGCTAACAATGCCGCTAAATGGACGCTGTGGACTTGCGTCAAGAAATAACTTATTTTCGGGCGGAAAGCTAGAGATTAGTTACTTCCGTCGGTTGTTGGTTAGCTGTCAAAAATTGGCGGGTTTGGTGTTAGCAAAAAACAGAGGGGTAGGCAACATTTTTTCAATGTGCTGATTAATTAGGAAACTTTTTTTTTTAATTCAATTAATCGATAAATTCAATTTAATAGAAAATACATTTAATTATGTACTTGGAAATAACAAAAGGGGACGGGTAATGTTGTTGCAAAATCGTTACTGGTTAACCCATTACACAGTACATTTTGTAATATAGTTAACAATAAGCAGTCTAACCCAACCTTTACTTGATAATATACCTATAATTCATTTACTGGCAATCATAAATATGCCCTAATTTCAAATTATTTATTTTATAGTCATTTGAAAATGACATAATTTGTACAGTGTTAACACCTGGACCCAGAAATGTTCAAATAGAATTTCAGTGTATGGACTCGAAGGTGTACACATCACCGCATTATCTATCTGTCACACAATCGTAGTGTTAAGCACTATCGTGTTTCGGTTAGATGGTAATGTATGGCCCCGTAATAACTACAACAGGGGCATAACAATTAAGGTCTCAGGGATCTTAATTTTTGTGTAGATGTCTATAGGCTGCAGTCATCACTTAACATCCATGTGAACTGCATGCTTGTTTGCCACCTTCATTACACAAAAAAAAACAATTTAGTTGATATCCATTCTTATCCATTTATGCGTAAAACTTAGATTTACACACGGTTTACAGCATATTATTATCTGGATAAAGATGTAAAGTAAATGTACGCTTACCTACTTGTATGTAGTTAAATTATATTATTATTTAAATTTAGTGTCCTGTTTTAGTTTTTCGTTTTTATTTTTATCTTTATATTGGAAGCAGTTGGGCATCCGTAGTGTCACATTATAAGGCCCCAACATAATACCAGCGCCGGGTTTATTAATCCGGCACGTAGGGGACCTTTGTGGATAATTTATTAATTTAGTTTTGTTTTTGTCTTATTTCTATTTTTTTGTTTCCTATCTCTTTTTTCTGTTGTGTTTTCTATTATGTACTTAATGTCTAAAAAAATATGTATTTTTATTTCTTTCTTTCTTTGTTTCCTTCTTTACCTACTCACCTTTGCCTACCTACCCATTCAAAAATCAAAAAGGTTGCAAGCCCCGCACTTTTTTTGACACAACGACAGAAGGCACTGCACGTGACACAGGACAAGCGGTCTGCATATTTACAAACGCATTTATCTTTTTTTTCCTCATCCCATGCCGGTTTTTGTAACATTTTAAACCGAATTAACCGTTAAAATTGGTAATGTAGAGTGCATTTTTAAATATATACAATTTTATCTGGATATCGATAAGATTTATTTGGTGGATAACAATTTTGAACTTTAAAATGTTGGTTCTAAAGATCCTTTTTCATTTTTTTTTCAATACGGAATGGCTTCACTTCGTCATTTGAGGACTGAAGAATATTCAATGAAAAAAAAAAGTTTATGGCAAGAGTCATTGTATTGGCTGGTTTTTATCTATGAACGTAATTAAGAACAAATATCTTGTCAATTAGTTCAAAAACGCCGCTTCCGTCCGTTTTGAGAGGAAATGTCAGTTTTGTTTGTATTTTTGACAGGCAGGTAGGTTTAAAATTTATACATTGACAGTTGACAGTCATTAGCGTAAAGTATTACCTATTTTATTGGCGGTAGAGCTTCAGTGATTGAGCTCAAGGGTGTCACAATATCTTCTAAGTAGATATATATTATGTTTTCCCTCAACGCCCTAAGCCAAGGTTCGGACCTCACAGGGGTCTCCCTTAGGCGTTGCTTATTATTACTCTTCTCTGACAAAGAATATGTAATACCTAATAGAGAGAGGTAGTGTTCAACATTATCGTGTTCCGTTCAGGTGGTAATGTACGGCCCTGTAATTGCCGGCACAGAGGCATAACATCTTAGGCCTCAGAAGTGGTAACGCATCTGTATTTTGACCTCTGGTCTTTGTGTGTATGTCTATAGACTGCAGTCATCACTTAACATCAATGTGAACTGCATGCTTGTTCGCCACCTTCATTACATAAAATGAGACAGACAGGACATTCACTGCCAGATATCATGGTCTTTACAAAGATCCCACCTTCTACATCCGTTGCTGCTTATACACACATACATTATGTACATATTCTTACATATTATGCAAATAATAGGTTGGTAACAATTAAAACTTTTACGATACAGCTTCCTCTCGGAAGGAAGTACGCGTTATACTGTAATATCCGATGTGGGTAGGGTTGTCACTTGTCGGTACTGTAAGAATGTATAAACTTTTAAAGGAGATGTTGCGACCTCGGTTCTAGTTCGTACACGTCCTCAAAAATTGGGTAAATTGAAGAAGAATCCGAAAAAAATACAATTAATTTATTCAAGAATATATTTTAAAGTTACCACCACATTTAATTCACACGATTTTATCATTTTCAACCATATTCAACATGGCGACGATACAGCCGACGCTTCTTTAAATTGGAAATCGATTAGTTTAAGTTCTTAGTATTAACACATGCAATCGATTTCTATAGTATTTAGAAAATATTACTTTTTTCTCCAAGTACAAAAAACAATTTAATAAATGAAAATGTCAAAATGACATCACTTGCCATATTCGCCATGTTGGTTTGAGTTGCAATTCTAACTGCAAATAATATTTTGTAACTGCAAACAAAGCTAAATAAGTGAAAATATGCAGTAAAAAACGTTTTTATATTGATTTTGCCTGTTAATGATATTGTGTACAATACATGGCCGGAGGTCCATACATTTTTGCAACATCTCCTTTATAATAAACTGTTTAGATACTGTTTGATTTACTGACGACCCGGTTAGTCCAGCGGTGTGAGACTACCGTTTGATTCGAAGGGCGACCCTTCGAATCAAACGGTAGTCTGATTCGAAGGGTCGCCCGGGTTCGATCCCCGCATCGGGACAAATATTTGTATGGCCTACAGATATTAGTTTCGGGTCTGGGTGTTTGTGTTGCGTATGCACAACGGCAACCACGATACAAGTTTTTGGCTAGTGTGGGGCTGTGAGTGTAAGCGTATAATTTATGTATTACGTATAATTATAATAAGAGCAACCCTTGATACGTCCCACTGCTGGGCACGAGTCTCTCCCCTTCTTGTGAGGAGGGCTGGAGCTTACTGCACCATGCTGCTCCAACCCGCTGTCGGATGTTTCAAACCGCCCATAAGGCCTCCGACAAGATTTAACGACTGTTATCTATCGACAGCAACCGGGACCGACGGCTTAACGCACCCTCGGAAACACAGAAACGCGCATTTTAATTTGCCACTAGCGGTCACCCATCACACACCCGATCGAGCCCGTATCGCTTAACCGAATAGATCGCTTCCGATCTACACCACCGCGGGGCTATGCGCGCTTCATGTATTATGTACTTATATGTATTTTTTTTATGAAGTGGAATCACGCATACAGTTCATTAGGAACGTAAGTCCTGTACTATAAACATCTACATAAAAAGCGTAAAACAAAGATTTCTTCATAAAGAGAGTTATAACTTTGTGCTAGAAATTACATTACTACCTGACCGGAACACTTACTTGTTGAAGTAACCTCAGAAGTGGCAAGGCATCTGCATTTTGATATCCAGTTTCTGTGTAGATCTCTATAGGCTGCACTCATTACTTAACATCTATGTGAACTGCATACTTGTTTGCCACCATTGTTACAAAAAAAAACAAAATTTAGGCTAAGTATGCAACACGTAAGTAACGAATATTAAAATAAACTAATGGAATGCATCAGCGGACGTATTACATGCTGTACATTGCATTTCATTAGTTGCTGTGCATTGCATTAATGAAATGCGACAACCCTAAATAAAGGCGGTTACACATCCGTCCGTTTGATCGGTATCTTGGGCCACCCCCGACGATATTTAGTACGTACCACCGATTTAACATGATTTAAAATATTTTTAATAGAAAAACCGTATCAATACGCTTGTATGAAATACGAGCGTATGATACGGAGCTAATAATAATCTCTGGAGCTCGCCGTCACAGGCACTACCTTATATACTTTCTTATAATAATAATGGCAATCCATTATACGTCCCACTGCTGGGCACGAGTCTCTCCCCTTTTTGGGAGGAGGCCTGGAGCTTACTCCACCACGCTGCTCCAATGGGGGTTGGTAGAGATAAGGGTTAGTGGCCAATCCGTTGTCGGACGTTTTCAAACCGCCTGTAAGGCCTCCGACAAGGTTTAACGACTGCTATCTATCGATAGCAACCGGGACCGACGGCTTAACGTACCCTCCGAAGCACGGAAACGCGCATTTTAATTTGCTACTAACGGTCACCCATCACACATCCGACCGCGCCCGTAATGCTTAACCGAGTAGATCGCCTATGATCTACACCAGCCGCGGGGCCATGCGCGGTTCAACTACTTAGTTACTTCCTGACAAAACAGATATACAATGCGAATGTAGATGATTACAGAGGTCCACGAAACCCAAGACTGACCAAGTATGCCATAATCGCCACGCTTGGCATGTGGATTGGCGATCGTAGTGGCGGTAGATTTATCGCAGGACGCTGCTGCGCGTCTTACGTAATTACACATGGATGTTAAATGATAAACTGCAGCCTATAGGCATCTACACAAAAACCAAAAACCAGTAAAAATGCATACGTTCCACCCGAGACCTAATCAGAGAATCTGAAATAATACTACGTATAGAATGGACACTTCGACGCCCGATTTCCCCGCCTCACCCATCATCCCCCCTCTAGAGGCAGTTCAATAAATTTCAACAGTGAGGTTGCGAGCGGACTATTTTTAATTAATTTCGTCACGTACCTTTTTTTATGTAATGGAAGTGGTAAACAAGCATGCAGTTCACATTGATCTTAAGTGATGACTGCAGTTTAGACACTTACACAAGAACCGAGGTCAAAATGCAGATGCGTTACAACTCCTGAGGCCTAAGGTGTAATGCCTCTGTGCCGGAAATCACAGGGCCGTACATACCAAGTCAGTGCGACGACTTACTTCACGATTGCTTTAGGTCATAACCCTACTTGCTACATTCTAGTGTGCGCGTGTACTGATTGATGTCTGTGTAATAGGTACTGAACACGAATAAGTGTTTGTATGGAATTTTAGCAGTCCTTTACTGGTGGTAGAGCTCCAGTGACGGAGCTCGCGGGCGTCGGCACCACCGCATTACCTAATATATTGCCGCTAAATGGTAGTGTTCAGCACTATCGCGTTTCGGTCAGGTGGTAATGTATGGCCTTGTAATTTCCGGCACAGAGGCATAACACCATAGGCCTCAGGAGTGGTAACGCATCTGCATTTTGACCTTGTCTTTGTGTCTTTAGGCTGCAGTCATCACTTAACATCAATGTTAACTGCATACTTACTTGCCACTTCCTTTATATAAAATAGTGGCAAACAAGAATGCAGTTCACATTGATGTTAAGTGATGACTGCAGCCTAGACACCCATACAAAGACCAGACATCAAAATGGAGATGCGTTGCCACCCCTGAGACCTCAGTTGTTATGTCTCCATGGAGCCATACAATTATTTAATTTCATGCTATAATAAATGGATTATAGTCCAATACACTTAAAATGAGAAAAAATCAAACAAGAAAATCATGGAATTGGAATAGTTTATTACAATATTATTTACAAAGATATTTTAAACTTTGATAACATGGCTCTATCTAGGACTTATGGCAATAAACTTCATATTTGCGAGCCGAGAGACAGACTTCACGGGACCGCCATTTTGGAGTGTTATTTTCAATAGTGGCGATTCGACTTAGAAACTTTAATCTTTAAAAATCAAATGCATCTTAGAATAAAATTTGAAAATAAAATTATAGCAGCAACACTTTCATTTTATATTTTATTAATCTGTTTATATTTTTTTATTTTAATCTAAGATAGATATGATTTTAATGATTAAATTTGTAGTCACACCGCAAAATTACTTCAAAGAAATATTTTAACTCTAGAATATTCATACATTAAAAAGTAAATAACAGTAAAATATTAATGATAAAAAGGAATTTCATTCATTTTAGTCATTCTGTAAATGGATAATTTTATTGTTACAAAAAAAATACAATTTAACTACAAATTATAAATATTGCACACGAAAAAGATTATTAGAACAGTTTTTTTTAAATTCAAAACCGCTTGTGTGTGGAAACATCCTGGTATAAAACAAATAGCAACAATTAACACTGTAGAACAAAAAAACAGGAATGTATAAAAAAATATTAATAAATATGCATACAGTTTTAGATATTTCGATATAAATCTCTCATTTAGTTACATCAAAAAGAGATTATTTTAATATTTAACAGAGAAATAGTGGCAAAAAACAGTTGCCGGACAAAGACAACGCTATGTCCATCTCTCGCTTGCACACAACCCAACGTTCAAATATCTACAATCACGTATTTACGAAAATGCAAACCGTGTGGATATTGCTATGGAAAAACCGTTGGAATTTCCGGAAAAATATCCAGATATTAAAATCAGGTTGGTAATTTCTATTTCTGCAACTGAAAAAGGTCGATATTTTGAAAATATAGGAACTTTGATTTGGTTTAATTGACACATTGCCGTAAAAAGTCTGGATATTTGTACGGAAATTCATAATAAGGTTTTCTTTAGCATTCCCATTTTACTTAGCCTAAAAACGCCCTATGTTGTACATATGTGGACGTGTAACTTAAATTCGAATATTTACAAAGCCTTACAACTATATTGGAATAAGACCCTAGAACGAATGTGTTGGAATAAATAATTTCAAGGGATATACCTATCAACATAATATACAAAAGATGTATTTAACAACCGACAACTGCGTTTTCCAAATTGATGTTTTCTATAGAAATTTCCTATATGAAAGTATCAACAGTTAACAAAGTCCGTAATGAGGAATAAACCGAGTTTATACAAAACGCAAACGACATAATAATATGCACTATAGTTTACATTGTCAGTAAGGCCCTTTGCACGCTACTCTTTTTTTATGTAATAATAAAAGTGCCAAACATGCATGCAGTTCACATTGATGTTAAGTGATGACTGCAGCCTAAAGACACTTAACACGAATATGTAACCGATAGAATAATGTTATAATACTACGTATAGAATGGACACTTCGACGTCCCGCCCGATTTCCCCGCCTCACCCAACCTCCTCCCCTCTTATGGGCGACGTTTGGTATCCTCTACGTGCTACGCACACAGGTGCACGTGTAATACACATCACTGATTGATGTCTGTGTAATAGAGACCAAATTAAGCGTTTGTATGGAATTTTGGCGGAGTGTCCGCGGTGTGGCATACGCTTGTTATATTATAAAATCGAGAGCATATCGACACGCGTGCGAAAGGGCTTACTTGTAAACCAAACTTGACAACACAATCAGTGGTTACGGAATTAAAAATTCTTTTATTTAGAAATTAAAGAAAAAATGAACAGAAATTTTGCCTTGGACAGAGATCGAATCTACGACCTCTGGATAACTTCAGCTTTACCGCTAAGCTACTGAAAGCTTTGGTTCAGGTTCAATCCTTGCCCGCAGTAATTTTTTTTCTTTAATTTCTAAATTCATTCGCATGTGTTATTGCGAGAAATATTACATTCTTCGATTGTTTATTTTGTTAACTTTTATTCCTTTAAAACAGAACAGGAATGAATTAAAAAAAATGCTTGATCCAATAAGTCACGTCTATTTAAATTCAAATATCGAACTTTTTAAAGCAAAATCTTTGGAATTTTGCAGTCAGGTATAATATAATCAAACTATAAAAAGAAATCAGCTAAAGCAATCTTTTCTCGATAATTTGTTATAAAGAAATCGTAAAGGTATTTCTACATACTTAACGTGGTGTTCTTAGCAAAGACAGTCCAAAATAAAAAAAAAACGTTTCAAAATGGCCGAATGACAGCTGTCAGTCTTTCTCTTCCAGAAGTCAATTTTCATTTTGGCGCGTAAAACATTGTTTGTATCTCTCGTCGCCATGGCAACGAATAACATATGATCGGCATGGCGGCCATTTTCCAACATATTTAGCGGTATCAGCCATTGAAGTAATATGTACTTTATATGTACCGGCCACAACGGAGCCCATACTTAGCCTGAGTTGCTGATTTCACATCCTGCTCTAACTTTAACAGGTTTCTTTAAGTTTGAAAAGGATGTGAAATGTTACAATAACTCTTACAAAAGTCGTGGTGCAACCCAGGCTTATACTAGGATATTAGAAGCGACGAGAGAGTATTAAGAAACACGTGTATGGACACAAACTCGTCAAAATTGACTAAAGTATTGTTGTTTTTTTTATATTATTTCGCATTAACACATGCTTGTGAAATATAATTTTAAAGAAAAATGGAAAGAAAAATTTGACTTCAGGCGAGACTCGAACTCGCGGCCACTGGGAATCTAGTCCAGCCGCTCTTCCAACTGAGCTACCGAAGTCCTGCCCGATTTGTCAAATCTTTCCTTCACATTTATTGCATTGCCTTATGGTGGCAGTAGCGCCATCTTTTGCCACACAATGCTAGTTATGCAATCGATTTATTAAACTTTGCAGTTTATTAAATATCGTAAAGAAGTCGCTTTTATCCTTAATAATTGTTTGTTTCATATTATTTCGCATTAACACATGCTTGTGAAATATTTTTTTATAAAAGAAAAATAAAGTATTGTTGCAATTCGTTTAACGAAAGCCATGAAGCCATTAAGGCTAAGCTTATAGCCTATTAGCCGCGTCAAAATTATCACCAACCGGAACGTCCTAATTTTCAATAATATAGCTTTTCTATTGAGATGGCAAAGCGAGACCGATTAATTGGGTAATCGATTTTTAGATTGATTTTTTATCGATTCTATGTACAGTATCCTGTGAATCGATACTCGATAGCAAATCGGTGAGCAATTTTTTGTTTCAATAATAAAAATAGTAAAATATAGATATTACCGAACCATAATAATGGCAACCCATTTTATACGTCCCACTGCTGGGCACGAGTCTCTCCCCGTTTTGGGGGGAGGCCTGGAGCTTACTCCACCACGCTGCTCCAATGCGGATTGGTGGAGGTGGGTGGGTTAGTGGCCAACCCACTGTTCGATGTTAATTAGAGAATAATTTTGCCTATCTTTTTTGTTCATGATTATAGTTTATACTTATACGAATCGAAAATACATCAATAAATCGGAAATCGATTTTACCCACATCTATTTAATCGTGGATCGATTTATAACACTAAGGAAATTAAAGGAATATTTGACTTCGGGCAGGAATCGAACCTACGACCTCAGAATAACCAGTCCACTTTTCCACTAAGATACCGAAGAAGAATTTCTAAAGTTCACTCGCATGTGTTATGAAAAATAAAAATATTGCAATTATAACACTTTGTTTCAAATCGATTATTCCAGTAACAATCTCTATTCTTCAGTAGCGACATATTACCTCAATGCTATTAAATCAAAATCAAACGATTGACAACAAAAAAATATAAAATCGTGCACTAATATTCGTATAGAAATATCTAGCTTTGGAATTTAATCCCCCTAAGGCCTAAATGGGGCCTAGAAGGCCAAAACTTTACTAATAAATGGGGCCCGCCCTTAAGTGGCGCCCATTAAGGGCCCACGTATTTATCTATTGGCATTTTATGTTGGAGTAAAATTGTTATGAATTATGTAAATTAATACAAATACAATAAATATTGTACATCGAGCCTTGGAAGGGGACTTCGGCTTATTTCGGGTCTGTAGAGCGTTATCCCTTTCGCACCGTACTTATTTGACGTTTGTCCACCATTTTGATCAAGTTTTGACCAATACCGGACTGTCAGTGCTTACGTAGGCAGTGTGCAACAAAGATAACTCTCTACGAAGTCGAAACGAGCCGATCGTCTCTTTCGCAGGCTCGATGTGCAATATTAATTGTTGAGTACTGTAAGTGTCTTTTTTTGAGCATCGAAGGTAGCAAACAAGCATGCAGTTCTAATGAATCGTAAGTGATGACTGCAGCCTATAGACATCTACACAAAGACCAGAGGTCGAAATGCAGATGCGTTGCCACCCCTGAGACCTAAGTTGTTATGTCTCTGTGATAGTTATTACGGGGCCATACATTACCACCTAACTCGAACACGCAAGATTTAAACATTACCATTATACGGCAGTTTTTTTTTTAAAGCTTACACTCGCATTCCCTCAGTAGGTAGGTATAAATCTATGTCGTGGGTGCCGTTGTTCACATACAACACATACGCAAACACCCAGACCCGAAACAAATATCTGTAGGAATATTTATCCCGGAGCGGGGATCGAACCCGCGACCCTTCGAATCAAACGGTCATCTCACACCGCTGGACTAACCGGGTCGGCAATTTACACTGGAACTCTACCATCAGTTACATCGGTTATCCAAATCTAACCGTTAACCGTTACATAGCATGTATGCGTGTAACGGTTATTAAAATTCCAAGATTTACTGGTAGTAAGTAATATAATACACTGGATGTATGGAAAATAAATATTTTTACGTACACATCAGACAACTTTTATAGCACGATGTAAAAACGATCAACGCCATCTAGTGTAAGAAATCGATTATTTTAATGTGAATAGTGATGAAGGTTCGGATGCACCAAGATATTTGTTAAAGTTCATGTAAAATTGTACATCCCTCTCTAACTTTAACAAAATTAAATATTATGGTGCAACCAAGCTAAAGTTATTTATTTAGCGCTCCACGCTCCGCCTACCCCGTAAAAGACTTGGCGTAAATATACATGAAAAATACAGAAAGTCATGGTACTTTTGTCAACAACATGGTATTCTTTATCAAGTTTCTCTCATCAATAAACCATTATTTTTATCAATGGCAACACAGTTTTTACTCCAACATAAAACACAACCGTAGTATAACCTACGCCCATCTACACAATCATGGGGCCCGCCCAATAATTTATTGCTTTATCACTAGAAAAAAGAGGGAATTATTAAACAGTCAAACTCGTTATCAATTGCTGACACAACTTTCCATATTCCCGTTGATCGCCCGATATTCGCCGCATTTTCAAACCTTTCTTTTCCTTCGCTTTGTTCTCACACACAACCAACTCTATTTGAATACCGCCAGAGTACTCCAAATTGAGGAAACCCGTCAAGGATTCGTCTTCGTGGGCCTCTTTCTGATCACCGGTCTCCACGAAAATATTCTGCGGAGGTACTCTTGTGTTAATAGTCTCTTTTAATAACTCTACTATTCTCTGAGAGTCCAATTGTGAGCAAACTGTTGATAGGGCCACCTCGTAGTATTCTTGGACGCACGAAACCTTCTGCGGACTGAGCAATATAGGTATCTTCTGCTCTTCCGGCCTACATATCTCCGTCAAACGCAAATCCATGGTCGACCGCTGCAGCTTCTCAATCTCAGTATGAGGTATATCTTCAGATTTGTCGCGTGACATGTATACGTCTTCGCAGAACTCTTTCAACTCCCCCAAAACGCCTTGAGCGGAGAACGAAGAACGAGGCGTTTCGCCGCGTTCCGAAAAACTACTGCGTCCGAAATCGCTGCGTTCGGAGAAAGATGATCTTCCAAAATCACCCCTCTCGGAGAAGCTGCCGCGGTCGGAGAAGGAAAACGATTCCCGATGCTCGGAAAAACTGCCTCGATTCTCACTGAATCCCGAACTAATCGATACTATATTAGAGTATATCGATTGGATGTTCTGCTCGCAATTAGGCGATGCGTTCGCAGAATCGTTGCTTAAGGAATCGTCGCTGAATCCGAGGGATTTGTCGCTCCCCCGCCTCGGATACTTCAGTTCTTCTGTCAGGAATTTACTCGTCTCATCGACACTTTCTTTGGGAGATTGCATTTCTGTGTCCTTATCTTCTTCTTTGGGCGTCTCTTGCGGTTCCGTCTCTTGGCTGACCTTCCTGCCTATACCTTTAGTTATAGACGGTCGGTCGTCCAAGTCCGAAGGTTCTGATATCACGAATTGCGGTAAGGGATATTTGGAGTTCTCCAAGCTGTCGACACTGTCTTCAGATGAGGATGCAACTAGGGTTATTTCTGAACCCAAGCAGTCTGTTAAACTTATTTGAGGATGGGTAGCGTAATTGTAGTTCCTCGTCAAATCTTGGACAAATCTCGCTTCACCGTTCTGTCCGTTCCCTATTTCTTCTTGTATCATGTCGAGGGGTGAACCAGGGTTGGATATGGGGGAGTTGTTGAGCGATCTATGCGCGACCGCGTGTATTTGGGGATGTAGAATGGGGTGTAGGGGTGGTAAATGGGATGTGTCCATATCAAGATTGCTGCGTAGGTCGAGTGGGGTGGAACTGGGTTGGGGGGTGCCTCGAGTTATAGAGCCAGTGTGGAGGTAGCTTAGGCCTTCTGTTATTTGGTGGAGGGGAGACCCTGGGGAGACTGGTGAAGCATGGCCAGAGAGTAGGGGAAGGGCGAAGCCGGTGAAAGAGTGTAGGGCTTGTAAGATTTCTTGTGATATATTGACGTGGGGTGAATGTAGGTTGTGGAGGTTTATTCCCATCTTCAGGGCGAGTTCCTGTGAACAAAAAAGGAAAGTTTAGAATACAAAATATTTTCAGTTTGAAATCATATTTATTGATAGGAATTAGGAATGTTATCAAGCTATATAACCGTAACAGAAACAACCGGATATCCGAAACATTTTTCAATCCGTAACGTAACGTAACTGCACTGTAATCCCCGAAGGGGTTGGCAGAGGTAAATGCATGCATTCAAGCATACGTGCAAACACCCACGATTCACCGGTTACGTTTTTGGCCCTTGTAACAGGTGGCGAGCCTGTTGACATCTCTGGGCACATTACCAAAATACGAGGTACTGGGAAATTTCCAAAAAATTGAAAAATCCCAATAGAACCAGAGATAAAATGACTTTACACCATTATGTAGTAGTGACCTAATCCGTAATAATCCGTAGTAATCCGTAACGGAATGCGAAATAAGACTTACGGACAAATTCCGATTTCAGCGCAGGTCAAATAAGACCGTCTATCACCCTAAAAACTGTACCACACTAAATAATAAAAACACTTATATGCCCGTTTTCACCATCGACTCCTAACTTTAGAGAGTCCCTTAACAAAGTTAAGTAGCGGATTTCGTTTTCACTATTACCTATTTTCCTTAAGTGGCCCTTAATTAGGGCACCGGTATTTGGCATCTTAGCGCTATGTGACTGTTTAGTTTTTTCGAAGTTGCCATAAATGTCATTTGTTAACCTTCCAACAAAAATGGAGCAATAGCGCACCAGTTAAATATTTATTTATGCGTTTTATTTTTAAAATCACGTTCAAATATATGGTTGCAGAGGCCCAGGAAGACCAAGACTGACCTACCATGACCAAATAGGTCGAGTTCTTCTGATGGTGGGATCAAAAGTCTTAGGAATCGGCGTGCATGTATGAAGAGAATGATGAAAGTAGACGAGGCACGAGAGGTTTGTCAGAACCGGGATATCTGGCGCTCTACACTCTCAGCCTACCCCGTTAGGGACCTGGCGTGAAGATACATACGTTCAATATCACGTTCGAATATAGTTTAATTTTGTTTTTCATGTCGAAATACCTTTATATTTATTTATATGAAAATAAAATGTAAATACATACGCAACAGAATAACCCCCTTATTCATAAACGTATTTTAGCTAAAGTGTTGCTAATCTCTCCTTTGTCTTTTTCTATCCTGCACATTTGACAATGCAACTGACAAAGACAAAGCATTCTATAGCTAAAACGTATCAAATGTACGTTTATGAATAAGGGGGTAACGCTTTATCCCATCATACTGACATGTGGTAGTGGCAAACCGTGCCTTTTTTTTTACGAGGTGGGAATGTCTTTGCATTCAACCGACTCTTTGGGGGAAGAGTCCGAATATGAGGAACTTGGACCCTCTAAAACCACCTCGGTGCCGACTTCAGTGCAAAAAGGGGAGGATCCGGGTACATTATAAACACTGCTCCGGTTCCTCCACGGGGGCTTTGTGACCCCCCTCCCCATCGCCACTTGCCACGACGACCTGCGGCTACCTCGGTCACCGTCCTCATGGAGCCGCGAGTGCTGAGCGACCAGAGCCCCTCTTGCCGCCCGCGGCTCATGTCACCTTTTAGTCGCCTCTTACGACAGGCAGAGGATACCTCAGTTCTATTCTATAGGCCCGAAACTGCAGGACCCAGGCAAACCGTGTCTAGAAAAAGAATAGACTAGTATTTAATAACAGATATTGAGAACTGATATTTCTACGAAACAGTAACATAGCAGGAAGAACAGTTATTGCGATTGACCTGTTACAACTAGAGGTGAGGCGTATTTATCGGAACAGGTAAAAATCACAGGTAGAAGGCAGATAACAGATACCAGTTGCTCTCGTGGTTAAAAAATATCTGTTTCTAAAAATACTCTCAATCTATGATACGCTCAAGTAACAGTCACCAGTCGTAGAACAGGTAGGCTCTGATAACAGTCAATACCAATACACACGACACTGTTATGTTCTCATCATCCGTCTCAATCCGTCTTACACGAATGTCACTGGTTAAAACGAGATACACCTAGTATTTTATCCGAAAAGTACAATTGGCAGTTGAGAAGGAACAAACCATCTTTGACAAATGCCTCCTAAATTTGGTAGTGTAATCTGTTATTGCTTTGACAATATTACATCTCGCTCATTCCTGATTTGAATAGCCTTGCTAAAACGAGATGCACCTAGTATTTTATTATCCGACAAATATGTGTAGTTTTACTAGAGGAAGTCATTCTGTTTCTGGCCATGTTATATGTTCTGTTCGGAAATAGATACGAACAAATTGTAAGAGAATAAAGTGTTATTATATTATTATTTTACAATGTTGAAACAATTAACGGTTGATAATTTAAGTACAATTGTAAACGGTATTATAATATAGTTCGCTATAACGGCTAATAGATGGAATATGATGTTTAATAAAACGTCCTAAATGACGCTGTAGAGAATTTGTGGCAATATTGTATATTTCTCAACCTAATTTCAGTAAATTATTATTTCTGTACTGTGACTACTCGTATTATTATTAATCCCTCTCACAGTAGGGATGGCGATTCTTTCTGAAAAAGATCGATCTTTGAATCGACGAATTCGAAGAGTAATAAATCGATCCACGATTGTATCGACGTCTAAAAAATCGATTTCCGATTAATCGACATTTTTTTTAAATTTGGTTCATTTCAAATTCAATCTTAGTGACGTGACGAGCAAAAAAAAAAGAAGTCAATGTTGCTTCATATTACACGTTAAATATTATGATATATGTGTCGTGTCTCTTTTTACTGTATTTACTGCATGTTTCCTTTAAGTAATGAAGCAAAAAGGTCGATCTTCGATTTTCCAAGGTAAAGTATCGATTCGCTAGATCGATTCAGTGCAGTGAATCGATTCAAATAATCGATATTTTCGGTCCAATAGATGGATCTTCCGATTAATCGATCTCAGATCGCCATCCCTATCTCACAGTACTGCCGTGGTAATTAACCGTCTGTCTGTCGGTTTGTACAACAATCTTGTATGAATTAGTATTTGTGTATTAAAACTTTCAATAAATTGTGATTTAAAAGTGGAATTTAATTTACAGCATAATAATATAAAAACCGATTTTTTTGAAATTTTAGACTTGAAGTTAGTTAATTTTAGGCAGAGAATATGAAATAATACTACGATTAGGTACTTAGACGGTTTAGATTTATTTTGTAAATATTTCAATTTTAAGAACGCAACAGAATAACACTTAATCCCATCATACTGACATGGTTGTGGCAACCCGTGCCTAGAACAAGAACAGACTAGTACTTAATAACAGATATTGAGCACAGGTATTTCTACGGAACAGTAACAGGAAGAACAGGTATTGCGATTGACCTGTTACAACCCAAGTCTAATCTAGGGGTGGACGATATACATCGATGTTTTATAAACACTCGATGTGTTTCATCAATACATCGAATCGAACCGATGTATTTTTAGTTCTTCAACATCGAGTATACATCGATGTTTTTTTTTTCAATACATCGAATCGAAGAAGCAGAATAAAAAACATTTGTCAACCGTGAACTGAGTCATTCTATTAGCTAAAAAACTTTTCAATAATAATAAATACTAGCTAACCAATTTCGGTTAGCTAGGTATTTATTATTTCATTAATTTTAGTATTCAATAATTCATATTTATTTATTCTGGTTCTTGGATTCGATGTATGAAATAAAAACATCGATTATATTATCGATGTTTTTATTTGATACTCGATATTGAAGGTTTAAAATACATACAAAATTGGTAAGCTAGGTAGTCATTGTTATTGAAAAGTTTTTTAGTAAATAGAATCACTCAGTTCACAGTTTACAAATGTTTTTTTTCTTTTACTAAGTCAATGTATCATCGCTTCTACCATAAAATTGGCACACAGGCGGACAAAAAGAATGGGTCCCATAGAACATGTTCTGTCTGGAAATTGCAAATATTTTAGACCCTCGATTCAAAAATTTGCGCTTTAATGATGCAATGGCTTGTAGCAATGCAGAAACAGATTAAATCCCTCGGGCCACCGGAAAAATATGACAATTGATTTCATATTGTTCTCGGTCCCGATCGGGTCCACTGCTGCTTCAGGGGAAAAGATTGTGGAAACTTTTGTTTCTCCAAAGTATCGATAAGAAGTATTGGAATGGAAAGTATGTCGCTACATATTCAAAAATTTTTAAAAGAGTTTGTAAAAACGCAAAGTCAATTTATATAAGCAATAAAATTAAAAATGCAGACGATAAAATGAAGGCGACCTGGAAAATAATAAATAGTGAAACAAGCAAAAACAAGCGGTCTGAAACTCGTGTCCTTTTGGAGACACCACAGGGTATTTTAGGCTCAGATTTAGACATTGCTACACACTTTGAAGATTACTTTGCTAATATTCCATTCAAAATTACGGCACCTTTAAATTCTTCTACTGGAATATCGATTGACATTCTTAAAAGGAACGTAGAGCCTTGTCATATTAAACTAACTTTTAGTCATATTAATCTACAAACAATCATATCCACATTTAATCAGCTCAAAAACAAAGCTACTGAAGATATTTATGGTATGTCTGTTAAAGTGT
The DNA here is from genome assembly GCA_036365455.1 of Macrosoma leucophasiata. NCBI lineage: Eukaryota > Metazoa > Arthropoda > Insecta > Lepidoptera > Hedylidae > Macrosoma > Macrosoma leucophasiata. The sequence goes on along the minus strand of JAWQUS010000022.1, from coordinate 1,292,265 downwards.
GTAAATCGATTATTAGTACTGTAGCGCCTTATTTATCTTCAATTTTTAATGTATGTATTGAGCAGGGAATCTTTCCGGATTTATTAAAACTGAGCAAAGTCGTACCACTATTTAAATCAGGGGATAGTAAAGACCCGAATAATTATAGGCCGGTATCTGTTCTTCCCGTTATTAGTAAAGTTTTCGAGAAAGTGATACTTAATCAATTGCTGCAGCACTTTAATAAAAATAAGATCTTACACCACCAACAATTTGGTTTCACAAAAGGTTGTAATACAATTGATGCCGGTGTTGCTTTACTTAAACATATTTATGAAGCTTGGGAAGATTCGCAGGATGCTATAGGAATCTTTTGCGAGCTCTCTAAAGCATTTGACTGCGTGGACCATAATACGTTAATGTGCAAACTTGAGCACTATGGCCTTGGATATAAAGCCTTTCAACTTATTAAATCGTATCTAGAAAACCGGGAACAGAAAATACAAGTTAACGGAGTAAAATCACCAGGCTCTAAAGTAGAAATGGGTGTACCACAGGGCTCGATATTAGGTCCATTTCTGTTTTTAGTATATATAAATGATTTGCTCCATTTGATGCCCATCAGTGAGCCTAAAACAATTTTTGTTGCCGATGATACCTCGCTGGTCTTTAAAGTGAATAGAAAAGAACCAAATTATGATACTATTAATAAAGCCATACAAGAAGTACATAATTGGTTTACAGTAAATAATCTTGCATTAAATAGTAAAAAAATCTAAATGTATTCGTTTTACTCTTCCAAATGTCAAAAGTAAAGAAGGGGAAATATTCTTCAACAATGATAAAACACAATTTGTTAGTGAAGCTGTCTTGGGTAACGCTTGATTCAAAATTGCAATGGGGTCCTCATATTAAACTGTTAGGAAAACGTCTAAGTTCTGCTGCTTATGCCGTCAGGAAGATTAGACAGTTAACGGATGTCGCCACTGCGAGACTCGTTTATTTCAGCTACTTTCACAGTGTCATGTCAGTTGATTGCCTATTTTTTTCATTTTTAATTTACATATTAAAAATCTTATACTAATTTTAAAAAAACAGTAGATGCATGAAGTACATCGATGTATTTTCTGAAATATCGATATTACATCGATGCAACATTCCGATGCATTACATCGAAAAAAACATCGATGTTTTTTTTTCAATGTCCATCTCTAGTGTAATGATCTAATCTAGTAGCTATCGACCGATAATTCGAAAATTTTGCGCAACCCTAATTTTACGTAACCTAGAGCTGAGTCGATCGCGAGCGATAGAATCACTTTGATTGAATCACGATCCAAACACAAGTGATTGGGTCGTGACGTACAAAAAAAGTCGATCATTTGGATCCTTTGGGTCATTGGGTACTTTGTTTCTCGTGAACTCTATTACAATACTTATAAAGTACACTTCAGTTTGTTTACAGTTTTATCGATCATGCTCCCCTGCACCATGTCATCTAATTGTAAAATTTATGCGCTACCAAAATTTTGTTTCATTTTGTCGTGTATGATACCGCGTATGACAAAACGAGACAAAGGTAAAAGCGATGCAGTTTAGGGTGACAAAGAAAGGTCATGGTACAGGCGTTGATCATATTTTATTTCTTTCTTTCACATGGTTCCACTTAAGTTTGTCACTTTCCAACGGAGAAGGATACTAAAACGAATTGTAATGTTCTGTTTCACTCTAATACGGGCGATTAAAGTGAAACAGAACATTACTTCGTTGTCCAATGGCGATCGCGAACCAATGGCAGCCAGCGCAGCGCGATGATCTTTTGCGATCGATATTTGTAAAATAGCGCCATCTAACATAAAATGATAGAGTCGTTGGAAAGACTAGAATGATAGTTGATGAAATACTTCACACATAATTCATTAGATGTCGTTAACAAATTCAAAATTAAAGACATCGAGCGCGAAGGCGATATTTATTTTGTAGAATAGCGCCATCTTACATAAAATATTAATCATTATAAAGTTGTTAGAAAAACTATAATGTTAATTGATGAAATACTTTACAACAAAAACCCATTACATATCGTTTTGATGTTTATTAAATTTCGACAGTAAAATAAATGCTTCGAATGTTGTGTGTGTTTGGTTGATTCCACATTCTCTAAGTTTCCTACCACGTGAAGCATTTGGCCTGAAGACACATGCATAAAATCACTTTTATTATACTATTATAGTTAACATAGTTATGAAGTGGATTAGGATTTTAAATTTTTAGCTAGATTGATCTAAATTGCATGAATATTACAGCATTCATAATAATTATGTTCATTTCATGAACATAATTGAGAACATTTCATATTTTTAACCCACATGTTTTATTACATTATTCAAAAGTTAATCCAAAATGAGGAGACCCGTGTTTAACCATTTTTCGAAATTTTGTACTTTTTATTCATAATTTCTACTTTGAAAGTAAGTGTATTTTAAAAAGACGTTTGCGCCATTTGACGTCACACATAGGGTGGAATGGCGATAGAAACCTTGCTTTGTGCCGTGACCCTTTAAAAAAAATTGTAGATGTCACTGTCTTGTCGTTGTCAGCTTGTCAAACTCGATGTAGGGCTGTGATTTTTTTATTTTAAAAATATCAGTACCTTTGTCCGATATATCGAAAAAATATCGATATATCAATATAATTTTCAAAAAACATCTTTGACCCTGCATGTCGTCGGTTAATCTCTTCCTTGATCCAACTTCAAATAAAAAATATCAATATTATATCGACAGCCTAAGGGCTAAGTCGTTGTTGAAGACTTCAAAACTTGTTTTTTTAAAATAAGTAAGTTCGTGGCATCATTTCATAGACTTAGTAGTAGGGATGGCGATTCTTTCTGAAATCAATCAATGTTCGAATCAAAGTGTCCAAAATCCTTTGACAATTAAATCGACATTGAAAAAATCGATCTTCGATTATCGATATATTTTTAATTTGCGATATGTAATACTAAATTTCAAGGTAACAGACGACCAAAAAAAAAAGCAACAGTGTTCAATGCTGGTATAATGCTTCCTATACTCACGTTTAAACGTTAAATCTTATGATCTGTATGTTTCATATGTCCCTATGTGAATTAACCAAAAAGATCGATCTTCGATTTTCCAGGGTATAGTATCGATTCACTAGATCAATCCGGTACTGTGGATCGATTTAAATAAATTAATATAATTATTTAAAAAAGAACCGTATTTTTGGTTACTAAAGATCGCTTTTCCGATTAATCGATCTCAGGTCTCGGATCACCATCCCTACTTCCTAGTTTTATACTTTGACATTGACGTATCCGTATCAATTTGCCACATCTTGTCACAGAGTATGTAACAATAATGTTTTCATCTAAAGATAAGCAATGTTTTTCCGTTTTATTTTTTTTTTCACGCATATTTTCACTTATTTAGCTTTGTTTGCAGTTACAAAACATTATTTGCAGTTAGAATTGCAACTTAATACCAACATGGCGAATATGGCGGACGATGTCATTTTTTTAATTGTTTTTTGATTGTCTAGTAATTGGAGAAAAAAAAAATTAAATACTATCGAAATCGATTGATGAAAAAAATACAATTAATTTAATCAAGAACATATTTTAGAGTTACCACCACATTTAATTCAAACGATTTTATCATTTTCAACCATATTCAACACGGCGGCGATACAGCCAACGAGTGGTTCGTTGGCTGTATCGCCGCCGTGTTGAATATGGTTGAAAATGATAAAATCGTTTGAATTAAATGTGGTGGTAACTCTAAAATATGTTCTTGATTAAATTAATTGTATTTTTTTCGGATTCTTCTATAATTAACCCATTTTTTGAGGACATGTACGAACCAGGGCTGAGCTCGCAACATCTCCTTTGAAATGTTGTCAATTTATTTTGATTGCTCGGGATGCTTGTATAACTCCGTAAAGAAAATGAAACCTATTACCTCCCACTCCGCTTACCATGTAGGTACCTATGTATTGCGAGCAGAATACCTACGTGAACTAGAGTTTTGCATACATACAAATAAAAATAAACTGTAAAAAAAATATCTGGGCGAATTGAGAACCACCTCCTTTTTTTGGAGTCGGTTGAAAAATGAAACAATTTTTAAATATATAATATTGGTTGTGTCAAGAAACAGACAAATGGCATAATAGTGTGACCGGTAGGCTCGGGTTCAAATCCCAGCAAGTAATCTAAACACATTTTTTTATATATTCGTTTTTATAAATCGTCAATTTGTAAATGTTGTTTATTCTGTATAATCGCATTGCATTCTATGCAATAGCTTTACCGGTGCAGTTCCTGAATGCTGATTTTTTCCCTATAAATTAATCCTATTTACCAATAAAGTTTCAGAATGAAATTATAGTGAAATAATTAATTGAATTGTATTAAAATGAAAAATAGCCAGCGAGATAATGTGTGGATCGCGGTCTCGAGTCTTGCATCCTTATCAGATGGGTCTCGAATCACGAGAATCATGAGCTACAGAATACGTTTGAGCGAAATCGAGTCGCGACCCAAATGACCCAAACGATCGAGTCATTTAGACTCGATCACCTTGTCAATGGGTCGCGATCGATCCGAATCCCGACGAAGGAGTGATCGACTCAGGTCTAACGTAACCATCACGGCTCAGATAACGGCTACTAAACAATTACAGAATGAAGTATGTAAACACTAGCCTTTTCATTGTGTTATCCTAAATAAGAAATGGAAAACTTTAACGTACACATCAAACAACTTTTATACCGCGATGTAAAAACGAACAACGCCATCTAGTTTTATTTTTTGTCCCTTTCAGGTCCTTCTGCGTTCCCGACGAGGCATAGCTTTTTGGTACACACATAATCTATATACAACGTGTAACAGGATTCAATGTACAACCCGAAACTACTTCGTTCAGAATAGATAACCGAATCGATTTTAGGTATTTTTGATACATGTAATATTTTGTCCCAAAATTAATTACAATCAAGGAAATTATGATCACCCATTTGGTGAACAGTGAATACGAAAATGAGACTAACGTCTATCCAAAACAAAATGCTAGTCTCAACAAGTTTATTAGAACTCGTTGAGACGTACTTTTTATTATAAATAATAATTTAAGAAACAAAATAGTGGAAATTATTAATGGTGTGTTAAATAAGGCTACGCAGGTCACGCCACATCACATTGCAACAGTGTGCGTGTGTTAGTAGGTATGTGTTTTATGTGCGGCCGGTAGGTCGAGGTAGGCTAAGTTTGCATAGGGTGTGCATACTGTTAGTACAAATTGAGGACAACTTATACCTGAAATAATCGATTTTCGAATCGGGGCGTTAGAGTGTGCTTTATTCCCGTTACATGTTTATATATATAAAAATTAATTGCTGTTCGTTAGTCTCGCTAAGACTCGAGAACGTCTCTACCGATTTGGTTAATTTTAGTTTTGAATTATTTCTTCCGATCCCGGAAAGCTATTGATACCAAGAAGCCTAAGGCAACGGTTGCTGCTGCACCAGAGCAAAAAGTGGTCGATGAAGACTGATTCACCCTGGTTGAGAATCGGAAACGTCGTCCTCGTTGAAAAAGAAAGATTCGAGGTACAAGATCAGCAGCTTCTCAACTCAAAGCTGCCGAACCTTACGCCTTCGTGTATCTTTCACGTGTAAACGAGAAAACGACCATCACCGACGTTCAATCGTATATGACGGAGAAGATCGTGAGAGATCTATGTACTGAGGGACAAATACTAGGGGAAATCGAAGCCTTGAAATCAAGCCGACCCACATGTTTCTCCTCCTTCAAGTTGCGTGTACCTGCCAAACATCTGCAGATGTTCCTCAGTCCTGAATTCTGGCCCGAAGGCGTAGTTTTCCGAAGATTTTGGGAGGATTTTATTTTAATATTTTATGTGTTTATTGTATTTCATATGGGCTCTAGTGGCTCGAAATAAATGAATAAATAAATAAAATAGTCCGCATCTATCAAACCTTTGACAAATTATTTCATTGTGAGGCAACACGAAGTTTTTGTTTCTTCATTTTCAAAAATATGGGGTTGTTGACGTGACGGGTTGATCCTTGCCAGGCGATGGTTTTTGTACTAAGCATGTTATGATTCATCCCTATAAAAAATTCTAGCCTTACAGAGCCAACGGTACTCGGAGGGTTTAGTATCTCTCCCACTATTAGCGTTTATTACCAATGCAAAACAGTCCGTCAATCTTTGCGGGGAGAAATACGTGTGACACTCACACTACAAAAGTCGTCTATTACACCGAAACTCACTCCTTAACTTTAATAGAAACACCGACTTCAAAACTAAAAAGTAAAAAATTATAAAGATGTAATTGTAATTATATACTACCTATTATTTACATGTGCTATTTACTATTAGGTTTGAAGTCGGTGCCAAGCCTTAAACGAATAATTATATTTTAATCACTTAAACATGAATGCATACGAGCAAATTAATACATGGAACAAAACGTAACCGGCTAATCGTGGGTGTTTGCATGTATGCTTGAATGCTTGCATTTACCTCTGCCTACCCCTTCGGGATTACAGGCGTGAAGTTACGTTTTAATACAATGAAATGCCTACTTTAGTGATTATGGCTTGGCACCGACTTCAAATCGTCGACCAAATGTAGTTCTAGAAATTTTTGAACAACTCCATAGAAAATATTAATTTAATTTTTTTCATTACTATCATCAAACCAAAACACTACGGAACCCTATACTGCGCGTGGCCCGACACGCAGTTGACCGGTTTTTTCATTTATTTCACACTAAACGGAGTCTCTTTGAGTTTTGGCGGGAACCTTGAAAGAGGCGTATGGTGCTCATATTTTATTTCATTTTCTTGGTGTATTTTTAAGTTATATTGAATAAAGTTGGTGGCATTTTGTTTGATATAGGTTTATTACAGTGCCCGTGTATAGTGAAATAGAATAACAGTGCGAAAACACGACCTTTCAGGTTGCCTCCAAAACTTCATTGTAAATGTTCTGGTAAAGTAGCCATCGCTTTACTCGACTTAACTTGACTGTAACTCACTTGACTGACATATTATACTTGATAACTTATATACTTGATACTTACATATTATACTTGATATTATACTAACTTTGACGCTGCTTAAATAAATACGAAATATCGTTTTACTTGACACTGGCACAACGTATTACAACACTAGATGGCGTTAATAACTTTTACATCGCGCTAAAAAAGTTGCCGGAGATCTTAAGTCTATGTTCATGATATGTTACACAATTATAGAACAAAACAAATGTTAATGATTAACTTACAATTTTTAAATGCCGTGTACATGTGACAGTAGACGGTTGATTTGTAGACTTGTGATTAAGGATGCGAGCGATACCATCGAGGTATCTATACTTATAAGTATATACTAATAAGAACGGTTAACTTAATCGAAAAATGATATGAGCACGAGCACATCCCTAACATTTTTGAAAGACCTATCCAACGATATCTTAGGGCTACCGCACACATTAGACAAGACAGTCTAAAGACAGACTAACGCATCACAGAGCTTATGGCGGTGCGCACACTTCGAACAAGACGTCTAACAGACAAAAACGTCTAAACGACCGTTACAGTGCCACCAACTTATCTCTGAAATGGCAAAAAAAAGGAACTAAAGCCGCCATGTTGAAGTGTCATTGGATTGTCAGTGTCTACTACTTTCGTGTGCTGTGTTTGTTTTATTGCTATATTTCTTGATTTCAACTATTGAATATGCCGAAAGCTATGAAAATTGATGCCCGGAATATTATTCTTAAGGTTAAATCCTTTTTTGAAGAAGAATCTCGACAGCTGGCTCCCTTATAATTCCATTTAGTCAAATATACAATCGAATTGCGGCAGCTACAGGTCAGTATTGCCAGTTCTTATCACACAAATTACCCAATTTTAATAAGTCAGTTAAATTGATACAATATCTACTTACCTAAATTTATTATACAGAATATTCTTTATATTTTTTGTTTACGATAGCAGCTTTGGCTTGATTTTAATTTGAACAACTTGAAATAATCTGTATTTACGATTACGTTTTTAATTAAATTAGTAATAATAATAGTTTTTTTGTTTCTACCCTATCTTTGGAGTGAGCCAGCTGACCTGCTAGATGTATACTGAATTATTTTATTTTATTACAGGTGTAAGCTTAGGAACAATATCTAATATTGTCAGAGACGGGCAAAAAGCAGAAAAATCCGATACTAAAATTCGCACACCAGGCAAGAAACGAACACGTAAAAGTGGATTTATTTTAGTTGATGATTTTGACCAGAGAGTTATTAGACGGAAAGTTCATGAATTTTATTCTGCCAGGAAGGAAGTGCCTACTGTCATTAAGCTTCTAGATGTCTTAAGGACTGAAATAAATTATACAGGACAGAGAGAATCTCTTCGAAAACTGCTCCATAAATTGGGATTTCGTTTCAAAAAAACGCTGTCTAATCGTAAAGTATTGATGGAGCGCAATGACATTATCAGCTTGGAGAGCTAGATACTGGTTTCCAATAAATTTTAAAACAATCAATTTGTTTTTTTAACGTACATTTATCATGCTGTAGCCACTATAGTTATAATCTAGACAGGCTTTAGCATAATAACTTAAACAAACACAGTTGTTTTTACTCATTTAAAACTTACCCAACATTTCTTTCATCCCAATCTTAAGCAAAACAAAATTAACTAGCAACACCGATACGACGGTGACGACATCCTTCATTTCAGAGATAAGTTGGTGGCACTGTAGACACGACAGCGACAAGACTGACTCGATTCTGCGCTCCCGAGCCCAAAGTGCAGTAACAGCCAAATTTACGATTTTAAGATTACTATGTATTATGTACGCCCATTTCAAGACCAATCTACTCAATTAATTAATTTGTTGCTACGATCACTTTTTGTACTTTTAATTTGTTTTTTCGGCGAAACTACCGCAAAGAATACGACTTAGCTAAAAACTGGTAAAGATTCAAAGCTAAATTGAAGTAAAATACATGTGGTATTTCGCCGGATTTTATGCCTAATTACTTTGGATAGAATGTTCTTTCAGTAGCTGCCAATAATATACCAATAGTAGTTTTACTGCGTATTAGTTTTTACCATAATAATACCTATGTTTAATTACTAAATTATGCGAAATTTCGAATTAATTGGAAATTAATGGTAGAGCTCGCTCAGCATCAACGCATTGTATAATATACCTGCCGTTCAGTGATAGTGGTAATGTACGGTGGCAGAGCTTCAATGATAGAGCTCGAAGGCACGCAAACATTATGTGAATAATATGTCCGAGAACCTCTAATAATAGGTGTCAATTTTGTGGTTTCTTGGGGTGATGATTACGAAAATTACATCTTTTTCTAAATCCGTTATGGCGTACAATATATTTTTTTTTTCACTTTTTAAATATGGGCGTCAATTTCAGTTTCTTTGAGTGCCGATTACGAAAATGACATCTGTTTTCAGATCCAAGATGTCGGACGGTGTGTTTTTTCTTCAAAATATAATATGAGCATACCGCGGACACACCGCCAAAATTCCATACAAACGTTTAATTTGGTTACATATTTCACGGACATCAATCAGTAACGTGTATTTACACGAGCACCTGAGTGCGCAGCATGGATTATGACTTCAGGCCGCGACGAGAACATTTGAACATTCAATTTTTTTTAAACCAGAAATAAAAGCCATAACTTTATTAGTAAATTAGTGGTAGAGCTCGCTGAACAAGCTCGAGATCACACTCGAGCTCGATCAGCACCACCGCGTTATAATATGCATATAATTTACCTGCTGCTTAGAGACAGTGGTAATGTACGGTGGTAGAGCTTCAATGATAAAGCTTGAAGGCACGCAAATGTTATGCTAGTAATATGAATAGGTACGTAAAGGTAATGGATAGCCTTATGGGTGTAAATTTTGTGGTTTCTTGGGGTGCTGATTAAGGAAATGGCATCCGTTTACAGACCTAAATAAAACGAACAGTTTTTTTTTCAAATTGTGATATGGGTGTCTAATTTGAGATTTCTTGGGGTGCTGATTACGAAAATGATATCTTTTTTGGTATCCAAGATGGCGAGTATCCAAGAATTATGATGATTTTTATTAATATCGTCTAATATAGCAGCTCCTCCCTCTCTCAATTTAATGGGGGAAATTAGTTTAATTAATAGATTAGTTAGATGATCTTTATCACATATGTATTGTAAAAAAATCTGTCCGCCATCTTGGATCTGAACACGGATGCCATTTTCGTAATTAGCACTCCAAGAAATCTCAAAATTGATACCTATATTACAATTTGGAAAAATATGTATGTCCGCTATCTTGGCTCTCAAACAAGATGTCATTTTTGTAATCAGCACCCCAAGTAATCTCAAAATTGATACCCATAACATATATTGAAAAAAAAAAACTGTCCGCCATCTTGGATCTGAAACAAGATGTCATTTTCGTAATCAGCACCCCAAGTAATCTCAAAATTGATACCCATAACATATATTGAAAAAAAAATCTGTCCACCATCTTGGATCTGAAAACGGTTACCATTTTCGCAATCAGCACCCCAAGAAACCTAGAAAGTGATACCCATATCAGGTATTTTGAAGAAAAAACACACCATCCGACATCTTGGATATGAAAACAGATGTCATTTTCGTAATCAGCACTCAAAGAAACTGTAACTGACACCCATATTTTAAAGAGAAATAAAAAATATATTTTCCGCCATAACGGATTTAGAAAAAGATGTATTTTCGTAATCAGCACCCCAAGAAATATCAAAATTAATACCTAAAGCATATTTTGAAAAAAAAATAAGTATACGTCATCTTGGAGCTGAATACGGATGCAATTTTTGTAATCAGCACCACATGAAACCTAGAAAATGATAACAATATCAGGGTTTGACAAAAAAAAATTTAAGCCATGTTGGATCTGAAAAAAATGACATTTTCGTAATCAGCACCTGAAGAAACCTAGAAATTGATACCCATATCACATATTGTAAAAAAAATTGTCCGCCATCTTGGATCTGAAAACGGTTGCCATTTTCGCAATCAGCACCACAAGAAACCTAGAAAATGATAACAATATCAGGGTTTGACAAAAAAAAAATTAAGCCATGTTGGATCTGAAAAAAATGACATTTTCGTAATCAGCACCTGAAGAAACCTAGAAATTAATACCCATATCATATTTTGACAAAAAAAATGTCAAGTCATATTAAATATGAAAAAAGACGTTTACGTAATTAGCACGCCAAGTAACCTCAAAATTGACACCCATATCACAATGTGGAAAAACAATTGTGCCCGTCATCATAGATCTGAAATAATATGCGATTTTCATAATCAGCACCCCAAAAAACCCCTACAATTAGACACCCATATTATATTTTGAAAATATAATCTGTCCGCCATCTTGGTACTCAAAACAGATGTGATTTTCGTTATCAGCACTCCAAGAAACCTTAAAGTTAAGACGCTTAGAAAAATAAAAAAATCTGTCCGCCATCTTGGATTTGAAAAATCTGCACCTCAGGAAACTGTGACATTGAAATCCATATCATATTGATGCCAATATGATTCCGGGTAGATAGATGGTAATATAATTATGAAATTATGTCCGCCTTCTTCGATTTGAAAGGATATATACATATAGATACCATTTTCGTAATTATCACCTCAAGGAACCCTGACATTGACACCCACATTGCTTACATACTATTATCGCTTACAGTAGGTATCATTTAAGGAAATGTAAATTGGGAAATGCCGTGGTGCTCGTACGCCCTGATGTTCCATCACTGAAGCTCTACCACTGTATACTACCATCTACCCGGAACATAATAACAGTTTACATAAGATAGAGTTAAAATCAATAACCACTTACTGGTAAGTAAAATAAATTCATATTTTCGAACTGCCTCCGTAGCGTAGTGGTAGAAGGCCACTACTACTGCGCTGGGGGTAATGGGTTCGATTCCCGGGTCGGGGACTATCAGAGATAACGGTTTAAAAATCCTTTATCTCTGGTTCTATTGAGATATTTCCATTTTCTGGAAGTTTCCCAGTACCTCGGAGTTTGGTAATGTGCCCGGAGATGTCAACAGGCTCGCCACCTGTTACATGGGCCAAAACGTAACCGGCTAGTCGTGGGTGTTTGCATGTATTTGAATGCATGCATTTACCTCTGCCTACCCCTTCGGGGATCACAGGCGTGAAGTTACGCTTTTTTTTATACATATATACATACATATGTAATAATTTAATGTTTATATATTAATAATTTTAAACTTTAAAAGCTTTTTCTCGAAATGCGGATTTTGCTGTTATTGTATTTTAGTTTTGGGCGGGCAGGCTTGTCAGCACATCCCTTTGAGTGTGTGCGGGCACGCACACCAACGAAAATACTGTCTAGCGTAGAGATGGGCAATAAACGCATCGATTACTTCCCGCCCTTGAGCGTATATATGGGTTTTTTTTTGTCTTTTGAAACAACAGTATATTTTAACTTTTTTTTTATGTAATAAAAGTGGAAAACAAGCATGCAGTTCACATTCATGTTAAGTGATGACTGAAGCCACCCACACAATGACCAGAGGTCAAAATGCAGATGCGCTGCCACTCCTGAGGCCTAAGGTGTTATGGCCTCTGTGCCTGAAATTACAGGGCCGTACATTACCACCTGACCGGAACACGATAGTGCTGAACACTACCATTTAGCGGCAAGTATATTAGGTAATGCGGTGGTGCCTACGCTCGCGAGCTCCGTCACTGGAGCTCTACCACCAGTAAACTGTTAATAAGAATTATTTTTAATCATTCTGTTATGGTATTTTCCAGTAAAATTATCACAGTAATCCATTGATATAAAAAAAACCCAAGATTCACGGTCGCGTACAAACTTCGCACTCGAAACTGTCGTCAGATGTACTAACGTAGTTATAGATAACACATGACCTTCTTTTTTTACAAAGTGAACCTTAGTACTACGAGTTTAAGTTCTCTTTTTAAAACAATATGCAAAAACTAAACAAAGGAGATGTTGCAAAAATGTATGGAACTCCGGCCACGTATTGTACACAATATCATTAAGCAGGCAAAATCAATATAAAAACGTTTTTACTGCATATTTTCACTTATTTATCTTTGTTTGCAGTTACAAAACATTATTTGCAGTTAGAATTGCAACTTAAAACCAACATGGCGAATATGGCGGGCGATGTCATTTTGACATTATGACATCGCGATAAAAACGATAATCAAAAAACAATTTATTGTTTTTTGATTATCTAGTACTTAGAGAAAAAAAATATTTATAAATACTATCGAAATCGATTGATACCAAGCGTTGGCTGTATCGCCGTGTTGAACATGGTTGAAAATTATAAAATCGTTTGAATTAAATGTGGTTGTAACTCTAAAATATATTTTTGATTAAATTGATTGTATTTTTTTCGGCTTCTGCTATAATTTACCCATTTTTTGAGGACATGTACGAACCAGGGCCGAGCTCGCAACAGCTCCTTTTACGACCGAAATTCATGAGTGGCACAAGGAATTGAATAGAGTCAAATAAATAAAATAATAATATAAATATTTTGTTTGATTTTTTAGGGTTCCGTAGTAAACAAGGAACCCTTATAGTTTCGCCATGTCCGTCTGTCTGTCTGTCTGTCTGTCCGTCCGCGGTTTACCGCAAAAACTATTAGTACTAGAGACTTGAGATTTGGCACAAATATACACCTTAATCATGCCGACAAAGTGGTAGAAAAAAACGTGAAAAAAAAAGTTTTTTTTTTAGGGTAACTAGTAACGCGCGAAATTTTTTTTCTTTTCGATTTTCATGTAGTGTGGGGTATCATTGGATAGGTCTTTTAAAAATATTACGAGTTTGCGAACATCATTTTTCGATGTAGTTAACTGTTCGTGACTTATTAGGCTTTAAAGTGCAAATTTTCGTTAAACTCAAGTGTCGTCCCTCCCCTACAGACTAAACGGTTGTTGTTAGAAATTCAAACGTTACAGCGATAGTAGCTACATATTAGGTTGGGGAAAAAGTTTCTTCGCATTTTTTAAGATAATTCAAAACATTTTTTAATATAGTTTATTTAAATTTAACTAAAGTATATATGTACCATTTTGTTCGATAACCTTTTGCCATCTTGTAGGTAGGGGGACATGATCCCATTGCTATAAAAATTTTGGGACTTCTCATCAAAATACCGCGACAAGTGGATTTGGCAGTCCTCTCGTGATGTTAACCTAACATTGCATAAAGAATTCTGAAGAGACCGAAACAGGTGGAAATCTGAAGGTGCAAGGTCAGGACTATACGGCGGATGCATTAACACCTCCCAGCCAAACTATCTTAATTTTTGCTGAGTGGCTATAGATGTGTGAGGTCTAGCGTTATCATGATGAAACACCACACCCCTTCTGTTGATCAATTCCGGCCGCTTTCTCTCAACTTCTTGCTTTAATCTCATCAGTTGTTCGAAGTAGAGTTCAGAATCGATAGTCCTGCCTGGTGGTAATAGCTCATAATGAATAATGCCCTTCCAATCCCACCACACACAACATCACCTTATTGCGAGTTAACCCGGGTTTCGCCACAGTCTGTGAAGCCTGACCGGCCCTTGACCACGACCTTTTTCGCACGTTCTTGTCGTACGTGATCCACTTTTCATCACCAGTTATCAGCTTCTTCAAAAATGATTCGGTTTCATTACGTCGTAATAAAGAATCACAAATGAGTACACGGTTCATTAGGTTTCTTTCAGTGAGCTCGTGGGGTACCCAAATATCGAGCTTTTTTTTGTACCCAGATTTTTTCAAATGCGCCAAAACTGTTTTGTGATCAATTCTCAGTTCTTCAGCTACGTCGTAACTATTGATATGTCGATCTTGCTCCACTTTTTTAAAAATGGCATCCTTTTTATCCGTAATAGGGCGACCAGAGCGAGGTGCATCTTTGACATCAAAATTTCCGGATTGAAAACGCTTAAACCAAATTTGTGCTACTCTCACAGACACTGCACTAGGTCCATAAACATCGCAAATTTTTTTCGCGGCTTGCTTTGCATTTTTCCTTTTTTGTAGTAAAATTTTAAAACGTATCGAATTTCTTCATTAGATTCACTCATCTCGACAGTACGAAAAACAAATGAAAATCACACATTTGCCTAATTTGAATTTGGAATTATGTTCTTTCAAATTTTAACTTTCAATGATACCAAAACCAGCCAGATACAAATACTACAGCCAAAGAGATTTTATTACAAGTTCATACATACTATAATGCGAAAAGACTATTTCCCCAACCTATTATAACGAAATTAAAAGGAAAACTATCACACTAAAGTTGGCCTTGCAAGTTTGCGAGTTATAGTCGACCAAATGCATTTTACTCGAAAATTTCGAACAAGTCCATTGAAAATATTTATTTATTTTTTTCATAACATCTCTTACTCCGTAACTACGGAACCCTACACTGCGCGTGGCCCGACATACACTTGATCGGTTTTTTTTTATCTTATTACAGGTGCCTATTTTATCGAGTTTGTAAAATTTACGTTCACAGTTTTTAATTGTTTTATGCCCATATTACAATTCATATAGCTATGCGATATGAAATAATATTATTATGTTTTTAGTTTAATTATGTATGTATAAAAATATTCGTTATGTATTAAATGGAATAAAAAAGCAATAATAATAATTTTATGCATTGATTTAATAATATAAAATCCATAAATTGTTAATAATATTACTAACAAATTAGGTCACTTTGTCTATGTCAATTATTATTAAATACTAAAAATGTATTAATACATAATAATATATTATATTAATTTAAAAGTTAATTATTAAATAAATACTTTAAAAGTTAATTATTAAATTAGTAATAAAAATATGTGTGATTTCAGAAAATCGACTCCATTGACAAGAACAGAGCCGTTATACGACTAAAACAAAATGAGCCTAATACGTTTCTATGACCGTAGACCGTACAACTATTGAAGTTTGCCGTATTATACTATGATCGATGAGTGAAGTTATAAACAAAATTAAATCAAAATCAAAATCAATTCAAAATCGCTATATTTACTCATTTATATGACAAATGTAAATCAATAAAGTCTTTTACTTACCGAAAGTACGATGTCCCATCCGTTTTCATCGGTATAGACGTATTATTTTTACAATTTTTAACGGAACACTTCGGCCTTTTTGACGTACGAACTGCTCTAAGATTGACGTGATACTATTTGAAATGAGCGCTAAATGTTCATTTTAGCGCTAGTTGCGAGCGGACGGTTTTGAGATGTTGAGTGTGCATCTTGGGTTTTTTGTATATCAATGCAGTAATCATATAAAAACATATTTAATTATTAAGAACAAAGAAAATAAATAAATAAAAAATGAACCGAACATGTTCCAAAATTCTGAATATATTACTTAGAATATAATAGAATTTCTGAGCTAGCTGGTATAAACATATTACTCAGAGGAAAAAAAAACCTATTTAAGATCGAATAATAAATGATAGTGGTTCCAAAAATACACCATTTTAGTGCCTACATTGCACCCAGCCAGGACGGGTTGCTAATGTAATTATTACGTCACATGATCGAAAACCATGACAAAACACATGCAGGTAAAGGTAAGTATTTTTTTGGACAAAATGATGATTAAATGTTAAGGTGTAACTAATATATAAATATCAAAGAGACATAACAACTATAGGTTCGGTAAGTTCATTTTTTTTTTTACATTTTCAATAATGGGGTTGGTGACGTGACTGGCTGATCCTTGCCAGGCGATGGTTTTTGTACTTGGCGTGTTATGATTTATCCCTACAAAAATTTCCAGCCTTACAGGACCAACGGTGCTCGGAGGGTTCAGTATCTCTTGGACCACATGTAGTGGAGGTACCCTTAGTATTTTTTTTAAAGATTTTATTCAATTACTTTGTCGGCGTTATTCGGGTGTATACTTGTGCCGAATTTCCAGTCTCTAGTATTAATAGTATTTGCGCTAAACCGCGGAAGGACAGACAGACAGACAGACGGACATGGCGAAACTATAAGGGTTTCTTGTTTACTACGGAACCACGAAAGAGTAAATAAGCCGTGTTGTATGTACGTCATATGTACGTGTTACGTTACGATTACGATCACTTACTGCTACTAATTAAACCACTGCACTGATGTTAGAACCCGTTTATTGTGGTAGACTCAAAACCTTATACCTAGTAAGTGTACAACAACAATAGCATGATGTAAACGACCCCTGTCGACATCTATTATTCTATAAGGAGAAACATATAGTATACAAAGGAATTTGGCGGTCCTCTGTGCAATCTCTAACATCATCATCTCTCTCTCTAATTGTATAATTTGCAACTTTTATAAAAAATAATAAATACGCTTTTTTTTATAAATACGCTTACACTCACAGCCCCACACTAGATATAAACCTGTGTCTTGGGTGCCGTTATATACAAACAACACATGCACAAACACCCAGACCCGAAACAAATATCTGTAGGCCATACAAATATTTGTCCCGGTGCGGGGATCGAACCCGCGACCCTTCGAATCAAACAGTCATCTCACACGACCTACTCGGGGCATATGACCTACGTGTTAATTTGTACAAACTATAGACAATTTAGTTACTAATTAAGGCTGGGTTGCACCAATATACTTGTTAGTTATTGTAAGTTGTTAAAGTAATTGTAACATTTCCCATCTCCACACTCTCTGCCTACCCCGTTAGAGACCTGGCGTGAAAGTACACACAAACATACCCATCTAAAAAAATCAAATGTTTATCACACACTGAGTCTAGTATACATATAAGCAGTTTTCGAGAGTGTTCACAAACCGCCTTTCTCGCAGACTCGACAACTTCCAGCCTCCCGATCAAGCCGGTTTTAGTAATGGCTTTACTACTACAATACACCACAACACGCTGCGGCAGGTCATACAGAAGACAGAAGAGTATAACCAGCCCCTATGTCTTGCGTCCTTGTCAATATATCTATGAAAATATATTGTAAGCTAGGAAAAACTTGCACTTATTTAAGAAAATGGCATTTCCAAGTTTTCGCCTATCGAAAACACATAAATGTTTCTTAACATGTTGTATACAGTTTTATAACAAAATTCCGTCCAACATTCTTGTACTTACAGATAATACATTCAAGTCATGTATTAAACGCACACTATGTAAAAATGCGTACTATAGACTCGATGACTATCTAAAGGATAGAGATGCCTGGACAAATGCTGGTCTAGCTCCACAAGACTTTATTTAAACAATAATTTTGTGAAATCGGATCATGGACTATGAGAAGGCATTCGATTCGGTCGATATTTGAGCTGTGTTTAAATACTTCAATAGTGTCAAATCGACACATCAAGGTGCTGAAAACACCTTTTTGAATGTCCCCATATTTTAGAACCGCGGGAACTCAGAGGGAAGTTCCTTCCATAATTTGTATTTTTCACACTAGATGGCGTGGATCGTCTTTACATTGCGATTATAAAGTTTTCTGATTAATACATAAATATCAAACATCATGTAATGTGTGATGAAAACTAACAACGTATCAATACGAAATCTACGTACTATTTTTGCAAGCCGTTTATTTGTGAACATAGACGGTTGACGATAGACATGGGTAGTGGTTTTTATTTTTAATGTCAGATTGACATAATAATAAGCATATGCAGTGTTGCTAAACTATCGATAGTTGACCTCGAAAAATAGTCGATAGCGCGATAGTACTATCGAAAATATCGCCATGCTGCAATACTATCGATAGTATCGATAGTTAAAAATAAGCAATACTATTGCCAAAGATTAATAGTATCGATAGTATTGTTATAAACAATAGTCAATAAGGTCAATAGTATCGATAGTTTCGATAGTACTATCGCGCTATCGACTAATTTTTCGAGGTCACGATAGTTCACAATACTATCGATAGACTATTACTATTGCAACAACACTAATGTCAAGTATGTCAACTATTTGTCATCGCAACGAGACCGTTGAGTTTTGGCGGGAACCTTGAAAGTGGCGTGTGGTGCTCTTATTTTATTTCATTTACTTGGTGTATTTTTAAGTTATATTGAATAAAGTTGGTGGCATTTTTTTTGATATAGGTTTATTACAGTGCCCGTGTATAGTGAAATAGAATAACAGTGCGATAACACGACCTTCCAGGTTGCCTACAAAACTTCATTGTAAATGTTCTGGTAAAGTAGCCATCGCTTTACTCGAATAACTTGACTGTCATACTTAATAAATAATTGACTAACTATATTATACTAACTTTTACGCTGCTTAAATAAATACGAAATATCGTTTTACTTGACACTGGCAATACGCGTAATAGCGATGCCATAATTAAAAAAAAAATTAACGAGACCGTTCACCGTTAACCATAAACTAGTCTAAAAAAGATTTTTTTCGATTAGTTTAGTAGTTTTTATTGTGATAATAGTCGACTATGTTGATGACGTTTGACCGTTTACCGACAACGTCAAAATCAGAAACTCATTTATTCATTTAGGGTGACAGGCACCTCTTATGACACGTCAAAAAATAAACAAAATAAATTAAAGTGAACAACAATTGATATACATGTCAAACAAGGTAAAAAATATATGTAAAGTCAATAAACTAATGTAAAAAGTATATCAGTAGAATAAGTATATCAATAGTCAACGATACTTTAGTTTAGAAAACAGTCTATTTTTCGACTAGTTTATTTCCTGGTTTAATCAGAATCAGAAACTCATTTAGGGTGACAGGCACCTCTTATGACACGTCAAAAACAAATAAAATAAATTAAAGTGATCAATTGATATACATGTCAAACAAAATAAAAAATATATGTAAAGTCAAGAATATCACTAAGAAAATAGCTAAAATAAACAAGTCTTGCAGTGTCTATATCAGTTAATTGCCAAATTTTTCTAACAGCATAAGCTGCGGCACTCAGACGTTTCGCTAACTGCCTAATATGTGGTCCCCATTGTAACTTCGAGTCAAGCGTTATTCCCAAGAAGGTAGCGTCATCAACAAATTGAATTTTGTCATTGTTTATAAAAATGTCTCCTTCTTTACTTTTTACATTAGGGAGGGTAAGACGGATACATTTGTTTTTTTTTACTATTCAGTGCAAGATTATTGACAGTAAACTGTGCCGACCCTTGCATTAGCGTCACATAACGAAATCATTGTTTTAGCTTTTAGTTACGCATAAGGAACGCTTGTAACGACAGTCGCTCAGAGTCGCTACCCGAACATTGTCGTGAACACAGTGTGACCGCCCGTCTATACTTAGCCAAAGCCAATATACAGCACCGTCAGTGAGATATTAGTTTTATTACAATCATCGTCCTGCTACACTCATACAACACACGCATATTATCATTTTTTTTTTATGTAATGGAAGTGGTAAACAAGCATGCAGTTCACATTGATGTTAAGTGATGAACGCAGCCTATAGACACCCACACAAAGACCAAGGTCAAAATGCAGATGCGTTACCACTCCTGAGGCCTAAGGTCTTATGCCTCTGTGCCGGAAATTACAGGGCCGTACATTACCACCTTTTTTTTTTTTTTTTTTTTTTTTTATGTTTGAAGATTGACAGACAAGCAAACGGGCCACCTGATGGAAAGTGGTCACCGTCGCCTATGAACATTTGCAACACCAGGGGAGTTGCCAACGCGCTGCCAGCCCTGAAGGACTCTTTTGACGCCATTTTTGAAGAACCCCATATTGTAGCACCTAGGGAACACCTCAGAGGGAAGTTCGTTCCACAATTTACACGTTCTGGGCAGGAACGAACGTGAAAACCGCACCGTTGAGCACTGCCAGGTGTCCAGTCGGTGTGGGTGGAACTTCTCTCTTCGGCGGGTAGTACGGTGTAGGAAAAGAGACGGTGGCACCATGTCAAACAGTTCCGCAGAGCACTCACCATTGTAGAGACGGTACAACACGCACAGACTCCCAATGTCTCTGCGCAGGCTCAGATGTTCGAGCCTGTCGGTAAGTCCTGGATCGTTAACAATACGAACGGCGCGTTTTTGTAGGGAGTCAAGTGGACCAAGCTGGTATTTGGGGGCTCCCGCCCACAAATGAGAGCAGTATTCCAGATGGGGCCGCACTTGGGCCTTATAAAGCTGTAGTAGCTGCCCCGATGTGAAATACTGCCTCGCTTTGTTAAGCACCCCCAACTTTTTGGATGCCAACTTGGTCTTACACTCAATGTGACTCCCGAATTGCACTTCGTTCGATATGTCAACGCCCAGGATACCGATACTCTTATCAACGGCGAGCGGAATGCCCTGGAACTGTGGTGCAGCTTGTGTTTGCAGTACAATGAATGGGGTTTTTTTTGCGGTGAACGCGCAGACTTGTGTCTTCGAGGGGTTAAACTGTACTAAATTAAGTCGACCCCAATCCGAGACCCGCTCCAGAGAGTGCTCGATTTCAGACACAAGTCTAGTCCTGCTTTCCTCGATAAGTGTCCGAGAGGCATTTGCACGGCTAGTGTAGTGTGCATCTCCCGTACTATCATCAGCATAGCAATGAAAATTGGAGTTTTGCTCCAATATTTCATTGATATGCAGAAGAAAAAGCGTGGGAGATAACACAGAGCCTTGCGGCACACCAGCGTTGATAGGTAGTCTGTCTGAGCGCTGACCGTCAACTAAGACTTGTATATAACGCTCAGACAGAAAGCTGGCTGTCCAGTTGCATAGCCTCTCGGGAAGACCGTAGGATGGAAGTTTCGCGAGGAGTGCCCTGTGCCAGACCCGGTCAAAGGCCTTAGCAATGTCCAGGCTTACAGCCAATGCCTCCCCACTCTTGTCCAAGGCGTGGGACCAATGGTGCGTGAGATATACTAGAAGATCACCAGCAGATCTGCCATGACGAAATCCATATTGGCGGTCACAGATCAGCTGATGATCCTCTAGATACTGCAGCAGTTGAGTATTGATCACACGCTCCATGACTTTACAGAGTAGGGAGGTTATTGCTATGGGCCTATAATTGGCCGGGTCACTGCGATCCCCTTTTTTGGGTATCGGGTGCACGAGGGCGGTCTTCCACGCAGACGGTACGGTTCTTTGATCGTAGGAAAGCGAGAACAGGCGCGTCAGAACGGGGGTCAGCTCGGGAGCGCACATCCTCAACACCACCGCAGGGACGGAGTCCGGCCCACTCGACTTCTTGACGTCAAGGGATAAAAGAGCTCGCCTGACGTTCTTCTGAGTGAATTTGACGTCAGGCATAGAGCTTTCACAGCGCGGGATGGTAGGCGCTGTGATACCCATGTCGTCAAGAGTCGAGTTTGAGGCAAAGAGGCTGCCCAGAAGGTCAGCTTTCTCTTTTGCCGTGTGGGCCAGGCTATCGTCAATTTTACGCAGTGGTGGGAAAGATGACCGACAAAAATTCCCTTCGATAGCTTTGGCAAGAGACCAATAGGCACGGCTCCCGGGAGGGTGCCTCATTAGTTTCCCGCCAACTCTACCGATGTGCTTCGATTTCGCTTTGGCCATGCGCCGCTTAGTGGACCTGGATGCAGCGTTGAGTGCTCTCTTAAGGCCGGAGGCATTAGGATCCTTACAAGCGTGAGCCGCAGTCCAGGTTCTGTAAGCCTCCTGCTTGTGACTAGAAGCCACAGCACAGGACTTATCAAACCAGGGCTGGTACTGTCCGCCAATGGATACCACAGAGTACGGAATGTAACATTCCATTCCCTGGTGTATCACATCGGTTACAGCATCGGCACACGTGCTCGGATCTTCCGACGAGAAACAAAGCTGCCTCCATGGGTAGGACGTCAGGAACTCCCTCAGTCCATCCCAGTCTGCCGACCTGTAATGCCACACTTGTCGAGTTGCCGAGGGCCGCAGCGGCGCTCGAACCGACAATGAGGTTTTTGTGCGTACCAGACAGTGGTCCGAGGATCCTAAGGGAGCCTCGACCACCACCTGATAGTTGGCAGGATGTGAGGTCAGCAGAAGATCCAGCAAAGAGGCAGTGTGACCCTCGACATCTGGTATCCGGGTAAACCCGGTTACAACTTGTGAGAGTCCATTAGCCAACGCGAAATCGTGTGCAGATCTTCCAGCGAAGTCCGTGATCCGGGAACTCAACCACTCCGTATGGTGTGCGTTAAAGTCACCAAGAATCACCAACTCCGCAGAAGGATACTGCACAAGCACTGTGTCGACCACCTGTTGGATGTGCTCGAATAAGCGGGCTGTCTCCCCGTCTCCGCTATAGGACCTGTACACGCACGCGTATATTCGGGTAGATCCACCGTAATCCACGCGTGCCCACAATAGCGACAGGTCCTTGTCTTCAAAATGGTCAAGACGGCGACAACAGACATCCTCTCGGACATACAGACATACCCCGGCGCGGCGAACGAAAGTGTTCTCCAGAGTATAGCCGGGGTAAGTAAGGTACGATGTGTTAAGTGGAGAGGATATTTGTGTCTCCGTCAGAAAGAGTAGGGCCGGCTTAGCCGTTTCAAGGTGGTGGTGAACGGCGTTAAGGTTGGTATGTAAACCCCTGATGTTGCACATGTCCACAGTAAATGTGGGAGGGGCGTCCGCTGCGTTTCTACTTTTTTTCTTTTTTTTGACCATTTTTTATATTTAACTTCCTAACAGCGTCGGATAAGGGAAAGAATGATGTGCACCGTATCGACCGCCCGCGGGGCAAAGTTGCAGGTGCATCAGACCATCTGCACACAGAGGTGGTGCAATTTGCTGGTCCGGGGGACGGAAGGACCCCCGATCCCCCCCGTGCACAGGCGCCGGGCCCACTCCGGTCTCTTACTCCGGCACGACGACTGCACACGGGACTTAACACCGGTTGGCGGGACAGCCTCCCAGGCCAGAGTTTAATAGAGAGGCCTGGGTTCGGGTCCCCTACTGACCGGCGGGCGGCAGCGGACCGTTACCGTTTCATCGGCTCTCCCTGGCCCCCGGGCCAACATGTTGCGCCCCTGAGCGCAAGATGTCCTTACACATACCGGCCCCGGGGGCGGACAATACGGTGCACATCAAGGATAGGAACGAGGAAGAGGATAGGGGGAGGGGAGGGGGGGGACTGGCTCTCAGGCTCGGAAGCCGGAACACGCCCGAAGACGTTTGGCGGCAGATTACGACCTGAGGGTGGTAGCTAGCCAGGCAGGACCCAAGGGACCTTACCACCAAGCAGGACACTAGGAGGGATTACGCTGGTAGTGCCGACCCAGCAACCATGTGGAACCAGTCGCCAGAGCCTTGTTTGCTGGTCGGCAGGGTGCACCACGTGCAGGTAAGGTTGGCTGCGGCACCAGGATGGTAAGGCGCCACTTACACCCCAACCTGACCGGAACACGATAGTGTTGAACACTACCATTTAGCGGCAAGTATATTAGGTAATGCGGTGGTGCCTACGCCCGCGAGCTCCGTCACTGGAGCTCTACCACCAGTAAAATCATATCATATTGCCACAACACGGCAAAAAACCATATATGTACTTCTCCTATGACCTTATTTACAGTATCGTAATCTGGAGTAAATCTGGAGTCGATTATGTTGATAACGTTGTTTGCGTCGTTCAACGATTGCAAAACATATCATGCGCTTATGGTAAACGTGAACGACATAGAAGGAAATATTTAGGTTTTATATTACTGAGTCTCAAGTTTAAATACATTAATATAATCGTGCATTGTTGCCGTTTCGCACGGTTCGCGCGCCGCGTCGAGCGTCGACACGAAACGACAACGTTTCATAGTTGACGACGTTGACGTTGATCGACTAGTTCAGTAAACGGCAAACGTATACACGTAGCGCGCGTCGCGCTAGATGTGTGTAACTCTTTACTGTTTCGAATCACTGTTACGAAACATTTCGATGTTCGGAAAGATTGGAACACCAATGCTGTTTCAAATGCATCATTTGCATCATTTGGAACTCGAACATAATTACTCTCTCTGAGCGCGTTCATGTCGCTTGAGTGATTGAGTGATTGAGTGTGACCGCATGACCGCAACCGAGACTCTTGACATTAGAACATTTGAATCAGTTAGCGAAGCGAGAGATCGGGATAACAGTACAAAATAAGCAAGTGAGAATGAGATACCAAATGAGATGTTATTTTATTACTAATTCCGTTGCGCCTATACAGTACCTAATTTGGTTGTAATATTAACGACTTTGGCGTTTGTATGAGGAATAATTTAGGGGCGTTTTTGGTTTGAATTATTTTGCAAAATTTTATTTCTTTTAAAATATGACATGGGTACCAATTTCGAGGTTTCTTGGGGTGTTGATAACGAAAATGGCATCCGTTTTCAGATCCAAGATGGCGGACAGACTTTTTTTTCAAAATGTGACATGGGAGTCAATTTTGAGGTTTCTTAGGGTGCTGATTACGAAAATGCCACCAGTTTTCAGATCCAAGATGGCTGATAACTATGTTTTTAAATCAAATGCGTGTAACGTATGAAAGTGATACTTTCATACCATCAGGTACACCACCCGAAACTAAGCAGTTGATCTATATTTCATATCTTTGACGCCATGTTCCAAATGTTCCGAATGTTCCAAATGATGCATAAAATGATTCGGAACAGTTTAGTGTTTCAGATGCAAATGATCCATTCACAAAGGTGAGACGTTTCTCCCACGCCTACGTCGCGCCGTTTATTGGTAAACTAGTTTATCGTTGAGCAGTAAACTAGTTTATCAGTCGACGACTAAGAAACAGTCTAAAAAAACTGTTCGTTCATTCAACGCCCACTACTAGTTTTCTTTAATGTATAACATCGTTAATTATTAATGAGATATTCGTCCGAGATACTGTCATCTCATACCCCTTGAGGTATGGGAAACCACGTTCGGGGCGTTTGCCCCCTGCGTGGGGTTTTCTTTGCCGCGGCCGTTAACAGAGGTCAGTCCGGGTGGTGAGGTTGTCGCAGCGTTGCTACTGCGGCTCCTCGGGTGTCAGTTCCGGTGGTTATTCTTTGCGGCCACACGTCACTCCTCCGCTTGGTCGGCGAGCAGCTCTCGCTGGAACCGCTTTCCGTCCGGAGGTCGCGCGTGCAGGGGCGCGATGTTTTTGATGTGACTGAATTCCGAATGGTCAGCACGCGCGACGAAGTTTTCGACCATTTCCAGTTTCAGGTCCCTCTGAATAGTGGTGCTCCTGACATAGTTGGCGGCATCTAGCAGTAGGCGGATGGTTGCCATCTGGGTTTCTTCCATGCTCTTTCGAGAAGAGGGTGCTGTGAGTGCGTACCAGGCCGGCGCTGCATACGTGAGCCTTGTAGACCCCGATCTTCACTTTCAGAGGGAGCCTGGAGGTCAGTATGGGGCGGAGGAGGAATCTGGCGGTCTTGGTACTGCGTAGAATCTTCTTGACGTGCGGCCGCATCGAGAGCTTGGAGTCTATGGTGACTCCAAGGTACTTCGCCTGTTTCCAAGGTACTTCGCCTGTTTGCTCTACTCAATCTCCTCTCCTTGGAGTTTGAGTGGTGGTGCTCTTGAGTGTCCGAATGCGACGGCCTGCGTTTTCCCAACGTTCACGGAGAGCCTCCATCTGGCAAGCCATTCAGGCAGCAGGTCTAGGTTCTTCTGGATTTTTTTGGCCGCGTGTCCTAGGTTCATAGATTTAGCTGTGAATGCGGCGTCGTCAGCGAACAGGTACAGCTCGCATTCAGCAGCTGTCGGGATGTCATCCGTGTACGCCGAGTAGCAGGCCGGTGAGAGGCGCTTCCTTGCGGCACGCTGGCCAGAACCGGGCGCTCGCTGGATAGCGTGCTCTCCACCACCACTCGTATTCTCCGATCGGTCAGAAACGATCGGACCACGCGAACGACTCGGCGGGGCGTTTCCGTGAGGGACAGCTTATACAACAGACCATCGTGCCATACGCGGTCGAACGCCTTCTCCATGTCCAGGAATACGGCCGCCGTGTTCTCCCTTTTGTTACGGGCGACCGTGAGGTTATACAGCATCCTCGTAAGCTGTTGGGTGGTGCTGTGCTCCGCGCGAAATCCAAACTGCTCCGGACGCACAGGGAGGTGTGGGAGAAGGTGCCGCAGCAGGAGCCCCTCGAACACCTTGGAGAGCGAAGAGAGCAGGGTAATCGGGCGGTAGGATGCCGCCTTTGTTGTGTTTTTCCCCGGCTTCGGCAGCATAATTACGTGCCCCTTTTTCCATATGCTGGGAAAGTGGCCCGAGCGCAGTATGCCGTTGAATAGCCGCGTGACTGCGGCTATGGCTTTTGGAGGCAGATTCCTCAGTGCGGCGTTTGTTATGCCATCTGCGCCCGGGGCTTTCCTGGGCTTGGTTCTAGTGATTGCCAGTTTCACCATAGCCGGGGAAAAGAAGATGGCGTCTTCATCGTCGTGTGTAGCGGCGAAGTAGCTCTCGAGGTGTCGCTCGACTGCTGCGACGTGTTCGACCTCTGAGGTGGCGTTCGGCTGGAATTGTTGTTCCAGATGGTCTGCGTATAACTCCGCGCGGTCCTCTGCCCTGTATCTGAGGGTGCCGTCGTCGTGAAGCAGAGGCCTCGTCGGTGTTGAGGTTTTCTTGTAGCGCCTGCACAATCTGTGCAGGGCGATGAAGTCGTCTGTGGCGTCATCGAGGGATTTTTTCCAATCCTCGGTGTTGTTGGCCTCTACTTCCGCCCTGACCCGTTCCGTCAGCCTGTTCAGGCGGTTTTTTAATTGGGGGCATCTGGTTGACTGCCACTGCCTCCTTAGATTCCTTTTTGTTTCTAGGAGGCGGCGAACTCTGGGTGGGAGGGGTGGTAGGCGTCCTTCGGTCGGAGTTTCCGTTGTTGCCGCCTCCTTGGCTTCCTGGATGGCAGTGGTCAGTCCCGTCGCTAGTCTTTCCACTTCCTCTGGTGACTCAACGGGCCAAGACGTCGCTGTGGTCGCTAACCGATCAGTGAAAAGTGTCCAGTCCGTGTGGTGACGTGGCGCTGGCGGAGATGTTCGCACCGTTTCCGCCGCCAGGACGGTAATCACGGGCTGGTGGTCCGACCCCAGGTCCTAAGTACCTCTAGCGAGAGTTGTAAGTCAGGTTTTTGTGTACTACTAGGTCTATGACGTCCGGAATCCCTAGGGCGCCGTAGTGAGTGGGCGTGTCCGGACCGGTGACAGAGTATGTGTGGGCGTCGGCGTCCGCGAAGAGTCTGTTTCCGTTAGGGTTCGTGGTGGACGAGTTCCATTCCGGCGGCGGTGCGCTCCACGGTGCCAGCTGTTTTGTTCCTTGATTCCGCCTTGAACACCGGGCACGAGGTGTTGTTGGCCGGATGCGGTCCTCCGCAGTTGGCGCAGGTGGCGGGTTCTTCGCGGGGCCGCTCGCATTAGTGTGCTTGGTGCGGCCCTCCGCATCTGACGCAAGCTAGTGGGCGGTGGCAGCCGTGCGATGAGTGGCGAAACTGCTGGCACCGGTGGCACTGTGCCGGTCCCCTTTTCCCCCTCCAGGCCTCAATCTTCACGCCGGGCATGAAGAGGATCTCGGTCACTTGGTAAATGCCCGGGGTGAGGCCTGGCGTAGCCTACAATAGGGCATGAAAAATGCATCCGGGCCGGCCTTGTCTGGCCCGGACTGGGCGCACGAACTCAGGTTCGAACCATTTGGCGCGGAGGTCGTCCAGTATTTCTTCCGGTGGAGTGTCCGCGGGCAGGACCCTTATCGCTACCTTCAGTAGCTTATCGGCTGAGAGGCTGTACGAGAACCACGAGATGCCCGTTGTTTTCTCGATGTCCCCCAAGTAGCGTTGCACTACCCGGTATTCCTGCTCCGAACCGGGAGTGAACCTTACACCTTTTCCGTAGGGGCGCGAGTTGGGGGGGGTGGCCAAGTATATCCCGGATCTTTTTAATGTGGCTTGACCACTCTGGGAGGTGCTCGACGATCAACGGTGGCAACCGTGGTTTCTTCGGCGCTGACGCGTTTTGTGCCTTCTGGGAATCATCCTGCGCGGGCGCTTTTATCCCTGCGGCAGCGTCAGACGAAGGGGCGGCCGCGGACACGGTGGCCTTGGCGGGTGCGGCGGAGTTCCGGGCTGCGTCAGCGAAACTTGCGGTAATACGGGCGAGCGCGGGGGGCGCGGCGGGTGCGGGGGCGGCGGAGGCGCGGGAAGGCGGCGGCGCGGTGGTCGGTTGCTTCCACGGTGCGGGGGGTGCGGGTGGCGGGGTGGGGCATCCCTCCCTCTCAGGCGAGAGTCTCGGGGGGGAGGGGGGCGACGCATGACCGCTTGGGGGTCTCTTCGATGCTTCCCTCCCCGTCGGGGCTTCGGGGGCACTTCTCGCCCGGCAGGAATTGCACGAGTTCGCCTAGGCCCTCGGCCTCAAAAATAAAATTCGCACAATTACCGTAAACGGAATCACCCTATCGGAGCAAACCTCGCCCGGCTACAACTATAACCGGTTTTGCAATTTTTTATGTAATGATGCATTCTAGAACATATACCTACAAGTTACCTTTTTATAATAAGAGTGTCTAGTACTAGCACAAACCTCGTAAGTCAGGTTTATTAGTACTATTTAATTAAGCCCGTATTGTATGTACTTGTATTTGAAAAAAAAAAAAAAAAAAATTAATTAAAAAAATAATAATAAAAAAAAAACCACAATGGTTCTTTTACAAATAGATTTCCCGCTCACCTGCGTGAGGTGGAGCGAGCGGGGCAGGTCGGCGGCGGCGGGGTCGTGTAGCGCCCGCGCCGCACACATGACGGCGCGCGCCGCCTCCACCGTCACGGTGCCGAGGTCCAGCGGCGGCGGCGACACGCCCGCGTGGATCGGGGACCCTGCAACACGCCCCCTCCGGTCAGTGTCGAGTGTCGAGTGTCGCCGGGCAGTATGGAGCGCCACGGCATCACACACAGAGTGTACAGTATTCAAAAATTGATAATTTCGCTATTTATTTTTCCAAAGAGCATGAAAGTAAAACGCGGTCGATATGAGATTTTTGCGCAAGATCTGCGGTGTATCACTCACCGATCGCGTTCGTAATGAGGATGTAAGAAAGAGGCTTTGTGTGAATGATAGTATCGGTGTAAAAATGAAAAAAGGCATGCTCCGATGGTTCGGGCATATAGAAAGAATGTCGAATGAGCGAATGACTAAACAGATATACAATGCGAATGTGGATGGTTGCAGAGGCCCAGGAAGACCAAGGCTGACCTACCATGACCAAATAGGTCGAGTTCTGTCTGATGGTGGGGTCAAAAGTCTTAGGAATCGGCGTGCATGTATGAAGAGAATGATGAAGGTAGACGAGGCACTGGACACTGGAGGTTTGTCAGGACCGGGATATCTGGCGCTCTACACTCTGCCTACCCCGTTAGGGACCTGGCATGAAGATACATATATACATACATTATTTTTCCAATAACACATGCGAGTGAACTTTAGAAATTAAAGAAAAAAAACTCACCTACCCTAAATCGGTTAAAAATCAAAAAGGGAAAACAAAATTTGACACATCGGTGTGGGACTTCGGTAGCTCAGTGGTAAAGCGACTAGATTGGTTATCCTGAGATCGCAGGTTCGATTCCTGCCCGAAGTTAAATTTTTCTTTCCGTTTTTTCTAAATTTTCTTTATTTAGAAAAAGCTTGTATAAAAGTAGCCAAAGTTACTCCTTATCACATCAGCTATCTGGTAGTGAAGGTCCCATCAAAATCGGTGAAGCCGTTCCCGAGATTAGCCGGAACAAACAGACAGACAGACAAAAATTGTAAAAACTGTTGTTTTGGTATATGTACCGTGTATAGACACATATGCATGTAGTAAAAAGTGGTTATTTTAATATTTTACATCCTTTTCTCCTTTATCTAAGTACAAAAGGATGTAAACATTTTATATTAACAATAACTTTAATTCATATTTTGATGCAAGCGAAGCTAAAGGCGTTGTAATTTACCTGGCATAGAAGCGGCGGGTGTATGGAGCCTGGCATCTGGTAGTGGGGGCGAAGCACCCGCGCTGCACCCGCTCCGTCGTTCCAGACCTCGCTAAAAATTATAATAAAAATCTAATACCTTTAAACTAGCAATTCTTGTATATATATAGAATCAAGATCTCTGAAACGGCTAAAACGATTTTCTTGAAACTTACAGATTAGGGGTTTTTCGGGTCAAGAAATCGATTTATTTAGGTTCCAGGTCCAAGAAAAGCTCGGTTCCGAGTTAATAATAAATTTTCTTCATAACCGACGACTAACGCCATCTATTGATGAATAGAAGAACCATTAGTCTACGGAGCGAAGCTCGGTCAACCAGGTGCTACTCTTTATTGTACACTCAACAGAATCACAAAACAGAAATAATACATGGACAGTAAATACAACAGGCGGTTACATACAAACTTTTCAATAATTCACTGGTGGTAGAGCTCCAGTGACGGAGCTCGCGGGCGTAGGCACCACCGCGTTACCCAATACACTCGCCGCTAAATGGTAGTGTTCAGCACTATCGTGTTCCGGTCAGGTGGTAATGTACGGCTATTCATGTGCATTTTGACCTTGGTCTTTGCGTAAGTGTCTATAGGCTGCAGTCATCACTCAACATCAATGTGAACTGCATGCTTATTTACCACTTCAATTACATAAAAAAAAACACCCAGACCCGAAACAAAAATCTGTAGGCCATACAAATATTTGTCCCGGTGCGGGGCTCGAACCCGCGACCCTTCGAATCAAACTTTCATCTCACACCGCTGGATCAACCGGGTCATCGTGGAGTAAAACAAGTGTTACGTGTTTGAATGTTCAACGGTGCGGATCTCACGTTCGTTTTTGCCCAGAACGTGTAAATTGTGGAACGAACTTCCCTCTGAGGTGTTCCCTCGGTGTTACAATATGGGGTTCTTCAAAAATGGCTTTAAAAGAGTCCTTCAGGGCTGGCAGCGCGTTGGCGACTGCCCCTGGTGTTGCAAATGTTCATAGGCGACGGTGACTTCTTTCCATCAGGTGGCCGTCTGCTTGTCTGTCAATCCCTTGAAAAAATCCCTTTTATGTAATTGAAGTGGCAAACAAGCATGCAGTTCACATTGATGTTAAGTGATGACTGCAGCCTATAGAGACCCACACAAAGACCAGGGTCAAAATGCAAATGCGTTACCACTCCGGAGGCCTAAGGTGTTATGCCTCTGTGCCGGAAATCACAGGGCCGTACATTACCACCTGACCGGAACACGATAGTGCTGAACACTACCATTTAGCGGCAAGTAAATCAGGTAATGCGGTGGTGCCTACGCCCGCGAGCTCCGTCACTGGAGCTCTACCACCAGTAAAAACAACAACAGTTTATAACAATACCTGTAATTGTTGATATTCTAATCTAGCTGAGGCCAGGTCGTGCGCCGCTCTGGGTGGGCTACACTCCGCTCGACGTACCGGCGAATATCTTTCGCTGTGTTCCCGAGCTAAAATATATTACATGTATATGTCAGTAACTGCCTCGGTAGCCTAGTGGTAGCAGGCCACTACTACTACGCTGAGGTCCTGAGTTCGATTCCCGGGTAGGGGGTTATCAGAGATAATGGTGAAAAAGCCTTTATCTCTGGTTCTATTGGGATTTTTCCATTTTCTGGAAATTTCCAAGTACCTCAAAGTTTGGTAATGTGCCCGGAGATGTCAACAGGCTCGCCACCTGTTACATGGGCCAAAACGTAACCAGCGAATCGTGGGTGTTTGCATGTATGCTTGAATGCATGCATTTACCTCTGCCTACCCCTTCGGGGATTACAGGCGTGAAGTTACGTATATGTCAGTATATTTACCCCCTTATTCATAAAAAACGTATATTAGCTAAAGTGTTGCTAATCTCTCCTTTGTCTTTTCCTATCCTGCACATTTGGCAATGCAACTGACAAAGACAAAGCATTCTATAGCTAAAACGTATCATAAGTACGTTTATGAATAAGGGGGTAAGTATATTTATTTATTTACTTAATACTTTATTGCCACAATCCCTACTATTTATATTATAGATGCGAAAGTAATTCTGTCTGTCTGTTACCTTTTCACGTCGAAACGACTGAACCGATTTTAATTAAATTTGGTACAAAGATAGAGTTGACTTTGAGAAAGAACATAGGCCACTTTTCAAACGACGTCCACGCGGGCGAATCCGCGGGCAACAGCTAGTATAAAATATATTAACAAATGGTGAACTTAACGCTAAAGGCGCTTTTTTCTCTTTTTTATATATCAGAATATCACACTTCACACTAATAATATTATTATAAATGTGCAAGTTTCTTTGTTTGGATGTTTGTCCGTCAAACACGCCGAAACTACTGAACGGATTTTGTTGGAAATTTGTTATACAGCTGGGCTTTAGCTGACTTAGATTATAGGATACTTTTTATCCCGAAAAAATGTTCCTGTGGGATGCCATGGGATAATTTGATGAGTTTCCACAGGTTACGCGAAAAGCGACCTACGAGCGGGCGGATCCGCGGGCAACAGCTAGTTTAGTGGTTTCCCACCGCTGGACTAACCGGGACTAATCGTCATATATGTTCTTTGCAATGGTTCCTTAGAATTATTTCAAACAAAAACATAAAAACATTATACTTTAGTATTCAGAAAAAAATAATCATTCTTTATTTCTGTAATAAAGAATAACATTATTAGAATATACCCCTAAATAAAAGAGACAAATAAAATTATGCCCAAAATAATCATTGTTTAGCTAAAAATATGACATACTAGCTGATGATTGCGGCTTCGCCCGCGTTGAATTTTTTTCCGGAATTTTCTTTGCTATAAACCTCGCGGAGCCCGAGACCTTTCCAACGAATGCAAAACCGTGGAAATTGGTTCGGGCGTTCTGGAGTTATAGCGTCAGGAAGGAAAACCCGACTTATTTTTATATTATAGACTAGCTGATGCCTGCGGCTTCGCCCGCGTTGAAATTTTTTCCTGAATTTTCTTTGCTATAAACCTCACGGGGCCCGAGACCTTTCCAACGAATGCAAAACCGTGGAAATCGGTTCGTGCGTTCTGGAGTTATAGCGTCAGGAAGGAAAACCCGACTTATTTTTATATTATAGAAAATATCAATCAAAAATAAATTAAAAAAAAAAAATTTTTTTTTAATTTACATAAGAAAAACGTCTACCAATACTAATCTACATACACACACATACAAAACTATCTAAATGCAACACACATCAGGCAAATGTGAAAAAAAATGCAAAAAAAAAACAACATTTAATTACAAAAATGTTACCTTACTGAACTGGTAGTATAGGGATAGTCGATTCATCGGTGTTTGCATGTATGCCTTTCCCGTTTTCTGAACGTAAAATTAACTTTTTTTTGTATATTGTAAAGTCGGCTCTACACTCGCGGCGCAAATAGCCGCGAAAGCCCGCATCACGAGTACAAATGTTCTTCACGCATTCTCGTTCACATTTCACGCCGTTCCCCGACCAGTGTCAGGTTTTTTTTGGCCCGCGACAAAGGGTTTGCGGCGCGCGAACGTGAACACATCCACACTGTCCTGTAATTTCCGGCGCAGAGGCGTAACACCTTAGGCTTCAGGAGTGGTAACGCATCTGCATTATGACCTTGGTCTTTGTGTCAGTGTCTATAGGCTGCAGTCATCACTTAACATCAATGTGAACTGTACGCTTGTTTGCCACTTATATTACATTTAAAAAACTCGTAGGCAAATCACGTCGTCGTCCATCATAGCCCGTGAACAAGATTGTAAAGCTTTGCGAGAGTGGACGGACACAGTTCACGCGCATATCACGACGCAACGTCACACGCGAGTGTAGAGCCGGCTTAAGAATAATATTGGAATCCTAACACCTTAAAGTAACCACAACCCTCGAAAAAAAATGAACAAAAATTACCCATTTCCGGCACAGTTGCCAACATCTGCATTTTAACCCGTTGCGGCCCCGAATACTTCCGCTGCCTTGTGAACTGACACTGATTCGTGTACTGTGACGTCATTTGGTTCTGATTGGCGTACTGTGGCGTCATTTGGTTCGGACTGGCGTACTGTGACGTCATCAATGGCGTGCCAGCGGTTATCGAGCCGCTCGGCACGGAATTTTGGTTCTGATAATTCATTGCTCCAGATGTGCCGATTTGGTTGAAATTCGGCCCAGAACTGTTCTGATAATTGTTCAATGGGGTACCGCTTGGCATTGAAGCGGGGTTACTAAAGTTGGACCCTGAGTTGTTCTGAAAATTGTTTATCGCTGTCCCGGACGTAATAGACCCTGAGGTGTTCTGATAATTGTTTATCGCTGTCCCGGACGTTATAGACCCTGAGGTGTTCTGATAATTGTTTATTGGGGTCCCAGTCGTTATAGACCTCGCTGGGGTGTTCTGAAAACTGTTTATCGGTGTTCCAGACGTTATAGACCCCACTGCACTGTTCTGATAATTGTTTATTGGGGTCCCACTAGTAATAGAACCGGCGCTATTAAAATTCGTCCCAGTACTTTGGTTCTGATAATTATTCAAAGGGGTACCCGATGCTATGATGCCGGTACTAAAAGACCCCAAATTCGCGGTAAAATTTGTGAAATTCATAAAATTGAATTCCGTAAAGTTTTTCGCTTCGTAGTTTGGTAATGGTGTTCCACTGACTATGGACCCCTGGTTTGATGTTGTGCCAGTTATTATAGAACCCGTCACACTTGAACTCGCAACCGCTCCGTGGGGCGGAGAGAATTGGTTGACTGATGGGGTATAGGGCGTCACCGCTTGGCTGGGGATTCCTGATACGATGGAACCTTTGCTACCCATTATTGTCCCCTGGGGTATAGTTTCTAATTGCGGTTTCATTGATTTCTGTGGGTTTTTGTTGTAGTTTGGGGTCCCGGCCGTTATTGAGCCCTGTGCGGGGGGGTTCTGCGGTACCCCTTGGTACCCCGCGGGGTATGTGTGAATCGATGGGGGCATGTAGTTTCTGTTCATTCGCAGTTCGACCTCCATCACAAGTTCCGGGCTTATAACTATTAGTTGGGTTTAGAAAAAAAATAAAAATTAGCGAAAAACAAACAAAAAATAATGCTTCGTGCAACTAGTACAGTTTTCGTATGGTTTTCGTTATTTTTGGTATAAATTCGATTAAAATGGATGATTATACTAATAAAAAAAAAATAATATTAGAAAAGATTTTTTTTTTTTAATCATGATGTTTTAAAATTAAATTCACACGAACTACAGCCTCAATTTTTATGCTTTTTTTCATTCATTTACATATTCCGAAAAAACAAATTGAACTTCTCAAAAAAAAAAAACAAACGAAATCCATACGAAAGTTTAGTAAATTAAAATCTAGCAAAACTAATAACTTGTAATAAGATTAAGGTTAAAAAAATGCTATATAAGGTACCTATATTATGTTCAAAACTTTTTTAACCCTAATGCTGCTAAGTGAAGAAACAAATAAACAAAAAAAAACATAAGCAATCAAAATACTACATTAAGTGTTGTTATGGTGTGAAACATAATAATACCTAATAAATAATAATAATGGCAACCCATTATACGTCCCACTGCTGGGCACGAGTCTCTCCCCTTTTTGGGGGGTGACCTGAAGCTTACTCCACCACGCTGCTCCAATACGGGTTGGTGGAGATACGGGTTAGTGGCCAACTTGCTGTCGGATGTTTTCAAACCTCCAATAAGGCAATGAGGCCACCGACATGGTTTAACGACTGCTATAAAAATTTGCATTTTTAATAGTAAACAAGGAACCCTTATAGTTTCGATATGTCCATCTGTCTGTCTGTCCGTCCGCGGTTTACGGAAAACTATCACACTCAAGTTGGCTTTACAAATTTGCGAGTAATACGGCCAAATACTCAAACGTCACTTAAATCTAAGTGGGACTTAAAAGTCTTCTGTCTTTATAAAACACGTTCAAACGATAGAGACAGCGCACATTTGAGCGTTGCTTAAAATTGAGTGACGTTTGAATATTCGGCCAATAGTCGACCAAAAATATTTTACTCGAAAATGTTTGAGCAACTCCATAGAAAATATTTTTTTTTTTTCATTACATTATTCAAATCTAAAAACTACGGAATCTTACACTGCGCGTGGCCCGACACGCACTTTTATTTATATAAATACACCCCCTTATTCATAAACGTATTTTAGCTAAAGTGTTCCTAATCTCTCCTTTGTCTCATCTATCCTGCACATTTGACAATGCAACTGACAAAGACAAAGCATATAGCTAAAACGTATCTAATGTACGTTTATGAATAAGGGGGATAGAATAAAGATAGGATATGAAACTATATTTTATTAAAGCTATTAATTTAAACATATGTTTAACACCATAACAACTGAATGAATTGAGAAAAATAATAATTTATTGGACATATTAAAGAACAAACGAAATTTTTTCAAAAAAGACACTGTATAAATGCTTGCTATCTCATTTTCTTCTACGTAAAATGTTATGAATTTATGCGTCTGTCTCTTTTTAATGTCGCATTTTCGTTTCATCGACTTTCGAATCGAGATCCGAGTTTGAAAATCAAAAACAAAAAAAGTTGCAAAATTATTTATACTACAAAACATTTTTATCAATTCACAAACACATCAAAAAATAAAGCAGCGTGCAGTCTATCATAGATACAGTGTCATACATACCCGGTGGCCGCTCAGTAACGGTCAACAGACCGGTACGCCGCACTCTCATGTTGCCGCTAGATGACGGTGACGTGCTGGCCTGGGAATAGAAAAAAAAGATAAAAACTCGGCAGGTGTAGATCGTAGGCGATCTATTCGGTTAAGCGATACGGGCGCGGTCGGGTGTGTGATGGGTGACCTAGTAACAAATTAAAATGAGCGTTTGCGTGCTTCAAAGGGCACGTTTAGTCGTCGGTCCCGGTTCCTATCGACAAAAAGCAGTCGTTAAACCTTGTCGGAGGCCTTATGGGCGGTTTGAAAACATCCGACAGCGGGTTGGCGCATTACTTAATATACTTGCTAACAGCACTATCGTGTTCCGGTCAGGTGGTAATGTACGGCCCTGTAATTTCCGGCACAGAGGCATAACACCTTAGGCCTCAGGAGTGGTAACGCA
Organism: Macrosoma leucophasiata; assembly: GCA_036365455.1. Taxonomy (NCBI): domain Eukaryota; kingdom Metazoa; phylum Arthropoda; class Insecta; order Lepidoptera; family Hedylidae; genus Macrosoma; species Macrosoma leucophasiata. The sequence continues at coordinate 1,254,073 of JAWQUS010000022.1, read as the reverse complement.
TCTGCATTTTGACCTTGGTCTTCATGTGGGTGTCTATAGGCTGCAGTCATCACTTAACATCAATGTGAACGGCACGCTTGTTTGCCAAGCCCCATTAAAAAAAAAAACCTTTTATGGAGTTAACTATTCATAGAAACGAAATGTATATTTTGGAAATTATTATGAAAATAAAATGATATTACCTACATATATCCGGGCACATTACCAAACTTTGAGGTACTGGGAAATTTCCAGAAAATGGAAAAATCCCATTAATACCAGAGATAAAGGATTTTACACCATTATCTCTGATAACCCCCTACCCGGGAATCGAACCCAGGACCTCAGAGTAGTTGTAGTGACCTGCTACCACTAGGCTACCGAGGCAGTCTTTAATTTTTTTTTTTCAGTAATTAGTTGAATACAGATTCTCGAATAATTCTTATTACTGTACAAACATTTAGGTAATAATTTAATTTCATTTAATACAATAATTCTTTAGAATTATTTACATAATCATGTTATAGTAATATCAATAAAAATAAATAAAATTGGAGTCTCTGTTTGTAATATAAAAATAACCGCTTTTTACTAAATGCATTCCTATGTATACACGGTACATATACTAAAACATTTTTTTTTACAATTTTTGGTCTGTCTGTCTGTCTGTCTGTCTATTTGTTCCCGCTAATCTCGGGAAAGGCTGAACCGATTTTGACGAGACTTTCACTGGCAGATAGCTAGAGTAACTTAGGTTACTTTTATACTAGCAAGCGCCCACGACTTCGTCTGGGTAGATACTGAACAATAATTTTGTTAAATTCTACGCGGACAAAGTCGCGGGTACAGCTAGTCATTCTTAAATTCAATTAAAATTTTACTTACTTTTTGTATTTTGTAAAAGTTTTCAAATTCTTCTTTGTCTTTTTTCTTCAAAACTGTATTTTTTTTTAAACACTCTGTATGATATCCAAGTAAGTAAATAAAGTTTTATATTATTTCGCATTAACACATGCTTGTGAAATATATTTAATTTTAAAGAAAAATGGAAAGAAAAATTTGACTTCAGGCGAGACTCGAACTCGCGGCCTACTGGGAATCTAGTCCAGCCGCTCTTCCAATTGAGCTACTGAAGTCCTGCCCGATTTGTCAAATCTTTCCTTCACATTTATTGCATTGCTTTATGGTAGCAGTAGCGCCATCTATTACCAACTATGCTAGTTAGGCAACCGATATAATAGACTTTGCAGTTTATTGAATATCGTAAAGAAGTCGCTTTTACCCTTAATAATTGTTTTATATTAACGCGAGTTCGAGTCTCGCCTGAAGTCAAATTTTTCTTTAAAATAAAATGTAAATAAAGTGTCGTGATATTTATATTTTTTCTTACGAAAATATAAAAACATATTCAACAACACTTTCTGTATGATGCATCATTAAAGTCATGTATGCTTGTTTTTTATACAGAAAACACGCTTTCAACTTTATATCATTAATTTTCAATTTTATTTTACACTAACTGTACCCGCGACTTTAACCGCGTGAGAATGAAATGATTGTTCAGTATCTACCCGGACGAAGTCGTGGACGAAGCTAGTACAAAAGTAGCCTAAGTTACTCCTTATTACATCAGCTTCTACTGGTGGTAGAGCTCCAGTGACGGAGCTCGCGGGCGTAGGCACCACCGCATTACCTAATATACTTGCCGCTAAATGGTCGTGTTCAGCACTATCGTGTTCCGGTCAGGTGGTAATGTACGGCCCTGTAATTTCCGGCACAGTGGCATAACACCTTAGGCCTCAGGAGTGGCAACGCATCTGCATTTTGACCTTGGTCTTTGTGTGGGTGTCTATAGGCTGCAGTCATCACTTAACATCAATGTGAACTGCATGCTTGTTTGTCACTTCCATAACATAAAAAAAAGCTATCGTCCCGTGAAAGTTCCGTCGAAATCGGTCCAGCCGTTCCCGAGATTAGCGGGAACAAACAGACAGACAGACAGACAAAAATTGTAAAAGATGTTGTTTTCGTGTATGTACCGTGTATTTAAACATGTGCATTTAGTAAAAAGCGGTTATTTTAATATTACAAACAGACACTCCAATTTTATTTATTTGTATTGATTAGAATATTAAAATACCTAGTATTATTACATATTCTCTGACCATACCGTAAGCTATACTTACGTATAAAATATCTTTAAAAAATATTAATAATAAATAAATACTGAAATCTATTCACCGCTAGATGACGCTCCTTCAATTCCATACAAAACTGCGTTTACTCTTACGCGATCGAATTCGCATAAAATCTCGCACTAGGCACTCCGTTGAATCAGAATCAGAATCAGAATCAGAAACTCATTTATTCATTTAGGGTGACAGGCACCTCTTATGACACGTCAAAAACAAACAAAATAAATTAAAGCGAATAACAATTGATATACATGTCAAACAAGATAAAAAATATATGTAAAGTCAAGAATATCACTAAGATAAAACTAAATGTAATAAACTAATGTAAAAGTATATCTATATAGGACTTCAGTAGCTCAATTGGAAGAGCGGCTGGACTAGATTCCCAGTGGGCCGCGAGTTCGAGTCTCGCCTGAAGTCAAATTTTTCTTTCCATTTTTCTTTAAATAAAATATATTTCACAAGCATGTGTTAATGCGAAATTATATAAAACAATTAAAAGTATATCAGTAGAATACTCACAATAGTTTGCGAAGGCGATGTGAGAGCGGCGGAAGCTGACGCGGCCACGTTCGCCGCGTCCTCGGGAGTCGCCATCGTGTGTCGCTTGCTGCTGCCGCGCGACAACATGTACCTGCGAGTTGTATAATCAGTTTCCTAGGTATCGGTTGCGAACCAATGGAGGTTTTGCGTTTTAAAAAAAAAACCGGTCAAATGCGTGTCGGGCCGCGTAGGGTTCCGTAGTTTTTAAGGTTTGATGCAATGAAAAAAAAAAAGAATATTTTCTAAGGAGTTATATTTTATTTTTAAAGAAAAATGGAAAGAAAAATTTGACTTCAGGCGAGACTCGAACTCGCGACCTACTGGGAATCTAGTCCAGTCGCTCTTCCAATTGAGCTACTGAAGCCCTGCCCGATTTGTCAAATCTTTCCTTCACATCTATTGCATTGCTTTATGGTAGCAGCAGCGCCATCTATTACCAACTATGCTAGTTAGGCAACCGATATAATAGACTTTTCAGTTTATTGAATATCGTAAAGAAGTCGCTTTTACCCTTAATAATTGTTTTATATTATTTCGCATTAACACATGCTTGTGAAATATATTTTATTTTTAAAGAAAAAATCGGGCAGGGCTTCTGTAGCTCAATTGGAAGTGCCTAATTTCAAGTCTATAGTACAAATAGTTTTTGCGCTAAACCGCGGACGGACTGGGAGACAGACAGACAGACGGACATGATGAAACTATAATGATTCCTTGTTTACTACAGAACCCTAAAAACCACGGTGGTTGTGATGCCTTTTCTCGAGCTACGTATGCACGCTAATGCTCCCACATCTCACTTTCTCTAAATCTTATTAATTTACTAGCTGTCCCCGCGACTTCGTCTGCGTGAGAATTTATGATTGTTCAGTATCTACCTGGGCGAAGTCGTGGGCGCAGCTAGTATAAAAGTAGCCCAAGTTACTCCTTATTATATAAGCTATCTGCCCGTGAGTCCCGTCAAAATCGGTCCAGCCGTTCCCGAGATTAGCGGGAACAAACAGACAGACAGACAGACAGACAGACAGACAGACAGACAAAAATTGTAAAAAAAATTGTTTTGGTATATGTACCATGCATATAGACCAGTAACATCTGTTAGATTGAATAACTTCAATAATATTTTAAAAGAAAAATTATATTTTCAAAATTTTGACATAAGTAGTGCAAATGATTTTTATGCACAATTTTTTGATACTATTAATACACATTTTAATAATATCTTTAAAATTAGAACAAGAACCGCAAAGTGTAAATTTAGTTTTTGTGACTGGGCAACTGATGGCATTCGAAGAAGTAGGGAACGATTATTTGAACTTTATGGTCTTAAAACTTATATGCAAAATCCAAATTTTAACAAGTATGTCGCTACATATTCAAAAATTTTTAAAAGTGTATGTAAAAACGCAAAGTCAATTTATATAAGCAATAAAATTAAAAATGCAGACGATAAAATGAAGGCGACCTGGAAAATAATAAATAGTGAAACGGGCAAAAACAAGCGGTCTGAAACTCGTGTCCTTTTGGGGACACCACAGGGTATTTTAGGCTCAGATTTAGACATTGCTACACACTTTGAAGATTACTTTGCTAATATTCCATTCAAAATTACGGCACCTTTAAATTCTTCTACTGGAATATCGATTGACATTCTTAAAAGGAACGTAGAGCCTTGTCATATTAAATTAACATTTAGTCATATTAGTCCACAAACAATCATATCCACATTTAATCAGCTCAAAAACAAAGCTACTGAAGATATTTATGGTATGTCTATTAAAGTGTGTAAATCGATTATTAGTACTGTAGCGCCTTATTTATCTTCAATTTTTAATTTATGTATTGAGCAGGGAATCTTTCCGGATTTATTAAAACTGAGCAAAGTCGTACCATTATTTAAATCAGGGGATAGTAAAGACCCGAATAATTATAGGCCGGTATCTGTTCTTCCCGTTATCAGTAAAGTTTTCGAGAAAGTGATACTTAATCAATTGCTGCAGCACTTTAATAAAAATAAGATCTTACACCACCAACAATTTGGTTTCACAAAAGGTTGTAATACAATTGATGCCGGTGTTGCTTTACTTAAACATATTTATGAAGCTTGGGAAGATTCGCAGGATGCTATAGGAATCTTTTGCGACCTTTCAAAAGCATTTGACTGCGTGGACCATAATACGTTAATGTGCAAACTTGAGCACTATGGCCTTGGATGTAAAGTCCTTCAACTTATTAAATCATATCTAGAAAACCGGGAACAGAAAATACAAGTTAACGGAGTAAAATCACCAGGCTCTAAAGTAGAAATGGGTGTACCACAGGGCTCGATATTAGGTCCATTTCTGTTTTTAGTATATACTAGCGGCCCGCCCCGGCTTCGCCCGCGCTGCTCTGCTCCTATTAGTCATAGCGTAATGTAAGCTATCCTATCTCTCAAGTTGGATCGAACTGCACATGGTGTGCGAATTTTATTATAATCGGTTAAGTGGTTTAGGAGTCCATTGAGGACAAACATTGTGACACGAGATTTATATATATTAAGATAAATGATTTGCTCCATTTGATGCCCATCAGTGAGCCTAAAACAATTTTATTTGCCGATGATACCTCGCTGGTCTTTAAAGTGAATAGAAAAGAACCAAATTATGATACTATTAATAAAGCCATACAAGAAGTACATAATTGGTTTACAGTAAATAATCTTGCATTAAATAGTAAAAAAACTAAATGTATTCGTTTTACTCTTCCAAATGTCAAAAGTAAAGAAGGGGAAATATTCTTCAACAATGATAAAACACAATTTGTTAGTGAAGCTGTCTTCTTGGGTATAACGCTTGATTCAAAATTGCAATGGGGTCCTCATATTAAACTGTTAGGAAAACGTCTAAGTTCTGCTGCTTATGCCGTCAGGAAAATTAGACAGTTAACGGATGTCACCACTGCGAGACTCGTTTATTTCAGCTACTTTCACAGTGTCATGTCCTACGGTATTTTGTTGTGGGGTCGGGCAGCTGAAATTGATTCAATATTTATATTACAAAAGAGAGCTATTAGAGCGATATATAACTTAAATAGTCGTGACTCCTTGAAAGAATTATTCAAGCAAATAAATATAATGACGGTCCCTTGCCAATATATTTATGAAAATATATTGTATGCTAGGAAAAACTTGCACTTATTTAAGAAAATTAATGATATACATACTTATAATACCAGAAATAAAAATAAATTAGTATTTCCAAGTTTTCGCCTATCGAAAACACATAAATGTTTCTTAACATGTTGTATACAATTTTATAACAAAATTCCGTCCAACATTCTTGAACTTACAGATAATAAATTTAAGTCATGTATTAAACGCACACTATGTACAAATGCGTACTATAGACTCGATGACTATCTAAAGGATAGAGATGCCTGGACAAATGCTGGTCTAGCTCCACAAGACTAAACAATAATTTTGTGAAATGAATGTGCATTGTACTTGACATTGTAAAACATAGTTATAAGTTTCATAGTTATATTGTGAAAATAGTTTTAAGGAACATATTTTGAAAAGACCCTACTGAGTTTTGTTTTGGCAGGTTTTTTCTCAGTAATGTGGGCTTTGGAACTCTGCCAGTGAATGACAAGGAATGTCCCATATTTTTTTGTTTAGTCTTATCTTGCCGTTTGTAAAAGAGAGTATGGAACATTCTGTTGATACCTATTTTTATTATTAAGTATTTTTGGACTATTATTAATTTATTTACTTTGACATATTAATCAACGTATCAGTTGTTATTCGCTTTAATTTTATATTTGTAATTTGACCTATCACAAGCAAATTCTATTATTTCCAAGTGATTAAATGAATTTTTGAGTTTGAGTTTGAGTTTGCATTTAGTAAAAAGCCACACATATGCATTTAGTAAAAAGCGGTTATTTTAATATTACAAACCGACACTACAATTTTAATATTTGTATAGATGTGTCTGTCTCGTTTTACTGTCGCCTTTTCTTTTCATAGACTTTCAATTACAACGGACTTAAAGAAGTTTAAAAAAAAATGCATAATTTGCAATCGGATTACCTGCACAAATTAGAGTTATATGCTGAGTCCTGTGTGTGTTCGTCCGTCTGCTCGTTTGTCTCCGCTCGCGAACCCGTACCACTATCTGACACCTGTGAAATAGAAGCATTTTTATACATTACATGGACGAGCCAGTTGGTCCAGCAGTGTGTGGTCAATAGTAGTGTGCAGTCTGCAGTGTATGTGTGTGTGTGTGTGTGTGTGTGTGTGTGTGTGTGTGTGTGTGTGTGTGTGTGTGTCGGAAGTGAGCTGTGTAGTGTATGTAGCGTACAGTGTGCAGTGTGTGCCTCGGCAGTGTGCCTCGGCAGTGTGCCGTGTGCAGTGTGTAGTGTTAAGTGTGTAGTGTGTAATGTCTAGTCTGTAGTGTGTAGCGTACAGTGTGCAGTGTGCGTGTCGGCAGTGTGCAGTGTGTAGTGTGTAGCGTACAATGTGCAGTGTGTGTGTCGGCAATGTGCAGTGTGTAATGTGTAGTGTGTAGCGTATAGTGTGCAGTGTGTGTATCAGCAGTGTGTAGTGCGTAATGTGTAGTGTATAGCGTACAGTGTGTAGTGTGTGTGTGTCGGCAGAGTGCAGTGTGTAGCGTACAGTGTGCAGTGTGTGTGTCGGCAGTGTATAGTGTGTAATGTGTAGTGTATAGCGTACAGTGTGTAGTGTGTGTGTGTCGGCAGAGTGCAGTGTGTAGCGTACAGTGTGCAGTGTGTGTGTCGGCAGTGTATAGTGTGTAATGTGTAGTGTATAGCGTACAGTGTGTAGTGTGTGTGTCGGAAGAGTGCAGTGCGTAGTGTACAGTGCGCGGCGCACGTACGTGGTGTGTGGGCGCGGAGCGGCAGCAGGCGCGGTCGGCGCGGGCCACGTGCGCGCCGCCGTCCGACGCGCGACGTCCGAACGACGACGCTGCAACACCACAAACAGAGAATCTATATATAAAAAAATGCAACCCGTTTTCCTTGGTCACGGCATCACGCGTGAATGGCGGGACCGATTTGGCTAATATTGATTTTGAATGATTTTTGGAAGTCCAGGGAATGTTTAAAAGGTAAGAAAATATGAAGAAATTAAAGGGAAATAGTAAAAACCACCATTTCATTTTCCCATACAAATAGTCCGTATCTATCAAACGTTTGACACATGTCATATTTTTATTCTGAGGCAATACGAAGTTTGCCGGGTCAGCTAGTATGTAATAAATGTAATAATACTACGCATATAATGGACACTTCGACGTCCCGCCCGAGTTCCCCGCCTCACCCCCCTCCCCCCTCCTCGAGAGACAGTTGAATAAACTTCAACAGTGAGATTGCGAGCGAGCGAGCGGGCGAACGAGCGGTCTATTATAGTTCATTTGATCACGTAGTTATTGCGACGACTTATTTCTTGATTGTTTTAGGTCATAGCGCGCGCATGGCCCCGCGGCTGGTGTAGATTATAAATGGTCTACTCGGTTAAGCATTACGGGTTGGGTGAGTGATGGGTGACCGCTAGTGACAAGATAAGCCGTCGGCCCCGGTTGCTATCGATAGATAGCAGATGTTTAACCTTGTCGGAGACCTTATGGGCGGTTTGAAAAACATCCGACAGCGTGTTGGCCACTAACCCGTATCTCTACCAATCCGCATTGGAGCAGCGTGGTGGAGTAAGCTCCAGGCCTCCCCCCAGAAAGGGGAGAGACTCGTGCCCAGCAGTGGGACGTATAATGGGTTGCCATTACTATTATATTTAGATCATAACCCTACGTGCCACATCTCTGTATGCACGCGTATAAACACATCACTGATTGAGGTCTGTGTAATAGGTTACCAGAATAAGCGTTTGTATGGAATTTTAGCCGAGTGTCCGGGGTATACTTTAGATCTCAAGGGTGCCAACGCATCTGCATTTTGACCTCTGGTTTTTATGTAGATGTCTATAGGCTGCAGTCATCACTCAACATCAATGTGAGCTACATGCTTGTTTATCCCCTGCCGTACATAAAAAACATATAGGAATCGACATACCATGTGTCTGCATAGCATGAGGCGGCTTCAGCAAATGATGGTCCTTCACGGAGAAATAGGTGTGGGGCTGGTGCTGTACCGCGGGCAGCTTTGCCGGTAAGTTCGTGTTGGGTAGCAACGGCAGGAGGGATGATTCTGCTGCGGCCTGCGGTTGAAATGTTTAGAAAATTGTGGTGAAAAAGTTGGTATAGGCTTTTTTACTGGTGATAGAGCTCCAGTGACGAGGCTCGCGGACGTGGGCACCGCCGCATTACCTAATAAACTTGCCGCTAAATGGTAGTATTCAGCACTATCGTGTTCCGGTCAGGTGGTACATGTAACGCGTGGATATATATATTTTTTCGTTTTTATATAGTGTGTGATATCGTTGGATAGGTCTTTTAAAAACGTTTTAACGGTTTGTGACTTATTAAGTGCCAATTTTCGTTAGGGTCAAGTGTCCCCCCCACCCTCTACCAACTAAACGGTTGTTGTTAGAAATTCAAACGTTACGGCAATAGTAGCTACATGTAATGGAATTAAAAGGAAAACTATCACAGTAGGCCGCGAGTTCGAGTCTCGCCTGAAGTCAATTTTTTCTTTCCATTTTTCTTTAAATAAAATATATTTCACAAGCATGTGTTAATGCGAAATAATATAAAACAATTATTAAGGGTAAAAGCGACTTCTTTACGATATTCAATAAACTGCAAAGTCTATTATATCGGTTGCCTAACTAGCATAGTTGGTAATAGATGGCGCTGCTGCTACCATAAAGCAATGCAATAGATGTGAAGGAAAGATTTGACAAATCGGGCAGGACTTCAGTAGCTCAATTGGAAGAGCGGCTGGACTAGATTCCCAGTAGGCCGCGAGTTCGAGTCTCGCCTGAAGTCAATTTTTTCTTTCCATTTTTCTTTAAATAAAACTATCACACTTAATTTGGCTTTACAAGTGTGCGAGAAATAGTCGACCAAATGTATTTGACTCGAAAATTTCGAGTTACTCCTAAAATTTGTTTTTATTACATCTCTTACTCTGTTAACTACGGAACCCTACACTGCGCGTGGCCCGACACGCACTTGACCGGTTTTTGTAAATACTCACGTTGAAGTGGGCGGAGGCACAGAGCGGCGCGGCGCGAAGTTCAGCCGACGCCGCGCCGCAAGCCGATAGTTCGCCCGCCTGCAACAACATACAATATAAACATAAAATATATATATATATATATATATATATACTTGGCAATGGCCAAGAAGTACACATGACATTCTTGTTTTTGAAATATACATACGACAATCAATGTAATAGGTTGGGGAAAAAGTCTTTTCGCATTATAGTATGTATGAACTTGTATGTGTGATGTGATATAGTATGTGTGAGTATTTCTCGATATCGAGAAAGCCTTCGACCGGGTGTGGCATGTTGGACTCTTGGCGAAATTAGATACACTCCATCCCGCCTTACACAGGGTGGTGGCTAGCTTCCTGGAGGGCAGGCGGTTCTACGTCTCGATTGATGGGGAGGAATCGCCACACCATCCGATCCGTGCAGGAGTACCACAGGGCAGCTGTCTGTCGCCGTCGCTATATGCGGCGTATACAGAAGACATCCCCACCTTGCGCGAACATCTGCGCGAAGGAGAAAGGGATGTAATGCTGTCCCTGTTCGCCGACGACAGCGCTTACTTTACGTCGGCGCCCCGGTTGCATTTTGCATACGAGCAAATGCAACGTTTGCTGAACAGATTGCCGGAGTGGTTCGATAAGTGGCGGATGGCCGTCAACGTGGGTAAGACGGCCGCTTTCGCAACGCGAACACTCCGCTACCGACTACCACCACTACGGCTCCGCGGCCAAGATGTTCTATGGCAGCCGTCGGTCAAGTACCTTGGGTGTATTTGAAAAAAGCTGGGTACAAAAAAAAGCTCGAAATTTGGGTACCTCACGAGCTCACTGAAAGAAACCTAATGAACCGTGTACTCATTTGTGATTCTTTATTACCACGTAATGAAACCGAATCATTTTTGAAGAAGCTGATAACTGGTGATGAAAAGTGGATCACGTACGACAAGAACGTGCGAAAAAGGTCGTGGTCAAAGACCGGTCAGGCTTCACAGACTGTGGCGATTGGAAGGGCATTATTCATTATGAGCTATTACCACCAGGCAGGACTATCGATTCTGAACTCTACTGCGAACAACTGATGAGATTAAAGCAAGAAGTTGAGAGAAAGCGGCCGGAATTGATCAACAGAAGGGGTGTGGTGTTTCATCATGATAACGCTAGACCTCACACATCTATAGCACTCAGCAAAAATTAAGAGAGTTTGGCTGGGAGGTGTTAATGCATCCGCCGTATAGTCCTGACCTTGCACCTTCAGATTTCCACCTGTTTCGGTCTCTTCAGAATTCTTTATGCAATGTTAGGTTAACATCACGAGAGGACTGCCAAATCCACTTGTCGCGGTATTTTGATGAGAAGTCCCAAAATTTTTATAGCAATGGGATCATGTCCCTACCTACAAGATGGCAAAAGGTTATCGAACAAAATGGTACATACATACTTTAGTTAAATTTAAATAAACTATATTAAAAAAATGTTTTGAATTATCTTAAAAAATGCGAAGAAACTTTTTCCCCAACCTAATATGTATGTATGTATCTTCACGCCAGGTCCCTAACGGGGTAGGCAGAGTGTAGAACGCCAGATATCCCGCTCCTGACAAAAAACAGACAACAACAACACAAACCTCTCGTGCCTCGTCTACCAAGTAAAGGTATAATTATTTTACTGGTGGTAGAGCTCCAGTGACGGAGCTCGCGGGCGTAGGCACCACTGCTTTACCTAATATACTTGCCGCTGCTGCTAGCTGCTTGGTAATGTACGGCCCCGTGATTTCCGGCACAGAGGCATAACACCTTAGGCCTCAAGAGTGGTAACGGTTCTGCATTTAGACCTTGGTCTTTTTGTGGGTGTCTATAGGCTGCAGTCATCACTAAACATCAAATTGAACTGCATGCTTGTTTGCCACTTTTATTACATTATAAAAAAACGAATTGAATAGCTGAAAATGATTAAGTATTTTATGCTTCTTCTCTCAATATAGTGTACAAAGCGCGGGTCCAAGCTTCACTCATTTTGGAACGTCACATTTATCAATTCCTTCATAAAAGAAAAAAAACAAACTTCTTTTGGTCAATAATTTAATTATATTACCTGAGCATGCCGGCAGTCCCCGGGCCCCACCGTGTGTCGGCGCGTCGTGTGCGGCACGTGGGGCGGGACCTGAACTCGGGACACCGGGTCTTCCACCGGACATTCGTCGAACTGAAACAAAAATCTACTATTATTCACGCGTAATCCTTACAGAAGCGCACATGGCCCCAAGGTCTAAGGTCATAACCCTACGTGCTACATTTCTATGTGTGCGTGTACTAATTGATGTCTGTATAACTATAATAAGCGTTTTTATGGAATTATAACTGCCTCAGTAAAAGACTAAACAGATATACAATGCGATTGTGAATGGTTGCAGAGGCCCAGGAAGACCAAGGCTGACCTACCATGACCAAATAGGTCGAGTTCTGTCTAATGGTGGAGTCAAAATTCTTAGGAATCGGCGTGCATGTATGAAGAGAATGATGAAGGTAGACGAGGCACGAGAGGTATTTCAGGACCGGGATATCTGGAGCTCTACACTCTCTGCCTTCCCCGTTAGGGACCTGGCGTGAAGATACATACATAATTATATATACATGTAACTGCCTCAGTTGCCTAATGGTAGCAGGCCACTACTACTACGCTGGAGGTCCTGGGTTCGATTCCAGAGTCGGGGGCTATCAGAGATAACGGTTTAAAAGCCTTTATCTCTGGTTCTATTGAGATGTTTTCCATTTTCTGGAAGTTGCCTAGTACCTCAAAGTTTGGTAATGTGCCCGGAGGTGGCAACAGGCTCGCCACCTGTCACATGGGCCAAAACGTAACCGGCGAATCGTGGGTGTTTGCATGTATGCTTGAATGCATGCATTTACCTCTGCCTACCGCTTTGGGGATTGCAGGAGTGAAGTTACGTTTTTACACCAGTGTCCGGAACATCTTTACTGGTGGTAGAGCTCCAGTGACCGTTTTACCTAATATACTTGCCGCTAAATGGTAGTGTTCAGCACTATCGTGTTCCGATCAGGTGGTAATGTACGGCCTTGTAATTTCCGGCACAGAGGCATAACATTTCTACATTTTCACCTTGGTCTTTGTGTGGGTGAATATAGGCTGCAGTCATCACATAAAAAAAAACACTCTACAGACACGAAATAAGCCGAAGTTTCCATCCTTAGGTCGATGTGCAAAGTTCAAAGTTCTTTATTGCATTCATGTGAATTTTACAGATGATATAAATATTGAGTGTAGCAACATGATACCCGTTGGGCGTAGCAATTTATGTTACACATTATTATAGTTATAGATTTTAAAGAAAATTATTTTAAATAATAGAATTAACAATTTTTTTTTCACAGAGGCATATCACCTAATGCCTCAGGAGTGGCAGCGCATCTGCATTTTGAACTCTGGTCATTGTGTGGGTGTCTATAGGCTGCAGTCATAACTTAACATCAATGTGAACTGCATGCTTGTTTGCCACTTATATTACATAATAAAAAAAAAAAATTAGATGATTTTAAAGTAAGTAAGTATTTTTAAGAAGTCAGAATGTGAGACAGACACGATTTTAATGTGTCAGAGTTTTTATTTTTTAATTTATAGCTTATCGCAAAAAAAATCGTTCAAACTGTAGTAAGATATTTCAATCAGAAATGTTTTTAATAGTTTTAAAAATTTATGTATGATACGTTGTATTTTAATGCTGTTTGGAAGATGATTATAAATCCTATATATAATATTGCTCGATGGATGGTGTGAGTCGATGCTACCCAGCCCAAGATTAACAAGTATGAAGCACGTCACCTGTTCCAGGGTGTCGGTGTCGGTGAGGTAGTGGCGCGGCGGCGGCGGGATGGACACGAGGCTGTCGGCGCTGTCCTCCGCCTCCATCTGCTCCGCCACCGGACTCTGCAAGTTGTCACAGTTTAGTTTATATTTTTGTTCTAAATCCCGTTAGTCAAAATATAGTTGCGGGTTGCATTCGTTCATTGAAGTCGAACGCCGAAGGGTATGATGGTATATCGTTAAATATGTTGCTACTAAGTCTGCCCTATACATTGAAATACATAACAGAGGTGATAAACCTTTCTATTCACACTTCAACCTATCCTGACTTATGGAAAATAGCCGTGGTCAGGCCATTACCGAAAAACACCAACCCGCTGACCGTAAGTGATCTCCGCCCGATTAGTATTTTACCATGTATTTCCAAGATTATGGAAAAAGTTGTTCATCGACAATTGTCAGAGTACTTGGAAAATAATAAAATTTTACCTCTGTTACAGTCAGGGTTTCGAAAAAGACATAGTACGTCTACTTCTTTATTAGACGTCACTGACAATATTCTATCTGCGCAGGATAAAGGCATGTGTACACTGCTTATCCTACTCGATTATTCCCGTGCGTTTGATGCGCTTAACCTAGATTTGCTAATTTCTAAACTTTCCTATTACGGATCAGAGGACAGTATGTTGGTTCCATAGTTATTTAAAAAATCGACAACAGCTTGTAGAAATAAAATTAAATGATGGAACAAGCGTATTTTCAACGCCGGCTACAGTAAATAGAGGGGTACCACAAGGTTCAATCCTAGGTCCAACTCTCTATACCTTAAATTGCGCAGATTTAATCAATTGTCTTGAGAAATCTAAATACCACATGTATGCTGACGACGTACAAATATACATATCTTTCGATCCTAAACACTATAAAGATGCCGTAAAGGACATAAATGAAGATTTAAGTAGATTAGTTGAGTGGTCCGATAAAAATAACTTAGTATTAAATCCATCTAAAACTAAATATATGTTGTTGGGAACAAAAAAACAAGTAAGTAAAATCCCACATACTATTAATGTTAATTTAATGGGCAAATCAATAGAACGCGTCGAAGTAGCTCGCAATTTGGGACTAAATATAGATAGTAATCTTAGGTTTGAAAACCACATAGCAGAAACGGCGCGTAACTGCTTCTATCGTTTAAAGGTATTGTATAAAATAAGACAGCACCTCTCTGAAAACTTACGCGTACAATTGGTTGAATCATTGGTGTTATCTAAGCTAAACTACGCGGATACGGTTTACGGGCCCCGGCTGTTAGCTAGAACCGAATGCCTAATACAGCGCATACAAAATGCCTGTGCACGGTTCTGCTTCGCTATACCTACTAGGAGTCACGTGACGCCATTTCTTAACGGGAATTCAATGTTAAAAATGAAATCCAGACGAAAATACCACACTTGGCATGCCTACTGTTTGGGGTAATAAAATTTAAGGAACCCCTCTACCTATTTGATAAATTGAGCTGGGTGCGGAGCACTCGAGAGTGTTCCCGAAAACTATCTATACAGCCTCATAAAACAAACTCTTTTAAAGGCACTTTCCGCTACGCTGCTTCAAAGATATGGAACAACATTCCACCACCGTTAAGACAGGTTATCGCTTTAAATACTTTTAAAATAAAAATAAAAGAATACCTATTAGAGCGACAGCGGGAGTATCCTAATTTGATCTCAAATAATAATATGTCATTTATTTAAATAAAAAATACTAATCAATAAAACATAATCATATAATATGCATGTACCTATACATAATACCTTTTCAGCTTGTGATGGTAAGCGACTGATGAAATTATTCGTTCTCTATAATTCGAAATTATCGAAATAAAAGTTGAAACATATTACTTGTGTCTTGTTGTTCATTTAAATATTTGTTTAATTTTTTTGGACTATAATATTATTAACCATTTATATATTAAATTAAAGTATCTATTTAGTTACGCACACATTATTTATTCTTATTTATATAATCATTATTTTATTGAATTATAATTATTAAATGTTTGACATCCGTGAATCAACTCGGGTAGGTACCAGTTGAAAACCAGCGTCAGGTTATTTACCTGACACCATGCTGAACTGGGTACCTTTTTGGCGCGGCCGTGTGACACAACTACTTATTACTCATAAAAATAGGTTATTATTATTATTTAATGTTTTTTGTAGCATTTTTTTAAATATTTTTATACGGTGCTTTTTTTTCTTTTTTTGTCTTTGTGCATTATGTGTAACTGTTTTTTTTTAAAAAATTTTTATTATTATTATTATTTTTAACTATGTTCTGTTGTGTCTTGGGCCCTGCGCCGAATAAATGTTTTTCTTTCTTTCTTTCTTTCTTTCTTATTCAATTTATTCATTTATTTCATATAATTAGGCTCCTGGAGAGCACTTTTACATCGTCATTTTTTTTTAAACTAACCTAGAGTGAATAACCACTAATAATAATCAAAAATACATAATAAATTAAATAGTCACTGAACAATTTTGTATAATATGGAAAGCATCAATTATTTACAAATTCCTCCATATCCCCATTTCAAAAGAAACTGAGAAAGAATGAATTTGGTCGTCATAATAAAGGTTATTCACTTGGCAGAATTCCAAGGGCAGTCAATACTGAGAAGAACTCCGCCACTGAAGAAACTCAGTACAGCTCTTTTGAATATAAACTTAAATCTAATACAGTCTGTAAATCCAAAGTACAGGTTTTCGAAATAGCCTGGGAGCGATCGCTTCAATCCCATGGTGCAGTGTCATTAAGGTACACACACACCACTCAATAACGCTCATATATACCTTATGTGAGGGTGCCAGGGGGCAAAAGTAAGAGACCTTGCAATAGATGGGAGGACGGAATTAATTGCACAGCGGGTCCAAACTGGATGGCGACAGCGCAATCGCGAGAAAATTGGCTCTTTTGGAGGAGGCCTTTACCCGCAGAGGGGTTCTTAAAGACAATACAATATTAACACAGATATCTAAAAATTTTTTTTCAAAAAAACTGTAACTACTAACACTATATCTATATATTTTCTGATACTAACAAAATAATTAACTTTGTAAATTAGCATTTCTGGGAGAAAAAAAGATATTTTTATTTTAATATATTTTTTATAATACCTTATACCTATATTTTTACTGGTGCTAGAGCTGCAGTGACGGAGCTCGCGGGCGGAGGCACCACCGCATTACCTAATATACTTGCCGCTAAATGATAGTGTTCAGCACTAGCGTGTTCCGGTCAGGTGCTAATGTACGACCCTTTCACCACGACCATCATTACATAAAAATATATTATGAAGTGGTAATTGGTGGACATCTGGCTGCGTCACTGGAGTTCTACCACCGAAGAATGATAGGCAGGTAAATTATAACTGCTTACCTTACAACTAGTGAGATCTAACGGTTGACCCGTTGTGGTGTCTGTTGATTCTGCAAAATAAAAAAAATATATAAAATTAAAAATGGAAAGAAACATTTGACTTCAGGCCAGACTCTAACTCGCGGCCACTGGGAATCTAGTCCAGCCTCTCTTCCAACTGAGCTACCGAAGTCCTGCCTGATTTGTCAAATCTTTCCTTCACATTTATTGCATTGCCTTATAGTGACAGTAGCGACATCTATTGCAAACGATGCTAGTTTGCTAGTTAGACAACCGATATAATAAACTTTGCAGTTTATTAAGTATCGTAAATAAGTCTCTTTTACCCTTAATAATAGTTATCCATCTGTTTATTTTTTTTTTGTTAATTTGAGTTCAAATCTCTCCTGAAGCCAAATTTTTCTTTCCACTTTTCATTGAAAAAAAATACTTCACTAGCATGTGAAATAATAAAAAAAACAATAAAGCAAATTTATAATAAACTGACCAGCACCTACGTCCTAAAAAAACCACCAATTTTAAACTCAACTAGCATTTCTAGGTTAGTATCCCACTGCAGAATGATTTCAGATATGCTGCAAACCTCATTTTAAACGTAACGTAACTTCACGCCTGTAATCCTCGAAGGGGTAGGCAGAGGTAAATGCATGCATTCAAGCATACATGCAAACACACATCGCCGGTTACGTTTTTGGCCCATGTAACAGGTGGCGAGCCTGCTGACATCTCCGGGCACATGACCAAACTTCGAGGTACTGGGAAATTTCCAGAAAATTGAAAAATCCCAATAGAACCAGGGATAAAGGACTTTACACCATTATCTCTGATAACCCCTACCCGGGAATCGAACCCAGGACCTCAGCGTAGTAGTAGCGGCCCGCTACCACTAGGCTACCGAGGCAGTACGTACCTAATTTTAACGCATATTTATAATCTAGAGGATTTAATATCCACTAGGTTGCGTATCAAAATTTGGCCGCAAGTATCTATAATTAAATTATTTAATCTTTAACAGGCAGCAACTCTCATTTGCGGCCGATTTAATATGGCTCCCGTATACCATAATAACGAGCTAAAAAAATAACTTTAATCTGATATATATATAAATAGTACATGTACGTCATGGACGTAAAGTTATCGGGGCGGAACGACAATACGAAGGGGCGGCCAAGTGCGCAACGGCAGCCATGATTTTTCAGAGTCTTTATACGTATTGCCGTGAGAGGTGCACGATATTTCATTGCAAAACCATTTTTTTTTTAAATCATCTAAAAATGGCCATTTTTTGATAGAATACGTAGGGGCGGCCAAGTGCGCAACGGCATCCGTGATTTTTCAGTCTTCATACATATTGCCATGAGGTGCACGATACTATATTGAAAAACCAAATTAAAAAAAAAAACATAAAAAAAACGGCCATTTTTGATATGCAATCTAGTGGATATAATATATTCTCTAGATTTTAAATATGCGTAGGTATGCAGCATATCTGGATGAACGAAATGATTATGCAGTGGGATCCTAACCTATTGTATTTCACATAGAGCAACACCGGAGGGGGGTGGCCATATGCAGGCTTGCCCCTCTGTCAAAATACAAGCCCAAATAGGCCTATACCTGTCGCCTATAGATGTTTAAATGTGTGCGTGAAATTGTTTCTGTATTATGTTAAAGTCAAGGTGTGAGTTTAATAGAAATAGACGATTTTTGTAGTGTGCGTGTGTGTCGCACGCATTTCCCACCGCAAAAAATGACAGACTGTTTTGCATCGGTAATAAATGTTATGGCTACTCCCCTCCGGTCCGCCGCGGCCGGTGGCCCGTGTTGCTCTATTAGGTATTTCATGAGATTTTGTGATGAAGTGTCTTTTGCTAATACATTAGCTTACCTGTGTGTACATTATTGTGCCGTTGTTGTAGTTTATCCATCAGGAGATGGTATATGGCTGATATGTGGTCGAATCGCTCCTCTTGTACGGACTGCGAACAAACGTTTTGCATTACTAAACTATATTAATTATTTAAGGAATTTACGAAAGCGCGTATGTACCTCGCGTCTAGTGTAGATCGATAGCGATCTACACGGTTAAGCACTACGGGAGCGGTCGGGTAGTGTGATGGGTGACCGCAATGTGCCAGGGAGGGCGGGCACGTTAAGCCGTCGGTCCCGGTTGCTATCTATGTCGTTAAACCTTGTCGGAGGCCTTATGGGCGGTTTGAAAACATCCGACAGCGGGTTGGCCACTAACCGACCCACCTCCACCAATCCGCATTGGAGCAGCGTGGTGGAGGAAGCTCCAGGCCTCCCCCATAAAAGGGGAGAGACTCGTGCCCAGCAGTGGGACATATAATGTGTTGCCATTATTATTAAATAAAATTGGAGTGCATCTTGATCTTGGTCTTTGTGCATGTGTCTATAGGCTGCAGTCATCACTTAACATCAATGTGAACTGCATGCTTGTTTGCCACTTCTATTACATAAAAAAAAAGTAAAATTTCTGATGTCAAGCACTCTGTGTAAGATTCACAGACCGCTTTACGACTCTACTTCGAACAAAGTACGCTCAGCCTGGGTTGTACCACATCATTTGTTAAAGTTAAAGTAATCGTTACATTATACATCCTTCTCTAACTTATGGAAATCTGTTAAAGTTAGAGCAGGATGTGAAATGTTACAATAAATTTAACAAAAGTCGTGATGCAACCCAGGCTAAGGCTCCCCTACTGGGAATCTAGTCCAGCCGCTCTTCCAATTGAGCTACTGAAGTCCTGCCCGAGTAGTCAAATCTTTCCTTCACATTTATTGAAGCATAAAGCAATGCAATAAATGTGAAGGAAAGATTTGACTAATCGGGCAGGACTTCAGTAGCTCAATTGGAAGAGCGGCTGGACTAGATTCCCAGTAGGCCGCGAGTTCGAGTCTCGCCTGAAGTCAAATTTTTCTTTCCATTTTTCTTTAAAAAAAAAAATATTTCACAAGCATGTGTTAATGCGAAATAATATAAAACAATTATTAAGGCTCCCCTCCCCTACTTAATTAAACAGGGTAATCTTTATCTTCGTACATTTACTGAGTGTTCCGAGTCACCAGGAGAGCAGAACTGTGTAAGAGGCTCACAGACCCACCTGCTGTATGTGATGCGCGGTGAGGCCGGGCAGCTGCCGCATGTGGGCCAGCACCTTGTCGCGGTCGCCCGCGTCGTGCCGCCCGTCGCCGGCCGCGTGGCACGCGCACGTGCCCGCCCACGCCTCTGGAACGCACATAGATATCCATAGATGAAGTTGACAGATCAAAAACGTGATGTTTGAACATTTTTTTTTAACTACCAATGGTTGACTGGCAGAGAGCGCTTTAAGCGTTAAGTCCGCCATTTGTACCGATATTTTATTGATGCAATAAAGAATAAATAAATAAATAAATGTTCGCAGTTCATAAAAATATTCATAATCAGTATTTCGTTAGACCAGTGACTCCCAAAGTGGTCTATATCGTGCAAGTGCATAACATGCAAGGACACGACATTCTTTCTATAAGACCAAACCGTCGGAGCATGCCTTTTTAAATTTTTACACCGATACTATCATTCACACAAAGCCTCTTTCTTACATGTTCATTACGAACGCGATCGGTGAGTGATACACCGCAGATCTTGCGCAATGATCTCATCTCGACCGCGTTCAACTTACTTTCATGCTCTTTCCTGCATAACCAGCTCTCGCTTCCATATAACTGAGATGTTTAGATTCTAGCAGCTTACCCAACGCTCCATTCACGCAATTTCCAGCAAGCACTCTTCTTTCTATGTCAGTGGTGTACCTACCATCCTTGCTAAAAGCACATCCAAGATATACAATTTCATCCACCTGTTCTAACACTGCATCATCTACTACTACCCATGCATTTGTTCTCTGTTCATCTCTTTCAAATACTAATACTTTAGTTTTATCCACATTCAATTGTAAGCCTTTCTCCATACAATTCTCTTTCATGACTGTGACTAGTGCTTGTAGCCCAGGGTGACATGTTACCATCTACCCGCACACGTGCTTGACAGCTTACATACGTGGACAGTATTACACGGAGCAGACTGCCATCAATACCATACTCTGGCAAAATGTCCCACAGCTCCTTTCGTAATACCCAATCAAACGCTTTCTCCAAATCCACAAAACCGCAGAAAACCTTCTGGCTCACAGCCAGATGCTTCTCTACGATGTTGCGGAGGGAGAAAACTTGATCCATACACACTCTTCCAGTTCTGAAACCACCCTGTGCATCCCATCCCACAACAACCCGTCGGACTTCTCTTTTCTAAGACTTTCCCATACACTTTATTTATCTATTCCGTGGTTATGTCTTTGTAATACTTTTCTATGAGTCTATAGAGACTGCAGTCAACACATAACATTGAGTTGATTAACGTGAGCTGCATGCTCTTTACCCTCCTAAGATGGTGGTCAAGTTGTCTATAATTAATGTAGGTTAAATTCAGAACAATCGCAAAAATCCCCTGTTGAGCCCCCCTCCTACGAACGGTAAGGTGTCGGTAAGCGGTGAGGCCTCACCGGCAGGCCCTGGGGCAGGTCCGGGGGTAGGCCCGGGGCCGGGCCCGGGCTGGTGCGCCTGGAGCCAGCGGTGGCGCGCCACGGCCCGCAGCGACAGGCGCCGCTCGGGCTCCACCACCAGCATGTGGCGGATCAGGTGCTCGCATTCTATTCAAAAATTAAACAATATTACGCGATGTCGTAGAAGACGTGCAACATATTTTAATGGAATGTGTTTGTTATAAGAGGGAGAGAGAAAAATTAATGTCTGAATTGGATAGTAATGTAATTGAGGTAGGATTGTTTCAAAGTATTTTATCGGAGCTATGTAATGAAAGAGCGAGATTAGTTTATGATTTTGTTAACGAGATGCAAAGACGGTAATTTTTCTCTTTTTTCTTAGGATACGATGGGACTGGCATGGTCTCGCTAGATTAAAAGCCCCTAAATGAAAATAAAGATAAAAAAAAAAAACAATATTACATATTTATTATTATTATTTATTTTTTGCCAGTGTCGAGTAAAACGATATTCTGTATTCGTAATAAACAACGTTAAAGTTAAAGTCAGTCAATTTATCAGTCCGTCAGTCAAGAGTCACAGTAATTCGAATAAAGCGATGGCTACTTTACCAGAACATTTACAATGAAGTTTTGGAGGCAACCTGAAAGGTCGTGTTTTCGCACTGTTATTCTATTTCACTATACACGAGCACTGTAATAAGCCTATATCAAACAAAATGCCACCAACTTTATTTAATATAACTCAAAAATACACCAAGGGAAATAAATAAAATAAGAGCACCACACGCATCATTCAAGCTGCCCGCCGAAACCCTTGAGCACTGTACATAAGTACACATACTGTTTTTTTGGCAATGGCTTTAAAATCTATTTTATTTGAGAACTACGCTTGCCGGGTCAGCTAGTAAGTATATAAACCAACCTTGTGACATAAAGTAAGGTATCCGGAACTTGCCGCTCAGCACGACGTTCCTTAGATCGTGTAGTGTGGTCCCATCGAATGGCAGCGCGCCGCATACCAGTACGTATAGTACCACGCCGAGGGACTTGAACAAAATTATAAGGTTAATTAAACAGGCTAGTTGACTGTTTTTCAAAAACTTTTTCTTTTTTTTAATCCCGGACCTATCCCGCGACAATCCCGGGATTCCGGGATTAGAAAAAGTCCGGGTTTGAACTCTCTAGCCTTTGGTATTCTTTCCCAACTCACCCATATATCGGCGCGCGGGCCATCGTACTGGCGACCCTCGAAGAGCTCGGGCGCTGCGTACGGCGGTGAGCCGCACCACGTCGCCAGAGGGGACCCTTCTGTGTACTCGTTGCTGAAGCCGAAGTCCGCTAGCTGAGAATAAAATAAACACATTTTTAAAGGATATTTCCATACGCTTTGTTGCCGCTTCGTGTGTGTGTGTGTGTGTGTGTGTGTGTGTGTGATGGATGGGGAGAGAGAGCGAGAGAGAGAGAGAGAGAGAGAGAGAGAGAGAGAGAGAGAGAGAGAGAGAGAGAGAGAGAGAGAGAGAATTGCATGTGACTGTAGTCGTTGTATTAAACTACCTAAGCTTTGATATGTTCTTAGGTTTTCGCGAGCTACACTCATTGAAATAAAACTATTTTTACGGATTTATCTCCGGATTAAACCGAAGAACAGGGAGGTCTGCAGTCTGTGAACACATAGCGGATAAGCCAAACCATTACATCCGGTTTGATAAAATTCAAATACTCGCTAGAGAACACAAACCCATTCCACGAATGGTACGCGAGGCTATTGAAATTAAAAAACACCCAAATTTCAATAGAGAAGATGGATGGCGATTATCAACATCATGGGATCCCATACTTAGCAAGATTAAATCCCAGCCGCAGCAGTCTGCAAGACCTCAAGATACCATAAGTAATTATTGTGTTAATCCTGAACGCCACGCAAGGCGTTTACGAAATCGATGGAGGTAGCTACATATAATTTTTCAAACTTTTGTCAGACAAATGTCACCTCAGTCTGCCCGGGACCACGGAAGCTGAAAAGCGACCGAAACGTCGGGTTGATTTTAAAAATCATTTTAGTTTAATATACGCGAGATAAATCCGTAAAAATAGTTTTATTTCAATACCTAAGCTTTCCTTTTAATTTTCATATTATTGTCCAATAATAATCTATACTAAAAATATAAAGCTGATGAGTAACTTTGTTTATTTGTTTGTTTCAACGCGCTAATCTCAGGAACTTCTGGTTCGATTTGAAAAATTATTTTAGTGTAAGATAGTCCATTTACCGAGGAAGGCTATAGGCTATATTACTTACTTTTATAACATTACGCCACACTGACGAAGTCGTGGCTTGTCGCTAGTAACTTATAATATATTTCCCAGTCGTGTGTGAGTGTGTGTGTGTGTGTGTGTTTGTTTGGGTGTGTGTGTTCTTGTGTATTTGTGTGCTTGTAAGTTTGTGTTAGCGTGTGCGTGTAATTGTGCGTCAGTGGTCCAACGCCTACCTTAATATTCATATTGTGGTCCAACAGTAGGTTCTCAGCCTTGAGATCCTTGTGCACGATGCCGTTGACATGACAGTAGCCCACCGCCGCCACCATCTGGTCGCGCGCCGCCTCGGACTCCGGCATCCGACCCCGGGAGACCAGGGTGTGCATGTGTATTGGTGTGCTTGTGTATTTGTGTGCTTGTGGGTTTGTGTGCTTGTGTATTTGTGGGTTTGTGTGCTTGTGTATTTGTGTGCTTTTGGGTCTGTGTGCTTGTAAGTTTGTGTAAGCGAAGGCGTGTAAGCGTGTCTCAATTGTCCAACGCCTACCTTAATATTCATATTGTGGTCCAACAGCAGGTTCTCAGCCTTGAGATCCCTGTGCACGATGCCGTTGGCATGACAGTAGCCCACCGCAGCCACCATCTGGGCGAACGCGCGCGCCGCCTCGGACTCCGGCATCCGACCCCGGGAGACTAAGTGATCTGATACACAAATAACACTTTATCAACACCATACCACACCGCGGACACTCCGCCAAAATTCCATACAAACGCTTAATTTTATTTTATTTTATTTTATTGACACACCAACAGCAAAAAGTTACAAAATATATCATAGAAGCATTGGTCTGATGCATATGCCTATTATAGGTATGTACAGCATTCCAACTAAATCGAATCTAAAATTAATTTGGTTTCTATCCATCAGTGATGTGTATTTACACGCGCACCTGTGTGCATAGCACGTACAAAATACCAACCGTCGCCCATAAGAGAGGAGGAGGTTGGGTGATGCGGGGAAATCGGGCGGGACGTCGAAGTGTCCATTCTATACGTAGTATTATTACATATTCTCTGACCATACTTAAAATTGTACGTTACTTCACGCGTGTAATCCCCGATGAAATAGGCAGAGGTAAATAAAAAAAAAAGAAATAAAATACGCCTACACTCACAGCCCACAGTAGGTATAAACATGTGTCGTGGGTGCCGTTGTACACATACAACACATACACAAACACCCAGACCCGAAATAAATATCTGTAGGCCATACAAATATTTGTCCCGGTGCGGGGATCGAACCCGCGACCCTTCGTATCAAACGGTCATCTCACATCGCTAGACTAAACGGGTCGTCAAATGCATGCATTCAAGCATACATGCAACACACCCACGATTCGCCACGTTTTGGCGCATGTAACAGGTGGCGAGCCTGTTGACATCTCCGGGCACATTACCAAACTTCGAGGTACTGGGAAATTTCCAGTAAATGGAAAATTCCCAATAGGACCAGAGATAAAGGATTTTACACCGTTATCTCTGATAGTCGACCCAGGAATCGAACCCAGGACCCCAGCGTAGTAGTAGTTAACTTGCTACTACTAGGCTACAGAGGCTTTGGCGAATTAAATTTGTAAAGATAAAATATTGTTTCTTTGTCTGAAATGAAAACGGCAGTGGCGGACTAAGGTCATCAGAGGCCCCGGGCGGCATTCGGAGGCCAGGGCCCCGGCCCCGCCAGGGCCCCGGGCTGGCTTTACAACCATTGACACCCCGGTCAAGAAAATAGGGGCTCCTTATTATTTTTTTTTATGTAAGTTATGTAACAAACAAGCATGCAGCTCACATTGATGTTAAGTGATGACTGCAGCCTATAGACACACAAAAAGACCAGAGGTCAAAGTGCAGCGTTGCCAACCCCGAGACCAAGTTGTTATGACATGTCTCTGTGATAGTTATTAGGCCATGCATTACCACCTGACCGAAGCACGATAGTGCTGAACACTACCATTTAATGGCAAGTAGATTTAGTAATGCTGTTGCCTACGCCCGCTGGCTCCGTCACTGGAGCTCTACCACCAGCATAAATCGTCCAAAGCGGGTTCTACAGTCGCACAAAGGAACAAACATACATATATAGACTGATAAACACAACCCTCCTCCCCCCTCCACAGTCGGGTAAGAGCCATCTAGTAACGAATAGAAGAACTCCTTTCCAGTTTCAAGGTTATCGAAAGTACACACAAATAATGATAGACAACTGAAGATTATCTTATCTATCATTTTGTTGAATCAATTGGTAAATGTCGGTTTTAAATGAAAACGTAACAATAGGATTCATAATCAGAACGGAGACGTTCCAATATGTATGGAGCTTGGTCCAGCACTTTGTTAATAATGAGAGAAGAAGCATAAAATACTAAATCATTTTTAGCTATTCAAATCGTTTTTTATACCTTCAATTAATTGTCGTAAGTATATTTAAATAAAATGCAGCGTTACCCCTCTGCCGGTTACGGTGGTACCGGCAGAGGGGTTATATTATTAAGAATTTTCGATTTAATTGGAATACTCAGACTTCTTATAGGCTTTCCAGTAATCTATAGGCAAAGAACTATTTTCTACATTTTTTTCAAAATTTTAAGGTCAGTAGTTTCGCAGATAGGGGGGGGGGGGGGAAATGGTCAATTTTCGTCGTTTTTCTTAAGTAACTTCAAATTTGTTCATGAAAAAATTATAAAAAAAATATATCTGAGATGACAACAGCCTCTTTCATTTGATATGTCACACGACACAGTTTACGAAATTTTTTTTTTTAATTTTCTGATTTACCCCCCGAAAGTGGCCCCCCTGTTTAAAATTTATTATTTTACTTGACGTGTTCATCTTTGAGTCACCAATTTACATATATTCATCAAATTTCAACTCAATCGGTCGAGTAGTTTCGGAGCAAATTGGCTGTGACAGACGGACAGACAGACAGACAGACAGACAGACGCACGAGTGATCCTAAGGGTGATAAGGGTTCCTTTTTCCTTTTAAGGTACGGAACCCTAAAAACAAGAATGTCATAGTAACAATATATGATTATACTATTTATTTTTCGCAATAACACATGCGAGTGAACTTTAGAAATTAAAGAAAAAACGGAAAGAAAAATTTGACTTCGGGCAGGAATTGAACCTGCGACCTCAGGATAACCAGTCCAGCCGCTTTTACCACTAAGCTACCGAAGTCACTTTAACCACAAAGCTACCGAAGCAGAAGGGACTTCGGTTATCCTGAGGTCGCAGGTTCGATTCCTGCCCGAAGTCAAATTTTTCTTTCCGTTTTTTCTTTAATTTCTAACAATATATGACATATTGTTGCCATACAAAAATTACATAAAATCAATATTTCCGACAAAAAAAACAACGATTCAAATTATTTTTAGACGATTCTACGTATTTTCCCTTTTGTATTATATGTAAACATATAGTGTAAAAGGCGCGGGCCCAACGTGGAACTTCTCCTTTATTTCTTCATTTTAAGATGACAAGGACTGGGAATGATCAAGGATTTCCGGGATTGTCCCGGTATTTGACGTTTCTCTTGTTCCCACCGGCCGCGGCGGACCGGAGGGGAGTAGCCATATGCAGGCTTTCCCCTCTGTCAAAGTACAAGTGAAGTGGTCCTATGCCTGTCGCCGAGATGTTTAAATGTGTGCGTGAAATTGTTTATGTCATGAATTCCCGAATCAACTCGGGTAGGTACCAGTTGAAAACCAGCGTCAGGTTTATCTACCTGACACCATGCTGAATTGTAGTAGCTTTTTGGCGCGGCCGTTTTTTTTTTTTTTTTATGTAATAAAAGTGGCAAACAAGCGTGCAGTTCACATTGATGTTAAGTGATGACTGCAGCCTATAGACACCCACACAATGACCAGAGGTCAAAATGCAAATGCGCTGCCACTCCTGAGGCATTAGGTGTTATGCCTCTGTGCCGGAAATTACAGAGCCGTACATTACCACCTGACCGAAACATGATAGTGCTGAACACTACCATTTAACGGCAAGTATATTAGGTAATGCGGTGGTGCCTACGCCCGCGAACTCCATCACTGGAGCTCTACCACCAGTAAAAGCCGTGTGACATAACTACTTATTACATACTAGGGTTTTCGCATACGCGACATTTTTAATACCCGGGTATCGGGTATTATTTTTGCATATACCCGGATATACCCGGGTACCCGGGTATTTACAATTAATACAGAAAAAGATACAATTTTCTTATAATTATGTTGTATATTACGAAAGAGTGTGTGTAGTACCTATGTCAATTAGTCACCTTAACTTAAAGTACAATCAATATATATATAATCACACAGTTAAACAGTTCGAGTGGAAATACCGTCTTGTGCAACCAAGCGTGCAACAAATTCGGAAATTTTAGTAGAAAGTAGAAAAAAATTGTTATCCGCGGTCTTTTTGGAGCTAGGCTTAAACTTTGTTCTGATTCAGGTTGAGAAAACGATGTCAATGGCACTTCTTTTTCGGACGTAAAGTTCTGTTTTTTCGATCTTTGTTTTATGTAGGTACTTTATCTAAATGTTTTAATGAAACGTTTGTTGAAGAACCTATGAGATAATATTTTGGGCACATTGCACACTGTACTGATTCCTTATTCTGTATTTTTTAAATATATTTTTACACTCCAGATACAGATCTATCCAATTTGCCAACGAAAAGTAACCATCGTTTAGTAAAATTTTTTAGGTCCACTAGATTCATTTTTTTCTTTTGTTTTAATTACATTTAATTCAATTACTAAGCGTTCACTGAACAATATTAAAATTGTCAACAATAACAACTAACATTTTGTACACTTATATGAAAATAATAGAGTATCTAGAGGATCATCAGCTGATCAGTGACCACCAATATGGATTTCGTCATGGCAGATCTGCTGGTGATCTTCTAGTATATCTCACGCACCATTGGTCGTGAGACCACGCCTTGGACAAGTGTGGGGAGGCATTGGCTGTAAGCCTGGACATTGCTAAGGCCTTTGACCGGGTCTGGCACAGGGCACTCCTCGCGAAACTTCCATCCTGCGGTCTTCCCGAGAGGCTATGCAACTGGACAGCCAGCTTTTTGAGTGTTATATACAAGTCTTAGTTGACGGTCAGCGCTCAGACAGACTACCTATCAATGCTGGTGTGCCACAAGGCTCTGTGCTGTCTCCCACGCTTTTTCTTCTGCATATTAATGAAATATTGGAGCAAAACCCCAAATTTCATTGCTATGCCGATGATAGTACGGGAGATGCACACTACACTAGCCGTGCAGATGCCTCTCGGACACTTATCGAGGAAAGCAGGACTAGACTTGTGTCTGAAATCGAGCACTCTCTGGAGCGGGTCTCGGATTGGGGTCGACTTAATTTAGTACAGTTTAACCCCTCGAAGACACAAGTCTGCGCGTTCACCGCTAAAAGAAACCCATTCATTGTAGCACCACAGTTCCAGAGCATTCCGCTCGCCGTTGATAAGAGTATCGGTATCCTGGGCGTTGACATATCGAACGAAGTGCAATTCGGGAGTCACATTGAGTGTAAGACCAAGTTGGCATCCAAAAAGTTGGGTGTGCTTAACAAAGCGAGGCAGTATTTCACATCGGGGCAGCTACTACAGCTTTATAAGGCCCAAGTGCGGCCCCATCTGGAATACTGCTCTCATTTGTGGGCGGGAGACCCCAAATACCAGCTTGGTCCACTTGACTCCCTACAAAAAAGCGCCGTTCGTATTGTTAACGATCCAAGACTTACTGACAGGCTCGAACATTTGAGCCTGCACAGAGACATTGGGAGTCTATGCGTGTTGTACCGTCTCTACAATGGTGAGTGCTCTGTTGAAGTGTTTGACATGGTGCCACCGTCTCTTTTCCTACACCGTACTACCCGCCGAAGTGAGAAGTTCCACCCACACCGACTGGACACGTGGCAGTGCTCAACGCTTTCGTTCCTGCCCAGAGCGTGTAAATTGTGGAACGAACTTCCCTCTGAGGTGTTCCCTAAGTGCTACAATATGGGGTTCTTCAAAAATGGCCTCATAAGAGTCCTTCAGGGCTGGCAGCGTGTTGGCAACTCCCCTGGTGTTGCAAATGTTCATAGGCGACGGTGACCACTTTCCATCAAGTGGCCCGTTTGCTTGTCTGTCAACCTTCAGACATAAAAAAAAAGAAATTAGCGTATTTCAATACCTATGAAAATAAAACTTTCTAATCAAACTCCAACGAAACAAAAACAAAACACAGCGACGTAAACAAGAACGTAATACATAACCAAATCTAACCTCATAGTTACTGGATTTTTTTAAAAAACTCTACGCCTTCTTTAGATTTATTTTTATTGTGTCACATTTGCTAATAAGTATTATTTTTTAGACCTTACTTTGTAATTTTGTAATTTGCCGAGGATTTTGATGTATTCCCGAACCAAAGTGGGTACCCGGGTCTGGCAGTAAAAAATACCCGAGTACAAAAAAGTTCAAATACCCGGGTATACCCGAGTCCGGGTACCCGGGTAGAAAACCCTATTACTTACTAAAGTAGGTTTTTTTTCTAGCATTTAAAAAAAAAGTTTTTTTTTTTGTTATTGTGCATTATGTGTATTTGTTTTTATGATTATTTTTTTTTTAATATGTTCTGTTGTGTCTTGGGCCCTGCGCCGAATAAATGTTTTTCTTTCTTTCTATTTTGTTAAAATCAAGGTGTGAGTTTCGTAGTAATAGACGATTTTGGTAGTGTGTGTGTGTCACACGTGTTTCCCCCCGCAAAAAATGACAGACTGTTTTGCATCGGTAATGAACGCTATGGCTACTCTCCTCCGGTCGGCCCGTGGTCCGTGTTGATCTATGTAATGAGACGATAACTGAATACATATAAATAATCACTGGGAGAAAATTCGGCTAACAATATAAAAAAAAAATATTAATAATTAAAATACTTACCAAATATTTCACCGTTCGGCGCGTATTCCGTTACAAGGTACAATGTGTGACTGCTTTCCATGACCTGCAATCATACAAAAATCATCAAAGTGGCAAAGAAGCACAGTTCACATAAATGGTAAGTTAATACTGCATTGTATCGACACTGAATGTTAGAGATATCGTCGCAATGCATATAATAATTAGGATCATAGCTCACTAGAGCCACCTGCGCTCCCGACTAGCGCCCGACCGCCTCGAGCGGTCTGCGCTCATTACATCAACTCCGCTCCGTATCGACACCGGATCGCCTTGACCGCAAGCCGTCAACACGTGGGCGGAGCGCGTTACACTCGCGGTTGGCGAGTGGACCACTCGTGGCAAACAAGCATGCAGCTCACATCGATGTTAAGTGATGACTGCAGCCTATAGACACCCACACAAAGACCAAGGTCAAAATGCAGATGCGTTACCACTCCCGAGGCCTAAGGTGTTATGCCCCTGTGCCGGAAATTACAAGGCCGTACACCACCTGACCGTAACACGATAGTGCTGAACACTATTATTTAGCGGCAAGTATATTAGGTAATGCGGTGGTGTTTACGCCCGCGAGCTCAGTCACTGGAGCTCTACTACCAGTAGAAAGATTATCCTGCGTTGACTTTGCTGACCAACGCGCTGTTCCCAAGTGGACCCCACGCTGCCCGCGAGTGGTTCACAAGTAACATCGCGTCGTTCAACCGTGGACCACCCGTCGGCAACGAGTGGACGCCGTAAAACGAGGTGGTGCTGGTCGGGTGTCGGGTGGCTGTAGTCAGCTATGACCCTAATCACTCAACAGCTTTAATATGCAAAGGGTCAAGGGCCAGACGTCCGGATAAAGCCGGACATAGTTAGGTCTATTGATTGCGTTGCCGGTCAAAATATACGGTATTCGGCTTTTGTTAGGCTTTTTACATTTTTTAAACGCGCGAGCGCCGACTACAGGCGAACGTTTCTATAGTGGGTGCCCGGCCTTATTATCCAAATGTCCTATTAAAACTTGATGGTTTGTCCGGCTATTAGGTTTGGCGGCCTGGCAAACCTAATTGGACCTATGTAAGCGCAAGCCTAGCAAAGAGCCGGGTTTCCCTTCACGCCTGTAATCCCCGAAGGGGTAGGCAGAGGTAAATGCATGCATTCAATCATACATGCAAACACCCACGATTCGCCGGTAACGTTTTTAGCCCATGTAACAGGTGGCGAGCCTATAGACATCTCCGGGGACATTACCAAACTTCGAGGTACTGGGAAAGGTCCCAATAATGGAAAAATCCCGATAGAACCAGAGATAAAGCTCTTTACACCATTATCTCTGATAACCCTCTATCCGGGAATCGAACCCAGGACCTCAGCGTAGTAGTAGTGGCCTGCTACCACTAGGCTACCGAGGCAGTTAGAAATATTATTTCGTAAAAATAAACCACCATTGTGAATTAGGCCAGTAGGCCGCGGTATCAGGGGATCCCCCTTCGACTTATCGATGCTTCCGCTACACGATATTACCACTCAAGGCTTGCTTTATGAAGATTAATTGTTACTTTGTTAATATTCATTATTTTAACGGGTAAGTTAATTGGTTGTTTTCATGTTATGAAGTATCACGCGTATTTTAACTTGGGAGTATATGCAAAGGTCATATTTATGGAGCCGAGAACGAAACTATACTCGGAATTTTAATTCGATTCCTGATTTGACATTTTCAGTGTTGCAACGTAATGACAACTGCTTAATAGTGACGTTGCGAAATTAATCGATGCGAAAATGAAATATTTCTGAATCGATTCAATTCGTTTGTAGTATTATCTAAACAACTACTATTTTAGCGCAGTAGTTTCGTTTTTCACGTACTTGTAGGCGTTGCGGATTGTTATACCCCAATATCGTAGGCCTTAAGGCTTAGTAGGGCTGACGATGCTATATGATTCATCACTAAGGCTAGATTAATTTAAGACATTAGTTAGGCAGTTCAGACCGGACCGCGAATGTGAAAGGAACTTGCCATCCTTCATATAATATAAAATCAGTGTATTATTTAATTAAATAATAAATAAGTTTTTTTAAAAAGGGGTTTATCTTTCCCGTTATAACAGGATCATTACTTTTTCAGTAACCGTCAAAGATTTTCGTAAACTTTTTTTTTCGTTGGGGACAATGTGTTTACCTCTTTTTGTGATGTACTTGGCTGAGGATTCATTTTGATGGCAAACCGAAACAAATAAATACACTTAAAGTTAGAGAAAACTAGCTATAATAATATTATTGAAACAAAACATTAACTTTTAATAAAAATATTGCAATGGTTACGAATTAATAAATAATTATAGTGAATAATATACGTATTTTTTTCAATAAAATCGATCAATAATTCTTAAAACTGGCAAACCAATATAAATCATCAAAATCGCGTTTTTTTTAATCGATTGTTGGATCCATCACTATTAGATTAAATGTGGTATCATTATTTCACGAAGTGACAGTAGCTAATGTCAAATCGGGAATCGAATTAAACCCCCGAGTATAGTCTTGCCAGTCATCCAAAAGAAAGAAAGAAAGAATAGTCAAAGTCATGAAAGAGGATTGTATGGAGAAAGGCTTAAAATTGAATGTGAATAATACTAAAGTATTTCCCCCTTATTCATAAACGTATTTTAGCTAAAGTGTTGCTAATCTCTCCTTTGTCTTTTTCTATCCTGCACATTTGACAATGCAACTGACAAGGACAAAGCATTCTATAGCTAAAACGTATCTGATGTACGTTTATGAATAAGGGGGTTAGTATTTGAAAGAGATGAACAGTGAACAAATGCAAGGGTCGATTAAGGTTCGATCATTTCATGAAATGATCGAATATTTCATGATGTTAGCAACTTTACGATTGGACTTCAACCTAAACACATACAAACCTGGTAAAGCCTGACGATATGCGGGTGCCTGAGCCTCTTCATGATGGCTATCTCCCGAAACGTCTTTTTGAGGTTGTCTTCATCCAATCGGGACTTGTCAATTATTTTGATTGCCACCTGAAATTAAAAAAAACAATAGTTATAGGTTACTGCTGTTTGTGTGCAAAGTTTGATTAAAATCGGTTAAGCAGTTTAGGAGTCCATCGCGGACAAACAACATGACTCGTAATTTAGTTATATAATAATATATTAAGATTAATTCATTTTATTCATATATTTCATATAATTAGGCTCCTGGGGTGCGACCGCCTATCGACATTGCTATTGTCGGTGTCATTGCTGTCAAATTTTCATGACGATTTTTACTTTAACTAAATAACTATAATCGAAATAATTTACCATTATCGCTTGTTTCCCACCTACGAAAGCAAGAAAAACAATCAGATTATCACTACTGCTTTTAAAGGAGCAACAAATCGACATGAAAATTTGACAGCAATGACAACGACAATAGCAAAGTCGATAGGCGGTCGCACCCCTGGAGAGCACTTATACATCGTCATTTAAAAAAAAAATTAAACTACCTGGACTGAATAACGCCTAAAAATAATCAATAATTCAAAATATACGAGTATTAAAAGGCAACGAAACAAACATGGCAAGAATTAATTATTTACAAATTCCTCCATTGACAATTCAAAAGGAGTTTTGGCGGGAACCTTGAAAGAGGCGTATGGTGCTCTTATTTTTTTTTCAGTTTCTTGGTGTATTTTTAAGTTATATTGAATAAAGTTGGTGGCATTTTGTTTGATATAGGTTTATGACAGTGCCCGTGTATAGTGAAATAGAATAACAGTGCGAAAACACGACCTTTCAGGTTGCCTCCAAAACTTCATTGTAAATGTTCTGGTAAAGTAGCCATCGCTTTACTCGAATAACTTGACTGTAACTCACTTGACTGACATATTATACTTGATAACTTATATACTTGATACTTACATATTATACTTGATATTATACTAACTTTGAAAAATAAATACGAAATATCGTTTTACTTGACACTGGAAATATGCGTAATAGCGATGCCATAAAAAAAAGAAAAAATAAATTCAAAAAGAAACTGAGAAATGTAATGAATTTGGTCGTCATAACATGAAGATAATCTCCATACAACAACTTGTGTAGGTATGTTCGCTTATACAACCCGATAGTAGCAAGAAAGCTACACTCATGGCGCTCATGGACTTGCCTACATCCGTGACCCAATTCCGGGTCACAAACAACCAGGGTCACGACATTGAACATACTGATTTCTACTGTTTGAACATCGGAAATTCTAGATGCGTAGCTATCACTCAATTTAAATAAAATTTAATAATACCAAAGGTACGATTTCGACTCGGCAGCACTCAGTAGTGCTGCCGCTGCAGTGCTGCCGATGCAATAGAACATAGAGATATATTAGATATGGTGCTGCGGCAGCACGCAGCAGTGTGCTGCGGCAGCACCATGTCAAAAAGTCAAAACGTTTAGTTGGGATATCAAAAATCATTTATGACATGTCAGAAATTTATAACTTTGTTAAACTAAGGTGAATAAAATAAATGTCATGACTGTTTACAACTATGAAAATTGATAATCAAGAATGTCACTGATAATAAATATATGTATCTATATATCTTCACGCCAAGTCCCTAACAGGGTACGCAGAGATCCAAATATTCCGGCACCGACACACCTCCCGTGCCTTCATCATTATCTTTATACACGTACGCTGATTCAAGACTTGACCGCACCATCAGACAGAATTCGACCTATTTGTGTACGGCCCTGTAATTTCCGGCACAGAGGCATAACACCTTAGCCCACAGGAGTGGTAACGCATCTGCATTTTGAAATTGGTCTTTATGTGGGTGTCTATAGGCTGCAGTCATCACTTAACATCAATGTGAACTGCATACTAGTTTGCCACTTCCATTACATTAAAAAAATCTGAATAAATATATATACACACTTATGTGTACACACTGTTTAACTGCCTCAGTAGCGTATTGGTAGCAAGCCACTACTATTACGCTGGAGGTCCTGAGTTCGATTCCCGGGTCGGGGGATATTAGAGATAACGGTTTAAAATCCTTTATCTCTGCTTCTATTGGGATTTTTCCATTTTCTGAAAGTTTTCCAGTACCCCGGAGTTTGGTAATGTGTCCGGAGATGGCAACAGGTTTGCCACCTGTTACATGGGCCAAAACGTAACCGGCGAGTCGTGGGTGTTTGCATGTATGATTGAATGCATGCATTTACCTCTGCCTACCCCTTCGGGGATTACAGGCGTGAAGTTACGTACGTACGTGCACTTATGTATTTTAAAGTTAATATTTTCTATCATAACTATCTTCAATATTATCTCAAGAAACGCTGTCGTAAAAATACGTAGTCGAGACCTCGTAGCACAGCGCTACGAAGCGTAGCCGCGCTGTAAAGGTACTATTCCGAACTCCGCTGCACGCAACAGTGCTGCCGCAGCACTACTGGTCTCCATAATAATA
Source organism: Macrosoma leucophasiata (assembly GCA_036365455.1). Taxonomy (NCBI): domain Eukaryota; kingdom Metazoa; phylum Arthropoda; class Insecta; order Lepidoptera; family Hedylidae; genus Macrosoma; species Macrosoma leucophasiata. The sequence goes on along the minus strand of JAWQUS010000022.1, from coordinate 1,217,643 downwards.
ATAATCCATCATTGTGCCGATAGTCGTTTCGGTGAACGGGCTGATAGCGAAGAGCCTCGACCAACATCTCAAGAGCACAGTACAAATATGAACAGTATGGAAACTACGTACAAAACGTTGAAACGGCACACTCACACAAACATGCGACGACGCCCCTAAGCGGCTCTCGCGGTGCTGCAGTAGTGAGACGCACGCTTCTCGAGCGTCGATGAGCGTGTTTGTGTATATGTGCCGTTTCGAACGTTTTGGACGTAGTTTCCATACTGTTCGTATTTGTACTGTGTCAAAAGGCTCGCTAGGTGGACGGATCAAGGGTCTGATACAGAAAGCAGTACATAATAATATCATAAATCATAAGTGATTCTTGAAATCCCAAATGATAAATATAACGTTTTGACCTTTTGACTTAACAGTACAAAGTAATACAGATGTGACAAACAAGCAGTTCACATGAATATATGAACATCATTTACCATACATGTGATCTGCATCCAAGTTTGCCAAAACTATTACAAAAAAAAAATATATTCCCTCAATGCCCGCCATTTATCAACAAAATCAAACTGACAACCCTGACAGGGCCGCCCAAGGACTCGCCTACATCCGTGACCTAATTCCGGGTCACAGCGGCCCAGGGTCGCGACATTGAACGTACTGATTTGTGATGTTCAAACATCGGATATTTAACCTATATGATTATGCATGGGGGTCGAGATTTTTTAAGAAATGAAGTGCCAACATTGATGGTAATGGTAGGTAAATACTATCGTCTATAAACATCTGCATCAATAGACGTGGCCACTCCTGAGACCTAAGGTGTTATGCCTCTGTATAGGTCGCGCCAGGTAAAAAGAACGCTGGCGGTCAAGCTGCGCGTCATGTGTTTTTATTTCATTTTATGTTATTCTATGTAATATAGTTTTCAATCTGCCTACCAATACACGAAACCGCAAGCGAAAACCAGATCAAAAATAAACCAATAGGGCTAGTACTTTCGTGCGCGAGTGTACCGATGCGCGAACACATCCCTTCTACTTTCTTCCAGCGTTCTTTTTACGTGGCGCGACCTATACCAACTTTGTTTAACTGGTGGTAGAGCTCCAGGGACGGAGCTCGCGGGCGTAAGCGCCACAATAGAGTATAGATATTTTTTTTATTTTTCGTTTTCTACGTAGTGTGGGGTGTGTTATGGGTGTGCTAACATCATTTTTGGATTTAGTTAAATGTTCGTGACTTATCAAGCTTTAAAGTGCCAATTTTCGTTAGAGTCAAGTGTCCTCCCCTCTACCAACTAAACGGTTGTTGATAGAATTTCAAACGTTATGGAAATAGAAGCTATAAGAAAACTATCACACCTAAGTCGGCTTTACAAATTTGCGAGTAACAGTCGACCAAATGTACCTAATACTCTAAAGTTTTGAACAACTCCATAGAATATACATATTTTTTTTATTAAAAAAAACCTAAAAACTACGGGACCCTACACTGCAAGTGGTCCGACTCGCACTTATGTAGGCTGGAGCGCCTTCTGCGCTCGCCGATTGCCCGGTGAAGTAGACTAGTGTCGTCTCGAGACAGGCCCAATACAGAAGACCAATGTTAAAAAAAAAAGACACTTGCACTTGACCGGTTTTTTATATTGTGGTACGGGGTCATAGGAGTTTTAGCGGGAACCTTGAAAGAGGCTGCTGAGTGGTGCTCTTATTTTATTTCATTTTCTTGGTGTATTTTTGAGTTATAATAAATGAAGTTGGCATTTTGTTTGATATAGGCTTTTAACAGTGCCCACGTATAGTGTAATAGAATAACAGTGCGAGAACAAGTCCTTTCGGGTTGCCTCCAAAACTTCATTGTAAATGTTCTGGTAAAGTAGCCATCGCTTTACTCGATACTGACTGTGACCCTGACTAACGGACTGATAAATTGACTAGACAGAATCTGACTTTTACGCTGCTTATTACGAATACGAAATATCGTTTTACTTGGCACTGGCAATATGCGTAATAGCGATGCAATAACAATAAAAAAATGAGTGTAAAATATAAATATGTTGGAAAAAAAATAACTACGTTAAGAAAAACCGACTTCAAATCTAAAAAGTAAAAAATAATACAGATTTAATATTAATTATATACTACCTATTATTTATATGTGTTATTTACTAATAGTATTGAAGTCGCTGCCAAGCCTTAAACAAATAATTATATTTTAATCACTTAAATATGAATACGAGCAAATTAATACAATGAACAAAACGTAACCGGCGAATCGTGGGTGTTTGCATGTATGCTTGAATGCATGCATTTACCTCTGCCTACCCGTTCGGGGATTACAGGCATGAAGTTACGTTTTAATACAATGAAATGCCTACTTTAATGATTTTGGCTTGGCACCGAGTTCAATCCTATTAGTAAATAACACATATAAATAATAGGTAGTATATGTAATTAATATTAAATCTGTACTATTTTTTACTTTTTAGATTTGAAGTCGGTTTTTCTTAACGTAGTTATTTTTATTTATTACTTTGAAGTTTATTGCTGCATTGTCAATAAGATTAATGTTCACAGCTGTTAAATTTGTAAAATCTGACTCTTTCAACTTCGTGACAATAAGATAGGTACATAACTTAAACTGTTTCGATGTGTCGATACAAAATTATTACACGACTATACGAAATCAATGAAAAAAAATATTGATTTTTGGGGAAAGTAATCATGGACTGTTAACTCTTTGCATTTATCCACGAAGGAGCAAATAAGCTGTGTTGTGTCGTCGATGAGTAAATATGTCATTGTCACTTGTTGTCATGCGCATTAGGACTATCTAGGACGTCAGTGGATTCAACGCATTGTTATGACAACACGCTGTGTAATCTTATTACTTTAGTTTGAGGTGAAAGTAAGTAAAAAATGCTCATAAAATAAAAACTAATGGGCCTACCTGATTTTGTGGGACCAATTCGAAACTATTCCGCATCAAACACAACAAGAATTACGTAAATCGGTCCAGAAATCTCGGCGAAATTGGCGTACATACATAAAAAAAAATATATATATACCAGCCGAATTGAGAACCTTCTCGTTTTTTTGAACTCGGTTAAAAATAATAGGTACATCACAATATGTCACACTCACACAACTGTAAATAGAAATGACACAACTTACAAACAATGTTTACTGTGTTTATCACTTCACCGCACGCGCTTGACCACAAATACTACTTGTTTAATTATTTTGCTACAGTCACTTGTTATTTGCATCTGGATTTAATTGTCTATGATTTTGTATTAAATGGAAACTTCGTAATGTGTTTCCCCAGGAGTAACACCGCAGTTGCTTGTAGGTGTTGACTCAATCTTGTTTCTTACAATAAAAAAAAAGTTTTTCTCTACAATATATCTTCACTGGTGGTAGAGCTCCAGTGACGGAGCTCGCGGGCGTAGGCACCACCGCATTACCTAATATACTTGCCGCTAAATGGTTATGTTCAACACTATCGTGTTCCGGTCAGGTGGTAATGTACGGCCCTGTAATTTCCGGCACAGAGGCATAAGACCTTAGGCCTCAGGAGTGGTAACGCATCTGCATTTTGACCTTGGTCTTTGTGTGGGTGTCTATAGGCTGCAGTCATCACTTAACATCAATGTGAACTGCATGCTTGTTTACCACTTCCATTACATTAAAAAAAAAATATATATAAAAAAAAAACATTAAGGTACGTAGGTAATTAAAAATTAATCGGAATAAAATAAATACAACGAATTTAATAAAATTGTACTGTTCAACATGTTGCCACCGTCTCTTTTCCTACACCGCCAAAGAGAGAAGTTTCACCCTCACCGACTGGACACCTGGCAGTGCTCAACTGTGCGGTTTTCCCGTTCGTTTCTGCCCAGAATGTGTAAATTGTGGTACGAACTTCCCTCTGAGGTATTCCCTCGGTGTTACAATATGGGGTTCTTCAAAAATGGCTTTAAAAGAGTCCTTCAGGGCTGGCAGCGCGTTGGCAACTTCCCTGGTGTTGCAAATGTTCATAGGCGACGGTGACCACTTACCATCAGGTGGCCCGTCTGCTTGTCTGTCAAGCTCTTATGTATCTGTGATAGTTATTTCGTGGCATAAGAAAGCTTCAACTTATATAATTGTTCAATTAAGAAGCCACTGAAATAACGGAAAAAGTTTATTTTGTTAACTTTCAGAAGCCTTCAATGGGTGTATTGTCTGAATTTTCTTGGATCACGTTGCAAGGAAAGTTGGGATAAAGACAAAGCTGATTTTATACGGAATCCTAATCAAAGTTTGTTTAGAAATCAGCAGGCAAATTACAGAAAATCGGGCAAAAATTGTCCCTGTATTACTAGAAATATTTTATTATGTTAAGCATAAAGCAACACCGGAGGGGAGTAACCATATGCAGGCTTTCCCCTCTGTCAAAGTACAAGCCCAAATGGGCCTATACCTGTCGCCTAGATGTTTAAATGTGTGAGTGAAATTGTTTCTGTTCAAGTCAATATGTGAATTTCATAGTAATAGACAATTTTTGTAGTGTGCGTGTGTGTCGCACGCCTTTCCCCCCGCACAAAATGACTAGACAAATGCCTCCAGAGGGTGAAGTTGATGGATGTGGGAGTGCGTATGGGTGACTTAGTGGTGAACTGTCTGCTTTACGCAGATGATGCGGTAATTGTTAGCTCTACACACGTTCTGAGCAGAAACGAACGAGAAAACCGCACCGTGGAACATTTTTTTTTTTTCATTTTAATTTAATTTCTATAGTTTATCTAATTTTTTATGCTTTACAGCACGGGGGGGGGGCATCTTTCATAGGCCTAGGGCAGCCAACGTATCAAATCCGCCCCTGAACCAGACGCGTCTCAGACTAGAGAGGTATCGAGACCACAACACAATACCTTGCAAGGTTGACTTCTAGGTAGGTCGTCGACACTACAGTTTTTAAGGGCCTTTTTTATTGCCTCTAAAATGTAACTAATCGAGTGGAACCTAACTAAGTATCGTGCATTTACTTTCATTTTAATAATTGTTACTGATTACTGATTGTCTTGGTATCCTAGTGGTAGCAGGTTACTACTTCTACGCTAAGGTCCTGGGTTCGATTCCCGGGGGAAGTTTAGGGGGGTTATCAGAGATAATGGTGTAAAGACCTTTATATCTGGTTCTATTGGAATTTTTCCATTTTCTGGAAATTTCCTAGTACCTCGAAGTTTGGTCATGTGCCCGGAAATGTCAGCAGGCTCGCCACCTGTTACATGGGGCAAAACGTAACCGGTGATTCGTGGGTGTTTGCATGTATGCTTGAATGCATGCATTTACCTCTGCCTACCCCTTCGGGGATTACAGGCGTGAAGTTACGTACTGATTGTTGGCGTTCGGACGTGATAGGTCAGGATCCCACTGCAAAATTATTTCGTCTCGAATTATTTCTGCAAACCAGATTTTTAAGTATATTTATGATCTCGACCAGTGATTCCCAAAGTGGTCCATATAGACCCCCTGGGGTCTATGGGAGACTCGATGGGGTCTACGTATATGCGTAAATAAAAATGGGATATATGGGAAAGTGATATAAATGTTAACAAGGGGGTCCACCGAAACCAAAAAAAATTGAAAGGGGTCTCCAAAATAGTTTGGGAACCTCTGATCTAGAGAATATACCTATTATATCCACTATGTTGCGTGTCAAAGTTAGGCCGCTGGTATTGTTAGTTAAATTATTTTATCTTTAACAGCCAGCGACCCTTACTTGCGGCCGATATAATTTAGCTCCAGTATATCATAATAATGAGAAAAAAAAGCTTTAATTTAATATATGTATTAATAATTACGCTGTTGCCCGCGGCTTCGCCCGCGTGGATGTCGTTTTATAATAACTATGGAATGCTCCATACAAAGGAGATGTTGCAAAAATGTATGGACCTCCGGCCATGTATTGTACACAGTATCATTAAACAGGCAAAATCAATATATAAACGTTTTAAACTGCATATTTTCACTTATTTAGCTTTGTTTGCAGTTACAAAATATTATTTGCAGTTAGAATTGCAACTCAAAACCAACATGGCGAATATGGCGGGCGACGTCATTTTGACATTTTCATTTTTTAAATTGTATTTTGATTATATGGTACTTGGAGAAAAAGTAATATTTTCTAATTACTATCAAAATCGATTCATCCCAAGTGTCGGCTGTATCGCCGCCATGTTTAACATAGTTGAAAATGATAAAATCGTTTGAATTAAATGTGGTTGTAACTCCAAAATATATTATTGAATAAATTAATTGTATTTTTTTCGGATTCTTCTTTAATTTACCCATTTTTTGAGGACGTGTACGAACCAGAGCCGAGCTCGCAACATCTCCTTTCCACTCCCCATTTTAGGGGGGGGAGGAATATAAGGAGACTATGTTCTTTCTCAAAGTCAACTCTATCTCTGTATCAAATTTCATAAATATCGGTTCAGTCGTGACGTGAAAAGGTAACAGCCAGACAGACAGTTACTTTTGCATTTATAATATTATTAAGGATAAATGTACCTACGTTTCGAACGTAAAAGGTATCGGGGCGGATCGAATTTAAATACCTATAAGGTATAATGTAGGGACGGCCAAGTCCGCAACGGCAGCCGTGATTTTTCAGTCTTTACACATATAACCGTTAAAATGGACTATATTATATTGAAAAAAAAAACAAGCAAAAAAAAAATATAAAATAAATACTTGCGCCCATATTTTGATAGGCAACCTAGTGGATTTGCAGCATATCTGGATGAACGAACTAATTCTGCAGTGGGATCCAAACCTATGACCCCACCGCCCACTAGTGGAAGAATTTTCTTCTACTAGAAGATAATTAGTTAGTACAGTTAGTCAACCGAACAAATCAAGCTATTCCAATAGGGCGGTAGTAAGTGCAATAACGCAAGATGGGCAACACAATGTAGTGCTCCGTAATGACTATATTTTTTAATGGAAGAGGCAAACAAGCATGCAGTTCACATTGGTGTTAAGTGATAACCGCGGCCTATATATAGACACCCACACAAAGACCAAGGTCGAAATGCATATGCGTTACCACTCCTGAGGCCTAAGGTGTTATGCTTCTGTGCCGGAAATTACACGATGGTGCTGAACACTAACCTAAAACCTAAACCCATTACCTAGAATACCTACTTGCCGCTAAATGGTAGTGACCATTTAGCGGCAAGTAGGTATTTTAGGTAATGTGGTGGTGCCTACGCCCGCGAGCTCCGTCACTGGAGCTCTACCACCAGTAAAAATTGTCATCTCATCATCACTTTAGAAACGGCCAATGCTGAACAAAGGATGCCAACTGTGTCGTCCTTGTAATTTCTGGCACAAAGGCATAACACCATGGGCAGAGAATATGTAATAATACTACGTATAGAAAGGACACTTCGACGTCCCGCCCGATTTCCCCGCATCACCCAACCTCCTCCCCTCTTATGGGCGACGGTCGGTATTCTCTACGTGCTACACACACAGATGCACGTGTAAATACACGTCACTGATTGATGTCTGTGTAATAGAGACCAAATTAAGCGTTTGTATGAAATTTTGGCGGAGTGTCCGCGGCGTGTCTTGGGCCTCAGGAGTGGTAACGCATCTGCATTTTGACCTAGGTCTTTCTGTAAGTGTCTATAGGCTACGGTCATAACATAACATCAATGTGAACTGCATGCTTCTTTGCCACTTACATAACATTAAAAAAATATATTTTCGAACTATCAACATATTGACAAAAATATATTTTCCCAAATCCGTCCGCGTGATAGGGTGGAATGACGTCATTAAATCTTTCAATGTATATTCCAAACCACTGAAATGCCAAAGACAACAAAAATATTTTTTGTTTTCAATGCAAATACGATTAAAATTAATACGTGAAATTAATATACAGTTGACGGATATACTAGCTTCGTTTGATCTATGGATAAAGATATTTTTAAAAACAAATGTATTTTTAGGGTTCTGCACTTTCAAAGGAAGAAACGTAGCCTTTACTAGGTTCAGTTTTACTGGTGGTAGCAAAGAGTATAGAAAAAAGTGGTATGAGTTATTTTTTTTTTCATTTTTCTTCTATGAAGGTATTTAAAAGTTTGATAATTTCCTTATCGGTTAAATATTATTATTAAATTGGTATTTATGAATACCTATTGGATTATTATTAAAAGAAATTCTTCTCTCTATAACCCGACAATGCAAAAGTGTCCTTGTAGACCAATTTGAAATAAATGATTTGCATTTTGAATTTTGGTAGAGTTTCAATGTAGGAGCTCGAAGGGCGTAGGCATCGCCGCATCTAACACCGATTTTTTTTTTTTTATGGAAGTGACAAACAAGCATTCTGTTCACATTGATGTTAAGTGATGACTGCAGCCTATAGACACCCACACAAATACCAAGGTCAACCTTATTACAACTACGCCTAGATTGTGTTTTCAAAAGCTAACGGCGTTGTTTGTTTCGTTCGACGGTTCTTTTGAGGTAAAGTCGCCTTCGCCGCGGTTGGTGGTTTTAAATATGTAAACAAACTGAAAATTTAGATAAAACAAACTTGTTCACTACTCAAAACATAAAGTATATTAATGAATGCTGCCACAATTGGACCTATAAACCTAAAGATATTATGTAACATAACAAAATGTATGGTCTAAAACTGAAATTAAACAGATTTTTTATGTTTGCTTTTTTTTTAGTTCGCCGCCTAGGAATGTATCCCCCCTATCTTATCTTAATCTTATCTTATCTTATCTTAATCTTAATTCTTAATATATATAAATCTCGTGTCACAATGTTTGTCCTCAATGGACTCCTAAACCACTTAACCGATTATAATAAAATTCGCACACCATGTGCAGTTCGATCCAACTTGAGAGATAGGATAGCTTACATTACGCTATGACTAATAGGAGCAGAGCAGCGCGGGCGAAGCCGGGGCGGGCCGCTAGTCTATAATATAAAAATAAGTCGGGTTTTCCTGCCTGACGCAAGAACTCCAGAACGTACGAACCGATTTCCACGATTTTGCATTCGTTGGAAAGGTCTCGAGCTCCGTGAGGTTTATAGGTTTATAGCAATTCAGGATTATAAAACGACATCCACGCAGGCGAAAGCTAGTAATTCTATACAAACTGCCATTCCATATTCACGATTTCTGTATTCGCGGCATATTTACGGAACATATACCACTGGGTATGCAGGAAAGAGCATGAAAGTAAGTTGAACGCGGTCGAGATGAGATCTTTGCGCAAGATCTGCGGTGTATCACTCACCGATCGCGTTCGTAATGAAGATGTAAGAAAGAGACTTTGTGTGAATGATAGTATCGGTGTAAAAATGAAAAAAGGCATGCTCCGATGGTTCGGGCATATAGAAAGAATGTCGAATGAGCGAATGACTAAACAGATATACAATGCGAATGTGGATGGTTGCAGAGGCCCAGGAAGACCAAGGCTGACCTACCATGACCAAATAGGTCGAGTTCTGTCTGATGCTGGGGTCAAAAGTCTTAGGAATCGGCGTGCATGTATGAAGAGAATGATGAAGGTAGACGAGGCACGAGAGGTTTGTCAGAACCGGGATGTCTGGCGCTCTACACTCTCTGCCTACCCCGTTAGGGACCTGGCGTGAAGATACATATATACATATATATACCACAATGGTTTTATATACTGTGCGTATACCCCGCGAATAAAGAGCTTTTACTGTATAGGTAATTGTGTGAAGTGTCGCATGATTTTTTTGTGATGAAGACGAGAAAGGCGTGAAGATACATTCACATTTTTTTCTTTTTTACTGGTGGTAGAGCTCCAGTGACGGAGCTCTCGAGCGTAGGCACCAACGCATTGCCTAATTTACTTGCCGCTAAATGGTAGTGTTCAGCACTATCGTGATCCGGTCAGGTGGTAATGTACGGCTCTGTAATTTCCGGCACAGAGGCATAACACCTCAGGCCATAAGTGGTAACGCATCTGCATTTTGTCCTTGGTCTTCATGTAAGTGTCTATAGGCTGCAGTCATCACTTAACATCAATGTGAACTGCATGCTAGGTTGCCACTTACATTACATAAAAATAAAAAAATATATTATTATTAACAAAGCGCAAGCTTATTAAGGGTCCGGGAGACTCAATTGGACCCGAGCTGACGAGAGACAGGTTTTTTTCTTATGAATGTGGCAAACAAGCATGCAGTTCACATTGATGTTAAGTGACGACTGCAGCCTATAGACACTTACACAAAGACACACCGCGGACACTCCGTCAAAATTCTATCCATCAGTGACGTGTATTTACACGCGCACCTGTGTGCCTAGCACGTACAAAATATCAACCGTCGCCCTTAAGAGAGGAAGGGGTTGTGTATGTGTGCAAATCGGGCGGGACGTCGAAGTGTCCATTCTATACGTAGTATTATTACATATTCTCACTGAAAATGACCAGGGTCAAAATGCAGACGCTTTACCACTCCTGAGGCCTAAGGTGTTATGCCTCTGTGTCGGAAATTACATGTTTAAAAAAAATACTTTTAGATACCTACGTCATAGGTTTATACCTACTGTGGGGCTGTGAGTGTAAGTGTATAATTAAAAATAAAATAACGATATCAACAAATTGAAATGTGTCACTTTCATTAAAAACAAATAAATACAGAGATATGCATTACCGACAAGGATTACCTGTTGGTTAAAATTAAGAATATTGCACCCATTATGCATTGAGGTCGACTATTTTTAGTATCAAGTTCATATTAAAATGTATATTTTTATAGGAAACCTGTTGGTTATAGTATTTATAGATACAATCTTAAAGTTATATTTATGACGAAAGTTCTCTTTTGGGAAACGTAAAAATACCTATGTCAGTGGCGGATTTACAAATTTGCCGCCGGTAGGCTATTCAATTTTTGCCGCCCGTATATTTTGATATCGTAGTAGTCCACAATCATATCAATTATATTCTCTATCAATAAAATTCCAACTTTATGTTTTAGGCTTCGTCATTCTCGTTACATCAACTTTTTTCTATGGTTAAAATCATTGAAAACTATGGTCTGAATCTTGATAATTTTAACAGTCATTTTGTAAATAGAAATAAAAATTATGAACTAAATCTGCCGCCCCTTAAAATTTGTCGTCCTAGGCTCCAGCCTACTCAGCCTGCTGGTAAATCCGCCACTGACCTATGTACCTAACTAGTTATACTGCAACGATTTTTTTAAATTACTTTTACTTATTATGTTTGTTTTAATGTTATTCTCTACACCAGCGTTGCCCATTTGCCAAGTCGCTACCCGGTACCGGGCCATCAAAATAAAATATCGGGCCGAAACATTCCCGCCTTGTTTTAAAAATATTACCTTCTATCGAACGACGCATGAAAAAATGTTTATTATTTTACGTATAGGGCCAGCTTGGGTATAAAATTATTTTTTATTATTTTTTTTTTTAAAGGGTAAGCAAAATTTGACGCATCAGTGTGGGACTTCGGTAGTTGAGTGGTAAAGTGGCTGGACTGGTTGTCCTGAGGTCGCAGGTTCGATTCCTGCCCAAAGTCAAATTTTTCTTTCCGTTTTTTCTTTAATTTCTTAAGTTCACTCGCATGTGTAAATATTACGAATAATATATAATTATTTGTCCAGCTAAAATCTTTGTTAGTACGTGAAAACGACCTGAGGTGACATCTTGCAGTTGAGATCATTTTCATGTACTAAAAAAAGATTTTAGCTGGACAAATTATATATTATTCATCCGGTCGCTGGCAGAATACACTCAGCCTTATTTTTATGTCAAATAGACGAATCTTTAGACGAATCTAAAGATTTTAATTACTTATATTACTTATTAAGCCTGAGTTGCACCAAGATATTTGTTAAAGTTAAAGTAATTGTAACATTTCACATCCTTCTCTAACTTATAGAAATCTGTTCGAGTTAGAGAAGGCTGTGAAATGTTACACTCACTTTAACTAATATTGTGGTGTAACCCATAACAAGTTTAATCAGAATAAGTTTAATGAGAGTAATTAAGTTTAGTCAAAATAGGTACGCCACAACAAGTTTTTAACAGGAAGCACACTAGAAATTGGTACATTACAGTTGTAACCACATTCCAAAATTTTGAAGACATATTTTTGTAATGATTACTGAAAAACTATACTATATTGTAAATTACGTAAAGTTACAGTAGTGGCACATCAATGATTTGCAAAAAAACTAGCAACACAGCTTATGTCAATTTAGTCCAAGATGAATCTAGTCCAGCCGCTCTTCCAATTGAGCTACCAAAGTCAATTCAATTTTCCACTAACACAAAGTTAAGTTAAGAAGACCAAGGCTGACCTACCATGACCAAATAGGTCGAGTTCTATCTGATGGTGGGGTCAAAAGTCTTAGGAATCGGCGTGCATGTATGAAGAGAATGATGAAGGTAGACGAGGCACGAGAGGTTTGTCTGAACCGGAATATCTGGCGCTCTACACTCTCTGCCTACCCCGTTAGGGACCTGGCGTGAAGATACATACATACATACAAAGTTAAGTTCTTTAGAAACTATTACTACTAATGTAACTTAGTAATGTGGGCTTTGGAACTCTGCCAGTTTAATGAAGAAGAAGAGAAGAAGTGAAGAAGAATGTCCCATATTCTTTTATTTAGTCCTATCTTGCCATTTGTAATAGAGAGTATGGAACATTCTGTTGATACCTATTTTTATTATTAATTATTTTTGGACCAATAATTATTTTATTTTGTTTTTCCTCAGACATGGGTATTTGTCAACTTATCAGTTGTTATTCGCTTTAATTTTATATTTTGTAATTTGACCTATCATAAGCAAATTTTATTATTTCCAAGTGATTAAATGAATTTTTGAATTTGAGTTTACTGTAACGCAATTGTCACTAGCCAATAAACTGCTTCTTTATAAAGCCATCCTCAAACCAATATGGACCTACAGCATCCAACTGTGGGGTACAGCTTCCCATTCGAACATCGAGATAATCCAAAGATACCAAAATAAAATTCTCAGGATCATAACAAATGCCCCATGGTTTGTTACAAATGAACAATTGCACAATGACCTACGAATCGCTACAGTTAGAGAAGAGATAGTCAGCCACACCAAGTCTTACAGGAATAGAATATTAAACCACTCTAACATCCTTGCACTGAGGTTGATGGATAGTACACTCATTAGTTGCCGACTCAAACATAAAGTACCCCAAGACGTGCTTCAGTAAAGGAGCATACATGTGAAATTTAGGATGTGACAAAGATCGCACTCCTGAGCATGCCCAACTCTGCCCAATCGTGACAGATTGCAGTACAAAGAAAAAAACAAACTATTAGGTAGTTAGTACATATTTGAGGTTATTATTCATTATATTATTTATATACAAACTTGGATTGTTATAACATATAACATGGTTTCTTATTGAATGTTTATTTTCTTCTATAAAAACAAATTCCACCAAATTAAATAATGATCAGTTAGTTTTTTTTTTGTTGTTTATCATGTCCATGTACACCAACATTTCAAGTGTATGTACTTGAATATATTTTTTATGTAATGAGAAAACACTGGGAATTCTATGATGCTTTGCTTTCAATAAGATTCGTGTAAGAATACAAGTGTCATTGTCATGTTTACATGTAGTGTGAAAATGTCCATGTGTGTGTACTCCGTGCTAGTGTATCTCATTAATAAGAGACCATAATTGGTTGGAGACATCCAATAAACTAGCCAATTGAGAATAATTGTAGCAAAAAAACTACTTGGAGGTCGCGCACACCGTTCCCGACGCAAAAAGAGCGCAAAGAAAAAATAAAAGAACAAAAAAATTACGTGAAAACTAACTGATTTCACTGTTTGAGGGAAATTTTGAAGTTCGAACATTACACGGCCGATGTAAAAAGCGATCGGATACACGGCGCGGCGGCGTAAACAATGCCGCTGTCAAACTGGTCGGGTTGTCTTTATTTTTTTTCCACAATAACACGTTCTCGCCCCCTCATCAGTCAGCCAGGTCGGGCGGGCGAACGGGTTCTCAACCATATCTAACCTGAGCGCCTCACAAAGCATCCCCGGAACGACAGTGCCAGTGGAAAAAAACCATATCACAAGGAACACGCACTACACTTTTGACACCTCGATCCGGAACATACCAGTAAAACGCGTCCGACACGCAGGGGACACTAAATAAAACACACAAACTACTGGAATACGCGGCCAAACGACATGTACCCACCTTACTCTTGGTGATGGCATGTGTGGCCAGTTTTACCACGGCGAAATTCCCAGTCCCGATCGTCTTTTCCAGCTCATAATTGCCGACGCACACTAGCTGGTCTATCGGGAAATGTTTGCTTTTGTGCATCGGCTTGATATTGCTAGCCATTTTTTGTGGGATAACGCGATTATCCAGTCAGGCTAGCGCACAGCCCGACGGATATCTCACTGACTGGCGCTAGTTCACGCTGCTCACCACCGCGGCGCCACCGGCGCTCACGTCATTCGCTAGGGACGTTCAACTGCGCCCCACAACGTTTCATTAACAAATGCGAAAGCCTAACCACCCAAAATCTCACATCCACACAGATTCACGCTTTGATTCCGCGTGTCATGGCATAAAAAGTATTTTAAAACGATCAGAACGTCGTCTCTACGCGGCGTGATCTATCGTTATCAGTAATCTCTTATCAACTTGCGCGGCTTGAATTGAACATCGCTCGCTCATGAAAAAAGAACTCGATTCACAACATTTACGCGATACATGCGATCTCGCTCGCTCTCTTTTGTTTCATTAATGCGAGAGCGAGAAGTTATTATGTGGAGGGGCCAGTGACGTCAGTCGACGGTGTTTACGTCACACGCGGCAATTTTCAAACGAGTTAGTGTGTACGTCAGTGTTAAAATATCGATTTTTCGTACTGAACGAAATTTGTAAGGGCCTTTAGTTTAAATAGGGTTTTCAATGAAATTACAGGACGTGGAATTACTTTTAGTAAATTAAATAACCGATTTCAAAGTCTGTATATTGAATTAGCATTACAAAAATATAATTCAACAGTGAATAGTATGATACGAAAATTATATTGTTTCTTTTGATTTCTTTGTTTGTAATCCCTACTTCCCTACTTATTATTATAAATGCGAAAGTAACTCTGTCTGTCTGTCTGTCTGTATGTCTGTCTGTTTGTCTGTTACCTTTTCACGTTCAAACGACTGAACCGATATTAATGTTTGGTACAGAGATAGAGTTGACTTTCAGAAAGAACATAGGCTACTTTTTGTCTCCTTATATACCTCCACCCCCCTAAAATAGGGGGTGCAAATTTGTATGGAGCATTCCATAGTTATTTATTTTATATTTATTTATTTATTTATTTATTATCAATATAGCACACAAAACAGATAACAATTTCATTTAACATTCAGGAGTTTGTATAAGAGTAATGATCTAAATTGTAATCCAAAACATGCATGCCTATAATCCCTATAAGCTACATAAATTAATATTTAATTTTTATGAAAAAATTTTTTTTCGTTACAATTTTTCAAAGTTTTTTGTGTTCCAATCATTTATGAGAAATTTTACAAATAATTTAAATAAATTAATAAATAGTTGGCAATAGATGGCGCTGCTGCTACCATAAAGCAATGCAATAAATGTGAAGGAAAGATTTGACAAATCGGGCAGGACTTCAGTAGCTCAATTGGAAGAGCGGCTGGACTAGATTCCCAGCAGGCCGCGAGTTCGAGTCTCGCCTGAAGTCAAATTTTTCTTTCCATTTTTCTTTAAATAAAATATATTTCACAAGCATGTCATTGTGTTAATGCGAAATAATATAACAACAATTAAATAATTTAAACACAATTTGGAAAACAGTATTAAAATACAATTATAATTATTATTAATAATTGAACATAATAGGTTGGGGAAAAAGTCTTTTCGCATTATAGTATGTATGAACTTGTACTAAAATCTTTTTGGCTGTAGTATTTGTATCTGGCTGGTTTTGGTATCATTGAAAGTTAAAATTTTAAAGAACATAATTCCAAATTCAAATTAGGCAAATGTGTGATTTTCATTTGTTTTTCGTACTGTCAAGATGAGTGAATCTAATGAAGAAATTCGATACATTTTAAAATTTTACTACAAAAAAGGTAAAAATGCAACGCAAGCCGCGAAAAAAAATTGCGATGTTTATGGACCTACTGCAGTGTCTGTGAGAGTAGCACAAATTTGGTTTAAGCGTTTTCAATCCGGAAATTTTGATGTCAAGGATGCACCTCGCTCTGGTCGCCCTATTACGGATAAAATGGATGCCATTTTTGAAAAAGTGGAGCAAGATCGACATATCAGTAGTTATCATTATGAGCTATTACCACCAGGCAGGACTATCGATTCTGAACTCTACTGCGAACAACTGATGAGATTAAAGCAAGAAGTTGAGAGAAAGCGGCCGGAATTGATCAACAGAAGGGTTGTGGTGTTTCATCATGATAACGCTAGACCTCACACATCTATAGCCACTCAGCAAAGATGAAGAGAGTTTGGCTGGGAGGTGTTAATGCATGCGCCGTATAGTCCTGACCTTGCACCTTCAGATTTCCACCTGTTTCGGTCTCTTCAGAACTCTTTATGCAATGTTAGGTTAACATCACGAGAGGACTGCCAAATCCACTTGTCGCGGTATTTTGATGAGAAGTTCCAAAATTTTTATAGCAATGGGATCATGTCCCTACCTACAAGATGGCAAAAGGTTATCGAACAAAATGGTACATACATACTTTAGTTATATTTAAATAAACTATATTAAAAAATGTTTTGAATTTTTTTTAAAAATGCGAAGAAACTTTTTCCCCAACCTAATATTAAAATATAAATATATTACATTTCATTATTATAATATCCAAACCCACATTCTTCACTCAGATGATTTTTTATTTGCCTGTGGAATTGGTGCAAGTTAAGGTGGAAGATGTCAATGTCTCTGTTAGAGACAAGAATTTTATTATAGTGGCGACACATTCTTACTATGGGATTGAAATAGGAGATATTATTTTTAAACACTTGCAAAGTAAATATATTAAAGTGACGATTCCGAGATCTGAATCTGGTATTTATATTTATTTGAGTAAGGAGCGATGGCGACTCTAAAGTAGAGTGTAATATCTTGTGAAGGAGGCTAATATCATAATATATTCTGCTATTTTCAAGGGAAACAACATGAAAATGTTCCAATCGTTCTTTGTAAGAATTCAGCCTGCAACTCATGCCACATCTGTAGCTAACAATTCTGAGCAACCGTTTCTGAATACTCTCAATTCTGTCACTGTAATTTTTATAGAACGGTGACCAGATGGAGGAACTAAATTCAAGTATACTGCGTATTAGCGTATAATAAAGATATATAAAACTTTTCGGTCTCTTAAAATGTATTGTGCTTCTTGAAATAAAACCTAGTAGCCTAGAGCTTCGTTCCACGATATAATTATAATGACTGTGAAACGTAAGAGAATCATCAAATATTATACCCAAATCCTTCACCGAATGATTGCGTTGAAGAGATTTGTCATTTATTTTGTAATCGAAAATGATTTTTTGTTTTTTCTTAGTGAAGCTAATAATTAGACATTTGCTTACATTCAATTGCATTTTGTTTAGGTGACACCAGGCCGTTAAAGAATTCAAATCTCTTTGTAATTTAACTGCATCTTCATTACTGTCAACAACAGTAAAGATCTTTAGATCATCAGCGTAAAGAAGGCAAGGACAAGACAGGCAATCAACTAGGTCATTGATAAAAGCGCAAACAGCAAGGGCCCTAAATGAATGCCTTGTGGCACCTCAGATAGGATCGTCACTTTTAAAACGACATCCACGCGGGCGAAGTTGCGGGCAACAGCTAGTACATAAAGAAATCAGTAAACCTTCATCTACTTTAGTTTTGACATTAATAAGCCGATTAACTGCGTATTTTTATTGAAATAACTAGCTGTGCCCGCGACTTCGTCCACGTGAGAAAAAATATGATTGTTCAGTATCTACCCGGACGAAGTCGTGGGCGCAGCTAGTATAAAAGTAGCCTAAGTTACTCCTTACTACATCAGCTGTCTGCCAGTGAAAGTCCCGTCAAAATCAGAGACACTCAAATTCTATTTATTTGTTTTATGTAGGTATGTATGTATGTATAGTTGTATGGGGATAAAAGTAGCCTAAGTTTTTCTTTATTACATCAGCTATCTGCCAGTGAAAGTCGGTCCCGTCAAAATCGGTCCAGCCGTTCCCAAGATTAGCCCTGCCAAACAGACAGACAGACACAGACAAAAATTGTAAAAAATGATGTTTTGGTTTATGTACCGTGTATACTATATGCATATAGTAATAAATATAACTACGTTAAGAAAAACCGACTTCAAAACTGAAAAGGAAAAAATAATAAAGATTTAATCGTAGTTATAAAACTACCTTAATGCTAACATTGAGTTCGATAGTAATAATTATTGTATTAGGCTTTAAAATAGGAAACCTAAGCCTGAGCCATACTATTTGTTGATTTTTTTAATGTTATGCAAGGGTCAAACAAGCATGCAGTTCACATTGATGTTAAGTGATGACTGCAGCCTATAGACACCCACAAAAAGACCAAGGTCAAATGCAGATGCGGTACCACTCCTGAGGCCTAAGGTGCTATGCCTCTGTGCCTAAAATTACGGGGCCGTACATTACCACCTGACTGGAACGCGATAGTGCTGAACACTACCATTTAGCGGCAAGTATGTTAAGTAATGCGGTGGTCCCAACGCCCGCGAGCTTCGTCACTGGAGCTTTACCACCAATAAGCATTATAATTGAAAATATTAACGTTCTGCACTTCTCCAACATATAAACTGTGAGTGTGCCAAAGGAGACGTTCCAAAATGTATGGACATAGAGCAACTCGGCCCACCGGTCGCGGCAAACTGGAGGGGAGTAGCCATGCCATCGCGTTCATTACCGATGCAAAACAGTCTGTCATTTTTTGCGGGGGGGAAATACGTGTGACACACACTCACACTGCAAAAATCGTCTATGACTACGAAACTCACTCCTTGACTTTAACAAAATACATAAACAATTTCACGCACACATTTAAATATCTGGGCGACAGGCGTACGACCATTTCGACTGCAGCAATTATCATAGTCGGAACAACATTCTGTCCAATTTTGTTTTATCAAACAAAATTGGACAAAATGTAGTCCAGAAATGTAAAAAAGATAGTCCTAGAATGTCCATATAATGCAATAAAACAAAATTGGTCAAAATGTAGTTCTGATTACGTTAATTGCTGCAGTCGATTTGCTTTTGTACTTTGATAGAGGGGAAAGCCTGCATATGGCTACATCCCTCCGGTCCGCCGCGGCCGGTGGCCCGTGTTGCTCTATGTGTATAGAGTAACACGGGGGCCCGCACCTTGTACACTATTGAGAGAAGACGCATAAAAAACTAGATCATTTTCAGCTATTCAAATAGTTTATTATATAACCTTCAATTAATTGTCGTAAGTATATTTCAAAAACAAGAATGCCTTAATAGCAAAATGGTGACATATTGTTCTCATACAAAAATTACATAAAATAAATATTTCCGACAAAGACCCGGCACCCAACCGCCTCGAGCGATCTGCGCTCATTACATCAACTCCGCTCCGTATCGACACCGATCCGCCTCGTCCACAAGCCATCAACGCGTGGACGGTGCGCGGTCCACGGCCAGTGGACCACTCGGTGACCACTAGCTTGTCCTGCTTTGAGTTTGTATTGCCAACGCTCCAAGTGGACCAAGCACTGTCCGCGAGTGGTTCACAAGTAACATCGCGTCGTTCACCCGTGGACCACCCGTCGACAATGAGTGGACGCTATAATACGAGGCGGTGCAGGGGTTTTTTTTTTTTTTTTTTTTTTTTTTTATGTAATGGAAATGGTAAACAAGCATGCAGTTCACATTGATGTTAAGTGATGACTGCAGCCTATAGACACCCACACAAAGACCAAGGTCAAAATGCTGACGCGTTACCACTCCTGAGGCCTAAGGTCTTATGCCTCTGTGCCGGAAATTACAGGGCCGTACATTACCACCTGACCGGAACACGATAGTGTTGAACACTACCATTCAGCGGCAAGTATATTAGGTAATGCGGTGGTGCCTACGCCCGCGAGCTCCGTCACTGGAGCTCTACCACCAGTAAAAAACAGTAGGGTGCGACCGCCTATCGACATTGCTATTGTCGTTGTCATTGCTGTCAAATTTTCATGTACGGTTCTTCAAGTAAGTCAGTCAAGAGAACAAATAGCGAAAGAAAGTAAGAAAAACACATTATTGGTGCAGTCGAAAGACTACAAAGATAAATAGGTAAGAAACTAAACTAAAAATACCTAATTCTACTTAAAAATTGACAAAAGTAAGAACTAATGGCCTTATTTCACGACATGGTATTCAGGGTCCTGCAGAAAGGGTGGGTGTGGCCTCGCACCGGGTTGCCGCTTATTACACTATCCGGTCGACAGGGCCCTAACTCAGTCACAGTACAAATATGAACAAATATGAACAAAACGGGACACTCACACAAATATGCGCTTATAGCTGACCGGGCCGCACCGGTCGCCCTAATTAGGGACCCTAACTTCCTAAATGTTATATCACTACCCTGACCCTTGCTATCGGACGCTGAATACCGTGTCGTGTAAAAACCTTTTAACTTATATAGGGAGGGATACCAATAATAAAAAATGTCTTACGAGTCCATAGAGCAACACGGGCCAACTGCCGCGGCGGACCGGGGGGAAGTAGGGGAGTAGCCATATGCAGGCTTTCCCCTATATCAAAGTAGAAACACAAGTGTGCCTATGTCTGTTACCTAGATGTTTAAATGAGTGCGTGAAATCAAGGTCAAGGTATCAGTAGTGATAGACGATTTTTGTAATGTGTGTGTCACACGTATTTCCCCCCGCAATAAACTAAAACTAAATATATTTATAAACTATTTTGCATCGGTAATAAACGCTATGGCTAATCTCCTCCGGTGCGCCGCAGCCGGTGGCCCGTGTTGCTGTATGTACGAGTCTCTCAACTGCCCCAAATAGCAGCCAGTTCAGCATACTGTCAGACCGAAGCCCAACGCTGGTTATCAACTGGAAGCTATTTGGTGATTCATGGATATCATACCTAAAAGTAGGTTTAAAAATTATATAGCAAAACCTCATGCTAGGTATAAGACTCATAAAAATTAAAATGATAAAAACCTATGACAATATGAAAACCATTAATAAAGTGCCTATGAATAGGAACAAACCACAAGCATCTCTAATATCCAATATGGCGCCTATGAATTTGAATGGCTATTATGAAACGAACAAAAATAGATACGTGCTATCCCATTTTCATTCATAAATGGTAGTGATGTAGTGAATTGAATGCACATGTTACATCGATTCCTGGGTTTGTGGGAGTACTCTATCGATTGAATTAAATATGTAATAGCGACATCTGTAGGATACTAGATGTACTAGTATGAGATATGTTTATATTTGTATCAGCGACACCTATTGTAGAATAGCTGTACTTCATAGTGGCCTCATTAAGTGATTATCGTGTGTTGTATTAGTGGCATCTATTGTCACATAGCAGTCTATCAAGACAATGAACAGTCACGCAATACATTTGAATTCATAGAATTAGTACATAGTTTAAAACACAGATGTCGTTTGCCACGAAAAATAATGTCAAGAAATATGGCCTTATTTTTACTGTGAATCTAAACCATTCTAAAAACACATACGATAAAGAATCATCAAAATTGGTCCAGCAGTTAAGGACGAGTTCAGTGACATATCTACACAACGATATTGCTAAGGCCTTTGACCGGGTCTGGCACAGGGCACTTCTCGCGAAACTTCCATCCTACGGTCTTCCCGAGAGGCTATGCAACTGGACAGCCAGCTTTCTGTCTGAGTGTTATATACAAGTCTTAGTTGACTGTCAGCGCTCAAACAGACTACCTATCAACGCTGGTGTGCCGCAAGGCTCTGTGCTATCTCCCACGCTTTTTTTCTGCACATCAATGAAATGTTGGAGCAAAACTCCAATTTTCATTGTTAGACCGATGATAGTACGGGATATGCACACTACACTAGCCGTGCAAATGCTTCTCGGACACTTATCGAGGAAAGAAGGACTAGACTTGTGTCTGAAATCGAGCACTCTCTGGAGCGGGTCTCGGATTGGGGTCGACTTAATTTAATGCAGTTCAACCCCTCGAGGACACAAGTCTGCACGTTCACCGCTGAAAAAACGCCATGCATTGTAGCACCACAGTTCCAGGGCATTCCGATCGCCGTTGGTAAGAGTATCTGTATCCTGGGCGTTGACATATCGAACGAAGTGCAATTCGGGAGTCACATTGAGTGTAAGACCAAGTTGGCATCCAAAAATCTAGGGGTGCTTAACAAAGCCAGGCAGTATTCACTTTCACTTCGGGGCAGCTACTACTACTCATACTCATTTGTGGGCGGGAGCCTCCAAATACTAGCTTGGTCCACTTGACCCTACAAAAACGCGCCGTTCGTATTGTTAACGATTCAGGACTTACTGACAGGCTCAAACCTCTGAGCCTACGCAGAGACATTGGGAGTATGTGCGTGTACCGTCTCTACAATGGTGAGTGCTCTGCTGAACTGTTTGACATGGAGCTACCATCTATTTTCCTACACCGTACTACCCGCCGAAGAGAGAAGTTCCACCCACACCGACTGGACACCTGGCAGTGCTCAATGGTGCGGTTTTCACGTTCGTTCTTGCCCAGAACGTGTAAATTGTGGAACGAACTTCCCTCTGAGGTGTTCCCTAGGTGCTACATTAAGTTCATTTAAGTTCAAAAGTGGCGTCAAAGGAGTCCTTCAGGGCTGGCAGCGCGTTGGCAACTCCTCTGGTGTTGCAAATGTTCATAGGCGACGGTGACCACTTTCCATCAAGTGGCCCGTCTGCTTGCTGTCAACCTACAGACATAAAAAAAACATACGCACACCAAAAAAAAAGATGAGTCAATGACACAATTTCATTTAGGAATTGAAATGAAAATAAGAATGCAGTCTTTATTTCTTTGTTAATTAGGTATTTAAGACGAATATTATTAATCAAAATAAAAGAATTGAATACTATTAATCGAAATTTATTTTAAACAGAGAGGTTCATTTTTATAAAAAAAATATGTGGACGCTGTTTCCCCAACAACCGGTTTTATAGCTCATCATATACCGACACAGCATCGCTAAAAAGTCGTTTGCTGGTACATTTGATGGAAGAGAAGATAGGTATTGTAAAGATGCAGTTCTGTAAAGCCCCGAATATTTCGATTTTTTAAGTTGAGTACGCGTATAAACAAAATAATGTATGCCAATAAAATTAAAACAAACAATCAAGGAACAGCGCCGGTGGCGGGTGGGAAGGTCTCGCTCGCCTGTTCGGCCTGGCACCGCGCTGCGGCGTGTGCGTTGCCATCGATACGCGACGGGCATGCGCAACAAAATTCCTCTTAAATTTTGAGGAAGCGGTAGCGGAAGATTTTTTTATTTTAATTTTTGAGGATGCGGAAACGGTTGAGGATCCCAAAATATTGCGGAATTTCCTCATTATGAGGAAGAGGAATCCTCAGCAACCCTAGAGTACATTATCTCTTTGCTCCCCTCTCCTCGCCTCTAGCCTCGCTTCTCTCCTCTCAGTAGAATAATCATGCCAGCTCCTCTATTTCCGTCACAATATAAGGTAATGCGGCGGTGCTTACGCCCGCGAGCTCTGTCATTGGAGCTCTACTACCAGTAACTAGAGGTGTATACATTTTCCCCTTTATTCATAAACGTACATTAGATACGTTTTAGCTATAGAATACTTTGTCTTTGTCAGTTGCATTGTCAAATGTGCAGGATAGAAAAGGACAAAGGAGAGATTAGCAACACTTTAGCTAAAATACGTTTATGAATAAGGGGGTTTGTTGGTGGCAGCGACTGATTGGGCCGCCATGGTATCCCAGGTGAGATTTAGTCCTGACACTTCGTGTAGGTGACAAAATTCATTTATTTGATCACTTGGAAAACGAAATAATAAAAATTTCGGTACCCGTGCATTTTACCGCCAAACGTTTCAAAACTTATCTTTACAAAACCAACGTTTCGCAACGATTTCGTTTCACATCTCAACTTTCCACAACTACATCACTACGTAAATTATTAACTTGGAAAAACAGATTATTACAAACTATTCATTTCATGAGTCTCATCACTTAATAAATAATTTACATTTACAAAGACATAGTCAGGTTAGGTCGAATGGTTCGGTGTTAGGTATTTTTCTTTTGCTGACAGTATTAATTATTATTTCATACATTTACGTAAACAAATGTTTGCAAAATAATTAGCATACGAATCGTTGAGTTGCGAAATGATATATTTGCGGAATTATATATTTATGGAATTAATAGTGTACGAAACGTTGGTTTTGAAATGAATTTTGCGTAACGTCTGTCGGTAAAACATTAGTGAACCAAAATTGCCTAGCGGTGACAAATGAAACTCATCTGCTTTTAATAATAATTTACTCATTTAAATATATATGTTTCTATAATAGAAATCTGTTACGTATTGTACATAAATATTTGCATTATTACAATTATATTAAAATAATAAATTAATATCTCGTATTAATACAGTGATTCTCAACAATGTAGCAATAATTATCTTTGGCTAATAAAGATTCATTTGTGAAAATTGTGTAATAAAATATATTTGTCGCGCACAAGTTTTGCGAACAGCGTTTTATTTTGCAACCTTCAAACGACCAGTTATTAAAAAACACCGTTATTTAACCTTGGGCGCGACAAATCTTAAACAATCAACAATCAATAAAATTAATTATATAATAATAATAATAAAAAAAAAACAAACAATCACGCCTTATTGAAGCGATCTAACTCAATTATTCACATAGCAATACCGTCACTGACAGCTGTCACTGTGACATTACAGATTATAACACGAAACATGTGAAACATGTGATAGTGGAGTGGACACTTCTATTTGTGAATGTGGGTTAGATGAAGGAACCCCTGACCATCTATTTTTCAATTGTCCCCTTAACCAAGTCTCCCTACACTCCCTTCTTCCTCTTAAAATCCCTCGTCCTACATGTTTAAACTCATTGCTCATGATGGTGAATTCTCCCCTTGTATATACCCTTGGTAAATGTATACATGTAAATAATATTAGATTGTAGTTTATGTTCTAATACAATACTGTGGTCTGTTGATACTAACCTTTAATTAACTGTGATCGTCTTTGTCTTGTTTTAGGCAGAAAAACGCTGAATAATTAAAGTGGCACTTATTTTCTTTCATACCGGACATCCCTCAGATCACCGGTCATAACTCATACGTCTAGTGCCTCCTTAATCACCAGAATTTGGCAGAATTACCCAAACCATAGTATAATAGAAGCCATAGTATAAAGAAGAAGAAGAAGAAGTGGACACTTCGACCGCGTTCCACTAAACGGTTGCAACTATTGATACACCCGCTGTATCGTTCCACCTGAGGTCCACGGTCGTTGCGAGCGATCGTTCGAAGTCATAGATGACGTCACTGTCCGCGACCGCATCGCCTACAAAATATGAATGGGTCAGTCAGTGGGCTTTCACCAAAACTCAAAAAAGAATGATTTCACTATGCCGCCACATTGCGAGTAAACAGCGCTCAAGATATACGACTCGCCCACAACGCCCGCGGCCTTTTAAAGTTAGTGGAACGACAATTTCGCGGTCGATCAATGGAACGTGCCCTTCGTATTCCAACTAAAACAACATCCAAATATCGCCGATGCGATCCTCTCTTTCTATGTGGAGTTAAATTAGAAGATAGCGTAATAAAAAGAGAGGTCTAACCGAGCGAGTATGACAGATAGTAGGTATTTTAAACAAATTGTTGGTCGAAGTATGGTTTACCTTTTATCAATTGTTTTTGCATAGAGCAACACGGGCCAGCGGTCGCGGCGGACCGGAGGGGAGTAGCCATATGCAGGCTATCCCCTCTGTCAAAGTACAAGCACAAGTGATCCTATGCCTGTCACCGAGATGTTTAAACGTGTGCGTTAAATTGTTTATGTATATTATTAAAGCCAAGGTGTGAGTTTCGTAGTAATAGACGAAATATGTGTGTGTGTGTGTGTGTGTCACACAAATTTCCCCGCGCAAAAAATGTCTGACTGCTGGTAATAAACGCTACGGCTACTCCCCTCCGGTCGGCTGGTGGCCTGTGTAGCTCTATGTACTAGAACGAAATTCGAACGAAAATGCATCAATAGAACAACTATAATCCTAAAAAATAGGATCAATAGTGTTACTATTAAAAAAAAAACCTACATCGAATTAGAAAAAAGCTGCTTTTGGCCTCGAAATATAAAAGTCTTCTATAATTTAGTAAAATTAAACATAATTATTAATTTACTTCAAATATAAGCTGCAAAATAATTTGAATAAATATTACTCGATCTGTTTGACAGTTGGACCTGGTTTGATTTGTCAGTTTAATTGATATATTCCTGTCTTTCTTTAACATATAGAACAAGACAGAGATAGTAAACTAAGGTAGTTGTTGGTACTGTATCCTCTTTTAGTGGCATAATATTTAACTCATCTATTTGAAAGAAAATAATTATGCAAAATCTGTGAAACAAACTACAAATATTGTCAAAATGAGGTTTTCAAGACGTACATATTTTTCTAATTCTTGCGCACTTTGTAAATATAATGTCAAATATGCAATGTTTTGTTTTTTAAATGTAGATAATTTACATACATTACCGTGGTATAAGTTGAGTCTAATCTGTTCCACAGAGTAACAATCACTCAGCAATTATCATTAAAAAAGAATTGTAATCGGTTCTTATGAGAAAACAATAAAAAAATTAACAATTGATTAATATTATACTGATGGTAGAGCCCCATTATTGAAGCTTTAGGGTCTGAGTACCAAATAGCCTAATCTACCTGCCGCTGCATACTAGCCTAGAAAGCTTTAGTATTCCATTTTTTTTGTAGTTATACCTAATTATTTGGCGGGATTGAAAAAAAAAATGATTAGTTATTTTTACGATGCGCGCACATACCGACAAGAGCGCGCAAATAGACGCCCTCAAGTGCCGTAAATAAAACTGCCAAAAACAATAATTACAAAATGCAAAGTTTTCCTTATAAAATATTAATACAATCCAAAGGAGATGTTGCGAGCTCGGCCCTGGTTCGTACACGTCCTCAAAAAATTGGTAAATTAAAGAAGAATCCGAAAAAAATACAATTAATTTATTCAAGAATATATTTTAGAGTTACAACCACATTTAATTCAAACGATTTTATCATTTTCAACTATGTTAAACATGGCGGCGATACAGCCGACACTTGGGATGAATCGATTTTGATAGTATTTATAAAATATTACTTTTTTCTCCAAGTACTATATAATCAAAATACAATTTAAAAAATGAAAATGTCAAAATGACATCGCCTGCCATATTCGCCATGTTGGTTTTGAGTTGCAATTCTAACTGCAAATAATGTTTATAACTGCAAACAAAGCTAAATAAGTGAAAATATGCAGTAAAAAACGTTTTTATATTGATTTTGCCTGTTTAATGATATTGTGTACAATACATGGCCGGAGGTCCATACATTTTTGCAACATCTCCTTTAAACTCTACTCTAAATTTCCCTTCCAATAAAAAAAACGAATGAGTCCGTCACTTTTAACTGTATGCGTCCTATCTCATTTTATCCCACATTAAATCTTAAGTTTGTGTCTATCTGTCTCTTTTTCTCTCAACGATGCTAAACACGGTATAACTACGACTAAGGTAGAATCCTCATCTTCATACCTGGTAATACATGTAAAATATCTACCATCACACCGACATTACCATAGACAAATAGGTAAATAATATATTTTAGAAACATCTACAATGGACGGGCGTGATGACATATAATAGAATTACATTTATTTCACATTAGTTTAAGCGCTGAAATGTGAATTAAATTTCGATGAATGATTTAAAATTCGGTCGCTTTCCAGCTACCGTGACCACGGTAGCTGGAAAGCGACAGAAACGTCGGGTGTATGAAGAAGTTTGGGAGTTTTAATTTCTACAATATGTGAATTAAAGTTCATTAACTGATGTTATTCTTGAAGCGCGGTAAATAATTCCAAAATGTGGTCAATTTTTTGTGTTGACACTTGCGTTGCTATGGTAACCATCAATTGAGGTATAAAAAATGTATCTTTAATACATATGTATTAAATAATTAAGTACGATTCCATTCGTTCGCAAAATTGATCAGGCAAGATTGGCTACATAGGCTAACAATTTTCGTTTTTTTTTCTATAAATCTTCGAAAATTTAAATAAATAAGGTTCATTTTTGAATGATCAATTCATTATTGATAATTTATTTCACCATTCAGCGCTCAACTTAGTTAGGAACGATACCAATTGGTTTTGATCTCCGAAAAAATACAATTGGTTAACAATACACTTTCCTCTCCTTAATTTATGCAAGAGATATTTATAATAAGATCAAAAACAGTTTGTACAACGAAAAAAATATGAATAATAACAGACATTATATGTATTACAGCAGATTTATTATTTATATTATGCACTTTTATTGTAACATACATACAGCGCCATCTGTACACGTACTTGTCAAAACTTGTAGAAATCTAAAGCCCTGAATCGCACTAATAAAGTTTTCATATGTATTGCCTATCTACTCATATATAGCAGTTATTATGAAAAAATACGAGATTTATTGGGCCTATTAATACGAGAAGGAACCAATCCAAAATCGAATTAAGAACTTATGATCTTAAATTACTTAAATCGATTTCGGCATGTTTGTGGATTGGGCCCCCCTTGCATAAGTAGGTCCTATTATAAGTGTTAATATCGGAGATCAAAACCAAGGCGGCGTATACATAGATACAATATATTAACATTTGCACTTCACTTCATTCCACGCAAATTAATTAAAGCAAGCTACACACCAGACTCGCGTACGTTGGTGGCCCGTGTTGCTCTATGTGTATAGAGTAACACGGGGGCCCGCACCTTGTACACTATTGAGAGAAGACGCATAAAAAACTAGATCATTTTCAGCTATTCAAATAGTTTATTATATAACCTTCAATTAATTGTCGTAAGTATATTTCAAAAACAAGAATGCCTTAATAGCAAAATGGTGACATATTGTTCTCATACAAAAATTACATAAAATAAATATTTCCGACAAAGACCCGGCACCCAACCGCCTCGAGCGATCTGCGCTCATTACATCAACTCCGCTCCGTATCGACACCGATCCGCCTCGTCCACAAGCCATCAACGCGTGGACGGTGCGCGGTCCACGGCCAGTGGACCACTCGGTGACCACTAGCTTGTCCTGCTTTGAGTTTGTATTGCCAACGCTCCAAGTGGACCAAGCACTGTCCGCGAGTGGTTCACAAGTAACATCGCGTCGTTCACCCGTGGACCACCCGTCGACAATGAGTGGACGCTATAATACGAGGCGGTGCAGGGGTTTTTTTTTTTTTTTTTTTTTTTTTTTATGTAATGGAAATGGTAAACAAGCATGCAGTTCACATTGATGTTAAGTGATGACTGCAGCCTATAGACACCCACACAAAGACCAAGGTCAAAATGCTGACGCGTTACCACTCCTGAGGCCTAAGGTCTTATGCCTCTGTGCCGGAAATTACAGGGCCGTACATTACCACCTGACCGGAACACGATAGTGTTGAACACTACCATTCAGCGGCAAGTATATTAGGTAATGCGGTGGTGCCTACGCCCGCGAGCTCCGTCACTGGAGCTCTACCACCAGTAAAAAACAGTAGGGTGCGACCGCCTATCGACATTGCTATTGTCGTTGTCATTGCTGTCAAATTTTCATGTACGGTTCTTCAAGTAAGTCAGTCAAGAGAACAAATAGCGAAAGAAAGTAAGAAAAACACATTATTGGTGCAGTCGAAAGACTACAAAGATAAATAGGTAAGAAACTAAACTAAAAATACCTAATTCTACTTAAAAATTGACAAAAGTAAGAACTAATGGCCTTATTTCACGACATGGTATTCAGGGTCCTGCAGAAAGGGTGGGTGTGGCCTCGCACCGGGTTGCCGCTTATTACACTATCCGGTCGACAGGGCCCTAACTCAGTCACAGTACAAATATGAACAAATATGAACAAAACGGGACACTCACACAAATATGCGCTTATAGCTGACCGGGCCGCACCGGTCGCCCTAATTAGGGACCCTAACTTCCTAAATGTTATATCACTACCCTGACCCTTGCTATCGGACGCTGAATACCGTGTCGTGTAAAAACCTTTTAACTTATATAGGGAGGGATACCAATAATAAAAAATGTCTTACGAGTCCATAGAGCAACACGGGCCAACTGCCGCGGCGGACCGGGGGGAAGTAGGGGAGTAGCCATATGCAGGCTTTCCCCTATATCAAAGTAGAAACACAAGTGTGCCTATGTCTGTTACCTAGATGTTTAAATGAGTGCGTGAAATCAAGGTCAAGGTATCAGTAGTGATAGACGATTTTTGTAATGTGTGTGTCACACGTATTTCCCCCCGCAATAAACTAAAACTAAATATATTTATAAACTATTTTGCATCGGTAATAAACGCTATGGCTAATCTCCTCCGGTGCGCCGCAGCCGGTGGCCCGTGTTGCTGTATGTACGAGTCTCTCAACTGCCCCAAATAGCAGCCAGTTCAGCATACTGTCAGACCGAAGCCCAACGCTGGTTATCAACTGGAAGCTATTTGGTGATTCATGGATATCATACCTAAAAGTAGGTTTAAAAATTATATAGCAAAACCTCATGCTAGGTATAAGACTCATAAAAATTAAAATGATAAAAACCTATGACAATATGAAAACCATTAATAAAGTGCCTATGAATAGGAACAAACCACAAGCATCTCTAATATCCAATATGGCGCCTATGAATTTGAATGGCTATTATGAAACGAACAAAAATAGATACGTGCTATCCCATTTTCATTCATAAATGGTAGTGATGTAGTGAATTGAATGCACATGTTACATCGATTCCTGGGTTTGTGGGAGTACTCTATCGATTGAATTAAATATGTAATAGCGACATCTGTAGGATACTAGATGTACTAGTATGAGATATGTTTATATTTGTATCAGCGACACCTATTGTAGAATAGCTGTACTTCATAGTGGCCTCATTAAGTGATTATCGTGTGTTGTATTAGTGGCATCTATTGTCACATAGCAGTCTATCAAGACAATGAACAGTCACGCAATACATTTGAATTCATAGAATTAGTACATAGTTTAAAACACAGATGTCGTTTGCCACGAAAAATAATGTCAAGAAATATGGCCTTATTTTTACTGTGAATCTAAACCATTCTAAAAACACATACGATAAAGAATCATCAAAATTGGTCCAGCAGTTAAGGACGAGTTCAGTGACATATCTACACAACGATATTGCTAAGGCCTTTGACCGGGTCTGGCACAGGGCACTTCTCGCGAAACTTCCATCCTACGGTCTTCCCGAGAGGCTATGCAACTGGACAGCCAGCTTTCTGTCTGAGTGTTATATACAAGTCTTAGTTGACTGTCAGCGCTCAAACAGACTACCTATCAACGCTGGTGTGCCGCAAGGCTCTGTGCTATCTCCCACGCTTTTTTTCTGCACATCAATGAAATGTTGGAGCAAAACTCCAATTTTCATTGTTAGACCGATGATAGTACGGGATATGCACACTACACTAGCCGTGCAAATGCTTCTCGGACACTTATCGAGGAAAGAAGGACTAGACTTGTGTCTGAAATCGAGCACTCTCTGGAGCGGGTCTCGGATTGGGGTCGACTTAATTTAATGCAGTTCAACCCCTCGAGGACACAAGTCTGCACGTTCACCGCTGAAAAAACGCCATGCATTGTAGCACCACAGTTCCAGGGCATTCCGATCGCCGTTGGTAAGAGTATCTGTATCCTGGGCGTTGACATATCGAACGAAGTGCAATTCGGGAGTCACATTGAGTGTAAGACCAAGTTGGCATCCAAAAATCTAGGGGTGCTTAACAAAGCCAGGCAGTATTCACTTTCACTTCGGGGCAGCTACTACTACTCATACTCATTTGTGGGCGGGAGCCTCCAAATACTAGCTTGGTCCACTTGACCCTACAAAAACGCGCCGTTCGTATTGTTAACGATTCAGGACTTACTGACAGGCTCAAACCTCTGAGCCTACGCAGAGACATTGGGAGTATGTGCGTGTACCGTCTCTACAATGGTGAGTGCTCTGCTGAACTGTTTGACATGGAGCTACCATCTATTTTCCTACACCGTACTACCCGCCGAAGAGAGAAGTTCCACCCACACCGACTGGACACCTGGCAGTGCTCAATGGTGCGGTTTTCACGTTCGTTCTTGCCCAGAACGTGTAAATTGTGGAACGAACTTCCCTCTGAGGTGTTCCCTAGGTGCTACATTAAGTTCATTTAAGTTCAAAAGTGGCGTCAAAGGAGTCCTTCAGGGCTGGCAGCGCGTTGGCAACTCCTCTGGTGTTGCAAATGTTCATAGGCGACGGTGACCACTTTCCATCAAGTGGCCCGTCTGCTTGCTGTCAACCTACAGACATAAAAAAAACATACGCACACCAAAAAAAAAGATGAGTCAATGACACAATTTCATTTAGGAATTGAAATGAAAATAAGAATGCAGTCTTTATTTCTTTGTTAATTAGGTATTTAAGACGAATATTATTAATCAAAATAAAAGAATTGAATACTATTAATCGAAATTTATTTTAAACAGAGAGGTTCATTTTTATAAAAAAAATATGTGGACGCTGTTTCCCCAACAACCGGTTTTATAGCTCATCATATACCGACACAGCATCGCTAAAAAGTCGTTTGCTGGTACATTTGATGGAAGAGAAGATAGGTATTGTAAAGATGCAGTTCTGTAAAGCCCCGAATATTTCGATTTTTTAAGTTGAGTACGCGTATAAACAAAATAATGTATGCCAATAAAATTAAAACAAACAATCAAGGAACAGCGCCGGTGGCGGGTGGGAAGGTCTCGCTCGCCTGTTCGGCCTGGCACCGCGCTGCGGCGTGTGCGTTGCCATCGATACGCGACGGGCATGCGCAACAAAATTCCTCTTAAATTTTGAGGAAGCGGTAGCGGAAGATTTTTTTATTTTAATTTTTGAGGATGCGGAAACGGTTGAGGATCCCAAAATATTGCGGAATTTCCTCATTATGAGGAAGAGGAATCCTCAGCAACCCTAGAGTACATTATCTCTTTGCTCCCCTCTCCTCGCCTCTAGCCTCGCTTCTCTCCTCTCAGTAGAATAATCATGCCAGCTCCTCTATTTCCGTCACAATATAAGGTAATGCGGCGGTGCTTACGCCCGCGAGCTCTGTCATTGGAGCTCTACTACCAGTAACTAGAGGTGTATACATTTTCCCCTTTATTCATAAACGTACATTAGATACGTTTTAGCTATAGAATACTTTGTCTTTGTCAGTTGCATTGTCAAATGTGCAGGATAGAAAAGGACAAAGGAGAGATTAGCAACACTTTAGCTAAAATACGTTTATGAATAAGGGGGTTTGTTGGTGGCAGCGACTGATTGGGCCGCCATGGTATCCCAGGTGAGATTTAGTCCTGACACTTCGTGTAGGTGACAAAATTCATTTATTTGATCACTTGGAAAACGAAATAATAAAAATTTCGGTACCCGTGCATTTTACCGCCAAACGTTTCAAAACTTATCTTTACAAAACCAACGTTTCGCAACGATTTCGTTTCACATCTCAACTTTCCACAACTACATCACTACGTAAATTATTAACTTGGAAAAACAGATTATTACAAACTATTCATTTCATGAGTCTCATCACTTAATAAATAATTTACATTTACAAAGACATAGTCAGGTTAGGTCGAATGGTTCGGTGTTAGGTATTTTTCTTTTGCTGACAGTATTAATTATTATTTCATACATTTACGTAAACAAATGTTTGCAAAATAATTAGCATACGAATCGTTGAGTTGCGAAATGATATATTTGCGGAATTATATATTTATGGAATTAATAGTGTACGAAACGTTGGTTTTGAAATGAATTTTGCGTAACGTCTGTCGGTAAAACATTAGTGAACCAAAATTGCCTAGCGGTGACAAATGAAACTCATCTGCTTTTAATAATAATTTACTCATTTAAATATATATGTTTCTATAATAGAAATCTGTTACGTATTGTACATAAATATTTGCATTATTACAATTATATTAAAATAATAAATTAATATCTCGTATTAATACAGTGATTCTCAACAATGTAGCAATAATTATCTTTGGCTAATAAAGATTCATTTGTGAAAATTGTGTAATAAAATATATTTGTCGCGCACAAGTTTTGCGAACAGCGTTTTATTTTGCAACCTTCAAACGACCAGTTATTAAAAAACACCGTTATTTAACCTTGGGCGCGACAAATCTTAAACAATCAACAATCAATAAAATTAATTATATAATAATAATAATAAAAAAAAAACAAACAATCACGCCTTATTGAAGCGATCTAACTCAATTATTCACATAGCAATACCGTCACTGACAGCTGTCACTGTGACATTACAGATTATAACACGAAACATGTGAAACATGTGATAGTGGAGTGGACACTTCTATTTGTGAATGTGGGTTAGATGAAGGAACCCCTGACCATCTATTTTTCAATTGTCCCCTTAACCAAGTCTCCCTACACTCCCTTCTTCCTCTTAAAATCCCTCGTCCTACATGTTTAAACTCATTGCTCATGATGGTGAATTCTCCCCTTGTATATACCCTTGGTAAATGTATACATGTAAATAATATTAGATTGTAGTTTATGTTCTAATACAATACTGTGGTCTGTTGATACTAACCTTTAATTAACTGTGATCGTCTTTGTCTTGTTTTAGGCAGAAAAACGCTGAATAATTAAAGTGGCACTTATTTTCTTTCATACCGGACATCCCTCAGATCACCGGTCATAACTCATACGTCTAGTGCCTCCTTAATCACCAGAATTTGGCAGAATTACCCAAACCATAGTATAATAGAAGCCATAGTATAAAGAAGAAGAAGAAGAAGTGGACACTTCGACCGCGTTCCACTAAACGGTTGCAACTATTGATACACCCGCTGTATCGTTCCACCTGAGGTCCACGGTCGTTGCGAGCGATCGTTCGAAGTCATAGATGACGTCACTGTCCGCGACCGCATCGCCTACAAAATATGAATGGGTCAGTCAGTGGGCTTTCACCAAAACTCAAAAAAGAATGATTTCACTATGCCGCCACATTGCGAGTAAACAGCGCTCAAGATATACGACTCGCCCACAACGCCCGCGGCCTTTTAAAGTTAGTGGAACGACAATTTCGCGGTCGATCAATGGAACGTGCCCTTCGTATTCCAACTAAAACAACATCCAAATATCGCCGATGCGATCCTCTCTTTCTATGTGGAGTTAAATTAGAAGATAGCGTAATAAAAAGAGAGGTCTAACCGAGCGAGTATGACAGATAGTAGGTATTTTAAACAAATTGTTGGTCGAAGTATGGTTTACCTTTTATCAATTGTTTTTGCATAGAGCAACACGGGCCAGCGGTCGCGGCGGACCGGAGGGGAGTAGCCATATGCAGGCTATCCCCTCTGTCAAAGTACAAGCACAAGTGATCCTATGCCTGTCACCGAGATGTTTAAACGTGTGCGTTAAATTGTTTATGTATATTATTAAAGCCAAGGTGTGAGTTTCGTAGTAATAGACGAAATATGTGTGTGTGTGTGTGTGTGTCACACAAATTTCCCCGCGCAAAAAATGTCTGACTGCTGGTAATAAACGCTACGGCTACTCCCCTCCGGTCGGCTGGTGGCCTGTGTAGCTCTATGTACTAGAACGAAATTCGAACGAAAATGCATCAATAGAACAACTATAATCCTAAAAAATAGGATCAATAGTGTTACTATTAAAAAAAAAACCTACATCGAATTAGAAAAAAGCTGCTTTTGGCCTCGAAATATAAAAGTCTTCTATAATTTAGTAAAATTAAACATAATTATTAATTTACTTCAAATATAAGCTGCAAAATAATTTGAATAAATATTACTCGATCTGTTTGACAGTTGGACCTGGTTTGATTTGTCAGTTTAATTGATATATTCCTGTCTTTCTTTAACATATAGAACAAGACAGAGATAGTAAACTAAGGTAGTTGTTGGTACTGTATCCTCTTTTAGTGGCATAATATTTAACTCATCTATTTGAAAGAAAATAATTATGCAAAATCTGTGAAACAAACTACAAATATTGTCAAAATGAGGTTTTCAAGACGTACATATTTTTCTAATTCTTGCGCACTTTGTAAATATAATGTCAAATATGCAATGTTTTGTTTTTTAAATGTAGATAATTTACATACATTACCGTGGTATAAGTTGAGTCTAATCTGTTCCACAGAGTAACAATCACTCAGCAATTATCATTAAAAAAGAATTGTAATCGGTTCTTATGAGAAAACAATAAAAAAATTAACAATTGATTAATATTATACTGATGGTAGAGCCCCATTATTGAAGCTTTAGGGTCTGAGTACCAAATAGCCTAATCTACCTGCCGCTGCATACTAGCCTAGAAAGCTTTAGTATTCCATTTTTTTTGTAGTTATACCTAATTATTTGGCGGGATTGAAAAAAAAAA
Source organism: Macrosoma leucophasiata (assembly GCA_036365455.1). Lineage (NCBI taxonomy): Eukaryota > Metazoa > Arthropoda > Insecta > Lepidoptera > Hedylidae > Macrosoma > Macrosoma leucophasiata. The sequence continues at coordinate 1,180,711 of JAWQUS010000022.1, read as the reverse complement.
TGATTAGTTATTTTTACGATGCGCGCACATACCGACAAGAGCGCGCAAATAGACGCCCTCAAGTGCCGTAAATAAAACTGCCAAAAACAATAATTACAAAATGCAAAGTTTTCCTTATAAAATATTAATACAATCCAAAGGAGATGTTGCGAGCTCGGCCCTGGTTCGTACACGTCCTCAAAAAATTGGTAAATTAAAGAAGAATCCGAAAAAAATACAATTAATTTATTCAAGAATATATTTTAGAGTTACAACCACATTTAATTCAAACGATTTTATCATTTTCAACTATGTTAAACATGGCGGCGATACAGCCGACACTTGGGATGAATCGATTTTGATAGTATTTATAAAATATTACTTTTTTCTCCAAGTACTATATAATCAAAATACAATTTAAAAAATGAAAATGTCAAAATGACATCGCCTGCCATATTCGCCATGTTGGTTTTGAGTTGCAATTCTAACTGCAAATAATGTTTATAACTGCAAACAAAGCTAAATAAGTGAAAATATGCAGTAAAAAACGTTTTTATATTGATTTTGCCTGTTTAATGATATTGTGTACAATACATGGCCGGAGGTCCATACATTTTTGCAACATCTCCTTTAAACTCTACTCTAAATTTCCCTTCCAATAAAAAAAACGAATGAGTCCGTCACTTTTAACTGTATGCGTCCTATCTCATTTTATCCCACATTAAATCTTAAGTTTGTGTCTATCTGTCTCTTTTTCTCTCAACGATGCTAAACACGGTATAACTACGACTAAGGTAGAATCCTCATCTTCATACCTGGTAATACATGTAAAATATCTACCATCACACCGACATTACCATAGACAAATAGGTAAATAATATATTTTAGAAACATCTACAATGGACGGGCGTGATGACATATAATAGAATTACATTTATTTCACATTAGTTTAAGCGCTGAAATGTGAATTAAATTTCGATGAATGATTTAAAATTCGGTCGCTTTCCAGCTACCGTGACCACGGTAGCTGGAAAGCGACAGAAACGTCGGGTGTATGAAGAAGTTTGGGAGTTTTAATTTCTACAATATGTGAATTAAAGTTCATTAACTGATGTTATTCTTGAAGCGCGGTAAATAATTCCAAAATGTGGTCAATTTTTTGTGTTGACACTTGCGTTGCTATGGTAACCATCAATTGAGGTATAAAAAATGTATCTTTAATACATATGTATTAAATAATTAAGTACGATTCCATTCGTTCGCAAAATTGATCAGGCAAGATTGGCTACATAGGCTAACAATTTTCGTTTTTTTTTCTATAAATCTTCGAAAATTTAAATAAATAAGGTTCATTTTTGAATGATCAATTCATTATTGATAATTTATTTCACCATTCAGCGCTCAACTTAGTTAGGAACGATACCAATTGGTTTTGATCTCCGAAAAAATACAATTGGTTAACAATACACTTTCCTCTCCTTAATTTATGCAAGAGATATTTATAATAAGATCAAAAACAGTTTGTACAACGAAAAAAATATGAATAATAACAGACATTATATGTATTACAGCAGATTTATTATTTATATTATGCACTTTTATTGTAACATACATACAGCGCCATCTGTACACGTACTTGTCAAAACTTGTAGAAATCTAAAGCCCTGAATCGCACTAATAAAGTTTTCATATGTATTGCCTATCTACTCATATATAGCAGTTATTATGAAAAAATACGAGATTTATTGGGCCTATTAATACGAGAAGGAACCAATCCAAAATCGAATTAAGAACTTATGATCTTAAATTACTTAAATCGATTTCGGCATGTTTGTGGATTGGGCCCCCCTTGCATAAGTAGGTCCTATTATAAGTGTTAATATCGGAGATCAAAACCAAGGCGGCGTATACATAGATACAATATATTAACATTTGCACTTCACTTCATTCCACGCAAATTAATTAAAGCAAGCTACACACCAGACTCGCGTACGTTGGTTGAGGTGATATTTGAGATTACTGGTGCAGTAGTGTGGTATAGTCTTTATGGCATATTTGTTTACTTCTTAAACTGTGTTTGAAATACCATTTAAGTATAAAAATACACGAGATGAATTCGTAATAATATATTTATTTCAATGAGTATACCTCGCGAAAGCCTATGATTAATGAAAAAAAAACAGTCAGTAAATTAACAGAGTTTTTAACATAATTTGTAATAAAATTAACTAATAATAATAAACGTAAATATATTATTTATGCATTGATCAAAATCTTCAAGTACGGGTGAAACTGAGTACATATTTTATGTCAGTCAGACTAAGCCGAATTAATTGAATTTCATATGAGATTTTAAACCACAAAATATTATATCAAGATATATTTTTGTATGATCCAATTGGTACCTTCATCACAGATAAAATTCTACTTTTACTACAACTCAATAGGGAGATTAAAACTATACAGCCAGCAACTTACATATTTTTAATCTGTATGAAGAGAATGAAAGACAGCTACCCGCAATGTGTGTCTCTTTCTTACTTCACTGTATTTATAACTTTATAAAGGAGTCGACCACGCTCACTGCTGTACCAATAATATACAACTAACACGCCACCAATCGCACACACACGCCATTTATTATTATTATAATAAATAAAAACTATTATGTATTATTTACATTTATTTTATTTATCAATATAAACGCAACTCGCATATGTTGTAACTATAAAGAAATACGAATAAATTTATTCGATTTATGCAGTATTAATGAGTTTGTGTTGCATATGAAATAATACTATGTACGCGCGAGACTTAAATGCGTCCGTGATGCAAGTCTATATAGTAGTAGGGAAGCCGAACGTAGGTCCACCTACGACCATCTGTTTATCGAATTAGACATTATTTAATAACAACTGTCAATTTTCTCTGTCAAAAAAAATACAACAATGTGTTAAATAATGAAGCAATAAAATTGAAGAGGTGTATCGTTCCGGTAGTGTTTTTATTTAGTAGTAATAATTAGGTATTTAATAAACGTAGTTCTGGAGAAAATCGAGGTTAGTTTTGCTCAAAAGTTTTAAGCAACAGCCGTGTTTTGATGTCAGTCTCTTCTTCATAGATCAGAAATGAATAAGACAGTACAAAAATAAAGCAACACAGGCCACCGGCCGCGGCGGACCGGAGGGGAGTAGCCATATGCAGGCTTTCTGTCAAAGTACAAGCCCAAGTGGTCCAACGCCTGTCGCCCAGATGATTAAATGTGTGCGTGAAATTGTTAATGTATTTTGTTACAGTCAAGGTGTGAGTTTCGTAGTAATAGACGATTTTTGTAGTGTGTGTACATCACACGTAGTTCTCCCCGCAAAAAATAATGACTGTTTTGCATCGGTAATGAACGCTATGGCTTCTCTCCTCCGGCCCGCCGCGGCCGGTGGCCCGTGTTGCTCTATGAGTACAAAATAGGGTGTTTCTGAAAACGTTATTATGTGACCTCGCAAGACTGTGTTTGTTTAGGGTTGTACAATTATTAATAAACATAGTATGGAGAATGAAAAAAGCGCTGTGGATGTCGATAGATTGCCATTTGTGTAAACAATGTGTAAAATAATGAAGAAATAAATCTTACCGGGTAAATTGCTTCCATAGTGTTTCATACATTAGTGCTAATCAGGCAATTGATAGGGATATAGTTTAGGAGAAAATCAAACTCAAAGTTTAGCTCAAAAGTTTTGAGTATCAGCCCTGTTTGACGTCACTTCTAACCGCGCCGACGCGACAACGCCGATACGACTTCGCGCAAGTAAAAAAAAAAATAAAATAAAATACGCTTACACTCACAGCCCCACAGTAGGTATAAACCTGTGTCGTGGGTGCCGTTGTACACATACAGCACATACACAAACACCCAGACCCGAAACAAATATCTGTAGGCCATACAAATATTTGTCCCGGTGTGTGGATCGAACCCGCGACCCTTCGAATCAAACAGTCTCTCACACCGCTGGACTAACCGGGTCGTCGAAAAGTCCGTCTTTGTTTAAGGTTGTACAATTTTTTCACAATTGTATTTTTTTAATAAATAAAAATTGTATGGAAAATAAATATAGTGCTATGGATGTCGATAGTTTGCCCTTTGATTGTGGAAACGATGTATATTAATACGCTTAAATATTATTTCTTCATTAATTTACACATTGTATAATTCTAGGAGGTAGTTTTTATGGATGGATATTCGAGTGCATAGCAGGAACATTTTGTAATACTGATTTCATTATCTGTGGTGACTAGATCGGTGTTTTGAGTATAATTAATATAATTAAGCTTCCATGGGCATCTTTTAAAATTCAATAATTACGAAATATCGTTTTACTTGACACTGGCAATATGCGTAATAGCGATGCCATAACAACAAAAAAAAAAAAAAAATTCAATAACATAAATAATAGCTGCTCAATTAAATATAATCGAACTTGATAAGTTCAAATTCTAAAAAATTAGTACTTTTGTAAGAATTAACGTTTGTTTAATAAAAAAAAATGTTGTTTTTTTTTATGTAATAAAAGTGGCAAACAAGCATGCACTTCACATTCATGTTAAGTGAAGACTGCAGCCTATAGACACCCACACAATGACCAGAGGTCAAAATGCAGATGCGCTGCCACTACTGAGGCATTAGGTGTTATGCCTCTGTGCCGGAAATTACAGGGCCGTACATTACCACCTGACCGGAACACGATAGTGCTGAACACTACCATTTAGCGGCAAGTATATTAGGTAATGCGGTGGTGCCTACGCCCGCGAGCTCCGTCACTGGAGCTCTACCACCAGTACAAAGGTTAGGTTAGTTAGGTTATATTTAGCATAAATTTATCTATACCAAATGAAAATGAGTGATTTTGAAGTAAAATTTTAACTGTGGATATGCGAATTACATACAAGACTTGATGAATTTAATACATAACCAAATGTAAATTATAAAGTGTGCTAAATACAGGATTAATTGAAATGCATCACCTCTTGCAGGCAGCCTCTGTACCTCAATCCCAACAACATTTGGTTTATTTGTATTTATGACATTATACTACCACTCCGTCACTGGAGCTCTACCACTATACTGGTGGTAGAGCTCCAGTGACGGAGCTCGCGGGCGTAGGCACCACCGCATTACCTAATTTACTTGCCGCTAAATGGTAGTGTTCAGCACTATCGTGTTCCGGTCAGGTGGTAATGTACGGCCCTGTAATTTCCGGCACAGAGGCATAACACCTTAGGCCTCAGGAGTGGTAACGCATCTGCATTTTGGCCTTGGTCTTCATGTGGGTGTCTATAGGCTGCAGTCATCACTTAACATCAATGTGAACTGCATGCTTGTTTGCCACTTACATTACATAAAAAAAAAAAAATTATTTGTGTATTGTATGTTACACAGTTGTTACATTAAGTATGTACACCCTACCGACTTTTAAATTTGTGAGGAGTTTTGGCGGGAACGCGGAAAAGAGCTGTGTCGCTGCGTGATATTATTTTCGGAAATTTGTGTATAGTCGCGTTTTTATGTGTAAAAATGGTGGAATTTTTATCATAAAGCATTCGATAATGTTCACGGGTGTATGAAAGTGATATTATGAAGTGAAAAGTGATTTTTCGTATTGCCTCCAAAACTTCGTAAATACTCCTAGTAAAGTCCCCATCGCTTTACTGGAGCCATCCCATCATCTCATCATATTCCTCATGGAAGCATTTAATCATCGTCATCTTCCATATGGATATTCATTAATTTAAAGAAATGTGAAATTCAATATGTATACGACTGAAAGACTCTGTATCTATGGTCATGAATAAATTATAAAAAAAAAAAAAAATAATTAAAAAAAAAATTGTGATCCTTTAAGCAAGGTTGGCAAATCGCTACCTGAGCGATAAGGCCACATACTGTACTTATTTTACTGTTGTCTATGTAAATTGTCTCTATTTGGTGTACGATAAGAAATAAATAAATAAACATTTCTTCAACAACTTTTTACTAATCTTGATATAATCATAATAATAATGGCAACCCATTATACGTCCCACTGCAGGGCACGAGCCTCTCCCATTTTTAGGCACAAAAAGTGGAGAGGCTCGGAAGCTGGGAGGAAAGGGGAGAAGGCCTGGAGCTTACTCCACCACGCTGCTCTAATGCGGGTTGGTGGAGATACGGGTTAGTGACCAACCCGCTGTCGGATGTTTTCAAACCGCCCATAAGGCTTCCGGCAAGGTTTAACGACTGCTATCTATCGATAGCAACCGGGACCGACGGCTTAACGTGCCCTCCGAAGCACGGAAACGCGCATTTCAATTTGCCACTGGCGGTCACCCATCACACACTATAGAAATATTGATATAATATCTTGATAAAATTGATAAAAAAATTAATCAACATTTTTTTTTTGCCGCTGCGTTATTCATCCCCGCTTACCGCTGCTCGCGGCGACATTTTGCTTAGGCAAGGTGCGTGGCATACCTACGCGCAGAGTAAATGCCACTTCAGCGGCAAAAAATATTTTTTATATAGGAAAATTGAAAATTTTATAATCTACGTAATCGTAACTTCACGCCTGTAATTCCCGAAGGGGTAGGCAGAGGTAAATGCATGCATTTAATCATACATGCAAACACCCACGATTCGCCGGTTACGTTTTGGCCCATGTGGAGAGTCCATTGACATCTCCGGGCACATTACCAAACAAACTTCGAGGTACCACTATAAACTATTTATTTCATTTTAGTATTTTATTTTTAATTTTTTAGTTTGACCGCCTCGAAGCCTGAGGTCCTGGGTTCGATCCCCAGGTCGGGAAAATCTGATATTGGATTGTTTCTGTGAGGAAATTCCCAGAAGTAGCCCGGAGTCTGGTCGTGCCTCGGAGAGCACGTAAAGCCGTCGCTCCTGCGCCCGATCTCCCTCCGGTCGTGTCGGATGGCCGTCCCATCGTACTATGAGAGTGAAGGAATAGAGAGTACACCTGTGCTTGCGCATACACTTGTGCACTATAATATCTCCCGCGCAGTTGGCTAGTCTCCGTTGAGAATGGCCGCCGTGACCGAAATTCGGTTCGGAGGACATTATTTATTTTACAAAGTCGCAGAATAAATGTTGCTGGAATTGATTTATAGGGGCTGCGTTCAAGAGATGATGCGCTAATTTCAATTAACCCTATATAGAGTTATAGTCCATTTAATCTAATACCTTTAAACGAGCAATTCTTGTATATATATATAGAATCAAGATCTCGGAAACGGCTCCAACGATTATCTTGAAACTTACAGATTAGGGGTTTTTCGGGTCAAGAAATCGATTTATTTAGGTTCCAGGTCCAAGAAAAGCTCGGTTCCGAGTTAATAATAAATTTTCTTCATAACCGACGACTAACGCCATCTATTGATGAATAGAAGAACCGTTAGTCTACTAACGTTAGTCGTACATGCAATTCATACTAATCGCCACGGAGCGAAGCTCGGTCAACCAGGTACTAGGTTTTAACTGTATTAAAATGCAGCTACCCACATTTTTCGTAAACAAAATAATAATTATTATAGTTACAACATAAGCGTATTCGCAACTCGACTGGATGCCGCGGGTGACAATCTGAAAAAGAAATAAAATAACATATTAGGGGTCGTAATATATTAATGTATGTATGTATCTTCACGCCAGGTCCCTAACGGGGTAGGCAGAGAGTGTAGAGCGCCAGACATCCCGGTTCTGACAAACCTCTCGTGCCTCGTCTACCTTCATCATTCTCTTCATACATGCACGCCGATTCCTAAGACTTTTGACCCCACCATCAGACAGAACTCGACCTATTTGGTCATGGTAGGTCAGCCTTGGTCTTCCTGGACCTCTGCAACCATCCACATTCGCATTGTATATCTGTTTAGTCATTCGCTCATTCGACATTCTTTCTATATGCCCGAACCATCGGAGCATGCCTTTTTTCATTTTTACACCGATACTATCATTCACACAAAGTCTCTTTCTTACATCTTCGTTACGAACGCGATCGGTGAGTGATACACCGCAGATCTTGCGCAAAGATCTCATCTCGACCGCGTTCAACTTACTTTCATGCTCCTTCCTGCATACCCAGCTAATAAATTAATGGCCGTTATTAATCACGTCACGCAGAATGTCGGTTGTAGGGACTATATGCATTATAATTTGTCGAGTAAGGTTTTTGTAAGCGTGCATAGCGCATGTCGTTTGCCCCGCAGTCGTCCTGCTCCCCTTGTGTAAGCCAGTGTACTTCTGTTAATATTGTGTGTGATGTAATTAATGGGTTTGGACAATAGACTCTGCCATTAGATTCGGACTTTTTATTTATCTGCAAAATTATTACAACAGAACACAACATTGGTGACCCTGATGAAACAACACCAACATTGGTGACCCCGACGTGATGACAACATCGGTGTTTTGGACTCCCCACCTCTCCCTTCTACACGCTCTTTTCCGCTTTTTCCTGTCTTCTTAACATGTACCGCTCACAACACCTTCCCCCACCTCCCCTTCTGTCACGTTTTATTCCGCTTTTTCCTAACATGTACCATCACATTTGACACCCCCTCCCCTTTCGTGTCGCTTTTTCAGCTTTTTCCTATTTTCTTAACATGTACCGTCACATTTGACACCCCCCTCCCCTTTCGTGTCGCTTTTTCAGCTTTTTCCTATTTTTTTAACATGTACCGTCACATTTGACAACACTCTACCCCTTTCGTGTCGCTTTTTCAGCTTTTTCTTATTTTCTTAACAGGTACCGTCACATTTGACACCGCCCTCCCCCTTCGTGACGCTTTTTCAGCTTTTTCCTATTTTCTTAACATGTACCGTCACATTTGACACCCCCCTCCCCTTTCGTGTCGCTTTTTCAGCTTTTTCCTATTTTTTTAACATGTACCGTCACATTTGACAACACTCTACCCCTTTCGTGTCGCTTTTTCAGCTTTTTCTTATTTTCTTAACAGGTACCGTCACATTTGACACCGCCCTCCCCCTTCGTGACGCTTTTTCAGCTTTTTCCTATTTTCTTAACATGTACCGTCACATTTGACACCCCCCTCCCCTTTCGTGTCGCTTTTTCAGCTTTTTCCTATTTTTTTAACATGTACCGTCACATTTGACAACACTCTACCCCTTTCGTGTCGCTTTTTCAGCTTTTTCTTATTTTCTTAACAGGTACCGTCACATTTGACACCGCCCTCCCCCTTCGTGACGCTTTTTCAGCTTTTTCCTATTTTCTTAACATGTACCGTCACATTTGACAACACCCTTGAGGGGAGGGGATCCTCGCCTTTCTCACATGTAATCCACGAAGCAGAGATAAATGAATGTGTGAGTGTTTGTTATAATTTCTGAAGAAGTTCCAGTGTATGAGCTTGAGTTCGTAAGCACCACCGCATTACCTAATCTATCAGCCGCCAAATGGTAGTGTTCAGCACTATCGTGTTCCGGTTAGATGGCAATGTATGACCCTGTAATAGCTATCCCATAAAAAGAATACTTGTAAAAAGAACAAGTCTCGCTACGCAGTTCTTCTACCGTAAATAGTTGGAAGAAGTTGTAACAGTCCGACAGACAGACAAAAATTGTTCGTTTGGTATATGTACCGTGTATACATACATATGCATTTAGTAAAAAAAGCGTTTATTTTTATATTACAAACAGACACTTAAATTTTATTTATTTGTATATACTTACTGACGATCCGGTTGGTCCAGCGGACCTCATCTCACAAGATGACCGTTTGATTTGAAGGGTCGCGGGTTCGATCCCGTTCGATCCCCGCACCATGACAAATATTTGTTTCGGGTTTGTGTATGTGTTGTATGTGTACAGCGGCACCCACGACACAGGTTTACACCTACTGTGAGGCTGTGAGTATAGGCATTTTTTTTTAACTACCTGCGTATCTGCTACCCGTGAGCTACGCGCGGCGCTACGAGGGCGCTACGGGAGCGCTACGCGTCCCGCGCCAGCTCGTAGAACAGCACGTAGGCCTCCGCCGACACCACGTCGCGGGGGTTTATTGTCGACACTCTGCCGACACAAACAAAAATTTATTGTAGAAATTAAAAATTAGTTAAAAAAAATTTCGCAGGTTTTTACGATCTTCGTACATTGTGGACATTAAAGGGGATGTTGCAAAAATGTATGGATATCCGGCCACGTATTATGCACAGTATCATTAACAGGCAAAATGAATATAAAAACGTTTTTTACTGCATATTTTCACTTATTTAGCTTTGTTTGCAGTTACAAAACATTGTTTGCAGTTAGAATTGCAACTCAAAACCAACATGGCGAATATGGCGGGCGATGTCATTTTGACATTTTCATTAGTTTTGTTTTATCTACATACAATCCCAAGCGTCGGCTGTATCGCCGCCATGTTGAACATGGTTGAAAATGATAAAATCGTATGAATTAAATGTGGCTGTAACTCTAAAATCTGTTCTTGAATAAATTAATTGAATTTTTTTCCGGATTCTTCTTTAATTTACCCATTTTTTAAGGACGTGTACGAACTAGAGCCGAGCTCGCAACATCTCCTTTGACTCATAAATACCTAGAATCGTTATATTCGTGCCAATCCCCCGTGTAAGGATGTTTGCAGTACGCCGTGTAGTGTCCGGAATACGTCGTACCTGACAGACAAATACATTGAATTAATTAAAGTTAGGATACCGCTGCAGAATTATTACGTTTATCGAGATATGCTGCAAACCTATTTTTTTTACGAATATATATAATCTACAGCAGGGTTTCTCAAAGTGGGTTACGCGAACCCCTAGGGATTCGCCATTCGACAGCGGCGGGTTCGCGACAAGATTTACTGTAAGTCGACTTGATGTAGAGTCAGAATTAAGGTTAAAAATGTCCAAAATTACTCGTAAAAATGACTCCATTTGTGATAAAAAACTGGCACCCATCGTTAATAGTAGGTGTTCGAGGAACAACACTATGCAACAGACGACTCGGCGGAGAGGTGGCGGGGCGCGAAGGGGGGCCCCGCATCCTTTTTCTAATCACCATCGGCGATGGACGAACCAACTATATTATACAATTTATGTACTCTCAAGAAAAAAAAAAAAATATTTTTTTAATGTAATGGAAGTGGTAAACAAGCATGCAGTTCACATTGATGTTAAGTGATGGCTGCAACCTATAGACACCCACACAAAGACCAAGGTCAAAATGCAGATGCGTTACCACTCCTGAGGCCTAAGGTCTTATGCCTCTGTGCCGGAAATTACAGGGCCGTACATTACCACCTGACCGGAACACGATAGTGTTGAACCATTTAGCGGCAAGTATGCAAGTATATTAGGTAATGCGGTGGTACCTACGCCCGCGAGCTCCGTCACTGGAGCTCTACCACCAGTAAAATTATAATAAATACTATAACTCCAAGTCAAGACTACTTTATTTTGATGAATTAGAAGATCCGCATCGAAAGGTACTTAGTAAAAATACTCGTATATTTCTTTTGGAACTTTATTTGTTAACTTTTATTGAAATAAAAACACTATTTCTTCAACAGTCAATTTTATTGTTATCTTTAATATTTTATATAAATAGAATTCATATACAATAGGTTAGGTATCAAAATAGGGCCTCAAGTATTTTTATACTATAATCCTACTAATATTATAAGCGTGAAAGTTTGTGAGTATGGATGGATGTTTGTAACTATTGCACGAAATAATTGCTGGACGGATTTGGATGAAACTTTACAGTATAGGTCGCGCCACGTAAAAAGAACGCTGGAAGAAAGTATAGGTCGCGCCACGTAAAAAGAACGCTGGAAGAAAGTACAAGGGATGTGTTCGCGCATCGGTACACTCGCGCACGAAAGTACTAGCCCTATTGGTTTATTTTTGATCTAGCTTTCGCTTGCGGTTTCGTGTATTGGTAGGCAGATTGAAAACGCCGCACCTCATACCACCAAATAGATCGATAAATCGTCTACTGCGCAGCTTGATCGCCAGCGTTCTTTTTACCTGGCGCGACTTATAATATAGGTTATCCATTGGGATAACATATAGGCTAGACTTTGTAATGATCAAAAGTACACATGGACGTAGTCGCGGGCAAAAACGAGTAATATAATATAACCTCATCAATGTTTTTTTGAAGTGTAAACTTCTTAGCGGCGTTGTGCACTTTAAGTGATAGGTAAAAACTCGAGTCAGGATACGTGACAGTGATCGAAAATGCGTAAGACGGACACGTGACCAGAATTGCGTACACCTACTTTTTGGACTTTCATTGAAAGCTGTCATGGTGGATGGTCTGTGGTGGTAGTGGAGGTGGTAACAGGGGTGGTGGTGGTGGTAACAGGGTGGTGGTGGTGGTGGTAAAGGTGGTGATATTGGTAATGGTAGTGGTGATGGTGAAGTTGGAGGTGGTAGTGGTGGTAACGGGGGTGGTGGTAACAGGGGTGGTGGTGGTGGTGGTGATAGTGGTAATGGTAGTGGTGATGGTGAAGGTGGAGGTGGTAGTGGTAACGGGGGTGGTGGTGGTGGTAATGGTGGTGGTGGTAATGGTGGTGATAGTGGTTTGTTTTTTTTTATATCGTGTCGGTGTTTGTCGATAAAAAACAACTCACCCGAGTGGTTGGAGACGGCGTACAGGTTGTATGTGGCGGAGGCGTGCGCGGTGGCGGGCGCGGCGAAGGGCGACATGTCGAGACCGTTAAGCGGGAACTCCACTAACACGTTCAGTTTGCCGCGGAACCTCTCCGTTGGGGAAAATCTAGAAAAAAAAAATTATCTATATAATAGATTGGGGAAAAAGTCTTTTCGCATTATAGTATGTATGAACTTGTAATAAAATCTCTTTGGCTGTAGTATTTGTATCTGGCTGGTTTTGGTATCATTGAAAGTTAAAATTTTAAAGAACATAATTCCAAATTCAAATTAGGCAAATGTGTGATTTTTATTTGTTTTTCGTACTGTCAAGATGAGTGAATCTAATGAAGAAATTCGATACATTTTAAAATTTTACTACAAAAAATTTTACTGTAAAAATGCAACGCAAGCCGCGAAAAAAATTTGCGATGTTTATGGACCTAGTGCAGTGTCTGTGAGAGTAGCACAAATTTGGTTTAAGCGTTTTCAATCCGGAAATTTTGATGTCAAAGATGCACCTCGCTCTGGTCGCCCTATTACGGATAAAATGGATGCCATTTTGAAAAAGTGGAGCAAGATCGACATATCAGTAGTTACGACGTAGCTGAAGAACTGAGAAATGATCACAAAACAGTTTTGGCGCATTTGAAAAAAGCTGGGTACAAAAAAAAGCTCGATATTTGGGTACCTCACGAGCTCGCTGAAAGAAACCTAATGAACCGTGTACTCATTTGTGATTCTTTATTACGACGTAATGAAACTGAATCATTTTTGAAGAAGCTGATAACTGGTGATGAAAAGTGGATCACGTACGACAAGAACGTGCGAAAAAGGTCGTGGTCAAAGGCCGGTCAGGCTTCACAGACTGTGGCGAAACCCGGGTTAACTCGCAATAAGGTGATGTTGTGTGTGTGGTGGGATTGGAAGGGCATTATTCATTATGAGCTATTACCACCAGGCAGGACTACCGATTCTGAACTCTACTGCGAACAACTGATGAGATTAAAGCAAGAAGTTGAGAGAAAGCGGCCGGAATTGATCAACAGAAGGGGTGTGGTGTTTCATCATGATAACGCTAGACCTCACACATCTATAGCCACTCAGCAAAAATTAAGAGAGTTTGGCTGGGAGGTGTTAATGCATCTGCCGTATAGTCCTGACCCTGCACCTTCAGATTTCCACCTGTTTCGGTCTCTTCAGAATTCTTTATGCAATGTTAGGTTAACATCACGAATTGACTGCCAAATCCACTTGTCGCGGTATTTTGATGAGAAGTCCCAAAATTTTTATAGCAATGGGATCATGTCCCTACCTACAAGATGGCAAAAGGTTATCGAACAAAATGGTACATACAAACTTTAGTTAAATTTAAATAAACTATATTAAAAAGTGTTTTGAATTATCTTAAAAAATGCGAAGAAACTTTTTCCCCAACCTAATACATATATAAAAATCAATTGTTTCGTTAAAACTCGAGAACGACTGGGCCGATTTGGCTAATTTTGATTTTGAATGATTTTCGGAAGTCCAGGGAAGGTTTAAAAGGTTAGTAAAAATGATGAAATTGAAGAGGAATAGTAAAAAACACAATTTCATTTTCCCATACAAATAGTCCGTATCTATCAAACCTTTGCCACATATTTCATTCTCAGGCATAACGAAGTTTGCCGGGTCAGCTAGTGTAAAATGTCTTTCAAGTGTAATTTCTGTAGCAGCGTCTTGCAATTATTGTGATGGGTGAAAAATGTTAAACTCGCGTCAGGACACGTGACCCTGATCGAAATTACATATGCGCTATTAAAGGCGATCACGCACTGAGAAAACTTGTTTTTATTTTTTGGACACACGTACCGTTTGAGATGTAAGACCAGGACCTGCGGGAACTTCTGCACGGTGAACCACTTGAGGCACTTCTGTCGCACGCCGCACTTGCCGCAAGTCTAACGAACAAACAATATTATATATTATAGTTTGTCGACCCGGTAAGTCCAGCGGTGTGAGATGACCGTTCGATTCGAAGGGTCGCGGGTTCGATCCCCGCACCGGGACAAATATTTGTATGGCCTACGGATATTTGTTTCGGGTCTAGGTGTTTGTGTATGTGTTGTATGTGTATAACGGCACCCACGACACAGGTTTATACCTACTGTGGGGCTGTGAGTGCAAGCGTATTTTATTTTATTTTTTTATTTTAAATACAAACGGTACTTCTGAACACACCTATGATACATACAGTAGGGGATCCGAATTTAGGTAGAATTCACCCATCTGCACACCGCGGACACTCCGCCAAAATTTCATACAAACGCTTGATTTGGTCTCTATTACACAGACATCAATCAGTGACGTGTATTTACACGTGCACCTGTGTGCGTAGCACGTAGAGTATACCAAACGTCGCCCATAAGAGAGGAGGAGGTTGGGTGAGGCGGGGAAATCGGACAGGAGGACGTCGAAGTGTCCATTCCATACAAATACGTAGTACGTATTTATTTCATACATAAACAAACACGTCTTGCATGTATTGCCTATCAAAAAATAATATGTTCATGGCTATTATATAAACAAGTTTCACCCATTTGTTAACCAATCAAATATTTTTTTTTATGTAATGGAAGTGGCAAACAAGCATGCAGTTCACATTGATGTCAAGTGATAACTGCAGCCTATAGACACTTACACAAAGACCAAGGTCAAAATGCAGATGCGTTACCACTCCTGAGGCCTAAGGTGTTACGCTTCTGTGCCGGAAATTACAGGGCCGTACATTACCACCTGACCGGAACATGATAATGATGAACACAAACATTTAGCGGCAAGTATGTCAGGTATTGCGGTGGTGCCTATGCCCGCGAGCTCCGTCACTGGAGCTCCACCAGTAAAAGGAGGATATGCGATGGTTACGGTTACGAAGCTCCCTAACAGCCCTGGTGCCTACGCCCTCGAGTCCCAACATTGGAACTATACCACAACCAGAGAATATAACATGTAATAACACTAAGAATAGAATGGACACTTCGACAATTCAGTTTATTCATTTATTTCATATAATTAGGCTCCTGGAGAGCACTTTTACGTCGTCATTTTTTTTTAAACTAACCTAGAGTGAATAACCACTAATAATAATCAAAAACACTTAATAAATTAAATAGACACTGAACAATTTCGTATAATATGGAAAGCATCAATTATTTACAAATTCCTCCATTTCCCCATTTCAAATTGAATAAAAGTAGCTTAAATGTTGTTGTTTCAATTAAAAAAATATATAGTGAAAGTGGAGTTATTTTATTTTTAAAGAAAAATGGAAAGAAAAATTTGACTTCAGGCGAGACTCGAACTCGCGACCTACTGGGAATCTAGTCCAGCCGCTCTTCCAATTGAGCTACTGAAGCCCTGCCCGATTTGTCAAATCTTTCCTTCACATCTATTGCATTGCTTTATGGTAGCAGCAGCGCCATCTATTACCAACTATGCTAGTTAGGCAACCGATATAATAGACTTTTCAGTTTATTGAATATCGTAAAGAACTTTTACCCTTAATAATTTTTCTATCCATTTTTTTTTTAAATAAAATATATTTCACAAGCATGTGTTAATGCGAAATAATATAAAAACAATTACAAAGTGGAGTTATTTTCCAGGCATTTTTGAACGTTATTCATATTGACTAACCGGTTTTTCATCCCCGTCGAGTTCCTCCTCGCGAGTGAAATGCTGCAGACACTGCTGCAGCTTCACGCTGCCGCTGCGGCACGGGATAGGCAGGCTGCAACAACACAATCAAACTCAAAAATTTATTTAATCACTTGGAATTAATAGAATAAATAATAAATAAATACGCTTACACTCACAGCCCCACAGTAGGTATAAACCTGTGTCGTGGGTGCCGTTGTACACACACAACACGTACACAAACACCCAGACCCGAAACAAATATCTGTAGGCCACACAAATATTTGTCCCGATGCGGGGATCGAACCCGCGACCCTTCGAATAAAACGGTGGTTTCGCACCGCTGGACTGACCGGGTCGTCGTAAGAATTTGCTTGTGATAGGTCAAATTACTAAATTAAAGCGAATAACAACTGATACGTTGATTAATATGTCAAAGTAAACAAAAATTAAATAAATAATGGTCCAAAAATACTTAATGTTAAAAATAGGAATCAACAGAATGTTCCATTTTTTTATATTATTTTGCATTAACACATGCTAGTGATATATATTTTAAGGAAAAATGGAAAGAAAAATTTTATCTTCAGGCGAGACTCGAACTCCAACTGAGCTACCGAAGTCCTTATCGAAGTTTATTTTAGGACTTCGGTAGCTCAGTTGGAAGAGCGGCTGGACTAGATTCCCAGTGGCCGCGAGTTCGAGTCTCGCCTGAAGTCAAATTTTTCTTTCCATTTTTATTTAAAAGAATGCTCCATTCTCTCTTTTACAAAGAGCAACATCAATATCGAGTGTTCAACGAATTCCAAGTTGGGCCCACGCCTTGTACACTATATCAAAAGCGTAACTTCACGCCTGTAATCCCCGAAGGGGTAGGCAGAGATAAATGTATGCATTCAAGCATACATGCAAACACCCACGATTCGCCGGTTACGTTTTTGGCCCATGTAACAGGTGGCGAGCCTGTTGGCATCTCCGGGCACATTACCAAACTCCGAGGTACTGGGAAACTTCCAGAAAATGGAAAAATCCCATTAATACCAGAGATAAAGGATTTTACACCATTATCTGATAACCCCCTACCCGGGAATCGAACCAAGGACCCCCAGCGTAGTAGTAGTGGCATGCTACCACTAGGCTACCGAGGCAGTTAAAAAAATCCTCCAGTGGAAGATAATTCCTCCAGTGGTAGAAAAATATTCCAATGGAAGAAAATTCTTCCGGTTGCGAATGGTGGGGTCGTCTTGACGCCAGCTAGTGGCTAGAAAACTCACCTGAGGTCCCAGAACGGAGCATGGACTTCAGTTGGCCCACGAATATGTCGCCCACGCGCGAGTCCTCCATTGTGGAAGAAAATTCCTCCAGTGGAAGAGAATTCCTCCAGTAGTATGAAAATCATTCAATGGAAGAAAATCCTTAAATTAGAAGGCGGGGCCGTCACGTCTTGACGCCAGCTAGTGACCAACAGCTAAGGGATCTCACCTGAGGTCCCAGAAGGGGTCAAAAGTGACACTATCGTGGTTGCAGTGCGTACAGCGGAGCGTGGACTTCAGTTGGCCCACGAATATGTCGCCCACGCGCGAGTCCTCCATCCGCAGGTAACGGCTCCAGGCCTCCGCGGCCTTCGCTGCATCGCTGCGAACGAATATCATCTTCTAATATATAAAATTCTCGTGTCACGGTGTTCGAACTTGAACTCCTCCGAAACGGCTGGACGGATTTTAACCAAATTTTGCATGCATATTCAGTAGGTCTGAGAATCGGCCAACATCTATTATTCATAACATTTTTGGACATTTTTTTTTTAATTTTCTAGGGCGAAACGAAGTTTGCCGGGACAGCTAGTATACATATAAAAATCAATTGCTGTTCGTTAGTCTCGCTGAAACTCGAGAACGGCTGGACCGATTTGGCTACCTTAGGTTTTTGGAAGTTTTTTTTTTTTTTGTAATAAAAGTGGCAAACAAGCGTGCAGTTCACATTGATGTTAAGTGATGACTGCAGCCTATAGACACCCACACAATGACCAGAGGTCAAAATGCAAATGCGCTGCCACTCCTGAGGCATTAGGTGTTATGCCTCTGTGCCGGAAATTACAGAGCCGTACATTACCACCTGACCGAAACATGATAGTGCTGAACACTACCATTTAACGGCAAGTATATTAGGTAATGCGGTGGTGCCTATGCCCGCGAGCTACATCACTGGAGCTCTACCACCAGTAAAAAGTCCACGGAAGGTATAAAAGTTAGGAAAATACATAGAGCAACACGGGCCACCGGCCGCGGCGGACCGGAGGGGAGTAGCCATAGCGTTTATTACCGATGCAAAACAGTCTGTCATTTTTTGCGAGGGGAACTACGTGTGACACACACGCACGCTACAAAAATCGTCTATTACTACGCAACTCACACCTCGACTTTAACAGAATACAGAAACAATTTCACGCACACATTCAAACATCCAGGCGACAGGTATAGGCCCATTTGGGCTTGTACTTTGACAGAGGGGAAAGCCTGCATATGGCTACTCCCCTCCGGTGTTGCTCTATAAGAAAATATGAAGAAATTGAAGGGGAATAGTAAAAACCACAATTTCATTTCTCCCATACAAATAGTCCGTATCTATCAAATCTTTGACATATTATTTCATTGAAATAAAACTATTTTTAGGGATTTATCTCGCGTATATTAAACTAAAATTATTTTTAAAATCAACCCGACGTTTCGGTCGCTTTTCAGCTTCCGTGGTCCCGGGCAGACTGAGGTGACATTTGTCTGACAGAAGTTTAAAAAAATTATATGTAGCTACCTCCATCGATTTCGTAAACGCCTTGCGTAGCGTTCAGGATTAACGCAATAATTACTTATGGTATCTTGAGGTCTTGCAGACTGCTGCGGCTGGGATTTAATCTTGCTAAGTATGGGATCCCATGATGTTGATAATCGCCATCCATCTTCTCTATTGAAATTTGGGTGTTTTTTAATTTCAATAGCCTCGCGTACCATTCGTGGAATGGGTTTGTGTTTTCTTCTGAGGCAATACGAAGTTTGCCGGGTCAGCTAGTACATAGATAAAACAAGAACCGGACAAGTGCAAAAGTCACAACTATCACAGTAGTATAAGTATAATTACTTAGGCCTTGTCATTGATAATAGGATGAACTGGAAATGTTTGTGATAAATTAAGAGCCTTACTTGCAAAATTTTCTATAGTGAAATGGAAAATATATTTTATTTTTAAAGAAAAATGGAAAGAAAAATTTGACTTCAGGCGAGACTCGAACTCGCGACCTACTGGGAATCTAGTCTAGCCGCTCTTCCACAAGCATGTGTTAATGCGAAATAATATAAAACAATTATTAAGGGTAAAAGCGACTTCTTTACGATAAACTGAAAAGTCTATTATGTCGGTTGCCTAACTAGCATGGTTGGTAATATATGGCGCTGCTGCTACCATAAAGCAATGCAATAGATGTGAAGGAAAGATGTGACAAATCGGGCAGGGCTTCAGTAGCTCAATTGGAAGAGCGGCTGGACTAGATTCCCAGTAGGTCGCGAGTTCGAGTCTCGCCTGAAGTCAATTTTTTCTTTCCATTTTTCTTTAAAAATAAAATATATTTCACAATCATGTGTTAATGCGAAATAATAAAAAACAATGGGAAATACCCTACACCAGAGGTTCCCAAACTATTTTTTCTTGTAGACCCCTTTCAATTTTTTTCTGGTTTCCGTGGACCCCCTCCTTGCTGCAATTATATCACATTCCCATATTTCCAAATTTTATTCACGCCTACGTAGACCCCCATCGAGTCTCCGATGGACCACTTTGGGAATCACTGGTATGATGTAAGTAAATTGGTACTATCAGTGTATGTGTTGAGATCCATTATCGTGGACCCCCATTTTCATTTCATGGACCCCCAAATTTTTTTTTGCTTACGCCGACCCCTTTCACTTTATCATAGACCCCCAGGGGTCGATATAGACCTCTTTGGGAATCACTGCCCTACACAATTAGACTCTAACTTTATAAATCACTAGATGAGTCGATTATAGGTTACGGATTGTCTAGTTACGGGAGAACTTTCAAAAGTCATCTTGATCGTATATACACACTACAACTACGTTTGTTGAAACAAGTTGTCTCTTTAAATATTAAAACAAAATTCAAAGAGAACCACCATAAATTATTCGAATTTTCCAAAATTATTCCAGTGCATGAAAAAATCAGATTAAGTATATCAAATGAAGAATTTTTCAATTATAATAAAACAACACGTAACTTAGACAATTCTACTGAATTTCTACTGAACCCGAAGCTCTTATAAAAACAAATGATTGTTACCAAAATACAATAATCTTTATGGCCAAATAACCTTAAAATATACCGTACCTTCTTTTATAATTGAACTGCCAACATAATTGAGAAATGAAATAAATAATAAGATCATTAAATATAAATTGAAACATATTTTTATAAATAAATTATCAACAACGTGAATAATAATTCTTCGAATTCTTAAAAAATAAAAATTACACTCACATTATGTACTTTTATCAAACAACATGCTGTATAATTGTTTTATATTATTTCGCATTAACACATGCTTGTGAAATATATTTTATTTTAAAGTAAAATGGAAAGAAAAATTTGACTTCAGGCGAGACTCGAACTCGCGGCCTACTGGGAATCTAGTCCAGCCGCTCTTCCAATTGAGCTACTGAAGTCCTGCCCGATTTGTCAAATCTTTCCTATACATTTATTGCATTGCTTTATGGTAGCAGCAGCGCCATCTATTGCCAACTATGCTAGATTTGACATGCTGTATACACACAAGTCAGGTGGGTCGGTGCAGCGCTCAGGTTCGACGGAGTGCTTGCGCTCTCCATTATATTTCGGAATTCGCTACCCGTGGACATAAAAAAATTATCCAGTAGATTCTCATTTAAAAGAAAGCTCCGTGATTATTATCTCAAAATGCTTTGAGTTATTTTCTATAAAGGTTTGAATTTGATATTTCATTCTTACGTTGGTTTCATAATCAGACATATATATGTGTGTATATATATATATATATATATATATAGATATGTGTATAATATTATTTGTATTGTATATATAAGTAATATATATTTTTTTTTTTGATGTAGGTATATATTTAATTATATCATTATTAAGTATGTGTTATCCTGTAACTCCATAATATTACTCCCATTGCTCTGTAAATTACTTTCAAAATGACTATTATGGCTTTTTATCTATTCTTGACGATTTTCCAAATGCACTACCATTCTTTGTTTTCCACACAACCCTTTGGTTGACTGGTAGAGAATGCTTTCTAGCATTAAGTCCGCCTCATGTACTTTGTTTGTGCAGAAAGTTTAAATAAATAAATATATTACCTACTTACCTACATGATCGTAATACGCATGCCTAGCCTAAATTAATTTGATTTTGTAGGTAGGTAATGAATGTTATAAATAACAAGCTGTCCCGGCAAACTTCATTTGGCCCTAGAAAATTGAAAAAAAAAAAATGTCCAAAAATGTTATGAAAAATAGATGTTAGCCGATTCTCAGACCTACTGAATATGCATGCAAAATTTGGTTAAAATCGGTCCAGCCGTTTCGGTGGAGTACGAAGACAAACATTGTGACACGAGAATTTTATATATAAGATATGTTGAAAACTCGAACGAGTTTATGTTCCGTCTTACTGTTATTGTATTCACCTAATTATTGTATGTTTTTATAAATAAATAAAAAAAAAACAGAGACATAACAACTTAGGTCTCAGGCAGAGAATATGTAATGAGAATAGAATGGATACTTCGACGTCCCACCTGATTTCCCCGCCTCACCCAATCTCATCCCCTCTTATGGGCGACGTTTCAAATTTCAAATCATTTATTTCAAATTGGTCTACAAGGACACTTTTGCATTGGCGGGTTATAAGCTACCTAGAGAGATTGACTTTTAATAATAATCCAATAGGTATTAATAAATACCAATTTAAAAAAAAAAAATTAACCCATACGTAAATTATCAAATTTTTCAATTCCTGCATAAAAGAAAAATCTGTTCGTCATAATCATAGTCATTCACTTAGCAGAGTTCCAAGTGCAGGCACTACTGAGAAGAACTCCGCTACCCAACAAACTCAGCGTGTTGCTCTTTTGTCAAAACCTTAGATTTATACAAATATTATTAAATAGAATAAAGATAATGTGAACGTCTATGGCATATAAATATTTGCATATAAACACATACGCAAATACCCATCAACAGCTTAATATCGTGATAGAATATAACACCCGTAAATCACAACAGACCAGTCCCCACAATCAGCGCCCGTTCACGAGTATGACGCATGTGGCAGCCATTGCTCTCCTGCTTCTGGATACCATTAAGCGGCAAGTATATTAGGTAATGCGATGGTGCCTACTGCCTACTACGAAACTCACAACTTGACTTTAACAAAATACATAAACAACTTCACGCACACATTTAAACATCTAGGCGACATGCATAGGCCCACTTGGGCTTGTACTTTGACAGAGGGGGGCTGCATATGGCTACTGCCCTCCTGGCCTGTGTTGCTCTATGGGAAAAAAAAATTTTTTTTGTATATTTTGCGTATTACCTGAGACTATCTTCGATCTCGGTCAATATGGGCTTGGGCTTCACCGTCACCCGGTTGACGTCCTCGTGTAGACCCTCCAGCAGGTAGCGCAGGAATTCCTGAAACAAACACATGAGCGATTAACTGGTGTTCGCTGTCTTCCTGGTGAAATTGTTACCATAATTTACTATAATAAAAAAAATAGCTTTCTATTTAAAAAATCAGAATTAAAAAAAAATATTACATAACATTTTTTTTTCTAACAACAAAACATGAACGACATATTTCTTTTTCGTTATAAAATATTTTTTTATTTTCTAGCTGACCCGGCAAACTTCGTATTGCCTCACAATGAAATAATGTGTCAAAGGTTTGATAGATACGGACTATTTGTATGGAAAATGAAATTGTAGTTTTAACTATTTCCCTAAAATTTCTTCATATTTTCTTACTTTTCAAACCTTCCCTGGACTTGCAAAAATCATTCAAAACCAAAATTAGCCAATTCGGTCCAGCCGTTCTCGAGTTTTAGCGAGACTAACGAACAGAAATTGATTTTTATATACGAGTATATAAGATATGAAAAAAAAACTCTTTTTTATAGTCTATAAGACCCACCTGCGCATCCTGCTGGCTGTACCCCATGAACCTGGGCGCGAACCTCTGGACTTGGGCTTTCAACGACGTAGTGTTCACCACAGAGTCGCGCTCACCACTGCGCCATAGCTCCTTGATTACGCTCGCGAACGCTGAAATTAAAAAAGAAAGGAAATTAACAAGTAAAATGATTTCGAAGAATTGAGAAATTTTATTTAACGTAGCACATCGGTAAAAAAGGTCAAGGACACTGACCTTTATATATGTATGTACATACTGACCTAAAATAAGCGCAATCTTCGTACAAGATAGCGGATGAATAGTTTCTAGACCCTCTAGAGTAGTCTAAAGTGAGCATAGTAGCAAAACCAGAGTTTAATTATTTTCTGCAGTACCTACCTTCAGGAAAATGACTTTCATCTCTTTTATATGTATAACAGAACACTGAAATTTAGTTACTTATCTTAATGGGAGCCTTCAGGACTAATAAATTATTATTTCTTTTTAAAGGCATCGATTTCTTGAGAGCATAAAATTTTGCAATTAGAAAGAAAGAAAGAAAGAAATTTTAATTTAAAACAAGATTTACTAACTGAAACGCCTTCTTCAACAAGTCAATTGTTTAACCGGACACAGCTGTTCAAAAACAAAGGTCAAAAATTACTTTCCCAAAAAAATACACAAAGGTCACTGACCTTTACGGACTGTTCTTCAGCTCTTTTTTATTTGCGTTTCTACTCCTTTAATGAGCGCACTCTTGACACAAATACTACTGACCCTTTATAAGTGCGCCTTTCATACAAGACAGCGTGGTGTTGACCTCGGAGGAGTGCTTGTCCGCCACGAGGTACTCGAGCAGCGGTCGGGTATTCGACAGGCACTGGAGGACGCTGTTCATGAAGCATGTGTTGCCAATGTTTCGGAGACCGTTGAGGCCTGACGATTAAAAGTTGGTAGGGTATAAGTAAACATTTACCCCCTTATTCATAAACGTACATTAGATACGTTTTAGCTATAGAATGCTTTGTCTTTGTCAGTTGCATTGTCAAATGTGCAGGATAGAAAAAGACAAAGGAGACATTAGCAACACTTTAGCTAAAATACGTTTATGAATAAAGGGCTATGTTTTCTTAGGCACTGTGAACTAGAAATAATAAAAAAAAGGTTGGTGAAGATGCTTGCCATTTGTGCATCTCAATTGTAGTTACGTTTTTTCTTGTAATGGAAATGGCAAACACGCGTGCAGTTGACATTGATGTTAAGTGATGACTGCAGCTTGTAGACTAAGACCAAGATCAAAATGCAGATGCATTACCACTCCAGAGGTGCTATGCCTCGGTCACTGGAGCTCTACCACCAGTAAAAAAAATATTTAATTCTTTTTTTTTAATTGGTGGCCCGCTTTACATAAATAAAGAGAATTTAGTAACTAGACACTCACCACTAGTCTGACTTGACGACCGCTCCGACCGGCCGTCGGAGTCCGAACGCTCGCTGCTCCGCCTAAGCGCAGGCGACAGGCTCGGCCCGCTCTTCCCGCCGGCCAACTCCTGCGCATTGGTCCTTCGTATACTATCGTTTGGATCGACAACCAAATTCCCACAAGTTGTCACATTTAGTAAAAAGAGAATCAAGGCTGGCCGACAAGTAACCATTTTATTAAGACCTTTGTATGAATTTAGTTGGCAAAGAAAGGAGATGTTGCAAGCTCGGCTCTGGTTCGTACACATCGTCAATAAATCTATAAATTAAAGAAGAATCCGAAAAAAAATACACTTAATTTATTCAAGAATATATTTTAGAGTTACATTCATATTTAATTCAAACGATTTTATCATTTCAACTATGTTCAACATGGCGGCGATACAGCCGACGCTTGGGATCAATCAATTTTATCGAAATTGATTGATCCCAAGCGTCGGCTGTATATGAAAAATGTGTATTTAGAAAATACCACTTTTTTATCCAAGTACTGTTTTCAAAAAACAATTTAAAAATTAAAATGTCAAAATGTCATCGCCCGCCATATTCGCCATGTTGGTTTTGAGTTACAATCCTAACTGTAACTGCAAACAAAATAAGTGAAAATATGCTGTAAAAAAGTTCTTATATTGATTTTGGCTGTTTAATGATATTGTGTACAATACATTTTTGCAACATCTCCTTTGCTTAAAAAAATAAAGAATTGAATTGAATATTACCAAGATTGCGAGTAGCAGAGATGGTCCTATTGGGTTCCATCCCCTTGCGACGCGAATTCTTGTGGGGGCAAGAGGAGAGGGAGGGGCAGTCAGAGGATGTCATGAATCCCGATATCTTTTTCTAGAATAGTGACTGGCGCGTCGATTGAATGATCAACAACAGATTTCGTCAGCTAAGTAATGAATTTTGCTGGACCAAGGCAGGCAGACTCCTGCGCATTGGTCCTTCGTATATTATCGTTTGGGTGGAAAGCCCAAATTTCTACAAGTTGCTACATTTAGTATTTCACGGGGTGACCACCAACCATTTTATTTCCAGGTTGCGGTTGCAAATGTTAGCCCCTTCCAACGAGCAATCTTAAGGGGGAGTAGGGGAGGTGGGGTTTTTGGGTCAAGAGTCCTCTCTTTTTGTTTTTTAATACAAATCTCAAGTAGGATTGCCACCTATATCTTTATAAGGGAAACAAAGAATTTCGATTGATTTATTAAAAAATGTGTCTGTGCTTTGAAAATTGATTGGTGATGAATAACAACAAAAATAAGTTAGTAATACTCTATTATTACCAAAATAAGATGGCCATCCTAATAATTAAGATTGTATTATATTTAAAATATCTAACTGAAAATATGCACACAATACAATTACTTCGCAACCGAATTAACTATCAATCGCGAGTCAAAATATTAAAAAACGAAAGCATTTAAGAACAACACAACAAAATTTCTATTATACGAATACAAGAAAACAAATTAATTTTCAACTCGTGGGGTGAAACGTATTAGTGATATGAATGAAAACTGAAACAAAACACAAAAAATCTACAACATGCTCAAAAAACATACGGACAAACAAAACATGATCATATTCAATGACACTTAAATTAGGTTGATGAATAAAAAATAGACAACATCTTTCAATACGGAAAAATTGTAAGTAAATTGATTTTTATGCCTTATCCATTTCATAGATTACTTAATTCTTTGTACAGAAAAAAAACCAGCATTAAATATTGGTCATCGAGCTCAGGAAAGAGAATTCGATTATTTTCGGCTCTGTAGAGCGTAATCTCTTTCGAACTACCTATGTGAGGGTTGTCAACTATTTTCATCAAATTTTGACCAACGCTGCACTCTCTCACGTATGCACTGTGCAACAGAGATAACGCTCTAAGAAGTCGAAACTAGCCGATTGTCTCTTTCGTAAGCTCGATGTGCAAACTTTCTAGGTGGGTACTTTAATTAGTTACTCATGGAGACGTCTTTATATTATACAGATCGAATAGATTGTCTGTTTTAGTTATTCGTATAAGTAATATTTGTGTAACAAATAATAATGTTCACACATTACTATACAAATAGATACTATACCACGGTCGCGTAGCAGAAAGAATTTCGGTCATTGACCTGTATACCGGTCTCTATCGCTACGATATACGTTGCGTCACGCTCGCACATACGGCGCTCAGTTCTGGGCGTAACGAGAGACAGATGGTAACAGATACAAAATTATTCTAGCTTGGAAATAGCACTTTATGTAACATTTTTTACAATAATTAACATGTTACATTTATTAAATAAGCTACAGGTGTGACACATTGATACGTTTTATAAATAGTTCGTTTTTGATGTTTAATATAGTTCAAACTAGTCACTGTGGTGAACAAAAGGTTTTATCCAGTTACAATTGGAAGCTAACAGTGTTAAATAATGTTAACACGGACACAATATGTCATTAGATATTTTATAACATATGTTACGCGGTATTTTAAACATAACGCCTGCATGAGAGCATGTCTTATACACAACTCACGACACACTTATAAACATACCAATAAAACGTCGCCATTAAAAAAAACAATCTCAAAGAAATAATCACAGTATAGTTACATAATCTATGAAATAAACATACAGAAGAACCATTTTACATCATTGAGGTCGATGTGCAAGTACGAGAAAATATCGATTGTAAATACAATCACTTCGCGCAAGAGAATAAATACAAGATAATCGGCTATTTATTAAATCAAAAGTTTACTTCGTAAAAAGAGGTTGTGATTGGCCAAAATTTACTGATATACATATTATTATATTCTTTTTTTATTCCTTATTTTCTCTAGTACCATCATAAACACCTCAATGTTTTATGTACGGACATAAAAAAAACGAAAATATAACACCAAAGACTTAGAAACTATTAAAAAGAAAAATAATAATCTTTTGATAAATCACTAAACTCTAATAACGTCTCCTTGTTCCTTCAAGAAAAATAAAACACTTTTCGCCACGCATTTCCAAATTTTCATCAAAAATCAAATACATTTAACAAAATGCAAATAAAAAACGCATGTACAACGATGATTCAATTCAAATAAAGTAAATGTATATTTATCAACAAATTAGATTTGTATAAGATCTTGAGATGTATTTGATTTTTAAGGATTGTAATCAAGATTACACTCATGTTTCAATATTTTGATATCATGGCGACTCAAATATATTAATAATTCTGTGATTCATTATTCCGAGCAAAGAAACTCGAAATAAGTAAACGCTTAACACTCATACCTTTCAAATCTTTATACGCGTTTTTCATATTTTGTAAAAATATTACAAATTTAATAAATTTTGTAAAATATTACATATTTAATAAATTTTGTAAGAATATTACAAAATTATTAAATTTTGTAAAAATATTACAAAATTATTAATATTTGTAAAAATATTACAAAATTATGTAAAATATCATAAAATAAAGACATTTCTAAACGTCAACGTATGGCTAATTCACGAACAGAATCCCACTGTAATTATTTTTTCTCAGTTCTCAGAAAGCTTCATTTTGTCAATGATATCCGAGAACACATATCAACGATTGATGAAAAAAAAAAATTTGTAAATATTATTTTTAACAAATATTTTCTTTTCCTCATACGCAGTCAGGTTACTATAGATTTTCTTCAAAAAAATCTTGCAACTCTCTTCATTGTCATTCGTAATTCGCATGTCCACGCCCGCGAGCTCCAACACTAGAGCTTAAACCACTAGAGCTATAACCACCAGTAATTCTGTGGTGTCAAGGCTAAAAATACTGGAAAAGCTACGTTACGCTATACGCTTTCGATGAAAAGGACACCCAAACGTTAAATCAAATACGTAAATATTTGACACCTAACTTAGATCCAACACGCCCAAACACACGACAATGCACCCAATATCCATACAAATAGAGTTGAAAATACCATTCGTGCGAACGTCACCGACAGCCTGGCGGACCGCGACTCGCACCCTCTAGCGGTGAGCCGCATGGAACGGTCTGACATCATATATATATAAATAAGTTTATTTTGACTAAAACATTGGAAGAAAAGGTAATATAGATAGATAGATATAGATAGGCATTCAGTTCGTATAGCCTATAGACTACACAAAAACCGAAGATCATAATTGTTGCAAAATTGCAGATGCGTTGCCGCCCCTAAATGGATTTACCTCTGTGATAGTTATAATGGGCCCATTATTAAAGAAATTTTTGTTTTATTTCTTAGAATTAAGATGGACTTAGCTCAGTTATTAACTTTAACACAATCATATAAATATTTTAAAAAATATACGACCTTACAAAATGAAATCTAAATTTTAAATAATCATGTTTTTGAGTGAACCAACTCTAATTTTACAAAAAAAAAAAATACTGCTAGGGTTGTACTTGAAACCAAAATGATGACTTAAAAAACGTAACAACCTGGCACCCATAGCTGCGTCGCGGCACGGTCCTGGGCGGATCGTACCGTCGGCACCCACACCTCATAACGAAGGGCCGCCAAGAAGCCGGTGGTCACACATGCTACCACCACCAGCTCCAAGTAGTACAGCACGCACCACGCGCCTTCGCAGTCCGCATGGAGTAGTGTCACCATATATCGGTTGGGTGCTGTCACTTTGTTGTGTATTCGCGTCACTTTAGGATGTATTCAGCTGCTTTACACTTTAAATTTTGTTCATATCACTTCAGATTGTATTCAGATCGGATTTAATTGTTATTTTGTTGTCACTTTGCACGTCAATTTAATTTGTATTCAGACGCGGTATGTTATTGTTCGGTCACTTTATGATGTTGTATTCACGTCACTTTAGTTTTGTATTCGGTTGATATAAACTTGGTCTATCGTATTCCGTCACTGTATATTTAGTCACTTTTAATAGCACCAAAAGTACGGTTTCTTCGTTAGCCACAGTTTGTAATTTAATTTTAAAGGCATATAAGCTTGCCGGCAAGATCGGCGTAAGCAACTGTCTTGAGATCCAATATTCAGGCGCTTTATGCGAAAATGACAGAAAAATCCTTTTATATAAAGGAGATGTTGCGAACTCGTCCCTGGTTCGTACACGTCCTCAAAAAATGGGTAAATTAAAGAAGAATCTAAAAACAATACAATTAATTTATTCAAGAATATATTTTAGAGTTACAACCACATTTAATTCAAACGATTTTATCATTTTCAACTATGTTAAACATGGCGGCGATACAGCCGACACTTGGGATCAATCGATTTTGATAGTATTTAGAAAATATTACTTTTTTCTCCAAGTTCTATAATCAAAATACAATTAAAAAAATGAAAATGTCAAAATGACATCGCCCGCCGTATTCGCCATGTTAGTTTTGAGTTGCAATTCTAACTGCAAATTATGTTTTGTAACTGCAAACAAAGCTAAATAAGTGAAAAAATTCAGTAAAAAACGTTTTTATATTGATTTTGCCTGTTAATGATATTGTGTACAATACATGGCCGGAGGTCCATACATTTTTGCAACATCTCCTTTCCCTAAAATTACTCGTAAGTTGTGCACTAAATATATACATTTGTCTTTTAATTGTAGGTTAAGTATAATAAAATGACGATGATTAATTTAGGACGTGGTTACTTGTGGTTTGAAAATCGTTTCTATTAGATTTTTTACCTTTCAGTATAAAATCAATTAAAGCGCTGCAGTCCTATGAAACAATATAGAGTGATTTAATTTTAATATCACCAAGTTATTATCAAGGGATCATTTCGATTTGAATGGAATACAGAGATATCAGAGGCAGAGGCCCAGGAAGACCAAGACTGACCTACCATGACCAAATAGGTCGAGTTCTGTCTGACGGTGCGGTCAAAGTCTTAGGAATCGGCGTGCATGTATGAAGATAATGATTAAGGTAGATGAGGCATGAGAGGTTTGTCAGGACCGGGATATCTGGCGCTCTACACTCTCTGCCTACCCCGTTAGGGACCTGGCGTGAAGATACATACGGCCCGCCGACCTTGTACACAGAATCATGGAAAAATACTCAAAAAATAATTTGCATGGTTGTTTTTTTGTCGGAAATGTTTATTTTATGTAATTTTTGTATGACAATTATACGTCACCATGTTGACGTATAATTGTCATACAAGTTGAGTATTTTTCCATGATTCTGTGTACAAGGTCGGCGGGCCGTATGTATCTTCACGCCAGGTCCCTAACGGGGTAGGCAGAGAGTGTAGAGCGCCAGATATCCCGGTCCTGACAAACCTCTCATGCCTCATCTACCTTAATCATTATCTTCATACATGCACGCCGATTCCTAAGACTTTGACCGCACCGTCAGACAGAACTCGACCTATTTGGTCACGGTAGGTCAGTCTTGGTCTTCCTGGGCCTCTGCCTCTGATATCTGTGTATTCCATTAAAATCGAAATGGTCCCTTGATAATAACTTGGTGATATTAAAATTAAATCACTCTATATTGTTTCATAGGACTGCAGCGCTTTAATTCACTAAGCGTTCACAACGATCAAAACGCTCCTTTAGTCGTTCCACATGACGACCGCAGTCGTTGTGGTCGCGGCGTAAACGTCACTCATGACGTCATGAATTACGCTCACGCGAAGCTCACGACGACCCATCTAAAAAGGTGGGTCGAAGTGATCGTTGAGAAAATTAGCGGCATTTTCAAAAGTCAAAACATAAAAAATGGCGACCGTAAAGCTTACGTTATTTCATGCCGAAAAAGATATATTAGTAGAAGTGAATGTTTCTGCAGCGGATGCTCAACGTGCCTCCACAGGTAAATATAATTATGTAAAACAAGTTTAGAAAAATTAATTGTAGTTTATAATTAATATACATGTATACCAAACATCCAAGTGCCGCCGCAAAAGACATTTTAATTACATTTGAACATAAATTAATTAAATACACCACTGTTATTAAATATCAAAAAATTAAATTATAATTTTTTTCAATATAAATCGATTTAAACGATAATTAATTAAGTTTATTTTCAAGGCTTACAGATTATAACCTCTTAAATCTTTTGCATTTTTTTTATTAACTCGCCATTTGTATTATTGACCTCTACGCTCAAAACGCTCTATAATCCATTCCACTTGAGTTTACGACAGTAACGCTCACAAGCAAGTGGAACGGGAAAAACTGCGGTCGTGAGCGTGATCGTTGTGAACGCTTAGTGGAACGCACCCATAGTAGAGCTCGTCTAAGCTGAATTGACGCGCCCCATGGCATTAACGCACACGAGCAAATTTCAAATATGGACGTAAGACATATACAAATAAGTGTCATTATTAATATTTGCATTCACACATCGAAAGCAACTAATTAAGTAGTGTGGCGCGTCATTTCAGCTTAGACAAGCTCTACTATGGGTGCGTTCCACTAAGCGTTCACAACGATCACGCTCACGACCGCAGTTTTTCCCGTTCCACTTGCTTGTGAGCGTTACTGTCGTAAACTCAAGTGGAATGGATTATAGAACGTTTTGAGCGTAGAGGTCAATAATACAAATGGCGAGTTAATAAAAAAAATGCAAAAGATTTAAGAGGTTAGGTTATAATCTGTAAGCCTTGAAAATAAACTTAATTAATTATCGTTTAAATCGATTTATATTGAAAAAATTTATAATTTAATTTTTTGATATTTAATAACAGTGGTGTATTTAATTAATTTATGTTCAAATGTAATTAAAATGTCTTTTGCGGCGGCACTTGGATGTTTGGTATACATGTATATTAATTATAAACTACAATTAATTTTTCTAAACTTGTTTTACATAATTATATTTACCTGTGGAGGCACGTTGAGCATCCGCTGCAGAAACATTCACTTCTACTAATATATCTTTTTCGGCATGAAATAACGTAAGCTTTACGGTCGCCATTTTTTATGTTTTGACTTTTGAAAATGCCGCTAATTTTCTCAACGATCACTTCGACCCACCTTTTTAGATGGGTCGTCGTGAGCTTCGCGTGAGCGTAATTCATGACGTCATGAGTGACGTTTACGCCGCGACCACAACGACTGCGGTCGTCATGTGGAACGACTAAAGGAGCGTTTTGATCGTTGTGAACGCTTAGTGGAACGCACACTATGGCATTCATGTTTTTGAAAGTCGCGAGCCCAACTTTGAACTTGTCATTTAAATAAACTGAAAATTAGTCGAGACGTTTTGTTTATCTGTATCACTTCCATATCACACCTGACACAACTTTTAGTACGCCAATCTGCTGCTGAACAAATATTTACGATTTAACATACAGAACCTAAGTGAAAGTCTAAAACATATGATTTATGATAAATATGTAAAGTAATTTCGAAATAAATGCGAGGGTAATTTTGTAACAGTACAAGGATTTACAATGAGGCTAGGTTTTATTGACATTCTATTTGCCACGTCGAAATCAAGTCCACTCTCAATTTTAATTGGCACGTGACAAGGCCGTTTAAACTTGTCCCAAAGTCACTTTCGATGCACAAAAAAAAAACAAACAAACCCACGTTACTTGAACACACAAAACGTAACGTTAAAGTTTCCCGTAAACGTTAAAATTTATGTTCGGATAACGTAAACGTGTTGCCCGCAACTCGCGCCGCGATTACGTAAACTGTCACATTTGACGTGCGAAAACGCGGGAGAAAAGTCAAAATGGCGGCAAGTTTAGGTGATTCCCGCGGAAAATAGCATTTCGCGGGTGACGTCACAGCCGTGTCGATGGCGGGCCGGGTACTGAGGCGTCGAGGTGTACCGCCAAAAAGCGTTGCCAAATTTCACAATCGCCCCGCTGCAATCTTTGGTACATTGATGTAATCAATTTATCTAATTTCCAATAGTACTCGTGATAGTCTTTATCGCGGTAAGCGCGTGCCAAAGCGAGATAGAAGCAGGGTTACCAGGCGCCCAGTATTGTCATAGCTGGCGCCATAATATGTCTTTATTTGAAAATAAAGGAAAACCTCAGGACCTGAGGTCGCAGGTTCGATTCCTGCCCGAAGTCAAATTTTTCTTGCCTATTTTTCTTTTTTTTCTAAAGTTTACTAGCACGTGTTGTTACGAAATATAAAAATATTACAATTATCTTAAACGATTTGCGTAAATTTCAAATTTATAGGACACTAGCTGACCCGGCAAACATCGTATTGCCACAGAATGAAATAATGTGTCAAAGGTTTGATAGATACGGACTATTTGTATGGTTTTCACAATTTCTCCATATTTTCTAACATTTTAAACCTTCCCCGGACTTCCATTAATCATTCAAAACCAAAATTAGGCAAATCGGTGAAGCCGTTCTCGAGTTTTAGCGAGACTAACGAACAGCAATAGATTTTTATATGTATACTAGCTGCCCCAACGTACTTCAGAGGTAAAAAAAAATAAATGTCCAAAAATGTTATGGAAAATAGATGTTGGCCGATTCTCATAGATACCGGATAAGCACAAAAAATTTCATCAAAATCGGTCAAGCCGTTTCGGAGAAGTATGGCAACGAAAACTGTGACACGAGAATTTTATATATTAGACTAGCTGTCCCGGCAAACTTCGTATCGCCCTAGAAAATTAAAAAAAAAAATGTCCAAAAATGTTATGAAAAATAGATGTTGGCCGATTCTCAGACCTACTGAATATGCATGCAAAATTTGGTTAAAATCGGTCCAGCCGTTTCGGAGGAGTTCAAGTTCGAACACCGTGACACGAGAATTTTATATATTAGATATTAGACTGTATAATGCTTCCCCCCCACATTCATTTAATTTTCTCCCACGTAAAATTTTATGATTTTTTTTTGTATTTATGGAAGTGGCAAACAAGCATGCGGTTCACATTGATGTTAAGTGATGACTGCAGCCTATAGACACCCACACAAAGACCAGAGGTCAAAATGCAGATGCCTTACCACTCCTGAGGGCTAAGGTGTTATACCTGCCGGAAATTTTACTGGTGGTAGAGCTCCAGTGACGGAGCTCGTGGGCGTAGGCACCACCGCATTACCTAATATACTTGCCGCTCAATGGTAGTGTTCAGCATTATCGTGTTCCGGTCAGGTGGTAATGTACGGCCCTGTAATTTCCGGCACAGAGGCATAACAACTTAGGCCTCAGGACTGGTAACGCATCTGCATTTTGATCTCGGTCTTTGTGTGGGTGTCTATAGGCTGCAGTCATCACTTAACATCAATGTGAACTGCATGCTTGTTTGCCACTTCAATAACATTAAAAAAAAATTACAGGGCCGTACATGGAGGTACATATTTGCATCTGAATGTATTATATCTCAGTATTCGTTGATTGGGATACCGTTAGAGTATGTGCATGTCAGTTACACCCCATATAACATACGCGCGGATTAACAACGAACAAAATACAAAAACCTTGATATTTATTCGACACCGTACCAATGTAACCTAGTAAGAAAATGGAGTGTGTCTTGTGTCCGATTTTATAGTTGACGGACGTACAAATTGAATACGATTTCTAGGCTAATTGGGGAGTTTTTTTTTATGTCAAAGGATTGACAGACAAGCAGACGGGCCACCTGATGGAAAGTAGTCACCGTCGCCTATGAACATTTGCAACACCAGGGGAGTCGCCAACGCGCTGCCAGCCCTGATAAAAAGTTACAATACAATGCACTTTTTCACTTTTGTACACTGCTAGACCAAACCTTCGACCATTAAGAGACCGTCCATATTGTATTGTATATGTATTTTTTTTATGTAATGGAATGGCAAACAAGTATGCAGTTCACATTAATGTTAAGTGATGACTTCAGCCTATAGACACCCACACAGACCAAGGTCAAAATGCAGATGCGTTACCACTCCTGAGGCTTAGTGTTGCCTCGTCTCGTCGACTCGTTAAGCTCCGTCACTGGAGCTCTACCGCCAGGAAAGTATGTATGCATCTTCACGTCAGGTCCCTAACGGGGTAGGCAGAGAGGGTTGAGCGCCAGATATTCCGGTCCTGACACCTCCCGTGCCTCATCTACCTTCATCATTCTCTACATACACGCACGCCGATTCCTAAGACTTTGACTCCACCATCAGACAGAACGTAAATAAATTACGTCACGCTAAAATAAACCTTCTCTGTCCTCCCCCCTTATTGTCACGCTGTGTCACACTATATGTGATCCTCCCCCCTAAAAATAATACGTCACAAAAACTAAGACCCTCCCCCAGACTTTTTTCAATTAATTATAGTCAAAAAACGATACGATGACGACCCGGTTAGTCCATAGTTTAGCGGTATGAGATGACCGTTTGATTAGAAGGGACGCGGGTTCGATTGCGAATTATTTATTTAAAATATTTTAATGAATAGCGAACGTCACGTTGCCGAGGACCCCCATCCATGACAGGGGTGTCACATTTTGTCACGCTCAGCAAGACCCCTCCCCCTTTGTATGCGAACGTATTTTATAAACAGCCCCTAATCGCCACGCTTGGTATGCGGATAGAGAATATGTAATAATACTACGTATAGAATGGACACATGTCCGATTTTCCCGCCTCACCCAACCTCCTCCCCTCTTATGGGCGACGTTTGGTATTCTCAACGTGCTACACACACAGGTGCACGTGTAAATACACGTCACTGATTGATGTCTGTGTAATAGAGACCAAATTAAGCTTTTGTATGGAATTTTGGCGGCGTATCCGCGGTGTGCTAATGGACACGCTTAGTGTGGATTCGCGATCGTAGTATTGGTTGCTTTGTAACCAGACGTTGCCCATTCCGCGTTATAGTATTTAGTGCCGTACTGCAATAGTTTGACCATCGTCAACACAACGCAGCTTCTGGTTTGACCGACATTGTTCGGATGCCTGACTGCACTACTGGAAGAACTCTCCTCCACGCAGTAGGATCACGTCTAGACGCCTAAAGCGTTTGATAGTGAACACGAACTCACATTAACAACACACAACACATTTGTACACACATTTAAACAACACAAAAATATTTTTCAAAAAGATGACACCTGTCCTGTTATGGCGACATTTTGATTTGATTAATTAGTTTATTTTTTAATGGCCTGCCCTTTTTTACATTATTAAAAAGTTTAACCACAAAGTAGTATTCGTAATTTCCTACCATAGAGCAAACACGGGCCACCAGCCGCGGCGCAC
The DNA here is from genome assembly GCA_036365455.1 of Macrosoma leucophasiata. Lineage (NCBI taxonomy): Eukaryota > Metazoa > Arthropoda > Insecta > Lepidoptera > Hedylidae > Macrosoma > Macrosoma leucophasiata. The sequence goes on along the minus strand of JAWQUS010000022.1, from coordinate 1,143,513 downwards.
CGGAGGGGAGAAGCCATAAAAAGTCAAGGTGTGAGTTTCGTAGTAATAGACCGGTTCTTACTGGTGGTAGAGCTCCAGTGACGGAGCTCGCGGGCGTAGGCACCACTGCATTACCTAATACTTGCCGCTTAATGGTAGTGTTCAGCACTATTGTGTTCCGGTCAGGTGGTAATGTATGGCCCTGTAATTTCCGGCACAGGGGCATAACACCTTAGGCCTCAGGAGTGGTAACGCATCTGTATTTTGACCTTGGTCTTTGTGTGGGTGTCTATAGGCTGCAGACATCACTTAACATCAATGTGAACTGCATGCTTGTTTGCCACTTCCATTACAAACCAAAAAAAAATCGCAGTAGTTTTAATGCGAGATACTGCTTGTCCAAATTGCATGATTGTTTTTACTACCGCCCTATGTGAATAGTTTGATCGTCATGACTGGGGTTGCCAGGTTGCTAAACACAATAGCCGGACAGGCCATCAAGTTTCGGGCCTATAGGTCCGAGGTATTCTCTGCCTGTCGTAAGAGGCGAATAAAAGAGGATAAAAAAAAATTAACAAAAAAAAAATAGAAAGTCGCGCAAAAAATCAGAAATTTTAGGAAAAGGAGATGTTGCGAGCTCGGCCCTGGTTCGTACACATCCTCAAAAAATGGGTAAATTAAAGAAGAATCCAAAAAAATACAATTAATTTATTCAAGAATATATATTAGAGTTACAACCACATTTCATTCAAACGATTTTATGATTTTCAACATGGCGGCGATACAGCCGACACTCGGGATCCATCGATTTTGATAGTATTTAGAAAATATTACTTTTTTCTCCAAGTTCTATAATCAAAATACAATTTAAAAAACGAAAATGTCACAATGACATCGCCTGCTATATTTGCCATGTTAGTTTTGAGTTGCAATTCTAACTGCAAATTATGTTTTGTAACTGCAAACAAAGTTAAAGAAGTGAAACTATGCAGTAAAAAACGTTTTTATATTGATTTTGCCTGTTTAATGATATTGTGTACAATACATGGCCGGAGGTCCATACTTTTTGCAACATCTCCTTTAAGACCTTATTTACTTTACTAATGTAAACCTTATGGCGCTTGGCATAACAGTTAGTCGTCAATTATCGTTTTATACAGTTGGATTGGTAGGGATTGATGATTGGAAATAGCATCAAATTACCATTAACGATCTACATTGCACCCGCGCGAAGTCGGGGCGGTGGCTAGTCTTTAAATATAAAAATCAATTCCTGTTCGTTAGTCTCGCTAAAACTCGAGAACGGCTGGACCGAATTAGCTGATTTTTTTTGGAAGTCCAGGGACGGTTTAAAGGGTAAGGTAATATGAAGAAATTGAAGGGAAACAGTAAAAACCACAATTTTATTTTCCCATACAAATGGTCCGTATCTATCAAACCTTTGACACATTATTTCATTCTGAGGCATTACGAAGTTTGCCGGGTCAGCTACTTTATAATAAAAAAGAATCAACCGAATTATGTCAACTAACTAACCCACTCAATGAGTTTCGGCGGGAACCTTCAAAGAGGCGTATGGTGCTCTTATTTTATTTCACTTTCTTGGTGTATTTTAAGTTATATTGAATAAAATTGGTGGCATTTTGTTTGATATAGGTTTATTACAGTGCCCGTGTATAGTGAAATAGAATAACAGTGCGAAAATACGACCTTTCAGGTTGCCTCCAAAACTACATTGTAAATGTTCTGGTAAAGTAGCCATCGCTTTACTCGAATAACTTGATTGTAACTCACTTGACTGACATATTATACTTGATACTTACATATTATACTTGATGACTTTATTATACTAACTTTTACGCTGCATAAATATGAAATATCGTTTTACTTGACACTGGCAAAATGCGTAATAGCGATGCCATAATAAAAAAAAAAACCTACTCAATCGACACTACACACACTAGCAATCCGCGTACATGAACGTAGTAGTACCGGTGCCAACTTACAGATGGCAGCACTAACAATTATTTTCAGTACTGTCAGATGACGTAACCAGACACGTGTATTTGTTCACTTTTTAAATTGACTCAATGTCAAGTACTTTGAACACTTTCCGTTATTTATAAAGCAATTAAGACAGTTTAACGTAAACTGAATAAGCTTAATGTGTACGTAGCTTCAAGCTTAGTCTTCCATTCCATAGAATAGATAGAGAACGTGGAACGCTTCTGTCGTTCCAAAACTCCCGTACTATTCCTATTTAATCCTTTTAGTAACTCAATACTTGATTCTATCCTCAAACTATACTACTTAAATGATCGAATACTATAGAATGATGAATGTAGAAAGAATACGGTAGGTGTGTAAGGAAAGGACCAGAATATTTAGCGCTTCACTCTGCCTACCGCGTAAGGAACTTGGCGTGAAGATACATACCGAATTCCAAATAAAAAGTAAAACGCACTTGGCAGGCAATACAAAATTTAAGCCCGGTCTTAAAACTAATTATTTCAATTTCACACTCCACAGATAAATATAATTATAACCTACAGAATTGAAAAAACAATACCGAAACCACTATCCGTCCCTCTCAAACATTACGTATTATAAGCGAGAGATACTAAGCACGATACAACACTCAATTAAAGTGAATCACTCATAGTCTATGTATTGTCTACTTTTTTAAATAAATAGGTCAAGGTCCTTTTCTTTTCTTAAAAATTAAGACACGCTTCAAACATTCATAGATACGTCACTAGCTTCGGAGTTAACTTTTTAAATTGCCTCAAAGTGGGTCAAGGCCCATTTACAGCTTGCCTATAGACACACTACGAAACATTTTAAAAATAAAACAAAGATCACATACGAGATACGGGCCAATATAGCTCAACTTTTTAACAAGATGGCGGCATTTTCCCGCGCTTAATTTATTTACAGCCATTACATTTACGCGTTTATATTTAGAACTATAGAAAGGAGGACGCGTCAAGCGGTGCGAAAAAAAATTCTTCGCGGCTCATAAAGATAGACTTGTACGCATTTTTGCGAAACTTTTGCAATATCATGACTGGTGGTAGAGTTCCAGTGACGGAGCTCGCGGGCGTAGGCACCACCGCATTACCTAATATACTTGCCGCTAAATGTTAGTGTTCAGCACTATCGTGTTCCGGTCAGGTGGTAATGTACGGCCCTGTAATTTCTGGCACAGAGGCATAACACCTTAGGCCTCAGGAGTGGTAACGAATCTGCATTTTGACCTTGGTCTTTGTGTGGGTGTCTATAGGCTGCAGTCATCACTTAACATCAATGTAAAGTGCATGCTTGCTTGTTAACATAAAAAAACAGACATAAAACGTAGATTACGAAGAAAAGAAAAAACAATTTCTAAAATTAATACATATACACGTAATATGCGTCTCACGGCTGCCAAAAAGGTGTCCTGTTCAGCAAATGTCAGATACCTTCATATACAAGGTACCTGACGCTGGTTTTCAACAGGACCCTTAGAATGAATTATGTTCAGCACTATCGTGTTCCGGTTAGGTGATGTATTGTCCCATAATAACTACCACAGAGACAACAACAAAGTTCTCACGGGTGGCAATGCATCTGCATTTTGACCTCTGGTCTTTGGGTGTCTAAAGGCTGCAGCCATCACTTAAAATTAATGTGAACTGCATGAAGTAGCATACGAACTGCATGTATTAGCTAGTAAAATTACATTCATTGCATCCGTGCGAGATCGGGGCAACCCGCTAGTCTATAGTATGTTATATTATTTTATTTATTTATTTTTTATTTTATAGCATCGCTTGTTATGCATATTGCCAGTGTCAAGTAAAACGATATTTCCTACCTGTTCGTATAAAGCAGAGGTTCCCAAACTATTTTTTCTTGTAGACCCTTTACAATTTTTTCTGGTTTCTGTGGACCCCCGTCCTTGCTTCATTTATATCACATTCCCATATTTCCATTATTTATTCACAGCTACCTAGCCCCCATCGAGTCTCCCATGGACCACTTTGGGAATCACTGGTATGATGTAAGTAAATTGGTACTATCAGTGTATGTGTTGAGATCCATTAACGTGGACCCTCATTTTCATTTCATGGACCCCCAATTTTTTATTTCGCTGACGTAGACCCCTTTTAGGTGGTCATAGACCCCCAGGGGTCGATATAGACCACTATGGGAATCACTGGTATAAAGCAACGTAAGCGTTAAGTCCGCCATTTGTACCGATATTTTATTGATGCAATAAAGAATAAATAAATAAATAAATAAATAAAAGTCAGTCAGTCAGTCAATTTATCAGTCCGTCAGTCAGAGATTATATTCTCTTTGAGTCAGAGTCACAGTTATTCGAGTAAAGCGATGGCTACTTTACCAGAACATTACCAATGAAGTTTTGGAGGCAACCTGAAAAAACGTGTTTTCGCACTGTTATTCTATTTCACTATACACGAGCACTGTAATCAAACAAAATGCCACCAACTTTATTTAATATAACTCAAAAATACACCAAGAAAATGAAATTAAATAAGAGAAAAACACGCCTCTTTCAAGCTGCCCGCCAAAACTCCCATGTTATATTATGAAGAGGCAACATTTGTGTTTTTTTTTTTTTTTTTTTTTATTTTCTTGAGGAGAACAAACAGTCATATATGCTTATATACAGTCTAACTAAATGTGTATGTTTGTAACGTTCTCACACAAGAACTACGGGAATTATTCTTCCACCTATAGAAAGCTGCGTCTGTACCGAGTGACATAGGCTATATTACATTAATTGCACCAGAGCGAAGCCAGGGCGAGCCGCTAGTATTTAATGATTTGAAATTAAAATTAGATAACGTAACTTCACGCCTGTAATCACCGAAGAGGTAGGCAAAGGTAAATGCATGCAAACACCCACGAGTCGCCGGTTACGTTTTGGCCCATGTAACAGGTGGCGAGCCTGTTGACATCTCCGGGCACATAACCAAACTTCGAGGTACTGGGAATTTTTTAGAAAATGGAAAAATTCCAATGGAACCAGAGATAAAGGACTTTACACCATCATCTCTGATAACCCCCTACCCGGGAATCGAACCCAGGACCTCAGCGTAGTAGTAGAGGCCTGCCACAAATAGGCTACCGAGGCAGTTAAAAAAAAATTGAGAGAAAATTAGATAATGCGTAAAATGCAGATAACTAAAAAGTATAAAACGAAATGTCAGATATTTAAAATGCTACGAGTATTTTGGTCGCGTTATCGTGCCAAAAGTCACAGAACAATGTAGATTATATTTAGATAAGATTTTCTCTTTTTTTTTAATGTAATGAAGCTGGATGCACGTCGCTTCCGATCGGTCGGCATGGAGGTCATTGGGGGACGCCTATGGTCAGCAGTGGACGTCCTATGGCTGATATGTTGATTAAAGCTGGCAAACAAGCATACGGTTCACATTGATGTTAAGCAATGACTGCAGCCTAAAGGCATCTACACAAAAATCAGAGGTCTAAATGCAGATGCGTTGCCACCCCTGAGACCTTTATTGTGTCTCTGTGATAGTTGTTACGGGGCCATACATCTGTGGTGGTAATAGTGGTGGTGGTGGTGATCGTGGTGGTGGTGTTGTTGGTGGTGGTGGTAGTGGTGGTGGTGGTGGTGGTGGTGGTGTAACAAAACAAAACATGCGCTACGTTAATATTCAAGTTTTTACTTCTGCCGGCAATCCCGGATTAATATGAGGAATTTTACTATAGGGTTACGCCACATATATATCAAATTTTGACTCGATTTACACTACCACACCGCAAACACGCCAAAATTCCATACAAACGCTTAATTTGGTCTCTATTACACAGACATCAATCAGAGACGTGTATTTACACGTGCACCTGTGCGTGTAGCACGTAGAGAATACCAACCGTCGCCCATAAGAGGGGAGGAGGTTGGGTGAGGCGGGGAAATCGGGCGGGACGTCGAAGTGTCCATTCTGTACGTAGTATAATACATATTCTCTGCCACTACTTTAGAAGCAAATGGCCGTGACAGACAGACGCACGCACGAGTGATCTTATGAGGGTATCGTTTTTCATTTTGAGGTATAGATTCTTACAAAGTAACTGACTACGTCTGTCTACTAGCGATGGCAATTAATGCTATTCCTCGTAAAATTTCGTAAGCACGTGAATTCGTGACGCTTAGCATGCTTATTGCTATGCTATTTGCTAATATGGTAATAATTGATACCTAATGAAGTATATGATTTCTGTTAATATGCAAATTAATGAATGTTAAAGGGTGCCACGTTAATTATTATTAAAAATCTCACGCATTCATTCAATTTACTATCCTATATGCAAACAAATCGAAGATAATAACAAAATAATTGCGAATTAGCATTTCACATTTCGCAGAATTTCACAACTCCATTTAATTTGTGAAATGCTAATACAGCATTAGCATGCTATTAATGCGAATGCTAATTAATCCATTACTACTGTCTACCTCTTCGGGTAAGACAGGCGTGGAGTAGCGTCAGGAATACAGACAGTGACGTCTCAGGAATGAGACATCACCCACACAGACGCGGACCGAATAGCTAAATGCCAACGAACTCATGTTCTTTATATAAACTGAACGCACTTTCGGTTTGGGATCACGGGGAAATAATGAAAATGGGCATTTCATCAAATGCCTAATAATGGCAACACATACGTCCCACTGCTGGGCACGAGTCTCTCCCCTTTTTGGAGGGAGGCCTGGAGCTTACCCCACCACGCTGCTACAATGCGGATTGGTGGAGATACGGGTTAGTGGCCAACCCGCTGTCGGATGTTTTCAAACCGCCCATAACGCCTCCGACAAGGTTAAACGACTGTTATCTATCGATGGCAACCGGGACCGACGGCTTAACGTGCCCCCCGAAGCACGGAAATCAGATGCCTAAGGTGGAATAAAATATGACGACCCGGTTAGTCCAGCGGTGTGAGACGACCGTTTGATTGGAAGGGTCGCGGGTTCGATCCCGCAGGCGATTACAGGCGTGATGTTACTAAGGTTTCTAAGTTCATTTTTAGAATCTTTATACAATTACCAACAACTTTTAGTTAACGTTTGACAAAAATGAAATATTGACGAAGATAATAGGTTGGGGAAAAAGTCTTTTCGCATTATAGTATGTACGAACTTGTAATAAAATCTCTTTGGCTGTAGTATTTGTATCTGTTTTATATTATTTCGCATTAACACATGCTTGTGAAATATATTTTATTTGTAAAGAAAAATGGAAAGAAAAATTTGACTTCAGGCGAGACTCGAACTCGCGGCCTAAGATTTGACAAATCGGGCAGGACTTCAGTAGCTCAATTGGAAGAGCGGCTGGACTAGATTCCCAGTAGGCCGCGAGTTCGAGTCTCGCCTGAAGTCAAATTTTTCTTTCCATTTTTCTTTACAAATAAAAAGTATTTGTATCTGGCTGGTTTTGGTATCATTGAAAGTTACAATTTTAAAGAATATAATTCCAAATTCAAATTAGGCAAATGTGTGATTTTCATTTGTTTTTCGTACTGTCAAGATGAGTGAATCTAATGAAGAAATTCCACAGATCACCCCCAATAGATACCGCATACAGGGCGACCGACGCGCACAACTAGTTGCTAGCTAATTTGCTAGCCTATTTTCAATGCTCGAAATCGCGACGCCAATGACGCCCTTAGTGACCAAGCATCCGACCCGTTCGTACGTGAGAAATAATCTATTTTCTAAAGAAAATATCTAGGGAATGGCTTCCTGCGCAGTAAAATCATGTCTAAATACGTCTAGAACATCAAATATTAAAAAAGATGGTATGACAGTTCACCGGTAAGTAAATAAATTCATTTAAAACACTTATTATCAGAGATCAACTGAAACTGGATTAAGAACAAGTACATTTTCGCAAAGTCCTGCTCACTCATTACGTTATTTACATTATTTGTCCCTTTCTAAGAAAAGAAAGTCAATCGATAGTGTTGTACCGCATATACGTTAGTCGGTATCGATATTTTTAATAATACTTTAAAACCTTTATCAGAAAATATGTAATAATACTACGTTTAGAATGGACACTTCGACGTCCTACCTGTTTTGCCCTCCCCCTCTGAGCTCTTAGTTTAAAATCAGTTGGGTGATAAATTTAAGGTCTTGAGCGGTGTATTTTAGCATAATTTGAAAATGGAATATTTATGTACTTAATTCAATTTACCTTCCAGCCGCGAAGTGGTAGTGTCCACCGCTATTGTGTTCGGTGGTAATGTACGGTGATAGAGCTGCAATGAACGAGCTCGAAAGCGTGAACACCTACATGTTACCTATTTGACCTGCCAGTAAGTGGTTATCAGTTTTCTCTAATGTAAACAGTTATCCTGTTCCGGGTAGATAGTAATATGCAGTGGTAGAGCTCCAGAGCGAGCGAGCACCACCGCATTTACCAATTTACATGTAAGTGACAATAGTATGTTAGCAATGTGCGTATCAATGTCAGGGTTCCTGTAGGTGATAATTACGAATATAATATAAATATAACAATAATACAATTAACAAAATTATATGTATTTATATTTTTGTTTTAATTAGACGTGCATATCAATTGTTTTTCACTTTAATTTATTTTGTTAGTTTTTGACATGTTATAAACGGTGCTTGTCAACCTAAATGAATAAATTAATTTCTGATTCTGATTGGTATTTCAAATCGAAGATGGCGGACTTAAATATTTTTCTACATTGTGATATGGTGCCAATTTCGCGGTTTTATTGGGTAACAATTTTGAGGTTTTTCGAGGTGCTGATTTCGAAAATGGCATCCGTTTTCAGATCCAAGATGGTGGACAGACTTTTTTTTCAAAATGTGAAATGGGAATCAATATCGAGATTCCTAGAGGTGCTGATTGCAAAAATGGCATCAGTTTTGAGATCCAAGATAATAATTAAAATAAAATAAAAAATAAAATACGCTTACACTCACAGCCCCACAGTAGGTATAAACCTGTGTCGTGGGTGCCGTTGTACACATACAACACATACACAAACACCCAGACCCGAAACAAATATCTGCAGGCCATACAAATATTTGTCCCAGTGCGGGGATCGAACCCGCGACCCTTCGAATCAAACGGTCATCTCACACCGCTGGACTAACCGGGTCGTCAATTGTTGCGGAAATAATGGTTTTTTATTTATATACACCTATATAGGCTAATAGCATCTTAGAAAACTTTGAAAGTTACACGCATTTGATTTAAGAAACAGTTATTAGCCATCTTGGATCTTAAAAAGTTGTCATTTTCGTAATAAGCACTCCAAGAAACCTAGAAATTGATACCCATATCATATTATGAAAGTAAAAATCTGTGCGCCATCGTGGATCAGAAAATAGATGCCATTTTCGTAATCAGCACCCCAAGAAACCTCGAAATTGATACCCCATATAACATTTTGAAAAAAAAAAAAACGTCCGTCCGCCATCTTGGATCTGAAAACAGATGCCATTTTCCTAAACAGCACTCCAAGAAACCTCGAAATCGATACCTATATCACATTTTGAAAACAATGTCCGTCCGCCATCTTGCAACTGAAAATGGATGCCATTTTCTCTTCATTTTTCATCTGTCCGCCTTCTTGAATTAGAAAAATGCACCTCAGGAAACCGTAAAATATAGATCCATATCATTTTTTCTAAAAAAAATGATGTCCGCCATCTTTGACTTGAAAGGAGATACCATTTTCGTAATTAAAACCTCAAGGAACCCTAACATTGACACCCGCATTGCTTACATATTATCGTTAGGTACCATTTTATCATCATCATATCAGCCATAGGACGTCCACTGCTGAACATAGGCCTCCCCCAATGACCTCCATGCTGACCGATCGGAAGCGACGTGCATCCAGCGGGTACCTGCAGCCTTGATCAGGTCGTCGGTCCATCTTGCGGGTGGACGTCCTACGCTGCGTTTGCCGATACGTGGTCTCCACTCGAGAACCTTTCTACCCCAGCGGCTATCGGTTGTCATGCGCATTAGGATTAAGTAGGACGTCAGTGCATTCAACGCACTGTATGACAACTCGCCGTCTATTCTAATTCCTTTAGTCTGAGGTGAAAGTAAGTAAAAAAATGCTCATAAAATAAAAACTGATAGGCCTATCTGAATCAAATTTTTATGGGACCAATTCGAAACTATTCCGCATCAAACAAAAAACGAATTACGTAAATCGGTCCAGAAATCTCGGCGAAATTCGCGTACATACACAAAAAAAAAAATACCACCCGAATTGAGAACCATCTCGTTTTTTGAACTCTGTTAAAAATTGACTTAGGTGACATATTTTCAATTTGACAATTTGTCAACTTTTTCGTCATGGGTGTCATTTTCTTGGTTCATGAGGGTGAGGGTGAGGATGAACCAAGAAAACGACACTCATGACGAAAAAGTTGACAAATTGAAAATATGTCACCTAAGTCAATTTTAGACTATCGGTACCTAACGTCCGATGCGAAATGCGAATAAACCATTGCAGTATAACTATGAAACTAACGACCACCGGGCCGATGGGAATAAACGGACAATTTGTCCCATAACCCCATGGTTAACTGTCAGAGAATGCCTAGTGGCATTAAGTCCGCCATATGTACAATGTCCATAAAAGTATAAATAAATAAATAATTTAAAATCGAACCCGACGTTTCGGTCGCTTTTCAGCTTCCGTGGTCTCGGGCAGACTGAGGTGACATTTGTCTGACAGCAGTTTGAAAAATTATTATGTGCAGCTCATCATCATCATCATTTCAGCCAAAATACGTCCACTGCTGAACAAAGGCCTCCCCCAAAGAATGCCACAACGAACGGTCCTGGGCCGCCCTCATCCAGCGATTGCCCGCGACCTTCACCAGGTCGTCGGTCCATCTTGTGGGAGGCCTGCCTACGCTTCGCTTTCCGGTACGTGGTCGCCACTCGAGAACTGCTCTGCCCCAACGGCCGTCAGTTCGTCGAGCTATGTGCCCTGCCCACTGCCACTTGAGTCTCGCTATTCGGTGAGCTATGTCGGTAACTTTGGTTCTCATGCGGATCTCCTCATTTCTGATTCGGTCTCGCAGAGAAACTCCAAGCATAGCTCTCTCCATTGCTCTCTGAGTGACCTTGAGCCTTCTTATGAGGCCCATAGTTCACAGTACACTTCTGTGCCACGCCTGTGGAGTTTTGCCCTCGGATATGACGGAATTGAACATCAACTGAAGAGCTTCTAATACTGGCTCTTCAGTTGATGTTCAATTCCGTCATATCCGTTATTATCCGTCATTCCGTATATGTGCAGCTACCTCCATCTATTTCACAAACGTCTTGCTTAGCGTTCAGGATTGACACAAAAGTTATTAATTGTATCTTGAGGTCTTACAGAGTGCGGTTGGGCTTTAATTCTACTCAGTACTGGCTCCCATGTTGGTGACAATCGCCGACCATCTTCTCTATTGAAATTTGGATGTTTTTTAATCTCAATAGCCTCGCGAACCATTCTTGGAATTGGTTTGTGTTCTGTAGCGAGTATTCGAGTTTTGTCAAACGGAATATAATGAGTTGGTTTGTCCGCTATGTGATCACAGACTGCAGATGCTCTACGGTTTTCGACGTCAGCGATATGTTCTTTAATTCTGGTTAGTTTAATACACGCGAGATAAATTTAAAAACAAGTTTTATTTCAATGTTTTCAAAAGTTCAAAAGAGCATTGTCGCCACTGCGTCAACTCCTCAACCCCGAACCCCTCTGCACGTGGCGATATTTTGCCTAGGCAAAGGTACATGGTATACCTACGTTGAGTAAATCCCAGTTTTGTGACAAAAAAATAATTTTGTATGGGAAAATTTAAAGGAGATGTTGCTCGGCTCTGGTTCGCACAGTACCTCAAAAAATGGGTAAATTAAAGAAGTAATGGGTAATTTACCATTAATTTATTCAAGAATACATTTTAGAGTTACAACCACATTTAATTCAAACGATTTTATCATTTTCAACCATGTTCAATATGGCGGCGATACAGCCGACGCTTGGGATAGTACCTATGTAGATAAAACAAAACTAATGTTCTATGCATCTTACTAGTGCATCACATATTAACAAAAAAACGATGTATCGAATCGATCAATTTAAAGAAGTTCCGATGAATTTCTTTAAATTGGAAATCGATTAGTATCGATTATTAGTGTAATTTGTCAAAATAACATTGACCGCCATATTCGCCATGTTGGTTTTGAGTTGCAATTCTAACTGCAAATAATGTTTTGTAACTGCAAATAAAGCTAAACAAGTGAAAATATGCAGTAAAAAACATTTTTATATTGATTTTGCCTGTTAATGATATTGTGTACAATACATGGCCGTAGGTCCATACATTTTTGCAACATCTCCTTTAAAAAGTTATAGAACAAATGTTGTTGGGATTGATGTAGAGAGGCTGCCTGCAAGACGTGATAGGTTAATTTCAAATAACCCTGTACAGCAGTACAACAGTATCTAACAAGAAATATTGTATTTCGACTATTTTCGGCTCTGTAGAGCCTTATCTCTATAATCATCCTAATCCCTAAAACTTACATCTAATTTAAGTAAATTTAAATAAATAATCTAATTTGAGATTGAGTGTTAAGCGTTTATAATAAAGATATTTACCGTCTACTAACACAGTCGCCATCTTGTGCTAAACACAATACGCCATTTTACGAATAAAGTTACATTGTATAATTTTCATAAATATAGTGCAGATATAACAAGGGTAGTGCTTGGCTAGGTTTGTTTCAGCATTATTATATGGTATTTTTTATTGAAAAAAAAAATAAAAATAATAATTGTCTACGGAATTTTGTGCCGGACATATTATATTATTATGCTCAATAATTCTCAAACAGTTATATTTATAACCAATATACTTAACATTAGTATTTATCACAGTAAAGTTGCTTCATGATAAAATATTATGCATTTAAAAAATAAGTAGGGTTATAATTTGAGATTTAAGACAACTGCTTCTATCCCGCTCTTATCATACCGAATAAAGCGAGACAGAACATCACATCCAGAATTAAATCCATAGACAATTCCAAGAAAGTGACAAAATTAAATGACATTCGAATTCCGAAACAAACTAAGCCACTGCCAATTAAAAAAAAAAACAAAATGAGTACTTACGGCTTTAATGTCATCGTAGGTCTCCCTTCGCCGCGGTGCCTCCGGACTACTGTCTTCTGTTTCACTTATTGTACTTTCCGTACTAGTCTCCATTGATTTTACTTCGTCCAAAACCTCTCTCTCTTCAGTGCGTTTCTTCAAAAAGTTCTCATGTTCAAATGTCTTATTTTCAAAACCTGTACCACTAGGCGATTCTACATCATCCAATACTAATTTATCTTCCTCAGAATCTATATATTTAAGTCTATTCTTCTTATCTTTCTTTAATTCATCTTCCTTTTTAACGGAATTAGACGATATGGGTTGGGATATTTGAATGTATGATGCGAAATTGGATGTGTGTTTTGGTGCTTTCACTTGCTTTTCAATATCGTTTTTAATATCTTTCTTTGTTATTTCAGGACTGTTCCTCAAACGTTTATCGTCGCCATTCTCGCCGTGTATCACTGTAGATTTTTCTAGAATCTTTCCTATAGGATTGTTCGGATCGAATTGACTTTTAACACTGCTAGTCACCCTTTCGGATGGAAGTTTGGCTGTTAGGGATACAGACATCTGATTTTTTTCTACTACAGGTTTAGCTAATGATAATGGTTCGGATATCGTTTTGCTAATAGACAGATCTGAGTTTGAATTGGATTTGGAATCCCATTTGGATATGCCATTTTTTTCTATGTAAGGCAAATGAACGGGTACTGGATGGTCGTCTTTAGAGTTTATTTTCGTGTAGCCACCGTTTTCGCATTCTTTTAGTTGGTTCAAATAATGGTCTATGGTTTTGGAGTATCTGGTGTCGTTGGCTGGTAGTTTCGTGACTGTCATTTTCGAGTCTAATCTCTTTCTAATCTCGGAGACTGAAGGCACTTCGTTGCCATTGCTGTCTCTTACTCCATTTGTGAGGGAGTTGCGTTTGTATGTAGGAGAGGTTTCCTTGTAACGTCTCTCTGGCCTCTGTTATTTATGGTGAAAAAGAACACTTAATGGCTATACAGGATGTATATAATGGTATTGCGCTAGTGGATGTGTGTTAGTATGTACCGCACATGCTTATTCCGGTGATATTTATTTGGCGTTATCTCAAATTTTGTAGTAGTAGTTTTTTCGTAGTAGTTTAGAGATTCAACTATTTTAGAAATTGTTTTTTATTTTTAACAAAATGGTGCATGTAAAAATGTATTTAGTTTATTGTTGTTTATAACAATTGATTGTTTAACCCAGTGATTCACAAAGTGGTCCATATAGACCCCCTGGGGTTCAATGGGACTCGATGGGGGTCTACGTAGGCGTTGAATAAAATTGGCAATATGGGAATGTGATATAAATATAGCAAGGAGGGGGTCCACGGAAACCATAACAAAATTGAAAGGGGTCTACAAGAAAAAATAGTTTGGGAACCTCTGGTTTAACCTATTCCCTATCCCATTGTAAACGAGAGCTTAATCAATGCAAATGCTCTCATATGATTCATGGCACAGGAAACCTGTTAATACAGGCATGTGAAAGATTGTTTTAGCAAATAAGCTTTCCAAGTGCTAGTAACGAACATGTATTTAGCATTAATGCTAAGTTAATACTGCGGCCTATAGACATCTACACAAAAACATAAGATCAAAATGCAGATGGAATTGCCATCCCTGAGGTCTAAGTTGTTTTGCCTCGGTGACCTAGTATTAGTTAGTAACCTAGTTATTTCGAGGCCATGTATTACCATCTAACTGAAACACGACTCGCTGAGCATTATCCTCTGATGGGCGATAGTTCAGGTTATGTGGTGGTGACTGCGCCCTCGAACTCCGAAGCTGCGCTGGCGCAATACCATAAAAAATAATAATGCTTTCATCTTATTGTTGGATGCTACCATGGAGCTTTGATTTCTAACCAAGGAGTATAAAAATTAATGACAGTACATATATTTTGCATTTTTAAAATAATTTATTCCAGGAAATTGTTATTTCAACATTATGTTAACATTAGAAAAATATTTCATACACCATTTCAAAAAAAAAAAAAACTATTGCACGTAAAAACAGTTACGATACTTACGATTAATTGGATACTTAAAAGCAAATTATAATTTGAGATACCGCCGTTTTAGGATTTTTGAAAAAAAAAAAAAGCTATTTTCGTAACTGAAATATCTATGTTACTACTAATGCTTTTGCCATTTGGAAAGCGTTTCTTTCAGCGTAAACTTCCAAAGCTTTTAAAAAGAAGTTGTTATTCAAAGAAGAATTAATGAAAAGAATTGGTAAATTTTTAAAAACTTCTTAAATATTTTTCTTTAAAATAAAATATATTTCACAAGCACGTGGTTAATGCGAAATAATATAAAACAATTCTTAAATAATTTCATGGAACTAGAATAAGTAATTAGTTATTATACAGCAATGACATTTAATTATTAAATTGAATGTGAAGAACAAAATATTTGAAACTTTTTCAAGAATCAGTTAAAGAAGTTACTGATTTTTGTATTGTGTGGCTTTAAATTACAAAATACTTTCAAAATTTATCTTTTTAATATCCTAACAAAATTAGTCCTAAATAAAAATATTTAACAGTGTCTTTCAATTCTTCTTTCAACGGGCTGTTAAGGGTCGGCCTTCCAAGCGGCGGTGGAAGCTGATACTGCGTGGTTACGTACATAAACACACATACACGCGCACACACGCGTCGGTGCCGGCGGGGTTTTAGATATTCGGGGTTCTCAGATACATGGGGTTCAAATTGCACCCTTTAAATCTCTTGTAAGAATTTATTCAAAATTTATTAATTGTAATTTTGAAAAGAATTTAGAAAATATGTATGCTTATATTTATCAAAAAGTATAAATTATAGAAAAATAAAGATGTAAAAACCGCAGCAAGAAATAAACTAGAGGTAAAAGTGTTGGGAATATTGGTTATGAAGAATATAAACTTTTTTGTATTTCTTAATAGATGATATAAAATTAACGTATATGTATACTCAAACAAAAAATAAATATACACATATACCAATCAAGTAGAAAAGTCAATGTATACACTGATATGAAAATAATATTCTTGTAAAACATGTATTACAACATATTTATTAAAAGTAAGTCATTAAAAAATTAAGGTGTGACGTCATTATACTTATTGGTAAAAGGGAGTGCAAATTACTATACAAGGTGTTTAGAGACGAAGTACATAATTAAACAGTAAATGAATCTTTAAAGTTATCACTGTACTCATCATTCTGACCAATTTTACCTCTTACTATGAAATCCTAAAATAGCGAAAAAAATCAGCTGCTCCATATTTGTTGATAAGAGATGAGAATGTTGCATAGAGAAGCTGTTTTTTTGCGGTATAGAAGACCAAATAACAATATTCGTCAAAGAAATTGCGATGAATGGGCAACAAAAAATAAAATAATAAGACCATGTAATGATAATTTGGTTATTCTTTTAAAAGAAACCATTTATATTTTTAATAATGTCAAGATTGATATTTTTTATATGCGAATAAATAATAGTGTATAAAGATTACTTATATGATCATGATTGAAACTAATGAGTTAAAGAAATGTAACGTACAGAAAAATAATATTTAATTTCATAATTTATTCTTGCTTGTCAGGAGAAATATGAGTAGTTACGTAAGTATTACAAGAATGTTTCTCTATATTCCTTCAAAAAATCGGTAAGAACTTCTAACCACAAAATAAAAAAAATAAAAATCGAAAAGCATAGAAGAGTTAAAATGTCGTCGATCACTCAAAAATAGCTTTAATGTATATCTCTATATATATTCAAAATATAACTTAAATAAAGTAAGTAATATTTTTTATATTTTTTTAAAATTTACTATTAAAATAAAAAATGGATTATAAAAATATATAAAAAAATAAGAGCAAAACTCTTTTAAAATAGCAGTTTATATTTTTAATTAATTTCCTAAACTACAAAAATTAAAAAAAGGATTAAAAAATATGAGAAAACTTTTTTAAACAGCAGTAAAGTTTATATTTTTAAATAATTTCTTTGACTAACAAAATAAAAAAAAAAAGATAAAAAAAAAATATTTTTTTTGTTAAAATACATTCACAAACACATTTTTTTTTTTACAAAAACTTTTACTAAAAACAAAACCTCCATATCTACACACCCCGCTGACAACCAACCCAACTACCACCCCACTCACCTCGACTATAGCTGCCGGCCTAGTCTTCCTTATAACCCGCCCCTCCACAGCGGGCGGCCGGCCTATATCGTTCGATATGGACTTAGATCTCGCTATTTCCCCATAACTCTGCTGCAATCTCTGCGTCAAAGGCACGTAGTTTGCCGGGGAGTATTTGTTGTAGAGTTCTGCGGTCGACATGGCCAAGGCCGCGGATGTGTAGTTTCTTTTAGGTCGATCATTTTTCCCACTTTCGCTTCTACTGGTCGATATGTCGCGACCGCGGGATTCGCTTCTTTCTGACCTGTAGGCGAAAAAAAAAATATATATATACATTTTTTTTTAATGTAATAAAAGTGGCAACAAGCGTGCAGTTCACAGTGATGACTGCAGCCTATAGACACCCACACAATGACCAGAGGTCAAAATGCAGATGCGGTACCACTCCTAAGGGCACAGGTGTTATGTGCCTACGCCCTCGAGCTCCTACTAACTCAACTACCAGTAAAAGCATTTGATATTATGTGACATTAAATTTGGGCAAGTTATTATTCGGACAAATGATGATTAGGACTAAAAAAAAAAATGGCATACAAAATTATGACTTTAAAAGTTCGGTAATAAAATAGAGAACCCATAGTAGAGCAACATGGGCCACCGGCCGCGGACCGGAGGGGAGTAGCCATATGCAGGCTTTCCCCTCTGTCAAAGTACAAGTGCAAGTAGGCCTATATAGAGCTGTCGCCGAGATGTTTTAATGTGTGTGTGTAAAATTGTTTATGTATTTTGTTAAAGTGGAGGTGGAAGCGCGCATGGTCTCGCGGCTGGTGTAGATCGGAAGACATAAAAAAAAATTAAAAGTACTTACCGATATCTGCTGGATATGCCGCTGTCCGAGTCTGTAACGCTCGGTGCTCGTGATGTTCTCGTATATTCTACAAGCGATGTCTTCCTTTCCTTCTTGCCATCAATATCAGTATATCTTGACCTGTTTGCAAAAATATAAGATTACTAGCGACCCGCCCCGGTTTCACACGGGCACACACGGCTAAAATTATACACCATACCATATACCATACAAACGCTTATTCTGGTTACCTACTACACAGATATCAATAAGGACGTGTTTTTACATGCACACACATAGTTGCCCGCTCGCAACCTCAGTGGACGAGACTGCTGGCATGAGACTCAAGGGGAGGTGCGGGCTGCAAGAGGGGAAATGAGGCCGGACGTCCAAGTGTACACAATATGATAGAATGTTCTATATGTTGTATCATTGAATATTCTCTGGCACGGGTGTAATTTTCACTGCTGGTAGAGCTCCAGTAAAGGAGCTCACGGCCGTAGGCACCACCGCAAGCTCCCTTGCTCCTCACTGGAGCTCTACTAAGTACCAAGTTTTGTCTCTACGTTTATTATACATACAGCTAAGATACGGAATACTTTTCCGGCTTCTTTGTTTCCTAAAAACTACAACCTGGGCATCTTCAAATCTAGAGTGAATAGGTACTTTCTAGACCAACGTGCTTCATCTTCACTTTCCATCAGGTGAGTTGGTAGTCAAACATTGGTTTAATGTGGTGGAAGAGCGGAACTTCCTATCACAAGTATAATGCTCAAAAGAAAGTTCCAAATACTGTTAAAACTTTGTACCACTATGTTACAGAAAATAAAGATTTTGTTTTTGTTTTTTTTTTTTTTTTTTTTTTTTATGTAATAAATGTGGCAAACAAGCATGCAGTTCACATTGATGTTAAGTGATGACTGCAGCCTATAGACACCCACACAATGACCAGAGGTCAAAATGCAGATGCGCTGCCACTCCTGAGGCCTAAGGTGTTATGGCCTCTGTGCCTGAAATTACAGGGCCGTACATTACCACCTGACCGGAACACGATAGTGCTGAACACTACCATTTAGCGGCAAGTATATTAGGTAATGCGGTGGTGCCTACGCCCGCGAGCTCCGTCACTGGAGCTCTACCACCAGTAAAAAGTCAGTTCTTTTGTTTATAAAATAAAAAAAAAAAACAGACTATACTTGATATGACATACCTATATTCTGTAGTCCTGTCCCCATAAGAACTTCTCAACGTCGAAGTGACATGTGTCCCGGTGCTACCCCGGTAGTAAGGCTTGTCGAGGCTCGTGGACGAGGTGAGGGTGGTCCGGTAGGAGCCGGTGAGGGTGCCGGAGGTACTGGAGTACCTCGAGGGCGACACGACCGGCATTGTAGATCACTTGTCGCGGCGTCGCGGCATCATTTGCTGCAATTGAGTTTTATTGTGAGATAGATACTAGAGATGCCACGAATATGGTAGTTGCTACTGGTGATAGAGCTCCAGTGACGGAGCTCACGGGCGTAGGCACCAGCGCATAACCAGAGAATATGTAATAATACTACGTATAGGATGGACACTTCGACGTCCCGCCCGATTTGCACACATACACAACCCCTTCCTCTCTTATGAGCGACGGTTGGTATTTTGTACGTGCTACGCACACAGGTGCGAATGTAAATACACGTCACTGGTGGATAGAAACCAAATTAAGCGTTTGTATGGAATTTTAACGGAGTGTCCGCGGTGTGGCATAACCTAATGTACTTGCCGCTAAATGGTAGTGTTCAGCACTATCGTGTTCCGGTCAGGTGGTAATGTACGACCGAGAGACATAACACCTAAGGCCTCAGGAGTGGTAACGCATCTGCATTTTGACCTCCAGGATTGTGTGGGTGTCTATAGGCTGCAGTCATCACTTAACATCAATGTGAACAGCATGTTTGTTTGCCCATTACATTAAAAAAACACATCTTAATGGAAAGCGTCCGTCGTGTGCCGTTTATGGAAGGACAAAAAGGACGGCTTTTAAAATAAAAATTGACCACTTTTGTACAAAAATTTTTTTTTTTAAAAGGTTTTATTGCTTTCAATCATTATTTTGAGACCCTAAATCATTTTACGCGGGTGTAGGCTCCACCGAATTACCTAATTTACTCGCCACTAAATGGTAATGCTTTTTAAAGCACTATCGTGTTCCGGTCAGGTGGTAATATGCAACCCTGTAATTTCCGGCACAGAGGCATCAGGTATGTTTGCGTAGGCGCGTTTAGGTTTGTAGGTATGTTTGTGTGGATTGCATTTATGCAACTATGCATAAGAGGTACGAGTCCCTGGTGCGCAAAGCGTGGGAGTACCAACAGCATTCGGAGCATTAGCACTATAATTATATATTTACCTATATTGCCTGTACGTAGGTATATTAAACACTGAAGCGCGCATGGCACCGCGGCTGGTGCAACAAGCGATTTACTCGGTTGTGCGATACGGGCGCGGTCGGGTGTGTGATGGGTGACCGCTAGTGGCAAATTAAAATGCGCGTTTCCGTGCTTCAGACGGCACGTTAAGCCGTCGCTCCCAGTTGCTATCGATAGATAGCAGTCGTTAAACCTCGTCGGAGGCCTTATGGGCGGTTTGAAAACATCCGACAGCGGATTGGCTACTAACCTTTATCTCCACCAACCCGCATTGGAGCAGCGTGGTGGAGTAAGCTCCAGGCCTCTCAAGGGGAGAAACTCGTGCCCAGCAGTGGGACGTATCAAGGGTTGCCATTATTATTATTTAATATTATATATTAACCACTTATGCCTCAGGAGTGGCAACGCATCTAAGAAATGTCTAGTTTCATGTAGATGTTCATATGCTACAGTATTACTTACCATCAATGTGAACTGTACGCTTGATTGCCACTTCAATACATAAAAAAAATGACCATCATTGAACAAACAGATCTCAACTGTCATACATAATCATATTAGTTAGGTTAGATTATAAATATGCATAAAAACTAGGTTTGCAGCATATCTGGATGAACGAAATGATTCTGCAGTGGGATCCTAACTATCATACAAACAAATTGGCAAGACACCGCAGTTCACTGACCTAGCAAACTATTGAATTGAATGATATCGGAACAATATTTATGTGACATTGCTTATTCATTGAGTAGATATCTAATTATACGACAAATATTAGACGGAGTAGAGCAGGACCGGAGAATGCTGGCTGTAAGATATTGGAGAGAAAGAGCCAATAGATCGAACTGGAAGAAAATTCTTAACCAGGCCAAGGCTCACCCTGGACTATAGCGCCTTAGATCATCATCATCAGATATAAGGTTTAAAGACATTTATCTATACAAATAAATAAAATTGGAGTGTCTGTTTGTAATATAAAAATAACCGCTTTTTACTAAATGCATTTGTTTGTATGTATACACGGTACATATACCAAAACAACATTTTTTACAATTTTTGTCTGCCTGTCCGTTTGTTCCCGCTAATCTCGGGAACGGCTGGACCGATTTTGACGGGACTTTCACTGGTAGGTAACTTATGTAATAAGGAGTAACTTAGGCTACTTTTATACTAGCTGCGCCCACGACTTCGTCCGGGTAGATATTGAACAATCATACATTTTTACGATAATTAAATCACAAATCACATTACTGAACGTAAAGTAACAATTTTATTGTTAATAATAATAATTATTATGAACTGATGTAGGTAGTTCCAGATTAGACTGAACTTGGCTTGCGTTGCGTCAGGTACGTCAAATTCACTAATAACACCGATATAGCGATCTATCTAATTAAAAGAGATATCTAATTATTATTTGAATGGATATCTTCACGCCTAGTCCTTCACGGGGTAGGCAGATGGTGTGGAGTGCCAGATGTTCCGATCCTGACGCACCTTCTGTGTTTCTTTAACATTTATCATTCTCTTCATAATTTGGAATATATAGAGGTAATATACCTATATTTGGCATATACCTAATAACTAACTATATGTTTAAATCTTAAACAGGGTTAGAAGTGATTGTAACGATTGATAAATATTTTGATAATAATATTAACTGACTCAGTAGCCTAGTGGTAGCAGGCCACTACTACTACCCTGGGGTCCTGGGTTTGATTCACCGGTCGGTGGCTATCAGAGATAACGGTGTGAAATATATTTTATCTGGTTCTATTGGGATTTTTCTATTTCCTCAGTACCTCGAAGCTTGGTAATATGCCCGGAGATGACAATAGGCTCGCCACCTGTTACATGGGTTGCGTATGGGTTGGTCTGTTTTTGTGTATTTTCTTTGTTTTGATTTGTCATGTATCTGAGTTAGTTATAATAGGTTGGGGAAAAAGTCTTTTCGCATTATAGTATGTATGAACTTGTAATAAAATCTCTTTGGCTGTAGTATTTGTATCTGGCTGGTTTTGGTATCATTGAAAGTTAAGATTTTAAAGAACATATTTCCAAATTCAAATTAGGCAAATGTGTGATTTTCATTTGTTTTTCGTACTGTCAAGATGAGTGAATCTAATTAAGAAATTAGATACATTTTAAAAATTTTACTACAAAAAAGGTAAAAATGCAACGCAAGCAAAAGGTAAAAATGCAACGCAAGCCGCGAAAAAAAATTGCGATGTTTATGGACCTAGTGCAGTGTCTGTGAGAGTAGCACAAATTTGGTTTAAGCGTTTTCAATCCGGAAATTTTTAAGTCAAAGATGCACCTCGCTCTGGTCGCCCTATTACGGATAAAATGGATGCCATTTTTGAAAAAGTGGAGCAAGATCGACATATCAGTAGTTACGAGGTAGCTGAAGAACTGAGAATTGATCACAAAGGAGTTTTGGCGCATTTGAAAAACGCTGGGTACAAAAAAAAACTCGATATTTGGGTACCTCACGGGCTCACTGAAAGAAACCTAATGAACCGTGTACTCATTTGTGATTCTTTATTACGACGTAATGAAACCGAATCATTTTTGAAGAAGCTGATAAGTGGTGATGAAAAGTGGATCACGTACGACGAGAACGTGCGAAAAAGGTCGTGGTCAAAGGCCGGTCAGGCTTCACAGACTGTGGCGAAACCCGGGTTAACTCGCAATAAGGTGATGTTGTGTGTGTGGTGGGATTGGAAGGGCATTATTCATTATGAGCTATTACTACCAGGCAGGACTATCGATTCTGAACTCTACTGCGAACAACTGATGAGATTAAAGCAAGAAGTTGAGAGAAAGCGGCCGGAATTAATCAACAGAAGGGGTGTGGTGTTTCATCATGATAACGCTAGACCTCACACATCTATAGCCACTCAGCAAAAATTAAGAGAATTTGGCTGGGAGGTGTTAATGCATCCGCCGTATAGTCCTGACCTTGCACCTTCAGATTTCCAACTGTTTCGGTCTCTTCAGAATTCTTTATGCAATGTTAGGTTAACATAACGAGAGGACTGCCAAATCCACTTGTCGCGGTATTTTGATGAGAAGTCCCAAAATTTTTATAGCAATGGAATCATGTCCCTACCTACAAGATGGCAAAAGGTTATCGAACAAAATGGTACATACATACTATAGTTAAATTTAAATAAACTATATTAAAAAATGTTTTGAATTATCTTAAAAAATGCGAAGAAACTTTTTCCCCAACCTAATATATATTATATTATACTAAGTAACTATATTTGTAATCTGTCTGTAACTACTAACTTGCCTCTAACTGTGTTTGTCCTTGTCTTTGGTTTTCGAAAAAAAAAACCACACGCCGAATAATTATGAAACTCATCCTATAATTCACCAGGCATTTTTTTAAATAACTGTACAACTTCAAGCTACTGTTCCTCTTTAAGCACCAGATTTTGGCAGAATCACCCTTTAAGTTGGTGGAAGCCATTCACAAAATAAGAAGAAGAAGAGTTAGTGTAATTGGACTTGATGTCCGTTCTAGTTAACTATAAATAAATAAGTAAATAAATAGGCCAATATGTAACCGGTAACTGTGTTCGCATACAAGAGTGGAGAGAATGTGACAGGGGGGACATTTTGTCACGCTCAGCGAGACCCCTCTCAGAGGGGTTTGTCGACCATTTTGATCTTGACCAATACCGAACTGTGATTACATAGGCAGTGTGCAACATAGATAACGCTCTACGAAGTCGAAATAAGCCGATCGTCACTTTTGCAGGCTCAATATGCAATATTAATTGTTGAGTATTGTACATTTTGCCCAAGTCTGTTTAAAGAGTCTTTTACCTTGTGTGGGGCTGTGAGTGGTAGGATTTTTTACACAATTTTTTTTTATTGACCTTTAAGTACTACAGAGCTATATACCCCATTCCCCATGGTTCCAGTTTTTTGCATTCAATTAACTACACTTTCCCATAGTAACATGACAGCTGACGTGCAAACTACAATATTAAATATCTGGCAAATCAATTTAAAAACAGAACCAACTGTTTGTTTTTTGTCTTCTCTTTTTAAATTGACCTCATTTCATAGTTTTAATGTTTTTGCAATCATCTCAAGATGGTGCCAGGTGTCACCCCCGAGGCCTATCTCAAGATGGTGCCAGGTGTCACCCCCGAGGCCTAATTTGTGAGATGTGCTTGTCTCCACTGCTGCGTCTAGGTTTTATTTCTCGGAAAGGATTTTTCAATTATTAGACTATTTTTGTTAAAATCTTTTATTTTGTGCCAGGACCGGCTCCACACCAAATATCTGGCAAATCAATTAAAAAATGGAACCAACTATTTGTTCCTATTGTCTACTCTATAAATTGATATCATTGAATTTTTTTACTGTTTTTTCTATGGCAATCATCCCAAGATGTGGATTAATTTTAATGAGACTTTTACAGGAAAATAGCTGCTGTCAGGTAAGAGGTAACTCAGTTACTTCTATTTAAGCAGACAAAATGTAATGTATGAAACCAGTTTAACCCATTCTAACATCAAGAATATTAAAGTTATCACCGTAGATAAATAAACGATTTTGTACGAGATATAATTAAGGTAAAGGACAGTGTCATCATTACTTATCTAGGATTAATTTTACACGCATTACAAGCTTAATTTCATATATCAAATTAAATAATTGTATTTTGATATTATAATGAGATTTTTTGCTAAGCCATGTAGAATATGATAGAACAGGTTTTAGTCTTAATATTGTTCATTACGAAGCAATCAATCATGTGTGTTTACATTATCTAGATATTTATATAAGACCTAGAAATCTAACAGCACAAGGCTGTATCACACAGGTTCTATAACCTTGAGGTGAACTATAAAAAAAAAATATTGACATATGTAATCTATGACGTCACGACCTCTGGATGTTTACTGATTATTTAAAATTGGAATTCGGTGTGTCAAGGCCATGGCAAACGAACCATACAGCCTACGTATAAAATAGAAAAAAAAAACGTACGAACCATTTTTGCGCACTGTATCCGATTTGTAATTTGACACCAATGAGTATAGTTGAAGGCCTTGCAGATGATGAATAAGATGATTAAAACGCGCAATAATCACTTTTCACCACTCACCCGGCCTCGCGCACGTAAAATCACCAAATACACACCGAAAATACACTTCTTGTTTTATTTTTAGCGGCGGCGTGAACGTTTTTGCATGACACACGATTCCCACACGACTATCACTAATTCAATTTCACGATTATCGTCACGTGGCGACGCAAAAGTGAATCGATAGTCAATAACTGCATTAGCGACCAAATAAATGCGAAATACTCACGAAATTCAATAATCTCTCGGTTACCAATGCGACCGACCACTGGTATGTCTTCGTACCAGATTTTTTTAAATAAATATACAGTCACACTTTCTTTAATGGCACTTTCGCTGGAATAGTTAAATTATTTGGTATAAACGGAGCACTCTCGACTTTTGTATTTTCTTGAGCTGTAATTTTAGAAGACTCAAGGCTCCATAGTCTATGACGTCACTTATATTGTGGCAATCCTATTTTTGTGCCACTTCCGTCTCGAATTCTTCCAGGATTTTAATCCTTCGTGCGTTACAATAAAGATTATAGTTGACAGATGGTCGTGGGTTCGCGATGTGACAGATAGACTTTTGTAGACAATGTTGCAAGTCGAAAAAATAGTAGCGATTACAAAATGACTTTCTTTTTGTTTTGTGACGTCAGACGTGACTCATCGATCAGCTGTCCTTGGTAAATTAATATTTTAACTTAATCATTAAATATTATACTATAGTTTAATGAATAGATAGGATTATTTTTAACAATAATATTTGTTTCAATGTAATTCTATGTAATTATATTCTTAAATATAAGAATAAAACAGACAATTTTCTACTCTATAATAGATGGCGCTGATAAGTATTTCAAATGTTAGTTCTTCCTTTGCACACAAGATGTCAGTAAAACGAAATTTATAAAACAGGCGGTAGAGTCGGGTAGAGCTTTACTAAATTAAATAATTTTGTTTTAGCTGTTCTCTTGAGGAGTTCTATGGCGAAAAATAATCTTACGAGTTTAAAACTTTATCTTATGAGTTCCTATTAGTATACAATTAAATGATAGGTAGATTGAAATAAACCATTATTGATACATACAATAATGCTTCGTTTAAACAATGGTGTTTGTTACACGCAAAGAACTCCAATCTACACTAATATTATAAGGAGCAAAGCTTTGTTTGTTTGGTTGTATTGAATAGGCTCAGAAAATACTGGACCGATTTTAAAAATTCTTTCACTATTCGAAAGCTATATTATCGACGGGTAACAAAGGCTATATTTTATTTTGGAAAAAATAGGGTTCCGTAAGATATTTGGATTTTTAGACACAAGGTGTAAAAAATCAACCAGAAAAGTTGCCTATTTTTCTTGCGGTGCCTAAACTATAAAAGATATCCAGGAAGGCTTTAGGCTGTATCTATAATCATCACGCTAAGACGAATAAGAGAGGGTAGGTGACATTGCAACCGCGCGAAGCCGGGGCGGGCCGCTAGTAGTAATATTTAATAATTTTCCTCAACATCTAGAGGCTATATTAGATTTTTTACGAGGATTGCAAACAAGCATGCAGTTTACATGGATAAGTGAGGCCTGCAGCTTATAGACTTTTACACAAAAACCGGAAGTCATAATAGAGATGCCACTCCCGTGGCCTAAATTGTATGATGGTGTAGAAGCACGTTTTCACTGCTCATTTCGTAGCTCATCTAATTTTATTTCACGGACAGGATTTTCAATTTTTTTTTTAATGTAATTGAAGTGGTAAACAAGCATGCAGTTCACATTGATGTTAGTAGGTAGGCACCCACACTAAGATCAAGGTAAAAATGCAGATGCGTTACCACTCTCGAGGCCCAAGATGTTATACCTTTGTGCCGGAAATCACAGGGACGTACATTACCACAGATAGTCGTGAACACTACCATTTAGCGACAAGTATATTAGGTAAGAAGCCTACGCCCGCGAGCTCCGTCTCCGGAGCTCTACCACCAGTACATAGACACGTCTTGCATGAATTGTCTAATTAATTAATTAACACATTTAATTTTAACTTACCTATTTTTTTTTTCTTTGGTCATTTCTGTTAACATTGTTTATTTCTTTTTCTTTTGCATGGAACGACGAAATGTAATATCTTATCTTAGCAACCATGATTCTTGAGAAAGTGACTTTGATGATTGCTGTCTTTTTTGAGAATAAATGTCTTCAAACCCACTACCATTAAGCGGCAAGTTTATTAGGTAATGCGGTGGTGCATGGGTTTGAAGCGATCGCTCCCAGGCTATTTCGAAAACCTGTACTTTGGATTTACAGACTGTATTAGATTTAAGTTTATATTCAAAAGAGCTGTACTGAGTTTCTTCAGTGGCGGAGTTCTTCTCAGTATTGACTGCCCTTGGAATTCTGCCAAGTGAATAACCTTTATTATGACGACCAAATTCATTCTTTCTCAGTTTCTTTTGAAATGGGGAAATGGAGGAATTTGTAAATAATTGATGCTTTCCATATTATACAAAATTGTTCAGTGTCTATTTAATTTATTATGTGTTTTTGATTATTATTAGTGGTTATTCACTCTAGGTTAGTTTTAAAAAAAAAGACGATGTAAAAGTGCTCTCCAGGAGCCTAATTATATGAAATAAATGAATAAACTGAATAAACTGCCTACGTTCGCAAGCTCTGTCACTGGAGCTCTACCACCAGTCTTTTTCTTCGTGTCGACGACTTCAAAGCGAAATGACCCAATACTTGGTAATGGCCACCGCATTCTCCGTAGCCCTCCTAAGGTCACTTGTGGAGCAGCTATTGGGACACAGAGGACAAACCATCAGATGAGCCATCGTCTGAACGGATTCTTCACAGTCGCACATCGTATTGGCTGAGAAACCCCACTTAGCCAGGTTTTCCCTGCAGCGACCAACCTGGGTTCGCAGACGATTAAGCGATTTCCATATTGGCCACTGCAGGTTATGGCCAGGAGGCAGGGACTCCGAGGGTGGTACAAAACCTGAAGGAGGAGGACACTTGGCAGCCCATAGATGTTTTTTGGCCTCTACAGGTGTGCAATCTAGAGGTTCGGTGGACCGTAGAAAACTCTTGCGACTCAAGAGGCGCGAAGGTGGGATTTTGCAGCTGTGCAGAGGGTGCCGTGGATCAAATTCTTGCTTGTGTTTCTCCACTTGAGTTGATTAGTAATAATCAAAGTGTAATGTTGATATTATATTGTTAATTTTAAGTTTGTTTAAATTATGGAAAATTGTAAAAATATGCCTAAGAGAAATTTTTTAAAGAGCCGACTGAGTTTTCGCTGGTTTTTCTCAGATCATACTGGCTTTTGGAACTCTGCCGGTGAATGACAAAGAATGACTCTTTTTCTTTTCTTTTTACTCTTTGTTATCAGTTTGTAAAGGGGAAATGAGACATTCTACTGATATACTTTTTACATTAGTTTATTATATTTAGTTTTATCTTAGTGATATTCTTGACTTTACATATATTTTTTATCTTGTTTGACATGTACGAGTATATCAATTGTTATTCACTTTAATTTATTTTGTTTGTCTTTGACGTGTCATAAGAGGTGCCTGTCATCCTAAATGAATAAATGAGTTTCTGATTCTGATGCCACTGCACAGGCTACTTCTCGGCGGACATTTGGAGGGGCTATACCAGCAAGGGGATACAGCATGTTTAGCGGGGTTCACCAGTGAAATTGTATTAGGTACCTAAATATGATTTTGAGACTCTATTGAGACTGATTATAAGTACTAATTGTTCATAAGCCAGTTTGAAATAAATATAAACCTTGAATTATTCTCTTTTCCCATTAATATATATACAAAATTTTCATTAAAAACTTTAAAGGTTTCACCGCTAACACACAACCCGGCCGGGCAAGGCAGACCCGGCCGGGTTGGCGACGAATTCAACCGGGCCAGGCTGGGTTGAGAAACATACCGGGTTGCAATCTCTATCTCCGAGTAATGTGGTTATTATATGACACGGTATTCAAGGCACGGTAGAAAGGGTGGGCGTGACCTCGCACCGGGTTGCTGCTTATTACACTATCCGGTCGACAGAGCCCTAACTTAGTCACAATACAAATATGAACAGTATGGAAACTACGTACTGTGTGTAGTTAGGTTGACCGGGCCGCTCCGATCGCCCTAATTTTAATAATAATAATACGCTTACACTGAAAGCCCCACAGTAGGTATAAACCTGTGTCGTGGGTGCCGTTGTACACATACAACATATACACAAACACCCAGACCCGAAACAAATATCTGTAGGCCATACAAATATTTGTCCCGGTGCAGGGATCGAACCCGCGACCTCTCGAATCAAACGGTCATCTCACACCGCTGGACTAACCGGGTCGTGTATTAACATTTAGGGAATTAGGGTCCCTATTGTTAATACACTACCCTGACCCTTGCAATCGTACCCTGAATACCTTGCCGAGTAATAAGACCATAAATCTGCAGACTACTACTACGAAACTATAAGGGTTCCTTGTAAGTTACGGGACCCTAAAAACAGCATCCCTACTTATTGGGTTCAATTTACCTGAATGCATGATATAGCCAATCAATTTTTTTTATCGATAACCCTAACACCAGGTGCAAAAATGGGGTGTAAAAAGCAAAAATGGGGTAACAAGGACCCATTGTTGCATAATCCTTCCATTGAACGGACCCCACGCTTACGATTTTGCAAAAAATGGATCGCTTTTAAGTTTAAAACTATCGGAAATAAAAAAAACACGCTTTTTATTTCCGATACTCTTTTTT
Organism: Macrosoma leucophasiata; assembly: GCA_036365455.1. NCBI lineage: Eukaryota > Metazoa > Arthropoda > Insecta > Lepidoptera > Hedylidae > Macrosoma > Macrosoma leucophasiata. The sequence continues at coordinate 1,113,040 of JAWQUS010000022.1, read as the reverse complement.
TTGAAAGTGTATCTACTGATTTATTTATGTTCTTTTGTCTAAAAAGTTAGTGGTAGTTTTTTTTAAGAATTATTTTTTCTGAATGTTAGGTTAATAGAAGCAGTAGTTTTACTGGTGGTAGAGTTCCAGTGACGGAGCTCGCGGGCGTAGGCACCACCGCACTACCTAATATACTTGCCGCTAAATGGTAGTGTTCAGCACTATCGTGTTCCGGTCAGGTGGTAATGTACGGCCCTGTAATTTCCGGCACAGAGGCATAACATCTTAGACCTCACGAGTGGCAACGCATCTGCATTTTGACCTCTGGTCATTGTGTGGGTGTCTATAGGCTGCAGTCATCACTTAACATCAATGTGAACTAGATGCTTGTTTGCCACTTCCATTACATATTAAAAAAAACAACATTTTCATTTTTTTAGTACCTGCTTATGGTAAATAGATAAGCTTACATTTATTTTCCAGAAAATTGAATAATAGAATGAAACAAAAGTTAAGTTAAAAATAAATTTATTTATTAATGAAAGAAGGCCTCTAATTGAAATAATTATATAATTATTATTTATAGGTACCTATTGCTAAATATACCGCTAGATCAATCCTTATTAACCATAGAGCAACACGTGCCACCGGCCGCAGCGGACCGGAGGGGAGTAGCCATATGCAGGCTTTCCCCTCTGTCAAATTACAAGACCAAATAGTCCTACGCCAGTCGCCCGGATATTTAAATATGTGCATTAAATTGTTTCTGTATTTTGTTAAAGTCAAGGTGTTTCGTAGTATTAGATGATTTTTGTAGTGAGTGTGTGTCAAGAAAATCTTTTTCTTTGAAGTTTTTAATATAATTTATATATTTATGGAATACAAGACCATTTTTTTATTTTAAACTATAAAAACTAATGATTATAAATTTGTTAGTGGTTTTTATTATATATTTTTTTGGTAATATAATTTTTATTTCTAAGCATAAACATTTATTAATTGTAATAAGATTAGAATTTATTGTTTTGAGAGTATTTTTTTTGATATTAGTTTATTTTAGTTTTATTTTAAATGATATATATATATATATATATTAATGGTTTTTTGTATTTTCCCCCGCAAAAAATGTCAGATTGTTTTGCATCGGTAATAAACGCTATAGCTACTCCCCTCCGGTCCGCCGCAACCGGTGGGCCGTGTTGCTCTATGTTATTTACTATATTCAAATTAAGCCCAGGGTTCGCCTAAGGGAAGCGTGGCGGGATTCGGGACATCACTCATCACTCTTGTGGCATCTCGCAACCCAAGGACTCCTGTCAGAGAAAACGTGGAGGGAAACAGATTCTGAAGACGAAAATAGGTATATATCTATAATATAAAAATAAGTCGGGTTTTCCTTCCTGACGCTATAACTCCAGAATGCACGAACCGATTTCCACAGTTTTGCATTCGTTGGAAAGGTCTCGGGGTCCGTGAGGTTTATAGCAAAGAAAATTCAGGAACAAATATTTATAAAACGACGTCCACGCGGGCGAAGCCGCGGGCAACAGCTAGTAACTTATAGAAATTAAAGAAAACATGGAAGGAAAAATTTGACTTTGGGCAGGAATCGAACCTGCGACCTTAGGCTAACCAGTAAAGCCGCTTCACCACTAAGCGTAGTGTTTTTCCGTTTATTATTTATTTTTAAAGTTCACTCGCATGTGTTATTGCGAAAAATGAAATATTATAATTATATAACTTAGGTAATAAAAAAAAATATATATAATATATATAGTCATCAAGTATAATATGTAAGTATCAAGTATATAAGTTATCAAGTATAATATGTCAGTCAAGTGAGTTACAGTCAAGTTATTCGAGTAAAGCGATGGCTACTTTACCAGAACATTTACAATGAAGTTTTGGAGGCAACCTGAAAGGTCGTGTTTTCGCACTGTTATTCTATTTCACTATACACGGACACTGTAATAAACCTATATCAAACAAAATGCCACCAAATTTATTCAATATAATTTAAAAATACACCAATAAAACGAAATAAAATAAGAGCACCATACGCCTCTTTCAAGGTTCTCGCCAAAACTCCTAAGCCTGGGTTGCACCACGATATTTGTTAAAATTAAAGTTTTTTTTTTAATTTAATGGCATCGCTTGTTATGCATATCCCAGTGTCAAAATAAAACCATATTTCATGTTCGTTTTAAGCCACGTAAAAGTCTGAGTCAGACAGTTAATTTATCAGTCCGTCAGTCAGAGTCACAGTAATTCGAGTAAAGCGATGGCTACTTTACCAGAACGTTTACAATGAAGTTTTGGAGACAACCCGAAAGAACGTATTTTCGCACTGTTATTCTATTTCCCTGTACACGAGCACTGTAATAAGCCTATATCAAACAAAATGCCACCAACTTCATTTAATATAACTCAAAAATACACCAAGAAAATGAAATAAAATAGAGCACCACACGCATCTTTCAAGGTTCCCGCCAAAACTCAAAAGTTAAAGTTATTGTAACATTTCACATCCTTCTCTAACCTAAAGAAGTCTTTTAAAGTTAGAGAAGGATGTGAAAAGTTACATTATCTTTAACTTTAACAAATATCTTGGAGCAACCCTGGCTTTGTGTAAGCTGGCCGCTTCAGAAAAAAAAAACGGGTTTTAGTACTCATGATTCTGGATACGTAAAAAAATACATTTTTAAAAAAATCCATTTTTTATAATGTAGGTACACTTCAAAAGGGCAGCTTTATGCTGAATTGGGGACCTTTTTGTAACAACAATTTGTAATTTATAAAAGGTCTTACTTATTTATATTTTAGCTCTAAGTTGTTGTTGCGAATAAAGTATTATTCTATTCTCTTCTTCTATTCTATACATGATGACATAGAGCAACACGGGCCACCGGCCGCGGCGGACTGGAGGGGAGTAGCCATAGCGTTTATTACCGATGCAAAACAGTCTGACATTTTTTGCGGGGGGAAATGCGTGCGACACACACTCACTACAAAAATCGTCTATTACTACGAAACTCACACCTTGACTTTAACAAAATACAGAAACAATTTCACGCACACATTTATCATTTTAAACATCTAGGCGACAGGTATAGGCCCATTTGGGCTTGTACTTTGACAGAGGGGAAAGCCTACATATGGCTACTCCCCTCCGGTGTTGATCTATGCATGCAGATGATGGTTTCATTATGATTTTGGTCACATCCATGTGTTGGATTCAAAAGCGGTCTTCTTACACCCTGTACAATTTTTGAGATAATTGCAGGTTTTCTAAGTTTAAATATGTACAGTAATCAACAATTAATATTGCACATCGAGCCTGCGAAAGAGACGATCGGTTCGTTTCGATTCCGTAGAGCGTTATCTCTGTTGCACAATGCCTACGTAAGCACTGACAGTCCGGTATCGGTCGAGACTTGATCAAAATGGTTGACAAACGTCAAATAGGTACGAAAGATATAACGCTCTACAGATCCGAAATAAGCCGAGATCTCCTTTCTAGGCTCGAGGTGCAATATTTATTATTGAGCACTATACCTACTGATTTCAATAAATAACGTTTACGCAGGTTTTCTTGAGCATCATAGTTTGTAGAAATTATATTTGCGGATTTTCTAGCGTATACAACTTTTTGACTTCAATAAATTAAAAATTGCTAGGAATATGATCTACAAAATATCTTAAACAGCTAGTTTACATGGTATATTTTTATATTATAAAAGGAGACGTTCCAGAATGTATTGAGCTTGAGCCCGCACCATGTACACTATATTGAGAGATGAAGCTTATAATACCAAATAATTTTCAGCTATTCAAATCGTTTATTAAATCTTCAATTAATTGCCGTAAGTAGGTATATTTCGAAAACAAGAATGTCATAGTAGCGATATGGCAACATATTCCTGTCATACAATAATTACGTAAAATAAATATTTCCGACAAAAAACAACGATTCAAATTATTTTTCGAGTATTTTTCCATGATTCTGCGTATTTTCCTCTAACTTTTGATATAGTGTACAAGGTGTGGGCCCAACCTGGAACTTTTCCTTTACTTGCAATATTTTCTTTTTCTTCTTTCTTCTTTAATCTTCTTAGCGTCGACTTGCCATCGGCCGGGAAAGTTAGCAGGCTATACAGTCTCTCCTAAATGTTGTAATGCAGTACTATACAACCTACTACCTCACCCTGCCGACGGCTTACCTTATTCTTCTTTTCTCTTCTTTTCCTAACTTTTGTAAGCCTAAATCTAATTAATTACGCTTAACATCTTTTGAACCTGTTTTTTAAGTATCTTTTTTTGAAATAAGTTGTTTTTGAATATTCTAAATAACTTTTTAAGTTGTATTTGTTTTATCGCGATTGGAAAAAAAATATGAGAGTGATTTTTACGATGCGCACGCGCACCTACAGATAAAAGCAAGACGCTGAAGTTAGTTGCTAAACTATTTATCTTTTGTCGTCTTGTTCTATTTCTGGTAAATTGGATTGTTACGCTTAAGAAGTATAATTTCTTGCGTGCGTACATAATATGTATTATATAATCATTTGTGTATAGTTTTAATTAGTTTTTTTATCTTAATATATATAAATCTCGTGTCACAATGTTTGTCCTCAATGGACTCCTAAACCACTTAACCGATTATAATAAAATTCGCACACCATGTGCAGTTCGATCCAACTTGAGAGATAGGATAGCTTACATTACGCTATGACTAATAGGAGCAGAGCAGCGCGGGCGAAGCCGGGGCGGGCCGCTAGTTAAAATATATAAAGTGTCACTCTTTTTTCTTAAATATTCTGTTAAAGCATACAACCGATTTTTTTTTCAAAATTGTTTGTTTAGTTACTCTTTGTACAGTATGCTTAAAAATAGCTACCGCATTACATAATATACTTGCCGCTAAATGGTAGTGTGTAGCACTATCGTGTTCCGGTCAGGTGATAATGTACGGCCCTATAATGGCCGGCACAGAGGCATAACACCTTAGGCCTCAGGAGTGGTAACGCATCTGCACTTTGACCTGGGTCTTTGTGTGGGTGTCTATAGGCTGCAGTCATCACTTTACATCAATGTGAACTGCATGCTTGTTTGCCAATTCCATAACTAAAAAATATTCATATCATAATATAGAGACGATTTTTATCCTATGTAGCTCGAATACATCAAATACAGTTAACATACCTGCCACATTACTTTTTACTTCTGTTACCATTTTGAAAACTAATCAAATTATTTTAACTCTAATTGTACATATTGTACGAACCACAGATCACCCCTAATCATAGAGCAACACGGGCCACCGGCCGCGGCGGACTGGAGGGGAGTAGCCATTGCGTTTATTACCGATGCAAAACAGTCTGTCAATTTTTGAGAGGGGAAATGCGTGCGACACACGCACACTACAAAAATCGTCTATTACTACGAAACTGACACCATGACTTTAACAAAATACAGAAACAATTTAAAACAACGCACACATTTAAACATCTAGGCGACAGTTATAGGCCCATTTGGGCCTATAACTGTGTACTTTGACAGAGGGGAAAGCCTGCATATGGCTACTTCCTTCCGGTGTTGCTCTGTGCCTCCAATAGATACCGCATTAGTGAATATTTGTTCGGATCCGTGTTCACCGTTCTTTGAGGTACGCGGGGTTTGCGGGAGATGTAACTAAAGCGCTGTGATTGGCTGTCAGGCAGCGTCACGATTTCGAGCATTGCGTTCTATGCTAGCAAAATGCACTAATGTGTTGTGAACGTCGGTTGCCCTAAATGCAGTATCTATTGGAGGTGATCTGTGGTACGTAGAGTCGGCCCAGCTCCATATGTTTAATTAGGGCCCTAACTCCCTAAATGTTATTACACTACCCTGACCCTTGGTATCGTACCCTGAATACCGTGCCATGTAATAACTCCTTTAGTCATCTAAATTAATTAACCTATTCAATTACAATTTTAAAACAATTAGAGATTAATAGACTAATTGAAAAAATAAACGTTAAATTGTACAAAAGTTTTTTTATTTTTAATTTATTTTAAATGATTTCTTAAAATATTCTCATGCGCACTCATTACATGCATTTCGATATTGAACATAACTATGCAAATTAAAAATCAGTTTTTTTTTTGTGAAAACTGCTGAAACTAAAACCATAAATCGAATAACAATACGTTACAAAAAAAAAATCCCTACAAAAAAATATTTTTTTGCAAAATTATTTTTACATAGTTTCTCAAATAGAAAATAATCAACATGATTACATGCAATAAACTGTTTGATTTGATTTTAAATAAGTTCAACATATATAAAACAAAAATATTAAATCATTAGAAACAAAAAACAACATAAAAAAGTGTCTAGGGAGGTACTTCTACAGGAAAAGCGAAAATACAAAAAAAATTGATTTAAAAAAAAAAATAACGTAGAACATAAATGAAGAGTCGACGAATTCCCACCAGAACTGTGCCCGCGTATCACCAAACTTGTGTGGGTCGCGCCCGCTTGCGACTGAAAAGTCGTGCGACTTTGCGACAATCGCAGAAAAAAAAATCAAAAAAAGTAGCACGACAATAGAATCGAAGCCGCGTCCCCAACCGACTTATGCGCACAAGTTCGGATCTACGGGTTCCAGTTAAAGGGGTCTTGTGCTAGAAAATCAGACCGCAAAATCAAAAATAAAATGATTTTGCGGTCTGGTGAAAAAAAAACAAACAAAAAAAAAGGGAAGTAAAATGAGAAGTAGCAATCAAGCTTGAATTAACATAATACTTACTCAAAATGTAAATACCTAATTTTTTATTTGTAAATACAGATTTTAAAAATAATATAATTAAGGTTAGAATATATTATATTGTATGAAAATATGAATACCCATTCTATTATTGTAAAATTATGCATAACAAAAATACTTTAAAGATAAATGAAAATATAAAAAAAAGTTTTATCAACTACATTTGCAAATGCTAGAAAGGAGATGTTGCGAGCTCGGCTGTGGTTCGTACATTACCTCAAAAAATGGGTAAATTAAAGAAGAATCCGAAAAAAATACAATTAATTTATTCAAGAATATATTTCAGAGTTACATTCACATTTAATTCAAACGATTTTATCATTTTCAACCATGTTCAACATGGCGGCGATACAGCCGACGCTTGGGATAGTACCTATATAGATAAAACAAAAGTAATGATATCTGTATCTTACTAGTGCATCACATATTAACAAAAAAACGATGTATCGAATCGATCAATTTAAAGAAGTTCCGATGAATTTCTTTAAATAAGAAATCGATTAGTATCGATTATTAGTGGAATTTGTCAAAATGATTAAATGACATCGCCCGCCATATTCGCAATGTTGGTTTTGAGTTGCAATTCTAACTGCAAATAATGTTTTGTAACCGCAAACAAAGCGAAAATAAGTAAAAAATATGAAGTAAAAAACGGTTTTATATTGATTTTGCCTGTTAATGATATTGTGTACAATACATGGACGGAGGTCCATCAATTTTTGCAACATCTCCTTTGATAGATTTTCGTGAGCGATTTCGAAAGTGAAACACACATAGGATACATAAACTGTTTACTGATTTTTTTGATACTAATTTTACTGGTGATAGAGCTCCAGTGCTGGAGTTCGCGAGCTTAACCACCGCATTACCTTATATACTTGCCGCTAAATCGTAGTGTTCCGAAAGAATGTCGTAGTTCGTCGTCATTCGTCACGTCCACAAAATGTTATTTCGTGACATTCTATGGCATGAAATAACTTTTTGTCGATAGTAACGACGTACAGCTGGATTCTGGGGAAGGACATAAGGCCGGCGCCCACTGACTGCGTGGCACGGCGGATGTACACCGTACCACGCTGTCAATGGACACCGGCCTTAAATATTGAATAGTGATTAATTTGATTGGTGTTAGAGCTCCAGTGACGGAGCTCACGGGCGTAGGCACCACCGCATTACCTAATATACTTGCCGCCAAATGGTAGTGTTCAGCACTATCGTGTTCCGGTCAGGTGGTAATGTACGGCCCTGTAATTTCCGGCACAGAGGCATAACACCTTAGGCCTCAGGAGTGGTAACGCATCTGCATTTTGACCTTGGTCTTTGTGTGGGTATCTAGTGTCTATAGGCTGCAGTCGTCACTTAACATCAATGTAAACTGCATGCTTGTTAGCCACTTTCATAAAAAAAGTAAAGAAAAAACGTTGAATGGATCTTTACAGATACTTTGAAAACGTCTAGAAATCACAAATTACAGTATCCAGGGAGAAATATTATGCTCCTCGAGACTACGAAAGAGACAATCGGCTAGTACCGACTTCGTAGAGCGTTGTCTCTGCTGCACACTGCCTACGTAAGCACTGACAGTCCGGTATTGGTCAAAATCGACAAACATCTCGTAGGCGCACCGCGGACACTTCGCCAAAATTCCATACAAACGCTTAATTTGGTCTTTATACAGACATCAATCAGTGACGTGTATTTACACGTGCACCTGTGTGCGTAGCACGTAGAGAATACCAAACGTCTCCCTTAAAAGGGGAGGAGGTTGAGTGAGGCGGGGAAATCGGACTGGACGTCGAAGCACAGTACAAATATGAACAGTATGGAAACTACGTACGAAACGTTCGAAACGGCACACTCACACAAACATGCGCATCGACGCTCGAGTAGCGAGTGACTCGCTACTACAACACCGCGAGAACCGCTTAAGGGGCTCGTTGATGCGCATGTTTGTGTGAGTGTGCCGTTTCGAACGTTTCGTACGTAGTTTCCTTAATGTTCATATCTGTACAGTGGTCGAAGTGTCCATTCTATACGTAGTATTATTACATATTCTCGGACATAAGTAAGGTGCGAAAGAGATAACGCTCTACAGACCCGAAATAAGCCGAAGTCTCCTTTCTTAGGTCGATTTGCAATATTTCTTGTTCCTAGAGTGAATAACTATTACAAACACTTACAGTAAAAACAAATATACCTAATTAGTAAATTAAAGTTGGAAAAAACTTAGTTAGAATATCATATTTTAAAACTGGTGGTAGAGCTCCAGTGACGGAGCTCGACGGCGTAGGCACCACCGCATTACCTGATTACCTCGCCGCTAAATGGTAGTGTTCAGCACTATCGTGTTCCGGTCAGGTGGTAATGTACGGCCCTATAATTTCTGGCACAGAGGCATAACACCTTAAGCCTCAGGAGTGGTAACGCATTTGCATTTTGACCTTGGTCTTTGTGTGGGTGTCTATAGGCTGCAGTCATCACTGAACATCAATGTGAACTGCATGCTTGTTTGCCACTTCCATTACATAAAAAAAAATAAAAAATACAGTGTTTCAATTCTTTCCTGTACATGAACTAGACATGAAAAATGAAAACCTATTCGTCAAGTTCAAAGCTATTCTATTCTGAGTTCCAAGTGCAGTCACTACTGAGAAGAACTCCGCTACCGAACAAATTCAGTAAGAGCTCTTTTAAATGAAATCTTGAATCTAATATAGGTATGTAGTAATCCCCAATCTTTTGCCCATGCTCGAGACGATGAGCAGAACGCGAATTACTGGTACCAACGGGTTCTAGGTAGGGTTACCACCTCTTAGCTGTCTAAATCCGGGGGAAAAAACATTGAATATGAACTTATAACAACATAGAAATAATTGTGCTCTCATTTGTGGGCGGGAGCTCCCAAATACCAGCTTGGTACACAAAGCCTACAAAGCCGCGCTGTTCGTGTTGTTAACGACCCAGGACTTACTGACAGTTCTAACTCTGAGCCTGCGCAGGGACTTTGGGAGTCTGTGCGTGTTTTACCGTCTCTACAATGGTGAGTGCTCTGTCGAACTGTTCGACATGGTGCCACCGTCTCTTTTCCTACACCGTACTACCCGCCGAAGAGAGAAGTTTCACCCTCACCGACTGGACACCTGGCAGTGTTCAACGGTGCGGTTTTCTTGTTCGTTTCTGCCCAGAACGTGTAAATTGTGGAACGAACTTCCCTCTGAGGTGTTCCTTCGGTGCTACATAAAATGGCGTCAAAAGAGTCCTTCAGGACAGCGCGTTGGCAACTCCCCTGGTGTTGAAAATGTTCATAGGCGACGGTGACCACTGCTTGTCTGTCAACTTAATGACATAAAAAAATGTATTTAACCAAAATACGACACAAGTGCATGGATTGCTGATAGATACAGACTAATGAGCGAACGAATGAAACTTGTAACAAATGAGAAACGAAAATGAGTGAGACAAAGACGATGCAATCTCCCACGCATGTGGGTCAGAAAGAGGCAATAAAATAAAGTACCTACACGCATGCAAATCACTTTCTACGAAACTAGCAAGCTATCCACAGGCGAGTAGTGGCGTCAGTGGCAAGATAGTGGCGAGAAGGCCGTTGTCGAGCGCGGTCGTGATATACTCCGCTCTTAGCCATTTCGACATCGCGTGTCGTTACTTTTGAACAAAATTATATGTTTTTTTTTTATACTTATAATAAAACTGTAGAAGTGTGAATTCTGTACATTAAAAATATTTAAAAAAAAAATACCAGGGAATGTAACTAGATCGATACCTAGATGTTACTATTAGTCTACACGTCTGTACGATGCGTCAGTTCGACAGAGCGCTCACTTTTGGGCGGCCAAAAAAATTTAAGATTACTGTACCTACAGATTATCTGAATGTCGCGGGATGTCACGCTTCAGCACATAATCCAAACCCCGGACACTGCTAAAATTCCATACAAACGCTTATTCTGGTTACCTATTCATAGAGCAACACGGGCCACCGGCCGCGGCGGACCGGAGGGGAATAGCCATAGCGTTTATTACTGATGCAAAACAGTCTGTCATTTTTTGCGGGGGGTAATGCGTGCGACGCACACACACACTACATAAATCGTCTATTACTACGAATCTCACACCTTGACTTTAACAAAATACAGAAACAATTCACGCACACATTTAAACATCTAGGCGACAGGTATAGTCCCATTCGGGCTTGTACTTTGACAGAGGGGAAAGCCTGCATATGGCTACTCCCCTCCGGTGTTGCTCTATGAACCTATTATACAGACATCACACGCGTAGACAGATATATAGCACGTAGGGTTATGACTTAAAACCAAAGATATAAGATGATCTAAGATTGACAAAACGCACCGGCCACTGAGCGTTCGTTTAGACTTGCGGACGGTCAGGTGACCGTTTCCGCTCATGAGGCAAGAATCATCCATTTATTGTGCTTTCGCCCGCCGTGCGCAAACTTAGTGAGAAAAAAACCGGACAAGTGCGAGTTCGACTCGCGTGGTGAGGGTTCCGTACATACTTCTTATAGGTTTTCCAGTAATCTATAGGCAAAGAACTATTTTCCACATTAATTAAAAATTTTAAGTTTAGTAGTTTCGGAGATAGGGTGGGGAATGGTCAATTTTCGTCGTTTTTCTTAAATAACTTCAAATTTGTTTATGCAAAAATTATAAAAAAAATATATTATATCTGAGATGCTGACAACAACCTCTTTCATTTATTATTCATTTTTTTTTAATTTTCTGATTTACCCCCCGAAAGTGGCCTAAAATTTATTATTTTACTTGACGTGTTCATCTTTGGGTCACCAATTTACATATATTCATGAAATTTCAACTCAATCGGTCGAGTAGTTTCGGAGCAAATTGGCTGTGACAGACGGACAGACAGACAGACAGACAGACGCACGAGTGATCCTATAAGGGTTCCATTTTTCCTTTTAAGGTACGGAACCCTAAAAACCGTTTAATAATGCCAAATTTTTCAGTGTTGTGGTGTAAAAACCGAACAGTTAAGCAAACTAAATCAATCAGTAGCATTTTTTATCACCGGCAAGTCATAATTTCGTTATTTTTTAAGTTGAACACGATAAACATCATCCGTTATCAAATATATCGTGTCAAAACAGGGAGTATTGCCAGCTTACTCATACACACGGAAAACGACGGACATCTCGATTTTGTAGTATAATCACGTCTTTATACTCGTGTACAAACTGATAGTGCGCCATTTTTGTGACGTTTTGTGGCGCGATCAAACACTAATGAGCTGAAGTCAGGTGTGTTTGTCTCGCGCTTAATTGGTGTATACTTTCGCGCCAAGATGACCCCCTGGGGTCTATGGGAGAATCTATGGGGTCTACGTATATGTGTAAATAAAAATGGGATATATAGAAAAGTGATTTATATATTAGCAAGGGGGTCCACCGAAACTAGAAAAAAATTGCAAGGGGTCTACAAGAAAAATAGTTTGGGAACCTCTACTTTAAACAATCGTGAAATAAGTCGTCTAGTACGTACGTAACTACGTGATGAAATTAACTAAAATAGACCGCTCGCTCGACCGCTCGCAACCTCAACCTGAAGTTTATTCATCTGCCTCTCGAGGGGGGTGATGGGTGAGGCGGGGAAATCGGGCGGAACGTCGAAGTGTCCATTCTATACGTAGTAATATAACATTTTCTCTGCCGAATCATTGAATCGCTATTCGGGATGCTGCAGGATCTTCTGGCACGAAGGTAGACGTAGGTTCGTCGTCATTCGTCACATCCACAAAATGTTATTTCGTGACATTCTATGGCATGAAATAACTTTTTGTCGATAGTAACGACGTACAGCTGGATTCTGGGGAAGGACATAAGGCCGGCGCCCACTGTACTACACCGTACCACGCTGTCAATGGACGCCGGCCTTAAATATTGAATAGTGATTAATTTCACTTGTGTTAGAGATCCAGTGACGGAGCTCGCGGGCGTAGGCAACACCGCATTACCTAGTATACTTACTTGCCGCTAAATGGTAGTGTTCAGCACTATCGTGTTCCGGTCAGGTGGTAATATACGGCCCCGTAATAACCATCAAAGTGACAAAAAAACAGAGGTGGTCTTAGTGTGGGTGTCTATAGGCTGCAGTCATCATTTAACATCAATGTGAACTGCATGCTTATTTGCCACCTTGTTTGAATAAAAAATGTTTAGCCTCTGTGACAGAAATAACTAACTAGGCCATACATATTTAATTTATTATGTGTTTTTGATTATTATTGTATGTATCTTCACGCCAGGTCCCTAACGGGGTAGGCAGAGAGTGTAGAGCGCCAGACATCCGGGTTCTGACAAACCTCTCGTGCCTCGTCTACCTTCATCATTCTCTTCATACATGCACGCCGATTCCTAAGACTTTTGACCCCACCATCAGACAGAACTCGACCTATTTGGTCATGGTAGGTCAGTCTTGGTCTTCCTGGGCCTCTGAAACCATCCACATTCGCATTGTATTTTCGTTATTCACTCTAGGTTGTAACGTTTTCGTAGGTTTTCGCGAGCTTCATACATTGTAGAAATTAAACTTGCGGATTTTCTCGCGTATACAACACTCCCAAACTTCTTACACCCGACGTTTCGGTCGCTTTCCAGCTACCGTGGTCACGGGCAGACTCAGACGGGAGAGGGTGTAAGAAGTTTGGGAGTGTTGTATACGCGAGATAATCCGCAAGTTTAATTTCTACAACACTCTAGGTTAGTTTAAAAAAAATGACGATGTTAAAGTGCTCTCCAGGAGCCTAATTATATGAAATAAATGAATAAAACGTAACTTCACGCCTGTAATCCCCGAAGGGGTAGGCAGAGGTAAATTCATGCATTCAATCATACATGCAAACACCCACGACTCGCCGGTTACGTTTTGGCCCATGTAACAGGTGGCGAACCTGTTGCCATCTCCGGGCACATTACCAAACTCCGGGGTACTGGGAAACTTCCAGAAAATGGAAAAATCCCAATAGAAGCAGAGATAAAGGATTTTTAAACCGTTATCTGTGATAGTCCCCGACCCGGGAATCGAACCCAGGACCTCCAGCGTAATAGTAATGGCCTGCTACCACTACGCTACTGAGGCAGTTTTAATAAACTGAATTTATACTTCACTTTAGTTAACTTACTCCATCCATATAACTGTATGTATTAAGGTGTATACTAGAATTGTTCTCTTCAAGCAGCCTTACATCAATGATGGGTCGATTCTTTGCTAGCATCATGAAACTTCGTAGTTCCATTGACAGCAATTGAGAACTTCGTAGCTCTGCTTCATTTCCCGAAGTCGTTTCATTCTGTAATTGATAATGAGTATGCCTTTATATAATGCACAAAAAAATAGGAATAAAACACGTCACGCCTGTAATCCCCGAAGGGGAAGGCAGAGGTAAATGCATGCATTCAAGCTTATATGCAAACAACCACGATTTGCCGGTTACGTTTTGTTTGGCCCATCTAACAGTCTCCAATACAATCTCCGAGGTTTTTTTTTTATGTAATGGAAGTGGCAAACAAGCATGCAGTTCACATTGATGTTAAGTGATGACTGCAGCCTAAAGACACTAGAAACCCACACAAAGACCAAGGTCAAAATGCAGATGCGTTACCACTCCTGAGGCCTAAGGTGTTATGCCTCTGTGCCGGATATTACAGACCGGAACACGATAGTGCTGAACACTACCGTTTAGAGGCAAGTAAATTAGATAATGCGATGGTGCCTACGCCCGCGAGCTCCGTCACTGGAAGAGCTCCAGTGAGGTATTGAGAAAGTAAAGGTACTGAGAAATTTCCGAAAAATTGAAAAATTCCAATAGAACCAGATATGAAAAACTTTACACCGTTATCAAAGATTCAAAGATTAAAAGATTTATTTGCCAAAAGTATGATAAGTACATGTCAGGTCTTAGAAACTAAGCCATGGTTTCACATACTTTGCCAGTAAAAATCAGCATGCAAATTCAGACTGACTGACAGACAGACAGAAATAATTAAAAAAAAACTGGTTGCCTGTAAAGTCGGTTTTACGGGCGAAGATTTTACGTGACAACGTCTTTTTCTCGGTAGAAAGGCATTCGCCGGTCCGGCAGGCCTCTCTCTCGTTCGGTGACTCATCGTTACGTTACTGGGCGTTACACTTTTTCATGAGTGACTCCGAGCCGCAACCTAATTTAAGACGTTGTCACGTCAAAATCGATATTAATCATTCATATTATGCATTCTAAATATTAATAAGTGCTTATGTATCTCAGATAGCATAATGATTTTGACACCTTAGGTGTTGTCTCTGAAAGTTACGTGACGGGAAGAACTGCATGCTTGTTTGCCACTTCCATTATCCTTAAAAAAAACTTTAACTTTTTTTTTTTTTTTTTTTTATGTAATAAAAGTGGCAAACAAGCATGCAGTTCACATTGATGTTAAGTGATGACTGCAGCCTATAGACAACCACACAATGACCAGAGGTCAAAATGCAGATGCGCTGCCACTCTTGAGACATTAGGTGCTGTGCCGGAAATTACAGGGCCGTACATTACCACCTGACCGGAACACGATAGTGATGAACACTACCATTTAGCGGCAAGTATATTAGGTAATGCGGTGGTGCCTACGCCCGCGAGCTCCGTCACTGGAGCTCTACCACCAGTAGAAAAACCTTTTACCAATATCGTGGTGCAACCCAGGTAGCGTGGTGCCTAAGCCCGCGAGCACCCTCGCTCGAGCTCTATCAGTTGCATGACAAAAGATATACCGTACTAACAGATACTTCCACCCAATACTACATCCGGGAGGGCACCAAACAGTTAATCACACAAAAAAAATACATGAAAGTCATCTAAAAACAGCGCTAACTTGAGTTATTTGGAAAAAAAAGTCCCCAATTTTTTTTATCCGCCATTCAATACGTGAAAAGGGTCTATTAACGATTTTTTAACAAAAAAAAAACAATGAACAGGTGTGTACGGCTGCCTTAGTGCGATTTTTTTGCTCTTTTTTGCCAAAAAAAGTGCACAAAAAGTACGCATCGTGAGAAAGCTGGCAGATGGCATATGGTGCGTAGTAAAAAATACAAAAGATTCATGTTCTGTATGGAAATTCATAATTATTTTGTTTTAATTAAGCGATGCAGTTATCGGTACATGTATCTTCAAGCCGAGTCTGTAACAAGATAGGTAGAGAATATAGAACGACAAGAAATTTCTATTCAGTAACAGTTTATTCATATCTAAACCAATATTATAAAGGGGTAAAGTTTGTAAACTTTGTTTGTTTGTTTGTATGGGCTAATCTTAGGAACTACTTGTTCGATTTGAATTGTTATATAGCCCATTTATCGAGGAATGCTATAGGCTATATACAATATATATCACGCTAAGATGAATAGGAGCAGCAATAAAGAAAATTACGAAAACGGCAAATATTCTGTGATATAGGAAGCCTCGCGGATAATGTTAATTGTAAAGAATCAGAATCAGAAACTCATTTATTCATTTAGGGTGACAGGCACCTCTTATGGCACGTCAAAAACAAACAAAATAAATTAAAGTGAATAACAATTGATATACATATCAAAAAAGATAAAAAATATATGTAAATTCAAGAATATCACTAAGATAAAACTAAATATAATATGCTAATGTAAAAAGTATATCAGTAGATTGTCTCATTTCCCTTTTAAAAACTGATAACAAAGAGTAAAAAGAAAAGAAAAAGAGTCATTCTTTGTCATTCACCGGCAAAGTTCCAAAGGCCAATATGTACCCGTGCGAAGCCGGGGCGGACCGCTAGTATTTTATATAATTAGGCTCCTGGAGAGCACTTCAACATCATCATTTTTAGGGTTCCGTACCTTGAAAGGAAAAAAAGGAACTCTATAAGATCACTCGTGCGTCTGTCTGTCTGTCCGTCTGTCACAGCCAATTTGCTCCGAAACTACTCGACCGATTGAGTTGAAATTTGATGAATATATGTAAATTGGTGACCCAAAGATGAACACGTCAAGTAAAATAATAAATTTTAAACAGGGGGGCCACTTTCGGAGGGTAAATCAGAAAATTAAAAAATATATAATTCGTAAACTGTGTCGTGTGACATATCAAATGAAAGAAGTTGTTGTCAGCATCTCAGATATATTTTTTTTATAATTTTTGCATAAACAAATTTGAAGTTATTTAAGAAAAACGACGAAAATTGACCATTTCCCCCCTATCTCCGAAACTTCAGAACCTAAAATTTTGAAGAAAATGTGGAAAATAGTTCTTTGCCTATAGATTACTGGAAAACCTATAAGAAGTTTGAGTATTCAAATTAAATCGAACATTTATAATAATATAACCCTCCCTGCCGGTACCACCGTAACCGCTATGTCCCTGCATTTTAAATCTGTAATATATTCGAAAATATTTATTTAAATTACGGAACCCTCACCACGCGAGTCGAACTCGCACTTGTCCGGTTTTTTGATTAACCATCATGAATGAAAAACACAAAATATATTAAAAAAAAACGAAACAATTATAAATAAACTAGCTGTTGCCCGCGGCTCCGCCCGGGTATTGGTCGCTTTTCGCGTAACCTATGGCAACTCATGAATTGCATTATTTGTAACATAAAAACAAATATTATCTTTCTTTCTTTCAATTCCGTTTAGTTACCCAAAATCAAAATACCGAATGTTTACTTATACAAAACTATTCAAAAATAGAAATTCGTCTTCCAAATGATAGCGTAGCAACCACTCAGTCTAGACGCTCCCCCTGTCTAGACATAGAGTTAGACACCCCCTACCTGCGATATTTTTAGCTAGGGCAGGGTGTTGAGTGAGGTCAGGCACCGCAATTGGGTAATTAACCGATAATAAGTGACTTTTTTGGAAGTAAGCGTATACCTATTATCCTTACTTAATATCTATACAAATAAATAAAATTGGAGTGTCTGTTATAAAAAATAACCGCTTTTTACTAAATACGTATGTATCTTACTGGTGGTAGAGCTCCAGTGACGGAGTTCGCGGGCGTAGGCACCACCGCATTACCTAATATACTTGCCGCTAAATGGTAGTGTTCACCACTATCGTGTTCCGGTCAGGTGGTAATGTACGGCCCTGTAATTTCCGGCACAGAGGCGTAACACCTAAGGCCTCAGGAGTGATAATGCATCTGCACTTTGACCTTGGTCTTTGTGTGGGTGTCTATAGGCTGCAGTCATCACTTAACATGCTGCACTTTGCATGAGCTGCAAAAAATGTATACACGGTACATATACCAAAACAACATTTTTTACAATTTTTGTCTGTCTGTCTGTCTGTCTGTCTGTCTGTCTGTCTGTCTGTCTGTTTGTCTGTTTGTTGGGGCTAAACTCGGGAACGATACGGGCGCGGTCGGTGTGTGATGGGTGACCGCTAGTGGCAAATTAAAATGCGCGTTTCCGTGCTTCGGAGGGCACGTTAAGCCGTCGGTCCCGGTTGCTATCGATAGATAGCAGTCGTTAAACCTTGTCGGAGGCCTTATATTATTGAAAATATCATGACAATAAATGACAGCGGGTTGGCCACTAACCCACCCACCTCCACCAATCCGCATTGGAGCAGCGTGGTAAAGTAAGCTCAAGGACTCCCCCCAAAAAGAAAAAAAAAAGTTGAGAGACTCGTGCCCAGCAGTGGGACGTATAATGGGTTGCCATTATTATTATTTTATTATAATATTTATTATTTATCTATTCACGTGTATTTATTTTTGTAGAGATATTACTTTATTTACGTTTTGTATATGTACGAGTATATAAATCAATATTGTTAGTTTCGCAATAACTATCATTGGTTATTTATCTTGCACCTCTACATTTTCTTTCCTCACAACCCCAAGGTTGACTGTTAGAGATTGCCTAGTGGCATTAAGTCCGCCATATGTATAAATTACATAGAAGTGTAAATAAATAAATGAATAAAGTATAATATTTACCTAAAACGTGGTAGTAGTCGTTGTAGTAGTATCTGAACTTAACCATAGAAGAATCATTTTCTCTTTCTTCATCTCGAAGACCAGCTGGGTGTCTGCGACCTGGAAATATTTAAAAATAGACAATAAAGATATCTGTTGATACTTTCTTTTTTCACTGGTGGTAGAGCTCCAGTGACGGCGCTCGCGGGCGTAGGCACCACCGCATTATTTATTTATTTATTTATTCTTTCATGTGCACAAGAAAATTGTTACATGAGGCGGACTTAATGCTATATAGCATTCTCTGCCAGTTCTGTTGAGTTGTAAAGAAAACATAAATGGTGCAGAGCATTCAATAAAAAAGAACAAAACAAAAAAAATATTAAAAGGAATAATTTTAAAATATATATACAGGTACATAAATATATAGCCATATACTACTATAATATTCTAATGCATAATATAAGTTATATTATATACTACTTCATATAAATAATACATAATATATAAGGTACTGCAGAAGATAGCTGTTAGGAAAGTACGAGTATTAATAACTCAAAGCATCGTCAGGTAATGATCATGAAGCTTTCTTTTAAAATTTTTTTATTACAAGGTTTCCTAATGTCCACGGGGAGTGCGTTCCAGAGCTTTATTGCCGAAATAGTGAAAGAATTGGACATGAAACCTGTTCGGTGAGATGGAATACTAAGTGTAAGATTTTCAGAAGAGCGAAGACTAAGATCATGAACGTTGCCCAGGATTTGAAATTTGTTTTTAAGGTAATTAGGAGAGTTTGGATCGTTCGTCACAGAATATAAGATACAAAGTGTTCGGAGAGATCGACGCTGGCGAATAGTAAGCCATTTCAGCTTAGAGCGATACAAAGAAATATGATCAAACTTGCGTAAATTAAAAATGAAGCGTATACAATTATTGAGAATTCGATCCAATTTATTCAGAAAATCTTGAGTTAGATCTGGATAGCACACATCTGCGTAGTCCATAATGGTCCCCCATTATGGACTAGAGAGATTGAACTAAAAGAGTCTTAGTATTCGATGGTAAAAAGTGTTTATATCTGTAGAGAGACCGCAGCGAAGCTGTAACATTTTTACTCACGGTAGTGACTTGTTTTTTCCAACTCATAGTAGAATCCATGTGTAAACCAAGATTTTTAACTTCATGTGAGAATGGAATAATCAAGTCATTATACACGATAGGCGTAACATGATATAAATCTAAATTATTAATACAGAAAGAGCTGCCCAAGATGATAGCCTGACATTTAGAGACATTAACGTTAAGTCCAAATTTGTTTGACCAGTTTAAAATCTGTTGTAAATTACAATTTAAGTTAGCTATTGCATCATTCAAATTATCAGAGTCAGCCTGCGCATAAAGCTGCAAATCATCAGCATACATGTGGAAAGAGCAGCTGAGGAGTTCGGTAGGAGAGTTAATAAATATCGAAAATAAGAGAGGAGAAAGTATGCCGCCTTGCGGCACGCCAGAAGCTAAGTCGCACCAATCAGATAAGTCACGATTAACACGAACCGCTTGCTTGCGGCCGCGAAGGTATCCTGAAAACCAATCCAGAGCTAATGATGAAGCGCCAATTTGCCTAAGAATCAAAATCAAAATGTCTTGATCTACAAAATTGAACGCATCGGAGAAGTCTATTAAGACCAACACTGTTAATTGAGAATTCTCCATTGCAGCTCTGACGTCCTCAGTGATCTTTAATAAGGCTGTAGTTGTACTGTGAGATGGCCGAAAACCAGATTGATATTGCGATATAAGATTATTAGCGAAAACGTGGTGAGAAAGTTGCTTATGAACCACCGCTTCCAGTATTTTGGACAGAAAAGGCAAGATAGATGGGTCTAAAATGGTTATCAGAACAGGGGTTAGTTACCTTAGGAAGAGGGATGATGTGAGCATTCCGCCATAATACTGGAAACGTCCCTGATTCCATTGAAAAGTTTATAAAGTGCGTAAGAAAAGGGATAATATTATCAAGTATTAATGAAATCATTGTTCTATTCACGTCATCACAACCAACTTTAAGCCAAGATTTAATTGAACTATTTTTTTAGACACCGGAGAAAAAGAAAACGAATGAACAATAGACAAGGAAGTCAAATATTGAATGGTAGAGAGTTTAACATTGTGCTCTATAGGGGAACTTTTTGCAAAAATCTATTTAAATTATCAATTGAGCAATTCGCAGCTGTTAAATTCAGCTGAGGTTTGGAGAAGCCTAGGGATTTTAAAAACTTCCAAATATCAGCCGAAGAACAGTCAGAGACATTATCAAAGATGTAGCGGCGTTAAGCTGCTCTCACCATCTGGTTGCAGCGATTGCGAGCTTGCATGTAAGAAACCCAATTTTCTTCGCTGCGGTCTCGTCTAAACTTTTTAAAGGCCTTATTGCGTTTTGACATGGCCATACGTACTCCTCTGTTCAGCCAAGGAGCAGGAGGTCTCTTAACACGTACTGCCCTAAGTGGAGCGTGGGTGTCGTATAGCTTTAAAATGTTACGATTGAATAGCACAAGTTTCTCATCAATGGTTGACGCCAGCTCCATCTCCGACCAGTCAAGGCTAAGAACTTCCTCATTTAAAATTGTGTTGTCTATCTTAGAAAAGTTTCTAATGAAAATAGTGGCCCTTTGAGTTTTAGGTGGTTTGACCTTATAACTTAAATAAATCAAGTCATGTCTAGAGAGCCCAGGTGCTGCAACCTGTCCGTGATTAGCCACGAGATCCGAGAAAGCCTGCATATGGCTACTCCCCTCCGGTGTTGCTCTATGTATAGAAGGGACACTTCGACGTCCCGCCCGATTTCCCCGCATCACCCAACCTTCCCCTCTTATGGGCGACGGTTGGTATTCTCTACGTGCTACGCACACAGGTGCACGTGTAAATACACGTCACTGATTGATGTCTGTGTAAAAGAGACCAAATTAAGCGTTTGTATGGAATTTTGGCGGAGTTTTTTTTATGTTATGGAAGTGGCAAACAAGCTTGCAGTTCACATTGATGTTAAGTGATGACTGCAACCTAAAGACACTTACACAAAGACCAAGGTCAAAATGCAGATGCGTTACCACTCCTGAGGCCTAAGGTGTTGAGCCTCTGTGCCGGAAATTACAGGGCCGTACATTACCACCTGACCGGAACACGATAGTGCTGAACACTACCATTTAGCGGCAAGTTTATAAGTAATGCGGTGGTGCCTACGCCCGCGAGCTCCGTCACTGGAGCTCTACCACCAGTAAAATGAGTGTCCGCGGTGTGACGTTGGGCCCTCAACTTGTACACTATTATATCAAAAGATAGACAAAAATACCTAGAATCATGGAAGTATACTCAAAAAATTATTTGAATCGTTGTTTTATTGTCGGAAATATTTATTTTATGTCATTTTTGTATGACAATAATATGTCACCATATTGCTACTATGTCATTCTTGTTTTTGAAATATACTTGCGCGACAGTTAATTGTAGGTATACTAAACGATTTGAATAGCTGAAAATGATTAAGTATTTTATGCTTCTTCTCTCAATATAGTGTAAAAGAGGCAGGTCCAAGCTTTATACATTTTGAAACGTCTTCTATATAATGATTTTTTTTCGTGGTATTATAATTTTTTCTTTCGTTATTTTCATTTAAGGTAAGGAACCCTAAAACTTTAAAAAAATCGCTACCAAATCCCGGATCTGTGCTGTCCCGCGGGTCGCGGGGAGAGGCGCGAGGCAGACCGATGCCAGACATTTTTTTAGCCCGCAACCGACCTCCGCTCAAACCGGATCGCGGGCGCCGGCTGAGGGCTGCCTCTATTCATAAGCTGAAGCGGGTTCAATTTTTTTAATTCCTCTGGTAAATAGGCTTGCTTTATTTAATTTTATTTCTTTTGAAGTTTTGCTTCTTTTAGCGCGACTGGTAAAAATATGAGGGTGAATATTAACGATGCGGGCGTACACCGACAGATAAAAGCGACAGTCTGCAGTTAGTTTCTAAACAGATAAAAACAACAGTCTGAAGTTAGTTGCTAAAATTTTTTTTTATTCAATCGTATATATGACGGTTAAAGATAACTTACAAAAAAATATATTTTGAATATTAGTAGTAAAAATGCTTTGAATATACTGTTTTAAGTGCATTTATAAATTTGAGGTGAATTGTCATTAGTTTTTATAATTTGTATAATTCGTTTAAATCGTAAATTATTACATTATTATCTTATAATTTTTTTAAACCGTTTTATTTTATTTCTGGTATATTGGATTGTTACGCTAAATAAGCGAAACTTGTTACGTATGTACATAAGTGCACACGATGTATAATTTATTTTTATTCCTTGGGTAAATATGCTTGCTTAATTTATTTATTTATTCGAAGTGCCAACAAGCAAGCATGCATGCTGCTTCGCTGGGGTCGTGGTTTGGATCTCCGGGTCAGAGATGCCATTGGGATATTCACAATTTTCTGTAGTTTCCCAGTTTATAATAGTGTGCACTTATTAGACAAGAAGTAACTGTCGATTTTATTGTCTGATTGTCTGCATGTATGCTTGAATGCATGCATTTACCTTTACCTATCTCTTCCCAAAACCGGTGAAATGTGTCGAAGCTTGAATTAAAAATTTTAAATCTCATAAAATATTCTAGACTTTCGCGAGATAATGCCAACTTTCGTTATTTTTGTTCAAATATTGTGTGAAATTGGCCATTATTCTATGGCTTGTAGTTTCATTGGAGCCGTACGAGGGTGCCCTAATAAATATTTTCTTGGATTTCAGGAACGGGATGCGCGCACGAACGCTAAGTACGATTTTTTTTATTTCATGAAGCTGGCAAACAATACAGGCCTATAGACATCTGAATAAAAACCAGGTATTTAGGAACTAACTAATCTGTTTTTCATCAAATCTATACGTGTCTGGTATCTATAGACACATCTTTGAAAAAGACATTCAAGTTTATAAAGCATTTTGTGTGTGTGTGTGTATCTTCACGCCAGGTCCCTAACGGGGTAGGAGAGTGTAGAGCGTCAGATATCCCGGTCCTGACAAACCTCTCGTGCCTCGTCTCTTCATCATTCTCTTCATACATGCTCGCCGATTCCTTAAACTTTTGACGCCACCATCAGACAGAATATTTTTTTTAATCGTTTTAAACACTCACTCAGTCCATCTGTTGAATTGACAACTATGATTCTATCATTGGCTCCAAAAACTAGACGGGCGCAGTTCTGGTCACGTGTCCGTCTTACGAATTTTCAATCAGGGCCACGTCTGACGCAAGTTTAACTTTTTTTACCAATCACAAAAAGTGTAAAGCGTCGCTTACTAAGATTTCACTTCAAAAATTTCTCAGAAAAATTTCTCTTATGACTTGGTCCAAACAACGGCCATGCTTCAAGGAAACGTCGAACGAACGAACTCAACACGTCGATAGATGGCGTTAGTTCAATGTGAGATAAGAGCAAGCAGAGTTTTTTAGCAAGCGAGCAATCGATTTACGTGTTTTAGGGTTCCGTACCTCGACGCGGCGGGACGTGACGACTCCCCCGCCCACTAAAGGTTTTTTTTTTATGTAATGGATGTGGCAAACTATCATGCAGTTCACATTGATGTTCGTATTTCGCCTGGAGTGATGATGATGAACCTCGAAAGGAAAAAACGGAGCACTTTGTTGTCCGTCCGTTCATTTGTCTTTTCTTTATGTAATGGGTGTGGCAAACAAGCATCCAGTTCATATGAATGTTAAGTGATGAATGCAGCCTATAGACGACCACACAAAGACCAAGGTCAAAATGCAGATGCGTTACCACTCCTGAGGCCTAAGGTGTTATGCCACCGTGCCGGAAATAACAGAGCCGTACATTACCACCTGACCGGAACACGATAGTGCTACAGTGCTACTGTGTAAACTGACTGCACTAGTGGAAGTATTCTCTTCGAGTAGAAGACTTTTTTTACTGTTGTTAGAGCTCCAGTCACGGAGCTCGCGGGCGGAGGCACCACCGCATTACCTAATATACTTGCCACTAAATGGTAGTGTTCAGCACTATCGTGTTCCGGTTAGATGGTAATGTACGGCCCCGTAATAACTATCACAGGGACAAAACAACTTTATGGCTCTGCGCTAGTCAGAGTCAGAGGTCTCCGGCAGTCTCAGGAGTTGCAAAGCATCTGCATTTGACCTCTAGTTTTTTATGTCTATAGGATGTAGTCACCACTTAACATTAATGTGAACTGCATGCTTGTTTGCCACCTTACTTGCATAAAACCGGTCAAGTGTGTGTCGGGCCACGCGCAGTGTAGGGTTCCGTGGTTTTAAGGTTTGATTAATGTAACTTTTGAAAGACCTATCCAACTATGACCCTAACTATACATATAGGAAACGAAAAATAAAAAAATCATCCGCGCGTTGCATGTAGGGGAGGTACCCTACATAATTTTATTTTTCATGTTTTTATTCTACCACTTTGTCGGCGTGATTAAGGTTAAGTAAACTTATGCCTCCACACTGCACTTTTTAACTGCCTCGGTAGCCTAGTGGTAGTAGGCCACTACTACTACGCTGAGGTCCTGTGTTCGATTCCCGGGTAGGGGGTTATCAGAGATAATGGTGAAAAAGCCTTTATCTCTGGTTCTATTGGGATTTTTCCATTTTCTGGAAATTTCCCAGTACCTCAATGTTTGGTAATGTGCCCGGAAATGTCAACAGGCTCGCCACCTGTTACATGGGCCAAAACGTAACCGGCGAATCGTGGGTGTTTGCATGTATGCTTGAATGCATGCATTTACCTTTGCCTACCCCTTCGGGGATTACAGGCGTGAAGTTACGTTTTTTTTATGCCAAATTTTAACCCCCTTATTCATAAACGTATTTTATCTAAAGTGTTGCTAATCTCTGCTTTGTCTCTTTCTATCCTGCACATTTGATAATGCAACTGACAAAGACAAGGCATTCTATAACTAAAACGTATCTAATGTACGTTTATGAATAAGGGGGTTAGTCTCTAGTACGAATAGTTTTTGCGCTAAGCCGCGGACAGACAGACGGACATAGCGAAACTGTAAGGGTTCCTTGTTTGCTACGGAACCCTAAAAACA
Organism: Macrosoma leucophasiata; assembly: GCA_036365455.1. Classification (NCBI taxonomy): domain Eukaryota; kingdom Metazoa; phylum Arthropoda; class Insecta; order Lepidoptera; family Hedylidae; genus Macrosoma; species Macrosoma leucophasiata. The sequence goes on along the minus strand of JAWQUS010000022.1, from coordinate 1,087,136 downwards.
GAATCAAACGGGAAGTTTTAGCTTAGATTTTAGTTTTCTTTCCTTAGCAACACAACATCCGAGAGTTTTTGCACATTTTTGTAAGTTACAGTCCACCTACAGTCAACGACAGATAATCAGAATGAAACCATAGGAAATTAACCTCTATTACAATAGTATAAGGTACACAATGATAACATGATCTGTCGCTAATTGTGCCTAGTAATTAAGCGTCCGGTCAGGATATTGACTCGTGTTTTTTATATCAGAAAAGTGGGAAATAAGCTTCTATTATGTTATGATGACTGGTAGAGCTCGGCAGAGGCGGAGCTCGCGTAGGAACCAGCGCAAGGGCGCTAATTTTAAAGCTCTATTTTTTTTTATTATGACATATATTGCCATGGTCAAGTAAAACGATATTTCGTATTTATTTAAGCAGCGTAAAAGTTAGTATGATATAGTCATTGTTTTATATTATTTCGCATTAACACATGCTTGTGAAATATATTTTATTTTTAAAGAAAAATGGAAAGAAAAATTTGACTTCAGGCGAGACTCGAACTCGCGGCCTACTGGGAATCTAGTCCAGCCGCTCTTCCAATTGAGCTACTGACGTCCTGCCCGATTTGTCAAATCTTTCCTTCACATCTATTGCATTGCTTTATGGTAGCAGCAGCGCCATCTATTACCAACTATGCTAGTTAGGCAATCAAGTTAGGAGTCTCGCCTGAAGTCAAATTTTTCTTTCCATTTTTCTTTAAAAATAAAATATGATATAGTCAGTCAATTATTTATTAAGTATGTCAGTCAAGTGAGTTACAGTCAAGTTATTCGAGTAAAGCGATGGCTTCTTTATCAGAACATTTTAAGTACTATGAAGTTTTGGAGGCAACCTGAAAGATCGTGTTTTCGCACTGTTATTCTTTTTCACTATACACGGGCACTGTAATATACCTATATCAAACAAAAGGCCACCAACTTTACAATGCCATTTACCCGCGACTTCGTCCGCCTGAGAATGTTTTTTTTTTTTTTATGTTTTAAAAGTGGCAAACAAGCATACAGTTCACATTGATGTTAAGCGATGACTGCAGCCTATAGACACCCACACAATGACCAGAGGTAAAAATGCAGATGCGTTACCACTCCTGAGGCCTAAGGTGTTATGCCTCTGTGCCGGAAATTACAGGGCCGTACATTACCACCTGACCGGAACACGATAGTGCTGAACACTACCATTTAGCGGCAAGTATATTAGGTAATGCGGTGGTGCCTACGCCCGCGAGCTCCGTCACTGGAGTTCTACCACCAGTAAATTTATGATTGTTCAGTATCTACCCGGACGAAGTCGTGGACGCAGCTAGTATAAAAATAGCCTAACTTACTCCTTATTCCATAAGCTATCTTCCAGTGAAAATCTAGTCCAAATCGGTCCAACCGCTCCCGAGATTAGCTCCGAACAAACAGACATTGTATTGGCATGTGTACCGTGTACACATACATATGCGTTTAGTAAAAAGCGGTTATTTTTATATTACAAACAGACACTCCAATTTTATTTATTTGTATAGATAACTTAAAAATACATCAAGAAAATGAAATTAAATAAGAGCACCACACGCCTCTTTCAAGGTTCCCGCTAAAAAACTGCATTGTCATTATATAGCCCAAAAAATATGGCCGCTAAATGGTAGTGTTCAGCACTGTTGTGTTCCGGTCAGGTGGTAATGTACGGCCCTGTAATTTCCGACACAGAGGCATAACACCTTAGGCCTCAAGAGTGGTAACGCATCTACATTTTGACCTAGGTCTTTGTGTGGGTGTCTATAGGCTGCAGTCATCACTTAACATCAATGTAAACTGCATGCTTGTTTGCCACTTCCATTAAATTAAAAAAAAAAAAAGTAGATTAGGTAATGCGTCGGTGCCTACGCCCGCGAGTTCCGTCACTGGAGCTCTACCACCGGTGCTGGAGCTCTATCACCAGTAAATTTTTAAAACTTACTAATTTTAATGATAAAAACATACTTAGGTATGATACGTCATCAACGTTACCTATTAGATTCAGATTTTATCTCTCAAGAGCAGTGACGTCAATTTTAAGCTTGATCGAAAAAAAAAACTTGATATTTATAAATTGCATTGTCAATATAGCCAAAAAAAAACTTGATATTTTTTTTGGCTGTATTGACAATGCAATTTTTTCTTTTCTTTTCCGCCATTATTCGAAAAAAGCGCGAAAACTGACAGATGCGCGATTCCATTTCCAAAAACCGTTCCAGCCAATAAATAGAGCTTTAAAATTAGCGCTCTTTTGTCCTAGCACCCTTTGAAACAACCCTAAATATCGGCAAAAGCGTAAAAAATCGATACACGATCGATACGGTAAAAAAAATACCCCATTTTTAAACAAAGTTTAAAAAAGGAAATGAAACTAAATAATTAGGCTTGACATTGACAGTTTTTTTTAATTTAACACCAGGCAAAGGAATCAGCTGCTGGCAGAATGGAAGACGCACAAAGGTTTTCGAAAGGGATGGTTTGGTACAATGCTTTTTTAAAGTTTATAGATGATCGTAGTATGGATAAGACGGACAAAAATATATTTATAAAAACAAAGTTTTTATTTATTTAGTGCAGGATTTACTTACTATTTTGGTTGTTTTTTTATATAATCGTTTTTTTTTTTATGATTTTGTTCATGGTTTTTAACGGCAATTGTTTTAACTGCAGTATTTTTAGCAGGTTACAATTATAATATTATTGTAGATTGTAGATGGTAATAGAGTTCTATTGTAGAAGATTGAGGGCGTAGGCACCACCGCATTACCTAATCTGTCTGCCGCCAAATGGTATTGTTCAGCACTATATGGTATTGTAAGCCTCCGTAAAACTAAACTAAAACTATATAGAAATCATGATATGTCCTTAGGTTTTCGCGAGCTACACTCATTGAAATAAAACTATTTTTACGGATTTATCTCGCGTTTTAGTTTAATATACGCGAGAAATCCGTAAAAATAGTTTTATTTCAATATATAGAAATCAAAAGGTGAATGCGTTGCAGCCTATAGACATTCACGTATCACTTAACATCCATGGGAACTGCAATTTTGTTTGCCACCTAAGTTACATTAAAAAATATATGTCATAAAATTTATTGTAGATAGTTTATATCTGACAATGGAAGAGACTTTTAGAAAATATGTTTGATAATTTGTTTTTGTATCACCATGAAACTACCCAGGCTAAAGCTCACACGGAATCTAGAATTCTATATCTTTGAACCAGAGTGTAATATATTTATATTTTTTTTTTATTTAATGGAAGTGGCAATCAAGCATGCAGTTCACATTGATGTTAAGTGATGACTGCAGCCTATAGACACCCACACAAAGACCAAGGTCAAAATGCAGATGCGTTACCACTCCTGAGGCCTAAGGGTGTTATGCCTCTGTGCCGGAAATTACAGATATTACAATTACACATATGATATGTTCTTAGATTTTCGCGAGCTACACTCATTGAAATAAAACTATTTTTACGGATTTATCTCGTATTTTGATTGTATGATTTTAAAAATAATTTTAGTTTAATATACGGGAGATAAATCCGTAAAAATAGTTTTATTTCAAGAGTGTAATATAGATCATAAGATTATTTGTAAGAAACGTTATTAAAATAAGTCTTATCCACAAAACAACTTCGTCGCTGTTGTTATTATAAAAAAAAAACATAAAAAAAAACCGCTTAACCCTCTATCGCACAATGAGACCGTATGGTGGTACAATTATACGGACGCCGTCTGTCGCGGACTCAGTTAACTCGCGACTGCTTATAAATAAAAAAAAAAAGAATGTGTGTACTTATGTACGCACTAGCAGTGCCCGCGACTTCGTTTGCGTGAGAATTTATGATTGTTCAGGATCTACCCAGACGAAGTCGTGGGCGCAGCTAGTATAAAAGTAGCCTTAGTTACTCCTTATTACATATGCTATCTGCCAGTGAAAGTCCCGTCAAAATCGGTCGAGCCATTCCCGAGATTAGCGGGAACAGACAGACAGATTGACAGACAGGCAGGTAGACAGGCAAAAATTGAAAAACATGTTATTTTGGGTATATGTACCGTGTATACATACATATGAATTTAGTAAAAAGCCGTTATTTTTATATTACAAACAGACACTCCAATTTTAGTTATTTCTATAAATGTAAGAATATATTTCTTTAGCGTAACAATAGGGATGATGACGAGGTATGAATCAACTACTTTGTATCATATCACATAAAAGCGACTTGCAAATGAGATATAATGATACAAAAATTATGAAAATTCGAGTTGAATCGTATGAGATAGAAAAACTTAAAAGTGTCGAAAATTCATGAACATAAAAGTTAAGTTTAAATTTTTTTTTTTTTTTTTTTATTTAATTGAAGTGGCAAACAAGCATGCAGTTCACATTGATGTTAAGTGATGACTGCAGCCTATAGACACCCACACAAAGACCAAGGTCAAAATGCAAATGCGTTACCACTCCTGAGGCCTACGGTGTTATGCCTCTGTGCCGGAAATTACAGGGCCGTACATTACCACCTGACCGGAACACGATAGTGCTGAACACTACCATTTAGCGGCAAGTAAATGAGGTAATGCGGTGGTGCCTACGCCCGCGAGCGCCGTCACTGGAGCTCTACCACCAGTAGAATTAAAAATAATTTCACTTTTACATTCTATAAACGATATCCAACATATATTAATAAGAATGTTTTTACAAAAACGCGGTATTGACGAAGATATTTTTAAATGTTTTGATTTCACCATCCAATTCACAAGTTTGAACTCTAACGTGACGTTGGAAAAGAGTATCATTTTTTTTTGTATGAGCCGATTTGAGTCGTTTCACAACTCGCAACGTTTTGAATCAAGTATATCTTTAAAATTATCAGCTATTGAGTAGACGTTTCAAAGACAATATTTATTTATTTTTCCTATACTTTTTGAAATTACAATTTTAAAAAACTAGTCATCATCCCTATTCAATATATCAGAAATAAAACAAAATCACAAAAAAGTTTAGCAACTAACTTCAGACTTATTTGTCGGTGTGCGCGCAAATCTTACTGGTGGTAGAGCTCCAGTGACGGAGCTCGCGGGCGTAGGCACCACCGCATTACCTAATATACTTGCCGCTACATGAGAGTGTTCAGCACTACCGTGTTCTGGTCAGGTGGTAATGTACGGCCCTGTAATATCCGGCACACAGGCATAACAGCTTAGGCTTTAGGAGTGGTAACGTATCTGCATTTTGACCGTGGTCTTTGTGTGAGTGTCTATAGGCTGCAGTTATCACTAAACATCTTTTTTTTTTCTATGTAATTGAAGTGGCAAACAAGCATGCAGTTCACATTGATGTTAAGTGATGACTGCAGCCTATAGACACCCACACAAAGACCAAGGTCAAAATGCAAATGCGTTACCACTCCTGAGGCCTAAGGTGTTATGCCTCTGTGCCGGAAATTACAGGGCCGTACACTACCACCTGACTGGAACACGATAGTGCTGAACACTACCATTTAGCGGCAAGTAAATCAGGTAATGCGGTGGTGCCTACGCCCGCGAGCTCCGTCACTGGAGCTCTACCACCAGTAATGTCAATGAGAACTGAATGCTTGTTTCCCACTACCTTTAATAAAAAAAAAACATTCATACATGATTTTCTATGCACAATTTTTTTACAAATTATATAACACACTAATCTTCCGCATGAATTACTATATACCTAATGTGAGGTTGTGAGTATAAGCGTATTATTTTATCTGCCGCCAAATGGTAGTGTTCTGCACTATCGTGTTCCAGTTAGATGGTAATGTATGGCCCCGTAATAACTAACACAGAGACAACAACTTAGGTCTCAGAGGTGGCGACGCATTTGCACTTTGAAATGTTTTTAGCTTACAGTTTTGCCATGTCCGTCTGTCTGTCTATCTGTCTGTCTGTATGGCTTAGCGCAAAAACTACTGGTACTAGAGACTTAAAAGGAGATGTTGCAAAAATGTATGGACCTCCGGCCATGTATTGTACACAATATCATTAACTGGCAAAATCAATATAAAAACGTTTTTTACTGCATATTTTCACTTATTTGGCTTTGTTTGCAGTTACAAAATATTATTTGCAGTTAGAATAGCAACTCAAACCAACATGGCGAATATGGCGGGCGATGTCATTTTGACATTTTAATTTTTTAAATTGTTTTTTGATTAGATAGAACTTGGAGAAAAAAGTATTTTTTTCTGAATACTATCGAAATCGATTTCATGTGTTAATACTAAGAACTTAAACTAATCGATTTCCAATTTAAAGAAGCGTCGGCTGTTTCGCCGCCATGTTGAATATGGTTGAAAATGATAAAATCGTTTGAATTAAATGTGGTAGTAACTCTAAAATATATACTTGAATAAATAAATTGCATTTTTTTCGGATTCTTCTTAAATTTACCCATTTTTTGAGGATGTGTACGATCTAGAGCCGAGCTCGCAACATCTCCTATGCCACAAGTACACGTCGATGAAGTGGTGGAATAAAAACATGAAAGATAAAATTATTTAGGGTACCTCCCCCACATGTAACGCACGGATATTTATTTTATTTTTCGTTTTCTATATAGTGTGGGATATCGTTGGATAGGTCTTTTAAAATTTGTTAGGGGTGTGCCAACATCGCACCGACACGCACTTGACCGATTTTTTGTGTATGCTGCAGTCATCACTTAATATCCATGTGAACTACATTGGTTTCCACTTTCATTACATTAAAAAATGTGGCCCAACACGTACTTGGCCGGTGTTTTTTATACTCAAGAATATCAATAGAATTAATCAACGTGAAAAATCCTAAAAATTGTTTTTTAGGATTTTTCACAGGCAATTAGGATTTTTTTGAAGGCAAACAAGCTTCAAACAAACAGCAAACAATTGTTTTATATTATTTCGCATTAACACATGCTCGTGAAAATATATTTTAAAGAAAAATGGAAAGGAAAATTTGACTTCAGGCAAGAGTCGAACTCGCGGCCACTGGGAATCTAGTCCAGCCGCTCTTCCAACTGAGCTACCGAAGTCTTTTTTTCTTTAAACAGCAAACAGTTCACATTGATGTTAAGTGATGATTGCAGCCTATAAAGACCAGAAAATGCAGATACATTGCCATCCCAGTTGTTGTCTCAGTGATAGTTATTACGGAGCCATACAGTTCTGCCTACCCCGCAATTAAACCAGCTTGAAGTAGCAAAACGTCGCCAACAAACAGTCCATTGATGAGCGAACGATCGTTTTATTGGGATCGATCGGCATCCCACGCTCCGATGGTTCACAATTACTCTGTCGCCATTGTCCCGGGGTCACAGGTTCGAACACGGTTAAGGACAGTGTCATGTTTAGTATCGATGTGAAGCATAGAGCAACACGGGCCACCGGCCGCGGCGGACCGGAGGGGAGTAGCCATAGCGTTTATTAACTTCGTAACTTCACGCCTGTAATCCCCGAGGGGGTAGGCAGAGGTAAATGCATGCATTCAATCATACATGCAAACACCCACGACTCGCCGGTTACGTTTTGGCCCATGTAACAGGTGGCGAACCTGTTGCCATCTCCGGGCACATTACCAAACTCCGGGGTACTGGGAAACTTCCAGAAAATGGAAAAATCCCATTAGAAGCAGAGATAAAGAATTTTAAACCGTTATCTCTGATAGTCCCCGACCCGGGAATCGAACCCAGGACCTCCAGCGTAATAGTAGTGGCCTGCTACCACTACGCTACAGAGGCAGCGTTTATTACCGATGCAAAACAGTCTGTCATTTTTTGCGAGGGGAAATACGTGTGACACACACACAGACACTACAAAAACCGGTCAAGTGGTTCCGTAGTTTTTAAGTTTGCTTAATTTAATGAAAAAAAAAATTCTATGGAGTTGTTCAAAATTTTCGAGTATTACATTTAGTCGACTATACTAGCAAACTTGTAAATCCAACTTAGGTGTGATAGCTTTCTTGACTAGTTCACTTGACTCTAACGAAAATTGACACTTTAAAGCTTAATAAGTCACGAACCGTTAACTAAATCCAAAAATGATATTAACACACCCCTAACGTTTTTAAAAGACCTATCTAACGATATCCCACACTATAATAAAAACGAAAAATAAAAAAAAATATTCGTGGGTTACATGTAGGGGAGGTACCATACATTAAAAAAATCATGTTTTTATTCTACCAATTTGTCGGCGTAATAAATGAGTATACTTGAGCCTAATTTCAAGTCTCTAGTACCAATAGTTTTTGCGCTAAACCGCGGACAGACAGACAGACAGACAGACAGACAGACAGACGGACAGACCGACATGGCGAAACTATAAGGGTTCCTTGTTTACAACGGAACCCTAAAAAAAGGATCAAAAGCCGCGCGAAAAGCGGCAAACAAGCATGCAGTTCACATTGATGTTAAGTGATGAAATTTTCACATTTATAGTGTGAAAGTGTGATGTAATTTCCTGATTTTATTGAAACCTCCCTACTAATCAAACGCACAGCAACATAATATTAGTTTGCGTACTACCTTATTTTGAAAACCTTTGTTTGATATTGTAATATAAACAGAGTATGTATGTATGTATCTTCACGCCATGTCCTTCACGGAGTAAGCAGAGAGTGTAAAGCGCCAGATATCCTGGTCTTGACGCACCTCCCGTGCTTTTTTTAGCTAAAGCTAAAACATTTATTAATTTTTACATTATTCTCTTACTCTGTAACTCTGGGACCCCACACTGCGCGTGGCCCGACACGCACTAGACCAGTTTTTATTTGTTGTTATTTTAAGTAACCGGAACACGATAGTGCAGAACACTACTACCATTAATCGGCAAATGTATACGTATTCTTTATCAGTGATGCAATTAGAATTTATTTTTTCTGAAATTTTCCCAGTGCCACTCTCAACCTGGGTTGCATCACGATATTTGTTGCACGAGAGTTAGTGTAACATTTCACATCCTTATATTATTTTTAAAGAAAAATGGAAAGAAAAATTGCGAAAAGATGGCGCTGCTGCTACCATAAAGCAATGCAATAGATGTGAAAGAAAGATTTGACAAATCGGGCAGGGCTTCAGTAGCTCAATTGGAAGAGCGGCTGAACTAGATTCCCAGTAGGTCGCGAGTTCGAGTCTCGCCTGAAGTCAAATTTTTCTCAACAATTTCACATCCTTCTCTTACTTTAACAGATCTGTTAAATGTTACGATAACTTTAACTTAAACAAATATCTTGGTGTAACCCAGGTTAAGACTTAGGTAATGTGCCCGGAGATGTCAACAGGCTCGCCACCTGTTACATGGGCCAAAACTCAACCAGCGAATAGTGGGTGTTTGCAGGTATGCTTGAATACATTTCTTGAGGATTTACCTCTGCCTAGCCGTTTGGGGTATGCAGAGAAGTAACTATGTGACATTTCAAAATCAGACCAAATTAACACACTACCTACAACATAATTATAATTGATACCTAATAATAGTACCAAATTAATATCTTAGTCACGTTTGAATTACGCGTACAGGAGTCAATGAACTGGCGAAGGGTTTGCAATAAGTATAATGTTATGAAGCGCGCATGGCCCCGAGGCTGGTGTAGATCGTAAGCGATCTACTCGGTTAAGCAATAAGGCGCGGTCGGGTGTGTGATGGGTGTCCGCTAGTGGTAAGTTAAAATGCGCGTTTCCGTGCTTCGGAGGGCACGTCCGGTTGCTATCGATAGATATCAGTCTTTAAACCTTGTCGGAGACCTTATGGGCGGTTTGAAAACATCCGACAGCGGGTTGGCCACTAACCCGTATCTCCACCAACCCGCATTGGAGCAGCGTGGTTGAGTAAGCTCCAGGCCTCTCCCCAAAAAGGGGAGAGACTCGTGCCCAGCAGTGGGACGTAAAGTAGGTTGCTATTATTATTATAATGTTATATTGATTTGACAGGTGGTAGAGTTCCATTGTATGAGCTCGAGGGCATAGGCACCACCGCATTACCTGATCTATATGCCACCAAATGGTAGTGCTCAGCACTATCGTGTTCCCGTTAGATAGTAAATAGGTTGATGTTAATAACTGTCACAGAGGCATAACACCTTAGGTCTCAGGAGTGGTAACGCATCTGCATTTTGACCTTGGTCTTTGTGCGGGTGTCTATAGGCTGCAGTCATCACTTAACATCAATGTGAGCTGCATGTTTGTTTGCCACCTTTTTTTTTTTATGTTATAAAAGTGGCAAACAAGCGTGCAGTTCACATTGATGTTAAGTGATGACTGCAGCCTATAGACACCCACACAATGACCAGAGGTCAAAATGCAAATGCGCTGCCACTCCTGAGGCATTAGGTGTTATGCCTCTGTGCCGGAAATTACAGAGCCGTACATTACCACCTGACCGGAACACGATAGTGCTGAACACTACCATTTAACGGCAAGTATATTAGGTAATGCGGTGGTGCCTACGCCCGCGAGCTCCGTCACTGGAGCTCTACCACCTTCCTTCCTTACATAAAAAAATATTTACTTAGGTACCTATACCATAGAACAACACGGGCCACCGGCCGCGGCGGACTGGAGTAAGCAAGTAAGTATTTATTTGCATAAAATGTAGGTAACAAAATGGAGGGGAGTAGCCATAGCGTGCATTACCGATGCAAAACAGTCTGTCATTTTTTGCGGGGGGAAAATGCGTGCGACACACACGCACACTACAAAAATCGTCTATTACTACGAAACTCACACCTTGACTTTAACAAAATACAGAAACAATTTCACGCACACATTTAAACATCTAGGCGACAGGTATAGGCCCATTTAGGCTTGTGCTTTGACAGAGGGCAAGCCTGCATATGGCTTCTCCCCTCCGATGGTGCTCTATGACCTATACTTTACAATCAATATGATTTTTGTTCATCATTTTGTTAAATATTTTATTATAATTTTTTTATTTAATATTTTTCCCTTAAAATGCTATTTCTTAGCCAAATTTAATTGAAATCGACACAGTATTTAAACCTACCATTACCATTTTAAATCACGAATATAAACATAAACAAATACCTATAATTAATATTATCTACATACATACCTGTTCACACATCGCAAATAATTATTAAAATATGTAAGTTTTATAATAATTAGGTACTTCATCTGGTATTAAATTTGCACATTAAATGTATAATTATAATAACATTAGAAAAAAAAAAGATACACAAGTACAGATGGTATGTACAGTCCTATTTTGTTGAATATTTCCATTGAAATTTGAATCGAAAGTAATGTAGTAGAAACACTTAAAAAAACATAATTATCTACTTCATATTAAAAAAAAGCATAAATATCTACTTTTTTTAAAAAAGCTAGGTTTTACTCGCGAGTGCGCTCGCACTTTTTTAACTTTCGTAGGTACAAAAACTTTTCTTTTTTTAATGAAAAAATAGGTACTTAACCTACCCTATGTTACTTTTTAACTACCCTACCCTTTTTAAACAAACTAATATTCGGATTTATAATATTACTAGAGATAATAGAAAATTCACCAATTCACCAGTATACCTAAAGCTTTTAATTTTATCATTGTTAAAAGAAGAATTAGTCTGCTCGTGACCACGGTAGCTGGAAAGCGACCGAAACGTCGGGTGTAAGAAGTTTGGGAGTGTTGTATACGCGAGAAAATCCGCAAGTTTAATTTCTACAAAGAATTCAAAGTTAAATAAATTTTAATGTGAATAAATTAATTATTAATATTAGGATAAGAAATTTGCAGCGCCTGGAAAAGGTAACTCCTACCTCAGTAGATACTGTAATAATATTATTTAAAACCTTTGTATTAACTTAGTTGACAAATAAAGAATTGAAATTAATTGAATTGACATTCAGTTTTAAAACTATTAAATGCATTTAGGTATTTATAATTCTTTTTTTGTGATAAAACATTGTTCTTATTGCTTAGTTTTAAATAAGTCAATCAGATAATAAGTCTAACTATATTTAAACATTTAATAAACTGAATTTAAATTTGAAAACAAAAAGAAATAGTTTGATTTTCATAAAAAAATAAATATCTTTGTTTTCGAAAATAACTATTTGAACACTGAATATTTCTGAAATAAATTTCAAATATTTAAAAAAGTCAGACTTACCAATGAAAAATGTGTTAACACAAACACAAAACACATTTTACGTAAATATTTTCGCTATTAAACACAACCACTACACTTCGTGCGCACCTCGCGAACGCTCGCGGCAGACTGGCATATCAACAATGCCAAATTATTTTGATACCAAGAAGTTGATAAAAATGGAGGCTATATTTTTGAACTAATATATCCCCTTTCAACAACCCTCTCCTTCTTTAAAATAAAAAAAATATCGTCATCAAAAAAGGAGTCTACTGGTGGTAGAGCTCTAGTGACGGAGCTCGAGGGCGTAGGCACCACCGCATTACCTAATTGTTATGAATTTTATATGTTGAACGAATACCTACACAAACCTCTTCAGGCTTTTTGATGTAGTTCAAATTGTAAAATAGTTTTAAGTATGTTTGAATAAACGAAAAAAAAAATTACTTGCCGCTAAATTGTAGTGTTCAGCACTATCGTGTTCCGGTCAAATGGTAATGTATGGTCCCGTAATTTCCGGCACAGAAGCATAACACCTTAGGCCTCAGGAGTGGTAACGCATCTGCATTTTGACCTAGGTCTTTTTGTTAGTGTCTGTAGGCTGCAGTCATCACTAAACATCAATGTGAACTGCATGCTTGTTTGCCACTTCCATTACATATAAAAAAAACATAACGTGTGTCCGACTCGCACTTGACCGGTTCCTTAAACTGGTGAAAATTGCACAATCTTGCCAAAAGTACCAGGCGATCATAAGTTTGGGAGCGGTTTTAAAATACAGTCCGCGGTACGTCGCCCGAATTGAGATTTACTGCGACGGCTCACTGAAGGGTGGCTGGTGTTGTTCGCGTATCGATATCGATGTTAAATTTTAGGATTTTATGCGTGTCATCGCATGTATATCCTAATTATTAATTAAAAAAATGAATGAAGACACCTTTTTAATGTAATGTAAGTGGTAAACAAGCATGCAGTTCACATTGATGATGACTGCAGCCTATCGACACCCACACACCCACACAAAGACATTCTTGTTTTTGAAATATACTTACGACAGTTAATTGAAGGTAGGATTCGAATATCAGAGAAGATTTCATAGCTGAAATTATTAAGTATTTTATGCTTCTTCTCTCAATATAGCATACAAGGTGCGGGCCCAAGCTCTATACATTTTGGAACGTCTCCTTTCGTAATGATCGGTGCAGCCGTTTCGGAGAAGTATTGTTACAAATACTGTGATTCGACAATTTTATATATTAGAGAGATATCATTTAACTGTGACTTAATTTATATGTATATGTTAAATTTTATTTTCAGTTATTCACTTCTTACTATTTTATTTTAACTTATCGTACCAATAAGTAATAGGTTGGCTAAAAAGTCTTTTCGCATTATAGTATGTATGAACTTGTAATAAAATCTCTTTGGCTGTAGTATTTGTATCTGGCTGGTTTTGGTATCATTGAAAGTTAAAATTTTAAAGAACATAATTCCAAATTCAAATTAGGCAAATGTGTGATTTTCATTTGTTTTTCGTATTATCAAGATGAGTGAACTCTACTGCGAACAACTGATGAGATTAAAGCAAGAAGTTGAGAGAAAGCGGCCGGAATTGATCAACAGAAGGGGTGTGATGTTTCATCATGATAACGCTAGACCTCACACATCTATAGCCACTCAGCAAAAATTAAGAGAGTTTGGCTGGGAGGTGTTAATGCATTCGCCGTATAGTCCTGACCTTGCACCTTCAGATTTCCACCTGTTTCGGTCTCTTCAGAATTCTTTATGCAATGTTAGGTTAACATCACGAGAGGACTGCCAAATCCACTTGTCGCGGTATTTTGATGAGAAGTCCCAAAATTTTTATAGCAATGGGATCATGTCCCTACATACAAGATGGCAAAAGGTTATCGAACAAAATGGTACATACATACTTTAGTTAAATTTAAATAAACTATATTAAAAAATGTTATGAATTATCTTAAAAAATGCGAAGAAACTTTTTCCCCAACCTTTTTTTTAAATAAATATTGAATCGAATTTGTTTATATATATGTGTCGGTTAAATTTTATTATTAAATTGGTATTCATTAATACCTATTGGATTATTATTTAAGTCATTCACTTTAAGTAGCTTGTAATCCGATAATGCAAAAGAGTCCTTGTAGACCAATTTGAAATAAATGATTTGTTTTTTGAATATTTTATCGACAACCCAACTATCGACAGTGACCGTTTCCCACCACTACACAGTTCGTTGACCGACTGCACCAGACAGACTACGAGACCGGGGGTCGATTCCCGAACAGATTTATACTGAATTTTAACTATAGTCTCGGATTCTGTAAAACACTTCACGCTTCTATCCTCAAGGGGGTAGGCAGAAGTAAATGTATTTATGTATAGAAGACAATGTGAAAATAATAATGAATACTAGCTGACCCGGCAAACTTCGTATTGCCACAGAATGAAATAATGTGTCAAATGTTTGATAGACACGGACTACTTGTATGGGAAAATGAAATTGTGGTTTTTACTATTTCCCTTCAATTTCTTCATATTTTCTTACCTTTTAAGGACTTCTAGTATAAATATTAAAAACATATCAATTGCTGTACATTAGTGGTTTTGAATGAGTTTTGGAAGTCCAGGGAAGGTTTAAAAGACAAGAAAATATGAAGAAATTGAACGTAAACAGTAACGTAACTACACGCCTGTAATCCTCGAAGGGGTAGGCAGAGGTAAATGCATGTATTCAAGCTTACATGTAAACACCCACGAATCGCCGGTTACATTTTGATCCATGTAACAGGTGGCGAGCATATTGACATCTCCGGGCACATTACCAAACTTCGAGGTACTGGGAAATTTCCAGAAATAGGAAAAATCCCAATAGAAATCAGAGATAAAGGATTTTACACCGTTATCTGCGATAGCCCCCGATCTGGGAATCGAACCCAGGACCCCAGCGTAGTAGTAGTGGCCTGCTACCACTAGGCTACTGAGGCAGTTAAACTTACCCTGTCATCACCTATTTCCTATTTAATCTAAGTTAGCACCGCCTCTCTTATTAGAATCATTTATTTAAGTGGAAAAAGGGGATTCCTAATTTTTGGGCAAAAACCGTACCCCAAAGTATTACATGCCAATGAATGTTTCCCAAGTTTTCATTTCGCAAAAAACCATTTGGCCAAAATACTATATTTTCGGCAATTTATAGTTTAACAGATTTGTAAAGAAAAATGCAAAGAAAAAGGTAGCTTTGGAGGCCTTATGGGCAGTTTGAATACATCCGACAGCAGGTTGACCTCTAACCCGTATCTCCACCAACCCGCATTGGAGCAGCGTGGTGGAGTAAGCTCCAGGCCTCCCCCCAAAAAAGAGGGAGAGACTCGTGCCCAGCAGTGGAATGTATCAAGGGCTGCCATTACTATATTACCTCTGTCTACCCCTAAGTTGAACTCTGCCAGTGAATGACAAAGAATGTCCCATATTTTTTTGTTTAGTCTTATCTTGCCGTTTGTAAAAGAGAGTATGGAACATTCTGTTGATCTATTTTTTTTATTAAGTATTTTTGGACCATTATTTATTTTATTTTGTTTACTTTGACATATTAATCAACGTATCAGTTGTTATTCGCTTTAATTTTATATTTGTAATTTGACCTATCACAAGCAAATTCTATTATTTCCAAGTGATTCAATAAATTATTGAGTTTGAGTTTTGAGTTTTGAGTTTGAGTTTGGGGGAATACTTCCTCGAAGTCCACGAAGTTATATATAAAAAGAGATATTATATTACACAATCTTGGCATTGAACCCAGGACAGGGTAGCAGTAGTGGCTTACCACTAGACAATTGAGGTAATTGCAACTTCTACGACATAAAGAAAGTAAATAAGTGGAAAAAAGGGATTCCTCATTTTTGGGGGATAACGTACCCCAAAGTACGTATCACATGCCAAAGTATGTTTCCCAAGTTTTCATTTCGCAAAAAACCATTTGGCACAACAACTTTTCGCAATTTTACAGTTAGCAATACTATTTTCGGCAATTTATTGTTTAACAAATAATTACATGATGTCAATGAGTTTATGGCGGGAACCTTGAAAGAGGCGTATGGTGCTCTTATATTATTTCATTTTCTTAGTGTATTTTTGAGTTATATTCAATAAAGTTGGTGGCACTTTGTACGATATAGGCTTATTACAGTGCCCGTGTATAGTGAAATAGAATAACAGTGCGAAAACACGGCCTTTCAGTTTGCTTCCAAAACTTCATTTGAAATGTTCTGGTAAAGTAGCCATCGCTTTACTCGAATTACTGACGGTGACTCTGACTGACTGACTTATAATTGACCGAATGGCTCTTACTTTTACGCTGCTTGCGAATACGATATATCATTTTACTTGACACTGTCAATATTCGCAATAGCGATGCCATTATACTAAAAATTATATAAAAATACTAACTATTAAAAAAAACGTACGTAACTTTACGCCTATAATCCCCGAAGGGGTAGGCAGAGGTAAATGCATGCATTCAAGCATACATGCAAACACTCACGATTCGCCGGTTACGTTTTTGGCCCATGTAACAGGTGGCGAGCCTGATGCCATCTCCGGGCACATTACCAAACTCCGAGGTACTGGGAAACTTCCAGAAAATGGAAAAATCGCAATAGAACCAGAGATAAAGGATTTAAACCGTTATCTCTGATAGTCCCCGACCCGGGAATCGAACCCAGGACCTCCGACGTAGTAGTAGTGGCCTACTACCACTACGCTACTGCGACAGTCTTAGTAAAGAAAAAATGAAAGAAAAAGGTAGCTTTGAAATATTATCAATCGAGCCACTACTGGAGTCCTGGGTTCAATGCCATGATTGTGTAATATAATATCTCTTTTTATATATAACTTCGTGGACTTCGAGGAAGTATTCCCCCAAACTCAAACTCAAAACTCAAACTCAATAATTTATTGAATCACTTGGAAATAATAGAATTTGCTTGTGATAGGTCAAATTACAAATATAAAATTAAAGCGCATAACACTGATACGTTGATTAATATGTCAAAGTAAACAAAATAAAATAAGGATTATTTCCTAGATTTTAATATATTTTAATTCTCCGGAATAAATAGATTAAAACTGAAGTTTAGTATGAAGTGCTTCTAATGTTGTTGGGAAAGACCATAAAAAGCAGAGGTCAAAATGCAGATGTATTGCTACATCTGAGAACTAAGCCGTTTTAGCCACTGTTATACTTAGGTACTACGGGGCCAATCACCATATAACCGGAACACGATAGTGCTGAACACTACCATTATATTATTATCTGCGGTGTATCACTCACCGATCGCGTTCGTAATGAAGATGTAAGAAAGAGACTTTGTGTGAATGATAGTATCGGTGTAAAAATGAAAAAAGGCATGCTCCGATGGTTCGGGCATATAGAAAGAATGTCGAATGAGCGAATGACTAAACAGATATACAATGCGAATGTGGATGGTTGCAGAGGCCCAGGAAGACCAAGGCTGACCTACCATGACCAAATAGGTCGAGTTCTGTCTGATGGTGGGGTCAAAAGTCTTAGGAATCGGCGTGCATGTATGAAGAGAATGATGAAGGTAGACGAGGCACGAGAGGTTTGTCAGAACCGGGATGTCTGGCGCTCTACACTCTCTGCCTACCACGTTAGGGACCTGGCGTGAAGATACATACATACTACCATTTAGTGGCAAGTATATTAGGTATTGCGGTGATGCCTACGCCCGCGAGCTCCACCACTGGAGCTCTACCACCAGTAAGTGCCTACTGGTGGTATAGTTCCAGTATAGGAGCATGCTTATTAGCCACTTCCTGATGTGAAAAGAAACCTTGAATATACACGATTCCGATAAAATGTGTGAAAAATTATTTTCTTTATGTTTTAAGATAACATTTATCATAGAGCAACGCGTCCCACCGGTCGCGGCGGACCGGAGGGGAGTAGCCATAGCGTGTATAGGTCGCGCCACGTAAAAAGAACGCTGGAAGAAAGTAGAAGGGATGTGTTCGCGCATCGGTACACTCGCGCACGAAAGTACTAGCCCTATTGGTTTATTTTTGATCTAGCTTTCGCTTGCGGTTTCGTGTATTGGTAGGCAGATTGAAAACGCCGCACCTCATACCACCAAATAGATCGATAAATCGTCTACTGCGCAGCTTGACCGCCAGCGTTCTTTTTACCTGGCGCGACCTATATTACCGATGCAAAACAGTCTGTCATTTTTTGCAGGGGAAATGGGAAGGGGAGAATGCATGCGACACACACGCACACTACAAAAATCGTCTATTACTACGAAACTCACACCTTGACATTAATAAAATACAAAAACAATTTCACGCACACATTTAAACATCTAGGCGACAGGTATAGGCCCATTTGGGCTTGTACTTTGACAGAGGGGAAAGCTTGCGTATGGCTACTCCCCTCCGGTGTTGCTCTATGTTACTAGCCACTTCCTGATGTGAAAAATAATCTTGAATATAAACGATTCCGATAAAATGTGTGAAAAAATATTTTTTATATATTATTTAAAGAAAAATGGAAAGAAAAATTTGACTTCAGGCGAGACTTGAACTCGCGGCCTACTGGGAATCTAGTCCAGCCGCTTTTCCAATTGAGCTACTGATTTCCTGCCTGTTTCGTCAAATCTTTCCTTCACATTTATTGCATTGCTTTGTGGTAGCAGCAGTTCGCGAGGTAGGCCGCGAGTTCGAGTCTCGCCTGAAGTCAAATTTTTCTTTAAATAAAATATATTTCACAAGCATGTGTTAATGCGAAATAATATAAAACAGTTATTTTTTATATGTTTAAGATAACATTTATTAACAAAAACACGCGTTGCAACGAATAACAGATAAAAACGATTCCGAAAACTAAATATTGACCCTTTTACTTACTAAGTAACTGCATGAGAGAAGTCCTTTGTGAAGCACATCTTATCTGTAAAGATAAAAAACAAATAATTAGCACATTCTGTCTGAATACCATTAATATTACGTGTAGGAGCTTGAGTTCTAATGGATCAACATGTAACTGAAATAATGCACACTTGGGAGTGTCCAATTCACCTCAATTTGAAAATAGAGTTATAATCATTATACATTTTTTTACTTTACTGGTTGTAGAGCTCCAGTGACGGAGCTCGCGGGCGTAGGCACCACCGCATTACCTAATATACTTGCCGCTAAATGGTAGTGTTCAGCACTATCGTGTTCCGGTCAGGTGGTAATGTACGGCCTTGTAATTTCTCACAGAGGCATAACACCTTAAGCCTCAGGAGTGGTAACGCATCTGCATTTTGACCTTGGGCTTTGTGTCTATAGGCTGCAGTCATCACTTAACATCAATGTGAACTGAATGCTTGTTTGCCACTTCCATAACATAAAAAAAAAATCTGAACCGAAATTACATTTTTTTTTTTTTGTATAAGAAATAAGTTGTCCTCGATTTGTACGGACAGCATGCACACCCTACGCATACTTACCCTACCTCTACCTACGGCCGCCTTTTTTTTTACCAGTGGAAAATGCGTTACGCATACCCACCCTTGGGAGGGGGGTGGGTTATGTGGGACTCCGGGAAAGGACATCCGTCTACCCACTAAAAACCCCTGAGTGTTCTGACTCGTCCGCCATCAGTGGCGGGGTCACGCTATCGCACACATCCGCGACCCCACCGGCGGCTGCTCGCTGTCGAGCCCTCCTCGGAGCCCTTCGACTCCAACCACTACTAGTGGCGAGCGGAACACCTGCACGCCAGCCAGCCCGGGACCTCTCCAGTCGGGCGATGAACTTCCCCTAGTCCTACGGCCGCCTATGTAATGTGAATTGTACATCAATTAGCCTGCTATTGATATACGATTATATATTGATATGAGTCCTTCATTTTTTTTTTATGTAATAAAGTGGCAAACAACCATGCAGTTCACATTGATGTTAAGTGATGATTGCAGCCTATAGACACCCACACAGTGACCAGAGGTCAAAATGCAGATGCGCTGCCACTCCTAAGGCCTAAGGTGTTATGGCTTCTGTGCCTGAAATTACAGGGCCGTACATTACCACCTGACCGGAACACGATAGTGCTGAACACTACCATTTAGCGGCAAGTATATTAGGTAATGCGGTGGTGCCTACGCCCGCGAGCTCCGTCACTGGAGCTCTACCACCAGTAAAATAATCGTGATTTTCTTTAATTAAATATCCGTACACACAGACGCAACATCGGTCGCAATCGAGCCAGATCTAAAATATGGAAGTAACTTTTCTCATCAGAAATCCAGATGACGTGCCGGGTTGATCCTTGCCAGGCGATGGTTTGTGTACTTAAAATGTAATGATTCATCCCTACAAAAATTTCTAGCCTTACAGAGCCAAGGTTTTTTTTTTTTTTTTTTTTTTTTAATGTAATTGAAGTGGCAAACAATCATGCAGTTCACATTGATGTTAAGTGATGACTGCAGCCTATAGACACCCACACAAAGACCAAGGTCAAAATGCAAATGCGTTACCACTCTTGAGGCCTAAGGTGTTATGCCTCTGTGCCGGAAATTACAGGGCCGTAGGTTACTCGTAGGGTTCAGTATCTCTCGACTATCTCCCCTACTACCAATAAACTGAATTATATTAACCTCTGTACACCCTTTCGGGTTTCGGGCTTTCGGCTTTCAGGCAAGGATGTCCACGAAGTTACGTATAGAGAGAGATAATATTACGAGTTTATACTAGCGGACCCCACAGACTACGTCCTGTCAAAAAGATTTGTTGACTCTTTGACGTTAGGTATAGGTCGCGCCACGTAAAAAGAACGCTGGAAGAAAGTAGAAGGGATGTGTTCGCGCATCGGTACACTCGCGCACGAAAGTACTAGCCCTATTGGTTTATTTTTGATCTAGCTTTCGCTTGCGGTTTCGTGTATTGGTAGGCAGATTGAAAACTATATTACATAGAATAACATAAAATGAAATAAAAACACATGACGCGCAGCTTGACCGCCAGCGTTCTTTTTACGTGGCGCGACCTTTACACACCTACATTGCTTGGACAACGATGAGTGCTTGTAATTTAATATGAACTTTATGAAATAGCAATAAAGCTCAAATTGAGTCTACGTTTTAGTTAGAAAACGTTTGATTGGGACAAAGAAAAGGGCTGTTTTTAGGGTTTTCCCGGCCATTATTCGAATTTTTCTCACCTTTTTAATCTTCCCTAGACCTCCATGAATATTTCAAGATTAAGAAAATATAAATCCGTTCAGCCGTTCTCGAGTTTTAGTGAGGCTAACGAACAGCAATAGATTTTTATATAGATAGATTCATGGAATTGAACCCAGGACTCCAGGGTAGCAGTAGTGGCTTACCATTAGACAATTGTGGCAATTGCAACGACATAAAAAAAGTAAATAAAATATAGATTACATACATTTCACCCCGAACAATACCCTTACCGTTAGGGGTGAACCCGACCAATGACCACTTTCACCCTTACAACGACACAATGGGGTTCTATTGTCCAACTAATTCGACAATGGGTTTTTCTAAGCGTGACAGAAGTGGACGGCTTGGGTTTACCATCTATCTATATATATAAAAATCAATTGCTGTTCGTTAGTCTCGCTAAAACTCGAGAACGGCTCTACCGATTTGGCTAATTTTGGTTTTGAATGATTTCTGGAAGTCCAGGGAAGGTAATATGAAGAAATTGAAGGGAACTAGTAAAAACCACAATTTTATTTTCCCATACCATTAGTCCGTATATATATCAAACCTTTGACACATTATTTCATAGTTGGCAATAGATGGCGCTGCTGCTACCATAAAGCAATGCAATAAATGTGAAGGAAAGATTTGACAAATCGGGCAGGACTTCAGTAGCTTAGTTGAAAGAGCGGCTGGACTAGATTCCCAGTAGGCCGCGAGTTCGAGTCTCGCCTGAAGTCAAATTTTTCTTTCCATTTTTCTTTAAAATAAAATATATTTCACAAGCATGTGTTAATGCGAAATAATATAAAACATTATTTCATTCTGAGGCAATACGAAGTTTGCCGGGTCAGCTAGTATTTGAATAAATATTTTATAGAAAAAATAAATGTATAAAAGACTTTTGACGAACAGATTATTCTTGAAAAAAACTAAACTAAAAGAAAAAGAGCAACACGCTGAGTTTGTTGGGTAGCGGAGTTCTTCTCAGTAGTGCCTGCACTTGGAACTTTGCTAAGTGAATGACTATGATTATGACGAATTGAAGCGCGCATGGCCCGGCGGCTGGTGTAGATCGTAAGCGATCTACTCGGTTAAGCACTACGGGCGCGGTCGGGTAGTGTGATGGGTGACCGCTAGTGGCAAATTAAATGCGCGTTTCCGTGCTTCGGAGGGCACGTTAAGCCGTCGGTCCCGGTTGCTATCGATAGATAGCAGTCGTTAAACCTTGTCGGAGGCCTTATGGGCGGTTTGAAAACATCCGACAGCGGGTTGGCCACTAATCCCCAACACCTCCACCAACCCACATTGGAGCAGCGTGGTGGAGTAAGCTCCAGGCCTCCCACCAAAAAGGGGAGAGACTCGTGCCCAGCAGTGGGACGTATCCTATGCCATTATTATGACGAATTGTGTTCGTTCGCGTGTGCTTTTAATAATTGCAAATTGTAGGCTATATATATGATATCAAGAAAGAGAAAATAAAGAAAAACATTTATTCGGCGCAAGGCCCAAGACACAATTTTTTGACAACAATTTTTTTTCTAGCATTTCTTATAAATCTTTAAAAACAATTTTATGCTTAAAAAAATTATAATAACAAATTCACATAATGAACAGATACAAAAAAAAATAAAATAAAATAACAAACAAAGATTTATAAAAAATGCTAGAAAAAAAAATATAGTAACCTGGTTCAGTAATAAGCAGTTGGTAGTGTCACACGACCGCGCCTAAAAGGTACCCAGTTCAGCATGGTGTCAGGTACAAAAACCTAACACTTTATTTTTTTTATTTTTTTTAAATATGTTTAGACCAACGCTTGAACACCAACTCACCTGATGGAAAGTGAAGATGTAGCCGAAGATGAAGCACGTTGGTCTAGACCAGTGATTCCCAAACTATTTTTTCTTGTAGACCCCTTTAAATTTTTTTCTGGTTTCCGTGGACCCTCCTTGCTACATTTATATCACATTCCAATATTTCCATGATTTATTCACGCCTACGTAGACCCCCATCGAGTCTCCCATTGACCACTTTGGGAATCACTGGTATGATGTAAGTAAATTGGTACTATCAGTGTATGTGTTGAGATCCATTAACGTGGACCCCCATTTTCATTTCATGGACCCCCAATTTTTTATTTCGCTGACGTAGACCCCTTTTAGGTTGTCATAGACCCCCAGGGGTCGATATAGACCACTATGGGAATCACTGGTCTAGACAATACCTATTCACTCTAGATTTGAAGATGCCCTGGTTGTAGATTTCTTGGCTCTACTGGTGGTAGAGCTCCAGTGACGGAGCTCGCGGGCGTAGGCACCACCGCATTACCTGATTTACTTGCCGCTGAATGGTGGTATTCGGCACTATCGTGTTCCGGTCAGGTGGTAATGTACGGCCCTGTAATTTCCGGCACAGAGGCATAACACCTTAGGCCTCAGGAGTGGTAACGCATTTGCATTTTGACCTTGGTCTTTGTGTGGGTGTCTATAGGCTGCAGTCATCACTTAACATCAATGTGAACTGTATGCTTGTTTGTCACTTTTAAGACATAAAAAAAAAAATACAGTCTGTAAATCCAAAGTAATTATACGAGATAATATATAAGGTAATGGCACGTTCGCCCGCGAGCTCCAACACTGGAGCTCTACCACCACTGAAAGTGATAATAAACGTATGCAAACAATATACAAATTCGAGTGTAAAGCCTTTCATAAATGTTAAGAACAAAAGACATCAACGAGAAACAGGTCTCAATAAATTAAAAAAAAAAAACAAATCAACATATATCTTTATAGTTAAAAACGTAACCGGCGAGTCGTGGGTGTTTGCATGCATGCATTTACCTCTGCCTACCCCTTTGGGGATTACAGGCGTGAAGTTACGTTCCGTTATATATATATATTTTTTTTTGGCGGGAACCTTGAAAGAGGCGTGTGGTGCTCTTATTTTATTTCATTTTCTTGGTGTATTTTTAAGTTATATTGAATTAAGTTTGTGGCATTTTTTTGATATAGGTTTTTTTCACTATACAGTGGAATAGAATAACAGTGCAAAAACACTCCCTTTCGGGTTGCATCTGCATTTTGACCTCTGGTTTTTATGTAGATGTCTATAAGCTGCAGTCATCACTTAACATCAATGTGAGCTGCATGCTTGTTTGCCACTTCCAATAAATAATAAAAAATTAGAAGACGCTTTTGAGGTGTATCAGTGCCGGGATATCTGACGCCCCACGCTCTCTGCCTACCCCGTTAAGGACTTGGCGTCATGGACTTGAAAGATAATTACATATATATGAATCATGATATTAAGGTTTTGTTTTCCCTTTGGTACAGAACCAAAATAACCTTAAATCAATCAGAGCAAGCCTGCTAAATAAACTTAAAACTCAAAGAAACCAAAAAAAAAAAAAATAATCTGGACTCTTATTAAAAAAAAAAGCACTAAACGAATCTCTCTATATATTTTTTGATCAACACACGATTTACTCGTACTGTGGCGCTCTACACTCCCTGCCTACCCCGTAAAGGGACTTGGCGTAAACGTACATACGAATTATGATATTAGGGTTCCGTTTTCCGTTTTCATACAGAACCTTTAAAAATCTCAAATCAATCAGAGCAAGCCAGCTAAAATACTAAACTCAAAAAACCTAAAAAAAAAAAAACAGAAAAACAACCTATGCTTTTTTATTTTTGTTAAAAAAACACTAAACGCATGCTCTTGAACAAAACCGCGCGGCGAGCTATCTCGCGCCGATCTAGATTTGAGGCGGGATTCGAACCTGGGACTGTGTCATTGCCTTGTGAACTTAGCGCGTTTCCATTACACGACTTTTTTTTATACGTCACCGGGCTCACAACGACTTTACCTTGAACCTGCGACCTCAGGTTAACCAGTCCAGCCACATGTGGACTTCGGTAGCTTAGTGGTAAAACGGATGGTTTGGTTATCATGAGGTTACAGGTTCATTTCTTGCTCAAAGTAAATTTTATCTTTTATTTTTTTAAGTATAGAAGTGGCAAACAAGTTTTACATTGATGGTAAGTAAGAAAAACTTTATTTGGTGCAGAAAGCAAAAAGGGGTTGGTTACAGAGAAAAAGAGAACGAAAAGAAATAAAATCATTTCAAAAATAGCACAACATACTAGATACATAGATCTGCTATGAAGGTGTGTCTCCTTTTAGCACCAAAAAGGTGGCCGATTCAGCAATATGCCAGGCGTGAGCCTAGCGCTGATTTTCAATCGGCACCCATTCGCTGCCCATAATGCTTATACTTAGAACTCTACCACCAGTAAAATAAATGTTCAAGTAGGAGCTCGAGCCTCGACCGTATTACCTAATCTATCTGCCGCGAAATGGTAGTGTTTAGCACTATCGTGTTCCGGTTAGATGGTAATGTATGGCCCCTTCAAAATATAAGGCATAAAAAAAAATATTTAATCACTTGAAAATAATAGAATTTGCATACCAACTAAGGTCTTAGGGGTGGCAACGCATCTGCATTTTGAACTCTGGTCTATGTGTAGATGTCTATAGGCTGCAGTCTGTTAGCCAGCATCATTAAATAAAATTTAAAAAATAACACCTTAGGCCTCAGGAGAGGCAACGGATCTATGTTGAAATCTCTGGTTTTGTGTAAACATATTATGTACTACAGTTTAACTAACCATCAATCTAAACTGTATATGGTTATTTGAATTTTTCACGTGAATGTTGAGGTTATGTGAAAAAAATGTAAGTTCAAAAGTTGTAGATCTTTTTACGACCTACAACTTTGCCTAGCACTTGTAGTTTTGCCGGCAATCGAGATAAACCTATTTTCTCCATAAATGCGATCCTCAAATTGAGCGTAATTTATTTTTCCATTAATTTTTATTATTATTCTCTTTCTTTTCCAATCGGTTTTCCAACTATTTTTTTATCACTTTTACCGTTTTGAAAGGCTTCTGTACTGGTCTAGTATGCCTGTTTGCCATTTCAGGACATGAACGAACGAGTTTCGAAACAAACCCGACAGAACACTGGTGGTAGAGTTCCAGTGTAGGAAGGAGCTCGAGGGCGTAGGCACCACCGCATTAACTCATCTATCTGCCGCTAAATGGTAGTATTTAGCGCTATCGTGTTCCAGTTAGATGGTAATGTATGGTCCCGTAATAACTATCACAGAGACACGGGGTGGCAACGCATCTGCATTTCGACCTCTGGTCTTTCTGTGGGTGCCTATAGGCTGCAGTTATCACTTAACATCAATGTGAACTGCATGCTTTTTTGCCACATTTGTAACATAAATAAAAAAAAATCGTACATCAAAAATACCGTGTCGTGTCTAACAAAGCGAATGAACGCACTCACACACCGGCATTGCGTAGCGCGGTAGTCATCCGACCGGCCGACGCGACGGTGGATCATTATATATACAACTTATACTTATACACACTTAGTATAGTGATTCAGTATAGACTGTTCATATTACCGCGATACTTATAGACACTTTTGAAGATATACTTACCTCTTTTGGCGCGATTTTTACAATGCGCCCGCACATCGAAAGATAAAAGCGACAGTCTGCACTTAGTTGCTAAGCGACAGGCTGAAGTTAGTCGCTAAACAGATAAAAGAAACAGTCTGAAGTTAGTTGTAAAACTTTTTATTAATGAATCGTAGGTATACGACGGTGATAGATATTTATTGATAACTAGCTGACCCGGCAAGCGTCGTATTGAATCACAATGAAATAATGGGTCAAAGGTGTATTAATGTGTTAAAGGGCTATTTGTATGGAAAAGTAAAATTGTGGTTAACCATAAACTTAACCTATCAATAGTGTTATTCTATGAAATTACTACGTTTTGTATTATAAAATATAATCTTAATATATATAAATCTCGTGTCACAATGTTTGTCCTCAATGGACTCCTAAACCACTTAACCGATTATAATAAAATTCGCTCACCATGTGCAGTTTGATCCAACTTGAGAGATAGGATAGCTTACATTACGCTATGACTAATAGGAGCAGAGCAGCGCGGGCGAAGCCGGGGCGGGCCGCTAGTATTATATAAAGACGCGAACCTTGCGATGCCCCTACGGGGTGTTACATGTAATAGCTTCTAAATTTTATATTTAAGACATCTTTGTAACCATGTAACAAGCAAAATAAATAAATAAAAGTTGGCAATACTGAGCTAGATAAGGTAATGCGGCGGTGCCTTTGCTGGAATGCATGCATTTACCTCTGTCTACCCCTCTGAGCGTAGCGTAGCGTAACTGCCTCAGTAGCGTAGTGGTAGCAGGCCACTCCTATTACGCTGGAGGTCCTGGGTTCGATTCCCGGGTCGGGGGATATTAGAGATAACGGTTTAAAATCCTTTATCTCTGCTTCTATTGGGGGTTTTTCCATTTTCTGGAAGTTTCCCAGTCCCCCGGAGTTTGGTAATGTGCCCGGAGATGGCAACAGGCTCGCCACCTGTTACATGGGCCAAAACGTAACCGGCGAGTCGTGGGTGTTTGCATGTATGATTGAATGCATGCATTTGCCTCTGCCTACCCCTTCGGGGATTACAGGCGTGAAGTTACGTTTTTTTTTTACCTTTCTGAGGAATCCAGGCATGAAGTTACGCAGTAATGTCTACATGACACTAGATGGCGCTTCCAATAAGATTTCAGAGTATCTCATCGTCATGTATTTTCACTATTTTTCCGATGGGAAATATACCGTAATAAAAACGCAACTTTACGCCTATAATCTCTGAAGGGGTAGCCAGAGGTAGATGCATTCAATCATACATGCAAACACCCTCCCATGGTTGCAGAGGCCCAGGAAGACCAAGACTGACCTACCATGACCAAATAGGTCGAGTACTGTCTGATGGTGGGGTCAAAAGTCTTAGGAATCGGCGTGCATGTATGAAGAGAATGATGAAGGTAGACGAGGCACGGCAGGTGTGTCAGGACCGGGATATCTGGCGCTTCACACTCTCTACCTACCCCGAAAGGGAATTGACGTGGAGATGCATACATACATTCATACTCTCGATTCGTTGCGTTTTGGCCCAAGTAACATGTGGTGAGCCTGTTGGCCGAGATACTAGGAAATATTCAGATATTGGAAAAATTCCAACAGGCCTCGAGGCTTACTGAATAATTTTCCCCAAGAGGTACAGGTCCAATGGTTAAAGTCGTGGACGTGGTCATCTCCGTGTATTCTAATATATTTACATGTAATGTATAGTTATATTTTTTTAAAGAAAAATGGAAAGAAAATTTTGACTTCAGGCGTGACTTTTTCTTTTTTTTATGAGAATTTTTCGGACCTCCGGTTCTGGGGGGCTCCAAATATCGACTGGTCGCTAGGTATCATGAAAGATTTGTAGAGCTGACGTTGGGAAATGCAGATTTTTTTTGCTCGTGCTTTCTTCTCGATGTGTATTTTAGAATCTATCTACCGTATCAATCACACGGGGGGAGGGGGGGGGGTACCTTATTATAATTTTATCTCATGACCTTTTTTTTTGCTCGTGTGTCAGGCCACTGGGCCTCCAACTGCCAAATGCCGCTCCAGGCCACTGATGACCTAAGGCCGCCACTGTCACAGAGCCAAAATTATTTAGGCTCCATATGTAATAACATCTCTACAATTGAATCTATTTTTTTTGCATATACGTTTTGTACTATGTATTCGTTTACCACCTATGTGAACTACTTGCTTATTTAGCACTTTTATTAGATACTAGATGTGCCCGCGACTTCGTTCGCGTGATAATTTATGATTGTTCAGTATCTACCCGGACGAAGTCGTGGGCGCAGCTAGTATAAAGGTAGCCTAAGTTACTCCTTATTACATAAGCTATCTGCCAGCGAAAGTCCCGTCGAAATCGGTAAAGCCGTTCCCGAGACTAGCGGGAACAAACACAGACAGACACAAATTGTAAAAAATGTTGTTTTGGTATACAAGCATATACATTTTGTAAAATGCGGTTATTTATTATTTATATTACAAACAGACACTCCAATTTTATTTATTTGTATTTTATGTATTGTATGTATGTTAGTATGTATAGAAAAGTATCTGGATATGAAACAATGTCACGCATAACCTAATAGATCAAGTAATGACTTGATAGAAAGAAAGAAAAATATTTATTTTTTGCTTACACTTTAAATGATAACTACATGCTTCAAAACATATAAACAGGGGCAGATTTCCCTACAGGCCGAGTAGGCCCGGGCCTAGGGCGGCAAAATTTGGTACCATAAAGCAATGCAATAAATGTGAAGGAAAGATTTGACAATTCGCGCAGGACTTCAGTAGCTCAATAGGAAGAGCGGCTGGACTAGATTCCCAGTAGGCCGCGAGTTCGAGTCTCGCCTGAAGTCAAATTTTTCTTTCCATTTTTCTTTAAATAAAATTTGGTCGTTTTTTTTTAAGTCGTTGTCCTACGCGCGTACTTTTTAAATCTCAAAAACGTGTCTATATAGCATCTCGCGAAAATATTTACATGTAGGTATGGCAATTACGATTAATAGAAGAATTAATTAAATAACTTACTGACTATCGTTTTCTTTATTTAATTTCAATTTAATTTCTATAGTAAAGATTAATGAAGGTTTCTTTTAATAAATTAGAATATTTCAAAACTGAATGCCGCTAGAAAATTTCTATAGTTTATCTATTATTTTATGCTTTACAGCACAGGGGGGAGGGGGGCAACTTTCATAGGCCTAGGGCATCCAAAGTATCAAATCCGACACTGATAAAAAAAGCCGAAAAATGGCTGCCATCTCAGTAAGATGCTGTAGCATGTACAGCGGTAGTATTCTGATAGACCCGTGAATGATTCGTGAATGTGAAGTGAATGAACCGAGCGAGCGAAGTAAACGGGTCATGTTTACGAAGTGACAGAGTCGAGCGAAGCTAGACTGCCGTTTTATTTTTTTGTTATTATGTAATGAAGTTGGCAAACAAGCGTGCAGTTCACATTGATGTTAAGTGATGACTGTAGCCTATAGACACTTACACAAAGGCCAGAGGTCAAAATGCAGATGCGTTTCCATCCCTGAGACCCTTAGTTGTTTGTCTCTGTGATAGTTATTACGGGGCCATATGTTATATGCGTGTATGTGTATGTATGTATGTATTTTCACGCCAGGTCCCTCAAGGGGTAGGCAGAGATTGTAAAGCGCCAGGTATCCCGGTCCTAACATAGCTTACTTGCTTCTTCTACTGAAGTTGTTTTAGCTTTTACTTTTTTGTTAGGCATACAAAAAAAGCTAAGATATTTTTTTGTAAAGATGGCGGCTAACACGCTTGCAGTTCATGATTGGTAAGTCTATGGATGGTAAGTGAATACTGTAGTCTATAGATATCTACCTAAAAAATCAGGGATCGAACAAAGGATGCGTGGTCATCTCAATTATGAAGCCAAATATTATGTATGATTTTTTTTTTATGTAATGTAAGTGGTAAACAAGCTTACAGTTCACATTGATGTTAAGTGATGACTGCAGCTTATACACACCTAGACAAAGACCAGAGATCAAAATGCAAATGCGTTACCACTTCTGAGGCCTAAGGGGTTAAGCTTCTGTGCTGGAAATTACAGGGCCGTACCGGCCTGATCGGAACACGATAGTGCTGAACACTACCATTTAGCGGCAAGTTGATTAGGTAATGCGGTGGTGCCTACGCCCACGTCACTAAAGCTCTACCACCAGTCAAAATGAATGAATGTAGTAAACAGGTACAATATGGATAGACAAAAATTAAGGAATTAAAATTTCTGCATAGAAAAAAAATCCATCCATCACGAATGGTAACTGGTGGTAGAGTTAAAGTGTAGGAGCTCAAGGTTGTAGGCACTAACGCATTACCTAATCTATCTACCGCTAAGTGGTAGTGCTAAGCACTATCGTGTTGCAGTTAGATGGTAGGTAATGTATAGCCCCGTAATAACTTATCACAGAGACATATTAAATCAAATAAGATCTCAGGGGTGGCAATGCATGTACATTTTGACCTCTGGTCTTTGGTTGGGTCTGGGTGGTGGGTTTGGGTGGTCTATGGGCTGCAGTCGTCAATTAACATTAATGTGAACTGCATGCTTGTTTGCCACCTTCATTACTTTATAATAAAATGGTAACGCATGTGCATTTTGACCTCTATTTTGTGTAAATGCCTACAGGATGCAGTATTTATTTTTCACTAATGACAACTCCACGCTGGACCATCACTTCAAAGGAGAAGCTGTGGGGTACAGTTAATAACTTTATGGAAGTCAGTAAACGTAGAGCGAAGCTAACGGGTCATACGAGCGAAGTGAAAGTGCCGAATGAAGTGAGCGTGCCGCATCTGCGAGTAATTTCAAAAGATATTATTATATCTTTATGCTTATATTTTTCTAAGGTGAAGGCAGAAATAATAACACGCGTACGATCATATATAGTTACTAGCTGACCCGGTAAACTTCGTTTTGCCTCACAATGAAATAATGTGTCAAAGGTTTGATAGATACGGACTATTTGTATGGAAAAATAAAATTGTGGTTTTTACTATTTCCCTTCAATTTCTCCATATTATTTTACCTTTTAAACCTCCCCTAAACTTTCAAAAATCATTCAACACTAAAATTAGCCGATTCGGTCCAGCCGTTCTCGAGTTTTAGTGAGACTAACGAACAGTAATTAATTTTTATATATATAGATTATATTTTTTTTTTTATGTAATTGAAGTGGCAAACAAGCATGCAGTTCACATTGATGTTAAGTGATGACTGCAGCCTATAGACACCCACACAAAGACCAAGGTCAAAATGCAAATGCGTTACCACTCCTGAGGCCTAAGGTGTTATGCCTCTGTGCCGGAAATTACAGGGCCGTACATTACATAACATTAATTTATGTTAGTTTATTTTGTATTTACATATAACTAAACAAAATAACTTGATGGTCACTGATTGGCGAGCCTGTTCATTTTACTATTAGTGTAAGTACCTATAAAGATTGTACAAGGATGTCTAAGCCCACCGGTGGGACGTTATCAATATGTTTACTTCAAAGATATTAATGTAAGTACCTTTATTTATTTATGTATTGCAATGTCACTATAAATCAATATTATATAGTTTGTACAAGAATGTCTAAGCCCACCGGTGGGACGATATCAATATGTTAAATTAAAAGATATTAGTGTAAGTACCTATATTTATTTATTTATTGCAATGTCACTATAAATCAATATCATATAATTTGTACAAGAATGTGTAAGCCCACCGGTGGGACGATATCAATATGTTTACTTGAAAGATATTTTACTGGTAATAGAGCTCCAGTTACGAAATCTTACTTAATCTACTTGACGCTAAATGGGTCTGGTCAGCTCTATCGTGTTCTGGTCAGGTAATAATGAAGACACGTGCGTGTTTTAATCTTGAAAATGAAGATTTTTAATCATTTTTAATGTAGCAAATAATGTTTTTACTAGTGGTAGAGCTCCAGTGACGGAGCTCCCCCGCATTACTTAATACTTGCCGCTAAATGGTATGTTCAGTACTTTCGTGTTCCGGTCAGGTGGTAATGTAAGGCCCTGTAATTTGCGGCACAGAGGCATAACGCTTTTTTTTTATTTGATTAGTATGATTGTAAATTATAATGGTATTTCTTTGCATTATAATCTCATTACAATAAATGTGACGTTCATTTAGGTACACAATTTTACTGGTGGTAGAGCTCTAGTGGCAGAGCTCGCGGGCGTAGGCACTACCGCATTACATTATACTTACCCCTAAATGTTAGTGATCAGCATTATCGTGTTCCGGTCAGGTGGGAATGTACGACCCTATAATTTCCGGCACAGAGGCATAACGCTTAAGGCCTCAAGAGTGGTAACGCATTTGCATTTTGACCTTTGTCTTTGTGACGGTGTCTATAGGCTGCAGTCACCACTTAACATCATTGTGAACTGTATGCTTGGTTACAACTTCAATTACATAAAAAAAAACTTTAGTAGGTATGATTGCTTCAATTTCTTGATTTTTTTTCGTTTTGCTATTTGACTGGTCAAAGTTTATATTTGGGTGATTCCAAGTTAAGAGGTATTGAGTTGTTAGGGAAGACGGCAAGACAAAAATTTTAGAAAATCAATGTGATTTAAGTATTTTTCGATCAAAAGACTTATTAATTACATACAAAGACAACAGCCAGACAATTTTTTTAAATTTCACTTTTTTATGACAGACCAGGGGAGATACTGAAGACAGGGGAAGGACAAGACGTGCAGGGTAGATACTTTAGAGTCAATAATGTTGTTTCATGAAACAAATTACAGTGGTATTTGACAATTATTTTAATTTTTATTATTAATAATTATACTTAGTTTCCATAGTCATCAGTCATCACAATAAAAGTACCTGAATTAAAATTTCAATTCTTACGAAACACGAAAAAGTTAAACTCTTTATATTATATCATTATAAAATCAATCAATTAATAACAACAATTATAATTGAAACAAAAACTCTTCCTTAGATTAAGCAACTAAAATTTAAGAACTTCTTTCTTTAAATAAATATTTACAGAAAATTAAATTTTAAACAAGAAACGAATGAGAATATCTTTACCTATCAAGCAAACAACTTTAAATTATAGTTCTACCAGGATAAAGTCACCATTACTCAGTGATTTTTCCAGATGTTGAGGGTTTTGGTTCATTATCTCTTGACATATTGGATAATGATGTATCAGCGCTAAGAGGACACACTGGCTTTTCTGCTCCTTGCCTGGATTGTTATACCGCTAATGGCCTATCATCAGAATTATGATCCATATATATATATATATAAGGTTGTGGGAAATCGCCTGATGAGGGCGGCCCAGCACAGTTCGTTGTGGCAATCTTTGGGGGAGGCCTTTGTCTAGCAGTGAATGTCTTTCGGCTGTTATGATAAAATACTCGAGCGTATCCAATGAAAA
The DNA here is from genome assembly GCA_036365455.1 of Macrosoma leucophasiata. Classification (NCBI taxonomy): domain Eukaryota; kingdom Metazoa; phylum Arthropoda; class Insecta; order Lepidoptera; family Hedylidae; genus Macrosoma; species Macrosoma leucophasiata. The sequence continues at coordinate 1,052,744 of JAWQUS010000022.1, read as the reverse complement.
ATGGCGAAACACATTATATAGGTATACAAATTAATCATAAAAGTTTCGAAGGATCAGCTAAATCTAGCTGGGATGAATTATTGAGGACGATCTAAGTCCACATGCAGTTAAAATAATAAACATCTAGAGAAACAAAATACTGTAGGATAATAGTAGATGACTGTGTCATGAACAACAGGCAGTACCTACACATTTTAGCTCAAGAAAAACTCTAATTCGATATATGTTTATCTTCCCTGAGCAGTAAATATCTCCCCTGGCACCTTAGGATGCAGGGGAGAGAAGACAGGGGAGATACTTATTTGACAAAATATCACTCCAAACATCAAAGTTTTTGTAAGATGTTATTAATAAAGAAGGATACGATTCTATCCATATAATATATCATATGAAGAAATTACAGTATTCAGACTTGTAATTGCGAAAAAAATATTACCAGTGGAAAGAACATACTCACTGACTCCCGACTGCTTCTACAGAGTATCGTCACTACAATGACGAAAAAATGGTAGCGTGCTACGCATCGACGGCTTGCTGCTAACTTCACGTGTAAAGCTTTGTGTTCTAGATCACAATTTACGCGTCAAAGTCTAAGGTCGACAGTTTTCAACGAATACAAAACACCAAGGGATGAGATTCTAAATACGAGGGACAAATTTAAACAACATACTTTTTATGAATAACAAACTGTTAGATATTGTTTTTTCTTAGATTACATTAATTTAGTTAATCTTGTTTGTAAATTAAACGTCATTAAATTAATTAAATGGTTGCAAGCTAGTTAAAATGGCTGACTAGCTAACGACATGGGGTAAGGGACAGACCAGGGGAGATACATTTTTCATGTTTCAGTCGCTATTGTGACTAAATTAAATACATTTCACTGTTGAAATTTAGTGACCTTATAGAAGGTAGTAATTTTTAAGATCTCACAGCTTTATTTCAAATTAATAAAGTATATTTTTAATAAATTTTATCATTGGCAATGAAAATACCTCTTAACTTAGAATGACCCATTTATAGAACTTTTTTTTTAATTCACCAGGATGATTTGATATTATAATGGTCGGTATTTCTTGGTATTATAATCTGATTAGAATACATATGACGTTCATTTACACAATTTTACAGTCAGTTTTTTTATTTTTTTATTGTGTCCCTCGTTTATGGATAAATTGAGTACCTACCTATTAGGTTTAAAAAAAAATATATGCTCTGTAATATAAAAACAATTAAAAAAAATTTTTTTTTTAAATGTGTGCAATTCACACGTTGCAGAAGTGTAAATTCTTAAAAAATCATAAGAGAGCCTGTATAAAGCTTCCTATCTCATTTTCTCAAACGTTAAATCTTATGAATTTATGTTTTTGTCTCTTTTTACTGTGGCTTTTTCGTTTCATAGCCTTTCAAAATCACAACGATTTTTTTTTAATTTTCTCTTTAAATTCTCTCTATGATTGCACTGCTTACAAATCCTTGCATATGGAAAAGTGCTGAATCGATTGTGATGAAACTTAATTGGTACTTAGTTTAAATCATGAAAAAGCGATATAAATTTCTTTTGGAGCCAAAACTAAAACTAAAAAAAAAAAATGAGAACCATCTTGTCTATAAAAACATATCAACTAAAATGTAGAGCAAAAAATAGGGTAAATATTGAAAAAAAAAAACTACCTACAGTAGGTAAGCACTATCTTTTTCAGGAATAATCAGAAAGAAATTATTACGGACAAAAAATATAGAGCAGCATATTTTAACATATTTAACAAAAGCAGAACAATCCTTCTTCCAAGCACTCTACAATCCAAAAAAAAAAAAACAATTTGACAGCTCAAAAGAAAAATGACGTACCAGTATGAAATCACTAAAATCACACCATACCCCCCACTCCAATAGAAGGAAACTAAGGTCATCACTTTCAGACCTTAAAAAGGTCACACTTTCAGGTTATCACTACCACTTTCACGAAGCACTGGTCACGCTTGGTCATTTTTGTAAGAAAAAAAAAAGAAAGTCAGTACTCGACAAGGACGAATCGGCTATACACGGTCCGTTGTTAAAACTGTGGTACATTAATTTGGTACGGCGCGACCGGAGCAGATTAGAGCGAGACGCATATACGTCTGTCAAGACCGGCTCAAAGCGACAGAGTTCAATGTACCGTCCTACAACGTGGGCGCGGGCGACGCGTCGCTCCGTCTCGTTCACGCGCAGGATAGTTTCGCGCGTGCGAGTGAAAGCGGCGAGTCGGACCACTTTTTGTTCCGAACTTGAATTTCGATCAATATACCGCGACGCACGCGTTCTTGATACTTTTATTTCTTTTTTTAAGTTTTGCTCTTGAAATATTTTGTACCTTGATCTGTATATGCAGTGATATGGACAGGGAATTTTTATTATTGTAGATTTTTAACTGTGGTAATTAAACAGTATGGATTTATTACACTATGTGACTATGAATGAACAAATAAATCCGTGGTACTTTCCGAAAAACAAATATTTGGACTCCAGGTTTACTGTCTACTCCCATAAGGTACCTAAATTCTATCTTAGGTAAACTGAATATTTAAAATTAGCGTTACCAAAACCGAAAGGTATTAAAGAGATATAAGGTCCAAACGAGGTCAATATATTGTGAATTATTTTGAATAACAAAAAGGGTATTCATAAATTCAATTGTATAAAAATATATTATAATTTTTAATTACATTATTAAATTTTAAGGACATCACGACGTAAGAGTGTCTATATCTATCACACATCTAAAGAAATTAAACAAAAATCATATTTTGAAAATATACTCACAGATATCATTTAAAAAAATGTATTCATAGTTTTCATAGTCTTACAAAAATGATACAAAGACAAAATCACAAAGAAATGTACTCGATAAATATAAAAGCCACTTCGTCCCGAACACAAACAAAATTCAATAAAAACTATACGATAAACCATTTGCCATTGAAAGCATCAAAAGAAGCATTTGCGTCACAGTATGCTCAGAAAGCCAGCTAACAATATTAATTACATAGCCGGCTATAGTAAAAACATGCACCGTGCACCATCTCATAGCAACAGCGAAATCTATTTCTAGACATCTATTTATAACACTTGAATCAGTCAATTAAGGGTCTAGACTGAAGTTAAAATACTTCGCTCGACGTATTCGCTGGCGTTTATTTAGTTATGGTTGGAATGTTGTAGTGAGAATTTTCTGGTATCTTTATTGGCATCTTATAGGTTGAAGACCGTTTTTTTTTCTTAAGTTATTCTGGTATGACGATTATTGACTTAAATACGACTGTATTAGCAATAAGATGACCTAGTTTTCTTCTATGGATCTTGTATGGATATTTTGAGTAAATACTAATTTATAACTACATAGTAATTGCATATTACGTAATATAATCTGTATAATTCCATATTGCTAAACAAAGAAAAATTTATATTTTATAAAAAAGTATGTTCTACGAGTACTATCCACTCCTTTATTTCTTGCACTTTACATGCTGAGATAAAAGCATTTTATAGGCTTATTAATCACTGTAAGTAACTTGGTATTTATGGGCCAAAATTCATTTGATTTCTATTGATTTATACAAAAATTAAGATGATCGAAGTCTTTGAGATGTTATTGTGAGACCTGAAAAACTTCTTTAGAGTCTCGAGATAATATTATTATTTGAAAGCTGGTTCACGATGCATCCTTTTTTTTTTTCAAATTGCGTCCTAATCGATTTAACACTGTGCAAAAGTTTTTAATTTACTGATATTCATCGCACACTTTTTAGTTTAATCCTAATACAGTGCTTACAAATACACATTAAAATGCGTTTGAAATAAAAGTAACTCATGAAATTTTATAAATATCAAATAATTTCTTTTGAAATGACATCAGAAATCTCAAATCACATCAAAAGTCAATTTAAATATAAGAACGGACAAATTTCACGTCTTCTTTCGCTTATTCATTCAATTGAATTGAACAAGCAAGAAATGTGCATTATAATTCTTGAATTTATATTCTTAAGACATGAATAACTTGACCTTGGGCAGTGCCGTCTCATTTTATTCGTGTACGTGGGAGAGAGACGGATGTAGAACATGCATTGAACGGAAAACGGTGACATTTACGTGATACTTTTTAAGCCGTTTTTAACTTTTAAGTGCATAACTAATGATTTTTGGATCCACAAGGTTTTAGATGTGTATGATTCATTGATACTCTTTTATTTATTTATTTCAACAAAAAAATATAATTATATTCAGATTAAAATGTAAGAATGTTTAGAGATAATACAACTTATTATATTTATAAATAGAGTTTCAACTACTTACTAACACATTTTATCGAAGAGTTGGTTGTAGAATTCTGGTAGATAAAATCGACTACGTAAACTTTACTTAATCTACATTGATTAGTAGTGTAATTAGATAATACAATAAAATTGTGAACTTTTATGTTTATACTTTAACTTACTTTAAATCTCAAAAGTAGAACGCCCGTTCAGACTTCTTTTATTTTTAGGAATTATTAACGCATTAGCAAAGTAATTCACGTTTGCTATCTGATATGAAAACAAAGTTCTAATATTGGACATACAATTCCTAATTAGACCAAAGAGTATCTAGTATCAGAATTTATGAGTCCTCTTTAGATGGTTTTTACTGGTAGAGGTGATGCTCAAAAGTGTAGGCATCACCGCATTATCTGATCATTTTTCCTGCAAAATTATTGTTCAATACTACCATTCTCTACTAGGATGGTGGTCGGTACTCATAGAGGTTGAAATAATTTAACATGAGTAGGTACAGTACTCAACAATTAATATTGCACATCGAGCCTACGAAAGAGACGATCGGCTAGTTCGTAGAGCGTTATCTCTACTACACACTGCCTACGTAAGCACTGATAGCAAAACTCAATGAAAATAGTCGAGAAATGTCAGGTAACGTGCGAAAGAGAAAACGCTATACAAACCCGAAGTAAGCCAAAAATTGCTTCCTCGAGGTCGATGTGCAATATTTCTTGTTGGATTATAATACGTAGTTGCCGTTGCTACTTCATAGTTGCTACTGTATACTTGATAATCGATAAAATTCCCGTTAATCTCTAATCTAAATTTTGATTACACTAAACTCTGCTTTGACTCTCCAGATAAATTCAACTCATTTTTTTATGTAATAGAAGTGGTAAGCAAGGTCACATTGATGTTAAGTGATAACTACAGCCTATAGACACCCACACAAAGACTAAGTTCAAAATACAGATGCATTACCACTCCTGAAGCCTGAGGTGTTATGCCTCTGTGCCGAAAATTACGAGGCCGTACAGTATCGCCTAACTGAAACACGATAGTGTGTAACAATACCATTTAGCGGAAATTATATTAATTACTTCACTCGTGTTTTACCATGGTAATAATTATTGTTTTAGCAAAAATTGTTTAACTTTATAAAATTACAATACATTATTTCTCAATGTCGTTAGTTTCCAAAATGATAAACATGCTGAAAAAATAATTTTCATATACTGAATAAAAATTATTGTAAAAGGGTATTTTAAAAAAAGTTCAAAGACGTTCATTTTAACCATTTAAAACGTTTGTGTGACTAGAAAATAGGATTATACGTAACTCCAAGTCATTAAATACATTAAAGAGTAAGCACCTATAAAAGAATCAAACTATAATATTTCAAAATGTAGAGACATTTGCCTTACCCTCTCCCTACCTCGTAAGTAAAACACAATTTTACCCATACATACAATTCATTACAATAACCTCAATTTAAGCACACATAATTTAAAAAAAAAACTTTTTTTAAAGTATCAAGCACACCGCGATGTGTAATTCCGCCCGCTGGGGGAGTAAGTAGGCGGTGCGCGTGCGAACGAGACAGCGCTACACCCGTCGCCTCCGCCCGAGTAACGGTGCGCCGGCGCACGACCTCTGCTTAAAACGGGCCGCTTTTTCTGCTACCAATTTGATTTTCAAAATTACACGCTGCCGGCAGAAGCTAAAATGTGAATGTTGGTATAAAACACTTGTATTTAGTTATAGTTAGACTTTTATTGTTATGTCTTGATCGCTACTGATTTAAAGGCATGGATTTATTTATTTTGACGTATTTTTAAAAGTTCCTATAGGATTAAAAAAAAAATAAAACATGAAATGAACAACTGGTATTATGCCTCTGGGGGATCAAAAAAATTTTTTGTTTTTTAAATTGTTTTTGACACTTTATTGTTCGTTACAAAATTTCGTAATGTCTGCACTAAATCCGGGTGAATATAAAGTTATTTCTAACGTATTTATAATAAAAAAATAATATGGCTGTGCTTTATTTTTGAAAATATAGATGTTCAAGAACATATTTCTGTAGTTATATTATTAAAATAATTTATTTTTCTAATTTTAATAGAGCTTTTAAAATTACATATTGTTCATTCACTGTGTATAGGCGTATATCTTTTACTTTTGTTAAATATACCTACATTAAAATGTTAATTATTCTTTAAGGACGTTATTAAAAAGACATTTATTTATAAAACTTCGTAATTGTATTTGTTTTAATGAAAATTGTTATAAAAAGTATTAGGTATTTACCTATACAATAAAAAAAGGAAAAAAAATAGTAAAATTTTTAAATTATTAAATAATGAAAAAAAGTATTAATTAGATTTATCACAGCTAGTAAAATATCAAAAATGAAATCTCTCTGATTTTGATAGAAATTTACAATCAAAAGAAATACCTACTTTAACTTCGTAATATACCTAAGTTACCACAAAAATAAATAATTATAATTATTTTGGGTTAGATGTAATTAATTTAAAAATGTTTGTTTTTTTTAATGTAAGTAACTAAGGTGAGAAACAAGCATAGGTACCTACCTACAGCTCACATGGATGTTAAGTGACGACTGCAGCCTATAGACATCTACACAAAACCCAGAGGTCAAAATGCAGATGCGTACCACCCCTGAGACCTATGTCTCTGTGATAGTTATTACGGGGCCATACATTATCATCTAACCGGAACACGATAGTGCTGAACACTACCATTTGGCAGCAGATAGATAAGTGGTGGTGCCTACGCCCTCGAGCTCTTGCATTGGAACTCTACCACCATTCATGAAACAATAATACTGAATAACATAACCCAAGGAATTTGTTAAGCTATAAGTATAATCCTGCAGTATTTCAAGTACTTACCAAAGCCTAACTGTAAAAATTAAATTGAGTTTAATCCTGATTTAAAAAAAAGTAGGTAGGTACCTACACTAACATAGACACCCAGTGACTTAATTTTTTTTTTATTTAATGAATACATATTTTTTCTTGTTTAGTTCGTAACATTTTTTTATTACTGATGCAAAAAAAATATTTCTCTTTTTATAATGGCCAAAATAGTTTATCAGAAAATAAAATTGTTATTTTGCATTATTTGTTAAATATAAATTTTAATCATTTTTCTATGATCATTCAGTTTTTTCTGTATTTTCATTTATTATCTTCTTCACCAATTAAAATGATATACTACAATGCATCCTATTTGTAATTATAAAAAATAAAATTTTAATAAGATTAACTTAGTGTCTTTGCCTGCCCGGGTATGATTTTGATGTACAAAATATATAAGTCAATGGTTATCACTATTTCTTTCTAGTAGAACGGTTCCATTTTACAGAAGTCAATTGACCACAACTTCACATAGTAACATGACTGACAGATGACGTAGTACACCTAGTACACCTATCTGTCAAATCAATTTAAAAACCGAACTGACTGTTTGTGCCCTGTTTCTTTTCTACAGATAGAACGCTCGCCTTGGTAGCACGGTTCCATTTTACAGAAGTCAATTTACCACTCTTTCACATAGAAAGAAGATGATGTCGTGGAAACTTCTCACATTTTTTTTACATACCTATACAATTTTTTTGTATTTTTGGAACAATAGAACAATGTGATATTATACATCGTGTAACATGATTAAATGTACAACCCGAAACTATTTGGTTCAGAATCGATAACCGAATCGATTTCAGACATTTTTTTCATAGGTAATATTTTGTCCCAAAATTAATTACGTAACTTCGTACGTAACTTCACGCCTGTAATCCCCGAAGGGGTAGGCAGAGGTAAATGCATGCATTCAAGCACACATGCAAACACCCACGATTCGCCGGTTACGTTTTGGCCCATGTAACAGGTGGCGAGCCTGTTGACATCTCCGGGCACATTACCAAACTTTGAGGTACTGGGAAATTTCCAGAAAATGGAAAAATCCCAATAGAACCAGAGATAAAGGCTTTTTCACCATTATCTCTGATAACCCCCTACCCGGGAATCGAACCCAGGACCTCAGCGTAGTAGTAGTGGCCTGCTACCACTAGGCTACCGAGGCAGTTAATATAAATAAAATTAATTACAACTGAGGAAATTATGGTCACTCATTTGGTGAACAGTCAATACAAACGAAAATGCGACTGTCGTCTATCCAAAATAAAATGCTAGTCTCAACAAGTTTATTAGAATTCGCTGAGACGTGTTTTTATTATAAATTACTTAGTTAATTAATTAGTGTTTTTATTATTTTTTACTGGTGGTAGAGCTCCAGTAACGGAGGTCGCGGGCGTAGGCACCACCGCATTACCTAATATACTTGCCGCTAAATGGTAGTGTTCAGCACTATCGTGTTCCGGTCAGGTGGTAATGTACGGCCCTGTAATTTCAGGCGCAGAGGCCATAACACCTTAGGCCTCAGGAGTGGCAGCGCATCTGCATTTTGACCTCTGGTCATTGTGTGGGTGTCTATAGGCTGCAGTCATCACTTAACATCAATGTGAACTGCATGCTTGTTTGCCACTTTTATTACATAAAAAAAAAAAAAAATACTTTAAGAAATAACATAGTAAGAAATTAATCTTATGACTAGCGAGTGTTAGATAAGGGTACGCACATATATATGTCGCGCCACGTAAAAAGAACGCTGGAAGAAACTAGAAGGGATGTGTTCGCGCATCGCTACACTCGCGCACGAAAGTACTAGCCCTATTGATTTATTTTTGATCTAGCTTTCGCTTGCGGTTTCGTGTATTGGTAGGCAGATTGAAAACTATATTACATAGAATAACATAAAATGAAATAAAAACACATGACGCGCAGCTTGACCGCCAGCGTTCTTTTTACGTGGCGCGACCTATACTACATCACATTGCAATAGTGTGGGTATGTCAGTAGGTTCGTGATTTCAGTGCGGCCGTAGGTAGAGGTATGGTAAGAATAAGAATAGGCATAGGGTGTGCATACTGTGCGTACAAATTGAGGACAACTTATTTCTTAAATAAAAATTATTAAATACATATCGCGGGCGTAGGCACCACCGCATTACCTAACATACTTGCCGCTAAATGGTAGTGTTCAGCACTATCGTGTTCCGGTCAGGTGGTAATATACGGCCCTGTAATTTCCGGCACAGAGGCATAAGACCTTTGGCCTCAGGAGTGGCAACGCATCTGCATTTTGACCTCTGGTCATTATGTGGGTGTGTATAGGCTGCAGTCATGAATGTCAGTCATGATGCAGCAATGAACTGCATGCTAGTTTGCCACTTTTATTACATTAAAAAAAAAACAAAGGATTTACACCGTTATCTCTGATAGTCCCCGACCCGGGAATCGAACCCGGGACCCCAGCGTAATGGTAGTGGCCTGCTACCACTAAGCTACTGAAGTAGTTCATTATAATTATGATAATTTTGCATTGTTTATAATTATTATTATACAATTATATACAATACTAATTATATACATATTATACAATACTAGCGGGCCCGATAAACTTCGTATCGCCTAAAAAAAAAAACTGGTTGCCTGTAAAGTCGGTTTTACGGGCGAAGATTTTACGTGACAACGTCTTTTTCTCGGTAGAAAGGCATTCGCCGGTCCGGCAGGCCTCTCTCTCGTTCGGTGACTCATCGTTACGTTACCGGGCGTTACACTTTTTCATGAGTGACTCCGAGCCGCAACCTAATTTAAGACGTTGTCACGTCAAAAAATGTTCAAGAAATCGAACAAAAAATTTGTTAAGAATCAATCTTGATAAGATTTTGGGAGGGTGTCTTAAGGATATGAAAAATGGATGTTGACCGAATTTCAGACCTACCCAATAGGCACACAAAATTTCATGAGAATTGGTACAGCCGTTTCGGAGGAGTATTTATGTAATGATAGTGGTAAACAAGCATGCAGTTCACATAGATGTTAAGTGATGACTGTAGCCTATAGACACCCACACAAAGACCAAGGTCTGTGCCGGAAATTACAGAGCCGTACATTACCACCTGACCGGAACACTCTAGTACTGAACACTATAATTTAGCGGCAAGTATATTAGGTAATGCGGTGGTGCCTACGCCCGCAAGCTCCGTCACTGGAGCTCTACCACCAGTGCAAACCTACCCCAACACCGAGTGCAGGCGTGAAGTTACGTATAAAAATATTCCCGATTGATGCAAAATCGGACGCATTGATGCCACCCCACTTTCATCAATTGTCCTTTTTTATTTCAACCCTTACAGAGGGTGTTTGTATGTGTTGCAACTGTATATTTAATTCGTTGGTATTTGTAACATAAGTAGAATATAAATCGCGTTGCTTATAAGTTTTGCTGGTGGTAGAGCTCTAGTGGCAGAGCTCGCGGGCGTAGGCACCACCGCATTACCTCTATCTGTCGCCAAATGGTAGTCAAACTCAAACTCAAATAAGTATTTTATTTCGAACTAGCTGTGCCTGCGACTTCAACCGCGTTGGAATTCATGATTGTACAGTATCTACCCAGGCGAAGTCGTGGGTGCAGCTAGTATAAAAGTAGCCTAAGTTACTCCTTATCATATCAGCTATCTGCTAGTGAAAGTCTCGTCAAAATCGGTAAAGCCGTTCCGAAGATTAGCCCCGCCAAACAGACAGACAGACAAAAATTTAAAAAAATATTGTATCGGTATATGTACCGTGTTATGGTGAAGATCGACCTGGGTTCGGCTCTTAGGGTGTGATTCACAGACCGCACTACGAACTACTTTGCCTTTGAACTGTCAAAACCCATACTGAACTGACAGTTCCAAGCATACTTTGCTCAAAGTAAAGTCGTAGTGCGGTCTGTGAATCTCACCATTAGACTTTTCCCTTGCAAGTACATGCGGTCGACTGTCGGTTTGTCGGCGAGTAGTGTGCGTTGACGCATACATTTCCGAACGTTCCATTTTTCACCGATTATCGGATGGGTCGCATGCACCGATTTTATTTCCGACCGACTTTTTGTAGGACGTGTGCGTTGCACGACGTTTAAAGATCCCCATATTGAAGCGCCTTAGCGATATGGCTTTATTCAAGACTAGTAAACTTAACTCGGTAGCCTAGTGGTAGCAGGCCACTACTACTACGCTGAGGTTCTGGGTTCGATTCCCGTGTAGGGGGTCATCAGAAATAATGGTGTAAAGTCTTTTATCGCTGGGTCTACTGGGATTTTTCCATTTTCTGGAAATTTCCCAGTACCTCGAAGTTTGGTAATGTGCCCGGAGATGGCAACAGGCTCGCCACCTGTTACATGGGTCAAAACGTAACCGGCGAGTCGTGGGTGTTTGCATGTATGCTTGAATGCATGCATTTACCTCTGCCTACCCCTTCGGGGATTACAGGCGTGATGTAACGAAGTAAATATTAGCATATTGTAATAATTGCCTATCAATGTACATCTATAAACGCAATACTTCTTAGGGCTCCCGCCCACGTCAGATAATCGATGACCGACTTTTTGTAGGAGAAAAATAGAACGTACTGATAGCAATAGTGCAACGCACACGTCCTACAAAAAGTCGGTCGGATATAAAATCGGTGCTAAATAAAAACGTGGCCGGTGAATCGTGGGTGTCTGCATGTATGCTTGAATGCATGCATTAACTTTTGACTACGCCTTCGGGGACTACAGGCATAAAGTTATGTAATAATACATATTAAATCAATATATGTATCTTCACACCAAGTTATGTACCTTACTGAGTAGTACCCCCTGGGGTCCATGGGGACTCAATGGGGTCTACGTATATGTGTAAATAAAAATCGGATATATGGGAAAGTGATATAAATGTTAGCAAGGGGGTCCACCGAAACCAGAAAAAAATTGAGAGGGGTCTACAAGAAAAATAGTTTGGGAACCTCTGATCTATACAAATAAATAAAATTGGAGTGTCTGTTTGTAATATAAAATACCCGCTTTTTATGTGTGGTATTTTGATTAAATACAATTATTTCTATGTTGTTATCTATAATATAAAAATAAGTCGAGTTTTCCTTCCTGACGCTATAACTGCAGAACGCACGAACCGATTTCCACGGTTTTGCATTCGTTGGAAAGGTCTCGGGCTCCGTGAGGTTTATAGCATAGAAAATTCAGGAAAAATATTTATAAAACGACATCCACGCGGGCGAAGCCGCGGGCAACAGCTAGTTACTTATAAAAAGTTATGATGTTCAATGTTTTTCTTTTCTCCCGGATTAAATTAGACAGCTAAGAGGTGGTAACCCTAGTCACCCCGCAACCCCGCAACCCCGCTCCCTGCAACACGTGGCGATATTCAGCCTAGGTAAGGTACGTGGCATACCTACGCTCGGAGTAAATGCCAAATGCGAGGCAAAAAAATAATTGTGTATGAGCAAACTTAATTTTTTTAACTATGAATCTCGAAAAGTTATCTTAAACTATGAATGTTAATTCATTCACTGGTGGTAGAGCTCCAAAAACGGAGCTCGGGGGCGTAGGCACCAGCGCATTACCTAATTTACTTGCCGCTAAATGATAGTGTTCAGCACTATCGTGTTCCGGTCAGGTGGTAATGTACGTCCCTGTAATTTCCGGCACAGAGGCATGCCACCTTAGGTCTCAGGAGTGATAACGCATCTACATTTTGACCTTGGTCTTCGTGTAGGTGTCTATAGGCTGCAGTCATGACTTAACATCAATGTGAACTGCATGCTTGTTTGCCACCTTCATTACATAAAAAATCTCATTATATAATTAGTGGGAGAATTCCCTTGCAGTAGAAGATTTTTTTCCGCTATTGGGCGGTAGGGTTGTCAAGTCCCGACTTCAGACTCTCTTTTAAATAAATAAACGTAACTTCACGCATGTACTCCCCGAAGGGGTAGGCATGCATTTACACTCTAAATGCATGCATTCAAGCATACATGCAAACATCCACGACTCGCCTGTTACGTTTTGGCCCATGTAACAGGTGGCGAACCTGTTGCCATCTCCGGGCACATTACCAAACTCCGAGGTTCTCCTACTGAGAAACTTCCAGAAAATGGAAAATCCCAATAGAACCAGAAATAAAGGATTTTAAACCGTTATTTCTGATAGTCTCCGACCCAGGAATCGAACCCAGGACCTCAGGGTAGTAGTAGTGGCCTGCTACCACTAGTCTACCGAGGCAGTTAAATAAATAAAATAATTACAAATTAGCTGATTAAAAGGACAAAAAACACGAAAAAATCTTAATTAAGGCACCACCCAACCCTAAAAAAGCACCCTAGCACGTTTGCAAAATTAAAAAAAAAAGCACACACGTTGCAAGAGAGAGACGGGTGATGTACGAGTGAGACAGGTGCCCCCACGCGTCTATTCTGTTTTGGTGGCCTGATATAAAATAGGGCGGTACCATGGTTTGTTTTTGGCCCTTTGTATTGTGGCGATTATTTTTTTTGAAACGATTCCATCAAGATTATATTGTTCTGTAGTTAAATAACTAAAATATTAATTTTTGTTTTATATTATTTCGCATTAACACATGCTTGTGAAATATACATATTTTATTTTTAAAGAAAATGGAAAGAAAAATTTGACTTCAGGCGAACTCGCGACCTACTGGGAATCTAGCATAGTTGGTAATATATGCCTAACTAGCATAGTTGGCAATAGATGGCGCTGCTGCTACCATAAAGCAATGCAATAGATGTGAAGGAAAGATTTGACAAATCGGGCAGGACTTCAGTAGCTCAATTGGAAGAGAGGCTGGACTAGATTCCCAGTAGGTCGCGAGTTCGAGTCTCGCCTGAAGTCAAAGTTTTCTTTCCATTTTTCTTTAAAAATAAAATATATTAATTTTGTTATTTGCATTCCTAAATACGATATTGAGTTTTGGCGGGAACCTTGAAAAAGGCGTATGGTGCTCTTATTTTATTTCATTTTCTTGGTGTATTTTTAAGTAATATTGAATAAAGTTGGTGGCATTTCGTTTGATATAGGTTTATTACAGTGCCCTTGTATAGTGAAATAGAATAACAGTGCGAAAACACGACCTTTCAGGTTGCCTCCAAAAATTCATTGTAAATGTTCTGGTAAAGTAGCCATCGCTTTACTCGAATAACTTGACTGTAACTCACTTGACTGACATATTATACTTGATAACTTATATACTTGATACTTATATATTATACTTGATATTATACTAACTTTGACGCTGCTTAAATCAATACGAAATATCGTTTTACTTGACACTGGCAATATGCGTAATAGCGATGCCATAATTAAAAAAAAAAAAAAAAACTACGTATAAGAAAAATTGACGTATGTAATTCAACAAAAAAAAATTTTTTTTATTATTATGGCATCGCTATTACGCATATTGCCAGTGTCAAGTAAAACGATATTTCGTATTGATTTAAGCAGCGTCAAAGTTAGTATAATATCAAGTATAATATATAAGTATCAAGTATATAAGTTATCAAGTATAATATGTCAGTCAAGTGAGTTACAGTCAAGTTATTCGAGTAAAGCGATGGCTAATTTACCAGAACATTTACAATGAAGTTTTGTAGGCATCCTGAAAGGTCGTGTTTTCGCACTGTTATTCTATTTCACTATACACGGGCACTGTAATAAACCTATATCAAACAAAATGCCACCAACTTTATTCAATATAATTTAAAAATACACCAAGAAAATGAAATAAAATAAGAGCACCATACGCCTCTTTCAAGGTTCCCGCCAAAACTCTTATATGTAGTTATATATTTTGATATGTTCTTAGGTTTTCGCGAGCTACACTCATTGAAATAAAACTATTTTTACGGATTTATCTCGCGTATATTAAACTAAAATGATTTTAGTTTAATATACGCGAGATAAATCCGTAAAAATAGTTTTATTTCAATGAGTTATATATTTTGTGAATTAACATAAGTTCATATTATTTTTATAATAGAAATAGAATAGCAATAGCGCAACAGAAATTAAAGGGGAAGAAAAATTTGAAGAGCTTCAGAAAGTGTCTGGACCGGTTATTCTGAGGTGGCAGGTTTGATTTTTTCCCGAAGTCAAATTTGTGTTTCCATTTTAGAACTAAGTACCTACTTAAATGTGTACCTTAATGAATTTTTGTTTGAATATTTTTGAAATTTGCAATTTTTATAGATAACTTCATTTCATAACTTACCTATTTATTTCATTATTCTAGTGATTATTAATGAATGTTGTGTACATCTGTTGATATACATATTTACGTATAAGAATGTTATATTGTTGAAAAATCAGAATGTAAAATATGTACCAATACTGTTGATGTACCATAATAATAAATAAATAAAATAATTGAGTACACATAATGAATATCTAACCTATGATATTATAAATACTAAAGACTTATTATGTTTTAATATATTTATTTTTGCAAAAGCACATGCGACTGAATTAGAAAATTAAAGGAAAAAAAATCTTTTGTTTAATTTACTTAATGTATTTTTTTCCTATAGGTACGGAAAACCTATAGAATAGAATATAATTATTTATTTGCTAGAAATACCTAATTTTTTTTTTATGTCATGAAGTGGAAAACAAGTAGGTTTGCCTATACTTTGCATTAATGGTAAGTATTAAGGTAAAAAATAGGTCGAGTTCTGTATGATGGTGGGGTAAAAAGTCTTAGGAATCGGCGTACATGTATGAAGAGAATGATGAAGGTAGACGAGGCACGAGAGGTTTGTCAGAACCGGGATATCTGGCGCTCTACACTCTCTGCCTACCCCGTTAGGGACCCGGCGTGAAGATACAAAAAAAAAAATTAAGTACTGTAGTCTATGCGGTCTATAAACTACATGAAGACGTTCAAGGTTCAAGACGATGCTCTTAACTGTCTCAGGAAGCACCGGCATTGCACACCCTGTAATTTCCGGCACAGAAGCATAACACCTTAGGTCTCAGGAGTGGTAACGCATCTGCATTTTGACCTTGGTCTTTGTGTGTGTGTCTATAGGCTGCAGTCATCACTTGACATCAATGTGAACTGCATGCTTGTTTGCCACTTCCATAACACAAAAAAAAACAAAAAACTATAAGTACGTTAAGCCGCCCCTATACAAAAACCAGAGGTCAAAATGCGGATGCATCTACCAGGTCGCATATTGCTAGTTTTCTTTTTATGTAGTGGAGGGTTGTCAAGTCCCGACTTCAGACTCTCTTTTAAATAAATAAACGTAACTTCACGCATGTACTCCCTGAAGGGGTAGGCAGAGGTAAATGCATGCATTCAAGCATACATGCAAACATCCACGACTCGCCGGTTACGTTTTGGCCCATGTAACAAGTGGCGAGCCTGTTAACATCTCCGGGCACATTACCAAACTCCGAGGTATTGCGAAACTTCCAGAAAATGGAAAAAATCCCAATAGAACCAGAGATAGCAGAGCAGCAATGGCTGCCACATGCGTCATACTCGTGAACGGGTGCTGATTGTGGGGACTGGTCTGTTGTGATTTGCGGGTGTTATTTTCTATCACGATATTAAGCTGTTGATGGGTATTTGCGTATGAGTTTATATGCAAATATTTATATGCCATGGACGTTCACATTATCTTTATTTTATTTAATAATATTTGTATTAAATCTAAGGTTTTGACAAAAGAGCAACACGCTGAGTTTGTTGGGTAGCTGAGTTCTGAGTTCTTCAGTAGTGCCTGCACTTGGAACTCTGCTAAGTGAATGACTATGATTATGACGAACAGATTTTTCATTTTCTTCTTTTTTTTTGTAATAAAAGTGGCAAGCAAGCGTGCAGTTCACATTGATGTTGAGTGATAACTGCAGCCTATAGACACCCACACAATGACCAGAGGCCAAAATGCAGTTTCGCTGCCACTCCTGAGGCATTAGGTGTTATGCCTCTGTGTCGGAAATTACAGAGCCGTACATTACCACCTGACCGGAACCTACCTACCTGCCTACCATTTAGCGCCAAGTATATTAGGTAATGCGGTGGTGCCTACGCCCGCGAGCTCCGTCACTGGAGCTCTACCACCAGTAAAAAGTCTTCTATGAAGGAATTGAAAAATTTGATGATTCACGTATCGGTTAAATTTTATTATTAAATTGGTATTTATTAATACCTATTGAATTATTATTATAAGTCATTCTCTCTAGGTAGCTTATAATCCGACAATGCAAAAGTGTCCTTATAGACCAATTTGAAATAAATGATTTTAAACCGTTAACTCAGATAGCCCCCGACCCGCGAATCGAACCCAGGACCTCCAGCGTAGTAGTAGTGGCCTTCTACCACTAGGCTACTGAGGCAGTTAAGTTATACACGTGGCTCAACGAAATAATCTCAAATCGCAAACCAGGACGGTGTACCGTAAAACTGTGATAAAATAACCTCTCAAGGTCACTGGCGCGCGCCTGACGTCAGAGAGCGTCACGTCTGGTTACGTGTGACGACGGAATACGCTGTCGAATGGCTAGATTCTGACCCCCTTATTCACAGTGGCGGATTTACAAGGGAGAAGTTCCAAATTGGGCCCGCACCTTGTACACTATATCAAAAGTTAGAGAAAAATACGCAAAATCATGGAAAAATACTCAAAAAATTATTTGAATCGTTGTTTTTTTGACGGAAATATTTATTTAACGTAAGTTTTGTATGACAGGAATATGTTGCCATATTGCTACTATGACATTTTTTTTTTATTCTCCATTTAAAGGGCTTGGACAAAGACCGTGACGCTCTATACGTTCACATGAATTACATTCTTCATTTAAAAAAAATAATTAAACAACATTAGCTCATTGACAATTGATATAGTTGCAACAGTATTCTGGCGTCATCCGTAGTAGGATCTGCCAGGACACTGTTGCAATGTCCTATTTCTAATGAAGCCCTCACCTCAGCCTCACCTCGAACACATTCAACCAAAATATGGTATACGTCTTACCATACTATGACATTCTTGTTCAGAAATATACTTACGACAATTAATTGAAGATTTAATAAACGATTTGAATAGCTGAAAATGATTCAGTATTTTATGCTTCATCTCTCAATATAGTGTACATGGTGCGGGCCGAGGCTCCATACATTTTGGAACGTCTCCTTTGCCGCCGGTTGGCTATTCAACAATTTTTACCGCCCCTATATTTTGATATCGTTGTCCGCACTCATATCAATTATATTTTCTATCAATAAAATTCCAACTTTATGTTTTAGGTTTCATATCCTCTTTACATCAACTTTTTATGGTTAGAATCATTGAGAACTATGATCCGAGCCTTAATAATTTTAACAGTAATTTTATAAATAGAAATTAAAAAAATATGAACTAAATCTGCCGCCCCTTAAAATTTGCCGCCCTAATCTCCAGCCTACTCAGCCTGCTGGTAAATCCGCCACTGCTTATTCATAAACGATAAGTGATGACTGCAGCCTATAGACACCCACACAAAGACCAAGGTCAAAATGCAGATGCGTTAACACTCCTGAGGCCTAAGGTGTTATGCCTCTGTGCCGGAAATCACAGGGCCGTACATTTCCACCTGAAATTGTGGATTATAAAAAGACATCCAGGCAGGCGAAACCGCGGCAACAGCTAGTATACTAATGTAAGTATATCAGTAGAATGTCTCATTTCCCCTTTACAAACTGATAACAAAGAGTAAAGAGAAAAGAAAAGGAGTCATTATTTGTCATTCACCGGCAGAGTTCCAAAGGCAATACCTATATAGGTATATAACACACTAATAGGTTAGCCTGTAATCTACCTATAGATAAATAACAGCACAAGGTCACTCGCATCTGACGTCAGAGAGCGTCACGTCTGGTTACGAATGACGACGTCTTCCGTCGACTGATTCTGAGTTTACAGTTTTTTGATGAAGCGTGGGCAAGCTTAACAGATTGACCGGCCTTATACGGTGAAGGTCTCTATGATTCCATACCTCAAAACTCATAAGGAACATGCTTTATTAGTAGTTGATAGGGCTCTAGTGATGGATCTTTCAATTTTTTTATTATTTTTTTATTTTTTTTTGTACAGATTGAATGTATTTCTGTTTTTGTGCTTTTTATTGTCTACTAGCTGACCCGGCAAACTTCGTATTGCCTCAGAATGAAATAATGTGTGAAAGGTTTGATAGATATGGACTATTTGTATGGAAAAATGAAATTGTGTTTTTTACTATTTACCTTCCTTTTCTTCATATTTTCTTACCTTTTAAGCCTTCCCTGGACTTCCAAAACTCATTTAAAACTAATATTAGCCAAATTGGTATAGCCATTCTCGAGTACAATTGAAAAGCAATTGATTTTTATATATAAAGATAGATTTATATTTTCATTGGATACCTATGTATGTACTTTTGTTCGTTCTTGGCATAGTTGTGTGGTATTTATTTGTTCTAGTGCGGAGATACAACTTCATACAACCCGCAACTCTCAAATCAAGTGGTCGTCATACTCATCATTCACCGCTGGTAAACCGGGTCGTCCAATCTGTTTTATGTTTGCCACATTTTGTAATCTTATCAACAAAATTGCTGTCATTAATGACGAGAAGCAAGCGCATTCAATATAGAGTACCTCGATAAGCCAACAAATATCACACACACAGTACCCAGCAAAGATATATTGCACATCGAGCCTACGAAAGAGATAATCGGCTAGATTCGACTTCGTAGAGCGTTATCTCTGCTACACACTGCCCACGCAAGCAGTGATAGGTTTTGGTCAAAACTTACAATATCTTCACTAACCTTTTTTAACGCGGCAATTATTATTTACTACTTATAATTGCCATTAAAAGCAAGTGCCAACTAATGTTATTCGTTCGATTGCAAATAACCGGCTTAACACTGATCCATTAACAAAAGACCCGGTTCGTTCGTCCTGTTGAATTAAATGATTGGTTCAAGAATTGGAAAAAGTCGTTCATTAAATTTGTTTGTATGAAATGAATCGTTCGTCGTAATAAGCTCAGCAGTTCATTTGAAACAGCGAAGCAGATCGATCGATACAAATTATTCATTCCATATACCTATGTCACCAGCTCGCGCTTCCTTTCAATCGCCACGACTTGCGATTCGACTCGTTGAAAATGAACCGTACGTTCGATGACCTGTCTCATCGAACGAACGGTTCATTTTCAACGAAATGAAAAAGTAGATCGCGAAGATTTGAAAACCCGGCGGAAAAAGGGCTATTTAAAAAAATGTGTGTATAGCTTCCCTCAGTGAGTTTCCCTGCGAAGTCCGACCCCGGAGTCCCTCCGTCTCCGGAGAAATGATGACAGAAAGACGCGGTTCTTAGGATTCGTTCAATACCAAAAGTAGTCTAAGGAATCGGCGTGCATGTACGAGTATGAAGAGAACGATGAAGGTAGATGAGGCACGGGAGGTGTGTCAGGACCGGGATATCTGGCGCTCCACACTCTCTGCCTACCCGGTTAGGGACCTGGCGTGAAGATACATACATACATACATACATACATACATACATACATACACACATACATACATACATACATACATACCAAAAGACACATCTAGTGGGAACCCTTAATAGTGGAAATGGAATTGACATCGCAGTGTCTATAATTAAATAATTAATATTTAATGTAAAGTACAGTAGCTGCACTATGATAAGTACAATTTTATCGTTTAGGTTCGCATTTGAAATCGTTACAAGACGTTATAAGTAGGTACTGTCGAAGAAATGTCCGGTAGGTCACGTGCCTTATTCCTATGATATAAAGTCTATTTTACAATGTTTTTTCATGACTGGAAACTCCCTCGACTGTACATGTGGACATACAAAATCAATAGTAACTCCGAAAAAAAAAGAAGGAGGTTCTCAATTCGTCCGGATCTTCTTTTTTTTTAATTATGTTCAGGGATAATATTTTTAAGGCTTACTTTGACATAATCCATGAATCAAATTTATTTTTGAAATTTGACCTATTACAAGAAAATTTTATTGTTTCCAAGCATAGAGCAACACGGGCCACCGGCCGCGGCGGACCGGAGGGGAGTAGCCATAGCGTTTATTACCGACGCAAAACAATCTGTCATTTTTTTCGGGGGGAAATGCGTGCGACACACTCGCACACTACAAAAATGCGTCTATTACTACGAAACTCACACCTTGACTTAAAAAAAATACAGAAACAATTTCACGCACACATTTAAACATCTAGGCGGCAGGTATAGGCCCATTTGGGCTTGTACTTTGACAGAGGGGAAAGCCTGCATATGGCTACTCCCCTCCGGTGTTGCTCTATGTTTTCAAGTGATTAAATGAATTTTTAAGTTTGAATCTTGCAATACATTTCAAAGTTTTAACTGCCAATTTTTATTAGAGTCAAACTAAATCCCCTACATCCGGTATATGGGGGTGACGCGTGATAAGCATCCGGGTAATAGTCACACTACTCAACAATTAATGCACATCGAGTCTGCGAAAGAGAAGATCGGCTCGTTTCGACTTCGTAGAGCGTTATCTCTGTTGCACACTACCCACGTAAGCTCTGACAGTTCGGTATTGGTCAAAACTTGATCAAAATGGTCGACAAACGTCAAGTAAAGTTTGATTTTTGGCGGGAACCTTGAAAGAGGCGTATGGTGCTCTTATTTTCTTTCTTTTTATTTTCTGGGTGTCTTTTCGAGTTAAATGAAATAAAGTTGGTGGCATTTTGTTTGATATAGGCTTATTACAGTGCCCGTGTATAGTGAAATAGAATAACAGTGCGAAAACACGACCTTTCAGGTTGCCTCCAAAAATTTTCGTAAAAGTTTTGGTAAAGAAGCCATCGCTTTACTCGAATTACTGACTGTAACTCACTTGACTGACATACTTAATAAATAATCGACTGACTATATACTAACTTTTACGCTGCCTAAATAAATACGAATACGAAATATTGTTTTACTTGTATTTGTATTTTGTATTTATTTATTTAAATATAAGGAGTATGTATGTATGTATCTTCACGCCAGGTCCCTAACGGGGTAGGCAGAGAGTGTAGAGCGCCAGATATCCCGGTTCTGACAAACCTCTCGTGCCTCGTCTACCTTCATCATTCTCTTCATACATGCACGCCGATTCCTAAGATTTTTGACCCCACCATCAGACAGAACACGACCTATTTGGTCATGGTAGGTCAGTCTTGGTCTTCCTGGGCCTCTGCAACCATCCACATTCGCATTGTACATCTGTTTAGTCATTCGCTCATTCGACATTCTTTCTATATGCCCGAACCATCGGAGCATGCCTTTTTTCATTTTTACACCGATACTATCATTCACACAAAGTCTCTTTCTTACATCTTCATTACGAACGCGATCGGTGAGTAATACACCGCAGATCTTGCGCAAAGATCTCATCTCGACCGCGTTCAACTTAAGGAGTACATACAGTATAAACGAAAAAGCACTTTAAAACCTTGAATAGGTTTGTCAAGGTACTTCCATAAGTCTTAAATGTTAAACAATAACGGCTTTATAACAAAAACTTCCAATAAATAGGTACATTGAAAAGAAAGACACATGAAAAATGTTTTTCACGTAAGGGACTTATCGTGAAGATACATACATACTTGACACTGGCAATATGCTTAATAGCGATGCCATAATAAAAAAAAAACTTTATCAAAATGGTCGGCAAACGTCAAATAGGTACAGTGCGAATGAGATAGCGCTCTACAGACCCGAAATGTGCCGAAGTCTCCTTCCTAGGATCGATGTGCATTATTTATTGTTGTGCACTGTATCTATCATTTGATACACGAAAACAGAATCTAATTCATTCGCTGAAAAAAAGATGTAAGGAATGTCACTAGAAATTGTAGAAATGTGGTCGTCTATTTTTATTTCACAACAAATCAACGTTCAAGCTAATGTCAAGATGTCATTGCAAAATATTTCGCGCCATTTTTCGTAACGTTCTAGAATGTGAATGTGAATTATTTGATGAGTATTTGTCTCACACATTCTCAAGCTTTTCCCGAATTTTGAGGAAAAAATTACAACTTTAGGGAAAATCCTTCTCGTAGCCCGTAACGTCGCGCTTGACCGGTTTTACTGATGGTAGAGTATCGGAGATCGAAACTGTAGGCAACTACCGCATTTCGTAATCTACCACGATAGTACTGAACTCTACAATTTGGCGCCAGATATCTACCAAATTGTAGAGTTCAGTACTATCGTATTGGAATAAATGGTAACTTATCAATGTGAACATTATACTTTTTTGCCACTATAAATACTTATCTACATAATGTATGATAGGATTACCTATTAGATAGGTAGGTATACTCTGAAAACTTTCACAACGTAGACTGACTAGTCTGGTCTACTGGTGGTAGAGCTCCAGCCTTTGGGCGTAGGCACCACCGCATTACCTAATATACTTGCCGCTAAATGGTAGTGTTCAGCACTATCGTGTACCGGTCAGGTACCTAATGTACAGCCCTGTAATTCCCGGCACAGAGGTATATCAACTTAGGCCTCAGGAGTGGTAACGCATCTGCATTTTGACCTTGGTCTTTGTGTGGTCGTCTATAGGCTGCATTCATCACTTAATATCAATGTGAACTGCATGCTTGTTTGCCATTTGCAATACATAAAAAACACAGTCATATTATTTTTATCTTGAACAAAGTCGGAAGAAAATAGATTCCTACCAATATAATCTACATACCTACATACCTACATACCTATAACGTAAAAAAATAACTTCACGCCGGTAATACTCGAAGGTGTAGGCAGAGGTAAATGCATGCATTCAAGCAAACACGAATACACCCACGATTCACCGATTACGTTTTGGCCCATGTAGGTAACAGGTGGCGAGCCTGTTGACATCTCCGGGCGCATTACCAAACTCCGAGGTAATGGGAAACTTCCAGAAAATGCAAAAATCCCAATAGAACAAGAGATAAAGGATTGCACACCGCTATCTCTGATAGACCCGACCCGGGAATCGAACCCAGGACCCCAGCGAAGTAGTGGAATCTATATAATATACCTATAAATTTACTTGGGTATTATATCAAAGCTGAACTTTCGCTTTTCATAAATCCTCTAATGTCCGGCACTGTGTACTTAGATCAGTATCAGTCAGATTAAAAAAAATAATTATGTTCATAACTCAAAAAAAAACAAACATTAAGACATCAACTGAAGTAAAATTATAAATGCTATATAAACATAAATAAAGGTGTAAAGGAAAAATAAATAATCTACTATACTCTACAAAAAAAGAAACCCTAAAATACCCTTCCAAGAACAGGTAGATAACACCCAAACCTATAAACCCAACACCACATTATCATAAAACGCTACTAGTTCTAAACATATCTACCAAATCGTTGTGAAACAAAAAAAAAACAAAATTATCTATGCACCATATATCTCAACAGCCAACCGGAGTCAAAAAATGCATGCCATAAAAACTCCTTCGACCAATCGGTCTGTAAAAAAAAATATAAATAGACCAATAGTGGTGTCTATGTTAGAATAGGATGCAGATGCGTTCGGCATTCATGGGCCAATGGTGTGCGCTGGAGTCGCCCTTTTGAAGAGCGGCAACGTCGCAGGGACGGGAATGAAGCTAAGAAGCTATAGTTAAAATTAAATGGAAGTTACACTTTGAACAGTTTGAGTCAAATACCTACATTTGCTTTCGTACTCGTCTTTTTTGGCTCTTTTTAAGGCCTTAAGATGCGTCGTTGACTTTTTTTTTATTTTGTTTGGAAATGTATACTTCATTCCAGTAACAAGTAAACGAGGGAAATTATTATTTTTTAACATTCGTTTTTCGGGACTGACGGAATTTTGATGGGGGAACATTCGGTAAGGGGTAACGTGGATAAGGATAGGTTTTATAATTACAACAGGTATTTTTAATATATTTTATTTTTAAAGAAAAATGGAAAGAAAAATTTGACTTCAGGCGAGACTCGAACTCGCGACCTACTCGGGAATCTAGTCCAGCCGCTCTTCCAATTGAGCTACTGAAGCCCTGCCCGATTTGTCAAATCTTTCCTTCACATCTATTGCATTGCTTTATGGTAGCAGCAGCGCCATCTATTACCAACTATGCTAGTTAGGCAACCGATATAATAGACTTTTCAGTTCAGAGTCTCGCCTGAAGTCAAATTTTTCTTTCCATTTTTCTTTAAAAATAAAATATATTTCACAAGCATGTGTTAATGCGAAATAATATAAAACAATTATTTTTAATATATTTACAACATATTACTTAGTGCCAGAGCACACCTAAGACAAGACCACACCGCAACAACATTCCATACAAACGCTTAATTTGGTCTCTATTACACAGACATCAGTGACGTGTATTTGCACGTGCACCTGTGTGCGTATCACATAAACAATACCAAACGTCGCCCATAAGAGGGCAGGAGGTTGGGTGAGGCGGGGAAATCGGGCGGGACGTCGAAATGTCCATTCTGTACGTAGTATTATTACATATTCTCTGACAAGACTGTCTAAAGACAGACTTTTTGTCAACGTACCTACGAGTAATCTTAATATATATAAATCTCGTGTCACAATGTTTGTCCTCAATGGACTCCTAAACCACTTAACCGATTATAATGAAATTCGCACACCATGTGCAGTTCGATCCAACTTGAGAGATAGGATAGCTTACATTACGCTATGACTAATAGGAGCAGAGCAGCGCGGGCGAAGCCGGGGCGGGCCGCTAGTTATTATATAGAAAAGACAGTCAACAAACAGCCGGTCCCGTTTTTAAATCGATTTGAAAGATATTTTATGCGAGACGTTTCCACGTCATATTTCATGTTGTTTTACTGGTGGTAGAGCTCCAGTGACGGAGCTCGCGGGCGTAGGCATCACCGCATTACCTAATATACTTGCCGCTAAATGGTGGTGTTCAGCACTATCGTGTTCCGGTCATGTGGTAATGTACGGCCCTGTAATTTCCGGCACAGAGGCATAACACCTAACGCCTCAGAAGTGGCAGCGCATCTGCATTTTGGCCTCTGGTCATTGTGTGGGTGTCTTTAGGCTGCAGTGATCACTTAACATCAATGTGAATTGCATGCTTGTTTGCCACTTATAATAAACAAAAAAAAAATAGTAAGTATGTGAAAGTGTGGTAAAATGACTTCTAGAAACTGGAACCATGCTCCAAAGGGATTGTGTTGTCTAGTACTTCAGTAGGTATATAATAATATAGTTCAATGGTTTTTGTATGAAGCAAAATGGAAAATATTGGTTTAGGACCATTAAATAAAAAAGATAAAGTTGAACGAGGAGATTTATTGTTTTTTATTCTTCTTTCATTATAACCTGTGGTGGACTGGAGGAGAATACCTAGTTCTTAGTTTTTTCAGAATAAAAAAGGTAGTGTTTATGGTACAAAACTGGGGTATGAAAATTTATTGTGTACTTTTATGTAAAAACGGTAAAATTATGAAGAGGATATTACATAATTATATTTATCTAAATATGTTATAAAATTCTATAGATTTTTCTGAATACTACCTCAAAATTTGCACAATTTAAAGTATGTAGGTATGCTGTACGCCCCTTAAATCCTATATTAAATGTTTACATTATTTGATTTTCATGATAATCTGTAAGTATTTGATTTAAACTCTCATTTATAAGAGCTTTTACTGAGTTTGTTGGGTAGCGGAGTTCTTCTCAGTAGTGACTGCACTTGGAACTCTGCTAAGTGAATAACTTTGAACTTCACGAATAAGTTCTTTTTCTTCATACTATCATGTAAGGAAGGAACAGAAAAAAAATTGTGATATTAATAGATATTCCAACCAAATGTTTTACTATATTATATTAATATCAGTTTTATGTAATGAAAGGGCCAAACAAGTATGAAGTTCAAATTGATGTTAAATGATGACTGCAGCCCATAAACACTTACACAAAGACTAGAGCTCAAAATGCAAATGCGTTGCCACCACAGATTTTTTTTTTTGTTATGGCATCGCTATTACGCATATTGCCAGTGTCAAGTAAAACGATATTTCATATTTGTTTAAGCAGCGTAAAAGTTAGTATAATTTAGTCATCAAGTGTATATGTATATAATATGTAAATATCAAGTATAATATGTCAGTCAAGTGAGTTACAATCAAGTTATTCGAGTAAAGCGATGGCTACTTTACCAGAACATTTACAATGAAGTTTTGGAGGCAACCTGAAAGGTCGTGTTTTTGCACTGTTATTCTATTTCACTATACACGGGCACTGTAATAAACCTATATCAAACAAAATTCCACCAATTTTATTCAATATAACTTAAAAATACACCAAGAAAATGAAATAAAATAAGAGCACCATACGCCTCTTTCAAGGTTCCCGCCAAAACTCCTCCACCATAGATTTCTAACGAAGTAGATAATTAATCTATGGTTGCCACCCTAAGACCTTTGTTCTAACTAAATTTTTTGCACGCTTTCGTCCACTGTAGGATATGTCAGTCCCATCTTAACATAAGCTGTTATTGGTCCTATTTCATACTTATTGATTTTATGTGTTTGCATAAATAATTCTCTTTCTTTTTTTTTTTTTATGTAATGAAGGTGGCAAACAAGCATGCAGTTCACATTGATGTTAAGTGATGACTGCAGCCTATAGACACCCACAAAAAGACCAAAGGTCGAAGTGCAGATGCGTTACCACCCCTGAGGCCTACGGTGTTATGCCTCTGTGCCGGAAATTACAGAGCCGTACATTACCACCTGACCGGAACACGATAGTGCTGAACACTACCATTTAGCGGCAAGTATATTAGGTAATGCGGTGGTGCCTACGCCCGCGAGCTCCGTCACTGGAGCTCTACCACCAGTAAAAGTTTACTAGTTTTACACATTCTACGAGTAGGTATATGATGGACATCATCCCTCAAATATTACACACACTACAATGCATTTTTTTATGGCATCGCTTGTTATGCATATTGCCAGTGTCAAGTAAAACGATATTTCGTATTCGTAGCAACGTAAAAGTCAGAGACAGTCAGTCAATTTATCCGTCCGTCAGTCAGAGTCACAGTAATTCGAGTAAAGCGATGGCTACTTTACCAGAACATTTACAATGAAGTTTTGGAGGCAACCCGAAAGAACGTGTTTTCGTACTGATATTCTATTTCAGTATAACCCCTCAACTCGACACGAACGACCGGACACACGTATGTCCAGTTGGTTAAACTTGAAATTGTAATGACTTGTTATTTCGTCGTCTGGACACGACAATATTTTTGCGTGTGTCCACATAGTGAAACTTCAAGTGTCCACATAGTGAAACTTCAATAAAATACCATTTTGTTTTCGCCAACTGGAAACACGTTCACATTTTAACCGAATTCATGTCAAAGTATAGTCACGCAGATTATTTTTCTAAAGGACTTTTTTAGTTGCCAATATCCCAACTATCCGACAACCGAACAGTGGTGGTCAAACCATTCCACTGGGGTGGTAATAGGTAAGTGCAATAATGCAAGATTGACATCAGCATCCTGCAATGAAACTACCGCCACTGCGATCGCCAATTTATATGCCAAGCGTGGCAATTATGGCAGGGGGGAGGGTTTGTATCCCATCATCTCCTTATGGAGAGGCTTTAGTCCAGCAGTGGACATATTACGGCTGATATGATGATCTCAACTATCCAAAGTGTAAACAAAAAACTGTATAGAAAAGGAAACACATCACTAGGCGTTCAGTGGATATTATTCAATAATATGACTAATACCGTTGAACTTGAAGAGTTTCAGCATGTAGATCGCATCGGATTTCTCGTTTTTGCCCATCACAACATGTGATAAATAGTTGCCAATTCAAAAAGATTCTTCTGTGATGATTTAAAACATGCGTTAGAAAATTCCATCAACTATTCACGATTCATGTCGATATTGGGCGTACAAAATATCATACAAACATTATTCCTACTATTTATGCTCTGCTTCCCAATAAAATAGTGGAAATTTATAAAACTTTCACTTTTTACTGGTGGTAGAGCTCCAGTGACGGAGCTCGCGGGCGTAGGCACCACCGCATTACCTAATATACTTGCCGCTAAATGGTAGTGTTCAACACTATCGTGTTCCGGTCAGGTGGTAATGTACGGCCCTGTAATTTCCGGCACAGAGGCATAAGACCTTAGGCCTCAGGAGTGTTAAAGCATCTGCATTTTGACCTTGGTCTTTGTGTGGGTGTCTATAGGCTGCAGTCATCACTTAACATCAATGTGAACTGCAATAAACGTTATTTTGTTCACTGCATTTGACAACACAACACAATAAATTACGTTCTAGTGATAATGTCAAAATGTCAAACATCACCACCAGCAACATGTGCGGTGTACCAACCAGCCTGTGGTAAAACGGTTTCACCATTATAGAATTCAAACTTAGTTATATTTTGTGCATATGAATTGCGGTCGAATTTCGACCATTGGACCATCACTAGTAGTTTTAAATACCTTATTTTTTTTCTTTTATAATGGCATCGCTTGTACGCATATTGCCAGTGTCAAGTAAAACGATATCTCGTATTCGTATAAACGCAGCGTTTATGTTAGAATCAGTCAGTCAGTAAAGTTAATGAATTATTATGTCAGTCAAGTTAGTCACAGTCAGTCATAGAGCAACGCGGGCCCGCGTTGCTCTATGCAATCAGTAATTCGAATAGAGCGATGGCTACTTTACCAGAACATTTACAATGGAGTTTTGGAGGCAACCTGAAAGGCCGTGTTTTCGCACTGTTATTCTATTTCACTATACACGGGCACAGTAATAAACCTGTAACAAACAAAATGCCCCCACTTTTATTTAATAGTAGCTGACCCGGCAAACTTCGTATAGAATGAAATAATGTGTCAAAGGTTTGACAGATATGGACTATTTGTACCTATGGGAAAATTAAATTGTGGTTTTTACTTTTCCCTTCAATTTCTTCATATTTTCTCACCTTTTAAACCTTCCCTGGACTTCCAAAAATCATTCAACACAAAAATTAGCCAAATTGGCATTCGTTTAATTTGAATTCGAGTTTTAGCGAGACTAACGAACAGCAATTGATTTATATATAATGTATATATGTATGTATGTATCTTCACGCCAGGTCCCTAACGGGGTAGGCAGAGAGTGTAGAGCGCCAGACATCCCGGTTCTGACAAACCTCTCGTGCTTCGTCTACCTTCATCATTCTCTTCATACATGCACGCCGATTCCTAAGACTTTTGACCCCACCATCAGACAGAACTCGACCTATTTGGTCATGGTAGGTCAGCCTTGGTCTTCCTGGGCCTCTGCAACCATCCATAATGTATATAGATATAGATAACTCAAAAATACACCAAGAAAACGAAATAAAATAAGAGCACCACACGCCTCTTTCAAGGTTCCCGCCAAAACCCTTCTTATTAGCTAACATAAAATATCAAATAGCTATTCGAAAATAACCTCAATTTGAGGTTAAGATTCTTGGCGGGAATATAATGACAGTCGGCCATATTTGGTTAATTGTACCAACTTCCTTGTGTCGTCATGTAATTAATATAATTGTATTCTTTGGCTAGACGGTTTTTTTAGTTGTTTTGATGTACTTGTTACTATTTGTCTTGAATTATTAATATTATTTTCTGTATATTGTCTATGATAGGTACTTACTTAGTTTAGAGTTTAAATTTTTTAATAAGAATGAAATAAAACATATCTCATAATATGGTTATTTTTTTTTTTAAATTTTATTTTTAAGTTTGTTTCTTTCGAACAAATTTAACCTTTAATGTGTTAAAAGGTGTCTGTTATTCCTGGAGCTCACCTACAAATTGAGAAGAACTCTAAAACAGTTACTTTTTTTATGTAATGGAAGAGGCAAACAAGCATGCAGTTCACATTGATGTTAAGTGATGACTGCAGCCTATAGACACTTACACAAAGACCAGACGTCAAAATGCAGATGCGTTACCACTCCTGAGGCCTAAGATGTTATGCCTCTATGCCCGAAATTACAGTGTCATATATTACCACTTGACCGGAACACGATAGTGCTGAACACTTCCATTTAGCGGCAAGTATGTTAGGTAATGCGGTGGTGCCTACGCCCGCGAGCTCCGTCACTGCAACTCTATCACCAGTTAATGTTTCTAATAGTGATAGAATTTTTGAAATAGGTCCGTTAGTTTTTGTTTTCTTACATACATACAATCACACAAATATTTCCTCTTTATAATATTGGCACAGGTGTAGATCATGTCAATTTGATACTTCGTCCGTGTTGATTAAACGTTCGGACGGATAACTAAGTGATTATAGGGTTTCGTTTTTCCCTTTCGAAGTACAGAACCCTAGAAGATTCCCAATAACACTCTAGGAGTCTGGTTATTTGCGCGATCAATTCGTTCATTTCGCTGAAAATGACCGGCGATGATGGCGATCATGATTGAAATAAACCGAGCATGAGCTGGTGACATTTATTGAATGAATGATCTGTTTCGATTGATCTGGCTCGCTGATTCAAATGAACTGCTGAGTTAATACGAGGAACGGGTGCATTTAATAGAACTAGATTAAGTGCACGACTTTTCCCAATCCTTGAATCAATGAACCAATCAATCAATTGAACGGGTCGAACGAACCATTGGATCAGTATTCAATCAGTACTTTGCAATCGAACGAACCATACACTTGAAGTAAAGTATTATTACTAACGGCTCACCCCGGCTTTGCACGGATGCAATAAATGTAAAATAGCCTTTCTTACTCAGTGAAAATTCAACTTTCTATTTTTATATATAAGAAGGGAGGCAAACAAGCATGCAGCTCACATTGATATTAAGTGATGACTGCAGCCTAAAGACATCTATACAAAAACCAGAGGTCGAAATGCAGATGCGTTGCCACCCCTGAGACCTAAGTTGTCATGTCTCTGTGATAATTATTACGGGGCCATACATTACCATCTAACCCGAACACGATGGTGAACACTACCGTTTAGCGACAGATAAATAAGGTAATGCGCTGGTGCCTACACCCTCGAGCTCCTGCACTGAAACTCTCATCATTATCATCATCATTTCAGTCAAGAGACGTCCACTGCTGAACAAAGGCTTCTCCCAAAGATTGTCACAACGAACGGTCCTGGGCCGCCCTCATCCAGCGATTGCCAGCGAACTTCACCAAGTCGTCGGTCCATCTTGTGGGGGGGCCGGCTTACGCTTCGTTTTCCGGTACGCGATCGCCACTTTAGAACTGCTCTGCCCCAACGGCCGTCAGTTCTTCGAGGAATTGCCCTGCCCACTGCCACTTGAGTCTCTCTATTCGGTGAACTATGTCGGTGACTTTTTCTGACCTCATTTCTGATTCGATCTCGCAGAGAAACTCCGAGAGGGCTATGCCCTCTCCATTGCTCTCTGAGTGACCTTGAGCCTTCTTATGAGGCCCATACTGGAACTCTACCACCAGTAAATGTTTCTAACGGTGAAATAATTTTTGAAATCGGTCTCGTAAATTTTGTGTGAAACTTTTCAAACTCTTCGCATTGAAGATGTAAGAAAGAGGCTTTGTGTGAATGATAGTATCGGTGGAAAAATGAAAAAAGATATCCTCCGATGGTTCGGGCGTCTAGAAAGAATGTCGAATGAGCGAATGACTAAACAGATATACAATGCGAATGTGGATGGTTGCAGAGGCCCAGGAAGACCAAGACTGACCTACCACGACCAAATAGGTCGAGTTCTGTCTGACGGTGGGGTCAAGTCTTAGGAATCGGCTTGCATGTATGAAGGGAATGATGAAGGTAGATGAGGCACGGGAGGTGTGTCAGGATCGGGATATCTGGCGCTCCACACTCTCTGGCTACCCCGTTAGGGACCTGGCGTGAAGATACATACATACATACTTTTCATACATAGGTACATACAATCACACAAATATTTCCTTTTATAATATTGGCATAGATGTAGATCATGTCAATTTGATACTTCGTCCGCGTTGATTAAAGTATCAAATAGTCATACGTAATTGAGTACTTATGAATGTTATCTTTTGCATTTGTCATTAATATCAGTTCTCAAAATCTGATAACTAACCACTTAGGATTGGTAGCATTTAATGAGTAGGTAATTACTGCTTTTTTACGCCATGAAGAGACAAACAAACATACAATACACAATGCATATTGACGTTATGTGAAGCCTTGAAAATCTATAAAAACCTTGAGATTCGAATGTAAAGAAAGTCTTCACTTTTTTTTATGTTATAGAAGTGGCAAATAAGCATGCAGTTCACATTGATGTTAAGTGATGACTGCAGCCAATAGACACCCACACAAAGACCAAGGTCAAAATGCAGATGCGTTACCACTCCTGAGGTCTAAGGTGTTATGCCTCTGTGCCGGAAATTACATGGCCGTACATTACCACCTGACCGGAACACGATAGTGCTGAACACTACCATTTATCGGCAAGAAGATTAAGTGATGCGGTGGTGCCTACGCAAACGAGTTCCGTCACTGGAGCTCTACCACCAGTAACCAGTAGATTTGTAATAGTACTGAACACATTGTCATTAATTTTAAAAATACATCATTATTCGTTCCATTTGTCATTCTATTTTGAAGTTCTTATTGATTTTACAAGATTATAGGTGGGTCAAACTGAAAATTAAATACGAATTAACCTCTGCACAAATCACATATATTAAAAAAAAAAACAATATGTCAGTTTAAAAAATTCATAAGTATTCCGTTTTCTTAAAACAAAGAGCGGTTTTGTTCCAAAAATCAATAGTTTCACTTGAAATTACGGAAATCGGAACGTCTTTGGTGGGGGGTGGACGCCCATTTTCAATATGGCCGTCTCAAGTTTATATGACGTAACATCTATAATTCGAATTAATGATTAAGTTTGAAAACATGAAATGCCTAATATCCAAAAATAACTATAAAACATCTAGGAAAACTCTAAGTTTAGTAGATAGCTAACATAAATTGTCAGTTTTGGCCTCTTGACATGATGATTTTTAAACGTCAAATTTTTAATAAGTTTTTAACAAATTAAATAATCACTTAATTTTACTTAAATTGCATTACTTATGTCTTTATATAAATAAGTTTGATCTTGTTCAATTATATTCTTTTAGGGAAATAAGGCAGAATAAATAAATTGTCATTAACACATAAAAATAGTGCCAACCTAACAGTCTCTACCAATTTCCGTTACCGCACTCGGAAAAACGAAATTTGAAAAAAAAATCACGTTTTAAAATCTTGAAAAAAAAAAACAAATTTGAAAGTGGACTCACATTTGAAATCGTCGATCCAACATGGCGGACAACAAAGGAGAAGGGTAATTCGTGGCGACGACACGTTGCGAACGAATAAAACTGTGTGAACTCATCCGAAAATCACTAAAACGAACTTTTTACATTGGCTAATATTTGATTTTTAGTTTTTCGATCGGACGAAAACTCGAATGCATTCGGCTGAGTGCATCAGGGTACTGACCTAGGGCTCATTGCAGCGGCGCAGGGCGAGCACACAGACACATCCACACACACGACGACAACGCCGCGACACGTACATACATACACGGGACTACCAACCTTAAAACATTCAGACCAAAGAATATATTGGCATAATACAAAAACTCAGACGCGATATGTAGAAAGTTCGGAGACGGTATTGAACCAGCCATAGTAACAAGCTGAAATTGTGTTCAGACTAACGGTACAGTTTAAACCGAAGGAGGTTGCATTGCTTAATCGTAAATCTGACTTTTTTCGGCACTGACTCCATTTTGGGTCCACGTTACGCAAAATTAAAAAAAAAACGTGTTAACGGAAATTTTTCATTCAGCCAATTTACATGATTTTTTAATGTATATAATGGCATCTCTGTTACGCATATTGCTAGTGTCACGTGACATTTAGCGTAATAAGTCAGAATCAGGTCAGTAAATTAATTCCCGGTCAGTATAGTCAGTAATACGAGAAAAGCTATGGCTACTATTTACTATGAACTTTTGGAGGCAACCTGAAAGACCGTGTTTTCGCACTGCTATTCCATTTCACTATGCACGAGCACTGTGACACTAACGGCCAAATACTTAAACGTCACTCAAATCTATGTGAGACTTAAAAGTCTTCTGTCTCTATAAAACACGTTCAAAGGACAAAGATAGCGCACATTTGAGGGTTGCTTAAAATTGAGTGACGTTTGAGTATTCGGCCTTAAGAGACCTATATATAAAACAAAATCCCACTTATTTTCTTTCACATAACTCAAAAATGCATCAAGAAATTGAAATAAAATTAAAAGCACCACATGCTTCTTTCAAGATTCCCTCAAAAGCCTACATAATTTATTATAATCTATGTTGGATTTGACATCAATCTGCAAGTTTTTTTTTTTTTAAATAGGCAGCAACACTACATATCTATAATATAAAAATAAGTCGGGTTTTCCTTCCTGACGCTATAACTCCAGAACGCACGAACCGATTTCCACGGTTTTGCATTCGTTGGAAAGGTCTCGGGCTCCGTGAGGTTTATAGTAAAGAAAATTCAGGATGATAAAACGACATCCACGCGGGCGAAGCCGCGGGCAACTGCTAGTTTTATATATAATACATGGTAATGACATTATCTAATCATTCTCGATTGTCACTATTTATAAACATGAAAGTGATCACTTTAATTGATTCAACGAATACTGATACAGCTTCCTTAATGGTGGTAGTATTTTACTAATGGTAGAGCTCCAGTGACGGTGCTCGCGGGCGTAGGCACCACCGCATTACCTAAAATACTTGCCGCTAAATGGTAGTGTTCAGCACTATCGTGTTCCGGTCAGGTAGTAACTCAATTTTTAAGTTTCAAACTCATATCCGTCTGGTAATTTTTTTTTTTATATGAAGCGTTGGATAGACCATAATGCCATTGGTTTTTAGCTTCGGTTGCACCAATTTTTTTTGTTAAAGTTATCGTCTATGTATGCATCCTTCCTTAACCTTAACAAATTTGTTTTTGATATTATTTCGCATTAACACATGCTTGTGAAATATATTTTATTTTTAAAGAAAAATGGAAAGAAAAATTTGACTTCAGGCGAGACTCGAACTCGCGGCCTACTGGGAATCTAGTCCAGCCGCTCTTCCAATTGAGACCTAACTAGCATAGTTGGCAATAGATGGCGCTGCTGCTACCATTAAGCAATGCAATAGATGTGAAGGAAAGATTTGACAAATCGGGCAGGACTTCAGTAGCTCAATTGGAAGAGCGGCTGGACTAGATTCCCAGTAGGTCGCGAGTTCGAGTCTCGCCTGAAGTCAAATTTTTCTTCCCATTTTTCTTTAAAAATAAAATATACTTAACAAATTTGTTGAAGTTAAAAAAGGATGTGAATTTTTTTTCAAAGATAAAAACCTAAAAACATATTTTGTTATAACCGACCCTAGTGGCTTACAAATCATGCCCAATTTTTTCTTTATGTTCTAGAAGTGGCAAACAAGCTTGCAGCTCACATCGATGATAGGTGATGACCGCAGCCTATAGACACCCACACAAATACCAAGGTCAAAATGCAGATGCGTTACCAGGCCTAAGGCCTAAAGTGTTATGCCCCTATGTCGGAAATTACAGGACCGTACATTACCTGACCGGAACACGATAGTGCTAAACACTACCATTTAGCGGCAAGTATATTAGGTAATGCGGTGGTGCCTACGCCCACGAGCTCCGTCACCAGAGCTCTACCACCAGTGAAATATTTCACTTTTACTTTCGAGACAGAACAGCTAAGCATTACAATTAATGTCGACCATACAGATAAGCCAAGGGAATGCGTCATAATGTTTACACAATGATGTTGCATACTGAATACATAATACAGTCACACGATGTTTTAATGTCTGTGGCAAATATTACAATGTCAGAATCATACAATACTCTTTATTGTACACACAAATAAAATATATCTATTAAATAAAAATAAGTCGGGTTTTCCTTCCTGACGCTATAACTTCAGAACGCAAGAACCGATTTCCACGGTTTTGCATTCGTTGGAAAGGTCTCGGGCTCCGTGAAGTTTATAGCAAAGAAAATTCAGGATTATAAAACGACATCAACTGCCTCAGTAGCGTAGTGGTAGCAGGCCACTACTATTACGCTGGAGGTCCTGGGTTCGATTCCCGGGTTGGGGACTATCAGAGATAACGGTTTAAAATTCTTTATCTCTGCTTCTATTGGGATTATTCCATTTTCTGGAAGTTTCCCAGTACCTCGGAGTTTGGTAATGTGCCCGGAGATGGCAACAGGTTCGCCACCTGTTACATGGGCCAAAACGTAACCGGCGAGTCGTGGGTGTTTGCATGTATGATTGAATGCATGCATTTACCTCTGCCTACCCCTTCGGGGATTACAGGCGTGAAGTTACGTAGTATAAAACGACATCCACGCGTGCGTATCCGCGGGCAAAAGATTGTTACAGAATAAAAACAAGGGTATGGCACAAATGGCGGCCTTATCGCTGCACAGCGATTTCTTCCAGGCAAGCAACATTGTAGGGTGAAACAAAAAAACAAAACAACAGGGGTGTACTAAACGCAAAAATCATAGAACAACACGGGCCACCGGTCGCGGCGGACCGGAGGGGAGTAGCCATAGCGTTTACTACCGATACTAAGCAGTCTGTCATTTTTGCGGGTGGAAATGCGTGTGTTACGTACACTACAAAAATCGTCTATTACTACGAAACTCACACCTTGACTTTTACAAAATACCGCCTTATGTACTAGGTGCATTAAAGTTTAAATAAATAAATAAATAAATAAACAATTTCACGCAAACATTTAAACATCTAGGGGACAAGCATAGACCTATTTGGGCTTGTACTTTAACAGAGGGGAAAGCCTGCATATAGCTACTCCCCTCCGGTGTTGCTCTATGCTGGCAAATATTACAATGTCAGAATCATAGAGCAACACGAGCCACCGGTTGCGGCGGATCGGAGGGGAGTAGCCATAGCGTTTATTACCGATTCAAAACAGTCTGTAATTTTTTGCGGGGGGAATGCATGCGACTTACTCGCACACTACAAAAATCGTCTACCAGTCAACCTAAGGGTTGTGTGGAAAACAAAGAATGGTAGTGCATTTGGAAAATCGTCAAGAATAGATAAAAAGCCATAATAGTCATTTTGAAAGTAATTTACAGAACAATATTATATATTAGGTAATGCGGTGGTGCCTACGCCCGCAAGCTCCGTCACTGGAGCTCTACCAGTAAAAATAAATTCATGTACCCACTCAGGTTCACAGTGACATGGTATAAGCACCAGGTAGCAGAGGCGACACAATATAAATTACAAAAAAAAATTGTACCTATAGATGTAAAATATAGATACCAGCCTTCTGACAGCCAATTAATTAGAACTAATTAATTTCATACAAATTCAATTTGATAAAAGTGTGAATCGGTTCTAATAAAAGAATTAAAATTTTAACATTATTTAATTATTTATTACTATCTGCCCCAAACTTCGTATTGCCTGACAATGAAATAACGTGTCAAAGGTTTGATAGATACGGACTATATTTGTATGGGAAAATTAAATTGTGGTTTTTACTATATCGCTTCAATTTCTTCATATTTTCTTACCATTTAAACCTCACCTGGACTTCCAAAAATCATTCAAATCCAAAATTAGCCAAATCGGTCCAGCCGTTCTCGAGTTTTAGCGAGACTGACGAACAGCAATTGATTTTTATATACATACTAGCTGTTGCCCGCGGCTTCCGCGTGGACGTCGTTTAAAAAGTAGCCTATGTTCTTTCTCAAAGTCAACTCTATCTCTGTACCAAATTTCATTAAAATCAGTTCAGTCGTTTGGACGTGAAAAGGTAACAGACAGACAGATAGAGCTACTTTCGCATTTATAATATTAGTAGGGATAGATGTTATAATAATAATAATAAAAATTAATTTATTTTCTCTCACAAAAAAAGGTTGATAGGGTTACATACAATAAACACAATTAGAGCTATTTACTTTGATTCACCTTATTTTTTGTGGGAGACTGGTGCCTGTGATAGGTATATAGATACCTGTGTTACAAGTCACCAGGACCCCCTACTACTCGATTTTTTTTTTGTTAAATTAACTCTTTACAATAATAACAATATATTTAAGCTATTAACAATTTTAAAATAATACCTACTTAAATGAGAAAAATGGAGGTAAGACAAATAGGTATGCATGTGTGTGTGTGTGTGTGTGTGTGTGTGTGTGTGTGTGTGTGTGTGGTTGTGTGTGTGTGGTATGTGCAATGAATGAAATAAGTTATGAATGTATATAATTTATAATATTTCAAAAATAAAACCTTAAATCATAATCAAAATATAATCAAAATTAAAATCAATTACAAAACCGTCCCAACTCTCCTTCTATTAACAATTTTGTCTGGACAGTATTTTAGATCTGAGTGCTTTTTTAGTACTGTAACCATAATAAACTGTTGACGAACGGAGAGCAAGTCCCAATGTCTGTACAGTGCAACAGTAGGGAATTCAAATGTAAGGCCAGCAGCTACTTTTAGAATTGCCCGCTGAGCTCTTTCTACTTCCATGAGATGAGATTTCGCGCTGCCACCCCAGGCAGTAAGACAATAATTTACTAATGACTGGCCCAGAGCTAAGTATACTGTTTTTATAGTCTTGTGATCTGCTACGTGACATAAAGTTTTGAAAATAAAAATCAATTTACGGAGGCGCGAGACCAACACATTTATATGTTCTTTGAAATTGAGAGATTCATCCAATATTATTCTAAGGTATTTATATGAAGGTGCTCTGACTAGAATAGGACAGGTATAGGTAAGAGATCTGCCAACACATGAATGAGCTTTAAATAACACAGAACGATGAGGATGGTAATTGGGTACTTTTGTACTCAAAAGTTAATATCTTAGTTTTAGGTATAT
The DNA here is from genome assembly GCA_036365455.1 of Macrosoma leucophasiata. Classification (NCBI taxonomy): domain Eukaryota; kingdom Metazoa; phylum Arthropoda; class Insecta; order Lepidoptera; family Hedylidae; genus Macrosoma; species Macrosoma leucophasiata. Next base: position 1,012,433 of record JAWQUS010000022.1, on the reverse strand, counting down.
TAAGAGTAAGGACATTAGTATTAAGCCAGCTTTGAACCTGATTAAATCCGTTTTCTTAAAAAGTCTCAGCCCAAGTTTCTCCATCAAAAAGAAGAGCAGTATCATCCGCGAATGTGAATATTTTACCATGTTTTATTTCAAGATTGCATAAGTCATTTAGATACATCAAGAAAAGACTAGGGCCCAGGATGCTGCCTTGCGGTACACCATAATTTACTTCCAAGCTATTGCTGACATACTGATCAATTTTAATTTTTTGAGTTCTTTTGGTAAGGAAACTCTTAAAAAGTCTTAAAAGATGTTATGCAACTTGTACAAACAGCAATTTGATGCCACTAAGTAGGCATCCTTAAATTATTCGATTGTGGTTACACGCGGTTTCACTTTTATTTTTGACGTGATGTATGTAGGTAGGCATAGAGCAACACGGGCCACCGGCCGCGGCGGACCGGAGGTACACCGCGGACACTCCGCCAAAATTCCATACAAACGCTTAATTTGGTCTCTATTACACAGACATCAATCAGTGACGTGTTTTTTTACACGCAGAGAATACCAACCGTCGCCCATAAGAGGTCAGGAGGTTGGGTGAGGCGGAGAAATCGGATGGACGTCGAAGTGTCCATTCTATACGTAGTATTATTACATATTCTCTGCCAGAAGGGAGTAGCCACATGCAGGCTTTCCCCTCTGTCAAAGTACAAGCCCAAGTGGGCCTCTGCCTGTCTCCTACATGTTTAAATGTGTGCGTGAAATTGTTTATGTATTTTGTTAAAGTGTGATACGATAGACGATACATAATAGACGATTTTTGCTGTGTGTGTGTTTGTCATATGCATTTCTCCCCACAAAAAAAAACACAAACTGTTTTGCATCGGTAATAAACGCTATGGCTACTCCTTTCTATTCCGGTGCGGCCGGTGAGCCGATGGTGGGTGAATCTGCAGTGGGATCCTAACCATATATGTTTCTAAAAAAAAAGTGGGTCAAACTTACATAGACAATTCTCATTGATGTTAAGTAATAGCCTATAAACATCTACACGAACCCAGAGATTTCAATTGTTTCATTGCCACTCCTGAGCCTTGAAGTATTGTGCCTCTGTGCCGAAAATAAAGGATCCTACATAACTACCTGACCGGAACACGATAGTGCTGAACACTACCATATAGCGGCAAGTAGATGCGGTAATGTCACGCCCATAATTGAAGCTCTACCACCAGAAAAAAAAAGGTTCTGTATGATCGCCACATAACTTATTTACTGGTGGTAGAGTTCCAATATCTTAGGTCTAAAGCGTATCTATCTGCCGAGTGACTAATCTACCTAATTATGTACATGAAAATATCATGTAGGTCACATAGATAAATTTTATTTTTAAAGAAAAATGGAAAGAAAAATTTGACTTCAGGCGAGGCTCGAACTCGCGACTCACTGGGAATCCAGTCCAGCCGCTCTTCCAATTGAGCTACTGAAGTCCTGCCCGATTTGTCAAATCTTTCCTTCACATCTATTGCATTGCTTTATGGTAGCAGCAGCGCCATCTATTACCAACTATGCTAGTTAGGCAACCGATATAATAGACTTTTCAGTTTATTGAATATCGTAAAGAAGTCGCTTTTACCCTTAATAATTGTTTTATATTATTTCGCATTAACACATGCTTGTGAAATATATTTTATTTTTAAAGAAAAATGGAAAAAAAAATTTTTTTTATTTAAAAATAAAATATATTTCACAAGCATGTGTTAATGCGAAATAATATAAAACAATCACATAGATAAAGTATTTTTTATGTATAATGGAAGTGGCAAACAAGCATGCAGTTCACATTGATGTTAAGTGATGATTGCAGCCTATAAAATAATTAAATAAAATACGTTTACACTCACAGCTTACAGTAGGTACTCGTATAAACCTGTGTCGTGGGTGCCGTTGTACACACACAACACATACACAAACACAAACACCCAGACCCGAAACAAATATCTGAAGGCCATACAAATATTTGTCCCGGTGCAAGGATCGAACCCTTCGAATCAAACGGTCGTCTCACACCGCTGTACTAACCGGGGCGTCTTTAGACACTTATATAGAGACCAAGGTCAAAATGCAAATGCGTTACCACTCCTGAGGCCTAAGGTTATGCCTCTGTGCCGGAAATTACAGGGCCGTACATTACCACCTTACCGGAACACGATAGTCTCAACACTACCATTTAGCGGCAAGTATATTAGGTAATGCGGTGGTGCCTACGCCCGCGAGCTACGTCACTAGAGTTCTACCACCAGTGTGCGTAAATGATGACTGCAGCCATGTACACAAAAACCAGAGGTCAAAATGCAGATGCGTGGCCACCCCTGAGACAACACTACCAGATCAACACGCTGAGTTTGTTGGGTAGCGGAGTTCTTCTCAGTAGTGCCTGCACTTGGAACTCTGCTAAGTGAATGACTATGATTATGACGAACAGATGTTTCATTTTCTTCTATGAAGGAATGGTGGGGTCAAAAGTCTTAGGAATCGGCGTGCATGTATGAAGAGAATGATGAAGGTAGACGAGGCACGAGAGGTTTGTCAGAACCGGGATGTCTGGCGCTCTACACTCTCTGCCTACCCCGTTAGGGACCTGGCGTGAAGATACATACATACAAGGAATTGAAAAATTTGATGATTCACGTATCGGTTAAACATTATTATTAAATTAGTATTTATTAATACCTATTGGATTATTATTATAAGGCATCCTCTCTAGGTAGCTTATAACCCGACAATGCAAAAGTGTCCTTGTAGACCAATTTGAAATAAATGATTTGAATTTAGATTTTTTAGCGGCAGATAAATTAGGTAATGCTTTGGTGCCTACGCTCTCGAGCTTTTACACTGTAACTCTACCACCAGCAAAATACCTCTCTTCATTTTTTCATTAATTTCTAAATTATAAATATATCTTGGCCTTATCATTGCTGAAATCTGAACTTAATACCCGTAGACAGCGTGGGATGTAAAAACATATAATTGGGCATAACCTAATTATTTATTATGTCTATCTTCGTTTCTTAGAATCTGCTATCAAAACATTTTAATCCTTTTTTTATTAGTATGTCGAAGTATAGTCTAATGAACTTGAAACATTCAATTGAACATTCAATTGAACATTCAATTGATAAATAAACAATTTGAGAGCTTCCTGCTCAGGGACTTTTCATAGAATAATAATAAGCCAAGGAACTTAAATATCTTGATCTGGCTCACCAGATTGTCGCCATGTGGGACGTGGGTTCGGCCATCATTCCAAAATATCCCGCCAAATATAACCCATTACAAAGTAGATCAAAATTCTCGAAAGGGCCTCTACTTGTTGGACCCCCCATGTCACCGCGCAAACCTGACAAAGGTCCGTGAATCAAATTGGACCCCGTGCTGACGAGAGACATAATAATGTTTGTAAAATTGTAAAAATATGCCTAAGAGATATTTTTAAAAGAGCCGACTGAGTTTTTTCCGGCAAGTTTTTCTCAGATCATATTGGCCTTTGGAACTTTGCCGGTGAATGACAAAGAAACTCTTTTTCTTTTCTTTTTACTCTTTGTTATCAGTTTGTAAAGGGGAAAAGAGACATTTTACTGATATACTTTTTACATTAGTTTATGACATTTAGTTTTATCTTAGTGATATTCTTGACTTTACATATATTTTTTATCTTGTTTGACATGTATATCAATTGTTATTCGCTTTAATTTATTTTGTTTGTTTTTGACGTGTCATAAGAGGTGCCTGTCACCCTAAATGAATAAATGAGTTTCTGATTCTGATTCTGTTCTTTCTTCTTCTTATATGTATACCTATAAAAATGAATATTTGTCTGTATGTCCTTTATAGAATCGTAAACTACGCATTTGATCATGTGATGAGCTTTAGCAAAGTTGTTGTGCATGAGCCCACGAAGGTTTCTGAGTTGGCGAATTCGGCAGATGGCGCCTCTGTCATTTTTTAGTTGGTGGCGTAGCTGTAGCAACGCGCGCAACGTACTGCTAGTAAAATATAAAATAAGGTTTAAAATAAATAAGTGAAATAATAATAAAAGAAAGAAAGATAAAGAGCTTAAATATCTTGAACTGGCCCACAAGATTTTCGGCATGTGGCATGTTGAGTCGGCGATCATTGTACGGCGATGATCGATGATCGTTTCTGCCAATGGTCTTATTGCCAAGAATCTCGACCACCACTTAAAGAGACTCGCGTTGGACAGCTGGGTCAAGGGCCTGATGCAGAAGGCAGTTCTCCTCTACACCGCGTTAGACGGCTGGGTCAAGGGCCTGATGCAGAAGGCAGGTCTCCTCTACACCGCACACATACTCGTGGTAGAGCTCCAGTGACGAAGCTCGCGGGCGAAGACACCACCGCATTACCTAAGCTACTTGCCGCTAAATGGTAGTGTTAAGCACTATCGTGTTCCGGCCAGGTGGTAATGTACGGCCTGTAATTGCCGGCACAGGGGCATAAAACCTTAGGCCTCGGAAGCGGAAGCGCATCTGCATTTTGACTTTGGTCTTTGTGTGGGTGTCTATAGGCTGCAGTCATCACTTAACATCAATGTGAACTGCATGCTCGTTTGCCACTGCCATGACATAAAAAAAAACAAAGTGAGGAAGAGGTATTGTTAAGCTGACCATTTTTATTCACACTCAAAATGGGACATTCTCTAAATTAACCTTCAATTCAAGGAACCAGGGGGAAAGAGGCTTACTACGAACGCCCTTCTTTAAGGGCTATAACGTAACCGGCGAATCGTGGGTGTTTGCATGTATGATTGAATGCATGCATTTACGGCGTGAAGTTACATTTTTACGTTTTTTTCTTCAAGTATCGTCTTAGGTATCGCTATCGATTGCTTTTGAGACATAAAGCAACGCGGCCACCGGTCGCGGCGGACCGGAGGGGAGTAGCCATAGCGTTATTACCGATGCAAAACAGTCTGTCATTTTTTGCGGGGGGAAATGCGTGCGACACACACGCACACTACATAAATCGTCTATTACTACGAAACTCACACCTTGACTTTATCAATAAATACAGAAACTACTCGTATTTCACGCACACATTTAAACACCTAGGCGACAGGTATAGGCCCATTTGGGCTTGTACTTTGACAGAGGGGAAAGCCTGCATATGGCTACTCCCCTCCGGTGTAGCTCTATGTTTTGAGACTATAAAGGATTCAAAAAAATTAAAAATCTCGGATTGACGTTTACAGGACAATTTTAGTCGGGTACGCTAGTTTTCTATACATTTTTGCTGAGATTATCGATAACGGGACATTTTAGCTTCTCAAAAGTTTTCCTGGGACACCGGGACGGGCTGCTTGAAAGGTATTGGCACACTATCTGTGAACCCCCCTAAAAATTTAAGAGACCCCACCTGAATATATCAATATATTATTATATACTCTAACGAAATATTAATTTAAAGTATTTTAATGAACTGCGAACATCACGCAGGCGTGGACCTCCCGTCCCCCCATCGGTCAGAGTGATTCCCCCCCCCCCTTTTATCCGAACGTATTTATTGAATGGATTTGATGAATGAATCCCCATATAAAGATTTCCTTTTCTCCGTTTAAGGTACCTGACGGAACCTTAAAAATATAAATTTTAGATACATCTTAGCCACTTTAAAAACATTAAAATGTTGGAACATCATTTGTACCTACTTTTAATAAAGAATGATAATAATACCATTGCAACTGAGTGCATTAGAGGTCAAGTGTTATCAGCATAGATAACACACACAAGTACATAGATAAAATACATAAAGATAATGTGTATTATATAAGATGTCTGTGGGCTTGTACTGATTATAAATATTATTTGTATGTGCAACGGAGTTCTGTTTTTGTGTAAGTAAAATTGCACTGAAAATAACAAATTATAAAACCGGTCAAGTAGTTTTTTTTATGTAATGGAAGTGGCAAACAAGCATGCAGTTCACAATGATGTTAAGTGATGACTCCTGCCTATAGACACCTACACTAAGACCAAGGTCATAATGCAGATGCGTTACCACTTCTGACGCCTAAGGTGTTATGCCTCTGAGCCGGTAATTACAGGGCCGTACATTACCACCTGACCGGAACACGATAGTGCTGAACACTACCATTTAGCGGCAAGTAAGTAAGTAAGGTAATTCGGTGGTGCCTACACCGGCGAGCTCCGCCACTGGAGCTCTACCACCAGTAAAAAGTATTAGTAAAGTAGTAAACACAGATTTGAAAGAAAAAATGGCATGTTCCGATGGTTCGGGCATACACAATGAATGTCGAATGAGATAATGACTAATATACAATGCGAATGTGGATGGTTGCAGAGGCCCAGGAAGACCAAGACTGACCTACCATGACCAAATAGATCGAGTACTGTCTAAAGGTGGGATCAAAAGTCTTAGGAATCAGCGTGCATGTATGAAGAGAATGACGAATGTAGGAGAAGCACGGGAGGTGTGTCAGGACCGGGATATCTAACGCTTTACACTCTCTGCCTACCCCGTGAGGGACTTGGCGTGAAGATACAAATAGGTCGAGTGCAAACCACGCGCCGGTAATTATAGGGCCGCACATGCTTGTGTGGGTGTCTGTAGGCTGCAGTCATTCATCACTCAACATCAATGTGAACTGCATGCTTGTTTGACACTACCATTACATAAAAAAATTAAGTTCAAATGGATGTTAAGTGATGACAGTATCTTATAGACATCTACACAACAACCAGAGCTCAAAATTCAGATGCGTTTCCACCCCCAAGACCTAAAGTGTTGTCTCTGAGATAGTTATGAAAAAGCCCTTTAAAAAAACTTTTTCCTTTAGTATTCACTGTATTTAATATTTTAATCGCCTTCTAACCTTCAAATTATAACAAGTAGTTGAAAAAGCAATGTCAACGCAAATAATATTTAAATGTCGCTATTCATTCAGTAATAGCTGATTGTAATTACAGCTATCACTTTATTCTGCAACCCTAAACCAAACCAAGGACATACAAGAAAAGATTCGGCCCCAACGGCGCGCCTTGAGGGACTCCGAACGAAAAAAAAAACAAATAAAACTCGAGACTTGCTCTTATCAATTATTCGCCAGCCGGTTTCATGGTTTAAGTGAAATGGTGGTGCCACCAAGTGAATATAGCTTGTAATGCAGTTAAAATAAGCGTTATAATCGTAGTGCATGGTATCAAAGGCCTTGGCGAAGTAAGACAAAGGCGAGTGTGGTAAAAATTATGCAGTTGCTATGTGCGTCAGTTAGCGCTTTTCGACGCGATTCTTTTGGTACTTTCTTCTGTACTTCAAACTGTTATTTGTTTAAAAAAACATTGACAAAAATTTATTTAATCACTTGGAAATAATAGAATTTGCTTGTGATAGGTCAAAATACAAATTAATAATGGTCCAAAAATACTTAATAATAAAAATAAGTATCAACAGAATGTTCCATACTCTCTTTTACAAACGGCAAGACAAGACTAAACAAAAAAATATGGGAGAGTTCCAAAGACCACATTACTGAGAAAAAACCTGCCAAAACAAAACTCCGTAGGGTCTTTTCAAAATATGTTCCTTACAACTATTTTCACAATATGACACTTATAACTATGTTTTACAATATCTAGTACAGTGCACGATTTCACAAAATTATTGTTTAAAGTCTTGTGGAGCTAGACCAGCATTTGTCCAGGCATCTCCATCCTTTAGATTTTAGATAGTCATCGAGTCTATAGTACGCTAGTCTATAGTATTTTTTGCCTTTTAAAGGTGGAGTTCACCAATCAAAAGGTTAACCTTGAACTCGACTTTAAAGAGCGAGTTAAACTGGGTGATTACCCGTGCACCCACTGGCTTCACCCACCAAGGGTTAAACTTTTGTTGCTGTTCACCATCTCGATCAAGTTACTAAGGTTCAAATAACTATTTTTATTAAACTAGGATTAAAAATTTTAGCCAGAGCAACTTCAGTTAGTTTTTTTATACAACGAAGGTGGTGGTAGAGCTCCAGTGACGGAGCTCGCGGGCGTATGCACCACCGCATTACCTAATATTCTTGCCGCCAAATGGTAGTGTTTAGCATCACCATCGTGTTCCGGTCAGGTAATAATATACGGCTCTGTGATTTCCGGCACAGAGGCATAACATCAGGAGTGGTAACGCATCTTCATTTTGACCTTGGCCTTTGTGTAAGTGACTATAGGACGTAGTCATCACTTAACATCAATGTGACCTGAATGCATGTGTGTCATTTCCATTCCACAAAAAAAGATGGCATGCAATCGTGCAGTTAGACACCCACAGAAAGAAGGCTAAGGTGTTATGTTCAGTGGCGGAAATTACAGGGCCGTATAGAACACTACCATTTAGCGGCAAGTATATTAGGTAATGCGGTGGTGCATTCGCACGCGAGCCCCGTCACTGCACCACCAGTAAAAATATTTATGTTGTAGCTTGAAGGTGACAATCTCATTCTCAATAATAAACTAACTGAGAATTCAACAGGAAAAACATTAATAGAACGAATAAATAATATCAACTACTAACTAATACATACCGACCGGGTGAATCCATCAGGCATATTGTGCCCGGCTGTTCCAGTCTTGCCAACGGCGAATATCTGCACAGACACAACCAAGTAGTCAGGATTATCCATAGAGCAACACCGGAGGGGAGTAGCCATATGCAGGCTTTCCCCTCTGTCAAATTACAAGCACAAATGGGCCTAAACCTGTCGCTAGATGTTTAAATGTGTGCGCGAAATTGTTTCTGTATTTTGTTTAAGTCAAGGTGTGAGTTTCGTAGTAATAGACGATTTTTGTAGTGTGCGTGTGTGTCGCACGCATTTTCCCCCGCAAAAAATGACAGACTGTTTTGCATCGGTAATAAACGCTATGGCTACTCCCCTCCGGTCCGCCGCGCCCGGTGGGCCGCGTTGCTCTATGGGATTATCCATCAGGTACTTGCCTTGCGATACAGTCTTGTGGCGTTGGAGGTGACATAAAACGCTATTACACGACACGGTATTCAGAGTCCGGCAGAAAGGGTAAGCGTGCCTTCGCGCCGGCTTGCCGCTTATTACACTATCCGGTCGACAGCGCCCTAACCAGAGAATATTTAATAATACTACGTATAGAATGGACACTTCGACGTCCGACCCGATTTCCCCGCCTCACCCAACCTCCTCCCCTCTTATGGGCGACGGTTGGTATTCTCTACGTGCTACGCACAAAGGTGCACGTGTAAATACACGTCACTGATTGATGTCTGTGTAATAGAGACCAAATTAAGCGTTTGTATGGAATTTTGGCGGAGTGTCCGCGGTGTGCCCTAACTCAATCACAGTACAAATACACGGAGCGCTCCGTTCGCCCTAATTAGGGCCCTAACTCCCTAAATGTTATTACACTACCATAACCCTTGCTATCGTACTCTGAATACCGTGCCGTGTAATAAGTCCTACACACCTAATAAAATGGTGACCTAATAAAATAAGTGAAGTACCTATAATGATATTTACTTAGGTTCACTGATATTTTAGGTTAGGATCCCACTGCAGAATCATTTTGTTCATCCAGATATGCTGCAAACCTAATTTTTACGCATATTTATAATCTAGAGCAGTGATTCCCAAAGTGGTCCATATAGACCCCCTGGGGTCCATGGGACTCGATGGGGGTCTACGCAGGCTTGAATAAAATTTGGAAATATGGGAATGTGATATAAATGTAGCAAGGACCCCTCCTCCACGGAAACCAGAAAAAAATTGAAAGGGGTCTACAAGAAAAATAGTTTGGGAATCTCTGATCTAGAGAATATATATCCACTAGGTTGACTATCAAAATTTGGCTGCGAGTATTTTTTATTAAATTATTTTATTTTTAACAGCCAGCAACCTTTATATGCGGTCGTTTGATTTGGCTCCTATAAATCATATTAACGAAAAAAAATTGCTTTAATCTATACAATACGAGTATGTATAAAAATCAATTGCTGTTCGTTAGTCTCGCTTAAACTCGAGAACAGCTGCACCGATTTGGCTAATTTTGATTTTGATAGATTTTTGGAAGTTCAGGGAAGGCTTAAAACGTAAGAAATTATGAAAAAAATTAAGAAAAATAGTGAAGACCACAATTTCATTTTCCCATTCAAATAGTTCGTATCTATAAAACCTTTGACACATTATTTCATTCTGAGACAATACGAAGTTTGCCGGGTCAGCTAGATATATATAGATAGTACATGTACGTTATGGACGTTATTTTTTTTATATGATTGAAGTGGTAAACAAGCATAAAGTTCACATTCATGTTAAGTGAGAATGAATAATAAGCCGATGCGTTACCATACCACTCCTGAGGCCTAAGGTGTTAGGCCTCTGTGCCGGAAATTACAGGGCCGTACATTACCACCTGACCGGAACACGATAGTGCTAAACACTACCATTTAGCGGCAATTATATTAGGTAATGCGGATATTTCCTGGCACCAGGCAAAATCTACTTTTTAAATATAGCTTACAATACCCACCATCTAAATAAAAAAATAGAAGTCATAATGCAAACGCGTTGCCACCTCTGAGGCCTAAGTTGTTTTACCTCTGTGACATTTTTTACAACTAGGTATAATATTATATTACAGAAAAACCTAAAAGAAGTCTGTTTTTATTGTATAATAATAATAATGGCAACCCATTATACGTCCCACTGCTGGGCACGAGTCTCTCCCCTTTATTGGGGGGAGGACTGGAGCTTACTCCACCACGCTGCTCCAATGCGGATTGGTGGAGGTGGGTGGGTTAGTGGCCAACCCGATGTCGGATGTTTTCAAACCACCCATTAGGCCTCCGACAAGGTTTAACGACTGCTATCCATCGATAGCAACCGGGACCGACGGCTTAACGTGCCCTCCGAAGCACGGAAACGCGCATTTTAATTTGCCACTAGCGGTCACCCATCACACTACCCGACCGCGCCCGTAGTGCTTAACCGAGCAGATCGCTTACGATCTACACCAGCCGCTGGGCCATGCGCGCTTCGTATATTAAGTTATTATTATTGTATAGTAAGTTTTAATTTAAAAAAATAATGACAAAAGTTCCAACACTTTTTTTAAATTATTTTATTTTTATATGCTACTAGCTGACCCGGCAAACTTCGTATTGCCTTAGAATGAAATAACGTGAAAGGTTTGAATAGATACGGACTATTTATATGGACGTAACTTCACGCCTGTAATCCCCGAAGGGGTAGGCAGAGATAAATGCATGCATTCAAGCATACATGCAAACACCCACGACTCGCCGGTTACGTTTTTTTGCCGGGACTATTTGTATGGGAAAATGAAATTGTGGTTTATATTACTGCCCTTCAATTCCTTCAATTCATTCATATTTTCTTACCTTTTAAACCTTCCCTGGACTTCCAAAAATAATTCAAAGCCAAAATTAGCCAAATCGGTCGAGCCGTTCTCGAGTTTTAGCGAGACTAACGAACAGCAATTGATTTTTATATATATATATATATATATATATATATATATATATACATATATATATATATAGATAAACTTATGGATACCTGATAATAAGGTTTTTAAAGGGTTTATAAGATTCGGTATACCCTTAGCGGGGAGAAGGCGGAAGTACCTGGGCACAGCCTTCGCGGGTCAACGACCTGCGCTACAATCAGTCTGGACGAGGTGTGGTCGCAGTGTCAGAGGGGTTCATGTCGAAATTATTATAAACATCGGTCTTTTACTCTACTTTTAAAACTTTTTTTAAATATTAATTTCTCTATCTCTATCTTCTCTTCTTCTTCTATATAATATATATGAAATTCTCGTGTCACAGTGTTTGTATACTCCTTCGCAAGGACTGGACCGATCATTATGAAATTTTGTGTGTATGTTTGATATGTATGAGAATCGGTTGTAGTTTATTTTTTATTTCCCTTAATGGTATCTTAGGGTAATATTTCTTTCCATTTTTCTTTAAAAATAAAATATCTTAGGGTGATTCTTCCCAAATATTTTTTCGATTTTTAGACATAGGCGATACGAAGTTCGTCGGGACAGCTAGTATATTATAAAATTCTCGTGTCACGTTGGTAGTAACCATAACTAGTATAAAATAAAAATAATTGGTGTAGAAGAAAATAAATAAGTAATAGAAAATAAGTAAATAGAATAATAGTTTGTAAGCTAAGCACGTAAAATATAAGAGAATTAGTGAAATAAGTACCTAGACTGTATATTAAATTAAAAAATAGTTACGACATATTAAATGTAAGGTTAAGAATAAATTAAACATAAATAAAAACAAAAATGAATGATACTATCGATGTAAAAATGAAAAAAGGCATACTCCGATGGTTCGGGCATATAGAAAGAATGTCGAATGAGCGAATGACTAAACAGATATACAATGCGAATGTGGATGGTTGCAGAGGCCCAGGAAGACCAAGGCTGACCTACCATGACCAAATAGGTCGAGTTCTGTCTGATGGTGGGGTCAAAAGTCTTAGGAATCGGCGTGCATGTATGAAGAGAATGATGAAGGTAGACGAGGCACGAGAGGTTTGTCAGAACCGGGATATCTGGCGCTCTACACTCTCTGCCTACCCCGTTAGGGACCTGGCGTGAAGATACATATATATGTATCTTTATTATATATATATGTATATTTATCTTTAGTTTATTTATACGGGTTTTCCTCTAACATAATCAGAGACATTATATATATATATATATATATATAAAAACAAAAATGAAAAAAATGTCTCTGATTATGTTAGAGGAAAACCCGTATAAATAAACTTAAAAAAAATGGTAGTTACCATACTCAAGCAAGAAAGCGCTTCCAGCCCGCGTAAGTACTACCCAAGAAAAAGATTTTGTTTCATGTAATAAAAATAAATCGCTCTCCGCTCCGCTACCATCGCCGCTAGAACTCATACCAGGACTCGGCCCGAGACGAACCCGGTCGAAGGAAGACAATTCAGTCTCTCGCTCCCACTAACACACACCGCTAAAGCCGTCTCTCTCTCACCCACGCATCGAAAATGCTGAAATTCGAGACTGCACTATATAAATGTATGTTCAAACTTTTGTATACCATTTAAAGATTTTGTCGGTGTATTATTAGATATATTTTATATGGATATACAAGTAGCAAACTAGCGTGTAATCCAGTAGTAAACAGGTGGTAGAGCTCCAATGACGGAGTTCTAGCACCGCATTACCCAATCTACTTGCCGCTAAATGGTTGTATTCAGCGCTATTCTATTCCGGCAGGTGGTAATGTACGGCCCTGTAACTTCAGGCACAGAGGCATAACGTCTTCAGCTTAGTGAGACTGGTCTGCCGTAAGGATAGATCTTTGTGTCGTTGTATATGCACCCCTGCTCTGTCGTTACCATGACCGGTATCCCCATAGTCAGGAATAGCGGGGCCGCCGAGGACTAAGGGCAGTTCTCTAACACCCATATTCTAAGACGTTACTCGAAACATTCCTTGACTCACACTCAGCTGAGGACGCCTCGAAATCCATATTCTTAGTTGAATTTTGACAGTAACTCATGTGTTAGTTAGTTATAGATAATTCACAAAGTCTTGAAAATCCATTTTTAGGGTTCCGTAGTAAACAAGGAACCCTTATAGTTTCGCCATGTCTGTCTGTCTGTCAGTCCGTCCGCGGTTTAGCGCAAAAACTATAAGTACTAGAGGCTTGAAATTTGGCATAGGTATACACCATAATCACGCCGACAAAGTGGTAGAATAAAAACATGAAAAAAAAAATATTGTAACCTCCCCTACTTGTAACGGGCAAATATTTTTTTTTAATTTTCGATTTCCATACTGTGTGGGGTATCGTTGGATGAGTCTTTAAAAAATATTATGGGTGACCAAGCATCATTTTTCGATTTAGATAACTGTTTGTGACTTATTAAGCTTTAAAGTGTAAATTTTCGTTAGACTCAAGTGTCCCCCCTCCCTACAGACTAAACGGTTATTGTTAGAAATTCAAACGTTACGGCAATAGTAGCTACATATAACGAAATTAAAAGGAAAACTATCACACTTAAGTTGGCTTAGTAAGTTTGCGAGTAATAGTCGATCAAATGTATTTTACTCGAAAAATTCGAACAAGTCCATACAAAATAATTATTTATATTTTTCATTACATCTCTTACTCTGTAACTGGAACCCTACACTGCGCGTGACCCGACATGCACTTGACCGGTTTTATAGAAAAATATGGTATTTAATTATAGTATTTCCAGACAGTTCCGACACGAAAATTTAACTGAGCTCAAGAATATGGGGTAAATGTAACTCCTCAAGCTTGACAATTGCTTTCTTACCTCAAACGGAGGCATAATGTCGAGTTGACGTTATTAGTTACAACTAAATTCCATTGATTGAGGTTGAGTTAAGGTCGAGGTTACGACTTAGAATATGGGTGTAAGGTTGTGCTCCATAGGAGGGTAAATGGCATAATCGACACGCTTGGAATGAGGATTGGCAATCGCAGTGGCGACAATTCTAACGCGGGTTGCTGTTGCCCCTGCAACTCATACCGACACTAGCTGTTGCCCGCGGCTCCGCCCGCGTGTAGGTCGCTATTCGCGTAACCTGCGGAAACTCATCAAATAATACCATGGTATCCCACAGGAATCCTATAATCTAAGACAGCGAATACCCTATCTGTGTAACTAATTGTATCAAAATCCGTTCAATGGTTTTGGCGTGATTGACGGACAAAGATCAGACAGAAGAACAGAGATATTAGGGTGATAGTGTGATGTGATGGTTTAGCCGCCATTGTTCAGTAGACTGACTGCTCCCTGCTAGTTGAAGAATTCTCCTCTAGAGGACGATGGGGTCATTACGTCCCGACGCCAAACCTTTCTTCAAGTCTGTCTAACTGATAAGTCGGTCAAAAAACAAAGGACTGATAACATAATAACCTGGTTATAAGTTGTCAGATCGGTCACCGATAGGTGTACTCTTATCGGTTAAAATTCGGGGCCGTCGAATTTGCATATTTGATAATATATTGAAATCTATTGTAACGTGACAACATATGTGACTGTAGAATAATATGTGCTTATATATCTTACTGGCCCCGGCTTCGCACGTGAGCATTGAATGTATTATAAGCTTATGTGACTCTGTGAAGATGCAGCTTTTTAATCATCATCATCATTTCAGCCAAAAGACGTCCACTACTGGACAAAGGCCTCCAAACATTGCAACAACGAACGGTCCTGGGCCGCCGGCATCGAGCGATTGAACGCGACCTTCATCAGGTCGTCGGTCCATCTTGTGGGGAGGCCGGCTTACGCTTCGTTTTCCGGTACGCATTCGCCATTCGATAACTCTTCTGCCCCAATAGCCGTCAGTTCTTCTAGCTATGTGCCCAGCCCACTGCCATTTGAGTCTCGCTATTCGGTGGGCTATATCGGTTACTTTGGTTCTCATGCGGATCTCCTCATTTCTGATTCGATCTAACAGAGAAAATCCGAGCATAGAACTCTCCATTGCTCTCTGAGTGATATTGAGCCTTCTTATGAGGCTCATGGTGAGCGACCACGTTTCGGTTCCGTATGTCATCTCTGGCAACACAGACTGGTCAAAGACCTTCTTCTTCAGACACTGCGGCAAATTGGACGAGAAGATATATCGTTGCTTTGCGAACGCTTTCAAATAACAAAAGTTTTTTTTTTAATTAAAAAGTGCATGCTCCGATAGTTTGAGCATACAGAAAGAATGACTATACAGATATACAATGCGAATGTGGTTGGTTGCAAAGGCCCAGGAAGACGAAGACTGACCTACCATGACCAAATAGGTCGAATACTGTCTGATGTTGGGGTCAAAAGTCTTAGGAATCGGCGTGCATGTATGAAGAGAATGATGAAGGTAGACGAGGCATGAGAGGTTTGTCAGGACCGGGATATCTGGCGCTCTACACTCTCTGCCTACCCCTTCAGGGACCTGCCCCCCAAAATGACAGACTGTTGTATTGGTAATAAACGCTATGGCTACTCCCATTCCGGTCCGCTGCGGCTGGTGGCCCGTGTTGCTCTATGATATTAGATAATTCGGTGGTATCTCCAGCTCCATCACTGAAGCTCATAGAGCAACATAGGGAGTAGCCATAGAGTTTACCAATGCAAAACAGTCATTAGTATGTCATTTTTGCGGGGGAAATGCGTGCGATCCACACGCACACTACAAAAATCGTCTATTAATACGAAACTACTATTCCTGGTGGTAGAGCTGCAGTGACGGAGCTCGCGGGCGTAGGCACCACCGCATTACCTAATATACTTGCCGCTAAATGGTAGTGTTCAGCATTATCATGTTCCGGTCAGGTGGTAATGTACGGCCCTGTAATTTCCGGCACAGAGGCATAACAACTTAGACCTCAGGAATGGTAACGCATCTGCATCTTGATCTCGGTCTTTGTGTAAGTGTCTATAGGCTGCAGTCATCACTTAACATCAATGTGAACTGCATGTTTGTTAGCCACTTCCATAAAATAAAATAAAAAACTCCCACATTGACTTTAACAAAATACAGAAACAATTTTACGCACACATTTAAACACCTAGGCGACAGGTATAGGCCCATTTGGGCTTGTACTTTGACAGTGGGGAAAGACTGCATATGGCTACTCCCCTTCGGTGTTGCTCTATGCTGGAGCTCTATCGCCAGTTATAACACCACTTTTTTTTTTAATTGTTTTAGTAATGGCACCGCTATTACGCATATTGCCAGTGTCAAGTAAAACGATATTTCGTATTCGTCATAAGCAGCGTCAAAGTCAGAGTCAGTCGGTCAATTATCAGTCAGTCAGTCAGTGTCACAGACAGTAATTCGGGTAAAGCGGTGGCTACTTTACCAGAACATTTACAATGAAGTTTTGGAGGCAACCCGAAAGAACGTGTTTTCTCACTGTTATTCTATTTCACTATATACCAGCACTGTAATAAGCCTATATCAAACAAAATGCCACCAACTTTATTTAATATAACTCAAAAATACACCAAGAAAATTAAATAAAGTAGGAGCATCACACGCATCTTGCAAGGTTTTCGCCAAAAACCATAACACCACTTGTTTACCAAACAATAGAAAACACATTTTCTATGTCAAAATGTCAATAAAAGAGGTGTGATCAAAGACAGTCTTTCAGAAAAACGTTAATCTTGCGTGACCCCAATATTCTTTTCACGCAAACTGCCAACATTGCAGACATTTTTGCGTCGCTGCCAACACGCGCGCCTCTAAACTTTAATTTACACATTGAAACGTCTTAAAAAACGATAAAACTTACGATTTTTTAAAAATAGAACACTCGTTTTTGAACGCTGCTTTTCTCTGGTAAAAAAGTTGAACCTGTTTTGGGTGTAATAGCGAATTTTACTGATGATGACACTTCCATTAAATAAAAAAAAACTAGCTTTTTTAATAGTCATTATCATTAATTTCTAATGAGACTAAACTTCTTGTATTATGTATTAGAAACTAGCTGTGCCTACGACTTCGTCCACCTAGATACTGAGCAATGTTTTGAAACAGTGCTCGAAGTATATTTTCAATTAAAAAACTATAAAATTTAAAAATAGAACACTCGTTTTTGAACGCGGCTTTTCTCTGGTAAAAAAGTTGAGCCCGTTTTGGGCGTAATAGCGAATTTACTAATATTTTTTACTGATGGTAGAGCTCCAGCGGAGAAGCTCGCGGGCGTAGGCACCACCGCATTACCTAATATATTATACTTGCCGCTAAATGGTATTGTCCAGCACTAGGTAGTAGGTATCGTGTTCCGGTCAGGTGGTAATGTACGGCCCATAATACGTACGGCCTAATTTCGAGCACAGAAGCATTACACCTTAGGCCTGAGAAGTGGTAACGCATCTGCAATTTGTCTTTGTGTGGATGTCTATAGCGGTGGACTTAACATCAATGTGAATCAATGTGTGTGTGTTGTTATTCGCTTTAATTTTATATTTGTAATTTGACCTATCACAAGCAAATTCTATTATTTCCAAGTGATTAAATGAATTTTTGAGTTTGAGTTTGAGTTTGAGTTTGAACGCTTTTGCCACTTTCATTACATTAAAAAAATCAGTGAGGTCAATGTTACAGAGTAGACACCGGGAACCAATGAGCTTTTTAACCGGGAACAAACAACCGGTTGGAGTTTTTGCGGAACCTTGAAGGAGGCGTGTAGTACTCTTATTTTATTTCATTTTCTTACACGCGGGTGAAGCCGCGGGCAACAGCTAGTATTCAATAAAGTTGGTGGCATTTTTTTTTATGTAGGTTTATTACACTGTGAAATAGAATGACAGTGCGAAAACACGGCCTTTCAGGTTACCTCCAAAATTTGATTGTAAATGTTCTGGTAAAGTAGCCATCGCTTTACTCGAATTACCTACTCACTATAACTCACTTCCTAGTAAGCTTCAAATAAGGTAAGTATTTAAATATGTGTTTTATTTTCAGGTAAAATACAGCTAATAATTTTTCACAAAATATCTTGGTGTAATCAAGGCTAAAATTATTAAATTTTAGATAACTTATAAATTAATATTTATCTTTTTAAATCTAAAAGGACGATAGAAGTTCAAATCATTGTCAAAAATAATTTACCATTCATATTATAAAGTTCAAACTGTTATGTATCTAATACGCAAACAACAAATATGTAGGAACACGATGGTTATCTGCTCAAGCTCATAGTTGTTTAAACAAGTTAGCAATTAATTTAAATAAATTTAAAAGCCCTACCTGCCCAATAAGTGGAAGCAACAAAAAATGTTAAACAACCTAATCTCAAACTCCCATTGGTCTATTAGACGATAAAAAAGGGACCCTTCGGCCAACCAGTTCTATTTACACGATCCTAGAGACCATAGATTGCATGTATATATTTTTTATGTGTGGCTGAATAGACGTGTGCCTGTGACGCTCCCCCACTCATAGAAGAAAAAGAATCAGCCAATGGGCGCCGGCCGTTGCAACTTCCGCGCCCGATTTTGATTTATTTTTGACAGACAGTTTTGGAGGGAAACTGTTTCCTTTTTTTTGACGATAATTCTTATCGTATTTGTAGAACAATGGCCTTTTTAGCATTAGGTGCTAAATATAAAGTTCAATAACTGTTGTTTTTATTAGAATAATCAAAATACTCTACATTATTAACTGAGAACTGTTCTTCTAGGTAACAAGGTTAATTATTATAAAAATCTGATACCGGTAACAAACAGCGGGTCCCTTTTTTTAATGTATAATGGCATTGCTGTTACGTATATTGCCAGTGTCAAGTAAAACGATATTTGTTATTCGTATTTAATTAAAGCAGCGTAAAAGTCAAAATCAGTCAGTCAGTCAATTATTTATTGTGTCAGTCAAGTGAGTCACACACACAAAATCTTCTACGTCCGTTCACGATCCGTTTACCGGCTGCATCAAAGTTTTTTTAAGGTTCGGTTGCTCTAAGTTTTGGTTGCACCAAAATATTTTCTAAAGGTACGATTACTGTAAAATGTAACAATAGAAAGCAAGAAAGAAAGAAAATATTTATAGTTTGCATAGATCTTTACAAATAGGTAGGTACCTACCTTCAAAACGTCAAGAAATCATAACTCACCTAGAGTGAATAACCATAATAATATTATAGTAAAAGCAAATAATAACAATAAATTAAAATGAGAATAAGTAAGTACCCACATACTTATTAAATATAACCATCACAATTTTTTTCAATTCCTTCAATGATGATAAATGAAGAAAAAAAAAAACATTTTCGTCAAGATCAAAGTTACTTAAGTAATAAAAGTTCAGTTACACCGAAATATTTTTGTTAAAGTTACTACTAATGTTAAAATTTACATCCTTCTCTAACTTTAACGAATTTGCTAAAATTAGAGAAGGATGTAAAATTTTACAAATTAAAAAAAAAATCTTTGTGCGACCGAACACTGAGGTCAATAAAGCTGCGTTGTGTTGTCGATGAGTCAATATTGTAGGGATAGGGAAAACAGCCGGATTCGTTTTTAAATTGATTTGACAGACGTTTCACATCAGCTGTCATGTTACTATGCGAAAGTGCAGGTAATTGTATGCAAAAAATTGGAACCATGTTATCAAGTGCAATGTCCAGTCTATTGGTAATTAAGTGGAATGTCCAGTCTATTGGTAAAGAAGTCGCTTTTAACCTTAATAATTGTTTTATATTATTTCGCATTAACACATGTTTGTGAAAATATATTTTATTTAAAGAAAAATGGAAAGAAAAATTTGACTTCAGGCGAGACTCGAACTCGAAATTTTTCTCAAAAAAGCGACTTCTTTACGATATTCAATAAACTGCAAAGTCTATTATATCGGTTGCCTAACTAGCATAGTTGGTAATAGATGGCGCTGCTGCTACCATAAAAGATTTGACAAATCGGGCAGGACTTCAGTAGCTCAATTGGAAGAGCGGCTGGACTAGATTCCCAGTAGGCCGCGAGTTCGAATCTCGCCTGAAGTCAAATTTTTCTTTCCATTTTTCTTTAAATAAAATATTATTTTATTTATTTATTTAAACTTTCTTGCACAAATTGGTACATGTGGCGGACTTAATGCTAAAAAGCATTCTCTACCAGTCAACGTTTGGGTAGTGGTGAGAATTTAACTGAGGTGCAGTGAAAGACCAAGAAGAAAAAAAAAAGAAATAAAAAAAATACTAACATCAAAATATCATAAATAACATCTTTTAGACATTTTTCATAATTCTAAGTTTACAGAAGGTGGATAGAAACAAAAATAAGTTTTTTAAAAGAGACAAAATAAAATAACACCACTGACATAGAAAGAAGAGTGCTTGCTGGGAATTGCGTGAATGGAGCGTTGGGTAAGCTGCTAGAATCGAAACATCTCAGCCAGCGGGCTCGACTAGCCGTACATAATGCTGTACTTACTCCAACGCTTTTATATGGAAGCGAGAGCTGGGTATGCAGGAAAGAGCATGAAAGTAAGTTGAACGCGGTCGAGATGAGATCTTTGCGCAAGATCTGCGGTGTATCACTCACCGATCGCGTTCGTAATGAAGATGTAAGAAAGAGACTTTGTGTGAATGATAGTATCGGTGTAAAAATGAAAAAAGGCATACTCCGATGGTTCGGGCATATAGAAAGAATGTCGAATGAGCAAATGACTAAACAGATATACAATGCGAATGTGGATGGTTGCAGAGGCCCAAGACCAAGACTGACCTACCATGACCAAATAGGTCGAGTACTGTCTGATGGTGGGGTCAATAGTCTTAGGAATCGGCGTGCATGTATGAAGAGAATGATGAAGGTAGACGAGGCATGAGAGGTTTGTCAGAACCGGGATATCTGGCGCTCTACACTCTCTAGGCAGAGGCCTACCCCTGGCGTGAAGATACATACATACATACAAAATAAAATAAGGCGGCCAACTTTCTGAAAATAGCATGCGGGACTTTTTGTGGATAGATAGGGTATGGTGACTGCGAAGTAGATACCTATAAAGTTTTGTCAGTATACGTACCAAAATTACATAAAAACACAAAACATACATACCGAATGATATACGTAGATGCTTCGCTGTTGTTTGCATGCTTGTGTGGGTGTAGTGTAGTGTATGTTCTAAGTATGTGTTGAATGTGTGGTTTTATAGTAGCTTGAAAAAAAATATGTATGGTATCGTAACTTCTACGTTTGCGGGACTATTTTATTAATTCTTACAAAGCGGGATTACATCCAGTGTACCGTAACGGCCCCGCAGAATCCGGGACGGTTGGCCGCCTTAAAATAAAATAAATTATGAAGAAATATTCGCCATATTTGTAAATCAGAAATATGTTTCAGCTACCTGCCTATTGAGTTCATATTTGAAGGTATTCTGAATTTGAATTGTAAAAATTGTATTACCAATTCATGCTCTATCGTGTCTTTTGTCAATTTAACACATATTTTTTTCATTTTTCAGTTTAGATATGTAACTTCCCGAAAAGAAAGTAGGTAAGGTACGGTATATTTGGAAGGAATCGAATAATATTTCATGTAGTTGCATAAATTTCACTGGTGGTGGAGTTCCAGCTCGAGGGCGTAGGCACCATCGCATTACCTAATCTATCTGCTGGCGGTAGATAGATTAGGTCGGTAAATAGATTAGGTAGTGCCGTAATGGTAGTGTTCAGCAGTATCGTGTTCCAGTTAGATGGTAATACATATATATATACGGCCCCGTAATATCTTATCATAAAGACAGTCCAACTAAGGTCTCAAGGGTGGCAATGTATCTGCATTTTGACCTCTGGTCTTTGTGTGGATGTCTATAGGCTGCAGTCATCACTTAACATCAATGTGAGCTGCATGCTTGTTTACCATCTTCCTTACATAAAAAAATAGATACTTATACCGTAATGTAGCTATCAATAGCCTGAATTAACTCGAAATTATACAAAAAATACATCTGAGTTTCAGGTTTTTTTTTTTTTTGACAATGGCTGATTTTTTTTTATGTAATGGAAGTGGCAAACAACCATGCAGTTCACATTGATGTTAAGTGATGACTGCAGCCTGTAGACACCCACACGAAGTCCAAGGTCAAAATGTAGATGCGTTACCACTCCTGAGGCCTAAGGAGTTTAGCCTCTGTGCCGGAAATTACAGGGCCGTACATTACCACCTGACCGGAACACGATAGTGCTGAACACTACCATTTAGCGGCAAGTGAATTTGGTAATGCGGTGGTGCCTACGCCCGCGAGCTCCGTCACTGGAGCTCTACCACCAGTTTAAATATAATTACGAAGCCTTTACGCCACCCCTGAGACCTTAGCTGATATGTCTCTGTGATAGTTATAACGGAGCCATAACAATTACGTAACTTCACGCCTGTAATCCCCGAAGGCGTAGGCAGAGGTAAATGCATGCATTCGAGCATACATGCAAACACCCACGATTTGCCGGTTACGTTTTGGCCCATGTAACAGGTGGTGAACCTGTTGACACCTCTGGGCACACTACCAAGCTTCGAAGTACTGGGAAATTTCCAGAAAATGGAAAAATAAAGGACTTTACACCATTATCTCTTATAGTCCGTTACCCGCGAATCAAACCCAGGACCCCCAGCATAGTAGTAATGGCCTGCTACCACTAGGGTACTTAAGCAGTAAAAAATATAAAAATACATTAAAAAATACTTGTATTGCGTAAAAATTACTTGTATTCATTTAAAATTTAAACTCGCTTGAGTAAGTATAGGTATGTACCAGCGGCCACAATTCTTGTGAAAATTCATACAACACATAGCACCTTTAGGATTGAAGTGGCATATCTCAAAAAATTATGAAAATCACTTTTATACATTAAACGACTTAAAAATATACAAATCTATCAAGTTACGGCAAAAAATATAAATGATTTGATAGATTACATGTTTTCAAGTCGTTTGATGTATAAAAGTCATTTTATTAATTTTTGAGATTGAGGCCACTATAATTCTAAAGGTGCGACATGTCTATAGCTACCATTGTTTATTAAAAAATAACTTAACGTCACTAATCCCTTAAGGGTAGGCAGAAGTAATTCAAGAATACATGCAAACACCCACGATTCACAGCTTACGTTTTAGCCCCTGTATCTAATCTAACAGGTGGCGAGCATGTTGACATCTCCGGGCATATTACCAAACTTCGAGGTGGGGAACTGGGAAACTTCCAGATAATGCAAAAAAAACCAATCGAACCAGAGATCTCTCAGATCTCTGATAGCCCTGACCCGGGCATCAAGTTCAGGAATACAGCCAGAAAATATGTAGATAATAATACTACGCCACAGTGTAGTAGTAGTGGCCGACGACCACTTGATGCAGTTTAAAAAAATAACTAACGTCAAATTCAAATGACAGTCGAACATTTTTATAACAATAATCCGAGTGAGTTCAGCCTAAAGTCGCAAGAAACAGTCACCGTACCTAAGTCAGGTCTTACGTCACCGGGTCATCGAACCCAGACCAGACAGATCGGGACACGATTTTTTATGCTCATGTAGGTATCTGATAAACGGAACGTCGGAGCTAATTTTAGCATCAAACTGTATTTTACATCCCCATTGGGTTGTCTGTGTTATTTTTTTTAAAAAGAATATATGTTTTTTAATCTGTTCTTTTAGGTATTTACTTTCTGCTACATAGTGAGTTTGAAATTGCACAAGGTTTTGGCGGTAAGCTTGAAAGAGGCGTATGGTGCTCTTATTTTATTTCATTTTCTTGGTGTATTTTTGAGTTATATTAAATAAAGTTGGTGGCATTTTGTTTGATATAGTCTTATTACAGTGCTCGTGTATAGTGAAATAGAATAACAGCCCGAAAACTTCATTGTAAATGTTCTGGTGAAGTACCCATCGCTTTACTCGAATTACTGGCAGTACTATACAGTTTTAACTCACTTGACTGACATAATTAATAATTGACTGACTGACTAATACTAACTTTCACGCTGCTTTAAATTAACGCTCTTAGCGTTAAGTTCGCTATTTTTGTTTTTTTTTTTATGTAATGGATGGATGTATGGCTTGCTTCCTTACGTCGATGACCTTGAACCAATGATGACGACTGGCAATATGCGTAACAGCAATGACATTTTTTTTTTTTATGTAATAAAAGTGGCAAACAAGCATGCAGTTCACATTGATGTTAAGTTATGACTGCAGCCTATAGACATCCACACAATGACCAGAGTTCAAAATGCAGATGCGCTGCCACTCCTGAGGCATTAGGTGATATGCCTCTGTGCCTGAAATTACAGGGCCGTACATTACCACCTGACCGGAACACGATAGTGCTGAACACTACCATTTAGCGGCAAGTATATAAGGCAATGCGGTGGTGCCTACGCCCGCGAGCTCCGTCACTGGAGCTCTACCACCAGTAGAACAAAACAACAACATAACATTATAATTTAAAAACATGTCTAAGAAAGTCACACTTTTTTTTCCAATTATTTTTTTTTTGTATTCATGCTATATTTTTTTAAATAAAGTGCTTATGCACTAGTGACAATAGTCAATAGACATATCGGCGCCCGTGCTGATATCTTATCTTAACTAAATTTTATCAAATGTTATCATACCCTGTGGCCCCGCTAAATCCACGTCCTAGACCTAAATAGGTAAATAGATCATCGGGGCCCTTAAAGTGTAAATATTCTACCATGACAATGGTGTGTAAAAACAAGACATTTTTTCAATTGAATTTCAAATAGTGGATATTATCACAGTCTAAGAACGTATGTGTAGACGACGTAGCTCGCGATCCCGTCTAATATACCAAATTAACCTAAATAAATAAAATAATCTAATTCTATAATTAAAATAAATAAACTAACCCCCTTATTCATAAACGAACATTAGATACGTTTTAGCTATAGAATGCTTTGTCTTTGTCAGTTGCATTGTCAAATGTACTGGATAGAAAAAGACAAAGGAGAGATTAGCAACACTTTAGCTTATCCTTCAAGGATCGTAAGGCCACCGGCGCCCAGACACAATTGAATTTCAATTGTCATATTTTTCTCGTGTCTGGCGGGATTAAATACGTTTATGAATAAGGGGGTAATATTTTAAACTAGATGTTGCCCGCGGCTCCCCCTGCGTGTCGTTCGCTTTTCTCGTAACCTGTGGAAACCATCAAATCATCCCATGGCATCCCACAGGAATATTTTTTGGTTTTTTTTTGTGGTGTGCCAAACAAGCTTGCAGTTCACATTGATGTTAAGTGATGACTGCAGCCTATAGACAAAGACCAAGGTCAAAATGCAGATGCGTTACCGCTCCTGAGGCCTAAGGTGTTATGCCTCTGTGCCGGAACTTACACGGTCGTACATTACCACCTGACCGGAACACGATAATGCTGAACACTACCATTTTGCGGCAACCTATAATAGGTACCTAATGCGGTGGGGCCTACTCCCGCGAGCTCCGTCACTGAAGCCGCTGTCACCGTCGTGACAGCTAGTGGCAAATTAAAAAAAAATGCTTGTTTCTGTGCTTCGGACAGCACGTTAAGCCGTCGGTCCCGGTTGCTATCGAAACATAGCAATAAAGAATCGAAAGTTAGAATCAGTCAGCAAGTTAATTATTTATTATGTCAGTCAAGTGAGTCACAGTCAGTAATTCGAGTAAAGTGATGGCTACTTTACCAGAACATTTACAATGAAGTTTTGGAGGCAACCTGAAAAGGTCGTGTTTTCGCACTGTTATTCTGTTTCACTATACACAAGCACTGTAATGAACCTTTATCAAAAAAAATGCCACCAACTTAATTTAATATAACTTAAAAATTACACCAAGAAAATGAAATAAAATAAGAGCACTATACGCTCTTTCAAGGTTCCCGCCAAAACTCATTCTCCATCTTTCAAACGGATTTTCATTTTGGGTTTTAAGAATATCTGCTTGCCATTGGCATAAATACAGAAATACATTACCGTACGAAGGAAAAAAACACATGGCCATAGATATGGCCCTTATTTCATTCGAAATTAGTCACCCTTCGCACGTTCGTAGATCTCAAGTCTACCAACATAAAACTTTAAATCCAATAAAAAAGACGCCACGTGTATCAACTTCAGACGATTTTTTTATCGTCTGGCATCGAAAAAAACATGTCTGCGGTGTGTACACCTCTTAACGTTTACTTTTTTAATGTTGACACATAAACGGGCAGTGACGATAGGTACGTTATCAACAAAATTATAGTACCCATCAAAAATATTGCGCATCGAGTCTGCGAAAGAGACAATCGGCTAGTTCCGACTTTGTATAGCGTTATCTCTGCTGCACACGGCTTAGGTTTAATAGGTTAGGATCCCACCGCAGAATCATTTCGTTCTTCCAGATATGCTGCAAACCTAATTTTTATGCATATTCTATTCTATCGCGGTAGAAGCTATGCAATAGCTTAAAAAACATAAAAATATTGGACGCCAGTTAATTTTTCTACTTTAAGCCATAAAAAAGATTTGCCACCTCTGATCTAGACCTGAGTCGATCGCGAGCGATAGAATCACTTTGATTGAATCACGATCCAAACACAAGTGATCGGGTCGTGACGTACAAAAAAAGTCGATCATTTGGGTCCTTTGGGTCATTGGGTACTTTGTTTCTCGTGAACTCTATCACATTAAGCATAAGGTACACTTCAGTTTGTTTACATTTTTATCGATCAAGCTCCCCTGCACCATGTCATCTAATTGTAAAATTTATGCTTTAAACCTATAAAGTTTAAGAATGAAATTATAGTGATAATTAATAGAAATTTATTAAAATGAAAAATAGCCAGCGACATAATGTGTGGATCGCGATCTCGACCCAAATGACCCAAACGATCGAGTCATTTAGACTCGATCACCTTGTCAATGGGTCGCGATCGACCCGAATCCCGACGAAGGAGTGATCGACTCAGGTCTACTCTGATCTATTGTTTGTAGCAACCAACTTTATGGGCTCATTGTCATGAATACTAAAGCGATTTTAAATTTAGCCGCCTTTATGTCTAGGTCTATATCCAAGTTTACGATCGTACGGCAAAATATCAAAGCTGACTGACTATATTGAGATAATATCTACTGGACTATATTTAGATAATATCTACTGATAAAATGCCTCAGTAGCCTAGTGGTAGCAGGCCACTACTTCTACGCTGGAGGTCCTGGGTTCGATTTTCGGGTCGGGGGCTCTCAGAGATAATGGCGTAAAGTCCTTTATCTCTGGTTCTATTGTGATTTTTCCATTTTCTGGAAGTTTGCCAGTACCTCGGAGTTTTTTTTTTTTTTTTTTTTTTATGTTATGGAAGTGGTAAACAAGCATGCAGTTCACATTGATGTTAAGTGATGACTGCAGCCTATAGACACCCACACAAAGACCAAGGTCAAAATGCAGATGCGTTACCACTCCTGAGGCCTAAGGTCTTATGCCTCTGTGCCGGAAATTACAGGGCCGTACATTACCACCTGACCGGAACACGATAGTGTTGAACACTACCATTTAGCGGCAAGTATATAATTTATTATATTTATTGTGTGCCCGGAGATGGCAACAAGCTCGCCACCTGTTACATGGGCCAAAAACGTAACCGGCGAATCGTGGGTGTTTGCATGTATTTTTATTTATGTTATGGAAGTGGCAATCAAGCATGCAGTTCACATTGATGTTAAGTGATGACTGCACCCTATAGACACGCACACAAAGACCAAGGTCAAAATGCAGATGCGTTACCACTCCTGAGGACTAAGGTGTTATGTCTCTGTGCCGGAAATTACAGGGCCGTACATTACCACCAGACCTACCGACTGACTAACACGATAGTGCTAAACACTACCATTTAGCGGCAAGTATATTAGGTAATGCGGTGGTGCCTACGCCCGCGAGCTCCGTCACTTAAGCTCTACCACCAGTAATAATGTATGCTTGAATGCATGCATTTGCCTCTGCCTACACCTTCGGGGATTACAGGCATGAAGTTACGTATCTACTGGCATTGGGACGTGACGACCCCGCCCACTCATCATAATCATCATTTCAGCCAAAAGACGTTTACTGCTGAACAAAGGCCTCTCCCAATGATGGCCACAACTAACAGTCCTGGGCCGCCCTCATACAGCGATTGCTTGCGACCTTCACCAGGTCGTCGGTCCATCTTGTGGGGGGCCTGCCTATGCTTCGTTTTCCGGTACGCGTTCGCCATTCGATAACTCTTCAGCCCCAATGGCCGTCAGTTCTTCTAGCTATGACCAGCCCACTGCCACTGGTGGTTTAAGTCGGTAACTTCGGTTCTCATGCGGATCTCCTCATTTCTGATTCGATCTCGCAGAGAAACCGCTCGCTAACGGATGAACTCTTCTACTTCCGCTAGTGAAAGAAAGCAGTCAGGCAACCGAACAATGGCTAACAAACTATTCCAATGGAGCGGTAGTAAGTGCAATAATGCAATATGGACAGCAGAGTCCTGTGAGACCCGCGTGGTCGGAGTGCTATAGTCTATATTTTATTATAATGGTAAACCTTGATACGTCCCACCGCTGGGCACGAGTCTCTCCGCTTCTTGGGAGGAGGCCTGGAGCTTACTCCACCACGCTGCACCAATGCGGATTGGTGGAGATAAGGGTTAGTGGCCAACCCCTTGTCGGATGTTTTCAAACCGCCCTAATGACTCTGACAAGGTTTAACGATCTATCGATAGCAACCGGGACCGATGGGTTAACGTGCAACGCGCATTTAATTTTTCTATATTTTATAATGTATGTATGTATGTATCTTCACGCCAGGTCCCTAACGGGGTAGGCAGAGAGTGTAGAGCGCCAGATATCCCGGTTCAGACAAACCTCTCGTGCCTCGTCTACCTTCATCATTCTCTTCATACATGCACGCCGATTCCTAAGACTTTTGACCCCACCATCAGACAGAATTCGACCTATTTGGTCATGGTAGGTCAGCCTTGGTCTTCCTGGGCCTCTGCAACCATCCACATCCACATATTTTATAATGATAGTAATAATGTACGTAACATTGCACCCGTGCGAATACGGGGCGGGCCGCTAGTATGTACTGAAGAACTAGACCGGACACTTCTCTGGGTGGCATGGATCCAGTTTCTAGAAGTGAAGTTACCACACTTTCACATAGTAATAGGTCAGCTGGGAGTTTTGGCAGGAACCTTGAAAGAGGCGTGTGGTGCTCTTAGTTTATTTTATTTTCTTGCTGTATTTTTAGTAACATGAAATAAAGTTGGTGGCATTTTGTATGCATAGATTTATTACTGTGCTCGTGTATAGTGAAATAGGTAGCTGGGTTAGACCCCGCGTTTCGTGACCTGCAGCGCTAGCGAGCTTGACTCGACCTGACCTGCTGATAGGTAGGATTGAAATCACCTGACCTGGGTTCGAGTCCCGGGTGAAGAAGGTTCCCTCCTGGGGCGCGGCCACAAGCCCAGCTAGAGCCAGGGCGATGGTTGCGCCGTATAACTGTGGGCGTCGTCATCTTGGTGGGGACGCCCGCCACCCTTTGTTGTTGCAGCCGAGTGCCGAAGGATTAAGCCCGCTCGAGATCGCACCAAGAAAAGAGAAGAGGATGAGAGCACAGCAGGACCTGGACGCCAATACCATGGTAGCATGAGTCCATGGTGCCCACCTCCTCCACCACAGCCCCCAAGGGGGTGCCAAACGCCGTCCTGCAGCCGCAGGGCAGAAGAAGCTGCAGCAGAGGGGGATGCCCCGGTGCTGCATCCGCGTCGCGCGAATAGTGCGCGCGAAGACCAGTGATGATGAATAACAGTGCGAAAACACGGCCTTTCAGGTTACCTCCAAAACTTCATTGTAAATGTTCTGGTAAAGTAGCCATCGCTTTACTCGAATTACTGACAGTCACAGTCAGTAACAGTAAAAGTAAAAAGTAATTTGACTGACAGATAAATAATTGACTGGTTCTGACTATTTCTGCTTACTTTTACGCTGCTTATAATTCGAATACGAAATATCGTTTTACTTGACACGAGCAATATAAGTAAAAAAATAGGAGACTTGGCAATGTCTGACTTATATATCTGTCAAATCAATTCAAAAACTGAACGGGGTGTTTGTTCCCGGTGACTTCTTCGGGCGCGTTCCAGTAATGGACTGCATCGACCGTAGCGCCCTTTGTATAGTTCCACCTAAGGCCTATGGTCGTCGCGAGCGATCGTTCGATGTCATAGATGACATCACGGTCCGCGACCGCATCGCCCACATAATATTGGTAAGTCAGAGTAAGCTTTCAGCAGAATTCGAAAAAATAACGATTTCACTATTTCGGTATATAGGGAAAACAGCGCTTAAGATGTGCGTTCCAGTAAGATTCGCCCACAACGCCCGCGGTCTTTTTACGTTAGCCGTTAGAGGAACGGCAATTTCAGCGCTCGTAGTCGCGTTCGCTACGGTCGAATAATGGAACGTATCCTTTATATACATATTAACCTCATTGTATAAAAGTCGACCGTTATTTCTCTAACTCTCATCAAAAAGATGTTTGACGACATTATCAGGGACGTTCCCTGGAGACTAAAGATCAAGGTTAATTCCTTGGGACCAGTTTATCAATTTCCATTGCATTAGAAATGTTAGGGACAGAAAAAGTATTATGACAAAGAGCAACCTGCCCAAATTCACCCTTTCCCAGCTTGTCCAAGGACGTTCTCACCGATAAAACAGGTCGGGCGATTGGGGTGACGAACAGGTCTCGACAAGTTGTAACTAAGGGGATTAAATAGATGATCTACGATTAATCTATGTGTTGGACTATTTCTAGGGGACTATAAGTTGGGCGGGGCTAGATGCAAAATAGATTATGGTGGTTGTTTATTGGTTTGAACGTGTTGCAGTACGTTATGTATAGCAGACCTACGTTGTTTATGAATATTTAAAATTATTTTACCAGACAACCGATGTCTCTGTGCAACTGCAGACTCAGATCTTCGAGATGATCTGTGATTACTGGGTATTAGTCGTTAGGGGCCGTCCATAAATCAGAAATCCATAATAGGTACATCACCAATAAGCGAATAAGTTACTGGTGGTAGAGCTCCAGTGACGGAGCTCGCGGGCGTAGGCACCACCGCATTACCTAATATACTTGCCGCTAAATGGTAGTGTTCAGCACTATCGTGTTCCGGTCAGGTGGTAATGTACGGCCCTGTAATTTCCGGCACAGAGGCATAACACCTAATGCCTCAGGAGTGGCAGCGCATCTGCATTTTGACCTCTGGTCATTGTGTGGGTGTCTATGGGCTGCAGTCTTCACTTAACATGAATGTGAACTGCATGCTTGTTTGCCACTTTTATTACATAAAAAAAAAGCCTTTTCTGATCCCCTCCCCTTCTATTGTGACGCTCTGTTACACTATCTGTGACCCCCCTAAAAATGTTACGTCACCAAACTAAGAAACCCTGAATACGACATGACAATATTTATAATAAGCAATAGTCAAACGAAATACTAATAAAAGAAAGAATTTTTTTTAGCTCGAACTAGCTGTACCCTGTTACGCCACCAACTAAAAAATGACAGTGGCGCCATCTGTCGAATTTGCAACTCAGATTCTGTAAAGGACATACAGAAAAACATTCATTTTTGTAATCATATAGTGGACGTTTCGTCTCCCCCTGTCACATTTTGTCACGCTTACCAGGACCTTACCTCCCACCCCCCTGCTCGAACGTATTTTATAAACGGCCCCTTAACAGTAAGAACGACACGTCTTTGTGAGGAGTCAAGTGGATCAAGTTGGTATTTAGCCCCCCCCCCCCCCCTCCCCATTGCTATATTTTTTTTTTTATGTAATGGGCGTGGCAAACAAGCATGCAGTTCACATTGATGTTAAGTGATGACTGCAGCCTATAGACACCCACATGAAGACCAAGGTCAAAATGCAGATGCGTTACCACTCCTGAGGCCTAAGGTGTTATGCCTCTGTGCCGGAAATTACAGGGCCGTACATTACCACTTGACCGGAACACGATAGTGCTGAACACTAACTACCATTTAGCGGCAAGTTTATTAGGTAATGCGGTGGTGCCTACGCCCGCGAGCTCCGTCACTGAAGCTCTACCACCAGTAAAATAAAAAAATATGTCTCATCTTCTTTATCATACCTGTATGATTGTTATAGGCTAGACTAGGTCCAGGTGGACCCCCTGGGGTCCATGACTTGAACGGGGTCTACATAGGCGTGAACAAAACTGGAAATATGGGAATGTGATATAAATGTAGCACGGAGGGAGTCCATCGAAATTAGAAAAAATGTAAGGGGTCTTCGTGAAAATAGTTTGGGAACCTCTGGGCTAGACATACCTGCCTATTAAAATCCGAGACATGACTCATTCTCCGTAATAAATACATATTACAAAATTATCTAACCTTTGCCTACAAGTCACTCACACATTTATTCAAACATGTATGCAACAGAATACAATTACTCATGCCACTTTA
Organism: Macrosoma leucophasiata; assembly: GCA_036365455.1. Lineage (NCBI taxonomy): Eukaryota > Metazoa > Arthropoda > Insecta > Lepidoptera > Hedylidae > Macrosoma > Macrosoma leucophasiata. The sequence goes on along the minus strand of JAWQUS010000022.1, from coordinate 979,349 downwards.
TATTTGCATATAATAAATAAACCTAACATACTACTATGAGACGTAGCGACCCCAGCGTTAATGGAGAATTATTCCGATAGTAAAAACAATAAGAGGGCAAAGCAGCTTGTAGCGAGCTGGTGAGTAGCGACACCAGCATTAACCATCACCTCGAGTTTCTCCGAGAGAACTGGGCTCCGCCTCGTCCGCCACACGTACGGCCGGACAGAGCATCAGGTCTCTCACCTCTGACTTGCCTTCATTGGCCGGTCCGAGAGGGACACTAGAGGTACGGCATATGCAGAAATTTAGATAGTAGGATAGTTAACTGCCTCAGTAGCGTAGTGGTAGCAGGCCACTACTATTACGCTGGAGGTCCTGGGTTCGATTCCCGGGTCGGGGACTATCAGAGATAACGGTTTAAAATCCTTTATCTCTGCTTCTATTGGGATTTTTCCATTTTCTGGAAGTTACCCAATACCCCGGAGTTTGGTAATGTGCCCGGAGATGGCAACAGGTTCGCCACCTGTTACATGGGCCAAAACGTAACCGGCGAGTCGTGGGTGTTTGCATGTATAGAAATAGAAATAGAAATAGAAAATATTTTTATTTCGAATAGATCTTTACAGATACTTTCAAAACGTCAATAAATCATAAACTACCTAGAGCGAATAACCATTACATATAGTAAAAGCAAAATCATATATTAATAGTAAATTAAAAAATAAAATTTAAACTATTTGGTTAAAACATAATAATCATAAAATTTTTCAATTCCTTCAATGATAATAAATGAAGAAAAAGAAAAACTTATTCGTCAAGATCAATGTTATTCACTTAGCAGAGTTCCAAGTGCAGTCACTACTGAGAAGAACTCCGCTACCCAACAAACTCAGTAAGAGCTCTTTTAAATGAGAGCTTAAATCTAGTACAGATTATCGTGAAAAATCAAATAATGTGAACGTCCATAGCATAGATGCAAATAAACTGCTATCTACTAAATGTGATGTAGCCCCTGCAAACCAGAACAGACCAGTCCCCACCAACAGCACCCGTTCACGAGTATGACGCATGTGACAGCCATTGCCCTCCTCGACCATTTTAGAGGGAAGTGAGCAACCCGCCACACGACGCCGCCAAAGGCAAAGACATTTAAGCGTGCATGACTGTTCCGGATATGCATACGGCAAAATAAATATGATTGAATGTATGCATTTACCTCTGCCTACCCCTTCGGGGATTACAGGCGTGAAGTTACGTAGATAGTAGGCGGTTGTCTAAATTTCTGCAAGAGCTGATCTTCTGCAAGAGAGCAATACACGGGGTGACTAATGGCGTAATAGCGGGGAAGCCCAGCCGGAGCTCGCGATGGTGAAATCGGTGCTTCACGTCTTACTTTCAGCCACTCACGCTAGTGTTAGCCACGCCACCGTTGACTATCGGGTTGGCTATCTGGGGGGCACCAAAGAGAGCCGACCACCTGCCTGATGTAGGATTGAATAACGTGAGATGTTGAATATAGGCAGGTGCTGGATCTCACTCCATAGTTCTCCCAGTTAACCCACATAGCCCAAAGTTTGGCAAGTTTTACTGGTGGTAGAGCTCCAGTGACGGAGCTCGCGGGCGTAGGCACCACCGCATTACCTGATTTACTTGCCGCTAAATGGTAGTGTTCAGCACTATCGTGTTCCGGTCAGGTGGTAATGTACGGCCCTGTAATTTCCGGCACAGAGGCATAACACCTTAGGCCTCAGGAGTGGTAACGCATTTGCATTTTGACCTTGGTCTTTGTGTGGGTGTCTATAGGCTGCAGTCATCACTTAACATCAATGTGAACTGCATGCTTGTTTGCCACTTCAATTACATAAAAAAAAAAAAAGTCTATTCTCATAACAATAGTCCCATGTATTCTGCAGAGCTTTTTTGTGTCTGTTTTAACTAGTTCAAATATCAGCTTTGTTCCACTTGACTCCCAACAGAGACGGGGCGGTCGTATCGTTAACGATCCAGGACTTACTGACAGACTCGAACGTTTGAACTCGCGTAGAGACATTGGGAGTCTGTGGCTTTATACCGTCTCTATAATGGTGAGAGCTCTGCTGAACTGTTCGATATGGTGCCACCGTATTATTTCCTCCTTTGAAGAGAGAGGTTCCACCCTCACCGATGGACCTGGCAGTGCTCAATGGTGCAATTTTCGAGGTTGTTTCCGCTCAGATTTTTTTTAACCTTTATACCCGGTGGTAGAGTTCCAACGTCGGAGCCGGAGGGCGTAGGCACCACCGCATCGCCTAATCTATCTGCTACTAAATGGTAGTATTCAGCACTATCGTGTTCCGATCAGGACGTAATATACTGCCTGTAATTGCCGACACAGAGAAATCAGCTTAGACCAGTGGTTCTTAAACGGTGTTCCGTGGACCACTAGTGATCCCTGGAAGTATCTCAAGTGGTCCACGAGCCATGCCAATAAACAAGTGACAAGAGTCGACGCAACATTACCCGAGCGTGTAACACGCCCGATCGACAGAGTCAAGACGCATGTGTGCGAGTGAGAACACCTGCGATGCGGTGACAGATTGAACTCTTTCTACAGTTTTTTTTTTTATATGTATTGAAAGTGGCAAACAAGCATACAGTTCACATTGATGTTAAGTGATGACTGCAGCCTATAGACACCCACACAATGACCAGAGGTCAAAATGCAGATGTGCTGCCACTCCTGAGGCCTAAGGTGTTATACCTCTGTCGGAAATTACCGGGCCGTACATTACCACCTGACCGAAACACGATAGTGCTGAACACTACCATTTAGCGGCAAGTATATTAGGTAATGCGGTGGTGCCTACGCCCGCGAGCTTCGTCACTAGAGCTCTACCACCAGTAAAAAACCAGTAGTTTCTACTAAGTTAAATAATAATAGAATTCTTTATCAATAAACTAACTGGGTGGTCCTTGACATAACTGAAATTTTGTCAAATGGTCCACCAGGACTAAAAGGTTAAGAACCACTGAGTCTAGGTGACAACACATTTACATTTTTTTAAATTAAATTATGGCATCGCTATTACGCATATTGCCAGTGTCAAGTAAAACGATATTTCGTATTTATTTAAGCAGCGTCAAAGTTAGTATAATATAGTCAGTCAATTACTTATTAAGTATGTCAGTCAAGTGAGTTACAGTCAAGTTATTCGAGTAAAGCGATGGCTACTTTACCAGAACATTTACAATGAAGTTTTGGAGGTAACCTGAAAGGTCGTGTTTTCGCACTGTTATTCTATTTCACTATACACGGGCACTGTAATAAACCTATATCAAACAAAATACCACCAACTTTATTCAATATAACTTTTAAATACATAAAGAAAATGAAATAAAATAAGAGCACCATACGCCTCTTTCAAGGTTCCCGCCAAAACCAACCAAATACTTAATACGTAAGTAAATAGAGTTATTTCAATTATTTTTGATTTTTGAGAATAGCAATGATAGTAAAATAGTGCGTTATGAATATTGTTACCCCATTATTCATAAATTACGTATTTTAGCTAAAGAGTTGCTAATCTCTCTTTTGTCTTTTTCTATCCTGCACATTTGACAATGCAACCGACAAAGACAAAGCATTCTATGGCTAAAACGTATCTAATGTACGTTTATGAATAAGGGGTTAATATAAAAAAAAAAAGTTATTTTTATATAAAACCGATGAATAGTAGGTGTTTGCAATGCTTGAATGCATGCCTTTATTTCTGCCTACCCCTTCGGGGAATATAGGCGTGATGTGACGTATATTTCGCAGGTAATGTTTTACTTCTTTTTCGTGTTTTGAAAACAGCTTACACAAAGCTATCATAGAAAAAAAATGCGTAATTTTTTCTAGATTTCATATATCTACTTATAAAAAAAATAGATTTCAATTTTATTTTATAAACTAGCTGACCCGGCAAACTTCGTATTGCCTCGGAATGAAATAATGTGTCAAAGGTTTGATGGATACGGATTATTTGTATGGGAAAATGAAATTGTGGTTATTACTATCACATTACTACCATGACCAAATAGGTCGAGTTCTGTCTGATGGTGGGGTCAAAAGTCTTAGGAATCGGCGTGCATGTATGAAGAGAATGATGTACCTAGGTAGACGAGGCACGAGAGGTTTGTCAGAACTGGGATATCTGGCGCTCTACACTCTCTGCCTACCCCGTTAGGGACCTGGCGTGAAAATACATACATACTATCACATTATACTTCATATTTTCTACCCTTTTAATTCTTCCCTGGACTTCCAAAAATCATTCAAAACTAATATTAGCCAAATAGGTATAGCCGTTCTCGCGTTTTAACGAACGAACGAACAGCAATTGATTTTTATATATATATATATAATATATAATCGTAGATAAGCATTTTTTTTATGTGTTTTTCAGCTTAAACAATGTTATTATATTTAAAAAAAACTGCATAATGATAGCTACTCTTCAGATAAAAAATGTAGAATCCAGACCTAATACATACATGATTATACTTTAAGAGTTTTTTTAAATATTTTTAGGTTTTAAAAATAAGTTCATTGTAGTCTGAGGTCTCAAATATTAACACAGTTTTCTAATTATATGTTCTTTTTTTTCACATAACATTAGTTGATTTTTACAACAATCCTTATATTAGTCCTAAATTCGTGTCAACTACTATACTAATATTATAAAAAGGAAATATGTATGTTTTTGTTTGTACGTTTGTGACGTTTTCACACAAAAACTACTGGACGTATTAAAAAAAAATTCACCACTGTAAAACTGCATCTTTACGGAGTGACATAGGCTAAATTACATTCATGGTACCCGTGTAAAGCCGGGGTGAGCCCTATTAAATAAAAAAACATAATTAAGAACGTGTTTTTTAAAGTTTTTACTTTTTATTTAATAAAATAAAGTAGTTATATATTCAAAATAACGACTCTACATTATATATTTTGCATAAATAACCCACATTTATTATTTAACAAACAAAATTTATACAAAATCATAAACACTTATTTGTCAGAATGTAGTGGTAGGTACATGTACAGGTAACGTAACAGAATTATAAAGACTATCACATTCCCTTACAATGGTGGGTCAATAAATATTTTCAGTTATTTATAAATTTAACGTACATAATAATATGGAGTCGTAAATGAACTGTCAGGGTAACCAATAGTATTATTTTTCTACAATATAAGTATCAATTTGCCCAAAATGAATGTAAAACTAGCTATTGCTTCCGACTTCGTCTGCATTCACACAATATCATTATAAATTGTAGCCTATTTGTTATTCTAATGTATAAGCTATAATTTTGTAAAATTTCAATAAAATCCATTCAGATGTTTTTACTAGAGAGTAAAAAACATCCATCCCCATTTATAATACCTATAAGTAGAATGGTAAATATGTAAATTAGTCTATTAGGTATATTTCATGTTCTTTTAGCTATATCTAGGAATAAGGGGTACTTTCTGCTATGAGAAAACACCCATTATTCTCTTCCATTGAACTTTTTTTAACATAATTAAAGTAGCAAGCAAGCATGCAATCCATGGTAACTAATAAAAAACGTTTACAACAGGCCTAGAACTTTCTAGATTAGCCCCACGTTTCTTGACAACTGAAATAAAACCTATGCTAGTGAATATATTAAAAAAGAAGACTAAAAAATAATTATACCAAACAAAATCCTCTTTTATAAGTAATAATAAATCATATAATACAATAGCATATATTCATAAAATAGGCTACTGTAAGAATTATATGAATATTGATTGAACATTTTCACAAAATTTATAAATAGTCATGTCATGATTGATTTGTGGTTATTGTGGTTTTACATAAGTATATATCAATTTTTCAATCAATCAATTCATTTGGGAAATAATTTCAAAGCCTATTCTCCATTTCCAATCGAGTATTATGTATATATAGTACCTATATAGACACTTCAATTAATCGTTTGTAAAAATATTGGCTCAAAATTTGTATTGATATTTTTAAGAAATGTATTTAAAGGGTCATGGAAAGATTTCTAAAGAAAAAAAAGGTACACGGTAAAACACTTTTGAAATAGGTATAATCTAGTGAACCTAAAGAACATTTCTTGATATTTAAATTCAAATCATTTATTTCAAATCGGTCTACAATGACACTTTTGCATTGTCAGGTTATAAGCTACCTAGAGAAAATGACTTATAATTATATAAATATAATATAGTTCTATATAAAACTACTTTTACTGTTGTTAGGAAAGACCATTTTTACACCGGTGTTTTAAAATTGTTTTTGAATACCAGGTAATGTTCTTTAAGGTGCCTTATTTAATTTTTCTAAGCTATTTTATATTGTTTTTTTTTTTTCCTTTTTTTCTGTTCAAATCAATGTAAGTGTAGAACTTGGCATGTTTCTTTTTAATAGATTTTTACGCCTAACATTAGCTTTTCATAGTACGTACTAGATGAATAAAAGTAAGAAATCTTATAATTTATTTTATACTATTCTATTCTTTTGTTAGGTTTATGATATATACAATTACCATTTTTTCTCTTTTTCTCTTACAAATACCACAGATAGACTTTGAATAACACTTTAAAGACACTATAAAAAATAATCATACACGATTTTATTGCTTCAAAGTATGTCTAGAAACATCTAGAACAATTATAATTGAACGAACATGATTACCACATATTTATAAGTTTAAGTTCTTAACTGGGAGACATAATTTTGAAAATATATAGTTTGAAATAGTACCTATGAGATAGAAATTACTCTATTGAAACTTTTTCTATTTTTTTGTAACTCTACATTTTCTTTATGAAGTGACTCTACCAAATTTTACTTTTTTTACTTATTTGATATGAATTATTCTTCTCAGTTTAAGCCTTCATTGATTTAATATCTTAAATTAATAGCATGTAAAGAGATTATTTAACTCTACATTGAAAAGTTGTAAAAATATCAATACTAGTCTTGCAAATCATTTTACATTTTCTACCATATATTATATATTGATTTTATAGAAGTTTTGAGCCATTTTATATAAATTTGACAATATTTTAACGTATTCTTATTATTAGTTATATGTATATTAAATATGAATACATATTTAATACAATTAAACGGGAATAATTGAAAAATATACAGGATAAATCTAAATTTAGAATGAAATGAACACCATGCCACATGGGTCCTTAAAAGAAAGTCTAAGACAAAGGAATCGCTCAAAACGTTATTTTATCAATTATTTTGCGAAAAATTGTATATGTCGAGGTTGAAATACATTAGTTATTTAATGATTGTTAATTATCAAAACAGATATGGGTGTTATAAAGTATATAAATGATGAAAACATCCTGTTGGATAGAGTCATAGTATATGTCGATTTGGTGGCCAAAAAGTGCTTAAAAAGTTTTTAAAAAAGTTTCTAGGGATAAATTTATGCGTAATCTATATAAAATAAAGTCAGTACTTACATAATCAGGAGCCAAAACACAGGTATATCCACAGAGATAACTTCCCAAACACATTGTCCGTCCGTCCACTAACCCCACTCGCGCACTTCACAAAAACCGCTCGAAAAACCAAAAATACCAGAGTAATTTTGCAAAAAACACACGTCATTACGACAATACACAGTCTTCGGGACCTGAAAAATAACTTTTTCAAATAGGCCTATAAGAATCTTATTGGTTATTTTGATCGGATGTTTGTGCAAAAAAATTCGCGCGTCCGCCCGTCACCCGTGCATTTAGGCCTACGCGGGACATTGGCGGCGCCCGCGCGCCGTTCCACGCAACTCGCGACTCTCGCTCGCAACACCGATAAACATTCGAGGGCGATAATGAGGGTTCGGGCCCTGATAAGGGTCGGAGTGGTCCAATAAACTGAGGATGCACGAATAGCGTGGTGGCTCCCGTGTGCCGCTTTTTTCGGGGTGTCCGAGAAGATTTGGGGTTGTAGAGTTGGGTTTGGAAGGGTGCGTGGGCGGAGGGCCGAGTGGGAAAGGGTCCAGGAGTGACGCTTTTTTGGGTTGACGACGAGAGGTGGCGCGCGTACGACTAGCGTTGTTGAAATGGCGGCACGGCGGGTCTGGCACATTTAACCTTGCTGCGTAGTTACGACCTCGGGTTTTGTATAATGCCTAAATGAAACATCCGACTCAGCCGGTAGGTATAATAGTGTAGGTACCTAATCGGGACTTAGACGGACCTTAGTCGAAATTGTAGTCGTGCTTTCTCTTTTCGTTTATAGGTTGGGCTTGTTGTGACCAATAAGTACCTAGTCGAGAAGTTATTGGAATTTGAGCAAATGTTAAAAAAGTGTTTTGGATCTCTACATGTTTTTTTTTTTTTTTCATTTTATTGTGAATGTAAACTTATTTTGTGAACGTAAAACTAAGCAAGTTTTTTCATAAAATTAGCTGGTAGGTATCTTATATTTTGCTTTTTATAGTAACTATAGCAGACTATAGTATAAATTATTGTACATAGAATTTTGATTCCATGTAGGCATTTCTTTTGTGACATATGCTTAATAATTAAGCAATAAATAAAAGTCGTTTTCATTTTTAAAAAATACTGTAAGGTTCCCGAAAAAACAAATGAAAAATTAATAGGTAGGTACATAGTTACAGTCATTATTTTACACGTGGCAAATTACCAATATCAAGTCAAATGATTAAAAACTGATAGGTATTATTTAGCTCTACATAGAGATTGCTAAATTTTAAAAGTAAAATTAAAAAGTAAGGATGTACCTATAATATGAAAAATTAAACTGCAATAAATAAGTAAAGTTTTTTAACAATGCTTACCTGTTACCAAAATATATTCAACCATTTACAAATCTCGATAAATGGTATTTTAATGACTTTCTATTATGCACTAATTTACTAAAGAATCAGTTTATCCTAATTTTTCTAATTATCTAGTTTATTATTTTTCTCCTATTGTAAGATTTATTTTATCTTTAATAATTTGAATATTATTTGCATATTATTTTAATTATTTTTATATTCACACATCTAAAGACGTACATGAATTGATTTTTAAAATAATAAACACAACATGGATCATAGAATACCTACCTAGTACTACCTACTTACTTTGATACGTTTAGTTTCATTTGTGTTAAAAAATAGTGACAATTTATATTTATTAAAATATTTAAAAATCTGATAAATTTAATTTATGAAATAAATTGAATAAATATAAGCGTCGAGCTTACGGTATGGGGAATTGTGAAATTGTTGCCACTTCTGATGATAAAAAAAGGAAAAATATAATTGTACAAATTGTAAAATTCCATTAATTTAAAATTAATATAATTTCTATTTGCAAAATACGTTATTATTAGATTTAAAATATGTTTTTGTTCGTTTGAAAAATTTGAAATGAATATGTATTACAATAAATACCTACTTAGTCATATTTTTGTGAAGTAATTTGAAGTATACTAAAACTAAGATTAGTAGATAAGAAGTTACGAAAAATTGAGAAATAGCTGTTTTTATTTTATTTATAGTTCTAACTCAAGAATAAATTAGTAGGTATATGCTTCGTTACCTAAACCTACCTACCTAATAATATCTTCAGTGACAATTTTCTTAATTCACTTTTTACTTTAAAATTAATTAAATATATTGATATATAAATATATTGATTGAAACATAAATATATTTGACGACCCGGTTGGTCCAGCGGTGTGAGTTGACCGTTTGATTCGAAGGGTCGCGGGTTCGATCCCTGCATCGGGACAAATATTTGTATGGCCTACAGATATTTGTCTCGGGTCTGGGTGTTTGTGTATGTGTTGTTTGTATATAACGGCATCAACGACAGAGGTTTTATACCTACTGAGGGGCTGTGAGTGTAGGTACGCGTATTAAAAAAAAAATGATTGATAATTATTTTACAAAACAATATGAATTATTGTGATATCTATTTCATTTTTAAAGAAAAATGGAAAGAAAAATTTGACTTCAGGCGAGACTCGAACTCGCGACCTACTGGGAATCTAGTCCAGCCAGCCAGTCTAGTCTAGTCTAGTTCCCAGTAGGTCGCGAGTTCGAGTCTCGCCTGAAGTCAAATTTTTATTTCAATTTTTCTTTAAAAATAAAATATATTTCACAAGCATGTGTTAATGCGAAATAATATAAAACAAATCTATTTCAGTTTGTTATTCGTAAAAAAGTATTTATTTCGTTATTACCTTTCTTTAAATTATATTTAACGGGTAATTTGGAAGGAAAATATTTGATATTATGAAAATTCAGTTAAATTCCAAAACTTTTAATAAGTACGATAAATTTTTAGTTATGGTCCTACTCAATTGAAAAACCTATTTTTTGTTGAATATGAATATGATAATACCCTTTTATGGTGCAAAAACTAACCTGCTCTCTTGAAAAAAATGACTTTTTATTAATATTAATTTACTATTTTTGGCTTTTTATATATTTTTTTAAGAGGATACAAAATGGAATGAAGATTTTTAAAAAGTTAAAGGTGAACAAAAAATTGTCCAAGGGGGAAATACCTAGAGATTTTTTTAAGTTCCTTTTTTAAAATAAGACGTACTTATATATATATATACCTACCTGTATTTTTGAAATACATTCCTAATCCAGATGATTGCGAAGAACACCTTTTTTTACTGGGGGTAGAGCTCCAGTGACGGAGCTCGTGGGCGTAGACACCACCGCATTACCTAATAATATACTTGCCGCTAAATGGTAGTGTTCAGCACTATCGTGTTATGGTCAGGTGGTAATGTACGGCCCAGTAATTTCCGGCACAGAGGCATAACACCTTAGGCCTCAGGAGTGGTAACGTATCTGTATTTTGACCTTGGTCTTTATGTGTGTGTCCATAGGCTGCAGTATTCACTTAACATCAATGTGAACTGTACGCTTGTTTACCACTTCCATTAGAACTTCCACTTTATTAAAAAAAAAAAACTCCAATAATTTAACATAATAAATGCACAATGGAATTAATTCTTTATATTTAAAGAATTAATTCCATGAAAATTTGACAGCAATGACAACGACAATAGCAATGTCGATAGGCGGTCGCATCCCAGAACACAATAGTACTGAACACTTACATTGGCGGCTACATTACATTATATATGTATGTATGTATATTCAATCCAGGTCCCTAACGGGGTAGGCAGAGAGTGTAGAGTGCCAGATATCCCGGTCCTGACAAACCTCTCGTGCCTCGTCTACCTTCATCATTCTCTTCATACATGCACGCCGATTCCTAAGACTTTTGACCCACCATCAGACAGAACTCGACGAACTATTTGGTCGTGGTAGGTCAGTCTTGGTCTTCCTGGGCCTTTGCAACCATTTACATTCGCATTGTATATCTGTTTAGTCATGCGCTCATTCGACATTCTTTCTATATGCCCGAACCATCGGAGCATGCCTTTTTTCATTTTTACACCGATACTATCATTCACACAAAGCCTCTTTCTTACATCTTCATTACAAACGCGATCGGTGAGTGATACACCGCAGATCTTGCGCAAAGATCTCATTATATTCTCACATTACATCTACATTGAAATCGATTTATGTAGATGTTTATAGGCTACTGCATGCTTGCTTGCTACTTCTATTACATAAAAAATCCTTGACTCAGTAATCTCACAGCAATGTATATAAAAATAAACCGTTATTTTACCAGTTGTAACAAAAATAGATAAACATAAGATACATAAATTAACCTAATCATATTATTATATTAACCGTTAATTCGTCTTAATTATAATCTTTATATTACTCCTCGTAATAGATTATTATATTAGTTTACTTTATAATTTTACATTGTTTTAGAACTCGTGATATATTAATATTATGTTATAAGGTTATCAGATTTCGTACACCATTTTTTTTACGCTGGGAAACCCGCCGTCTACGGGAAAAGACGGCGGGTAGTGTGAGACTCATACACACTAAAACCCCGCGGTGTTCCGACTCTTCCGCCATCTTAGACCACTTTGATGGATTTGTAACTTAACCTTTATTTGTGTCCTAGCCTATATGTATTGGGGCCGTTCAAGTATTACGTAAGCACTATGGGGGGCGGGGGGGTCTTTGCTCTGCTTATTTTGGATGACGTGGGGGGTAGGGGAGTCTAGATGATGATTACGTCATCGGTAGTTATTTACTTATTACATCAGTAAAATCTAATCTCTATCCTAAATCTATTTTCTTATTTCTAAAATTATAATTATAACATTATAATTATTATATAAAAAAAAACAATACATTAATTGAAAACTGTTTACGTAAGCATGGGCAGAGGGGGTAAGAGCTTTGCTTACTTTTGCTGACAAGGGGGATGGGGGGGGTAAAGAATTGTAATAAATCTGCTTACGTAATACTTGAACGGCCCCATTGTAGTTGTTAGTATATAAATATCTATTTTTGATTTAGAATTTTTTTTCTTGTATGATAAGTTCTTGTAAATTAACATAATAATATTTCATAGTTAGCTATTAGCTTTACAGCACCTATTGCGCTGATTTTCTTTCAAGCCAAAGGTTGACTAGTAGATAATGTCTTATTTGCATTAAGTCCGCTTTATGTACAGTTCTTTCTTTTGTGCATTAAAGTTACATAAATTAATAAAAAAACTGTATTTAGTTACTTACTTATTTTAGTCCTAAAGTCCCCATTTTGATTGATTGAACTTTAGATATTCTTAGTTTTCTATAGTTTCATATAACATCTGCCTACCTCTTCAGAGAATACAGCCGTGTTATGTATTGGTCGGGGAAAAAGTTTCTTCGCATTTTTTAAGATAAATCAAAAAATTTTTTAATATAGTTTATTTAAATTTAACTAAAGTATGTATGAACCATTTTGTTTGATAACCTTTTGCCATCTTGTAGGTAGGGACATGATCCCATAAACATGCTATAAACATTTTGGGACTTCTCATCAAAATACCACGACAAGTGGATTTCGCAGTCCTCTCGTGATGTTAACCTAACATTGCATAAAGAATTCTGAAGAGACCGAAACAGGTGGAAATCTTTAGGTGCAAGGTCAGGAATATACGGCGGATGCATTAACACCTCCCAGCCAAACTCTCTTAATTTTTGCTGAGTGGCTATAGATGTGTGAGGTCTAGCGTTATCATGATGAAACACCACACCCCTTCTGTTGATCAATTCCGGCCGCTTTCTCTCAGCTTCTTGCTTTAATCTTATCAGTTGTTCGCAGTAGAGTTCAGAATCGATAGTCCTGCCTGGTGGTAATAGCTCATAATGAATAATGCCCTTCCAATCCCACCACACACAACATCACCTTATTGCGAGCTAACCCGGGTTTCGCCACAGTCTGTGAAGCCTGACCGGCCTTTGTCCACGACCTTTTTCGCACGTTCTTCTCGTACGTGATCCACTTTTCATCACCAGTTATCAGCTTCTTCAAAACTGATTCGGTTTCATTACGTCGTAATAAAGAATCACAAATGAGTACACGGTTCATTAGGTTTCTTTCAGTGAGCTCGTGAGGTACCCAAATATCGAGCTTTTTTTTGTACCCAGCTTTTTTCAAATGCGCCAAAACTGTTTTGTGATCAATTCTTAGTTCTTCAGCTACGTCGTAACTACTGATATGTCGATCTTGCTCCACTTTTTCAAAAATGGCATCCATTTTATCCGTAATAGACCGGCGACCAGAGCGAGGTGCATCTTTGACATCAAAATTTCCGGATTGAAAACGCTTAAACCAAATTTGTGCTACTCTCACAGACACTGCACTAGGTCCATAAACATCGCAAATTTTTTTCGCGGCTTGCGTTGCATTTTTACCTTTTTTGTAGTAAAATTTTAAAATGTATCGAATTTCTTCATTAGATTCACTCATCTTGACAGTACGAAAAACAAATGAAAATCACACATTTGCCTAATTTGAATTTGGAATTATGTTCTTTAAAATTTTAACTTTCAATGATACCAAAACCAACCAGATACAACAAGTTCATACATACTACAATGCGAAAAGACTTTTTCCCCAACCTATTATGTAATGTTCAATTCTTATATCTTATGCTACATTTTTATATTTTCAGTAGCGTTTGCCCGCGGCTTCGACCGCTTGTATGTCGTTTTATAAATAACTAAGTAGCGTATGTTCTTTCTCGGTCAGCTCTATCTCTGTACCAAATTTCATTTAAATCGGTTCAGTCGTTTGGGCGTGAAAAGGTAACAGACAGACAGACAGACAGAGCTACTTTCGCATGTATAATATTAAAATATAATATAATAGGGATAAGTAGGGATTGTATAGTCAACATTTATAGAATCTTCAAATACTTTTGATACGGTATGTAGTTTAAAAATGTAGTATACAATATACTATTTCGTTAGAAATCAAACCGTTTTAAAATTTTCCAATGTGAAACTTTATAATACTGTTAACTATACGCATACGATTCCTGTAAGTAATATAATGGGGTTTATACAGATATGAATAAGGCGTTCCTCAAGGTTCATCAATAGGTCTTAAATCTTAAAGATGCTATATCTTCAGTAAATATTTTTGCAAAAAAATTCTTTTTCTGATAAATATACCTACGAATTACAGTTTTATACAGATTTCCCACTGATAGTAGAACTCCAGTGACGGAACTCGCGGACGTAGACACCACCGCATTACCTAATATATTATACTTGCCGCTAAGTGGTATTGTTCAGCACTATCGTGTTCCGGTCAGGTGGTAATGTACGGCCCTGTAATTTCCGGCACAGAGGCATAACACCTTAGGCCTCAGGAGTGGTAACGCATCTGCATTATGACCTTGGTCTTTCTGTCTTGGTCTATAGGCTGCAGTCATCACTTAACACCAATGTGAACTGCATGCTTGTTTGCCTTCCATTACATAAAAGAAATGTTAGGAAGCTTTCATATTTTGTATATTCTACACGCCTATATTGTGAAAGCATACTATTTCTAAAGAAATATTAGATTTGACCTCAGGTGGGACTAGAACTCGACCACCGGAACCCAGGATCACTTGTTCAGTAGCACTCCCAATAGAGCTACCGAAGTTCACACCACAAAGAAGGCCTAATAAGTTTACCATTATATGTATGTATCTTCACGCCAGGTCCGTAACGGGGTAGGCAGAAAGTGTAGAGCGCCAGATATCCCGGTCCTGACATACCTCTCGTGCCTTATCTACCTTCATCATTCTCTTCATACATGCACGCCGATTCCTAAGACTTTTGTCCGCACCATCCAGTATCCAGTACCACCATACCAGTATATAAAACTCGATTATTAAAAAAAATACTTGCAGTATACATAATACAAAAATAATTGGACGCGTAATGTTTGAGCAGTTTTCATGATTTGTTACATTAAAAAAAATCGTTTTATAATCTTATTTGAACTAATGCAATTTGTTTTAATAATGTTCACCCCAAGTTAAGCGAATCTGCCATCTGTGTTATTGAAATTAGAAGATAAATATTTGTTATTATTATTAATCCTGTTAATATCTAATTAAAATAAGGAACAGCTATGGATTTAGTTGTTTAGAAAATTGTTCCTAAACTTTTTATCGACGAAAGGGCTATAAGGCATAATTATAGGAATCAAGTAGTGATGATAAGTCATGTGCTACTGCGTATTGTGATAAGTCAATTTACTTTACTTTTTTTTAGGTAATGGAAGTAGTAAACAAGCATGCAGTTCACATTGATGTTAAGTGATGACTGCAACTTATAGACGCCCACAAAAAGACCAGAGGTCAAAATGCAGATGCGTTACCACTCCTGAGGCCTAAGGTGTTATGGCTCTATGCCGGAAATTACAGGGCCGTACATTACCACCTTACCGGAACACGATAGTGCTCAACACTACCATTTAGCGGCAAATATATTAGGTAATGCGGTGGTGCCTACGCCCGCGAGCTCCGTCACTAGAGCTCTACTACCACTATAAAACACTACAGTGTATTATAAGTAAGTTTTTTCAGTTTATTAATTTATTTCATTTAAGGAGACTAACTCCTGGAGAGCACTTTTACATCGTCATTATTTTTTAAACTACCTAGAGTGAGTAAATACATGAGATTGTATGTTTGTATTTTATTATTAAGATTTGTTTAGTAAATAATTTCTTTATTCGTTACACCGCTTACAATATTCTCTGTACTACCAATGGTTTACTGGTAGAAAATGCTTTCAGCAATAAGTACGCCATTTGTTACATTATTTGTTCCTATTTTGTAACAATGAAGAATAAATAATTAACTGCATGAGTCTAACTTCAATTCACCTAAACTATCATTCTTCGCTTACTGATCGTTGCCGGCAAAAGAATCATGGCAAGTTTCATACATTGATTTGTACAAAAAAAGTTAGAAAAAGGTACAAGGTAAAACGGATTAGAAATATTGTCTAGGGAACCTAAAAAACATTTTCTGGTATGTAAATTATATTTAAATCACCGGAATAAAAATCGTCTTTCCTAACAACAGTAAAAGCACTCCATACTAAAGTTCAATTTCAAACTTTTTATTCCGGAGATTTAAAAATGTTTTAAGTATCATGAAATGTTGTTTAGGTTCACTGGTTAATATTTCCATACTGTTTTACCGTGTACCGTTTTTTTTCTTTTTTTCTGTACAAATCTTGCCATGATCCTTTGCACAACAGGGTTTCATTCCTCCGTCTATGGAACAATGTGATTGTGGGCTGCAGTCATCGCTTAACATCAACGTGAACTGCATGCTTATTGTCACTTTCATCTATATATATAAAAATCAATTGCTGTTCGTTAGTCTCGCTAAAACTCGAGAACGGCTCTATCGATTTGGTTAATTTTAGTCTTGAATTATTTCTGGAAGCTTAGGGAAGGTTTAAAATGTAAAAAATATCAAGAAAATGAAGGGGAATAGTAAAACACAATTTCATTTTTTCCGTACAAATAGTCCGTATCTATCAAACCTTTGACACATTATTTCATTCTGAGACAGTACGAAGCGAGTTACTAAGGAGAAGAGGACAGAATTTAACGTATCGAGCCGCTGTCTGATTCATGAGAAGGCTGACTGATTCATTATCGCTTAACAAATTACAGAACTTCTAAACATATAAGCTGTAGGTTCCTTTACATCGATAGAGATTAAAAGACCTAATGTGATATGGTTTTTGATAACCCAACTCTATCCCTTTAGGGCAAAGGGATAGAGTTGGGGTTAAAACTTTAAATTTGAATAATTTTCTTCGATTTGAAACATGAATTTAATTTTACACTTTTTACAACATACGTACCTACTTACTTAACTAAATTCACTAAACACGAGTTTCAAGAGGAATACTAGGGATGAAACAAGATTCGTGGGGAATACTGATATAATAATTTTTAAAACTAGAGGTGTCAATAAAACAAACAAATCAAAACAAAGCAAACTTTATTTTTCTTTACAAACATTAGACTTACGGGGTAGGTAATGTAATTAGGTACAATAAGTTTGTGAAGAACTGTCTGCCTGAACTAGGTGTCAAAAGGACCTGAAAAACAGGTCAATATAGACGTATTAGATACAAGTCGTGAGCCTAGTGAGAGTACCTATTATCTCTTTTCTCAGTTACCTAGGTAGGCATTTAAATATATCTGGAAAACGGTACCCATTAATATTCCAAATCCATTAAGGGGTAGGTAGGTTAGATCAGGAGTAGATCAGAGATCTTTGGAAGAGCTCCAGTGACGGAACACGCGGGCGTAGACACCACCGCATTACCTAATATACTTGCCGCTAAATGGTAGTGCTCAGCACTATCGTGTTCCGGTCAGGTGGTAATGTACGGCCCTGTAATTTCCGGCACAGAGGCATAACACCTTGGGTCTCAGGAGTGGTAACGCATCTGCATTTTGACCTTGGTCTTTGTAATGGTCTATAGGCTGCAGTCATCACTTAACATCAATGTGAACGGCATTCTTGCTTGCCACTTCCATTAATAAAAAAAAAGAAGAAATCTCTAGAGAAATCGCTTACCTACTTCAAGAACACATAAATCACTTACTTCAAGAACACTTCTAACTTCGTCTTACAAAAACATATTCAAAAAAGTGAAACTCATCTCAATTTCTTCCGTAATGATGTCTATCCCATGACGGAAACACATTTCAGTAGACAGATCTGTTCAATTGAATACGAATTCATTTTACAGTGAACCGCCATATGCACGTAAAATAATCCAATGATACCTACCTAACCTATGAAGTTCTACGAAAGCCTTTCACGTTGGCAAAAAACAACACTATGATTTTATGATCATAGCAGAGAAGTATACATAATTCGGAGAGTATAGATTTTTATCTAGAAGTATAGATTATACGTACTCTAGGTCAAACTGTTTTTACAAAATTTACAATAACACGTTATTTACACGTGGTGGACTTTCATTTTAATTTTCAGCCCAACTTTTGTTCATATTATTAGTAACGCCACCTAGTGACGAATAGATAATATTTCAAGTGTTTGATTCAGTAGTGCTATCTGTTGTCGAGTAGAACAAAACATACCTAACTTCAGGTTGGCTGAATGATAAAATTCTTTTACCATAAAAAGCAACTGACAAGTCTGACAACGAAACCAACTTCACATCATTACGCGAAACAAATTTTGAAACATGGCTTCTGTGAAGTTCGCTAGTATTGATGTTAATGATTTTCTATCAAAAAAACAGGCGTCGGAGCCTGATTTATCCGCTGATTGGGCTAAACTAGAAGAACTTTATAATAAAAAGTAAGTATTAAAACACAATATTGTATATTACTCAAGTTTTGGACTGACGAAGCAACTCCTAAAACTCTTTTTGTTTTTGTAGATTATGGCACCAGTTAACGCTGAAAGTACAGGATATGGTGAACCTTCCAACACTGCAGAGCGGCGACAATCTGATCCAGCTTTACAGCAACTTTTTGACTGTTTTTGAGAACAAGTAAGTGATTTGCCAAGTCATTTTGTTCTAACCCTAAAATACTAACTTATTGTCTCTTTGATGACTAAAAAGTTTAATTAATTATTATAACCACCTATTGGCTATCTGTGTTTTGTTCATATGTGTGAAGTATACAATAAAAATGTGTTTATTTTCTGTATTTTAAACATTACCTACTTTTATTGTTTACTAGTTATAAATACTAAATTGGTACCTTAATATCTTCTTGCCAAGTGCCTTCCATACCTGAATTACCATGCTATATCCTCCAGTGACTAGCTGCAAATACTGCTCAATAATAAAATTATTAAGGGATTCAGCTGTAAGTGGCAGCCACTAAGTTGAATAATGTGTGCCTCCCAGAGTTCTTTTTTTTTATGTATTTGAAGTGGCAAACAAGCATGCAGTTCACATTGATGTTAAGTGATGACTGCAGCCTATAGACACCAAAACAAAGACCAAGGTCCAAATGCAGATGCATTACCATTCCTAAGGTCTAAGATGTTATGCCTCTGTGCCGGAAATTACAGGGCTGTTCATTACCACCTGACCAGGCACCTGACAGGCCGTTCATTTAGTGGCAAGTATATAAGGTAATGTGGTGGTACCTACACCCGCGAGCTCCGTCACTGAAGCTTCATACAGTATCTTTAGGGTTAAATCAGAAAATTATCTAGTACTTGGAGAAAAAAAAAAAATTTATAAATACAATCGAAATCGATTGATACCAAGCGTTGGCTGTATCGCCGCCGTGTTGAACATGGTTGAAAATGATAAAATCGTTTGAATTAAATGTGATGGTAACTCTAAAATATATTCTTGATTAAATTAATTGTATTTTTTTCGGATTCTTCTATAATTTACCCAGTTTTTGAGGACATGTACGAACCAGGGCCGAGCTCGCAACATCTCCTTTGGTGATATATATTATTATATTTTGTATCCTAGTACATACACTTTTATACTAATGGGTAGTTTTTTTGTTTTTTATTTTATAACTTTTAATATATTTTTAACTGCCTCCATAGTTTAGTGGTAGAAGGTCACTACTGCTATGCTGTGGTCCTGGATTCTATCCCTGGGTCGAGAGCACACTTGGCTAAAATTCTTAATCTGGTGCCTATTACACAGACATCAATCAGTACATGCGCTACTTGCTACATAGAAATGTAGCAAGGGTTATGTCTGGGTCTTAAACAATCGTGAAATATGTTGTTTTTATATTATTTCGCATTAACACATGCTTGTGAAATATATTTTATTTTTAAAGAAAAATGGAAAGAAAAATTTGACTTCAGGCGAGACTCGAACTCGCGGCCTACTGGGAATCTAGTCCAGCCGCTCTTCCAATTGAGCTACTGAAGTCCTGCCCGACTTGTCAAATCTTTCCTTCACATTTATTTCCTTGCTTTATGGTAGCAGTAGCGCCATCTATTACCAACCATGCTAGTTAGGCAACTAGGTTATTATTTCGCATTAACATATTTCACAAGCATGTGTTAATGCGAAATAATATAAAAACAATTATTAAGGGTAAAAGCGACTTCTTTACGATATTCAATAAACTGAAAAGTCTATTATATCGGTTGCCTAACTAGCATAGTTGGTAATAGATGGCGCTACTGCTATCATAAGGCAAGGAAATAAATGTGAAGGAAAGATTTGACAAATCGGGCAGGACTTCAGTACCTCAATTGGAAGAGCGGCTGGACTAGATTCCCAGTAGGCCGCGAGTTCGAGTCTCGCCTGAAGTCAAATTTTTCTTTCCATTTTTCTTTAAAATAAAATAAGTTGTGAACCTCACTGTTGAATGTTATTCAACTGACTCTGGAGGGGGAGTGATGGGTGAAGCGGGGAAATCGGGCGGGCCGTCGAAGTGTCCATTCTATACATAGCATTATTACATATTCTCTGTCAAGAGTAAGTGATATTGAGATTAACCAATTTCTGGAAAAGTTTCAGTATTACTACAAGGTACTTAGTAATGTATGACCTCGTAATAACTATCACATAGACATAACAACTAAGCTTTCAGGGGTGGCAAATGCATCTGATGTCTGTAAGCTGCAGTCATCACTTAACATCCATGAGAAATGCAAGCTTATTTTCCACCGTTGTTACATTAAAAAAAACCAGACAAGTGCGAGTTCGACTCGCGTGGTGAGAGTTCCGTAATTTAAATAAATATTTTTGAAAATATTACAGATTGAAAATACAGGGACGTAGCGGTTACGAAGGTACTGGCAGAGGGGTTATATTATTAAGAATTTTCGATTTAATTTGAATACTCAAACTTCTTATAGGTTTTCCAGTAATCTATAGGCAAACAACTATTTTCCACATTTTTTTCAAAATTTTAAGTTCAGTAGTTTCGGAGATAGGGTCAATTTTCGTCGTTTTTCTTAAATAATTTCAAATTTGTTTATGCAAAAATTATAAAAAAAATTGATATGTCACACGACACAGTTTACGAAATTATTTTTTTTTAAATTTTCTGTTTTACCCCCCGAAAGTGGCCCCCCTGTTTAAAATTTATTATTTTACTTGACGTGTTCATCTTTCGGTCACCAATTTACATATATTCATCAAATTTCAACTCAATCGGTCGAGTAGTTTCCGAGCAAATTGGCTGTGACAGACGGACAGACAGACAAACGCACGAGTGATCCTATAAGGGTTCCTTTTTTCCTTTTAAGGTACGGAACCCTAAAAAGGGGGTAGACAGAGGTAAATGCATGATATTGCTGTTTGCCGGTACATTTTAGACCACGAAACACCTGGCGAGCCTGTTGACGTCTCTGGGCGTATTACCGAACTCCGAGGTAACTACCAACGAAATGGAAAAATCGTGAAAGAATCAGAGAAATAAGATTTTATACCTTTATCTCTGGTAGATGTTGACCGGGGATCTCGTCTTGGAACAGGGCTTTTTTTTCAAAATGTCCACTGGTGGTAGAGTTTCAGTGTAGGAGCTCGAGGGCGTAGGCACCATCCCATTACCTAATCAATGTGCCGCCTAAATGGTAGTGTTAAGCACTATCATGAAATGAAATTACTGGTGGTAGAGCTTCAGTGACGGAGCTCGCGGGCGTAGGCACCACCGCATTACCTAACATACTTGCCGCTAAATGGTAGTGTTCAGCACTATCGTGTTCCGGTCAGGTGGTAATGTACGGCCCTGTAATTTCCGGCACAGAGGCATAACACCTTAGGCCTCAGGAGTGGTAACGCATCTGCATTTTGACCTTGGTCTTCATGTGGGTGTCTATAGGCTGCAGTCATCACTTAACATCAATGTGAACTGCATGCTTGTTTGCCACGCCCATTACATAAAAAAAAAATGGAATTAAATCACATTTATTGTAGAACATGAGTACAAGATAAATACAAGATCTAAATGTAATATAAGCGTCCTTCATATTCTTGCCTCTAATGGGCATACAATAAATACAATAATATTATCAAACTAGCGGCACGCCCCGGCTTCGCGCGGTGCAATGTTGCCTACCCTCTCCTATTCGTCTTAGCGTGATGATTATACATAGTGTTAGAAGATAAAGGACCTAAATAGGACGTTGCTTGGATCATCCTACCCGCGTGACGACAGTGGAGGGGTTTGTTCGTGCTCGGCGCAAGAGCGGGGCGCCCAATAGACCTGAGTCGATCACTCCTTCGTCGGGATTCGGATCGATCGCGACCCATTGACAAGGTGATCGAGTCTAAATGACTCGATCGTTTGGGTCATTTGGGTCGCGACTTCATTTCGCTCAAACGTATACTGTAACTCATGATTCTCGGATCGAGACCCATCTGATAAGGATGCGAGACTCGAGATCGCGATCCACACATTATGTCGCTGGCTATTTTTCATTTTAATACATTTCAATTAATGATCACTTTAATTTCATTCTTAAACTTTATAGGTATATAAAATTTTACAATTAGATGACATGGTGCAGGGGAGCTTGATCGATAAAACTGTAAACAAACTGAAGTGTACCTTATGCTTAATGTGATAGAGTTCACGAGAAACAAAGTACCCAATGACCCAAAGGACCCAAATGATCGACTTTTTTTGTACGTCACGACCCGATCACTTGTGTTTGGATCGTGATTCAATCAAAGTGATTCTATCGCTCGCGATCGACTCAGGTCTAGCGCCCAACTCACTTTGGTCTAGGCAGTCGGGTCAGACGGACGTTCACAGTGCTCACACTATCGTTTTTATTTGGTTTCCGTTTCAATGTCAATGTGTTAATCTAATTTGAAGAGAAATATAATTAGATTGACTGTGTCTGTGTTTTTTTTGATAAGTTAATTTGATTTAGCTAATAATAGATATAGCCTAGTCTTCCTCGATATCTTTATAGTTTAGGCAGCGTACGCAAAATAAGTAACTTTCTGGTTGATTTTTTACACCTTGTGTCTGAAAAACCCAAATATCTTACGGAACCCTATTTTTTCCAAAATAAAATATAGCCTATGTTACCTGTGGATAATGTAGCTTTCGAATAGTGAAAGAATATTTAAAATCGGTCCAGTATATTGAGCCTATTCATTACAAACAAACAAACAAAAAAATATTACCTCTTTATAATATTAGTTTAGATTAAGATTCGAGATTTCATCATGTCCCTGTTAGATGGTGTTTACCTATATTGTTCCTCTACGCTCACCATGATTGTTTTCATGTACCTATACTTACAGTCCACACATTTATTCTAAGTAAACCAGTGTAAAATAAACTAGTGGAGGAGGTACACACGTCTTTTCTTTAAAAGCAAGAGAGCAAATCCTAACAAAGAGATTAAGTCCTTAGCGTAATGCACAGATGGTAATGTACAGCCCCGTAATAACTTATTACAGAGACTTATCAACTTTATAGGCAATATATATGGCAAAGCATCTGTATTTTGACCTCTGGTCTGTGGGGTGTCTATAAGATGCAGTCATCACTTAACATCAATGTGAACCGCAGGCTTCTTTGCCACCTTGATTAAAAAAAAAATATTATTATTACAGAATAAACCCTCTCTCGTTGGTGGAGATAATAGCGCACATTGTTCGACAATACACGGACAAGAAAGAGGCTATAGCTTTCTTGCAGAAAGTCGAAGCTAAAGTCAAGATGAACGATGAAGCTCTAGCACTGTGTAAAGTGAGTAATTTTATATGTTTGATCGTTAGTCTTGCTAAAAATTGTCAACGGCTCGACCGATTGGGCTAATTTTGGTTTTGAATTATTTTTGGAAGTCCAGGCAATACGAAGTTTTCCGGGTCAGCTAGTAGTAAATAAAATACGCTTATTGAAATAAAACTATTTTTACGGATTTATCTCGCGTATATTAAACTAAAATGATTTTTAAAATCAACCCGACGTTTCTGCCCGGGACCACGGAAGCTGAAAAGCGACCGAAACGTCGGGTTGATTTTAAAAATCATTTTAGTTTAATATACGCGAGATAAATCCGTAAAAATAGTTTTATTTCAATGAGTGTAGCTCGCGAAAACCTAAGAACATAAAATACGCTTACACTCACAGCCCCACATTAGGCATTATATAAACCATACCGTACCGTTAATGCTGTTGTACACATACAATACAACACATACACGAAAAGAAGTATAACTCAAAAATCTTGCATACTATATCCGTAGGTACTCCAAGGTCAGATCTATCTGGAGCAGCTTAACGACCTGGACGCTACCGAGAAGATCATAGAAGATCTGGAAGGCACTCTGGAAGATGCTGATGGTGTCACACCGGTACATGGCAGATTTTATAAGCTGGCTTCTGAGTATTATAGGTGAGATTTAGAAGTTTATTTGTCATGGTAAGTGTAGTTTAAAAAACAGTGGCCTTCGAAAATTTCTTCAAATTAAAGGAAATCAAAAACTGAGTAAATGTTTGGATTAGGAATTAAAGAAAAAACAGAAAGAAAAATTTGACATCGGGCAGGAATCGAACCTGCGACCTCAGGATTAGCGAAAAATAAACAGTACAATTAATGTTTGGATTACTTCTTGCAGTTTTTGTGGCGATTTATTTTCCAATTGTGTGAGTTATATAGTTTAATTTTATTGTCTATATGTGCACTTAATGTAAATACATAAATATAAGTTCACCCCTGTAATCCCCGATGAGAAGACAGAGGTAAATGCATACATTCAAGCATACATGCAAACACCCACAATTCCATTGTTGGCCCATGTAACATGTGGCGAGCCTGTTGACATCTCTGGGCACATCACCAAACTTCAAGGTACTGGGAAATTTCCAGAAAGTGAAAAAATCCCAGTATAACCAGAGATGCAGGATTTTACACCGTTATCTTTGGTAGCCCCCGACCCGGCGTCGAACCTAGGACTACAGTGTAGTAGTGGAAATTCATAACGTAAACGAAACGTAACTTCACGCCTGTAATACCCGAAGCGGTAGGTAGAGGTAAATGCATGCATTCAAGCATACATGCAAACACCCACGATTCGCCGGTTACGATAAGCTGCCTTTATATTAGGCCTGCTAGCACTAGGCTACTGAGGCAGTTAAATACTTGCTGTAATAAATGTAGTTGACAGTCGCCATACCCGACTTAAGGATCTATTTGAACAAGTTTAATTTTTTTTTATCTAGTAAAAAAAGTTGGTTGCCAAATGATTGAATTAAAAAAAAAATTGTTATTGGGATCCTTTTTGGAACAATTCTGTCACTTTTATCCCTTTTTTGTATGGGCGACTCGGCTAAAAGACTAATATTCGGCCCCTTTTTGTAAAAATTCCGTCACGTTTATCCCTTTTTTGTATGGGCGACTCTGCTAAAAGACTAATATTCGGCCCCTTTTTTGGAAAAATTCCGTCTCGTTTATGCTTTTTTTGTGCCTACTCCCGTATCGCAGAGTACGAGGCCCGATGGAGCGGTACTACCGCGCCGCGCTGCGCTACGTGGGGTGCGCGGGGGGCGGCGCCGAGCTGGCGCCGGAGGAGCGCCGGGCCTGCGCCCTGCGCCTGGCGCTGGCCGCCGTCATAGCGCCGCCGGTGTACGACCTGCCCGAACTCGTGAGAATAACGCTATAATATTCTTAAAGAAAAAAGTCTTTGTCCAAATGTAGTTCAATTTATTCAATAGCGTATTTGTGTATTTTTTTTTAAATGGCGTAGTCCAAAAGTAACATGGATATGAAAAATATATATTATTATGTTCATTGTTTCCTAGTAAATCCAATATTAATTTGAGATATAATAATCTGCCTCAGTAGTGTAGTGGTAGCTGGCCACTACTACTACGCTGGGGGTCCTGGGTTCGATTCCCGGGTCGGGGACTATCAGAGATAACGGTTTAAAATCCTTTATCTCTGGTTCTATTGGGATTTTTCCATTTTCTAGAAGTTTCCCAGTGGCCCGGAGTTTGGTAATGTGCCCGGAGATGGCAACAGGTTCGCCACCTGTTACATAGGCCAAAACGTAACCGGCGAGTCGTGGGTGTTTGCATGTATGCTTGAATGCATGCATTTACCTCTGCCTACCCCTTCGGGGATTACAGGCGTGAAGTTACGTTTACGTTTATAATAATCTGAATTTCTGACTCGTTCTTTTTTTTTGACATATTTAATCACACAACTTGACATAATTACTTTAATATAATTTGACTTTAATAATTGAAATCCAAACTTAAATGCAAAATCATGACATTTTACAAGTATTTACAATTTTATATTAAAACCAATAAAAATAATTGTTACCTATGTATAAAATAAAAGTAATAATATTGTAAAGGAGATGTTGCAAAAATGTATGGACCTCCGGCCATGTATTGTACACAATATCATTAAACAGGCAAAATCAATATATAAACGTTTTTTACTGCATATTTTCCCTTATTTAGCTTTGTTTGCAGTTACAAAACATTATTGGCAGTTAGAATTGCAACTCAAAACTAACATGGCGAATATGGCGGGCGATGTCAATTTGACATTTTCATTTTTTAAATTCTATTTTGATTATAGAACTTGGAGAAAAAAGTAATATTTTCTAAATACTATCAAAATCGATTGATCCCAAGTGTCGGCTGTATCGCCGCCATGTTTAACATAGTTGAAAATGATAAAATCGTTTGAGTTAAATGTGGTTGTAACTCTAAAATATATTCTTGAATAAATTAATTGTATTTTTTTTTTATTCTTCTTTAATTTACCCATTTTTTGAGGACATGTACGAACCAGGGCCGAACTCGCAACATCTCCTTTATGACTTTCTCTGTTGTTTCCTAAATGTACCAACTGAACTAAAATTTATATACATACTGTAACGGACGAGGGTTGCGTGGAGTGGTGATGGTTCGAAATGAGAACACAGGTTTGATTTTATCAAAGCCAATACACGTATGCAGAGGTGAGAATCGTAAGCGAGTATCCTAGTTAGCAACGACTGGTCGTGAACCCGAAATAATACCCTCCGTCTACGTGTATAATTACTTTATTAATAGAAAATGTAGGTAAGTCTATGCGCTAGTTTTCAAATGTACCTGTAGCGTCCACTACATTAAGGCGCCAACTAGTGGAATACAATGAAACCTTACAGTACTTGTCTAGTACGATAGATGGCGTGCAGTCAAATTACATCGCACATACGAAGATTTCTAAAGAGTTGGCATATATACAACTTCCCAACGTTAAACGTTGGGCCGCGGCCCGCCAGGCGCTACCACCTCGCCTGGTTGGAGGATCCTCCCTTTTCGCCGGAGGAACACTTCCACCCGTTCCTCCACAGTGGTGACCCCCGACGTGATTGGAAGCAACTCTTCCTCACACACCCACCCATCTACACCTATCACCTTCACACCATATACCTTATATATATTTTTATTAATTATTTGCACCGACCTGCAGTTACAGTGGTGGATATATGACGTACCAAGTATATAATGTTTAGGTATTTTAAAGTAAGCAATATTCAGGTTTGTTTTACAAGTTAGCATACATTTATGTACCTAAGATGTGTACTATCAGGAGAACTGGCCGCTTGACCACACGAGCACCTTATTAGGTGGTAATAAAGACTATATTTAATTGATCCTGGATAAGCGGAGTGTTCCCCGACTATACCTACATATTATTATATTTTATATTTTTTAAGAGTTTTATAATATACCTACCCCCTTATTCATAAACGTATTTTAGCTAAAGTGTTGCTAATCTCTCCTTTGTCTTTTTCTATCCTGCACATTTGACAATGCAACTGACAAGGACAAAGCATTCTATAGCTAAAACGTATCTAATGTTCGTTTATGAATAAGGGGGTTAGTTTATTTATTTTAATTATAGAATTAGATTATTTTATTTATTTAGGTAAATTTGGTATATTAGACGGGATCGCGAGCTACGTCGTCTACACATACGTTCTTAGACTGTGATAATATCCACTATTTGAAATTCAATTGAAAAAATGTCTTTATTTCTACTTTGTTTTTACACACCATTGTCATGGTAGAATATTATAATCTTATTAAGCTGTACTCTCACCATCTGTACAAAACTATGTTATATTCTCGTAAATAAATGATTGTGATTATGATTACATAAAAAAAAATTAAAATCAGTGCATTATTGTAGAAGAGTTATAAAAAAAAATGATTTATTTTAAAAATAATAATAGTATTTTTAAACTAAATCGATTCCTTGTACAAACCCCAACGACTTTTACTATGCAATTTTTTTTTTTTTGTAATCGAAGTGGATAACAAGCATGCAGTTCACATTGATGTTAAGTGATGACTGCAGCCTATAGACACCCACACAAAGACCACGATCAAAATGCAGATGCGTTACCACTCCTGAGGCTTAAAGTGTTATACCTCTGTGCCGGAAATTACAGGGCCGTACATTACCACCTGACCGGAACACGATAGTGCTGAACACTACCATTTAGCGGCAAGTATATTAGGTAATGCGGTGGTGCCTACGCCCGCGAGCTCCGTCACTGGAGCTCTACCACCAGTAAAAACTATTTACAAAAACCTTATATTAACGAAGATATTTTAAGATTTCTTGAATTCGTCATTGATCTCGTAGGTGACGTCACAAGCCTGTACAATTTTGTATGAGCCGTTTGAGATCATTTCATAACTTGCAACTTTCGAATGGTGATATCTCAAAAACTAAGTAATAAGTTATATATAACAAACAGTCCATAACAAGTTATAGACTAGCAGTTCCAATGACGATATTTACTAACATATCTTATACTTTAAGTAGTGGTAGAGCTCCAGTGACGGAGCTCGCGGGCGTAGGCACCACCGCATTACCTGATTTACTTGCCGCTAAATGGTAGTGTTCAGCACTATCGTGTTCCGGTCAGGTGGTAATGTACGGCCCTGTAATTTCCGGCACAGAGGCATAACACCTTAGGCCTCAGGAGTGGTAACGCATTTGCATTTTGACCTTGGTCTTTGTGTGGGTGTCTATAGGCTGCAGTCATCACTTAACATCAATGTGAACTGCATGCTTGTTTGCCACTTCAAAAAAAAAAACTTTTTGAAAGCACAATAAAAAAATATAAGTATGAGTCAAGGGTATTTGACCGTAAATTGATTTGATCATAAATTTTTTGAGATCGTAAACGAGACCCTTTCACGAATTGACATCCAAAACGTGTTTCTTACCAGTTGGCACATCCAATCCTGGAGTCCCTGGAGGGCACCCCTGACGCCTGGGCTTGCGAACTCGTGAAGGCTGTGGCCGCGGGAGATATCGTTGCCTTTGAGAAGATCAGGTCAGATCCGTTAATTACTATTATTAAGTCTCTCGTCAGCACGGGGTCCAATTTGAGCCCCGGACCTTTGTCAGGCTTGCGCGGGGACATGGGGGGTCCAACACGTAGAGGCCCTTTCGATAATTTTGATCTACTTTGTAATGAGTTATATTCGGCGGGACCTCTCTCTGACTGCATCAATAGTTGATACAGACACAGACAGACCCCGCAGAATACATGGGACTATTGTAATGAAAAATGACTTGCCAAACGTTGGGCTTTGTGGGTGAACTGGGGGGACTAGCTGGCTGGGCCTATGGAGTGAGATCCGGCACCTGCCTATATTCAACATCTCACATTATCGAATCCTACTTATCGAGCTATCGAGCCCCCCAAACAGCCAACCCTCGGGTCGACGGGAGGCAACACTGTTGAGAGAGGCTGGGGGTGTCGAGAGGTGTGGCCCCGGTTTCACCATCACGAGCGAGTAACCTCGAGCTCGGAGCGGGCTTCCCCGCTATTATGCCTTTAGACACTTCCACCCCCGAGTGTATGGCTCTTGCAGAAATTTAGACAACAGCCTATTATCTAAATTTCTGCAAATGCCATACCTCTAGCGGCCCACTCCGACCGGCCAATGAAGGCATGCCAGAGGTGAGAGACCTGATGCTCTGCCCCCTGCTATTATTAATTCACTTATTTATTCTTCATCTTATTTAGTATTTTTTTACATACACAAGTTTAAAAACAAATATATATAAAAAAAAATAGTGCGCCGCCGGCAGCGGGTACAGGGTCCAAGCTGTCGGTGGTTAGGGTCACAGAGACAGGAACCTCCTCACTATACGTGCCGTGCCGAGAAGTGCCGCCTTCTGTATCAGACCCTTGATCCAACTTCCTAACTTGAGCCTCTTGAGATGTTGGTCGAGGCTCTTTGCTATCAATCCGTTGACCGTGACGACTATCGGCACAATGATGGCCGAATCCACATCCCACATGGCGACAATCTCATGAGCCAGATCAAGATATTTGATTTCCTTGTCTTTTTCGACCTTCACGAGATTCCCATCATGAGGGACGGTGATATCGATGATCATTGCGCGGCGCTCCGAGCGGTCTATTACCACTATATCAGGCTTATTGGCTACAATAGTTCTGTCAGTGATAATAGACCGGTCCCAATACATTGTGGCATGGTCGTTCTCGAGAACTGGGTCGGGCACCTACCTGTAATATGGCACCTCCATGGCCACAAGACCGTATCGCAATTCAAGTTGCTGGTAGAAAATCCTGGCTACTTGGTTGTGTCTGTGCAAATATTCGCCGTTGGCAAGACTTGAACAGCCGGACACAATATGCCTGATAGATTCACCCGGTCGGTGGCATGCCCGACATATGTCGACCGTTCCATCTTTCAGGATAAATCTCCGGTAGTTATTGGTCATTACCACTTCGTCCATAATTGCACAGACAAAACCCTCGGTTTCCCCAAATAAGTCGCCGTACCGTAGCCAGGTCACGGAAGCTAATGTGTCAACATCAGGCCCATGAAGGGCCCGGTAAAAACGTCCATGTAGCTCCTTGCCCTGCCACACACTCCTGCGGTCACTGGTCGTGAGCACCTCAGGTTTGCGCCAGTTCTCTTTAGCCAAAGAGAGAGGGGTGAGTCCACTGTCAACTGCCACCATATCCTTATGCATATCCCCGTCGGCGGTAAAAAAGTACTGTCTGAGGTTGCACACCTCACGGTTGTGTAAAGTCTTGGCACTAAGAAAGCCTCGACCTCCACACTTCCGCGGGATGTACAGTCTCATGACCGACGACCGTGGGTGATGCATCCGGTATGCCGTCAGCAAAGAGCGGACTCGCCTGTCAAGGGATTCCAGGTCGGTCTGAGTCCACTTGAGAATGCCGAAGGAGTACATTAAGACCGGCATGACCCAACCGTTGAAGGCACGCACCTTATTACCACCCGACAAAATACTTTTCAGTACTTTTGTCAGGCGACCAAAGAAACGTTCCTTCAACGACTGTCTCATGTCGCTCTCGTTTATGCCTAAGGCCTCCGACATACCCAAGTACTTATAGTTCTCGGCAGCAGAGAGGGTTCGGAACGGAAAGGAACCCGGGGGATTCGTTCCCTCGGATTCTATTATCTGCCCTTGTCGTACATGCATAACTGCACATTTATTAATATTATTATACATATCCATTACAGTTATCCCCCAAATTTTATGCCCATTTCAGTACTACCCACAATTAGTATTTTTTTTTTGAAAAATTTGCCCGTTATTCATAAACGTATTTTAGCTAAAATGTTGCTAATCTCTCCTTTGTCTTTTTCTATCCTGCACATTTGACAATGCAACTGACAAAGACAAAGCATTCTATAGCTAAAACGTGTCTAATGTTTATGAATAAGGGGGTATATGTTTAATTAGTTACTGGCTACTGAAGCGCGCATGTGATTGAGTTTCAAGTTAGAGAAGGGTGTGAAATGTTACAATAAAGAGCCATTTAGATGGAGAGAGTTTCTCGTACGTTTGGTTCGAGAAAATCGTACGCTACTGTCACGAGCAATAATCGCCATAACATAATCGTGTCAAAATGTTTACACACAGGCAAGAACTAAAATCTCGCGTACGATTATGTCATGCGAGATTCGCCAGGACATATCGCCAGGTGATAATTGCCTATGTTTGTTTACACGACGAAATTATCGTAAGCAGATTCTTGCTTATGAGAATCTCGGCTTGTCTAAACACGATCTCGTATGATATATTTTCAAGTTCATACGAGTATCGTACAAATCAGTTTGAACCGATTTCAGTGCGAGATATGTCATCTTTGAAATTCTGTTTACACGGTCACAATAATATTCCGTTGCGAGGCGATTATCGCCCATGGCAACGAGCGAGAAGAGCGAGTGTTTAGACGAAGAAGAATGTTTTATATTCCTTCGATAACCGTATCTTCGAGACGAGAAACTATCTCCGTCTAAATGGCTCTTTACTTTAATAAATATCTTTGTGCAACCCAGGCTTATTGTGTAGATGTTTCCAAGACAAAATTTATGTATTCTTCCTACAATTTATTTAAATTACAGTAAAAACATCTGTATTATATGTTTCATTTATCGTACTACAGGGCACAAGCACCGCACCCGGAACTCCACCGCGCCGATCGTCAACTGCGACAGAAGATTGCCATTCTGTGTCTTATGGAGGTACGTAGCGTCCAGTACATAAGGCGGCCACGTAAGTGTAACATTGACGAAATACGAGAAGTACTTGTCTAGTACGGAAGATGACGTGTGACTATCGTGACGATACGGCCCGTTTTCAAGCAGCTCGTTCCGGTGTCCCGGGAAAAAGTTTTGAAACCTACAATGTCCCGTTATCGGTAATCTCAGCAAAAATATATAGAAAACTAGCGTCGTACCCAAACTTATGTTGTCCTGTAAACGTCAATCCGAAATTTTCATATATTTTGAATAGTTTCTAATAATTTCAAAAGCAATCGATAGCGATACCTAAGATACTTAGAACAACACTTAAAGAAGGGCGTTTGTGAGTAGGCCTTCCCCCCCCCCCCCCCCCCGGTTCCTTGAAGGTTAATTTTGAGAATGTCCCGTTTTGAGGGAAGATAAAAATGGTCAAGTTACGTATGACCTAGTTGCATCGCACATACGAAGTTTTCTCAAGAGTTGCCCTATATATAACTTCCCCAACGTTAATGGTTTAATGGTTGGGCCGCGGCCCGCCAAGCGCTATCACTTCGCCTGACCGAAAGATCCTCCCTTTTCGTCGGAGGAACATTACCATCCGTTCCTCCACAGGTATACTTTTATTTAATCAACATTTTACTGGTGCTAGAGACTGGAACTCTACCACCAGTAAAATGGAGCTAGAGGACGTTGGCACCTCCGCATTACCCAATCTATCTGCCGCCAAATAGTATTGTTCAACACTATCGTGTTCGGGTTAGATGGTAATGTATGACCCCGTAATAAATATCACAGAGACATAACAGCTAAAGTCTCGGTGGTGCCAACGCATCTGCATTTGGACTTCTGGTTTTTTATGTGGGTGTCTAGACTGCAGTCATCACTTAACATCAATATGAACTGTATGTTTGTTTGCCACCTTCTTTACATAAGAAACATGTTTTCCGCTTAGACAAAAGATAAAGGTTGCAGAGGCCCAGGATGACCAGACTGACCTACCATGACCAAATAGGTCGAGTGCTGTCTGATGGTGCGGTCAAGTCTTCGGAATCGGCGTCCATTTATGAAGAGAATGATGAAGGTAGACGAGGCACGAGAGGTATGTCAGAACCGGGATATCTGGCGCTCTACACTCTCTGCCTACCCCGTTAGAGACCTGGCGTGAAGATACATACATACAAAAGATAAATAAACATGACCTGCTAGTATTATTGCCAAATTCGAGCGGGATAAATAAATCGTCTGTAATTTTTACGATCGACTGTCCTCAATAACCCTTGTCTCTTTACACGGAGTTGGAAATAATATTAATGCACATACAGAATTATTCTAACAATAAATACTTACCCCAATAAATCAACAGATGGCGTTCAACCGCACCTCGGCTCAAAGGAAACTCACTTTCAGCGAGATAGCGCGAGAGGCGCGCGTACCCAGGGACGAAGTCGAGTTGCTCGTTATGAAGGCGTTGGCTGAGAAACTTATAAGGGGACATATTGATCAGGTAATCCATTCACATAATATATTAATAAACATTTTATTTATTTACACATACTTAAATCTAAATGAAAAAAGCCATGGTCCGATGGTTCAGGCATGTAGAAAAAATGTCGAATGAACGAATGACTAAACAGATAAGATGTAATTTGACGTATCACTAGAAAAAAATATTATTTTAGTGATTGAGTGAGTGAAATGAAAGGAGACGTTCCAAAATGTATGGAGCTGGGGCCCGCACCTTGTACACTATATTGAGAGAAGCCTAAAATACTAAATCATTTTCAGCTATTTGAATCGTTTATTATACCTTCAATTAATTGTCGTAAGTAGGTATATTTCAAATACAAGAATGTCCTAGTAGCGATTTGGTGACATTGTTGTCATACAAAAATTACATGAAATTATTTTTGAGTACTTTTCTATGATTTTAAGTATTTTTTGATATAGTGTAGAAGGTGCGGGCCCAAAGTGGAACTTTTCCTTTAAAGTTTATAGAACACAATTTACACTTTAATCCGGCCCTGTCGCATAATTTCAATACTCAATCATTTATTGCATTCCATAAATGTACAATACTGACTTAGGTGGTATTTAGTCTAATACGTGTATCAATTATAGACCCTGTTGGGCACAGCAAGAGATAGGGGTTTAGAGGGCTTTTTATACAAAATATAAAATATAATAGGGAAATTCTACATAGTAACTATTTAGACATATTATCTTAATATATATAAATCTCGTGTCACAATGTTTGTCCTCAATGGACTCCTAAACCACTTAACCGATTATAATAAAATTCGCACACCATGTGCAGTTTGATCCAACTTGAGAGATAGGATAGCTTACATTACGCTATGACTAATAGGAGCAGAGCAGCGCGGGCGAAGCCGGGGCGGGCCGCTAGTTATAATATATATATCTATTTCCATATCTTTATCTGGGTTTAAATATTGCACATGTCATATCTATTTCTATATCATTATGTCTTATTTAAATTCAATTTGTCTTGTAAGTATTCATTTGTGGAATAATAGCATTTAAGGTGTAATAGCTGTTTTAGTTTTTGAATTAATTTGTTTTCATTAGTTTCAGCAGTAAGACCTGTTGGCAAATGATTATTATTATATTATTATTTTGATGGACATACTATATGGACTAGACGAATGTATTTTTAATCGCGATGTTGGTAAAATAATTTTGTCTTTATGTCTGGATTCATATATCATCGGTTTTTGCGCTTTGTATAAAGGTCAGAATTCATGCGCACAAATTTACAAAGCTCTAGAATATAGATACAAGGTAGTGAAAGGATTTTGTGTTTTTGGAAGTAAGGTTTGCAACTGTCTGTGGTTTTTATATTATTTAAAATTCGAATAAGTCTTTTTTGTAGTCTAAAAAGTAAAGGTACATTTGAACTATTTCCCCAATTTATTCTTAGTGTTAACTATTAACTACCCCTCCGCCGAATTTCAAGTGTGTAGAACACAAAATTCATTACATACTTACATGCTAACTTGCCAGAACCCTTATATTTCTATTGTTCGGTCCCAGTTTCAAAATGGATTTTGGATTTTCTTAGCGGACGTGTTGTATCTATGAACTGCCTTTCTGCCAGATTTGATCTATATTCAGCAGTTTTCGATATTTCGTGATAGGTGACCTTTCTCTTTTATACAAATGAAACATGGGACATATTAACACAGGATGCTCAATAATCGATTCTCGTCCAAAATAGTTACTCAAGCTCCCCGAAATTTAGAATGTCGACACACTCACGATCTTGACAACGTTGT
Source organism: Macrosoma leucophasiata (assembly GCA_036365455.1). NCBI lineage: Eukaryota > Metazoa > Arthropoda > Insecta > Lepidoptera > Hedylidae > Macrosoma > Macrosoma leucophasiata. Next base: position 943,095 of record JAWQUS010000022.1, on the reverse strand, counting down.
TTACGAAATATTTGTGGACGATTAATCTGACACCACTCTGGGGCAGTTGTTCGCCCTCTTAGAAATAGATCAGGTTGCCAGACTTGAGGATTATAGAGTCCTCCCTGTCTACGGACTTCAGATAACCTTCCTCTAATTCTCCTACCTTTTCGTCGTAATCCGTTTCCATGGCCCGTTGGCGTTCGTTGTGTTACACTGGCATCTTCCGGAGATTCTTAGCACCCGCTGCCCCGCCGTTAACATAACTGGTTATGATCAGAGTCAGGTATAGCAAGGTCCTCGGAGACGAGGGGCCGTTTTCTTTGCTTCAAATGGGGTTATAATCGCCACGCTCTCCTTAACACAGGTGATCTATTTAGGAGGACGGTCAAGACATTATTATACTCATTTAGTTTTGAAAAAAATGAAGAAAAAACGGAAAGAAAATTTGACTTCGGGCAGGAATCGAACCAGGGACTTCGGCAGCTTAGTGGTAAAGCGGCTGGACTGGTTATCCTGAGGTCGCAGGTTCGATTCCTGCCCGAAGTTAAGTTTTTCTTTCCGTTTTTTCTATAATTTCTAAAGTTCACTCGCATGTGTTAATGTGAAAAATAAATAGTACAATCAGTTAGTTTTGGTTGCATAAAAATTTAATTTAAGCATTTTTAAAATGATGATAATTATTATACAGTGGAGCGTCGATTATCCGAACGTCGCTCAACCGAACGACCGCTTATCCGAACATAGTAACGCGCGGGTCAATGCCGCCCGCGCTTCAGTTTTCGCCCATTTGTCGCGACTCGTTCACTTGTTATTGTACTCGTATGTTCAGATTACTTCAGATAATGAAGTTGAAAACATAGTTAGTGCTTCTGAAGCGTTTACAGGCTTAGATATTGCCTTGCGCTGGATTAAAACACAGGCCGAGAGCGACCAGTATCAAATATCTGTACTCAAAAAAAGTACGCGATCTAGCCGCTCGTAAGCGGGTAGCCTTGCTTCGGCAAACGAAGTTTAAAGATATTTTTAAGCGTTAATTGTAATTCGTAAACACTAGTTTTACTACAAGATTGTCTGCACTTTTTTTGTTTATTTCCTATTTGTACTATTCATTTTGCGCAATAACACATGCGAGTGAACTTTAAAAATTAAAGAAAAAACAGAAAGAAAAATTTGACTTCGGGCAGGAATCGAACCTGCGACCTCAGGATAAGCAGTCCTGGACTGGTTATCCCTTTTTTTTTTTTCCTATTTGTCATTAAAAATATTCATAAATGTAAATAATATGGTTTTCAGTTACCTGTACGTAAATGACAAAGCCAGAAATGATATAGAACTTTGACAGTTATTTACCAGCACGGTAAATACATCTTTTTGCTGAGATTTGATCACTGATTACTTACACACATTTAATCACTTTGAAACTTGTAGTTTGTGTGTAAACTTAAGAAATGTCATGCATGGCACGGCCGCAGTAATACACATTTGGTAAAGTACACACAGTAAGGCAAAAGACATACAGCCTGGAAGTATAAAATCATTCTGATTTCTGCAAAACTTTAAGTTAAGTAAAAATAAAGTATTTTATATTTAAAGAACAGTTCTTTGATGTAAGTACCTAGGTTTGTTGTTGCTATTTTATAAGTACAATCGTTTTTCGGGTAGATCGAAAATCTATGACAGTAGTAATGTTGACGATACCTACATTGTCAACGTTTAAATAGTAAAAACAGCGTTTGTAATTATTTAAAAATAATGTTTATATTAATTACATATACGAAAATAATATGTTTGAATTAAAACTAACTTCGAGTGATTAAAATTTGAGCTATAACGTTTTAAAGTACTTTATTGGTATTTTGAGTAACGCAATTGATTGCGATTCTAATTAGGAACAACCATATTCAAGACTTTTAACGTAATTATTAACCTCAAGTTATACAGAAAAAAGATCTATTAACTAAGAATTCTATTTTCATAACATAGTTTTTCTTTAATTTACATTTCGTGTAAATGGTGGGTCACAATCTGTCATTGTCATTTGTATGGCTGAATCAATATGTTATTATGTACATTAGTTCGATTATCCGAAAATACCGGTTTTCCGAACACCCACGTCCCCCCAACTAGTTCGGATAATCGACGCTCTACTGTATATATAAAAACTCTTACTAATGCCGTTGTATGCATAAAACACATACACTTATCAGTTACTGGTGGTAGAATTCAAAGTGTAGGAGCTCGAGGGCGTAGGCACCACCGCGTAACCTATCTACCGCTAAATGGTAATGTTCGGCACTATCGTGTTCCGGTTAGATTATAATGTATGGCCGCGTAATAATTATCACCGAGACATGACCTTAAGTCTCAGGGGTGGCAACGCATCTGCATTTTGACCTCTGGTTTTTATGTAGATGTCTATAGGCTGCAGTCATCACTCAACATCAATGTGAGCTGCATGCTTGTTTGCCGCCTTCCTTACATATATCTGTAGTTCATACAAATATTTGTCCCGGTGCGGGGATCGAACCCTTTGACCATTCGAATCAAAAGATCGTCTCACACCGCTGGACTAACCGGGTCGTCGAACACCATAGAGCAACACGGGCCACCGGCCGCGACGGACCGGAGGGGAGTACCCATATGCAGGCTTTCCCCTCTGTCAAAGTACAAGACCAAATGGTCCTATGCCTGTCGCCCAGATATTTAAACGTGTGCGTGAAATTGTTTATGTATTTTGTTAAAGTCAAGGTGTGAGTTTCGTAGTAATAGACGATTTTTGTAGTGTGTGCACCTTTTTCCCCCCGCAAAAAATGACAGACTGTTTTGCATCGGTAATAAACACTGGCTACTCCCCTCCGGTCCGCCGCGACCGATGGGCCGAGTTGCTCTATGTCGAACACAGTAACGTAATGTACCTCCTTGTCCGCAGGTGAAGGAAACAGTGACCGTGTCGTGGGTGCGAGCCCGCGCCCTGGGTCGCTCGGGGGCGGGGGCGCTGGCGACCCGCGTGGACGCCTGGTGCGCGGCCGCCGCCGCCGCCGCCGCGCTGCTGCCGCGCGCCGCCCCCGACCTGCTCACGCCCTGATACCCGATACGGGAAGGTAACACTCATTTATACGTTTACAATAATTTTTCAGGCATCGTTAAACGTATACGTTTAGATGCCTAAAAAAATCAATATAAACGAGACATTTCAAAATGTAAGGAGCTTGGGCCCGCACCATGTACACACTATATTGAGAGATGAAGCATAAAATACTAAATCATTTCCAGCTATTCAAATCGTTTATTAAATCTTCAATTAATTGTCGTAAGTAATCTCAAAAACACGAATATCATAGTAGCGATATAGCAACATATTCCTGTCATACAAAAATTACGTAAAAGAATATTTCCGACAAAAAAACAACTATTCAAATTATTTTTTGAGTATTTTTCCATGATGCTGCGTATTTTTCTCTTTTTTTGATATAGTGTACAAGGTGCGGGCCTAACGTGGAACTTCTCCTTTATTAATTACATATTTTTATTTTCAGATCTCTTCATCATCGTTAGCGACACTGAATATTGAAGGGAACATCATCCTTTAAAAATGTGTCCCTATTAGTTTTTAAAGTATTCCACTGTGTAAATTTAAATATTATGTAATACTGATTTGAATACATTATTGTAAGTTTTTAGATAAAAACAAAATTAAAACTATGTTTTTTAGACCACCCTATGTTTCCCAGAAAATACAATTGTGATTCTCTGATTTAGAGTTATTAATAATATTTTCTTATCTTCTAAATGTTGTATGAGATGAATAAATCACTTAATATTATGGAATTTCTTTTATTTCTGCCTCGGTAGCCTAGTGGTAGCAGGCCACTACTACTACGCTGAGGTCCTGGGTTCGATTCCCGGGTAGAGGGTTATCAGAGACAGCCCCGGATCTAGAAAGGGGCAAGCCGGGGCCTATGCCCCGGGCGGCAAGTTCAGAGGGCGGCCAAATTCATTATTTACAAACGAAGAGACAACTCATAATTTAGGTACTTAACTTTGACCACAGAATAAATAACAGCAATTCATGCATTATTTCCGGAAGACCTATGTCTTAGTGGACATCTGATAGCTGAAATTATAAAGATGATAAAGGTAAAAAAATAGAAGTGGGCGGGGGCGGCATACTTCAGTTTTTGCCCCGCCTAAAAAAAAATGAAAATCCGGGGCTGATCAGAGATAATGGTGTAAAGTTCTTAATCTCTGGTTTTATTTGGATTTTCCCATTTTCTGGTAACTTCCCCGTACCTCGAAGTTTGGTTATGTGCCCGGAGATGTCAACAGGCTCGCCACCTGTTACATGGGCCAAAACGTAACCGACGAATCGTGGGTGTTTGCATGTATTCTTGAATGCATGCATTTATCTCTGCCTACCCTCTCGGGGATTACAGGCGTGAAGTTACGTTGTTAAAAAGTTCCGAGTATTGCATTTGTTCGACTATTACTCGCAAACTTGTAAAGCCAACTAAGGTGTGATAATTTTCCTTTTAATTTCGTTACTATTGCCGTAACGTTTGAATTTCTAACAACAACCGCTTAGTTAATAGAGGGGGGAACACTTGACTCCAATGAAAATTGGCATTTTAAAGCGTAATTAATCACGAACATTTACCTAAATCGAAAAATTATGTTTGCACACCCCTAACAGTTTTGAAAGACCTATCTAACGATATCCCACACTATATAGAAAACGAAAAATTAAAAAATTATCCGCGCGTTACATGTAGGGGAGGTACCCTAAGTAATTTTATTTTTCATGTTATTATTCCACCACTTTGTCGGCGTAATTAAAGGTGTAAAATTTCAAGTCTCTAGTATCAATAGTTTTTGCGCTAAGCCGCGGACGGACAGACAGACAGACACACGGATGGACATGGCGAAACTATAAAAGTTCCTTGTTTACTAAAAAAACTGGGAAGAAAGCAGATAATATTTAAAATTTGAAAAGGGAAGTGTACAAGTGTTTTCCACAGACGACATGGCAAGTACCGGATTAACAAATCACCTACCTCTACCAATGCAAATACAGCTGGACTAATCTCTTCCACAATGACTAAACAAGACGCAGAAGATCCAACTTGTGGGGCACAATACACTTTTTCACTTGAAATGAATGGGAGTCAGTAGACAATCATGACCCAACATTTTAAAGCTAAATTGCCTCAATAGCCTAATGGTATCAGGCCACTACTACTACACTGGGATCCTGGGTTCGATTCCCGGGTCAGGGGCTACCAGAGATAATGGTGTAAAATCCTTTATCGCTGATTCTGTATGGTTTTTTTTTCTGGAAGTTTCCCAGTACCTCTGAGCTTGGTAATTTTCCCGGAGATGTCAACAGGTTCACCACCTGTTACATGGACCAATATGTAGCCATAGAATCGTGGGAGCTTGCATAACTTATGCTGCCTCAGTAGCCTAGTGGTAGCAGGCCACTATTACTACGCTAGAGTACTGGTTTTGAATCCCGAGTCAGGAGTTACCTGAGATAACAGTGTAAAATCTTTTATCTCTGGTAGTCTATGGATTTTTCCATTTTCTGGTAGTTTTCCCAGCACCTTTATTTACCTCTACCTACCCCTATGGGGATCACAAGCGTGAATTAACGTACGTATTTCATAACATTTATTTCTGATACATACTGAATGCTCCATGTCTTGTTAGCAACAATGTTTACGTGAAGGTATTGAGTTTCTCATAAAAAAAAAACACAATTTTGCAGTTTTTTTATTTTAAGAACGATTACTGCACAAGTACTGCATAGGTAGGTAGTATTAGGTACAATAAGCCGAATAAGCCGGGCAGTATTGTAGAAGAGAAATGAATCAAGCGGTACGGGAGCTTGGAAAAATAGCACTCCATGTAATATACCTACCTACTCTATTTTACGTTGCTTTTACTTCAGTCGTTGTCGTAAGGAAACATTTTCTTAAAAAATACCCGTGAGAATATCAAATAAGTAAGTATGTAGTTAACCGTGGTAAAAACTTACCGTTGGACATCTGATAATATCCACATCACAGAATTATTCACGGTGAAATCGAAAAAAAAAATGACTCATTTAAAGAAACAAAGAAATGTTATATAACTTAGAATATGTATCTACGAACAAAAACGGAAAACTAATCACAGACCAATAATCAAACAAAACTCAACAAAACAAAACTTCAATTGCCCGCCATTGCCGCCATGTTACTTTTGTATTTTTTTTTTATTTATTATGGCATCGCTATTACGCATATTGCCAGTGTCAAGTAAAACGATATTTCGTATTTATTTAAGCAGCGTCAAAGTTAGTATAATATCAAGTATAATATGTAAGTATCAAGTATATAAGTTATCAAGTATAATATGTCAGTCAAGTGAGTTACAGTCAAGTTAAGGCGAGTAAAGCGATAGCTACTTTACCAGAACATATTTTACAATGAAGTTTTGGAGGCAACCTGAAAGGTCGTGTTTTCGCACTGTTATTCTATTTCACTATACACGGGCACTGTAATAAGCCTATATCAAACAAAATGCCACCAACTTTATTCAATATAACTTAAAAATACACCAAGAAAATGAAATAAAATAAGAGCACCATACGCCTCTTTCAAGGTTCCCGCCAAAACTCCTACTTTTGTATTTAAAAAAAATGTTTACAAAGTTGCCATAAGAGAAATGATCAATTCAATCCTTAACTTAATCGATAAAAATCATAATTACATAATTCAATTTCTCGCATTTACGATATTTACAATCGTTTTCAGTAATCAAAAAAGATTTATAACTGAAGATCAATGTTAGGTTAAAAACAAAATTACTGATTGTAGGTGACATTTGCTTGACAAAGAACATCCTATCGGCGGAGTCTTCGAGATGCAACATGCGACTGCAAATGGCGCCCGTATGACGGATAGTTGCTCCGTCAAAATGCAAATGCAATGTTTTGATAACAATTAAAAACCAAAAAGAGGACGTTCTAAACATCAAGGACCAAGAGAAATGGTAAGTCATTCGTTAAGAATAACCGTAATTACGTAACGTTAATGTTTTTGTTAGTTCCGTTCGAGGCTATTCACTGTCTCACTCGTTTGTTATGATTCGCTCCTGTCATTTTTTACAATTGGCGATGTATATGCATCTCTTTCGTTTCCACAGTCTCCTTGCAATAGGTTTTTCATTTTTAAGTGTCCGCGCGACGGAGACCGCGAGTGGAAAGCGGAGCCCCGTTGGAAAAATATGAACAATTTTGTGCTCTTAAAAATTATTGATTTTACGTTTAAAAAAACATGAGACGCCGCTAATTGCATACGTGATGTGGTACCGCTTGGTCGCTAGCGACTGTGAGTATATGTCTATTTTAGTAGTTTTCCCTTAATAAAGGCTGTGGTCATGAAAAGTCACATTTTTCAGCACATGATTTGTCGACCATTTCGTTTTACTCAACACGCTACGGACCTCGACACCGTCTAAACATAGATTTGAGTAATTGTTTAAATATTGATTTTTTTTACTTGGGTCTAGCATGTGTGAGTCAGTAGCGATGCACGAATGTTTATAACATTAGTTGGGGCCTGCGATATACTATTTTGGGATCGGCCAAATGTTGGCTTTGTGCTCATGTTTAAACCATTATGCTCCCGTTGCGCTTAAGAGTTGAAGGAGCGAGTGTTTGGGTCCAAGAAATACTGTGTCTCGTATTTTGTGTTTATTTATATTAGTGATCAGGATCTACCCTGACCGGTAAGTACAGTGTTTTGAATTTCGTAACTACAGTTAATCGGTCAAACGGACAAACCAAATGTTTACAGCGCGGAAGATTGAATTCCTGATAAGATATTTCATATGCTACGGTTGTGCGCTGAGGCCCAGATTTTCATGTTCCTTCGATAGCACCTTTAGATAAAGTTGTGTTGAAACTAGTCAGGTGGCTTATGAATCTACAATATAAAGACCCTTGAAAGATAAGCTTAATAGAACGCAAAACATTTCAGATAAAGCTGAAAAATGATTCATAATTTCATGTTATTAAGATATATGTCATGTTGTTATTATTTATGTTAAGTAAGTAATCGCGTTTTCAGTTGACACGGTTATTTTCTTATAACATAAATGCATTGTCGAATGTACATTATTTTTTGCAGTGATACAAAAAAAAAAAAAACAAGTACCTATTAAATAAAAAATATCAAAATTATCATTAACACACTGACGCGAGATAATAGGCAATTGCTTTTCGACAAATAAATAGATATACCTATAGTACCTGTAATCTTTTTTCCGATGTGATTTCTAAAGAAAGTTTCATAATATCTTATTCATCAAAACTGGTCCGGTATAATGCCAACACGTTTGTTTATTGGTGACTGTAATGTATAAGTTGTAATTTATGTGTGCGCGTACATTGACACGGTAGGTGTTATGTGGCCAATTTCATGCTTAGCAAAGACTAATTAGACTCCATTATTATGATAATAATAATGAGACTCTTGTGTGACACGTGGAATTTGAGCGTTTGCAATTTTTAAATTTAAAAACATCTTCGGAGTGCTCATTCGAAAATTGTTTACGTTCGTCATTACTGAATCTCTTTTCTATTTATAAGTTGATTTACCTTAAATTTTATCCTAATCGTTATTTGAAAAGAGTTCGATTATGAATTTATCTAACTTATTATAAATATATTAAACACTAGCTGACCCGGCAAAACTCGTATTGCCTCACAATTAAATAATGTGTCAAAGGTTTGATAGATACGGACAATTTGTTTGGAAAAATAAAATTGTGGTTTTTACTATTTCCCTTCGATTTCTTCATATTTTCTTACCTTTTAAACCTTCGCTGGACTTCCAAAAATCATTCAAAACCAAAATTCGCGAAATCGGTAAAGCCAATCTAGAGTTTTAGCGAGACAAACGAACAAAAATTGATTTTATATATACATATTATACATGTAGATAACTCTTTAGTTACGAGATATTAATATCAAAAACTTCTTTTAAATGTAAAATATATGAGCTATAAGACAGCGAAGGTGATTTATTGTTAGAACATTGTTACAATGGACAATTGTCAATATTGCCAATGATATCATTTACCACACCTATTGTTTGATCTTAATCTCGACCGAAAATACGTACCTACTTGTATTACGACGATACGTGACTACAAAAAAAACTTCCAGATTTCTTAATGACTGCAACTGAATATATGTTGCTACTAAATACCAAATAAGAGAGGTTTAACTTCAAAAACGTCTGTTTTATACAGTAAATACGTAACTACTGCAAAAAAAATGGAAAAGGATCGCAATGTTCTGAAATTATAATATTAGGTACTAGCCGCTCGCCCCAGCTTCGCATGGGTGCAATGATTGTAAGTTTAACTCAGTGAAGATGCAGCTTTTTAATCTATTAATATAAAAATCAATTGTCAGTCTCGCTAAAACTCGAGAACGGCAAGACCGATTTGGCAAATTTTGGCTTTCAATTATTTTGGAAGTCCAGGGAAGGTTTCAAATGTAAGAAAATTTGAAGAAATCGAAGGCTAATAGTAAAAACACAATTTTATTTTCCAATACAAATAGTCCGTATCTATCAAACCTTTGATACATTATTTCATTCTTAGGCAATACGAAGTTTGCCGGGTCAGCTAGTAATGAAATAATATTTGAAATTGCTCCAGTAGTTTTTGTGTGAAAATGTTACAAACATACATACGAAAACACAAATGTTACCTCTTTATAATATTATAGTATAGAAGTAAAGATAATAAAACTTGTTAAGTAGGTAAAGTACAGAAAATAATCATACTTTTCACAATAACTTAATACAGTCCCGAAGAAACGCGAGTATCGTAAAAATAAAACAGTGTAACACAGACTGAAATCTTCCGAGAAAGATCCCTGGCCTCAAAAATGCTCCAAATATAAACTATACATATATACCAGGTGGTATAGACCCCCGCGCGGTCTATTTCGGGCGCGCCCCTAGGGTCGTTGCCCCGGCCAGACCCCCCCTGCTAGGGAGTGTTTTTTACTTATCTTTGGACAGATATCGCTCCCCTCAGTTTTCGAATACAATTTCGAGTGTCTGTATTTGCTTGACCTTTTTCTTTACTATATTGGGTCTGAGACTGTAGCGCCAATACATGAGTATCTCAGACGTCTGAAACTTGGCTCACGTTGTACAAGCTCCTGTAATTCGGCGTTCATACTCAGTATGTATTAAATGTACATTATAGACTACCTATTGCCCACGACTTCGTCCACGTGTTTTTTAGTTATCGGGGAATATGATTCAAGATTCTAAATTCATTTCGTGACTTGCAAATAACGATATTTTCCTATGACATATTTTGTCACACCTTGGGTTATATTATTGCATCTTTATTAGGGATCTCAATTTTTTTAAATATAATATACCCTATATCTCTCAGCGAAGATGCAGCTTTCTAATGATGAAAGAATTTTTCAAATCGGTCCAGTAGTTTTTGTGTGATAATGTTACCACACATACAAAAAGACAAATGTATCCTCTTTGTAATATTACAAATATATAGAAGGATAAATAAAAAGATCTTTTCTTCCTCTTGTTTCCTAAAAAGATAATCAATGGAACTAAAAATATGAAATAACGCTCGTAACGTTATTATCACAACGTTTTACAACTAATTACATCTAAACGCACGAAACTTTTCTTCCAAGCATTGGAAGAAAAGTTTCGGGTGATTTTGCTTGAACATTTTACAAAAAATATATCCATCTCTTTTGTTTAGCTTTCTCTTTCTAATTCTGTATGACATTAACGTTGTGTTTAACTTTAACATAAGCGTATTGACGCGTTTATTTAAAAAAAAAACATTGCTTTCAAAGACAAAGGTTTCCCGTAAAAGTAAATTGTTTTTCTACTATTTTCGTTTACTTATTTGATCTTTAAAATCCCAGCTCCTTCATGATTCATGTCCAATTAAAATCGATCTTGACATTAATGATTACCAAAATTGGTCTCATTTAACAAAGATGCGATTACGACTCGACCTCTGCACAACCTTGTGGACATGGATCATACGATACATAAATATTGTTATAATGAGAAATGTACATTAGTGTCAAGTGCAAGTCCTTCAACTTTGCCAAAAAATTTCTTGATCTTTCATAAAAGTTCGACAAAACCTTTCGATATTGACGCCATAATTATTTAATCCATGATTTTAAATAACGTTGCCAAGTCAGTTTATTGGACAGTAATGTTTTAAACGATGCCTCAGTATCCTACAAAAAATATTGCTCGCCTTAGCAAGTAAGCTTCGGATGATTTCAAGTCTGTGGAGCGTTATCTCTTTCGCACCTTACCTATGTGACGTTTGTCGACCATTTTGATCAAGTTTTGACCAACACCAGACTGCTTGCTCACGTAGGTAGTGTGCTGCAGAGATAACGCTCTACAGAATCAGAATCAGAAATTCATTTATTAGGGTGACAGGCACTTCTTATGACACGTCAAAATCAAACAAAATAAATTAAAGTGAATAACAATTGATATACATGTCAATTTACAAGCTACAAAAATTTATAATAATATAGTCAAGAATATCACTAAGATAAAACTAAATATAATATACTGTTGTAAGTAAGTATATCAGTAGAATGTCTCATATCCCCTTTTACAAACTGATAACAAAGAGTTAAGAGAAAAGAAAAAGAGTCATTCTTTGTCATTCACCGGCATAGTTCCAAAGGCCAATAATTTATGATCAGAGAAAAACCTACGAAGTCGAAACTAGCCGATTATCTCATCCATAAGTTTCCATGCAAATCTGACAAGTGAATAACATATTTAAAATATGTGTTTGCGTTATGAACGTGTTTTCAAAAATTACTTAACTACGCTTAATTAAGCTTATTCAAAAAAAAAACTGTATTTATCAATTAAAAGTTGGCGTGCGAGGCTAATATTATATTAGATAGGAATCATAAGCATCATAGGATCCTATACTTAGTAAGATTACGTCCTAACCGCAAGTCTAGACCTCAAGATACAGTTCGTAATTCTTGTGTGAATCTTGACTATGCAAGACGTTTGCGGAATCGGTAGAAGTAGCTGCATAATTATTAATAACAAGCTGTCCCGGCAAACTTTGTATTGCCTCAGAATGAAACAATGTATCAAAGGTTTGATAGATACGTACAAATAGTACGTTTATGGAAAAATGAAATAGTGGTTTTTACTATTTCCCTTAATTTTTTTGATATTTTCTTACCTTTTCAAACCTTCCCTGGACTTCCAAAAATCATTCCAAACCAAAATTCCGTTCTCGAGTTTTAGCGAGGCTAACGAACAGCAATTGATTTGTATATATATAATAGGTTGGGGAAAAAGTCTTTTCGCATTATAGTATGTATGAACTTGTAATAAAATCTCTTTGGCTGTAGTATTTGTATCTGGCTGGTTTTGGTATCATTGAAAGTTAAAATTTTAAAGAACATAATTCCAAATTGGAATTAGGCAAATGTGTGATTTTCATTTGTTTTTCGTACTGTTAATATGAGTGAATCTAATGAAGAAATTCGATACATTTTTAAATTTTACTACAAAAAAGGTAAAAATGCAACGCAAGCAGCGAAAAAAATTTGCGATGTTTATGGGTCTAGTGCAGTGTCTGTGAGAGTAGCACAAATTTGGTTTAAGCGTTTTCAATCCGGAAATTTTGATGTCAAAGATGCACCTCGCTCTGGTCGCCCTATTACGGATAAAAGGGGTGCCATTTTTGAAAAAGTGGAGCAAGATCGACATATCAGTAGTTACGACGTAGCTGAAGAACTGAGAATTGATCACAAAACAGTTTTGGCGCATTTGAAAAAAGCTGGGTACAAAAAAAAACACGATATTTGGGTACCTCACGAGCTCACTGAAAGAAACCTAATGAATCGTGTACTCATTTGTGATTCTTTATTACGATGTAATGAAACCGAATCATTTTTGAAGAAGCTGATAACTAGTGATGAAAAGTGGATCACGTACGACAAGAACGTGCGAAAAAGGTCGTGGTCAAAGGCCGGTCAGGCTTCACAGACTGTGGCGAAACCCGGGTTAACTCGCAATAAGGTTATGTTGTGTGTGTGGTGGGATTGGAAGGGCGTTATTCATTATGAGCTATTACCACCAGGCAGGACTATCGATTCTGAACTCTACTGCGAACAACTGATGAGATTAAAGCAAGAAGTTGAGAGAAAGCGGCCGGAATTGATCAACAGAAGGGGTGTGGTGTTTCATCATGATAACGCTAGACCTCACACATCTATAGCCACTCAGAAAAATTAAGAGAGTTTGGCTGGGAGGTGTTAATGCATCCGCCGTATAGTCCTGACCTTGCACCTTCAGATTTCCACCTGTATCGGTCTCTTCAGAATTCTTTATGCAATGTTAGGTTAACATCACGAGAGGACTGCCAAATCCACTTGTCGCGGTATTTTGATGAGAAGTCCCAAAATTTTTATAGCAATGGGATCATGTCCCTAGCTACAAGATGGTTAATCGAACAAAATGGTACATACATACTTTAGTTAAATTTAAATAAACTATATTAAAAAATGTTTTGAATTATCTTAAAAAATGCGAAGAAACTTTTTCCCCAACCAATAGATTAGCTGACCCAGTATCGCCTTTGAATTGAATAATGTGTCAAAAATTTGACAGGTTATATTATTGCATTTGTATTAGGGATCTCTATTTTTTTTTGATAATGTAGTAGCCTTTGTCACTTAGTGAAGACGCAGGTTTGTAATGGTGAAAGAATTTTTGAAATCAGTCTAGTGGTTTTTGCGTGAAAATATTACAAACATACATTCAAAAACAAATATTTCCTTTTTTAAATATTAGTATATATAGATGTTTCAATTCTTACGCGTGATAATTCCTTTGAAAAAGCCTGAATGTTTAAACGTTCAAAAAGAGTACCGCTTGAGAAATTCATTTTGGTTGGTTTTATCCAAATACCCATGTTGATAACAGAATCTCAGTCAATGTATGATAATCTCAGAGACGTAGGCAACGCTATCTGCCATTGACTTGCAGTTTTCGTCCCAATTGTTAGACGAACAAACTGAATGCGCCAGTCATTAATATGTCAACATGGAAAATATCGAGATTTAAATTGCAATTATAAAAAAACGTTTACTTAACTTCACGCCTATGATGCCTGGCAGAGATAAATGCATGCATTCAAGCATACATGCAAACACCCACGATTCGCCGGTTACGTACCGGTTAGGTGGCAAGCCTGTTGACATCTCCGGGCGCATTACCAAATTTCGAGGTACTGGGAAACTTCCAGAAAATGAAAAAATCCCAACAAAACCAAACATAAAGGATTTTACACCTTTATTTCGGATGGCCCCCGACCTGGGCATCGAACCCAGAACCCCCTATGTAGGTTTTAAAATATTGATAGTATTCGGTTGCTCTATAGTCTAGGGCCTGTATCAACATCAACGAAGAATAAAAAAACAACGAGTTTAATTCCGGGAGTGCTGGACGAAGTGAAAATTAGAATTAACGTAGTGCATTTTTGACCGCTACCCTACCACTACTACCTACCATGACAACTGTCATTGGTTTCCAAAAAGTAGGCGGACGCAATCTGCTTAGGTCTTACGCATTTGCGATGAGGGTCACCTGTCCTGACGCGAGTCACTAAAAGTACACAATGCCGCTAAAGAAGTTTTCATTGTAAAAAAACTGGACTGAGGATAGAACGGTATTTAGCACAGACATCGGTAGCGTCTACTCTACCGGGGTTTTGGGTCAATTCCCGAATGATACAGTGTTATTGAGTGGTTACTCGTACCTCCACAGCACCCCGAATCTTGGAAATGTGCCCAACTCAAGTTTATAACTAAGTCTAATTTAATCAGATGTAAACATAGCTGTTTGATTAAACATATTTTTTTATCAAATACGTAACTTCACGCCTGTAATCCCTGAAGGGGGTAGGCAGAGGTAAATGCATGCTTTTAACGTACATGCAAACCACAATTCTCCGGTCACGTTTTGGCCCATGTAACAGGTGGCGAGCCTGTTGACATATCCGGACACATTACCAAACTCCGAGGTACTGGGAAACTTACAGAAAATGGAAAAATCCCAATAGAACAAATAACGGATTTTACACCATTATCTGAAAGGAAGAAAAAATTATCTCTGATAGTCCCCGACCCGAATCAAACTCAGGACCCCAGCGTAGGGCTCTGCTACCACTAGTCTACTGAAGCAGTTCAGTTTAATCAAATGTTCTCCACAAAATATTTACACGTATGAAAATCTTCAGAAGGTGAACCGAATTAAGTATAGCTCTAAACGAAAATTCATCTCGAAATGCGCATAAATTATTCACGATAACGTCAAACCGTTATCGATCTGTCTGAGAATTATACCGGGGTTCGTTTTCGATTCTCAATGCTTCTAATAATTCCTTGAAACTAACAATCGATGGTCTCAAAATAAATCTTCTGTCAACTTCGATTTATGTTGGTCCTGATTTTACTGTTGGTTTGTGACATGTATTGAATTACATTTAAGTTTTACATATAAAGGAAGCAAAGGCACAATCAACATTGATAGTAATGAAGTAATTAGAATCGACAGATTACAGATAATTAAAGGTATCGGAATATTATCTACCCAATAAATTATGTAATTCGAGCGCCTTTTCTTCTCCCTTTTTCGTTTATCTACATTCCCATATAAAATACAATTGTTTCAATAATAAGTAACAGTCTTTTTCGGGAAATACACGTCTCCGTATTCTTAATTAATTTAAATTAATAAATACTATACTTTTTTTGGGTTTAAAGAATCTTTGTTTCTCATAAGACATACATTGGTCACTTAAAATGAGAAACTTATGAACTTAACAGATATTTTTTTGTGTCCGGCAGAACTGTGTGTAAGTGTGTTGGTAAGGTGCGTGTGCTAATTTGTTAATACATTTTGATTTACTTCCTTTAAGATTAATAACAGTAAATACTTCATGAAAGAAAAATGATGAGAAAATTTCCAAAGTTGTTTACTGAAGTATGCAGAGGATTGACGCTTATCTTAATCGTTTTCATCTTGGCTAGCTTGGCTTATAATATTATTTTGTAATTTCCTACCATTTCTAGAAGCAATAGCGGTAATCAAATTATCGCGTTTGGCAAAAACGATCAAATTAGGTGATCGAACATACGGTCAAGTCCTGATTTAAGACATTGTGTTTCCTTACTCACTTATAATTTCGTTTGCCTTTAAGGAGTTTTTTGTAAGATCTTAAATCTGAATAACCCTAATTTCTTGTCTCTCTCTAAATCTATAGAATCAACGAATACGTAAGAAACATTGTAAAAAAATTAGATCAACCTACTTTTAATCATCCATACTAATCTGCCGTCTCAAATCTATTAATGTATTTGCTATCAAAAATAGAGTAATCCGTCGTAACAGTTGCGTATGTCCATCTAATATTCGACTGCTCTAATGTTTTGATAATTTAACTAATTCAACTACATGTGTCACATCCTGATGATTTACTTTGGTCAGAGATTGACATTCCGGGGTTTTTACCAATAAAATCACTTCTAGCGGCTGAGTTTGGTAATATTTATATTACTATGTTAGTTAATAATAATACATTTGCTGAATTATATGGTGGCCATAAAAAAGAGATAAAAATATTTGTTTATTTTCAAAGACTAATCCAAAAAATCTAAAAGTTTACTACGTGTGACACAAAATTGTATGTCTCTCAGTATTTTTACGTTTTACAGTCCTTATCAGTGTTCCGAAGATGACCTCTTTTACTATCGGTATTTGTTTTGTGGTCTGTGGCCGCTTTTCATAGTAAAGCCTGTAAACACGTTTCATTGCAGTGGCCTCTTTAAATTAGAGCAACTGAAACGAATAAAGGGTATTTTAGCTCATGAATAAAATAGCTAGTACAAAATACATTTTATACGGCCCTGTAATTTCCGTCACAGAGGCATAACACGTTAGGCCTCAGGAGTGGTAACGCATCTGCATTTTGACCTTGGTCTTTGTGTGGGTGTCTGTAGGCTGTGAGAGATATATAATGAACTGTACATAAATACAATATAAAATGATTGTATCTACTAAATAAGATATTTTGGTAATGAGAGTTCGTCCTTTAAAATACAGCACTGAAACTCTACTACAAGTAAAATTGTATAAGTGTACTAGCTGACCCGGCAAACTTCGTATTGCCTCATAATGAAATAATGTGTCAAAGGTTTGATAGATACGGACTTTTTATCTGAGAAAATAAAATTTTTACTATTTCTCTTATATTTCTTTATATTTTCTTACCTTTTAAACCTCTCTTGGACTTCAAATTTCATGACATTCAAAATCAAAATTAGCCAAATCGGTTCAGCCGTTCTCGAGTTTTGGCGAGACTAACAAACAGCAATTGATTTTTATATACGAGTATAAGTGTATTATTTTTGAGTAGATAATAGATAGATGATCTTTATGAATGGAACCTTTAAGGACCCTAAAATAATTACATCCGACAAAGCAAACTGTATGTTTATTTGTCCTTTCATGACCTAAAAATAGTACAAATAATTTTAGGGAGTGATGAAAATTGGTTTCGTACGTAATTAGTTAAATGTGAATTATCTGCTTTCGGGTGTTTGATAGAATAATCGACCAATTTAATAAATGTGTCAATCAAATAAATGATACATCAAAATGTCGTGGGTCATTTAAAGACCCTGAAAAATGTAATAGCTTTATTTATCATGTTAAAAGTCACAAGCAACAGCTAGTAGTAGTCAATAAAGGATGTTTGCTCCTATAAACAAAACATCAACACATACTTTGCATTACAACAAGAAAGCCAAATCATATTCATAAAACAGACCCTACAATAGGGTCTCAGCCCTCCCCGACGATATTGATTTTTTATGTTCGCGTTTTTGTTTGTCACTTTTATCGTTGGGGGGATTTTCCGTCGCGACTCCATATATCCGTCTCACTCGCACCCGCGGTGGAAACTTGCTCAATTACGTGCGCTGTCAGAAGTTGCTCTCAGTGAAAATGTTCCCTTAATCTGTTTAAGGTTACTAATTTTATGTATGCTGTTTTCTGTTTCAATTCTGGCATACAATTTTAAAAGTAACTTCATGCCTGTTTTTCCCCGTGTGGTAGGCATAGGCAAATGTATGCATTTACTTACACATTTACCCAAGATTCGCTAGTTATTTTGTTCCTTTAAGTAAATGGCAACCTACGAGTATTGACAACCATTGGTACTTTACCGAATTCTGAGAGTGGTTGACTCAAGAATCAACGAATAAATCTCTTTAGAACTTACCCTGCGACCCGGAGTCTCAGCGTAGCAATGATGCCAATAGAATTATGAAGGCAAAAAAAAAATTTCGAACACGTGTGCAATTCAATTCACAAGTGGTAGAAGTGAAACCTTAATAAAATATCGTAAAAGATCCTTTTTTTATGTTATGGAAGTGGCAAACAAGCGTGCAGTTCACATTGATGTTAAGTGATGACTGTAGCCTATAAACACTTACTAAGACCAAGGTCAAAATGCAGATGCGTTACCACTCCTAAGGTGTTATGCCTCTGTGCTGAAAATTACAGGGCCGTACATTACCACCTGACCGCGCCAAGTATATTAGGTAATGCGGTGGTGCCTACGCCCACGAGCTCCGTCACTGGAGCTCTACCACCAGTGAAATGCTTCTTATCTCATTTTCTCCCACGTTAAATCTTATGAATTTATGTGTCTGTCTCTTTTTACTGCCACTTTTTCGTTTCATCGCTTTTCAAAACAACGATGATAAAGAAGTTTTCAATTCAAAAAAAATATTTCATGAACCTTCACGAAAAATATCACTTTAGAAACCAAAGAATATAATTAATTTGTGGTAACGATTCAGATTTCATAATTATCGTAATATATTCAAACTGCTTAATATAATATTTTTAGCCTTCATCATATTAAGCGCATATTCAAGTACAAAAGTTGATAATTAAAGGCTTTCCATAAAAACTACACTACGGTCAATGCACCTTTTCTATTAGTGGAAAACTTCAAAATGTTCTAGCGGTATTTTATCTCCAATCTTTGACTATATATTAAGTGTACTGAAACATATTGCTAAATACGATATTAAAGTGAAAGCGGAACATAAAAAACATACGCAGAAACAGACAGACAAATTCATACATTTTTATAATTCATAATATTAGTAGGGAAAGCAGGGATTAGAGAAGACGTATGATACTGCTTTTGTCTACTTCACCGGGCAACCCATAAGAGCTCTCAGCCTAAATGCTTCAGCTTTTTTTTTTTTTTAATGTAATGTAAATGGTAAACAAGCTTGCAGTTCACGTTGATGTTAAGTGATGACTGCAGCCTATAGACACCCACACAAAGACTAAGGTCAAAATGCAGATGCGTTACCACTCCTGAGGCCTAAGGTGTTACGCCTCTGTGCTGGAAATTACAGGGCCGTACATTACCACCTGACCGGAACACGATAGTGCTGAACACTACCATTTAGCGGCAAGTATATTAGGTAATGCGGTGGTGCCTACGCCCGCGAGCTCCGTCACTGGAGCTCTACCAACTACTGCCTAGATAAGGGCCTTTGGGCCTAAACCTCGGCTTAAGGTCACCGGGAATGGCAAGACATACACAATAAGAGTGGTGCAACTTTTGCTTTAGTTCTTTGTTGATTTAGAACTCTAGTGAGGAATACCGGGCGGCTTTTATTATCTGCCTGTAATTTAAAGGTTGTGGTCAGGTACTGGCACACAATTTTGCCGTTCTCATTGATTTTTTTTCATAAAAACTGGCAGTTTCAATTCCGATGCGTGCCACTCTTGTTGTCTTGGCTATTTTACCTTTGTAATTGAGTAAATAGGTGGTATCTAATACACTACTACAGAATATACACATACATATACACTCACCGTATGATTCTTTTTGATAATTTTCTCATAAATTATTTTTTACATAGTAACTATCTACCAGCTGGTTTTAATTAAATAGGTACATTTATGTGAACTCTCCACCCTCTATCTTAACATCGCAACGGCTCTATTTCTTGCTTTAATTTTATGCTACCCTCAAATGTGCGCTATCTCTATCGTTTGTAGATGTTTAATAAAGACAGAAGACTTTTAAGTCCCACTTAGATTAAGTGAATTTGGCCGATAGTGAAACAAAAAGACTATCGATTTTATTGTATCATATTAATGTTGATAATAATCGATTTTCCATGAACACGGAAATTAAATTATAGCAACACAGACGAAATCTCTCATCTCTGTCAAGTAAAAAATGACTTGAACGTCAAAAATTGGGTTTTGGCGGGAACCTTGAAAGAGGCGTATTCTGCTCTTATTTTATTTCATTTTCTTGGTGTATTTTAAGTTATATTGAATAAAGTTGGTGGCATTTTGTTTGATATAGGTTTGTTAAAGTGCCCGTGTATAATGAAATAGAATAACAGTGCGAAAACCCGACCTTTCAGGTTGCCTCTAAAACTTCATTGTAAATGTTCTGGTAAAGTAGCTATCGCTTTACTCGAATAACTTGATTGTAACTCACTTGACTGACATATTATACTTGATAACTAATATACTTGATACTTACATAATATACTTGATGACTTTAATAAACTAACTTTTACGCTGCTTAAATAAATACGAAATATCGTTTTACTTGACACTGGCAATATGCGTAATAGAGATGCCATAATAACAAAAAAAAAAAAATGTCACAAATGTTAAAATAATTATTGTGAAATTGTAAATAAAGGAGTTTAAAAAATACGTGGACGGAAAATGGGAAAAAGAAATAGTTTTCCAGTTTTCCTCAAGTTTTACCTGAAGTGAAACAGGTTGGTAACATTCTTAATTAGAAGAATATCGGAGTAGAAAGTCATTTCATAGCCCATTTAAAATTACGAAAATGTATAATTAGAAAAAAAAATCTCATGTTTTCTGGAGCTCCTTTGAATAACTTACCTCTGAAGTAAGATTTGGTATATTTACGACATTCTAAAGTACAAACTTGACGGTAAGATCTATCTTTTCCGTCGTACATATGCCGGATCCACAAGTTGGCCCCCGACGTTGCCTGCTGACACGCGCCGGTCTATCACCAACGCGCATCGTTCGCCCCAACGTTGGGCCAATGCTATTTTCTAAATCCACACATTGGACGTATAGCGTTGACCCCAACGTGTGGAGCCAGCCTACCGGTGTTGGAGTCAGTGTCAGATTAGACCATTTGTAATTGCGTAGGCCAACACGTCTTGGGGTACACAAGGAGACGATCACCAGTGGTCAGAGATACCATCCACTTTACTTATGGATATGTGTCATCAAGTAAATGCAGTCTTGGACTGACATTTACAGACTGCACCATGACTTTACTTTGACTTGGAGTCAACCTTTCAATGCTTATTTAGGGCAGATTTCATTGTTATAATAATACACATTTTACATTCTTAAACGAGTTCAATAATGCTTAGGATTTCATAGATGAAAATTGTTCATTATTAAGTTGAAATTGGATGCAAAAATTAAGCTTATACACTTTCAAACTCAGTTCTCAGAGGAAATGGTGAAACTGGTGCTTAGTTTCACAGATGTGTCAAATATCTTACTTTACTTTGAAAAGCACAGCTTTACTTAGTAAAGAATAGATAAAACTTAAGCTAGTAAAGACCTTAGCACATCTATTAACCTTTTCATCGCCCAGCTATACTAAACATGATGTGTAGCTGTACGCCAACGTATAAATGTATAATAATTGTATAGTACGAAAGTAGGGATGGTGGTAACATCATGTCGATAATGAAAAAAATAATTTGTAAATTTAAATTGGTACTGAAATTTACTATTAAAAATACAAACTGTTAAATTATAATAGTAATTTGTTTTATTTTATGAACATTTATAGTAAGAAAAATGGGTATCCGTTATCGGAGATGAAGACACATGCATAGAGTGGCTAGAGATTATAATAATAATTCGTAACATTAGCCATTTCACTATTCATTTCATAACATAGTCCATTTACTTCATATCAAGTCATTGGCGTTCATAACATGATATATTTCGTAAGGAATAGAGTTGTCTATGCTTTTCTTTCTTTTTTTTTTGTTATTATGGCATCGCTATTATGCATATTGCCAGTGTCAAGTAAAACGATATTTCATATATATTTAAGCAGCGTCAAAGTTAGTATAATATCAAGTATATTAAGTAAGTATCAAGTATATAAGTTATCATGTATAATATGTCAGTCAAGTGAGTTACAGTCAAGTTATTCGAGTAAAGCGATGGCTACTTTACCAGAACATTTACAATGAAGTTTTGGAGGCAACCTGAAAGGTCGTGTTTTCGCACTGTTATTCTATTTCACTATACACGGGCACTAATAAACCTATATCAAACAAAATGCCACCAACTTTATTCAATATAACTTAAAAATACACCAAGAAAATGAAATAAAATAAGAGCACCATACGCCTCTTTCAAGGTTCCCGCCAAAACCCCCTTTTCTTTCTTTCTATAGAGTTTTGTTTGCTTTTGTTGTCAAAATGTAAATCCAAGATGGCGGTTGCATGAAGTCGTCAACTTTTTCGTCATGGGTGTCGTTTTCGTGGTTCATGGGGGTGTCGAATCCGATAGTCCGATTTACATTTTGACACCACTATCGAATTCAACACTCTCGCGAACCAAGAAAACGACACCCATGACGAAAAAAATGTCAACTCCATGCAGCCACCTTGGATTTACATTTTGACACCACTATCGGATTCGACACCCCCATGAACCATGAAAACGACACCCATGACGAAAAAGTTGTCAACTCCATGCGGCCGCCATCTTGGATTTACATTTTGAAACCACTATCGAATTCAATACCCTCATGAACCAAGAAAACGACACCCATGACGAAAAAATTGACAACTCCATGCAGCCGCCATCTTGGATTTACATTTTGACACCACTATTGGATTCAACACCCTCATGAACCATGAAAACTACATCCATGACGAAAAAGTTGTCAACTCCATGCAGCCGCCATCTTGGATTTACATTTTGACACCACTATTGGATTCAACACCCTCATGAACCATGAAAACTACATCCATGACGAAAAAGTTGTCAACTCCATGCAGCCGCCATCTTGGATTTACATTTTGACACCACTATTGGATTCAACACCCTCAAGAACCATGAAAACGACACTCATGACAAAAAAATTGACAAATTGTCAAATTGAAAAATTGTCACCTAAGTCAATTTTTTACTATTGGTACCCAACGTCCGATGCGAAACGCGAATAAACCATTGCGACCACTGCGAATAAACCAAGCGAATAAAGGATACTTACCACTAAGCTAGCACTGCTTCCCGAGCCATACGTAACAACTCACCCGAATCATATTCGGTCATTTTGCACTGCACTGGAAAAGAAAAATGTGCGTGCGCGCATTGCCCGGCACTATGACACAATGACCTTGACGCCTATGCGCTTACGACGTCACAGGTTTACTTCTATGGAAGTTGACGGCGCTAGTGACACTTGACATCTTGCCATTACGTATCTCTACGTAAGATGTCAAGTGTCACTAGCGCGGGTCTAGCAATATCGAAAACACTCAGTACATAATAATTAATTTTAATGAAATGATTTGATAGGTACGTACATTAATTTTGAAACGTATTATATAATACGTTATTTACTGACCGGAATTTCTTTTTATTCATAGAATTCAAGAACGATTGGATGGAAAAGAAAACAAATAAATATAGTAAATAAAGATTCTAATTAATGCAACTTTCGCGTCACATCACTGGCCTACTTGATGTGAAGTCGTTGGCGTGCGGGATATAAAAGTATTTGAGACCTTTTATGTTTTACCATTTTAAAACAGAAAATAGCCTGTTTTGCATGAGAAAAAATAATACATAGGACTTAGTCGTGTCCATCTTACAAAATTACAAAGAAAATGTATCGTAAATGTTTTTTTACAGCAGGTATAGGTCGCGCCAGGTAAAAAGAACGCTGGCGGTCAAGCTGCGCGTCATGTGTTTTTATTTCATTTTAAGTTATTCTATGTAATATAGTTTTCAATCTGCCTACCAATACACGAAACAGCAAGCGAAAGCTAGATCAAAAATAAACCAATAGGGCTAGTACTTTCGTGCGCGAGTGTACCGATGCGCGAACACATCCCTTCTACTTTCTTCCAGCGTTCTTTTTACGTGGCGCGACCTATAGATACAATGAACTTCTATAGATGTCGTGGCGTGGGCGGCACGAAAATCCCGAACTTCTATAGAAGTCGTTGGCGGTGAAAAGGTTAAACAAAACAATGGTATAAAAAGCTACTTTAATTGGTAAAATAACAAAATTTTATATGTGCAAGTTTAAGTTTAAGTCCTACTCTAAGCATTT
Source organism: Macrosoma leucophasiata (assembly GCA_036365455.1). Classification (NCBI taxonomy): domain Eukaryota; kingdom Metazoa; phylum Arthropoda; class Insecta; order Lepidoptera; family Hedylidae; genus Macrosoma; species Macrosoma leucophasiata. The sequence continues at coordinate 918,582 of JAWQUS010000022.1, read as the reverse complement.
TTTTTCAGTCAAAAAGTTGCTAAAGGTCATTGACCTTGCGAGTTTTTCGTGCTACACATTTATTGCATTAATGAGTACATTTCCTTGTGTATTTAAGCAGTCATCCTTGATTTTGTTTTTTAAATGATTCATTATAGGTGACGAAAATACTACAAATAGAGAAATATGAATGTAGAAGTAGCACGGGAGGTTTTTTACCAATGGTAGAGCTCTAGTGACGGAGCTCGCGGGCGTAGGCACCACCGCATTACCTATAAACTTGCCGCTAAATGGTAGTGTTCAGCACTATCGTGTTCCGGCCAGGTGGTAATGTACGGCCCTGTAATTTCCGGCACAGAGGCATAACACCTTAGGCCTCAGGAGTGGTAATGCATCTGCATTTTGACCTTGGTCTTTGTGTGGGTGTCTATAGACTGCAGTCATCACTTAACATCAATGTGAACTGCAAGCTTGCTTGCCACTTCCATAACATAAAAAAAATGTGTGTCAGAACCAGGATATTTAGCACTCCACACTCTCAGCCTACCCCATTAGGGACTATACCACAAATAGTTATCTTTCTCTAATTCTATATGACTTTTTAATTTATTTAGGACAGCAAACAATAACACTCCGAAAGTAAGAAGAACAATTTTACTCTGTACATAATTTTACAAGGAGCGTAATCATCCGCATTGCTTACGTTATATATAATTAACTATTAGGACATTTTAGGGCGGCGGTGTAGAATATACAAAAATATTTTGTGGACATGTTACAATCGCCTAACAAATTGCTTATAGTCCTGGGACTGATTGCAGATCAAAAAACATTTTAAAAAATTGAGGACATGAGAGAATATTTCCTTGAAATATTAAAAAACATTTATTCATATATTTTTTTCTTTTCTTTTCAGATATCCGGTCTAAAGCAGTATTCTATATATAATCTAGTCTAAAAGTTTCTAATTGTGTAAACCAAATAAGTATTCAACGTACTTAAAATATATAACTTAATAATAAACACTGTGATAGTTTTTTGTGGACTTTTTTACGAAAAAAGTACTTTTCAATTTTATATTAGTGTACTTAGTATTGGCCAAAGATATTCATAATGTTTTTTATATTGAACTGATATTAACGGAAGGAAGATGGCGCTGCCTCCGCAACAGTTCTGCGTGCGGTGGAACTCTTATCATACAAATTTACAGGTAATTATATATTAGGATTAAATAACGATAGTTAACACCCTGTGTATCCATTATGTATCTATGCTTAAAACTGTGTTTTTACTGGTGGTATGTGTATATGATACTGTTGGGGCTGTCATGAATCCGCCTCCATAATGACGCTGTTCGTTTTCACATTATTGTATAGAAATCGACTTTGTGATGTTCTGCGAACATGCCCGAGGCGCTGCAGTGACGCGTCAGCCCCATCAGCATCCTAAAACCATTAATATACTGGGCGCGTAGGACGCTGTAAGCCTTCTTAGTACATAGAGCAACGCGGTCCACCGGTCGCGGCGGACTGGAAGGGAGTAGCCATAGCGTTAATTACCGATGCAAAATAGTCTGTCATTATTTGCGGGGGGAAATGCGTGCGACACACACGCACACTACAAAAATCACCTTGCCTTTAACAAAATACAGAAACAATTTCACGCACACATTTAAACATCTTGGTGACAGGCGTAAGATCATTTGGTCCTGTACTTTGACAGAGGGGAAAGCCTGCATATGGCTACTCCCCTCCGTGTTGCTCTGTGTATTAGTATAATTAATTCACAGGCTGCAAGTGTAGAATGCCTGTTGAAAATGCCTATTTCAATGGCAATTTTTCGTTTCATCAACTTTAAAAATACAAAGACAATAATGAAGTTTTCACTCCAAAAATTAAATTACTTATCTACATGTATATTTTCCAGTCGGTATTCCCTCGGCTCCTACTGACGGAGCAGTTCGCGGATGTGACCCTGGCGTGCGAGTCCAGGCAGCTGAGATGTCACAAGCTAGTGCTGTCGGCATGCTCGGCGTACCTCGAGCGACTGCTGTTGCAGAACCCCTGCAAGCACCCCATCGTACTTATGCGCGATATGAGGTAGGCTGATAGATATCTACTACTAGATGCGCGCCCTGGCTTCGCGCGGGTGCAATGTTAACCCTCTCCTATTCATCTTAGCGTGATGTTGTATGGCCTTCGTCGTTAAATGAGTCTATGATTGATGGGTCTATAATTGATACACATATTAGACTAAATACCACCTAAGTCAGTATTGTACATTGTTTTATATTATTTCGCATTAACACATGCTTGTGAAATATATTTTATTTTTAAAGAAAAATGGAAAGAAAAATCAATTGGAAGAGCGGCTGGACTAGATTCCCAGTAGGTCGCGAGTTCGAGCCTCGCCTGAAGTCATATTTTTCTTTCCATTTTTCTTTAAAAATAAAATACAGTATTGTACATTTAAGGAATGCAATAAATGATTGAGTATTGAGTAAATGGGCTGGATCCTGAGACTAACGCGTTCAAGCAAACAAACAAACGAACTCTTCAGCCTTTTAATATTAGTATAGATTAAAGTAATAAGAAAATGAAGTCTCCAAAGGTCAATGACCTTGGGCGAAATAATTAAAAAGGCGTGGTATGAGGGAGGCTATTAGAGTATTTTACCTATTATTAAAGGCATTACTAAATTAGATCACCAAAGGTCAATGACCTTGAATTAAATTATAGAAGTTATTGTAAAATTTCATTTCATCCTTCTCTAACTTTCTTTCTTTCTTCTTCTAGAAATCTATTTAAAAAAAAAATGGAAAGAAAAATTTGACTTCAGGCGAGACTCGAACTCGCGGCCTACTGGGAATCTAGTCCAGCCGCTCTTCCAACTGAGCTACCGAAGTCCTGCATCTGCAATCGGGCAGGAAAATAGATTTCACTAGCATGTGTTAATGCGAAATAATATAAAAACAATTAACGAAATCTGCTAAAGTTAGAGAGGGATGTGAAATGTTACAATACTGGTAGAGCTCCGGTGACGGAGCTCGCGGGCGTAGGCACCACCGCATTACCTAATATACTTGCCGCTAAATGGTAGTGTTCAGCACTATCGTGTTCCGGTCAGGTGGCAATGTACGGCCCTGTAATTAACGGCACAGAGGCATAACACCTTAGGCCTCAGGAGTGGCAACGCATCTGCATTTTGACCTTGGTCTTTGTGTAAGTGTCTATAGGCTACGGTCATCACTTAATATCAATGTGAACTGCATGCTTGTTTGCCACTTACGTTACATAAAAAAAAACTAACAAATATCTTGGTGCAACCTAGTGGATATATACTCTTCTCTCTAGGTTATAAATATGCGTAAAAAATAGATTTGCAGGATATCTGGATAAACGAAATGATTTTACAGTGGGATCCTAACCCAATATTCTATGTCCCAGGTTCAGCGAAATGCAAGCGCTGGTCGATTTCATGTACAAGGGTGAGGTTAACGTAACCCAGGAGGAACTGCCCAGTCTGCTGAAGTCTGCTGAGGCGCTGCAAATTAGAGGTGAGGACTATAGGTCTAGGAGGGTATCTTCTATGTATAAAAATCACTTGCTGTTCGTTAGTCTTGCTAAAACTCGAGGACGGCTTTACCGATTGAGCTAATTTTGGTTTTAAATTATTTTTGACAGTCTAGGGAAGGTTTAAAAGGGGATATAGTATATTACTGGTATAGTATTTTACTGGTGGTAGAGCTCCAGTGACGGAGCTCGCGGGCGTAGGCACCACCGCATTACCTAATATACTTGCCGCTAAATGGTAGTGTTCAGCACTATCGTGTTCCGGTCAGGTGGTAATGTACGGCCCTGTAATTTCAGGCACAGAGGCCATAACACCTTAGGCCTCAGGAGTGGCAGCGCATCTGCATTTTGACCTCTGGTCATTGTGTGGGTGTCTATAGGCTGCGGTCATCACTTAACATCAATGTGAACTGCATGCTTGTTTGCCACTTTAATTACATAAAAAAAAAAAAAAAAAAATAGGGGATATAGTATAGTAAAAACAACAATATCATTTCCCCATACAAATAGTCCGTACCTATCAAATCTTTGAGATATTACTTAATTCTGAGGCAATACGAAGTTTGCCGGGTCAGCTAGTAATTCATATTTAAACTGACTGTAACCTGTGCGCTTTGCTACTCTGACAACTAAAAAATGACAGTGGCGCCATCTGTCGAATTTGCAAACTCAGAAACCTTTGTGGGCTCATGCACAATAACTTTGCTAAAGATCATCGCATGATCAAATGCGTAGTTTACGATTCTATAAAGAACATACAGACAAACATACATTTTTAGGGTTCCATAGTAAACAATATAGTTTCGCCATGTCTGTCTGTCTGTCCGCGGTTTAGCGCAAAAACTATTAGAGACTTACTAGAAGTAAGTCTCTAATAGTTTTTTCTAAGACTTACTAGAACTAAGTACTAGAGACTTGAAATATGGCTCAAGTATACACCTTAATCACGCCGACAAAGTGGTAGAATAAAAACATGAAAAATAAAATTATTTAGGGTACCTTCTTTACATGCAACGCGCGGATAATTTTTTTATTTTTAGTTTTCTGTATAGTGTGGGATATCGCTGGATAGGTCTTTTAAAAATGTTAAGGGTGTGCTATAATCATTTTTCGATTTAGTTAACTATTTGTGACTTATTAAGTTGCCAATTTTCGTTGAGAGTCAAGTGGGGGTAACCCAGGCTAATTGATGTCTGCTTTTGTCTCCCTCTTATTTTTTACACATCTTCGCCAGGTCTGTGCTCAAGTGAGGCCGGGGGCTTGTCGGAGCTGGGGGCGAAGGCCGACAGCAAGGACTTCACGGTCGCCAGCGAAGCCCTAGTCGCGCACGCTCAGCAAAACGTCACTACTAATGGTATGTGTTTTCTATGCAGTGCATTAAAATGCACAGGAAGCACACATGACCCCGCGGCTGGTGTAGATCGCAAGCGATCTACTCGGTTGTGCTTTACGGGCGCGGTCGGGGTATGATTAGGTTTTTTGAAGTGAAAACTAGCATCACACCAACTAGAGGCAAAGTGCGCATTTCCGTGCTTCGGAGGGCACGTTAAGCCGTCGGTCCCAGTTGCTATCGATCATAGAGCAACACCGGAGGGGAGTAGCCATATGCAGGCTTTCCCCTCTGTCAAAGTACAAGACCAAATAATCTTACGCCTGTCGCCTAGATGTTTAAAAGTGTGCGTGAAATTGTTTCTGTATTTTGTTAAAGTCAAGGTGTGAGTTTCGTAGTAATAGACGATTTTTGTAGTGTGCGTGTATGTCGCACGCATTTACTCCCGCAAAAAATGACGGGCTATTTTGCATCGGTAATACACGCTATGGCTACTCCCCTCCAGACCGCCGCGACCGGTGGATATGCTATCGATAGATAGCATATCCTATCCTCTATGCTATCGATAGATAGCATTCGTTACACCTTCTCGGAGGCCTTATGGGCAGTTTGGAAACATCCAACACCGGGTTTGCCACTAACCCGTATCTCCACCAACCCGCATTGGTCTTGGAGCAGATCGGTTGGTGTGTGTCAGTGAGCTCCAGGCCTCCCCCCAAAAAGAGAAGAGAGACTCGTGCCCAGCAGTGGGATGTCTCAAGGGTTGCCATTATTATACTAGCAAAAGTAGAAACATTTTGGTCCTTCGAGCCGGATTCCGCGCATAGTTGACACCGCCCGCGCACCCCGCGGCCTGTTAGTGCACCAACAAATAAATACATTTCTGATATTAACAAAAATAAAATAAAGATTCTGATTCTATTGTACCCAGGACCCACCCAGAAACCGGTGACACCACCCAACACGAACGGCCCCAAGAAGAGGAAGTCGGAGGAGAGGGAGCGCGGTGCTGAGGTCAAAGAAGAGACAGTAGAAGAAGACGGACTATACTACGGCGAACTGGACAACGATAATATGGAATATAATGAGGTGGGGTTCATATTTCATCACACCAGGTAGAGTTTCAGTGTTGGAGGTCGAGGAGTAGGCACCAATGCATTACCTAATCTATCTGTATAGGCGGAACGTGACACTTTTTGGTGCGTGCAGCTGCCGTTCTTTTATTAGACGAATCTTATTTCCGTACTTCTGAATAATAGGTGTAAGTTGTAAGTCTACTATGTGAACTACAGTACCGAACAATAAATATTACACATCGAGCCTACGAAAGAGACAAAAACTTAAACTCAAATATTTTATTTCCAATTAGCTGTGCATATTAGTCAACCAAGACCAAGTTTACCAAGTTTAAGTACACCAAGATTTTCCTGAGCTCTGATCTATTACATGGAATATATATAAATATATACTGGGTGACTTTTTTTACCGTCTTGAAAAAAATAGGGCGTGATAAGCAAATGAAATAAAAGCCTATGGCATAGTTATTTATATTATTTTTTTATATTTTCTAACTTCATCTGAAATTAAAATTTCATCAAACATTTCTATTCATTATTCTATTTTTAATTTTAGAACACTGAATTTCAACAAACAAACGCAACTTGACACGATCCTGTTTTTGCAAGTTTTGTAGGTAATAGAATAATGAATAGAAATGTTTAATGAAATTTTAATTTCAGATGAAGTTAGAAAATATAAAAAAATAATTTAAATAACTATGCCATAGGCTTTTATTTCATTTGCTTATCACGCCCTATTTTTTTCAAGACGGTAAAAAAAGTCACCCAGTATATATATATATATATATATATATATATATAATTATAATTATCAAATCGCGTAAGAGTAAATAAAATCTCGCACTAGGCACTCTGATGTGGTTGGTGTATTTTTGAAGAGGACTGCAGATCAAATTTTGCGTCTGCGTAAAGATATTTGCAGTGTTGAAGACACATTTAGGCAGGAAAGTCGAAAACATCAAGTGGCTTTTTGTTTCAGAACTTGATGTTTTAGTTAAATAAATTCCCAAAGTTCAGTCATTTCTTGAAACGCTGTCAGTGCGTCAAGTTCTCTGGTCATTTAAAAATACCATTACCTTCAGTATCCACCCGGACGAAGTCGTGGGCGCAGCTAGTGTAAAAGTAGCCTAAGTTACTCCTTATTACATGAGCTGCCAGTGAAAGTCCCGTCAAAATCGGTAGAGCCGTTCCCGAGATTCGCGGAAACAAACAGACCGACAGACAGACAGACAAAAATTGAAAAAAATGTCGATTTGGTGTATGTACCGTGTATACACTATGCATACATATGCATTTAGTAAAAACCGGTTATTTTAATATTACAAACACTCCAATTTTATTTATTTGTATAGATTGGTCTACAAGGACACTTTTGCATTGTCAGTTAACAAGCTACCTATAGCGAATGACTTATAATAATAATTATTATTCAAAAGGTACTAATGATAATCAAATTAAATAAAATAAAATTCAACCGATTTTATACATCAAATCTTTCAATTCTTTCATTGAAGAAAAAGGAAATTCAATTCGTCATAAACATAGTCAAACACTTAGCAGAGTTCTTAATAACCCTGTTTCTCTCGGGTTTCCAGGACGAGGAAACCAGCAAACCTGGCAGTAGTTTAGGACAACCTTCGGGTAAGTTTTTTTAAAAATTGTTTTTGTTTTTTTTTTTTTAATAAATCCAATGATTGTTTGCAATGTGACTTCTCTCTTGTCACTTGCGTTTAAATTTTGATTTTTTGTTTTTTTTTTTTAATTTTGTAATTTATATTTCTATTGGTTACCGCGGTTCAGTGAAAATGTTTATGCGAAGATCATATTGTGAATGACATTGTGAAATAAAAAAAATGAATGTCTGTAAGGTAGGCCAAGTTTTTTACCTATTAATTGGTAGTAGTAGATCGAACCATGAATGTTTAATGGTTTTTTTTTGTTTCGAAAAAAAAAAATTTTTTTTGCAAAATTTCTAAGTCCCACAGGACTATCTTACAGACATTGCATTCAACATTCATGGTTCTAAAAATGTTAATTTTATCTAATTTTTGTTTTTTTTTAGGAAAAAAACCGTACATACGTGTAAAGCCAGAGAGCGAATTGTTTTTCCAAACCAAACTTCAAAATTTGGCCAAAGCAAACTCGGACTACATAAGTCGTCTATCAAAAATGAATCCCACGGAAATACAAAACGAATTCTCTAAATATGGCCTGAACACGAACAACGAGGAATTATTCCAAAAATCCGAAAATGACTACTACAAATCATGGCTAGAACAAAATGGCGAACTCGAGGTGTCTCTACTAAAAGCGAACCAAGTGAAAAAACGCGTTGAAAAACCGGAAAAATCCGAAGTGGAACTGATACCTAAAATCAAGGAGAACTTCGTGAAAATGTCCGAAAAATCCCCAATCCGTCGACGGGGTAGACCCCCGATTTTTAAGGAAAAAAGCGTCGATATTGGCGACACTGTTCTAAAAGCGGATTTGGATCAGTTTTTGGAGGGTAAAGAAGTCAGTTCTTCTGGTTTGTCGAGGAAAGATCTGGAGAGAGTTATGATGGGCAAATTTAACCCTAACAGACGGTATTCGAATGAAGCGATGTGGGCCGCTCTAATGGATGTTAAGAAAGGCGGAAGTATATACAGGTAAATATATTTTAGTTAACTGCCTCGGTGGTAGTGGTAGCAGGCCACTACTACTACGCTGAGGTCCTGGGTTCGATTCCCGGGTAGGGTGTTATCATAGATAATGGTCTAAAGTCCTTTATCTCTGGTTCTTTTGGGATTTTTCCATTTTCTGGAAATTTCCCAGTACCTCGAAGTTTGATAATGTGCCCGGAGATGACAACAGGCTCGCCACCTGTTACATGGGCCAAAAACGTAACCTGCGAATCGTGGGTGTTTGCATGTATGATTGAATGCATGCATTTACCTCTGCCTACCCCTTCGGGGATTACAGGCGTGAAGTTAGGTTTTTTTAAAAATATTTTTTTTTACTGCTGGTAGAGTTCTAGTGTAGGAGCTCGAGGGCGTAGGCACCGCAGTACCTAATCTATCTGCTGTCAAATGGTAGTGTTCAGCACTATCGTGTTCCGGTTAGATGGTAATGTATGGCCCCGTAATAACTCACAGAGACATAATAACTAAGGACTCAGGGGTGCCAACGCATCTGCATTTTGACCTCTGGTCATTGTGTGGGTATAGGCTGATTAATAATAGGCTGCATTCATCACTTAACATCATTGTGAACTGCATGCTTGATTGCCATTTATTACATAAAAAAATTGTACATGAAGTTGCATAAAATAAATGACAATTATTATTTAAACATTTTCTTAAAATTTGTTACAATCGTTATCTAACTCATGTGTAATGGTACTTTTAAAAATGTTTTAAAACTGTTGTAATAAAAGTGGCAAACAAGCGTGCAGTTCACATTGATGTTAAGTGATGACTGCAGCCTATAGACACTCACACAAAGACCAAGCTCAAAATGCAGATGCGTTACCACTCCTGAGGCCTAAGGTATTATGCCTCTGTGCCGGAAATTACAGGGCCGTACAATCAACTTCACTTTCACAGACAACCTGATTAGTGACTACCCGTGTGTGACATTGTAGAATGTTGCATTGAATATTGTGCCAATTAAAAAAAATGCTGAAAACAGTATGCAAACAAAAAGCTAATATTTCAAGGATTTGGGGAATATAAAATCTCGGTTGAACAAATCCATCTTCGTGGTATTCAATCAATCAATCAAATCAATCAATCAATCAATCAATCATCATCATTAATTTACTAGAATGTAGTAAGTAACTTGTAAAATTCTATGATATTCATAATACTATAGAGCTTTACAAGTCTAAAGACATTTTTTACCTTGTTTTATTTTCTTTTCCTTAGTATAATCATATTTGTTTATATTCCAGAGCCGCCCAGACCCACAAAGTGCCTCGGAAGTCCCTCAGGAACTGGATGAAGAGATGCCACATAAAATCATCCTTCCCTATGCCTCAACAGCTCAAGCAATTCGTTGAGAACAGCAAAAAGCAAAGGGAATATAAACCCGACAATAAATCTGACGATATGGCCGCCTACGAAGAGATGGAATTCGGGAAACATTTCTTAAGTTTCCCCAGCACTGTGTCGAGTGAGGACGAAATTAAGGAGAAACAGGATGGCAACCCCGTCGATATGTCTTTGCACGTGTAAAAAAAAAAACGTCAATTTTGACAGTTTTGGGTTCATGAAGGTTTTATGTGTTCGACTCGATTTGTGAGACTATTGTCTTAGAGTGTAAGGGACGCTTTTTTTGGGGTAAAAGTTTTTATATGGCAGCATTACTTAATGTCGGACGTTTTTTATAATGCCTTTGTGAAGGGGTTTTTGGAAGTACATTGGCTTTGTTTTTTTTTCCCTAAAAAGCTTGGTCCTTCGAATAATTGGTGACCAAAAACTGCCAAAGAATTACTATGAATTAAAAGTAAAACAATTGTTATACTTATAGATATTTATATATTTTCCACATTGGAATCGTTCAAGTGTTACGTGACGCAATTCTTGAAGATTTTTTACCTTCCCCTCACCCACCCCTCCCTCCCCTCATCTCCATGTTACCCCTCCACACCCTCTCAAAATTTTACGTAACACCAGACCGCGGACACTCCGCCAAAATTCCATACAAACGTTTAATTTGGTCTCTATTACACAGACATCAATCAGTGACGTGTATTTACACGTGCACCTGTGTGCGTAGCACGTAGAGAGTACCAAACATCGCCCATAAGAGGGGCGGAGGTTGGGTGAGGCGGGGAAATCGGGCATGTGTCCATTCTATACGTAGTATTATTACATATTCTCTTAATTCCCTATGTTTTTTCTTTAAATAAATATGTTACGTAACACGTTGTTCGAACCTCAATTCTGCCCCCTGTAACGCATCGTAACGTTCTATAAGATCCCCCCCTTCCCCCCTTCACCCCAAATTGCGTTACGTTATATTTGAACGCTTCCATTTTCATGCAATATGGTATCCAAAGATATATTATATAAGCACATTTATTTTCTCGGGACTAATGCAATAATTATGAATTGGACGGCAGTGTTGTCGTTGCGTAAAATTTCTACTTAAATGGTAGTTTTATCGGGGCGTCCCGTTGTTTTATTTATTTTTAGCTTTTTTTTTTTCGTTAAATAAGTGTAGTTATATTAGTTAAATTATAGGGGAATGAAATATTGGCCTTTCAAAACAAAAATTGTGTGCTTGTCGGACTACGTCCAAAGATAAATTAAAAGACTTATATGAAATTGTAGATTTTTAAATAAGACTATTGGAGTTGTTGCAGTCTTTGGTTTGAGTATCTATGGACTCTTGTAATTTTAATAAATATAATATAAAAAATTGGCGGGTTGGCCACTAACACACCCACCTCCACCAATCCGCATTGGAGCAGCGTGGTGGAGTAAGCTCCAGTGCCCAGCAGTGGGTCGTATAATGGGTTGCCATTATTAAAAAATTGGCGAAAGGATTCGAACCAACCATTGGATTATGTCGTTTTTTTAATGGACTTACGTAGGTTACGTCTTGGGACGCACTAGTCTACTTTACCGGGCAATCGGTGAGAGCAAAAAGCTCTCAGCCTGAATTAATGTATACAACTACCTAAGGAGACCTGCGGGTCAGATTCTAGGCTTAGGGCGTTGTCACAACTCGGACACTCGGCTAAAATTCCATACAAACGCTTATTCTGGTTACCTATTACACAGAACAATTGTGAAATAAGTCGTCGCACTGACTACGTGACGAAATTAACTAAAAATGGACCGCTCGCCCGCTCGCAACCTCACTGTTGAAGTTTATTCAACTATTCAACTGCCTTTCGAGGGAGAGGGAGGGGGGGGGGTTGATGGGTGAGGCGGGGAACACGGGCGGGATGTCGAAGTGTTCATTCTATATGTTAGTATTATTACATGTCATATTCTCTGGCGCTGTGGATGGACACATGTTTTGTTGCACCGCCCTTAATCGTATGTGTTATACGATTAGGGGCGGTGGAACAAAACACTGCTTTGGAATATTATTATAAGCCCCCACACTAGGTATAAACCTGTGTCGTGGATGCCGTTGTACACACAACACATACACCGAAACCCATATCTGTGGGCCATACAAATATTTGTCCTGGTGCGGAGATCGAACCCGCGATCCTTCGAATCAAACGGTAGTCTCACACCGTTCGAATAACCGGGTCGGCAACTAAGGGCACGTCCATAAAATTCTAAATAATATTTTGTCTCGCTGAGCGTGACAAAAGATTGCGGAATTTTAGGGTGGAGGTCCCCGTCAACGTGACGTTCGCATTATTTTTTATTTTATTTTTTTTTATTTTTTATTTTACTGGTGGTAGAGCTCCAGTGACGGAGCTCGCGGGCGTAGGCACCACCGCATTACCTGATTTACTTGCCGCTAAATGGTAGTGTTCAGCACTATCGTGTTCCGGTCAGGTGGTAATGTACGGCCCTGTAATTTCCGGCACAGAGGCATAACACCTTAGGCCTCAGGAGTGGTAACGCATTTGCATTTTGACCTTGGTCTTTGTGTGGGTGTCTATAGGCTGCAGTCATCACTTAACATCAATGTAAACTGCATGCTTGTTTGCCACTTCAATTACATAAAAAAAAAAAAAAAAAATAATAATAATAATTCGTTAGACTATTCCTGATTGAAAAATATTGTCATCTTCGGTGGAGGGTCTTAGTTTTTGTGACGTAAAATTTTTAGGGGGGGTCACAGATAACGTGGCACAGTGTGACGCTAGGGGCGGGTGACGTCAGAAAAAAGCTTATTTTGGCGTGACGTATTTTATATACGGCCTTAAAGTGATGTTTAACTAATATAATAATTTAATTCGAAACAAATACTTGAAAATTGTGCCTAAAAAGTGTCCAAATGCCTTTCCGACAAAAGACTGCTATGACTCCAATATAATACAGCTTAATGTTTATAGTAATAATTTATTTATATTAATTTTAAATGTACTTAACTATAGTTTTCTCTTAGCATCGAAGTATGTTTTAATATTCAGTGTTTGGCGGCGTGGGGAGAAAATTCAAGGACTAAGATATGTGCCAAATTAATGAGGACGAAATAACAACGAATTATGTGAAATTATTATACTGGTGGTAGAGTTTTTGTATTATATTTCGCAATAACACTTATGTTATACTACTTTTTCTGATTTAATATTTTTTTTACCACACAAAAAATAATAAATAGAATTTGCAGTTCTAATACTTCTTAACTTCACATTGAGTGTCTAAGTAAACACATCACTGGCAAACAAGCATGTAGTTCACATTGTTGTTAAGTGATGACCGCAGCCTATAGACACCCACACAAAGACCGAGGTCAAAATGCAGATGTGTTACCACTTCTGAGGCCTAAGGTGTTATGCCTCTGTGCCGGAAATTACAGGGCCGCACATTACCACCTGACCGGAACACGATAGTGCTGAACACTACCATTTAGCGGAAAGTATATTAGGTAACTTCGTCACTGTAGCTCTACCACCAGTAAAAACTACTTGAAATGTTCTCATGGAATTTGGAACCTGTATCCTATGGATCTTGGATATTACCTCCCCAACGCGCAACTAAGTCCTATGTTCCTATAATAATTTAATACAGTGTTTCTGTTGTAATGTTTTTTTCACTTTTTGTGTTTTTTTTTATCTTCAAACGGCGTTTCGGTGTGTTCCTAATGATAGTATCCAATTGTCTATGTTATTTTGAAAAAGTATATTTTATCTGTTGTATTGTTTTGGATTATCCATATATTTATATCGTCGAAAGATAAATATGGACAAGCCGACGAAAGTTGGCTTTGAATATTATTTGAATTTGAAGATTTTAAAAAGAGCACGTGTTACTAAACTTATTTTTTTAACAGCCATAATTAATTTGTATAAAGGATTATAATAATTGTAATAGTGTTGAAATGCAACAAAATAATAATTGTTTTTTTTTTTTTCATTTTTCCTATTTCAATTTTTGGCCGGTTTTGTTTTATAATTCGAAGCAATGGGAAAGTAAATGAGTCAATTCTTTGTGTTTTTCCAGTCTAGACTTAAAAACCCCAATAACATATTATTTTTTAAAAAGTAATGGAGAGAAAAATTTGGCATCAGGTGGGACTTGAACCCGCGACCCCTAGGATCTCTAGTCCAGCCTCTCTCAATTGAGCAATTTTAGAATCATGTCGACAACCTGCCGACATGATTCTTTTCATATAGGCTGCCGGGTTGAATCGGGCTGTGTCGGCGGCCCGGCGGGCTCAGTGTGTATTGCGCTTCGCAATACACAGCATTCGGTTTGTGACTTATCTATATTCAATTCATAAAAGTAGGTATGCCTTTTTTTTATCGAAGTGAATCTTTCTTTAATTATGTTCTTCAAATAAAATTTGTATTAAAAATCAACCAAAGACCTCTCGTAACGATCCAAAGAAAATCTTCTAACTTATTAGGAACACAACCAAAACGCCTTAATCCATGAAGTGCCTACTAGTATAAAACTATACATACATAATATTAAGGCTATTGATATATTGTATTATCTGTATTGGTGTTGTATGCAGTATTATGTTTTGCGTAGATAAAAAATGAATTGCAAATCTTAAATGCGCTCTCTGATTTTCATACAATACTCTGTGGATTGTGTGAAGTTCAGTCATGAGATATCTTCGTTTTAGCGTATTTAACTTTTGGCAATTTGAACTTTATGTTGCAAGTAAAAAGAGGTGTGATTGCAACGAAGTTAATATGTTGTGATGACACCGGGAACAAACAGCCGGTTCTGTTTTTGAATTGATTTGACAGATGAGACATTTCCACGTCATCTGTTATGTTACTATGTGAAAGTGTGGTAAATTGTCTTCTGGAAACGAACCGTGCTACCAAGGGGAGTGTCGTGTCTAGTACTTTAGTGTATATAGGTATTTGGTGAATAGATCTTTTTAAGAACACTGAGAATTAAAAAGCAAAAGTCTATCTGTTTTTATATATCTGTCTCTCATGGGGAGGGGTAATGAAATCGTAATAGGCAAACACTTAAAAAGGGAGTTCCAAAATGTATGAAGCTTGGGCCCGCACCTTGTACACTATATTGAGAGAAGAAGCATAAAATTCTAAATCATTTTCAGCTATTTAAATCGTTTATTATACCTTCAATTAATAGGCAATCGGACAGCTATGGAAAATAAATGTAAACTATGATTAGAATGAATGTTGGTGAAATAATACGATGACTCATTAAATATTTTCGTGTAATATTAATGATTTATATTTTTAAATTGCAAAATAAAATGTAAAAAAAATCATATTTTTTATCTGTGCTCCATGTTGAACGAAACATCAATCACAGGACGTGACGTCATATGTTTTTAAAACAAATATTTAACTCAGTGAAACTTTGATTTATTGGCTCTTTTTTTGGATATTTTCTACGTTATTTACACGAAAAATAAGTTAAACGAAATTTAACAAAATTAATTTGCACTTGGTTAGTCGTATGGAATTAAAAGATTCACTTTGATTGCAAACAGTTGTCGTCACATTGTTCAGAGTCATTCGGCACCGTTTACGCGGCATTTTTGAAATGATATAATGTATGTGTAGTTCCTGGTACTTTAACATGTTAAAATAATAAAATTAATATTTTTTATTATTTAAACATGTTAAAGTACCAGGTATTAACTGCCTCAGTAGCGTAGTGGTAGCAGGCCACTACTATTACGCTGGAGGTCCTGGGTTCGATTCCTGGGTCGGGGACTATCAGAGATAACGGTTTAAAATCCTTTATCTCTGCTTCTATTGGGATTTTTCCATTTTCTGGAAGTTTCACAGTACCCCGGGGTTTGGTAATGTGCCCGAAGATGGCAACAGGTTCGCCACCTGTTACATGTAACCGGCGAGTCGTGGGTGTTTGCATGTATGATTGAATGCATGCATTTACCTCTGCCTACCCCTTCGGGGATTACAGCCGTGAAGTAACGTAATATTTTTTAAGGTTAAATAAACGTATTAAGAATAATTTTAGACACATTCTCAAAAGTTGTCCGATTCCCTATTGTCGTAAGCATATTTTAAAAACAAGAATGGCACAGTAGCAATAAAATAAATATTTCCGACAAAAATAAACAACCATTCAAATGATTTTTGAGTATTTTTCCATGATTTTACGTATTTTTCTCTTATCTTTTGATATAGTGTACAAGGCGCGGTCCCAGCATGTTAACAAATGAGTTTAGTTTGTCAGTTAATTTTGTACATCTCTTTTTACTTGTAATGTGTATTATATCTTATGTACTTAAATTTTTAATGGATGATCAAATCGTCTGGTTCACTTATGGCCGAATACTCATACGTCACTTAATTTTAAGCAACCCTCAAACGCTATCTCTATCGTTTGAACGTGTTTTATAGAGACAGAAGACTTTTAAGTCCCGCTTAGATTTAAGTGACGTTTGAATATTTGGCCGTTAATACCTTTTTTTGGAAATCTACTTAATCTTTTTTTTTTTGATATCACCATGTGAATAAAGGTCGGGTCCCACTGCAAAATATTGATAAATGGGAAATAATTAAATAAAAATCTCCCTTCTTATCATCATCATATCAGTTGAAAGATCTCCACAGCTGGACTAAAGCCTCGCCATAAAGGGGATACGCCACGCTTGGCATGCGGATTGGTGGTGACTGCCAAACTTGTTGCCAACAAGTTTGGCATATTGGAATGGTTTGACCGCCGTTGTTCGGTTGACTGACTGCACTAGTGGAAGACTTCTCTTCCAGTAGAAGAAAATTCTTCCGCTAGTGGGCGGTGGGGTGTCGCAGTGGTCGTCACGTCCCAACGCCAGCCCTTCCTTATAATTTCTCCTCGATCTGGAAAATTTGCCACATCTACTGTTATTTTAAAATTTAAATGTCCATCCATGAATGCGTTTCCGTCGTGATGTTTTAATTAATTATATAATTCTACGAATGTATTAGTTGATATACATATGTATAACGGGAGTTGAATAAACATTATTAAATTATTTACGCAAGTTATTTTATTTCTAACCCTTTTTAGGGTTCCGTAGTAAACAAGGAACCCTTATAGTTTCGCCATGTCCGTCTATCTGTTTGTCTGTCTGTCCGTCCGCGGTTTAGCGCAAAAACGATTGGTACTAGAGACTTTAAATTTGACACAAGTATACACGTTAATCACGCCGACTAAGTAATAGAATAAGAACATGAAAAAAATCATTTTGGGTATCTCCCCTACATGTAACGCGCGGATATAAATATTTTTTTAGTTTTATTTAAAGTATGGGTTATCGTTGGATAGGTCTTTCAAAAATGTTATCGTGACTTATTATATTAAGCTTTAAAGTACCAATTTTCGTTAGATTCAAGTATCCCCCCCCCCTCTACCAACTAAACGGTTGTTATAAATTTAAAAGTTACGGCAATAGTAGGTACATAATAGGTAGGGGAAAAAGTCTTTTCGCATTATAGTATGTATGAACTTGTAATAAAATCTCTTTGGCTGTAGTATTTGTATCTGGCTGGTTTTGGTATCATAGAAAGTTAAAATTTTAAAGAACATAATTCCAAATTCAAATTAGGCAAATGTGTGATTTTCATTTGTTTTTCGTACTGTCAAGATGAGTGAATCTAATGAAGAAATTCCATACATTTTAAAATTTTACTACAAAAAAGGTAAAAATGCAACGCAAGCAGCGAAAAAAATTTGCGATGTTTATGTGAACTTTACTACTATGAACCGTGTACTCATTTGTGATTCTTTATTACGACGTAATGAAACCGAATCATTTTTGAAGAAACTGATAACTGGTGATGAAAAATGGATCACGTACGACAAGAACGTGCGAAAAAGGTCGTGGTCAAAGGCCGGTCAGGCTTCACAGACTGTGGCGAAACCCGGGTTAACTCGCAATAAGGTGATGTTGTGTGTGTGGTGGGATTGGAAGGGCATTATTCATTATGAGCTATTACCACCAGGCAGGACTATCGATTCTGAACTCTACTGCGAACAACTGATGAGATTAAAGCAAGAAGTTGAGAGAAAGCGGCCGGAATTGATCAACAGAAGGGGTGTGGTGTTTCATCATGATAACGCTAGACCTCACAGCCTTACACATCTATAGCCACTCAGCAAAAATTAAGAGAGTTTGGCTGGGAGGTGTTAATGCATCCACCGTATAGTCCTGACCTTGCACCTTTAGATTTCCACTTGTTTCGGTCTCTTCAGAATTCTTTATGCAATGTTAGGTTAACATCACGAGAGGGCTGCCAAATCCACTTGTCGCGGTATTTTGATGAGAAGTCCCAAAATTTTTATAGCAATGGGATTATGTCCCTACCTACAAGATGGCAAAAGGTTATCGAACAAAATGGTACATACATACTTTAGTTAAATTTAAATTAACTATATTAAAAAATGTTTTGAATTATCTTAAAAAATGCGAAGAAACTTTTTCCCCAACCTAATATAACGAAATTAAAAGGAAAACTATCACTACTAAGTTGGCTTTACAGGTTTACGAGTAATATTCGACCAAATATATTTTACTCGAAAATTTTGAAGAGCTTCATAGAAAATATATTTCTTTTTATTTCATTATTCAAACCTAAAAACTACGGAACCCTATACTGCGCGTGGCCCGACACGCACTTAACCGGTTTGGATTATTCAGCCGTTACAGATACTGACATAATTTGTTGTGTATTTTATATTCTGTTTCAATATTTTCAATATTGGATTTCAGGATATGACCTAATTTGCAATTTTTTTTTGTAACTCGTAACCAATCCTACGGGAACTATATTCTTTATATCTTTGCTCGCATAAAGTATATCCTAAAAAACACAAATTTATCCGGAAATACACAAAATACCATCTGTAAATACACAAATTAACAAAGGATCATAGCAAGATTAGTACAGAAAAAAATGAAAAAAGGTACACGGTAAAACCGCATGAAAATATTAGCCAGTGAACCTAAACAACATTTTCTGATACTTAAAATAATTTTAACTCTCCGAAAAGAAAGGTTGAAATTGAACTTTAGTATGGAATGCTTCTACTGTTGTTAGGAAAGACTTATATTGCGGTGATTTAAAAATAATTTACATACCACAAAATGTTTTTTAGGTTCCCTGGATATTTCTAATCCGTTTTACCTTGTACCTTTTTTTTACTTTTTTTTGTACAAATCAATGTATGAAACTTGCCATGATTCTTTAATTCATTTTAATTAAAAATTTGAAAACAAAATATCAAAACCAGTGCGTCTTTTCCTCGCTTTTTACCCCCCTCCCCGCCTGTACGAAGCCAGGAAAAGAAAGGCCCTCACAATGAACCAGTGTTGCAGTAATTCCACCATTAATTAAAGTACTAAGGGCGATTTCTTTTCCTGACTTGCAGGTGTGCGGACATCCACGGAAATTGTGACGAGGCATTTCATCGATATGGACCATGGAATTCCACTCAACATCCACGCAAGACCAAGGATAGTGGGCCGACGACCGAACGCAATAGTGAATATTGAAACGGATGTGTTTCAGGAAAAGTCTTATAAACAGTATTCTTCGCAGCACCTTCGAGACGCGTTGATAGCTGTCAAAAAAGGTTACAGCGTTTACGCGGCATCAAATAAGTACGGCGTGCCAAGGAAAACTTTGCGGAATTGGATGGAAAAGTATGATATTAAGAGTCAGTTTTCTAAAGGACGAAGGGGGACTAGGTCGTCACAGATAATAGATCCTTTGGATTTGATGACGGAAACCAGGTCGGAGAGGTATGAGGAGCCGCTGTAGGTTTGAATTTAAAACAGTTTTTTTTTTATTTGTGAGGCAAAAGACGTCTGTGTTGATGTTGTAAATTATGACAGTCAGAAAAAAGTTTTAAACAGTGCCGGATAAAGCCGGATAAGCCGGTGCGGGGCCCGTAGCAAATGTGACCATGGGGCCCTAGAGTTACATTGCCTACTGAAATTTAGGATGTAAATAAAACAACATTTACGAAAAGGAATCGAAAACAAATTTAGGGGATTCCCCCTGTAAGTATTGTGGTATTGCCAACTTGCAACATAATAATATAGGTACCTATATAATTAGTGGTCAACGCTCCCTTTGAGAATAGCTAAGGTGTATTACATATTTGTGTTTTTTTTTGGGCACAGGCACGGGGCCCCCAATGGCGCGGGGCCCGTAGCATTTGCTACTCCTGCTATATGGCTAATCCGGCACTGGTTGTAAATTAAAAAAAATAAAGATTTTTTTTTTTAATTTTGCATCGCTATTACGCATATTGCCAGTGTCAAGTAAAACGATAAATATTTCGTATTCGGACTTATATAAGCAGCGTAAAAGTCAGTATAAAATAGTATAATAAATCTTCATAGATTGATGATATAATATGATGATATAATATAGTCAGTCAATTATTTATTAAGTATGTCAGTCAAGTGAGTTACAGTCAAGTTATTCAGTAAGCGATGGCTACTTTACCAGAACATTTACAATGAAGTTTTGGAGGCAATCTGAAAGGTTGTGTTTTCGCACTGTTATTCTATTTCACTATACACGGGCACTGTAATAAGCCTATATCAAACAAAAGGCCACCAACTTTATTCAATATAACTTAAAAATACACCAAGAAAATGAAATAAAATAAGAGCACACACGCCTTTTTCAAGGTTCCCGCCAAAAACCTCTAAAATGTATAATAGAAATAGAATAATAGTGCGATAACACGTCCTTTCGGGTTGCCTCCAAAACTTCATTGTAAATATTCGTAGCCATCGCTTTACTCAAATTACTGACTGTAAATGACTGACGGACTGATAAATTGACTGACTGACTCTGACTTTTAAGCTGCTTATTACGAATACGAAATATCGTTTTACTAGACACTGGCAATATGCGTAACAGCGGTGCCAAAATATTTAAAAAAAAATTGTAACAAACTATCTTCAGTAAATCGATAAAGGACAAATAAAAATCAAAGAATGAAAATAGGATATACAGGGTTATTTGTAATTAGCGACTGCCTCCTGCAGGCAGTCTCTCTACGTCAATCCCAACAACATTAGTTCAACAAGTTTTTAAAATTCATACGGTCTTATTCATAAAAAAACGCATATAGAAGGTTTATAGCATTCATTAGTTATAATGCTCTTATAAGCTTATAAAACGTTCTATAAAATTGTTTATTCATAAACGTTCTATAAACCTTCCATAGTTAAAATTCTGCTTATAGGCAAAATGTTGTCAGTGCAAGGAATTCAGTGGACAAATGGATCCAACAAGAGATCAAACACGCCAAATTGTCTACAAATTACGTGTGAAAATGACCTTATTTCGAAAAAAAGGAAAAAAATCAACGTCACAGGTGACATAAAGTCATGTTTCAAAAATCGCGAGCACTTCCTACCTTCGTTCCATTAATCGACCGCAACAACCGCGACCAAGTCCACTGAAATTGCCGTTTTGGTGAAAGCACAAAATATTGGTGGATCGGAGTGGACGCAATGCGGTCGCGAACAGTGACGTTATTTATGTCGTCAAACGACCGCTCGCGACGACCACGGGCCTCAGGTGGAACAATACAAAGGGCGTAACGGTCGTTGTGGTCGATTAATGGAACGCTCCCAGTGTCAATTTCAACAATCAGCTGTTGAATGTCGGCCATCTTTTTTCCTTATAGCACTGTTAAAGTAGGGTTCTGGCCTCTGTAACTTTATAGTGGGTTTATAGTGTGCTTTAGCGCTAAAATGCTATTATGAATAACATTTTTCCTAAAGCAGCCTATAGCGAGCTCTTAGATGTGTTATAACTTTTTATGAATAAGACCGTTAGTTTTTAAAAATAAAATTTCCCCGTACAAAATTACTTTTTGTATCTAAACTGGCATTTTCTCTAAGCGTTTTCACGCACCTTGCCTGGGCAAAATATCGCCACGTGCAGCGGGGTTGCGGGGTGACGCATCGGTGGCAATGCTCTTTTAAACTTAAAAAAAAATTTTTTTTTTGTTTTTTTATCAAGATTTGTAAAGAGTCGCAGAACAAATGGTGTTGGGATTGGTGTAGAGAGGCTGCCTGCAAAAGGTGATGCGCTAATTTAAATGAACCATACAGGGTTAATTTAAAAACTAAACAATAAAAATAAACTGTCCCATGTTGTTATCAGAAAAAAAAATGAAATAAAAGTAAATCTATAATCAAGTAATTTTACTGGTGGTTGAGCTCCAGTGACGGAGCTCGCTGGCGTAGGCACCACCGCATTACCTAATATACTTGGCGCTAAATGGTAGTGTTCAGCACTATCGTGTTCCGGTCAGGTGGTAATGTACGGCCATGTAATTTCCGGCACAGAGGCATAACACCTTAAGCCTCAGGAGTGGCAACGCATCTGCATTTTGACCTCTGGTCATTGTGTAAGTGTCTATAGACTGCAGTCATCACTTAACATCTATGTGAACTGCATGCTTGTTTGCCACTTTCATGACATAAAAAAGGTGGTAAACAAGCAGGCAGCTCACATGGATGTTAAGTGATGACTGCAGCCTATAGACACCCACACAAGGACCAGAGGTCAAAATGCAGATGCGTTACCACTTCTGAGGCCTAAGGTGTTTTGCCTCTGTGCCGGAAATGTAGATGCGTTGTCACCCCTGAGACTTAAGTTGTCATGTCTCTGTGATAAGTTATGACGGAGCCTTACATTATAAAGAAAACATACATTTTTTAATTCTCTGTTCTAAAATAATTTATTAACATCAACATAGACACTTCGGTATTTCAAACGTAAAGGATTTAAATAACGAATTTTATGATTCATGAAATACGCAATATTAAATAACTATATAATAAGTATTATATTTCCATATGGTATAAGAACACAGAGTAATGAAAATAATAGAAGCTGCTTGTATGTCTAGATCAGAGGTTCCCAAACTATTTTTTCTTGTAGACCCTTTACAATTTTTTCTGGTTTCTCTGGACCTCCGTCCTTGCTACATTTATATCACATTCCCATATTGCCAATTTTTATTCACGCCAATGTGGTCCATGGGAGACCCGATGGGGGTCTACGTCCCCATCACTGGTATCATGTAAGTAAATTGGTACTATCAGTGTGTGTTGAGATCCATTATCGTGGACCCCCATTTTCATTTCATGGACCCCCAAATTTTTTTTTCGCTGACGCAGACTCCTTTCACGTTGTCATAGACCCTCAGGGGTCGATATAGGCCACTTTGAGAATCACTGGTCTAGATGATTCAGACCTATTGTTGTTAACTTTGAATATGAGTTTTGGCGGGAACCTTGAAAGAGGCGTGTGGTGCTCTTATTTTATTTCATTCTCTTGGTGTATTTTTGAGTTATATTAAATAAAGTTGGTGGCATTTTGTTTCATATAGGCTTATAACAGTGCCCGTGTATAGTGAAATAGAATAACAGTGCCAAAACACGGCTTTTCAGGTTGCCTCCAAAACTTCATTGTAAAATGTTCTGGTAAAGTAGCCATCGCTTTACTCGATTACTGACTGTGACTCTGATTGACTTTGACTGATAATTAACTGACTGACTGATTCTAACTTTAACGCTGCTTTTATACGAATACGAAATATCGTTTTACTTGACACTGGCAATATGCGTAATAGCGATGCCATAACATGATTTAAAAAAAAAAAACTTTGAATATGTTCCTATTTTTTGTGTAAATCGATGACCGCCGACTGCACGCATGAAAAAGTGTCACGTTCCGTCTGAACCGAACGTGTAAGCGAGAGAACGCGGAACAAGTGATAAAGAGGCACGATAGATCTCAAGTTTTCGGGGAGAAAACTGAATTTCTCCCAAGTTTATGGGGTATTTAATTATGGCAGTACTATACTTGGTTCCTATTTTTTAATTTGATTTAATAGAAAATAACAACAAGATTGGAAGAGGCGTGTGATGCTCTTAGTTTATTTCATTTTCTTGGTGCATTTTTGAGTTATATTAAATAATGTTTGTGACATTTTGTTTGATATAGGTTTATTACAGTGCCCGTGTATATTGAAATAGAATAACAGTGCGAAAACACGGCTTTTCAGGTTGCCTCCAAAACTTAATTGTAAATGTTCTGGTAAAGTAGCCATCGCTTTACTCGAATTTCATACCTCAGTTTGACTTACATAACAAATTATTGATTGACTGACTTTTACGCTGCTTATACGAATACGAAATATCGTTTTACTTGACACTGGCAATATGCGTAACAGCGATGCCATTATATTTAAAAAAAAACTTCCGATCAGAAGACATTGACATACAAATCGCTTCTATTTGGCGACTATTGGTTTCGATTGATGTATATAAAAATGGGTAGGATTATTTTGGGTGCCAGTAATAAAAAATGGACTGTACGATAAATTAAGTAAACATTATAATATTGATAATTGCGGTCAGTGATAGAAATAGGTAGCAATTTGGTGGGTCATGAGGATAATTAATATGGATACGACAGTATATTCGTTTGGAACTGGTCACATTTCATTATTATTTTTTTTTGTAATTAAATTGGCAAACAAGCATGCAGTTCACATTGATGTTAAGTGATGACTGCAGCCTAAAGACATCCGCACAAAGACCAGAGGTCAAAATGCAGATGCGTTACCACTCCTGAGGCCTGAGGCGTTATGCCTCTGTGTCAGAAATCACAGGGCCTTACATTACCACCTGACCGGAACACGATAGTGCTGAACACTACCATTTAGCGGCAAGTAGCTCTACCACCAGTAGATATAGTAGTGATGTTAAATATCTATAGGCGCAGGTAAAACGTGTCGACGGGTCGCCACGCTATCATCATCATCATTTCAGCCAAAAGACGTCCACTGCTGGACAAAGGCCTCCCCCAAAGAATGCCACAACGAACGGTCCTGGGCCGCCCTCATCCAACGAATGCCCGCGACCTTCACCAGGTCGTCGGTCCACCTCGTGGGGGGCCTGCCTACGCTTCGTCTTCCGGTACGCGGTCGCCACTCTAGAACTCTTCTGCCCCAACGGCCGTCAGTTCTGCGAGCTATGTGCCCTGCCCACTGCCACTTGAGTTTCGCTATTCGATGG
This sequence comes from Macrosoma leucophasiata, assembly GCA_036365455.1. Taxonomy (NCBI): domain Eukaryota; kingdom Metazoa; phylum Arthropoda; class Insecta; order Lepidoptera; family Hedylidae; genus Macrosoma; species Macrosoma leucophasiata. Next base: position 893,437 of record JAWQUS010000022.1, on the reverse strand, counting down.
GCTATGTCTGTTATTTTGGTCCTCATGCGGATCTCCTCATTTCTGATTCGATCTCGCAGAGTAACTCCGAGCATAGCCCTCTCCATCGCTCTCTGAGTGACCTTGAGCCTTCTTATGAGGCCCATAGTGAGCGACCACGTTTCTGTTCCGTATGTCATCACTGGCAACACACACTGGTCAGAGACCTTCTTCTTCAGACACTGCGGTAAATTGGACGAGAAGATATAACGCAGCTTCCCGCCACGCTATACTACGGTTTATATACAGTAGAGTGTACGATGTGGTCTTGCCTTTTGTGCATATTACTTGTACGAACCTTTTACTCTTGGTTGAGTTCCAGTGTAAACGCTCAAGGGCGTAGGCACCATCGCATTATCTAATCTATCCGCCGGCAAATGGTAGAGTGTTCAGCACTATCGTGTTCCGGTTAGATAGTAATGTATGGCCCCGTAATAACTATCACAGAGACATAACAACTTAGGTCTCAGGAGTGGCAATGCATCTGCATTTTGACCTCTGGTCATTGTGTAGTCTATAGGCTGCAGTCATCACTCAACATCAATGTGAACTGCATGCTTGTTTGCCACCTTCATTACATAAAAAACACGATGTTTCATGTCCCGTGACAACTCACATTTTAATTTATTATGATCGTTAATAAAAAAATATTATAAAAAAATGGAACTTACTAACCTAACTTACTTATATATTTTTCTGTTGTTTAATATTAATTACAAAATAAAACATTTTAGTTCTGTAAACCCGAATATATGTAAAAGTAATGCGTATCCATACAAATATAATGTTCAAGTTGGTTCCTATTTCTCTCACTAATCACTTTTGTGTACTTAAATTGCCAAAAATTGTGTGGTATGCATTTAACCGCTTAATATTAAAATTAGGCATATCTTAGGCAGTGTAAAATAGTTTAAAAAAACACTGAAATATAAAATTGACACTTTTTTGATAGCTTTTCAAGTGTACTATTCTTTGAGTTGTAACTTTAAAGAAAGTTAACTCACGCACAAATAACATTAAAATTATTTATGCAATATTTAAAGAAATATCCTTAATTATTTTGCACTGTATGTACTTAATTTTAAAACAGGTATATTTATTTAATTTAAGATAAATTTAGTCTATAGTCAAACCAACAGAAATCGATACCAAATGTAATATTATTTACATATTATTTTTTCTATTAAAGTGGAATAGACAATCTATATCTATCCTTTTCCATTTTATGATAAATTCATGAGATGATGAAGCATAGATATATGGTGATGCGCAGTCGTTTTGGTATTTTTCATTGGTCTGTGTATACTTAGGTTCCGTTGCACCAACATATTTGTTGACTTCGATAGCTCAATTGGAAGAGCAGCTGGACTAGATTCCCAGTGAGTCGCGGGTTCGAGCCCCGCTTGAAGTCAAATTTTTCTTTATTATATTTGTTAAAATTAGCCTGGGTTGCACCCCGACTTCGTTAAAGTAACATTTCACATCCTGCTCTAACTTTCACAGATTTCTTTAAGTTGGAGAGGGATGTGAAATGTTACAATATCTTTAACAAAGGTAGTGGTGCAACCCAGGCTAACGTTTTTTTTTTTACAAAAATGGCAATTGTACTTCAGTCGGTATTTACGTGAAAGGTGATTAGGATAAAAACTAAACGAAAGAAGTAGACTAAGATATTAACTATTACGAAAAACATTAATATATGCGAGGTTTAAGTCTAGTCTAATTATGTAAGTCCGGATGTCAAAGTTAGTGTAAGTTTTATATAGATTTTTTTCTTATCTTAGCCAAAATATTTTGCAAATTATATTCTTATTTTAAGTAAGCTAAATTAAAACTATATTGCTGTACTTCAAAGATCCACGATAGACAATAAAAAGAAAAGTTTAAGAGGCTAACTCGTACGCCGCACTCTATTGTCTATTTATCCGGCTCGAAGGACCAATGTTATCATTGGTCCTTCGAGCCAATAGGAGCATATACTATAGTAGGGGTCTTCAAATAAAAAAGGGGTTTTATAGTGAATTCTAAAAAGGAAAGAAGCCGTAGTATGAATGTAATGTGAGAAAATATAAAAAATTGATGGACCACTGAAAGATTAAGACAACTGCAGGCTCATCGTAGTTGGTCGTCGCCGCCGGCTTGTAATCGTGTCGTGATACTCCACGATTCGAAGGAACGACGTTGGTGTCGCTTCCACCAATCAAGTATGTTTGACATATTTGCTATTGAATAGCCGGGTCCACAGCGCACACAGAGCGAGCTGTCTCGCGCGGTAAATGCCTCGCGAGGCTGCTCGCTCTGTGTGGACGCGCTTATTTGCTATTGAATTGTTGCGCCGTCTCGTTTCGTGTATCACTTATAGATTTACATTAATAAAAATATAATTATTTTTTTAATTATTTGTAGATATGTCTGTTTTATTAAACTGGTATGTTTTGACAAAACCAGCACCATTGAAAGCAAATCTTTCTGCCGCGGGAAAACCATTGGTATATCACGTTGTGTGACGCTCAAGTTAGTAATGTTAAGCCTTTAATACATTAATATTATTGTTAATATAAGTTTTTACATGTTCCACTAAACTGCCATTAGACAGTGTTTTTGTATTTGAAAGCTTCCTATAAAGCCCTTTTATCTTTATCATTCGCTATCGGACGACAAGGACAGTAATATAGTGTTTGGATTGTTCAGAAAAATTAAGATCTTACAAGACTTAGTAAAATTCGAATAAGTGAGTAAAAAAGAAAAGACGTCGTTTTGTCTAACTGTCACATTTTACTATGGCAGATAACAATAGTGACAAGAGAATCTATTCTGACCAAAATGATTAATTAATAATGGATTAACAATTAAACCCAGGCTTAACAATTAAAACTAAATGGCCGTTTATAAATTTGTGCAGACAAGTTTTGTGAAAACTTAGTTTTTCTGAACACGGCCAATGTTAGTTCAATTAAATGGTTACTATCAAAATCGTGAGCACATGAACCGTATTTAAAACATATTTGGTCATAGAGTAATTTAATCCGAGAGGAAATAAGCCATAATTGTCTCTGAACGTGCATTACTCTGTAAACACAATATACTATCTAAAACACTTTTAAAACACGATTAGTAAACAAAGGAGATGTTGCGAGCTCGGCTCTGGTTCGTACACGACCTCAAAAAATGAGTAAATTAAAGAAGAATCCGAAAAAAATACAATTAATTTATTCAAGAATATATTTTAGAGTTACGACCACATTTAATTCAAACGATTTTATCATTTTCAACTATGTTCAACATAGCTACAGCTGACGCTTGGGATCAATCTATTTAGATAGTATTTAGAAAATATCACTTTTTTTCTTAAAGTACCATAATCAAAAAACAATTCAAAAAATGAAAATGTCAAAATGACATCGCCCGCCATATTCGCCATGTTGGTTTTGAGTTACAATTCTAACTGCTAAGAATGTTTTGTAACTGCAAACAAAGCTAAATAAGTGATTATATGCAGTAAAAAACGTTATTATATTGATTTTGCCTGTTTAATGATATTGTGTACAATACATGGCCGGAGGTCCATACATTTTTGCAACATCTCCTTTCAATAGTTTAGTTTTCCAAGTATGGATAGTGCCAATAGTTTAATTTTTTTAGTATTTAAGTTATTTTAAATTTTAGTTCCTACTGAACCAAAGTAGACGATAACCCAAAGGGATTTTTTATTTATTTTGTTGATTATTACGTAATTTTATTTATTAATAGTTTTCGCCAGCAACGATCATTTTATTATTATTATTATATTTAGATGATAGGTACTTATAATTAAAATAATAAATGCCTCCATACTTCTGAAATGCAGATATAAATATGTGATAGAAAAATAAGCCAGTCTTTATGCATTATACTCATAAATAGACCATTTTATGTTTGTATATATTATGTATTTTACTGATGGTAGAGCTCCAGTGTCGGAGGGCGTAGGCACCTTCGCATTACCTTATATAGGTATATAAGGTAATGCGAGCAGCAAGTAGGTACTTGCCGCTAAATGGTAGTGTTCAGCACTATCGTGTTCCGGTCAGGTGGTAATGTACGGCCCTGTAATTTCCGGCACAGAGTCTTAACACCTTAGGCCTCAGGAGGTAACGCATCTGCATTTTGACCTTGGTGTTTGTGAGAGTGTCTATAGGCTGCAGTCATCACTTAACATCAATGTGAACTGCATGCTTGTTAACAACTTCCATAACATAAAAAAAGTAAAAATAATGTACAAAGACTTGGTTTTATGATTCTTTCCCTATGACATCATACGAAATATATTTTTTACACAATTAAACAATATAATACGAAAACTATAATTTTATTTATTTATACACTCTAATATTTGTGAATAATAAAATATGATAACCAACCAAAGTGATAGAATTATTATTAATAACTTAAAACTACATTTTCACTTAAATTCTTAAGCATCAAGCTAAACTGAAGTTTAAAATTGGAATAATAAAGCGCTAATTATTTTCTATCATGTAATCTGTTTAGAAAGAGATAGTAATACGCCAATTCTGTTGTTAAAAAGAGATGAATACTTTTTGAAATGATGCCTGACTTAGCCTGAGTTGCACCATGATATTCGTTAAAGTTAAAATTATTGTAACATTTTACATCCTTCTCTAACTTAAAGAAATCTGTTGAAGTAAGAGAAGGATGTGAAATGATACATTACTTTAACGAATATCGTGTTGCAACCCAGGCTAAGAATATCTCTAGCCAATTACCATCTTAGCGTTTCTTACCACCGTAGAAGCGCGGGTAATGCACCTGTATAGTTGGTTTTTGTACCTACAAATGAAAAAAAAGTCCCTTCTATTAGCTATGCTATTTTTTAACTCTGTATACATAAACTGATTGTAAAATGTGTATTAAAATAAAGTATCATTTGTCGTGGATCATTTGGTTTTATTTAAAAATATATATATGACAGTGATGGTGTCGTTCAGAAATGTTAAGGTGAGTCCAGATTTTTATATAGATATAAAATATAAGATAATCTTATAATCTCAGTTCACTGGTGGTAGATCTCCAGTGACGGAGCTCGCGGGCATAGGCACCACCGCATTACCTAATATACTTGCCGCTAAATGGTAGTGTTCAGCACTATCGTGTTCCAGTCAGGTGGTAATGTGCGGCCCTGTAATTTCCGGCACAGGGCATAACACCTTAAGCCTCAGGAGTGGTAACGCATCTGCATGTTGACCTTGGTCTTTGTTAAACAAGCACGCAGTTCTCTTTGATGATAAGTGATGACTTCAGCCTATAGACACCCCTATAGGCTGCAGTCTTCACTTATCATCAATGTGAACTGCGTGCTTGTTTGCCACTTCCATTACATAAAAAAACATTTTTTTTATCTATATTATTAGACTCCTGAAGAGAAGTTAAATTTAAACTATGTCAGAGAATATGTAATAATACTACGTATAGAATGGACACTTCGACGTCCCGCCCGATTTCCCCGCATCACCCAACCTCCTCCCCTCTTATGGGCGACGCTTGGTATTTTGTACGTGTGTATTTAACAATGAGAAGAACTCTGCCACTAAAGAAACAGTGCAGCTCTTTTGAATTTAGGCTTAAATCTAATACATTCTTAATGCCTCAATAGCCTAGCGGTAGCAAATCCACTCTACTACTTCGCTGGGGTCCTGGGTTCGATTACCGAGTCGAGGGCTATCAGGGATACAGGATAAGGGTGTAAAATCCTTTATCTCTATCAGAGAATATGTAATAATATAGAATGGACACTTCGACGTCCCGCCCGATTGGGGAAATACCAAGCGTCGCCCAACCTCCAACCTCCTCCCCTCTTATGGGCGACGTTTGGTATTCTCTACGTGCTACGCACACAGGTGCACGTGTAAGTACACGTCACTGATTGATGTCTGTGTTATAGAGACCCAATTAAGCGTTTGTATAGAATTTTGGCGGAGTGTCCACGGTATGTCTGGGTCTATTGGAAGTCTTCCATTTTCTGGCAGTCTCCCAGTACCTCGGTGTTTGTTGATATACTTGGAAATGGCAACAGGCTCGCCACCTGGTACATGGGCTAACACCGTCAGTTATTCAGTCAGTAAGAGCTAGGTAGTCCTTAGCAACCATAGAGCAACACGGGCCACCGGCCGACTAGAGGGGAGTGGCCAAAGCGTTTATTACCGATGCAAAACAGTCTGTCATTTTTGCGGGGGGAAATGCATGTGACACACACACGACAAAAATCGTCTATTACTACGAAACTCACACCTTGACTTTAACAAAATACATAAACAATTTCACGCACACATTTAAACATCTCGGTGACAGGCATAGGAACACTTGTGCTTGTACTTTGACAGAGGGGAAAGCCTGCATATGGCTCCACCCCTTCGGTCCGCCGCGGCCGGTGGCCCGTGTTGCTCTATGTTTGTTAAGATTAAATTAAGCGACTTATAAAAGCGCATATCGTTTGACATTGTATAAAAAGTCAATATTAGTACGGAATAGCCCAACTATCTTTAAGCTTCAATTAACTTTGTCCGCAGAATTCGCGATAGCCAACGTGCAGTGTCAGTACGACAGTCCGTCGGACGCGGAGGCGGATGCGGAGGTGACGCCGGACGCGGACGACCGGGTGCGGACGGACCACAATTACGACACGCGGGACGAACCGCCCGCCTTCATTATACACCAAGTTAGCGCTGTGAGTACTGTAATGTGTTCCTGTTTATATAAAACTAGCTGTTGCCCGCGGCTTCGCCCGCGTGGATGTCGTTTTATAAATAACTTAGTAGCCTTCTTTCTCAAAGTCAGCTCTATCTCTGTACCAAATTTCATTAAAATCGGTTCAATCGTTTGGACGTGAAAAGGTAACAGACAGACAGACAGAGTTACTTTCGCATTTATAATAGTAGTAGGGACTAGCTGTGTGTGTAAGCTTCGTACATAATGAACAATAATTTTGTTAAATTCTACGCGGATAAAGTCGCCGGCACAGCTAGTCTAAATTAAATACGTTTATGTAAACCACAATCTAATGTAACCTTTTAAAAAGATTTTCAAAATTTCAAAAATTTTCAATTGACCATAACTTTACATGATTTTGACGAAACAAAGTTTTGACAACGAAAAATAATTTTATGTAATCCGTCTGTGAAAACCGTTCAAATCCGTTGAGTAGTTTCGAAGTTATAACGTACCAGACAGACATTATTTAAAAAAATACCCTACTTTGTTCCATTTTTGCAGGTTTTTCACAAATGATTCGACCGCTATTGTTCGGTTGACTGATTGCAGTAGCAAGAGTTCATAAGATTCATTAATTAGCATCATAGAACGAATAACTGTTCGCAGGCATCAACAGTGCAGACACCTGCGCAAGCGCCGTTCGTGGAGGTACGGCCAACGATAATGACGATCGGGCCCGGCTACGTGCCTTCTGTCAACGTGATACACGTCGGGGAGAGGCAGCCGGTAAGATAAGCCAATACCTACGACTAACTGTTATGTATGGACCCATAATAAGGCTACTCGCCCACGTCAGACAATCGGTGACCGATTTTTTGTAGGAGAAAAATAGATCGTACTGATAGTCATAGTGAAACGCACCGATTTTTTGTAGGACGTGTGCGATGCATGTATGTATGTATGTATCTTCACGCCAGGTCCCTAACGGGGTAGGCAGAGAAAGTAGAGCGCCAGACATCCCGGTTCTGACAAACCTCACGTGCCTCGTCTACCTTCATTACTCTCTTCATACATGCACGCCGATTCCTAAGACTTTTGACCCCACCATCAGACAGAACTCGACCTATTTGGTCATGGTAGGTCAGCCTTGGTCTTCCTGGGCCTCTGCAACCATCCACATTCGCATTGTATATCTATTTAGTCATTCGCTCATTCGACATTCTTTCTATATGCCCGAACCATCGGAGCATGCCTTTTTTCATTTTTACACCGATACTATCATTCACACAAAGTCTCTTTCTTACATCTTCATTACGAACGCGATCGGTGAGTGATACACCGCAGATCTTGCGCAAAGATCTCATCTCGACCGCGTTCAACTTACTTTCATGCTCTTTCCTGCATACCCAGCTCTCGCTTCCATATAAAAGCGTTGGAGTAAGTACAGCATTATGTACGGCTAATCGAGCCCGCTGGCAGAGATGTTTAGATTCTAGCAGCTTACCCAACGCTCCATTCACGCAATTCCCAGCAAGCACTCTTCTTTCTATGTCAGTGGTGTACCTACCATCCTTGCTAAAAGCACATCCAAGATATACAATTTCATCAACCTGTTCTAACACTGCATCATCTACTACTACCCTTGCATTTGTTCTCTGCTCATCTCTGTTCGTGTGCGATGCACTATTGCTATCAGTACGTTCTATTTTTCTACTACATAAAATCGGCAAAAAATCGGCCACCGACTGTCTGACGTGGGCGAGCAGCCTCACTATCACGTTCGTGTTCCGATTAAATGGTAATGTATGGCCCCGTAATAACTGTCACAGAGAAATAACAACTAAGATCTCAGGGGTGGCAACGCATCTGTATTTTACTTTTACTGTACCTCTGTTTTTATTCAGATGTCTATAGGCTGCAGTCATCACTTAACATCAATGTACACATCGTGAACTGCATGCTGGTTTGGCAAATTCCTTACAGTCTTTCAAACTCGCAGCGCGTTGGCAACGATGACATAATATTACTGGTGGTTGAGCTCCAGTGACGGAGCTCGCGGGCGAAGCACCACCGCATTACCTAATATACTTGCCGCTAAATGGTAGTGTTCGGCACTATCGTGTTCCGGTCAGGTGGTAATGTATGGCCTTGTAATTTCCGGCACAGAGGCATAACACCCTAAGCCTCAGGAGTGGTAACGCATCTGCATTTTGACCTTGGTCTTTGTGTAAGTGTCTATAGGCTGCAGTCATCACTTAACTACAATGTGAACTGCATGCTTGTTTGCCACTTCCATTACATAAAATAAAAAAACAAATGCAACAATCTGCGATTCCAGGTATGTCCCCCACAACCCAACGAGTACAACATAAACAAGCGCATCAGACGCAGCGAGGTAGTGTTGCGGCAGGCTGCCGACTGCGTTAGTCGAGGCCTCACCTTCCAGACCGTATCCGAACAGTTCAACATACCCATATCTACAATACGGTGAGTGGGAAATTCCAATTCAAATGTTTTATTTCAAATTGAACCTAGCACGACTTGCGTGATCGTTTCCGATTATCACCAACTGATGACTAGAGCGAAAGTTGCACCGCCCCTAATCGCATATGTCTTATGTGTCCATCCGCAACGCCCGAAGCCGAGGTCCGGATCCGCAGGGTCCCTTAGGCAGTTGCGCTAAATTTATTTAGACTGAGAACGCTCTCTGTGCTCGCCGATTGCCCGGTGAAGTAGACTAGTGCCGTCTCGAGACAGGCCGCCTACATAAGTCCACACCGATAACGAGTAAAAGTGTCCTTGACCACAAGTGACACTTTTTACGATTTGTGCGAAAAATCATTAAAAATCAATAATGCCCTAGAATGAATAACTATTACAAAGTAAAAATAAAACAGGCATTACATAAGGTGCCACCTAGTAGAACTCTGAGGAAACACAAGCACTTGTCTAGTACGCAAGATGTCGCACGACCGTCCTGAATCGCACTTACGAAGTTTTCATACGAGTTGCACTGTATATACAACTTTTCAACGTCAATCGTGGGGCCGGGGTCCGGAGGCGGTATCCCCTCGTCTGGTCAAAGGATCCTCCTTTGTCGTCAGACTTGACTCACTTGACTCAGACTTTGACGACCAAATTCATTCTTTCTCAGTTTCTTTTGAAATGGGGAATAGGATGAATTTGTAAATAATTGATGCTTTCCATATTATACAAAATTGTTTAGTTTCTATTTAATTTATTACGTGTTTTTGATTATTATTAGTGGTTATTAAAGTGGTTTAAAAAAATGACCATGTAAAAGTGCTCTCCAGGAGCCCAAATATATGAAATAAATGAATAAACTGAATAAACTGAACGTGAAATGGGTCGAAGCGTCCGATGATAAAACTACTGCCACTGCCATCGCCAATCCGCATTCCAAGCGTGGGATTATGGGATTATCGCCTTACCAGTGAATGACAAAGCATGTCTTCTTTTCTCTTTATTAACTCTATGTTATCTGTTTGGTGGGGAGGAAATGAGACATTCTATTGATATGCATAAATATATATTTCTCGATTATATTTTTTTATAATTTGTTAACTGACATGACACGTGTAGGTATCTATTGTTATTCACCATAGTTTAAAATTCTTTTCCTACACCGTACTACCCGCCGTAGAGAGAAGTTTCACCCTCACCGACTGGACACCTGGAAGTGCTCAACGGTGCGGTTTTCTAGTTCGTTTCTGCCCAGAACGTGTAAATTGTGGAACGAACTTCCCTCTGAGGTGTTCCCTCGGTGCTACAATATGGGGTTCTTCAAAAATGGCGTCAAAAGAGTCCTTCAGGGCTGGCAGCGCGTTGCCAACTCCCCTGGTGTTGCAAATGTTCATAGGCGACGGTGACCACTTACCATCAGGTGGCCCGTCTGCTTGTCTGTCAACTACACATACAACAGACATAAAAAAAAAATAGTACTTTTTGTAACGTATCATAAGTGATTCTTGAAATCCCAAATGATAAATGGACTCGGAGACCTAAAAAACAGGTTTTTTTTAAACTTTAGTTCAGCCTCTAATCTCCACAATAACATCGCATACGACTGTCTGTTGACCTTATTGTGGAGATTTTTTTTTTTAATTATTATTATCTAAACTAATATTATAAAGAGGTAATATTGTGTTTGTTTGTTTTGAATAGGCTCAATAACTACTGGACCGATTTAAAAAATTATTTCACTATTCGAAAGCTACATTATCCACGGGTAACATAGGTTATATTTTATTTTGGAAAAAATAGGGTTCCGTAAGATATTTGGGTTTTTCAGACACAAGGTGTAAAAAATCAACCAGAATAGTTACTTATTTTGCGTACGCTGCCTAAAGTATAAAATATATCGTCACTATTCGAAAGCTTCATTACCCACGGGTAACATAGGCTATATTTTATTTTGGAAAAAAAAGGGTTCCGTAAGATATTTGGGTTTTTCAGACACAAGGTGTAAAAAATCAACCATTAAAAGTTACTTATTTTGCGTACGCTGGCTAAACTATAAAAGATATTGTCACTATTCGAAAGCTGCGTTATCCACGGGTAACATAGGTTATATTTTATTTTGGAAAAAATAGGGTTCCGTAAGATATTTGGGGTTTTCAGACACAAGGTGTAAAAAATCAACCAGAATAGTTACTTATTTTGCGTACGCTGGCTAAACTATAAAAGATATTGTCACTATTCGAAAGCTGCATTATTAACGGGTAACATAGGCTATATGTTATTTTAGAAAAAATTGGGTTCCGTAAGATACTTGGGGTTTTTCAGACACAAGGTGTAAAACTTCAACCAGAAAAGTTACTTATTTTGCGTACGCTGCCTAAACTATAAAACATCTCGAGGAAGGCTTTAGGCTATATCTTTAATCATCACGCTAAGACGAATAGGAGAGGGTAGGTAACATTGCACCCGCGCGAAGCAGGGGCGGGCCGCTAGTTCATTATAAATAAATTTGTGATTTTGATTTCTCTCAACAGTTTTGTGGGCATATTTGGGAAAGATTTTTGTCCAGCTGTGAACGTCTGGCTGATATGATGATAATTGATTGATACTTCTAATTTCAGTTTCTTCATGGCGCGCAAAGGCATCCTGCCGAGGAGACGGCGCGGCCGAAGTACACAAGTGAGTAATTTAATTGTTTAAAAGAATTGTATGTATCTTTACGCCAGGGTCCTAACGGGGTAGGCAGAGAGTGTATAGCGCCAGGTATCCTGGTCCTGACACACCTCCCGTCCCTCATCTACCTTCATTATTCTCTTCATTCATGCACGCCGATTCTTAAGACTTTTGACCCCACCATCAAACAGAACTCGGCCTATTTGGTCAAGGTAGGTCAGTCTTGGTCTTCCTGGGCCTCTGCAACCATGCACATTCGCACTGTATATCTGTTTAGTCATTCGCTCATTCGACATTCTTTCTATATGCCCGAACCATCGGAGCATGCCTTTTTTCATTTTTACACCGATACCATCATTCACACAAATATATATAATATGGTGCTAAAACCTTTACGGAACCCGGCTTGTTCGGGAGGCTGGAAGTCGTCGAGTCTGCGAGATAGACGGTTCGTAACTACTCTCGAAAACAGCTTGTAGACGTGACTTAGAAGTGCGATGGGCCTATAATTTTTAAGAAGGGAGTTGTCGCCTTTCTTAAAGAACAGTACCACCACACTTCTGTGCCACGCCTGTGGCGTTTTTCCCTCGGATATGACGGAATTGAACATCAACTGAAGAGCTTCTAATACTGGCCTTCCGCCCGCTTTCAGGAGTTCAGCAGTGATTCCGTCATCACCCGGCGCCCTGTTGTTTTTGAGCTGTTTGAGAGCCGTGCTAATCTCGTCTAGACTGACGTCCGGGATATCTTCGGTGTAGTGTCGGGTCAGTCCGGCTCTAGGATCTGCTGCCGGACTGTTAACAGGTGGTAGTGCTGTCGTGTATAACTGTCCGTAAAACCGTTCGATCTCTTCTGCAAGCTCAGGTTTCGACGATACGATTCTGTTGTCCTCTGTCTTCAGCTTAGTGAGACGGCTTTGCCCTAAGGACAGATCTTTGGCGAACACTTTAGAGCCCTTGTGCCGCTCTATGGCTGCTTTAATACTATCAGTATTAAAGTGCCGAAGGTCGCGAGTCAATGACTTCGAGATCTGTCTGTTGAGCCGCCTGTACACTAAAGCATCTTCAGAGGACTTCAGAACCATACCGCGCCTCTCCTCCATGAGCTTGAGAGTTGGGCTGGAGATCTTTTTGGTTTTATTCGTAGGGCGGGTCTTGAAAAACTTAGAGCCCGCCGTACGGACAGTTTCCACGAACCTGTTATTGTAATCGTCCACATCTATGCACTCACTCAGGCATTCGAAGCGATTTTGTAGCTCGAGTTGAAAGCTCTCGGGGTTTTGGATTTGGGCAGGTGCTGGGCGGAGCGTAGACTTCATTAGTCGGGATCTTTCGATCTTGACCTTTATATTCAGTGTGCCTCTTACCAATCGGTGATCACTCCCGGTTTTTACCGAATTGATCACAGAGACATCACTGAATATATGCCGCCTCGTGGACATAATGAAGTCTATCTCATTTTTAGTCGCACCATCAGGACTGATCCAGGTCCACTTCCGGCACTCCCGCTTCTTGAAGAAAGAGTTCATCATGAAGAGGCTCTCTTTCTCCATGAAGTCAGCCAGAGTCTGGCCCCTGGTGTTTCGTCGCCCATATCCAAATCGTCCCACTTTCAGCTCATGATCACCTCGAACGCCCAATTTCGCGTTGTAACTGTAGAATAAATTATTTGTATTTTTTTCGGATTCCTCTTTAATTTACACATCTTTTGAGGAAGTGTACGCAGCGTAGCCAATTTCACAACATCTCCTTTAATTAATTTATGTGTCTGTCTCTTTTTACTGTATGCTTTCTATCTCATTTTCTCTGACGTCAAATCTTATGATTTTATGTGTTTGTCTCTTTCTACTGTCGCTTTTTCGTTTCATCGACGTTCAAATCACAAAGATGCTAAAAAAGTTTTCACTTCAAAAAAAAATGAATTCACACGTGGAAGTGAAATCTTCAAAAATGTTCATAAGAGACACTGTATAATAGGTTAGGATCCCACCGCAGAATCATTTCGTTCATCCAGATATGCTGCAAACCTAATTTTTTTGCATATATATATTCTAGAGAATCCACTGATTATAGTAGATTGCCTATAGTGGATATATATTCTCTAGATTATAAATATGCATAAATATAAGGGTTTGCAGCATATCTGGATCAGGGGTGTTGTTGTTGCGAATGTTCGCATCCGCAATTGCGGATTATTCGCATGAATTCAGACATCTGCATCCGCATCCGCATTCGCTTCAATCCATGCGCAGTTTTTTGCGAATGCGGAGTAAATCTGCCACTGTACAAGTAAAAAATAGTAAAACATGTAAACAAAGTTTAATATTTCCGTCTTATTTCATGAAGTGATTGATCAATAGGAGGACCAGATTTAGCAGAATTGGGCCTTTAATTTTGGGCTTGCACCAGAATTGGAAACATCAGAATTTGTTGAAGTTAAACATTTACAGAAAGACAACAAATTTTGCCCCCTTGATGTGTAAAAAAAAGGAACTACTCCTTATGTTTCAGTGAAACAATTGGGGCAGGTCGTATTCAAAACGATTTTTTCGTTTGATTACAGGGTTGTTGCTCTTTTTTTTTGTTCTTCAAGGAGAAAACGTTATGAAATATATTAAAATTTGAGGAGACTTACAGCAGAATGTTCATAGAAATCTGGACATCTGAACGTGTGGACAAGACGGATTTTATATTGTAGAGATTTGCATAGTGAAATTGTAAATAAATTACTGTGTAAAATAATATTTTATTATCGATCCTCTATGAAATAGATTGGATTCAGAGAAGGCTGCTTATATTACTGTTTATTAAATATAATGTATTATTTTTAAACTAATCCTAATTTTTAAATTTAATCATTAAATAACATTTATCTTCAAATTGTTCATTCATATTTGTCAATTTTTGCATCCGCAACAACTTTGATCTGGATGAACGAAATGATTCTGCAGTGGGATCCTAACACATAATGTCAAATCCTTTCTATCCTTTCTATCTCATATTCTCCCAAGTCAAATCTTATGAATTTATGAGTCTGTCTCTTTTACTGTTGCTTTTTCGTTTCATAGACGACCCGGTTGGTCCAGCGGGGTGAGTTCACCGTTTGATTCGAAGGTTCGCGGGTTCGATCCCCGCACCGGGACAAATATTTGTATGGCCTACAGATATTAGTTTTGGGTCTGGGTGTTTGTGTATGTGTTGTTTGTATATAACGGCACCCACGACACAGGTTTTATATCTACTGCGGGGCTGTGAGTGTATGCGTATTTTATTATTATTTTATATTTGGAAACAAGAGATAGGTGCTTTATTATATTAGGTACCTACTTCAAGTTCCGTTTATTTCTTGCTTTTTAATAAAATATCTTTAGAATGCGCTGAAATCCGCATCCACATTCGCGGATTTGAGCCTCTTAAAATCCGCATCCGCATCTACATCCGCGGATGTCGAAATTTTTGCATCCGCAACAACTTTGATCTGGATGAATGAAATGATTCTGCAGTGGGATCCTAACATATAATGATTTCTATCTCATATTCTCCCAAGTCAAATCTTATGAATTTATGAGTCTCTTTTTTTTTTTTTTTTTTTTTTTATGTATTGGAAGTGGTAAACAAGCATGCAGTTCACATTGATGTTAAGTGATGACTGCAGCCTATAGACACCCACACAAAGACCAAGGTCAAAATGCAGATGCGTTACCACTCCTGAGGCCTAAGGTCTTATGCCTCTGTGCCGGAAATTACAGGGCCGTACATTACCACCTGACCGGAACACGATAGTGTTGAACACTACCATTTAGCGGCAATTTTTACTGTTGCTTTTTCGTTTCATGGATTTTCAAGTCACAACAATGCCTAAAAAAGTTTTCAATTGAATCATTCACAGTTGAGTCGAGCCTGCAGTAGCCCGGAACCTCCACTACCGCCTTTCCATGTACAACACTTCAAGCTACCGGACATGCTAGCTATGAAGTCTGATTGCGACGAACCGCCTTCGTAGATCTAAGCTTAATTTGTTTCATCCCTACTAATATTATAAATGCGAAAGTAACTCTGTCTGTCTGTTTATCTGTCTGTCTGCCTTTTCACGTCCAAACGACTGAACCGATTTTAATGAAATTTGGTACAGAGATAGAGCTGTCTTTGTTGTGTTTACATAGAGGTACCTATTACACTCTTGCGAGCTTCAATCTGGAATCACATAAACAAATTGTTTAATACTTACAATGAAAAACAAAATATGGAATGCGGTATATCATAGAAAGGTAATTTTACCGTCTTTAAAACTCTTTTGATATCATTATCAAAAGTATCTCAGCTTATGTCACGGAACGTAAAAACAACATATGATTTTGGAGTTCTAAAAGCTTATAAAACGAGGCAAGTGTAAAAAAAACTTTAAAAAAAAAACAAAATTTTGATTTAATTAAAAAAAGACATTATTTCTTAACTAGCGTTCGATAGCCAATAAAATTACCATTCAAGTGATACACTACCTTCTAAAATAATATTGCATGAAAATTGTTATTGATTGAACCCCCATTTATGTGATTCCAGTTTAAGTCCGCGTTGCACCAAGATATTTCTTAAAGTTATTGTAAAATTTCACATCCTTCTCTATCTTTAAGAAATCTGTTGAAGGTAGAGAAGGATGTGAAATGTTTTTTTTTATGTAATGGAAGTGGCAAATAAGCGTGCAGTTCACATTGATGTTAAGTGATGACTGCAGCCTATAGACACCCACACGAAGACCAAGGTCAAAATGCAGATGCGTTACCACTCCTGAGGCCTTGTTATGCCTCTGTGCCGGAAATTACAGGGCCGTACATTACCACCTGACCGGAACACGATAGTACTAAACACTACCATTTAGCGGCAAGTAAATTAGGTAATGCGGTGGTGCCTACGCCCGCGAGCTCCGTCACTGGAGCTCTACCACCAGTAAAAACGTGTTACAATAACATTAACAAATATCTTGTAGCAGGTGTGAATAGAGTAGGTGATGCGGCTGCCTGTACAGTTCACTCAAATCTTAAAGGCGCCAGTGAAGTTAGTAACAATTAAGAAATTAAAAAAAAATACTTTGGACAGTAATCGAACTCACGACCTCAGTATAACCTTTTTATCTATTCTTGACGATTTTCCAAATGCACTACCATTCTTTGTTTTCCACACAACCCTTAGGTTGACTGGTAGAGAATGCTTTCTAGCATTAAGTCCGCCTCATATACTTTGTTTGTGCAGAAAGTTTAAATAAATAAATAACCAGTCCAGTCCAACTTCTATTTTGGGATTGTTTTTAGTATCGCCAATTAAAACATTTTTTTTTAAACTGCGAGTAGCAACAAATGTTATATCAATGGCACCAGACAACATGTCTGATATCGCACCTTTAGAACTGAAGTGGCATATCTCAAAAAATTAAGAAAATGACTTTTATACATCAAAAGACTTAAAAACATGTAATCTATCAAATTACAGAATAATTTATAAATCATTTGATAGATTAAATGTTAAACTTAAAGTTATATATTTATTTATAACTTCATACATTGTAGAATTAAATAATTAAATTACAATTTAAAAATATAAAAATTAACTTTAAAATAAATCAAAATTCAGTTAATTTAAAATCAAATTATACCAAAATTAAAACCAAATCAAAACTAAATAAAATTTGAATCAAAATAAAAATTAATACAAAGTATAACACATATTTTAAAACCTATGTACCTATAATGATGACTATGTCTCCATAGTCAGTCAAACAAACTGCCCCTGGTCATCCCCGGTGCAAAAGAGCCCAAAATACTATCAGCATTTCCCCTTTGAATGGCAATGGCTAGCCTTTGCACCAGGAATGACCCGGAACGGTAGTCGAAGCCCCTATGTTTAAGACTGTGGAGATTTTCTCTGACGAATGACAATGACTATGTTAATAATAATGTTAAACTATTAATAACTACTATTAAATTATTAATAATTTGATAGATAACATGTTTTTAGTCTTTTGATGCATAGAAGTCATTTTCTTAATTTTTTTGAGATATGCCACTCTTCTTCTTCTTCTCACGGGTTCTTATTGTCATTTGAACATTCTATTTATTTATTCATTAAATATATGTGGGTGAAAGATTTAAGCTTTTTCTATATTTTTTTGCAGTAATCTCAGTGTAAATCGGAACAGCCAAATAGCAAGTCGTATTTATTAGGTTTACCTTACTTTGGACTTTGGACATAACAAGAAGAAAGGATCATGGCAAGATTAGTACAGAAAAAATGAAAAAAAGGTACACGGTAAAACAGCATGGAAATATTATCCAGTGAACCTAAACATCATTTCCTGATACTTAAAATATTTTTAACTCTCCGGAATAAAAAGTTTGAAATTGAAATTTAGTATGGAGTGCTTCTACTGTTGTTAGGAAAGGCGATTTTTATTCCGGTGATTTAAAAATATTTTTAATACCAGAATATGTTCTTTAGGTTCCCTAGATAATATTTCTAATCCGTTTTACCTTGTACCTTTTTCTAACTTTTTTTTGTACAAATCAATGTATCAAACTTGCCATGATTCTTTTACAACAACTATAAAGATAATGTTAATCGTATAAGGCATGTATAGGTCGCGCCAGGTAAAAAGAACGCTGGCGGTCAAGCTGCGCAGTAGACGATTTATCGATCTATTTGGTGGTATGAGGTGCGGCGTTTTCAATCTGCCTACCAATACACGAAACCGCAAGCGAAAGCTAGATCAAAAATAAACCAATAGGGCTAGTACTTTCGTGCGCGAGTGTACCGATGCGCGAACACATCCCTTCTACTTTCTTCCAGCGTTCTTTTTACGTGGCGCGACCTATATAATGCGTGCTTATTAAACTTAGTGACATAAAAAAATTGATGTATAAAAAATAATGCCTACATTTAAGAAATGATGTGTATTTTTATGAATAATGTAAATAACACAAAACATAAGGAATGACAATCTGTTTAAGATCTGATTTTTTGAAAAGTAATTTATTTGTATTACATGAAAATGCGAGCCATATTGAATCATCAGTATTATTAAATATAGCAACACTAATGCTCGGTTGCACCAAGATATTTGCTAAAGTTAAAAACTATTGTAACATTCCACATCCTTCTCTAGCTTATAGAAATCTGTTAAAGTTAGAGAAGGATGTGAAATGTTACAATAGCTACAAAGCCAGTATTAGGGCGGATTTCACCGTTTGCTCTGCGCCTGAGTTTAATAAAACGCGGCTTTACTTAAAATTTGCATCCAATTTCAACCTTATCAAAACTATTTTCATCGGTGAAATCTAAATAGTGTTATTGAATTTAAGAACGTAAAACGCGTTTTATTACGACTTTTAAATCGGTCCTAAGGTGGCATATACATGAACCATGGAGAATAATGATGAAGGATGCTATCTGTCATGGACGAGAACTTGGAAAAGTGTACAGCGTATGCTGCAAATAACGTTTTGTGTATCTGCTACAATAGCGCTTGTGCCTGGTGACAATACCACACCGCGGACCAAATGTACTCTGTGCCTCGGACACTCCGCCAAAATTCCATACAAACGCTTGATTTGGTCTCTATTACACAGACATCAACCAGTGACGTGTATTTACACGTGCAGGTGCACGTGTAAATACACGTCATTGTGCGTAGCACGTAGAAAATACCAACCGTCGCCCATAAGAGGGGAGAAGATTGGGTGAGGCGGGGAAAACGGGCGGGACGTCGAAGTGTCCATTCTATACGTAGTATTATTAGATATTCTCTGACAATACTACGATAATTGAACTGTTGTATAGTGAGTGTGCGTAGGAGTTCAATATTTAAAATCTCTTCATGACTATACTCATGACTCAAATAGTAATTGAAATACATCAAAAAATTGCGTAGTCCCAAATAATAAATAAAAAAGAAATGCTTCTCAATTCTGTATAAAATTTAATATATGTATATAAATGTATTACAAATTTATCTTTTATGTACGTTATCGCAGCACCATATTTACCATGTTTTGATGGTCACTTATCCAAAACAGGGTCCGTGCTCCTTTATCTTTACACTCCGTAACACGTATGGAACCAATGACGTTTTACAAATAGACCCACTGTCTACGCTTCTATTATGCGGCGACAAAACTCCGGGTAATTGCCAAATAATATTTTAAAAATTATCTTCATAAGGTCTCGTATCTTTTTTTTTGTAAAATTCTTGCCATGATTCGTTTTATTACGCAATTCCTTATGGCATAATATTTACGTATAACACGACTATTTGGGAAACGCCATTGAGAACCAAGAAACTAAGTCACAAGAGAGTAAAGGCTTTTCCCATATTTGGGACGTCCTTCTCTTAGAATATATAAATACATGCACGACACAAACTATCTGTGGGTGAATTTCTAGAAAATTTGTAAAGATTCTAGAATCTTCAGCGCTGATCTTCGCAGTAGTGAATTACTGGGTATCTTCGGTGGTATGAAGTGAGATGCGGGGGTGGAGGTATCGATACAATGATTGGCCCATCGCCCAACGCGTCATAACCGCGATTCATGATTCGTTCTTCTGGCTCTCGTGGCTGGAAGGATGGGCAAAGCAGTTTTAAAAGATTAATTTTCCTCAGAGTTTTGGAAGTTCATTTCCCTGAAAATTCACCCATTTATTAAATTAAACAAAAAATAAATGTTATTTTAGACCTAATAGGAGCTTTACCTGAAAGTAGGGTAACTTATTTATATAAAAGTATTAATATTAAGTGTTTGTAGAAATATGTTCACAAATTAAAAAAAAAAAAAACAAAAAAGGAATATCTGAAAAAAAAGATTGTGTATAACACTTTGATCAATAAATAAAAGTAAAAAATCTTTATCGTACTCACCATCGTTGAAACTCTATTTTAAAGATTAAACTTTTAATGTTTGGATTCAATGTGTGGGAGCAACTAGTTTCTTACATGCAATTTCCATTAGATTGCTTTTTTTCTATAAATCTTATTGATAGTGAATATATTTCTACATAGGCTTAAATATAGTTTCATATTGTATATTATAAATGTAAATACAGTGATTAGAATCTCAATGTGTTTAGTATAGGCGTAGATCTTTAGGGTATTTAACTTTTTAAACTTTAAGGTTCGGTTGCAACATACCTACATACGCGGCAGCTAGTTAAGTGTTGATTTTTGCGTTGCTATGGTAACTTATGATGTGCCGATCCCGGGTACATTCCCGAGAACGTTCCCCAGGTGGGAACATAGTGGAACATTGTTTATAAATAAGTGCAAATTTTGTTGTATTTTTAAAGGATCATGGCAAGATTTGTACGGAAAAAATGAAAAAAAGGTACTCGGCAAATCAGCATGGAAATATTATCCAGTGAGACTAAACAACATTTCCTGATACTTAAAATATTTTTAACTCTCCGGAATGAAAGGTTTGAAATTGAACTTTAGTATGGAGTGCTTCTACTGTTGTTAGGAAAGACGATTTTTATTCCGGTGATTTAAAAATATTTTAAATACCAGAAAATGTTCTTTAGATTCCCTAGATAATATTTCTTATCCGTCTTACCTTTTTCTAACTTTTTTGTACAAATCAATGTATGAAACTCGCCATGATTCTTTGTAGACTAATATAAACATATTTACTACAAATACAAAAACACTTGCACGCCATCTAACAAAATGTGACAAAGCACCAACTGTTATCAAACATTTTGTTTAAATCTGTGGTGGCAAGTGTAAAACTATGATGGAAGCATTTTACAATCTTTATAAACAATGTTCCCACCTGGGGAACGTTCTCGAGAACGTTCCCGGAAACGGCACATCATTATGTTTATCGATATAATATTGTCAACGGAACATATAATTTTGTAAAAGTTGTAAATATACCAATCAGTTTATTTATTGTCCTACTTATCCAATTATAATATGTCTGAAAAAATATCTTTATCCCACCGAAGGTAATGGCAGCTGATATACAAAAGTACTTTTTACTGGTGGTAGAGCTCCAGTGACGGAGCTCGCGGGCCTAGGCACCACCACATTACCTAGTAAACTTGTCGCTAAATGGTAGTGTTCAGCACTATCGTCACACCTGACCGGAACGGTCAGGTAGTAATGTTCGGCCCTGTAATTTCCGGCACACAGGCTTGTCACCTTAGGCCTCAGGAGTGGCAACGCATCTGCATTTGGATAGGCTGCAGTCATCACTTAACATCAATGTGAACTGCATGCTTGTTTGCCACTTCCATTACAAAAAAAACTTCTGTAATTTTTCGTCGTAGCTTTGTATAATATCATCATCACAAACACATAGAATGTATTTAAATATTAAGAATATGATATATATCGCGAGATATGACCTTCTCTTGCGGTCTTAATGTTTTTTTTATATTAATTTCTGTTCTGTTGACGATATTTTTGCTTCATTTTTATGATTGCATTTTTTGAAACCGAATTGTTATAACAACGCTTTTGTCCAGAGAGTGTTGATTTTAGATAAAATATTTTTCGATAAAAAATGAGCGTTTATAATAAGTAATACTTTCTTAAAAAGAATTACTTACGTACCTAATATTTATCTAGTGGTGATTTTAAAACAATTATTGGCTAACTATTTTCTGCGTGCTATTTAGGACATAAAGTAGCATCTATCTTTGATGTGTTTTTAGGTATTTGCGAGCTACACTAATTGAAAGTATATATATTTACGGATTTATCTCGCGTATATTAAACTAAAATGATTTTTAAAATCAACCCGACGTTTCGGTCGCTTTTCAGCTTCCGTGGGCCCGGACAGAAAATAAATAAATAAAATGTGTACGATACAGATTTATGTATTTAAAATATATATATATTTAATAAAAAATCACACTCTCAGGCAAAAGCGACCAGTTAAGTAATATTTAAAGTATTTTTTCACAAATTAAAGAGCAAGCCATTACTATAAGATGTTCAAAACTGTCAAAATCGCATTTTTAGGATAAGTCCCTTGTGTTATGCAGTCAGAAAATTAAGGTTTAATTCTGAATGCATTTGATTAAGATATGTTGTTTTAGATTTGTAAACTGTTTTTTATGATTTTTTTTTTAATTTACACTCGGTAATTGGTTGATAATTTATATCCGTCTTTAAACTGTCAGTTTTTATCCAATAGATATTTAATTTTGTAGACAATATTTGTTGTCAGATTGGCTCATCGACTAGGCTGATTGGTCTGTGGATTGGCTTAATGGTAAGACTAAGTAGCATGTTATTTTCTCTATGTTGGCAGCTTGGCGATTCCTATTTTTGTACACTTATTTTTTATTATTGGTATTGTTAATCTCACAATATAGATTGTAATAAAAAATATAAGATAAGGCAGTTTAAGTACTAAGTTCGACTGTCAATACTTGGTAAATTTGACTTTGACAGAAGTTATGTGTGCAGGACTAATCTTAAAATTATTACTTCGACTAAATTTGGATAACAGATTCTAAACAATCTTTTTAATTTGCAGAAAACGAATCGGCTTATATAAAGATAAAAAAAATTAAGAGTCTACCTGAGGTTCTATCAGTCGCGGGAATAGGATTGAATAGAAGTTCCTGTCCATCTTTTGATTTAATAAAAAAATAAATATATATAGTAATATATTATAGCATATAAAATCGTTTAGGTATTATAATAATTCCATCATTGATACCAGCGTCTGAATCACAGTTCGACTAACATTGTCGAAGCTAAAAACTATACGGCCCTGTAATTTCCGGCACAGAGGCATAACACCTTAGGCCTCAGGAGTGGCAACGCATCTGCATTTTGACCTCTGGTCATTGTGTAAGTGTCTTTAGGCTGCAGTCATCACTTATCATCAATGTGAACTGCATGCTATTTTGCCACTTTTATTACATTAAAAAAAAAACAGTCACGGAACTATCCGCTTAACTAAAATCAACGAAGTAAATGTTATCGCCGTCGAAGTAAATTTTATCGCAGTCGAAGTAAATTTTGTCGCTGTCGAAGTAAATTTTGTCGCTGTCGAAGTAGTAGTTGTTGAACTGTCTGTCTGATGTCATTTTGTTTTATTTAATTGTTGTGACAAGGTGAAATTATTTTTATACGTTTAATTTTACAGTATTACGACGAGAACAAAAAAAAAATTGTTTTTTTTTTGTTGAATTATGTTAAAATGACATGTTATTTGTAAATAGAGTAAGTTTTTGCAATCCAATAGACTCAGCTAAGACAATATTTGAAATGGTAGTCCAGTACTACATATATGTTAAAAATGTACTCTCCTATCGAAATATTCAGTTTCTTTTAATTCAGGGGAGCGGTCGGCGCTAGGTTGTAGGTTTTTTTTTATTTTTTTTTTATTTAAGGATACGTAACTTCACGCCTGTAATCCCCGAAGGGGTAGGCAGAGGCAAATGCATGCATTCAATCATACATGCAAACACCCACGACTCGCCGGTTACGTTTTGGCCCATGTAACAGGTGGCGAACCTGTTGCCATCTCCGGGCACATTACCAAACTCCGGGGTACTGGGAAACTTCCAGAAAATGGAAAAATCCCAATAGAACCAGAGATAAAGGATTTTAAACCGTTATCTCTGATATCCCCCGACCCGGGAATCGAACCCAGGACCTCCAGCGTAATAGTAGTGGTCTGCTACCACTACGCTACTGAGGCAATTTAAGGATACATTACAAAATATGTACATCTTACGAGTGTACAGTTGCGAGTATGTGTACATGTACAATGTCGAACGACGACTCAAAGTCCCTAATAAATAATAGACACAAAAAAAAAAGGAACAATGTGACAGTGTGCGAGCCTAACAGAGAGGACAAATATGCAAGGCCACTTGCTCGCACATTTTTGAAAAAAAAATTACCCTTTATCGGTCAAATACTCAAACGTCAGTTAAATCTTCATAAATCATTTGTACCTGTAATTTCCGGCACAGAGGCATAACAACTTAGACCTCAGGAGTGGTAACACATCTGCATTTGACTTCTGGTCATTGTGTGGATGTCTTTAGGCTGCAGTTATCACTTAACATCAATGTGAACTGCACGCTTGTTTGCCACATTTATTACATAAAAAAAAAATCTAAGTGGGACTTAAAAGTCTTCTGGCTTTATAAAACACGTTCAAATGATAGAGATAGCGCACATTTGAGGGTTGCTTAAAATTGAGTGACGTTTGAGTATTCGGCCATATGTTTCCAAAATACAGTTTCCAACAAGAAATATTGCACATCGACCATAGGAAGGAGACTTCGGCTTATTTCGGGTCTGTGGAGCGTTATCTCTTTCAAACCTTACCCTACCTAACCCTACCTAACCTACCTAACCTTACCTTACCTTATTACGAATACAAAATTCAAAATTCAAATTTCAAATCATTTATTTCAAATTGGTCTACAAGGACACTTTTGCATTGTCGGGTTATAAGCTACCTAGAGAGAATGACTTATAATAATAATTCAATAGGTATTAATAAATACCAATTTAATAATAATATTTAACCGATACGTGAATCATCAAATTTTTCAATTCCTTCATAGAAGAAAATGAAAAATCTGTTCGTCATAATCATAGTCATTCACTTAGCAGAGTTCCAAGTGCAGGCACTACTGAAGAACTCAGAATTCAGCTACCCAACAAATTCAGCGTGTTGCTCTTTTGTCAAAACCTTAGATTGAATACAAATATTATTAAATAAAATAAAGATAATGTGAACGTCCATGGCATATCAATATTTGCATATAAACACATACGCAAATACCCATCAACAGCTTAATATGTCCCCACAATCAGCACCCGTTCACGAGTATGACGCATGTGGCAGCCATTGCTCTCCTCGACCATTTTGAAGGGAAGTGAGCAACCCGTCACACGACGCCGCCGAAGGCAAAGACATTAAAGTGAGCATGACTGTTATGATTACCAGTGCGTAGATAGCAATATAGATGAAAAGAAAATCTGTTTGTGGCCAGAGCATACACAATATCAATATCTATTAACATAAGTACAATTTTATGAAATAGCCTGGCAGCGATCGCTACAATCCCAAGATGTACTATCAGTGAGATATTCACAAATTTTATAGTAATTACATTTGTATAAACGTTCTTTAATTACTTTTTTAAATTTATTAACAGATAGACTTTGAACATTTTTTGGGACTTTATTATAGAATCGTATACACTGACCTCTGAAAGAATTACTTACTCTATGCAGTCGTGTTACATGTATGGACAACTTGTATTTGCTCCTTGTGTTCATATTATGATCATTCGTTCTCGTAGGAAACTCATGAATATTTTTCTGGACATACAATAAGTTTTCGTATATATATTGACAAGCAACAGTCAACATGTTTATTTCCTTAAATTTATCTCTCAGAGAAACTCTCGGGCTTAGCCCGTAGATAGCACGTACTGCTCTCTTTTGCAAAACAAAAATAGTATTGACGTCGGCGGAATTGCCCCCTAGCAAAATGCCATAGGACATTATACGTGAAAGTAACTAAAGTAGACCAGCCGAGCCGTCTCCACGTCCGTCAATAATCTTATCTTTACTGCAAATGCTGCTGAGCTAAGTCTACTGGCCAATTTGGCAATATGGGGGCCCCATTGCAATTTAGCATCCACGGTAACGTCAAGAAATACCGTGCAGTCTACTAACTCCAATACTTCCTCATTTATTTTGACATTAGTGTCCACAAGTTTTACATTAGGAGTGGTGAACTTAATACATTTTGTCTTTTTACTATTCAACAATAAGTTATTGGCACTAAACCAATGTACAACATTAGAGAGAGTATTGTTCACATCTTCAAATAAAGCCTGTTGTCTTTTAATTTTAAAAATTAAAGAAGTGTCGTCAGCAAACAATACCATATCTTGACTATCGTTGATGATGTACGGCAAGTCATTTATATAGACTAAAATAAGAAACGGTCCTAGAATAGAGCCTTGCGGGACCCCCATATCCATTGAAGCCCCGGGAGATCTCTTTCCATTGAAATCAACATACATTGTTCTATTGCTTAAATATGAAGTCATAAGCTCAAGAGCGGTATCGTGAACACCATAGTGATATAATTTTCTGACCAAAGTTTTATGTTGCACACAGTCAAATGCTTTGGATAAGTCACAGAATACCCCTAGAGCATCGTGCGATTCCTCCCAAGCTTCAAATATATGTTTTATAAGCTCAACACCTGCGTCAGTAGTTGAGCGACCCCTGGTGAATCCAAATTGTCGAACGTGTAAAAGTTTATTGTGTTTAAAATAGGCTTAACATTAATTTTTCAAAAATTTTACTAAATGTGGGTAGTACTGAAATAGGTCTAAAATTTGTGGGGTCACTTGTACTACCAGATTTAAAAAGAGGAATCACTTTACTATGTTTCATTAAGTCAGGAAATATACCACTTACAATACTATTATTAAACATAGCCGCTAGGTAAGGTGCGATTATGTCCAATATTCTAGATGCAACTTTAACAGATAAGCCCCAGAAATCAGTTGTATTCTTAATGTTAATAGTTTTAAAAGCATTCATAACATCTAAAGTGTATACTAATTTAAAACTAAATCTAGTGCTACTTTCATGTACATTTTGTTTCAATAATGATTCGGCGACGGTAGGAGAAGAAATCAGGTGTTTGGTTGTAGAAACTGGAATATTAGCAAAAAATGTTTCAAATGCTGACGCAACTTCCTCGTCAGTAGTAACTTGTTTATTGTCAATAATTAAATTAAAAACAGAATTGCGTTCAACGTTTTTTCCACTTTCACTATTGATTACGTTCCATGTCGCTTTAATTTTGTTACTATATTTTTTAAATTTTACTTTTAATGTGTAATGCCTTGGCTGCAAAACACACTCTCTTAAATATTTTCGAATACATTTTAACATGATTTTTAAACGATAATGTGTGATTAAAAGACCTTTCCCCGTACAGTTCATATAATCTGTGTCTACTCTTGTGTATTCCAACAGTCGCCCATTCATCAAACGACTTATGACTTCTCACATTTGTTGTCTTTTTTGTAAACGAACGAAATATCGTTTTACTTGATACTGGCAATATGCGTAATTGCATGCCATAAAAATAAAAAATAAACAATACCGGACTATCAGTGTCTACGTAGGCAGTGTGCAGCAGAGATTCGGAACTAGCCGATTGTTTCTTTTGTATCGCTATGCAATGTTTCTTGCTGGGTATTTATTGTACTGTTGAAGGAAAATTGTTCTGCTGCCGGAACAACCACAAAAATTTCACTCCGGATATCGCAACTTGTATGAAAATTTCATAAGCGTGATTCAGCACGCCACTCTTCATAGTTCAAGCTTGAGAAGTACTTGTTCATGCATTCATACTCGTAGTTATTGTCGTATTGTTCGTTATTTTTGTACTATTTTAAATGTTACACACAGGTGTACAAACAGGTGTGTCCTTACGTAGTGCCAACCGTGCTCTTGGATTTCATACTTAGGGCCGAATACTCAAACGTCACTCAATTTTAAGCAACGCTCAAATGTGCACTATCTCTGTCGTTTGAACGTGTTTTATAAAGACAGAAGAC
Source organism: Macrosoma leucophasiata (assembly GCA_036365455.1). NCBI lineage: Eukaryota > Metazoa > Arthropoda > Insecta > Lepidoptera > Hedylidae > Macrosoma > Macrosoma leucophasiata. Next base: position 864,941 of record JAWQUS010000022.1, on the reverse strand, counting down.
TTTTAAGTCCCACTTAGATTTAAGTGACGTTTGAGTATTTGGCCGTTAGAGTATTTAACAAATTGGACCCGGTATTAAAGGGCGACCCTCTCTGTAAATAGAGCGCGGCTAATATTCGTTGTATAAAACTAGCTGCATAATTTTTTGCCGCGAGCATTATTTTTTACTTGTGTGCAGAACGCGCAAAGTTTATATGAGTCCATTAATAAAAACCGCCTAATGTGGTACCTATGGTTGGCCGGCTTATCTTAGAGGAAGGACTGCTTCTCTTATATTCGCCCCAGTGCCGGATTTAAGCATAGGCAACATATACAGTTGTGTGTGGGCCTCCAGCGCATTCTCTGCCTGTAGGCCGCCGAAGTTTAAGTGCGAGATTCACAGACCGCACTACGACTTTACTTTCGAGCAAAGTACGCTTCGAACTGTCAAATCCCGTACTATACTGACAGTTCTAAGTATACTTTGCTCAAAGTAAAGTCGTAGTGCGGTCTGTGAATCTCGCACTAAGGGTGACATTCACAGACCGCACTACGACTTTACTTTGAGCAAAGTATGCTTTGAACTGTCAGTACAGTATGGGATATATCTGTGAATCTCGCCCTAAGGGTGACATTCACAGACCGCACTACGACTTTACTTTCAAGCAAAGTACGCTTCGAACTGTCAAATCTCATACTGTACTGACAGTTCTAAGCATACTTTGCTCAAAGCTAAGTCGTAGTGCAGTCTGTAAATCTCACCATTAGTCCGGCACTGATTCTCCCCCCGCCAAACAGGACAGTTTTTCGAGCATATCTCCTGTTGTTTAAATACTCTAATATTGCAAAGAATATAACTTAGATATACAGTGAAGCTTAATATTGTGCCATTTAAACTGCGACGTGGATGTATTTTATGAATATCATGAACTAGTTTTGCAATGTAACTATATACAGTAGCTGTGACAGTGTGTAGATATATACGTTAATAAAGTATTTTTGTGTAATTATTCTAGTTTAATTTATTCTACGATAAGATGTATCGTAGAAAACGATAGGTCTTAACCGTCACATCTGTAATCACTTAAGGGGTAGGCAGAGGTAAATGTATGACATGCATTCAAGCATACATGCAAAAGGTTACGTTTTGGCCCATGTAACAGGTGGCGAGCCTGTTGCCATCTCTGGGCACATTACCAAACTCCGAGGTACTGGGAAACTTCATGAAAATGGAAAAATCCCAATAGAACCAAAGATAAAGGATTTTAAATCGTTATATCACTGATAGTCCTCGACCCGGGAAACGAACCCAGGACCTCCAGCGTAGTAGTAGTGGCCTGCTATTACTAGGCTACTGAGGCAGTTAGTTGCATATACTTGTGTTATCAGATTTAGTCACAAATAATCCTCTATATGTAACTCTACGCTTGTAATCTTCGAAGGGGTAGGCAGTAAGTAGTAGTGCATTCATAACAGCATACACAAAAACACCCATAATTCGCCGGTTACGTTTTTCCCATACAATAAGTGGCGAGCCCATTGACATTTTTCGGGCACATATATAAGAGACATTCTACTGATATACTTTTACATTAGTTTATTACATTTAGTTTTATCTTAGTGATATTCTTGACTTTACATATATTTTTTAACTTGTTTGACATGTATATCAATTGTTATTCGCTTTAATTTATTTTGTTTGTTTTTGACATGTCATAAGAGGTGCTTGTCACCCTAAATGAATAAATGAGTTTCTGATTCTGATTCTGATTCATAACAACACTCCGAGGGTAACACTAGGAAACTTCCATAAAATGGCAAAGAATCGAGAAGCACTCACCTCCACGACCAAGGATCCCAGTGAAACAGTATTGGCTTACTACTTACTACCACTAAGCTAATGAGGCAGTTTTGAATCTTATTTATTTATTTATTTACTCTTTTTATGCACGAAGATGGTGTACATAAAGGCGGACTTAATGCCACTAGGCATTATCTCCCAGTCAACCTTTGGGTTATGAAGAGAGCGACGATGTAGGTGCAAAACGGGTCTAAATTTAGAAATTATGAGTGGAAAATGATTTGAATCTTCTACATTCCAAGTTACTAATATTATATGTAGGTATGTATGTACTACTACCCGCCGAAGAGAGATTTCACCCTTACCGAGTGGACACCTGGCAGTGCTCAGTGCGATTCTCGTGGCCGTTTCTGCCCAGAACGTGCAAATTGTGGAACAAACTTTCCTGTTCTATGTACATTCCCTAAGTTGTCAGTGTAGGGATCTTTGGCAAGAACATTTTGATAAAAGATCTGTAGAAAAGGGTATTCGGTATCGGACCATACAACCGTTAATTACATCATTTCCATGGTTTGACCAATGTGTGTTCCGAAATTATTAGTTACTGCTTTCAGGTTGCGATCTGGGCACATGCCAACAAACAACTTTTTTTTTTACTGGTGGTAGAGCTCCAGTGACGGAGCTCGCGGGCGTAGGCACCAACGCATTACCAGATTTACTTGCCGCTAAATGGTAGTGTTCAGCACTATCGTGTTCCGGTCAGGTGGTAATGTACGGCCCTGTAATTTCCGGCACAGAGGCATAACAAGGCCTCAGGAGTGGTAACGCATCTGCATTTTGACCTTGGTCTTTGTCTATAGGCTGCAGTCATCACTTAACATCAATGTGAACAGCATGCTTGTTTGCCACTTCAATTACATTAAAAAAATTCGCTTATCTAATGAAAAAGACACCTTCACCAAATTGTGACGTTTGTGGGACTTTGGAAGATGCCCAACATTTGTTGCACGGAAAGCAAACGAAAGGAAGACTGCTTTTCGTTCGCCCAATTATAATATTGGAATATGTAATAGTATATTGGCATACCCTAAATCTGACAAAGCGCTAGTTCTACTTGATCTCACAATCAGATGTTTATCATCTAGGAATTGAATATGTATAAATTGTTTTCTTTTTATGTGTGTAAACCTTTTGTGTTTCCGATTGGGCGATGTGGTCGCTAAGCGACAAAGCCCTTTACGTTGTATGGAGTAGAAAAAAAAATTTTTCCTGTTCCCTCGGTACTACAATATGGTTTTTTTTTAAAATGACGTTAACAGAGTCCCTCAGGGCTGGCAGCGCAACTCCCCTGGTGTTGCAAATGTTCATAGCCGTCGGTGACCACTATCCATCAGGTGGCCCGTCTGCTTGTCTGTCAACCTAACGACATAAAAAAGGTATATGTATGTATCTTCACGCTAGGTCTCTAACGGGGTAGGCAGAGAGTGTAGAGCGACATATATTCCGGTCCTGACAAACCTCTCGAGCCTCGTCTACCTTCATCATTCTCTTCATACATGCACGTCGATTCCTAAGACTTGACACCACCACCAGACAGAACTTGACCTATTTGGTCATGGTAGGTCAGTCTTGGTCTTCCTGGGCCTCTGCAACCATCTACATTCGCATTGTATATCTGTTTAGTCATTCGCTCATTCGACATTCTTTCTTTTTAAAAAAGGTATGTTTACGCCAATTACGGGGTAAGCTAAGCGCTTATCATGGTACAAAATAAGACAGTGAAAATAAACAAAAAAATATATTCTAAAACATTATTTATTCACTTAAATCTAACAATGGTAAGGCATCTGATAGGCTGGACGCATTTTGTACTTTATATTTTACACAATCGGGAAATCTGAACAATATATCATTAGTAGAAGAAAATCATCCATCAAGCGACGAAATGGTTAAATATATACCAAAATATTAAAACTATACAGTAACTTTTACTCGCTAATCTAGGCGGGGCAATTAAAAACCACATGATTAAAATAATGAAAATCGGGCCAGCCGTTCCCGGGCTACAAAAGTAGACGTGTGTAACTCTTTACTGTTTCGTATCACTGTTACGAAACATTTCAATGTTCGGAAAGATTGGAACACTAATACTGTTTCAAATGAATCATTTCCATCATTTGGAACTCGAACATTATTGCTCTATGTTAAGCGCGTTCATGTCGCTTGAGTGAATGAGTGATTGAGTGTGACCGCATGACCGCAACCGAGACACTTGACATTTGAATCTGAATCAGTTAGCGAAGCGAGAGAGCGAGATAACAATACAATATTAAGCAAGTGAGAGTGGGATACCAAATGAGATGATATTTTGTTACTTATTCCGTTGCGCCTATACAGTACCTATTTTATTTTATTTTTTATTTAACCTTTATTATTTCCAACAACCTTATATAACAAGTATATAACTAAGTTTATGCATTTCATTTTGTTATTGGAACCCCACACCGGGTATAGGTCTCCTCCAATTTGCTCCATGTTTTTCTACATTTTGCTTTCTCTCTCCATCCTTTTCCTGTTATTGCAATTATATCGTCGATCCATATATTTTTTTTTTTGTATTGGAAGTGGCAAACAAGCATGCAGTTCACATTGATGTTAAGTGATGACTGCAGCCTATAGACACCCACATGAAGATTAAGGCCAAAATGCAGATGCGTTACCACCCCTGAGGCCTAAGGTATTATGCCTCTGTGCCGGAAATTACAGAGCCGTACATTACCACCTGACCGGAACACGATAGTGCTGAACACTACCATTTAGCGGCAAGTAAATTAGGTAATGCGGTGGTGCCTACGCCCGCGAGCTCTGTCACTGTCTTGAGCTCTACCACCAGTATCTGTGCTTTGGGCGGCCTCTTCTTCTTTTGCCTATTGGCCCATGCCATGTTGTTTCTATGGTCCATCCGTGGTCCGTGTATCTTGCTAGATGTCCTACCCAGCGCCACTTTTGCGTTAGAGCGTACTTGAGAGCGTCTATTAACTTAGTCTTTTTTCTGATGTGTTCGCTCCTTTCTCTTCGCTTTTTTTGCACTTTTCTGATTTTCATTAAACTTCTTTCCATCGATTTTTGGCAGGTAGCAAGTTTCGCTTTTATTTTGTTGTTATTGGTCCATGTTTGGCAGCCGTATGTGAGAGTTGGTAGTATACAAGTGTCCATTATAGTCTTTTTCAGATAAAGGGGGAACGACCCTTTTAGAAGCTCCAAAACTTTTTCCAGCTCATATTTACTCGGCGTTCAACTTCTTTTTCGTTATTGTCTCTGAATGATATTAGTTTGCCGAGATATATGTAGCTGTTTACATACTCCAGGGTTTTGCCATATAGGCTTATTTTATTCGTATTACTGTTTGTATATCGCATTATACCTTGGTCTTATCTTGATTCATTTTGAGTCTACCTTTTCACTTTCTACTCTTAAGGAGTTTATAATTTTTTCCAGAATTTGGCTTGTTTCAGAGAAGATTACGATTTCATCGGCGAATTTAAGATGCGTGAGTCGCTTCTCATTAACATTGATTCCTTGCGATGGCCACTGTAGATTATCGAAGATGAGCTGAAGTACGGCTACAAACAGTTTAGGCGACAGAGGGTCGCCCTGCCTCACTCCTCTGCATATTGGTATGTTCGTTCCTCTTTGTTCTAACTTGACCCTGCTGGTACTTCCATTATAGATATTTTTTAAAACCTTTATGTATTTATCATGTATGTGGCATTTTTCTAGGGCTTTCCATATAGAGTTATGTGAGATCGTGTCGAAGGCTTTAGCATAATCTATGAAAGCTATATAAAGTGGTCTATTAAATTCCTTATACTTTTCTATGATTTGTTGCATAACATGTAAGTGGTCTGTTGATGAAAAGCCAGAACGAAAACCCGCTTGTTCGATCGACTGATGCTCTTCAATTGTTGGAGTCATCCTGCTTTGTAAAATTGATGTAAATAGCTTGTACACACTTGAAAGGAGGCTTATAGGCCTGTAATTACCAATATCTTTTGGATCGCCCTTTTTGTACAGTAAGATTATATCTGATCTCTTCCATTGTTCTGGAACCTGACCAGTATCAAGGACTTTGTTGAATAAGCAGGTAAGAGGATGTATAAGCAAAGAGGAAGCTGTTTTTAGAGCCTCATTTTGTAAACCATCAGGCCCTGGGCTTTTGTCCTTCTTCAACAATTGAATATGTTTGGTAATTTCTATAATGTCCATAGGGGTTGCATCCATTTTCCCTGGGACGTTTTCAGTAGGCTTGCAGTTTGTGTAAGGGTCAATAGTTGTAGAGGTCAGCTGAGAAATATCAGTTTTCATTTCATATAGTGTTCTATAAAATTCTGTAGCACAATTTATTACGTCATCTCTAGTTTTAGTCTCTTTCGAGTTTGTTTTTAGGTTTGGTATCCAGTTTTTGTGTGTTGTCAGTTGCTTGTAGGCTCTCTTGGAACTCCTATATTTGTGTAGGTTATCCTCTATAATTTTATGTCTATAATTTTGGTAATCTTTTGTTATGGCTTTGCTAGTTGCTTTATATAAATAGCTTAGTTCCTTTTTCATTTCCTTGGTTTTGCGTTTTGTTTTCACAAGTTCTGTTCGTTTCATTAACATTTCCGTTGTTTGTTTGCTGATAATTTTTCCAACAGTATCCACCTTAGATATATTCTGCTTTGATTGTATACTTTGTTTAATAATATTTTCTAATGCATTGTAGAATGTTTGAACGTCTTCCTTGTCGTTTTGTGTATTAAGTTTTTGTATGTTTTGTTCCAAGTTCTTTAGATAGCAGCTTATATCTTCTAGTGTCCTAAGTGTCTTGGGTTGTGATCCAAATGTTTTTCTACTTTTCTTTTCTTCTTCTAACGTGTATGTAGACTAGGCGATAGTCTGATCGAAATCCTAAGCCATGGAGAACATCTATTTTTCTTATTTTTTTTTGGCTCATTTGATAAGATGAAATCTAACTCATTTTTAGTTTTTTCATCTGGAGATAACCATGTTCATTTCCGGTTTTTTCTTGTTTTGAAAAAGGTATTCATTATCGACAGTTTATTTTCCGAGGCGTATTGCACTAGCTTATCTCCTCTTTCGCTCCGTTTTCCGTATCCAAATTGTCCTATTACGAAGCTTTCATTCATACCACTATGACCAACCTGGGCATTAAAGTCCCCAATAAGAAGAACGTGTTTACCTGCCTGGTTTAAAGCTGTTTCAATTGTTTCGTAAAAGTTGTCGATATCTTGTTCTGGCGCTCTCTCTGTGGGGGCGTATGCTTGTATTATGGACAATGTTTCATTGTTATATCATTTGTAGCATTGCAACTCGTTCCGATAGGCCTGAGAAGTTGAGGATCTTGTTTTTATGAAGTTTTTTAATTAGAAAGCCTTCTCCATACAAGCCTGGCGTCTCTCCTTTGTAGCAGAAGATAAAGTCTTCATGTTCTTCGATGTCGCATCCCATTCTTCTGACTTCTGCTAAACCGAGTATGTCTATTTTTACATTTTGTAGTGAATGTATCAATTCTAGATATCTTATTTCTTAAAGATCGAATATTAAATGTTTCTATTTTGAGATAATTTTTGTTTTCTTTAATGTAGATGGAGGGTTGTGGTCTCTACAGTACCTTATGCACGTTATATTAACGACTATGGTGTTTGTAAGACGAATAATTTAAGAGCGTTTTTCGTTTGCATTATTTTGCTTTTATAAGCCGAGTTGTTTGTTTTGGACTTTCGCCACAGTAGATCTTTAACGCAATGTGACAAATGTTCGAAATGATACATTCAAAGATTCGAAACAGTTTAGTGTTTCAGATGCAAATGTTTCAATCACAAAGGTGAGACGTTTCTCCCACGCCTATACAAAAGGTGTATTTTACACATTTTTTTAACATATAATAATATATTTACTTATTTAAAACACATACTTATATACTAATAAATATATCGGCAGATTTCCCATACATTTGGATACAAAGATTGACTGACAATCGCTATACTGAATTAATGCTAACATAATATTATAATGATATAAAACAGCTACAATACCCAGCAAGCAATATTGCACATAGAGCCTACGAAAGAGAACATCGGCTAGTTTCGACTTCGTAGAGCGTTAAGGCGCGGGCCCACCGCGGCGCATGGAGAGGCTGCGCACGTGTATTAAGCTTCGCTTTATTTGAAATTGTATGTGGTAGTGTCCACTGCAACCCACGAAGAGGCTACACATGAATTGACGTCATTGATATATGCGTGGCTAGCTCGAATAGGTGGTTACATCATCATCATCATTTCAGCCAAAAGACGTCCACTGCTGAACAAAGGCCTCCCCCAAAGAATGCCACAACGATCCCGGGCCACCCTCATCCAGCGATTGCCTGCGACCTTCACCAAGTCGTCGGTCCACCTCGTGGGGGCTGCACCAAGCTTCGTTTTCCGGTACGTGGTGGCCACTCTAGAACTCTTCTGCCCCAACGGCCGTCAGTTCTGCGAGCTATGTGCCCTGCCCACTGCCACTTCAGTTTCGCTATTCGGTGGGCTATGTCGGTTACTTTGGTTCTCATGCGGATCTTCTCATTTCTGATTCGATCTCGCAGAGAAACTCCAAGCATAGCCCTCTCCATTGCTCTCTGAGTGTCCTTGAGCCTTCTTATGAGGCCCATAGTGAGCGACCACATGGTTACATAGCTCAACGCTATCAACGTAGGTCTACGTTTCCACTGGGAGTACACGAATATGGCCCACAACGTACAGCTCGCTTATCTCGGCGCATTATCCTTAGATTTCAGTGGTACGTGCGTAGTCTCCGTGCGCCGTGCCACGTCACGCTATATATTATTCGTGGGTCTTCATGTACTGCAGTGGAAACACTGTCCCACGTTGCCAAACAAATTATTACAAGTAGCTAAAATGCGCAGCGTGTCCGTGAATAGCATGCGTCGCGGTGGGCCCGCGCCTTTATCTCTGTTGCACACTGCCTACGTAAGCACTGATAGTCCGGTATTGGTCTCTACAGACCCGAAATAAGCCAAAGTCTCCTTCTAAGGTCAATGAGCAATATTTCTTGTTGTGTATTGTATGTATTTCTGATTTACAAAAAATATTTACCATTTCCATTTTATTGACACCAGCTAATTTTATTTTAAATAACTACTTATATCAGACAGATTCTTGTGATCATCATTAATTGTATAAATGTTATATTATATTTTTTTTCTAATTTATACCCGTATATAGTATTGCTGTATAACCATTGACACTAATAATAAAGTTGTACACTTATGAAGGCAGTTATTCTAAATATTTATGTTCGAAACGCTTTTCTGGAGCCGCAACAACATTTAAATCTTGTTTTTTCTTTTAGCCCACGAGAATCGGTCCATATTATGTAGAAATATTTAACAAAAGATCTGTTCTTCTTAATTTTCAAATTGCTGAACACTTCTGCACAATACGTCCATACTGATTTTATGAAACGGGTTGTGACGCGATACATATATTGGAAAAATATTCATCCAATTAATAAAAGTAATACAGCCAAATTAAAAAAAAAAATTGTTGTAACATTTCACATCCTTCTCTAACATAAAGAAACCTGCTAAAGTTAGAGAAGGATGTGAAATGTTACAATCACTTTTACAAATATCTTAATGCAACCCAGTCTTACTGTAGATACACTTCAGATATGTCTAAAAAAAAAGAGGGTAGATGTGAAATTTAATGTACATCACATCAAAGACCACCTACCCACATTTTAAAGACTGTTTTATAAATCAACAACAAATCAATTGAAACACTTTAAAAAATCGAAATTCATTACATAAGACAAGTGAGCATTAAACATAGAAGTATGTCAATGCTTTAAACACAGTTTACGATTACAAAAAAACGATTGCCAGTCTAGAATTACAAGATATCGTTATATTTTTACTGACCGAGACAGAACAAGATTTTAATCATCTAAAATTGAAATGATACGAAATAATTGTAATTTCCCATCATCGTCATTTCAGCCAAAAGACGTCCACTGCTGAACAAAGGCCTCCCCCAAAGAATGCCTCAACGAACGGTCCCGGGCCGCCCTCATCCAGCGATTGCCCGCGACCTTCACCAGGTCGTCGGTCCACCTCGTGGGGGGCCTGCCTACGCTTGTTAGCCACTTCCATTAAATAAAAAAAATGTATGATGTTTAAGAATCAAAATTTGAAGTATATCATATATTTTTTTGTAATGTCTCGATCAATAAACAAACAGTACTTATATTTGGTGTTGCTATTTTTATAAATGTAATCAAATACTAAAAAACACTCAATCACAAATGACGCTTAAGTCTATCTCTAAAAAACACTTAAGAAAGAAGAAGACAGAAGTGTTATTTTAAATTGAGTTAAATTCAGCATTTGAACAATAGTCAAATAAAATTTGACAAAAGAATAGATGTGAATAAAAAATGTAGTGGTCCCATGAAGCTATAGGTATGGATAATAAAATATATTTATACATTGATCTATATGTACTTAAATACTAGATATGACAGCACTTACAATATACACACAACACATATTTCAGCATGGAAAATAAAGATATGGAACACGGCTTTTATATTGAAAAAGTGTCTATCAAAACACTGCAAATAAGGGTGGTTATTTTAATAATAATTGAATTTTGGAACAAAGTTTTGGAACGAAGTTCCTTATAGTGCGGTACGCTGGCTAAGGGGGCTAGGCGAGCGTCACGAAAAATCCTCACGACACTTTTGCTATAGTGCGTAGCGCTCGGAGAGAGGGCAGGCCGAGTATAGGATTCGACTTATTCGTTCTCTCTCTCTCTTTCTGTCTCGACAGTGACTAGCTACGCCACGCGCGCGTCTACTGTGTATGCGTAGTATGTTTGTCTTATTCGTGTGTATGTTGTTTTAGTTATTTTTAATATTTTTAAAAATAAACAATGGATTGTGAAATTGTTTCATTAGAAGTTGAAGAGGAACTTTGTTCCAATCGGTTATCACATGTGACACCTCAGACAGTTTTAATTCAGTTTTTTAAATATAAATACATTATTCTCTACAACGTCTTCCACGTTATTGATTTATTATTTGAATTTAAGCAATTGAGGTACTTCATTGAATACTTTTGTCATGAGTCACTAAAAGATGTTAACTTTTGAACACTTCAGTCACTATAAAACAGGTAAATTCAAATTGTAGTTTTCAGACGCCAGCGCTATTGCGGCAGATACTAAAAACTTTATTTGCAGCTCTAATGAACACTTTTGCAAGTCTCATTCATAACAGATAGCGCTCTTTCTATTCCCCATGATTTTAGCGACTAATTCGGTTTTTATTTCTGACATTGTAATAATAGCAATTAGTATCAAATAACTCAACAGGAGTAGTGTCCTATCCAGTACTTTAGTACATATAAGTCAATGTATTGATCTGGGTATTATTGAATTCGCTAATTTATAAGCATTACAATTTAAGCATTATTTATTTTACTTAATTAGACTAATTTCGTGGTAATATTTATACTATGGCAATCAGAAGTGTCAATTTTCTGTCAAATTTTATTCACACTAATAACATGTTTATTTACTTACATTAAAGTACACTAAAGCCGGGAACAGATTATCGGACGCGTCTATAAACCGCCGCTGATACAGACCCGATGGTTTACTATTCCACTCGGTTGATAACAATTTGATAAACTCCATGCAGTACATGCCTGGTTTGACATAACATGATAATAGCTAACATTTCGCCTAAATGGTGTATAGTTTTAACTTTTATTTTTGTATACAGTTATATTTTCACTGTCTGCTTTCCAAAAATAATAAAAAAAAAAAAATTTTTTTTTAAATTTAAAAAAAATTAGGGAAACAGCAATGTACTGAATAGTGATCAAATTGATGTCAAATGAGTTACACAAAGACCGTCAGGGCCCGGGGCTTGTACTGTTAGTTTTGTTACAATTGTTTATAAGACGATATGAAAAAAAAATGGGTTATAAAAATACGGTTCTTCAAAGTGAATTAATCGATTGACCATAAAATAATCGATCTTTTTTCCTATAGATGTGAAAGTGTAGTTTTAAATTTCAACCGATATTTTGATATAACATAAATAAAATACATATTCATATATGATAATAACAAGTTCAATTGATATACAGAATCGATTGTTTTTGAAATATCGAGCACTGGCACACAAATAATCAGCCACAGCTTATAGATTTTTGCGCGTCCAATATTTTGTTCCGAGCTCGAGTTAAACGCAAACAAGCCCAATATAATGTAGTGATATGTAATAAATTATTGTTCGTTGCAATCACTTCAGCGTTGTGCTGGCAGTGCGATCTGTAGGTCGTTGTGCTTCGACAAATACAGTGTCAAAGTAATGTTTTCGCGAACTTCGTACATTGTATAAATCATATTTGCGGTAATTCACGCGTATAAAACTCCTAACTACACAGGCTAAACATTGTCGAATTAGTCTACCCGTGACCAGAGAATATGTAATAATACTACGTATAGAATGGACACTTCGACGTCCCAGCCCTATTTGTTGGACGGTTGGTATTTTGTACGTGCTACGCACACAGGTGTGCGTGTAAATACACGTCACTGATTGATAGCTGTGTAGTAGAGACCAAATTAAGCGTTTGTATGGAATTTTGGCGGTGTGTCCGCGGTGTGCCGTGACCACGGTAGCTGGAAAGCGACAGAAACGTCGGGTAACAGAAGAAGTTTGAAGTAGTAGCACACCGCGGGCACTCCGCCAAAATTCCATAAACACGCTTAATTTGGTCTTTATTACGCAGACATCAATCAGTGACGTGTATTTACAAATAATTGCTTTACTTTCACCATTAATACTTCGACACTATCTATGAAGAAACACAAGTTTCCCGTATTATGTAACTCAGTTGATATAATTTCGATAGCCACTTCGCAGTACATTGCCGAATGCTTTAACATAACAATTGCCATCATTTTAGTAAAACATCAATGTACTGCAAAGTGACTATCAAATTGACAACCGAGACACGTAATACGCCCCCAGATCGCCTGTATTGTGCGAAATCAGTGCTAAAAACAGCAGATCAACGTTGACTTACAACTAATATATATCTATACATTTTCATTTAGTTACAAAACGAGAAATTATATATATTACATGACACGTAATAGACGAGGTTCTTTGTTGAGACGTCGGGGATACGACATAGTGCAGTACCTAGAAATAAATATTGCCCATCGAGCCCACGAAAGAGACAATCGGCTAGTTTCGACTTCGTAGAGCGCTATCTCTGCTGCACACTTCCTACGTAAGCACTGACAGTCCGGTATTGGTCAAAACCTCATCAAAATGGTCGATAAACATCATATAGGCACATCCCGGACATTCCATACAAATGCTTATTCTGGTTACCTATTATGCAGACATCAATCAGTACACGCGCACACAGAAATGTAACACGTAGGGTTATGACCTAAAACAATAGTGAAATGAGTCGTTGACTGACTAAGTGACCAAATTAAATAAAAAAAAGATCCGGACGAACTGAGAACCTCCTCCCTTTTTGGAAGTCGGTTAAAAAATAGACCGCTCGCTCGCAACCTCACTGTTGAAGTTTATTCAACTGCCTCTCGAGGGAGGGTGACGGGTGAGGCGGGGCAAATCGGGCGGGACGGCGAAGTGTCCAATCTATACGTAGTATTATGACATATTCTCTGACATAGGTTAGAAAGAGATAACGCTTACCAGAGCCGGAATAAGCCGAAGATTCCTTCTTATGGTCGATGTGCATTATTTTATTATTTTTTTGATGGATACTGTATCATAATCATAATCATTTATTTACGAGAATATTACATAGTTTTGTACAGATGGTGAGAGTACAGCTTAATCAGATTATAATATTCTACCATGACAATGGTATGTTCTTTATTCGTCTCAACCCATCGTATATTGCTGAACAATAAGAGTTAAGTACTAATATATCATCCACTGGCCCAATATTATTGGCAAGTTTCCATGTCTATACATAACAAATAACAAATGCGTTATAATTGGCAAAAATTAACAATTAATAAATGATATTAGAAATAAAGGACACACTTAAACCTTTTTTAAGATCTTGCGAGCTATATCTACTGAAATAAAACGATTTTTTCAAAGTTTAAATTGAACTTATTTCAAACAACTTACGTGAAATACAAAGGATGTTTGGGTAAATAACATTTATTTACATAAATGTTAAATAGTTTTTTTTCAGTGGTACATTGCATTCCTGCTTTTCCATTTCGTCCATCCATCAATCACAGAGCTGTATCTAATGAACCATAATCGATACACACTTAATTTTTAACAAGTTTATTATACACAGCTGCCAAAACAATCGGAATCGTGTATTTGGGCTCAATTTTTAATATTGTTTCAATTTTTACAAAACGATACACATTTTTAAATTTAACCGTAGCTGCCATAAAACAAAACGTTACATTAATTAAATTTCCATAAAAAATGTATTTTCCGAAGTTTTTTTAGTGGAATTTTCACAAACTGCTTATAAGAGTAGACAAAGACTAAACTAAACAAAATACAAAATAAATTTTAAGACTAAACAAAATACAAAATAAATTATAAAATTAATAATACATAATATAATCTATAAAGAAGGATGCAGGAAACATTTCACAAAATATGTATTATATTCTAAAGTTGCCCTCATAGTAAATCATAAAAGGAAAATAAATTGACAAATCAAGAAGATGTTTCCCCAAATAAGAAAAATAGATATTCTTCTACTATTATTCTTCATATGAACAATGGCATAGTTCCCTAACTTGTTAACGAGTGTGATTTAAAAGTAACGTCAATTTACAGTAACAATACTGAACCCTTAGTTTACGAGCCCAACTCGCACATCACTGTTTTTTGTAAAAACAGTATTCAGATCTTTATATTTCTAATATCACTGATAACTGTATACGAATATTCTATGTGTCATAACATAAGATACCATGCAGATGTATTATCTAAAGAAGAAGAGTCTTACCCTAATGCCGGCACTACACGTCAGACAGACGCATACGCAGACGCCATCCGCGCATGCGTCCGTCAAACTCAAACTCAAAAAAATATTTAATCACTTGGAAATAATAGAATTTCCTTGTGATAGGTCAAATTACAAAATTCAAAATTAAAGCGAATAACAACTGATACTTTGAATAATATGTCAAAGTAAACAAAATAAAATATATAATGGTCCAAAAATACTTAATAATAAAAATAAGTATCAACAGAACAGTTCCATACTCTCTTTTACAAATGGCAAGACAAGACTAAACAAAAAATATGGGATATTGTCATTCACTGGCAGAGTTCCAAAGCCCACATTACTGAGGAAAAAACCTGACAAAACAAAACTCTTCTCAAAATCGACGTCGACTATAAATACTTTTAAATACTTTACATATATTTTTTATCTTGTTTGACATGTATATCAATTGTTATTCGCTTTAATTTATTTTGTTTGTTTTTGACGTGTCATAAGAGGTGCCTGTCACCCTAAATGAATAAATGAGTTTCTGATTCTGAAATACCTACCACAGACGCTCAAATCACCTCCCCTACATGTCGGCGGATGCATACGCCGACGTGTAGAGGAGGTGATTTGAGCGTCGGCGGACGCACACGCAGACGACGTCCGCATACGCATCCGTCGACGTGTAGTGCCGGCATAAGATTCAAAGAACGCACTACGAGTTTACGAGCAAAGTACGCTTAGCGTGTAAACACACTATGCCGAAGATACGCGACGGTAGTTCGACACTATTACGCCCGCAATGCTATGTTTCTTATGTAATGAAAGTGGCAAACAAGCATACAGTTCACATTGATGATAAGTGATGACTGCAGCCTATAGACACCCACACAATGACCAGAGGTCAAAATACAGATGCGTTGCCACTCCTGAGGCCTAAGGTGTTATGCCTCTGTGCCGCAAATTACAGGGCCGTACATTACCACCCGACCGGAACACGATAGTGTTGAACACTACCATTTAGCGCCAAGAATATAAGGTAATGTGATGGTGCCTACGCTCGCGAGCTCCGTCACTGGAGCTCTACCACCAGTAAAGTATTTGAATTACCGACACACACTATCGAAATTACGCTGCGCTATAGTGTACAGCGTAAATTCGATCGGGCGTACGACCGAAGTTCGGTTTGATGCTGAGTCCACACACTATGCCGACACACACCATACTGAACTGAAGTTCTGCCGTGTAAATTCGGCACTTATAGTGTGTCATATCAGCCGAATACGTAAGAATGTAAAATCAGCCGCCGAACTTCCGTCGCGTAGCTTCGGCATAGTGTGTTTAAACTATTAGAACTGTCATTAAAGTAGGAGTTTGTTTTTTTTATTTATTAAACATTAAACACATATAATTACATGAAAAACAAACCAAAAACCACGAATATTTGTCTGGTTCGCTTGTTAACGAAGTTGCTTTTTTTTTTAAGTTAAGCGTACTTTGCTCAAAGTGAAGTCGTAGTGCGATCTGTGAATCTCACCCTAACCCTTACAATCCAGACCAGCGATACTCGAAGTTACAACATTGAATAATTTGAGGTGCACTGGCCTGCACAATAGAATAAACGCACGATTTTTACACTTAAAAAAGCAGTGAAATTGTGTTTTTAAAATATTACACTAAGGGTAGTTTAACCAACAATTTAAATCAAGTTTAACCTTTAACTGAAGTTTAAACTACAAGTTATAGAGCACTTGCAGATTTCCTTCACTAAAGCGCCATCTAGTAGAGCACTGAAGAAACACAAAGTACTTGTCTTGTACGGTAGATGGCGCATGACTGAGTTGCATCGCACATACGAAGTTTTCTCAAGAGTTACCCTATATACAACTTCCCAACTTCAATAGTTGGGCCGCGGCCCGCCATGCGCTATCACCTTGCCTTCACGGAGGACCCTCCCTTTTCATCGGTGGATCATTTCCACCCGTTCCTACACATCTATAATAATATGAAGCTGAAGAATTAGTTGGAACGCGTTATCTGAGGAACTACTGGTTCGATTTGAAAAATTATTTTAGTCTATGACAGTCCATTCATCGAGGAAGGCTTTAGGCTATATAACATCACGATAAGATGAATAGGAGAGGGTAGGTAACATTCTATCCGCGCAAAGCCGGGGCGGGCCGCTAATGTCTATATAAACTAGGTTTAGAAGACTGACAGATACGTAAACTTGGTTTAAGTTGGTAAAATCCACCCTTAATCGATTTGCAATATAAACACAGACTAATAAACACATAGAAATAACGTTGAGATGATATTATAACTGTACGGACCGTAGATATAGAATATATTTAAAAAATAAAAAAAATATTTACAAATTGAGTATCAGTATTCGTTGATAACTAAACATAATGGCATTGGACGTTCGTTTTATCAGTTTAGACCAGTGATTCCCAAAGTGGTCTATATGGACCCCCTGGGGTCCATGGGAGACGCAAGGGGGTCTACGTAGGCGTGAATATGGAAATATGGGAATGTGATATACATGTAGCAAGGAGGGGGTCTAACGAAACCAGAAAAAAATTGAAAGGGGTCTACAAGAAAAAATAGTTTGGGAACCTCTGGTTTAGACAAACATTTTGAGTCTAAAATAGAAAAAAAACAGGAGAAATGATAGGCATAGTTGACACTTTTTTTAAACAAGTCTCAAGTCAATCAATTTTGGATTAGTAAACCGTAAAATTATTTCTTATATTGTTTCGAAGCATGAAGATCAATAAAACTTTAATTTTGAAAACCTACTTTATATTCGACGAAACGATGTCGTCCATGGTGGTCTTTAGATTATGTCATATGACGTCACTAGTATAGTAAACAAAACCTTAAATGACCACAAGTGACATGTGGATGACTCGTTGACATTGGTTTGTTTACAACGTGTATGACGTCATATCTCACAACATGGCGTATAGGGTTTTAGGAATTTGAAATTATAGATTAGAAAACACATTTTTTGTAAAGTGTCGACGCGGTATATCGCAGCGCGTAGGTCGGTTATGGATTGACTTGGTTTCAAACCATGATATATCCTACCTACCCAACATAATTGCCATAAAAATGACAAGTGGTCACGTCTGATCCATTGTCTATTCCTTTTATAAGTACACCTTAATTATTCAAGTGCTTGTGATACGTGGAAAATATATAACAACTAGACTTAACACAACTTTATCGACTATTAAGATAACTGAAAATTGATCGTACTGGTTTCGGGTAGAATATACTTGCAAGTTTTTTTTTTTTTTTTTTTTATGTAATGGAAGTGGTAAACAAGCATGCAGTTCACATTGATGTTAAGTGATGACTGCAGCCTATAGACACCCACACAAAGACCAAGGTCAAAATGCAGATGCGTTACCACTCCTGAGGCCTAAGGTCTTATGCCTCTGTGCCGGAAATTACAGGGCCGTACATTACCACCTGACCGGAACACGATAGTGTTGAACACTACCATTTAGCGGCAAGTATATAAGGTAATGCGGTGGTGCCTACGCCCGCGAGCTCCGTCACTGGAGCTCTACCACCAGTAAGAAAGTAAAAGCAAAGTAAAAGTAAAAAAAAAAAAATAAAAAAAAAAACTAGCTCCCTTATTCATAAACGTATTTTCGCTAGTGTTGTTAATCTCTCCTTTGTCTTTTTCTATCCTGCACATTTGACAATGCAACTGACAAAGACAAAGCATTCTATAGCTAAAACGTATCTAATGTACGTTTATGAATAAGAGGGTAAGTTAAAAATATAAGGTTGGGGAAAAAGTTTCTTCGCATTTTTTAAGATAATTCAAAACATTTTTTAATATAGTTTATTTAAATTTTACTAAAGTATGTATGTTGCGTTTTTACCTTTTATGTAGTAAAATTTTAAAATGTATCGAATTTCTTCATTAGATTCACTCATCTTGACAGTACGAAAAACAAATGAAAATCACACATTTGCGTAATTTGAATTTGGAATTATGTTCTTTAAAATTTGAACTTTCAATGATACCAAAACCAGCCAGATACAAATACTACAGCCAGAGAGATTTTATTACAAGTTCATACATACTATAGTGCGAAAAGACTTTTTCCCCAACCTATTATATCACGATTTCAAGGAAATATTACATTACCATGATTCTTTTATAACATATCTATTGTTATACTATTGGTCGAGCTATTATTAAAGGTCATGTTCCACATTGGGCCCTCACCTTGTACAATAGTGTACAAAGAAAATACAAAGAAATCTTTTTTTTAACGGAAACATTTATTTTTCGTATGAAAACAATGTGTCACCATATTGTTCCCCTTGGATACCATAAAGATAGATTTATACGTCATAATGGGACAAATACAACTGACATTACAAAAGACAGACAGTAAATGTCAATTTTTTATTTTTTTTTATTTTATGTATTTGAAGTGGCAAACAAGCATGCAGTTCACATTGATGTTAAGGGATGACTGCAGCCTATAGACACCCACACAAAGACCAAGGTCAAAATGCAAATGCGTTACCACTCCTGAGGCCTAAGGTGTTATGCCTCTGTGCCGGAAATTACAGGGCCGTACATTACCACCTGACGGGAACACGATAGTGCTGAACACTACCATTTAGCGGCAAGTAAATCAGGTAATGCGGTGGTGCCTACGCCCGCGAGCTCCGTCACTGGAGCTCTACCACCAGTAAGAAAATGAACCAGAAAGAAATGATTTTGACATAAAAAGTCATCCGCCACTTTTAGTGTGATCATTCTTGTTTTAGGAGTATACTTACGACAATTAAATGAAGTTGTAATAAACGATTTGAATAGCTGATAATGATAACAGAACTCAACAACTAATATTGCACATCAACTGCGAAAGAGACGATCGGCTCGTTTCGACTTCGTAGAGCGTTATCTCTGTTGCACTCTGCCTACGTAAGCACTGACAGTCCGGTATTGGTCAAAACTTGATCAAAATGGTCGACAAACGTCAAATAGATATAGTGCGAAAGAGATAACGCTCTACAGACCCGAAATAAGCCGAAGTCTCCTTCCTAGGCACGATGTGTGCACTGTTAGTATTTTGTGCTTCTGTTTTCAATATAGTGTACAAGGTGCGTGCCCAAGATCCATTCATTTTGGTACGTCTAGGTGCGTGCCCAAGATCCATTCATTTTGGTACGTCTAGGTGCGTGCCCAAGATCCATTCATTTTGGTACGTCTAGGTGCGTGCCCAAGATCCATTCATTTTGGTACGTCTAGGTGCGTGCCCAAGATCCATTCATTTTGGTACGTCTAGGTGCGTGCCCAAGATCCATTCATTTTGGTACGTCTAGGTGCGTGCCCAAGATCCATTCATTTTGGTACGTCTCCTTTAGTTCTTATGTCACCGCTTGACAAATACAACCAATTTTCAATTACCATATCTGTACTGACCCTGCTGCTAAAGATATACCATATTATTTATAAAAGTACATTTGATACGTTAAAGGTATACTGCAAAGAAAGAAAGAACAGAATGTAAAGAAAGGAAAGAAATAAAAGAAAGGAAGAAAATAATCATTCCAATAGGCGGTAGGTTATACACAAACGTGGGATGGGTAGCAGCGTCCCACGATAAAACTATCGCTACTCTGATCGTACATCCCCGCCTGCCAAGCGTGGCGTGTGCGAACAGGGCACAATATCAAAACAATTGCAATTCCCCCTGAAATACTGGGTTTTTATTAATTTCTTTTAATGTGTATTTACAGGACCTCCAGCGTAATTACTATTACGCTGGAGGTCCTGGGTTCGATTCCCGGGTCGGGGATTATCAGAGATAACGGTTTAAAATCCTTTATCTCTGCTTCTATTGGGATTTTTCCATTTTCTGGAAGTTTCCCAGTACCCCGGAGTTTGGTAATGTGCCCGGAGATGGCAACAGGTTCGCCACCTGTTACATGGGCCAAAACGTAACCGGCGAGTCGTGGGTGTTTGCATGTATGATTGAATGCATGCATTTACCTCTGCCTACCCCTTCGGGGATTACAGGCGTGAAGTTACGTTTCTTTTAATGTGGTAAAAAATTAATTATATAAAAAAACAATAGCAGCAAAGTCACTACAAACCCAACATCTACACGGACATCGAAATCGCTATCACATTTAATTTAATATTCAATTAAAAATGAGTGTTTTCAAAATACAGTAGAAATATATAGGTTAAGGCATTGTGTTATTTTTAATGTTACCAAGTTTTTCAAACATTTATCTATTAAATTAACAGAAAGGGTGTGAAACGCACAATCATTGTAGACATCTATTAAGGATCCATGGCCTATAAGGAACCCTTAGGCCTCCCCCACAATAGGCGTGCGCGTTCCTCGAGCAGAGAATATGAAACAATACTACGTATAGAATGACCACTTCGACGTCCCGCCCGATTTCTCCACCTCATCCAACCTCCTCCCCTCTTATGGGAGACGTTTGGTATTATCTACGTGCTACGCGCACAGGTGCACGTGAAAATATACGTCACTGATTAAGTCTGTGTAATAGAGACCAAATTAAGCATTTGTAAGGCATTTTGGCGGAGTGTCCGCGGTGTGACTCGGGCGTGTGAGCGACAAAACGCGACGCTCACGAAGCGCCTTTACGCTTCTCGCACGCCTAATGTGAGGGAGGCTTTAGCTTTTACTGCTGGTAGGGTTCCAGGTTTGGAGGTAATCAATACTGTAGCCTATAAACTGCCACACAAAAACTAGAGGTCAAAATATTGGTGCGTTGCCACCCCTGAGACCTTACTTGGTATGTCCCTGTGATCATAGAGCAACACGGGTCACCGGCCGCGGCGGACCGGAGGGCAGTAGGCATATGCAGGCTTTCCCCTCTGTCAAAGTACAGGCACAAGTGTTCCAATGCCTGTCGCCTAGTTTTAATGTGTGCGTGAAATTGTTTATGCATTTTGGTAAAGTCAAAGTGTGAGTTTCGTAGTAATAGACAATTTTGTAGTGTGTGTATATCACACGTAGTTCGTCCCGCAAAAATGACAGACTGTTTTGCATCGGTAATAAACGCTATGGCTACTCCCCTCCGGTCCGCCGCGGCGGCCGGTGGCCCGCGTTGCTCTATATCTGTGATAATTACTACCCGGAACACGATAGTGCTGAACACTACCATTTGGCGGAAGATGGATTACGTAATGCGGTGGTGCCTACGCGCTCGGATCCCCTACTCTGGAACTCTACCACCAGTAATAATCATTGTAATATCATTGCTAGTGTAAAAATAATAAACAAAAAATATATTTGACTAGCTACTGTGCTCGAATAGAAAACAGTGCCATCTATTATTAATTTTAGAAATTAAAGAAATCTTTCAACGCGCCATCTGTTGTTATTTTAAGAAATTATTAATTTACAATATTGTCCTGTCTGACAAAGTTATACAGGGGTCCAAATTTTTTTTAGAATCCTCACTCCTGGGGTGTACGCAATTTTTTGCAGTTTTCAAGTTATGATTTATTTATGTTTTTAAATTTTACAAGAAACGCTTGTAGACTTCTAAAGTTTTGATGAAATTATTCAATGTTATCGACCCTAAATCCGTTAAAAAAAGAGACAGGGAAAGAAAATTTCGACGTTCGGGTTAAGGACTTCGGTAGCTTAGTGTTTAAAGTGGCTGGACTGATTATCCTGAGGTCGCAGGTTCGATTCCTGCATGAAGTTAATTCATTCTTTTCCAATTCTTTAATTTCTAATGATGACATAGTGGAAATCAAAATTAGATGACGCTTTTCGATCGAGCCATCTGTTGTGATATGGCAAAACTTAAAAAAAAACTGACATATTAACGAGAAGTGAAACAAAACAGACAAACAACCATTCATTCCTCTCTTTCTCGTTTATTTAGCATATAGCTTATTCACTCTATTCTCATGATCTTATTCGTTTTTTTTTTAATTCGCATTAATCTCTATGCTACCTGCTTCATTAGCATTAACATCACTGTCTATGGCCGGCAGGTTGTCTATTACAGAGCTTATACTCTCTGGTAAATTCGAATTCGGTTCCACAATATTATCTGCACTAACGTTACCAGTTACATTATCATTAGCTACATCACTCGAATTTCCATTCTCAATTACGGTAAAGTTACGGACAAGTATTACGTTATTGACGTTACTACTATTATCGTTATTAACGTTCCTAGTATTACCGTTATCATCCGATACGTTACCGTTACTTATATCGGCAACGTTACTAGCCGAAGCCAATTCGTCGTAACACGGCGGCATCTCAACGTTATTTCTCGCTTCCTCATCGATATTAGTCGCGTTATTCACATTCAAACCCTCCCTAGAGAGATATTCCGGCGGAGGTCCATACACTTTGTACCTCATAGCTTCATTGTAAGGCGGAGGTCTGACGGTTGCGTCCAAAACCGGGTAATTCTCAAAATTAGCCCCCAAAAGCCTTATAGTTCGACCGTTCAAGGTATACGTCTCATTAGAATTAAGTCGAACAAAGTCTAGATTATCTATGTTTATCTCGGCTACATTAGGCGTATCGGGTCTAGGTTCTTCGCGGCGTCCGAACCTAGGTATGCTAAGTTGGAACCTACCTAGTTGGAGAGTTAAAGGTCTTTGCAGATCTAAGACTCGATCGAGGGTGTTTCTTCGAAGAGTCCTCCTTCTGAAGAATTCTACAGGTGTCGCCATGTAGTTTAGTTCTCTACCGCAGTTGCTTATGTCTGGGTTTGTGAAGTATAGCTCGGGTTCGAACGTGGGACTCTGGTAGTCGAGGGTTTGGTGGACGGGTGAGCTGTTGAGTGATGTTGAACGAACGTCCGTCATTTCCACGTCGCATTGCGTTGGTACCTATAAAAAAAATATTAAAATGGAAAATGGTTCAAAAATTGATTAAAAAAAGTGTGTGTCAGCTCCGACGCACGGCGGGCGTTTACTCGGTGTGCGGTGCGGAGATCGCTAGTGTGCGGCCGAGTGGAACACGTCCGCTCGGTATCTCTATACAGGGTGTCTTAGAAATCAACGATAAACCGAAAACGGGTGATAGGCCAAGTCATGACAGTTATTAGAAAAATGTGAAAAAAATATTCATATTAAAATATCTGGAAAACTGACATCCTGTGATCAAGTTCTAAGACTACAAAAAAGAAATATTTGTAGTCTTAGGAGTTATATTATAGATATATTTTTTTAAAGCCTAATAATACTAAAAATTCTAATAACTTTACTGGTGGTAGAGCTCCAGTGACGGAGCTCGCGGGCGTAGGCACCACCGCATTACCTAATATACTTGCCGCTAAATGGTAGTGTTCAGCACTAGCGTGTTCCGGTCAGGTGGTAATGTACGGCCCTGTAATTTCCGGCAAAGAGACACAATACCTTAGGCCTCCGAAGTGGTAACGCATCTGCATTTTGACTTCTAGTCTTTGTGTGGGTGTATATAGACACCCACACAAAGACTAGAAGTCAAAATGCAGATGCGTTACCAGCTGCAGTCATCACTTAACATCAATATGAACTGCATGCTTGTTTGCCACTATCATAACATAAAAAAATATATATATTAACTGTCATGACTTCGCCCGTTTCCGGTTTATCGTTGATTTCTGGGACACCCTGTATATTCGTATGGTTTAGCTGGTAGTCAGCGCTTTAAGCGTTAAGCTTGCTATTTGTACCAATATCATGTTTATATAGACATAATAAACAAATAAACATTTGTTTAACAGTAAAGATTTAATAAATAAGTAAATAAATATTGGTTTGTTGAAAGGAGGACATGTTGCAAAAATGTATGGACCTCCGGCCATGTATTGTACACAATATCATTAACAGGCAAAATCAATATAAAAACAGTTTTTACTGCATATTTTCACTTATTTAGCTTTGTTTGCAGTTACAAAACATTATTTGCAGTTAGAATTGCAACTCAAAACCAACATGGCGAATATGGCGGGCGATGTCATTTTGACATTTACATTTTTTTGATTATTTAGTATTTGGAGAAAAAGTAATATTTTCTAAATACTATCGAAATCGATTTCACATTTTAAGAAATTGATCGGAACTTCTTTAAATTGATCGATTCGATACATCGTTTTCTTGATAGTATGTGATGCACTAGTAAGATACAGATAGCATTAGTTTTGTTTTATCTACATAGGTACTATCCCAAGCGTCGGCTGTATCGCCGCCATGTTGAACATGGTTGAAAATGATAAAATCGTTTGAAATAAATGTGGTTGTAACTCTAAAATATATTCTTGAATAAATTAATTGTATTTTTTTTCGGATTCTTCTTTAATTTACTCATTTTTTGAGGTAGTGTACGAATCAAAGCCGAGCTCGCAACATCTCCTTTGACAAAAATTTACAATACCTGTCTATATCTGGAAGAGAATATGGCGGAGAGGCGCGCCAGGCCGAAGCCCGAGGGCTCCGCGCACACCTCGGGCAAGTCTTGCGGGTTGTCCACGCACTGCAATCAACAACATATTATATATATAAGTCTGTTTTACTACATGAAAGAAATAAACCTTGTGTTGCTGAAAAGAAGTTTTATTGTTAGTTTTTTTTATACAGAGACTATTTTATCTAGGTAATATAAAACAATATGAACTCAAACCTGAAAAGAAGAAACGACAATGAAAGTTTATTCTTTCACTTTTAAAACATAAAATAATATAATATTAAAATTTTCATTGATTATGCAATTGTCAATCAACTCGTATTTGAATCTGTCTCTGACATTCTGAATTCGTTTCTTCTTTAAAATCAGACAATTAAAAAGTTAAAAACTATAACCAAACTTCATGGTAAATAAACACACAGAGTGCGAAGAAAGAAATAGTATTTCTTTACATATATTAAAAAAAAACTTATCAAATAAGGGAGCTTAACGCAAATGTGGAGGATTCCCCTCCCCCACCTCCCCTCAGGTAATAAAATAACGTGCCGTGACGTTGTGATGTACCCCTCCTCCTTCCCTCAAAATGATACGTTTTTTATGTAAGGAAGGTGGCAAACAATCATGCAGCTTACATTGATGTTAAGTGATGACTGCAGCTTATAGACACAGTACAAATATGAACAGTATGGAAACTACGTACAAAACGTTTGAAACGGCACACTAACACAAAAACGCGCATCGACGCTCGATGTAGCGAGTGACTCAGTACTGCAGCACCGCGAGAACCGCTTAGGGCCCTCGTCGATGCGCATGTTTGTGTGATTGTGCCGTTTCAACGTTTTGTACGTAGTTTCCATACTGTTCATATCTGTACTGTGCTATAGACGTCTACACAAAGACCAGAGGTCAAAATGTAGATGCATTGCCACCCCTGAGACCTAAGTTGTTATGTCTCTGTGATAGTTATTACGGGGCCATACATTACCATCTAACCGGAACACGATACTTTTACTGGTGGTAGAGCACCAGTGACGGAGCTCGCGGGCGTAGGCACCACTGCATTACCTTATATACTTGCCGCTAAATGGTAGTGTTTAGCACTATCGTGTTCCGGTCAGGTGGTAATGTTCGGCCCTGTAATTTCCGGCGCAGAGGCATAACACCTTAGGCCTCAGGAGTGGTAACTGCATTTTGATCTTGGTCTTTGTGTAAGTGTCTATAGGCTGCAGTCATCACTTAACATCAATGTGAACGGCATGCTTGTTTGCCACTTCCATTCCATAAAAAAAAAGTGCCGAACATTACCATTAAGCGGCAGATAGGTTAGGTAATGCGGTGGAGCCTACGCCCTCGAGCTCCTACGCGGAACTCTACCAGCAGTAACAAGCTTTAACGACCCTTTTAAAGACAAATCATACCTGATTATTTCTCGTAGGGCTGGGCATCGGCGGCGTGTCCAACAGTCGAGTGGCCTCGTAGCGGGGTGGAAAACGGGACTGTAAGAAAGCATCATCATTTAGAATGAGCCTTGATCTTCTATACACGGCAAAGAAAGTAAGAATCATTTATTCCAAGCGCGCATGGCCCAGTGGCTGGTGTGGATCGGGAGCGATCTACTCTACGATACGTGCCCGGTCGGGTGTGTGATGGGTGATCACAAGTGGCTAATAAAATGCGCGTTTCCGTGCTTCGGAAGTCACGTTAAGCCGTCGGTCCCGGTTGCTATCGATAGATAGCATTAGTTAAACCTTGTCGGAGGCCTTATGAAAACATCCGACAGCGGGTTGGCCACTAACCCGTATCTCCACCAACCCGCATTGGAGCAGCGTGGTGGAGTAAGCTCCAGGCATCCCCCCAAAAAGGGGAGAGACTCGTGCCCAGCAGTGGGACGTATCAAGGGTTGCCATTAATATTTTTTTTTGTTTTTAGGCTCCTTTCAATCTGCAGCGTGTCACCGGTCGCGTACGTGCGCGACCTGTGCAACTTGTATAGGGCTCCATAGTGGCTTTCATTGTGCCGCGTGCTTGCCGGTAGCGTTTTTGTACTGCGTCGATACGCTGGCCGAATGAAAGGAGCCTTAAGAGCCGTTTAGATGGAGTTTCTCGTACGTTTGGTTCGAGAAAATCGTACGCTACTGTCACGAGCAATAATCGCCATAACATAATCGTGTCAAAATGTTTGCACACAGACAAGAACTAAAATCTCGCTTACGATTATGTCATGCGAGATTCGCCAGGTGATAATTGCCTATGTTTGTTTACACGACGAAATTATCGTAAGCAGATTCTTGCTTATGAGAATCTCGGCTTGTCTAAACACGATCTCGTATGACATATTTTCAAGTTCATACGAGTATCGTACAAATCAGTTTGAACCGATTTCAGTGCGAGATATGTCATCTTTGAAATTCTGTTTACACGGTCACAATAATATTCCGTTGCGAGGCGATTATCGCCCATGGCAACGAGCGAGAAGAGCGAGTGTTTAGACGAAGAAGAATGTTTTATATTCCTTCGATAACCGTATCTTCGAGACGAGAAACTATCTCCGTCTAAATGGCTCTTTACACATCGTTTCCCGGCAAGAATAGTGTCATAATATAAAAAGCTGTTTCGAGAGAATATCATTTTAATAGTTTTTTGTTCATTAAAAAGTCAATAATTTAGAAACTATAGTAGTTTGTTTAATGTATCTAATATAGTTTTTAAAATATTGTCAATTTTTCCTCCTCATTAAATATCCGTAACAAATCTTACAACTCAAATAGTTGTTACCGCGTAGTGTGAGTGTGTGGCGCGGTGTGCGGCCGCGTAGTTCCTGAGCGCGGCGCGCTTCATGTGCATCTTGCACAGCGCCGACACCAGACACCAGACACCAGACACCGGACACCAGACACCAGCAACACAGTGTAGACACTTACCGCGTAGTGTGAGTGTGTGGCGCGGTGTGCGGCCGCGTAGTTCCTGAGCGCGGCGCGCTTCATGTGCATCTTGCACAGCGCCGACACCAGACACCAGACACCAGACACCGGACACCAGACACCAGCAACACAGTGTAGACACTTACCGCGTAGTGTGAGTGTGTGGCGCGGTGTGCGGCCGCGTAGTTCCTGAGCGCGGCGCGCTTCATGTGCATCTTGCACAGCGCCGACACCAGACACCAGACACCAGACACCGGACACCAGACACCAGCAACACAGTGTAGACACTTACCGCGTAGTGTGAGTGTGTGGCGCGGTGTGCGGCCGCGTAGTTCCTGAGCGCGGCGCGCTTCATGTGCATCTTGCACAGCGCCGACACCAGACACCAGACACCAGACACCGGACACCAGACACCAGCAACACAGTGTAGACACTTACCGCGTAGTGTGAGTGTGTGGCGCGGTGTGCGGCCGCGTAGTTCCTGAGCGCGGCGCGCTTCATGTGCATCTTGCACAGCGCCGACACCAGACACCAGACACCAGACACCGGACACCAGACACCAGCAACACAGTGTAGACACTTACCGCGTAGTGTGAGTGTGTGGCGCGGTGTGCGGCCGCGTAGTTCCTGAGCGCGGCGCGCTTCATGTGCATCTTGCACAGCGCCGACACCAGACACCAGACACCAGACACCGGACACCAGACACCAGCAACACAGTGTAGACACTTACCGCGTAGTGTGAGTGTGTGGCGCGGTGTGCGGCCGCGTAGTTCCTGAGCGCGGCGCGCTTCATGTGCATCTTGCACAGCGCCGACACCAGACACCAGACACCAGACACCGGACACCAGACACCAGCAACACAGTGTAGACACTTACCGCGTAGTGTGAGTGTGTGGCGCGGTGTGCGGCCGCGTAGTTCCTGAGCGCGGCGCGCTTCATGTGCATCTTGCACAGCGCCGACACCAGACACCAGACACCAGACACCGGACACCAGACACCAGCAACACAGTGTAGACACTTACCGCGTAGTGTGAGTGTGTGGCGCGGTGTGCGGCCGCGTAGTTCCTGAGCGCGGCGCGCTTCATGTGCATCTTGCACAGCGCCGACACCAGACACCAGACACCAGACACCGGACACCAGACACCAGCAACACAGTGTAGACACTTACCGCGTAGTGTGAGTGTGTGGCGCGGTGTGCGGCCGCGTAGTTCCTGAGCGCGGCGCGCTTCATGTGCATCTTGCACAGCGCCGACACCAGACACCAGACACCAGACACCGGACACCAGACACCAGCAACACAGTGTAGACACTTACCGCGTAGTGTGAGTGTGTGGCGCGGTGTGCGGCCGCGTAGTTCCTGAGCGCGGCGCGCTTCATGTGCATCTTGCACAGCGCCGACACCAGACACCAGACACCAGACACCGGACACCAGACACCAGCAACACAGTGTAGACACTTACCGCGTAGTGTGAGTGTGTGGCGCGGTGTGCGGCCGCGTAGTTCCTGAGCGCGGCGCGCTTCATGTGCATCTTGCACAGCGCCGACACCAGACACCAGACACCAGACACCGGACACCAGACACCAGCAACACAGTGTAGACACTTACCGCGTAGTGTGAGTGTGTGGCGCGGTGTGCGGCCGCGTAGTTCCTGAGCGCGGCGCGCTTCATGTGCATCTTGCACAGCGCCGACACCAGACACCAGACACCAGACACCGGACACCAGACACCAGCAACACAGTGTAGACACTTACCGCGTAGTGTGAGTGTGTGGCGCGGTGTGCGGCCGCGTAGTTCCTGAGCGCGGCGCGCTTCATGTGCATCTTGCACAGCGCCGACACCAGACACCAGACACCAGACACCGGACACCAGACACCAGCAACACAGTGTAGACACTTACCGCGTAGTGTGAGTGTGTGGCGCGGTGTGCGGCCGCGTAGTTCCTGAGCGCGGCGCGCTTCATGTGCATCTTGCACAGCGCCGACACCAGACACCAGACACCAGACACCGGACACCAGACACCAGCAACACAGTGTAGACACTTACCGCGTAGTGTGAGTGTGTGGCGCGGTGTGCGGCCGCGTAGTTCCTGAGCGCGGCGCGCTTCATGTGCATCTTGCACAGCGCCGACACCAGACACCAGACACCAGACACCGGACACCAGACACCAGCAACACAGTGTAGACACTTACCGCGTAGTGTGAGTGTGTGGCGCGGTGTGCGGCCGCGTAGTTCCTGAGCGCGGCGCGCTTCATGTGCATCTTGCACAGCGCCGACACCAGACACCAGACACCAGACACCGGACACCAGACACCAGCAACACAGTGTAGACACTTACCGCGTAGTGTGAGTGTGTGGCGCGGTGTGCGGCCGCGTAGTTCCTGAGCGCGGCGCGCTTCATGTGCATCTTGCACAGCGCCGACACCAGACACCAGACACCAGACACCGGACACCAGACACCAGCAACACAGTGTAGACACTTACCGCGTAGTGTGAGTGTGTGGCGCGGTGTGCGGCCGCGTAGTTCCTGAGCGCGGCGCGCTTCATGTGCATCTTGCACAGCGCCGACACCAGACACCAGACACCAGACACCGGACACCAGACACCAGCAACACAGTGTAGACACTTACCGCGTAGTGTGAGTGTGTGGCGCGGTGTGCGGCCGCGTAGTTCCTGAGCGCGGCGCGCTTCATGTGCATCTTGCACAGCGCCGACACCAGACACCAGACACCAGACACCGGACACCAGACACCAGCAACACAGTGTAGACACTTACCGCGTAGTGTGAGTGTGTGGCGCGGTGTGCGGCCGCGTAGTTCCTGAGCGCGGCGCGCTTCATGTGCATCTTGCACAGCGCCGACACCAGACACCAGACACCAGACACCGGACACCAGACACCAGCAACACAGTGTAGACACTTACCGCGTAGTGTGAGTGTGTGGCGCGGTGTGCGGCCGCGTAGTTCCTGAGCGCGGCGCGCTTCATGTGCATCTTGCACAGCGCCGACACCAGACACCAGACACCAGACACCGGACACCAGACACCAGCAACACAGTGTAGACACTTACCGCGTAGTGTGAGTGTGTGGCGCGGTGTGCGGCCGCGTAGTTCCTGAGCGCGGCGCGCTTCATGTGCATCTTGCACAGCGCCGACACCAGCAACACTACCGCTATCATGAAGATCAGCGCGCACGCTGTGCAAATGTGAATAAAAAAGGGACTTAAAGGTTTACGTAACGTAACTTCACGCCTGTAATCCCCGAAGGGGTAGGCAGAGGTAAATGCATGCATTCAAGCATTCATGCAAACACCCACGATTCACGGTTTACGCTTTGGCCCATGTAACAGGTAGCGAGCCTGTAGATATCTCCGGGCACATTACCAAACTTCGAGGTACAGGGAAATTTTCTGAAAATGGAAAAATCCCAATAGAACCAGACTTTACACCATTATCTCTGATAACCCCCTACCCGGGAATCGAACCCAGGACCTCAGCGTAGAAGTAGTGGCCTGCTACCACTAGGCTACCGAGGCAGTTAAACCAAAATATATGTTTACTCGCTGTGTCCGCGACTTCGTTCGCGTGAGAAATTATGATTGTTCAGCATCTACCCGGACGAAGTCGTGGGCGCAGCTAGTTTAAAAGTAGCCCAAGTTACTCCTTATTACATAAGGTATCTTCCAGTGAAAGTCCCGTCGAAATCGATCATGCCGTTCCCGAGATTAGTCCCAACAAACGGACAGACAGACAAAAATTGTTAAAAATGTTGTTTTGGCATATGCACCATATACAACGTGTAACAGGATTGAATGTACAACCCGAAACTAGTTTGTTCAGAATCGATAACCGAATCGATTTTTGTCATTTTTGATATAGGTAATATTTTGTCCCAAAATTAATTAACATTAACCAAATTATGGTCACCCAATTGGTGAACAACAATACAAACGAAAATGAGACTAACGTCTATCCAAAATAAAATCCTAGTCTCAACAAGTTTATTAGAACTCGTTGAGAAGTTCATTTTATTATTAATAATAATTTAAGAAATAAAATAATTAAAATGAATCTTATTACTAGCGAGTGTTAAATAGGGGTACGCAAGTTACGCTACATCACATTGCGACAGTGTACGTGTGTGAGTTGGTTTGTGTTTTAAGTGCGGTCGTAAGTAGAGGTAAGGTAAGTATACATAGGGTGTGCATACTGTTCGTACGAATTGAGGACAACTTGTTTCTTAAATAAAAAAATATTAAAGACTTAACTCGATTTTCTAATCGAGGTGTTCAAGAGAGTGCATTATTCCCGTTACATGTTGTATACATACATATTTTTTTTTTATTTCTACTTTTCTTTATTTAAAACAGTTTTATGGTTTTATTTTAAGGACCAATACTATTCAATTTTTTTTGCTATAAGCAATTGTTATCCTTCGGATGAAAGAGCACTGCTGTCTGAGATACAAGCTTGTCGCTTAGTTCAGACGCAGATGCACATTGTAATATTTGTGATATTTTTGTAGCAAATAAATGAATTTTATTATTATTATTTATTATTATGCATTTAGTAAAAACCGATCAAGTGCGCGTCGGGCCACACGCAGTGTATGGTTCCGTAGTTACAAAGTAAAATATGAAATAAAAAAAAATCGAAGTTATCGAGAAAAATACATTTGGTCGACAATTACTTGCAAACTTGTAAAGCCAACTTATGTGTGATAGTTTTCCTTTTAATTTCGTTATAATATGTAGCTTCTATTGCCGTAACGCGCCCAGCGGCTGGTGTAGATCGTAAGCGATCTGCTCGGTTAAGCACTACGGGCGCGGTCGGGTAGTGTGATGGGTGACCGCTAGTGGCAAATTAAATGCGCGTTTCCGTGCTTCGGAGGGCACGTTAAGCCGTCGGTCCCGGTTGCTATCGATGGATAGCAGTCGTTAAACCTTGTCGGAGGCCTTATGGGTGGTTTGAAAACATCCGACAGTGGGTTGGCCACTAACCCACCCACCTCCACCAATCCGCATTGGAGCAGCGTGGTGGAGTAAGCTCCAGGCCTCCCCCCAAAAAGGGGAGAGACTCGTGCCCAGCAGTGGGACGTATAATGGGTTGCCATTATTATTGCCGTAACGTTTGAATTAGTCTAACAACAACCGTTTAGTTGATAGAGGGGGGAGACACTCGACTCTAACGAAAATTGGCACTTTAAAGCTTAATAAGTCACAAACAGTTAACTCAATGGAAAAATTATATTTGCACACCTGTTATATTTTTGAGAGAGCTATCTAACAATATCCCATACTATATAAAAAAAAGAAAAATTAAAAATAATTGTCCATACTTTTTCATATTTTTAGGGTTCCGTACCTTAAAAGGAAAAAGGAACCCTTATAGGATCACTCGTGCGTCTGTCTGTCTGTCTGTCTGTCTGTCCGTCTGTCACATCCAATTTGCTCCGAAACTACTCGACCGATTGAGTTGAAATTTGATGTATATATTATATGTAAATTGGTGACCCAAAGATGAACACGTCAAGTAAAATAATAGATTTTAAACACACTTTCAGGCCACTTTCGGGGGGTAAATCAGAAAAAAAACTGTGTCGTGTGACATATCAAATGAAAGAGGTTGTTGTCAGCATCTCAGATATATATATTTTAAATTTTGCATAAACAAATTTGAAGTTATTTAAGAAAACGACGAAAATTGACCATTCCCCCTCCCCCTCCCCCTCCTATCTCCGAAACTACTGAACTTAAAATTTTGAAAAAAATTTGGAAAATATTTTTAAAGAAAAATGGACAGAAAAATTTGACTTCAGGCGAGACTCGAACTCGCGGCCTACTGGGAATCTAGTCCAGCCGCTCTTCCAATTGAGCTACTGAAGTCCTGCCCGATTTGTCAAATCTTTCCTTCACATTTATTGCATTGCTTTATGGTAGCAGCAGCGCCATCTATTACCAACTATGCTAGTTAGGCAACTAGCTATTTCACAAGCATGTGTTAATGCGAAAAAATATAAAAACAATGTGGAAAATAGTTCTTTGCCTATAATCTATAGGAACACCTATAAGAAAACTGGAAAACCTATAAGAAGTTTGAGTATTCAAATTAAATCGAAAATTCTTAAAAATATATTCTAAGCTAAGTAAGTGAAAATATGCAGGAAAAAACGTTTTTATATTGATTTTGCCTGTTAATGATATTGTGTACAATACATGGCCGGAGGTCCATACATTTTTGCAACATCTCCTTTTGAATAACTTAAGTAAGCATACGGAATTTTGCTCTTATTTTATTTCATTTTCTTGGTGTATTTTGGAGTTATATTAAATAAAGTTGGTGGCATTTTATTTGATACAGTGCTCGTGTATAGTGAAATAGAATAACAGTACGAAAACACGTTTTTTCGGGTTGCCTCCAAAACTTCACTGTAAATGTTCTGGTAAAGTAGCCATCGCTTTACTCGAATCACTGTGACTCTAACTGACGGACTGATTAATTGACTGACTGACTCTGACTTTTGCGTTGCTTATCACGTATACGAAATATCGATTTACTTGACACTGGCAATATGCATAAGGGGCCGTTCATGTATTACGTGAGCACTATGGAGGGGCGGGAGGCTCTTTGCTTTTTTTTTTTTTTTTTTTTTATGTAATGGAAGTGGCAAACAAGCATGCAGTTCACATTGATGTTAAGTGATGACTGCAGCCTATAGACACCCACACAAAGACCAAGGTCAAAATGCAGATGCGTTACCACTCCTGAGGCCTAAGGGTGTTATGCCTCTGTGCCGGAAATTACAGGGCCGTACATTACCACCTGACCGGAACACGATAGTGCTGAACACTACCATTTAGCGGCAAGTATATTAGGTAATGCGGTGGTGCCTACGCCCGCGAGCTCCGTCACTGGAGCTCTACCACCAGTAAAAGTGATCTACTTATTTCGGATGACATGGGGGGTAGGGGAGTCTAGATGATGATTACGTCATCGGTAGTTATTTACTTATTACATCAGTAAAATCTAATCTCTATCCTAAATCTATTTTCTTATTTTTAAAATTATAATTATAACATTATATTTATAATATTAAAAAAAAACAATACATTAACACGTTCGCGGGCGGTACTATCTATACTGCACCTGGAACACTACTAAATTTCATACATTGCCTATAGGCGTACTGTCACATGTACTCTGTGCGTAGGGCACCGCCAGCGCACACTACTCGACTGACGTATGAAAATACGACGCCCACGGCCGTAGTGTGCGTGTGGCGGGAAGCAAGAAATTACAGATGTGTGTGTGTGGTACTTTGTATAGAAGCGACTGTAGATTACGTGGTGACAGTACGAAAGTCTAAATTAACCGTGCGGTGACACTATACTATGCTCTTCCATTGAATAGTATGAGAAATCGGACGGCGCAGGGCGTACTGGTTTTATACAAGTAAAAACGGCTAAACGTTCCGACGCTTGACAGCGATTAGGAAGTTCATTTTTTTTTTTAATATTGTACTCGTAAATATAAAGTGTTTTGTGAAGTTTTACTTTTCGAAAATGCACAGTTCTTAAGATATATTTTTTCAAAATTTCCATACAAATCGACTAGATCGCCATTTTAAGTTTGTTTATATGTCATGTCTGGTGGCAGCATTGACATAAAACGTTTCATTACTCATCAACGGCATTTAGGTCTATTTCATACCATGTTACTTATTTACGTATTTTTCGATTTCGATAATTAATATTGTTCTATTATAAGTATTCATTATGTTTTGTGTAAATAATAACTTCTGTAGAACATATTATCGGTATATTTTTACTTTTTTTACACATAAAATATACAAATTCGTTTTTACTTTGTTTGGAACGGAACGCAACGGACGCCATTTTGTTTGTTTTACATGCAGTGACAGCTGTGTCAAGCAGTCAGCGTTGCCCTAGCAGTTGAGATCGTTTTCACGTACTCCTGTAAGATTTCCAACGAGTGACTACCATGGCGTCTCCTACCCATATTTCCCATGAAGAGTTGGTTAGGTTAGGTTGTATATGTAAAAAGAGGCGCGCGAGCCGAGCGAGCGAAGCGAGCGTGCCGCGGCAGCGGCCGGCGAAGCGCCAGAACCAAACTGTTGTTTAGGAAATACAAGCGACAATTTTTTTTTCTTTTAAAACTACGCGTTTTTTGTAGATTGAGGAGTGTAGTATTGGGGAGGGAAGGGTACACCCTCCTTCACACCATTTATCATGCCCTAAAGCCCCCCTCTTACTTCAAAATGGAGTATTTCAAATGGAATCAGTGCTATAGCATATCTCCTAAAATCTGGGGTTTCGACCTGAGGGGGGAGGTATAAGGGGGTTGGTTGCCTCCCTCCCCCCCCCTCCCCCCTTACCCCCACAAACCAACGGTAATTGTTGGAAAGTTTTACCGTAAAAACCGTGACGTTGAGAGGCGTTCTGTCGCATCATTTTAAATAGCATGTACGCCGGAGGGCGTACCGCTCGCGAACGTGTTAATTGAAAAATGTTTACGTAAGCATGGGGGGAGGGGGTAAGAGCTTTGCTTACTTTTGCTGACAAGGGGGGGTAAAGAATTGTAATAAATCTGCTTACGTAATACTTGAACGGCCACTAACAAGCGTAGCCAAAAATAAAATAAAAAATGTAGCATACCTGTGACAGTGTAGATGGTGGACTGAATGAAGCCGTAGTCATCGGGCGCGTGCCGATCCTCGAACAGCGGCGGATACTCCACTTCAACAAAACCTGACAACAATACGCAACGTGAACAGAGAATGTGTAATAATACTACGTATAGAATGGACACTTCGACGCCCCGCCCGATTCCCCCGCCTCACCCAACCTCCTCCCCTCTTATGGGCGACGTTTGGTATTCTCTACGTGCTACGCGTCACACGTCACTGATTGATGTCTGTGTAATAGAGATCAAATTAAGCGTTGGATGGAATTTTGGCGGAGTGTCCGCGGTGTGACGTAACTTCACGCCTATAATCCCTCAAGCGGTAGCTAAATGCATAAATCAGAATCACGTAACTTCACGCCTGTAATCCCCGAAGGGGTAGGCAGAGGTAAATGCATGCATTCAAGCAAACATGCAAACACCCACGATTCGATGGTTACTGTTGACATCTCCGGACACACCAAACTTCGAGGTACTGCGAAACTTCTAGAAAATGAAAAAAATCCAATAGACTTCTTCTAGACAGTTCAATGGTGATAGAGCTCCAGTGACGGAGCTCGCGAGCGTAGGCACCACCGCATTACCTAATATACTTGCCGCTAAATGGTAGTGTTCAGCACTATCGTGTTCCGGTTAGATGGTAATGTACGGCCCTGTAATTTCCGGCACAGAGGAATAAATAACGGGTACCTATTCTTTATTCGTTATTTTTACTTTTCTAATGTTAGTATCGTCCTTTACAAAGTACAAAATGTTTAAGCAGTGGTTTGGACTCACCGTCATGTCTGGAGTAGCGCGGGTACTCGTCACAACACTCGTGTTGCGGGCAGATGGGGTCGGGCGAGCGGCAACAGGCCGACTCCGATATACATCGACCGGACGAACAGTTCAATTTGTCGCTGCCTGTAAACAATAATATATAATTTTAGGCCGGGTTGCACAATTTGCACGTTCGTTAAAGTTCAACTGTGACTGGACTAGTTGTGTTGGTTAAAGTTAACCTCAAAATTATCTGTCAGATGATATGGGAGGGAATCTGTCAACGTTGGTAACTTAAACAATGTCAAAAATACGCTGGTGCAACTCATTCTGCAGTAATTGTTAAAGTCATAACAACCGACACTTTTAAAAATGTACGGCCTTGTAATTTCCGGCACAGAGGCATAACACCTTAGGCCTCAGAAGTGGTAACGCATCTGCATTTTGATCTTGGTCTTTGTGTAAGTGTCTATAGGCTGCAGTTATCACTTCACGTCAATGTGAACTGCATGCGTGTTTGCGACTACCATAACAAAAAAAAAATTTAAAAAAATATTATATTGTAACATTTCACATTCTTCTCTAACTTAAAGGTACCTGTTAAAGTTAGAGAAGGATATGAAATGTTATAACGACTTTAACAAACATCTTGGTGCGATCCAGCCTTAGTGTTTGTAACATAATTTATGTTTGTTCTATAAAAAGTACCAATAATTTTTCGTTTGTCCATACAAAGTACAAGTATACTGACGGTTGCAGGGGCTACTGGAGCACATGTGCGGCGCCTCGTCCTCGTGCTTGGCGCAGTCCGGCCAGCCGTCGCACACGTAGCTGCCCAGCACGCACCACGAGCCGCACGTGAACGCTCCGCGGGCACACTTCTTCGGTCCTGCGAACAATCCGCAAATGTTAAATTGCCAGCCCGAAAAACTACAGTAATTGTATAATAAAATAATACTTAATCATTTATGATGATAAGATGGCTATATTTTACTTTATATGGCAAATTCCATCCATTAATTTGTACGAGAAAAGTGAAAAAGATTGAAAATGATTTAAATACCAGAAAATGTTCTTGAAGTTCATTAGTAAATATTTCAACGATGTTTTTCAAAGAAAAAATGAGAAGAAAAATTTATATAAGGCAGGAATGGCAGGTGGCAGGTTCGATTCCTGCCCAGTCAAGTTTTTCTTAAATATAAATAAATGAATAAACATACCTAGCGGCTGAACGAGTATGTACTTGGTGACGCTGAAGGGCGGCGCGGAACACATGTAGTGGCCGCTGTCGCCCTCCGTCAGGTAGGTACGCTCCAGACGACTGCTGCTCGTGGGGCCGGTCGGCTCCACTTCCAGGGGACTGGAAAGAATAATCATTATTTAAGCATCTTCACGCCAAGTCCCTTAGGGGTCGTCTATTAATCACGTGAGGTTAGAAAGGATGAGAGAAACCGGAAAAAATCACGAAACTTCACAAGGTGGAGAGGCAATGTAGGGCGATAACACGTGTATTTCTTTTTATTTTATTTCATGGAAGTAGTAAACAAACATACAGTTCATATTGATGTTAAGTGATGACTGCAGCCTATATACACCGGCACAAAGACCAAGGTCAAAATGCAGATGCGTTTCCACGCCTGAGGCCTAAGGTGTTGTGCCGGAGTGTCCTATTACCGACCGAAAAGTGGTGCGTGATTTCGGCAATTTGAGAAAACTTCGTCTCGACCTTACAGTTGCCAGTTTAGTCAGTAATTTTCACGTCAAATCATCCTTAGTATATTACATTTGTCCAATTTTTTCCTACGCCTTATTTTCAACTAATTTTTAAAATTTTATTCCAAAAAATACACGAGATTTTAGGTGGGGTTGGGGGAAAAGGTTAATGGTCCTGACACACCCATGCTTTTTCTACAATATGATTGTTTGATTGTTCTCATTATACATGCACGCGATCGCCAATCCGCCTGCGTAGCGATTATGGTATATGCCTAATGACGCAAAACAATATTGTAAGCGTCTTTGGGGGAAGGCTTTGTTCAGCAATGGACGTTTTCGGCTGGAGTGATATTGATGATGATAATAGACTACAGATACATACCGGCCGGCGCTAGAAGCATTTCCACCAACGTAGTTCCACACGTACACCCTGGGCGAGCTGTCACCACGGAGCTCGCACACCAGGGTCAAGTTCTCACCCACGCGCCGCACCACCACGTCCGGGTACTCCGGCTCCCCGGGCGAATACAGCACCAGGGATGGCGCGGCTTCGCACGAACCTGATAAATAAACATATACTTTTAAAAGGACATTCACTTTTTAAACGATTTCTAAAAGATCCTATATTTGGCAGTTGGCTGTGTTTTTAATGTTACGTACTTTAAAAGGAAAAACACGGCCACGTGCGGGTCAGACTCGCCCATGAAGTGGTCCATGCCATGTAAGAAGACGCTATTATGCTATAGTGCTATACTATGTCTTTGTGTGGGTGTCTATAGGCTGCAGTCATCACTTAACATCAAAGTGAACTGCATGCTTGTTTTCCACCTTAATTACATAAAAAAACAAAAACTGTCGCTTTTTCGTTTTATCGCCTTTCAAAAAACAACGAGGCTAAAGAAGTTAATTCAGTTTATTCATTTATTTCATATAATTAGGCTCCTGGAGAGCACTTTTACATCGTCATTTTTTTAAACTAATCTAACGTGAAATAAACGTGATTAACCACTAATAATAATCAAAAACACATAATCAATTAAATAGAAACTAAACAATTTTGTATAATATGGAAAGCATCAATTATTTACATATTCCTCCATTTCCCCATTTCAAAACAAAATAAATAATATAATACATTATTTCAAATAAATAATAATATATCTGGTGTCGCAAAGATTTTCACCTTGTCATCAATGCGTAAATGACACTAAATGAGTCAAATTTGTTGAAGGTGAGCAAGTACTAAAGGCATGTTTGGAAATAAAGAAAAATAGACATTGTTAAATATCCTTGTGATTTTAAAAATAGATTGGTTCTTTTGTTTTGGTTTTTTTTTGCATTAAATGACGCAAAATTTTATACCGATCCATTTCTTGTTGTAAATATTTTGTCTGTTTTGTAAAAAAAGATATTGAGTGTTACACCCATATTCTTAGTCATATCCTCGACCTTAACTCAACCTTACTGAAGGGAATTGGTATTCTAAGTTGTAACTAATAATAACATCAACTCAACATTCTCCTCCGTTTGAGGTAAGAAAGCAACTGTCAAACTCCAAGGAGTATTTACATTTCACAGTTTTTCGTGTTGAAACTTTCTGGAAATATAATTATATTCTATAAAAATTCATTCAAGACTTTGTGGATTATCTATATGATAATCTGTACACATGAGTTATGATAAGGATTTATAGCATGAGTGAAATAATCGTGTTTAAATGTAGTCCAAAAAAATTCAAGATTTTTGAATAAAAAATGGTTGTTGTGTCTCACACATAGTGTGTAGACGACTTTTTTGTAGATCTTATAAATATCTATCTGGTTCTATCTTTTATGGTTTAGGCAGCGTACGCAAAATAAGTAACTTTTATGGTTGATTTTTTACATCTTCCACTGTCATTTTGTAGTTGGTGGAGTAGCAACGTGGGAAGGGTACAGCTAGTGTTTTTTTTTTTTTTTTTTTTATCGGCAACCGCCAGTAGGCATAACTGCCAGCATCACGTTTGAATGATTGGAAATATATGGTACATAAATCAATTAATTAAATCCGCGTAGACATCATTAAATCTGAAAACACATAATAGGTAAGGTAGTAAGTAGATTATTAAACGATATTAATATTTAAAAGTTGATTTTTTTGCCATTTGACTAACCCTAAAAAGTACCTCTATTTACATTTTACAAGTTGAATGTTTAAATATTTCAATATCAAGGTTTATCATGTGTTTAATCTGTAAATTATACAAGATTTTGCGACTAAAACAACATACGTAGATGCGTAAGTCTCTAAAAACATGTTATTTATAAAGATAATTCTTCAACGGACCTACAGACCTGCCTACATACCAACCTACCTAATAAAAGTTAAACATTAAGCTTTTCTTAGTTTTCTATAAAACCTAATTAATCAAAAGTAAGTACTTAGTAGACAAATAATAAAAAAAGGAGAGTAGCGCATTGGTGAAAGGATACGCCAAAAAATAAGGTACCGTTATTATGGAGCCCACGATTGCCAAAATATATTTGTTTACATACAAATTCGTAATAAATTGAACGCTAATTCGCAAGAGCCTTTTCGATTTAGCAAATAGGTACGGTCTAATTTAAAATCAAGGCTGTTAACAGCCGAAAATGATGAGAAATCAACAAAAAATACGCTTTTTATGAAATACATTGCAATGTTTTAGAAGCGAGAAAAACATTAAACCAATATATACTCACATATTTCAAATTTCAGCAAGATGACGATAACACATAATAACACAAGTTTAAGAGTTTGAAACATTTTAAATTATTCACATTTTTACTCAAATGACATCAAACAAATTACGCCATTTTTGTTTCGGATAATTTGACGTTTTGATAAGTATTGCCAGTTTTATCCGAAAAGAGACTACCATTATTTCATCGAAATAAACGTTTTTCAATTCTGATCACTCCTAACTTCCAAAATTAATAAAGAAATAAATGTAAAACAAAGAGGAAAATTTAAAGAATGCTGTAAAAATGATACCTAATCGCACCACTACAAGTGGCGCTCAGCATGGTATCCATTAATATTTAGCCTTCTAAAAATAATAGGTAGCTTGCATGTTAGTAAGGCAACATTATTAACCGGTGTCAAAAAGAAAATTAACGTTCCACATAACGTGCGCAACGATTATTTATAATGTATTTATTTTGATTATAATCACAACAGTAGTCCATCAATAAAATATTTTTTTACCTTATGATTTGCAGGATGTGGAAATAAATCTATAGGTATTTGTACCTTATAAGTGATTGCATATTCTCTAAATAGCTCAAAACGATCAATACAAACTTTTATAAAAAAAACATGTCTCATTACAGCCAATACCGCGACTATTGCGAGACTGTGATAGACAGCATGACAGGTGACAGTTCGTCAATGCAGGGATTTGTTTTGGTGACGCACGATTTCCAATTGTTCTACAAAACACAGTAATTTTACTAATTTTTGTCTTGAAATCTTTAGATATAATCTTATTAGCAAAGAACAAAAATGGATTTAAATAGACTACCGAACGACAAGAAGTTACAGCTTTGCAAATGGTACTTCAAAGGTAAAGAGAACTGTGTTATTATTGTGTGGGCCCCGTAATAAATAACTTAAATGATTATCATATCAACCGAAATATGTCCATTGCGGGACCCCCCTTATGGTCATGCCATGATCGCCACGCTTGGCATGCGGATTGGCGGTCACAGTAGCGGCAGTTCCATCGAAGGACGCTGCTGTCCATCTTGAGTTATTGCGCTTACTACCGCCCCATTAGAATGGTGGAAAAATTCTCCTCTAGTTGAAGAAATTTTTTTTTGCGGTGGCGGAGTCTTTTGGCGTCTGTGGGAGTTAGTAGGCGGAGGTGCCCTCACGTCTTGGCGCCAGGTGTAATAACTGTCGCTGAAACAAACAACCTGATGACCTGATGACAGGTTACCGTATCGACTTGCCATCAAAGTGCACTGCATACATGTGGTTACTGGTGGTAGAGCTCCAGTAGTGAAGCTCGCGGGCGAAGGCATCACCGCATTACCTAATATCATCTACATTTTGACCTCGGTTTTTGTGTGGGTGTCTATAGGCTGCAGTCATCATTTATCATCAATGTGAACTGCATGCTTGTTTGCCTCTTCCATAACATTAAAAAAATTATAATAATATGTATCACCACCATACATAAAAAAATATTTTAAAATAAAAAAACGCCTTTTAAAAAATTTGAACTGGATAGACAAAAAACACTTAAAAGCGAAAAATAAACTCAATTAGATAATTTCGTGTAAGGGAATAAACACGTAACCTATTAATA
This sequence comes from Macrosoma leucophasiata, assembly GCA_036365455.1. Taxonomy (NCBI): domain Eukaryota; kingdom Metazoa; phylum Arthropoda; class Insecta; order Lepidoptera; family Hedylidae; genus Macrosoma; species Macrosoma leucophasiata. The sequence goes on along the minus strand of JAWQUS010000022.1, from coordinate 821,201 downwards.
TAATAAGACAATTACTTTAATATGGGCTATGTACCTATCCATCGGTAAGAAGTTGGTGCCAAGCCAAATAAAATTTTAGAACCTATTTCACTGTGTTTCAAATAGCCACATTTGCCTTATTACCTATATGAAATAAATGAATAAACTGGACTGTCCCATCGCAATTTTTGCATTACTGCTCCTGAAGACCCGTCATCATCATATCTATAATATAAAAATAAGTCGGGTTTTCCTTCCTGACGCTATAACTCCAGAACGCACGAACCGATTTCCACGGTTTTGCATTTCTTGGAAAGGTCTCGGGCTCCGTGAGGTTTATAGCAAAGAAAATTCGCGAATTTTTTTTTATAAAAACGACATCCACGCGGGCGAATCCGCGGGCAACAGCTAGTCATCATATACATTTTTGATTTTAGTTGGATGTATACTACTACCGTTTGTGTGGGCGGTGAATGCAGCGTGGTTCTTCAGAGAGGCATTCACAAAACCACCATATGAAGAGCAGAAACAGATTAAGAAATGTAATTATAATTTTGTTTTTGTTAACTTGTACGTATCTTCACGCCAGGTCCAGGGGTAGGCAGAGAGTGTGGAGCGTCAGATACCCCGGTCTTGTTTTTTTTTTTTTTTAATATGTAATGTGAGTGGTAAACAAGCATGCAGTTCACATTAATGTTAAGTGACGACTGCAGCCTATAGACACTTACACAAAAACCAAGGTCAAAATGCCGATGCGTTACCACTCCTGAGACCTAAGGTGTTATGCCTCTGTGCCGGAAATTACAGGGCCGTACATTACCACCTGACCAGAACACGATAGTGCTGAACACTACCATTTAGCGGCAAGTATATTAGTTAATGCGGTGATGCCTACGCCCGCGAGCTCCGTCACTAGAGCTCTACCACCAGTAAAGAATGTCTACATTCATCATTCTCTTCATACTTGTACATGCACGCCGATTCCTAAGACTTAACATGTAAGCTCTATTCTATCTATTTAGTGATGTTGATTCTTACTGCGTCAGTAATCCAGTGGCAGCAGATCAGTACTGGTATGCTGGGGTCCTAAGTTCAATTCTTGGGTCAGGGGCTATCTGCGATAAAAGTGGAAAATCCCTTGTCGCTGGTTCTATTGGTATATTTGCATTAATAATTGTTTATTATATTATTTCGCATTAACACATGCTTGTGAAATATATTTATGCCACCATAAGGCAATGCAATAAATGTGAAGGAAAGATTTTACAAATCGGGCAGGACTTCAGTAGTTCAGTCGGAAGAGCGGCTGGACTAGATTCCCAGTGGCTGCGAGTTCGAGTCTCGCCTGAAGTCAAATTTTTCTTTCCATTTTCTTTAAATAAATATATTTGCATTATCCCAGTAAGCCTGGAGTTTGGTAATGTGCCCGGAGATGGATAAATGCTACTGGATCCTACAGGAACAGGATCTTTGAGGATTCTGATGAAGTTTTTCTATTATGACTAAGTATTCCTATGCTCTGTCCTTCAAGAAATCTTATACTTAAGATTATAAAGCTGAAGAGTTTGTTTGTCTGTTTGCTTGAACGCGCTAATCTCAGGAACTTCTAATCCGATTTTAAAAAATCTTTCAGTGTTAGATACCCCATTTATTGAGGAAGGCTTTAGGCGTATATAACATCACGCTTAGATGAACGGGAGAGGGTAGGTTACATTGCAACCGCGCGAAGCCGGGGCGGGCCGCTAGTATATAATATTATAAAGCTGAAGAGATTGCTTGTTTGTTTGAACGCGTTAACCACAGGAACTACTGATCCGATTTTAAAAAATCTTTCAATGTTAGATAGCCCATTTATTGAGGAAGGCTTTGGGTGCATCACGCTAAGATGAATAGGAGAGGGTAGGTAACATGCAACCGCACCATGCCGGGGCGGGCCTCTAGTATGCTTATATTTTTATTTCAGACTAGCTGACCCGGCAAACTTCGTATTGCCTCGGAATGAAATAATATGTCAAAGGTTTGATACGGACTATTTGTATGGGAAAATAAAATTGTGGTTTTTACTATTTCCCTTCAATTTCTTCATATTTTCTTACCGTTTAAACCTTCCCTGGACTTCCAATAATCATTCAAAACCAACATTAGCCAAATCTGTCCAGCCGTTCTCGAGTTTTAGCGAGACTTACGAACAGCAATTAATTTTTAAATACGAGTAAATCTAATAGTATACTTATATTTTTATTTCAGATGTAATAATGAGCGGTTGCGGCGCGGCGGTGTGGGCGATCTTCCTGGCGGCCTGGGTGACTGCTTTCCAACTGAACAGGGTGGCTTGGGGCGCCACTGGAGACTCCTTGTCCTTTATCGTGCCTTTGGGCCGGGCTTAAAACTTCCTAGCTGCTGTAGAGATTAAAAATTGCCCGATGAACAACTTACAAGCAGTGTTGCTAAACTATCGATAGTTTAGCAACATTATTGACGTTATTGACCTCGAAAAATAGTCGATAGCGCGATAGTACTATCGAAACTATCGACCCTTGACGATACTATCGATACTACCGATAGTATCGATAGTTAAAAATAAGCAATACTATTGCCAAAGATCAATAGTATCGATAGTATGCGTGTCAATAGTATCAATAGTGTTTATTGCGATACTATCGATAGTGTTTATTGCAATTCTATCGATACCATCGATCTTTGGCAATAGTATTGCTTATTTTTAACTATCGATAGTATCATTTAGTAGTATATTTTCGTTAGTCCTATCGATAGTGTGACTATTTTTCGAGGTCACGATATATTACAATACTATCGATAGACTATTACTATTGGTAGAAGGTAGACGAGGCACGAGAGGTTTGTCAGGAGCGGGATGTCTGGCGCTCTACACTCTCTGCCTACCCCGTTAGGGACCTGGCGTGAAGATACATACATACATACTATTACTATTGCAACAACACTACTTACAAGCTGTTAGATTGCCCGATGAACAGCGGAATTGTTTCATTCTGGACTCACGCTTTGTTCTTTTTTTATGTTATGAAAGTGGCAAACATGCAGTTAACATTGATGTTAAGTGATGACTACAGTCTATAGACACCCACACAAAGGCCAAGGTCAAAATGCAGATGCGTTACCACTCCTGAGGCCTAAGGTGTTATGCTTCTGTGCTGGAAATTATAGGGCCGTACATTACCACCTGACCGGAACACGATAGTGCTGAACACTACCATTTAGCGGCAAGTATATAAGGTAATGCGATGGTGCATACGCCCGCGAGCCTCAACACTGGAGCTCTACCACCAGTACAATATGCTTAAAGAAGTTATGATAATTTGTTTGTGTAATGAATGTGGCAAACAAGCATGCAGTTCACATTGATGTTAAGTGATGACTGCAACCTACACAAAAATCAGATGTCAAGATGCTGTGATGCTTACGCCAAGCTCCGTCCTAAAGCTACCGCGAGTATGCATAAAAAATCACTACTGGTAGAGAATATGTAATAATACTACGTATGAGAACGTAGAATGGACACATCGACGTCCCGCCCGATTTCCCCGCCTCACCCAATCTCCTCCCCTCTTATGGGCGACGTTTGGTATTCTCTTCACGCTACGCACACAGGTATGTGTGTAAATACACGTCACTGATTGATGTCTGTGTAATAGAGACCAAAATAAGCGTTTGTATGGAATTTTGACGGAGTGTCCGCGGCGTGCTACTGGTAAATGAGAATGACCTTTTAATTGAAGTTTGGTCAATGAAATTATTTAATTCTGTACTATAATTATTATAAGGATTAATTTATAAAATAAACAAGCTTTATAAATACAAAATTGATTTATTTTAATAAAACATTTTGAACATATACAGAAATAGAAATATATGTCCATAGACGACGACCTGGTTGGTCCAGCGGTGTGAGATGACCGTTTGATTCGAAGGGTCGCAGGTTCGATCCCCGCACCGGGACAAATATTTGTATGGCCTACAGATATTTGTTTCGGGTCAGGGTGTTTGTGTATGTGTTGTATGTGTACAACGGCACCCACGACACAAGTTTATACCTACTGTGGGGCTGCGAGTGTAAGTGTATTTTTTTTATAGACAAATGATTGGTCTATACTTTACTTTCTGCAAATATTTATTGTTAATATTTTTTATTGAGTGTGTTCACTTTTGATGATAATGCCTCTGTACAAACAAGATAACTTAGCATCATACCCAGCCATAGAATGGCTAATATTCCCGCTGAAGATCGTTTTAAAAACGATTTGCATCGACATAATATCATAAATCGACCCACAAAAAAATCGATTTCGAAGCAATCGATATATCTTCACTTCTTGACATTGTATTTTTAGTAAGAACAACTTCTTGTTCAATTAAATAAAACACGTTGTTTGAAATTGGAGATCGATTTTTAATAGAAAATGGCGGCCGTTGTGTTTAATTATTTCTACATTTTAAAATACAATTGTACGAAATTGAATATAACTGAAATTAAAGAATGTATATTTCAATCACACATCTTTAACTACCACCTAAGCTATTTTTCATTCGATCATGACGTATGCATTGAAACAAAGTTAAACTTACAAAAAAATTAATTGGAGTGTCTGTTTATTAAATACCGCTTTTTACTAAATGCATATATGTATGTACACACAGTACATATACCAAAACATTTTTTGACGTGACAACGTCTTAAATTAGGTTGCGGCTCGGAGTCACTCATGAAAAAGTGTAACGCCCGGTAACGTAACGACGAGTCACCGAACGAGAGAGAGGCCTGTCGGACCGGCGAATGCCTTTCTACCGAGAAAAAGACGTTGTCACGTAAAATCTTCGCCCGTAAAACCGACTTTACAGGCAACCAGTTTTTTTTACAATTTTTGTCTATATGTTTGTTCCGGCTAATCTCGGGAACGGCTGGACCGATTTTGACGGGTGTTTCACTGGCACATAGCTGATGTAATAAGTAGTAACTTTTGTTTATGAATGATATTATACTAGCTGTGCCCACGACTGCGTCCGCGTAGATACTGAACAATAACTTTATTAATTTCTACACGAACGAAGTCGCGAGCACAGGTAGTTTAAAAATAATGCAATACAAAAATGTCGTTTATTTAGAAACCTTCGCCTTATGAACACAAATGGACTCAAGGAAATGGAATGAAAGTCTAAAAAAATGTTTGAAAAGAAAAATATAAACAATATAGAATGGATACTTGTTATCTTACATATCTAATTATCTTTTAATTCGGATTCTAAAGGTAAGATTCATAGACCGTAATAACTTGACTTTGAATAAAAGTCTAACCCCCTTATTCATAAACGTATTTTAGCTAAAGTGTTGCTAATCTCTGCTTTGTCTATTTCTATCCTGCACATTTGACAATGCAACTGACAAAGACAAAGCATTCTTTAGCTATAACGTATCTAATGTACGTTTATAAATAAGGGGGTAACAGCCATATTCTAAGACGTTACTCGAAACATTCCTTGACTCACACTCAGCTGAGGACACTATGAGGACGCCTCGAAATCCATATTCTTAGTTGTATTTTGACAGTAACTCATGTGTACGGAATCCGTACTACTACGGATTATCATATAGATAATTCACAAAGTCTTAAAAATAATTTTCTATAGAGAAATATGGTATTTAATCATATTTCCAGACAGTTCCGATACGAAAAACTTATTGAGCGCAAGAATATGGCGTAAATGTAAATACTCCTCGAAATTTCAAGGTAGGTCGTGAGGTACCTTGGATTTTGACAATTGCTTTCTTACCTCAAACGGAGGCAGAAGATTACCAATTCCATTGAGTGAAGTTGAGTTAAGGTCGAGATTACGATTTAGAATATAGGTGTAAGCCTATGTTGCACCAAGATATTTGTTGAAGTTGTGGAGGAACGGGTGGAAGTGTTCCTCCGACCAGGCGAGGTGTTAGTGCCTGGCGGGCCACGGGCCAACGATTGACGTTGGTAGTTGTATAATTGTATATATGCCAACTCTTGAGAATTCTTCGTATGTGAAATGTAATTCGATTGCACGCCATCTACCGTACTAGACAAGTACTGTGAGGTTTCGTCTAGTTACCGCCTTAATGTAGTGGACGCTACAAAGTTATAGTAACTTTTCATATCCTTAACTTAAACAGAAAGAAATCTGTTTAAGTTGGAGAAGGATATGAAATGTTACAATTACTTTAACAAATGGTGTGGTGCAACCCAGGCTTAATAAAGCCTTATTATAGGTCTTTGAATATCGCCTTTAGATTGACAGATCTTAATTTATTATATACATATATATGTTCCAATATCATAGCACAGTCACCAACAAGAAAATTTCGCACATCGACTTCGGAAGGCTCTGTAAAGCGTTATCTCTTCCGCGTATTACCTATGTGACGTTTGCCGGCCATTTTGATCCAATTTTGAAAAAAAAAAACCAAACCCGAACCATCTCCCCCCCTTTTGTTGCGCTTCACGCGCGGAGGGAGGGATGATGTATAAATAGTCAGTCCAATTATGAAGCGCGCATGGCCCGGCGGCTGGTGTAGATCATAAGCGATCTACTCGGTTAAGCACAACGGGCGCGGTCGGGTAGTGTGATGGGTGACCGCTAGTGGCAAATTAAATGCGCGTTTCTGTGCTTCGGAGGGCACGTTAAGCCGTCGGTCCCGGTTGCTATCGATAGATAGCAGTCGTTAAACCATGTCGGAGGCCTTATGGGCGGTTTGAAAACATCCGACAGCGGGTTGGCCACTAACCTTTATCTTCACCAACCCGCATTGGAGCAGCGTGGTGGAGTAAGCTCCAGGCGTTCCCCCAAAAAGGAAAGAGACTCGTGCCTAGCAGTGGGACGTACAATGGGTTGCCATTATTATTATAACGCACTATCAGTGCTTACGTAGGCAGTGTGCAGCAGAGATAGCGCTCTACGAAGTCGAAACTAGCCGATTGTCTCTTTCCGGAGCCCGATGTACAATATTTCTTGTTACGTACTGTGAATAATTTACAATAATACTTGTACTAACTAAACTTGGCAGTCGAATAGTAACATTACATTTTTTAATTTAAATCTAGACAATAGACTAGTTGACATATGCCAATAATAAGAATGAAGATCTTTATTTCTTGAAGTTGTAATATTTATTTTTCGAAACGACACATGCGAGTGAACTTTAGAAATTAAAGAAAAAACGTAACTTCACGCCTGTAATCCCCGAAGGGGTAGGCAGAGGTAAATGCATGCATTCAAACAAACATGCAAACACCCACGACTCGCCGGTTATGTTTTTGGCCCATGTAACTGTTGCCATCTCCGGGCACATTACCAAACTTCGAGGTACTGGGAAACTTCCAGAAAATGGAAAAATCCCAATAGAACCAGAGATAAAGGATTTTAAACCGTTATCTCCGATAGTCCCCGACCCGGGAATCGAACCCAGGACCCCCAGCACAGTAGAAGTGGCCTGCTACCACTACGCTACAGAGGCAGAGAAAAAACGGAAAGAAAAATTTGACTTCGGGCAGGAATCTAACCTGCGACCTCAGGATAACAAGTCCAGCCGCTAGCAAATCCGTTAAAAATAAAAAAGGGAAAGCAAAATTTGACGCATCGGTGTGGGACTTCGGTAGCTTAGTGGTAAAGCGGGTGGAGGCGATGGAACGTCTCGTTTGAAAAAAAAATCATATAATTACAAAATTCCAAAAAACGCTATACGCCATGTTGTGAGGATATGACGTCATACAGGTTGTAAACAAACCAATGTCAAAGCGTCATCTACAAGTCACTTGTAGTCATTTTAGGTTTTGCTTACAACACTTTCACTGGTGGTAGAGTTCCAGTGACGGAGCTCGCGGGCGTAGGCACCACCGCATTACCTAATATACTTGCCGATAAATGGTAGTGTTCAGCACTACCGTGTTCCGGTCAAGTGGTAATGTACGGCCGTGTAATTTCCGGCACAGAGGCATAACCTTAGGGCCTCAGGAGTGGTAATGCATCTGCATTTTGACCTTGGTCTTTGTGTAGGTGTCTATAGTCATCACTTAACATCAATGTGAACCGCGTGCTTGTTTACTACTTCCATTACATAAAAAAAACTATAGTGACGTCATATGACAGATAATCTAAACGCCACCATGGAGACACCGCTTTCGCCCGTTCATGTAAAGTAGATTTTTAAAATGTATGTTTTATTGATTTTTATGCGTCGAAAAAACATAAGAAATATTTTTACAGCCTAAAACAACGTTGATCGACTTGGGGGTTGTTCAAAGTGTCAACTAGCCTATTTACAGTGTCAAATACCCAATTGTACTAGATGATAACATAGATGTCCACCAATTTATGATAACATCCATAGATTAAAATGTTCTCCACTTCCTATATGATACCGCTATATTATAATAATTAAAACAACAATACAAATATTTTTTACATTTATATTCCGATCGATACTGAAGGCAAGTCTTTCAGTTACGGGAAAACAACCGCTAAAATTTCACTCTGTGTTGTGTAACTCATGCGAAAACTTCGTAAGTGCGATTCAGCACGTTCATCACCGTTGAAGCTTGACAATTAGTTATCCCCCGAATGCGTGTTATAAGGTTTTGATTTGTAGCCTGCATATTCTACATATTGCCTACGTTCGCCTAAATAACTTGAAAAACTCAAAATAAGTAGCATCAACCTGCCCTCCTGCATCGACAACTGGTGTTAGGTAATTTACAAATGACAGTAAATTGCTTCCTGTACTTCGGCCCGAACGAAAACCATGTTGCGCGTCAGACACTCGCGAGCTCACTTGATTCCAAATACATGTATGCAAAATTGACTCGAACGTTTTGGCGAATGCAGATAGCACCGCCACCGGTCTGAAAGTACTACTCTCTCTCTTTCTCTCTCTCTCTCTCTCCTTCTCCCTCTCCCTCTCCTTTTATATTTCTATTCTTTTATATTCCGTATAACACAAGAGTAATTTATCCTTTACTACTGAACGATACTTAGAAAAAATGTCCTAATCCGCTCTTGAATTTGTTATATTAAATAACTTATGAAATCTCCATTTCTGTATAATATGTGCTATGAGATCCTGTGTATACCATTCAGGATATATATATTTACTTTCAGGATATATATATTTAGTCAAGGGAGCAATCTTGGTCCTTTAGAATTTGTACTGATGATAAACGATCTACCGGAAGTAGTCAAGAATGCAAGGTGCCTATTGTTCGCGGATGACTTGAAATTATTTCTTGAAATTAAATCCTCATCTGATACAGAAAGACTCCAGCAGGACATCAACCGAGTAGTACAATGGAGTAATGACAATGAATTGTTTTTTAATACTAATAAATGTTGCACAGTTACACTCGCGCGCGCCATACAATACATCATTCATACGAATTGAACGGAGATGTGTTACCAAGGGTAATGCAAGTTCGCGACTTAGGAGTGGAGTTGGTGGCAGATTGGCATTTCCGTATATACATTAAAAATATATGTGGAAAGGCGTTTCGTAATCTAGGATTCATTATAAGACAGTGTTAGGACTTTGAAAATGTTGAGACTGTCAAATTGTTATATAATGCACTAGGCAGGAGCCAGCTGGAAACGAATTCTTTTATTTGGAATCCTCATGAAATTAAATATAAACATATGGTGGAGAAAATACAAAACAAGTTTACGCGATACCTATTCTTAAAACAGTACGGAGTTTATCCATTTTATCCTAATATGTATCCAAGTTTGTTTGTGATAGGGATGGTCGGTTATAGCAGGCTTGAGGTAAGGAGACGTAGCGATGATGAGGTACACGTGGAGGGTGCTTCGTGGGAAAGTGCACCACCCGGACGTGCTGGAGGTCTTGCGACTCCGAGTGCCGGCCGAGAGCGCGGAGCAGCGCCGCCGACCGCAGCTGCTTCTTGTCCCTAGCGCTAGATCTAACTTGTTCAAACACGCCCCTATGGTACGAGCAATAAGAGCTATAAATGTGATAGCTAATTATGTTGACATTTTTAATTGCAGCTTGTCGAAATTCACAGAAATAGCGTACAGGTTTGCGGAGAATAATTTATTTTAAGATTTTGTGCTTATTTTTTATTTTTTACTGTATTTTGTAATTTTATTTGTATTTTTAACTTTTTTGTTATATGTTTTGTGTACCATTATTATTTTGTTTTGTTTAATTGCAGTACCGTATTTGTTTATCTGTAATGGTCTGTAATTTAGCGTTTAAATAAATAAATAAATTACTTGAGGTCCGTAATAAATACTAGTTTACTAACAGTTTGGAGCGTCCCGTTAGGGAGCGTTGAAGTATTACGTAACGCAACTATTGAACATTTTTAACCCCTCCCCTCGCTCCCCATGTAACGTGTAACATTGTTATGTCCCTCCTTCCCCTCTCAAAACATTATGTAACACCCAAATGTGCATATTTACTTATAAACTTACAATATACTTACTTACATTAGTATATTTAGTTACTAGCGGCCCTCCGTTCCTATTAGTCATAGCGTGATCATATATAGCCTATAGCCTTCCTCGATAAATGGGCTATCTAACACTGAAAAAACTTTTCAAATCGGACCAGTGGTTCCTGAGATAAGCGCGTTCAAATAAACAAACTCCTCAGCTTTATAATATTAGCATAGATATCTTAGTGATATTCTTGACTATATTTTATTTAGCTTGTAAATTGACAATATCAATTGTTATTCACTTTAATTTATTTAAATTGTTTTTGACGTGTCATAAGAAATGCCTGTTACCCTAAATAATTTTCTGATTCCGATTCTGCCCCTATAACGCATCGTAACGTTTTACAAGACCCTCGCTTTCCCCCAAATTGCTTTACTCCCTTACTTCTTGGGGTCATATAAGCGGTATCTATAGAAGTGGAGGTCAATAACAAACAACATAATTATCAAGCTATAATAAGTTATAATACTGCATTATTCAATCCTAACCACCCTGGGTGACGCCAGCCGCCGCTCTTGTCTGATCTTCGACACCTCCGATTTTACTATCCTGTAAGAAAAGCGACGAATTATTATTTTTGAAGTGAAAAATTCTTTAGCGACGCGAAGTTAAAACACGTGCAAGACTTTTTTGAACATCACGCCTGCAAGCCTCGATGGGGTGGCTAGAGGGAAATAAATAAATAAAATACACTTACACTCAAAACCCCACTCCAGTAGGTATAAACCTGTGTCGTGCGTGCCGTTGCACACAAACAACACATACACACACTCGGACCCGAAACAAATATCTGTAGGCCATACAAATGTGTCCCGGTGCGGGGATCGAACCCGCAACCCTTCAAATCAAACGGTCATCTCACACCGCTGGACTAACCGGGTCGTCATAAATACATGCATCAAGCATACATGCAAACACCCACGATTCGTCGGTTACGTTTTTGCCCATGTAACAGGTGGCGAGCCTGTTGACATCTCCGGGCACATTACCAAACTTCGAGGTACTGGGAAATTCCCAGTAAATGGAAAAAACCCAATAGGACCAGAGATAAAGGACTTTTCACCATTATCTCTGATAACCCTCTACCCGGGAATCGAACCCAGGACCGCAGCGTAGTAGTAGTGGCCTGCTACCACTAGGCTACCGAGGCAGTTTATAGATATCTACATAAAAACTAACCTGAGCAGGAGTATCAAGGCGAAAAAGTCACATGCGATCAGCATATAAAACACGTAGGACCAGTCTCCAGAACTCGACACCACGCCCGCTAGCATCGGCCCTACAGCCGCGCCTGTATATAGAGAACATATGGTTATCTCTCTCTCTCTCTCTCTCTCTCTCTCTCTCTCTCTCTCTCTCTTTATCTCTCTATCTATCTCTCTATCTCTCTCTCCCTCTCTCTCTATATATATATATCTCTCTATCTCTTTAGCGAGACTAACGAACAGCAATTGATATATAAATCAATTGCTGTTCGTTAGTCTCGCTATAACTCGAGAACGGCTGGACCTATTTGGTTAATTTTGGTTTTGAATGGTTTTTGGAAGTCCAGGGAAGATTTAAAAGGTAAGAAAATATGAAGAAATTGTAGGGAGATAGTAAAACCACAATTTCATTTTCCCATACAAATAGTCCGTATATATCAAACCTTTGACACATTTTTTTTTCATATTATCTGACAGAAAGGCCGAGTTTTCGCACTGTTGTTCTATTTTACTATACACGGGCACTGTAATAAACCTATATCAAACAAAATGCCACCAACTTTAAAATAAGAGCACCACACCCCACTTTCAAGCCAAAACTCCAAATAATGTCTCAATGATTCTTATATTATTCTTCGCAATAACACATGCTTATGAAATATTTATTTATTTATTTATTTATTTATTTAACTTCTATGCACATAGAAAAGGTACATAAGGCGGACTTAATGCTACTACAAGGCATTATCGACCAGTCAACCTTTGGGTAGTGTTGAAAATTTAACTAGTGCTGACAGGTGAGAATGCTATAAATAATACGAGTATTTGAAATAGATACTTATGAAAAATTGTATACAATGTAAATAATATACTATATAGACATACATACATCATAGATAAATAAATGTAATATACATACATATTACACAAATATAAACATACAATATTATAAAAATATATTGATAAATAAATATGAAGTACAAGTATTTCATTAAACAGCTGTTTAAGTGTCATAATTAATACCAACGCGTCATATTCATGCTATAAGCAATATGGAAGGTCAGAAGAATTCAGAAAGAAGTTACGAAGCTTACGTTTAAAAGCAAATTTACTCGGAGCTTTTTTGATGTCAATAGGTAGCATATTCCAGAGTTTAATCGCTGTAACAGCGAAGGAGTTCGAGATGAAACCAGTACGGTGAGAAGGGATTTCAAGAATGAGATTTGCCGACGAGCGCAGGTTGAGTGAGTGGGAGCCACCAAGGGGTTTAAATTTACATTTAAGATAAGCAGGAGATTGTGGATCGTAGAGGATAGAGAAAAGTAAACAAAGAGTTCTAATCCATCTTCTGTGACGGATAGAAAGCCATTTAAGCTTGGAACGGTAGGAGGAAATGTGGTCAAACTTACGGAGGCCGAAGATAAATCTGATGCAGTTATTGAGTATACGATCCAGCTTATTGAGAAGTTCTTGAGAAATATCGGAATAACAAACATCAGCGTAATCAATGATGGGAAAAATAAGTGATTGTACCAGGAGCAATTTAGTTTTAGAAGGTAAAAAAATTCTTAAACCTATAAAGAGAACGCAGCGTGGCAGTGGTGACCTTACATACATTTGTAATCTGAGAATTCCAATTTAAAGTTGCGTCAACATATAAGCCCAGATCTTTTACATCGCGAGTTACTGGAATTGGGTTGTTATTATAAAGTAGAGGAGATAAGTTATTATAATCCAATTTATTTATGAAATAAGGGCTGCCTAAAATGCAAGCCTGGCATTTACTAATATTAACTGAAATACCAAAATTTTGAGACCAAGTTGATAAGGTACTGAGGTCATCATTTAGTAACGAAATAGCGCTATCAATATTATCAAAATCAGCCTGAACATACATCTGAAGATCATCCGCGTACAAATGGTAAGAGCATTTAAGAATGTTCGTGACAGTATTAATAAAAAGTGAAAAAAATAAAGGAGAAAGAATGCCGCCTTGTGGTACGCCAGAGGACAATTCACACCAATCGGAGAAATCACGATCGATTCGAACCGCCTGCAGACGACCACGAAGGTAAGAGGAAAACCAGTTCTGGACTAATGGCGAGGTTCCAATTTTCCAAAAAATTTTAAGTAGCAAGTCGTAGTCCACAGTGTTAAAGGCGTTCGAGAAGTCGATAAGGACTAACACTGTGAGACCAGAATTTTCCATTCCGGATCTGACATCCTCAACAACTTTGAGCAGAGCAGTGGCTGTGCTATGGCTAGATCTGAATCCGGATTGAAAAGGAGACAGAAGGTTATTTTTGTGAACGTATTTGCTAAATTGTGAATGAACTACGACTTCCAAAACTTTTGAAAGGAAAGGTAAAATTGAAATCGGTCTAAAATGGTTGAAAGAGCTGGGATTAGGCTTTTTTGGAAGAGGGATAACAAACGCTTTGCGCCAAATAACAGGAAAGGTCCCAGATTCCAACGAATAGTTAATTATGTGGGTCAAGACAGGAAGAATAATATCAATTAAAGGTAGTAACATAGTTCTACCTATATAAATATATATTCTTTAAAGGAAAACTAGCAACTTCTCAACGATATTTAGTAAACTGCAAATTTTATTATATCGGTGGCATTCGATTGGTAATTTCGTCGAGCGACAAGGAAACGTGCAATAGCCGCGCTAAGGTGTGTCCATGTGTGCCGCCCACGGTGTGTCTATCACACAGTCAGTATACATACCGATGCTGCCGGTGCCGTCAATGATGGCGGTGACGGTGGCCAACGCGTGCGCATCACCCTGCAAACTGCTGTGGGTGCCTGAAAAAAAAACCATTTTTCTCACTAACACATCCTTCAGAAAATTTTGGGTTTTGATAAGACTGTTAGGTAACTGTCAAATGTACAGGACAGAAAAAGACAAAGAAGAGATTAGCAACACTTTAGTGAAAATATGTTTATAAACTAAAAGGGGGTTAATGTAGACTGACTTTAGCATCGCTACAGAGCTTTGTGATTTTTGTATGCTCAACTAGCTGATCCGGCAAACTTTGTATTGCCTCAAAATGAAATAATGTGTCAAAGGTTTGATAGATAGGGACTATTTGTATGGAAAAATGAAATTCTGTTTATTTTTTTCTATTTCCCGTCAATTTCTTCATATTTTCTTACCTTTCAAACCTTTCCTGGACTTCCAAAAATCATTCAAAACCAAAATTAGCCAAATTGGTAAATCCGTTCTCGAGTTTTAGCGAGACTAACGAACAGTAATTCATTTTTATATATATAGATCATACAAATGTATTGTATCTATAGTTAAATATGTTAAATTAATTAATTAAAAAAAAGGCAACCCTTTATACGTCCCACTGCTGGGCACGAGGCTCTCCCCTTCTTGGGAGGAGGCCTGGAGCTTACTTCAACCACGCTGCTCCAATGCGAGTTGATGGAGATACGGGTTAGTGGCCAACCCGCTGTCGGATATTTTCAAACCGCCCTTAAGGCCTCCGACAAGGTTCAACGACTGCTATCCATCGATAGCAACCGGGACCGACGGCTTAACGTGACCTCCGAAGCACGGAAACGCGCATTCAATTTGCCACTAGCGGTCACCCATCACACACCCGACCTAATCGCTTAACCGAGTAGATCGCTTCTAAACCACCAGCCACGGGGCCATGGGCGCTTTAATTCAGCCATTACTAATACAAAATTAATCATAATCATCTTCACTGACCGAGGTCGGCGCTGACGGCGGTGGTGATGAGTGCGTAAGGCCCGTTCACCAGCATCCCGGCTGCCACCAGGAGACTCACGTTCAGTGTGTATGATATTGAACCCCACATTTGGTATGCTAAGAGCTGAAACAATAACATTATATTAGATAAACGTAATTTCACGCCTGTAATCCTCGAAAGGGTAGGCAGAGGTGAATGCATGCATTCAAGCATACATGCAAACACCCACGATTCGCCGGTTACGTTTTTGGCCCATGTAACAGGTGGCGAGCCTGTTGACATCTCCGGGCACAAATCCTTTAAAATTTCTAGAAAATGGAAAAATCTCAATAGAACCAGAGATAAAGGACTTAACACCATTATCTCTGATAAACCCCCCCCCCCCCCCCTCGGGAATCGAACCCTGGACCTCAGCGTAGTAGTAGTGGCCTGCTACCACTAGGCCACCGTGGCAGTTCAAAGTTATATTAGATCTATACTTTTTTATGTAATGAAAGTGGCAAACTAGCATGCAGCTCACATTGATGTTAAGTGGGACTCACAGTGGGCGCAGTGAGTGCGTAAAGCTCTATATGTGTTCTAGGTAAAGTGGGACTCACAGTGGGCGCAGTGAGTGCTTAAACCTCTATATGTGTTCTAGGTAAAGTGGGACTCACAGTGTGCGCAGTGAGTGCGTAAAGAATTTATTTCTCAAAAGAATTACATCTAATTCACTTACAGAGAAACATTAAATTATATCTAAAAGTATAAGTAAGTTTTGCATTTAGCGTACAGAGTTACGGAATTTAGTGGGTATTCACAAAACAAAACATTATAAAACTTATGGAGCGACACAACAATTGTGCGCAAAACACGGATCTAGGGAAATCGTGCAACTGGATGTGACATCGTTCGGTAACAAGACATGAGTGCATATTAATTTTAAAAAATGTATTTAATTATGAATTGAATCATAAATTGAAATAGAAATGAATTATGAACTATATGTTTTATTTAAAGAAAAATGAGCGGCAAAATGAATTTGCGGCCTACTGGGAATCTAGTCAAGCATGTGTTAATGCGAAATAATATAAAACAATGAACTATATGTGTTCTAGGTAAAGTGGGACTCACAGTGGGCGCAGTGTGTGCGTAGAGCTCTATATGTATTCTAGGTAAAGTGGAACTCACAGTGTGCGCATTGAGTGCGTAAAGCTCTATCTATGTTCTAGGTAAAGTGGGACTCACGGTGGGCGCAGTGAGTGCGTAAAGCTCTATATGTGTTCTAGGTAAAGTGGGACTCACGGTGGGCGCAGTGAGTGCGTAGAGCTCTATATGTGTTTTAGGTAAAGTGGGACTCACGGTGGGCGCAGTGAGTGCGTAAAGCTCTATGTGTTCTAGGTAATGTGGGACTCACGGTGGGCGCAGTGAGTGCGTAGAGCTCTATATGTGTTTTAGGTAAAGTGGGACTCACGGTGGGCGCAGTGAGTGCGTAAAGCGCGGCGCACACGAGTGCGGGCGCGCCGGCCACGTCGGCCAGCCAGCCGGCCAGCACGGCGCCCAGCACGCCGCCCACGTCGAACGCCGTGCTCAACTCGCCCGACTGACGAGGTGTTAGGTGAGCTGAAGTAAAAAAAATGATATAGTTGGGAATAGGATAAGAATTTGACAACGTGTATTTTTTTTTAAATGATATATTCGGAAAGTAACATGGAAATGAAAAGTATATACATTAAAATTTTTAAAATCGGTGCATTATTGTAAAAAAGTTATAAAAACAAAAAAAATATATTATTTACTTTAAAAAATAATAACAGTGTTAGATTCCTTGTACAAATCCCAACAACTTTTACTATTCACACTATTTACAAAACCGCAATGTTAACGATTTTTTTTAAGATTATTTTTTAAATTCGTCATTGTTTTCGTAGGAAAGATTTGACAAATCGGGCAGGGCTTCAGTAGCTCAATTGGAAGAGCGGCTGGACTAGATTCCCAGTAGGTCGCGAGTTCGAGTCTCGCCTGAAGTCAAATTTTTCTTTCCATTTTTCTTCTAATAAACTTGTTGAGACTAGTATTTTATTTTGGATAAAAGTTAGCCTCATTTTCGATTGTATTGACTGTTCACCAAATGGGTGACCATAATTGCCTTAATTTTAATTAACTTTGGGACAAAATATTACCTATATCAAAAATGTCTGAAATCGATTCGGATATCGATTCTGAACTAAGTAGTTTCGGGTTGTACATTCAATCCTGTTACATGTTGTATATATAGATTAAAGAAATCCTCGTAGCATGAATAATACTTACTGGAAGTGTTTATATACGCCGGCAGCCAATACAGGAAAGTATAGCTGACGAGTTTGGCGAAGAACAGGGACAATGAAAACTCCATCACGCCAGGTATAGCCAGCGCGCGAGTGAGAGAGACGGCTGACGGTTGTGAACGAGACGACGAACTGCGACGCGAGAGGAGGGCCGTTTCTTCTGTCGCTTCGTCTGATGTCTGTAAAATAATAATATATCCTATATTCCATGAAGGGGGTAAGACTGTTGTTTGTTTCAAAACAAACCCGACTGCTTTAAAATAAATACTGGAAAGAATAAAACAAGACAAGTAGTCCAACTTTTTACTGGTGGTAGAGCTCCAGTCACGGTGCTCGCGGGCGTAGCAACCACCGCATTGCCTAATATACTTGCCGCTAAATGGTAGTTCTCAGCACTATCGTGTTCCGGTCAGGTGGTAATGTACGGCACAGAGTCATAACACCTTAGGCCTCAAGAGTGGTAATGCATCTGCATTTTGACCTTGGCCTTTGTGTGGGTGTCTATAGCCATCACTTAACATCAATGTGAACTGCATGCTTGTTTGCCACTTCGATAAAATAAAAAATAAAAATAAAAACCAGTATTATTTGGTGCATGCTTATTTTAGCAGTTGAGTAGCTCAACCGAAGAACTTCGGTAGTTCACTTGAAAGAGCGACTGGACTAGTGATCCCTGTGGTCGCGGGTTCGAGTCCCATCCTAAGACAAATATTTGAATAAAAAAATTAAAAAAAACTATATTCAAAATTTCATTTTGTTCATTAAAATATTTGAGCTACCGAAAGCGACTGCACTAGTGATCAAAGTCAAATGTCTTTCCATTTTTCCTTTAAAATATTTCACTGCACTTAACATTTACAACACCAAGGGAATTGCCAACGCGATGCCAGCCCTGAAGGAATCTTTTGACGCCATGTTAGAGCTTAAGCGACGAATAGGCAATCGGACAGCTATCGAAAATAAATGTAAACTATGATTACAATAAATGATTCTGAAATAATACGATGACTCATTAAATATTTTCATGAAATATTAATTATTTATATTTTCAAATTGCAAAATAAAGTGTAATTGTTTTAAACTTTCACGATTCGTATTCATATTTTTATATTGTAAACGGGATTTAATCGCGTACTATTTTAATCGAAGTATTTAACGGCCGAAACGTCGAGTGTCGAGGTAAATACTTCGATTAAAATAGTATGCGATTAAGTCCCGTTTACAATATAAAAATATAAAGTGTAATAGTTTTAAAATTTTCTATCTGTGCTCCATGTTGAACGAAACATCAATCACAGGACGTGACGTCATATGATCGCACAAAAAATATAAGGTAACCCGGACACCCCGGGACGCCGACGTATGTCCGAGCCCCGATCCCGAATCGTGATCCGATACGTTAGCGAGCCAAGCTCGGCCGGGCTCGCCATTAGATGCAGAGCTCTGTGACGATGTCACGTAACTTACCCGACCCGGGTTCGATTCCCGGACGTGGGGGCTTTCATCGGGGATGCGGTCGCGGGTCCGACTACGGTCCGGGTTACGACCGCGCAATATCTGCGGGCGTCGCCACTGGAGTGGTGGATGCTCGCCCCTGTTGGTTTCACAAAACTCGACGCTGGGCGACGGAAGCCGCCACAGCGACGCCACTTCGCGCCCCCGCCGCCGCCCCCGCCGCCGCAATACCAACCGCCGCGGCACCGCTGTCATCGCGGCACCACCACACTTTGTGTGCGTTCCACTAAGCGTTCACAACGATCAAAACGCTCCTTTAGTCGTTCCACATGACGACCGCAGTCGTTGTGGTCGCGGCATAAACGTCACTCATGACGTCATGAATTACGCTCACGCGAAGCTCACGACGACCCATCTAAAAAGGTGGGTCGAAGTGATCCTTGAGAAAATTAGCGGCATTTTCAAAAGTCAAAACATAAAAAATGGCGACCGTAAAGCTTACGTTATTTCATGCCGAAAAATATATATTAGTAGAAGTGAATGTTTCTGCAGCGGATGCTCAACGTGCCTCCACAGGTAAATATAATTATGTAAAACAAGTTTAGAAAAATTAATTGTAGTTTATAATTAATATACATGTATACCAAACATCCAAGTGCCGCCGCAAAAGACATTTTAATTACATTTGAACATAAATTAATTAAATACACCACTGTTATTAAATATCAAAAAATTAAATTATAAATTTTTTCAATATAAATCGATTTAAACGATAATTAATTAAGTTTATT
Source organism: Macrosoma leucophasiata (assembly GCA_036365455.1). Lineage (NCBI taxonomy): Eukaryota > Metazoa > Arthropoda > Insecta > Lepidoptera > Hedylidae > Macrosoma > Macrosoma leucophasiata. The sequence continues at coordinate 801,222 of JAWQUS010000022.1, read as the reverse complement.
TTCAAGGCTTACAGATTATAACCTAACCTCTTAAATCTTTTGCATTTTTTTTATTAACTCGCCATTTGTATTATTGACCTCTACGCTCAAAACGCTCTATAATCCATTCCACTTGAGTTTACGACAGTAACGCTCACAAGCAAGTGGAACGGGAAAAACTGCGGTCGTGAGCGTGATCGTTGTGAACGCTTAGTGGAACGCACCCTTTGGAGGCGCCTACTCCGTCGCTGCGCCGTAATCAGCGACGCGGCGCTTACCACTGCGCCACCCAGACAAAACGCCGCTCTCATTACTATGGAAGCAGAAGATGCCGAGGCAAAGAGGCACGTGCCTCGAAGCCTATACCGCGCCTAATCACGACGTCGAACAAATATTTAACACAGGTGATACTTTGATTTATTGGTTTTTTTTTTTGATATTTTCTACAATATTACACGAAAAATAAGTTATGCGAAATTTAATAAAATTAATTTGCACTTGGTTAGTCGTATGGAATTAAAAGCTTCACTTTGATTGCGAACAGTTGACGTCACATTGTTCAGTGTCATTCGGCACCGTTTACGCGGCATTTTTGAAATTATAAAATGTATGTGTAGTTTGTGGTACTTTAACATGTTTAAATATGAATATCATTAACTGCCATAGCGTTCCTCTGTAAATTATATAATAAGGATATATGTATAGGTACATAGTGATCATAAGGAGAATTGTTCTCATAAATAATTCATACAAGATGAGTCCACAAACCTTTGTAACGTTGTATACACGTACTACGCCGTATCACTTGTATGGATTGGTACCATGAGTGAAGTATTAAATACTTAATATGCCCACAAATATCGGACGTAAGTTACCTTAACGCGGTTTCACGTACGCAACACCGGCGCATCGGCATCGCAATAAGGCCTGCTGCGCTCGGCCGGTCGTTATCGCGCTGTGGTGCCTGAGGTGGGGATGACGCATCACTCCCGGTGACTCCCGGCTCCCGGCGATCGACGCGCCACCGCACAATTGCGTTATAATTCTTTGATTGCATATTATTATTATGATATTTAATAAGATGTTTTTTATCTACTTATATTTTATTTACTTTGGTATTAATCTATTTATTATTGTTTGTACCTTTTAGTATGTATTACATTTATCGTTTAATAAAGTATGTTATTTTAATGGCTTATTATCTGTTTTATATCCGTATGTATGTACCTTGTATAAGTATTAGTACAATTATCCTTTATTATAAATTTGACATCCGTGGTTCACTCACTAAGGGTCCTGTTGAAAACCAGCGTCAGGTACCTTTTATATGAAGGTACCTGACATTTGCTGAACAGGACACCTTTTTGGCAGCCGTGAGACACATATTACGTGTATAGGTATGTATTAATTTTTAGAAAATGTGTTGTCTTTTCTCTGTTACCTGTTACGTTTTATGTCTGTTTTATGTGTCTCGCTGTGTGTCAAATAAATGTTTCTTATCTTATCTAAAAATAAAATTAATATTTTTTGTGGTTAAATAAACGTATAAAAAATAATTTAAGACACATTCTCAAAAGTTGTCCGATTCCCTATTGTTTTGTATGTTACTGGAAAATTTCATGCAAATGTGTTTTGCATATAGCAGCAACAAACATGCATGTTAGTTTAATAGGTTATTAATTTAGAAGAAGAACATATCACCACATGCGTCATACTCGTGAACGGGTGCTGATTGTGGGGACTGGTCTGTTGTGATTTGCAGGTGTTATTTTCTATCACGATATTAAGCTGTTGATGGGTATTTGCGTATGTGTTTATATGCCAATATTGATATGCCATGGACGTTCACATTATCTTTATTCTATTTAATAATATTTGTATAAATCTAAGGTTTTGACAAAAGAGCAACACGCTGAGTTTGTTGGGTAGCGGAGTTCTTCTCAGTAGTGCCTGCACTTGGAACTCTGCTAAGTGAATGACTATGATTATGACGAACAGATATTTTTCATTTTCTTCTATGAAGGAATTGAAAAATTTGATGATTAACGTATCGGTTAAATATTATTATTAAATTGGTATTTATAAATACCTATTGGATTATTATTATATGTCATTCTCTCTAGGTAGCTCCAGTGACGGAGCTCGCGGGCGTAGGCACCACCGCATTACCTAATATACTTGCCGTTAAATGGTAGTGTTCAACACTATCGTGTTCCGGTTAGGTGGTTATGTACGGCCCTGTAATACCCGGTACAGAGACATAACACCTTAAACCTCAGGAATGGTAACGCATTTGCATTTTGACCTCTGGTTTATCTGTGGGTGTCTAAAGGCTGCAGTCATCACTTAACATCAATGTGAGCTGCATGCTTGTTTGCCACTTTCATAACATTAAAAAAACTTAAGTTACTGAATACATACATTGTAAGAGACTTATTTTTTATACACCGAAACAAGTGTTTTTTTTTTCTATACATACCGGCGGTGCATTTGCGGAATGTCTGTTGGGACGTAGGCTCGCCGTCTGAAAGGTACATGCTGTTAATACAATGCCAAGTGACCATTTTGCGGATTGTACGGTAGGTAAGTGTGGATTTTTACCACATATTAATTTAAGTACAGTAACCAAAAAGCGAAGCATGAAGCGCGCATGGCTCAGCGGCTGGCGTAGATCGTAAGCGATCAACTCGGTTAACCATTACGGGCGCGGTCGGATTTGTGATGGGTAACAGCTAGTGGCAAATTAAAATGCTTCGGAGGGCACGTTAACCCCTCCCGGTTGTTATCGATAGATAGCAGTCGTTAAACCTTGCCGGAGGCCTTATGGGCGGTTTGAAAACATCTGACAGCGGGTTGGCCACTAACCCGTATCTCCACCAATCCGCATTGGAGCAGCGTGGTGGAGTAAACTCCAGGCCTCCCCCCAAAAAAGGGGAGAGACTCGTGCCCAGCAGTGGGACGTATAATGGGTTGCCATTATTATTATTTATTATTATAACCAACGAGCAATATTGCACATCGACCTTAGGCAGGAGACTTCGGCTTATTTCGGGTCTGTAGAGCGTTATCTCTTTTACACACTACCTATGTGACGTTTGTCAATCATTTTGACACACCGTCAAAATTCCAAACACTTAATTTGGTCTCTATTACACAGACATCAATCAGTGACGTGTATTTACACGTGCACCTGTGTGTAGCACGTAGAGAATACCAACCGTCGCTCATAAGAGGTGAGGAGGTTGGATGAGGCGGGGAAATCGGACGGGACGTCGAAGTGTCCATTCTATACGTAGTATTATTACATATTCTCTGATTTTGATCAAGTTTTGACCAATACCGGATTATCGGTGCTTACGTAGGCAGTGTGCAGCAGAGATAACGCTCTACGCAGTCGAAACTAGCCGATTGTCTTTTTCGTAGGCTCGATGAGCCATATTTCTTGGTGGGCAAGTTCAAAATCGCGACAGTTGACAACAAGTGACAATGACACATTTACTCATCGATGGCACAACACAGCTTATTTACTCCTTCGTGGATAAAATTTTTTCATTGATTTCGTGTGTATAATCGTGTAATAATTTTGTATCGACACACCTAAAGACAATTAGGTAGGTATCTAATTGTCACAAAGCTAAAAGAGTCACATTTTACAAATTTAACAGATGTGAACATTAATTGACAATGCAGCAATAAACTAAAGAGTATAAGTAAAAATAACTACTGCTTCATACTACAAATAATATAAAACAAAAAAATATCTACATTAAGAAAAACTGACTTCAAAACTGAAAAGTAAAAAAATTTTTTTTTTTTTTTTTAATGTTATGGAAGTGGCAAACAAGCATGCAGTTCACATTGATGTTAAGTGATGACTGCAGCCTATAGACACCCACACAAAGACCAAGGTCAAAATGCAGATGCGTTGCCACTCCTGAGGCCTAAGGTGTTATGCCTCTGTGCCGGAAATTACAGGGCCGTACATTACCACCTGACCGGAACACGATAGTGCTGAACACTACCATTTAGCGGCAAGTATATTAGGTAATGCGGTGGTGCCTACGCCCGCGAGCTCCGTCACTGGAGCTCTACCACCAGTAAAAAGATAAAATTAATAAAGATTTAATTGTAATTATATACTACCTATTATTTATATGTACTTATTTTTGAAGTCAGTGCATTTCATTGCATTAAAACGTAACCTCACACCTGTAATCTCCGAAGGGGTAGGCAGAGGCAAATGCAAGCATTCAAGCAAACGCCCACGATTCGCCGTGGGTGATGATTAATGATTAATTCGTTCGTACCTATTCATATTTAAGAAAATATAACTATTTGTTTAAGGCTTGGCACCGACTTCAACTTAGTAAATAGTACATATAAATAATAGGTAGTATATAATTACAATTCAATCTTTATTATTTTTTACTTTTCAGTTTTGAAGTCGGTTTTTCTTAACGTAGTATTTTTATTGTTTTTAGGGTTCCGTACCTTAAAAGGAAAAAAGGAACCCTTATATATCACTCGTGCGTCTGTCTGTCTGTCTGTCCGTCTGTCACAGCTAATTTGCTCCGAGACTACTCGACCGATTGAGTTGAAATTTGATGAATATATGTAAATTGGTGACCCAAAGATGAACACGTCAAGTAAAATAATAAATTTAAAAACAGGGGGGCCACGTTCGGGGGGTAAATCAGAAAATTTAAAAATAAATCGTAAACTGTGTCGTGTGACATATCAAATGAAAGAGGTTGTTGTCAGCATCTCAGATGTTTTTTTAAATAATTTTTGCATAAACAAATTTGAAGTTATTTAAAAAAACGACGAAAAGAAAATTAACCATTCCTTCCCCCCCCCCTATCTCCGAAACTACTGAACTTAAAATTTTGAAAAAAATGTGGAAAATAGTTCTTTGCCTATAGATTACTGGAAAACCTTTAAGAAGTTTGAGTATTCAAATTAAATCGAAAATTCTTAATAATATATCCCCTGCCGGTACCACTGTAACCGCTATGTCCCTGCATTTTAAATCTGTAATATTTTCGAAAATATTTATTTAAATTACGGAACCCTCACCACGCGAGTCGAACTCGCACTTGTCCGGTTTTTTCTTTATATGTTTAGTAGTATGTAGTAGTTATTTTAAGTGTAAGCCAAAAAATAAATCTTTTTCTTTCTTTCTTTCTTTTTTACTTGGACTTTTTTACTTTTTACTTTGGGACTTGGCGTGAAGATACATACATACATAAAAAGTTTAGTAACTAGTAAAATATCCGTACAATCCGCATTCATATTGCTTATTGCAGATGCTGTGTTTAGTAAGGTGCAGCGTTAAAAGTGAATGCTTAATATAGAAGGATTATTAAAAGTTCAAAATTCTATAAAGGATGGACCTACAATGTACAAATTTCGAATAATTCGAAAATCAAAATTATTCGAAATTCGAATTTGCAATTACGTTAGATTTGACGACAAATTCAAAAAAATACGTGTACGTTTTGAAAAAAAAAAAAAAACAAATTTGTACGAAATATTCTAAATTTTTCGAACAACTCGTTCTTTTTGCAAATTATTCAGAACTGTCGAATAATTCTAACTTTCGAATTATCCGATTCGAGTTTCAAAACGAATATCAATATTCGATTCGGAATGAATAATTTGTAAGTTCGAATTATTCGCACACCCCTAGTATCAAACTTACCTGATCACCTACTATCACTTGGGGGGGTTCTTCATCACTTTCAGATCTGCGTATTGACCTGCTTGGCTGGAACAATTGAGTAATAAATTGAATTAAATTGAATATTTTGACAGGCTCGATAGCCTAGTGGTAGCAGGCCACTACTACTACGCTGAGGTTCTGGGTTCGATTCCCGGGCAGGGGGTTATCAGAGATAATGGTGTAAAGTCCTTTATGTCTGATTCTAGTGGGATTATTTCATTTTCTGGCAATTTCTCAGTACCTCGAAGTTTGGAAATGTGCCTGGAGATGTAAAGAGGCTCGCCACCTGTTACATGGGCCAATACGTAACCGGCGAATCGTGGGTGTTGGCATGTATACATTTACCTCTGCCTACCCCTTCGGGGATTACAGGCGTGAAGTTACGTACGTTTTATATATACTATAATATACATACGATAAGTGTATTACTAGGGTAAGTATACAAGTTACACACCGAGGCTCTATCGCCCACAATCCCCACGTGCCTGGGCTCCGGCGTGAGGAACAGGAACACCAGAAAGCCCACGCAGCCCATCACCAGTGCCGGCCACACGAACGACAGCGACCAGTCCCGTTCCACATACTCCGCCGCCATTACTGTGCCTGTAGATTAAAAATATAACCAAGGACCGGATTAGCGGCTAGTGTTAAAAGTATTTTTTATTTTAATGGAAGTGGCAAACAAGCATGCATTTCACATTGATGTTAAGTGATGACTGCAGCCTATAGACATGTAGCGTCCACTACATTAAGGCGCCAACTAGTGGAATACAATGAAACCTTACACTACTTGTCTAGTACGATAGATGGCGTGCAGTCAAATTACATCGCACATACGAAGATTTCTCAAGAGTTGGCATATATACAACTTCCCAACGTCAACCGTTGGGACGCGGCCCGCCAGGCGCTACCACCTCGCCTGGTCGGAGGATCCTCCCTTTTCGCCGGAGGAACACTTCCACCTGTTCCTCCACAGACACCCACATGAAGACCAAGGCCAAAATGCAGACGCGTTACCACTCTTGAGGCCTGAGGTGTTATGCCTCTGTGCCGGAAATTACATTACCACCTGACCGGAACACGATAGTGCTGAACACTACCATTTAGCGGCAAGTAAATTAGGTAATGCGGTGGTGCCTACGCCCGCGGGCTTTGTCACTGGAGTTCTACCACCAGTAAAATCCTCCTCCTAAGGATAGCCTTACGATAGGGTTTATATATCCTTACGATAGGGTGGCCTTGCGGCCTATATTATCCTCTAGAAAGTCTTACCCAAGGAAAGGGTAACCTAATAATCTATCATAACGTAAGGGTAACCCTTACGTGAAGCGCGCATGGCCCAGCGGCTGGTGTAGATCGTAAGCGATCTGCTCGGTTAAGCACTACGGGCGCGGTCGGGTAGTGTGATGGGTGACCGCTAGTGGCAAATTAAATGCGCGTTTCCGTGCTTCGGAGGGCACGTTAAGCCGTCGGTCCCGGTTGCTATCGATAGATAGCAGTCGTTAAACCTTGTCGGAGGCCTTATGAGCGGTTTGAAAACATCCGACAGCGGGTTGGCCACTAACCCACCCACCTCCACCAATCCGCATTGGAGCAGCGTGGTGGAGTAAGCTCCAGGCCTCCCCCCAAAAAGGGGAGAGACTCGTGCCCAGCAGTGGGACGTATAATGGGTTGCCATTATTAACCCTTACGTTAGGATAGTTTAGCCTTTACTTTAAGCTCTTAGTTTAATCTCTTAGTGATAAGGTTTTTGCTTACCGAAGTTGATTACATCGCCCGCGCTGGTATAAAACAAACCATTGCCCATTTGTTAAGTATATCTATATATATAAAAATGCAACCCGTTTTCCTTGGTCACGGCATCACGCGTGAATGGCTGGACCGATTTGGCTAATATTGATTTTGAATGATTTTTGGAAGTTTGGAGTTTAAAGAGTAAGAAAATATGAAGAAATTGAAGGGAAATAGTAAAAACCACCATTTCATTTTCCCATACAAATAGTCCGTATCTATCAAACCTTTGACACATGTCATATTTTCATTCTGAGGCAATACGAAGTTTGCCGGGTCAGCTAGTAGGGTATATTTTAACTACGTGTGCCGCGCGCCGCCAATTCCAAAGGAAGCGCTTTAGCCCATCGCATGCGATAGGGTTACCCTACCAGAAAGGGTTTTTGTAAGGGTAACATAAAATGCACGTTTTAACAACTTATTTAAAGGGAAACCCTATTTAAAGGCTTTCCGTATGATAGAGTAAGTCAATCGAAAGGTAACCAAGTTGTACGGCGTTTTTATAGAGTAAAAATATTCTAACCTATCAATTTACCCGCTAAAAATAAAGATAGGGAAAGCGCTTCCTGTCCCTGGTATTTACACGTGCACCTGTGTGAGTAGCACGTAGAGAATACCAAACGTCGCCCATAAGAGGGAGGGAGGTTGGGTGAGGCGGGGAAATCGGGCGGGACGTCGAAGTGTCCATTTTATACCTAGTATTATTATTATTCTCTGGCTGTAGTAAAAAAAATGTTACAAGGAAGGATGTAACAATACTGTTATTAAAAACCATTTCATGTGATGAGGAAAAATTCAGAAACTACCATTGTTTAAATAAAAAACAGTTTTGTTCATTAATATTGGTTCGGAGTTCGGAATCATACCTTAATACTTCCACGCGTTCAAACACAAAAGAAAAAAAAAAAATTAATCACTTGGAAACAATAGAATTTTCTTGTGGTAGGTCAAATTACAAAAAATTAAAGCGATTAATAACTGATACGTTGATTAATATGTCAAAGTAAACGAAAATAAAATAAATAAAGATCCAAAAATACTTAACAATAAAAATAGGTATCAACAGAATGTTCCATACTCTCTTTTACAAATGGCAAGATAAGACTAAATAAAAGAATATGGGACATTCTTCGTCATTCACTGGCAGAGTTTTAAAGCACACATTACTGAGAAAATCTGTTCCTGAGTGGAGGAGCCGGGGAATTAAGGGTAGAAATGTACCTGGATAGTCGGCATCTTTCTTACGTAGGTCACTGGTTCCTGAAGGGGGCCCCCGTGTCTTCTCCAGGTGTTAACTTTTATATTTGAGTTTTCTTTGGATTTCACACACACATCACAAAACACAGTCAATCACTGCACTGCACTTATGGTTTATTAAATTAATTTCTTTTTGCGGAGAGTACGCGTGAACCGTCCATTTCTTATTGAAAAAGGGACGAGAGAGAGGGAGGGGAAAGGATGCGGGGCGAGCGGGAAGAACGTTCGGAATACGCATTCAAATTAAATTTGTTTTATGAATTTAAAAAGAAAATATTACATAGGCATGTAAAAAGTTTATATTAGGCGTAACCACTGAGAAAAAAAGAAACACTTATACAAAGTGATATAAGGGTTCCGTTTCTTCCTTTCGAGGTATGGAACCTTAAAAATACTATAGAAATATGACGACCCGGTTAGTCCAGCGGTGTGAGATGACCGTTTGATTCGGAGGGTCGCGGGTTCGATCCCCGCACCGGGACAAATGTTTGTATGGCCTACAGATATTTGTTTCGGGTCTGGATGTTTGTGTATGTGTTGTATGTGTACAACGGCATCCACGACACAGGTTTATACCTACTGTGGGGCTGTGAGTGTAAGCGTATTTTATTTTATTTATTTATTTAAATATTACTCACCCAATATATTCCCGAGCGACGTGTGAGAGTTCCAAATGCCGAATATGAGGCCCTTCTTTGTGTTGCCGAACCATTTGCCAACGGTGGCAACGGTACCCGGCCAGCCCGTCGTCTGGGCTATGCCAGCACCTGCCTGTGCGCCAATCGTTTTAATTTAAATCAAAAGAGAAAGGAAAATGTCTTTTTTTTTCGAATTGCTAAATTTTCGAAGTTACTATTATGCCAGTGACCGGATGAATAATATTAAATTATTTATTAAGCTAAAATCTTTTGTTAGTTAGTACGTAAAAACGATCTGAGGTACTTGCAGTTGATATTTTGAGATCGTCTTCGCGTACTAACAAAAGATTCTAGCTGGACAAATAATAATGGCAACCCATTATACGTCCCACAGCTGGGCACAAGTCTCTCCCCTTTTTGGGGGGGATGTCTGGAGCTTACTCTACCATGCTACTCCAATGCGGATTGGTGGTGATACGGGTTAGTAACCAACCCGCTGTCGGATGTTTTCGAACCGCCCATAAGGCCTCCGACAAGGTTTAACGACTACTATCTATCGATAGCAACCGGGACCGACGCCTTAACGTACCCTCCGGAGCACGGAAACGCGCATTTTAATTTGTTACTAGCGGTCACCCATCACACACCCGACCGCGCCCGTATCGCTTAACCGAGTAGATCGCTTACGATCTACACCAGCCACGAGGCCATGCGCGCTTCAGCTGGACAAATAATTCTATATTATTTATATATATTATTTATTCATCCCATCACTGGCAGAATAGACCCAGCCCTAAATTTTTGAGTTAGTCTATTAGTTTCCCCTCCCTAACTCACCTGCACCAGAAGATAGAAGGTGATATTGTGAATATTCAGTGTTCTGCCTAGGCCGAACAGGTAACAGAATATCGAGGAGACTAGCATTCCTAGTGATAGGAAGTATCTGAGATCTACTCGCTCTGCCACCATGCCTGGAAAAAAGTAGTTCGTGATAACTTCTAACGTGTTTTGAAAGTCGATGAAACGAAAAAGCAACAGTAAAAAGAGACAGACACATTTAATCATAAGATTTAGCATGGGAGAAAATGAGATAGGGAATTATAAAAATGCTACTAGAATATTCGGCTTCGGCCAAGAGCGTAGCCGAATATTCATATTTATGTTTGGTATTCCGCCGAATCACTTTCACCATAAAATTCGTCATCTGACGTCCCTGTTTGTCCAGCGATGTGAGACGACCGTTTGATTCGAAAGGTCGCGGGCTTAAAAACCGGGACAAAAGTTTGTATGCAGGGGCGGATTTGATACGTTGGCTGCCCTAGGGCTATGAAAGATGCCCCCCCCCTCCCCCTCCGTGTGCTGTAAAGCATAAAAATTAGATAAAGTTAAGAAATTAAATTAAAATGAAAAAAAAAAAACGATAGTCAGTAAGTGATTTAATTAATTCTTCTAATACATAATCGTAATTGCCATTCATGTAATTTTTTTCGCGAGATGCACTTAAAATCTCAAAAATGACACATTTTTGAGATTTTAAGCGTATGCGCAACTACTTAAAAAAAACGACCAAATTTTGCCGCCCTAGGCCCGGGCCTACTCGGCCTATAGGAAAATCCGCCCCTATTTGTATGGCTTACAGATATTTGTTTCGGGTCTGGATGTTTGTGTACGTGTTGTGTGTGTACAACGGCACCCACGACACAGGTTTATACCTACTGTGGGGCTGTGAGTGAAAGCGTTTTTTTTTTTTTTGGCGTCGCTATTACGCATATTGCCAGTGTCAAGTAAAACGATATTTCGTATTTATTTAAGCAGCGTAAAAGTAAGTATAATATAGTCATCAAGTATAATATGTCAGTCAAGTGAGTTACAATCAAGTTATTCGAGTAAAGCGATGGCTACTTTACCAGAACATTTACAATGAAGTTTTGGACGCAACCTGAAAGGTCGTGTTTTCGCACTTGTATTCTGTTTCACTATACACGGGTACTGTTATAAACCTATATCAAACAAAATGCCACCAACTTTATTCAATATAACTTAAAAATACACCAAGAAAATGAAATAAAATAAGAGCACCATACGCCTCTTTCAAGGTTCCCTCCCGCCAAAACTCCAAAAGCGTATTTATTTATTTATCTCTACTTTCGATTTTACAGCTAAATGTGCATTACATTTACCCGAAACAAACATGGCGCCTGCATATGAGAAGAGAAATGCCGAGTCCAGCGCGCCCAGGAGTGTGTTCGCATCATTTGTATCTGCAAGAGAAAAAGAGAGAAATAGAAATTATTTTTATTTCGAATAGATCTTTACAGATACTTTCAAAACGTCAATAAATCATAAACTACCTAGAGCGAATAACCATTACATATAGTAAAAGCAAAATCATATATTAATAGTAAATTAAATATTAAAATTTAAACTATTTGGTTAAAACATAATCATAAAATTTTTCAATTCCTTCAATGATAATAAATGAAGAAAAAGAAAAACTTATTCGTCAAGATCAATGTTCACTTAGCAGAGTTCCAAGTGCAGTCACTACTGAGAAGAACTCCGCTACCCAACAAACTCAAATTATTTCAAGTCAGCGCGAATGGCCCAGCGGCTGGTGTAGATCGACAGCGATCTATTCGATTAAGCGATACTGGCGCGGTCGGGAGTGTGATGGGTGACAAATTAAAATGCGCATTTCCGTGCTTCGGAGGGCACGTTAAGCCGTCGGTCCGGTTGCTATCGATAGACAGCAGTCGTTAAACCTTGTCGGACTCCTTATAGGCGGTTTGAAAACATCCGACAGCGGGTTGGCCATTAACTCTGGAGCAGCGTGGTGGAGTAAGCTCCAGGCCTCCGCCCAAAAAGGGGAGAGACTCGTGCCCAGCAGTGGTACGTATCAGGTGTTTTTTTTAATGTAATAAAAGTGGCAAACAAGCATGCAGTTGATGTTAAGTGATGACTGCAGCCTATAGACACCCACACAATGACCAGAGGTCAAAATGCAGATGCGTTACCACTCCTGAGGCCTACGCGAGGCATAACACATGCCTCTGTGCCGGAAATTACAGGGGCGTACATTACCACCAGACCGGAACACGATAGTCCTGAACACTACCATTTAGCGGCAAGTATATTACCTAATATACTTGCCGCTAAATGGTAGTGCAGTATTACCTAATGCGGTGGTGCCTACGCCAATAGTAAAACCATTGCCGTTATTTAAGCAGGCCGAACCGTAGCGACCAAACCATTCCAATAAGATTACTGGTGGTAGAGCTCCAGTGACGGAGCTCGCGGTCGTAGGCCACCGCATTACCTAATACACTTGCCGCTAAATGGTAGTGTTCTGCGTTATCGTGTCCCGGTCAGGTGGTAATGTACGGCCCTGTAATTTCCAACACAGCGGCATAGCACCTAAGGCCTCAGGAGTGGTAACGCATCTGCATTTTGACCTCCGGTCTTTGTGCGGCTGTCTATAGGCTGCAGACATCACTTAACATCAATGTGAACTGCATACTTGTTAGCCACTTTCGTTACATAAAAAATAAATAATTCAGTTTGGAAAACAAATAAAAATGGGAAAGAAAAATTTGACTTCAGGCAGGAATCGAACCTGCGACCTCAGGATAACCAGTCCAGTCCCTTTACCACTACTACTACTACTTCGGTAGCTTAGTGGTAAAGCGACTGGCAATAATTCAGTTTAAAAAAAAAATCCTCTTTTATTTTCATAACAATAAAATGAAATAACTAGCCGAACAACGCAACATATGAGAATTAATTTTATCAACCAATGTAATCGACACCATTTCGCTTTTAATGTACAATGACGTCGACGTTATTTGATAATAATAATGAGTCAGTTGAAAAACACAATGGATTACATATTCGTGTTATGGAGAAACTTTGTTCTAGGAGTGGTTGTGTTACATTAGGTATACTACCTAAATGATAGGAACTGAAAGGTTGTTAAACTAACTGAATGGTAGGTATGGTAACTGAAACAGAGATACACAAACTGAAACATAGATATAGTAACTGAAACACAGTTTTAGGTGCTTTTTGTTTTAAACCAGAGGTTCCCAAACTATTTTTTCTTGAAGACCCCTTTCAATTTTTTTTCTGGTTTCCGTAGACTACCTCTTTGCTATATTTATATCACATTCCCATATTTCCAAATTTAATTCACGCCTACGTAGACCCCCATTGAGTCTCCCATGGACCCCAGGGGGTCTATATGGACCACTTTGGGAATCACTGTTTTAAACTGTATGTACTCCTTATCTATCTAAACAACAAATAAATAAAATTGGAGTGTCTGTTTGTAATATTAAAATAACCGCTTTTTACTAAATGCATATGTATGTATACACAGTACATATACCAAAACAACATTTTTTACAATTTTTGTCTGTCTGTTTGTCTGTCTGTTTGTGTGGCGGGGCTAATCTTGGGAACGGCTGGACCGATTTGACGGGACTTCCACTGGCAGATAGCTGATGTGATAAGGAGTAACTTAGGCTACTTTTATCTCCGTACATCCATACATACATACCTACATACAAATAAGCAGAATTGGAGTGTATCCAATTTTGACGAGACTTCCATTGGTAGGTAGCTGATGTAATAAGGAGTAACTTAGGCTACTTTTATCTCCATACATACATACATACCTACATAGAAATAAATAGAATTTGAGTGTCTCAATTTTGCGGGACTTTCACTGGCAGATAGCTGATGTAATAAGGAGTAACTAAGGCTACTTTTATACTAGCTGCGCCCACGACTTCGACCGGGTAGATGCTAAACAATCATATTTTTCTGACGTGGACAAAGTCGCGGGCACAGCAAGTATTTAAATAAATAAATACAAATACAGTTATACTAACTGAAAGGTGCCCAGTTGCACCACTGGTCATCTCTGGGTACCACATCGGGCGGTGGGGTCAAGCTGCTGCAGTTCTGATGCAGAATGCTCTTCACCACTGAGATGGGCTTCCTCGTTAGGTGATATGTCATGTATGTGAAGTAAGTGAGGGTAAGGATGCTGACTTGGTACCTGCGGAGAAGGTATTTGTTTTAATGTAATGAATGTGGCAACCAAGGATTCAGTTCACATTAATGTTAAGTGATAACTGCAGCCTATAGACACCTACACAAAGACCAGAGATCAAAATGCAGATGCGTTACCATCTCTGAGACCTTAGTTGTTATGTTTGTGACAGTTCGAAGAGTTCCCATGTAGGAGCTCGTGGGCATAGGCACCACCGCATTACCTAATGTATCTGCCACTAAATGGAAGTGTTCAGCACTATCGTGTTCCAGTAAGATGGTAATGTATGGCCACCAAATGTATGGGCAGCGCATCTGCATTTTGACCTCTGGTCTTTGTGTGCGCGTCTATAGACTGCAGTCATCACTTAACATCAATGTGAACTGCATACTTGTTTGCGACCTCCATTACATTCAAATAAAGTTATTATGGAGCCATACAACAACGAATACTTGGTTGTGTATGCATGCCAAGTGCCTCATGGGTTAGGTAAAAAGAAGGGAGAGCCTTATTTCTGAGTTCATACACACATTCGATGCCTCCTTCATTTTTTAATTGTACAATGAGGAATGTCTGAAAGTCATTATAAAAATATTTTATTTTTTATGCACAATCTTTTTAAATTGCTCTGAATGAACACCATGCACCTATAGTATAAACATTTTTAGTGTCATTCAGCTAGTCTGTAAGAATTACAAAACCATATAACCAGAACATGGTAGTGGTGAACACTAACATTTGGCGCCACTTTTTTTTATTATGTTATGGAAGTGGCAAACAAGCATGCAGTTTGCATTGATGTTAAGTGATGACTGCAGCCTATAAACACCCACACAAAGAGCAAGGTCAAAATGCAGATGCGTTACCACTCCTGAGCCCTAAGGTGTTATGCCCCTGTGCCTGAACAGGGTCGTACATTACCACCTGACCAGAACACGATAGTGCTGAACACTACCATTTAGCGGCAAGTATATTAGGTAATGCGGTGGTGTATACGCCCGCGAGCTCCGTCACTGGAGCTCTACCACCAGTAAATGTTAAAGTAGGTAATGCGGTGGTGCCTACCCCTTCGAGATCCTACACTGGAACTCTACCACCAGTAATAAAGCTGCGACGATAATCGCACCGAATGACGAATTACATCGTCACTATAAAGTACTTGTACTTCCCTTGGAAATATGGCAGGAAAATGACTTCTATAAACTTACAATACCATCGGTAATGTTTAATTATGAAGTAATCCACACTTCATACAGGTTTGTGATACATAAAACCTTAAATATGACTCACCATCGAAGTCTATTTATCTGTAATCGCGGGCACAGCCATCCGCTAAGTTTTTGTATACATTGCACACCGATCGGCGCGTCTCTGCTTACACCACTCATTTTAACACACTTGAACCTTTTCCCTATCATAAAAATCCCTTTCACAAAGCCCCTCATTCACGCCCTCGGCCTATTAACACTGCTATACACATTATTTTAATACTAAAACACGCTTTGTTTATTCGCAAAATTCGCGTCGGTAAAGTATTAACTTTTTCAAGTAAAACATTCGATTTACACTCAAAACTTGTACTGAGTTTGAAGTTTTCTTTGATCACTAATTGTAACTATCTGAATTAGGTGGAATTAATTATGATAAATATTTATTTTAATTAAAAATCGGCCTGTACGTGGACGAGACACGTCTTCGCTTTGTTAGGGAAATGTCAAATGTCAATGTCAAATTCGTAATGTCAGATGCGTTTTGCAATTGCACTTTTTTTGCGTTTGGTCATTGCATAATAGTATTGTTCTTTCTTGTTTTGTACTTTTACGTAACTGAAGATTCTAAATGTAAAAAATAGGTCATGGCTAAATATAACAAAATATACATTAATAAATTGTAACGCGGCTTACCATTCAAGTTCGTTTAGTTAAATATAATGAATCTTTGATCTTTATTAAAGAGCTAAGCAGTTACTACTACACAATACAAAACATAACAGGATTTCATGATAAGCTTATAATTATTAATTAAGTTCCTATATCACACCATAAACTCATAATCTGCAGCGTGTAATTAACAAATGTATTATTTTCTTCATAAATTGTTTTAATTTTGTTTTCAATTCAGACTTTACAATGTTTATAATTTCTCCTGTGAGTTTTGTTTTTTTTATCTACTCAATCTTCAATGATAAATGTTAATTAGTGTATATTTTTCTATAATAGGTTTTTTATGTAATGAAAGTACCAAACAAGCATACATACAGTTCTGATGATGAGTAGGTAATTACTTAAATACTGTAGTTAATAAACTCAGCCTAAAGATAACGAAGACACGCATCAACTTAAAAAAAGATTGCAATGTAGGTACCTAAGTGTATTATTACTTGCTACTCTTGTGTGGCCTAATATGTTATGCCTCTGTGCCGGAAATTACTGCACTTCCATTTAGCGGTAAGTAGATTAGGTATTGCGGTGGTGTGCATACTCTCGAGCCATGAAATTGAAAAAAAAAGGAACGTTAAGGAACTCAACATCGATAGCTAGTATATACAAAAGTGCTTATAACTTAAAATTATAAATATAAATTGTACTAGAGTAGATGGAATAAAAAACATGCCTGCATTAACAAAATACAGCATAAATTCTTATATGATTAAAGAAACATGCAGCTATCCTGGTACTTCTGTCCGGGTCGGTGGTCTCCCGGATCAGGCATCACACCGGGTGGCTGGACCGAGTGGTTTTGTACCACAAGATGAAGTTTTACGAAGACCTGAATAAGCTGCCGCCTGTACAAATAAAAGGTATGCATCAGTGGCGTTTCGAGGGGAAAAGGAAATAAAGGTCGATTCGTGTCTGATCAATGACAAATAGAAATCCCTACTAATATTATAAATGCGAAAGTAACTCTGTCTGTCTGTCTGTTACCTTTTCACGTCCAAACAACTGAACCGATTTTGAATGAAATTTGGTACAGAGATAGAGCTGACTTTGAGAAAGAATATAGGCTACTAAGTTATTTATAAAATGACATCCACGCGGGCGAAGCCGCGAGCAACAGCTAGTTCATTAATAAAGTATCACAATCACCCTTCTACAAGCAGTGGCGTAACTATGGGTGCCACCCATTTGGGGGTGACGCCCAACTGTAAATTGTTACCTTTAATAGGTATGTTTGGGGTGACACTATACAAAATAATTGGGAGTACATCCTTTTTTTTGCTCATCAAATTCATAAATAATGGCGTTTAAGAATACTTAGGTAGTCCTGTAAGTTGCCTGCGTAATGTGCCGTAACATATGTTACGTAACTGTTCGAACAACCTCCTACCCATGTAGCGTTTTACAAGAGTTTTACCCTGCCTCCTAAATTGCGTTACGTAACACTTGAAACCTCCCTTAGAATAGAAGGGTTAATGATTTTGGACATATTCACATGCGTCTGATTTTGGAGTTAATGGCTACTTTTTTATGTTATGGAAGTGGCTAACAAGCATGCAGTTCACAATGATGTTAAGTGATGACTGCAGCCTATAGACACCCACACAAAGACCCAGGTCAAAATGCAGATGCGTTACCACTCCTGAGGCCTAAGGTGTTATGCCTCTGTGCCGAAAATCAGAGGGTCGTACATTACCACCTGACCGGAATACGATAGTGCTGAACACTAGCATTTAGCGGCCAGTATATTAGGTAATGCGGTGGTGTCTACGCCCGCGAGCTCCGACACTGGAGCTCTACCAACAACTACGACCTTCTCCCCTCTGAAAAGAAAAAGAATACACATTGTTTACAGTTTTGTAAGCCCTACGCAGGTATATCGTTTTTTTTCTATTCAGCAAGCATCAAATCCGCTCCACCCGGCTACGAAGACTCTAAAGATTGGGACTACGACTCAGTCGTACGATTGTTGCTACTGATAAGGGAGAGCGAGACGCCAAAATCAGTCCGTCGCACTCTCGACAGACTGCTGCAACCAATGAGACGATCTATTGGTTACGCTGATAGCTTCAAGTTTTTCCCCAGTTTGTCCAAGGTAAGAGATTTCCATGTAAGACTGCCAAACGGAACTCTATTTAAAGGAGCCTAAGTTACTCCTCATGTATCAATGCGTCCCCATGCTAGCGTGGTAGTTTACGAGGTGGAAATGCCATCGCATTCAACCAACTCATTGGGGGAGAGTCGGGATATAAGTGACTTGGACGCTCTAAAACCACCTCAGTGCCGTCTTCAGTCCAGAAAAAGAGGGATCCGGGTACACTTTAGGTAAACACTGCTCCGGTTCCCCCCTCGCACTTCGCCTCGATCCAAGGCTAGTGCACGGGGGCTTTGTAAGCCCCCCTTCGTCATTTGCCACGATGACCTGCAGCTACCTTGGTCACAGAGCCGCGAGTGCTGAGCAGCCAGAGCCGCCACTATTGTAGCTCGCAGCTCCCCTTTCAGTCGCCTCTTACGACAGGCAGAGTATACCTCAGTCGTTTCTTATAGGCCCGGAACTGCAGGGCCTGTAGTAGATTCAATTCAATTCAATTCTTTATTTGCCAACTAAGTTTATACAAAGATCTTAAGTAATATTATTACAGTACTTAGTTACCTTTGCCAGGTGCTGCAAATTCTTAGTCTTAATTTAATTATTATTATTTTATTACATTCATAGATTGCCCTAACTAAAGTTTAGGTAACCATCATCCAACTCATCATCACCGTGTCTTTGGTCCAACAGAAGAAAATTGTTCCGCTAGTGAGCGGTCGTGTCGTCACGTCCCGACGCCAGCAATTCCCAGTAGTGTAGTAGCCCGGCATCTGGTACCTCTGCCTCGGAAAGCCATTAATCCAGCGCTCGATCACTATCCGGTCGTGTCGGATTGTTGTCCCATCGGGCTGAGAGAGTGAGCGAATAGGGAGTGCGTCTGTTCGAGCATAAGTACACTTGTGCACTGCATGCCCCTTTTTTATGTAATGGAAGTGGCAAACAAGCACGCAGTTCACATTGATGTTAAGTGATGACTACAGCCTATAGATGCCCACACAAAGACCAAGGTCAAAATGCAGATGCGTTACCACTCCTGAGGCCTAAGGTGTTATTCCTCTGTGCCGGAAATTACGAGGCCATACATTACCACCTGACCGGAACACGATAGTGCTGAACACTACCATTTACTGCAATTAGGTAATGCGGTGGTGCCTACGCCCGCGAGCTCCGTCACTGGAGCTCTACCACGAGTGAAACTCCGTGGTCGAAATTTAGTCTGGAGGAAATTATTCATCATCACTGCTAAGTCAACACTCGATAGAGTTAGGTGTCTCAAATCCGTACTACTCCGTAGGTGTAGCTCAGAGTCACGACATTGTCTTGTGACGAAATTTTGAAGAACAACAACATAAGGAAACAATCACGGTTGAGCTAAGAACTAAAAAAAGCACTGTCAAGCAGAACGGTTAATATAGCATTGAACGACTATAATGATTTTAAAATTATATCATGGCCAACGATTTTTTTAACAACGAAGGCTTTACTTCCTACTTACTTCTTTGCTGCTTAATTGTCGCCTTATAATATACCAAATTCGATAAACTGTATGTGTGTGTGTCAGCACCAACGCACTGTGTTTGAAATGTACTTATAAGTTTTTAAGCAATGTCGTTATTAAATGTAGATAAGAGTCATAGAGCAACACGACCACCGGCCGATCGGAGCGTAGTATCCGTAGCATTTATTACCGATGCAAAACAGTCTGTCATTTACTGCGGGGGGAAATTTGTGTGACACACACCCGCACACAACAGAGATCGTCTATTACAACGAAACTGAAATCGTCTATTACGTTGACTTTAACAAAATACATAAACAAGTTCACGCACACATTTAAACATCTCGGCGGCAGGCACAGGGACACTTGTGCTTGTACTTTGACAGAGGGGAAAGCCTAATTATGTCTACTCCCCTCCAGTCCACCGCGGCCAGTAGCCCGTGTTGCTCTATGTTATGAGTGTATAAGTTTTTACTATGAATGTGGAACGGTGTAGAGGAACGGCTGTCATGTTTCTCCGACGAAAAGGGAAGATCAGGCGAAATGATAGCGCCTGGCGAGCGGGCTGCGGTCCAACGATTTACGTAGGAATGTTGTTTAAAAGGCAACTCTTGCGGAAACTTCGTATGTGCGATGCAACTCGGTCATACGCCATCTTCCGTACTAGAAAAGTACTTTTGTTTCTTCAATGTTCCACTAGGTAGCGCTTTATGCAGTGGACGCTACAATTTTTTATTTTATTTTTTACTCTCGGACTGAACGTGTAACCCCAGTGAACCTTCTACGGAGCCCAAGGTTTTGGCTTTCGGAAATCGGGGTGGAAGTAGTGCAATAACGCAAGATAGGCAGCAGCGTCCTGCGATAAAACTACCGCTACTACGATCGCCAATCCGCATGTCAAACGTGGCGATTTTGCCATATGGGGAGGCTTTGGGCCATCAGTAAACATTTTACGGCTGATATGATGATGATGAATCCGGTATTACTGACGAACCTACCTAATTGGTAGTGCCTACTTGCCTACAGCCTCGTGCTTCGCCACTGGAGATCTGCAATCAGTAATCCACTGGATTATTTCCAGTATGGTATCAACGACATCTATTACGACATGCCGCCAGTTCTAGACTATGACGAAGAGTCTACTGCATCACTTGTGTATGAGGACTCCGTCATCGTGGTTTCCAACCCCGTGGAAGCTCGCCTGCCTAGTGCCATGATTACTGTCGGATTGTTAAGGTTTTTTTTATTATTATGTATCTTCACGCCATGTCCTTAACGGGGTAGGCAGAGGGTGTAGAGCACCAGATATCCCGGTCGGTCCTGACATACCTCTCGTGCCTCATCTACCTTCATCATTCTCTTCATACATGCACGCCGATTCCTAAGACTTTTGACCGCACCATCAGACAGAATTCGACCTATTTGGTCATGGTAGGTCAGTCTTGGTCTTCCTGGGCCTCGACAAAGACAAGAAGTCTTTCCCGACAAGTCTTTTTTAAATTGATTTGAGTAATTATTACTCGGTACATCATTTTACAAGGAGCGTTGGTTATCAGTCTTGTTGTCCACAAATTAAAAGTAAACATCGTCCTGTGGTGGGACGATTTGCAGATAAGAGGATGGAACATTTTAGAGCAGCGGTGTAGAAAATACAAAATCATTTTGTGAACATGAGAGAAAAAAAAACCGGACAAGTGCGAGGTCGACTCGCGTGGTGAGGGTTCCATAATTTAAATAAATATTCTCGAAAATATTACAGATTTAAAATGCAGGGACATAGCGGTTATGGTGATACCGGCAGGCGGGGTTATATTATTAAGAATTTTCCATTTAATATGAATACTCAAACTTCTTATAGATTTTCCAGTAATCTATAGGCAAAGAACTATTTTCCACATTTTTTTCAAAATTTTAAGTTCAGTAGTTTCGGAGATAGGGTGGGGGGGAGGAATGGTCAATTTTCGTCGTTTTTCTTAAATAACTTCAATTTTGTTTATGCAAAAATTATTAAAAAATATATATATATATATCTGAGATGCTGACAACAACCTCTTTCATTTGATATGTCACACGGAACAGTTTACGATAAAAAAAAAATCTGATTTACCCCCCGAAAGTGCCCCCCTGTTAAAAATTTACTTGACGTGTTCATCTTTGGGTCACCAATTTACATATATTCATCAAATTTAAACTCAATCGGTCGAGTAGTTTCGGAGCAAATTGGCTGTGACAGACGGACAGACAGACAGACGCACGAGTGATCCTATAAGGGTTCCTTTTTTCCTTAACCCTAAAAAAAAAACACACCACAGAAGATTATTACACATTCTCTGACAAAAGTTAACACAAAGTATACATCACTTAGTCTCAGTGGCGGATTTACAAATTTGCTGCAGGTAGGCTATTATTATTGCCGCCCCTTTATTTTGATATCGTAGTTTACAATCATATCAAAAGTATATTTTCTATCAATAAAATTTCAACTTTATGTTTTATGCTTCATTATCCTGATGTTGATATAAGCAACTTTTTTTCTATGGTTAGGTTAGGTTATCATTGGGAGCTATAGTCTGAGCCTTGATAATTTTAACAGTAATTTTGTAAATAGAAATAAAAAAATTATGAACTTATTCTGCCGCCCCTTAAAATTTGCCGCCCTAGGCTCCAGCCTGCTCAACCTGCTGGTAAATTCACCACTGCTTAGTCTCGAGCGCGTCAGATTAAGATACAGATCAAAACCTTAGATTTGATACAAATATTATTATTAGAACTAAAATTTAAATAAAATAAAGTTCATTAAGATCATTTACATATATGATCATATGAGATTGTTTATGATCTACAGAAACATATTAGAAACCAGAGCGCAAGCAGCAAGATATATACCGACATCCAAACAGACTGTGTAAGTATTCATTCTATTTTATTGGATTTCTCGCACACACATGCGAATGAAATATTAAAAAAAAAAAGAAAAGGAAAATTTGACTTCAGGCGGGACTTGAACCCGCGACCACTCCAGTCCAGCCGCTCTCCCAACTGAGCTACCGAAATCCACACCCGACTGTCGAATTTTTTCTGCACATTTATTGCATTGCCTTGGGGTGGCAGTATCGACATCTATTGCCAACAATGCTAGTTAAGCAACCAATACAACAAACATTTCAGTTCATATATATCGTAAAGCGGTCTAGAGAATTGTATACTCATTGGTCTAGAGCAGAGGTTCCCAAACTATTTTTTCTTGTAGACCCTTTACAATTTTTTCTGGTTTCTGTGGACCCCCGTCCTTGCTACATTTATATCACATTCCCATATTATTTATTCACGCCTACGTAGACCCCCATCGAGTCTCCCATGGACCACTTTGGGAATCACTGGTATGATGTAAGTAAATTGGTACTATCAGTGTATGTGTTGAGATCCATTATCGTGGACCCCCATTTTCATTTCATAGACCCCCAAATTTTTTTTTCGCTGGCGCCGACCCCTTTTACGTTGTCATAGACCCCCAGGGGTCGATATAGACCACTTTGGGAATTACTGGTCTAGAGCGATTGGACTTGAGATCCGAGTGGGCGCGGGTTTTCCCTCATCCTGCGTTACACGTACTACCTTAATGGAATAATATAGTTTGAGCCACTGTTGATTGATAGAGGAATTGAAAGAATTCTCTTCTAGTAGTAGGCAATGGGGCCTACATCCGTCTGGAACACGATAGTACTCAACACTGCTACTTGGCGGCAGATAGTTAGTTGGAATTTAACTGTTTCCGTAGTTAAGAGGTAGCAGGCCATACTGCTATGATGTTGTCTTTGGTTCAATCGCAGAATCGGGAAAGAAGATGCAAATCTTTATCTGTGGTGATTCTTGATCTTCGCCCTCGGAGTTTGTAATTGCACCCAGAGTTGTCACTCAATAGGCTCGCCACCTGTTACATGAGTCAAAACGTAGCCGGCGAATCGTGGGGTGTTCGCATGTATGCATTTAGATCTGCCTACTGCTTAGAGGAATACAGGTGTAGAGTTAAAATAATAATTGTTTAATTATATTTATTTCATTTAGGGGTTGGAGTTTAAAGTCAACTGAAAGTAACAAGAATTCAAGTTCATCAGGTAAATTTCACATATTATACCTTATGTATATACCTTAAGTATTAGCTAGGAAATGAAAAATTTAATAGGTAGGAAAAAAAATTGTATGTGTACAGTATTCAACAATAAATATTGCACATCGAGCCTGCGAAAGAGACGATCGGCTCGTTTCGACTTCCTTGAGCGTTATCTCTGTAGCACACTGTCTACGTTAGCACTGACAGTCCGGTATTGGTCAAAACTTGATCAAAATGATCGACAAACATCAAATAGATACGGTGCGAAAGAGATAACCTTCTACAGACCCGAACTATGCCGGAAACTCCTTCTTAGGCTCGATGTGCAATATTTAGAAGTTATACCTACTTCTTTAGCGTAACAATTCAGTATACCAGAAATAAAACAAAACGACGAAATAAAATTGCAACTAACTTACTGACTGTTGCTTTTATCTGTTTAGCAACTAAATTCAGACTGTCCCTTTTATCTGTCGGTATGCGCGCGCATCGTACAAATCATACTCTCATATTATTTTTCCAATCGCGTCAAAAGAAGAATTTACAGGACTCAAACCAGTTTTCAGTGCTTCGGAGGGCACGTTAAGCCTTCGGTCCCGGTTGCTATCGATAGATAGCAGTCGTTAAACCGTGTCGGACGCATTATGACCGGTTTGAAAACATCCGACAGCGGGTTGGCCACTAACCCTATCTCCACCAATCCGCATTGGAGCAGCGTGGTGGACTAAGCTCCAGGCCTCCCCCCAAAAAGGGGAGAGACTCATGCCCAGAAGTGGGCCTTATAATGGGTTGCCATTATTATTATACTCAAACCAGTAATTTTCAGGTATAATACCCCACGTCATTTCAGCCGAAAGACACCCACTGCTGGACAAAAGTCTTGGGATTTTTATGTTATGTATACATAATTAGGTACCACGCTTGTAGTAGTATCACGCGGCAGTTTTTTTACGTTATGATAGTGGCAAACAAGCATGCAGTTCACATTGATGTTAAGTGATGACTGCAGACTATAATAGACACAAAGGTCAAAATGCAGATGGGTTACCACTTTTGAGGTCTAAGGTTACCACCTACATATCACGATAACATAAACACGATATCACATCGTGTTTAACTATCGTTTTAACTTTTTTAAATAATATCTTTGTTAAATTCTATAGCACCCATAACAACGGGTGGATCAAACTCCACTGCTGTCGGGGATTCATCAACCACCGGCAACTTGCCACCCCAAACTTCACCACCTGCAGTGGCATGATTGGAGAATGAAATCGAAGATGCTAACATTAAATAAAACATGTCCTTAAAAGTTTTTTTCATTTCGCGCGCATGGCCCAGCGGCTGGTGTAGATCGTAAGCGATCTACTCGGTTAAGCATTACGGGCGCGGTCGGGTGTGTGATGAGTGACCGCTAGTGGCGTGCGTTTCCGTGCTTCGGAGGGCACGTTAAGCCGTCGGTCCTATTAGTCCGGTATTATTATGTACCTTCACGAGAAAAGACCGTCACTAGAAAAGGAATTCACGAGAAGAGGGCGTCACGAGAAAAGGACGTCACGAGAAAAGGTCGTCACGAGAAAAGGACGTCACGAGAAAAGGACGTCACAAGGCAGTCACGAGACAAGGACGTCACGAGAAAAGGACGTTATGTGAAACGGACATTATGAGAAAGAAAACATGAAATTGCGTCTTGATTGCGTCTCAATTCAGAAGGCAACTTACTACCTATACTTATCTTGTCAGTTTTTTTGACAGAAAAAATTGTCTGTTTGAAAGAAAAACACCATTAGGTCTTATAAAAATATTTATTTAACAATATCTAAGTAGGCGGCCACTCCAGATGTACGGCGGTAACATCGAGTGCGATCAGATCAGTGGGGGCGGCCAGGACGGTCGGGAGAGAGGGGCCGGTGCGCCGCAGCTCCCCGTGCACCCACTCCTTCACGTAGGTGCCCGCGGACGTGCGCAGGCGCAGGGTGAAGAGAGACGGGTGACCTGGTGGGGAAGATAAAGTTGTATGTGGAGTCGGCCTACTGCATAGAGCAACACGGGCCACCGGCCGCGGCGGACCGGTGGGGAGTAGCCATATGCAGGCTTTCCCCTCTGTCAAAGTACTAGACCTAATGGTCCTATGCCTGTCGCCCGGATATTTAAACGTGTGCGTGAAATCCCTACCTATATAATAAATGCGAAAGTAACTCTGTCTGTCTGTCTGTTACCTTTTCACGTCCAAACGACTGAACCGATTTTAATGTAATATGGTACAGAGATAGAGTTGACTTTGAGAAAAAACATAGGCTACTTTTTAAACGACATCCACGCGGGAGATGCCGCGGGCAACAGCGAGTTGTTTATAAGGTGTGAGTTTCGTAATTATAAACGATTTTTGTAGTGTGAGTGTGTTACACGCATTTTCCCTTGCAAAAAATGTCAGACTGTTTTGCATCGGTAATAAACGCTATGGCTACTCCCCTCCGGTCCGCCGCGGTCGGTGGGCTGAGTTGCTCTATGGTATACTGACTATAAGTTTACAGTGCTCATCAATAAATATTGCACATCAAGCCTACGAAGTTCTTAGTTCGAAGGTTAGTTTCGACTTCGTAGCGCGTTATCTCTGCTGCACACTGCCTACGTGAGCACTGATAGACCGGTATTTGTCAAAACTCGATTAAAATGGTCGACAAACGTCACATACGTATGGTGCGATAGAGATAACGCTCTATATGTAGACCCGAAATAAACCGAGGTCTCCTCCTTAGGGTCGACGTGCACGTCGATCTATACAAATAAATAAAATTGGAGTGTCTGTTTGTAATATAAAAATAACCGCTTTTTTCTAAATGCATATGTATGTATACACGGTACATATACCAAAACAACATTTTTTACAATTTTTGTCTGTCTGTCTGCTTGTTTGTTCCCGCTTATCACGGGAACGGCTGGACCAATTTTGACGGGACTTTCACGGGCAGATAGCTTATGTAATAAGGCGTAACTAAGGCAACTTTTATACTAGCTGCGCCCACAACTTCGTCCGGGTACATACTGAACAATCATAAACTCTCACGCGGGCGAAGCCGCGGTCAACAGCTAGTATTAAATATTTCTAAAAACTATCCTACCCGACACAGCCTTAGCATCCACCTCCAGTATAGCTCTGGTCCTGGTCAACAGGGGCCTTCGGTGGAGCACCCGGATGGGAGTCTTCTGGGCGATGCTGATCCTCTCCGGAGCACCCTCGGGTGTGTTCCGGTAGGAATTCATGCGGTCAATATCTGAGGAAGTCACTGTTATTGGTGCTTCGGGAGGGAGCTGGAAAGATCATCATAAAAAATTATGGCGGGGCTAATCTTGGGAACGGCTGGACCTATTTTGACGGGACTTTCACTGGCAGATAGCTGATGTAATAAGGAGTAACTTAGGCTTTTATACTAGCTGCGCCCATGACTTTGTCCGGGTAGACACTGAACAATCATAAATTCTCACGCGGACGAAGTCGCGAGCACGTCTAGTTTTTTTTAATAAATTTAGAACTACGTTAGAAATCACAAGTTTTTTTTTTTTTTTTTATGTAATGGAAGTGGTAAACATGCATGCAGTTCACATTGATGTAAAGTGATGACTGCAGCCTATAGACACCCACACAAAGACCAAGGTCAAAATGCAGATGCGTTACCACTCCTGAGGCCTAAGGTCTTATGCCTCTGTGCCGGAAATTACAGGGCCGTACATTACCACCTGACCGGAACACGATAGTGTTGAACACTACCATTTAGCGGCAAGTATATTAGGTAATGCGGTGGTGCCTACGCCCGCGAGCTCCGTCACTGGAGCTCTACCACCAGTAACAAAGTAAAAGTGTTAGAACTATTGTAAAATTCGGATTTTATTGTATTGTATAGTTTCTAAAAAGTTTTTTTTTTAACATAGATACTTATCACTGTTCATCACAAAGGAGATGTTGCGAACTAGGCTCTGGTTCGTACACTACCTCAATAAATGGGTAAATTAAAAAAGAATCGGAAAAAAATACAATTAATCAATTCAAGAATATATTTCAGAGTTACAACCACATTTAATTCAAACGATTTTATCATTTTCAACCATGTTCAACATGGCGGCGATACAGCCGACGCTTGGGATAGTACCTATATAGATAAAACAAAAGTAATGCTATCTGTATCTTACTAGTGCATCACATATTAACAAAAAAACGATGTATCGAATCGATCAATTTAAAGAAGTTCCGATGAATTTCTTTAAATTGAAAATCGATTAGTATCGATTATTAGTGGAATTTGTCAAAATGACATCGCCCGCCATATTCGACATGTTGGTTTCGAGTTGCAATTCTAACTGCAAATAATGTTTTGTAACTGCAAACAAAACTAAGTGAAAATATGCAGTGAAAAACGTTTTTTACTGATTTTGCCTGTTAATGATATTGTGTACAATACATGGGCGGAGGTCCATACATTTTTGCAACATCTCCTTTGCACGTCGTTTTTTCGACAAAATGTATAAGGCCACAAAATATCTCTGTCAACTTCTGTAACGTACACTTTATGCAAATATGTTTTTTTTTATGTAATAAAAGTGGCAAACAAGCATGCAGTTCATATTGATGTTAAGTGCTGACTGCAGCCTATAGACACCCACACAAAGACCAAGGTCAAAATGCAGATGCGTTACCACACCTTAGGTCTAAGGTGTCAAGCCTCTGTGCCGGAAATTACATGGTCCTGACCGGAACACGATAGTGCTGAACACCACCATTTAGCGGCAAGTATATTAGGTGATGCGAAGCGAGCATGGACGGTTTGAAAACATCCGACAGCGGGTTGGCCACTAACCCACCCACCTCCACCAATCCGCATTGGAGCAGCGTGGTGGAGTAAGCTCCAGGCCTCCCCCCAAAAAGGGGAGAGACTCGTGCCCAGCAGTGGGACGTGTAATGGGTTGCCATTAGTATTTATTATATATTAGGTAATGCGGTGGTGCCTACGCCCGCGAGCTCCGCCACTGGAGCTCTACCACCAGTAAAAAATTGAATGATTGATTATACTTACATTATCATGTTTAGAATGTCCAAGTTTAATGCACAAAGCTTCATATGTTTTGCACTTAGTCTCTTCGCCTTTCTTCAATTGCACCAAATCTTCTCTGGCAAATATCATTGAAATTAAATTAAACACGCTTATTGTATGGGACATACATGTCAGTTGCCTAACTAGCATGGTTGGCAATAGATGGCGCTACTGCTACCATAAAGCAAGGCAATAAATGTGAAGGAAAGATTTGACAAATCGGGCAGGACTTCAGTAGCTCAATTGGAAGAGCGGCTGGACTAGATTCCCAGTAGGCCGCGAGTTCGAATCTCGCCTGAAGTCAAATTTTTCTTTCCATTTTTCTTTAAAATAAAATATATTTCACAAGCATGTGTTAATGCGAAATAATATAAAAACACATACATGCATTTTTAGATGCACCGTCGGCACTTTGCCGCTGCGCATCGGTTTACAAATAACGAAATAGTTCAGTTCACGTGCAGTCACCATTAAAACCAGTTCTCTTTCACCAATTCACCATTTTACCAGTTCGCTTCGGGTTACCATTCCACGCGTGCTATCTTACCATCTTTTACCATTACCATTCAAGTTCACGTTCGGCTACCATTACCGCGTGTGCTCCCGTATTTATTCCGGCTACTTAATTGTACCATTTGCACCATCATTATAATAAGTTACCAGTAATAAACCATACCGTATCTAATCCTAATCTACGTCTTTATATTTTTTAAGATAAGATAAGATAAGAAACATTTATTTGACACACAGCGAGACACATAAAACAGACATAAAACGTAACAGGTAACAGAGAAAAGACAACACATTTTCTAAAAATTAATACATACCTATACACTACTAACTAAACATCATCCCTCCCTCCGCGCGTGAAGTGCGACAGAGGGGGGGGATGGTTCGGGGGTCGAGGTGTGCCTCGTTCCCCGGGCCTATCTGCCCCCGATGCGTCGGGGGCGTGATCGAATGAAGGGGATGTCGGCATGCAGAGAAACTCGCTGAGGGAGGCCATTTCGGTTTTTTTTTTTTTTTTTTTTTCTTTTTTTTTTTTTTTTTTTATTTTTTATTTTTTTTTTTTTTTTTTTTTTTTTTTTTTTTATTTTTTTTTTTTTTTTTTTTTTTTTTTTTTTTTTTTTTTTAATACCTATACACGTAATATGTGTCTCACGGCTGCCAAAAATGTGTCCTGTTCAGCAAATGTCAGGTACCTTCATATACAAGGTACCTGACGCTGGTTTTCAACAGGACCCTTAGTGAGTGAACCACGGATGTCAAATTTATAATAAAGGATAATTGTACTAATACTTATACAAGGTACATACATACGGATATAAAACAGATAATAAGCCATTAAAATAACATACTTAATAAAACGATAAATGTAATACATACTAGTAGGTACAAACAATAATAAATAGATTAATATCAAAGTAAATAAAATATAAGTAGATAAAAAACATCTTATTAAATATCATAATAATAATATGCAATCAAAGAATTATAATGCAATTGTGTGGTGGTATTTCTCCTCCAACAACCCATAAACTTACACTCACAGCCCCACAGTAGGTATAAACATGTATCGTGGGTGCCGTTGTACACATACAACACATACACAAACACCGAGACCCGAAACAAATAACTGTTGGTCATACAAATATTTGTCCCGGTGCGGGGATCGAACCCGCGACCCTTCGAATCAAACGGTCATCTCACACCGCTGAACGTCGTCATATATTAAAAACAAACATACAAAATTATATATATATATATATATATATATATATATATATATATATATATATATATATATATATATATATATATATATATATATATATATATATATATATATATATATATATATATACTAGCGGCCCGCCCCGGCTTCGCCCGCGCTGCTCTGCTCCTATTAGTCATAGCGTAATGTAAGCTATCCTATCTCTCAAGTTGGATCGAACTGCACATGGTGTGCGAATTTTATTATAATCGGTTAAGTGGTTTAGGAGTCCATTGAGGACAAACATTGTGACACGAGATTTATATATATTAAGATATATATATATATATATATTTTATGTTATGGAAGTGGCAAACAAGCATCCTATAGACACCCACACAAAGACCAAGGTCAAAATGCAGATGCGTTGCCACTCCTGAGGCCTAAGGTGTTATGCCTCTGTGCCGGAAATTACAGGGCCGTATATGACCACCTGACCGGAACACAATAGTGCTGAACACTACCATTTAGCGGCAAGTATATAAGTTAATGCGGTGGTGCCTACGCTCGCGAGCTTCGTCACTGGTGCTCTACTACCAGTAACATGGATAATGTCCTCACTTGGTGATGGGTAGTAGATTCCTGACGATGACAAGACCGCTATCAGTGATGTGGTCACACGCCTGCCGCAACTCCTCGCCGCTCAGCTGCCTCCGAGGGTCTGTGATCTGGAAGGTGGAAGGAAAACGAGGATTCATCAGATACACTGTATTTTTGAAGTGAAAGCAATATTCTGATTTTCAAAGTTGATGAAACGAAAAAGCAACAGTAAAAAGAGACAGACACATACAAAGATATTAGAGGAGTTAGATTGCCAATCCGCACCGGCCGCTGAGCATTCCTTTAAGACTCGCGGACGGTCAGATGACCGTTCCCGCTCAAGCGGCAAGTATCATCCATTCATTGTGCATTCGCCCGCCGACCGTACACTTAGTGAAAAATATGTATCTTCACGCCAGGTCCTTAACGGGGTAGGCAGAGAGTGTAGAGCGCCAAATATCCCGGTTCTGACAAACCTCTCGTGCCTCGTCTACCTTCATCATTCTCTTCATACATGCACGCCGATTCCTAAGACTTTTGACCCCCCCACCATTAGACAGAACTCGACCTATTTGGTCATGGTCGGCCAGTGGAAAAAAACCGTTAAAAATGCCAAATTGTTCAGTGTTTTGGGGTAAACCGAACGGTAAAGCAAACTTAATCATTCAGTAGCATCACTTATCACAGATAAGTCATAATTTTGTTTTTTTTTTAAGTTAAAACATAATATCACATCGTCCGTTATCAAATATATCGTGTCAAAACAGGGAGTACTGCCAGCTTACTCATTCACACGGAAAACGACGGACATCTCGATTTTGTAGTATAATCAGTAAAAAAAGACAGACACATAAATTCATAAGAATTAACGTAAGAGAAATTGGTGGTAGATATCTCCAGTGACGGAGCTCGGGGGGCGTAGGCACCACCGCATTACCTAATATATAATAATGGCAACCCATTATACGTCCCACTGCTGGGCACGAGTCTCTCCCCTATTTGGGGGAGGCCTGGAGCTTACTCCACCATGCTGCTCCAATGCGGATTGGTGGAGGTGGGTGGGTTAGTGGCCAACCCACTCTCGGATGTTTTCAAACCGCTCATAAGGCCTCCGACATGGTTTAACGACTGCTATCTATCGATAGCAACCGGGACCGATGGCTTAACGTGCCCTCCGAAGCACGGAAACGCGCATTTAATTTGCCACCAGCGGTCACCCATCACACTATCCGACCGAGCCCGTAGTGCGGGTCATGCGCGCTTCTTATCGCATTAATACTTGCCGCTAAATGGTAGTGTTCAGGACTATCGTGTTCCGGTCAGGTGGTAATGTACGGCCCTGTTATTTCCGTCGCAGAGGCATAACACCTTAGGCTAGAGGAGTGGTAACGCATCTGCATTTTGACCTTGGTTTTTGTGTGGGTGTCTATAGGCTGCAGTCATCACTCAAATAAATGTGGACTGCAAGCTAGTTTGCCACTTCCATTAAAGGAGATGTTGCAAAAATGTATGGACCTCCGGCCATGTATTGTACACAATATCATTAAACAGGCAAAATCAATATAAAAACGTTTTTTTACTGCATAGTTTTACGTATTTAGCTTTATTTGCAGTTACAAAATATTATTTGCCGTTAGAATTACAACTCAAACCGAACCAACATGGCGAATATGGCGGGCGATATCATTTTGACATTTTTATTTTTATAATTGTATTTTGATTATATAGTACTTGGAGAAAAAAGTAATATTTTCTAAATACTATCGAAATCGATAGATCCCAAGTGTCGGCTATCGCCGCCATGTTTAACATAGTTGAAAATGATAAAATCGTTTGAATTAAATGTGGTTGTAACTCTAAAATATATTCTTGAATAAATTAATTGTATTTTTTTCGGATTCTTCTTTAATTTACCCATTTTTTGAGGACGTGTACGATCCAGAGCCGAGCTCGCAACATCTCCTTTAAAAAAAATTGAGATAGGAAGCATTATACAGTATCTCATAAGAAAATTTTTGAAGGGGTCACTCCTAAGATGTGTAATTTGCACACGTTTTATTGGTTTCTTCTTTAATCTAGGCTAATTGTAACTTTTTTTTAAATTTTATGGCATCGCTTGTTATGCATATTGCCAGTGTCAAGAAAAACGATATTTCGTATTCGTATTAAGCAACGTTAAAGTCAGAGTCGTCAGTCAATTTATCAGTCCATCTGTCAGTCAGTCAGTAATTCTAGTAAAGCGATGGCTACTTTACCAGAAAATTTACAATGAAGTTTTGGAGGCAACCTGCAAAAACGTGTTTTCGCACTGTTATTCTATTTCACTATACACGAGCACTGTAATAAGCTTATATCAAACAAAATGCCACCAACTTTATTTAATATAATTCAAAAATACACCAAGAAAATGAAATAAAATAAGAGCACCAC
This sequence comes from Macrosoma leucophasiata, assembly GCA_036365455.1. Taxonomy (NCBI): domain Eukaryota; kingdom Metazoa; phylum Arthropoda; class Insecta; order Lepidoptera; family Hedylidae; genus Macrosoma; species Macrosoma leucophasiata. Next base: position 767,313 of record JAWQUS010000022.1, on the reverse strand, counting down.
AAGCATCTTTCAAGGTTCCCGCCATAAAAAAAACTAATTGCAACTTGCAGGGTAAATTCATTTTAAGAGTTTTTTTTAAAGGTCTCGACTTTGGTAAGTAATAGAGAAGTAGGGATTCACGTACCTCAATAGCAAAAGGTCTTCCATCACCGAGACACCTGACATCCACGTCCTCCCTGCCGGCCGCCACGAATTTCAACTTCTGTTCCGCTTCAGCTTCTTCTAGTCTGATATGGTAAATTATACATGTTTTGTGAATAACATAGAGCAACACGGGCCACCGGCCGCGGCGGACCGGAGGGGAGCGTTTATTACCGATGCAAAACAGTCTGTCATTTTTTGCGGAGGTAACTAACTACGTGTGTACACACTCACACTACAAAAATCGTTTATTATTACGAAACTCACACTTTGACCTTAACAAAATACATAAACAATTTCACGCACACATTTTAATATCTGGGCGACAGGCACAGGACCATTTGGTCTTGTACCTTGACACAGGGAAAAGCCTGCATATGGCTACTCCCCTCCGTGTTGCTCTATGGTGAATAATAATAAATAATAATGGCAACCCATTATACGTCCCACTGCTGGGCACGATGTTCCCCCCTTTTTGGGGGAGGCCTTTGTTTTGTGTATAAAATAATAATAATAAAAGGATAATAAGCTGAAATATTTTGATCTATAGTTTTTATATTATTTTTCGCAATAACACATGCTAGTGAAATGTATATTTTTTTAAAGACAAATAGAAAGAAAAAATTTACTTCATGCGAGACTCGAACTCGGGACCACAGAAGAAAGAAAGAAAGAAACTTTTGTAACAATATACATGAAAAACAGAATTTTTAAAACAAGCAATAATTTTAAGTACATTTGTTACAAATAGGGAATATTCATGATTTGTTTTTTTTCAATCATTTACTTATATATGTCGTAGAAAAATTATAAATAGGCCTGAAAATATTATAGTTATTTTTCAAAGTGAAATTTAAACATTGAGTAAAGGAGACGTTGCGAGCTCGGCTCTGGTTTGTACAGGTCCTCAAAAAATGGGTAAATTAAAGAAGAATCCGAAAAAAATACAATTAATTTATTCAAGAATATATTTTAGAGTTACAACCACATTTGATTCAAACGATTTTATCATTTTCAACTATGTTAAGCATGGCGGCGATACAGCCGACGCTTGGGATCAATCGATTTTGATAGTATTTAGAAAAGCAGCTTAATTATATTATATTTCTTTAATTGGAGTATTAATTCAATAATATCATTAACAGTGATATACCTCTATTTGGTTTCAATTAATTATTTAAATAAGGAGTATTTTATAAACTCTTTCTTTTAAGTCGAAATTAAATGCAATATTGCTTCTTATTTAAATATTACTTTTTTGTCCAAGTACTATATAATCAAAATACAATTTAAAAAATGTATATGTCAAAATGACATCGCCCGCCATATTCGCCATGTTGGTTTTGAGTTGCAATTCTAACTGCAAATAATGTTTGTAACTGCAAACAAAGCTAAATAAGTGTAAATATGCAGTAAAAAACGTTTTTATATTGATTTTGCCTGTTTAATGATATTGTGTACAATACATGGCCGGAGTTCCATACATTTTTGCAACATCTCCTTTGAGCTCTTCAAACGCCATCATTTTGACGACGTGTGTTGTGACGTCACAACACACGTCGAGTGTTTTTTACTCTAAACTTTTGTGTTACTTCATCCGTATTTTCAATTTTAATTGCTCTACAAATCATGGAAGAAGCAAAAAAGCCATCTTACAAGTATTGTATAGTACCTAAGTGCAAAAATAGTATTAGAAAAACACCAGACAAAGTGTTATTTCGTGTCGACCAATGGCGGCTTTGGAAGTTTGAATTTCGTTCCCTTATTTTGCACTATTTACATAATATTTAATGGCATTAAATAATTAGTAAATAAAAAAAAACTTTGTAATTATAATAAGAAGTTGATAAGTATTCGAGAAAAAATTTTTTGAGACAATTTTAAATTTTATGCATATTCCCTATCAGCATTTTTTTTTTTTATGTAATGGAACTGGTAAACAAGCATGCAGTTCACATTGATGTTAAGTGATGACTGCAGCCTATAGACACCCACACAAAGACCAAGGTCAAAATGCAGATGCGTTACCACTCCTGAGGCCTAAGGTCTTATGCCTCTGTGCCGGAAATTACAGGGCCGTACATTACCACCTGACCGGAACACGATAGTGCTAAACACTACCATTTAGCGGCAAGTATATTAGGTAATGCGGTGGTGCCTACGCCCGCGAGCTCCGTCACTGGAGCTCTACCACCAGTAAAAAAAGCATGTGCTGGTTGTGGGACAACCAGCGCTGGTCTTCCGTAAGGGCCATTTTGTCCGTCATAGACGGTTATACATAACAAAAGCAATAAACAAAAAACTATTATTAGAGCTTCGAATGTAAAGGTGCCAGGACAAACCTATGGGTTATGAGCCATTTTTGTAGCTACATTTAAATTATTTATGTAACTTTTCTTAATAAATAAATAAACTGGGCAACGCTGGGAATCTAGTCCAGCCGCTCTAAGTCTCTCTTCAACGCAAGTGTAAATTAGTCAATCGAACAATGCCTGTGACTACGGTAGCTGGAAAGCGACCGAAACCGCGGGTAAAAGAAGTTGGAAGTATAGCCACACCGCGGACACTCCGCCAAAATTCCATACAAACGCTTAATTTGGTCTCTATTACATAGACATCAATCAGTGACGTGTATTTACACGTGCACCTGTGCGCGTAGCACGTAGAGAATACCAAACGTCGCCCATAAGAGGGGAGGAGGTCGGGTGAGGCGGGGAAATCAGGCGAGACGTCGAAGTGTCCGTTCTATACGTAGTATTATTACATATTCTCTGGTATAGGTATACGCGAGAAAATCCGCAAATATGATTTCTACGAAGTTATTGTGGGTACACTAAAAACACCACTTACTTGTACAACTTCGCCAACGGTGCGAATATGATTTCCTGCACGGAGGACGGTAGGACTCTCTTGCCAGACAAAATCCAGGGCGACTGCGGCAGGTTGCGGCTTAGTTTTATATACCTGCAAATATTAGAGCCAACTCGATTCAATTGCACTAAAATATTTGTTACGTTTATTGTCAAATGTCAAAACAAGGCTGAGTTTTTTTGGCAAACAAGCATGCAGTTCACATTGATGTTAAGTGATGATTGCATCCTATAAACACCCACACAAAGACCAGGGTCGAAATGCAGATGCGTTACCACTCCTGAGGCCTAAGGTGTTATGCATCTGAGCCGGAAATTACAGGGCTGTACATTACCACCTGACCGGAACACGAACCTTAAAATTATCTGTCAGATGATAAGGGAATCTGACAACCCGGGTAACTTTAATAATGGGAGTTTTGGCGGGAACCTTGAAAGAGGCGTATGGTGCTCTTATTTTATTTCATTTTCTTGGTGTATTTTTAAATTATATTGAATAAAGTTGGTGGCATTTTGTTTGATATCGGTTTATTACAGTGCCCGTGTATAGTGAAATAGAATAACAGTGCGAAAACACGAACTTTCAGGTTGCCTCCAAAACTTCATTGTAAATGTTTTGGTAAAGTAGCCATCGCTTTACTCGAATAACTTGATTGTAACTCACTTAACTGACAAATTATACTTGATAACTTACATATTATACTTGATGACTATATTATACTTACTTTTACGCTGCTCAAATAAATACGAAATATCGTTTTACTTGACACTGGCAATATGCGTAATAGCGATGCCAAAAAAAAAAAATAAATAAAAAAAAAAAAAACTTTAATAATGTCAAAAATATGTTGGTAAAACGCATTCCGCAGTACCCAACTATTAAAATATATGTGTGTGTGTGTACCTCTCTATCGCTTGTACCACGCTCTCGCTCGCACGTTCGGTTCAGGCGGAACGTGACACTTTTTCATGCGTGCAGCCGGCGTTCATCAATTTATAAGACGTTATCACGTAAAAACTTACAAGTTAGGATTTTTTTTATCTCAAATGATTGACAGACAAGCAGACGGGCCACCTGATGGAAAGTGGTCACCGTCGCCTATGAACATTTTCAACGCCAGGGGAGTTGCCAACGCGCTGCCAGCCCTGAAGGACTCTTTTGACGCCTGTTTTGAAGAACCCCATATTGTTCCCATAGGATCCCACGGCAGAATCATTTCGTTCATCCAGATATGCTGTAAACTTAATTTTTACGCATATTTATAATCTAGACAGTATAAATATATCCACTAGGTTGTGTGAATGATAGTATCGGTGTAAAAATGAAAAAAGGCATGCGCCGATGGTTCGGGCATATAGAAAGAATGTCGAATGAGCGAATGACTAAACAGATATACAATGCGAATGTGGATGGTTGCAGAGGCCCAGGAAGACCAAGACTGACCTACCATGACCAAATAGGTCGAGTTCTGTCTGATGGTGGGGTCAAAAGTCGGCATTAGGTTAGGAATCGGCGTGCATGTATGAAGAGAATGATGAAGGTGGACGAGGCACGAGAGGTGTGTCAGGACCGGGATATCTGGCGCTCTACACTCTCTGCCTACCCCGTTAGGGACCTGGCGTGAAGATACATACATACACTAGGTTGCATATCAGAATTTAGTCGCAAGTATTTTTATACACAGCCAGCAACTCTTATTTGCGGCCGATTTAATTTGGCTGCCGTATATCATAACGATAAGAAAAAAATGAGCTTTAATTTGATATATAAATAATACTGGTGGTAATTTTACTGGTGGTAGAGCTCCAGTGACGGAGCTCGTGGGCGTAGGCACCACCGCATTACCTAATATACTTGCCGCTAAATGGTAGTGTTCAGCACTATCGTGTTCCGGTCAGGTGGTAATGTACGGCCCTGTAATTTCCGGCACAGAGGCATAAGACCTTAGGCCTCAGGAGTGGTAACGCATCTGCATTTTGACCTTGGTCTTTGTGTGGGTGTCTATAGGCTGCAGTCATCACTTAACATCAATGTGAACTGCATGCTTGTTTACCATTTCCATTACATAAAAAAAAAAAAAATATATATATATATAAATAATACATGTACGTTATGGACGTAAAAGGTAACCGGGGCGGAACGAAAATATGTAGGGGCAGCCAAGTGCGCAACGGCAGCCGTGATTTTTCAGAGTCTATATACATATTGTCGTGATGTAGACAATATTTCTTTGAAACAAAAACGGAAAAACTTCTTACCCAAAAAAAAAATATGAAAAAACTACTTGCGGTTGTTTTATGATAGGCAACCTTGTGGATATATATTCTCTAGATCAGAAGTTCCCAAACCATTTTTTCTTGTAGACCCTTTACAAATTTTTCTGGTTTCTGTGGACCCCGTCCTTGCTACATTTAAATCACATTCCCATATTTTCAATTTTTATTTACGCCTACGTAGACCCCCATCGATTCTCCCATGGACCACTTTGGGAATCACTGGTATGATGTAAGTAAATTGGTACTTACTATCAGTGTATGTGTTGAGATCCATTATCGTGGACCCCCATTTTCATTTCATGGCCCCCAATTTTTTTTTCGCTGACGCAGACCCCTTTCATGTCGTCATAGACCCTCAGGGGTTGATACAGACCATTTTGGGAATCACTGCTCTAGATTATAAATATGCGTAAAAATTACGTTTGCAGCATATCTGGATAAACGAAATGATTCTGCAGTAGGATTCTAACCTATTAGTTAAAATGCACTTTAAAAACTCACCTGCCGGCGAGGTACATGGGCGCGTGTTGGGAGAACACGCTGACGCAGTGCGCCGGCGACGAAACTGTCGCCAGGCCGCCCCTCCTATCGCCGTCGCCGGTTTCGCATAGATTTGACATCGTCGCTCTCTCTAATGCCTGGTGGAGAGTATTTTTATATGTTAAAACTCAAACAAAAAAAATGTTTAATCACTTGGAAATAATACAATTTGCTTGTCAGGTCATATCTATACTTTTAATATTATAAGGCTGAGTTTGTTTGTTTGTTTGTTTGAACGCGCTAATCTCAGGAACTACCGGTCTGATTTGAAAAATTCTATAATCATCACGTTAAGATGAATAGAAGAGGGTAGGTAGCATTGCAACCGCGTGAAGCCGGTGCGGGCCGCTAGTTACAAATATAAAATTGGTACGTTAATTAATATGTCAAAGTAAACAAAAATAAAAAAAGAATGGTCCAAAAATACTTAATAATTAAAATAGGTATCAACAGAATGTTCCATACTCTCTTTTACAAACGGCAAGATAATTAAAGAAACGTAACTTCACGCCTGTAATCTCCGAAGGGGTAGGCATAGGTAAATGCATGAATTCCACCCACCACTCGCTGGTTACGTTTTGGCCCATGTAACAGGTGGCGAACCTGTTGCCATCTCCGGGCACATTACCAAACTCCGGGGTACTGGGAAACTTCCAGAAAATGGAAAAATCCCAATAGAAGCAGAGATAAAGGATTTTAAACCGTTATCTCTGATAGTCCCCGACCCGGGAATCGAACCCAGGACCTCCAGCGTAATAGTAGTGGCCTGCTACCACTACGCTACTGAGGCAGTAAAATTATTATTAAAGATATATACAATGATGAAGGTAGACGAGGCACGAGAGGTTTGTCAGGACCGTGATATCTGGCGCTCTACACTCTCTGCCTACCCCGTTAGGGACCTGGCGTGAAGATACATACATATATACAATGTGAAACATGTCAGCGATAAAGTTATCGCCATGATTATTTTTTCACATATTTAAATTATTATTTTTTCCTTATTTATAGGCGATACGGGTTAGTGGCCAACCCGCTGTCGAATGTTTTCAAACCCAATAAGTCCTCCGATAAGGTTTAACGACTGCTATCTATCGATAGCAACAGGGACCGGCGGCATAACGTGCCCTCCGAAGCACGAAACAAAATTTCGTCAATGGAGGGAGGAGAAAAAAAAAACTCAAACGAAGCACCCTAATACATAATCACCTGTTCCACCGACCGCCGCGTGAACTCAGTAGCGAACCGTCGCTTCTGCTTGCTTCGCTCTTCGAATAACTCAGGCGCCACACTCTTGAGTATTTCCAGTTCCTAGTTCAATATAAATCACTTATTAATAGAGACCGACCGAAGGTTCGGCTTCGGTTTCGGCCAGTTTCGGTTTAAACGGCCAAACCTTTTGCCGAAACCGAAAAACGATGTTCGTGCGTCGCTCGGCTAACCTCGGAAGGATTCGGGAATACGCGCTTCACTCGCACGAGAATCCGGCAAAACACGCGCACACTTGGTATCGTGTTGTGACAAGTAAGGCGTTTTTCATAATTTTATCGTTTTTATTTCTAATTCATTAAGCTTAATTGACTGTTTTAGGTAGGTAGCTGTTGTAGGTTGGCCACATTTATGTGTACCTAAACAAACATGCTTTTTTTTAACATAAACACAAATATTTTACAAGGCCACGTGAGTTTCGGTGTCGGCCGAAACTGATTCCCGGGCCGAAAGTTCGTTTTCGGTTTCGGCTATAAATCATATTTCGGTCGGTCGCTACTAATTAATATACACTCTTAAGCAGCCCGGACATACTATATGGAAAATTCACTTCAGTGGTGGTAGAGTTACAGTGTAGGAGCTCGAGAGCGTAGGCACCACCGCATTACCTAATTTATCTGCCGCTAAATGGTAGTTTTCAGCACTATCGTGTTCCGGTTAGATGATAATGAAGGGGCCCGTAATAGCTATCACAGAGACATGACAACTTCTTTATCAGTCATCAGGGTCATTTTTAACGAAATTTAGGCATTTTTCACACCCCAGACACTCGGCTAGCACGTAGGGTTATGACCTTAAACAATCGTGAAATAAGTCGTCACACTGACTACGTGACGTTAACGAAAAATAGACCCCTCGCTCGCAATCTCCCTGTTGAAGTTTATTCAACTGCCTCTCGAGATGGGGGGGGGGATTGGTGAGGCGGGGAAATCGGGCGGGACGTCGAAGTGTCCATTCTATACGTAGTATTAATATATATTCTCTGCTTTCGTTAAGTATGTATAGTAAATAGTTCAAAACATACCTGTGTATCATCCGCATAGTCATAACTGATAGTGACTAGCACGGGAGACACTGCACCCGAATCCAGAGTCTTGGAGATATGAGAGGCCAATTTCACACCGAACGACCACTTCCATGCCTCTTTCAGGGCTGTCAGTGTTTCTGCAAGTGTAAATATAAAAAAGATAATCTCTGAAGGGGCAGGCAGAGGCAGGCGTATACAATCAAACACCTTCAATTTGCTGGTTACGTTTTGGAACAAGTAATAGGAGCAAGCCTGTTTATATCTCCGGGCACATTACTAAACGTATTGAGAAACTTCCACAAAATGATGGAACAAGAAAAAGGATTTCATACCTATTTGGATTTTTTTTTAATGTAATTAAAGTGGTAAACAAGCATGCAGTTCACACGGTGACCACTTTCCATCAGGTGGCCCGTTTGCTTGTCTGTCAACCTTCAGACATAAAAAAAAAGTAATTATTTATTGTTTTTATATTATTTCGCATTAACACATGCTTGTAAAATATATTTTTTTAAGAAAAATGGAAAGAAAAATTTGACTTCAGGCGAGACTCGAACTCGCGGCCACTGGGAATCTTGTCCAGCCGCTCTTGTAACTGAGCTACCGAAGTCCTGCCCGATTTGTCAAATCTTTCCTTCACATTTATTGCATTGCCTTATGGTGGCAGCAGCGTCATCTATTGCCACAATATGCTAGTTAGGCAACCGATATAATAAACTTTGCTGTTTATTGAATATTGTAAAGACTTCGCTTTTAGCCTTAATAAAGATTTGACAAATCGGGCAGGACTTCGGTAGCTCAGTTGGAAGAGCGGCTGGACTAGATTCCCAGTGGCCGTGAGTTCGAGTCTCGCCTGAAGTCAAATTTTTCTTTAAAAAATAATTATTTATTGTTACAAAACGGGTAACTCACTAGCATCATACTCCGGGAAAGCGTCGCCTAGTCGTAAAGCTATGGCCTTCTCGCGCAACATGGTCGCTATCGGCGCGGACAGGGCACAAGCGAAGCTGTCACATTCGTAACTAGAATAGAAAACAAACATGCATCTTTTTAATAATTTTACTAGCCAACGTAATCGTCATAAAATAAAAATTATGTCAAACAAGACGGCATTAGTTAATAAAAGTATAATCTGCATGACATCTAAGATCTATAATAAATTACCAGTGGTTATCTGTGGCATTAATAATATTCAGGATTTCAAACATAAATTACGTAAAATATTAGTAGAAAAGGTGTAAAGGTTTAACAGAATACTTCGAAACAAAAATTTGACTATAACATAAACATTATTTCTATTATATATTACTTGTTTGACATTATTTAATCAATTAAATGATATGTATCTATAAGTACTTGTAACATTTGCATGCCTATATTAAGGTGGAATTTGGAGGAACTCATTATGTTATTTTAACATCTTCATTATGTACCCATATTCGCAAATAAATAAATTGAATTGAATTGAATTGAAAAATATATGTTTATTTACTATTTTTCAGCATAAAACTATGTTATACTGGTGGTAGAGCTCTAGTGACGGAGCTCGCAGGTGTATACAGTACCGCATTACCTAATCTATCTGCCGCCAAACGGTAGTGTTCAGTACTATTGAGTTCCGATCAGGCGGTAATATACGGCCCTGGAATTTCTTCAAGGTACTTGTTGACTGGACAAATTGAATCCGGTCGGAATCGCAACCTGACCCCAACAATTCCTTCTAAAACCCAACAGTCCGGTCGAAAACCGGACGGTTGGGTTTTAGATCTAATCCTTCCTTTTTCTCGGAGGATCACTAGGTCACTCGAGAATCCCGTTCGAGTAGTATTGTGTCAAAATTTGGACACAAGTTTTTTTGGTTCAAATTCAGTATAGGTTGTCTCGAGACGCACTTTTTGGGCGTATTATCAAATTGTGTGTGAACGTCAAATTTTTCTTACTTTTATCTATTTTGCTTCAAAATCGTTCAAATATTTAATTTGCACGTGTATTTGTTAAAAAAATAATAATTAAATAAGTCTATAAAAAAGGTGTTTAAAAATCTCTTACCCTTTTTTATCCAAAGTCTCTTTCACCACACCAAATGTCTCTTTCCACGTTACCTCCTGCAATATACCCAAACAGCAAACACAAACGTCCATCTTCCTTCTCTTCCACTTCGGAGACTCGTTTCCATTGGTTTCCGGCTCAGAACCGTTTTGTGTTGGATCTTTTTCTGTGTGTGTTCCATTTTCTGGTGGACTTCCGGTTGTATTTGAGATATCCGTAGAGGTGAGTTTTGCTGAATCATTAGTGGAGTCCATATTTGAGATATTACTGGAGGTTGCGGTTTCTGGTTGGATAGTGGTGTCTGTAGTTTCTGATTTATCTGCATACTGGAATTAAAGAGGTGACATTATTTTTGAAGAGATGAAGAGAATGTATGAAATGAATAATGAATGCTCAGGAGGTGTGTCTGGACTGGGATATCTGGCGCTCCACACTCTCTGCCTACTCCGTTAGAGTCCTGGCATGAAGATATTTTTTTTATGTTATACAAGTGGCAAACAAGCATGCAGTTCACATTGATGTAAAGTGATGACTGCAGCCTATAGACACCCACACAACGACCAGAGGTCAAAATGCAGATGCATTGCCACTCCTGAGGCCTAAGGTGGTATGCCTCTGAGCCCCAAATTACAGGGCCGAACATTACCACCTGACCGGAACACGGTACTGCTGAACACTACCATTTAACGGCAAGTATATTAGGTACTTTACAGAAATAAGGAAAATCAAGTTAGTTACCTCTCCCCCGCCTCCCCCCACTTTCCCCCAAATCGACGTACCATAGTCATAGTGGAAAGAATTACCAAAATCAAATATTTCTTTCCATTTTTTTCACTGAATAACATTTTTTTATATGTACAAATGTACAGACGTTTTGTTATTTTATTCCTCTGTACCATAATTAAAGTTGGTAACCCTACGCCAAACCATTTTAGTTTAAAAATCACGATAAAGTGTATCATGTCGTATGTTAGTATTCCTAACCTATAAATAAAAACAAATTGATTCTACCTTTGTTAATCAATGTAATTTAGATACGTACGTATATAAACTAATCGTTAGATATTTAACATCAACTTTATTGGTGCTCAATTCCAAAATTTTTTTATAAGTAAATAAAAAGTGAATAATTACCCTTTTCACAGACTTTTTTATATCTTCATAAACATTTGGGTTCTTGAGTCCTATATATCTAAGGCAACAACCGTCACAGCATCCTAAGTCTTTACAGAACTTGTATATGGCTTTATGATCCATATTTAAAGAAGATTTAATAAAATATCGCAATATTTACATGTGCGCTATACCCCGTGCCACTTTTTTTTAAAGTGTTTGTTTTTTGTTTGACAACTTTGATTGATTTTCTGCAAGTGCAAGAAATTAACGTAAGGCCTTTTATAAAACGAAATGTTTTCTAATAAAAATATTTAAAGTGAATTAAACAGAGATTATACAGAGATATGTACTATTTTTTTAATAATAGGTACTCGTATTACTTGTATTCATAAGTTTAGGACAATTTATTTAATTTTGTCTTTATTTGTTCTCTGCGTATAATGGAACATGATTATGAGAAGGATTGCCTGTGGAAAAATAAATCAGCTGATTGGTAATCATATTTATGTTTAAAATATTTAAAACTATTGAACATTTATTAAATGACAAAATTACTGTATTGCCTTTTGATTTCTTAATATCAATTCAGTTTAAAACAAACCATAAAAATACCTGCTACCCTTTTATATATTCAATGTTATCATTAATAAAAAAGTAATGTCATGTTCGCCGTCAAATCTGTGTATTTATGTAATTCAAAATAAAAATTCTAAATTTATTAATTACCTCATCAATACTAAATTCAACAATAACAATTTACGTGAACACAAAAAATGGGTACCGTCCATGCTAAGGTAAGTATTTAAAATAGGCTTAAAATTTTCAGAGTGAGGTTATGTTTTTATGACGAAAAACATTAAAAAAACAAAAATACTAAACATAAATCTCATACAATTATTAAGTTTTACACCTACGTCTATCTACCTCTATCTGCTTTGAATGTAGGAGATGCACGGGAAACTTGTAAAGGCCGAGGTGTTTGCCACTATTATATATTCCCTACCTACCCCGTAAGGAACTTGGTATGAAGATGCAGCACCTACCGATCTGATCATGATCTGATTATTTATAATACAAATTAACTGATTCCTATGGTTTTTCATGTTAGGTAGGTGGCAAAACAAGCATGAAGCTCGCATTGATGTTAAGTGATGAATGCTTCCAGCCTGCCATGATTCTTTGAAAATGTTATTTATAAAATATGTACGTACATGGTATTATGTTGCAGGCGGAGCATGGCGCCGGCGACATGGGCTCTGTGGGCGGCGGACTGTTCGAATTTGACGAGCCGATCGGAATGGATGACGAGCTCAAACCCTCCATCAACCTGAATGGAGTCAAGGTACATTTGATTTATTATTAAATAATTTAAATTTTTATGTAGTTTTAAAAGGAATAACGTCCTATTTTCGAGTCGACAGCTACACATTAAAAAAATGTTGAATAGGTTTGAAGTCACAACTACTTTCATTTTATATGAAAGCGTCTTGCAAATCTATATATTTAAAATCAATTGCTGTTTGTTAGTCTCGCTAAAACTCGAGAACGGCTGAATCGGTTTGGCTAATTTTGGTTTTGAATGATTTTGGAGGTCCAGGGTAGGTTTAAAAGGTAAGAAAATATGAAGAAATTTAAGGGAAATAGTAAAAACCCCATTTTCTTTTTTCCATACATATAGTCCGTATCTATCAAACCTTTGACACATTATTTCATTGTGAGGCAATACGAAGTTGCCGGGACACTTAGTAGGATATAAAAATACAATAATTATGAAATTACCCTCAAAAAGTTGGTAGTTGCCAGTCATCCAAAAGGAAGAAGAAGAAGAATAATTATGAAAATTGAAGTAGAATTGTATGTGTAGAATAGTGACGTAAAACTGTGAAAATTATAGTTACTTACCTAACTTTAAAATTAAAATAAAGATTGTTGTGGCAGCATGTTATTCAGGTTATTATAACACCTAGTTTGCACTAAAAACATTAAACATGATGTTGTTTCGCAACTCGTCGCATAAAGTATGTATTGCGATGAATGTCTTGTTGGTGCTAGCGTTCGCACTGCTGTCAAACCTATCATTTTAACATGTTTTTATGTGAATGTTTCATCAATGCAAACTCACGGTTAACACAAAGATTGTGGTAGTCTGTAGTAGACTTCTATCCTCTGGAAAATTATGATATTATGTACTGTTCATTGGATAACTTAACTCTCCAGAAAAACAGTGGTGAACCTTTTGTTTTTATTATTTTTTATAAAGCAAGGTGGCAAACAAGCATGCACCTCACATTGATGTTAAGTGATGACTGCGGCCTGTATACATCTACATAAAAACCAGAAGTCAAAATGTGGATACCCTGAGACCCAAGTTGTAATGTCTCTGTGACGGGCCATACATTACCATCTAACCGGAACACTATAGTGCTGAACACCACCATTTGGTGGCAGATAGATTAGTAAATGCAGTGGTGCCTACGCCCTCGACGATACTACGTATAGAATGGACACATCGACCTCCCGCCCGGATTTCCCGGCCTCACCAATCCAACTGCCTCTCAAAGGGAGGGTGAGGGCACCCTCCCTTTGAGAGGCAGTTGGATAAACTTCAACAGTGTGGTTGCGAGCGCCCGGGCGAGCGGTCCATTTTTATTTAATTTGTTCACGTAGTCAGTTCGACGACTTATTTCACGATTGGTTTTGGTCATAACCCTATGTGCTACATTTCTGTGTGCGCGTGTACTGATTGATTTCTGTGTAATAGGTAACCAGAATAAGCATTTGTATGGAATATTAGCCGAGTGTCCGGAGGGTTCTGTTTCAGGCCCGCGTCGACCGTGTGCATGTGGACGGTTTGAATCGAACTAAAGATGATATAGTGCGGAACACCATCAACGACCTGTTCCATGCGACGGACTTCGAAGACGTCATATTGAGAGCCCATAAGGTATATCTTACTTTTGAAGTGACAACTTATTTAGCGTGATTTGAAAGTCGGTGAAATGAAAAAGCGACAGTAAAGACACAGTAAGACACATATTCATAAGATTATTTTCTTTAATGGCAACCGCCAGAAGGCGTAACTGCCAGCATCACGTCTGAATTCAATATCAAGAAAATATACAGCTATACGGAAAATATCAACTGCGTTACAAACTTAATTGTATCTGAAGACAACACAACCATTTACTGGTAGAGCTCCAGTGACGGAGCTCGCGGGCGTAGGCACCACCGCATTACCTAATATACTTGCCGCTAAATGGTAGTGTTCAGCACTATCGTGTTCCGGTCAGGTGGTAATGTACGGCCCTGTAATTTTCGGTACAGAGGCATAACAAGTTAGACCTCAATAGTGGTAACGCATCTGCATTTTGACCTCTGGTCTTTGGGTGTCTATAGGCTGCAGTCATCACTTAACATCAATGTGAACTGCATGCTTGTTTGCCACTTATATAACATTAAAAAAAAAGTGAATGACAAAGAATGATTCTTTTTCTTTTCGCCATACTCTTTGTTATCTGTTTATCAAAGGGAAAATGAGACATTCTACCGATAAACTTACATATTTATTAGTAACTTATATTTAGATGTATTTTTTATATTCTTGATAATTTTTTTTTTCGCTTTAATTTATTGTGTTTGTTTGAGACGTGTCTTGTGCTTGTCATCCTAAATGAATAAATAGTTAGCTTAAATAAATTTCTGATTCTGATTCTTGGTACACAGGTCCGTCGCGCCCTGGACTCGATGGGGTGCTTCCGTGACATCGGGGTGCTGATAGACGTGTCCAGCGGGCCGGGCTCCACGCCTGAAGGACTTGAGGTCAGTTATGGTTTTAGTAGGGGTGAAAATATAATTCCATCTTTTTCTTGCCCTACGCATATCCGGAGCAGTCATGTACGCTTAAATGTCTTTGCCTTTGGCGGCGTCGTGTGGCGGGTTGCTCACTTCCCTCTAAAATGGTCGAGGAGGGCAATGGCTGCCACATGCGTCATACTCGTGAACGGGTGCTGTTGGTGGGGACTGGTCTGTTCTGAATGATTTTTGGAAGACCAGGGAAGGTTTAAAAGGTAAGAAAATATGAAGAAATTGAAGGGGAATAATATATTCTTTATTGTACACCAGTAAACAGGAAATACAAAACAAAAAAAAACAGAAATAACAGAAAAAGGTACAGTGGGCGGCCTTATCGCTCAGGCAGCGATTTCTTCCAGGTAACCTGGTAAAGGATAATAAATTAAGAAGCAGGTAGGGTTAAAACTATGTAGCAATATACTAGTAAAACTAAAAATAACATAAAATAAAATAACATTTACAATAAAACGAGACAATCAATACAGGTCTACTGAAGAGGCACTAAGCGGATGAATATGGCAAAAGGCAATAGGAAAATATACATAAATGCTATAAAGGAGATGTTGCAAAAATGGATGGACCTCCGGCCATGTATTGTACACAATATCATTAAACAGGCAAAATCAATATAAAAACGTTTTTACTGCATATTTTCACTTATTTAGCTTTGTTTGCAGTTACACAACATTATTTGCAGTTACAATTGCAACTTAAAACCAACATGGCGAATATGGCGGACGATGTCATTTTGACATTTTCATTTTTTTAATTGTGTTTTGATTATCTAGTAATTCGAGAAAAAAAAATATTTTATAAATACTTTCGAAATCGATTGATACCAAGCGTTGGCTGTATCGCCGCCGTGTTGAACATGGTTGAAAATGATAAAATCGTTTGAATTAAATGTGGTTGTAACTCTAAAATATGTTCTTGATTAAATTAATTGTATTTTTTTCGGATTCTTCTATAATTTAGCCATTTTTTGAGGTCATGTACGAACCAGGGCCGAGCTTGCAACATCTCCTTTAGGTAATAATACTTAACTTGGTTCTTGAAAGCAGCGATGGTCTGAATCTTTCGAATAGATACAGGTAAACATTTCCAAGGAAACACAGCACAGAAAAAGATTTGTGATAAAATTGAGAAAAATGAGAAGGGATACTTAACGGCAAATTCTGAGAAGAACGAAGTGAAAGAGAATGAAGGTCAGATACATAATTAAAGCGGTCTTTAAGATATTGAGGAGATGCAGGGTTAATTAGCACATTAAACAAGAGAGAAAGAATGTGTGTATTCCGGCGAAGATAAACTGGGAGCCACTTGAGTTTTTTGCGGAATTCGGAGATGTGGTCATGTTTCCGTAAATCAAATATGAACCTTCTAAAAACATTTTGGAGACGCTCAAGTTTGTTAAGTTGCTCCTGGGTCACGTCAAGGTAACATATGTCGGCATAATCGAGTATCGGAAAAAGAAGAGCATGGGCTAGCGCAATTTTATTTTATTTTTAAAGAAAAATGGAAAGAAAAATTGACTTCAGGCGAGACTCGAACTCGCGACCTACTGGAAATCTAGTCCAGCCGCTCTTCCAATTGAGCTACTGAAGCCCTGCCTGATTTGTCAAATCTTTCCTTCACATCTATTGCATTGCTTTATGGTAGCAGTAGCGCCATCTATTACCAACTATGCTAGTTAGGCAACCGATTTATTAGACTTTTCAGTTTATTGCTGTTTATGCTACCATAAAGCAATGCAATAGATGTGAAGGAAAGATTTGACAAATCAGGCAGGGCTTCAGTAGCTCAATTGGAAGAGCGGCTGGACTAGATTCCCAGTAGGTCGCGAGTTCGAGTCTCGCCTGAAGTCAATTTTTTTTTCCATTTTTCTTTAAAAATAAAATATATTTCACAAGCATGTGTTAATGCGAAATAATATAAAAACAATTATTAGCGCAATTTTCGTGAGAATTGGTAACAAGTTCCGCAACCGCCGCAGGGAGCCGATTGAAGCAAATATTTTCCTGCTAACTTCGCTAATCTGAGGTGCCCAAGAAAAGGTGCTGTCCATTATAACACCCAAATTTTTAACGTTTTGACCTGATAGGTATTTCGGTTCCATCAAAAATAACGCGTGGTAAGTTGTCCCAGTCTACTTTATTAAGCAAACTTCCACTTCCTATGACAATAAGTTGAGTCTTTCCAGGATTGATCTTTAGTCCATTGGCTCTGCTCCAACTCGAGATGTAAGCTAGGTCATCATTGAAAATAGAAATAGCATGAGGAAGATCATTCAAGCGTGCCTGTGTGTAAATTTGGAGATCGTCTGCATAGAGATGGTAGATAGAAGTAAGAGGAAGGCTAATTGAGTTAATGAAGATAGTAAAAACCACCATTTTTTCCCCCATACAAATAGTCCGTATCTATCAAACCTTTGACACATTATTTCATTGTGAGGCAATACGAAGTTTGCCGGGTCAGCTAGTTAGTATATGTTTTTGCTTTTACTGTATGTAATTGTTATTCACTCTAGGTAATTTATGATTTCTTGACGTTTTGAAACTATCATATATATATATATATATATATATATATATATATATATATATATATATATATGATAGGTATTATAATCTAAAATGCATATAATTTAAATACTTATTATACATATCTGTAATAAATAAACGTAGTGATAAAATAACGCAAAACTTACCTATGACCAAAACTTACCTATTACCAATACTCCTTTCTAGACACGTAAATTCCGCTCCACCACGCAGCCGTCACACACATGCACACAATAATACACACACACACACACACACACACACACAAGCACATACATACACACTTCGACTCTCAGACACATACACACGCCCACTCCACATTCACTCACCTACAAACGCTCTCTAGCGAACAACAAAACACACCCAAATAATTATTGAAATCAAAATGTAACTCGCTTATTCTATTGCGCTTAAATTTAATCTTAAAAATAAAATTTAATTTAATCTTAATTAGATATTGTCATAAAAGTCCACACGTTTTCTTTTTTTTTATATATGTATATTTTTTGTAGCGGCTATAATTTAGGCAGTGTTTTTTTTTTCTTCTTTTTTTTTTTCTTTTACTGTGTCTTGCTGTAAATTGAGAACTGTCTGCGGGAGGGGCCTGGCGACCTGTAGCACAGATTTCATTTGGAAACCTATTTCAGGCACCAGTCCCTCACAAAACTAGGATCGAAGTGCACAAGTACTGTATTAGCAATAAGTACCTATAAGCCTAAAATTTGTGAAGGAAAATTAAACGTTTTTTTACTTTTTTATTTTATCTGTAAAGATCTATTCGAAATAAAAATATTTTCTTTCTTTCTTTCTTTCTATATAAAGTTGAAATTTTGAAGCGCTGTCCACTTCTCGGCACCTCACGGTGTCAACGCTGCATCCTCAGCGGGAACCACACATGACGCACCTTTTACCCTTCAAACTTCGAGGAACGTAAAGCCGCCGGCGGCTAGACAGAATTGAAAATCAATTATCATATTTTTCTCGTGACTGGACGGGTTAAGGGTTGCGGGTTTTTGCCATTTGGCTACGGAATCCTTATTGTATCTTCACGCCAGGTTCCGAATGGGGTAGGCAGAGAGTGTAGAGCGCCAGATATCCCAGTCCTTACATACCTCTCGTGCCTCATCTACCTTCATCATTCTCTTCATACATGCACGCCGATTCCTAAGACTTTTGACCCCACCATCAGACAGAACTCGACCTATTTGGTCATGGTAGGTCAGTCTTGAAGAATCCTTATTTTAACCGGTTATACCCTAATGTGAAGTGTGAATAAAAAATACAGTGGGGTGTGGTCTAGCTTCATAACATTAAAAAAACGTGTGCATCTCACAACATAAATAGAAGTGAAACCTTAAAAAAATATATAAGAGACACTGTTTAATGCTTCCTATCTCATTTCCTTTCACGTTAAATCGTATGAACGTATGTATCTGTCCCTTTCTGAAAAAAAAAAGAAAATATGTTTATTTCAGCATAAACTAACAAAACATACTTAACTTAATAACTGAATAACAAGTTGATAATTGTTTATGCAGAGGTAAAATTACAGACAATTTTGACGGTGCTGCCCGCACTAGGCAAGGCCTGTATCGTGGTCAACTTTTACGGTCTTACAAAAGATTATACCTCGCCTGTTTGTATTACAATAACATATTATAGTACATTTAATTTTAAACCTATATAAAAATAAAAAAAAAGGATATATATGTCGGAGCAAGAAGTTTATTGTTGGTTCTGTAAAGTACTAGGCTATAGAAATACCTTGCTAAAAATATTATTTTAAGTTAATTTGATTTGTTAGATTTTGTTATCGTTTAAAATCATTATTTCATTTAAAGAGTAATTGTAGTATAAAATTACATTACCGAGTTGAGGGTAGGCCTCGAGCGGGGTCGAGGCGCCATCTGACAGATCGCCGTTAACGGAGGTTATAAAATGTGTCGTTGTTGATCGAGGTGGATCATTCTTTGGTTGGACAGTGGAGTACTATTTGATTGGCGAAGTAAGATCGGTGTCGCGAACCCGCTGCTCGTTGTACTTAAAAGTTTAAAAGTGTAATTATATCAAAGAGTTTTGAGTGTAAAATTAAGCAGTGATATTCTGTTAAAGTGATTAAATCTGACCGATAATAGTGACTTATTGTTTTGTGCTAGCATTTAACTCTCAAGACGCCCACTAAACACATGACCACGAATGATGATGTCGAGATTAACGTTCTTTCTCCGACATATATATTATTATTTTACTGTTGCTTTTTCGTTTCATCAACTTTCACTTCAAAAATCTATTTCTTTTGTGACAGGTGACATTCCAAGTGAAAGAACTATCGAGGATCGTCGGCGGCATCAACACAACGGTCAGCGAGAATGAGGGCAACTTGGTGCTGGGTAAGTGATCTACCTTTTAGGAGGCGTTAGTTATATACTGGTGGTAGAGCTCCAGTGACGGAGCTCGCGGGCGTAGGCACCACCGCATTACCTAATATACTTGCCGCTAAATGATAGTGTTCAGCACTATCGTGTTCCGGTCAGGTGGTAATGTACGGCCCTGTAATTTCCGGCACAGAGGCGTATCACCTTAGGCCTCAGGAGTGGTAACGCATCTGCACTTTGACCTGGGTCTTTGTGTGGGTGTCTATAGGCTGCAGTCATCACTTTAAATCAATGTGAACTGCATGCTTGTTTGCCACTTTCATTACATAAAACGAAAAATGATACGTTGAGGCGTTCTTACCGAATTTTCGACCTTGGACTTTTTTTTTTCTTTTTATTAGTGATAATAATACTACTGGTGGCAGAGCTCCAGTGACGGAGCTCGCGGGCGTAGGCACCACCGCATTACCTGATTTACTTGCCGCTAAATGGTAGTGTTCAGCACTATCGTGTTCCGGTCAGGTGGTAATGTACGGCCCTGTACTATCCGGCACAGAGGCATAACACCTTAGGCCTCAGGAGTGGTAACGCATTTGCATTTTGACCTTGGTCTTTGTGTGGGTGTCTCTAGGCTACAGTCATCAGTTAACATCAATGTGAACTGCATGCTTGTTTGCCACTTCAATTACATAAAAAAAAAAATATATATATATACAACAAATCCACCATAGTGCCTCTTCAGAATATCTCTATTAACCGTCTAGTTTTATTGTAAATGGTTTTCTTTTTTTTTTTAATTTATGTTAAGTTTTACTGTTATATTGCTACCTAGCTTTAACATTAATTTGGTACGCCTTACCTGCTTCTTCATTTATTATCCTTTACCAGAAATCGCTGCCTGAGCGATAAGGCCGCCCACTGTACCTTTTTCTGTAATTTCTGTTTTTTGTAATGTATTTCCACTATAATAATAATATAGACTTTATTGGTGTACTATCTTTATTTTATTTCATAATATTTGTATTAAATCTAAGGTTTTGACAAAAGAGCAACACGCTGAGTTTGTTGGGTAGCGGAGTTCTTCTCAGTAGTGCCTGCACTTGGAACTCTGCTAAGTGAATGACTATGATTATGACGAACAGATTTTTCATTTTCTTCTATGAAGGAATTGAAAAATTTGATGATTCACGTATCGGTTAAATATTATTATTAAATTGGTATTTATTAATACCTATTGGATTATTATTACAAGTCATTCTCTCTAGGTAGCTTATAACCCGACAATGCAAAAGTGTCCTTGTAGACCAATTTGAAATAAATGATTTGAAATTTTGAATTGAATAAAAAATATATTATTATTATAGTGTGACACAGCGTGACAATAGTGGGGGATGGGATCATGAAAGGCTTATTTTAGCGTGACGTATTTTACGGACGGCCCCCAATTAGGTTCTAAAAGTATGAATTTGCACACATGTTTTTTTTAATGTTATTTATTTTGAGATTCGTTCTTCAGGTATAAAACTGCCGAACGTGGCAGGGCGCGGGGAGAGGATCCAGGCGGAATATAGCGTAGGCCACCGGAGCTCTTCCAATTTCAGTGTCACCGCCACTAAGCCGTATCCGCATAAGCCTTTAGTGCCCGT
Organism: Macrosoma leucophasiata; assembly: GCA_036365455.1. Taxonomy (NCBI): domain Eukaryota; kingdom Metazoa; phylum Arthropoda; class Insecta; order Lepidoptera; family Hedylidae; genus Macrosoma; species Macrosoma leucophasiata. The sequence continues at coordinate 745,590 of JAWQUS010000022.1, read as the reverse complement.
GTGAGTTGATTTTGTGTAATATTTTTGTATAATTTATAATGACTAAACAGATATACAATGCGAATGTGGATGGTTGCAGAGGCCCAGGAAGACCAAGACTGACCTACCATGACCAAATAGGTCGGGTTCTGTCTGATGGTGGGGTCCAAAAGTCTTAGGAATCGGCGTGCATGTATGAAGAGAATGATGAAGGTAGACGAGGCACGAGAGGTGTCAGGACCGGGATATCTGGCGCTCTACACTTTCGGCGGGATATCTGGCGCTCTACACTTTCGGCCTACCCCGTTAGGGACCCGGCGTGAAGATACATATTATACATATTTAGGTATAGTAAACTTATGAATAGGTTTTATACGGTGAAATAACTTTATTTCTTCCCTTTTTTGCGCACAATATGTTGCGTACCTATTGGTATCAATAGTTATACGGGGTGTAAGAAGTCCGCTTCCGAATCCGTCCCATGGAAGTGACCAAAATCAATAGTGAATTTTGAAAAATTTTACATAACTTCACGCCTGTAATCCCCGAAGGGGTAGGCAGAGGTAAATGCATGCATTCAAGCATACATGCAAACAAACCAGACGCAGAACAAAATAGCGGCAAGCCCAACAGTATTCTAAATCCGTTATTATACGTGACTCTCAAATTATCAATTGACTTTTGCGAATAGTCGAATAGACTCACCACAAAAATCGCCTTTAAAAAAGGGGTCAAGGCTCATTATGCGTCACATGCTTCTCATAGTCATCATTAGATTCGTATGTGTATATATAATATCTATATTTGTTTAATAATATATATTATTGTATAAATATGTATATAAATATGTATAGTTTTCTTACTCGTATAATATTGGACAGTCTGTTTGAGGCTTAAAATCGCGGTCTCAGTAGAGAGTCCGGGTTGAAACCCAAACTGCGCATCGCTTAACTTGATAATTTCACTCAAATTCTTATCTATCAGACTATCCAATATTTTTGCCATAATGGTCGCAAGTGATATGGGCCTATAATTAGACTGGTCTGAAATGTCACCGGTTTTATTCTTTACAATGGGGACCACAATAGTCTTCATCATATCACTCGGAATGTAAGAGTGACTAACACAGAGCGAGTAAAACATTGATAGTACTCCAGGTAAGTGAACACCCGCGTATTTCAAGTGTTCGGTACTGAGGCTATCGTGCCCAGGAGACTTACCTCTGCTCATTTTATGTATAACTGCTGCTACTTCATTACTTGAGAAACGCAGTATATCACTTTCACAATTCACCACAGTATCGAAAGCTTGAACAGAAGATCCCAGTGAAGAAGACACCCTAAAGTGATTCTTAAACATATTTGAGATTTCTTGCCCGCGACACTCACCGGAAGGCTCGGTTGAACATTCAGTTTCGAAGTGGATTTCCAAAATTTGACAAAATTATTCTCAGTTCTGTGAGTCGATATGATATCCATTTTTATTTCGTCTTGGTGGTTTTGACACCATTTTAGACGACTTTTAAATATTTCACTGGTCTCACACATTTCTGCCCAAATTTTTCCATGTCTAGGTTTGTTATATAATAACCACGTTTGATATTTCAATCGAGCCTCACAATGTGCAACACGAACGTGCTTATTACAACCCGCTATAGGCCCTTTTCTTATAATCCCCGTATGACAAATTTGCGGCTTGAGAGAGAATTTCAATGACACTTTTATACATACTGTCCAAGATGTGTCTATGTTCTGGGTCCGTACAACTTTTTCCTGCACATGACACAAAATGCTCAGGAAAGCTGATATCCCTGAGCTGTATATTACATTTATCACGACAGCTGCTAGTTTGTGTATTCTATTACATAATTTAACATTAGAAGATAGTTTTTGAACCACTAAATTCAAATCACGTTTCTCGCTAGTTGTCGCTGCAAGGGCCTCCACGCGTGGATGTATTTGTGTTTCATTTTCGCAAAGCTGGTTTTTGAAGACAGAGCATCCTTCATCGTCATCGACTGTCGAAACCACGGTGTGGGCCTTCACGTGTATATCCAATGAGTTATGAATATTTGCATTGTATTGGTTGCTTACCGCAACAGGTGATTGTTGGAGTGACGACGACATATTGCTGATCTCTTTACTCATATTGCACTTAGTAACCGAGTTCATTGAACCATCGTTTACATGATGAAGACCCATGGGTCCACTATCACAATTAAAACTATTTTCTAAGTATGCACCTCGTTTCGTATTTATGTTCTCAAAGGGCTTTTCTTGTGGTAAAGTTTCTTTTAATTCTTTTCGAGTGACATATTCAATTTTAACTTCACGTAATTCTTCCCGAAGCAAAGTTATATCTCTCAGTAATCGAGTAACGTCTATATGATCAAATGTTACTGGAGGTAACCGATGTAATTCCCTTGCAACAAAAATAGGTATTTTCTCAGGATCCGTCGCATCTGTATATTTTAGCAAGTCAATAATATCTTCTAGGTCTCTCACAGATTTTTCATCGTTTTTTCTAATCTTCATTCTCCTCGTTTGCACGGCATCGAATAGAAGCTTTTTTGCTGCTAAAATCTCTTCAGATGAGAAGGCTGTACGGCAGATTTTAGTTAGGCTATCTTCATCCATAACTTTCATTTTATTTTGTACAAAAGCAAGCACTTCACATATCACGATATTACACGCGGTACATTTTACAACGTTGGAGGTCATTGCTCCCTATTACATCACACTACGTTGACCGTGACCATTCGCATTGGCGATCAGCTGATGACTGAGTTGTTTGTATGGCCTACAGATATGTGTTTCGGGTCTGGGTGTTTGTGTGTGTGTTGTATGTGTACAACGGCACCCACGACACAGGTTTATACCTACTGTAGAGCTGTGAGTGTAAGAGTAAAAAAAAAATTCTTCATTACTGAAGGTCGTGCCCTTCCCGAAGTGTCTTGGTGGCTTTGGTCACCAGATTCTTCCAATCTAGTCTGTCCACGGCCTGCCTGAGTACTATAACCAGTTTTTATTTTCGCAAGAGGTTTTCCTACACCATGTATTGCCGGCGGTTTTTTTTCCTATGTAATAAAAGTGGCAAACAAGCATGCAGTTCACATTGATGTTAAGAGATGAATGCAGCCTATAGACACCCACACAATGACCACAGGTCAAAATACAGATGCGCTGCCACTCTTGATGCATCAGGTGTTATGCCCCTGTGCCGCAAAATTACAGGGCCGTTCATTACCACCTGACCGGAACACTATAGTGCTGAACACCATTTAGCGGCAAGTATATTAGGTAATGCGGTGGTGCCTACGGCCGCGAGTTCCGTCACTGGAGCTCTACCACCAGTAAAAAAAAAGGTTGCGAAAAAGCGACTGAAATACCATAAGAGTGAAGTTTCATTATTGCAGGCTCTCAGCGTCCATATACCAACAGAACCACGAGTACCCGTGGTCGGGGTACCGCCTTCTGGACCGCGGGGTGCTCCTCGACATTGCCTTCAGGACTTCGCCCTCGGTGAGAATGTCTAATAATATCCAACAATATTGCACATCGACCTTAGGAAGAAACTTCGGCTTTTTTCGGGTCTGTAGAGCGTTGTCTCTTTCGCACTTTATCTATGTGACGTTTGTCGACCATTTTGATCAAGTTTTGACCAATACCGGACTATCAGTGCTTACGTAGGCAGTGTGCAGCAGAGATAACGCTCTACGAAGTCGAAACTAGCCGATTGTCTCTTTTGCAGGCTCGATTTGCAATATTTCTTGATGAGGACTGTACAATATTGTTATTTTAAACGCGGTCAAGTGCGAATCGGACTCGCCCGTGAAGGGTCCCGTAGTAGCAACTAGTATCAAGTAAGATTTATCGAGAATTGTATTTGCAGTTTTTGAAAACTGTTTAAAATGTCTCGTTGAAATTAAATTTCTTTGAAAGTTTTCTTTTTTTTATGTCATGAAGTAGCAAACAAGCTTACGGTTTACTTTGGTAACAACATACGGTAAGTAAAAGGTATTGCAGCCTATAAACATCTACATGAAACCAGACACTTCAATTGAGATCTATTACCACTCTTGAGGCCTAAGGCCTAAGTTAAGGCCTTAAGGTATTGTACCTCTGTGTCGGAAATTACAGGACTTTACATTACCACCTAACCGGAACACGATAGTGCTGAACACTACCATTTAGCGGTAAGTCAGAATCAGAATCAGAAACTCATTTATTAATTTAGGGTGACAGGCACCTCTCATGACAAGTCAAAAACAAACAAAATAAATTAAAGTGAATAAAAATTGATATACATGTCAAACAAGATAAAAAATATATGTATAGTTAAGAATATCACTAAGATAAAACTAAATATAATAAACTAATGTAAAAAGTATATCAGTAGACTGTCTCATTTCCCCTTTACAAACTGATAACAAAGTGTAAAAAGAAAAGAAAAAGAGTCATTCTTTGTCATTCACCGGCAGAATTCCAAAGGCCAATAAAGAGATTAGGATAGTAGATTAGGTAATGCAATGATGCCTACGCCCGCGAGCTCCGTCACTAGAGCTCTACCACCAGCCATTAAGAACACTAACGGGCCTTAGAATGCTAGTTTTCTCTTCAGACCAAGCACAACCTACAATGGGAGGGGATGGTGCGCGATACCTCTGTGCTGAGCAAAACTACAAGCTTCAAGGTCCGCGAGAGCAGTGGTAAGTTTACCATTCCTCATCAGGCCTGGCAATAGGGATTTTCCTTCCAAGGAGCGAAACATAGAGCAATACGGGCCACCGGCGGACCGAAACATAGAGCAATACGGGCCATCGGCGGACCGAAACATAGAGCTATACGGGCCACCGGCGGACCGAAACATAGAGCAATACGGGCCACCGGCGGACCGGAGGGGAGTAGCCATAAAGTTTATTGCCGATGTAAAACAGGCTGTCATTTTTAGCGGGGGGAAATACGTGTGACACACTACAAAAATCGTCTATTACTACGAAAGTCATATCTTGACTTTAACAAAATACATAAACAATTTCACGCACAGATTTAAACATCTAGGCGACAGGCGTAGGTACACTTGGGCTTGTACTTTGACCGAGGGGAAAGCCTGCATATGGCTACTCCCCTCGGGTCCGCCGCGGCCGCTCGGCCGGTGGCCGTGTTGCTCTATGGTACGAAATCATTACTATTTATTTATTTAATCTTCTAAGCACAAAAAATATACATAAGGCGGACTTAACGCCACTAGGCATTTATCATATCAAGTGAAAGTTTGATGTAAGTAAATGGAATGTGAAAGTACAAAATTAATGAAATTTGAAGTATATATAGCATGAGATAAAAGTTTTCTAAAGTGACAAAAAAAGTTATAATAATTAAAAATTAAAATAATTTACGCTTATAGAATCTTTGTACAATTTCTAACAACTATCAGTATAAGGCAACTCGTGTGAAAACTTCGTATGTGCGATTCAGCGCGGTCATACGCAATCTTCCTTACTACACAAGCACTTGTGTTTTCTCAATGTTTCACTAGATGGTGCTACAAAGGAGATTTTGCGAACTCGGCTCTAGTTCGTACACGTCCTCAAAAAACGGGTAAATTAAAGAAGAATCCGAAAAAAAATACAATTAATTTATTCAAGAATATATTTTAGAGTTACAACCACATTTAATTCAAACGATTTAATCATTTTCAACCATATTCAACATGGCGGCGATACAGCCGACGCTTCTTTAAATTGGAAATCGATTAGTTTAATTTCTTAGTATTAACACATGAAATCGATTTCGATAGCATTTAAAAATATTACTTTTTTCTCCAAGTACTCTAGTATAAACAAAAAACAATAAAAAAAATTAAAATGTCAAAATGACATCGCCCGCCATATTCGCCATGTTGGTTTGAGTTGCAATTCTAACTGCAAATAATATTTTGTAACTGCTAACAAAGCTAAATAAGTGAAACTATGCAGTAAAAAAACTTTTTTATATTGATTTTGTCTGTTAATGATATTGTGTACAATACATGGCCGGAGGTCCATACATTTTTGCAACATCTCCTTTAACTGTTTTTTTTTAAATTGATTTAACTGTTTTTTTAATTCAATCAGGTCCCCAAATGAAGTCGGTGATTCGTCACATAGTCAGCGTGGACCATCGTGACGAGCCAATATTCCCGACGCGCGGCGCCTGGGTGCAGTTCACTAGCGAGGTGTCGGGCTTGGGAGGGGGGATAGCCAACTTGAAGGCCGAGTTGAACGCTCAGTACAACGCAACTATCGCCCCTCAAGCGGTGAGTGGCATTTGTGTTATATTTGGTTATTTTTCAGCAAATCTTTGCAAGAAAAATACCCGAATTATGAAATATCTCGAATGGTGATTTGATTCTGGATGAAACGAAAACGCGACGGTAAAAAGAGACAAACTGTAGGATTTAACGTGCGAGGGCATGAGATACTGACTTAGCACCCGCGCAATACAGTGTTTTTTTTTCTTTTTCATCTGTTAAATTAGAAAGAGATGGAGATAGGGGTGCGGGGTTGCGGGGTGACGCGGCGGCGGCAATGCTCTATGTAACTTTTGAAAACAATTTTTTTTTTGGCGTTATTTATCAAAGTTTGTAAAAAGTCGGAGAACAAATGTTGGAATTGATCTATAGGCTGCTTGCAACAGGTGATGCGCTAATTTAAATTAACCCTGTACAGTATCCAACAAGAAATAATGCACATCGACCTCAGGAAGAAACGTCGGCTTATTTCGGATCAGTAGAGCGTTATGTCTTTCGCACCTTGCCTATTTGACGTTTGTCGACCATTTTGATCAATTTTTGACCAATACCGGACTACGGATGCTTACGTAGGCAGTGTGCAGCAGAGATAACGCTCTTTAAAGCCGAACTTAGCCGATTGTCACTTTCATAGGCTCGATGTGCATTATTTCTTGATGAGCACTGTATATAATTGTTACAGGTACTACAAGCGGCCTGCGCACTGGGGGTGCTCCATGATGTGTTCGGGAGTACCCTAGCGGAGCACTTCTACCTGGGCGGACCCGCCTCGCTTCGGGGCTTCGCCCAGCGGGGCGTCGGCCCCCGCGCGGACGGTCATGCCGTGGGTGGTACTGTGAGTATGGGCTATAAACAAGGCTAGTTTGTAGGATTGTGTAGTCTAGAAGGAATTCGTATAGTCTTCATGTCTGTCTGTTCGTACATTACCATAGAGCAACACCGGAGGGGAGTAGCCATATGCAGGCTTTCCCCTCTGTCGAAGTACAAGCCCAAATGGGCCTATACCTGTCGCCTAGATGTTTAAATGTGTGCGTGCAATTGTTTCTGTATTTTGTTAAAGTCAAGGTGTGAGTTTCGTAGTAATAGACGATTTTTGTAGTGTGTATTCGTGTCGCACGCATTTCCCCCCGCAAAAAAATACAGACTGTTTAGCATCGGTAATAAACGCTATGGCTACTCCCCTCCGGTCCGCCGCGGCCGGTGGCCCGTGTTGCTCTATGTACATTACACAACAATTAATATTGCACATCGAGCCTAGGAAGGAGACTTCGACTTATTTCGGGTCTGTTTTTTTTTTTTTTTTTATGTAATAAAAGTGGCAAACAAGCGTGCAGTTCACATTGATGTTAAGTGATGACTGCAGCCTATAGACACCCACACAATGACCAGAGGTCAAAATGCAAATGCGCTGCCACTCCTGAGGCATTAGGTGTTATGCCTCTGTGCCGGAAATTACAGAGCCGTACATTACCACCTGACCGAAACACGATAGTGCTGAACACTACCATTTAACGGCAAGTATATTAGGTAGTATTCTGTAGAGCGTTATCTCTTTCGCACCGTACCTATTTGACGTTTGTCGACCATTTTGATCAAGTTTTGACCAAAACCGGCCTATCAGTGCTTACGTAGGCAGTGTGCAACAGAGATAACGCTCTACGAAGTCGAAAAGAGCCGATCGTCTCTTTCGCAGGCTCGATGTGCAATATTAATTGTTGAGTACTGTAGTTTAGTGTGTATACTAGAAAGTTGTTATTTGGAAATCTTGTAATCCCCGAAGAGGTAGGCAGGGACAAATGCATGAATTCAAACATACATGCAAATACTCACGATTCGCCTGTTACGTTTTGGCCCATGTAACAGGTGGCGAGCCTGTCGACATCTCCGGGTACATTACCAAACTCCGAGGTACTGGGAAATACTAGGAAATGGAAAAACCCCAATGGCACCAGAGATAAAACGTTTTTCACTGTTATTTTTACTAGGCTCCGACCCGGGAATCGAACCCGGGACCTCAGCGTAGTAGTAGTGGCCTGCTACCACTCAGATCTGGTGGTAATGTACGGCCCTGTAATTTCCGACACAGAGGCATAACAAAACCTTAGGCCTCAGGAGCGGTAACGCATCTGCATTTTGACCTTGGTCTTTGTGTGGGTTTCTACAGGCTGCAGTCATCACTTAACATCAATGTGAACTACACGCTTGTTTACCACTTCCATTACATAAAAAAGGCTATTGGGGGATGCACAAAAATTAATAATTTGTACATTCTCCCGTTTATCCATTGTCAATAAGAGTCGAGTTATTCCCAAAAAGAAAGCATCATCAGAATCAGAAATTCATTTAGGGTGACAGACACCTCTTATGACACGTCAAAAACATATTATTATATAGTCATGAATATCACTAAGATAGAACTAAATATAATAACATATGTCATCTATAGGTCGCCGGTTCAAATCCGGCTCGAAGGACCAAAAAAAACGATGCGCGGTACGAAGCGACCAACGTATCGACACCTATAGACTTTTTTATATCAGTAGAATGTCTCATTTTCCCTTGTACAAACTATCAGTTTGAGACTAAAAGAAAAAGAGTCATCATTCTTTGTCATTCATCAATAAAATGGATTTTGTCATTATTTTATAAGTCGTAAGTGTATTAATTGATGGTGTACCCGGTACAACTGCACCGTGTGTCCTGCAGATGTACTGGGCGACCGGCCTGCACGTCTACACGCCGCTGCCCTTCCAGCCGGGCCGCGGCGGCCTGGGCGAGCTGTTCCGCTCGCACGTCTTCGTCAACGCCGGCTGCCTAGCTCATCCAGGTCAGTTCTACTACTGCATACGCATCGATCGGTTACGGTTATGTTAAGTTCGAAATAATTTTGTCCGAAAATGAGTTTTTCTGACGAACAAAATATATGTAAAATAAAAATTAGAGATGCAACGGATAGTTGCTTGGCGGAATACCGGATACCGGATATTCGGCCTGACCACCAGCCCAATATCCGGTATCCGGCCGCCGAATACTTGGCTTGCGGTATGATACCTACCTATATTTTAAGTTTCGTGGGTGCGCGTCGCGTGCGCCCGCTCGCTTGTGCAGGTTTAAACTTTTTTTTTTTTTAATTATTATGGCATCGCTATTACGCATATTTCCAGTGTCAAGTAAAACGATATTTCGTATTTATTTAAGCAGCGTCAAAGTTAGTATAATAGGTAAGTATCAAGTATATAAGTTATCAAGTATAATAAGTCAGTCAAGTGAGTTACAGTCAAGTTATTCGAGTAAAGCGATGGCTACTTTACCAGAACATTTACAATGAAGTTTTGGAGGCAACCTGAAAGGTCGTGTTTTCGCACTGTTATTCTATTTCACTATACACGGGCACTGTAATAAACCTATATCAAACAAAAGGCCACCAACTTTATTCAATATAACTTAAAAATACACCAAAAAATGAAATAAAATAAGAGCACCATACGCCTCACCACCGACCAAGGTCAAAATGCGTTACCACTCCTGAGGCCTAAGGTGTTATGCCTCTGTGCCGGAAATTACAGGACCGTACATTATCACCTGACCGGAACACGATAGTGCTGAACACTACCATTTAGCGGCAAGTAAATCAGGTAATGCGGTGGTGCCTACGCCCGCGAGCTCCGTCACTGGAGCTCTACCACCAGTAAAAAAAATTCAATCCGAACGTAAAATTTTGATAAAAAATTTTTCAAAATATAAAATATTGGATCATTTTACCGAGTTAACGACGTGAGCTATAATTCTACTTTATTAGTTAAATTATATCGAGAGAAGATACTGAGTATTTTTTGGATATGTATATGTTCGTTATTGTAACCGAACATTCTATTTCGGATCGAATTGCATCCGCGTGACGCATTTATAAGCCTAATTTTTATGTATACCGTTATTTACCATCAATGCAATTGCCGAAGCTGGAATTTCTTAACATTTTACACATCCCGACATTTTTAACATTTTACCATTTTTCTATTTGCATCATTTTCGTATACATTTTAGTTTTAATATTATTTTTGTTCTCTTTTCATCTTTTATACAATAAATTAGTTGATACTTAACAATCAAACATCTCTTTACACTCCAATTACCACTGCAACACGCGCTCCGTACATCGTTTTTTTTTTTGGTCCTTCGAGCCGGATTTTAACTAGTGACCTATGCATGTATTTTATGTAATGAAGGTGGCAAACAAGCATGCAGTTTACATTGATGTTAAGTGATAACTGCAGTCTATTGAAACTCACACAAAGACTAGAGGTCGAAACTTAGATGCGTTGCCACCCCTGAGACCTTAGTTGTTATATCTCTGTGTGTAGTTATTACGGGGTCATACATTTTTTTTTTTATGTTATGGAAGTTGCAAACAAGCATGCAGTTCACATTGATGTTAAGTGATGACTGCAGCCTATAGACACCCACACAAAGACCAAGGTCAAAATGCAGATGCGTTGCCACTCCTGAGGCCTAAGGTGTTATGCCTCTGTGCCGGAAATTACAGGGCCGTACATTACCACCTGACCGGAACACGATAGTGCTGAACACTACCATTTAGCGGCAAGTATATTAGGTAATGCGGTGGTGCCTAAGCCCGCGAGCTCCGTCACTGGAGCTCTACCACCAGTAAAATTACCATACATAGTGCTGAACACTACCATTTAGCGGCAGATAAATTAGGCAATGCGGTGATGCCTACATTAGATCTATACCACCAGTAAAAAGATGATATACGTCTCCAGAAATGAAAACTATGCGAATTGCAGAAGAGAGCGGCCTCTCCGGTTTGGAGTCTCTAACGGAGGCCCGGATCTCGTGCGGGGCGGGCGTGGCGCTGCGGGTGGGTCGCGTGGCCCGCGCCGAGCTCAACTACTGCGTCCCCATACGCGCGCGCGGGGGCGACGCCGCCCAGCCCGGCCTGCAGCTGGGGCTCGCCGCGCACTTCCTGTGAGTGGGGATTGTGACCGACATTTTTTTTTAGGTAATCGTAAGAAAAAAGTAATTACTCGCCTGTAATCCCCGAAGGGGTAGGCAGAGGTAAATGCATGCATTCAAGTATACATGCAAACACCCACGATTCGCCGGTCACGTTTTGGCCCATGTAACAGGTGGCGAGCCTGTTGACATCTCCAGGCACATTATCAAACTTCGAGATACTGGGAAATTTCCAGAAAATGGAAAAAGCCTAATTGAACCCGAAATAAAGGATTTTACACCATACTCTCTGATAACCCCCTACCCGGGAATCGAACCCAGAACCTCAGCGTAGTAGTAGTGGCCAGCTACCACTAGGCTACCGAGGCAGTAAAGGTAATGTCTCTGTGAATCCGAACATATCTCACCCATCACTGGATGAAATTTCGAAATAATGTTTGTAGTTATTTGAATTATACATTTACTTGATTTTATAATAGGTTAGTTATTTTTTTTATTTCATTATGAAATGAGTGTAATATCTGAGGATTAATTTTATGGCTGAGGTTGTTCCAGACCATAGAGCAACACGGGCCACCGGTCGCGGCGGACCGGAGGGGAGTAGCCAAATGCAGGCTATTCACTCTATCAAAGTACAAGCACAAGTGACCCTATGCCTATCGCCGAGTTGTTTAAATGTGTGCGTTAAATTGTTTATGTATTTTGTTAAAGTCAAGATGTGAGTTTCGTAGTAATAGACGATTGTTGATGTGTGTGTGTGTGTGTGTGTGTGTCACATGAATTTTCCCCCGCAAATGACACTGTTTTACATCGGTAATAAACGCTATGGCTACTCCCCCCGGTCCGCCGCGACCGGTGGCCCGTGTTGCTCTATGATTTTAAAAAAGAAACAGACAAAAGTGAATAGGAGATAATATCTCATCCATTACCGGAAGATATTTCGAAATTATGTAAATGCTTTTTTGTTTCAGATAACCACCTGCCATGCCGAGATCAGAGACGTGAAGTTAATTTATTTAAAAGTACATTGTATAATGTGTAAATTGTTAGTTGTTGAATAAATAATTATTAATTATGTTGTCTTAATTATTTTTATAAACATTGCGGCGAAAGACGTCCACTGGACAAAAGCGTGCCCCAGAAACCCTGCATAAACGGTGTGCGTCAGAATGGCCGGTCACTACTCATATTAAACGTTGATATAGATTTAGAAGATTGCTACCTATTTCCTACTATTTGCTACCTAACGTGAAATATTTGCTACCTAACGTGAAATATTTGCTACCTAACGTGAAATATTTGCTACCTAACGTGAAATATTTGCTACCTAACGTGAAATATTTGCTACCTAACGTGAAATATTTGCTACCTGCGTATTTTTCGAAAATATATCACTTTTAAAGGTGACAGGGCATTCTGACGTCAGCTTGGCCGGTCACTCATCCCGTATGTACAAACTTCTGCGAATTATCGAAATGTTTTTTCACTATTAATTGCTACCTTAAAACCTAGCGGTCTGGATTCCGTAGCTTTTAAGGATAAATAGTTATTAACAAAAACAGTTTACGAAACCTTGAACGCCTACCGTATGGAAATAGCAAATGATGCATAGATTATTACGTATATTAAGGCGCTAAATGAAAAGTATACCTAGGTACTAAACACACTTAAAACTTTAAATAATACTTTTAATAGAAAGGTCACGGGTTCGATCCCTGCACCGGGATAAGTATTTGTATGGCCTACAGATATTTGGTGCACAGCACATGGACCCTGGTCCATAAAATGAATGCTTCTCTGAAGCAGAAGTGACCGTATATGGTACACAATTAAACCCTTTATGGTATACAATTAAACCATATATGGTACACAATTAAACCAACATTCTTGCTGTAACTTTTTAATGCTTTTTTTTAAACAATTACTATTTACACTGTTAACAACTTAAAGTTACCTACTATAATAATATTTAATAACTAATTATTATTAGCAGTCACTTCATCAGATAGGTTCGGATCTCACTGCAGAATCACTTCGTTCATCCAGATATGCTGCAAACCTAATTTTTACGCATATTTATAATCAAGAGAATATAATATATATTCACTAGGTTGCCTATCGAAATTTGGCAGCAAGTATTTTTAGTTAAATTATTAAGTTTTTGATAATGAGCAACTCTTATATGCGGCCGATTTAATTTGGCTCCCGTATATAATAATAATGAGAAAAAAATTGCTTTAATTTGATATATAAATAATACATGTACATTATGGACGTAAAAAGTTTTTTATTTTAATGAAAAAAAAATGTCTTTCCAAAAAGAAAAAATTATATATTAAAAAAATAAAATGATAAATACTTAATATACTTATATTTTATACATATTGGCGTGAAGTGGATGATATTTTATTGAAAAAACAAGCCAAAAAAAAAGGTCTAACCAAAAAAAAAATAAAAAATACTTGCGGCCATTTTTTGATAGACTACCTAGTGGATATATATTCTCTAGATTATAGACTGCAGCGATGCCGCGATGCATGCTGAGACTAGCAGCATAACCGGATGAACGAAATGATCCTGCAGTGGGATCCTAACCTAAGAGTCTAGTTTGGCTCTGATAAAAAGACTGCTAATCTAGAAATAAATTATTGAGAAGAAATAAAACTCACAGATTTGAGCAGTCAATAGAGTTGACAGATTGCACTGAACAATTTTTTATGTCAAAAGATTGACAGACAAGCAGACTGGTCGGATTACTAATTTTTGGGCAAAAAACGTATGTTTCCCAAGATTTCATTCGCAAAAAACCATTTGGCAAAACAATTTATCGCAATTTTACAGTTAGCAATACTATTTTCGGCATTGTTTAACTTATAATAACATGGCAATGTGTCATTCACCGCATTAAAAACTTGGCAAATCAATTAGATATAATTTTGACAGCAAAAAAAACCTTTTTTTTTTTCACCAGGGGAAAATGCGTTACGCATACCCACCCTTGGGGAGAGGGGTGGGTTATGTGGGACCCTGGGTGCTCCGACTCATCCACCCTCAGGGGCGGGGTCGCGGGAACGCTTTAGCACACATCCGCAACCCCGCCGGCGGCCGCCCGCAGCCGGGCCCAACTCACGAGGGCCACGCTGGTGGCGTGCAGAGCACCAGCACGCCAACCAGCTCGGGACCCAAAAAAAACCTAACCTAACACCAAATAACCTGGGTAAGTCGGGGGCGCCCACGGTCCCAGTCTTGCCTACCCAAAATAGATTGTTTTTTTCACAAAATGAATTTTTTTTTTTTGCTTATAACTTAATTTAATTTTTTCCACGTAACAGCACTAGACCATGAGACGTCTACACCAGTAGAGACCTCTGTCCATGCATTAACAGATCTTCGTACAACCCGTGTAGATGGTGATGCACGGGCATCATGGGCCGCAGGCGCATAGGCACCACCGCATTAGGTAATGCGGTGGTGCCTACGCCTGCGAGCTCCGTCACTGGATGTACCACCAGTAGCGTAGTAGATGTCTATAAGCTGCTGTCATCACTTAACATCAATGTGAACTCCATGGTTGTTGGCCATCTTCATGTCATTATAAAAACCCCTATTTTGTATAGACTTTGCTTATTGAACTTTAAGTTATATTTCAATCCCCTTATTCATAAACGTATTTTAGCTAAAGTGTTGCTAATCTCTCCTTTGTCCTTTCCTATCCTGCACATTTGACAATGCAACTGACAAAGACAAAGCATTCTATAGCTAGAACGTGTCTAATTTAGGTTTATGAATAAGGGGCAAGAGTTTTACTATTCTCTTGTAATTTTTAAAGTCATATGTCTGAATTCGGTTTAAAAAATATATATATTTCACCCCCCCTCCCCCCACAGAAGGCTAACGTTCAAGATCTCTGTACAATTTGGTATTTACTTTGGATTATAATTATTATATAGGTTTCCGTAGTGCAACTTCGAATGCAGCATGTCGTCTTCGTTCATTTCAATATGTAGAGGTGGTATCAACGCTGCGGCCACGGACCTGGGTGGAAGATATAATAATAATAATAATCATTGCAACCCATTATACGTCCCAAGCGCGCATATCCCCGCGGCTGGTGTATATCGTAAGCGATCTACTCGGTTAAGCACTACGGGCGCGGTCGGGTAGTGTGATGGGTGACCGCTAGTGGCGAATTAAATGCGCGTTTCCGTCCTTCGGAGGGCACGTTGAGCCGTCGGTCCCGGTTGCTATCGAATACTATCGATAGATAGCAGTCGTTTAAACCTTGTCGGAGGCCTTATGGGGCGGTTTGAAAACATGACTATGGGTTGGCCACAAACCCATCCTCCACCAATCCGCATTGGAGCATATTATACGTCCCACTGCTGGGCACGAGTCTCTCCCTTTTTTGGGGAAATCCTGGAGCTTACTCCACCACGCTGCTCCAATGCGGGTTGTTGGAGAATGCGGATTGGTGGAGAGTGGATTGGTGGAGAGTGCGGATTTTTAGCTATTTATTCAATATATTATTGTTGTATGTTTTCTTCATTGTGATATGCCTCAGTTTGGTTAATTTTGGATCAATCGAAAACATTTATGGATAGCTAAAAATCTGGTTCACATTAATACTTTTCTGTACACGATATAAGACTAACGCCACCAAATCCACTAATCCCACCAACGCGACCAACGCTACCAACTCCACCAACACCACCACTATTGACACTCATGCCACCAACGGCACCAATGGCACCAACGCCACCAATGTCACCAACGCCACTATCACCACTAACAACGCCACAAAAGCCACTAACGCCCATGTATCGTTTTTACTGGTGGTAGAGCTCCAGTGACGGAGCTCGCGGGCGTAGGCACCACCGCATTGCCTAATATACTTGCCGCTAAATGGTAGTGTTCAGAACTATCGTGTTCCGGTCAGGTGGTAATGTACGGCCCTGTAATTTCCGGCACAGAGGCATAACACCTTAGGCCTCAGGAGTGGTAACGCATCGGCAGGCTGCAGTCAACACTTAACATCAATGTGAACTGCATGCTTGTTTGCCACTACCATAACATAAAAAAAATGTAAACAGCATTCAACTTTGTTTAAAAGTTTTGATGCAGTGCTTGAAGTAAATTTTCAATGGACCATAACTTCTTTTTCCCTTAACCGATTTCGAAACTTGCCCTTTCTTTCTTATCACAGAACCTTTATGACGTCTTTTAGGTTCACTAATGTTTCATCGACACAAGTTACGGAAATCTTCATTTCAAAACCAACGCTTTGTACACTATTGATTCCACAAATATAAAATTCCGAGAATTCTATCATTTCGCAACGATTCGTATAATAATTATTTTGCAAACATTTGATTACGTAACATTTAACTTTGTATATAATTTATTCTACAAATATATTTTTTCACAAATATATAACTTAATAAAGAGAAAATGGTTAATGGTTAAATGGTCTCTAAAGTTAATTACATTTAACTAGTAAAATAACGGGGTCGCAGTTCTAACCTTATCTAACCGACAGTGTTGTCTTGGTGATGTTCTTTTTTGTATAAGCACTAATGTTTTAAACTGTACATTTGCGTGATGAGTACTGTATATATTTATGAATTGATGAGTTACGAAATTAATCGTTTTGTAATAATCTGTTTGCAAAGTGAATTATTTATGTAGTGGTGTAGCTGTGGAAAGTTGAGATGTGAAACGTTGGTTTTTTAATGAAGAGTTTTGGAACGTTTGTCGGTAAAATGAACGGGTACCGGGTACGGTTTTTTATATACGTACCGGCCCTCAGCGTTGAGGAAATTGAAGGTGGAACAGGCGTGCTCCGTGGGTAACATCTCTATATTTATTTTCTCTCGCCGCGCAGCCTCGAACACGGTACCCTGCACCTTGCGGTCGTTCGTCTCAAGTCCGATTATCTGAGAATGGGGCGGTTGATTAGGTATGGGAGCTCTGCCAGTGGATGATAAAGAATGTCACTGAAGCACTATCTCCTACCTTTTACTCTTTGTTATCAGTTTGTAAAGGGGAAATGAGACATTCTACTGATATACTTTTTACATTAGTTTATTACATTTAGTTTTATCTTAGTGATATTCTTGACTTTACATATATTTTTTATCTTGTTTGACATGTATATCAATTGTTGTTCACTTTAATTTATTTTGTTTGTTTTTGACGTGTCATAAGAGGTGCCTGTCACCCTAAATGAATAAATGAGTTTCTGATTCTGATTCTGATACCAATACTGCCTTACTCTGGCCAACAAAATTACATAGAAAAAAACATGTGTGCAATTACACATGTGGTAGAAGAGAAACCTTCAAAAAAGAGTTTTGGGGGAACCTTGAAAGAGGCGTATGGTGCTCTTATTTTATTTCATTTTCTTGTTGTATTTTTAAGTTATATTGAATAAAGTTGGTGGCATTTTATTTGATATAGGTTTATTACAGTGCCCGTGTATAGTGAAATAGAATAACAGTGCGAAAACACGACCTTTCAGGTTGCCTCCAAAACTTCATTGTAAATGTTCTGGTAAAGTAGCCATCGCTTTACTCGAATAACTTGACTATAACTCACTTGACTGACATACTTAGTAAATAATTGACTGACTATGTATACTGACTTATACGCTGCTTAAATAAATACGAAATATCGTTTTACTTGACACTGGCAATATGCGTAATAGCAATGCCATAATTAAAAAAAAAACTTCAAAAAATGATCATAAGAGACACTGTATTATGCTTTCTATCTAGAAGGAGAAAGAAGAAACATTTATTTGACACACAGCGAGACACATAAAATGTAACAGGTAACAGAGAAAAGACAACACAATTTCTAAAATTAATACTTAAACACGTAATATGTGTCTCACGGCTGCCAAAAGGTGTCCTGTTCAGCAAATGTCAGGTACCTTCATATACAAGGTACCTGACGCTGCTTTTCAACAGGACCCTTAGTGAGTAAATCACGGATGTCAAATTCATAATAGGTATAATAAATCTCATTTTCTCGCACTTTAATCTTATTAATTTATGTGTCTGTCTCTTCTTACTGTATGCTTCCTATCTTTCTTTCTCCCACGTTAAATGTTACAAAGGTATGTGTCTGTCCCTTTTGCTTCCTATCTCTTTTTCTACCACGTTATATCTTACGAATTTATGTGTCTGTCTCTTTTTACTATATGCTTCCTATCTCTTTTTCTCCCGCGTTAAATCTTACGAATTTATATGTCTGTCTCTTTTTACTGTCGCTTTTTCGTTTCAAGGACTTTCAAATCACGATGCTAGAAAAAAAATCGCTTTAAAAAACTCACCAAGAGATCAATATTGGGCTCCAACAGTTTGAACAGTCGAAGAGATTGAGGCGTGATCAAGTCCGAGCTTAGCACCTGCCACGACAGGACGGTTCTGATGATTGTATATTTAAAAAGAATTAAAATAAAAAAAACAAAACATATATACATTGCGAATGTGGATGGTTGCAGAGGCCCAGGAAGACCAAGACTGAGCTACCATGACCAAATAGGTCGAGTGCTGTCTGATGGTCCGGTCAAAAGTCTTAGGAATCGGCGTGCATGTATGAAGAGAATGATGAAGGTAGATGAGGCACGAGAGGTGTGTCAGAACCGGGATATCTGGCGGTCTACACTCTCTGCCTACCCCGTTATGGACCTGGCGTAAAGATACATATATAAAGAAAAAAAAGAAACATTTTTTTTGCTTTCATAATCTTTAAATTAATAATTTCGTGCAGGTCTACGGTAGACTCGATCGAAACCTATTTACAATTGAAGATCGCAAAAAAGACATTATTCTGAGTCGAGAACATGTATCCGCAAAATTCGGATTATGGAGAATTTCGTTAAATTCTAATGGCACTGACAAACAAACCCCAGTCGCCATCTTGGGTGTTAATAAACGTTCCGTTTCACAAAGAACTATGACTAATGTAAAGGATAGAATCAATAAGCGTCGTATTTCATTATGTAAAGTTAGTAAAGCTTGCAATGACCGCTAGGTGTGTTGGTTGTATGCAGCGGCAGTTTTTAATTCGATATAACTCGTTAGGTTCTCATAGTAGGCATGTAATATTTGAGTATGATGATAAAAGAGTTGTTGTCTAGCGATTGCCATAGGAAATATTAAATTTGGAGGTGTAGGTATTTTCGGTTAGTCGAAAGGGTCGTCCACGGAGAGGTGACCGACAGAGCACCTGATCCGCCCGCGGCGGCGGGGGTGAAGTGCGGGGAAGTGACGCGGAGGAAGCGTAAATACGCAGCGCACTTTTTTAGAGCTCAGTCAGTGGCATAGCTCGGCGTAGGAATGTCTAATAATTCATATTCACGACCAACCCCACGCATGGCATAGGCAGATAAGTAGTTATTGACTGGCAAAGTTCGCTGTAGTAGGCACTACTATGAGATGAGTCTGATGAAAACTGTAATGTAAATTAGGTATTTTGCTGTATACTTATCACACACACACTGGCCCGAAGATGTGCACGGAAGTGCGACCACGCAGCGCGCGTAGAAAGTAAAGAAATTGAGAAATTATAACACAAATTGTATAAAATGTTCCGGTTAGAAATATCAATTTGTATGTAGGTAGATTCAATTAGTTTGTTCACAGCTGATGTTGAATTCAACATTTTGTATGGAGAGAGAGGTGAAAGTCGCTGTATTTTCGTAAATAACAAAGATACTAGGCTGAAAGTTATGTACGAGATGTATTTTTGTTGCCCCCTCAGGGAAATGTATGTATAAAGAGTGTAAGTAGACTCACAATAAGGAAAAAACGAATGTACCTAATCTTACTTGTTAGATAAAATTGTCTCTCACGCTTAGAATAAAGGAGATAGGCAGATACCGTTTGCGGTTTTTAATTGTATTTAGGTTTGGCTAGCGATATTCAATCGTGTCATAGGTGATAGAGCATGACAGAGCCCCTAAAAAATTATGTTTTTCTAATAAGTAAAAACTTTGAAAGTGTATCGAATTAGAATAAAAATCTAATAAGAATTGTATAAGAAAATTTAATAAAATAAGAGATATTGCGTATGAATTGTATCAAGGCGGGGGCGGGTCAGCAGGGATGTATGACGACCGTGGGAAATTGGACCTTATATGTAATGATTTAGAGTCCTATCTCTGTTGACCCGGACCTTCGTGACGTTCGATTTTTGGGGCGTGTCACGGAATTTTGACATGGAAGGAGACGGTTTGGAAGCGTATATAACTCGGTACATTTCGTTGCTAGTTTGTCCTCGTTCGATTCTCCGCAAGAAAAGTGCTTCCAGACCGTGAAGGTATTGCCAGTGAAAGTTTAGAATAGTACCAGACCCCCTGGTTCGCTAGTTAGTTATAGTATAGTGAAATAAGCTAGTGAATAAGTTAGAATAGTAAGAACCATTGAAGAAACGAAAAATACAGTCCATTTTAAATTACGTCGATGCAGATTTGTGTTTGACTTTGGTGTAAAAGCCATTTGTCCCCCACAAAGTTCTGGTCCATCGACGCCGGATTAGTAGGCCACCAGCGGCCATCCGGGAAAGAAATTTGGAACTAGCAACCGGCCAAGGAGAGCGTCGGACCAAGTTGTTGGTCCATGGACGCCGGATTTTGAGGTGCCAGGAGCGACTTACCAGTATCGGGTATTTCGAAGCCTGACTTTGGGCACCAGCGGCCAATTGAAGAAAGGGGTAACGGTAACGACCGGCAAGGAAGAGCCGGAGTAGGATACCGGCGCGTTGATTAACGGATCGGAACGTGCATTCCAGGTCTCGCAGTCTGAGGGCGAGGCCAGGGAACGACGAGGAACAGGGTCGACGTGCAGCGGGACCAGGGCGCCAAGCAGGCGTCAGCAGCTGCACCTCGGGGTCAACGGGCATCGTGGCTTGGGCGCTATCCAGCGCCAGCGACCACACCGCTCCAGGTCGACGGGCATCGCAGCTTCGGCGTTTTGAACGCCAGCACCGTCATCGCTCAGGCCTTACAACCCTGAGCACGGGCGATACTCGGGCTTGACCGCCTTGAGCACGGGCCGTGCGGCTTGGGCGCTACCAGCGTCAGCGACCGCAGCAGGCCGGGTCGGCGAGCATCACAGCGCGGGCGTTTCGAACGCCAGCGTTTTCACCGCTTGGGCAGCCGCCTTGAGCAGGGGCGTACGGCGCGGCGTTTCGTACGCTAGCGCATACGCAACTCGGGCGGGACCGCCCTGAGCATCGCAGCTTGGGCGCCTTCATCGGAGCAGCCGGGACGTCGGGTCAACGGCGTCGGCGGCGGCGGCTTCGTGGCAGCGTCAGCGTCTGCACAGCTCAGCACAGCGGCATCGGGCGGGTGCGGCCGAGCATCGGGACGTCGGCGGCGCCTGCAACTTCGCGGATCGCGGATACGGACGGATATACAGTGAGTCGTAATCCGTGTATATTTTCGGGCCAGTGTATTTGTGTGTGTGTTAGGCCGTTAGGAATTTTTAAATTTTTATTTTTGTTGAATTGTGTTACTGTGTAGGGACCATCTCAGTTAGGGAGGTAGGGACCTATTTCAGTGTAGTTGAGGTAGTTAAACAGTGATGATGCCAAGGAGTCCACCTACCACTAGGAAGCGCGCGGCGCTTAGGGTCATACCAGACTATCCAGAGTCTCCTTCCGAGGCTCCGCAGGACGTACCATTGCCAGGGACCAGTAGGACCGAGCAAGTAGTTACCGAACAGGAAACTTTAGGTACGCGGCCGCCATCGGTTTGTTCGCGACGGTCAACCGATAGTGCGCGCGCTAGGCGGGAGCAAATTAATACGGAAACAGACATGTTAAAGGCACGAATTAGGCAGTTAGAAATAGAAGCCGGTTTAGTGGATAAGCAGATAGCTAAGGATAGGGTAACGCCGCCGGAAGAAACTGATAGAGATAGTGTAAATGGGCAAATAGATGCGAACGAAAGGGTAGAACATTGGTTATAGGATAGTCATCCCCCGCGGGAATTTTTACGGGGGGAGGATAGGCTAGGGGATGGTAGGGCGCCGAATAATAGTAAACAAGACGAGCCCGCCAAAACCAACATCTCTAAAGACGAAGTCCTGGATCGTTTAGTGTACGCGTTAGAGAATATGTCGCGGGGTCGACCCCCACCACGACAGGCCCAGGAGTTACCCTTATTTGATGGGGACCCTAGGGAGTGGTTGCCATTCAAAGCAGCGATGAGGGACTCTACGCAGAATTATAGACTCACGGACATAGAGAATTTGGCTAGGTTGAGGGCGTGCTTGCGGGGTCCGGCACGACAGGCGGTGTCGGCCCTTTTATATTCGGCGTCAGACCCAGATAGAATTATGAAGACCCTAGAACAATGTTTCGGTCGCCCAGGCACTATTATAGACCAGGCAGTAGGGGAGGTAATGCGACTACCTAATGTGGGGGCATCGGCAAATGAGTTAAATATCTTTGCGGTTAAAGTACAAAATGTAGTCACTGTAATTGAAAGTGTGGATCCGGTAGGTAGAAATACGGATCCACGGCTACCTAGAATGTTAAGTGAGAAACTTAGTCCCCACCTTAAAATCAAGTGGTATGACTATGCTTTCGATAGGGCGGACGGGCCGGAATCCGAGTTAACTAGATTAGCGAACTTTCTCATGAAGGAGGCTGATAGGGCTATTCAGTTCTCATACGAGAAAAGCACGATAGCAAGCGCGCGCGCAGTGCAGCCGCCGACATCGCGGCCAGTAGATAAAAGGATAGACCGCGCACGCCGGCCGGTGTATAAAACAACAGAGGCGGCAGTTACATGTCTCTGTTGTGGTAGTGGGCACCGGACCGATGCGTGCGGTAAGGTTATCGCGATGTCGGTACAGGAGCGCTGGAACTGGGCAAGGGAAGCGCAAATATGTTATAAATGTTTAAACGGGAAACATAGATGTTTTCAATGTAAGGCAAAGCGATGTGGTAAGGGTGATTGCACACAATCACACCACATGCTGTTGCATTCCGAGCCGCGGCCGGAATTTAAAGAGGTACCAGTGGAGACGGTACTTACGGCGTCGGCGCATACGCCAGTTGATAGCACGCAGGTACTTCTTAAGGTCTGCCCTGTCACAATAGGGGGTGGCAGGGGTAAGGGGGTACAGACCTACGCGTTATTAGATGAAGGGTCCACTATCACTTTGATCGACGAACAGTTGGCAAAGTCGATAGGGGCCCGGGGGCCGGTTCGCGCCCTGAATATAATAGGCGCTAACTCTAGTAGGCAGGAATCCGGAAGCCGTCTAGTAGGTGTTAGCTTGGCCGGGCAGAGCGGACGCCCTTATAGAATTAAAGCGCGTACGGTACGGAACCTCACATTAGGTAGTCAGACCGTTAGTCAGGAACTATTAAAAATGTCGCATTTTAGAGCATTGTCACCGGATTCGGTTTGTTACGAGGGAGTGAGACCTCAAATTCTCATAGGTGCGGATAATTGGCACCTTATAGTGTCGCGGAAGTTGGTGACCGGTAGCCGTAGGCAACCGGCCGCGTCACTGACCCAGTTGGGATGGGTCATCCATGGGTCAATGCCTAAAAATAGTGTAGTGAGAAACGCGTCAGTGTTACATGTACATACCACGCGTTTAGTAGGTATAGAGCGCAAAACGGATAGGGCGCAAGATAACAGTTTGTTAGAAAAAGGCAGCAGGGAGCCCTTAGGGGAGGTGAATACCTACGAGTCAAGGGAACGGTATTTGCCTCATGTAGCTGTCACGAACCCAAGTAGGCCGGGGAAGGTTCGTCTGGTATTCGACGCTGCGGCTAAGTCGAAAGGAAAAAACCAGAACGAATTCTTATTAGAGGGCCCGGACTTAGTACAGTCATTAGATGAAATTTTGTATGGGTTTAAAGTAGACAGAATGATTTTAACCGCGGACAGCCGCGATGTGTTTTTACCAGTAGAGCTTAGAAAGGAGGATAGCTTAGCTCAACAGTATCTGTGGCGGGGGGAGCATCGTGTGAGCCCCCCTGATAAATATGTAATGACGTCATTGAATTTTGGGGCGCATAGTTCGCCATTTGTGGCGCAAGATGAAAGCACAGTAATGTACAAAACCACAGACAATTTAGAGAAACATCCAGGGAAATATATAGGGATGTATTTTAGTAAAGATTCGACGACAGGTTTGCAACGGTTCGATAATAGTGTGTGTAGGTATGAACCGGACATAGCACGTAGGCTAGTAGGTATAGCGGAGCTTTCTGAACATCGGAGGTGGGTTCCCACTGCATGGAATGCAGCGGTCGATGGAACATTGGTCAACCAATTGCGACCAGGCCCCTCCTCCAGATGGTGCACCGGCCCCTCGTTTCGAATAGGAAATGAGGAACCGGCGAGGTTCAGAAAGGTGTTGGTCGCACCGCTGGTGGAGGTTTCGGTTGCGCACAAGAGGTGCAACCCATGCCTGGTCACAGCGGAACGACCTTTACATGATCACCTTGCTCATGCTCACGATAACGCGTCACGGTCAATAGGAAATTATAGTAACGTACCTACCCCGGATAGTATGAGGCGTAATGATAGTCGGAAAGCCGAACGGTTGCCAGTTAGGAAGGCACGGCGCGCTAGATTCGCCAGCGGAGTAGGTAGAAACGGAAGAAACATAGGTCGTTCGAGTCGTCGTTACAAGTTAGGTAACATAGATAAAAGAAGCTGTGTGTTTAAATTGAGAGGTAAATGTAGCACGGGCAATGTGCTTACCCAACGTAGGAACCCGCCTAGTATAGATGGCGTGATGTTAGTTACCAACAGTGAACATAAAAGGAATAATCACTGGATGGTAAAAAAGTTAATATCGCATTACTTAAAGTTGCGACTTCGGGCAGTGGTACAGTCGGTATTTAGGTATTTTGATAGGTATCGGGCAAGTTTAGGTAGGCCCCCAGACCTTAGTATG
The DNA here is from genome assembly GCA_036365455.1 of Macrosoma leucophasiata. Taxonomy (NCBI): domain Eukaryota; kingdom Metazoa; phylum Arthropoda; class Insecta; order Lepidoptera; family Hedylidae; genus Macrosoma; species Macrosoma leucophasiata. The sequence continues at coordinate 720,412 of JAWQUS010000022.1, read as the reverse complement.
TACCGACGATGGCCCTTGAGTCGTTTGTGCACCTTTTTGGGTGTTACATTGCAATAATAACTAAGTTAAAGGAGTTTGCAATGGTAGGCGTCAACAAGGAAATAACACAAACGCCTATCAGTTTGCAATAGCAATATCCGCGATGGAAGATAGCTTCCTTTTTTGTAAGTGTATTTTTGTCCATACAACTTAAGGTTTGTTGCACTTAGCGGAGAAGTTAATTAGAGATTTTAAATGTCGATATTAAGTTAGGTATTGAATAGTCCTACGTTTGTTTGAAACATGTCATGGGTATTTGAGACATGTAAGAGGTAGTAAAAAATCACTTAGTGGCGAATTTTGGTAAAATTGAGTGAGCGCCTGCCATACTAAGTGGATATTTTTGGAAAAGGAATATTTTGGGGCTTTTAGTTGAGTTTTTGGTAGCCCAATCGGATGGAATCATGTAGTGGATTTCCATAGCCGTTATTTTGTTGAGTTTTTTAAGTTGAAATAGTTATTGTGAGTTTGTAATTTTAATAATAATTAAGAGGCAAGTAATGATGTGAATTGCTATGATAAATAATAAAGGATTTAAATGCAATGAATGTTAACAACTGTTGAATTTAATTGTAGGTATGTCACTGATGAGGAATAGGCACTTAGGCATAGCGGCAAAGTGTCTCATGTTTTTTATTATCGAACTAACGTAGTATGGAAACGTAGTGAATACGATTGTCTCAGGTAGATATTATCGGATCGGCGGTCAGTTTGTATGTAGGTATTTGGAAACTGCAAACGGCAAGCGCGGTGCGCCGCGGTCGATCGGAGGTTAGGTAGTTACCCGATATGTTTAGGAGACGGTAGTTGATTTGAATGCCTATCAGTTTTGTCTCCGAAAGGTGACAATCGTAGCGATAATAAATATTATGACATGTTAGAGTGACACAGTTGTTAAAACAGATAGTAGTTGTTGCCTCGTATTGTATGACCCCGTAGTTTGGTAGAACGGGTGTGTTCGGGACCTAGTGGCATGGTACGTAGTGCGGAGGCTCGGACTCAAAGTGAAATATTCAGACGCCCTGTATGTAAATTGATTATCCTTCCGATGGATGATGAGGCTCGAAGGTCTACGCCGGGGGGAGACTGTAAAGGATAGAATCAATAAGCGTCGTATTTCATTATGTAAAGTTAGTAAAGCTTGCAATGACCGCTAGGTGTGTTGGTTGTATGCAGCGGCAGTTTTTAATTCGATATAACTCGTTAGGTTCTCATAGTAGGCATGTAATATTTGAGTATGATGATAAAAGAGTTGTTGTCTAGCGATTGCCATAGGAAATATTAAATTTGGAGGTGTAGGTATTTTCGGTTAGTCGAAAGGGTCGTCCACGGAGAGGTGACCGACAGAGCACCTGATCCGCCCGCGGCGGCGGGGGTGAAGTGCGGGGAAGTGACGCGGAGGAAGCGTAAATACGCAGCGCACTTTTTTAGAGCTCAGTCAGTGGCATAGCTCGGCGTAGGAATGTCTAATAATTCATATTCACGACCAACCCCACGCATGGCATAGGCAGATAAGTAGTTATTGACTGGCAAAGTTCGCTGTAGTAGGCACTACTATGAGATGAGTCTGATGAAAACTGTAATGTAAATTAGGTATTTTGCTGTATACTTATCACACACACACTGGCCCGAAGATGTGCACGGAAGTGCGACCACGCAGCGCGCGTAGAAAGTAAAGAAATTGAGAAATTATAACACAAATTGTATAAAATGTTCCGGTTAGAAATATCAATTTGTATGTAGGTAGATTCAATTAGTTTGTTCACAGCTGATGTTGAATTCAACATTTTGTATGGAGAGAGAGGTGAAAGTCGCTGTATTTTCGTAAATAACAAAGATACTAGGCTGAAAGTTATGTACGAGATGTATTTTTGTTGCCCCCTCAGGGAAATGTATGTATAAAGAGTGTAAGTAGACTCACAATAAGGAAAAAACGAATGTACCTAATCTTACTTGTTAGATAAAATTGTCTCTCACGCTTAGAATAAAGGAGATAGGCAGATACCGTTTGCGGTTTTTAATTGTATTTAGGTTTGGCTAGCGATATTCAATCGTGTCATAGGTGATAGAGCATGACAGAGCCCCTAAAAAATTATGTTTTTCTAATAAGTAAAAACTTTGAAAGTGTATCGAATTAGAATAAAAATCTAATAAGAATTGTATAAGAAAATTTAATAAAATAAGAGATATTGCGTATGAATTGTATCAAGGCGGGGGCGGGTCAGCAGGGATGTATGACGACCGTGGGAAATTGGACCTTATATGTAATGATTTAGAGTCCTATCTCTGTTGACCCGGACCTTCGTGACGTTCGATTTTTGGGGCGTGTCACGGAATTTTGACATGGAAGGAGACGGTTTGGAAGCGTATATAACTCGGTACATTTCGTTGCTAGTTTGTCCTCGTTCGATTCTCCGCAAGAAAAGTGCTTCCAGACCGTGAAGGTATTGCCAGTGAAAGTTTAGAATAGTACCAGACCCCCTGGTTCGCTAGTTAGTTATAGTATAGTGAAATAAGCTAGTGAATAAGTTAGAATAGTAAGAACCATTGAAGAAACGAAAAATACAGTCCATTTTAAATTACGTCGATGCAGATTTGTGTTTGACTTTGGTGTAAAAGCCATTTGTCCCCCACAACTAATGTGCCTGAAGCAAATTCTATTATTTACAAGTGATTAAATATTTTTTTATTTTTTTTTATGTGATAGTTTACTTGACACTGACACATATGCGTATTAGCGTTGCCACTTTAAAAATAGAATAAAAACAGTTTTTAGATAAAAGTTCAAATGTAATTTTTTTTTTTTGTATTATGGCATCGCTTTTACGCATATTGCCAGTGTCAAGTAAAACGATATTTCGTATTCGTATTTATCAAGTGAGTTACAGTCAGTTATTCGAGTAAAGCGATGGCTACTTTACCAGAACATTTACAATTAAGTTTTGAAGACAACCTGAGAGGTCGTGTTTTCGCACTGTTATTCTATTTCACTAAAAAAATAAAATAAGTACCTACTCATTTAATTCCCGTGACATGCAATTTTTGTAATGGCAAAATATTTGCAAGAAACTGCAAGCAAATGCAAATGTGCAGTCGATGTGTGGAATGCGACAACAAGCGGCTGAATATTATTTGTCTATACCTACCCGACAAAGAATATTAAATGACTTATCAAATATTAAATGACCTTCACAATCCTATTAATTGTATAATATATATTTGCGGATAGTTTACAATTTACATACTTCCTAATCTTATTTGGATTTAGCCGATTTGAATAAAGAACAACAGTTTTATTCTGTCTGTCCGTCCGCGGTTTAGCGCAAAAACGATGGATACTAGAGACATGCTAAAGACTTGAAATTTGGCACAAGTATGCACCTGAATTACGCCGACAAAGTGGTAGAATAAAACCCGTTAAAAAAATATTATTTAGGGTACCTACCTCCCTTACCTGTAACGTGTGGATAAATTTTTATTTTTCGTTTTCTATGTAGCGTGAGATATCGTTAGATAGGGCTTTCAAAAATGTTTGGTATATGCTAATATCCTTTTTCGATTTATTTAACCGTTCGTGAATTATTAAGCTTTAAAGTGACAATTTTCGTTAGAGTCAACTGTCCCTCTACCAACTAAACGGTTGTTGTTAGAAATTCAAACGTTACGGCAATAGTAGCTACATATAACGAAATTAAAAGAAAAACTATCACACTGAAGTTGGCTTTAAAAGTTTGCGAGTAATAGTCGACCAAATGTACATTTTACTCGAAAATTTTGAAGAACTCCATATCCTATATAAGAATATATATATATATTTTTTTCATTACATTATTCAAACCTAAAAACTACGGAACCCTACACTGCGCGTGGCCTGACACGCACTTCACCGGTATTTTATTTATAAAATTAGTAAGTTACTTATCTTTTTTGGTAAGAACCTTGAAGGAGGCGTGGTGCTATTAGTTTATTTCATTTTCTCAATGCATTTTTGAGATAGATTAAATAAAGTAGGTGGCATTTTGTTTGATATAGGTTTATTACAGTGCTTGTGTATAGTGAAATAGAATAACAGTGCGAAAACACATCCTTTCAAGTTGCCTTCAAAACTTCATTGTAAATGTTCTGGTAAAGTAGCCATCGCTTTACTCGAATTACTACTGACTATGACTCTATCTGACTGACTGATAATTGAGTAACTGACTCTGACTTCTTCAACTGGTTTTACGCTGCTTATTATGAATACGAAATATCGTTTTACTTGACACTGGCAATATGCGTAAGAGCGATGCCATTACATACAAAAAGAAAAGTTACTTATCTACCTGTCAAAGTAGAAAAAAAACTGAGTGCTTATAACAAGAGGCTTACAGAGAACAAAACTTAAAAATTATAAATAGGTTTTGTTACATAATATATTAGTTTATTTTAAAGGTTGATTTCAAATAAAAACTTATTTGTGTAAAAACTTTCGCAGTTTTTATTTATTATATTTCTTAAACACAATAAACGAAGCTATACGAATCTATGTCTTGCTTATTCCTTGAGAACCGATGACTACAGATATATCTATCTACATTTTACACCTCTAATTATGAGTCACATTTCACCCGAGCGAAGCCGGGTTTACATCTAGTAAATAATAATGGCAACCCTTGATATGTTCCACTGCTGGGCACAAGTCTCTCCCCTTCTTGGCGGGAAGGCCTGCAGTTTACTCCACCACGCTGCTCCAATGCGGCGCTCATAAGGCGTCTGACAAGGTTTAACGACTGCTATCTATCGATAGCAACCGGGACCGATGGCTCAACGTGCCCTATGAAGCACGGAAACGCGCATTTTAATTTTCTACTAGCGGTCACCCATCACACCCGATCGCTTCCGATCTACACCAGCCGCGAAGCCCTGCGCGCTTTTTACTAACATAACACTTACTTAACATCCAAACAATAATAATAAAAAAAAATGGTTGTCTGTAAAGTCGATTTTACGTGAGATAACGTCATAAGAAAACATCGTCACAAGCCGAACGCTTAGGCCGGTCGCGCCTCTCTATCGCTTGCTCCGCGCTCTCGCTTGCACGGCGGAACGTTACACTTTTTCGCGCGTGCAGCCGGTGTCCATTGATTTATAAACGCTACACGTCAAAAATTTAAGAAAGACAAATATATACAAGATTCTTCATGTGCGATTTGAAAAATTAACGGTAGGCGGCCGTGATAGATTATGGCGTGACGTCTCGATATAACATACACGTGGCGTGACGTCACAGTACATAGGTCACGTGACCTAGCGTTTTAGCGCGAAATTGAATCTTCATTGGGCGTAATATTTTATTTTTATTAAATAATGTATATTTGAGTGAAATACGAGGGGAGAGGGGAGGAGGTTGGGTGAGGCGGGGAAATCGGGCGGGACGTCGAAGTGTCCATTATATTATACATAGTATAATTACATATTCTCTGCTATAGGCTGCAGTCATCACTTAACATCAATGTGAACTACATGTTTGTTTGCCACTTTCATTACATAAAAAAAACACATACCTTGGAAATATGGCCATGGGGCCTAATACTGTGAGTCCATTGTTCAACCGGAATCCATACTGAAAATGAAATAAATCTTTTATATTATATGTTTATTCCTGTCTTTGATGGGACATGACAACCCCTAGCTCAATAATGGAAGAATTTTGTCTTCCGCTGGAAGGGAATTCTTCCACTGGAAGGGAATTCTTCCACTAGTGCAGTCAGTCAACCGAACAATTGTCAAACCATTTCAATAAGGGCAGTAGTAAGTGTAATAACACAAGATATCTTTTGGTGGTAGAGCTCCAGTGACGGAGCTTGCGGGCGTAGGCACCACCGCATTACCTAATATACTTGCCGCTAAATGGTAGTGTTCACCACTGTCGTGGTCAGGTCAGGTGGTAATGTACGGCCCTGTAATTTCCAGCACAGAGGCATAACACCTTAGGCCTCAGGAGTGGCAACGCATCTGCATTTCGACCTCTGGTCATTGTGTGGGTGTTTATAGGCTGTGGTCAACACTCAACATCAATGTGAACTGCAGGCTTGTTTGCCACTTTTATAACATAAAAAAGCCTCCTGCGTTTATACTACTGCCACTGCAATCACCAATCCACATGCCAAGTGTGGCGATTATGGCATCCCCCCTTTATGGGGAGGCTTTGGTCCAGCAGTGGGAGGTTTGCAGCTGATATGTTGATTCCTGTCTTATTCAACAGGTTATATCAACGGTCCCTTTAAAATGTAAAGAACGTACCTACATAAATATGGCAAAACTCACAGTGGCATAGGAATCAATCATGAGTCCTAGTTCCTGATCCTTATTGATAATCTGTACTGTTGTTTTGCCTTCTCCTTCATAAGCAGCTTTGTAACGGACATTACTGAAATAAAAAAAAACATTATATAGGTCGGTATCAATTATTATAAATACATATTGAAAATTAATTATTATAGAATAGAATAGTTTTTAATTTGAGTTAATGTAGTCATTACAGAGCTTGAATGTTAAATAGTGTTTCACACATTTATTGAAGTTATTCTTGTATTGCAAAAAGATAGAAGACAGTATTATTAAATCCATTGTACTCTTGGGTGCTTTGGGTAAGCGCACTCTTCAATTAATGTGTTTGTCCTTCCATAAAAAAAATAAAAACGAAAAATACGCATTCAAAATAAAAACAGCTGATATGACTAACCTCAAAATCGCAGGGCTTCTTTTCAATATCGATCCAAGTTGATTTATTTTGCTTAGTAACATTTTACTAAGTCAAAATTCGTATGCTTTACACAACTGAATAAATAGTTTTATTGATTCTATTAATAAATTAAACTTCGCAGACTTAACCAAACAACAATCCAGCTGCCAATGTCAAATGTGGCGTTATGTGGCGTCAAACGTCAAATGTCAACACCCATAAGTTCCATGTAACGTTCCATGTAACGTTTACAACGAAAAAGTTCATTCTTTAATTTCGTCAGTTAGCAATTTACTCAGATCACAGTCAGTTCTAATTTTGGACAGATAATATGATTTTTTTTTTACTGTTGTGTGTTGTGTAGCGAAAGTAGTTGGTTTTGTTCTGATTTTGTACTCAGACAGGATCAAAATAATATTTTCGGCGTTCAATGGAACGCTGTGTTATATTTCTCTTGTCACTATGACATTGACGTTAACCTATACGGCAATGCAGATGCGCGGAATTTAAAATTTTAAAGCTCTCGATTGATTTTCCGCAACTTTATAAAATGTGAAATTTGTGCCTTTTTATCTCCATCCAGTTCTCTATTAGTGTTAAGACTGTACATTCGCGAGTCCTTTACCAGTTTAAAAAAGATAATGAATGGCGGCGTCGAAGTTTTTCGCGGGAACAATTATATAAGGAAAAGTGGTTATGATTTGGATTTGTGGAAGGAAATTAAATGTAGATGGATGGTTTTGGGTGTTCTGGTGGCGGTCGCGCTGGCGGTGATCGCGCCGGCGCTCGGGGCTCCCGGAGGCAACTACATGCATGTTTTTGTAGTTTCATAGTTGCACTCGACTCGCCCATGCTCATGTAATTTTTTTTTTTCACTAATAAGTCTAAGGTTGAGTTGCTTTGAAATCCCTTACAATATTACAAACATAATATGTCTCTAATTAGAATATATTTCACCTTTTTCTAATAAATTAGGTAATATGGTGTTGTCGATGTGAATAGACTAAATAGAAATAGGCAACAATAGGCTTGAGAGACCACATTTAGCTACAGCTGTGTAATGAATTTATAAAATTAAATACATTTCAAATGACATTATGGATGATAAATATAATAAATTAACCATTTTTTTCAAAATAACTTAACCATCTTATATCATGCTTGTTGCAAGAAATATTTTAGATAAATCTCATCATATAGATAATAGATAAAAAAAAAGAATTAATCTAACATCTAGAGAGCATGCCTTATAATACAAAATTTATTGCTTCAAAAAAAGTCGGATATTTTGCAAGGTGGGGTGGAACCCCTCCTTTTCATAGTTTCCCGAGCACTCAATATATAGTTTTTTTTTCCACAAAGATGCTTTGGGATACTTAATACTTGATCCCTGAGTCCTTTTTTTTCACTATAGTCTGCTATAGTTCATTAAAATTCTTGCAACTAGCTTAAGTTTATAATTATTAATTACTTACTTAGAAGATAATTTCTAATTGAGTATTACTATACCTACTTCTAGTTTATTTATTATATTTAAACTTAATACATTTATGACAGTATGATTTGTTTTGGATCAATATAGATATTAATACATACTTCGGTTGGTCAAATAGTTTGCGACGGACAACCGCTTGATCCGAGGGATGCGGGTTCGATCCCGCATACGGAAACGGAAATGTTTCGGTACTGGATATTTATTTTTGTTTGATGTGTTCGGTTATACACGACACAATCACGAAATTACTTACTGTGGGACTGGTGGCATTAGGTACAATTTATTTAAATATTATGTAGGTATCAATTGGATTTCCACACCGTCTGCCTTCCCCGCAAGGGACTGGCGTGAAGATACATACATACATCAATTATTTATCGTACCTACACATACAAAACAAACATACAGGCTATATAAATATTTTTTGTCAGGTTGCGGGATCGAACCCGCGACCCTCAAATCAAGGTGTTGGCACACACCGCTGGAGTAACAGAGTTGTCAACGTAGGTATACCTAATGTGCCGTTGTGAGTGCTATCATTATCATAATTTCTACCGAAAAACGCCCACCGCTGGCCAAAATCCTACCCCAAAGATTGCCGCAGCGAATGGTCCTGGTCCACTAACATCTAGCGATGAAGGCCTGCGCAGACGAAGTACTCTCTCCGGGGTACTTTTTGATCCTTCAATATAGATCTCTTATAAACTGTATGCACGCACACTGTTTAACGCACACAAGGACTAAGTCTGCCTGTCCACCGAAGCGGAGCGAGGCAACGGATTGGAGCGAGGGAGTAATGCGGAGCGGAGTTGCGTACTGTGCCTGTCCACTAGAGCAGAGCGAGGCTACGGGGCGGAGCGAGAAAGTAATGCGGAGCGGAGTTGCAGACTGTGTTTTTCAATATGTGGAACTAGCCCGCAAGCATGCGACGAGTCATTTCGAGCTCCTGGCGGCGCTCCGCTTCTCCGTTCCGCTTCCCGATTTCATATGATTTTTTGAACTAGTTCGTAACTCCCTGTCCACTAGAGAGGAGCGGAGATTTTGTGCAATGCTATTGGTTAATATTTCTCCGTTTCTCCTTTCCGCTGCCTCGCTCCGGTCTGGTGGACAGGCAGCCTGAGAGTATCCTGAAAAGTCTGTGAGAATTTTTGTCCCCTAGGGACAAAAGTTCTTCGTCGCGCAGGCTTTTACCCGCACCTTTGCCAGGTCGTTGGTCCATCTCGTGGGGGGCCTGCCTACCCTTCGTCTTTTGGTACGTGGTCGCCACTCGATAACTCTTCTAACCCAACCGCTGTCGGTATGAGTGTAAAGGCATTATATGTCTTTTTTTATAATTATCATACGATTTTCTTCCAGGACGTCTCCACGCGGAATACCTGTCGTACATACCGCTGACATACATATACTATACCGCGGGTAAGACCGCTCGATTCTCTCAAGTGTCCTGTGTAAGGCTGAGATTGTATGTGCTGACTGTGGTCCACGCGTACGCCGCGTCGCCCGCGCTGTGCGTGTTTACAATTACCGCGCTGAGGGATGCGGGGTTGGATAGTCGAGTTATTGAAGGGTAAGTTTGACAGATGGACAGACAGATGCTCGACTGATCTTATAAGGATTCTGTTTTTTTTAAGTGAAAACTTCTTGCTAGTTTGCCTCGGTAGCCTAGTGGTAGCAGGCCACTACTACTACTCTGAGGTCCTGGGTTCGATTCCCGGGTAGGGGGTTATCAGAGATAATGTTGTAAAGTCATTTATCTCTGGTACTATTGGGATTTTTCTATTTTCTGGAAATTTCCCAGTACCACGAAGTTTGGTAATATGCCCAGAGATGTCAATAGGCTCGCCACCTGTGTTACATGGGCCAAAACGTAACCGGCGAATCGTGGGTGTTTGTATGTATGCTTGAATGCATGCATTTACCTCTGCCTACCCCTTCGGGGATTACAGGCGTGAAGTTACGTTATTTTTTACGTTTTTGAAAACTTCTTCAGCCTCGTTGTGCTTTGAAAGTCGATGTAACGAAAAAGCGACAGCGAAAAGAGACGTAATGACCCCGAAACACGATAGTACTAAACACTGCCATTTAGCGGCAAGTAAATAAGGTAATGCGGTGGTGCCTTCGCCCGCGAGCTCTGTCACTGGAGCTCTACTACCAGTAAAACAAAAAAAATATCGGTATTGCGTCAATGGTTCGGTATTGCGACCTTTAATACATACATATTTACGGTTTATATTTTCAGTGCTCTGTTAGCGAGTGGGGTTGGACCCTGCGCGTGGCTCCCCCTGTCCCTGAGGGGGGGCACCACTCTAGTGTTGGCAGCAGTAACGTCCACAGCTTCCCTACTGACTGCGCCGTTCTACCATGTCTTATTTGTGAGTATTGTCTTACCTTATTCTAACTCGACATTCTGCCTCCGTTTGAGGTAAGAAAGCAATTATCAAATTCGAGGAGTATTTACATTTGCCATATTCTTACGCTCAATAAGTTTTTCGTGTCGGAACTGTCTGGAAATATAATTAAATACCATATTTTTCTTTAAAAATGGATTTTCAAGACTTACCTATATGATAATCTGTACACATGTGTTACTGTCAAAATACAACTAAGAATATGGATTTCGAGGCGTCCTCATAAAGTGTCCTCAGCTGAGTGTGAGTTGAAAATGTTTCGAGTAACGTCTTAGAATATGGTTGTAAATCTTTATGAGGAAATAAATGTCTTTAAATCTATAAACCTAAAATTCTTCCGCTAGTGGATTCTTCCGTTTTCGTAATCAGTATAGGTACATTATGCTCTTAGTTAAATTATTATTTTTTTTATTTTAAAACATATGGTATACCCAGTCAGGGGCGGATTTCCCTATAGGCCGAGTAGGCCCGGGCCTAGGGCGGCAAAGGAGATGTTGCGAACTCGGCTCTAGTTCGTACACGTCCTCAATAAATGGGTAAATTAAAGAAGAATCCGAAGAAAATACAATTAATTTATTCAAGAATATATTTTAGAGTTACTACCACATTTAATTCAAACGATTTTATCATTTTCAACCATATTCAACATGGCGGCGATAAAGCCGACGCTTCTTTAAATTGGAAATCGATAAGTTTTTAGTATTGTATAAGTTCTTAGTATAAACACATGAAATCGATTTCGAAAGTATTTAGAAAATATTACTTTTTTCTCCAAGTACTAAAATATAATCAAAAAACAAAAAAAGTGAAAATGTCAAAATGATATCGCCCGCCATATTCGCCATGTTGGTTCGGTTTGAGTTGTAATTCTAACGGCAAATAATATTTTGTAACTGCAAATAAAGCTAAATACGTAAAATTATGCAGTAAAAAAACGTTTTTATATTGATTTTGTCTGTTAATGATATTGTGTACAATACATGGCCGGAGGTCCATACATTTTTGCAACATCTCCTTAGGGGGCGGCAAAATTTGGTCGCTTTTTTTAAGTAGTTGTCTACATGCATTCGTGTAAAATCTCAAAAATGTGTTCATATAGCATCTCGCGAAAAAAATTACATGTATTGCAATTCCGATTTTTAGACGAATCACTTACTGACTGTCGTTTTTTTTCCATTTTAATTTAATTTCTATAGTTTATCTAATTTTTTATGCTTTACAGCACAGGGGGAGGCCGGCAATTTTTCATTAGCCTAGGGCCGCCAACGTGTCAAATCCGCCCCTGTACCCAGTGTGGTAAATTGTTGTTAAGTACTTAATTTAAGCAATACTATCTGCTAAATGTACTTACACAATTTTTGACAATAAACAAATATTCTATTCTAAGTCCCGACGCCAATCTACCACGTGGGATTTTTTTTTTCCACAGTGTGGTCGCCTAAGCCTACCTTCGCCGACTACAATACTGGTGAGCATCTTATCAACCCTCCCACCGTTCATGCTGGGTGTATTGAGACGCGGTTCAGGAAGTGCGGATGGTAACAAAGTGTCAGCACTACTGTTGCTGTATGGGGAGTGCTGCACTTTGTTTAATGAGGCCGGTGGGGGGTTGTACGTGTGGGATGTGCTGGCTACACTGTGTTTGGGTAAGTAGCATTTATTATATGAAATAATAGCATTTATTTTTTCAGTCATGTGGGCTTTGGAACTCTGCCAGTGAATGACAAAGAATGTCCCATATTTTTTTCTTTCGTCTTGTCTTGCCGTATGTAAAAGAGGGTATGGAACATTCTGTTGATACTTTTAAGTATTTTTGGACCCTTATTTATTTTATTTTGTTTACTTTGACAAATATGTCAATCAACGTATCAGTTGTTGTTCGCTTTAATTTTTAATTTTGTAATTTGACCTATCACAAGCAAATTCTATTATTTCCAAGTGATTAAATAAATTTTTGAGTTTGAGTTTGAAAATAATATCACCTAGTGTGATACTAAATAATTATTACAACTGTGTGGGTAAGTAATATTTACTTGGCCGTGATAAAAAACAACGCTACCTAGTGAGAAACATCAATCTGCTAGTATGAAATACAGTAATATATAGCAACACGGGTCACTGGCCGCGGCGGACCGGAGGGGAGTAGCCATAGCGTTTATTACCGATGCAAAACAGTCTGTCATTTTTTTCTGTGTTTTGGCGGGTACTGTAGGTATAATATTTACTAGGCCATGATAAAAAATAACGCCATCTAGTGAAACACACATAAATCAGGAAGCCCGCAACACAATTATGAACGAGGATGTGTGATGCGCTGGATCGCGCTAGTGAAATTAGCAAATAAGTTGCTAGATCAATTTGCGAAATACGTTGCATAGTTTATGTATGGCATGTATGGGGAGTGCTGCATTTTGTTTAATGAGGATTGTGTTGTATGTGTGGATTGTGCTACATTATGTTTGGGTATGTAGCATTATTTTTAGGGTTGCTTATGCTAAAATAAACCTTTATAAGTTCGGCATAAAAAAAAAATTTGCTATTGTCAACAGAACTAAGTTGGCTAGTCACAGTGGCAGCATCTACCTCTCTATACGTGAAATGCGGGGTCCTAGATAGTAACGAAGCTTCCCACCTCCTGCTGACTTCTTTACCGAAGGCCACACACATAGGTAAGCATGTGTAGCGTCCACTACATTAAGGTGCCAACTAGTGGAACACAATCGAAACCTCACAGTACTTGTCCAGCTCGGTAGATGGCGTGTCAATCGAATTACATCGCACATACGAAGATTTCTTAAGAGTTGGCATGTATACAAGTTCCTAAGATCGTTGGGCCGCGGACCGCCAGGCCTCCTTCCTTTTTTTCTACTATCCATACCATCGATAGTATCGATAGTATTGCAGCATGTCGATATTTTCGATAGTCCTATCGATAGTGTGACTGTTTTTTTGAGGTCACGATAGATCACAATACTATCTATTGCAACAACAGTAGTCGGAGGATCCTCTCTTTTCGTCGGAGGAACATTTCCACCCTTTCCTCCACACATGTATATACATGTCATATAGTAAGAGACGGATTTTTTGATGTGATAACTTCATTAGCATCTTATGATTTGAAAGTCGATGAAACGAAAAAGCGACAGTAAAAAAAGAGCTATATAAATTCATAAGATTTAACGTGGAAGCACTAGTGTGATGGGTGACCGCTAGTGGCAAATTAAAATGCGCGTTTCCGTGCTTCGGAGGGCACGTTAAGCCGTCGGTCCCGGTTGCAATCGATAGATAGCAGTCGTTAAACCTTTTTGGAGGCCTAATGGGCGGTTTGAAAACATACGACAGCGGGTTGGCCACTAACCCACCCACCTCCACCAATCCGCATTGGAGCAGCGTGGTGGAGTAAGCTCCAGGCCTCCCCCCAAAAAAGGGGAGAGACTCGTGCCCAGCAGTGGGACGTATAATGGGTTGCCATTATTATTTTTATAATAACGTGGGAGCAAATGCGATGGGAAATTATACAGTGTCTCTTATGAACATTTTAAAGGTTTCACTTCTTCTAAGTGCAATGATTTTCACACATTAAAAAAAATATATGTACCGAAGCGATGGTGGTAAACAAGCATGCAGTTCACATTCTTCTTCTTTTCGAGTCAGCGGCTCGGCTTAAATTTTGTCAGCCCAATATTTCGCCACAGCAATTGCTTAATCGTTCGCAGTCCTTAAATCCCCCAAAGTACAAGAATTGGGACAGAGCGGGCATTGGAGCATGTGTTGCATGGTCTCCATACCCAAAGTTCACACATTGATTTTAAGTGATGACTGCAGCCTATAGACATCTACACAGAAACCAGAGGTCAAAATGCAGATGCGTAGCCACCCCAAAAAGATGTATGCCTGTATGCATGCATTTACCTCTGTTTATCCCTTCGCGGATTACATGATTTTTTTGGAAAGTGAATAAATAACCACTCAGCTCTGTTTGTCGATCCAGGTATGTGATTCCATTCCAGGTTGGCACACGACATCCTGCAGGGGGTCAGGTCTTTCCAAATTACCTATAGTGTTCCTAGCGCCCACGCAAGCACTATTGTTAGCCGCTATATATACCGACCAAGAGAATGTGGAGGGATTGCCTAAATAGATATCTTCTAGTTTTAGGTTAGAAAGGAGATGTTGCAAAATGGCCATGTATTGTACACAATATCATTAGCTGGCAAAATCAATTTATAAATGTTTTTTTACTGCATATTTTCACTTATTTAGCTTTGTTTGCAGTTACAAAACCTTATTTGCAGTTAGAATTGCAACTCAAAACCAACATGGCGAATATGGTGGGTGATGTCATTTTGACATTTTCATTTTTTTAATTGTTTTTTTGATTGTATAGTACTTGGAGAAAAAAGTAATATTTTCTAAATATGTACCATCGAAATCGATTTTAAGTGTTAATATTATACTAATCTATTTCCAATTATTTTAAAAAAATCATCGGAGCTTCTTTAAATTGATCGATTTGATACATCGTTTTTTTTTATAATATGTGATGTACTAGTAAGATACAGATAGCATTAGTTTTGTTTTATACATCTACATAGGTACTATCCCAAGCGTCGGCTGTATCGCCGCCATGTTGAATATCGTTGAAAATGATAAAATCGTTTGAATTAAATGTGGTTGTAACTCTAAAATATATTCTTGAATAAATTCATTGTATTTTTTTCGGATTCTTCTTTAATTTACCCGTTTTTTGAGGTAGTGTACGAACCAGAGCCGATCTCGCAACATCTCCTTAGGAAAATATTGAATTGCATACCCGAAAAATTGGGAAAATGCCAAAATCGCTTTATTATTATCTAATATAATGATTCATTTATTTCTGATATTATGAAGCCTAAAAACTTTGTAAGGCCCCGTAATAACCATCGTGGAGAGAACGCATCTGCATTTTGACCTCTGGTTTTTGTTTAGATGTCTATAGACTGCAGTCATCACTTAACATCAATGTTAGCTGCATGCTTGTTTCTATACATTAAAATTCCTACCTTCGTGTAGGTATTTAAAAGCAATTTTTGGGTATGCAATTCAATATTGTTCTTCGAGTTTAGACCAATACGTATTTTGAACTTTGAGGCCTTGGTTTTAGCCTTTATTATAGAATTGAATTCCATTTTGTAAATATGTAGTTAGTAGAAATGTTAGTTAGAATGTTTAAAAATTTGTTGAATTTTACTATCATGTTTCAAAATTACATTCAAAGGAGAGTGGTAGAGTTTGGCCTAGTATTATGGGCGATTGTCGTATGGCGCACGTACGGTCATTTGTTTTCATTCTTAAAAATAAAAAATATAAAATTCACAAACATGTTAGTTCAGTTCATTTACTATACTACATATTATGATTATAATTCGATTTTCTAATCGGGGTTTTTGAGGATGTGCGTTATTCTGGTTACACGATGTATATGTGCCGTATATATTGAAAAATCTGAGAATCCTACTAAAAATAGGGACTAATTAGATTTAAGTAGGCAACATCTTTTTAATTCCTATTGCAAAGAGAATAATTTTCAAATAAAACTATATGAAACTTGTTTGATGTTTTATTTTTGTTTTTACATTTAATTTTGTTCTTAAAACTATATAGGGGGCGTACAAGTATTACGTAACGCAATTCTTGAAGATTTTTGATCCTCCCTCATCCCTATGTAACGTTGGTACCCCTCCTCTCCCTCTCTAGGTGATGGAGCTCCAGTGACGAGGCTCGCGGGCGTAGGCACCACCGCATTACCGAATATACTTGCCGCTAAATGGTTGTGTTCAGCACTATAGTGTTCCGGTCAGGTGGTAATGTACGGCCCTGTAATATCCGGCACAGAGGTATATCACCTTAGACCTCAGAAGTGATAACGCATCTGCATTTTGACCTCTGGTCTTTGTATTGGTCTCTAAAGGTTGCAGTCATCACTTAACATCAATGTGAACCGCATGCTTCTTTGCCACTTTATTGAAATAAAAAAAAATGTTACGTAACACCCAAATAAAAATAAAATACGTTTACACTCGCAGCTCAACATTAGGTATTATATAAACCTGTGTCGTAGATGCCGTTGTACACAAACAACACATACACAAACACCCAGACCCGAAACAAATATCTGTAGGCCATACAAATATTTGTTCCGGTGCGGGGATCGAACCGGCAACGGTGGTTCCGGACCGCTGGACTAATCGGGTCGTTAAATGAGCATTTATTACCTATTTTTTTAAATTTCCTGTTATTTTTTATTCAAATAAAAAGTTTTTACGGGCGAAGATTTTACGTGACAACGTCTTTTTCTCGGTAGAAAGGCATTCGCCGGTCCGGCAGGCCTCTCCCTCGTTCGGTGACTCATCGTTACGTTACCGAGCGTTACACTTTTTCATGAGTGACTCCGAGCCGCAACCTAATTTAAAACGTTGTCACGTCAAAAAAAAAATACTTAACACATTGTTTGAACCCCTCCTGCCTCTGTAACGCATCGTAACGTTTTACAAGACCCCCCCCCCTCTTCCCCCCAAAACTGTGTTACATAATACTTGAACGCTAATATTATCTACGAGTAATTAAATAATAATTACTCGTAGATATTTAATAATTTCACAGGTTTTTAGCAACTCTTAGCTATATCGAAGACTGAGATTTTAAAGAGACTCATTAGGTTTTTATAGGTTGAAAAAAGTGAAAGTAAATATTGACTTGACGGGACTTGAACATGTGATTTCTGGATCAGGTAGTAGCTCAGTTTAAAGAATTTATTTCACAAAAGAATTAGGTACATCTAATTCACTTACAGAGAAACATTTTTTTTATGTACCTAATCAAGTGGCAAACAATCATGCAGTTCACATTGATGTTAAGTGATGACTGCAGCCTATAGACACCCACACAAAGACCAAGGTCAAAATGTAGATGCGTTACCACTCCTGAGGCCTAAGGTGTTATGCCTCTTGCCGGAAATTACAGGGCCGTACCTTACCACCTGACCGGAACGCGGTAGTGCTGAACACTACTATTTAGCGGCAAGTATAAAATAAATTATATCTAAAAGTCTAAGTTTTGCATTTAGCGTATTACTAGAGGATTACTAGCTATCACTTTAACTAGCAAACCGGAGTCTCACGTCTGATAGTCGAATTTTTCATTCTCTCTCTTTTCACCGTCTATGGCCCGGTGGTGACATCTATTGACAACTTACTGAAAGTTATGCAACCGATATGTAGGATTGCCAGGTTGCTAAGGCTAGTAGCCGGACAGACCATCAGGTTTAGCCGGACATTTGGATAAAAAGGCCGGACACCCGCGATAGAAGCATTCGACTGTGCATGGTGCACGCTCGTTTGAGAAATGTAAAAAGTCGAACAAAAGCCGGACACCGTATATTTTGAGCGGGCACGCAATCAAAAGGCCCAACTATGTCCGGCTTTATCTGGACGTCTGGCAATCCTAGATATGATATACTTTAGAGTTTATATAATATCGTTAAAATGTCATACCCTTATGCCTGTCATATAGTACTTTTAGCAACACATGCGGTTTTTGGAGTTTACTCTTTAAGAATAAAAAATGATATGAATTACACACATATATCTACATATATATATATGACCCGGTATGTAAATATGAGTAAAATCAAGTGTAACACAAAAGTTGAGACGTTACGCGCAGTTCCCTCGCGAGCGCTGAAACCGAGCAGACGTGTTTCACACAGCTGCACACTAGCGATCTCCTTACGCACACCGAGTAAACTTCCGTCGTGCGTCGGAGCTGATACAGTTTTTTTTATATAAATCTATAATTTTACTAATCAATACCTATTTATTTCAAACTTACATTTAAAATACACTTGTCGAGTATAACTTAACTAATTCAACTCATTGATCACAGTCATATGTTTTTACTTAGAAAGTATCTAATGTACAATATATTTGGTTTAGATTTACATAAAGTAATTCATCCAAATAGCATACTGAGCGGTTTCCTTCGCCAGTAAATCATTAAAAATAAAATCTATCTCAACATAATATCAAAAATATATATGTATTAATTGAGTATTAAAAATATTCGCAAATATTTTATTGTGTGCTATCGATTTTATTTTTAATAATTAAATAAGGTAGTTGACAATGTGAGAAAAGATTAATAGCAATCAGTAAGAATATGGCATAATTAAAATGAGTAACTCAAAAAAACAAAAATTGAAACTAAAAAAAAAACAGAAAATTATGTCTGAGAAATAAAATAAAACATAAAAATGTTAAAATCATTTAGTTAAAGGCGACGTTCCAAAATGTGTGGAGCTTAAGCCTGCACCTACATATATTACATATATTGAGAGAAGCAGCAAGAGTAGACTACTCGTGACCACGGCCGTCGCATTACGGCCGAAACGTCGAGTGTCGAGGTAAATACTTCGATTAAAATAGTACGCGATTAAGTCCCGTTTACAATATAAAAATATGAATACAAATCGTGAAAGTTTAAAACAATTAAATACTAAATCATTTTCAGCTATTCAAATAGTTTATTATTACTTCAATTAATTGTTGTAGGTAAGTATATTTTAAAAACAAGAATGTCATAGTAGCAATATAATTAACATGCAAAAATTACACAAAATAAATATTTCCGACAAAAAACGACGATTTAAATTATTTTTTGCGTATTTTTCCATGATTCGACGTATTTTTCTCTATCTTTTGACATAGTGTACAAGGTCCTTTAGCTATCGACATTTCAATACATACATACCTCTCAATACATTTTATAGCTGCCTTAGTGAACTGTGACGTCATAAGAATGTGATGACTGCTGCAGCCTATAGACATCTTCATTAAAACCAGCCAACCCTGAGTAAGACATAAGTTATTATGTCTCTGAGATAGTTATCATTATGGGGCCACGCTTACACCATCTAACCGTAATCTGCCGCCAAATGATAGTATTCACGACTACCGAGTCGTGAATACTATCATTTGGCGGCAGAAAGATAAGGGGGTACTTACGGCCTTGGGTTCTTATCTTACACTGGACTTTTACCACCAGTAATATGAGTAATTTTAGATAATTCATATGCTACCTCGGAAAGTATCACTTACTGACAAACAAGTCAGTCAGAAATCTACGGAATACCCCTAGATTCAAAAGGCTCTTCTTCTCTCTCTCTTCTTTCAAGCAGGAAAAAAAGGAAAGTCAACTGCCCTAATTGGCACTCACACAATGGCATCTGAAGCTTATTTTCAATAATTAACCACTAATTACAATTAAGGCACGTGATTTCTTACACGAAATACACTTAAAATGTAAAATGAAAAACAATTATTAAATACTTAAAAATATTGAAGTAACTATGTATCTATACTTCACAATAACAGACACTCAGACAATTTTATGGTTGTAACAAAATAAC
The DNA here is from genome assembly GCA_036365455.1 of Macrosoma leucophasiata. Lineage (NCBI taxonomy): Eukaryota > Metazoa > Arthropoda > Insecta > Lepidoptera > Hedylidae > Macrosoma > Macrosoma leucophasiata. Next base: position 700,301 of record JAWQUS010000022.1, on the reverse strand, counting down.
ATTGATGGAAAATGATCACAGCCCATCTTTAAACCTTTTAACAACACTGCGGTGTCTACATATCTAAATTTCAAAATCACTTGATTTCAAAATGGCGTCAGTTCACAAAATGGCTGTCACGCTTCCCCGCTCTCGGCTGGTGCTTGTTGCTGTAATAACTCCCAATATAGCCCGCGTTTTCTCACTAATTGTTCGTGAGAACCACTTTCGGCTATTACACCTGTGAAAATAATATTAATTTACTAAATTGTAAAAAACGCGTTGTTCGGCGCTGCATGCTCTCTGTCATATGGGACTTGATGAAAAGATATGTTTTTGTAGTATGCATGCATGCAAAAAAGCCTTTAAACATTCATATAATCAATGGTCAAAATGCATATATATGCAATGCCTGAAATCTCTGTGATAGTTATTGCAAGACAATACATCTACCTACGAATTTTATACTTTTAAATAATCAACTACTCCTTGCGATCCTTGGGTCGGAGTTAAGGTTTCTAAGGAAGAGAGTAAAGGTTTGTGGACAAGCAGACGGACCACCTGATAGAAAATGGTCACCGTCAAAACCAAATAGACCAAATAAGGCCTTTGTCGAACTCCCTCAGTAGCCTAGTGGTAGCAGGCCACTACTACTACGCTGGGATCCTGGGTTCGATTCGGGTAGGGGCTATCAAAGATAATGGTGTAAAGTATTTATCTCTGGTTCTATTGGCAATTTCCCAGTACCTGGTAATCTTCCCGGAGATGTCAACAGGCTCGCCACCTGTTACATGGGCCAAAACGTAACCGGCGAATCTTGGGTGTTTGCATGTATGCTTTAATACATGCATTTACCTCTGCCTACCCCTTCGCAGATTACAGGCGTGATGTTACGTTACGTCACACCGCGGACACTCCGCCAAAATTCCATACAAACGCTTAATTTGGTCTCTATTACACAGACATCAATCAGTGACGTGTATTTACACGTAGTCCGTAGAGAATACCAAACGTCGCCCATAAGAGGGGAGGAGGTTGGGTGATGCGGGGGAATCGAGGGGGAACGTCGAAGTGTCCAGTCTATACGTATTTCAATTTCAATTTATTTTTGCTTGTTACATGGTACATTTATGGTCTTACAATTAAATTTTATGAGCTAAATACATGTAACACCCCGTAGGGGCATCGCAATACGTAGTATTATTACATATTCTTTGGTTACGTTACCTTTGTCGACGACGCATATGACGTGTGCATGTCGGACGGTGGCGAGGCGGTGCGCGATCACAATGGTGGTACGCTCTTTGGACGCCGCTTCTAACGCTGCTTGTACTGTCTGCAAAATGTTTTACGTGTTTGATTAGGGTTCATCACTCTAGCGGAAAGAAGTCCAGCGCTGGACAAAGCCTTCCCCGAACGACGCCCGAAACAATGTTGTGCATCATTAGGGGAGAATATGCCATAATCGCCACGCTTGGCATGTGGATTGGCGATCGTAGTGGCGGTAGTTTTATCGCGGGACGCTGCTGCCCATCTCGCGTTGTTATTTCCACTACCTATTGTAATGGTTTGACCGCCATTTTTCGGATGTCCGACATCCGTAGTCCGGTATTGGTCAAAACTTGATCAAAATGGTCGACAAACGTCAAATAGGTACGATGCGAAAGATCCGAAATAAGCCGACGTCTCCTCCTGAGGTCGATGTGCTTTATTTATTGTTGGATGCTGTAATGCGGTGGTGCCTACGCCCTCGAGCTTCTACACTTGGAACTACCACCAGATCTAAACCTATCTATACTTACTCATATTATAAAGCTGAAGAGTTTTTTGTTTGTTTTCTTTAATGCGCTAATCTCAGATGAGTGCGTTGAAACATTCTGAAAAATTCTTTCAGTGCTCATTTATAGCTCATTTATCAAGGAAGGCTTCAGGCTATATCACAGATGAATAGAAAAGGGTAGGTTACATAGCAGCCGCGCAAAGCCGAGGCGGGTCGCTAGTTATTTTTAATTTTACCTTTTCACTAGCAGCATCGAGGGCAGAAGTAGCCTCATCCAGCAGCAAGACCCTAGGCTTCCTGAGCAGAGCCCTAGCGATTGCCACCCTCTGCTTCTGACCGCCAGAGAGCGCCGCGCTGCCCGCTTCTAGTACCGTGTCGTAGCCCTGGTGAAGAAAAAACACATTTGTAATACAATATTGTATGTATCTTCACGCCAGGTCCCTAACGGGGTAGGCAGAGAGTGTAGAGCGCCAGACATCCCGGTTCAGACAAACCTCTCGTGCCTCGTCTACCTTCATCATTCTCTTCATACATGCACGCCGATTCCTAAGACTTTTGACCCCACCATCAGACAGAATTCGACCTATTTGGTCATGGTAGGTCAGCCTTGGTCTTCCTGGGCCTCTGCAACCATCCACATTCGCATTGTATATCTGTTTAGTCATTCGCTCATTCGACATTCTTTCTATATGCCCGAATCATCGGAGCATGCCTTTTTTCATTTTTACACCGATACTATCATTCACACAAAGTCTCTTTCTTACATCTTCATTACGAACGCGATCGGTGAGTGATACACCGCAGATCTTGCGCAAAGATCTCATCTCGACCGCGTTCAACTTACTTTCATGCTCTTTCCTGCATACCCAGCTCTCGCTTCCATATAAAAGCGTTGGAGTAAGTACAGCACTATGTACGGCTAGTCGAGCCCGCTGGCTGAGATGTTTAGATTCTAGTAGCTTACCCAACGCTCCATTCACGCAATTCCCAGCAAGCACTCTTCTTTCTATGTCAGTGGTGTACCTACCATCCTTGCTAAAAGCACATCCAAGATATACAATTTCATCAACCTGTTCTAACACTGCATCATCTACTACTACCCTTGCATTTGTTCTCTGTTCATCTCTTTCAAATACTAATACTTTAGTTTTATCCACATTCAATTGTAAGCCTTTCTCTATACAATCCTCTTTCATGACTGTGACTAGTGCTTGTAGCCCAGATGGTGTAGAGCTAACAATTACCGCATCATCTGCGTAAAGCAGACAGTTCACCACTAAGTCACCCATACGCACTCCCACATCCATCAACTTCACCCTCTGGAGGCATTTGTCCAGATATATGATAAACAGCCTAGACGAAAGCACGCAACCAATGTAATACAATAAATTGAAAATAATATTGTTAGATCACCATTATAATTAACAACTATCAAACTTCTGATGGTTGCAGACCCAGGAAGACCAAGACTTACCTACCATGACCAAATAGGTCAAGTATTATCTGAGGGTGGGGTCAAAAGTTTTAGGAATCGGCGTGCATGTATGAAGACAATGATGAAGGTAGACGAGGCATGAGAGGTATGTCAGGATCGGGATATCTGGCGCTCTACACTCTCTGCCTACCCGGTTAGGGACCTGGCGTGAAGATACATACATACATACATCTAAGTAAACTTACCAGCGGCAAACACGGTCAAAAATGGTCCATAGTCGAGTCACATCGGGACTTGTGAAACATATTTTTTTTATTGAAAATCAAACACATTTGCAATAAAATAAATTGACAATTATAATGTTACGTAACTTCACGCCTGTAATCCCCGAAGGGGTAGGCAGAGGTAAATGCATGCATTCAAGCATACATGCAAACACCCAAGATTCGCCGGTTACGTTTTGGCCCATGTAACAGGTGGCGAGCCTGTTGACATCTCCGGGCACATTACCAAACTTCGAGGTACTGGGAAATTACCAGAAAATGGAAAAATCCCAATAGAACCAGAGATAAAGGACTTTACACCATTATCTCTGATAATCCACGACCTGGGTATCGAACCCAGGACCTCCAGTATTAGTAGTAGTGGCCTGCTACCACTAGGCTACCGAGGCAGTTGTATAATGTTACATCACCATTATAACTAAAAACAATCATATTTTGTACTTTCAACTAAGGATGCGTTTGATTTTCACGGATTAAAATTGAGTTTTCAACTCACCAATGGCAGACTAGCAATAAAATCATGGACATTCGCTTGTTTAGCTGCATCAATGACGTCATTAAGTTCAGCATTGGTCGCTGCAGCGCCGTAAGCGATGTTGTCTCTGATGGAGCGCTCGAACAGGGCGGGCTCTTGCTGAACGAGCCCAAGTTGTGCTCTGAGTTGGGGTAGAGTTATATCCCGTTTTATGTCGCGCCCGTCTAGAGTCTGAAAGAGAAAGAGTTTACTATATAAGAAACGATTTATTTTACCAACCACGCTGCTTTTTCTAATGTAATGAAGGTGGCAAGCAAGCAAGTTCACATTGATGTTAAGTGATGATGACTGCAGCCTATAGACACCTACACAAAGACCAAGGTTAAAATGCAGACGCGTTACCACTCCTGAGGCTCAAGGTGTTATGCTTTTGTGCCGGAAATTACAAGGCCCTAATAGGATGTTGATGCAGGAAAGAGCATGAAAGTAAATTAAACGCGGTCAGAGAATATGTAATAATACTACGTATAGAATGGACACTTCGACGTCCCGCCCGATTTGCCCGCCTCACCCAACCTCCTCACCTCTTATGGGCGACGGTTGGTATTTTGAACGTGCTACGCACACAGGCGCGCGTGTAAATACACGTCACTGATTGATGTCTGTGTAATAGAAACCAAATTAAGCGTTTGTATGGAATTTTGGCGGAGTGTCCGCGGTGTGACGCGGCCGAGATGAGATCTTTGCGCAAGATCTGCGGCGTATCGCTCACCGATCGCTTTCGTAATGTATATGTAAGAAAGAGGCTTTGTATGAATGATAGTTTCGGTGTAAAAATGAAAAGAGACATGTTCCGATGGTTCGGGCATATAGAAAGAATGTCGAATGAGCGAATGACTAAACAGATATACAATGCGAATGTGGAAATAGGTCGAGTTCTGTCTGATGGTGGGATCAAAAGTCATAGGAATCGGCGTGCATGTATGAAGAGAATTATGAAGGTAGACGAGGCACGAGAGGTATGTCAGGACCGGGATATTTGCCACCTTCATTGCTCGTTAGCAAAAGATAAATACATTTTATTTTCACAAAAAAAAAATTCTTAAAAAAATTCCTTAATCAATAAAAATCTTGAAAAATAATTCCTCACCACAACACCGTGACTAGGATCGTAGCTCCTCATGAGAAGGTGCATCAGGGTCGACTTGCCGCAACCAGAGGCTCCGACCAGGGCCATGGTCTGACCCGCAGCCAGCTCCAGGCGCAGACCCTTGAGGACCTCGACCTTGGGTCGTGTTGGGTACTTGAAGTGAATATTGTCGAACACAATGGTTCCTGTTGGATTCTGTAAATAATGTTTAACTATAAGCAGTTTATTTAATACAAGCTGTGCCCGCGACTTCGTTCTCGTGAGAATTTATGATTGTGCAGTAACTACCCGGACGAAGTCGTGGGCGCAGCTAGTATAAAAGTAGCCTAAGTTTCGCCTTATTGCATAAGCTATCTGCCACTGAAAGTCCCGTCAAAATCTGTAAAGCCGTTCCCGAGATTAGCCGGAACAAACAGACAGACAGACAGACAGACAGACCAAAATTGTAAAAAATGTTGTTTTGGTACATGTACCGTGTATACATACGTTTCCATTTAGTAAAATGCGGTTATTTTTATATTACAAACAGACACTCCAATTTCATTTATTTGTATACACTAGCGATCCGACCCGGCTTCGCACAGATACAATGTATTGTTTATTTATCAGATTATACATGCCGAATGATTTTTTTAATTATTTTTAAGTTAGACCATTTTTAGTTCGGCTTTGGAATTCTTTGTCTATTAATATCCGTAGAGCTCAAACGCTTGGCTGGAGTCATTCAAAAAGCGACTCTACGCGCATTAAGTCCTTTCATACCTTGTCACCTACTGATCATTGAATTTTCCTTGTCAACTGTCCTCGTATATTATCTTGTGTATCTTTAAAATTTCCGGTGTTACCCGATGCGAGCTGCCCCCACCCCTTCCCCTAACTACGCCACTGGTGCCCCCCCCCCCGCGTTGTTATTTTTACTACCGTCTTATTTCATGGTTTGACTGCCATTTATCGGTTGAAACCACAGAGCAACACGGGCCACCGGCCGCGGCGGACTGGAGGGGAGTAGCCATAGCGTTTATTACCGATGCAAAACAGTCTGTAATTTTTTGCGGGGGAAAAGGCGTGCGACACACACGCACACTAAAAAAATCGTCTATTACTACGAAACTCACACCTTGACTTTAACAAAATACAGAAACAATTTCACGCACACATTTAAACATCTAGGCGACAGGTATAGGCCCATTTGGGGCTTGTACTTTGACAGAGGGGAAAGCCTGCATATGGCTACTCCCTTCCGGTGTTGCTCTATGGTTGAAACGTACATAAACGTTTTAAATAAAAATGCTGCACACTGCCATCTAGCGGGAAACTGTACAAAAAACTTTCACTATAAATAAATACGTACCCAATCGGGAATGTCAACAGCGGTATCCTCAGTGACAACAGCGGGTTTCCTCTTCAACGCGTTAACAATGCGCGCCCCGGAGCGCCGCGCGGCCGCGAAACTTGGCGCGAACGATAACGCCTCCGCCAACATCCACGCGCCGTATATTAGCGCTTCTGACACTCTGTAAGCAAATAGAACATTTCTTAATTAATAAATAAATGGAATGAAATAAACGCCTTTTATAGCACAGTGTGATCTAAACCCGCACTTAACGCACGCTGATCCGTAACACACCGCGGACCAAATTTACTCTGTGCCTCGGACACTCCGCCAAAATTCCATACAAACGCTTAATTTGGTCTCTATTACACAGACATCAATCAATGATTTACACGTGCACCTGTGTGCGTAGCACGTAGAGAATACCAAACGTCGTCGTCCATAAAAGGGGAGGAGATTGGGTGAGGCGGGGAAATCTGTGGCGTAAGCTGCTTATTTCTGAACATTTCGTAAATTAATCGACTAACTTCACTTCACTAATGTATAAAAATGAAAGAATTGTTGTTTTTATATTACCTATTAACACATGCTTGTGAAATATATTTTTAAAGAAAAATGGAAAGAAAACTTTGACTTCAGGCGAGACTCGAACTCGCGGCCACTGAGAATCTAGTCCAGCCGCTCTTCCAACTGAGCTACCGAAGTCCTGCCCGATTTGTCAAATCTTCCTTCACATTTAATGCATTGTCTTATGGTGGCAGTAGCGCCATCTATTGCCACACTATGCTAGTTAGGCAATCGATATAATAAACTTTGCAGTTTATTAAATATCGTACAGAAATCGCTTTTACCCTTAATAATTGTTTTTTATATTATTTTGCATTAACACTTGCTTGTGAAATATATTTTGAAAGAATTGTGTTAATATGAATAATTGTCCTACAAGCATGCATTTCACAATGATGTTAAGTGATGACTGCAGCCTATAGACACCCACAGAAAGACTAAGGTCAAAATGCAGATGCGTTACCACTCCTGAGGCCTAAGGTGTTATGCCTCTGTGCCGGAAATGACAGGGCCGTATATTATTTCCAACTGACCGGAACACGATAGTGCTGAACACTACCATTTAGTGGCAAGTATATTAGGTAATGCGGTGGTGTCTACGCCCGCAAGCTCCATCACTGGCGCGCTAACACCAGTAAATCACTGTTGATTTAAAAATTTTCAACACCCGTATTTTGTTTTTATATTATTTCGCATTAACACATGCTTGTGAAATATATTTTATTTATAGAAAAATGGAAAGAAAAAATTGACTTCAGGCGAGACTCGAACTCGCCGCCACTGGGAATCTAGTCCAGCCGCTCTTCCAACTGAGCTACCGAGTTAATTTAATTTTTTTTACAGCCGTATTTTGTTTATCAGAACGACGTTTGCCGGGTCAGCTAGTTAAATTTAAAAACGATACTCACAATATAGCATACTCATACTGCAAATCCTCCCTGGCGATGAGATACCCTCCATACGCCATCGACACGGCGTACCCCAGGGTGGGTGCGCACAGACAGAACCCGTACACCGGACCCCGCACCCATCGTGCCCCGCGGGCTTGCTGCTCCGCCTCGTCCAGGGACTCTTGGTAGCGTTTCAGGATAGCCCATTCCACACCTGGTGTGTATAATAATAATAATAATGATTTTTTTAATTGATTCATCATATCAGCCATAGGACGTCCACTGCTGAACATAGGCCTCCCCCAATGACCTCCATGCCGACCGATAGGAAGCGACGTGCATCCAGCGGGTACCTGCAGCCTTCACTAGGTCGTCGGTCCATCTTGCAGGTGGACGGCCCGGGCCGATATGTGGTCTCCACTCGAGAACCTTTCTGCCCCAGCGGCTATCGGTTCTCCGAGCTATGTGACCTGCCCATTGCCACTTCAGCTTGGAAATCTGCTTTGCTATGTCAGCGACTTTCGTTCGCCTACGGATCTCCTCATTTCTGATTCGTTCCAGTAGGGAAACGCCGAGCATAGCCCTTTCCATTGACCGCTGAGTAACTTGGAGCTTTCGTAGGAGACCCATAGTGAGAGACCACGTCTCGGCACCGTACGTCATCACCGATGAAACGCACTGATTAAAGACTTTCGTCTTCAAGGATCAATTGATTACTACTATTTTATTTCTTTATTCTTTTTAGCAACAAATAGTCCGTATACCAAATTTCGGCTTTCCACCTTGAAAACTGCGGCAAGCTTAATACAAATTTCACCCCCTTTTTTAAGAGTATGGGGGCAGATTTAAAAAAAAAATTATGTACCTACATATTGTTTGTTAGGCTCAAAGAGTTTGCATACCAAGTTTTAACTTTCTACCTTAAAAATTGTGGAATGCTCTATACAAATTTCCACCACCTATTTTAGGAGAGTATAGGAATATAAGGAGACAAAAAGTAGCCAATGTTTTTTTTTAAGGTCAACTATATCTCTGTACCAAAGGAGATGTTGCGAGCTCGGCTCTGGTTCGTACATGTCCTCAAAAAATGGGTAAATTAAAGAAGAATCCGAAAAAAATACAATTAATTTATTCAAGAATATATTTTAGAGTTACAACCACATTTAATTAAAACAATTTTATCATTTTCAACCACGTTGAACATGGCGGCGATACAGCCGACGCTTGGGATAGTACTATACTTACTATTTTTTTTTCTCCAAGTACTATACAATCAAAAAAACAATTTGAAAAATGAAAATGTCAAAATGTCATCGCCCGACGTATTCGCCATGTTGGTTTTGAGTAGCAATTCTAACTGCAAATAATGTTTTGTAACTCCAAACAGAGCTAAATAAGTGAAAATATGCAGTAAAAAAACGTTTGTATATTGATTTTGCCTGTTAATGATATTGTGTACAATACATGGCCGGAGGTCCATACATTTTTTCAACATCTCCTTTAATTAAAATCAGTTCAATCGTCAGGACGTGAAAAAGATTCCGTTACATACTGTAAACATACATATAACCCAAGCTTATAAAAGCGTGTTAAAAAATCACATCACTCACCCAAACTATGTACAGTGCGGACGTTAAGGACAGCCTCAGTGGCCAGTCGTGAGGCTTTCTCCAGGGCCGCCTTCTCACGCGCTTCTGTTCGTTTCGTCACCCAACCCTCTAGGCAAATGCCGCCGATCACCTGATGGAATTAGATCACGTTAGAAAAGAACTGGAAGACGAAGCTAGGTGCGGCTTCCTGCAAGGTGCATTTTTCATTTAGATCAGTTCAGATTTAAATTCAGACTCAGATTTAAATTTTGATAGTAAAATCTTTTAAGAGCATAATTTTTATTGAAAGCGGTTTTAAGTCTTTTGAATATTGTTATATTTATATTTCGTCTTTTAGGGCATATTGTATGTTTTATGACAGAACTTTCCATTTTATGGCATTTAATATTATGTGACGTGAAGTTTGAGCAAGTCATCATTCGGACAAATAGACAACACAACAGAAAACCTTTAGGATTAACAGAATGGTTTACTGGTGGTAGAGCTCCAGTGAGTGTTCCGGTCAGGTGGTAATGTACAGCTCTGTAATTTTCGGCACAGAGGCCCTTAGACCTTAGCCACAAGAGACACCTTAGGCCTCAGGAGTGGTGACGCATCTGCATTTTGACCTTTGTCTTTGTGTAGGTGTCTATAGGCTGCAGTCATCACTTAACATCAATGTGAACTGTATGCTTGTTTACCACTTCCATTACACGAAAAAACAAACGTAAATCGAGACCACGAAACTTGCTTGAACGACCGAAACGGAGTGTAATAAATCATATTTCAGTTTTTAATCTCTTCGGTCCTTCGAGCCGGATCTGCTTACAATAAATGGGGTGAAATATAGGTATTTAAAGATGACTTACACAAGGCACACTCAGTAGACTGACAAATGTCATCTTCCAGGAGTAGAACATAGCGATTGTGACTCCGAGGACCATGGTGCTGATGCCTTGCAGCATTGTGCCGAGTCGGGTTCCTGGAAGAAAATTGGTTTCATAAGCATGTAGTGTCCACTACACAAGGCGCCACTAAGGGTGAGATACACAGACCGCACTACGACTTTACTTTGAGCAAAGTATGCTTAGAACTGTCAGTACAGTATGGGATTTGACAGTTCGAAGCGTACTTTGTTTGAAAGTAAAGTCGTAGTGCGGTCTGTGAATCTCGCCCTAAGTGGAACACTGAGGGAACACAAAGTACTTCACTAGTATGGAAGACTGCGTATGACGGTATTGCATCGCGCATACGAAATTTTCGCAAGAGTTGCAACAATGACCTATTAACCACTACAGGACTATTATATTTAGACTGGAAAATTATTAAGCGCATATTTTTCATTCTTGTGTCTTTTAAAATAAAAAAAGGATTTTATGTATATTTTTGTTCAACGGAATTAGTCATACAAATTTTGCAATAGAGGAAAATGCTCTTTATATTCGTAAATAAAATAGGCTTTATGTCTAACTTAGCCTTAGGTCTTAAGTTGGTTCTGCTATTTATTTCACTGTTGGATTTACCAGTAGCCCCCTGTACAGCGGCGCAGTCGGTAGCGAGGCGAGCACACAGCGCGCCCACTGAGTTCACCGGCAGATCGAACCACCCTTGTTCCTGCACAGATACAGAATTTTAGTAATCACAAATTCTTCCTGCTCTTTTACGAGTGTCATAAATTACTTAATCGGTACTTAAAACTTTGTTACATTAAAGTAAGATGATGCAACTCTGCGTAATCAGAAGTTGGTAAGTGAGAAAGATAGGTTAAAAGATTGATTAATTGTCAATCTCTTACCTGTATAAGATAATTGCTAAAAGTCTTGATCCTGAGTCGGTTAGTGAGCTTCGCGCCGGCCAGGCCAAACAGCCAGGCCTGTAGGAACGTGACCACGCCACTAAAGGCTGCCACAACAGCAAACAAGCCGGCGTAGAGTTCAGATTGACGGAGAATCTCGTCACGGTCTGGCCAGGAGAACATCTGAGGAAGAAATAAAATGGTTCACAACTTTCCAAGATTAGCGCATATAATTACAATCAGAGGACAAAATAGGACGACTTTACTTTATAATATGTAGTGATAATAACATAGAAAAATCGATTTCGAGCAGGAATCGAATTTGCGACCTCAGTCAATAATCAGTCCAGCCGCTTTACTACTAAGCTAACTCACCCCATACAACTTGGAGAAAAGCAAAGCGAACACAGGCATAGTGGCTCCAATGAGAAGAGATGCTACTCCTCCACCAGCCAGCAGGGGCCATTCCTCGCTGTTCAACTTTAGGAGTTGCCATGAGGATACGTCTGGTTCTTCTTCCGTTTCTGGCTCCGTATCCTGGGGGTTGAGAAGAAATTTAAATATTTTTTTCCTCTGACAATGATTGCGAAATGATTGCAAAAGCGTTTTTTTTTAAATATCTTGGTTGACAGATTTCATCATCATCTGTCAGATAATTGAGGAACTCGCCCCGTTACTGTTAGCAGTAACAGCAGTTAAACTTCTGTTATGACGTAATTTAACAATTTTAGAATGGTGCAACTCGATTTTTAGCTCATTACTTACCGTATCTTGAATCAAGTCTGGTGGATGAGAGACCTGGAGCGATGACACCGACCCGAGCCGCCGGCTACCTCGCAAGAAGCGATCACGGGTGAAAGTCTCTGAAATACAAAGTCACGATATAAAGATTATAGAAAAATGACAAACTTAGTAGTAAGTAACATTTTCGCAGGTTTTCGCGAGCTTCATACATTGTAGAAATTAAACTTGCGGATTCTCGCGTATACGACACTCCCAAACTTCTTCTTACACCTGACGTTTCAGTCTGCCCGTGACCACAGTAGCTGGAAAGCGACCGAAACGTTGGGTGTAAGAAGAAGTTTAGTAGTAAATGTAATTATAGATGCATAAATATATACACGAAAGCCCATGAAAGATAATGTCATTCTTGATATTCTTTTTTCGTTTCTCAATTGTAATTTATTTTTTATTGATTCAGTGAAAACGTGTCAGTGATTTCCTAAGGCCGAGGGTGAGATTCATAGTCAATTTGATCAACATTTATCTTACCTTTGTGAGCAGAACAGGAGCTACTGGTACGTCTGACTTTGGTCTTCTTCTCTTCAGTGTCCGGCAGCACCGCATCCACCACATCGTCGTCACACTCAGACAGTGTATTTGATATGCTCCTGTTGAAAGTTAGTTATGATTTATTTTATGACAATTATTATTTCTAACGTATTTCTTATTAATATATTATTATTATTATGTAATTAATGCTGCTACCCATCTTACGTTATTGCACTTTATACGGTCCCATTGGAATGGTTTGACCGCCATTTTTCGGTTTGACTGATTGCGTGATGAGATCGTTACGACCCAACACCAGCTGCTAACTTGTGCATTTTTTTTTTTTGGCTATGGAAAAAATTGACAACACAATCATATACCCAGGAAATAATAATTCCTTTTGTCGATTTAAAACAAGGTTTCCACCAGCTTTCTTTTTCCCAAGATTCTACAGCTATAGCTTGCATATTTGCTATATAGCTTACATTAATTGACTCACCTATGTGTCATATCATCTTGCACCAATTTCCAGTAAGCACCTTTCTTCTCAAGCAGTTCTTGATGCGAACCTTGCTCCAGTATACACCCTTGTTCTATATAGATGATACGTGAGGCGTTGACTATAGTCGATAGTCTGTATAAAATAAATCATCGAAATGGTTTAGATTTTTATTTATGGTAACAGAAAATGAAGACATACGAGGGAAACATTTCTTATTCGGGTAGTTTTATCGCGGGACGAAGCGGCCCATCCCACGTTATTGCATTTACTATCGCCCTGTCCGACTGATTTGAACGACAAACTGCACTTGGGGATCAATTCTCCTCCACTAGAGGGAGTGGGTTACTCACGTGCCAATGTCTTCATTAATACACAACAATTATCATATTGTTTTCGGTAGAAATCTAACTAACGGGCCACTTGAAAATTAGCCTTCACCGATTTGACTCATACTCGAAATTATACTAATGATTAAATTTCTAATAAAACTGTTGTATTTATGAACATACCTGTGCGATACTACTAATGTTGTCCTGCCTTTACTCGCCGCGTCTAAGGCTGCTTGTACCTGCGAACATTTTATGGTTGAGAACTTCGAAGAAATACTAATATATAAGTAAGTAACCAAGTCAAAAAATATTTCTATAAGTTATTACACAAGTGTTTCTATGTTATTTCTAAGCATTTATTATATACATATTTTTAAATATTTTATGATCAATTATTATTTTCTTTGATTTATTCTATCATTCACCAGACATCAAAGTATATCAAAGGAAATGTATGTATGTATGAAATATTTGAATAAATTGAATAATTAACAATTTTTATAACTGTTAAGATTACTCACCTGTCTTTCTGAAGCCGGATCCAAAGCAGATGTAGGTTCATCCAGTAGCAAGACAGCTGGTTTCCTAAGTAATGCTCTGGCAATGGCCACTCTTTGTTTCTGGCCTCCTGACAGTTGAGCACCACGTTCACCGAGCATCGTGTCGTAGCCCTGGAATGGAAATTAATGAAGAAATTAAAAATACCGTCTAAGTGCGAGGCAATCTCATTAATATTTGAGAGATATTTACGTAAGACGTTTTCAAGTCATGTTACTAATGATGACATATTCTCTGATGTTACAATTTTTGTTTATTTTTTATGTGATTTGTGAAGTGGCAAACAAGCATGCAGTTCACATTGATGTTAAGTGATGACTGCAGCCTATAGACACCCACACAAAGACCAAGGTCAAAATGCAGATCCGTTACCACTTCTGAGGCCTAAAGTGTTATGTCTCTGTGCCGAAAATTACAGGGCCGTACATTACCACGTGACCGGAACACGATAGTGCTGAACACTACCATTTAGCGGCAAGTATATTAGGTAATGCGGTGGTACCTACGCCCGCGAGCTCCGTCGCTGGAGCTCTACCACCAGTGAAAAAACAATGGGGAAGTGTGGTAAATTGAATATAAAAACTGGAACCGTGCTACTAACGGGAGTGTCAAGTAGTAGAGTGAGTACAAAAAGGTCACTATGGTTAAAATTTTACTATAATTTCTAATCAAAATAACATGTCAGCTTTAATGTCAAAATAAAAAATACTCAAAATGTCTCTAAAATAATAATATCAACAAAAATCACACGAGATTAATATTCTTCTAAATATCACAATGGTCAACTTACATTAGCCAACTTGGTGATGAACTGATGAGCATGAGCAGTCTTCGCGGCAGTTATCAGATCTTCTTCTGTAAAATTTTCCACGCCCAGGGTTATGTTCTCTTTTATTGTGCCACTGAATAGAACCGGTTCTTGGCCAACCACACCTGGAATATCATTGGTGATCTTGAAATAAGTTCTGAGGAACTATAAGGAAGTTATTAGCAAGAAGTGTCTTAAAAATTGTCCCAGTGACTTTGGCAGATAACGTACTCCACTTCTGTATCTCCCTAAGGGGGGAACACGTTCAAGTATACACTCAGATACCCATAAATCCACGATATGCCGGTTACGTTTTTTTTTGGTATAGGTTATGTAGCAGGTAACAGGTCCAGGACATCTTCAGGTATATCATCAAACTTCGTGGGTGGCGCTGGGGAACTTCCCGAAAAATCTCAATAGCGTCACAGATAAAGGTTAAAACACGTGACTCTGGTTGCCCCCGACCCGAGAATCGGACCCAAGCCCCCTTTTTTATGTAATGAATGTGGCAACCAAGCATGCAGTTTACATTGATGTTAAGTGATGACTGCAGCCTATAGTTACTCACACAAAGACCAGGGGTCGAAATGCAGATGCGTTACCTCTGAGACCTTAGTTTTCATGCCTCTGTGATAGTTATAATAAGACCATACATGCCCCTAGCAGTAGTGGCCTGCTACCACTCGAATACTCTGAAGTAGTTACTTGTAAAAGCATAGCTATAGAATGTACCTAGGCACGTCTTTAATTTCTCTTTTACACATCAACCATCAAGTCTTGGGAATCAGCGTGCATGTATGAAGAGAATGATGAAGGTAGATGAGGCATTTTCTATTTGGTGGTAGAGCTCCAGTGACGGAGCTCGCGGGCGTAGGCCGCATTACCTAATATACATGCCGATAATTGGTAGTGTTCAGCACTATCGTGTTCCGTGTATCGTGTTCAGGTGGTAATGTACGGCCCTGTAATTTCCGACACAGAGGCATAACACCTTAGGCCTCAGGAGTGGTAACGCTTCTGCATTTTGACCTTGGTCTTTTTGTGGGTGTCTATAGGCTGCAGTCATCACTTAACATCAATGTGAACTGCATGCTTGCTTACCACTTCCATTACATAAAAAAAAGACATGAGCGGTATGTCAGGACCGTGATAAATGGCGCTCTACACTCTCCGCCCACCCCGTTAGGAACCTGGCGTGAAGATACATACAAACATGAACCAGAAAACAGAGTCATCGTGAAAGATAGGTTAAGTAATGCGGTGGAGTCTAAGTATGGCCTCGAGATCCACGAGCTTTAAACTCTAATAAGGGCTTGGAAAATATAAAACGACTAACCTCATAAAATGACTTACCAATGCTCCTCCTAAAATGATGAAGATGCAGATCATTCAGCTTATTCCCATCAACAGTGATACTGCCGCTGTCTGGTTCATAAGCACGTTGTAATAGTTGCAGCAACGTGGACTTGCCGCAACCTGATCCACCGACCAACGCTATTGTTTCTCCTGCTTTTATTTTTAATGATAGCCCTCTGAGAACCTGCAATAACAAGGAAATGTTCCAGAAACGTACCTAGAGCTTCCTCTACATTAGGCGCCACCTAGTGGAATACTGGGGAAACACAAGTACTTGTCATGCTGTATGACACCGCTGAATCGCACATACGAAGTTTTCGCATAAGTTGCCTTATTTATAATGCTTCTTTTCTCATTTTCTCTTACTTTAAATCGGAATCTTACGAATTTATGTGTTCGTCTCTTTTAACTCTTGCTTTTTCGTTTCATAGACTTTCATATCACAACGATGTTAAAGTAGTGTTCACTTCAAAAAAAGTTTAGAAATTGCCTCAACAATCCTTATGTATCCAGTGTATTCCAATAGATGTCGATAAATGCATATCATAGTGAATATTCAAATAGAGAAATATACATCATTAACTTTTCAATCCCATAGATGGCGCCATTTAAAGCAATATATAAGGTTATTTGTAACCAGCGCATAATTCTTAAAGGGAGGCTTTGACTCATCAAGACTAACTCTTTTGTTATACCACTTTTTCTAATTCAATATTTTTTTTTATCATACAAAAAATTATAAATAGAATTTTCAGTTCTAATACTTCTTAACTTCACGTTACGTAAACAGCTGACGTCTGTACCTATGTAAAAATATACCTATAAAACGTAGTGCTAACAATTTTATTGATAGAAGTCCCATTTGAAACGATTTTATTTCTTATCATGTGATGTACTGCGTTTTGGCAAAAGTCATAGAACAAAAGCTGTATGTCTTAACGTACGTAACTCACCTTTAACGATTTATGCGTTAGATATATTTAACCCTGTATATTACAAAAATATACTTTTAAACAACTTACCTTAATATCAGGCCTTGAAGGGTAATTGAAATATAAATTATCGAACATTATGTCCCCTCTAAACTTCTCAGGTCGACTGCCAACATCGCGAAGTGCATCAACTTTGGACTTCCTTTCAAGAAGTTTGTATAGCGACTTCGCAGCGCCGCGAGCGTTGGAGAATATTTCCAGATGGGGGTGACACATTGCTATGTTTTGGGCGGCCATAAACGTGCAGAATAGGACCTGAAAAAAACACCAATTCTTCACCACTATATTAAAAAAAAATACACCTCCACTCACAGTCCCACAGTAGGTATAAACCTGTGTCGCGGGTGCCGTTGTACACATACGACAGATACACAAACAACCAGACCCGAAACAAATATCTGTAGGCCATGCAAATATTTGTCCCGGAGCGGAGATCGAACCCGCAACCCTTCGAATCAAACGGTCATCTCACATCGCTGGACTAACCGGGTCGTCTATATGCTGGTGGTAGAGTTCCAGTGTAGGAGCTCGAGGGCGTAGGCACCACCGCATTACCTCATTTATCTGCCGCCAAATAGTTGTGTTCAGCACTATCGTGTTCCAATTAGATGGTAATAAATGGCTCCGTAATAACTTTCACACAGACATAACATCTTAGGTCTCAGAGGTGGCAACGCATCTGCATTTTGACTTCT
Organism: Macrosoma leucophasiata; assembly: GCA_036365455.1. NCBI lineage: Eukaryota > Metazoa > Arthropoda > Insecta > Lepidoptera > Hedylidae > Macrosoma > Macrosoma leucophasiata. The sequence continues at coordinate 682,512 of JAWQUS010000022.1, read as the reverse complement.
GGTTTTTGTGTAGATTGCTATAGGCTATATAGGCTGCAGACATCACTTAACATCTATGTGAATTGCATGCTTGTTTGACACTTTCGTTCATCACTCCTTCCGAAAGACGTCCACTGCTGGACAAAGCCTTCCCCAATAAAGCCCACAACTTCTCTACAAGATCGAATCAGAAATGAGGAGAACCTCATGAGAACCAGAGTTACCGACATAGCTCACCGAATAGCGAGACTCAAGTGGCAGTGGGCAGGGCACATAGCTCGTCCCAACGCCTAATTTCCTTACATAACGTAACTTCACGCCTGTAATCCCGAAGGGGAAGGCAGAGTTAAATGCGTGTATTCAAACATACATGCAAACACCCAAGTTTCGCCGGTTACGTATTGGCCCATGTAACAGGTGGCGAGGCTGTTGCCATCTCCAGACACATCACCAAACTCCGAGGTACTGGGAAACTTCCAGAAAATGGAAAATTCCCAATAGAACCAGAGATAAAGGATTTGTAACCGTTATCTCTGATAGCCCCTGACCCGGAAATCGAACCCAGGACCTCCAGCGTAGTAGTAGTAGCCTGGTACCACGATGCTACTGAGGCTACCACGCTATTTATTCCTTGTTTTTGTATTATTTCGCATTAACACATGCTCGTGAAATATATTTTATTTTTAAAGATAAATGGAAAGAAAAAATTGACTTCAGGCGAGACTCGAACTCGCGACCTACTGGGAATCTAGTCCAGCCGCTCTTCCAATTGAGCTACTGAAGCCCTGCCCGATTTGTCAAATCTTGCCTAACTAGCATAGTTGGTAATAGATGGCGCTGCTGCTACCATAAAGCAATGCAATAGATGTGAAGGAAAGATTTGACAAATCGGGCAGGGCTTCAGTAGCTCAATTGGAAGAGCGGCTGGACTAGATTCCCAGTAGGTCGCGAGTTCGAGTCTCGCCTGAAGTCAATTTTTTCTTTCCATTTATCTTTAAAAATAAAATATATTTCACGAGCATGTGTTAATGCGAAATAATACAAAAACAATTATTAAGGGTAAAAGCGACTTCTTTACGATATTCAATAAACTGAAAAGTTTATTATATCGGTTGCCTAACTAGCATAGTTGGTAATAGATGGCGCTGCTGCTACCATAAAGCAATGCAATAGATGTGAAGGAAAGATTTGACAAATCGGGCAGGGCTTCAGTAGCTCAATTGGAAGAGCGGCTGGACTAGATTCCCAGTAGGTCGCGAGTTCGAGTCTCGCCTGAAGTCAATTTTTTCTTTCCATTTATCTTTAAAAATAAAATATTTATTCCTTACATAAAAAGAAATAAATAAACCCTGGTTGATAATTGGTAGACTCTTACCGTAACCATAACTCCAGGATGGTAAATCCTCTCATCAGGTGGTAGAGGCATATCTCTCACACATAGAGCAGCGCCATAAGCGAACACAACTGCGTTGAGACTGTAAGTGAGGAGCCATCCCAAGCCGGCTCCGGCACCATACCAGGTCGTGCGACGCCTTGCTGCTTCGCTAGCACCGCCAAGTGCTTTCTCATACCTGTTAGGAATTACATTTTGGATTAAAAGACGTGCAAGTGCGAGTCTGACAGTACACGAATGGTGAAAAAACGGCACAAAAGTACGCTTTTAGTTGGGGATTCCTTTAAATTTTCATTCTTATCTAATTATTTATTTTTAAAGTGTGCTTTCTGTAAATATTTGAAGCGTCTACCTGTAACCGTTGTTAAATAGTGATTTCAATCAAATCACATTTGTTGTCCAGAAGATCAGAAGCAATAGCTAATCCGGCTCGAAGGACCAAAAACATGTTTGATTTTACTATTCATTTTTCGCAATAACACATGCGAGTGAATTTTAGAAATTAAAGATAAAACAGAAAGAAAAATTTTACTTCGGGCTGGAATCGAACGCTTTATTATTATTAAAGCGGGGTTGGACTGGTTATCCTGAGGTCGCAGGTTCGATTCCTGCCCGTAGTAAAATTTTTCTTTCCGTTTTTTCTTTAATTTCTAATGTTTGATTTTTTTTGCATGCATTTTATGAAATCTCTACTACTTTTCGGAGAGTAGAACTAGAATGTAAGATAAGTTGACAATCTGGATTCTTACCGTTCCACCTCCTGCTCCTCGCCGCAGTAAGCTCGTACAGTCCTGACGGCAGCTAGAGCCTGTTCCACGATCCTGCCAGCTGTACCGTACGCCACCACCTCTTCAGCTGAACACCGGGTTTGGTACTGGGGAAATAATGGAAATTGTAGAAAGATATGGGGAAACTGGAAATAATAAACAATTTTTCCACGTTAAAACTGCTTTAGCATCATTGGGATTCGATGAAACGAAAAAGCGATAGTTAAAAGAGGCAAACACGTAAATTCATACGAATCACGTATCGTAACGTGTACGTGTACGTGGGAGTAAATGAGATAGGATGCACACAGTAAAAAGTTTTAGTTGCATTAAGTCCGCCTTTTGTACAACATTGTTTTTGTGCAATAAAGTTAAATAAATAAATAAAAACAAGTACATACTTACAGTGTGTTACTGTTGTAATATGGGCAAGATTTTAACATGTCATGTCGTTATTTATTCTGCTTACGTAGGCGACTTGTTTCAAGACTTCACTAGTCTACGTCATACAACACAGACGCAGCTCAAAAAGTCATTGTTAGTAGGTGGTGGTAGTAAAAAATTAAACAAAGTAAGAACAACGGAGTCTAAAAAATCTTACCTTAGACACAACAGCGGCGACTGCCAAAGCCAACGGCACTATGACCAGTCCGACCAGTGTCAGTTGCCACCCGTGCACCAATGCGGTAGCTGAAGACAATATGACGCTACCGGCGAGGTAAGCCGACATTGCTACGTGCTCCCCTACCCCTGTGCGGAGTTTCTCCGTGTCTCTGGAAAAGATTTTATATAGGTATTTAATTAACCGATCTGACAGATTTCAAACTAATCTTAAGCTAATGAATGGACACACATCACACATCAACCACACACACACACACACACCCTACTTTGTTTTTTAGTCTCTACCTTCCCTTTAAAGTCAATGTTTGGATGTGGACAATCGTATATTTTATGCAGTACAATGACTGCGCCTGCAGATATTTATCGTTTTTATAACAATTTTAAAGTACTCAACAATTAATATTGCACATCGAGCCTGCTGCCTGAGACGATCGGCTCGTTTCGACTTCGTAGAGCGTTATCTCTGTTGCACACTGCTTCGTAAGCACTGACAGTCCGGTATTGGTCAAAACTTGCTCAAAATAGTCGACAAACGTCAAATAGGTACGGTACGTACGAAATAGATAACGCTCTACAGACCCGAAATAAGCCGAAGTCTCCTTCCTAGGCTCGATGTGCAATATTTATTGTTGAGCACTGTACACAGCGGTTGTAATGTTTCTTTAAACATATTTTCATTTTTGTTTTTAATACTTTGCCATTCACACTATTCACAGGCAATTCTACTCGTATTATATTATGTTCTGAAAAATATATTTCTTACTCTGTGAGAGCTGAAGCAAAATTCATGGTGCTGTTTGTGTCGAAGAACGCTGTCTCTTGACTCAGAACTGAACGTAGTAGCTTCCATCTTAATCTTGTTACCTGCAAACAAGGATACATCTATATATATATATTTATATACTTATAATAAAACAGTAAAATCCGCGTGTCTGTACATTGTATATATTTACGAAAAATTAATTGGGGGCGATGTTAAAATAGTATTAGAACACTTTTCAATCATTTTAATTTTTTTTGTCTGTCTGTTTGTCGGTTTGTCTGTTTGTCTGTTTGTCTGTTTGTCTGTTTGTCCCTTTGTCCAGGTTAATCTCCGAAGATACTGGACGGATTCGAATGAAATTTTTTGTGGTGAATAGATACTAAGCCTGTCCAACATTTAGGCTACTTTTTACTGCGGGAAAATCACTAATTCCCACGGGAATCTCTATATTTAATAAAATCGTAAGAAAATAAAGACTGTAGATTGAATATTTTTTAAAAGAATACTTGGGACGTGATCTGCAATAGAAATCGAAGCCAAAAATATAATTTTCAGATTTTTTGTCTGTTTGTCTGTATGTATGTCCGGGCTAAACTAAAAAAGTACTGAAGGGACTTACTTTATATTTTCCATGAATATTACTAACCGGTCCGGTCAACTAAAGGCTACATATTATCATGCTATCTCCTACGGGGGAAGAGTTGTGAATCTTTAAAATCGTAGAAAAGACAAAACTGTACATTGATTCTTTTGTTTTAAAGAATATTTGGGACGTGATCTACTATCGATATCGAAGCCAAATATAGTCTTTGTTTGTTTGTTGGTGTTTGTCTGTATGTATGTCCGGCCTAAACTCAAAATTACTTAATGGATTTACTTCAAATTTCGCATGAATATCCGAGAATTTTCAAGGCCACCGCATTGGGTAAGGTTAATAGGTATCGTACATCCAAATAATGGTGAAAGCTATTGCCTGCGGTTGTTACTTCACACGGTCCGAGGCCCAACGTATTTCGCTTTTCTCAGGGCATTTGATGGCGTGGAGTATCCCATTTACCGCGCAGTCAGTTCTTGACGGTGACCAAAACTGGAATGACACCCTCGCGGAGGCAAGCGTCAGTGACGGAGAAGTATCGCCATCATCTGTCTGAAGATTTTCTATGACCATTGAGACACGTAGTAACTAATGAACGCATGCTGAACACCTGTCTTAGTTCATTTCAAGATGTGGTAATTTCCACCGCCGATTGAACTATCAAATATGGGTTACCAGCTCCCCAATCATCATCCCATCAAGACCGTAGAAATTGGGAGTATAACGCTGAGACAAATTACGATCCGGGCGAAATGACCATGTCACTTTGTTCTCTTCAGACCAAAAACAAATTTATGATACCGTCCTTGAAAAAAACCAAACCGTTGGGCAAAACCAGGGTAAAATGTTTTTCTTGGATGCTCCTGGTGGAACAGGAAAAACATTTGTTACCACTGACATACTTGCAGAGGTCAGGAGGCAAGGCAAAATTGCTATTGCTGTAGCGTCGTAAATTGCTGCCACACTGCTTCCGGCAAGCAAGACAGCACATGCCATGTTTAAAATTCCCTTACATTTAGAGAGCGCCAAAACGACTGTTTTTGGTGTGTCATGTAACAGCGATAAGGGACACGTGCTCAAGGATTGCTCCCTGAATGTATGGGATGAGTGTTCGAAAGCCAATAGATAGGCAGTTGAGGCCGTGGACAGCCAGCAAGACATCCGCAGCAACGAACATATTTGAGTGGGTGGTGTCACATTACTGTTCACTGGCGATTTCCGGCAAACGCTTCCCGTGGTAACGCGAAGATCGAGGGCTGACGAAGTGAATGCTTTGTTGTCACGATCTTAACGAGTTCGTACGCTGCCCTTGACCATTAATATGAGAGCTCCGCTCAGCGACAATGCACGTGCTCAAGAATTTTCTGATGTCCTTCTAAGTCTTCGCGAACATGTTTATGCAAATAAATATTATCTTATCTTATCTTATCTTAAAGCACTCTACCAGAAGAGAGAGGTGGACAGATGGTATTACCAGAGTCTTCCGGCAGAGAAGTATCCAGCTTAGAAGAACTTATTCTCGGAGTCTACAGGGACATCAGTCGTATACCACACCAGCAGAATACAACGTTTTGGGTGTGTGAGCGGGCCATTTTGACGCCCAAAAATGATCAGGCTGCAGCAATTAATAGGAAATGAAGTGGTCTACACCTCCATAAATACTGTCGTCGAGCAAGATGACGCCACTCCTGAACGCCTTCTGAACTTCCTGTCAGCAAGCGGACTTCCATCACATACTATCAAGCTGAAGGAAGGTACGTGTCCCGATTATGCTTCTTCGGAACTTATCTCCTCCGAAGTTGTATAACGGGACTTAAAGCCATCTCGCTCCACAGACACACCATTGAGGCGGAAATTCTTACGGGTTGTGGCATTGGTGAGGCAGTATTTATACCACGCATTCCACTCATACCTCATAACTTCACGTTCCAGTTCAAGCGCGTACAGTTGAATGTTTGCTTCGCGATGACCATCAATAAGTCGCAGGGGCAGACACTGAGGGCAGCGGGTGTTAACCTCAGGACGAGTTGCTTCTCACACTGGCAACTGTACGTCGTTTGCTACCGCGTCGCGAGTCCTGACCCTCTTTACATTTTGGCTCCCGGCAGAATAACTACCAACGTAGTTTATAGGAAAGTGTGGTAAGGTGGTAACCTTTGTACGTATTTTTACTCTTTTGTGTCCGGGAATATATTCCTGCATTATTTTCTCTATTTCCTTCAGTTACATCTTATGACTGAACTCAGCAGGATTTCCATATGACTCCCTTCACTTGCTTCGCTTACAAAAAAACTTATAGTTTTAATTTAATGCTATTTAAAAAGTTGTTTGCTTATACGACATTGGCATCTAAGGTATGTTTGGTGTTACTGCCTTCACGCAGACGACGTTGCGGGCAGCAGCTAGTTGATAAATAAACTTTTTTTTATGTAATGAAAGTGGCAAACAAGCATGCATTTCACATTGATGTTAAGTGAGGACTGCAGCCTATAGACACCCACACAAAGACCAGAGGTCAAAATGTAGATGCGTTATCACTTCTGACTTCTGAGGCTTAGGCCTATGCACACCGCGCTACAAACGCTAAATAAACAGACATCAATCAGTGTCGTGTATTTACACGTGCACCTGTGTGCGTAGCACGTAGAAAATACCAACCGTCGCCCATAAGAGGGGAGGAGGTTGGGTTATGCGGGGAAATCAGGCGGGACGTCGATGTGTCCATTCTATACGTCGTGTTATTACATATTCTCTGGCCTCTGTGCCGTTTTTTATAATGTTGATTCAGATACTGACCATCTTGGAAGCCGCCCAGTTGGCGAGGGTGACGGCTGCCGCGGCTGCTATGAGCTGGTACAGCATAACGGCGCCGCTCGCCCACGCGAACGCTATGGAATCCTCAACCAGGGCATCCATATGTAACGTTCGATTCCCATCGTCTCTGTAACAAATTATCTTATGAAAAAAAAAAGTGTCTCGGTTCGCCCGACAGAAGTGATAACTTAACCTGATGTTTTTACTGGTGGTAGAGCTCCAGTGACGAAGCTCGCGGGCGTAAGCACCACCGCATTACCTAATATACTTGCCGCTAAATGGTAGTGTTCAGCACTATCGTGTCCGGCACAGAGGCATAACACCATAGGCCTCAGGAGTGGTAACGCACCTGCATTTTGACCTTGGCTTTCATGTATCTTTAGGCTGCAGTCATCACTTAACATCAACGTGAACTGCATGCTTGATTGCCACTTACATACTATTAAAAAAAGTAAAAACTCGATTCTCCAGTTTCGTTTTAGTTTAATCGCCTCATCGGAGAACACATGAAATCTTAAAAAAAAAACAAAATAATAGGGACTGGCAAACGCCGGATCGACCCAAAACAAATATGATCTTTTATTACTGTAACTTGGACGAACAGACAGCTCTCCGTATATCAGCACCACTCCCACAAGTATACAACCAATAAGGGCGTCGCAATCCGACAATCTTGAGGGAACAGTTAAGAAGGAAGAGGCAGGTTGGAATATGTCTCACTAAACTTTTATGTAAATTTTTAGGAGGCTATCTCCCCCTAGGACCGTGTCTGTTAAGTCTGTAAATGCATGATCAAGTCACTGCTCAAACAAAAATTCACTACCTACTGATTATAGCATTATATACTCGTTCATGTTTAATTCATATGAGCATCGCAACCATCAGCATCTTGGAGGACAGTTTGTCTTTAGGAGGTAGGGAGGGTGACGGAAGAGGTACTAGAGGCAGGTATATGTCTCATTCAACCTTGCTGTTAATTTTAAGGCCCCCTATCATCTGGCGACGCCTATGTCCCTTAGATGATAAACTTCGAAATAACTTGCCCAATATAAAACTCATACTAACAGCTTCCGACCACCACCGAACAAGTTCAGCACGACCGTGTCTCCTGGCGGTTCAGCAGCATTGTGACGTTGGACGAACAGCGCAGACAGCTCTCCGTATATCAGCACCGCTCCCACAAGTCCTCCGGAACATATGCAAGCGAATACCACGCCGATAATTGTAGCCAAACGTTCTGTCCAGGTTGCGTAGCGCCACTGGAAAGAAGAAAGGTTTTTGAGAAAATTACGCACACAACTATTTTTTGGAAAACTTTTTTTAGCATCGTTGTGAATGAAACGACAGTAAAAAGAGACAGACACATAAATTCGTAAGATTTATCGGGGAAGAAAATGAGAAAGCACTATACAGTGTCTCTTACGAAAATTTTTGAAGGTTTAAATTTTAACTTAAATTAACTTTGTTGTAAGTTAAGGCGACGGAACAACTTATTGAAAGTGGTAACTGCCATATTTTCCCTAATCCCTAATTTCCCTAAATTACTATCTAACCGGAACGAGGTAGTGGTTTAAAAACACCATATTTAGTGACTGATAAATTGAGCTATTAATGCCTCAGTAGCGTAGTGGTCAGCAGGCCACTACTACTACGCTGGGGGTCCTGGGTTCGATTCCCGGGTCGGGGACTATCAGAGATAACGGTTTAAAATCCCTCATCTCTGGTTCTATTGGGATTTTTCCATTTTCTGGAAGTTTCCCAGTACCTCGGAGTTTGGTAATGTGCCCGGAGATGGCAACAGGTTTGCCACCTGTTGCATGAGCCAAAACGTAACCGGCGAGTCTTGGGTGTTTGCTACATGCAAACACCCACGACTCGCCGGTTACGTTTTGCTTGAATGCATGCATTTACCTCTGCCTACCCCTGTTACGTATAAATTAAGCAATACCTACGGATTGAGAAAAACATTATTTCGCGACAAGTTCTATTTAATATAATTATAAGTTATTAGCATCAATAACAATAACTATTGAAGCATCATTATTTATCTATTCTGTGATTATTATTTATAACGTAATTTGACGAAGGTGCAACAAGCGGAAACCATCAGTGAGATTGCTTTTAGTTTTACCTTATATTGAGGAAAATAGATGAAATTGATTCATAATGTAAGCTGGGATGTGGGATTCCCTTTGCATACAAGATCAGTTAGGTATGAAGTTAGATATGTGATATGTTAAATGAGGAGATAACCTATGAGTTAGTGGTAAAGATCGAGTGAAGCTCAGGTTAGGATCCCAATGCAGAATCATTTCTTTCATCCAGATACGCTGCAATCCTAATTTTTACGCATATTTATAATCTAGAGAATTACATATTATATCCACTAGGTTGCCTATCAAAATTATGCCGCAAATATTTTTAATTTATTAATTTTATCTTTAACAGCCAGCAACTCTTATTTGCGACCGATTTAATTTGGATCCCGTATATCATAATAATGAGAAAAAAGTGATTAAATATTTTTTTTAGTTTGAGTTTAATTAAATAGCTTTTATTTGATACATAACACATTGTCATGTAAGTTATGGACGTAAATAGTAATCGGGGCGGAACGAAAATATGTAGGGGCGGCCAAGTGCGCAACGGCACCCGTGATTTTTCAGAGTCTATATATACATATTGCCGTGAAGTGGACAATATTTTATTTAAAAAAACAAGTAAAAAAAATCTTTTTTCGACTTCGTAGAGCGTTATTTCTGTGGCACACTGCATAAGTAAGCACTGACAGTCCGGTATTAGTCAAAACTTCATCAAAATGGTCGACAAACGTCAAATAGGTACGGTGCGAAAGAGATAACGCTATACAAACCCGAAATAAGCCGAAGTCTCCTTCGAAGCTCGATGTGCAACATTGATTGTTTTTTTTATGTAATGGAAGTGGTAACCAAGCATGCAGTTCACATTGATGTTAAGTGAAGACTGCAGCCTATAGACACCTACACAAAGACCAAGGTCAAAATGCAGATGCGTTACCACTCCTGAGGCCTACGGTGTTATACCTCTGTGATGGAAATTACAGGGCCGCACATTACCACCTGACCGGAACACGATAGTGCTGAACACTACCATTTAGCGGCAAGTAGGTATATTAGGTAATGCCTACGTAAGTGCCTACGCCCGTGAGCTCCGTCACTGGAGCTCTACCAGCAGTAAAAGCACTGTATGTATGTCGTTTTCACGTCAGCTGTTGTTTGCTATGGGAAAGTGTAGTTAATTGAATACTCTCGCCACCCGTAACATGGGCCTAAATGTAACCGGCGAATCGTGGGTGTTAGCATATATGCTTGAATGCATGCATTTACCTTTTCTTGAACTTACAGATAATAAATTTAAGTCATGTATTAAACGCACACTATGTAAAAATGCGTACTATAGACTCGATGACTATCTAAAGGATAGAGATGCCTGGACAAATGCTGGTCTAGCTCCACAAGACTAAACAATAATTTTGTGAAATTAATGTGCATTGTACTTGATATTGTAAAACATAGTTATGTTTCATATTGTGAAAATAGTTTTAAGGAACATATTTTGAAAAGACCCTACTGAGTTTTGTTTTGGCAGGTTTTTTCTCAGTAATGTGGGCTTTGGAACTCTGCCAGTGAATGACAAAGAATGTCCCATATTTTTTTGTTTAGTCTTATCTTGCCGTTTGTAAAATAGAGTATGGAACATTCTGTTGATACCTATTTTTTATTATTAAGTATTTTTGGACTATTATTAATTTATTTACTTTGACATATTAATCGACGTATCAGTTGTTATTCGCTTTAATTTTATATTTGTAATTTGACCTATCACAAGTAAATTCTATTATTTCCAAGTGATTAAATGAATTTTTGAGTTTGAGTTTGAGTTTGAGTACCTCTGTGTACCCCTTCGTGGATTACAGACGTGAAGTTATGTTATTTTACGAGTATTTATAGCTATGACACAAATGATAAGACTCCGCTCTTAGATTAGTGGCATTTCAATTGAAAAAGGTCAAATAACGCCAACTGGTGGGACAAGTGACAATTTTAATTGATGTTGCCGCAATAATTGTTTAAGTCAGTATTCCGCAAAGTTGTCTGGACTGCGATCTATCTAAAATACGTTTTTTTTATGTAATGGAAGTGGCAAACAAGCATGCAGTTCACATTGATGTTAAGCGATGACTGCAGCCTATAGACACCCACACAAAGACCAAGATCAAAATGCAGATGCGTTACCACTCCGGAGGCCTAAGGCGATATGCCTCTGTGCCAGAAATTACAGGGTCGTATATTAGCACTTACCACCTGACCGGAAATGGATAGTGCTGAACACTTCCATTAAGCGGCAAGTATATTAGGTAATGCGGTGGTGCCTACGCCCGCGAGCTCCGTCACTGGAGCTCTACCACCAGTTACACCATCTAAAATCGGAGTTAGGTAACAAATTATCTAACTCCGAGGTACTGGAAAATTTAACCAATAGAACCAAACATAAAAGATTATAGGTACATCGCTACACAGGACTCCAAGGTAGTAGCAGTGGGGTCCTACCCATAGAGCAAAACCGGAGGAGAGTAGCCATATGCAGTCCTTCCCCTCTGTCAAAGTACAAATCCAAATGGGCCTATACCTGTCGCCTAGATGTTTAAATGTGTGCGTGAAATTGTTTCTGTATTTTGTTAAAATCAAGGTGTGAGCTTCGTAGTAATAGACGATTTTTGTAGTGTGCGTGTGTGTCGCACGCATTTCCCCCCGCAAAAAATGACAGACTGTTTTGCATCGGTAATACACGCTATGGCTACTCCCCTCCGGTCCACCGCGACCGGTGGGCCGCGTCGCTCTATAGATCCTACCACTAGAATACTAGAGGTAGTTTATAATTACAGTGCTCAACAAGAAGTGATGCACATCGAGTCTATGAAAGTGACAATCGGCTAGTTTCGGCTTCATAGAGCGTTATCTCTGCTGCACACTGCCTACGTATAAGCACCCGTAGTCCGGTATTGGCCAAAACTTGATCAAAATGGTCGACAAACGTCAAAATAAGCCGAAATAAGCCGACGTCTCTTCCTGAGGTCGATGTGCATAAAGGCGCGGGCATAACTGTCTGTCTGTTTGTTACCTTTTCCAAACGACTGAACCGATTTTAATGAAATTTGGTACAGAGATAGAGCTGACTTTGAGAAAAAACAAAGGCTACTTAGTTATTTAAAAAACGACATCCACGCGGGCGAAGCCGCGGGCAACAGCTAGTTTCATATAAAGCGATGCTTAACTCACGTGCGCAGTCTCTCCGTGCGCCACGGTGGGCCCGCTACCTATGTTTATTTGTGAAAGTTTAATTCAAGGAAATCAGTAAGAGTTTACGTTAACTGTGTTAACTATATAACTTGTGATATAATGTAAATAACATAACATGCAATTACATTAAAATTATACGTAAATTGCTATCTTATCAGCGAATATTCCGTAATAGATACAAATTAATACTACGGAAATACATCTTTATCAAAACAGTACCTATGCATCGTGGGAAATAATTTGATAGAGGGCTGTCTGTTTTTCTTTTTTTATTTATGAATTAGCTGTGCCCGCGACTTCATCCGCGTGAGAATTTATAATTGTTCAGTATCAAATAGTCCAACGAAATCGTGGGCGCGGCTAGTATAAAAGCCTAAGTTACTTCTTGTTACATAAGCTATCTGCCAGTGAAAGTCCCGTCGAAATCGGTCCAGCCGATCCCAAGTTTAGCGGGAACAAACAGACAGACCGACAGACAGACAGACAGACAGACAAAAATTGTAAAAATGTTATTTTGGTATATGTACCGTGTATACATACATATGCATTTAATAAAAAGCGGTTATTTGTATAATACAATCAGACACTCCAATTTCATTTATTTGTATAGAAGATGTATAGATGGAAGGTGGCAAACAAGCATGCAGCTCACATTGATGTTAAGTGATGACTGCAGCCTATAGACATCTTCACAAATGTGATAAAGGGGCCATACATTAAAATCTAACCGCAACACGATAGTGCTGAACACTTCCATTTGATGGCACATAGATAAGGTAATGCGGTGGTGCCTACGCCCGCGAGCTCCGTCACTGGAGCTTACCACAAAAAAAAATGATTTCCAACACATTGTTGGAGGCAGCCCTGAGTCCAAAGCGTGGGAGTGTAGACTCTCTCCACTACAATAGGATTCCAGTCGAGGTTAGACAAAATCTATTTGACCCTCACCAAAAGTTTTTTTTTTCTCTTCGTTGGATTCCAAGAATATTTTTGGTTGGGTCCGGTAACGAATTTTGAATGCAATTTTTATTCTAATGTAATTAGTTTCTACGTTACTTACATTTTTATTGATAATAACATCCAATTAAAAAATAACTCTATAATTAATTTGTCAGTTATTTTTAAACATATTTTTAGAAGACCCTACTGAGTTTTGTTTTGGCAGGTTTTTTCTCAGTAATGTGGGCTTTGGAACTCTGCCAGTGAATGACAAAGAATGTCCCATATTTTTTTGTTTAGTCATATCTTGCCGTTTGTAAAAGAAAGTATGGAACATTCTGTTGATAACTATTTTTATCATTAAGTATTTTTGGACTATTATTTATTTTATTTTGTTTACTTTGACATATTAATCAACGTATCAGTTGTTATTCGCTTTAATTTTATATTTGTAATTTGACCTATCACAAGCAAATTCTATTATTTCCAAGTGATTAAATGAATTTTTGAGTTTGAGTTTGAGTTTGAAAACCGTGAAATAACTGCAATATTTAAGTCCGAAACTACCCATTGAGAAACTTTTTTTTTATGTCTGAAGTTTAACAGACAAGCAAACGGGCCACCTGATGGAAAGTGGTCGCCGTCGCCTATGAACATTTGCAACACCAGGGGAGATGCCAACGCGCTGCCAGCCCTGAAGGAGTCTTTTGACGCCATTTTTGAAGAACCCCATATTGTAGCACCTAGGGCACACCTCAGAGTTCGTTCCACAATTTACACATTCCGGGCAGGAACTAACGTGAAAACCGCACCGTTGAGCACTGCCAGGTGTCCAGTCGAAGAGGGTGGAACTTCTCTCTTCGGCGGGTAGTACGGTGTAGGAAAAGAGACGGTGGCACCATGTCGAACAGTTCGACAGAGCACTCACCATTGTAGAGACGGTACAACACGCACAGACTCCCAATGTCGCTGCGCAGGCTCAGATGTTCGAGCCTGTCCTGGATGGTTAACAATACGAAAGGCGCGTTTTTATAGGGAGTCAAATGGACCAGCTTGGTCCATTTAACTCCTTGGTATTTGGGGGAGTGTGATTGGTGTATTTCCTACATTCCAAATTGAGTATGAAGCGCGCATGGCCCGGCGGCTGATGTAGATCATAAACGATCTACTCGGTTAAGCACTACGGGCACGGTAGGGTAGTGTGATAGGTGGCCGCTAGTGGCAAATTAAATGCGCGTTTCCGTGCTTCGGAGGGCACGTGTAGGTCCCGGTTGCTATCGATAGATAGCAGTCGTCAAACCTTGTCGGAGGCCTTATGGGCGGTTTGAAAACATCCCACAGCGGGTTGGCCACTAACACCACCTCCACCAATCCGCATTGGAGCAGCGTGGCGGAGTAAGGCCAGGCCTCCTCCCAAAAAAGGGAAGAGACTCGTGCCCAGCAGTGGGACGTATAATGGGTTGCCATTATTATTTATTATTATAAATAGAGTATAGGTATAGTGGCATTTTTAAGACAAAGGACAATAAATAAACAAATATATCCTCTAATTTTAAGTTACTTTTATGAAATCATTGTATGAACACATAAGGAAGGATAAAACACAATAAAAATACATAAATTAGTACCCGTATGTATGTAGTAACATTCGGGAAATACTTCTTCATTATGCTCATGTATGTAGGAGGTATATTCCAAAATTCTTGTTTTGAATTTCAATTTGACAATACGACGTCATTGTTCTACAGTGACTTATTTATTTCCTACATTCAGAATAGAGGATTGATAATCTATACAAATTAATAAAATTGGAGTGTCTGTTTGTAATAGAAAAATAACCGCTTTTTACTAAATGCATATGTATGTTTTTTTTTTTTTTATGTAATGGGCGTGGCAAACAAGCATGCAGTTCACATTGATGTTAAGTGATGACTGCAGCCTATAGACACCCACATGAAGACCAAGGTCAAAATGCAGATGCGTTACCACTCCTGAGGCCTAAGGTGTTATGCCTCTGTGCCGGAAATTACAGGGCCGTACATTACCACCTGACCGGAACACGATAGTGCTGAACACTACCATTTAGCGGCAAGTATATTAGGTAATGCGGTGGTGCCTACGCCCGCGAGCTCCGTAACTGAAGCTCTACCACCAGTAAAATGTATACACGGTACATATACCAAAACAACATTTTTTTTTAATTTTGTCTGTCTGTTTGTTGGGCTAATCTCGGGAACGGCTTGACCGATTTTGACATGACTTTCACTGGCACATAGCTTATATAATAAGGAGTAATTTAGGCTACTTTTATACCACAGCGCCCACGATTTTGTACGGGTAGATACTGAACAATCATACATTCTCACGCGGGCGAAGTCGCGGGCACAGCTAGTATATAATAAATTCTCATGTACCTATTTCAGTACCCAGAAAGATATATTGCACATCGAGTCTACGAAAGAGACAATCGGCTAGTTTCGACTTCGTAGAGCGTTAGCACTGATAGTCCGGTATTGGTCAAATCTTGATCAAAATGATCGATATAATCCCCTTTGTGAATTGTAGGAGTGAAGTTATGTATTGTATGTATGTATCTTCACGCCAGGTCCCTAAGATAGGCAGAGAGTGTAAAGCGACAGATATCCCGTTCCTGACACACCTGCCGTGCCTCATCTACCTTCATCATTCTCTTCATACATGCACGCCGATTCCTAAGACTTTTGACCCCACCATCAGACAGCACTCGACCTATTTGGTCATGGTAGGTCAGTCTTGGTCTTCCTGGGTCTCTGCAACCATCCACATTCGCATTGTATATCTGTTTAGTCATTCGCTCATTCGACATTCTTTCTATATTCATTCTAGTGAAGTTATCTATACTCGTATATATAAAAATCAATTGCTGTTGTTCGTTAGTCTCGCTAAAACTCGAGAACGGCTGGACCGATTTGTCTAATTTTGGTTTTGAATGATTTTTGGAAGTCTATCTAAGTATAGAAGTATGTATCTTCACGCCAGGTTCCTAACGGCACACGGGGTAGGCAGATAGGGAAATAGTAAAAACCACAATTTTATTTTCCCATACAAATAGTCCGTATCTATCAAACATTCGTAGGCAATACGAAGCCGGGTCAGCTAGTGTTTTATATTTTCATCATTCATCAAGTGCTTAAAAGGCTTATTACACGACGGGGTGGGCGTGGCCTCGCACCAGATTTGCCGCTTATTACACTATCCGGTCGACAGCGCCCTAACTCAATCACAGTACAAATTTACAAGCCGCTCCGGTCGCCCTAATTAGGGCCCTAACTCCCTAAATGTAACTACCTTGACCCTTGCTATCGTAACCTGAATACCGTGCCGTGTAATGTAAGTCCTCTTGTTCCAGAGATGAGGAATACGACGCAAACAGATGCACGTGCAATAATGTAAGTACTTATAGTAAATCATTGATGCAATAAAATTGTAATTTCATAAAGTATTTTCCTCATAGTTGTTTTCCGATTGAATCTTTTGCGCTTTACAATATTTAATTGTAACAACAATTAATTTATATACAGTTAAATGTAAATAACTTATATTTACATTTAACTGTATAGAAATTAATTTAATTTCTCAAGTTGTAAGTGTTTCTTTTTTGCAATAGCTTAATGAGTTATTTCCTTTTACATGATCAAGCAGTAATTTAATGTTATGGTAGTAAACAAGTATGCAGTTCACATTGATGTTAAGTGATGACTGCAGCCTATAGACACCCACACAATGACCAGAGGTCAAAATTCAGATGCGTTATCACTTCTGAGGCCTAAGGTGTTATGCCTGTGTGCCGGAAATTACAGAGCCGTACATTACCACCTATCCGGAACACGACATTGCTGAATAGTACCATTTAGCGGCAAGTATACCTATTAGGTAATGCGGCGGTGCCTACGCCCGCGGACTCCGTCACTGGAGTTCTACAACCAATAAAAGTGAAAGTGAATACTGCAACCTACAAACATCTGCGTGAATCCGGAGGTCAATATGCACATGCGTTGCCATTGCCATCCCTGAGGCTTAGGTTGTTTTGCCTCTATGATAGGTATTACAGGGCCCTACACATATTAATTTCTAACAAAAACCCGAAAGCGATTTTTTAAAATTTAAATAAACAGTAGTTTATAGGTAGGTATACATTACATAAAACCAAAGTCCTCTGGAGGAACGGGATGTAATGTTCTTCCGACGAAAAGGTGGTCCTTCGACCAGCCATATAGACAGATAACGATTGACGTTAGGAAGTTAGTATATAGGGCAATTCTTAAGAAAACTTCGTATGCGCGATTCAGCATGCTCATACGCCATCTTTCGTTTTGATAAGTGTTTGTGTTTTGCTCTCTCTAGCGTTCCCGTGAACCGCTTTTGATGTAGGACGAGTCGGAGCAGCCAGTGGCTTTTAGTGGGTAGACAGATATCCTTTCCCGGAGTCCCACATAACCCACCCTTATTCCCAAGGGTGGGTATGCGTAACGCATTTTCCCCACGTTAAAAAAATGGTAATCTAGGCCTATGTCGTGGAAACCTGGAAACTTTGCCAGCAGAGAAAATCAATATCATTGAAAAACAAAAGTCAAATCTATTAGTCAATTGGTTTTTATTCTTGTCAGTCGACAAGACGGTCATAATTATCTCGGAATGCGTGAGTCTACTATTTTGGCAGTAGAATTAAAGTGTGTCACTTCGAAACGGTATTTTGAGCGATGTCGGTTGTCAAACTGGACTGCGATTTATTTTTAAAGTTTCTTGAGCAAAATGAAGTCAAGCATATAAAGCTAACTTAAGTGTGATAGTTTACCTTTTCATTTCGTTAAAGGTGTATCTAGTTAGTATTGCCAATTACGTTTGAATTTCTAACAACAACCGTTTAGTTGGCAGAAGCGGGGGACACTTGACTTTTTTTTTAATGTAATGGTAGTGGCAAACAAGCATGCAGTTCACCTTGATGTTAAGTGATGACTGCAGCCTATAGACACCCACACAATGACCAGAGGTCAAAATTCAGATGCGTTGCCACTCCTGAGGCCTAAGGTGTTATGTCTGTGCCGGAAATTACAGGGCTGTACATTACTACCTGACCGGGACACGATAGTGCTGAACACAACCATTTAGCGGCAAGTATATTAGGTAATGCGGTGGTGCCTACGCCCGCGAGTTCCATCACTGGAGCTCTGCCACCAGTGAAAAACGAAATTTCCTTGTCACTTTAAAGCTTAATAAGTCGCGAACGGTCTACTAAACTAAATCTAAAAATGATATTTGTAGACCCCTAACATTTTTAAAAGACCTATCCAACGATATCTCACACTATACTACTATAACGAAAAATAAAAAAAAATTGTTGCATTACATGTAGGGGAGGTACCCTAAATAATTTGTTTTTCACTTTTTTATTCTACTATTTTGTCGGCATGATTAGGTAAGGTGTGTACTTGTGCCAAATTTCAAGTCTCTAGTATCAAAAGTTTTTGCGCTAAACCACGGACGGACAGACAGACGGACATGGCGAAACTATAAAGGTTCCTTATTTACTACGGAACCCTAAAAACTGTGGATAATTAATATCAATTATATTCGTCCTGAGGATCATCGAAAAAAAAGCTACTATTCCAGTTGTTACGTCGAGAACGACGTTCAAAATGTATAACCGGTTCGATTCTCTTTTTGGAACTTGTTGCCAGGTATTTCGGCGGCTCCTACGCACTTTTTTTTTGTCAAATTTACAAAAAATAACTTTTGCGTAGTCATATCTACGGGGATTCTTAAAATTAACTTATTTGTAAGGTTATAAGGTAGATATCCGACGGAAACTACCTGAAGAATAGAGGGTTGTAGTTTTTAATTATTCTGTGTTTATTTATATATTCCGTTTTTTTTTTTCAAAATGTTAGACTTAGTTTATAGTATTGGAAGTAAAACGAGACGGATTTTCGTCTATATTTAAACATAGAATTATAATGTATTTAAATAGTTAAAATACGGTTGATATTAAATTTTGTATAAATCTTAAACTATATGCATGAAATACCATTAGGTATATCAACAATAAGATTTTTTTAGTTCAAACCTATGTATATTGCACAATATACCTACCTTCCTTATTTTAAATATTTTTCTTATTATGATCTACATTATAGTCAGATATATACTGTTAAAATTACTTAAGTTTTTACCCAATTTGTTTTTTTTTTCTATCATACCTATTACAACATTGTTCTAGTCAACAAAACTATTTAAGAAAACCCCAACATTAAAATTTTATATTAATACGCATGTTAATTAAAAAGAATGCTCTTTTAATTCGACTTATTTATTTTCCATTACTAATTTTAATACAAAAGTATTATCATGTTTTTTTTTTATGTCATTAAGTTGACAGACAAGCCACCTGATGGTAAGTGGCCACCTGATGGTAAGTGGTCACCGTCGCCTATGAACATTTGCAACACCAGGGGAGTTGCCAACGCGCTGCCAACCCTGAAGGACTCTTTTGACGCCATTTTATTGTAGCACCGAGGGAACACCTCAGAGGGAAGTTCGTTCCACAATTTACACGTGCATTTACTTAATTCAACTATTATTGACGGAAAGATTTCAGTGGAACGTTACCAGGTTTATTTTATCATGAATGTGACAAACAAGTGTGTCATTCATTGATACTCGTACATACGATAGATGGTTATGGTGAGTAGTATGAGCTATGAACAGCATAGAGCAACACCGGAGGGGTGTAGCCATATGCAGGCTTTCCCCTCTGTCAAAGTACAAGCCCAAATGGGCCTATACCTGTCGCCTAGATGTATAAATGTGTGCGTGAAATTGTTTCTGTATTTTGTTAAAGTCAAGGTGTGAGTTTCGTTGTGATAGACGATTTTTGTAGTGTGCGTGTGTGTCGTACGCATTTCCCCCCGTAAAAAATGACAGACTGTTTTGCATCGGTAATAAACGCTATGGCTACTCCCCTCCGGTCCACCGCGACTGGTGGGCCGTGTTGCTCTATGATGAATAGTATTGCCAGGTGTCCCGATTTTCAGGGCTTTTGGGACTCGTCCCAATTAACACCTGATCGGAACGTAAAATGTCCCGATAAATCAATCATCATCATTATTGGGACCGGAGGCTTTTGATAAATCGATAAATGAATTAATTGGCTTTCTTTTTTCTGTCTCGATTTATTAAGCTATTGCATAGCTTCTATCGAGGGCGTTGAGCGCGGGGACCGAATCCAGAAATTCCGTAACGAAAAAACCTCACGCTCGCCACTCCGACGGGCACGGAGGTGTGGCTTGAAGGCCGTGCATTGTCTAACGTCGTTTCTTTTCGGCAGTCTTCGACACGGTGTTTGTGTGCGTGCAACTAGACGTATTGTACGACTCTACGAAGCTCGCACGAATCGAGACGAGCTGCTCCGAAATCGGACGAATACATAAGCAGCTGTTTATATGTATTGTAAAATAATAAAAATATTTCAAACAATATTAACTTTTTTTTATTTAATAAAAGAAAAAAAATATGTTTTCTTATCGGTCTCCACTCTCAAAAAGTGTAACTTGAATTAATATCAAAGAAAAAAGAGATACTGCATAAATAAAATAAATAAATAATTATAATTGCATAAGTTGATACAAAATGCTATGCAATAGCTTTACCGCGGCAGTCCCCGAGTGAAACACGTCGATTTTTAACTACTGTCCCGATTTAAAACAAATCGGACCTGGCAACACTAGCTGTGAATAACGTAAAGAAGTGTATCTAAGCCAAAAAGTTATTTTACATGTGGTAGAGCTCCAGTGACGGAGCTCGTGGGCGAATGCACCACCGCATTACCTAAAATACTTGCCGCTAAATGGTAGTGTTCAGCACTATCGTGTTCCGGTCAGGTGTACTGTAATGTCCGGCTCTGGAATTTCCGGCACAGAGGCATAACACCTTAGGCCTCAGGTGTGGTAATGCATCTGCATTTTGACTTTGATCTTTGTGTGGCTGTCTATCTTTGTGTAAGTGTCTATTGGTAGCAGTCATCACTTAACATCAATGTGAACTGTATGCTTGTTTGCCACAAAAAAAGGATACATTTCACCCGAGCGAAGGCAGGGTAGACCGCCACGCCAGTGTTCCATAATCGTACATATAGCTTATGTCCAATTACCTATTTAACATTACGCCAAGTTCGTATTTGCAATCGATTAAATAAAACAATCTTGAACTTGTCTCTTGGCAAACAGTCGGTCAGGGTTAACGTGTATTTACTGTAAACTTATTAAACATTTTATTATACAACCACGTGTCGTCTATTTTTAACACGCATGCTTTGTATTTGTAACCACGTGGTTATTCGAATATTAATTTTATTGGTGATAGAAGTTCAAGTGACGGAGCTCGCGGCGTAGGCACCAGCGCATTACCTAATATACTTGCCGCTAAATGTTAGTGTTCAGCTCTATCGTGTTCCGGTCAGATGGTAATGTAGGGCCCTGTAAGTTCCGGCACAGAGGCATAACACCTTAGGCTTCAGGAGTGGTAACGCATCTGCTTTTTGACCTTGGTCTTTGTGTAAGTGTCTATAGGCTGCAGTCATCACTTAACATCAGTGTGAACTGCATGCTTGTTTGCCACTTCCATTACATTAAAAAAACGTGACTTCGCGTAGCTCATCTTGGCAACTGCCGTGCGCCCAAATTTTAACTATGTTTTTTTTTTGTAAAATGGTGGCAAACAAGTTTGCGGTTCACATTATACACACATCACATACGTACATAGATAAAAATAAAAACGTATAGTCAAAATGCAGATGCGTTACACGATAGTGCTGAACACTACCTATCATTTGGCGGCAGATAGGTTAGGTAATGTGGTGGTTGATTACACACTCGAGCGCCGACATTGAAACTCTACCACCAGTTGAGTCACCTTAGTTCATGGACAGTTTTTAATGTAATTGACCTTTTATTTGTATATTTACATCGAGTTACAATCATTGATCGATTGACGTTTGGTCAATCGATTAATTATATCACCACGTGTTTTTATTTTTTAACGTGCGCACTTATAATCACGTTGTGAATCATAGCATAACTAAATTGTTTAGGTACGCTAGGCATGAATAACGAATTGCGATGGAAATAGGCTATAATCTGCATTCTTTAAATCTGTAGGTCCTATAATAAATAATACCTACTTAATTACATTTTTCATGTGGCAAACAAGCACTGAACTGAACTGAATAAACAATACCATTTGACGGCTTAATTAGGTAATGCGGTAATATGCCTCCAGCTTCTTGCACTGGAACCACCAGTACATTTCATAGGATACATTTTATAACTGGACGTGTAGAGGAACAGGTGGAAGTGTTCCTTCGATGAAAAAGGGATCTCCCGAACGGGCGAGGTGATAGCGCTTGGCAGGTCGGTGCCCAACAATGATCGTTGGAAAGTTGTATATATAGCAACTAGTAAGAAAACTCCGTATGTGCGATTCAGCGTGGTCATACGCCATCTTCCGTACTAGAGGTACTTGAGTTTCCTCATTATTCCACTAGATGGCCCGCCACTCGCTGCCGTGGAGAGGAGACGGCTGGGGAGGAGGTGTACGGGTATTTCGTTGGCCCTGCACCCTATCCCCAGCCGCCTAACGGTGGTCCCGCCGTCTGATAGGGACGTGGTGGGGCCGCGAGGGAGCGGTTGAGGGTCGAATTCTTTCGACGCTGCCGCTCCCATGAGGCCAAACTGTGTGCCTAAACCCCTCTACCCGGGCGTCTTGGGACGCCTGGTGTTGTGAGTGGTTTGGGCAGGGACCTCCGGGCGTCGGACTAGGGGATGTCCGTCGCCCGAATGGAGAGAGGTCCCTAGGTGGGTGGAGTGCACGTGTTCCGCACGTCACTATTGTCGGTTGGAGCCAATGGGCTCAAACCTCGGAGGGCTCGGAAACGAGCAGCCGCCGGCGGGGTCGCGAATGTGTGCGTAAGCGTTCCCGTGACCCCGCCACTAATGGCGGATGAGTCGGCACACCGCGGGGTTTTAGTGAGTACGAGTCTCACACTACCCGCCGTCTGTTCCCCTTAGACGGCGGGTGCCCATGAGGGTTTCCGCGCGTCAAGAAAAAAAAAAGGGGACAGAATAACGTGCTGTAGGTATTTCTCGGTCTTCTGCCACTGTGGCACCGAGGCGGAGCGTAAATTAATATACATTGGTTAGATTTTGTATTTGCCATTAGAACAATAAATTAAAAAAGTCTTTTTTTTTTTATTTTACAACCAAATCGTTGTGACGCGTGTATTCTAATTAAATATCAATATGTTATAAGTAACAGGAAACGTGAATCTTTATGGAGGTTGTAAATATTCATGAGATAACTTGTAACATCCATCTCGCTTATACAACCCTGGTACATTTTAAACATCGGCTTAGCAAAATTGACCGTTCAGTTTTCCTCAAACCTGGCCGAGTTTCTGAGGCTGGGTTGCACCATCTTACAAACATAACAAATTAAAGTCCCTACCGGTTAACTAAAACAATATTTGCACCATTTGAAAATTGTTAAATGACGAAATTAAATTAAACACATTTTTTTATGTAATGAAGGTGGCAAACAAGCGTGCAGTTCACATTGACGTTAAGTGATGACTGCAGCCTATAGACACCCACAGAAAAATCATAGGTCAAAATGCAGATGCGTTGCCACCCCTGAAACCTATTAGTTGTTATGTCTTTACAGAGACATAACAACTAAAATAGTTATTACGGGGCCATACATCACCATCTAACCGGAACACGATAAATAGTGTAGATAAATTAGATAACGCGGTGGTGCCTACGCCCTCGAGCTCCTACACTGGAAGTCTACCACCGTAGAGTAGAAAGTACCGGTTAAGTAAAAACATAAGTTGCCCCATTTCAAAATTGTTAAATGACACCATAAACTTAACAGTAGCTTTAACCGTAACTGGCCGAGCTGCGCTAGTGAATATTAAAGTTAACCTCAAAATTATCTTTTTTTTTTTTTTTTTTTTTTATGTAATGGAAATGGTAAACAAGCATGCAGTTCACATTGATGTTAAGTGATGACTGCAGCCTATAGACACCCACACAAAGACCAAGGTCAAAATGCAGATGCGTTACCACTCCTGAAGCCTAAGGTCTTATGCCTCTGTGCCGGAAATTACAGGGCCGTACATTACCACCTGACCGGAACACGATAGTGTTGAACACTACCATTTAGCGGCAAGTATATTAGGCAATGCGGTGGTGCCTACGCCCGCGAGCTCCGTCACTAGAGCTCTACCACCAGTATCTGTCAGACAGATGGTAAGGGAATCTGTCAACTCTGGTAACTTCAACAATGTCAAAAATACGCATTCTGCGTTGCACCAGCGTATTGCAGTATTTTTTAGCAGGACACAGCAGTAAGTGTTAAAATCAATGTAAGTTGTTAAAATGATTGTTTTATATTATTTCGCATTAACACATGCTTGTGAAATATATTTTATTTTTAAAGAAAAATGGAAAGAAAAATTTAACTTCAGGCGAGACTCGAACTCGCGACCTACTGGGAATCTAGTCCAGCCGCTCTTCCAATTGAGCTACTGAAGCCCTGCCCGATTTGTCAAATCTTTCCTTCACATCTATTTATGGTAGCAGCAGCGCCATCTATTATCAACTATGCTAGTTAGGCAACCAATTATTAAGGGTAAAAGCGACTTCTTTACGATATTCAATAAACTGAAAAGTCTATTATACCGGTTGCCTAACTAGCATAGTTGGTAATAGATGGCGCTACTGCTACCATAAAGCAATGCAATAGATGTGAAGGAAAGATTTGACAAATCGGGCAGGGCTTCAGTAGCTCAATTGGAAGAGCGGCTGGACTAGATTCCCAGTAGGTCGCGAGTTCGAGTCTCGCCTGAAGTCAAATTTTTCTTTCCATTTTTCTTTAAAAATAAAATATGTTTAAATGATGTTTACACCTGTAATTGAGGTGTCACTTACCAAGCATCCAATGTGCTTTTTCTTGTATTTCTATAACAGTGATTATTTTGTTGGTGTGACTAATAATAATAAATAAATAAATAAATAAGTGTTGTTGTTACACTTGACAATAAACGTAACTTTAACAAATATTTTGGTGCAACCGAGCCAGTATCTGCAGCTGGTATGACCGGTTAGGTTGATGGCCTGTTAGGTCAAAATATATTGTCACTTGTAGGGAAAATACCGTGATAAATAAATAAATCATAAATAAATCATAAATCATTTATTTACTCGAATGTAGTGGCTACAGGTGGTAACAAAATAATGGAAACTATAACATTCTACCATAACAATGGTGTGTAAAATATTATGCATATCCTTAAACTATTGAAATTCACACATATTATAAACATTTCTAGTTACATTAAAATTAAATTAACAATCTCTAATACATGTATTATCAAATCAGGAAGAACAGCAAATTGTCATCACTAAAATTGCATTCCTTTTCATAAGTATGTCAAAGATTAAATTATGAATATTTTATTTAAGAGTTAATGTTAATTATAATAATCTGTATCGAATTAAATTGTCATATCATCATTTCATACCTTTGTCACTATTATTAATATCTTATTATCATTCTGTTGCACATTTATAAATATTTTTTACTTAGTCAAAAAATTTATAAATAATATGTCATTAATTAGGTAAACGGAATTGGGTAATTAAAATAATTTAGATACGTCAATAATAAAATTCAGGTCAGATGATTAGATCAAACATTATTCAATTAATTAGGATATTGCTTTCCAAGTCATGTATTCATTTAAGTCATAAAAACAATTATGTTGTAGCCATTGAGTCAGTTTGTTTTTAAATAGTGGTAAACGTATTTCCTTGAGCGTAATGGGTAATTTATTAAAAACCCTTATGGCGTTTACAAAAGCATTCCTTTTATGTAATTCAATTCTACAGTTAGGTATGAACAGTTTAAATTGATTCCTTACGCTAACGTTCCTATTCGTACATTCAGAATTGAGCTTAAAATAGTATGGATGCTGCTTTACAAATACACAGAGATCCCTAATGTATATGCAAGCCAACGGTAATATACGATATTTCTGGAATAATGGCCTACAACTGTCCAAGCACCAAGCTCCACAAATAGCTCTTACACATTTTTTTTGTACACGAAAAGCTTTATCAATTACCACCGAGTTTCCCCACAACAAGAGGCCATAAGAAAGCACAGAGGAGACATAGCCATGATATGCAATCAGGGCTGCTTCCGTCGAAACAGTTTGACGCAATCGCTTTATAGCAAATACAAATTTATTCAGTTTGTCGCAAACAAAGTCAATGTGAGCTTTCCAGTCACAATTTTTATCCACAACTAGCCCTAAAAACTTTGTGGAGTCAACTTCATTAATTTTATTTTTATCATAAATTATATTGAGGTCAATGTGTTTTTTTCTATATGTCTGAAATTGAATTAAATTAGTTTTATTAATATTAATTTTAAGATTATTAGTTTTTAACCACGTAATTATACTATCAAGAGCTTCGTTAATATTTTTTTGGTATGTATTTAAATCGTCACATTTCACTATGAGCGTAGTGTCGTCTGCAAATAATACGGTTTTGTGGATCGTGACATTTGGTAAATCATTTATATTCATTAAAAACAGTATGCGAGCCTCACTATGCATTTATACTATAAATTGCACAAATTTACATTTGCACAAGTTTACACAAACGTTTTCATTACCATTTGTTTGTGCAAGAATCATAAGGGTACAGATGCAAAACAGTCTGTGATTTTTTGCGGAGGAAAAAACGTGTTTTTTTTTTTTTTTTTTTTTTAAGTAATTGAAGTGGCAAACAAGCATGCAGTTCACATTGATGTTAAGTGATGACTGCAGCCTATAGACACCCACACAAAGACCGAGGTCAAAATGCAAATGCGTTACCACTCCTGAGGCTTAAGGTGTTATGCCTCTGTGCCGGAAATTACAGGGCCGTACATTACCACCTGACCGGAACACGATAGTGTTGAACACTACCATTTAGCGGCAAGTAAATCAGGTAATGCGGTGGTGCCTACGCCCGCGAGCTCCGTCACTGGAGCTCTTCCACCAGTAAAATGTGTGACACACATACACTACAAAAATCGTCTTTTACTACGAAACACACACCTTGCATTTAACAAATACATAAAGAATTTCAGGCACACATTTAAACATATAGAAAATAGGCATACAGGCGACAGGCATATGAACACTTGTGCTTGTACTTTGACAGAGGGGAAAGCCTTCATATGGCTACTCCCCTCCGGTCCGCCGCGGCCGGTGGCCCGTGTTGCTCTGCTCTGCTATGGTTAATGGATAGATTTTTTTTATTCTTGTGAGGTACATATTCGAAGTACTATTACATACTAGCTGTTGCCCGAAGCGTCGCCCGCGTGGATGTCGTTTAAAAAGTAGCCTATTTTCTTTCTCAAAGTCAACTCTATCTCTGTACCGAATTTCATTAAAATCGGTTCAGTCGTTTGGACGTGAAAAGGTAACAGACAGACGGACCGACAGACAGAGTAACTTTCGCATTTACCTATAATATTAGTAGATTTTTCTCTGGTAATAGTCACACGCATACTATGCCCTTTATATTTATAGGAAGGCTTTGAAAAACTAGAAAACTTCATCGAAATGTTTGGGTTATACCTAGCAAAGTTTTCAAATTAAATGCAATTTGGTGGGAATATATTACATTATACAGTAAACTGTGTCTGGTTTAACCCGCCTAAACTCTTTCTTATAGCATTAAGCTCATTAAAATCAAGAAATGATTATAACCGGTGATTCCCGAGATTTGGTAGCATTCAAATATGGTTGCATTACTTAATACCTGTATTTCCCCGAGGGTACCAACCAACTCAGATTACTCAAATGTATAATAATAATAATAATAACGGCACGGCACGCATAGTGAGGAGGTTCCTGTCTCTGTGTCCCTAACCACCGGCAGCTTGGACCCTGCTCTCGCTGCCGGCGGCACACTATTTTTTAATTTTTTATATATATATTTGTTGTTTTTTTTTTTATACATATATATGTAAAAAATTATAAAATAAGTTAAATCAATAAATAAGTGGAATAATAATAAACAGACACAACCAAGTAGCCAGGATAATCCATCAGCAACTTGCCTTGAAATACGGTCTTGTAGCCGCGGAGGTGCCGTACTACAGGTCTGTGCCCGACCCAGTTCTAGAAAATGACCATGTCACGATGTATTTTTTATTTTTATTTTTTATTTTATTTTATTGACACACCAACAGCATAGTACATCAAAAAGTTACAAAATATATCATAGAAGCATTGGTCTGATGCATATGCCTATTATAGGTATGTACAGCATTCCAACTAAATCGAGCAACACAAAAATTAAATAAATTAGGATCTAGATAAAATGTACATTTAAAATAATTAAAAACTAAGAAAATCAAACCTATTTAGCCTATTTTAATTTTAAATAAGATGAATAGCAATCACCTGCAGCTATACAGCTAGATGCAATGTAATGACTTCAGCACTCTACTTTTTAATGTTGGTAGAGACATACTGAAGATGTCAAGCTCATTTTTTTTATTGAGCATGTTGTATTCACTGACCATTCTGTTCAATGGAGAGTTCTTCCCAATATTGGTTCTGACTCGAGGGACATAAAATGTGTTTAATAAAGGGAACCTTGGCACTCTATAAGGCACTGTGAAATAAATGCGATCAAGAAGTTGATCGCCAGTAGCTTTATTGTTTAATATTTTATACAGAAACAAAATATCATGCATCTTACGTCGATGCGACAGTGTTAACATTCTAAAGAAGTTCAAGCGAGAATTATAAGGACTGCGGTGTGATATGCCAGACGAGTGATACGCTAAGTGTTTTGTGAACGCTCTTTGGATGCTCTCAAGTCTTTGAGAATGAATGCTGTAGTAAGGATTCCATGCGGTGCTAGCGTACTCTAAGTGGCTGCGCACAAGAGAATTAAATAAGACTAACTTAGTGTGTGCATGCTTGAAACTCTTGGTGTTACGTTTTATGAAACCTAGCATCCTGGCAGCCTTAGTGACAACTGAGTCTACATGGGAAGAAAAACGCAACTCCTTATCTACAATAACTCCCAGATCTTTAATTTCATTTACCTTTTGCAGTATATTGTTGTCTAATGAATAGGATGATTCTAAAGATTTTTTCTTTCTTGAGAATTTTATTTGGTAACATTTGTTTACGTTAAGTTGCATGCTATTACGTTTACACCAAGCCTCTATCGCTGCCAAATCGTCTTGAATGTACTGCATATCGATCACAGATCGAACTGTCTTGTATATTTTGAGATCATCAGCAAAGAGCAAAAATTGTGAATGAATAATGAAAATACATAAGTCATTAATAAAAATTGAAAATAATAAGGGACCTAAGTGCGAGCCTTGAGGTACACCAGAAGTAGCCACAAATGTGCATGAATCATACCCGTTTACAGACACAAACTGAAGTCTTTTTGCTAGGTATGATTTAAACCAATGCAACAAGGACCCTTGAATCCCATAACGTTTTAGTTTAATTAAAAGTATAGAATGTCTGACTTTATCGAAAGCACTGGAAAAGTCAGTATATATTGCATCGATTTCATGACCTTTATCTAACTCGCTCGATATATCAGACACATAGGTCACTAAGTTTGTAGCTGTTGATCGACCCGCGCGAAAACCATGTTGTTGAGGTGATAAATAAGGATCGAAATAATGTGATATTTTTGGGTAAATTACAGATTCAAATAACTTAGAAAAACAAGACAGAATAGAAATGGGTCGGTAGTTTTCTGCCATATCATGATCACCTTTTTTGTGTAGTGGCAGTATCCTCGATTTTTTCCACTCATCAGGAAATACGCCATCATTTAGTGATCTATTAAAAATTATTGTTAAAGGCGTAGCCAAAGATACACTGCAACGTTTGACAAAGACTGTAGGTATGGAGTCGGGGCCAGCTCCTTTTGAAGAATCCAAGTGCTTCATTTTTCTAAGGACCTCACGTTCAGTGAGTCGTATCTCGCTCAATGTGTTAGACGATTCAATCGGAAAATTGTTGAAAGTATCGTCGTTCAAGGAGCTTTCGGTACAGTAATTCTTAGAAAATTGATGAGCAAACGTGCTTGCTATTTCGGGACCAGAGCAAGCAATATAATCGTTATTTTTTATCGTAGTTGGGATAGATGGTCGGTTGCTGCACTTGGTTTTGATATGCCTCCAAAAAGCTTTTGGATTACGAATAATATTATCCTCAATCGAACCCAAGTAGCAAGAATTACACGAATGAAAGAGTGTGTTACAGTGATCTCTAAGTATACTGTAAGAAACTAAATCGCGGGGATTGCAATATTTTTTGTATCTGTCCCTAGTTCTATCTTTTTCAGCGAGTCTTCTTATCAATCCGTTACTGAACCAAGGTGGAAACCTGTATTGGGACCGATCTATCATCACTCACAGGACTATTGTTGCCAATAAGCCTGATATAGTGGTGATAGATCGCTCGGAGCGCCGCGTAATGATGATCGACATCACCGTCCCGCATGATGAGAATCTCGTGAAAGCCGAAAAAGACAAGGAAATAAAATATCTTGATCTGGCTCACGAGGTTGTCGCCATGTGGGATGTGGATTCGGCCATCATTGTGCCGATAGTCGTATCGGTGAACGGGCTGATAGCGAAGAGCCTCGACCAACATCTCAAGAGGCTCTCGCTAGGTGGATGGATCAAGGGTCTGATACAGAAAGCAGTACTCCTCGGCACGGCACGCATAGTGAGGAGGTTCCTGTCTCTGTGTCCCTAACCACCGGCAGCTTGGACCCTGCTCTCGCTGCCGGTGGCACACTATTTTTTAATTTTTTATATATATATTTGTTGTTTTTTTTTATACATATATATGTAAAAAATTATTTAATAAGTTGTATAAATAAATAAGTGGAATAATAATAAACTCTTTATTGTACACCAAAACAATTAGGACATTCACGGTACATAAAACATTTTGCACAATTGGCGGTCTTATCGCTAAAAGCGATCTCTTCCAGACAACCGGGTGGAGGAAATGAACTGTATAAATAAGATGGGGGTGCACGGGGAATAAGTGAATAAATTAATAGTAATACTAAAAGGGAAATATAACACATAAATATATATACATATTTGTATAATATATAAATAAATAAATATATACCTATATATATATATATATATATATATATATATATATATATATATATATTAATACATACGTATGCATGAAAATGAGGAAAGGAAATCATAACAAAAAGAAGCAATAACGACTATTGTTGCGAGGAAAGGTAAAACTCATACAGATGTTTCTTAAATGTTTGAAGGGTTTGCAGCTGACGAATATTATTGGGTAACCCATTCCATAGACGTACAGCTGCATTAGAAAAGGAATTAGAGTAATAGTAGGAAGAAGTATGCGAGGGAGTCAGGAGTTGAAGATTAATAGAAGAACGTAGAAAATGGGAGCTAGAGAGGCTAAGGTAGTGGAAACGTTCTTTGAGATAAAGAGGATAGTGGGGATAGAATAGTACACAGTAGAGAAGTGAAAGAATATGAGTATTCCTGCGAAGGCGGATGGGCAGCCACTTGAGTTGAACGCGAAATTCGGAAACATGGTCGTATTTGCGTAAACCAAATACGAACCTTATACAGAGATTTTGTAGACGCTCAAGCTTATTTAGCTGCACTTGAGTTAAATCAAGATAGCATATGTCAGCATAATCTATAGGATAGGATTGATCGAGCAAGTGTAATTTTAGTGGCAATTGGTAAGAAATGATGTAATCTCCTTAAAGAGCCAACGGCAGAAAACATCCTCCTACTCACCTCACTAACCTGAGGAGCCCAAGTCATACAACTATCCATAGTAACACCCAAATTTTTCACAGTTTTGCAATATTTAACTACAGACCCATCAAGCAATATAGGAGGAAGTTTATTAAAATCAATTTTGGATATCAACCGAGAGCTACCGAGAATGGCTTGACTTTTGACTGGATTAACATGAAGACCATACGCTTTACTCCAGTTAGAAAGTTTGGTGTTGAAATTTTCTGTTCATATTTTGTACGGCTTCATGTGAGCCGTCAAAACCAGATTGTGTATAAAGCTGCAAGTCGTCTGCATATAAGTGGTAGAGAGAAGTTAAATGACTGCTGATAGAATTGATGAAAATGGAAAAAAGGAAAGGGGACAACACGCCACCTTGTGGTACGCCAGCAGCGACATTGCACCACGTGGAGAATTGATCATCTGCACGAACGCGCTGCCGGCGACCAAACAAGTAATTACGAAACCAATCAATTACCGTCGGAGATATGTTGAGAGAACGAAGTATAGCCAGCATGATATCGAAATCAACCGTGTTAAAAGCGTTGCTAAAGTCTAAAAGAGTCATTACGGTTAGCTGTTGGTTATCCATACCATGCCGAATATCCTCAGTAATCTTAACCAGAGCAGTTGCTGTGCTATGACCGGACCGGAAACCGGATTGGAATGGATTAAATATGTTGTTTTTAAATAAAAATGTACTCAGTTGCTGGTGGACAAGACGCTCAAGGACCTTAGACAGGAATGGGAGTATAGAAATAGGACGATAATCATGGACGGATTTAGGATTTGGTTTTTTAGGATGTATCTTGGTTTAAAATATTTATTTTATTTGTCACCTTCATATTAGAGATGTCTACTGTTTCTGAAAACTATCGATTTTAGAATCGATTCGAATCGAAGTGTCGATCGATCCACGATTTAATCGACGGGGTAAAAATCGGTTTCAATCAATGTCTTGTTTTTTTTTTACTGTGGTTTTTTATAACATGTAGTAGCAAACAAGCATACAGTTTACATTGATGGTAAGTACATAATACAGTAGCCCAGAAACATTTACATGAAACCAGAGATGCGTTGCCACTCCCGAAGCCTAAGGTATTGCCCTGGCTATATGCCTATGTGCCCGAAATTATGTCGCCGTACATTACCACTTGACCGGAACAGGATAGTGCTGAACACTTTCAATTAGCGGCGGTGTTTAGGTAAAGCAGTGGTGTCTGTGCCTACGCCCGCGAGCTTCGCAACCGCCAGTAGGGACTCTCTAGGGTATAGGGAAGGGAGTATCGATTCACAGAATCGATTCAGTATCTTAAACAATCGACGACGAACAGAAAAAAAATCAGTCCAACATATCGGTTAGCCAATTAACCGATCTCAAATCGACATACCTTTAGGTACTTTATATAAAAAATGAACAGCAGTTTACTCTTAAATTTGACAGGTATAATCTAAATCTGTCATACCACAAAAAAAAAACAAATAAAAAAATAATTAGAGCTTGGTACGAAACGATTCAATCCCATGACTGTTATGATTCATCATCACTACATATTATAAAGTCCCCATATTATCTCTGTCTGTATGTATGCGATATTCCCGGAAAGTTGTGCACGGATTTTGTTCCTGTTTGAAATATCGGGAAGAGGGTTTTCTGAGGAAGGCTTATATCTATAATTTATCAATATCATATTTTTAATTACCGAGATATCACGGTTTTAGTAAAAGAAGTCGAGCGCGTTCCTACAATGCTAAAAAATTAAATGCTACTCGTGCGAAGCCGGGGCGGGTCGCTAGTATACAATAAAACATACTTATTATAGTTACTGGTGGTAGAGTTCCAGTGTAGGAGCTCGAGGACGTAGACACCACCGCATTACCTAATATACTTTCCGCTAAATGGTTGCGTTCAGCACTATCGTGTTCCGGTCAGGTGGCAATTACGGCCCTGTAATTGGCGGCACAAAGGCATAACACCTTAGGCCTCAGGAGTGGCAACGCATCTGCATTTTGATCTTGGTCTTTGTGTGGTTGCCTATACGCTGCAGCATAGAGCAACACCGGAGGGGAGTTGCCATATGCAGGCTTTCCCCTCTGTCAAAGTACAAGCCCAAATGGGCATATACCTGTCGCCTAAATGTTTTAATGTGTGTGAGTTTCGTAGTATAATAGACGATTTTTGTAGTGTGCGTGTGTGTCGCACGCATTTCCCCCCGCAAAAATGACAGACTGTTTTGCATCGGTAATAAACGCTATGGCTACCCCTCCAGTCCGGCGCGGCCGGTGGCCCGTGTTGCTCTATGGGCTGCAGTCATAACTTAACATCAATGTGAAATGCATACTTGTGTGCCTATATCATAACGTAACAAATTATCCCTTATGACCGCCCTAACTAACCGCCCTAACTAACTTATTAGTGTCGTAACACAAGTAGGTAGGTAGGTACTTATAATGTAACCTTGTGCGAAGGCACGCAGTAATATGGGTGCATCTTCTACTGCAACTCACTAATCCCCTATTATTAAATCAGAGAGTTACATTATGGTTCAATAAACAAAAACATTGTCTACTAGCTGACCCGGCAAACTTCGTATTGCCTCAGAATGAAATAATGTGTCAAAGGTTTAATAGACACGGACTACTTGTATGGGAAAATGAAATTGTGGTTTTTACTATTTCCCTTCAATTTCTTCATATTTTACCTTCCCTGGACTTCCAAAAATCATTCAAAACCCAAATTAGCCTAATCGGTAAAGCCGTTTTCGCGTTTTAGCGAGACTAACGAACAGCAATTGATTGTTATATATATAGTAGCTGTTGCCCGCGGCTTCGCCCGCGTGGATATCGTTTTATAATCCTGAATTTTCTTTGCTATAAACCTCACGGAGCCCGAGACCTTTCCAAGGAATGCAAAACCGTGAAAATCGGTTCATGCGTTCTGGAGTTATAGCGTCAGGAAGGAAAACCCGACTTATTTTTATATTATAGATAAGAGATATATAGATGTACGCCAACGTAAAAAACTCCACGCCTGTAATCCCCGAAGGAGTAGGCAGAGGTAAATGCATGCATTCAAGTATACATGCCAACACTCACGATTCGCCGGTTACGTTTTGGCCCATGTAATAGGTGGCGAGCCTGTTGAACTCTCCGAGTATATTACCAAACTCCGAGGTACTGTGAAACTTCCAGTAAATGGAAAATCCTAATGGAACCATGAAAATTACACCTTTATATCTTGTAGTCCGACCCGGGAATCGAACCCAGCACCCCAGCATAGCAGGTGGTATTCTGCTACTACTAGACTACCGGCAGTTGTAATGTATAATTGTTGATTATCAATTTTTCCATGCCTTATCGAATATCGTCAGTTATTTTTTTATTCATAATTAGATCCGAAAGATTTCAACTTTTTTTTTTTATGTAATGGAAATGGTAAACAAGCATGCAGTTCACATTGATGTTAAGTGATGACTGCAGCCTATAGACATCCACACAAAGACCAAGATCAAAATGCAGATGCGTTACCACTCTTGAGGCCTAAGGTGTTATGCCTCTGTGCCGGAAATTACAGGGCCGGAACCACCTGACCGGAACACGATAGTGCTGAACACTACCATATAGCGGCAAGTATATAAGGTGATGTTGGACCAAAGCCTCCCCATATTCCCCATAGGCCATAATCGCCAAGCTTGGCATGCGGATAAGCGATCGCAGTGACGGTAGTTTTTTACAAGACGCTTCTTGTCATAGAGCAAAACAGTCTGTCATTTTTAGCGGGGAGAAATACGTGTGATACACACTGCAAAAATCGCCTATTACTACGAAACTCACACCTTGACTTTAACAAAAACATAAACTATTTCACACACACATTTAAACTTCTAGGCGACATGTGTAGGCACACTTGGGCTTGTACTTTGACAAAGGGAAAGCCTTCATATGGCTACTCCCTTCCTGTCTTCCTGTCCCCCGCGGCCGGTGGCCCGTGTTGCTCTATGCTGCCGGCTGACCATCTTGCGTTCAAGCACTTACTAGAGTCCCAAGAAAATTCTTCCGCTAGTGGACGGTGGAGAAGCCACGTCCTAACGCAACTTTTTAATTAAAAAAATATAACAGACGATGGCTCGGAGTCTCGAAGTGATGTCACAAATGTTAAATAATGGTCATTGGAACAAGCATAGAGCAACACGGGCCACCGGCCGCGGTGGACCGAAGGGGAGTAGCCATATGCAGGCTTTGCCCTCTGTCAAAGTACAAGCCCAAATGGTCCTGCGCTTGTCGCCCAGATGTTTAAATGTGTGCGTGAAATTGTTTATGTATTTTGTTAAAGTCAAGGTGTGAGTTTCGTAGTAATAGACGATTTTTGCAGTGTGTATCACACGTAGTTCTTTCCGTAAAAAATGACAGACTGTTTTGCATCGGTAATAAGCGCTATGGCTATTTTTTGTTATGGAAGTGGCAAACAAGCATGCAGTTCACATTGATGTTAATTGATGACTGCAACCTATAGACACCCACAAAAAGACCAAGGTCAAAATGCACATGCGTTACCACTCCTGAGGCCTAAGTTGGTATGCCTCTGTGCCGGAAATTCATTGGCCGTACATTACCACCTGACCGGAACACGATAGTGCTGAACACTACCATTTAGGGCACGTTAAGCCGTCGGTCCCGGTTGCTATCGATAGATAGCAGTCGTTAAACCTTGTCGGAGGCCTTACGGGCGGTTTGAAAACATCCGACAGCGGGTTGGCCACTAACCCACCCACCTCCACCAATCCGCATTGGAGCAGCGTGGTGAAATAAGCTCCAGGCCTCTCCCCAGGTTGCCTTTATTATATATTAGGTAATGCGGTGGTGCCTACGGCCGCGACCTCCGTCACTGGAGTTCTACCACCAGTAAAATTGCTACTCCCCTCCGGCAGAGAATATGTAATAATACTATCGGGTCCGCCGCGGCCGGTGGCCCGTGTTGCTCTTTGGGAACAAGTTTTAACACCAGATGATCCAGTTCCAAAATTAATCGAATATTCATAATATTTATAGTTGGTAATCATATTTTTCGTTATTTTGGAATCAAGTTTTTTACGCGACTTCCAGTAGCGAAATGATAGACATCATCACGTAAGAGCGTGATCCTGGTGGTAGAGTTCCAGTCCATATTAATCTATCTGCCGCCAAATGGTAGTGTTCAGCACTATCGTGTTCCGGTTAGATAGTAATAGTAAGGGGTGGCAACGCATCTGTATTTTGAACTCTGGTCTTTGTTGGGTGTCTATCGGCTGCAGTCATCACTTAACTTCAATGTTAACTGCAAGCCTATTTAGCCACCTTCATGACATAAAAAAAAATACGGTGCTAATAATTCGAGCCTCAGAGCTGAGCTCCGTCACCGGAGCTCTGCCAACAGTAGATAAACCTAAAAAGCAATTTACATTTGCGACATTTTTTTTCCACCTTTCGTACTTATTGTTCTAAATACAAATTAAACGTTCTTTTAAATTAGCATGTAATGGCACCCTTCACTGCAACTATTTTTAGTCTGTGCACAAAAAATGTAGAGAAAATCGTATAAAGTATATCCGGATGATAAATATAGGTACAGTATCTAACAATAAATATTGCATTCATTCATTCACTCATTCGGTAGACTTCGGCTTATTTCGGGTCTGTAGAGAGCATTATCTTCTTCAGTTTCTTCAGTGGCGGAGATCTTCTCAGTATTGACTGCACTTGGAACTCTGCCAAGTAGGATAATAATAATGGCAACCCGTTATACGTCCCACTGCTGGGCACGAGTCTCTCCACTTTTTTAGGAGGAGGCCTAGAGTTTACTCCACCACGCTGCTCCAATGCGGATTGGTGGAGGACTCTGCCAAGTGAACAACCTATAATATGACGACCAAATTTATTCCCTTCTCAGTTTCTTTTGAAATAAGGAAATGGAGTAATTCGTAAATAATTGATTCTTTCCTAATTGTTTCGTTTCTTTTTCATTTACTTAATATGTGTTTTTTATTATTATTAGTGGTTATTCACTCTAGGTAGTTAAAAAAAATTACACTGCAAAAGGAGGAGCCTAATTATATAAATAATAATAATAATGGCAACCCATTATACGTCCCACTGCTGGGCACGAGTCTCTCCCCTTTTTGGGGGAGGCCTGGAGCTTACTGCACCACGCTGCTCCAATGCAGGTTGGTGGAGATACGGATTAGTGGCCTACCAGCTGTCGGATGTTTTCAAACCGCCTATAAGGCCTCCGACAAGGTTAAACGACTGCTATCTATCGATAGCAACCGGGACCGACGGCTTAACGTGCCCTCCGAAGCACGGAAACGCGCATTTTAATTTGCCACTAGCGACCGCTAGTAGCAAATTAATATTCGCGTTTACCCATCACACACCCGACCCGCGGAGCCAGCCGCGCTACATCTCGCGTGAATGTCTATACCTCCATAAAAATAAGAGATTTTATGATGCGTTGCCATTCCTTAGGTCTTAAGTTATTTTACCTCTGTGTCACAAATAGGGATTGCAATCCCGAAAAATGGGATCCAGCAATCCCGCGGGATCCCGCACCACTTATCAATCTAGTGGATCTCGCACCTTCAAAACGCGGATTTGCGGATCCCGCAAATTTAAATTGGCTCCTAAAACGTTCGTGAAGTTTCGCGAGAAAGCAAGTAGCGCGAGCGCGATCTTACCGCCTCGTACAGGGATCCTATGCGGGGTGAAGCAAGAAGATTCAGAAATTTTTGAAGAAAGCAATGGCATATTTTGAGTTCGATGTTTCAATTGATTTTATAATAATTTTCCTAAAATGCGGTATCCCGCGGGATTGGCGCGGGATTGATCGATCCCGCATATCAATTCCGCGGGATTGCTTAAGCTGCGTGATTGCAATTCCTAGTCACAAATTACAGAGTCATACATTACCACCTGACTGTAATACAAAAGCGCTGAAAACCACTATTTAGCGGCAAGTAGATTACAAGAAGTCAAATTTTTCTTTCCATTTTTCTTGAAATAAAATAATTATATTTTCACAAGCATGTGTTAATGCGAAATAATATAAAACAAGTAGATTACATTTATGGCGGTGTCTATCCCCGCCACAATGGCGATGGGCCAAAACGTAACCGGCGAGTCGTGGGTGTTTGCATGTATGCTTGAATGCATGCATTTACCTCTGCATACCCCTTCGGGGATTACAGGCGTGAAGTTACGTTTTCTATCCCTGCGAGCTTTGTCACCAGAGCTCTACCATCAGTAAAAATAAAAAACGACATCCACAGAGACGAAGCTACGGCAAACTACTAGTAAATAACAATTAGAGGATTATATGTTATTATATTTTTGATGTAGGACATCAAAATATAATAACAGTATATTTTGTATGGCTCTGAAAATTTATAACAAAATACCTGCCCACATTAAAAACATTGACTCAACAATTCATGGATTTAGAGCCTCTTTAAAGAAATTGTTAATCAATACAGCATATTATTCAATAAATGAATTCATAAATGACAAATGATGTGAGCAGATCGCCATTATTATTAAGACATTCAAATTATTATTTGCAATTATACTATAATTTTCCTTCTGACATCTGTTTACATTGAAGTTTATCTTATGTACTTACCAAATGTATTGTAATGCTGCATTGTTTTATCAACTAATTAATATGACTGTACTTCACTAACCATTATTATTACCATTGACATTACATAAATATGCCTACCTAACCTATTTAAAACTATTATAAATATTGTACACCGAAAGGTATTGTTGCAATGGAACTATATTGTATTCTTCAAAAACCTGTACACCTGTGACAAACAATAAATGACAATAAATAAATAAATAAATAGAGTTCCTATTTCATTCACTTGGTTTAAGACACACCTTAAATTTGACCTTCATGTCAAAGATAATGGTACGTAATAATATTACTAGGTATATGATGGTAATTATGGGTCCAGCACAATGGTAATAAAGGAAGACAAAAACTTAAATACCTACAATCATCAACCTTTTTACAATGAACTGTGATATGAATCTACAAAACTTACAGACAGAGCAACATCGGAGGGGAGTAGCCCCTCTGTCAAAGTATAAGCTGCCCAAATGGGCATATGCCAATTTTTTAAAAGTTAAGCTGTGAGTTTCGTAGTAATAAACGATTTTTGTAGTGTGTATGTGTCACACGCATTTTCCCTCGCAAAAAATGACAGATTGTTTTGCATCGGTCATAAACGCTATGGCTACTCCCCTCCGGTCCACCGCGACCGGTGGGCCGAGTAGGATGACGGCCACTTTTTCATACGCTGAAACGGTACTCCTCACCCCTACACTCCATAACCACTTTTTAACTGAATGACTATGAAATTAAAAAAAAAATGTTCACAAGCTTAATTGCGAAATATTTAATCAATTTGTGTAATAATTCTGATAGTAAAATGAGTTAGCCAGTTATTACTAGTTAATGTCCGCGGGTTCGTCCGCCTGAATGTCGTTTTTGACCATTGGTATAGGCAATCGGACAGCTATCGAAAATAATGTAAACTATGATTAGAATTAATGTTTGTAAAATAATACGATGACTCCTTATATATTTTCATGAAATATTAATTATATATTTTTAAATTGCAAAATAAAATGTAATAATTTTAAATATTTTTTATCTGTGCTCCATGTTTAACGAAACATCAATCACAGGACGTGAAGTCATTATTATTTATTAGGTTTATTCCCGTTGTCCCCGTGCGCTTATGTTCGTACAACAAATATTTGACACAAGTGATACTTTGACTTATTCGCTCTTTTTTGGATATTTTCCACGTTATTTAAACAAAAAACAAGTTATACGAAGTTTAACAAAATTAACTTGCACTTGGTTAGTCGTACGGATTTGGAAGGCTTCACTTTGATTGCGAACATTTGACGTCACATTGTTCAGTATAATTAGGCACCAATTACGCGGCATTATAAAATGTATGTGTAGTTTGTGGTACATAAACATGTTTAAATAATAAAATTAATATTTTGTATGCTTAATTAAACGTACAGAGAATAATTTTAGACACATTCTGAAAAGTTGTCCGATTCCCTATTCTGTGATTTTAACTTTTTAGTGTTGCAATTATTATAAAATATAGTTTAGAACATTATCAGTAATTTTTGGAAATAATAGGTTGGGGAAAAAGTCTTATCGCATTATAGTATGTATGAACTTGTAATAAAATCTCTTTGGCTGTAGTATTTGTATCTGGCTGGTTTTGGTATCATTGAAAGTTAAAATTTTAAAGAACATAATTCCAAATTCAAATTAGGCAAATGTGTGATTTTCATTTGTTCTTCGTACTGTTAAGATGAGTGAATCTAATGAAGAAATTCGATACATTTTTAAATTTTACTACAAAAAAGGTAAAAATGCAACGCAAGCCGCGAAAAAAATTTGCGATGTTTATGGACCTAGTGCAGTGTCTGTGAGAGTAGCACAAATTTGGTTTAAGCGTTTTCAATCCGGAAATTTTGATGTCGAAGATGCACCTCGCTCTGGTCGCTCTATTACGGATAAAATGGATGCCATTTTTGAAAAAGTGGAGCAAGATCGACATATCAGTAGTTACGACGTAGCTGAAGAATTGAGAATTGATCACAAAACAGTTTTGGCGCATTTGAAAAAAGCTGGGTACAAAAAAAAAAGCTCGATATTTGGGTACCTCACGAGCTCACTGAAAGAAACATTCTAAAAAAAGATTCTTTATTACGACGTAAGAAAACCGAATCATTTTTGAAGAAGCTGATAACTGGTGATGAAAAGTTGATCACGTACGACAAGAACGTGCGAAAAAGGTCGTGGTCAAAGGCCGGTCAGGCTTCACAGACTGTGGCGAAACCCGGGTTAACTCGCAATAAGGTGATGTTGTGTGTGTGGTGGGATTGGAAGGGCATTATTCATTATGAGCTATTACCACCAGGCAGGACTATCGATTCTGAACTCTACTGCGAACAACTGATGAGATTAAAGCAAGAAGTTGAGAGAAAGCGGCCGGAATTGATCAACAGAAGGGGTGTGGTGTTTCATCATGATAACGCTAGACCTCACACATCTATAGCCACTCAGCAAAAATTAAGAGAGTTTGGCTGGGAGGTGTTAATGCATCCGCCGTATAGTCCTGACCTTGCACCTTCAGATTTCCACCTGTTTCGGTCTCTTCAGAATTCTTTATGCAATGTTAGGTTAACATCACGAGAGGACTGCCAAATCCACTCGTCGCGGTATTTTGATGAGAAGTCCCAAAATTTTTATAGCAATGGGATTATGTCCCTACCTACAAGATGGCAAAAGGTTATCGAACAAAATGGTACATACATACTTTAGTTAAATTTAAATGAACTATATTAAAAAATGTTTTGAATTATCTTAAAAAATGCGAAGAAACTTTTCCCCCAACCTAATATATTCTTTTGAGTCAACAGAGCGTTCAGACGTTCGGACAAACAAACGCGGTGAAACTTTTTTTAATAAGTAATAACACATAACACATGAAGCGCGCATGGCCCGGCGGCTGGTGTAGATCGTAGGCGATCTACTCGGTTAAGTACTGCGGGCGCGGTCGGGTAGTGTGATGGGTGACCGCTAGTGGCAAATTAAATGCGCGTTTCCGTGCTTCGGAGGGCACGTTAAGCCGTCGGTTCCGGTTGCTATCGATAGATAGCATTCGTTAAACCTTGTCGGAGGCTTTATTGGAGCAGCGTGGTGGAGTAAGCTCCAGGCCTCCCACCAAAAAGGGGAGAGACTAGTGCCCAGCAGTGGAACGTATAATGGGTTGCCATTATTATACATCACACATACTGGTGGTAGAGCTCCAGTGACGGAGCTCGCGGGCGTAGGCACCACCGCATTACCTAATATACTTGCCGCTAAATGGTAGTGTTCAGCACTATCGTGTTCCGGTCAGGTGGTAATGTACGGCCCTGTAATTTCCGGCACAGAGGCATAACACCTTAGGCCTCAGGAGTGGTAACGCATTTGCATTTTGACCTTGGTCTTTGTGTGGGTGTCTATAGGCTGCAGTCATCACTTAACATCAATGTGAACTGCATGCTTGTTTGCCACTTCAATTACATAAAAAAAAAAAAAAACACATCTAAAATCGAAGCTTATAACCAAAACGGCCCGCTAGTCATAAATTCAAACATGTTTTGTGCAGGTAAAGTATTTATAAAAGACCCGTTTCGCGAATATTCTTTTACTTACGTCACAAATAAAACTTTCATATGTTTTGCTATTGGTGCTTAGTTAGTCCCTAAACTAGTTAGGATCCCACTGCAGAATCATTTCGTTCATCTAGATATGCTGCAAACTTCATTTTTACGCATATTTATAATCTAACCCCCTTATTCATAAACGTACATTAGATACGTTATAACTATAGAATGCTTTGTCTTTGTCAATTGCATTGTCAAATGTGCAGGATAGAAAGAGACAAAGGAGACATTAGCAACACTTCAGCTAAAATACGTTTATGAATAAGGGGGTAAATATATAATATTATTAAAAATACTTTGGCCAAATTTTGATAGGCAACCTAGTGGATATATATTCTCTATAGATTATAAATATGCGTAAAAATTAGGTTTTCAGCATGTCTGGATGAACGAAATGACAGACATGACGTATGTTTTGTGGTTACTAGAGACTTGAAATTTGGCACGAGTATACACCTTAATCACGCCGACAAAGTGAGAAAGAATAAAAAATAATAAAGAATAAACACATAAAAATAAAATTATTTAGAGTACCTCCCCTTACTGCCATACTATCGATGTATG
This sequence comes from Macrosoma leucophasiata, assembly GCA_036365455.1. NCBI lineage: Eukaryota > Metazoa > Arthropoda > Insecta > Lepidoptera > Hedylidae > Macrosoma > Macrosoma leucophasiata. Next base: position 638,495 of record JAWQUS010000022.1, on the reverse strand, counting down.
GGCGGATGTAAGAAAGTGATACGCGGTCGGGCTCTGACACTACAACTCTACCATAGAGCAACACGGGTCACCAGCCGCGGTTGTCCGGAGGGGAGTAGCCATATGCAGGCTTTCCCCTCTGTCAAAGTACAAGCCCAAGTTTGCCGAAATGTTTAAATGTGTGCGTCAAAATTGTTAACGTATTTTGTTAAAGTCAAGGTGTGAGCTTCGTAGTAATAGACGATTTATTTTGTGTGTGTGTCATACGAATTTCCTCCCGCAAATAATAAGAGACCTTTTTGCATCGGTTATAAACGCTACGGCTACTCCCCTCCGGTCGGCCGGTGGTCCGTGTTGCTCTATGAACTCTACCCAGCACTAAAAAGTAAAATAAAATCACTTTATTTTTAATTCAATTGAATTCTATATTTAAATGATGGGATATCTCAGTATAAAAAATGTTACGTAGATGAGTTTATTTACTTATCATATTTTTTTCTCGTGAGTAATAAGGAAAATGGTTGTCCCAAATGATTTCAAAACCCGGGTACTTAACCGTCCAAGGCCCTTCCGGAATGGGAAACGCATTTTAGAATATAAACATTAAAGGTACTAGGTATATGAATCATCTCGTAAAGTTGAGTAAAACACTATTCTCGTACTTGGCACGGCGGGAAAACCAGGTGTAATGTTTGCTCTACTTAACTGAACATGGATCAGATGTTATTATTACGTTTTTATATTTATACTACCTGTCCCGGCCATAGAGCAACACAGGAGGGGAGTAGCCATATGCAGGCTTTCCCCTCTGTCAAAGTACAAGCCCAAATGGGAATATACCTGTCGCCTAGATGTTTAAATGAGTGCGTACAATTGTATCTGTATTTTGTTAAAGTCAAGGTGTGAGTTTCGTAGTAATGGACGATTTTTGTAGTGTGCGTGTGTGTCGCACGCATTTCTCCCCGCAAAATATGACAGACTGTTTTGCATCGGTAACACACGCTATGGCTACTCCCCTCCGGTCCGCAGCGACCGGTGGGCCGCGTTGCTCTATGGACCCGACAAACTTCGTATTGCCTCAGAATGAAATAATGTGTCAAAGGTTTGATAGATACGGACTATTTGTATGGGAAAATAAAATTTCCCTTCAATTTCTTCATATTTTAATTAAACCTTCCCTGGATTTCCAAAAATCATTCAAAACCAAAATTAGCCAAATCGGTCTAATATCGGTCTTATATATATATATATATATATATATATATATATGTATGTATATATACATATTAAATCAACTGCTGTTGCTTGCAGAACGGCTCTACCAATTTGGCTAGTCTTGGCACAGACAAAAATTGTAAAACATGTTGTTTTGGTATATGTACCGTATAGACTGGTGGTAGAGCTTCAGTGACGGAGCTCGCGGGCGTAGGCACCACCGCATTACCTAATATACTTGCCGCTAAATGGTAGTGTTCAGCACTATCGTGTTCCGGTCAGGTGGTAATGTACGGCCCTGTATTTTCCGGCACAGAGGCATAACACCTTAGGCCTCAGGAGTGGTAACGCATATACATTTTGACCTTGGTCTTCGTGTGGCTGTCTATAGGCTGCAGTCATCACTTAACATCAATGTGAACTGCATGCTTGTTTGCCAAGCCCATTACATTTAAAAAAAAAATAGACATACATATGCATTTAGTAAAAAGCATATAAATGTCTATAGGCACTAATGCATTACCTAATATACCTACTTGCCGCTAAATGGTGTTCAGCACTATCGTGTTCCGGTCAGGTGGTAATGTACGGCACTGTAATTATCGGCACAGAGGCGTAACACCTTAGGCCTCAGGAGTGGTAATGCATCTGCATTTTGACCTCGGTCTTTGTGTAAGTGTCTAGGCTGCAGTCATCACTTAACATCAATGTGAACTGCATGCTTGTTTGCCACTTCCGTAACAAAAAAAAAATAAAAATAAATAAAACATTAATTTAAGAAAAGAGTTTGGCCCGTCTAGGAACAAAATAAAAATTGAAAAGTGCGACTCGAAGTCAAAGTAAAGTGTGAAGTCTATGAATTTCGCACTTCGTAGATCTACGAATGGTCACTTTCTACTAACGTTTTCGTAGGTTTTCGCGAGCTTCATACATTGTAGAAATTAAACTTGCGGATTTTCTCGCGTATACAACACTCCCAAACTTCTTCATACACCCGACGTTTCGGTCGCTTTCCAGCTACCGTGGTCACGGGCTGACTGACCGTGACCACGATAGCTGGAAAGCGACCGAAACGTCGGGTGTATGAAGAAGTTTGGGAGTGTCACTTTCTACTAGTTTCTTCAAAATAATATTTAGATATCAGTGCTTTGGGAGATTGGTTATACATGTATATTTATGTATTTCAAGCGTACAAAATTAAGGTTAATTTGCGTAATGATGGAAAGGAGAATGACCAAAAGCCGTCCTGATTGCGTCTTAACAACTTGTATGTAGAAAATTGTTTTTTGAATTTAGATTTCACTCACATATTTTTCACGTTAAAACGAATGGGGACTTACAAGATATTTTTCAAAAGTTAATAAACTATTTTGTAGTGAACTGCCAATCACAGACCAATAATCAAGCTGCCAATGTCAGCACCATTGTATTATTTACTTTTGTGCGTTGGACACTGGTCATTTTAAGATCCTTATGATTTTGTCGAAATAAAATCGATTTCAACCATCGATTGATTTATTATCGATATTCAACGGAATAGATTATTCATGTTTACTATTTGATAAACAAAACAAATAATCTATTCCAATCACCAATTAATCTATTCTTATTTATCAATAGTATCAAGTGGATACAATTTGAACAGTACCTGAGCTTTGACTTAGCTCAAATTCATCATATAAATGTCTCACTTTTATTATCATGAAGCAGCAAACAAAAAAAAACAGTTTATATTGACGGTAAGTGAATATATATAGCATAAAAACATCCACATGAAAACCAGATTCATTTATTAATTGTTAAGTATTTAATGTTTGTCTGGTATTGTACGCCATACGGCTAAACTATAATACTGAATGTAAGTAAAACAGCTATGATGCTACACAATACTTTTAAAAAGTCTTCGCTTATTTTAGTAACCTCTGGCAGGTACACCAATAAAACTTAACCTCAAAATAACCAAAAGTTCATAATGCTGTTTTCTAAAAACTCCTATTGATACATTTTTCCTTTTTTGCGCACGTTTTGCTTACAATATTGGCTTTATTTTGCGAGTAATCCCGTCGAGACGCAAGAAGTGCGAACTCTTATAAACAATTGGTCAATCTCCTTTAAAGTTTAATTAATTAATAATGTAATGTATAATGTAAAAACGTCCTAGTATCGATCTAGATTTTTAGCTGTTTGAAAAATGTAGAATATCTGCGTAAAGGAAAATAAACGAAAATCCAAAAACGTACTTTACACAGGTAAGGCCGAGTGCCGAATGGAAGTTCTTTCTAAACGGATTTTCGATCAAGGTATTCCATCTTATATTTTTAAATGACATTTAAATATCGAACAGATAGAGTTAAACGATGGTTTTAAATTTATGGACTTTAAATGTTTTTCTTTCATATTTTTGATTCCTTGATGTCAAAATACACGTAGAAATGCCTAGAAAAAAAAAGCTTTTTGACTTCGGGTAGGAATCGAACCTGCGACCTCAAACTCAAGATAACTAGATCAACCGATTTTTTTAAATCATCACTCGCATTGTTTTGGCGAAAAATGAAAATATTACACGAACATGCCAAATTAATTATATTTTACTAAAACTAAATTATGATTTATAATTGATACCAAATTATTATCATAGAAATAATTAGAATTAGAATAAAGATTCTTAAAAAAAAACCGAGGAGACAAAAAGATTGAATTTAAATAAAAGAAAATCGAATGATCGCCGTTGTAAATAAATATTTTAATATTCATTTTGATCTTAAATGTCAATAATCTATAATGACACCTATGTTAAACAGAATAATTTAAAAGATCTGTAAAAGATCAAATAAAATAAATACGTACCAAATCGAAAAATCCTATGTTCTCTTCTTTAATTTTTTTCACACTCACATCATAGGCTTTCCCTTTGTGGTTCACAAACCTTTTACTTTGACCTTTCATTTTTAATAAAAAAAAAGAAACTGTCACTTTGACATTCGCGCGCTTTTTGCACTGCGCGGCGTTTCGCTTGCCGGTTTCCGCGAGACTGAGTTAAAATGAGAGTTTGTTATTAAAAATGCTGAGTGTAATGTCGTTTGGGAAACCCCGGAGCTTTCTTCATTGAGAACACGGCCGTGAGGTCATGATACTCGTGATGCAGTCAATAATTTTATGTTTATGTTTATAATCTGCCATCTTTATGGATTTTTATTTGGATAATATGGAAAATAAGTACCTACCTAATACATAAAGCTTTTAATAACTTATATTTCTATAGATATATTTTAAAATTGTGCTTTTAAAAAAAAATATTTGGTTAATGTAAGTCATTCAGTTGAGTGTCTTTCAAACTTGATTTGTTCCCGATCCGCCCTTGAATCTGTCTCGCCCTTGGGTCCAATCTGCCCTAGGCTCCGATCCGTATTTGGGTCCGATCCAACCTTGGATCCGACCCGCCCTTGGGTCCGACCTGCCCTTGGCTCCGACCCGTATTTGGGTCCGATCCACCCTTGGATCCGACCCGCCCTCGGGTTCGAACTGTCCTTGACTCCGACCCGTATTTGGCTCCGATCCACCCTTGGGTCCGACCCGCCCTTGGGCCCAACCCGTCTGATTAATCGGGACCTTTCTGTAGGCCGAGTAGGCCCGGGCCTAGGGCGGCAAAATTTAGGGGGCGGCAAAATTTGGTCGTTTTTTTTAAGTAGTTGCCTACGCGCATCCTTGTGATATCTTAAAAATAAAAATGTGTCCATATAGCATCTCGCGAAAAAAATTACATGTATGGCAATTACGTTTATTAGAAGAATTAATTAAATCACTTACTTACTTTTTTTTTTTTCATTTTAATTTCACAGCACAGGGGGGTCGGGGGGGGGGAGAATTTCCATAAGCCTTGGGCAGCCAACGTCAGAGAATATATAATAATACTACGTCTATCGTATCAAATCCGGTGCAGGGGCGCACCTTCCTCACATAAAAGATTCCTAAATCGCTAGCTTTTCCATATTCGTTGTAGGTTTATTTTTTTACCATGAATATTAAATATTACACAACTAATAAACAACTGCCTCGGTAGCCTAGTGGTAGCAGGCCACTACTTCTACGCTGAGGTCCTGGGTTCGATTCCCGGGTAGGGGGTTATCAGAGGTAATGGTGAAAAAGCCTTTATCTCTGGTTCTATTGGGATTTTTCCATTTTCTGGCAATTTCCCAGTACCTCAAAGTTTGGTAATGTGCCCGGAGATGTCAACAGGCTCGCCACCTGTTACATGGGCCAAAACGTAACCGGCGAATCGTGGGTGTTTGCATGTATGCTTGAATGCATGCATTTACCTCTGCCTACCCCTTCGGGGATTACAGGCGTGAAGTTACGTTTTTTTTTTTTTTACACAACTAATTTTATTCGTTGGGATTTTGGCAAGACTGCTTGTTATCTTAAATTAGAAAACGGACGATGATGAGAGAGATGTTAAGATCAGAATTTTAATTTATTCCACATTGCCTCCTTGCCTCCACCCATCCATAACTTCCCACGTAGTTTTGTCCTATACAATGAGTTGAATATGATTCTGAAAATCTCCGACAAACGTTTGTCTGTCGAAGGATTCGCCGACAAAACGGTTCTTTCATGGATTTACTCTCCGCGAATAAAAAAATAACAAACTCTCTTTTCGACCTCACCTGGCTAAGTCGGGGCTGCCCTCCCAATCTCGCTCACGGGAAGGTTTTGTCGTCAATTAATCCAGGAAAGCGCGCAAGGCCCGGCGGCTGGTGTAGGTCGTAAGCGATCTACTCGGTCAAGCAGTACGGGTGCGGTCGGGTAGTGTGATGAGTGACCGCTAGTGGCAAATTAAATGCGCGTTTCCGTGCTTCGGAGGGCACGTTAAGCCGTCGGTCCCGGTTGCTATCAATAGATAGCAGTCGTTAAACCTTGTCGCAGGCCTTATGGGCGGTTAGAAAACATCCGACAGCGGGTTGGCCACTAACCCATCCACTTCCACCAATCCGTATTGGAGCAGCGTGGTGGAGTAAGCTCCAGGCCTCCCCCCAAAAAGGGGAGAGACTCGTGCCCAGCAGTGGGACGTATAATGGGTTGCCATCATTAATCCAGGAGAGAATCCAGTTTGATGCCCCTCAGTGAGCCTAAAACAATTTTATTTGCCGATGATACCTCGCTGGTCTTTAAAGTGAATAGAAAAGAACCAAATTATGATACTATTAATAAAGCCATACAAGAAGTACATAATTGGTTTACAGTAAATAATCTTGCATTAAATAGTAAAAAAACTAAATGTATTCGATTTACTCTTCCAAATGTCAAAAGTAAAGAAGGGGAAATATTCTTCAACAATGATAAAACACAATTTGTTAGTGAAGCTGTCTTCTTGGGTATAACGCTTGATTCAAATTGCAATGGGGTCTTCATATTAAACTGTTAGGAAAACGTCTAAGTTCTGCTGCTTATGCCGTCAGGAAGATTAGACAGTTAACGGATGGCGACACTGCGAGACTCGTTTATTTCAGCTACTTTCACAGTGTCATGTCCTACGGTATTTTGTTGTGGGGTCGGGCAGCTGAAATGGATTCAATATTTATATTACAAAAGAGAGCTATTAGAGCGATATGTAACTTAAATAGTCGTGACTCCTTGAAATAATTATACAGGCAAATCAATATAATGACGGTCCCTTGCCAATATATTCAAGAAAATATATTGTATGCTAGGAAAAACTTGCACTTATTTAAGAAAATTAATGATATACATACTTATAATACCAGAAATAAAAAAAAATTGTATTTCCAAGTTTTCGCCTATCGAAAACACATCAATTTTTCTTAACATGTTGTATACAGTTTTATAACAAAATTCCGTCCAACATTCTTGAACTTACAGATAATAAATTCAAGTCATGTATTAAACGCACACTATGTAAAAATGCGTACTATAGACTCGATGACTATCTAAAGCAGTGATTCCCAAAGTGGTCTATATCGACCCCTGGGGGTCTATGACAAACTGAAAGGGGTCGGCGTCAGCGAAAAAAAAATTGGGGGACCATGAAATGAAAGTGGGGGTCCACGATAATGGATCTCAACCATTGATATACAAAATCTCAACACATACACCGATAGTACCAATTTACTTACATCATACCAGTGATTCCCAAAGTGGTTCATGGGAAACTCGAGGGGGGTCTACGTAGGCGTGAATAAAAATGGAAATATGGGAATGTGATATAAATGTAGCCAGGAGGGTCCACGGAAACCAGAAAAAAATTGAAAGGGGTCTGTCTACAAGAAAAAATAGTTTGGGAACCTCTGATCTAAAGGATAGAGATGCTGGACAAATGCTGGTCTAGCTCCACAAGACTAAACAATAATTTTGTGAAATGAATGTGCATTGTACTTGATATTGTAAAACATAGTTTATAAGTGTCATATTGTGAAAATAGTTCTAAGGAACATATTTTGAAAAGACCCTACTGAGTTTTGTTTTGGCAGGTTTTTTCTCAGTAATGTGGGCTTTGGAACTCTGCCAGTGAATGACAAAGAATGTCCCATATTTTTTGTTTAGTCTTATCTTGCCGTTTGTAAAAGAAAGTATGGAACATTCTGTTGATACCTATTTTTATTATTAAATATTTTTGGACTATTATTTATTTTACTTTGACATATTAATCAACGTATCAGTTGTTATTCGCTTTAATTTTATATTTGTAATTTGACCTATCACAAGCAAATTCTGTTATTTCCAAGTGATTAAATAAATTTTTGAGTTTGAGTTTGAGAATCGTTCGTAGTTGGTTTTGTCGTTGTACAACTGATAAAGGAAACATTCTGTTCGATAGAGAAACGTTTGTTGGAGATATGTTTCGTAACCGTAGAACATACATAACTCATAAAAGAGAAGAGAACATAATTTTATAAAAGAGTTTTGGATGACTACACAAAATAAAGGAAAATAGTAAAAGTTTGCTGTCGGGAAAAGGGACTGTCCCGGTCAAAATAAGACGGCAGGTCATTGCATCATGGTCAAAATGTCTTAAATATTTAAGGATAATGCCATAGAGCAACACCAGAGGGGAGTAGCCATATGCAGGCTTTCCCCTCTGTCAAAGTACAAGCCCAAATGGGCCTATACCTGTCGCCTAGATGTTTAAATGTGTGCGTGAAATTGTTTCTGTATTTTGTTAAAGTCAAGGTGTGAGTTTCGTAGTAATAGACGATTTTTGAAGTGTGCGTGTGTGTCGCAGGCATTTCCCCCCGCAAAAAATGACAGACTGTCTTGCATCGGGTATAAACGCTATGACTACTCTCCTCCAGTCCGCCGCGGCCGGTGGCCCGTGTTGTTCTATGGATAATGCATTTATATGGAGTCTACGTACTCTATTTAAATGTACTTAATTTTTTTGCATCATAAAAATCGCAAACAAGCCGGCCTCGCTGTAATTCAACTGGTGGTAGAGCTCCAGTGGCGGAGCTCGCGGGCGTAGGCAACACCATGGAATAGATAATCTATTCCGTGGGCAACACCGCATTACCTAAGAAACTTGCCGCTAAATGGTAGTGTTCAGCACTATCGTGTTCCGGTCAGGTGGTAATGTACGGTCCTGTAATTTCCGGCACAGAGGCATAACACCTTAGGGCTCAGGAGTGGTAACGCATCTGCATTTTGACCTTGGTTTTTGTGTGGGTGTCTATAGGCTGCAGTCATCACTTAACATCAATGTGAACTGCATGCTTGTTTGCCACTTCCATTACATTAAAAAAATCATTTACTTTAATTCTTTATTTATAAATAGGTTTTAACTGTGTTCGGATTCTGAATGTTCTCCGTCGTGGGAATCATGATCATCGTGATCGTCGTGATCGTGGTCGTCGTGATCGTGGTCGTCGTGATCGTGGTCGTCATAATCATGATCATCATGATCGTGGTCGTCATAATCGTGATCATGGTCGTCATGATCGTCTTCATTTTCTGTGAAATATATAAATAGGTTGAAAATATCTGGTCGGCCTGTTGCAGAGCAATAAGGATTTTAGAATAACAATTAAGTACCTACAGTATCCAATAAGAAATATTGGTTATCGTTCTTAGGAAGGAGACTTCGGCTTATTTCGGGTCTGTACGGTACTGTAGAGCGTTATCTCTTTCTCACCTACCTATTTGACGTTTGTCGACCAAAAACAAAAAATGGTCGACAAATGTCACACAGAAAGGTATAGTAATAATAATAATGCCAACCCATTATACGTCCCACTACTGGGCACGAGTCTCTGCCTTTTGGGGGGGGGGGGGAGAGGCCTGGAGCTTACTCCAATGCGGATAGGTGGAGTAGCCAACCCGCTGTCGGATGTTTTCAAACCGCCCATAAGGCCTCCGACAAGGTTATCGGTCGATAGCAACCGGGACCGACGGCTTAACGTGCCCTCCGAAGCACGGAAACGCACATTTTAATTTGCCACTAACGGTCACTCATCACACATCCGACTGCGCCCGTAATGCTTGGCCGAGTAGATCGCTTATGATCTACACCAGCCGCGAGGCCATGCGCGCTTCGGCCTGTAAGGTAGAGTAAGTAGTAAGGTACAATGCTCAACAATAAATATTGCACATCGGACCTAGGTAGGAGACCTCGGCTTATTTCGGGTCTGAGCGTTATCTCTTTTGCACCGTACCTATTTGAAGTTTGTCGACCATTTTGACCAAGTTTTTACCAATACCGGACTGTCAGTGCTTACGTAGGCAGTGTGCAACAGAGATAACGCTCTACGAAATCGAAACAAGCCGATCGTCTCTTTCGCAGGCTCGATGGTTGAGTACTGACGAGATAATAACGCTCTACAGACCCATAATAAACCGGAGTCTCCTTTTACTGCTGGTGGAGTTCCAGATTCCAGTGACGGAGCTCGCGGGCGTAGGCACCACCGCATAACCTAATATACTTGCCGCTAAATGGTAGTGTTCAGCACTATCGTGTGCCGGTCATGTGGTAATGTACGGCCCTGTAATTTCCGACACAGAGGCATAACATTTTAGGCTTCAGGGTGGTAACGCATCTGTATTTTGACCTTGATCTTTATGTAAGTGTCTATAAGCTGCAGTCATCACTTAACATCAATGTGAACTGCATGCTTGTTTGCCACTTCCATAACATAATAAAAAGATATGCTTGTTTGCCACGTCATGCCATAAAATAAATCGACCTAAAGCGTAAGAGAGAATTGAAACTTGTACAAAAGGTCTTACCATTCAAAGCAGTATCATCAAATTTACTGGTACCTGCGAAGTACATAAATAAATTAAAGACATACTCATACCCCCTTGTTCATAAACGTATATTTAGTTTTATCTTATTGATATTCTTGACAATGTATAATATATATATTTATTTTAGCTTGTAAATTGACATGTACAGTTGTTCAAGAATTGGGAACATTTGAATTAAATGACTTGCTTCGTAAATCAAAATAATTAGATTTAATTAGACATAGACATATACATAGGTAAATCGCGTGCGATTTAGTGACGGCTCTGTCGGCAAGTGAGGGTGCGCGGGCGACGACCCGATCAGCTGGGTCCTCCCGCGCGTCCCTCTTCACCTCGGTGCCGCGGCGGTCATCACAAAGGCGCGAACAACAGTAGAAGCACTTTATTCGCGGTGTATAGGTACACGTAGGTACGTTCCGTAAATATGCCGCGAATACAGAAATCGTGAATATGGAATGGCAATTTGTATAGAATTATAGGGATGGATACGTTCCTAGGTAGCGAACTAAAAAAACAAAGAAAAAAAATCTGTTTTAAGGTTTTGTCCATACATTTTGTTAAGAATCGGAATCAGAATCAGAATCAGAAACTCATTTATTCATTTAGGGTGACAGGCACCTCTTATGACACGTCAAAAACAAACAAAATAAATTAAAGCGAATAACAATTGATATACATGTCAAACAAGATAAAAAATATATGTAAAGTCAAGAATATCACTAAGATAAAACTGTGTCATAAACTAATGTAAAAAGTATATCAGTAAAATGTCTCTTTTCCCCTTTACAAACTGATAACAAAGAGTAAAAAGAAAAGAAAAAGAGTCATTCTTTGTCATTCACCGGCAAAGTTCCAAAGGCCAATATGATCTGAGAAAAACTTGCCGGAAAAAACTCAGTCGGCTCTTTTAAAAATATCTCTTAGGCATATTTTTACAATTTTCCATAATTTAAACAAGCTTAAAATTAACAATATAATATCAACATTACACTTTGATTATTACATTTAACACCTTTGTGGAGCTAGATCAGCATTTAGCCAAACATTTCTATCCTTGAGATAGTCCTCGAGTTTATAGTAAGCCTTTTTACATAGAGTGCGTTTAATTAATGCTTTGAATTTACCATCGGTGAGTTCAGCAATCCCGGATGGGATCTTGTTATAAAATTCTACACTATATTTTAGGAAAGATGTATTAGTTTTCGTCAGTCGAAAACTTGGCAGAGACAACTTGTTCTTATTCCTCGTATTATAACTATGCCTAGTATAAGTTACATTATATCTTCAGTTTTAAGCAAGGGTCCAATTGTGGCAGCATTCAACAATATACTTTATGTTTTGAGTAATAAGTTTGTTTTATCTAAATTTTCAGTTTACTTACATAGGTACATAAAAACACCGACCGCGGTAATGGCGACTTTACCTCAAAGGAACCGTCGAGTCGAACGAAACAAACAACGCCGTTAGCTTTTGAAAACACAATCTAGGCATGGTTGTAATAAGGTGTATTTTATTTATTTCTTGACGCGATGACAACGTATACCAAATGTTTTTTATTTAGGGACATGTACCGAAGTACCGATTCAATCCGCAAATAACGAAATCTTATCCCGCGAATATAGGACTTGAGTCGCATTTTTTCAATCCGCGAATAGTGAAAGCGCGAATGAAGGAAGCGCGAATAAAGAGCTTCTACTGTATATCAATCACTTTAATTTATTTTGTTTGTTTTTGACGTATCATAAGAGGTGCCTGTCACCCTAAATGAATAAATGAATTTCTGATTCTGATTCTGACATCTGAAGTCTTGATAATAATAGTAATAACACTCTTTATTGCACACAATAGAGAACAATACAGAAAAAACAATTAGGATATAGTACAACAGGCGGCCTTATCGCTAACAGCGATTTCTTCCAGGCAACCTTACATGTAAAGAAACCAATTCAGGAAGTAGTAGGGGTGTACAACATAGAGATAAATTAAAAGTATCTTATTATAATTAAACAGTAAGTGACCTGATAATAGAGCAAGGATAAAACAAACATACAAACATAATAAATAAATAACAGTTTTCAAAGAGAGAGTCGAGAACAAGGCAGCAAAGAAGGAGTTAAAGAGACAGATAGTATTGTCTGACTTTAGACTTAAACGATGACGATGGTGATGATGAAATCTCTCCTACATCTGTGCAAAGATTGCATAATACTCTAAATTGTTATAATAATTCATCGTTGATTGTTACATGTTGTTACATTATGTATCTTTTTTTTATGTAATGGAAGTGGCAAACAAGCATGCAGTTCACATTGATGTTGTAGTGATGACTGCAGCCTATAGACACCCACACTTAGACAAAGGTCAAAATGCAGATGCGTTACTACTCCTGAGGCCTAAGGTGTTATGCCTCTGTGCCGGAAATTACAGAGCCGTACATTACCACCTGACCGGAACACGATAGTGCTGGACACTACCATTACTGACTTAACGGCAAGTATATTAGGTAATGCGGTGGTGCCTACGCCCGCGAGCTCCGTCACTGGAGCTGACACCTCCGTCAACGGTCTCTCTCAAACGTAACCGGCGAATCGGGTTTGCATGTATGCTTGAGTGCATGCATTCACCTCTGCCTACCCCTTCGTGGATTACAGGCATAAAGTTACGATTTATCTGTATTATTTTTGAAGGGCCTTTCGTTTTTAGTGTTAGGTAGGTACTGTGCTCGAAATTGACTGCATTTGGCATTAAGTTCTAAAGTAAAATATTACTTTTCAATTCTGACATTCTGATTTTTTTTTGAAGAAAAAAAATCTATTCCAGATTTTAATGTGATATTTTACTTATATTTTTGAAGTATATAGGTAACTAGCTGTTGCTAGCGGCTTCGCCCGCGTGGATGTCGTTTTATAATACTGAATTTTGCTATAAACCTCACGGAGCCCGAGACCTTTCCAACGAATGCAAAACCGTGGAAATCGGTTCGTGCGTTCTGGAGTTATAGCGTCAGGAAGGAAAACCCGACTTATTTTTATAGATTGATTGTTTTCCGTGTCTAATTGCCTCACAGTTGCTCAGCATCATTTTGAGCATGCCAAATTGGTCGGATTCAGTTGAAGGTCTCCTAAATCGTTAAGGCAAGAACCTATTAACACTAACTCGGGCATTGATTTAGATCATTTGTCTAAGGCTGTATCACTGGCGGTAAAGGATAATTATGGGGCAAAAAACTACCGGCATCTTTAAATGTCATTAGGTTACCTACATACTTACATAAATAAAATAAAAAATAAAATAAAATACGCTTACACTCACACCCCCACAGTAGGTATAAACCTGTGTCGTGGGTGCCGTTATATACAAACAACACATACACAAACACCCAGACCCGAAACAAATATCTGTAGCCCATACAAACATTTGTCCCGGTGCGGCGATCGAACCCGCGACCCTTCGAATCAAACAGTCAATTCACACCGCTGGACTAACTGGGTCGAAAATAATAATAATGTTACAACCAATCGTATTGTTAAGGATCCAGGACGTACTGACAGGCTCGAACATCTGAGTCTGCGTGCGCAGAGACATTGGGAGTCTGTGCGTGTTATACCGTCTCTGCAATGGTGAGTGCTCTGTCGAACTGTTCGACATGGCGCCACCGTCTCTTTTCCTACACCGTACTACCCGCCGAAGAGAGACCACCCTCACCGACTGGACACCTGGCAGTGCTCAACGGTGCGGTTTTCACGTTCGTTTCCGCCCAGAACGTGTAAATTGTGGAACGAACTTACCTCTGAGGTGTTCCCTCGGTGCTACAATATAGGGTTCTTCAAAAAATGCGTCAAAAGAGTCCTTCAGGGCTGGCAGCGCGTTGGCAACTCCCCTGGTGTTACAAATGTTCATAGGCGACGGTGACCACTTTCCATCAAGTGGCCCGTTTGCTTGTCTGTCAACCTTCAGACTTAAAAAAAACAAAACCAAAAATTTCCGGAGTGCTTACGTAGGCAGTGTGCAGCAGAGATAACGCTCTACGAACTCGAAACTAGCCGATTGTCCCTTTCGTAAGCTCGATGCGCAATATTTATTGCTGGATACTGTTTATTATAATACTATTTCCTATTTATTGTGTACGTTGTGATATTAATTAGTTAGTCATGAGCTAACAGGAAAACATGGTTTGTCACCGCACCACGATCGCTCGCGGTTGACGTTCTGCGGTTGATAGATATCTATGTTATGACTGTGTTCCGCCACAGTTTCCCATATTTTTTTGATTAAGCCGTTATAGTAGCTACTATTGCCGTATCGTCTAATTTCTAAGTTCTATCGTTGAATTTCTAACAACAACCGTTTAGTTGGTAGGGGGGGAGGGACACTTGACTCTAACGAAAATTGGCACTTTAAAGCTCAATAAGTCACGAACAGTTTACTAAATCCAAAAATGATATTCGGACATCCATAATATTTTTGAAAGACCTATCCAACGATTTTACACTATATGGAAATCAAAAATTAAAAAAAAAATATCCGCGCGTTACTAGTTACCCTAAATATATACGTAACTTCACGCCTGTAATCCCCGAAGGGGTAGGCAGAGGCAAATGCATGCATTCAATCATACATGCAAACACCCACGACTCGCCGGTTACGTTTTGGCCCATGTAACAGGTGGCGAACCTGTTGCCATCTCCGGGCATATTACCAAACTCCGGGGTACTGGGAAACTTCCAGAAAATGGAAAAATCCCAATAGAAGCAGAGATAAAGGATTTTAAACCGTTATCTCTAATATCCCCCGACCCGGGAATCGAACCCAGGACCTCCAGCGTAATAGTAGTGGCCTGCTACCACTACGCTACTGAGGCAGTTATAAATATAAAGTTAAAAATAATAATAAATAATAGGTTGGGGAAAAAGACTTTTCGCATTATAGTATGTATGAAGTTGTAATAAAATCTCTTTGGCTGTAGTATTTGTATCTGGCTGGTTTTGGTATCATTGAAAGTTAAAATTTTAAAGAACATAATTCCAAATTCAAATAAGGCAAATGTGTGATTTTCATTTGTTTTTCGTACTGTCAAGATGAGTGAATCTAATGAAGAAATTCGATACATTTTAAAATTTTACTACAAAAAAGGTAAAAATGCAACGCCAGCCGCGAAAAACATTTTGCGATGTTTATGGACCTAGTGCAGTGTCTGTGAGAGTAGCACAAATTTGGTTTAAGCGTTTTCAATCCGGAAATTTTGATGTCAAAGATGCACCTCGCTCTGGTCGCCCTATTACGGATAAAATGGATGCCATTTTTGAAAAAGTGGAGCAAGATCGACATATCAGTAGTTACGACGTAGCTGAAGAACTGAGAATTGATTGAGTTGATCATAAAACAGTTTTGGCGCATTTGAAAAAAGCTGGGTACAAAAAAAAGCTCGATATTTGGGTACCTCACGAGCTCACTGAAAGAAACCTAATGAACCGTGTACTCATTTGTGATTCTTTATTACGACGTAATGAAACCGAATCATTTTTGAAGAAGC
Organism: Macrosoma leucophasiata; assembly: GCA_036365455.1. NCBI lineage: Eukaryota > Metazoa > Arthropoda > Insecta > Lepidoptera > Hedylidae > Macrosoma > Macrosoma leucophasiata. The sequence continues at coordinate 622,513 of JAWQUS010000022.1, read as the reverse complement.
TGATAACTGGTGATGAAAAGTGGATCACGTACGACAAGAACGTGCGAAAAAGGTCGTGGTCAAAGGCCGGTCAGGCTTCACAGACTGTGGCGAAACCCGGGTTAACTCGCAATAAGGTGATGTTGTGTGTGTGGTGGGATTGGAAGGGCATTATTCATTATGAGCTATTACCACCAGGCAGGACTATCGATAGTGAACTCTACTGCGAACAACTGATGAGATTAAAGCAAGAAGTTGAGAGAAAGCGGCCGGAATTGATCAACAGAAGGGGTGTGGTGTTTCATCATGATAACGCTAGACCTCACACATCTATAGCCACTCAGCAAAAATTAAGAGAGTTTGGCTGGGAGGTGTTAATGCATCCGCCGTATAGTCCTGACCTTGCACCTTCAGATTTCCACCTGTTTCGGTCTCTTCAGAATTCTTTATGCAATGTTAGGTTAACATCACGAGAGGACTGCCAAATCCACTTGTCGCGGTATTTTGATGAGAAGTCCCAAAAATTTTATAGCAATGGGATCATGTCCCTACCTACAAGATGGCAAAAGGTTATCGAACAAAATGGTACATATATACTTTAGTTAAATTTAAATAAACTATATTAAAAAATGTTTTGAATTATCTTAAAAAATGCGAAGAAACTTTTTCCCCAACCTAATATATAATTTCTCATGTTTTTATTCTACCCCTTTGTCGGCGTGATTAAGGTGTATACCTACTTGTGCCAAATTTCAAGTCTCTAGTACTAATAGTTTTTGCGCTAAGCCGCGGACGAACACAGACAGACAGACAGACGGACATGGCGAAACTATAAGGGTTCCTTGTTTACTACGGGACCCTAAAAATGAGTGTTTTTTTTAATCTTCACTTACCACCACCGCCAGCACCAGCGAGAAGACCCTTCAAGAGCATCGGAGCCCGCGAAGCCAGCGACATGGCGAACTTCTTCACATTCTCCATCTGCCCCCCCGCCAGTTTACCCACCACTTGCTTGAACATATCCAACGTGACGTTTTTCGGATCAACTTTTGCTTCCGTGAAAGCCTTTTTAGCGGCGTCTTCTGTTACGTTCTTTCCGTCTATTACGTTTGCTAGAAGATTTTTTTTATATAATGAAAGTGGCAAACTAGAATGCAGTTCACATTGATGTTAAGTGATGACTGCAGCCTATAGACAACCACACAAAGACCAAGATCAAAATGAGGCCTTAGGTGTTATGCCTCTGTGCTGGAAATTACAGGGCAGTACATTACCACCTGACCGGAACACGATAGTGCTGAACACTACCATTTAGCGGCAAGTATATTAGGTAATGGTGTGGTGCCTACGCCCTCGAGCTCCGTAACTGGAGCTCTGCCACCATTAAAAACAATAAAACAGTGTTTACTGATGGTAGAGATCAAGCTCGAGGGCGTAGGCACCAACGCATTACCTAATCTAAATGCCGCCAAATGGTTGTGTTCAGCACTATTCCGGTTAGTAACTATCACAGAGACTTGACAACTAGCGTATCACATTAATATTAAGTGATGACTGCAGCCTGGCCACAAAGACCAGAGGTCAACATGCAGATGCATTACCATCCCTGAGACTTTAGTTGTTATGTCGCATGTGGTAAAGCATTTGCATTTTGACCTTGGTCTTTGTGTGAATGTCTATAGGCTGCAGTCATCACTTAACATCAATGTGAACTGCACGCTTGTTTGCCTCTTCCATTACATGAAAAAAACTAGGGTATCACATTTATATTAAGTGATGACTGCAGCCTGGCCACAAAGACCAGAGGTCAAAATGCAGATGCGTTACCACAGCCGATACTTTAGTTATGATGTCGCTATACAGTTATTAACTCGACTAGCCGTACATAATTCTGTACTTACTCCAACGCTTTTATATGGAAGCGAGAGCTGGGTATGCAGGAAAGAGCATGAAAGTAAGTTAAACGCGGTCGAGATGAGATCTTTGCGCAAGATCTGCGGTGTATCACTCACCGATCGCGTTCGTAATGAAGATGTAAGATAGAGACTTTGTGTGAATGATAGTATCGGTGTAAAAATGAAAAAAGGCATGCTCCGATGGTTCGGGCATATAGGAAGAATGTCGAATGAGCGAATGACTAAACAGATATACAATGCGAATGTGGATAGTTGCAGAGGCCCAGGATGACCAAGACTGACCTACCATGACCAAATAGGTCGAGTTCTGTCTGATGGTGGGGTCAAAAGTCTAAGGAATCGGCGTGGATGTATGAAGAGAATGATGAAGGTAGACGAGGCACGAGAGGTATGTCAGGACCGGGATATCTGGCGCTCTACACTCTCTGCCTACCCCGTTAGGGACCTGGCTTGAAGATACATACATACAGTTATTAAGAGGTCTTACAAGAATAATTAGAACTTACAATCTTTCATCCACTTAACAAGTCCGTCTACATTGTTTCCGCCCTTCTTTTGTATATCTTCGAATGCTTTTTCCATGATTTGTATTGATTTCTGTTTACAATCACGTCAACAATATTGTGTGAAGTGTGTGGAACTTTGAGTTGACTGACGTTCGTGTAATGTCATCTTCTGTCAAGTTCTGTTTTTATAGAAACAATGACTTTGGTGGGACTTTGAAATCATTGCTTAATTTAGTAACTTCACCTTTTGTTTATAGATTAGCTAAATGTATACGTGTAAATAATATTAGAATTTAATCTTCTTTTTTTTTATAGTTATAACACTGTTCTTTATCTATACCAGTGATTCCCAAAGTGGTCTATATCGACCCCTGAGGGTCTATGACGCGTAAGCGAAAAAAAATTTGGGGGTCCATGAAATGAAAATGGGGGTCCACGATAATGGATCTCAACACATACACTGATAGTACCGTACCATTTTACTTACATCATACCAGTGATTCCCAAAGTGGTCCATCGGAAACTCGATGGGGGTCTACGTAGGCGTGAATAAAATTTGGAAATATGGGAATGTGATATAATTGTAGCAAGGAAACCAGAAAAAAATTGAAAGGGGTCTACAAGAAAAAATAGTTTGGGAACCTCTGGTCTATACTATCATCTAACTATAGTGATTGTCTTTGTTTTTGTTGTAGATACCATCAGAAGATAAAATTTTATTCATCACCAGCCAGTCTTTTAATTCACCGATCAATTTTATTTATTTATTTTATTTTATTTGTATTTAACTGTGCGTCTCCAATTACTGGATTCTGGCAGAATTACCCTTAGTCTTGGGTAGTAGCCATTAATTTAAATAAAGAAGAAGAAGACTTTGGTGGGAGTTTTGGCGGAAACCTTGAAAGAGACGTGTGGTGCTCCTATTTCATTTCATTTTCTTGGTGTATTTTTTTAGTTATATTAAATAAAGTTGGTGGCATTTTGTTTGATATAGGCTTACTAAAGTGCCCGTGTATATTGAAATAGAATAATAGTGCGAAAACACGTTCTTTCGGGTTGGCTCCAAAACTTCATTGTTAATGTTCTGGTAAAGTAGGGGAGACCGAGGATAGATGTGACAATTTTTACTTTAATGACCATATCTCGCTCAAGAAACATTTTACAGTTATGATCGATGTTAATTAATGTAGCACCTTTCCTTCTCGTTGCAAAATAATCAAAAAAATTAATTGATGTATCATAGTTTCTAAGAAAATCAACAAAAACAAAGACAACTCCCTCTGTCACAACTCTCCTATCACCGAGGTAAGTTGTGACAGGGACCGAGATAAGTTGTGACAGCTTTTTATTTAAGACTGTTTGATTATATAAAAGGACCATTATGGATAATACAAATGAAACAAACAATTCCATTTGCAAAAAAGTACTGATAATCATCTTTTAGGACATTGAATACTAAAAAAAAACATAACACTCGTAATAAGAAATAATACCATATAAGTGTCTAATATATGCCACCATTTTGAGGTCAATCACATTACTATCCGTCAAAAATCTTCATTTAATCTCATAGACAATTATGGCAAACGTATTGCAACTTGTCTCCAGTAGGTACAATCTACATGTGATCAGTCTTTGTATTCTAGGCATTGGACCCACTGCTCATTCGATCTGATGTTTTCAAATAGTCATATAAATATTCCTCTCATAAATGGTATAACCCATTGATGCAGCCTTGCCTACTGGGTTGGCTTGATAAGCGTGTTTCTTCTAAATATATCTTGACAGAGACATGTAGTTAAGATTGTAAGAGGACATGTCTTGGACATTTTTTCGTATCGTTACGTAACCTCTTCAAATTCCATCATTCATTGCTCATCAGTCGTTCTTGTATATTTATTCAACATTCTGAAACCAAGAACGTAGCCTTTTAGCATGCAACACACCACATTGCGAAAAATGAAGTCAGATAGGAGAGTTGTGACAGGCTGTCACAACTCGCCTAGAAGCTCAAAATCATGACTTTGTCCAAAAAATAATTCATATTTTCTAGACACGATACAAATACAAAATATTGATTCAACATTTTGAGTCTTGAATAACCACACAATTTAAGAAAATATAACACAACAATCAACATGTAATAAGGCATGATATAAATTTGATCAAATTTTTAAAGAAAAAATTACTGGGTACTTTTTATCCCGGAAAAATGTCTGTTTGTCTGTGTGGTGGTGCACGCTGGTTTCAGAAACGGCTTATAGAGAATATTTGGAGACCAGTAGGGCAGCGGTAATAGTAGGTATAACTTCTTTATCAGACGTACGTACTAAAAGTAGATAAAAGCTTACAAGTTTTTTTTCTACCTGTTTTCTACTTAGTGTCAATAGGCTGTAACATGGGCTAAAACGTAACCGGCGAATCGTGGGTGTTTGCATGTATGATTAAAAGTTACGTACGTTTTCTTTTACATTCGTCTTAATAACATGCAACCATTATCTTTGAAGGTGTCACTTCAACCGTTTGAATTGTAGGTATCAACACATGTTTTTTTTTTGTTTAGTGGGACACCAGAAACGTAGTGACCAGGCATCCAATGGTTGCAGTCGAAAACCAGGTTATAGGTACCTGACATCATGCTGAACTGGATAACTTTTTGGCGCAGCCGTGCGACACATATGCCTTATTATTATTATTATAAATTTAATATAGGTGGTTAATTTACATAAAATTATTATTTTAGTTAATTATTTAGGTACTTACTTTGTTTCTATTTTATATTTAATCTTTTATCTTTAATCTTTTTTTAAATTTAATTTTGTTGTGTATACATACTGTACATAGGTGTCCTGGCTAAGCGCTAAATAAAATTTTCGTGGTCATTTTCTTTTTCATTTTTTTTTTAGTAGATTAAACCTAAAACTAGAAAAACTTGATTCACAACTAATTAGGTATAATGATTAAAAATAACTCGTGAAACATTTACGAAAAAAAAAACAATAAAGTTTTTCATAATAACATAAAACGTCATTACGTCGTTCATACGTAATTAATTATTAACAAAATGGGAATCACAAGTCCACCAAAGTGTGACTCATACATAAACTGATGTTTGTGAGATTGAATAATTAAATAAATGCGCAATTAACGGACAAGACTGTCCATATCGTCGGTTAGCGTGAAATATCGCGTAATTATATTTTTTTTAGGTCATGAAGGGACATTTTTTAGGTTTCCGTAGTAAACAAGGAACCCTTATAGGTTCGCCATGTCCGTCTGTCTGTCTATCTGTCTATATGTGTGTCCGTCCTCGATTTAGCGCAAAAAATGTTGGTACTAGAGGCTTGAAATTTGGCACAAGTATACAACTTTATCACGCCGACAAAGTGGTAGAATTAAAACATGAGTTTTTTTTATTTAGGGTATCTCCCCTACGTGTAATGCGCGGATATTTTTTATATTTTTCGTTTTCTATATATAGTATTATATATAGAAAACGTATAGAAAGTACGTAAAGAAAATATATCGTATTATAATATAGTATTTCTATATCGTTGGATAGGTCTAACAAAAATGTTAGGGGTTTGCTAACATCATTTTTGGATTTAGTTAACTGTTCGTGACTTATTAAGCTTTAAAGTGCAAATTTTCGTTAGAGTCAAGTGTCCCTCTACTAACTAAAATTTTGTTGTTAGAAATTCAAACGTTACGGCAATAGTAGCTACATATAACGAAATTAAAAGGAAAACTATCACACCTAAGTTGGCTTTACAAGTTTGCGAGTAATAGTCGACCAAATGTATAATACTCGAAACTTTCGAACAACTCCATAGAAAATATTTATATATTTTTTAAGGCGGCCAACCGTCCCGGATTCTGCGGGATCGTCCCCTAAGAATTAAAAAAATAGTCCCGTAAAACATTGGATGCGTCCCGCATGTCCCGCATTCGATGCATTAACGCACCTACCATGCCTATTTTTTTTTTCAAGCTACTACATAACCGCACAGTCACACACATACATAAAACATACTCTACATTACACCCACACACACATGCAAACAACAGCGGAGCATCTACGTATATCAACGTATATAACGTATTGTGTGGATTCAATTGAAAATTGTTTGCGTATGTGTGTATGTGATCGCTTTGTTCCATTTTGAATTGTGTGTTGTGTGATATATAATATTTAAAAAATAAATGACTTCAGTATGTAAGTTATGTGTTTTTACGTAATTTTGGGCACGTATACTGACAAAACTTCATACTTCGCATTCACCACCTATCTATCTACAAAAAGTCCCACATGCTATTTTCAGCAAGTTGGCCGCCTTATTTTTTTATCATATTAATCAAATCTGAAAACTACGAAACCCTACACTGCGCGTGGCCCGACACGCACTTGACCGTTTTTTTTATAATACAAATGCTTTGTCACTGTTGAAGTGTAATTTTTGCAAAAATTATTTGGTCTGTCTGATGGTGGGGTCAAAAGTCTTAGGAATCGGCGTGCATGTATGAAGAGAATGATGAAGGTAGACGAGGCACGAGAGGTTTGTCAGAACCGGGATGTCTGGCGCTCTACACTCTCTGCCTACCCCGTTAGGGACCTGGCGTGAAGATACATACATACATTATTTGGTACACCACAGTAATGTGGTTCAATGTGGTACCTACACTACCTAACCGGAAAAGGAAAAAACGTAAGATTTTTCTTTTGTAGGTACGGAACCACTTAAAAACAGGTGAATGAATGATGTAGCATGACTGCGTGTTTTTATTCACCTCTGCTTCTCCAATCGGGGAAATACAACCGTGAAGTAATGTTTCATACATAATTAACGCAAATAAATTCTTGAATTTTAATCAGCTTTTTCTATATTAATTTCGCGCGCTTACAACTTTTTTTTATATTATGGCATTCCCTGTTACGCATACTTATTGCCGGTGTTAAGTAAAACGATAATTCGTATGCGTATTGAAAGTCAGAATCAGTCAGTCAGTCATTTTAATATGTCAATCAAATGAGTCACAATCAGTAATTCGAATAAATTGATGGCTTCTTTATCAGAACACTACAATGAAGTTTTGGAGGCAACCTGAAAGGCCGTGTTTTCGCACTGTTATTCTATTTCACTATACACGGGCAGTCGGGCACTGTAATAAAACTATATCAAACAAAATGCTGGTGGCACTTTATTTAATCCTCAAAAAATACACCAAGAAAATTGAATAAACTAAGAGCATCACACGGCTTCTTCAAGGTTCCAGCTAATATTACCACCCGTACTCTATTAATAAAGTATTGTACGTTATTTCAAGCAATACTTAAGCAATTTACATTTTATTTTTTATTTAATTACAATACTAAACCATACTTTAAGCAAATAAATATCTTTGAATCTTCTTTGAATCAATTGTACTCTATACTTTATGAAAACAATAAAGTACACGAAAATACTTTATTTCGCATGATTTGATTTGTTTGTGAATTTCTAAAGTTTAGTCCTAAGTATTTTTTTGTTAAAAAAAAATTATCGAATGTAAATATGCTGTGCAGTTGTTTAATCGGGACACGAATTTTCTACAAATTGCAAAAAGCAATAAAAAATATTTTTAAAAAAATAATAATACCGAAAAATAAAGAAAAAAATCTTTTTTTAGATTCAATGTTTTTATTTTCTTACCTATAATAACCAATGTACTTTAATAATAATAATAATACTCTTTATTGTACACTCAACAGAATCACAAAACAGAAATAATACATGGACAGGAAATACAACAGGCGGCCTTATCGCTGCCAGAGATTTCTTCCAGGCAACCTTAATTTTACAGAAATGCGCTTAGGAAGAAGTAGGTGTGTACAAATTAGGAGCTAAGAACAAAATAATAATAAGTACATGCTAAAATTTAACAGTGTGTGACATGACAATGATAGAATAGCGGCGAAGGGAAAAATACATAATAAGAAAAATATATTAATATAACTAAGTAATTGCAAAAAAAAGGTGGCAACCCTAGTTCCAGTTAAAAACCTCAAATTATACAATTTGTGACGTTATAGTGTTACAAATTCAAAGTTAGAATAATTCCGTTCATTAAATGTGACGTCCTTTAGTTTTAAATAATTTTAAACTAGTTCTGTGATTGATTTTTCTCAGAATACAGAGCCGCCATTCTAACAGCTGGGTTTTTTGTTGCATTTTAATCAATATTAATTTAGAAATTTGAATTAAGATTTGGTTGTGGGTTTATCAATTCATATTTATATTTCTTAGTACTGTCTGTGACGATTATTGAGTCCTTGCTTTTCGGTATATCCCCGTGTTGTTTTTTTTTTTAAATAATTTATTGATTCGTTTAAATACGTAGGTACATACTTATATTCAAATGGAATTTAAAAAAACCTAATGTAGTTTAGTACGATTATATGAATATCCGCAATTATTATTAAATATACCTTCACATTTAAAGCTGTGTGTTAGTTATATTCTCACTGGCCTCAAAAATGTATCTATAGTTTTTATTTTGTCTTAAAGTACGGGCCACTTGATGGTACGTGGTCACGGTCGCACCACACACACCTCTGAGGGAAAAAAGTACTGAATGTTCTGAGCAGAAACGAACGTGAAAATTGCACCGTTCAACATTTCCAAGTGCACAGTACAAATATGAACAGTATGGAAACGCGTATGCGTTACCACTTCTGAGGCCTAAGGTGTTATGCCTCTGTGCCGGAATTACAGGGCCGTGCATTACCACCTGACCGGAACACGATAGTGCTGAACACTACTATTTAGCGGCAAGTATATTAGGCGATGCAGTGGTGCCTTCGCCCGCGAGCTCCGTAACTAGATCTACCACCAGTAAACCGGTTAGGTTTAGTTAGTTCGGGTAGTGCGGTGTAAGAAATGAGATGGTGGCACATAGTGTCTAAGTAGCTAGTAACTAGTTTAATTAAGTATTACTTTTAAAGTGAAACATCTTTTTTTTCTTTTCAAAAAAATTTACTTCAAATCCAAAATCATAAAAAAACGCCAATAACTTCACTGCTCGCTCTCCCTTCGTACTTCATCAATTATCTCCTGGTTGACCACTTCGAATTTGTCCAAAAAGCTCTGCACCTCCTGTCTGGACTCCCTGGATAGTGCACCAATCAGCTGGACTAACTGGACAAGACCTAGGTCACCTTTGAAAGGACTTATATGGTTGTAGACGTGGTCAAATGTGTCTCTTGTGACTATACGTCCATCTATTATTCCACTCTATTGAAGAATACAATACTTTTTGAAGTTAATTTATAGGTACTTCTTTTACCGCGATTGGAAAAATGATGAGAGATCTTTACGATGCGCGCGCTCACCGACAGACAAAAGTGACAGTCTGAAGTTAGTTGCTAATTTTGCTACACAGATAAAAGCAACAGTCTGAAGTTGGTTGCTTAACTTTTTTCGTCGTTTTCAAAAATTCAAAATTCAAATCATTTATTTCAAATCTACAAGGACACTTTTGCATTGTCGGGTTATAAGCTACCTTGAGAGAATGACATATAATAATAATCCAATAGGTGAATCATCAAAATTTTCAATTCTTTCATAGAAGAAAATGAAAAATCTGTTCGTCATAATCATAGTCATTCACTTAACAAAGTTCCAAGTGCAGGCACTACTGAGAAGAACTCCGCTACCCAACAAACTCAGCGTGTTGCTCTTTTGTCAAAACCTTAGATTTAATACAAATATTATTAAATAGAATAAAGATAATATGAACTTCCATGGCATATAAATATTTGCATATAAACACATACGCAAATACCCATCAACAGCTTAATATCGTGATAGAAAATAACACCCGAAAATCACAACAGACCAGTCCCCACAATCAGCACCCGTCCACGAGTATGACGCATGTGGCAGCCATTGCTCTCCTCGACCATTTTGAAGGGAAGTGAGCAACCCGTCACACGACGCCGAAGATTAGTTTTATTTCTGATAAATTTGATTGTTACGCTAAAGAAGTAGAACTTTTTACTTGCTTTACTTAAGTAGGTACACATAGGTACTGACTGTTTTTTTTTCTATGCATGTGGAAGATATTTTTAAAGGATGTTTAATTTAAAAACGTAACTTCACGCCTGTAATCCTCGAAGGGGTAGGCAGAGGTAAATGCATGCATCCAAGCATACATGCAAACACCCACGATTCACCTGTTACGTTTTGGCCCATGTAACAGGTGGCGAGCCTGTTGATATCTCCGGGCACATTACCAAACTTCAAGGTACTGGGAAATTGTCAGAAAATGATGATGAAAATTCCCAATAGAACCAGAGATAATGAGACTTTACACCATCATCTCTGATAACCTCCTACCCGGGAATCGAACCCAGGACCTCAGCGTAGTAGTAGTGGCCTGCTACCACTAGGTTACCGAGGCAGTTTAATTTACTTCAGCAAATATGCCTATAAACTTTTCATCATCATCAATAGGTACTTACTCCAGCTGAAAGCCTTCCCTAAAGACGCCCACAACAGTGTTGTGCGTCATTATGCCATGAATCGCCACGCTTGGCATGCGGATTGGCAATCGCAGTGGCAGTAGTTTAGCATCTCTTCTAATGTACGGCCCTGTAATTTCCGGCACAGAGGCATAACACCTTAGGCCTCAGGAGTGGTAACGCATCTGCATTTTCACCTGGGTCTTTATGTGGGTGTCTATAGGCTGCAGTCATCACTTAACATCATTGTGAACTACATGCTTGTTTGCCAATTCCATAACATAAAAAAATGAAATAAAAAACTTGCGTTATTGCACTTGCTACCGCCCCATTTAAATGGTTTGATCGGCATTGTTCGGTTGATCAGTGCAGTCTTCTACTGGAAGAGAATTCTTCTTCTAGTGGGCGGTGGGTGCGTCACATCCCATCGCCAGAAGGCTCTCCTTCTTGTAGATTTTTTAAAATGTAATTTAAGTGGCAAACTAGCATGCCGTTCACATTGATGTTAAGTGATGACTGCAGCCTATAGACACTCACACAATGATGTCTAAGGTGTTATGCCCCTGTGCCGGAAATTACAGGGCCGTACATTACCACCTGACCGGAACACTATAGTGCTGAACACTACCATTTAGCGGCAAGTAGGTATATTAGGTAATACGGTGGTGCCTACGCCCGCGAGATCCGTCACTGGAGCTCTACCACCAGTAGATAAACCTTCTTTTCACTTACTTCTTCGAACCACTGCAATACTATATCATAATTTGCTTCAACACCACCGCTAGCTGCGCGCAATATTGTATACATTTTCACTAAATTCATATTTTATATAATAAAGTGTGAGAAATATTGATTATTCATGTTGTGATGTTTATAGCCGTCGCGATTATTTATAACATAGTAAAATATCGATGAGTTACGCAATCATACAAGTCATAGCTAAGTAATTTATAGAAAAAATATTTGTATTAAAATTCTATGTTTCTATCGAATAAGGTAAAAACTTGTTTTATATGCATCGAAGGTGGCCAACAAGCATGCAGTTATCGCTTTCATATTTCTAATAATAATCTTAAGCTCTTATGTCTCTGTACCTGAAATTATGGGTCATTACCACATTACGTAAAAACCAACATACCAACTCGAAAGTTCGCTAAGAAAGCCTCACTAATTAATGGACGCTTTAATCATGTAAAGATGGTGGCAAAGAACATTGATGTTAGTGATGACTGCAGCCTATAGACACTAACATAAAGACCGGAGGTCAAAATGTAGATGCGTTGTCACCCCTGAGACCTTAGTTGTTATTTATGTCTCGGTGATGTAATAATAATATGATATTACGGGGCCATACATGACCATTTGGCGGCAGATAGATTAAGTAATGCAGTGGCGGTGGGGTTTACGCCCTCTAGCTCCTACAGTGAAATTCTACCACCAGTATTACTCACCCAGACCATAAGTGGAACGAAGTCTTGATCGATGTGCCATCATATTATTACATATTCTCTAGTGCTATATTTATTGTTGGATACTGTTTATGTATACTGATGTCTGAATTACCTATTGTTACTATGAATGATCTACATCGCTTAAAAGTACAAATTTAACACAATGGAACTATCAATCAAATTTTATTAAAACCAATATTTTTTTTTGCATTGCCTTATTGCCTATTGCCTGCTTTCATGACTCTAGGCTCTTCCACAGACTCTGACTCAGAGCCTACCTTCAGCGGTAATTGATATTGGTTTTATGTTAGCCAGCAAACAACCATACAGTTCAAATTGGTGGTAGGTATAGGTCGCGCCAGGTAAAAAGAACGCTGGCGGTCAAGCTGCGCAGTAGACGATTTATCGATCTATTTGGTGGTATGAGGTGCGGCGTTTTCAATCTGCCTACCAATACACGAAACCGCAAGCGAAAGCTAGATCAAAAATAAACCAATAGGGCTAGTACTTTCGTGCGCGAGTGTACCGATGCGCGAACACATCCCTTCTACTTTCTTCCAGCGTTCTTTTTACGTGGCGCGACCTATAAGTGAACATTGTTTATTACCGATAAAGCCTACAATAATTAACATATAAATTCGAAAAGAGTACTTGAGATTGCGGGATGGGGAAGTAGATTTAAACACAATTGAACTATCAATCAAATTTTATTAAAACCAATCATTTCTTTTGCATTGCCTCTTTAAAAGCGCTAGCAGCAGCGTTGACTGCGTTCATAACTCTTGGCCCTTCCACAGCTAAAGTCTTAGTTAGTTCGTCAACATTCTTCTTCTGTTCTGCAGCTATTTTAGCTATGGCTTCCTTAAATTTCGCTAGTTCCACGTTCTTATCATCAGCGTTGACTGCTTTCATGACTCTAGGCTCTTCCACAGACTGACTCTGACCCCACCTTCAGCGGTAATTGATATTGGTTTTATGTTAGCCAGTAGCAAACAAGCATACAGTTAGGTAGGTTGGTGGTAAGTAAGTGAACATCGTTTATTACCTATAAAGCCTACAATCTATATATGTATATTCATCAAATTGCTGTTCGTTAGTCTCGCTAAAACTCGAGAACAGCTCTACTGATTTGGTTAACTTTAGTTTTGAATTATTTCTGGAAGCCCAGGGAAGGTTTAAAAGGTAAAAAAATATGAAGGAATTGAAGGGAAATAGTAAAAAACACAATTTCATTTTCCTATACAAATAGTCCGTATATGTATATCAAACCTTTGAGACATTATTTCATTCTGAGGCAATACGAAGTTTGCCAGGTCAGCTATTTAACATAAAAATTCGAAAAGAGTGTCTACTTACTTGAGATTGGGGGATGGGGGGGTGGATTGAAACACAATTGAACTTTTTAACAAATTTTATTAAAACCGATCATTTCTTTTGCATTGCCTCTTTAAAAGCGCTAGCAGCAGCGTTGACTGCGTTCATAACTCTTGGCCCTTCGACCGCTAAAGTCTTAGTTAGTTCGTCAACATTCTTCTTCTGTTCTGCAGCTATTTTAGCTATGGCTTCCTTAAATTTCGCTAGTTCCACGTTCTTATCATCAGTTACGTTTGCGAAAAGCTTTCTAGCTTTTTCTTCCGCGTCTTTTGCTTCATCTATGATTTTACCTGCAATTATATCTTCTACAGCGGGTTGGCCACTAAGCTGTATCTCCACCAACCCGCCTTGGAGCAGCGTAGTAGAGTAAGCTCCAGGCTTCCCTCCAAAATGGGGAGAGACTCGTGTCCAGCAGTGGGACGTAGAAGGATTGCTTTCTTCTACATTTTATTAATCGCTAGGTACTGTTGGGTCTGTTTGATTCGGTCGATAAGTAATTGATGACAAAACGGTTAGTCCAGAGCAGTGAGAGATGACAGTTTTATTCGAAGGGTCGCGGGTTCGATCGATCCCGCACCGGGACAAATATTTGTATGGCCTACAAATATTTGTTTCGGGTCTGGGTGTTTGTGTATGTTTTGTGTGTGTACAACGGCACCCACGATTAAGGTTTTTATCTAGTGTGGGGATGTGAGTGCAAGCGTATTTTTTTTAATTGAATTAAGTATGTATCTTTACGCCCGGTCCTTTACGGGGTAGGCAGAGAATGTGGAGCGCCAGATATCCCGGTCCTGACACACCTCCCTTGCTTCTTCTACATTCATCGTTCTCTTCATAAATGCACGCCGATTCCTAAGACTCTTGAATCAACCTTGAAATTACCGCTCCTGTGATCGCCAACACGCTTGCCAAGCGTGGCGATTATGACATATCCTCCAATTTCACATTCCATCTTCTATTCCATTCCACTAACAACACTTCATCGAAAAATTTACACTGTGTATTTACTTACTGGCTTTCATCCATTGAATCAAGTTATCAACTGAATTTTGGCCCTCCCTCCTTAGTTTTTCAAATGCGTCATCCATTGCAAATTTTGTGTACCTAAATGCCAAACTGTCGATGTCTTAAAAAAGCCATAGTGAAATGCATTGAAAGAATACATTTTTAAAATTTTTCAAATGTTTGTCATGACAGAGTAAATAAACACCATCGCTCATAGGACGACATATAATTCTTGACTCTGATCTACCGACCCTCCCCGGCTTAAACACCGTCCTCTTGAATCACCGTCAGACCAAAACACGTTGCGTAGTTTTAAAGATTTAGGGTCATGCCTCACTAGAGCCACCGAGCACCCGACAGGCGCCCGACCACCTCGAGCGGTCTGCGCTCTTTACATCAACTCCGCTCCGTATCGCCTCGACCGCAGGCCGTCAACGCGCGGACGTCGAGTCGAATTTTTGGTGACCACTAGCTTGTCTTGCGTTGACTTTGCATTACCAACTCGCTGTTTCCAAGAGGACCGGAGTGGTCCGCGAATGGTTCATAAGTAACATCGCATCGTTCAAACGAGGCGGTGCTGGTCGGGTGCCGGGTGGCTGTAGTGAGCTATGACTCTTAAGCATACATTGGGGCACGACTTTGTTTTTATGTAGTGATGTTTTTCTTCCCCGATCGCACATGTTTTTTGGTAGGGTCTAGTATCTAATCCCGAATGAAAAAAGTCCTAATAACAAATGCCCGAACACCAAGACCCGAAGAATCACTTGCTCGGACGCTTAAAATCTCGATAGTTTATTAGCCCGATAACTCAAAAGGCGGACACACAAATGCCCGAACACTATTCGCCAAAGAATCATTTGCCCTAATGCTTAAAATCCCCATCGTTCATAAGCCCGAAAAATCGGAAAAAATTGTACCTAATGTCAGCGAAAACAACCTAACACTGAAAGATGCGGAGGGCCTAATATTTGTCTCTGTGATAGTTATTACGAGGCCACACATTACCATCTTTCCGGAACACGATAGCGCTTAACACTACCATGTAGCAGCCTGATAGATTAGGTCTCGTAATGGCCGGCCTACAGTGTCTTTCGATACGCAGTCGCCACGCCAGAACTGTTCTGCCCACTGCCACTTGAGCTCGCTATTCGGTGAGCTATGTCGGTGACTTTGGTTCTCATGCCGGATCTCATTATTTCTGATTCGATCTCGCAGAGAAACTCCAAGTATAGCTCTCTCCATTGCTCTCTGCGTAACCTTGAGCCGACCTATGATGCCCATAGCGAGCATTGTTAATGAAACAAACATATACCACAATTAATATCGTTTATTCAAATTAAATCAGTAAAAAATATAATACTCGAAAAGCTTATAATATGCGTATACCAGTTATATTTACATAGGATTAAATATTTAAGACAAATTAAATACAGGGGGCCGACCCCCTAACTCTAATGCTTTCGTTTACGACATTACCTATAATTCGATTTTAGTTAAATATTTAAATTTCCCTCCTACTTTCGAAATTTTTATTTTGTGTGTGTATATATTTTTTTTCATTTTGTAAATCGAAATTGAAAAAAAATTAAGAATGAAAATGCCGCCCCTTAAAACTTGCCGCCCTAGGCTCCAGCCTACTCAGCCTGCTGGTAAATCCGCCACTGATTCTATACGAGGTATTATTACATATTCTCTGCTAGCGGCTTAGCGGCTAGCCGCAGAAGCGGATAGCAGCGCAGCTTATCGATTTTACAATTTAAAATGAAACCGCCTGTTATGTATAGTGCGTACAATAACAGTCTGTTGCATATTAAACTGTAAAAGCTGTAAATACTCAAACGTCACTTAAATCTAAGTGGGACCTAAAAGTCTTCTGTCTTTATATAAAATAAAAAAAAATAAAAATAAAAATTGTTTATTATAAAATAGATCACAAAGATATACATGAAATTTCTTAACTATATAAAATAAGGGATGGTTTGTATTCGTACCTGAACTAGGTTGAACCTGTGTTTCAGGCTATATAACACGTTCAAACGACAGAGATAGCGAACATTTGAGGGTTGCTTAAAATTGAGTGGCGTTTGAGTATTAGACCATAAGTGCATTAATTCAAGATGGCCAGCAGAGTCCTGCTATAAAACTATCACCACTGCGATGGTCAATCCGCATGCCAAGCGTGGCAAGTATGGCATATCGCGCTTATAGGAGGCTTTTGTCCAGCAGTGGACATCATTTGGCTGCTATCATGATGAGACAATGTAGCATTGGCTGCCGCCTTTTAAACGGTATCTAGTTGTAACTGAGACCAATCAGTAATCTATTTATATATATAAAATCTATTGCTGTTCGTTAGTCTCGCTAAAACTCGAGAACGGCTGAACGGATTTATCTTATCTTGATCTTGAAATGTTGTGGAGTTCTAGGGAAGGTTTAAAAGGTGAGAAAAAGTCGAATAATTGCCGGGAAAACCCTAAAAACAGCCTTTTCTTTTTCCCATACAAACGTTTTCTAACTAAAACGTAGATTCAATTTGAGCTTTATTGCTACTAAGTAAAGTTCGTATACCTGTGGCCTAAGCAATGTAGGTGTGTACCTAACGTCAAAGAGTCAACAAATCTCTTTGACAGGATCAAGTCTGTTGGGTCCGCTAGTTTATGATATAACGCAAAAAATACTAACGTATAGTTTAGGCTGAAAATAACAAGGGTTTTTGCTGCCATGACTTTTTAATCATAAAAAATCTGAACCATCTCCATATAAAACTTAGAAATTCAATATTTGACAGGAATATATTGACCTAAAGTTGTAATATCACTGTTTATTTCATAGTTGATATATTTTAATTTACAAATATTTTACAGTTAATATATTTAGTAGCTAATAGGGCAGACCACTAGTCTTTTAACTTTTTTCAGTTATATAATACAAAAGTAAATTGAAAAATTACAAATTTGCCAATTGATATGACGAATTTTCAAAATGTCTAAATTGTGCGAAAATTCTATATCTGTTAAACATTTGCAAAATGAAAAAAAAAAGGAATAAGAGACAACAATTTAGACAAAAAAAAAACAAGATTGAACATAGATATGTGGTGTTCAAGGCAATATTTATATATCTTTCAAAATATCATTATCTATATCTTTTTCTTTATCTATATCTTTTTGCAGTTATCGACAAAAAATAATCAATCTGCTTTTAGGAAAAAAACATCCATGCTAATTAGTCCCACATATGAGCATAGCCTCATCTACAACTTAGTCAAAAGCTATAATTTATAGTTCTTAAAGGTATGTAATTTTTACTATTTTACACATTCAATTTAATAATGAGATACCTAACATGTATGGAATACAAATGAAAAATGTATATTTCTGATATTTTACAATATACTAATTCTTACCTAAAATTGAATAAACTAAACATTTTTATGTCAGTTTTAATTGTTTTCAAAATTAATTTACAAATCTATCACACGTTGTAGCAATTCGATTCTTTATATAGGTTTATAAGACTTAACCACACCCCGGACAAGGGTACAATTCCATACAAACGTTCATTCTGGTTACGTATTACACAGACATCAATCAGTACACGCGCACACAGAAACGTAGCACGTAGGATTATGACCTTAAACAATCGTGAAATAAGTCGTCGCACTGACTACGTGACGAAATTAACGAATAATAGACCGCTCGCCCGGTCGCTTGCAACCTCACTGTTGAAGTTTATCCAATTGCCTCTCGAGAGGGGGTGACGGGTGAGGCGGGGAAATCGCGGGAGACGTCGAAGTGTCCATTCTATACGTATTCTATTACATATTCAAATCCACAACAGTTTTTGGCCTACGAATAATAATGTACAGTAATGTGACTCCCTTTACGGCTCTGTAATTTTCGGCACAGAGGCATAACACCTTAGGCTTCAGGAGTGATAACGATATCTGAATTTTGACCTTGGTCTTTGTGTGGGTGTCTATAGGCTGCAGTCATCACTTAACATCAATGTGAAGTGCATGCTTGTTTGCCACTTCCATTACATAAAAAAAACTCGCACACAATCGTCGCTTCCATTTTGGTTCCATTTACGCAAACAAACTAAGTGCAAACACACACTCACACTTTGAACATAGACAATACTAGCATTCGATTGTTCGCGACAACATCATTACCGGGGTAATTAAGTAAGAAGGCGAGCGGCACGTGCAATAAATTGGCTGACTCGTTACGGTGTGTCCTTTTTATGCCCCACCCACGGTGTGTCTATTTTCGTGTAACACTTTTTTGTCTCATTTACACTTCTTTACTTTATGATTCGTAGTTTTGGCAAACTGTACAATGAGTGGGTACAGAATGAAACAACTTCTTTGCGTAATTATTATAACATCTCAATTTTAATCCCCGATATATTCGAATCATAACATAATCATACATAGAATGTCGATTTAGGGCGGATTTCGCCTTTTGCTCTGAGAACTGGTTTTATTAAAACGCGAAATTTATTAAACTTAGTTCAATTATAAAATGTATGGAGCCTGGACCCGCACTTAATACACTATATTGATAGAAGCATAAAATACTAAATGATTTTCAGCTATTCAAATCGTTTATTATACCTTAATTAATTGTCGTAAATATATTTCAAAAACAAGAATGTCATAGTAGCGATACGGTGACATTGTCGTCATACAAAAATGACATAAAATATTTCGGACCAAAAAACAACGATTCAAATTATTTTTTGAGTATTTTTCCATGATTCTACGTATTTCTTCCTATCTTTTGATATTGTGTACAAGTTGCGGGCCTAACGTGGAACTTGTCCTTATCAAAAACAATTTTCGTCGGTGACAGCCAAATAGTGTTACTGAACTTGTTTAAACAGGTACGCGTTTTACGTTCTTTGAAGGGTTAAGAACGTAAAACGCGTTTTATTACAACGGTAAAATCAGCACTGGGTTGCATCAAGATATTTGTTAAACTAATTGTAACATTTGACATCCTTCTCTAACTTTAACAGATTTCAGACTTTAACAGAGAGGGATGTCAAATGTCACAATGACTTTAACAAAAATCATGGTGCAACCAGTGCCGGATTAGCCACATAGCTGGAGGCAGCAAATGCTACGGGCCTCGCACCTTAGGCCCTGCGCCTGTGCCCAAAAAAACACAAATATATAAAATATGTAATACACCTTAGCTATTCTCAAAGTGAGCGTTGGCCACACTGTAATTATATAGATATATTATTATGTTCCAAGTTGGCAATACCACAATACTTACAGGGGGAATCCCCTAATATTGATTTCGATTACTTTTCGTAAATGTTCTGTTTTATTTACATCCTGAATATCAGTAGGCAATGTAACTCTAGAGCCCCATGGTCACATTTGCTACGGGCCCCGTACCGGCTTCATCCGGCACCGGGTGCAACCCAGGCTTAGTCTGTAGTCTGTACATTATTTCTTAATAACTAGAACACTTTTTACTGGTGGTAGAGCTCCAGTGACGGAGCTCGCGGGCGTAGGCACCACCGCATTACCTAATATACTTGCCGCTAAATGGTAGTGTTCAGCACTATCGTGTTCCGGTCAGGTGGTAATGTACGGCCCTGTAATTTCCGGCACAGAGGCATAACACCTAATGCCTCAGGAGTGGCAGCGCATCTGCATTTTGACCTCTGGTCATTGTGTGGGTGTCTATAGGCTGCAGTCTTCACTTAACATGAATGTGAACTGCATGCTTGTTTGCCACTTTTATTACATAAAAAAAAGGACACTGGTAACACTCATATATTCTGTAATTTGACCACAAAAATCGAGTTGAAAATCAATCCCGAACCATTTTGAGACGCAGTTGAATATGTATACATTTTAATTACGGATATGTTTAAAAAACTATATTAAAACTACAGCTGGGTTATGTGGGCTTAATTAAAAATATTCGTAATAGACAAAATGCAATACTATTTTTAAAATTAAAATTCCTAAAGGAGATGTTGCAAGAATATATGGACCTCCGGCCATGTATTGTACACAATAACATTATCAGACAAAATCAATATCAAAACGTTTTTCACTGCATATTTTCACTTACTTAGCTTTGTTTGCAGTTACAATACATTATTTGCAGTTAGAATTGCAACTCGAAACCAACATGGCGAATATGGCGGGCGATGTCATTTTGACAAATTCCACTAATAATCGACACTAATCGATTTCCAATCTATGGAAATTCATCTGAACTTCTTTAAATTGATCGATTCGATACATCGTTTTTTTGTTAATATGTGATGCACTAGTAAGATACAGATAGCATCACTTTTGTTTTATCTATATAAGTACTATCCCAAGCGTCGGCTGTATCGCCGCCATGTTGAACATGGTTGAAAATGATAAAATCGTTTGAATTAAATGTGGATGTAACTCTAAAATATATTTTTGAATAAATTAATTGTATTTTTTTTTGGATTCTTCTTTAATTTACCCATTTTTTGAGGTAGTTCAGAGCCGAGCTCGCAACATCTCCTTTATATTAGCGGTCAATTTAAAACAGGGTTACCATGCATTAATGAACAAAAAAAAATCTTTAACATTCAATGAAATTTTAAAAATTTTAGTTCTGACGTACCAAACGAACCCACTTCTCAAAAATTTCAAACATAATTTGTAATTTTAAAACACCCTGAACTCTGTTGGTTACGTCATTTTCAAAGAAAAATAATTCTGCGTTTTGTCTACACAAAAAAAATACATTAAAATCATACAAATACAAAACAAAGCCACTAAAAAAATAAAAATTTGTACATCCATAATCAGGTATTTCTGGTAACTAGATTATGGCTTCCCACTGCTGGGCATCTTTGCCCATTAAGTCCCATATACGGCACGGAAAAGTATTTTGGAAGCGTATAAGTTTACAAAAATTGAGCATATCACGCTTTTCTTAATTCTTTAAATCAATTGCAATTGTTCACCAAAACATATTTATAGTATTTTTATTTAAAGTAAAATGGAAAGAAAAATTGGACTTCAGGCGAGACTCGAACTCGCGGCCTACTGGGAATCTAGTCCAGCCGCTCTTCCAATTGAGCTACTGAAGTCCTGCCCGATTTGTCAAATCTTTCCTTCACATTTATTGCATTGCCAATATGACAATCTTAAAAAATTAAGAAAATTGCTTTTATACTTCAAACGACTTAAAAACATGTAATCAGTGACGTGTATTTACTCGTGCACCTGTGTGCGTAGGACGTAGAGAATACCAAACGTCCCCCATAAGAGGGGAGGAGGTTGGGTGAGGCGGGGAAATCGGGCGGGACGTCGAAGTATCCATTCTATACGTAGTATTATTACATATTCTCTGACTTCACGTATGAATTGCAAACGTGTTTTATTTATATAATTTCAGTCTGCGATTTCTTTCAAATCAAGCAAACTATGAAGATTTTGTATGTTCTGAAGTATAAAGGTTACATTCATACGTTTTCTTGTATTAAATTCTTTCAACCATTCAAACTGGGTTGTTCCCTCGTCGGTCGTTTGGGTATGAAAGAGACAGTCATCATGTCATCCTCTTCTTGAAATAGACTTCCATCGTTCTGCTTGTTGCGGTGAAATAGCCTGGTAGATAAAAAAAAACATAATTAGCAATGCGGTTTTTTTTTAATTTAACATGGCATCGCTATTACGCTTATTGCCGGTGTCAAGTAAAACGATATTTCGTATTCGTATAAAAGCAGCGTTAAAGTTAGAATCAGTCAGTCAGTCAATTATTTAGTCAGTCAAGTGAGTCACAGTCAGTAATTTGAGTAAAGCGATGGCTACTTTACCAGAACATTTACAATGAAGTTTTGGAGGTAACCTGAAAGGTCGTGTTTTCGCACTGTTATTCTATTTCACTAGACACGGGCACTGTATTAAACCTATATCAAACAAATGGCCACCAACTTCATTTAATATAACTCAAAAATACACCAAGAAAATGAAATAAAATAAGAGCACCACACGCATCCTTCAAGCTTCCCGCCAAAACTCCCACACGCCTCTTTCAAGTTTCCCGCAAAAACTCCAATGCGGTTATTATGGATTAGACAAAAAAAAACGCGTGACGCCCTTGCAAAAAGAAAATATTTTTTTTTTTTAAATGGACCTTAGTGTCCACTACGTTAAGGCGCCAACTAGTGGCATACAATGAAACCTCACAGTACTTGTCTAGTACGGTAGATGGCGTGTCAATCGAATAACATCGCACATACGAAGATTTATCAAGAATTAGCAAATAAATAAATATATAAAAATAAAGAAATAAAATACGCTTACACTCACAGCCCCACAGTAGGTGAACCTGTGTCGTGGGTGCCGTTATATACAAAAAAAAACACATACACGAACACCCAGACTCGAAACAAATATCTGTAGGCCATTCAAACATTTGTCCCGGTGTGGGGATCGAATCCGCGACCCTTCGAATCAAACGGTCATCTCACACCGCTGGACCAACCGGGTCGTCAAATATATAAAACGTTAAAAGTTTAATATGCGCGAGATAAATCCGAAAAAATAGTTTTGTTTCAATGAGTGTAGCTCGCGAAAACCTAAGAACATATCATATATAAAACGTCACTCGTTGGGCCGCGGCCCGCCGGGCGCTAACACCTCGCCTGGTCTGAGGATCCTCCGTTTTCGTCGGAAGCACTGCCACCCGTTCCTCCACAGACCCCTATTTGATACAATACAAACGACACATACATGCAATAACAATACCGCATCCCAGACTGACACAGAGGCAGTTATAAAGAGGGATACACACCGAATAGGGTTAGACCTTAATGAGCGCTGACTTCAGCGAATCCCTCTTCCTGCTGGGTAAGAGATTGAGTGTGAAAAGAGAGATATTGAAAAAGCTTCAGGCAGGAATCGAACCTGCAACCTCAGGATAACCAGTCCAGCCGCTTTACCACTAATAGTAGGGAGAGCCCAGGATGGTATTTCTTTATTTACTTAAGCGCGTCCGTTTAGATATGGGAGATATCTTGCACCCTGTTGGTTACCTCCACTAAATCTAAAGTTTGTATATAGAGCCGCGCCCAAAGCGTAGACCTTAAAAAAATTAAAAGGTCGCTACGATCTTACTCATTTTTCAAATCGTCTGAATTTTGGATAGGAGCATTGTTTGCCCTTTCCCCTTTTTTAAAACATTTGATGAAATGAAGGTGAGAAATTACTCTTACTTATTTACTCCAAGAATGTCAGATTCACTTTTCTGTATTTTTTTTCTTAATACTAGTAGCTTACCTGGCCAGAGGCGAGGCGGGTGTGGTGGTACACTCTAACTTCTCATCCAAGCCGCGATGTACGGACACGCTGTCCAGTTCTTCTAGTTGCACCGACTTTAGATATTCCGGCGTTTTTAGCTGTTCCGCTGACGGTTTCTTGAAACTAAAATGTTATGAGTTATGAAAAAAACTAAATGCTTACTTGGCGCTAAATGGTAGTGTTCAGCACTATCGTGTTCCGGTCAGGTGGTAATGTACGGCCTTGTAATTTCCGGAACAAAGGCATAACACCTTGGGCTTCGGGAGTGGTAACGCATCTGCATTTTGACCTTGGTCTTTGTGCGGGTGTCTATAGGCTGCAGTCATCACTTAACATCAATGTGAACTGCAGGCTTGTCTGCCACATTTATTAAATTAAAAATATATGAAATATGTTTGTTTGTGTATGAACACATACTTACGTTTTGAGCAACAAACTGGAACACACAACAGACACGGAACTCATCGCCATCGCTGCCGACGCCATCCACGGCTGAAACAAGAATACATTCAAAGTCAAATTAAAAAACATAGCGAGAACAATAGTGTAGCGTCCACTACATTAAGGCGCCAACTAGTGGAACACATATGAAACCTCACAGTACTTGTCTAGTACGATAGATGGCGTGCAATCGAATTACATCGCACATGCGAAGATTTCTCTAGAGTTGGCATATATACAACTTCCCAACATCAATCGTTGGGCCGCGGCCCGCCAGGCGCTACCACCTCGCCTGGTCGGAGGATCCTCCCTTTTCGTCGGAGGAACACTTCCACCCGTTCCTCCACAAGTTTATTAATTTAGTTTGTTTTAATTAACACCATTACAACGTTGAAATAAAACTAGTTTTCGGATTTATCTCGCGTATTTTAAACTAAAATGATTATTTAAAATCGAACCCGACGTTTCGGTCGCTTTTCAGCTTCCGTGGTCGCGGGCAAACTGAGGTGGTAATCGTCGGACAGCAGTTTGAAAAATTATTATGTGCAGCTACCTCCATCTATTTCGCAAACGTCTTGCGTAGCGTTCAGGATTAACACAAAAGTTACTTATTGTATCTTGAGTTCTTATAGACGAGTTCTTATAGACTGTTGCATTTTAAATCATCATTTTAGGTTAATATACGCGAGATAGATACGAAAACTAGTTTTATTTCAATGAGTGTAGCTCACGAAAACCTAAGAATATACTTTTACAACGTCTTTTTTTAACAATCTAGAGTGAATAACCACTAATAATAATAAAAGGTATGGCATTTGCAGAAATTTAGATAATAGGCTGTTGTCTAAATTTCTGGAAGAGCCATACACTCGGGGGTGGAAGTGTCTAAAGGCATAATAGCGGGATGGCCCGCTCTGAGCTCGAGATTAATCGCTCGTGATGGTGAAACCGGGGCCACACCTCTCGACACCCCCAGCCTCTCTCAACAGTGTTGCCTCCCGTCGGCCCGAGGGTTGGCTGTTTGGGGGGCCCACCAAGGAGAGGCTAGTCACCACCTGCCTAAAGTAGGATTCGATAATGTGAGATGTTGAATATAGGCAGGTGCCGGATCTCACACCATAGACCCAGCCAGCTTGCTAGTCCCCTAAATTCACCCACATAGCCCAAAGTTTGGCGAGTCATATTTCATAACAATAGTCCCATGTATTCTGCGGTGTCTGTATTAACTATTGATGCAGCCAGAGAGAGGTCCCGCCGAATATAACCCATTACAAAGTAGATCAAAATTCTCGAAAGGGCCTCTACGTGTTGGACCCCCCATGTCCCCGCGTAAGCCTGACAAAGGTCCGGGGTTCAAATTGGACCTCGTGCTGACGAGAGACATAAAAAACACATATTAAAAAGAAACGAAATAATTATTTTTAACATAGAAAGAAACAATTGTTTACAAAATCCTCCATTTCACCGTTTCAAAAGAAACTGAGAAAAAGAATGAGTTTGGTCGAAAGAAGAAGTCGTCGGGCGCGTCCGTACAATTACAATAAATGCTCCCCGTGCGAACCCGGGGCGGGTCGTATTGAATATTGGAATGACAACTACATTTATCTGACCTGCAACTGCAGCCCGAACAGGGCGAAGGCGCCGCTGGCGAGCGGGATGCCCAGCAGGTTGTAGACCGACGCGAACAGGAAGTTGAGGCGAATCCGCCGCACGGTCGTCCTGGATAGTTCTAAACACCCCACCACATCTAAGAGATCGTTCTGAAAGTACAAAAATAGTTTTTTTTTTATAATATTGTGAAGACGTTGTTAGTTCTACTGTTGGTAGAGTTGTAGTGTAGGAGCTCGAGGGCGTAGGCACCACCGCATTACCTAGATAAGATAATAGTTTATTTACATGATGTCTTTAAACCCCCCCCCTTACATACACATATTTTGAAAAGACAGTTTTGGCAGGTTTTTTCTCAGTAATGTGGGTTTTGAAAGTCTGCCAGTGAATGACAAAGAATGTCCCATATTTTTTTCTTTAGTCTTGTCTTGCCGTATGTAAAAGAGAGTATGGAACATTCTGTTGATACCTATTTTTATTATTCAGTTAAGTATTCTTGGACCATTATTTATTTTATTTTTACGTAAAAAAATCCACACATTTTACACAAGTGATTACAACAAGATATTGTACTAAGAGAATCTGATTTATCTGCCGGTAAATGGTAGTGTTCGGTACTATCGTGTTCATCACAGAGACAGAGACATAACAACTGAGTTCTCAGTATCTGCACTTTGACCTCTGGTTCTTGTGTACATGTCTATAGGCTGCAGTCATCACTTAACATCAATGTGATTGATGATGCATGCTTGTGTGCCACCCTTTATGCATCATTTTACTGGTGGTAGAGCTCTAGTGACGGAGCTCGCGGGCGTAGGCACCACCGTATTACCTAATACACTTGCCGCTAAATGGTAGTGCTCAACACTATCGTGTTCCGGTCAGGTGGTAATGTACGGCTCTGTAATTTCCGGCACAGAGGCATAACACCTAATGCCTCAGGAGTGGCAGCGCATCTGTATTTTGACGTCTGGTCATCGTGTGGGTGTCTATAGGCTGTAGTCATCGCTTAACATCAATGTGAACTACACGCTTGTTTGCCACTTCTATTACATAAAAAAAAAAATCAAAAAAACCTTTTGGAATATTACATGCCCCAAATACATAGGTATTGCACATTACTTACCCTCATGAGGACTAGGTCGGCGGCCTCCACAGCGACGTCAGTGCCGCTGGCGATAGCGATGCCCACGTCGGCCTGCGCCAGCGCCGGCGAGTCGTTCACGCCGTCGCCCACCTGTGGGACACGCACCCCACACATTATACAACACATTTTTAAAGAGTTAAGTTTAACCTATTATAATTCTAGTTTAAAATATACAGCTGACATTCAAATATTTGTTTAAACTTATACTCCCTTATTCATAAACGTATATTAGATACGTTTTAGCTGTAGAATGCTTTGTCTTTGTCAGTTGCATTGCCAAATGTGCAGGATAGATAAAGACAAAGGAGAGATTAGCAACACTTTATCTAAAATACGTTTATGAATAAGGGGGATAATATATAGTGGTAAACACCATCACCATTTAACTTGATCATTGAGAAAAAAATCGTATTCCCGATCGAAAGCGCGCATGGCCCCGCGGCTGGTGTAGATCGGAAACAATCTAGTCGGTTAAGCGATACGGGCGCGGTCGGGTATGTGATGGGTGATGGGTGACCGCTAGTGGCAAATTAAAATGGAAAGGAAAGGAAAGAAACATTTATTTGACACAACAACAAGACACATACTATAAAAAATAATATAAAACAATTATTAAGGGTAAAAGCGACTTCTTTACGATATTCAATTAACTGCAAAGTCTATTATATCGGTTGCCTAACTAGCAGAGTTGGTAATAGATGGCGCTGCTGCTACCATAAAGCAATGCAATAGATGTGAAGGAAAGATTTGACAAATCGGGCAGGGCTTCAGTAGCTCAATTGGAAGAGCGGCTGGACTAGATTCCCAGTAGGTCGCGAGTTCAAGTCTCGCCTGAAGTCAAATTTTTCTTTCCATTTTTATTTAAAATAAAATATATTTCACAAGCATGTGTTAATGCGAAATAATATAAAACAAAGACACATACTTAAAAACAGACATAAAACGTAGCTAACAAAAAAAACACATTTTTTTTAAATTAAAAGGGTCAAATCTACATATAATAACATGTAATGTGCCTCACAGCTGCGCCAAAAAGGTGTCCTGTTCAGCAAATGTCAGTTAATTTCATTTATGAGGTACCTGACGCTGGTTTTCAACAGGACCCAACGTGAGTCAGCCACGGATGTCAAATGATTTGTAATAGTACTAAAACTTTTACTTTTACTAGTGGTAGAGCTCCAGTGACGGAGCTCGCGGGCGTAGGCACCACCGCATTACCTAATATACTTGCCGCTAAATGGTAGTGTTCAGCACTATCGTGTTCCGGTCAAGTGGTAATGTACGGCCCTGTAATTTCCGGCACAGAGGCATAACACCTTAGGCCTCAGGAGTGGTAACGCATCTGCATTTTTACCTCTGGTCATTGTGTGAGTGTCTATAGGCTGCAGTCATCACTTAACATCAATGTGAACTGTATGCTTGCTTGCCACTTTAAAAACATAAAAAAAAAAAAAAACTTATACGTACTTAAGGATATAATATATATAATAAAAATCATTGAAATAACACAAATATTTAATAAAACGATAAATTTAATACATACCTACCTACTATTTAGTACAAATGATAATCAATAGATAAATACCAGAGTAAATAAAATTTAAGTACCTACCTATAAAAAATAATCCTAAAAATGCGCGTTTCCGTGCTTCGGAGGGTACGTTAAGCCGTCGGTCCCGGTTGCTATCGATGGATAGCAGTCGTTAAACCTTGTCGGAGGCCTAATGGGCGGTTTGAAATCATCCGACAGCGGGTTGGCCACTAACCCACCCACCTCCACCAACCCGCATTGAAGCAGCGTGGTGGAGTAAGCTCCAGGCCTCCCCGAAAAGGAGGAAGGGGGGATAGTAAACTACAGTATCCAACAAGAAATATTGAGCATCGACTTTAGGAAGGAGACTTCGGCTTATTTCAGTCTGTAGAGCGTTATCTCTTTCGCACCTTACCTATGTGACGTTTGTCGACCATTTTGATCAAGTTTTGACCAATACCGCACCATCAGTGCTTACTTACGCAGACAGTGTGCAGCAGCGATAACGCTCTACGAAATCGAAACTAGTCGATTGTCTCTTTCGTAGGCTCGATGTGCAATATATTATGCTGGATAATGTACATATGAAATGAGGTATATATTATTAGCTAACTCAAATTTACCTATTAAAAAAAACACAGACACAGTCAATCTAATTATATTTCTCTTCAAATTAGATTAACAATATGACACTAAAACCGAAACCTAATAAAAACGATAGTGTGAGCACTGTGAACGTCTGAACGTCTCGACTGCCTAGACCAAAGTGAGCCGCGTGCTCGCTCTTGCGGCAACAAACCCTTCCACTGACGTCACGCGGGTGGGGCGATCCAAGCCACGCCCTATTTCGGTCCTTCATCTTCTAACATTTTTTTTTTTTATGTTATTGAAGTGGCAAACAAGCATGCAGTTCACATTGATGTTAAGTGATGACTGCAGCCTATAGACACCCACACAAAGACCAAGGTCAAAATGCAGATGCGTTGCCACTCCTGAGGCCTAAGGTGTTATGCCTCTGTGCCGGAAATTACAGGGCCGTACATGACCACCTGACCGGAACACGATAGTGCTGAACACTACCATTTAGCGGCAAGTATATTAGGTAATGCGGTGGTGCCTACGCCCGCGAGCTCCGTCACTGGAGCTCTACCACCAGTGAGAAATTATTAAATATATATTACTTACCATGGCAACCTTTTGCCCTTTCTCCTGAAGTTTCTGTATTTTTGCCACCTTGTGCGAGGGCAGCACCTCCGCGTACACTTTGTTGATGCCCACCTGCAAACATACATACAATTCTAATTTATTTAACAAATTAAAGAAACAAATGTACGGCCCCGTAGTAACTTTCTCAGAGACATCACAACTTACAACTGAGGGATGGCAATGCATCTGCATTTTGACCTCTGGTTTTGGTGTCGAATGTCCTATACATTACTACAGTCATTATAAAAATAATAATAATGGCATCCCATTATACGTCCCACTGCTGGGCACGAGTCTCTCCCCTTTTTGGGGGAAGGCTTAGAGCTTACTCCACCACGCTGCTCCAATGCGGATTGGTGGAGGTGGGTGGGTTAGTGGCGAACCCACTGTTGGATGTTTTCAAACCGCTCATAAGGCCTCCGACAAGGTTTAACGACTGCTATCCATCGATAGCAACCGGGACCGACGGCTTAACGTGCCCTCCGAAGCACGGAAACGCGCATTTTAATTTGCCACACCCATCACACACCCGACCGCGCCCGTAGTGCTTAACCGAGTAGATAGTTTATGATCTACACTAGCCGCGGGGCCATGAGCGCTTCAGTCATTACTTAACATCAATTAAACATTACATACGATAAAAGGCAAAACAACTCATGCGTCAGGGGTCCATCTCACATGCACCACTGACGCCTGAGCTGTTTTGCCTCTGTGACAGTTATTACGAAGAAATGCAGTTCAAATTGATGTTAAGTGATGACTGCCGCCTTTAGACACCCATACAAAAACCAGAGGTCAAAATGCAGATGCGTTACCACTCCTGAGGGCTAAGGTGTTATGCCTCTGTACCGGGAACTACAGGGCCGTACATTACCACCTGACCGGAACACGGTAGTGCTGAACACTACCATTTAGCGGCAAGTATATTAGGTGATGCGGAGGTGCCTACGCCCGCGAGCTCCGTCACTGGAGCTCCATCAAATGCATTCAGGGGCGGCACCAAGGGCAATGCATGCTCTTGGTGCCGCCCCTAGATCTTCAAAAGTCACTAGTATCACTAAATTTGTAGAACTCACAGGCGCTGAAATTACTACACGTTGGAACAACCATGAAAAAAAAATTTAATTTTAACTGCCAACTCTAACTCGTTTCAACTCTCTAACACCTCTATAATATCTCTTACCTGTCTAGCAATAGCGACAGCGGTCTTCCTATTGTCTCCCGTCAGCAGACACACTTCCAGACCCATCCGCTTGAGACAATATACCGCTAGGTGCGCTTCTTCCTTCACTTCGTCCGATACACCGATGGTACACACTAGTTCATCTGTGAAATCATTTGGCCCTGTAATTTCCGGCACAGAGGCATAACACCTTAGGCATCAGGAGTGGTAACGCATCTGAATTTTGACCTTTGTCTAAGTGTGGGTGTCTATAGGCTGCAGTCATCACTTAACATCAATGTGAACTGCATGCTTGTTTGCCACTTCCATTGCATAAAAAACATCACATTTATTATATCGACTTTTAGGACTGATATCCGTGTCCCAGGTGCAGCCGTGGGATCTTGTTTCTTATTTTCTACTCTAACTAGACACTTTTTTTAATAGGTACAAGATATTTATTGTCAACCCTTTTTTAAAAAGTATTTTTTCTTATATTCTCTGCCTGTACTGACCGTCGATGGCGCACAGCACGGCGGTGCGGCCCAGCTCCTCGTCCCGCGCCAGCGCGTCCTGCACGCGGCGCGGGACGCACACCCCGTTGCGGGACATCCACTCGCGGTTGCCGATCAGCACTATCTGCTCAGTCTCCTGGGGAACG
Organism: Macrosoma leucophasiata; assembly: GCA_036365455.1. NCBI lineage: Eukaryota > Metazoa > Arthropoda > Insecta > Lepidoptera > Hedylidae > Macrosoma > Macrosoma leucophasiata. Next base: position 590,707 of record JAWQUS010000022.1, on the reverse strand, counting down.
AATAGTATACGGGGTATAGGCATACCTAGCAACTAGCAATTAATGCCTAAGACCAGAATGGCGTACTGCAGTCGATAAAGCTGTCATGCGTTTTGAGGAGCATCGTTTGCAGGGCCTTGAAGCCAAACGCCTTGCCAAGAAGGATCAGGTAAGACATTCTTACCAATATACATACAATTGTTTTATATTATTTCGCATTAACACATGCTTGTGAAATATATATTTATTTTTAAAGAAAAATGGAAAGAAAACTTTGACTTCAGGCGAGACTCGAACTCGCGACCTACTGGGAATCTAGTCCAGCCGCTCTTCCAATTGAGCTACTGAAGTCCTGCCCGATTTGTCAAATCTTTCCTTCACATCTATTTCCTTGCTTTATGGTAGCAGTAGCGCCATCTATTACCAACTATGCTAGTTAGGCAACCGATATAATAGACTTTTCAGTTTATTGAATATCGTAAAGAAGTCGCTTTTACCCTTAATAATTGTTTTTATATTATTTCGCATTAACACATGCTTGTGAAATATGTTAATGCGAAATAATAACCTAGTTGCCTAACTAGCATGGTTGGTAATAGATGGCGCTACTGCTACCATAAAGCAAGGAAATAAATGTGAAGGAAAGATTTGACAAGTCGGGCAGGACTTCAGTAGCTCAATTGGAAGAGCGGCTGGACTAGATTCCCAGTAGGCCGCGAGTTCGAGTCTCGCCTGAAGTCAAATTTTTCTTTCCATTTTTCTTTAAAATAAAATATATTTCACAAGCATGTGTCAATGCGAAATAATATAAAACAAGTATACGGGGTGTCAAGGGAACGCTTCCGAAAAAAAACTGGTAATTTTTTTTATGTAATAAAAGTGGCAAACGAGCGTACAGTTCACATTGATGTTAAGTGATGACTGCAGCCTATAGACACCCACATAAAGACCAAGGTCAAAATGCAGATGCTTTAACACTCTTGAGGTCTAAGGTGTTATGCCTCTGTGACGGAAATTACAGGGCCGTACATTACCACCTGACTGGAACACGATAGTGCTGAACACTACCTACGGTGGTGCCTACGCTCCAGTGACGAAATTTACCACTGGAGCTCTACCACCAGTATAATATAACTTCAAACCTCTAACCTCCGAAGGGGTAAGCAGAGATAAATGCATGCATTCAAGCATACATGCGAACACCCACGATTCACCGGTTACGTTTTGGCCCATGTAACAGGTGGCGAGCCTGTTGACATCTCCGGGCACATTACCAAACTCCGAGGTAGTGAGTAACTTTCAGAAAATGGAAAAATCCCAATAAAACAAAATAATTTTACTGGTGGTAGAGCTCCAGTGACGGAGCTCGCGGGCGTAGGCACCACCGCATTACCTAATATACTTGCCGCTAAATGGTAGTGTTCAGAACTATCGTGTTCCGGTCAGGTGGTGATGTACGGCCCTGTAATTTCCGGCACAGAGGCATAACACCTAATGCCTCAGGAGTGGCAGTGCATCTGTATTTTGACCTATGGTCTTTGTCTATAGGCTGCGTTCATCACTTAACATCAATGTGAACTGCATGCTTGTTTGCCACTTTTATTACATAGAAAAAAAATAAAGACCTTATAGACTATATCAAAATATAGAGAAAAATACGTAGAATCACAGGAAAATACTCAAAAAATAATTTAAACCGTTATGTTTTTGTTAGAAATATTTCATGTCATTTTTGTATGTCAACAATATGTCATCATATTGCTACTGTGACATTCTTGTATTTCTCATATACTTACAACACAGATCACCTCCAATAGATACCGCATTGATATGTTCTTAGGTTTTCGCGAGCTACACTCATTGAAATGAAACTATTTTTACGGATTTATCTCGCGTATATTAAACTAAAATGATTTTTAAAATCAACCCGACGTTTCTGCCCGGGACCACGGAAGCTGAAAAGCGACCGAAACGTCGGGTTGATTTTAAAAATCATTTTAGTTTAATAGATACCGCATTGGTGAATATTTGTTCGGATCCGTGTTCACCGTTCTTTGAGGTACGCGGGGGTTGCGGGAGACGTAACTGAAGCGCTGTGATTGGCTGTCAGGCAACGACGCGATTGCGAACATTGCGTTCTATGCTAGCAAAATGCACTAATATGTTGTGAACGTCGGTTGCTTTGAATGCGGTATCTATTGGAGGTGATCTGTGACTTACAACAATTAATTGAATGTATAAAAAACGATATGATAGCTGAAAATTATTTAGTATTTTATGGTTCTTATCGCAATATAGCGTACAAAGTGCGGCACCAAACTCCATACATTTATTGAATGAATTTGACATGTCAAAAAAGCTAAATATATATATAGTCAAGAATATCACTAAAATAAAACTAAATATTATATACTAATGTAATTCACAAGCATGTGTTAATGCGAAATAATATAAAACAATTATTAAGGGTAAAAGCGACTTCTTTACGATATTCAATAAACTGAAAAGTCTATTATATCGGTCGCCTAACTAGCATAGTTGGTAATAGATGGCGCTGCTGCTACCATAAAGCAATGCAATAGATGTGAAGGAAAGATTTGACAAATCGGGCAGGGCTTCAGTAGCTCAATTGGAAGAGCGGCTGGACTAGATTCCCAGTAGGCCGCGAGTTCGAGTCTCGCCTGAAGTCAAATTTTTCTTTCCATTTCTCTTTAAAAATAAAATATATTTCACAAGCATGTGTTAATGCGAAATAATATGAAACAATAATGTAAATAAGTGTATCAGTAAAATGTCTCATTTCCCCTTTTACAAACGGATAGCAAAAAGTAAAGAATGTAGATTACCTGTTCTCTCGGTGTGTCCGGGTGGTAAGGTATGAGGGCGTGGAGGCGGGCCGCGGCGCGTTTCGAACTTAACGCCACATCGTCGGCCTCACTCATGGTCTGTACCGTCACGCCTTCTACTTCTATCTGACTACCATCCCTGTGGACAAAGATATACTGGTTTTAATACTTAAAGTACCCTCAAGGATGCTGAAAACACTATACAACGTACTCTATAAAAGCACACCGCGGACACTTCGCCAAAATTCCATACAACGCTTAATTTGGTATCTATTACACAGACATCAATCAGTGACGTGTATTTACACGTGCACCTGTGTGCGTAGCACGTAGATAATGTCAAACGTCCCCCATAAGAGGGGAGGAGGTTGGGTGAGGCGGGGTAATCGGGCGGGACGTCGAAGTGTCCATTCTATACGTAGTATTATTACATATTCTCTGATAAAAGGTATACACAATAATATGTATATGTATATATATTAATGTAATGGAAGTGGCAAACAAGCATGCAGTTCCCATTGATATTAAGTAATGACTGACAGACCAAGGTCGACGTCGACACTTGCGTTGCAAGGTGTTATTTAAATTATTATTTATAGTAAAAAGCACGTCTCAACGAGTTCAAATAAACTTGTTGAGACGAATATTTTATATTCGATAGAGGTGAGTCTAATTTTCGTTTGTATTTGACTGTTCACCAAACGGATAACCATAATTTCCCTTAACTGTAATTAATTTTGGGACAAAATATAACCTATATCAAAAATATTTTATTTTAAAGAAAAATGGAAAGAAAAATTTGACTTCAGGCGAGGCTCGAACTCGCGACCTACTGGGAATCTAGTCCAGCCGCTCTTCCAATTGAACTACTGAAGTCCTGCCCGATTTGTCAAATCTTTCCTTCACATCTATTGCATTGCTTTATGGTAGCAGCAGCGCCATCTATTACCAACTATGCTAGTTAGGCAACCGATATAATAGACTTTTCAGTTTATTGAATATCGTAAAGAAGTCGCTTTTACCCTTAATAATTGTTTTATATTATTTCGCATTAACACATGCTTGTGAAATATATTTGCCTAACTAGCATAGTTGGCAATAGATGGCGCTGCTGCTACCATAAAGCAATGCAATAAATGTGAAGGAAAGATTTGACAAATCGGGCAGGACTTCAGTAGCTCAATTGGAAGAGCGGCTGGACTAGATTCCCAGTAGGCCGCGAGTTCGAGTCTCGCCTGAAGTCAAATTTTTCTTTAAAAATAAAATAAAATATTACCTATATCAAAAATGCCTGAAATCGATTCGGTTATCGATTCTGAACAAACTCGTTTCGGGTTGTACATTCAATCCTGTTACACGTTGTATACAAGGTGTAACCATCATCTATATCAAGTTCCAAATCATGTAACGTAAACAATAACAATGAAAACACAACTTTTTTTTATTCATACAATGTTTAAAAATTAATCATTTGCTATTTTTTTTTATTTTATTTTTAAAGAAAAATGGAAAGAAAAATTTGACTTCAGGCGAGACTCGAACTCGCGGCCTACTGGGAATCTAGTCCAGCCGCTCTTCCAATTGAGCTACTGAAGCCCTGCCCGATTTGTCAAATCTTTCCTTCACATCTATTGCATTGCTTTATGGTAGCAGCAGCGCCATCTATTACCAACTATGCTAGTTAGGCAACCGATATAATAGACTTTTCAGTTTATTGAATATCGTAAAGAAGTCGCTTTTACCCTTAATAATTGTTTTATATTTTTTTACCCTAACAAGTCGTCAATGAAAACGCCCAGCATTTCACACACACACATACCGTGCGTGGTGACAGTGAGGCGAACGGTATATTTTTATCATTAAGTATTTTAGGACCATTCTTTAATTTATTTTGTTTACTTTGACATATTAATCAACGTATCAGTTGTTATTCGCTTTAATTTTATATTTGTAATTTGACCTATCACAAGCAAATTCTATTATTTCCAAGCGATTAAATGAATTTTTGAGTTTGAGTTTGGGTACGCGTGTGTGCGTATGAAATGCAGCGTCTCAGCAATTCATACACACGTAGCGTTCGCCTTCGACTGATATATGCTGTCAGCTGTTGATGTCAGGGTTGAAATGTATATAATTAGAATCAAAGTTTGACTCGTAATAACAGATGATTGTACATTCCCAGGAGATCAAAGACCTCGGGGGATGAAGTCAACAATAGACGTGTGTAACTCTTTACTGTTTCGAATCACTGTTCCGAAACATTTCGATGTTCAAAAAGATTGGAACACCAATACTGTTTCAAATGCATCATTTGCATCATTTGGAACTCGAACATTATTGCTCTCTGTTGAGCGCGTTCATGTCGCTTGAGTGAATGAGTGATTGAGTGTGACCGCATGACCGCAACCGAGACACTTGACATTTGAATCTGAATCAGTTAGCGAAGCGAGAGAGCGAGATAACAATACAATATTAAGCAAGTGAGAGTGGGATACCAAATGAGATGATATTTTGTTACTTAATTCGAAACAGTTTAGTGTTTCAGATGCTAATGTTCCAATCGCAAAGGTGAGACGTTTCTCCCACGCCTAGTCAACAACAGTGTAGGCATGGACCGTGGAAATATTTTTAGACCTTGCGGTTACACCTCGTATAGAGATTAACCTGGCAGAGTTGAGCAGCTGCACCAGCTGCGGGCACACGGCGGTAGCAGACGAGCAGGGCGGCAGTAGCAGGCGAGCACGCAGGCCGCAGCCGGGCGCGGCCGTGAACCCCACGCAGCGGGCCCGCGTGCCGCCTATCACCGATGTACACCATTTTACTATCGCTGTGGGAAATAAACAATATTTAATGTGTATTTCTTGTACTATTTATTTTTCGCAATAACACGTGCGAGTGAACTTTAGAAATAAAGGAAAAAACGGAAAGAAAAATTTGACTTCGGGCAGAAACCGGTCAGCTGGACTGGTTATCCTGAGGTCGCAGGTTCGATTCGGGCGTGTCGGGCGGCGCGGCCGCCTCGCGAGCCAGCAGCTGCACGCGGGCCGTCACCTATATAGTGTCCCTGTCCCTGTCCCTGTCCCTGTCCCTCACCGGCGGCCAGCGGGTGCTCGGAGCTGAGCTCGGCGGCGAGCAGCGCGGCGAGCGTGTCGGGCAGCGCGGCCGCCTCGCGAGCCAGCAGCAGCGCGGCCGCCTCGCGAGCCAGCAGCTGCACGCGGGCCGTCACCTATATAGTGTCCCTGTCCCCGTCCCTGTCCCTCACCGGCGGCCAGCGGGTGCTCGGAGCTGAGCTCGGCGGCGAGCAGCGCGGCGAGCGTGTCGGGCAGCGCGGCCGCCTCGCGAGCCAGCAGCAGCGCGGCCGCCTCGCGAGCCAGCAGCTGCACGCGGGCCGTCACCTATATAGTGTCCCTGTCCCCGTCCCTGTCCCTCACCGGCGGCCAGCGGGTGCTCGGAGCTGAGCTCGGCGGCGAGCAGCGCGGCGAGCGTGTCGGGCAGCGCGGCCGCCTCGCGAGCCAGCAGCAGCGCGGCCGCCTCGCGAGCCAGCAGCTGCACGCGGGCCGTCACCTATATAGTGTCCCTGTCCCCGTCCCTGTCCCTCACCGGCGGCCAGCGGGTGCTCGGAGCTGAGCTCGGCGGCGAGCAGCGCGGCGAGCGTGTCGGGCAGCGCGGCCGCCTCGCGAGCCAGCAGCAGCGCGGCCGCCTCGCGAGCCAGCAGCTGCACGCGGGCCGTCACCTATATAGTGTCCCTGTCCCCGTCCCTGTCCCTCACCGGCGGCCAGCGGGTGCTCGGAGCTGAGCTCGGCGGCGAGCAGCGCGGCGAGCGTGTCGGGCAGCGCGGCCGCCTCGCGAGCCAGCAGCTGCACGCGGGCCGTCACCTATATAGTGTCCCTGTCCCCGTCCCTGTCCCTCACCGGCGGCCAGCGGGTGCTCGGAGCTGAGCTCGGCGGCGAGCAGCGCGGCGAGCGTGTCGGGCAGCGCGGCCGCCTCGCGAGCCAGCAGCAGCGCGGCCGCCTCGCGAGCCAGCAGCTGCACGCGGGCCGTCACCTATATAGTGTCCCTCACCGGCGGCCAGCGGGTGCTCGGAGCTGAGCTCGGCGGCGAGCAGCGCGGCGAGCGTGTCGGGCAGCGCGGCCGCCTCGCGAGCCAGCAGCTGCACGCGAGCCACGCGCGCCGCGCCCGCCGTCACCGTGCCCGTCTTGTCGAATATCACCGTTTTCACCTGCGATCAAACAGGGTACACTTTTAGAATAAAATAGGAGATATTTATTTACAACAACAATAAATATACACACTTACACTGAGGTAATATTCACACAATAATTGGACGGCGGTGGGGGTGGCGAGACCCGGGTCCATAGTGAAGACCCACCTTATGCGCGATGGCGGTGGGGGTAACGAGGCCTGGGGTCGGGTTACACGAGCCGCAGTGAGGACCCACCTTGTGCGCGTTGTCCAGAGGCTCGGCGCCCTTGACGAGCAGGCCTAGGCGAGCTCCGACGCCGGTGGCCACCATGACGGCGGTAGGGGTGGCAAGGCCCGGGGCATCAGTGAGGACCCACCTTGTGCGCGTTCTCCAGAGGCTCGGCGCCCTTGACGAGCAGGCCGAGGCGGGCCCCGACGCCGGTGGCCACCATGACGGCGGTGGGGGTGGCGAGGCCCAGGGCGCAGGGGCAGGCGATGGCCAACACCGACAGCGCGAAGTGGAACGCCGTCTGGATTATGAGCTCCCAGTCTGAGAAGCCGCCGTCTCGGTATATTTCCTGTAAAAGAAAATTGTAAAAAATATATCTTAATCCACTTAATCCCTACTTTATATTATAAATGCGAAAGTAACTCTGTCTGTCTGTTTGTCTGTCTGTCTGTTACCTTTTCACGTCCAGACGACTGAACCGATTTCAATGAAATTTGGTACAGAGATAGAGCTGACTTTGAGAAAGAACATAGGCTTACTTAGTTATTTTTACGCGGGCGAATCCTCTGGCAACAGCTAACTATATATGTATCAAAGATTGTTTAATTTTTTTACAAAAAATTTGGGAGTACCTGTTAAAATAAAATTATGTCTTTCTTATCGCGTTCGTAACGAAGATGTAAGAAAGAGGCTTTGTGTGAATGATAGTATCGGTGTAAAAATGAAAAAAGGCATGCTCCGATGGTTCGGGCATATAGAAAGAATGTCGAATGAGCGAATGACTAAACAGATATACAATGCGAATGTGGATGGTTGCAGAGGCCCAGGAAGACCAAAACTGACCTACACTGGTGGTAGAGCTCCAGTGACGGAGCTCGCGGGCGTAGGCACCACCGCATTAACTAATATACTTGCCGCTAAATGGTAGTGTTCAGCACTATCGTGTTCTGGTCAGGTGGTAATGTACGGCCCTGTAATTTCCGGCACAGAGGCATAACACCTTAGGCCTCAGGAGTGGTAACGCATCTGCATTTTTACCTCTGGTCATTGTGTGGGTGTCTATAGGCTGCAGTTGTCACTTAACATCAATGTGAACTGTATGCTTGTTTGCCACTTTTAAAACATAAAAAAAAAAAAAACCATGACCAAATAGGTCGAGTTCTGTCTAATGGTGGGGTCAAAAGTCTTAGGAATCGGCGTGCATGTATGAAGAGAATGATGAAGGTAGACGAGGCACGAGAGGTATGTCAGGACCGGGATATCTGGCGCTCTACACTCTCTGCCTACCCCCTTAGGGACCTGGCGTGAAGATACACACATGTCTTTAATGAAAAAGAAGCGTTCTCTATTTAAAACAGTTCTCTAAAAATGTGATGGCAACTTACCGGTGTGATGGCCTTTATCCTGTTGATGTCCAGCGCCCCGCTGATGGTCCAGCAGACGAGGGTCAGCACCGAGAGGAACACCACCATCGGCACGAAATACCTGATCACAAGTATTAAGACAATAGATTAGGATCCCGCTGCAGAACCAATTTGTTCATTTAGATAACCTACGCATATTTTTACGCATATTATACATTAGAAGTGGCAAACAAGCATGCAGTTCACATTGATTTTAAGTGATGACTGCAACCTGTAGGCACCCACACAAAGACCAAGGTGAAAATGCAGATGCGTTACCATTCCTGAGGCCTAAAGTGTTATGCCTGTTATGTTAAAAGTTAAGAAACAAATAACATACCCAGCGATAGTATCGGCCAGGCGTTGCACTGGCGCCTTACTACTCTGTGCGTCTTCCACCAGGCGGACTATTTGGGCCAGCGTGCTGGCCTCGCCCGTGTGTGTGGCCGCCATGAGGAGGGCCCCGTGCTGGTTGATGCTACCGCCTATTACCAGAGAATCTGCAATACGACAGGATTATCTGAACATGTAAGAAAAAAACTGTGTTAATAAGAGTGTCGGCAGAGAATGTGATAATACTACGTATAGAATGGACACTTAGACGTCCCGCCCGATGTCCCCGCCTCACCCATCAGCCCCCCTCGAGAGGCAGTTGAATTAATTTCAGCAGTGAGGTTGCGAGCGTGCGACCGAACGGTCTATTTTTATATCTATACAAATAAATAAAATTGGAGTGTCTGTTTGTAATATAAAAATAGCCGCTTTTTACTAAGTGCATATGTATGTATATCTTATATAATAAGGAGTAGCTTAGGCTCCTACTAGAAATTTTATACTAGCTGCGCACACGACTTCGTCTGGGTAGATACTGAACAACCATAAATTCTCACGCGGACGAAGTCGCGGGCATAGCTAGTTTTTAATAAACCTCACCCTTGGTCTTGGCGACGGCCATAGATTCACCGGTGATGAGCGACTCGTCACAGCTGCTCTGACCTCGAACCACCTTCCCGTCCACCGGGATCTTCGCGCCGGGGACCACCTGCAAGGATAAGATAAGATAATATTTTTTTACATAAACACGTGTGTGTACATCCAAGTAGTTTCCATATACAAACATGAACAGTATGGAAACTACGTACAAAACGTTGAAACGGCACAATCACACAAACATGCGCATCAACGTGGCCTCTAAGCTGTTCTCGCGGTGCTGCAGCTCCGAGTCACTCACTACTCGGAGCGTCGATGCGCATGTTTGTTATGACGTTTGCGATGACGTTTTGTACGTAGTTTCCAAACTGTTCATATTTGTACTGTGGTGTATACATGAGGAATGTCGGTCCGATACCCGGATCGGAGGTTATTCCTGAATCTCATATCAATGGGGCAACTTTTTGTCTACAAATTTTCATTATATTCCAAATTGAGAATAACAAGATTTGTCCAAGTTTAAAATCTCACTTGATGGTGATTGTCATAGAAATTTCGGGAATATTCGGATCGGGTACGGTATCGTCGTACGGTAGATACGTATCCTGAAAGATGCCAATTTTGAAGAAGCCCATATTGCAGCGACAACGGAACATCTCAGAAGGAAATTTTTCCATCATGTGTGTGTTTATACAGATATTAATCGTATCTAACCTTCAAAATATCCCCCCTTTCCACCAGGTCGACGGGTATGCTCTTCTCGCTGACCTCTCTTCCATCCGAGTCCAGGGTCACCAGTATTGCCTCCGTGGGCTTCAGGGATAGCAGCTTCGATAGAGCTTCTGAAGTTTTACCCTGGAAAAGATGCTAGTTGATGATGACAGTTTTTATGCAAAGCAAACAAGAGTATATAATTGAAAGTGAATAGCCGAAAGACAGCCATGTTGATCAGGGAGGATTTTCCATAATCGCCATGATTGGCATGCGAATTAGCAATAGTAGGCGAATCTACAAAAAAAAGTTGTTGTATCTTCACGCCAGGTCCCTAACTGGGTAGGCAGAGAGTGTAGAGCGCCAGATATCCCGGTCCTGACACACCTCTCGTGCCTCGTCTACCTTCATCATTCTCTTCATACATGCACGCCGATTCCTAAGACTTTTGACCGCACCATCAGACAGAACCCGACCTATTTGGTCATGGTAGGTCAGTCTTGGTCTTCCTGGGCTCTGCAACCATCCACATTCGCATTGTACATCTGTTTAGTCATTCACACATTCGATATTCTTTTTATATGCACATTCTTTCTTTAAGCTACAAAAATGTCGCCAACTTTATGGATAGCTTACTGGGTATAATTCATAATTTCCAAAAAATCTGTAACTTATAATGAGGCATTAATTTGGCAAGCTATTTACACCAACACAGTATTAATCGAATTCTGTCTGATGGTGGGGTCAAAAGTCTTAGGAATCGGCGTGCATGTATGAAGAGAATGATGAAGGTAGACGAGGTACGAGAGGTTTGTCTGAACCGATGTCTGGCGCTCTACACTCTCTGCCTACCCCGTTAGGGACCTGGCGTGAAGATACATTTTACAGATTAATCCTTATCAATTTATTTAATATAATGAAAGTGGCAAGCAAGCATGCAGTTCACATTGATGTTAAGTGGTCACTGGAGCTCTAACACCAGTATAAAACCTTCAACACCGGTTTCTTCTGATGGTAGAGCTCCAGTGACGGAGCTCGCGGGCGTAGGCACCACCGCATTACCTAATATACTTGCCGCCTCGTTCAGCTCTATCGTGTTCCGGTCAGGTGGTAATGTACGGCCCTGTAATTTCCGACACAGAGGCATTGTGTGGCTGCAGTCACCACTTAACATCAATGTGAACTGCGTGCTTGTTTGCCAATTTCATTGCCTAAAAAAAACACCGAGAGACCTACCTTGGCGATATGCTCCAGCCACCGTCCCAAAGACACGAAGACCAGCAACATGGGCGGCGTGTCGAAGAACGTCAGCGGGCTGGTGTCCTTCTCCATAGCCATGGCCGCTATCACCACCGCCAGGGAGTACGCGTAGCTGGCGAACGAAATCGGTTTAGAATTTCATAAATGTAGAAAAATAAAAATGTCTTCATGAAAGACTAGCTGTGCCCGCGACTTCGTCCGCGTGAGAATTTATGATCGTTCAGTATCTACCCAGCTAGTATAAAAGTAGCCTGAGTTACTCCTTATTACATAAGCTATCTGTCAGTGAAAGTCCCGTCAAAATCGGTCCATCCGTTACCGAGATTAGCGAGAACAGACAGACAGACAGAAAGACAAAAATTGTAAAAAAAATTGTTTTGGTACTCGTTTATCTACCGTGTATACTTAAAAATGTATTGAGTAAAAAGCGGTTATTTTTATACTACAAACAGACACTCCAATTTTATTTATTTGTATATATGTATAGATTGGCTGTTTGTGAAGTCGGTTTACGGACGATATTAATTATACGTGATAACGTTAATCAACTGCCTTAGTAGCCTAGTGGTAGCAGGCCACTACCACTACGCTGAGGTCCTGGGTTCGATTCCCGGGTAGGGAGTTATCAGAGATAATGGTGTAAAGTCCTTTATCTCTGGTTATATTGGGATGTTTCCATTTTCTGGTAATTTTCCAGTACCTCGGCAGTTTGGTAATTCGCCCGGAGATGTCAACAGACTCGCCACCTGTTGCATAGGCTAAAACGTAACCGGCGAATCGTGGGTGTTCCCATGTATGCTTGAATGCATGCATTTACCTCTGCCTACTTCTTCGGGGATTACAGGCGTGAAGGAAGTTACGTCATTAGAAAACATGCATCACAAACCGAACGCTTAGGCCGATCGTACCTCTCGCTCGATCGCCTGTTCCTCTCGCTCTCGTTTGCACGCTCGGCCTAGGCAGAACACAAAGAGCAACACGGGCCACCGGCCGCGGAGGACCGGAGGGGAGTAGCCATATGCAGGCTTTCCCCTCTGACAAAGTACAAGCACAAGTGGGCCTATGCCTGTCGCCTAGATGTTTAAATGTGTGCGTGAAATTGTTTCTGTATTTTGTTAAAGTCACGGTGTGAGTTTCGTAGTAAAAGACGATTTTTGTAGTGTAGGTGTGTGTCGCACGTAGTTCCCACCGCAAAAAAAGATAGGACTGTTTTGCATCGGTAACAAACGCTATGGCTACTCCCCTCCGGTCTGCCGCGGCGGCCGGTGGCTCGTGTTGCCCAATGCAGAACGTGACACTTTTTCGTGCGTGCAGCCGGCGGTCATCGATTTGTAGGACGTCATTACGTCAAATACACTGGTTGATACATTGGTACTGATAAAGAATCTCACCTTATAGTGGTAGTCATTGATATAAGTACGTCCATATTGGATGTGCCGTGACTGAGCGCCTTGTACGCCTGCTTGTAGAAGTGCCACCCGCCGATGAACTGCGAACAAGGAATATTCATGTATTAACAAAAAGCAGTCAAGTGCGTGTCGAGTCTCGGCAGTGTAGGGTTCCGTAGTTTTAAGGTTTGAATAATGTAATGAAAATATAAATAAACTAGCGGCCCGCCCCGGCTTCGCGCGGTGCAATGTTGCCTACCCTCTCCTATTCGTCTTAGCGTGATGATTATACATAGATATAGCCTAAAGTCTTCCTCGATATCTTTTATAGTTTAGGCAGCGTACGCAAAATAAGTAACTTTTCTGGTTGATTTTTTACACCTTGTGTCTGAAAAACCCAAATACCTTACGGAACCCTATTTTTTCCAAAATAAAATATAGCCTATGTTACCGGATAATGTAGCTTTCGAATAGTGAAAGAATTTTTAAAATCGGTCCAATAGTTATTGAGCCTATTCATTGCAAACAAACAAACGAAAAAATATTACCTAGTTATGGGTCCCGTTCCCGTAAGTGTCATGGAATTAAGAACATAATATAAATATTATACAACCAAGGTCGAGGACTATCTCAAGGATAGAAATGTTTGGCTAAATGCTGATCTAGCTCCACAAAGGTGTTAGATGTAATAATCAAAGTGTAATGTTGATATTTTAATGTTAATTTTAAGCTTGTTTAAATTATGGAAAATTGTAAAAATATGCCTAAGAGATATTTTTAAAAGAGCCGACTGAGTTTGTTCCGGCAAGTTTTTCTCAGATCATATTGGCCTTTGGAACTTTGCCGGTGAATGACAAAGAATGACTATTTTTCTTTTCTTTTTACTCTTTGTTATCAGTTTGTAAAGGGGAAAAGAGACATTCTACTGATATACTTTTACATTAGTGTATTACATTTAGTTTTATCTTAGTGATATTCTTGACTTTACATATATTTTTTATCTTGTTTGACATGTATATCAATTGTTATTCGCTTTAATTTATTTTGTTTGTTTTTGACGTGTCATAAAAGGTGCCTGTCAATGAATAAATGAGTTTCTGATTCTGATTCTGATTCTGGTGGTCTTGTTTCTCAGACAGCAAGCACACTCGACCGGATGCTGAGCACGCATACTGCGAAAGTCGTCTCGCCGTCTGATAAACAATGTGGGATGGCTTGGGTAGAGCTAAGACATAGTTTGTAAGCACTCTTAATTTTAAACTTGTATAGATTAGACGTAGTTTTAGTTAGTTTTCATTAAAGTTAGTTAATTTTAAAGTGCCAAATTAAACTTTAAAGCTTGTTTAGTTTTTTTAAAAAATCTTTACGCTAACATCGAGATTTGACTACCTCTTTATAATATTATTATAGTATAGTAAGTATAGAGTATAGATAATTCTTTTTTACCACTTACTCGGAACACACAACCTAACCGAGATTCTTACCACTAACTCGGAACACAAAACCTAACATAACGCGGGCAAGTGTCTGTAAAGTGAGACTTCTCACTACAATGTCATTCCTTATGATAAGTACCAAACATTCTTTGTTCTCAAAAAAATTTGCCCTAGGATCGAACCCGGACTTCATTCATACGTAGGACTCAGCAATACTAGCCTACTACATTTAACCACTAAGCTCATGGGAGTACATATTTCCATGAAAATTCTTACACACAAGTACCAGGCACGCAGAACTTACTAAGAGTTCACTGAAACTCTCCAACCAGTACAAAGATGTATACTATAGATCCATCTCTTCTCACTATAATTTACAGACACGCCCATCTTTGTTGTTAGGTTTTGTGTTCCGAGTCAGTAGTTTTAATTAAAATAAAAATAACAAATAAACCAAGCATCCAAATTGCATTGGACCATCTAGAAGATAAATATGATTCATAGTAAATCATTCTCAAATCAATGATTCGGAACACAAAAAAACCTAACCGAGATACTAAATTTTATTTTTGAGCTCCTCGTAAGTTCTGCGTGCCCGGTACTTTGGTATAACCTTTTACGTATAAAGTGAGGGAAATCGGCTTATTACCTGCACGGGCGTGGCCAGCAGCATCATGATGAGGTTCTCGAGCGACAGGCCCGGCAGCACGCAGCACATGTCCCGCGCGGAGTGCCCCCCCATGGTGCTCATGAAGTACACCATGGCCGCCATGCAGGGGGCGCCGAAGATTAGTGAGATCAGGAAAGCGTTGCGCCATTTTCTTATTTCTTCTCTGTAAACAATAATTAGGTCCATCTTATATAATAGGCCTCTGTGTAAAATAAAAATAATAAACAGTTTTACATACATGTCGAAGCTCGCGGGCGTAAACACCACCGCATTACCTAATATACTTGCCGCTTAATGGTAGAGTTCAGCACTATTGTGTTCCGGTCGGGTGGTAATAATGTACGGCCCTGTAATTTCCGACACCGTGGAAAACACCTTAGGCCTCAGGAGTGGTAACGCATCTGCATTTTAACCTTGGTCTTTGGGTGGGTGTCTGTATATTATCGACAACGTTTATCGATATTTAATTCCAACCTTGATGCAGTGGGTGCACGGGTAATCACCCCTATAAGCTGCAGTCATCACTTAACATCAATGTGAACTGCATGATTGTTACCCACTTCAATTACAGAAAAAAAAATACGAGCACAACACGCCTCTTTCAAGGTGCCAAAAACTCACAGAACGTTTTTTTTTTTTAATTTTATGGCATCGCTTGTTATGCATATTGCCAGTGTAACGATATGTAAAAACGATATTTCGTATTCGTAATAAGCAACGTAAAAGTAAGAGTCAGTCAATTTATAAGCCAGTCAGAGTCACAGTAATTCGAATAAAGCGGTGGCTACTTTACCAGAACATTTACAATGAAGTTTTGGAGGCAACCCGAAAGAACGTGTTTTCGCACTGTTATTCTATTTCACTATACACGAGCACTGTAATAAGCCTATATCAAACAAAATGCCACCAACTTTATTTATTTATTTAATATAACTGAAAAATACACCAAGAAAATAAAATAAGAGTTCCAAAAACTCGCAGAACGACATTCATCGGGTTTATAAGGTTAAATTGGCTATAATCACATCAAAATTACAAATAGTTAATACCGGCCCTTACTCTATGTCAATAAAAATGTATAATCAAATTCCAAATTCTATTAAACACATACAAAATAATGAATTATTTAAAAACAAATTAAATGAATTCTTAACACAAAAATGCTATTACACGTTGCAGGAGTTTTTTAGCGATAAGTAAAGATGAAAATAATAATAAAGATTATACATATAAGTACCGACCAAATTGTTATTGCTATATTTTCTGTTTAATCGATGTCATGCAAAATTTTATAATAAAAATATATAAATTAATAAATAGATACAATCACTTAAATTAAATAATATGAATAATAGCTCTGAATTTAAATGTCTTCATTTAAGATTATAGTCATAAGTTTATATTGTAATGTAAAATATTATATGTACATGAAATGTTCTCATAATTTTGCGGTGCCCCTACACACACATGCGGGGTGTTACATGTAACTACAAAATATTTAATTGTAAGACCTTATAACCATGTGACAAGCAAATAAATAAATAATAATAATAATTTACTAGTATCATAAATACAACAGCATACATACTTGTGTTCTAAATAATTAGTGGCGCCCCTATTGTGCGGACTGACGACGCTGGCTTCGAATCCCAGACCGTTTATCGTGTCGCATATCTTCCTGGGACCTATCATCTCCGAGTCGTATTTGATTTTGCCTCTGGAACAAATATAATATTTTACATCTCTATGACACTGGCGTAACTACACGCCTGTAATCCCCGAAGGGGTAGACAGAGGTAAATGTAGGCATACAAGCATATTTACTCGTGGTAGAGCTCTAGTAACGGAGCTCGGGAGCGTAGGCACCACCGCATTACCTAATTTACTTGCCGCTAAATGGTAGTGTTCATGTAATTGATCTTGCCATGATCCTATTCATTATTTTAACTCACTTGGATGTGGTAAGGGCGACCGCACACGAGGCCACGCCGTTTAGTTTAAGTACACTCTTCTCTATTTTGCTAACACACGACGCACACGTCATGCCTCTGATCTGTGGACAAATATAATATGTTACAACTTTTTTATATAGGAAAAATAATTATGAAGACTGTACGTTTATCTTAGATACTCCTCTAATATTATAAAGACGAAAAATGGACGCCGCCACCTCGACACTGGTTGCTTAGCTACCGATCACATTACGTACAACAAAAGTACCAGGAAAGCAGAACGCAGAAAGAGGCTTACAATAATCACAACCTCCCAGCTGGCCGTCACAATCACCGACCACATCCGCAGAAATCTAGTCCGAAAGTTGCCTCAGGTTTGTGAAACAAAAGTCACAATTTTCCTAGGGAGAATTATACAAAATCACCAGGGCCACAGATCACAGAAAGAGACTCACAGTGAGGACGAAATCCCGTTCGTTGGTTGCTGCCTATAGATAACATTCGCAGATCTATCTACCCTGAAAGTTACCAGGTTTGTGCTACAAAAGTACCAGGGCAGCAGAACACACAAAGAGACTCACAGTGAGGACAACCTCCCGCTCACCGCTGCCGTCGCCGTCGCTGATGACGTCGGCGACGGCAAAGCTCCGTGATGGCCGCCGCCACCTTCTGAGGCTCATATCTCAATTCTGTCTTAGAAACTCATACTCATAAGAAGGTATCCACTGTTACTGCCCGATCTAACCAGAGAAAGACTTTTCAGAGGACTTCAGTTTTATATAAATCAAATTACACAATGACGAATCTCTTTTGACGATCGACGTCGACTTATTTAGCACCTTCAGCCTAGTTATTTTGAGTACTTATTCGTTCGTACCTATCTTGTTTTAGGTACGTAGTAGTTAATTTCGCTTTCAGCATAATTTACATACTAACTTCCCAGATTTCCAATCTGCGATCCCAAAATAGAACGTTTGAAGAGGTTTCAAACAGACAATGCTTGTTTTTTTTTTTTTTAAATATTATTTCGCATTAACACATGCTTGTGAAATATATTTTTAGTTTTAAAGAAAAATGGAAAGAAAAATTTGACTTCAGGCGAGACTCGAACTCGCGACCTACTGGGAATCTAGTCCAGCCGCTCTTCCAATTGAGCTACTGAAGTCCTGCCCGATTTGTCAAATCTTTCCTTCACATCTATTGCATTGCTTTATGGTAGCAGCAGCGCCATCTATTACCAACTATGCTAGTTAGGCAACCGATATAATAGACTTTTCAGTTTATTGAATATCGTAAAGAAGTCGCTTTTACCCTTAATATTTTTTTTTTTTTATATTATAACAATGCTTCAATGTTGTAACACAAACCTACCAGGAGAGCATGAGCTATAAAGAGGTGTTTTTTACTAAGTCCCCCGTTGCATTGTGGACACTGATTGCTTGCTAATCTACCGATCACATTACACACAACAAAAGTACCAGGGCAGCAGAACACACAAAGACACTCACAGTAAGAACAACCGCCTAGCTGCCCACTGCTGACAACAAACGCAGAGATAAATAAATCTACCCTGAAAGTTGGCATGTTTGTGCTACAAAAGTACCAGGGCCACAGAACACACAAAGAGACTCACAGTAAGAACAACCTCCTAGCTGCCCACTGCTGACAACAAACGCAGAGATAAATAAATCTACCCTGAAAGTTGGCATGTTTGTGCTACAAAAGTACCAGGGCCACAGAACACAGAAAGAGACTCACAGTGAGGACGACCTCCCGCTGGCCGCTGCCGTCGCCGTCGCTGATGACGTCGGCGGGGAAGCCGAGCTCCGTGATGGCCGCCGCCACCTCCACCGCCGACACCTTCAGAGACTCGTATCTCACTTCTGCTTTAGCCGCCAGCAGCGCTATAAGTATTGAGTGGACACCTGGGAACAATATACAATTGATATCAATACAAAATGGACCGGTGAGAAGCTCAATACCAATTTTTTTTTATGTCAAAGTATTGACAGACCAGCAGACGGGCCAGCAGATGGAAAGTAGTCACCGTCGCCTATGAACATTTGCAACACCGGGGGAGTCGCCGACGCGCTGCCAGCCCTGAAGGACTCTTTTGACGCCATTTTGAAGAACCCCATATTGTAGCACCGAGGGAACACCTCAGAGGGAAGTTCGTTCCACGATTTACACGTTCAGGGCAAAAACGAACGTGAGAACCGCACCGTTGAGCACTGCCAGGTGTCTAGTCGGTGAGGGTGGAACTTCTCTCTTCGGCGGGTAGTACGGTGTAGGAAAAGAGACGATGGCACCATGTCGAACAGTTCGACAGAGCACTCACCATTGTAGAGACGGTATAACACGCACGCAATTGCCATCTGTAACGTGTTTGATGGTTTCAAACATAGAGCAACACGGGCCACCGGCCGCGGCGGACCGGAGGGGAGTAGCCATAGCGCTTATTACCGATGCAAAACAGTCTGTCATTTTTAGCGAGAGAAACTACGTGAGATACACATACACACTACAAAAATCGTCTTTTACTACGAAACTCACAACTTGACTTTAACAAAATACATTAACAATTTCACGCACACATTTAAAAATCTAGGCGACAGGCTTAGGACCATTTGGGCCTGTACTTTGACAGAGGGGAAAGCCTGCGTGTGGCTTCTCCCCTCCGGTCCGCCGCGGCCGGTGGCCCGTGTTGCTCTACAGTGAAGAATGATATCATTCTCAATTTTCGCTTTAAAGCACCCCAAAACAGGCAGAACTGCGCCATACTCACCATACAATTTCGAACAGTGTTTTTCTATAGCCGCCACACAAGACGCGCACGTCATGCCGCGCACTTCCAACGTGCACTGAGCTATGCTACTCTCCGTTGGGGGCGAAGCCCTGCCCTGGAACATAATAACTACAGCTTTATAAGGCCCAAGTGCGGCCCCATCTCGAATACTGCTCTCATTTATGGGCTCAAATACCAGCTTGGTCCACTTGACTCCCTACAAAAACGCGCCGTTCGTATTGTAACGATCCAGGACTTACCGACAGGCTCGAACATCTGAGCCTGCGCAGAGAGAGGGATTGTACTTTAATTATTGAATATTTATCTTTAATATGACGACCCGGTTAGTCCAGCGGTGTAAGATGACCGTTTGATTCGAAGGGTCGCGGGTTCGATCCCCGTACCGGGACAAATATTTGTCTACAGATATATGTTTCGGGTCTGGGTGTTTGTGTATGTGTTGTATGTGTACTACGGCACCCACGACACAGGTTTATACTGGCTTATTAAGGCCGTGAGTGTAAGCGTATTTTTAAAAAAAATTAGTTTCAAGTTTTGTGGAGTAAGTAGTTTTTTTATTATTTTCTTTCTATTGTTTCTGGGTTTAGGTAAAGTTCAATGTTTTGTCAGTGTTATGTGTCTCACTGTGTGTCAAATAAATATTTATTTCTTTCTTACATTAGTTAGTGCTTTGCTTTTCACTGGTGACGCCCTCTTGTGGCCATCTCCCGAACCCTCGTCTTTCTTTTGTGATGATTCTGAAATGGATTAGAATTAGAACGTTACTATTAAAAATACAAATCAATCTGTTCGGCAATTAAGCATGCGGCAGACGGATTGGATCTCAGAAAAACTGTTTAAAGCACTTTTTTTTTAATTAATGGTATCGCTATTACGCATATTGCCAGTGTCAAGTAAAACGATATTTCGTATTCGTAATAAGCAGCGTAAAAGTCAGAGTCAGTCAGTCAGAGTCACTGTCAGTAACTCAAGTATAGTGATGTCTACTTTACCAAAACATTTACAATGAATGAAGTTTTGGCGGTAACATTTCACATCCATCTTTAACTTAAAGAAATCTGTTAATGTTAGAGAAGGATGTGAAATGTTACAATAAATTTAACAAATATTGTGGTGCAACTCGGGCTAAGACTTCGACCATCACTACAATAAAAGCTCAATTTCTGTAAAAATAGTAAATACATAAGTAACTCGACTGCTTTTTGTCATAATAACTAAGTATATTAACCACTATAAGGTTTGCCATCCACCGAAGTGATTTCCACGTCGAAGCCGAGCGCGTAAACGTTGTCAGCGATCTGTCGCGGCGTCACCGCGCCGGCCGCGTAAGTTATCCGCGCAGAGTTATCGCCGAGACTCACCGTCACTAACTGTCTTACTTTGCCTACTCTAACGGACGTGGATATCTACATGTTGTGGATATCTACCTACCTACCTACTTTTTTGAGTAGGATTTCTGGTAGACTACGCCCGTCGCTACAAAAAAAGCTCAACATCTGTAATAATACGAGTATATAAATAACTCGACTGCTTTCTATAAAACAGTATTAACTAAGTATACTCACCACTATATGGTTTGCCATCAACCGAAGTGATTTCCACGTCGAAGCCGAGCGCGTAAACGTTGTCAGCGATCTGTCGCGGCGTCACCGCGCCGGCCGCGTAACGTATCCGCGCAGAGTTATCGCTGAGACTGACTGTTGCTTCTGTCACCCCCGCTAATTCCCTCAGGCTACCTGTAAGGCAGTTTTGTAGGTCAGAAGCTCGCTTGAGAGTCTTGTAGCCTAAATCTATACAGGGTGAAATGTTGATGGTTGTTTTCTCGCAGCATATGATTTAGTCTTGGTAGTACAAGCCTTATACGCGAAGAAAAAACTTAGCACCCCCCTTTTTTAACGAAAATTACACCGGCGGAGTAGTATAAAATTTGACACTTTTATATATACTAATATTACATTTGTGTTTTTGTATGTATGTTTGTAATGTTTTAACACATAAACTACTGGACCGAATTCAAAAATTCTTGTGATGCGAAAATCGCGACAACGCGACTTCAATGTTTGTCTTTTTGTCCTCCGAGACTGTTATTAATATATCCTGAATTCTTACATCAATTACAACAAGAAATATAGATAACTAGCTGTGCCCGCGACTTCGTCTGCGTGAGAATTTATGATTGTTCAGTATCTACCCGGACGAAGTCGTGGGCGCAGCTAGTGTAAAAGTAGCCTTATTACATAAGCTATCTGCCAGTGAAAGTCCCGTCAAAATCGGCCCAGCCGTTCCCGAGTTTAGCCGGAACAAACGGACAGACAAAAATTGTAAAAAATGTTTTTTTGGTATATGTACCGTGTATACACACATATGCATTTAATAAAAAGCGGTTATTTTTATATTATGTTTATTTGTATAGATGTATAATAAAATACGCTTACACTCACAGCCCCACAGTAGGTATAAACCTGTGTCGTGGGTGCCGTTGTACACATACAACACATACACAAACACCCAGACCCGAAACAAATATCTGTAGGCCATACAAATATTTGTTCCCGTGCGGGGATCGAACCCGCGACCCTTCGAATCAAACGGTGGTTTCGCACCGCTGGACTAACCGGGTCGTCGTATAGATTATTGTGTGTAGGTTATGTTATGGTATGTATAGGTCAGTGATTCCCAAAGTGGTCTATATCGACCCCTGGGGGTCTATGACAACAAGAAAGGGGTCTGAGTCAGCGAAAATAAAAATTGGGGATCCATGAAATGCAAATGGGGGTCCACAATAATGGATCTCAACACATACACCGATAGTACCAATTAACTTACATCATACCAGTGATTCCCAAAGTGGTCCATGGGGGATCTACGTAGGCGTAAATAAAAATTGGAAATATGGGAATGTGATATAAATGTAGCAAGGACGGGGGTCCACAGAAACCAGAAAAAATTGTAAAGGGTCTACAAGAAAAAATAGTTTGGGAACCTCTGGTATAGGTTATAGTGAATATCCTGGGGAGGGTTATGTTTATTAGAAGACATGTTTCGAAATGAATCTTTACCTTCAATAGTATTAACGCAGGACTGGCAGGTCATCCCCACTACAGACAGCTCGACCACGCTCTCGCCGCCCTCCGAGCACGACATGTCTATCAGCAGGTCTGTCGGTATGTCTTTTGGCAGGAGTTTTCTGTGAAAAAAAAAAAAGATTTTATTTATTTTAAAAGGAAAAAAAAAATTCCTACTCGGGACGAGGTAACCACCACGCACTTTAGCTAAAGTGTTGCTAATGTCTCCTTTGTCCTTTTCTATCCTGCACATTTGACAATGCAACTGACAAATACAAAGCATTCTATAGCTAAAACGTATCTAATGTACGTTTATGAATAAGGGGGTTACACTCACAGTCCCACTCCCACATAAGATATAACCCTGTATTGTGGGTGCTGTTGTACACACACAACACATACACAAACACCCAGACCTGAAACTAATTGGTAAACAAGCACACACGGTTCACATGGATGGTAACGACTGCAGCCTATAGACATCAACACAAAACACAGAGGTCTAAATGCAGAATTATTGCCACCCCTGAAGCCTATATTGTAGTGCATCTGTAATAGTACGAGTAATTACGCGGCCATACATTACATCTAACCATTCTAACCGGAACACGATAGTACTGACCACTACCATTTGGCGGCAGATAGATTACTCTCTCTTTCTCTCTCTATCTCGACAGTGACTAGCCACGCCACGCGAGCATCTACTGTGTATGCGTAGTATGCGTACATTGTTTTGTCGTGTTCGTGTGTATGCAGTTTTAGTTATGTTTAATATTTCAAAAATAAACAATGGATTGTGAAAGTTATTCATTAGAAGTTAAAGAGGAACTTCGTTCTAATCGGGTGTCTCTCATGTGATAACTCAGACAGTTTTCCTATAGTCATAGTCATTTATTTGCTAACTAAGTAGATACATAAAGTTCTTCAAATAGGTTGTATATACTTAGTTGCCATTTTCTGGCACTGCAATTTCATAAAAAAATTTAAATAAGTAATACATACACATTAAATTTTTACACATTGTCATATTTAAATGTCATAATTTATACATAGCATAATGATTTTAATGTACATATTTAAATAATATTTATTAAATGTCTTATTTTATACATAACAGAATTATTTTAATTTACAATTTCTATATAATTAGAAATTAAAGAAATAACGAAAAGAATAATTTGACTTCGGGCAGGAATCTATATAATTTTTACACAATGAACAGACCGTCATATTGATAATAACTTATTTGATTATGTATGTATCTTCACGCCAGGTCCCTAACGGGGTAGGCAGAGAGTGTAGAGCGCCAGACATCCCGGTCCCGGCCAGACAAACCTCTCGTGCCTCGTCTACCTTCATCATTCTCTTCATACATGCACGCCGATTCCTAAGACTTTTGACCCCACCATCAGACAGAACTCGACCTATTTGGTCATGGTAGGTCAGCCTTGGTCTTCCTGGGCCTCTGCAACCATCCACATTCGCATTGTATATCTGTTTAGTCATTCGCTCATTCGACATTATTGATTATATCTAGCAATTTTTAAATGTATGGATTTTGAATGATTTTTTTAAATCTTTTTGAATTAAAATCTACACTAATATTATAAAGGGGAAAGATAAGACTTTTTGTTTATTTGAATTGAGTAGCCTCCGAAACTAATGGACCGATTTTAAAAAATCATTTAGTGTTAAATAGTCCATTTATCAAGGAAGGCTATAGATATAACATCACGCTAAGATGAATAGGAGAGGGTAGGTAACATTACACCAGCGAGAAATAGAGGCGGGCGGCTACTACAAAAATAAAATAGTCCAAATTCCAATAACAGTTGAGTAGACCAAAAAGACCGACCTGGTCTCGTCGTCCGCGCTGTCCGTGGGCACCTCGAAGCCCATATCTTCAATGTGTGACCGTATTGCCTCCACCGTGCACACGTGGGGGTCATATCTGAAGTAGCCAGCGTGTTCTGACAGTTCCACCTGGAATGGATGAAGGGTTTCAATCAAATTTTGTATGGAAAATTGATGAAGTCAGTATTTTACTATTGGTGGTAGAGTTCCAACGATGAAGCTCGCGGACGTAGGCGGTGGAGACCACAGGAAGTGTCTCTAACTCATAAGCTTGAATTTTTTTCTCTACCGGGGCTGTCATGCGACTCTAATAGGAAACAAACGTAACTTCACGCCTGTAATCCCCGAAGGGGTAGGCAGAGGTAAATGCACGCATGTAAACACCCACGATTCGCCGGTTACGTTTTTGGCCCATGTAACAGGTGGCGAGCCTGTTGACATCTCCGGGCACATTACCAAACTTCGAGGTACTAGGAAATTTCGAGAAAATCGAAAAATCCCAATAGAACCAGAGATCTTTACACCATTATCTCTGATAACCCTCTACCCGGGAATCGAACCCGTGACCTCAGCGTAGTAGTAGTGGCCTGCTACCACTAGGCTACCGAGGCAGTTATAATAGGAAAATGGAAATGGAAATCTAATAGGAAAATGGTCTAAAATAATCATCTGATTGATCTCTGCAGTAAAACACCTCCAACTCCTAGTTTACTGGCATTATGAAGTTCCTACTACACTCTCTGCCTACCCCGTTAGGGACCTGGCGTGAAGATACATACATACATACTTATGAAGTTCGTGCTCAGCTGCTGGTTCATACATTACCAAAATGGGTCTATCGACCAGCATTGCCTTGAGACTGGAGACTGGGACCTACGTCCTAGAGCTCCATCACTGGAGATCTGTCACCAGTTATGATAATGCCAACGATACCTTAACGTCGTTGACACCGGGCAGCTCGCGCGCGGAGCCCTCGATGCTGCGCACGCACGACTGGCAGGTCATGCCATTGATCGGCACCCGCACCGCCACCAGCTCCTGGCCGGAGTCTCTGCAACAGTGAAATAAAATGGTAATACTCTTTTTTTATGTCAAGGTATAGACAGACAAGCAGACGGGCCACCTGATGGTAAGTGGTCACCGTCGCCTATGAACATTTGCAACACCAGGGGAGTTGAACGCGCTGCGAAGTTTTGGCGGGAACGCGGAAAAGAGCTGCGTCGCTGCGTGATATTATTTTCGAAATTTGTGTATAGTCGCGTTTTTATGTGTAAAAATGGTGGGATTTTTATCATAAAGCATTCGATAATGTTCACGAGTGTAAGAACGTGATATTATGAAGTGAAAAGTGATTTTTCGTATTGCCTCCAAAACATAATAAAACTCCTAGTAAAGTCCCCATCGCTTTACTGGAGCCATCCCATCATCTCATCATATTCCTCATGGAAGCATTTATTCATCGTCATCTTCCATATGGATATTCATTAATTTAAAGAAATGTGAAATTCAATATGTATACGACTGAAAGACTTTGTATCATCTATGGTCATGAATAAATTAAAAAAAAAAGGAACGCGCTGCCAGCCCTGAAGGACTTTGACTTTAAAATTTGACAGCAATGACAATGACGACAGCAATGTCGATAGGCGGTCGCACCCCAGGGCAGTTGCA
This sequence comes from Macrosoma leucophasiata, assembly GCA_036365455.1. Classification (NCBI taxonomy): domain Eukaryota; kingdom Metazoa; phylum Arthropoda; class Insecta; order Lepidoptera; family Hedylidae; genus Macrosoma; species Macrosoma leucophasiata. Next base: position 564,325 of record JAWQUS010000022.1, on the reverse strand, counting down.
ACGAACGGGCGTAGAGGGATACGGTAAGGACAAAGCGGTTGTCCCCCGAACAAACGGGTGGCACGAGGATAGGATGTCTCCTAGCTGTAGGCCCACCCGAAAAGAGGTTACTGTTGCGTATGAACATTTGCAACACCAAGGCAATTGCAACGAACAGACGTAGAGGGATAAGGTAAGGGCACAGCGGTTGTCGAACAAACGGGTGGCACGGGGATAGGATGCCTCATAGCTGTAGACCCACCCGAAAAGAGATTACCATTGCGTATGAACATTAGCAACACCAGAGGAGTTGCTACGAACGGGCGTCGAAGGATACGATAAAGGCACAGCGGTTGTACCCCGAACGAACGGGAGGCACGGGTATACGATGCCTCATAGCTGTAGACCCACCCGAAAAGATTAACGTTGCGTATGAACATTTGCAACATGATGCAACGCATGGGCGTAGAACGCCCATGCGTTGCATCTCCTTTGGTCTTTTGGGTTCGGTAAGGGAGCGGTATTTAATTTTGTCCCCCGACCGAACGGGTGGCATCTTTAGCAAAGTCACTGATGGTAGAGTTTCAGTGACGGAGCTCGCGGGCGTAGATACCACCGCATTACCTAATATAATGATAATATACGAAAAAAGACGTGTGGCACTCGGGGACTGCCGCGGTAAAGCTATTGCATTTACATAATTATTTAAAATTATGCAAAACAAAATAAAATGCAAATAAAAGACAAAAATACCACTTTTTAAATATTGAATGGAATAACAATAAAAAAAATGAACAAAAACAATCTTGGCAGCGGTGGGATTCGAACCCACGCCTCCGAAGAGACTGGTGCCTTTAACCAGCGCCTTAGACCGCTCGGCCACGCTACCCACGAAGTCGGACGGCGAAATTATACATGACTTTCTTTAAATGAGTTTAAAATTTGTAATCCGGAGAGTCAGGTTTTTTCGTTACGGAATTTCTGAATTCGGTCCCCGCACTCAAGGCCCGCGATAGAAGCTATGCAATAGCTTAATAATAATGCTGACCTCTGGTAGAATATGTAATAAAACTACGTATAGAATGGACACTTCGACCTAGCTCGATTTCCCCGCCTCACCCAACCACCCCCCCCCTCTTATGGACGACGTTTGGTGTTCTCTACGTGCTACGCACACAGGTGCACGTGTAAATACACTTCACTGATTGATGTCTGTGTAATAGAGACCAAATTAAGCGTTTTTATGGAATTCATTGCACCCGCGCGAAGCCGGGGCGAAACGCTAGTAATACATAAATTTATAGAAACAATACGGTTTCTTGAACCTTCCTAATGCATCTAGCACACTCAAAGAATCCAAGTCCGTTTGGTAGCTTCAGAGATAAGCCAGTTTAAACAGACATAAGTAAACTCAACTTCAACAATATCAACATTGATTACGCTAACTGAGTCACGTCTCTACAATAACATGTCTTGTATTTTTTTCTTTATTTTTTTTTTTAAGGAAAACAAACCGTGATTATATCTTTGTAAATAAAGGCTAAATTAAAATGTAGACACCAATTATATTATTATGTTTTCGCATATATATATCATAGGAAAAAGATAGCAAAATGTATGGACATTTTGGGAAGATCTTAGGTTTCTACTCGTTGAAAATGCTATTAATTACTGAACCGCATTCAAACCATCATGGGCGCATGGCCCGGCGGCTGGTGAAGATCATAAGCGATCTACTCGGTTAAGCACTACGGGGGCGGTCGGGTAGTGTGATGGGTGACTGCTAGTGGCAAATTAAATGCGTGCTTCCGTGCTTCGGAGGGCACGTTAAGCCGTCGGTCCCGGTTGCTATCGATAGATAGCAGTCGTTAAACCTTGTCGCAGGCCTTATGGGCGGTTTGAAAACATCCGACAGCGGGTTGGCCACTAACCCACCCACCTCCACCAATCCGCATTGGAGCAGCGTGGTGGAGTAAGCTCCAGGCCTCCCCCCAAAAAAAGGGGAGAGCCTCGTGCCCAGCAGTGGGACGTATAATGGGTTGCCATTATTATTCAAACCATAACTTGTTCGTGAACTATTAAGTAAATGAAATGTAACATTTTACGAGTATGTTATTTCCGAATGGGTTTTACATCCTTTGAGCAAACTCAAATTAATGTCAGAGCAATAAAAAAGGTTGTTAATTAGTTACGGATATAATTAATGATTGCTTATCCGGTAGATTACATTCAGGTACCGCGTAAATGGGGATGTTGATTAGGTAGGAAGTCCCGTGCCTACTTTTAATTATTATCATTATGAAAGTTTTTTAATTGTTTTAAACTTTCACGATTTGTATTCATATTTTTATATTGTAAACGGGACTTAATCGCGTACTATTTGAATCGAAGTATTTACCTCGACACTCGACGTTACGAGTAGACTGTCAGTCTACTCGTGACCACGGCCGTTGCATTACGGCCGAAACGTCGAGTGTCGAGGTAAATACTTCGATTAAAATAGTACGCGATTAAGTCCCGTTTACAATATAAAAATATGAAAGTTTTTATTTAATATTATGAAGTATGATGTACGGTCCTGAAATTTCCAGCACAGAGGCATAACACCTTAGGCCTCAGGAGTGGTAACGCATCTGTATTTCGACCTTAGTCTTTGTGTGGCTGTCTCTGTAGGCTGCAGTCATCACTTAGCATCAATGTGGAATGCATGGTTTACCACTTCCAACAAACAAAAAAAAATGAAGGCATAGAGCAATTCGGGCCACCGGCCACCGCTGAACTGTGCCGGACGGGAGTAGCCATAGCGTTTATTACCGAAGCAAAACAGTCTGTCATTTTTTGCGGGGGGGAAATGCGTGTGACTCACACACACACTACAAAAATCGTCTATTACTACGTAACTCACACCACAACTTAAATTTCGGGACATTTAATGTCCCTATCCCGATATTTACATTAGTTTATTATATTTAGTTTTATCTTAGTGATATTCTTGACTATATATTATATATTTTTTGCCTTTTTTTTTAATTTAATGGCATCGCTTGTTATGCATATTGCCAGTGTCAAGTAAAACGATATTTCGTACTCGTATTAAGCAACGTAAGAGTCAGAGTCAGTCAGTCAATTTATCAGTCAGTCAGTCAGAGTCACAGTCAGTAATTTAAGTAAAGCGATGGCTACTTTACCAGAACATTTACAATGAAGTTTTGGAGGCAACCTGATAGGCCGTTTTCGCACTGTTATTCTATTTCAATTTACACGGGCACTGTAATAAGCCTATATCAAACAAAATGCCACCAACTTTATTTAATATAACTCAAAAATACACCAAGAAAACGAAATAAAATAAGAGCACCATACGCCTCTTTCCAGGTTCCCGCCAAAACTCATTTTTTAGCTTCTTTGATATGTATATCAATTGTCATTCACTTTAATTTATTTTGTTTGTTTTTGACGTATCATAAGAGGTGCCTCTCACCCTAAATGAATAAATGAGTTTCTGATTCTGATTTTGATATGCAATATAGGAACAGTATCCAACAAGCAATAATGCACATCGACCTCAGGAAGCGACGTCGGCTTATTTCGGATCTGAAGAGCGTTATCTCTTTTGCACCGTACCTATTTGACGTTTGTCGACCATTTTGATCTAGTTTTGACCAATACCGGACAACGGATGCTTACGTAGGCAGTGTGCAGCAGAGATAACGCTCTATGAAGCCGAAACTAGCCGATTGTCACTTTCATAGGCTCGGTGTGCATTATTTCTTGATGAGCACTGTATCTTGCTACAGTCGAAGAACTTCTAGAAGTCGTTAAGAATGAACGTAAACGTAATCGCGCCTGTGATCCCCGAAGGGGTAGGCAGAGGTAAATGCATGCAATCAAGCATACATGCAAATACTCACGACTCGCACGAAAATGGAAAAATCCCAATAGAACCAGAGATAAAGGATTTTAAACCGTTATCTCTGATAGTCCCCGACCTGGGAATCGAAACCCCCCCGAATCGAAAGGACCCTCAGCACAGAAGTAGTGGCCTGCTACCACTACGCTACTGAGGCAGTAGAAGAATGAACGACAATTTAAAAAAGCGCTTAAAATGGTCAATATCACGGCGTATTATCAACATTTGTCGCGGCAATCAGTATCGCCTGTAGTGATATTTGTTGACTTAGCTTATCTCGTGAAAAAAGTCGTTAATAAGTAGTTTCATGTTTGTACTTGTCCAAATTCAAATAGGTAGGTACAGAATCCATCAAGAATTTATTGCACATTTTTTTTATGTAGGTAATGAAAGTGGCAAACAAGCATGCAGTTCAAATTGATGTAAAGTGATGACTGCAGCCTATAGACACTTACACAAAGACCAGAGGTCAAAATGCAGATACGTTACCACTCCTGAGGCCTGGTCAAAATGCAGATGAGTTACCACTCCTAAGGTGTTATGCCTCTGTGCCGGAAATTACAGGGCCGTACATTACCACCTGACCGGAACACGATAGTGCTGAACAACACTACCATTTAGCGGCAAGTATATTAGTTATTGCGGTGGTGCCTACGCCCGCGAGCTCCGCCACTGGAGCTCTACCACCAGTAAACATCGACTTTAGGAAGGAGACATCGGCTTATTTCGGGTCTATAGAGTCTTGATCTTTGATTAAGTTCTGACCAATATCGGGCTAATAGTGCTTACGTAGGCAGTGTGCAGCAGAGATAACGCTCTACGAAGTCGAAACTAGCCGATTGTCTCTTTCGTAGGCTCGATGTGCAATATCTCTTGCTGGGTACTATATATACATACTAGGTATGTAGTTTCATGTTTGTACTTGTTTAAATTCAAATATGATTTGTAGAATGTGAACACATAGCGGAATAGGCAAACCAATATCCGGTTTGATAAAACGGTGCGTTCCCCGTGGTTACACTGGTAGGTATATTGACAGATTATTAGAGAATATTTGACAGATATTTATTATTAAAAAAACATACGGGTCGAATTGAGAACTTTCACTTTTTTGAAGTCGGTTAAAAATATACAATTTATTTTTGTTCTTATCGACAATTGAGTCAATCTCTACTATGGTGTGACCATGGGGAATACGATATTCCCCGTGGTACCACTGGTGCTGTGCACTGGTGTCACCAACGGTGTGACCACGGGGAACGCACCGATAAAACACGTATACTCGCTAGAGAACACCCACCCATTCCACAAATTTATTGTATAGTGTTACATTGTAAGGACACAAGGGTGTAGCCAAAATCGCATTAAAAAGAAAAAAAAAAAGAAAAGAAAACATTTATTTGGACAGCACAGAGACATGACGATACAAATTGCCAGACGATTGGTACACAGGTACAATTAAACAAAAAGCAAAAACAATAACAATTAAAAAAGAAAAAAAAAAGAGATTAAGTCTCACGGCTGGTCCAAATGGGAGCCCAGATCAGCTTCATGTCAAGTCGATCACATCAATCGACTTGACGCTGATTTTCAATTGCATTACTTAATCTATCTGTCGCCAAATAGTAGTGTTCAGCGCTACCATGTTCAGGTTGTATGGTAATGTATGGCCCCGTAATAACAATAACAGAGACATAACAACTAAGGCGCGTTGTTATTTGTTTAGTTGTCTCTGTGATAGATCTATTACGAGATCATACATTACCATACAACCGGAACACGACAGTGTTGAACACTACCATTTGACGGCAGACATAGAGCAACACCGGAGGAGCGTAGCGGCTGCTCGTTGCCGAGCCCTCCTTGGAGCCTTTCGGCTCCAACCATAGAGCAACACGGGCCACCGGCCGCGGCAAGCCGGAGGGGAGTAACATATGCAAGCTTTCCCCTCTGTCAAAGTACAAGCCCAAATGGGCCTACACCTGTCGCCTAGATGTTTAAATGTGTGCGTGAAATTGTGTCTGTATTTTGTTAAAGTCAAGATGTGAGTTTCGTAGTAATAGATGATTTTTGTAGTGGACGTGTGTGTCGCACGCATTTCCCCCCGCAAAAAATGACTGTTTTGCATCGGTAATAAACGCTATGGCTACTCCCCTCCGGTCCGCCGCGACCGGTGGCCCGTGTTGCTCTATGACGGCAGATAGATTCGACGTTTTCGCAGGTTTTCGCGGATTTTCTCGCGTATAAAGTACTCCTAACTTCTTCTCTTACCCGACCTATCGGTTGCTGTCTAGCTACCGTGGTCAACTACATTCATCATTCTCTTCATACAAGCACGCCGATTCCTAAGACTTTTGACCAAACCCTCAGACAACACTCGACTTATTTGGTCATGGAAGGTCAGTCTTGGTCTTCCTGGTCCTCTGCAATCATCCACATTCGCATTGTATATATGTTTAGACATTCGCTCATTCAACTTTCTTTCTATATGTACGAACCATCGCAGCATGCCTTTTTCATTTTTACACCGATACTCTCATTCACACGAAGCCTCTTTCTTACATCTTCATTAATTTAAAGGAATTTAAAGAGACCAATTTCTTAAAAAATGGGACTTTAAGCGACTTGCTGAAAAAAAAGGGACAAAAGGGATTAAGGGACTGCCACTAAAAGCCCTGTCATTACGAACGCGATCGGTGAGCGATACACCGCAGATCCTGCGCAAAGATCTCATCTCGACCGCGTTTAATTTACTTTCATGCAGTTTCCTGCATACCCAGCTCTTGCTTTCATATAATAGCGTCTGCAAATATAATTTCTACAACTATATATTCATCCAATGTGTTCTCGAATGTCAGATAGTGAGGTTTGTTGTTACACGCTATCTCGCTATCCGTATGCCGTTAGATTAAACTGAATGTTTACCTCAACCTTCTTGATAATGATTGTGTTTGAGTGGCGAACGATCGACGAATCTGTATGATTAAATACAGACGTTTATCGTGTTTATTTAGGGGGCGACGTGAGCTCAAAATGGAGAGGCGGGGACCATCATGGTTAAGTACGCCACTAGTTTTGGTTGGAGCCGTAGAGCAACACCGGTCGCCGCCCGCGGCGGACCGGAGGTGGGTAGCCCATAGCATTTAATACCCATGCAAAACAGTCAGCATTTTTTGCGGGAGAAAATACGTGTGACACACTTGACTTTAACATTCAATTTCACGCACACATTTAAACATCTAGGCGACAGGCACACTAGTGCTTGTACTTGGACAGAGGGGAAATCTTGCATATGTTACTCCCCTCCGGCTTGCCGCGGCCGGTGGCCCGTGTTGCTCTATGGTTGGAGCCGAAAGGCTCCGAGGAGGGCTCGGCAACGAGCAGCCGCCGTTGGGTCGCGGATGTGTGCGATAGACGCCGTGACCCCGCCACTGATGGCGGACGAGTCGCTACACCCGGAGGTTTTTAGTCGGATTTTCTTTCTCGGAGTGACAACCCATTGTTTATTTGACGATATATTGACAAGACAGAAAGAGAGAACGAATAAGTCGAATCCTATACTTGCCCTGCCCCCTCTTCGAGCGCTACGCACTATAGCAAAAGTGTCGTGAGGATTTTTCGTGACGCTCGCCTAGCTCCCTAAGCCAGCGTACCACGCGATAAGGCACTTCGTTCCAAAACTGGAAATATGGGAATGTGATATAAATGTAGCAAGGAAACCACCAATACCATAAAAAATTGAAAGGGGTCTACAAGAAAAAATCGTTTGGGAACCTCTGGCTTAGAGCTTCACCTCTGACAAAGTAAAGTGTCGAAATAGTAGTTAGAGTAGCATATTGATTTCGGTAACGTTATCACCGCGCCTGTCCCATGTGAATGTGGTTTGGTTATCAATGTGAATTGGACGATATAATATCTAATTACTCATAGTTAGGGATTGCAATCCCGCGGGATTAATTCGCGGGATTGATCAATCCCGCGCAGATCCCGCGGGATCCCGCATTTTATAAATATTGTTAAAAAATTAATTGAAACTGCAGATTTTTTAGGGTTCCGTAGTAAACAAGGAACTCTTATAGTTTCACCATGTCCGTCTGTCTGTCTGTCAGTCCGTCCGGTTTAGGGCAAAAACTATTGGTAACATAGACTTGAAATTTAGCACAAGTATACCTTGATCACAACGACAAAAAGGTAGAATAAAAACATGAAAAAATATATATTTAGGGTACCTTCCCCTACATGTAACGCGCGGATAATTGTTATATTTTTCGTTTTCTTTTAAGTGTGGTTTCAAAAATGTTAGGGATGTGGTAATATTATTTTTCATGTTAACAGTTCGTGACTTAATAAGCTTAAAAGTGGCAATTTTCGTTAGAGTCAAGTGTTCCCTTACTCTACCAACTAAACGGTTGTATTTTAATTAAAAAAAAAAATGGATAGAAAAATTTGACTTCAGGCGAGACTCGAACTCGCGACCTACTGGGAATCTAGTCCAGCCGCTCTTCCAATTGAGCTACTGAAGCCCTGCCCGATTTGTCAAATCTTTCCTTCACATCTATTGCATTGCTTTATAGTAGCAGTAGCGCCATCTATTACCAAGTATGCTAGTTAGGCAACCGATATAATAGACTTTTCAGTTTATTGAATATCGTAAAGAAGTCGCTTTTACCCTTAATAATTCAATTATTAAGGGTAAAAGCGACTTCAGCAGGCAGGGCTTCGGCAGGGCTTCAGTAGCTCAATTGGAAGAGCGGCTGGACTAGATTCCCAGTAGGTCGCGAGTTCGAGTCTCGCCTGAAGTCAAATTTTTCTTTCCATTTTTCTTTAAAAATAAAATATATTTCACAAGCATGTGTTAATGCGAAATAATATAAAAAAAAAACAATTATTAAACGGTTGTTGTTAGAAATTCAAATGGTGTTTTCTTTCGTTCTTTCTTTCTTTAGTAGCTTCATATAATGAAATTAAAAGAAAAACTAACTAAAACTATACTTAAGTTGGCTTTAGCAAGTTTGCGAGTAATAGTTATCAAATGTATTTTACTCGAAAATTTTGAAGAACTCCATAGAAAACATTTATTATTTTTTTCATTACATTATTTATAAAAAATGTCGATCTTCATTCCGAAAACGAATCATACCTATACAATACTGTATTATTTTTAAATCCTAGGTTTTAAACAATTTTTTTTTCAGTTACGTAAGAGTAATTGGCAAAGTTTATTTTATAAATAATTGAACAGAATTGAACTTATGCGTTTTCTAAAACGTCTTCTATAAAAGACCTAAAGATGTAGTGGTCAAGAACACAAAACGAATGGAATACGCTATTATAATGACGAATATATATGTATTTCATCACGCACGCACGACGCCCATCATGGTATTAGGTTGGGGAAAAAGTTACTTCGCATTTTTTAAGATAATTCAAAACATTTTTTAATATAGTTTATTTAAATCTAACTAAAGTATGTATGTACCATTTTGTTCGATAACCTTTTGCCATCTTGTAGGTAGGGACATGATCCCATTGCTATAAAAATTTTGTGACTTCTCATCAAAATACCGCGACAAGTGGATTTGGCAGTCCTCTCGTGATGTTAACCTAACATTGCATAAAGAATTCTGAAGAGACCGAAACAGGTGGAAATCTGAAGGTGCAAGTTCAGGACTATACGGCGGATGTATTAACACCTCCCAGCCAAACTCTCTTAATTTTTGCTGAGAGGCTATAGATGTGTGAGGTCTAGCGTAATCATGATGAAACACCACACCCCTTCTGTTGATCAATGCCGGCCGCTTTCTCTCAACTTCTTCCTTTAATCTCATCAGTTGTTCGCAGTAGAGTTCAGAATTGATAGTCCTGCCTGGTGGTAATAGCTCATAATGAATAATGCCCTTCCAATCCCACCACACACACAACATCACCTTATTGCGAGTTAACCCGGGTTTCGCCACAGTCTGTGAAGCCTAACCGGCCTTTGACCATGACCTTTTTCGCACGTTCTTGTCGTACGTGATCCACTTTTCATCACCAGTTATCAGCTTCTTCAAAAATGATTCGGTTTAATTACGTCGTAATAAAGAATCACAAATGAGTACACGGTTCATTAGGTTTCTTTCAGTGAGCTCGTGAGGTACCCAAATATCGAGCTTTTTTTATACCCAGCTTTTTTCAAATGCGCCAAAACTGTTTTGTGATCAATTCTCAGTTCTTCAGCTACGTCGTAACTACTGATATGTCGATCTTGCTCCACTTTTTCAAAAATGGCATCCATTTTATCCGTAATAGGGCGACCAGAGCGAGGTGCATCTTTGACATCAAAATTTCCGGATTGAAAACGCTTAAACCAAACTTGTGCTACTCTCACAGACACTGCACTAGGTCCATAAACATCGCAAATTTTTTTCGCAACTTGCGTTGCATTTTTACCTTTTTTGTAGTAAAATTTTAAAATGTATCGAATTTCTTCATTAGATTCACTCATCTTGACAGTACGAAAAACAAATGAAAATCACACATTTGCCTAATTTGAATTTGGAATTATGTTCTTTAAAATTTTAACTTTCAATGATACCAAAACCAGCCAGATACAAATACTACAGCCAAAGAGATTTTATTACAAGTTCATACATACTATAATGCGAAAAGACTTTTTCCCCAACCTATTATTTTAATAAAGTCTGATTATACACAATGACAATTTTGCTGTCATAAATTAATATCATAAACAAAAAATTTTGTGATACCTGCTTCTGGGTTTTCCTTCTGTCTAATTCTAAAAAAAATACTATATTAAAATATGTCTCATATTATTGCAACGAAACTATTTGTTTACTGACAAAATATTAATTAAGTCAGTAAGTCTGAGTTTAGTCTAGGAATGGCCGATTCGCGAAATGTACAATTCTATAAATGACTGAATCTCGAAATGACCGATTCCACTAATGACTGATTCTAGAAATGACCGATTCTACAAAAGACCGATTATAGAAATGACTGGTTTTTTTTCAAATTTAGTTCCTATACACTTTTAGTCTGAAGTAAAAATATTTATTTGTTCATTTTGCACAAAAAATTGATAGTGCTGTAAAAATGTAAATCCAAGATGGCGGCTCCATGAAGTTGTCAATTTTTTCATCATGGGTATCGTTTTCTTGGTTCTTGAGGGTGTTGAATTTGAGCTTTCTCGCGAAACTTCACGAACGTTTCAGAAGCTAATTTAAATTTGCGGGATCCGCGGATCCGCGTTTTAAGGTGCGGGATCCACCAGATTGATAAAAGGCGCGGGATCCCGCGGGTTTGCGGGATCCCACTTTGCGGGATTGCAATCCCTACTCATAGTATACAAATAATGAAGCGCGCATGGCCCCGCGGCTGGTGTACATCGTAAGCGATCGACTCGGTTAAGCGCTATCGGGCGTGGTCGGTGTGATGGGTGACCGCTAGTGGCAAACTAAAATGCGCGTTTCCGTGCTTCGGAGGACACGTTAAGCCGTCGGTTCCGGTTGCTATCGATAGATAGCAGTCGTTAAACCTTGTCGAGAGGTCCTATGGTTTGAAAACATCCGACAGCGGGTTGGCCACTAACCCGTATCGCCGAAAACCCGCATTGGAGCAGCATGCTGCAGGCCTCCCCTCGAAAAGGGGAGAGACCCGTGCCCAGCAGTCCCGTATAGTTCAGACGTATAATGGGTTGCCGTTATTATTAGTTTATATATAGTACAATAATGTATTTCCGCAACGAAAATTAAAATTCAGTGGCTGATGAGTACTAAAAAACAAGCCGCGCAAGTGCGAGTACGATTCGGGCGCAGTGTTCCGTACCATACTGGATTTAGAGTTCCAAGTAAAGGAGCTTTAAGGCGTAAGCACCACCGTTTTACCTAATCTATCTGCCGACAAATGGTAGTGTTCAGCACTATCGTGTTTCGGTTAGATAAGTGATTCCCAAAGTAGTCCGGATGGACCCCCTGGGGTCCACGGGAGACTGGATCGGGGTCTACGTAGGCGTGAATAATAATTGGAAATATGGGAATGTGATATAAATATAGCAAGGGGGTCCGCCGAAACCAGAAAAAAATTGAAAAGGGCCTACAAGAAAAAAATTTTTGGGAACCTCTGGGTTAGATGGTAATGGCCCTGTAATAATTAACTATCACAGAGACAACAACTACGGTCTCAGGAATGGCATCTACATTTTGGCCTCTGGTTTTTGTCTAGATGTCTATAGGCTGCAGTCATCACTTAACATCCATGTGAACTGCATGCTTGTTTGCCACCTTAATTACATTTTAAAAAATGACACAGTTTGAATACAGACCCTTAAAATAACAGTTTTTTAATTTAAAACAGTAATACCCACTAACTGGATGCTCCACATTGTAATTTTTATCTGAATCACTGATCTCACGAAAAAAAAACCCGACCATTCAATTGTCTGTGGACCACGACGTTTCTCTTTATGCACAAGCAATTATAAACCTTATGACGATTAGTTTTTACATCATAATCGGTTTTTTAAACTTCAGGATCGATCGAATTGTCATATTTATTGACCTACTTTGAATTGAAACTATAAAAAAGTGTTTTATTAATTCATCAGCTTAATATAGGTACAGAACCCAGCAATAAATATTGTACCTACATCGAGCCTACGAAAAAAACAATCGGCTAGTTTCAACTTTATAGAGCGTTAGCTCTGCTGCACACTGCCTACGTAAGCACTGACAGTCCGGTATTGGTCAAAACTAGATCAAAATCACAGTACAAATATGAACAGTATGGAAACTACGTACAAAACGTTCGAAACGGCACACTAACACAAACATGTGCATCGACGCACGATGTAGCGAGTGACTCGGTACTGCAGCACCGCGAGAACCGCTTAGAGTCCTCGTCGATGAGCATGTTTGTGTGAGTGTGACGTTTCAAGGTTTTGTACGAAGTTTCCACACTGTTCATATTTGTACTGTGTCAAAATGGTCGACAAACATAGATAAGGTGCGAGGGAAATAACGCTTTACAGACCCGAAATAGGGTTCGCGGCCGGGGGGGGAATATGGACGTCATCACACCACGCACGGCACTCGCACACGGCCGCGGCACACCAAATCATGCCTATTTATTATATGTAATTGATGTCATATTTTATTTTTAATTTTTATTTAATTATATATATCTATATCTATAATATGATATATACTTTTTTTTTAATATTTTATATTATTATCTAAATATAATGTCTTGTTTAAGTGTTTTTTTTCCTTCTTCCTTTTTGTTTTTAATGTGTTTTTTTTTTGTTTTATTTTATTTTATTGGCAGCAGTTGGGTATCCGTGGTTCACACTTAAGGCCCCAACATAATACCAGTGCCGGGTCATTAATCCGGCACAATGCTGAGTTGGGGACCCTTTTGGACATTTTATTAATTAAGATTTGTTTTTGTATAAGTTCTTTTTTTTTGTTTTATATCTTTTACTTTTTCTGTTTTGTTTGTTACTGTCTAAATTGTCCGAATAAATATATTTTTCTTTCCTTTCTTTCTTTCTTAAATAAGCCCGAAGTTTCCTTCCTAGGCTCGATGTGGAAAATTTATTGTTGAACACTGTACCAAGCTTTTGTAAAAAAACAAAAAAAAAACAAATAAGAAGAGCAAAAAACTTCTCACTTCAATAGGAATATTCTTATTTCAAATGCACGTTCTTTCTATAAATTCAAATTGTGTTCAATTCATCAATCACATAAACCACGGAACACACTCAACACTTTTAAGATAGTTTCACACGAAATGTGACGGTTTAAAATTTAATATGATTAATTTAAAGCGGACACACACGATCAGACTAAAATGATAAGTATTCAACTTTGTAAACAGAACCGAGCGGAGTGCAAATTTGTGCCGTGTGGCGACAATGTTACATAAAGGGAAATACGGTTGTGTAGGTATTTGAGGTACATTATGCACTATACGTACGTAACCTTATGCCTGTAATTCCCGAAGAGGTAACCAGAGGTAAATTCATTCATACCAGAATACTAGCATACATGAAAACATCCTCGATTCGCCGGTTACGTTTTGGCCCATGTAACGGGTGGCGAGCCTATTGACATTACCAAACTTCGAGTTACTGGGGAACTGCCAGAAAATGGAAAAATCCCAATAGAACTAGAGATGAAGGATTTTACACCGTTATCTCTAATAACCCCCGACCCGTGCATCGAACCCAGGACCCCAGCGTAGTAGTAGTGGACTGCTACCACTAGGCTATTGAGGTTAAGGAACTCTGATTTTAATGTAAGACGTCTTGTCATTCAGCATTCGTCTATAAATAGATCGAATTATGTTATATTAAACCGTAAGAGACAATGAGAAACAGTCCAAATAATTCAATACAATTTCCTGTCACAGACAAACACGCAAGATAAAACCAGTACCGTGTGCTATCTCTTGCAGCGCTGATCGGTGTGAAACATAGAGCAACACGGGCCACCGACTCCCCTACTCCCCTCCGGCCCGCCGCGGCCGGTGGCCCGTGTTGCTCTATGGTGTGAAATAAACTTGTGCCGTGCGCAAAGCCTGCGCAGGCGACGGACTATTTCGTCGAAAAAAACAGTAGGCAGGTTTTTTTTTTATGTAATAAAAGTGGCAAACAAGTGTGCAGTTCACATTGATGTTTAGTGATGACTGCAGCCTATAGACACCCACACAATGACCAGAGGTCAAAATGCAGATGCGCTGCCACTCCTGAGGCATTAGGTGTTATGCCTCTGTGCCGGAAATTACAGAGCTGTACATTACCCAGGTGGTAAGGTACGGCTCTGTAATTTCCGGCACACAGGAACACGATAGTGCTGAACACTACCATTTAGCGGCAAGTATATTAGGTAATGCGGTGGTGCCTACGCCCGCGAGCTCCGTCACTGGAGCTCTACCACCAGTAAAAAGGGTACTGTGAAACATACTATAATACAAGGTACAAGTGCCAGCCAATGAATTAGATGGGGGCAGTTTTAGCTATAGGGGAGGACAGATTAGGTCTAGAGTGGCCAGGTTGGTACCTATGGCACATATAAGTATTTGCTGTAAATTATGCTATATTTTGTCTCTAGAGGGGCACCTGCCCCACTATGCGACCCCCTGGCGACGAAAATGTTTAGGTACATGAAATTGTAATAATTATCATTATTTTAATTAATTATAACAAATACGCAACAACCAGTCGACATTGAGTAAAAATGTAAAGTAACCGACCGTTAAATATAAATAAGTTAAAGTTTGATGTGGGTCGCTTTCGGTTTAACGTTTTTGAATAAAGAAAACAAAAAAGAGACTATTCGTTATAGACGAGCACAAGTTAACAATAGAGTTCGTTTGCTTTTTAATTTGTAGGCTGAAAAGAGAGAGATTATGGACCACTGTCACATAGCAAATTCGATGATTTGCAAGTAATCTGCTTAAAAACTTTTTCGTGTCGACTACTATTTACAGATTTACCGACGCGTGCTGACTGCACTTTATTTCAACCCCCTAATTTTTTTATTATACTCCGTTTATTAGGATGGCATTCTATTACACGGCTACCACTTAAAATCTACAATTGCACACAAACGCTTAAGCGTTAGCAATTGACAACATTTCATATTTTTAACCTACATGTTTTATTACATTATTCAAAAGTAAATCCAAAACTAGGGTAGGTTAACCCGTGTTTAACCATTTTTTCGAAATTATGTACTTTTCATTCATAATTTCTACTTTGAAAGTTAGTGTATTCTAAAAAGACGTATGCGCCATATGACGTCACACAATGGTGGAATGGCGATAGAACCATTGCCTTGTGCCGTGACCCTAAAAAAAATTGTAGATGTCACTGTCTTGTCGTTGTCAGATTGTCAAACTCGATGTAGGGCTGTTGATCTTTAAATTTTAAATTTTTTACCAGTGTTCGATATATCGAAAAAATTATCGATATTACAATATAATTTTTAAAAAATCTTTGACTCTGCGTGTCGTCGATTACTCTCTTCCTTGATCCAACTACAAAATTATAAAAAGACGATCGAGCAAAAAAAACACAGCGTAGCTTCTCAAAATATAAAAAAAAATATCGAATGTATAAATCTACATTTTAATTAGTTTTTAATATTGACATATCGAAAAAAATATCTGTATTATATCAATAGCCTGAGGCACAGTACAAATATGAACAGTATGGAAACTACGTACAAAACATTGAAACGGCACACTCACACAAACATGCGCATCGACGAGGCCCAGCGGTTCTCGCGGTGCTGCAGTAGTGAGACGCACGCTACTCGAGCGTCTCGATGCGCATGTTTGTGTATGTGTGCCATTTCGAACATTTGTTATTTGTACGTAAATTCAATACTGTTCATATTTGTACTGTGCCTGAGGGCTAAGTCGTTGTTTTAAACTTGTTTTTTTATTTTAATAAATAAGGTCGTAGCAGCTTTTCATATACTTCGTAGTAGGGATGGCGATTCCATTTCCGATTTCGAAGTGTCCAAAATCCATTCACGATTAAATCGCCATTGAAAAAATCGATCTATTTTTGATTTGGGCTGTGTAATACTAAATTTCAAGGAAAACAGACGACCAAAAAAAAAGCAACTCAACAGTGTTCAATGCTAGTATAATACTTCCTATTATGTTTCCTATGTCCCTATGTGAATTAACCAAAAAGATCGATCTTTGATTTTCCAGGGTATAGTTTCGATTCACTAGATCAATCCAGTACTGTGGATCGAGTTTAATAAATTATTATAATTATTTAAATAAGCATCGATTTTTTGGGTCCTAAAGATCGCCTTTCCGATTAATCGATCACAGGTCTCGGATCACCAACCCTACTTCCTAGTTTTATACTTTGACATTGACGTATCCGTATCAATTTGACACATCTTGTCACAGAGTATGTAACAATAATGTTTTCATCTAATTTTCCGTTTTTTTTTTTTCACAGAAATTAAGAAATAAAGAAATACAAAAAATATATATTTTAACTCAGAAAAGAAAAATAAAGAAACGGTATTATTATTCTTTTAGGGTCGTGTCAATTTTGAAATGTTATCAATTGTAGATTGGAAATTGTTTAACACTTGGCTACGCCCTCTGTACATTTAGAGAAAATCGGCTGTAACGAATTGATAATCTTTACTCTTGGTAGAGCTCCAGTGACGGAGCTCGCGGGCGTTGGCACCACCGCATTACCTAATTTACTTGCCGCTAAATGGTTGTGTTCAGCACTATCGTGTTCCGGTCAGGTGGTAATGTACGGCCCTGTAATTTCCGGCACAGAGGCATAACACCTTAGGCCCCAGGAGTGGTAACGCATCTGCATTTTGACCTTGGTCTTTGTGTGAGTGTCTATAGGCTGCAGTCATCACTTAACATCAATGTAAGCTGCATGCTTGTTTGCCACTTCCATTACATAAAAAAAGACAGATAAACGCACGAGTGATCCTAAACGAGTTCCGTCTCTTCCTTTTTAAGTACAGAACCCTTAAATTAGAAAAAAAAACTTACAATTTTAGTTCTTGTTCCTTTAAACTGGCTGGTCACAACTGTCATGTGTCACTGACAACTAGTGTTAGAATAAAGCGCGGAAAAATTAAACATGGCCACCATGTTTAAAAAACTAACACTGTCATAGGTTATGTAAATAATATTTAATGTTTTAATACTGCATAATGGTGTTTATATATCATTAATATAAACATAAGGCATTAGGTAATGGTGAGACATAGCTTTTATAGGTACGAAATGATAGGATTTTTTTATGCCATGAAGTAGCAAACAAGCATACACTTCACAGTGATTGTAATTGAATACATGTAATGATTTAATTGGCCGCCAAAAAATAATATTTCCCATCCAATTTGAGGCTTATCAAAGGTCCGACAATGACCTATCTATACATATAATAAAACAGTAAAATCCGCGTGTCTGTACATTGTATATGTTTACGAAAAACCAATTGGGGGCGATGTTAAAATAGTATTAGAACACTTTTCAATGATTTTTTAATTTTTTGTCTGTCTGTTTGTCCTTTTGTCCAGGCTAATCTCCGAAGATACTGGACGGATTCGAATGAAACTTTTTGTGGTGTATAGATACTAAGCCTGGCCAACATTAAGGCTACTGCGGGAAAATCACTCATTCCCACGGGAATCTCTATATTTAATTTCATTTTCCTATACAAATAGTCCTATAATATCTATCAAACCTTTGACACATTATTTCATTGTGAGGCAATACGAAGTTTGCAGCTAGTATGTACTAATGTACTAGACTGGGCATTACCCTTGATAGTATGGTTCCAGTTTTTTGCATACCTGCACTTTCCCATAGTGACATGACAGCTGACGTGACAACGTTATATAAAATATCTGTCAAATCAATTTAAAAACGGAACCGGCTGTTTTGTTCCCTGTGTCTACTCTGCGCATGTTTGTGTGATTGTGACTGAGTTAGGGCCCTGTCGGCCGGATAGTGTAATAAGCGGCGACCCGGTGCGAGACCACGCCCCCCCTTTCTGCCGGACTCTGAATACCGTGTCGTGTAATAAAGCCATTACTTAGGCGAGGTGCAACGTGCAATAATTATGCAGAGGAACGCACCGCGCTTGACCTTATCGACAACAATGGCGGATTAACATAAAGTATCACTGCACCGATATTCATATTAAGTCAGTAGTTCTCAAACAGCCGGCTGGTTACTGACAGAAGCTTCAACTAGCATGCAGTTCACGTTGATGTTAAGTGATGACTGCAGTCTATAGACACCCACACAAAGACCAAGGTCAAAATATAGATGCGTTATGCCTAAGTTATTATGCCTCTGTGCCACAAATTACAGGGCCGTACATTACCACCACACCGGCACACGATAGTGCTAAACACTACCATTTAGCGGCAAGCATATCAGGTAATGCGGTGGTGCCTACGCCCGCGAGCTCCGTCACTGGAGCTCTATCATCAGTAAAATAGTATAGATAAGTATCATTTTTTTTACGGACACGTAAATAACCAGCAATGAAGCGCGCATGGCTCAGCGGCTGGTGTAGATCATAAGCGATCTACTCGGTTAAGCACTACGGGCGCGGTCGGGTAGTGTGTGTAATGGGTGTTCGCTAGTAACAAATTAAATGCGCGTCTCCGTGCTTCGGAGGGCACGTTAAGCCGTCGGTCCGGGTTGCTATCGATAGATAGCAGTCGTTAGACCTTGTCGGAGGCCTTATAGGCAGTTTGAAAACATCCGACAGCGGGTTGGCCACTAATTCACCCACCTCCACCAATCCGCTTTGGAGCAGCGTGGTGGAGTAAGCTCCAGGCCTCCCCCTTAAAAAAACGGGGAGACTCGTGCCCAGCAATGGGACGTATAATGGGTTGTCATTATTATTATTATAAACAACCAGCATGCAGCTTACATAGATGTTAAGTGACGACTGCAATCTATAGATATCTACACAAATACCAGAGGCAAAAATGCAGATGGGTTGCCGCCCCTGAGACCTAAGTTATGTCTCTATTATAGTTATCACGGGGCCACATTACAAAAATTTGAGACAAGATTGAGAAACACTGTTATTGTGATCATGTGACTGAAGACACAAACGCGTCCAGGGTCAGGAGGCTTGTTGAACAAGGCTGCATTATTATACGTTATCTGTGTATCTATTGGCTTAAACTGGCTTATAGATGGCTTAGTTATAAAAGGTCAATATTATTAAATCTGGGATCCTGAGTATGATTCCAAAGTCATCATAAATTAGGTATATGGTAGTAGGGAGGCGTGAAGGGGGGGCTCGAGGGCGTAGGCACCACCGCATTACTTAATCTATCAGCCGCCAAAAGGTAGTATCGTGTATAGTATCGCTACTATAGTGTTCCGGTTAGGTTTTTTTTTTTTTTTTATGTCTGAAGATTGACAGACAAGCAAACGGGCCACCTGATGGAAAGTGGTCACCGTCGCCTATGAACATTTGCAACACCAGGGGAGTTGCCAACGCGCTGCCAGCCCTGAAGGACTCTTTTGACGCCATTTTTGAAGAACCCCATATTGTAGCACCTAGGGAACACCTCAGAGGGAAGTTCGTTCCACAATTTACACGTTCTGGGCAGGAACGAACGTGAAAACCGCACCGTTGAGCACTGCCAGGTGTCCAGTCGGTGTGGGTGGAACTTCTCTCTTCGGCGGGTAGTACGGTGTAGGAAAAGAGACGGTGGCACCATGTCAAACAGTTCCGCAGAGCACTCACCATTGTAGAGACGGTACAACACGCACAGACTCCCAATGTCTCTGCGCAAGCTCAGATGTTCGAGCCTGTCGGTAAGTCCTGGATCGTTAACAATACGAACGGCGCGTTTTTGTAGGGAATCAAGTGGACCAAGCTGGTATTTGGGGGCTCCCGCCCACAAATGAGAGCAGTATTCCAGATGGGGCCGCACTTGGGCCTTATAAAGCTGTAGTAGCTGCCCCGATGTGAAATACTGCCTCGCTTTGTTAAGCACCCCCAACTTTTTGGATGCCAACTTGGTCTTACACTCAATGTGACTCCCGAATTGCACTTCGTTCGATATGTCAACGCCCAGGATACCGATACTCTTACCAATGGCAAGCGGAGTGCCCTGGAACTGTGGTGCTACAATGAATGGGGTTTTTTTAGCGGTGAACGCGCAGACTTGTGTCTTCGAGGGGTTGAACTGCACTAAATTGAGTCGACCCCAATCTGAGACCCGCTCCAGAGAGTGCTCGACTTCAGACACAAGTCTAGTCCTGCTTTCTTCGATAAGTGTCCGAGAGGCATTTGCACGGCTTGTATAGTGTGCATCTCCCGTGCTATCATCCGCATAGCAATGAAAATTGGAGTTTTGCTCCAACATTTCATTGATATGCAGAAGAAAAAGCGTGGGAGATAACACAGAGCCTTGCGGCACACCAGCGTTGATAGGTAGTCTGTCTGAGCGCTGACCGTCAACTAAGACTTGTATATAACGCTCAGACAGAAAGCTGGCTGTCCAGTTGCATAGCCTCTCGGGAAGACCGTAGGATGGAAGTTTCGCGAGGAGTGCCCTGTGCCAGACCCGGTCAAAGGCCTTAGCAATGTCCAGGCTTACAGCCAATGCCTCCCCACTCTTGTCCAAGGCGTGGGACCAATGGTGCGTAAGATATACTAGAAGATCACCAGCAGATCTGCCATGACGAAATCCATATTGGCGGTCACTGATCAGCTGATGATCCTCTAGATACTGCAGCAGTTGAGTATTGATCACACGCTCCATGACTTTACAGAGTAGGGAGGTTATTGCTATGGGCCTATAATTGGCCGGGTCACTGCGATCCCCTTTTTTGGGTATCGGGTGCACGAGGGCGGTCTTCCACGCAGACGGTACGGTTCTTTGATCGTAGGAAAGCGAGAACAGGCGCGTCAGAACGGGGGTCAGCTCGGGAGCGCACATCTTCAACACCACCGCAGGGACGGAGTCCGGCCCACTCGACTTCTTGACGTCAAGGGATAAAAGAGCTCGCCTGACGTTCTTCTGAGTGAATTTGACGTCAGGCATAGAGCTTTCACAGCGCGGGATGGTAGGCGCTGTGATACCCATGTCGTCAAGAGTCGAGTTTGAGGCAAAGAGGCTGCCCAGAAGGTCAGCTTTCTCTTTTGCCGTGTGGGCCAGACTATCGTCAATTTTACGCAATGGTGGGAAAGATGACCGACAAAAATTCCCTTCGATAGCTTTGGCAAGAGACCAATAGGCACGGCTCCCGGGAGGGTGCCTCATTAGTTTCCTGCCAACTCTACCGATGTGCTTCGACTTCGCTTTGGCCATGCGCCGCTTAGTGGACCTGGATGCAGCGTTGAGTGCTCTCTTAAGGCCGGAGGCATTAGGATCCTTACAAGCGTGAGCCGCAGTCCAGGTTCTGTAAGCCTCCTGCTTGTGACTAGAAGCCACAGCACAGGACTTATCGAACCAGGGCTGGTACTGTCCGCCAATGGATACCACAGAGTACGGAATGTAACATTCCATTCCCTGGTGTATCACATCGGTTACAGCATCGGCACACGTGCTCGGATCTTCCGACGAGAAACAAAGCTGCCTCCATGGGTAGGACGTCAGGAACTCCCTCAGTCCATCCCAGTCTGCCGACCTGTAATGCCACACTTGTCGAGTTGCCGAGGGCCGCAGCGGCGCTCGAACCGACAACGAGGTTTTTGTGCGTACCAGACAGTGGTCCGAGGATCCTAAGGGAGCCTCGACCACCACCTGATAGTTGGCAGGATGTGAGGTCAGCAGAAGATCCAGCAAAGAGGCAGTGTGACCCTCGACATCTGGTATCCGGGTAAACCCGGTTACAACTTGTGAGAGTCCATTAGCCAACGCGAAATCGTGTGCAGATCTTCCAGCGAAGTCCGTGATCCGGGAACTCAACCACTCCGTATGGTGTGCGTTAAAGTCACCAAGAATCACCAACTCCGCAGAAGGATACTGCACAAGCACTGTGTCGACCACCTGTTGGATGTGCTCGAATAAGCGGGCTGTCTCCCCGTCTCCGCTATAGGACCTGTACACGCACGCGTATATTCGGGTAGATCCACCGTAATCCACGCGTGCCCACAATAGCGACAGGTCCTTGTCTTCAAAATGGTCAAGACGGCGACAACAGACATCCTCTCGGACATACAGACATACCCCGGCGCGGCGAACGAAAGTGTTCTCCAGAGTATAGCCGGGGTAAGTAAGGTACGATGTGTCAAGTGGAGAGGATATTTGTGTCTCCGTCAGAAAGAGTAGGGCTGGCTTAGCCGTTTCAAGGTGGTGGTGAACGGCGTTAAGGTTGGTATGTAAACCCCTGATGTTGCACATGTCCACAGTAAATGTGGGAGGGGCGTCCGCTGCGTTACTACTCTTTTTTTTCCTTTTGACCATTTTTTTTAATCTTCCTAACAGCGTCGGATAAGGGAAATAATGATGTGCACCGTATCGACCGCCCGAGGGGCAAAGTTGCAGGTGCATCAGACCATCTGCACACAGAGGTGGTGCAATTTGCTGGTCCGGGGGACGGAAGGACCCCCGATCCCCCCCGTGCACAGGCGCCGGGCCCACTCCGGTCTCTTACTCCGGCACGACGACTGCACACGGGACTTAACACCGGTTGGCGGGACAGCCTCCCAGGCCAGAGTTTAATAGAGAGGCCTGGGTTCGGGTCCCCTACTGACCGGCGGGCGGCAGCGGACCGTTACCGTTTCATCGGCTCTCCCTGGCCCCCGGGCCAACATGTTGCGCCCCTGAGCGCAAGATGTCCTTACACATACCGGCCCCGGGGGCGGACAATACGGTGCACATCAAGGATAGGAACGAGGAAGAGGATAGGGGGAGGGGAGGGGGGGACTGGCTCTCAGGCTCGGAAGCCGGAACACGCCCGAAGACGTTTGGCGGCAGATTACGACCTGAGGGTGGTAGCTAGCCAGGCAGGACCCAAGGGACCTTACCACCAAGCAGGACACTAGGAGGGATTACGCTGGTAGTGCCGACCCAGCAACCATGTGGAACCAGTCGCCAGAGCCTTGTTTGCTGGTCGGCAGGGTGCACCACGTGCAGGTAAGGTTGGCTGCGGCACCAGGATGGTAAGGCGCCACTTACACCCCAAAATAAAAGGTAGTATGGCTCCGGAATAATTATCATAGAGAGATCACAAATGAGGTCTCAGGGGGGGCAACGCATCTAAATTTTGACCTCTGATTTTGGTGTAGATGTTTATAAGCAGCAGTCATCATTAACCTCCACGTGAAATGCATGCTTGTTTTCCATCTTCTTTACATAAAAAAAGCCACCCTTGAGTGCTAAGTATTAAAATTACTGAGCAATACAAACACTAAACCAGTGATTCCCAAAGTGGTCCAGATGGACCCCCTGGGGTCCATGAGAAATATGGTAATGTCATATACATGTAGCATGGAAGGGGTCCACCGAACGAAACCAGAAAAAAATTGAAAGTAATCTACGAATAAAATAGTTTGGGAACCTCTACATTAAACTAACCGTGAGTTCACAAACAAACCGCACTTAAAACTGGTTTCCGTCGATAAAAAGGGGTCAGTTTAGAAAACAATAGCGTTAATTGCCTACGTTTCAAGAAATTTGGCTCAAGAGAATGGTATTATTCGTTTAATAAATCTCATTGGCCACTCTATGACTCTACGTAGTCATGTCAGGTGCAGACTAGTCGTAACGGCAAACGGGCCTGACGGAAAGTGGTCACCGTCGCCTATGAACATTTGCAACATGAGGGGACCACCCGAAGTCCACAAGAACCACTAGAAGTTTAAATGTATGCGTAAAATTGTTTATTGTATAAAAAATAAAAAAAAAAAAAAGAAAAGGCATGCTCCGATGGTTTGGGTACATAGAAAGAATGTCGAATGAACGAATGACTTAACAGATATAACTACAATGCGAATGTGGATGGTTGCAGAGGCCCAGAGACCAAGACCAAAAAGGTCGAGTTCTGTCTGAAGGTGCGGTCAAGTCTTAGGAATTGGCGTGCATGTATGAAGAGAATGATGAAGGTACACTCTCTGCCTACCCCGTTAGGGACCTGGCGTGAAGATACATACATATAAATTGTTAAAGTCAAGGTGTGAGTTTCGTAGTAACAGACGATATTTCCACCCGGAGGAAAAAAATTCAGACTGTTTTGCATCGGTAATAAACGCTATGGCTACTCCCCTCCGGTCCACCGCGGTCGGTGGGCCGAGTTGCTCTATGAGTCGTACCATGATTTTTTATGTGTGACGATTGACAGATAAGCAAACTCCAAGGCTTTCGTTTATGACATTATCTTGTCACTTTCGTACAAAAGCTGCATCGTCACTGAGTGACATAGGCTATATTACATTCATTGCATCCGTGCAAAGCCAAGGCCAGGCGCTAGTCTGATATAATTGGACAAAATTTGAAAAGCTATAGATCAATTTTATCATATTCTAACAATGATTAAGTAACACTATATAACCATTGACAAGTCAAGTTGCTATAACAGATCAGGGAAAGGTTCAACCTTGACCAAATGTCCGGCTGCGCTTGCGCATGCCTTGTGTACACATACAAATCACGTGTACAGTGAACGGTAGTGTGCTTGAATTTAATAATGATATTCATACCTACTAATTGGCCTTTGGAACTTTTCCGGTGAATGACAAAGAATGACTCTTTTCTTTTCTTTTTACTCTTTGTTATCAGTTTGTAAAGGGGAAAAGAGACATTCTACTGATATACTTTTACATTAGTTTATTACATTTAGTTTTATCTTAGTGATATTCTTGACTTTACATATATTTTTTATCTTGTTTGACATGTATATCAGTTGTTATTCGCTTTAATTTATTTTGTTTGTTTTTGACGAGTCATAAGAGGTGCCTGTCACCCTAAATGAATAAATGAGTTTCTGATTCTGATTCTGATTCTGATAATAGTGTTTTTTTATGTAATGGAAGTGGCAAACAAGCAAGTAGTTCACATTTATGTTAAGTGATGACTGCAGCCTATAGACACCCACACAAAGATCAAGGTCGAAATCAGGTGCGTTACCACTCCTAAGGCCTAATTTGTTATACCTGTGTGCCGGAAATGACATTACAACTATAACTTACAATTACAAGGGCCGTACATTACGATCTGACCGGAACACGATAGTGCTGAACACTACCATTTAGCGGCAAGTATATTAGGTAATTCGGTGGTGCCTACGCCCGCGAGCTCCATCACTGAAGCTCAACCACTAGTAAAAAAGATATGACCATCGCGATTAAGAGAGTGGCAATCAAGCATGTAGTTCACATTATTATTCAGTAGTCACCCCTAACCAGCCAATTGAAGCTCTGACACACCGCGGACACTCCGCCAAAATTTTTTAAATAATAAATAATAAATAAATAATCTTTATTTCTTTAACAAAATGTTTTATGACACAAATAGGCTGGAGTCCCCTTTTAAGCATTGTAAAATGCCTGTGCCAGAGGGCTCCGCTCTTCTAATTTACAATTCTTTCGTTAGATTTATTTTTTTACTTACAATAGGTGACCAGTGATAAAAAATTCCATACGAACGCTTAATTTGGCCTTTATTACACAAACATCAATCAGTGACGTGTATTTACACGTGCACCTGTGTGCGTAGCGCGTACAAAATACCAACCGTCGCCCATAAGAGGGAGGAGGTTGGGTGATGCGGGGAAATCGGGCGGGACGTCGAAGTGTCCATTCCATACGTAGCATTATTATATATTCTCTGGCTATGTCACCATTATATCGACATGGAAAATTCCTATATCAAATTAATTCTCCGTAAGGGCTCTTTCAATTTAGACGTTTCGAATAACCCTAGGATATTCAGCATGCCTTAGCAAACCACAGGGTGTAGGGGAGGCGGCAAGGGAGAAAGGGTGGAGGAGGGAGGCATTTCGGCGCAATAAATGATAGGAATTTTCTAATATCGTCGTTGCAATGGTGTCATGGCGATTATCTATCTTAGGGTAAGAGAATATGTAATAATACTACGTATAGAATGGACACTTCGACGTCCCGCCCGATTTCCCCGCATCACCCAACCTCCTCCCTCTTATGGGCGACGGTTGGTATTTTGTACGCGCTACGCACACAGGTGCACGTGTAAATACACGTCACTGATTGATGTCTGTATTGTGTTTGTATGGAATTTTGGCGGAGTGTCCGCGGTGTGTTAGGGTTTCTCAAAGTGGGGTACGCGAACCCCTAGTGGTTCGCCATTTGACGACTGGGGGTTCGCGACAAGTTCCCTACTAATGCTTATAAATGCGAAAGTAACTCTGTCTGTCTGTATGTTACCTTTTCACGTCCAAACGAGTGAACCGATTTTAACGAAATTTAGTGCAGAGATAGAGCTGACTTTGAGAAAGAACAAAGGCTACTTTTCGACATCCACGCGGGCGAAGCCGCGGGCAACAGCTAGTTTACTATAAATCGACTTGATGCCGAGTCAGGTTAAAATTGACCAAAATTACTCCTAAAATTGACTTCATTTGTGACAAGAAACAAGCACACCCATCACATTCATAGTAGTAAAATATACCTATATGTATACATATTTTTATGTTATTAAGTGACAAACAAGCGTGCAGTTCACATTGATGTTAAGTGATGACTGCAGCCTATAGACACCCACACAATGACCAGAGGTCAAAATGCAGATGCGCTGCCACTCCTGAGGCATTAGGTGTTATGCCTCTGTGCCGGATATTACAGGGCCGTACATTACCACCTGACCGGAACACGATAGTGCTGAACACTACCATTTAGCGGCAGTTATATTAGGTAATGCGGTGGTGCCTACGCCCGCGAGCTCCGTCACTGGAGCTCTACCACCAGTAGAAGGAGGAGAATCTATTCTCTACCTCTACTGGAGGAGAACTCTTCCAGAAAATATAAATTTTATTTGACTATCAGACTATCATAAAAATCAGCCAAGAAGTATCGGTGAAATTCGATAACAAAACACTGTGAAACTAGATTTTTATTATATTAGATCTAATTCGATAGATTAGTAGTACTATTTATTTTTCGCAATAACACATGCGAGTGAACTTTTATAAATTAAAGAAAAATTTGACTTCGGGCAGGAATCGAAGCTGCGACCTCAGGATAACCAGTCCAGCCGCTTTACCACTAAGCTACCGAAGTCCCACACCGTTGCGTCAAATTTTGCTTTCCCTTTTTGATTTTTAACCGGTTAAGATAGATTAGATTAGATAGAAAGATAACTGTTTAAAATTCTTTATCTCTGCTTCTATTGGGATTTTTCCATTTTCTGGAAGTTTCCCAGTAGCTCGGAGTTTGGTAATGTGCCCGGTGATGGCAACAGGTTCGCCACCTGTTACATGGGCCAAAACGTAACCGGCGAGTCGTGGGTGTTTGCATGTCCCCTCTGCCTACCCCTTCGGGGATTACAGGCGTAAAGTTACGTTTCATATTTGTACTATGGTGTAGGTACTCCCCTCCAGCCGGTGGCTCGAGTTGCTTTATGGCCGCAACCGAACCTGGTTTTATTTTTGTAATATCTTACCGTATGTCCGCATCGTCCAGCAGCTGGTACTTGAATCCCCGCGACATCATTTTGATGAACACTTCACTTACACTTTATACACTTGTATCACTTTAACACTTGCATGTCGACACTTTGTAAATCGCAGTTTGTGCTGTATGATTCAACATTATAGTACATTATATATGTGAACTGATCCTGAAGTAGATAGGTATTAGAGTATATTCGAATATGGACATCTTATCTTAATCTTATCTTAATAATATCTTATCTTAATCTTAATATATATAAATCTCGTGTCACAATGTTTGTCCTCAATGGACTCCTAAACCACTTAACCGATTATAATAAAATTCGCACACCATGTGCAGTTCGATCCAACTTGAGAGATAGGATAGCTTACATTACGCTATGACTAATAGGAGCAGAGCAGCGCGGGCGAAGCCGGGGCGGGCCGCTAGTAATCTTAATATATATCAATCTCGTGTCACAATGTTTGTCCTCAATGGACTCCTAAACCACTTAACCGATTATAATAAAATTCGCACACCATGTGCAGTTCGATCCAACTTGAGAGATAGGATAGCTTACATTACGCTATGACTAATAGGAGCAGAGCAGCGCGGGCGAAGCCGGGGCGGGCCGCTAGTTAATATTATATAAACTAGCTGACCCGGCAAACTTCGTATTGCCTCAGAAACAAATAATGTGTCAAAGGTTTGATAGCTACGGACTATTTGTATGGAAAAATGAAATTGTGGTTTTCACTATTTCCCTTCAATATCTACATATTTTCTTACCTTTCAAACCTTCCCTGGACTTCCAAAACTCATTCAAATCAATCGAACCGTTCTCGAGTTTCAGCGAGACTAACGAACAGCAATTGCTTTTTATATATATAAAAGATGGGTTAAGTAATTTCATAAATTTTACTAGTGATATCCTTTATAAATGCGGCTTCGCCCTCGAACTTTTAGTCTAGACCTCAACCAACAGCGTAACAAAAAATATCGATAATTATTAAATAAAAATATCTAATCGATGATATAATCGATTCAAACCAAGCGAATCGATTGCGCAAACTCGAGCTATTCGCATCGCAACGGAGGCAGGCGTCGGAAACTAGGAGAAAGTCGTTACGAATCACGATATAACTAACGTTGAGTTGTTACTGTTACACTTGTACATTACTTAAAAAAAACGTAACTTCACGTCATTTTAGGGTTCCGTAGTAAACAAGGAACTCTTATTGTTCCGCCATGTCCGTTCGTCTGTCTGTCCGTCCGCGGTTCAGCGCAAAAAATATTGGTACTAGAAGCTTGAAATTGGACACAAGTATACACCTGAATCACGCCGACAAAGTGGTAGAATAAAACCATGAAAATTACATTTTTTAGAGTACTTTCCCTACACGGATATTTTTTTTAATTTTTCGTTTTCCTTAAAGTGTAGGATATTGTTGGATAGGTGTTTCAAAAATGTTAGGGTGTGCTAAAAATCATTTTTCGCTTTAGTTAACTCTTCGTGACTTATAGAGTGCCAATTTCCACACTCCGCCGAATTTCCACACAAACGCCTAATTTGGTCTCTATTACACAGACATCAATCAGTGGCGTGTATTTACACGTGCACCTGTGTGCGTAGCACGTAGAAAATACCAACCGTCGCCCATAAGAGGGGAAGGGGTTGATTGATGCGGGCAAATCGGGCGGGACGTCGAAGTGTCCATTCTATACGTAGTATTATTACATTTTTTTTTTTTTTATGTAATGGAAGTGGTAAACAAGCATGCAGTTCACATTGATGTTAAGTGATGACTACAGCCTATAGACACCCACAGAAAAGACCAAGGTCAAAATGCAGATGCGTTACCACTCCTGAGGCCTAAGGTCTTATGCCTCTGTGCCGGAACTTACGGGGCCGTACATTACCACCTGACCGAAACACGATAGTATTGAACACTACCATTTAGCGGCAAGTATATTAGGTAATGCGGTGGTGCCTACGCCCGCGAGCTCCGTCACTGGAGTTCTACCACCAGTAGAACATATTCCTTGCCTTATAGTGTAGGGGCGCCGCGGCGTTCCCTGACACAGATAAGAGCATCGTCTTGGACCATCATGGTACAACAATAATTTAAGACAGAAGCGGCCAGCCAGCTCGGTAGCGGCATTATACCTACTTATAAAAAAGCTTGTTGGAATAAATAATATAGCAAATTTTCCTTTCCATTTTTTCTTAAATTTCTTAAACCTTTGACTGAGTAATTTGACTCCGAGTTACGTATTCGGTTCAAATAACAATCGGCCCATCACTAGAGATTCTAGAGAACATACAATAATATATAAGACATAGTTGGTATCTAGTACAAATACACAAACCAAATATAGATGTACAGACATCCATAACAGTCATACGTGTATCATTGATCTACATTGTATAGTGTAAACATTAATATCACGTACTTATGTTTTAAATCACCGTTAGAACAATTATAGTGTTTTATAAACAATAAGATCATATCTATAGACGTCTACCTTCATTGTTAATTTTTAGAGTTCCATAGGCAATTTGATAACTTTTACTAATATTAATAATTTTTAGAAGCGCGCATGGCCCGGCGGCTGGTATAGATCGTAAGCGATCTACTCGGTTATGCACTACGGGCGCTGTGATGGGTGATGGGTCCTAGAGGCAAATTAAATGCGCATTTCCGTGCTTCGGAGGGCACGTTAAGCTGTCGGTCCCGGTTGATATATCGATAGATAGCAGTCGTTAAAACCTTGTCGGAGGCCTTATGGGCGGTTTGAAAACATCCGACAGCGGGTTGGCCACTAACCCGCCCACCAACCATCCGCATTGGAGCAGCGTTGTGGAGTAAGTCCAGGCCTGCCCCCAAAAAACGGGAGAGACTCGTGCCCAGCAGTGGGACGTATAATGGGTTGCTATTATATAGGCAATGTATTTAACGTAATAACTTTTTTTGCATCGTTGTTATTGTCTGTGAAATGAAAAATCGACAGTAAAAAGAGACAGACACATGAATTCATAAAATTTAACATGGAAGAAAATAAGATAGAAAAAACCGGTAAGGCCCCGCGCAGTTAAGGGTTCCGTTGTTTTTAGGTTTGAATAATGTACTTGAATATGGCTACTCCCCTCCAGTCCGCCGCAGCCGATGGCCCGTGTTGCTCGGACTGCAGATGCGGTGCCACCCCTGAGACCTTATTTTTTTTGTCTCTGTGATAGTTATTCCGGGGTCGTACATTACTGTCTAACCGGAAAATAGATTCAAGATAATGAGGCAGTCATCACTTGACATCAATGTGAACTGCATATTTGTTTGCCACCTTCATTATGTAAAAAAAAGCCACGATCCTACGCTCTAATGGACCAATAGAACATGGCGTAATCTTATTTTCCTGTTGAATTCCAAACCACTTTGATAATATCGATGACTGATATGAAATGAAACATAATCCGATATGATATCAACAATATTTTGTAATGTACAATGGGTCTCAAAGTCGCTTAATAAATAATAATGGCAACCCTTTATACGTCCCACTGCTGGGCACGAACATCTCCCCTTTTTGGGGGGAGGTCTGGAGCTTACTCCACCACGCTGATCCACTGCGGGTTGGTGGAGATACGGGTTAGTGGCCAACCCGCTGTCGGATGTTTTCGAACCGCCCATAAGGCCTCCGACAAGGTTTGACGATTGCTATCTATCGATAGGAACCGACCGACGGCATAAGGTGCCCTCCGAAGCACGGAAACGCGCATTTAACGCGCCACTAGCGGTCACCTATCGCACACCCAACCGCGCCCGTATCGCTTCATTGAGTAGTTCGCTTATACTTACGATCTACAGGCGTCGCCGAACATACGCGCTTCAAAAAAAATCAGACATCTTATATTAAAAACCAATAAGCCGCTCTATCTGTGTTAATTGAATTAATGTTGATAAGCATCGCGCATATCATTCGATTTTATTTTTTTGGCGCCATTATCATAGGGCAAGTACAGCCAAGTGCGAGTCAGACTCGCCTACACAGGGTTGACTGAGACCTAAAATTTGTTTCTTTTTTAACCGACTTCGAAAAAAGGAAAAGGTTATCAATTCGTCGGAATCTTTTTTTTTTCATAATATATAAGTTCACCGATAATTTGAGAACGCCTGTACCGATTTGGATATGTTTTTTTTGTTTGTTAACCTCAAATTACCATAGACTACATATATTTATCTACCTAGGTTTTCCTGTCATCTATACAAATAAATAAATAAAATTGGAGCGGCTGTTTGCAATATTAAAATAACCTCTTTTTATTAAATGCATATGTATGTATTGTATACACGGTACATATGTACCAAAACAACACTTTTTTCAATTTTTGTCTGTCTGTCTGTCTGTCTGTTTGGCGGGGCCAATCTTTAAATTGCATCGCGGGACGCTGCTACTTATCCCACGTTATCATTTTTACTACCGACCGACCGCAATACTAGATATTCGATCAAACTATTCCAATCGGAGGGGTGTAGCCATATGCAGGCTTTCCCCTCTGTCAAACTACTTACAAGCCCAAGTGGTCTTATGCGTGTAACAAAACCTAGTTGCAGCCGGACTGCTCATTAGACTTAATCTAGTTGTGCGACTGAACTGACGTACTAATTTTTTTTTAATGTATAGTAATTGGTAGGTACCTATACAAGCATGCAGTTCACAATGATGTAAAGTGATGACTGCAGCCTATAGACACTCACACAAAGACCAAGGTGCAAATGCAGATGCGTTACCACTCCTGAGGCCTAAGGTGTTATGCCTCTGTGCCGGAAATTACAGGCTCTACCACCAGAAAAAATGCCGATTTGCTGGGTTTTTTTTGCTGTAAAAAGACCTGCCACATCAAGTTTGACACATGGCGTTACTTTTCGGTTGACTGAAAGTCATGTTAACCTGCATTTAAATGCAGTCTTAAGTATTAATGTTATTTTCTGCCAATAAAATATTCCTTCGTTAAAATGAAAAATAAAGAAAAAATGCGATGATCTCAATATAAATACAATATTAACATAATAATAACAATGTGGCAAATAATTGCAATATATTATAATTACCTATTTCCTTGTCTCTTTCCTTATGAGCTACGTAATTTCCAAATGAGTCATTAGTGACGGCAAAATTTGATGGTCAACACATAATTTTACTGGTGGTACCACCGCATTACCTTATATACTTGCCGCTTAGTGGTAGTGTTCAGCACTATCGTGTTCCGGACAGGTGATAATGTACGGCAGTGAAATTTCCGGCACAGAGACATAACATCTTAGGCCTCAGGAGTGGTAACGCATCTGCATTTTGAACTTGGTTTTTGTGTGGGTGTCTATAGGCTGCAATCGTTACTTAACATCAATGTGAACTGCATGCTTGTTTGCCACTTCTTTGTCATAAAAAACTGGTTGCCTGTAAAGTCGGTTTCACGGACGAAGATTTTACGTGACAACGT
Organism: Macrosoma leucophasiata; assembly: GCA_036365455.1. Lineage (NCBI taxonomy): Eukaryota > Metazoa > Arthropoda > Insecta > Lepidoptera > Hedylidae > Macrosoma > Macrosoma leucophasiata. The sequence continues at coordinate 530,827 of JAWQUS010000022.1, read as the reverse complement.
CTTTTTCTCGGTAGAAAGGCATTCGGTGACTCGTCGTTACGTTACCGGGCGTTACACTTTTTCATGAGTGACTCCGAGCCGCAACCTAATTTAAGACGTTGTCACGTCAAAAGGGTATTGTAATTATGAGTTAAGTATGACTTAACAAACAATAATCAGGTGCGCATAGGCCTAAAGATCATATTGATTAATTTACGCATAAGTAAATTCGCTTTTCGCTTAAGATTATCGCTCGTACATCTACATCGTACTATCAATTATCGAATCGATAATCGACATGTTACATTACTGCAATCATTGATTCTATCTGTTGATAATTAAAAAAAAATATCTTCACACTTGTATTGCCTTCATAGACAAGGAGTTTTTATACTATTTATTTCAAATGTGCCCAAACTGCCTCGTCTAATAAAAAAAAATACTCTGTGTCTCTGTGTTGTCTCCATTTTTATTTATAGCTTTATAACCGTAGACATTTACCAGCTTTTTCGAAAAAACCAATTTGAATCTTAAATTGTTCTCGACTACGTTATTTCCCCGAGTGGAGTCCTGTACAGACACCTCGGGAAATCCCCTATTCGTATTTTCAAAGCAATAAAATTTATTGTCTGTATTGTTAATCAATAGCTAAGATACTTTTGTAATGTGAGCCTCTACTTGTTCAATATTGTCTTACTACGCCGTTTAAAATATTTCTTATTTCGACGCATAAACATCAATAAAACTTTCCTTGTCACTGGATTTTTGTAGATTGCAATAAGGAAGCGTCCATAAATTACGTGAGGTGTTTTCTTAATTTTCTATCCCTCCCTCCCCCCCTGGTGAGATGTCGTGAGATTTTATTTGACCCCCTCCCCCATCCCCCAATCTCACGTGAGATTTTTGATAATGTGGCTACGCTTAAGATTAAAATGTACAATCTGGATTCAATGATCTGGATTTTTTTTAACGTAATATTTGCCCACCCCCACTACCTTCTCCAACTCCGCCCCTTAAAAATCTCACGTAATTAATGGACGCCCCCTAAGAGCTGTATCATCAGCCAATGTCCCTATAAGGACATCCTCTGTTGTTGGCAAATCATAGGTGTGTATATTAGATATAAAACAGGGCCCATTACACTGCCCTGAGGAACACCAGTTTTAATTTCAAACAAATTAGTTACTTATTATTCATACTTAACATAGAAAAAGGCGTTGTTAGAGATATGATTGATTTTATGATGAGGAAATAGTTAATATATAAGTTTTTCAACATCTTAAATAAAAGGCCTTCACGCCACAAGATATGGCAATCAAATTATTGACACTTATCCGATAAACACTGATCTGATAATCTGTCAAATCGCAATGATACATGGTTCGCATTGAAATTACTGGTAAAGTAATCTTTTACTTATTTATTGAAACCAGGTCAGATACATGTTATCTTTTGAAAGTTAATAAGTGCACGAATTTGAAGGCATTTACTGTTCTAAAGACAGGGTGAGGGAACAGTGGACTCTTACGAAAATTGGTACTCTTAGGCTTAATAAGTCCACGAATTTGAAGACCTCTACTGTCCTAAAACAGGGGTATTGACAGGGTGGGGGAAAAGTGGACTTTTACGAAAATTGGTACTCTTAGGCTTAATAAGTCCACGAATTTGAAGGCCTCTACTGTCCTAAAAAAGGGGCATTGACAGGGTGAGAGGAAGGTAAACTCTGACGAAAATGGGACTTACTTATAGGCTTAATAAGTTTACGAATTTGAAGGCCTCTACTGTCCTAAAAAAGGGGTTGCTGACAAGGAGGGGGACACTCTAGTATTACGAAAATTGCCTCTTAAGGCTTAGCCTTAAGGCTTAATATTCCAAAAATGATTCTTAGAATCGAAAAATGGTCTTCTCAAACCCCCCAGTATTTTGAAGATCTAGCAAAGAGGAAATATCTATTCCACCATACAATGTTTCGTTATAGGTATCTCAAAAGGTTTAGGCAGCGTTTTCAATAAAAGCTCCCAGGCGGCTTGATTTTTGCCACACCTCCAACATTTATCGTTATATTCCAATCAAATTACACACAACTTTAACAAATTATACTCAAAAACCTTTCTCGTGAATCACTCTATTTATTGGTGAAAACCACATGAAAATCCGTGCAGTAGGCTTTGAGTTTATTGATTATTGTGAATAAACAGACAGACAGACAGACGCCGCGGAGGCCTTTGTTTTTTAATATGTATAGATAGAATAATATTACAGGATCTTAAATTATTCTGCCACTATACATTATTTAAGTTCCTGACGTTCCTAAGTATTATTAGGTATAATTCAATTATGAAATCATCATGTATGTGTTCACACCTGGATAATATGATAATATAATACCTAAGTAAATAGTCATAGTAACTCACTATTTTTTATCTCTACATCACTTAAAAACCAAAACAATCATAAGGCACAAACCACGAATTTCCTTAACACACTTTCACAAAAAAAAGCTCCTTTACCGCCAAAATTGACTTTGACAGCCGGAACTTGATCACTCAAATTAAAAAGAAACTTTTTTTTAAATCTTTGCACTCGGTTCAGTTTCGCGCGATTTATTTTTAATTTTCGAATTTCGAACAACTTTCGCTAGATTCCGCGCGCTGTGTCGTAATCACGCGGTTGTACTGAGCAGACTACGTTGATTCGCGGTCAAATGAGGTTTATAGGGATGTGACATGTTTCGATATCGATAATCTTGTATCGATGTGGGATACTTTTGGAGTTTACTCCTTAAGAAGCGATTTGAGTTATAAGGCACGGTACGGCAATTTTATGAGGAGCAAAATTAAGAGAAACAAAAGCTAAGGCCTGACGCGTTTCATATACATATGCGAAGGTACTCTGTGGTTACGCGCCATTCTTCCGCGAGCACTACGACTCGGCCGCACACTAGGCGATCCCCTTACGCACACCGAGTAAACTCCCGTCGTACATCGGAGCTGACACACACACTTATTTTTAGTGTAGATCGATAAAAATCTACCATACAGCAGTTTGAGTCAAATATCTACAAACTTTATCCTCCTACACCAAAATAAATGCTCCTTTCTTTCTCTCTTTCTTCTTCTACTTGCTGTGTTTAGTCTTCTCTTATGATAACGATATCTTCTAATTATACTCTACTTATAAGGAGAGGGAAGTGAGCACCAAAGAGAAATAGCGATTTAAATAAGTATGCAAAGCCCCTTCACTTTATCCACCACCTTCCTATGCTCAAAGCGGCGTTCAAGTTGTGTGTGATATGTAGTAGATGGTTATAAGTATGTACAACATACTGGTTAGGGCCCGTGTCCTAAAACCCTTGTTCGTCCAAACAAATAAGCTTAGAACAGCCTATCTGCTAATACATAGTTAAAATAACTGATCACAGATTCCACAAATTAAGGCGACAAAGGAGATGTTGCAAAAATGTATGGACCTCCGGCCATGTATTGTACACAATATCATTAAACAGGCAAAATCAATCTAAAAACGTTTTTTACTGCATATTTTCACTTATTTAGCTTTGTTTGCAGTTACAAAACATTATTTGCAGTTTAAAACCTACTGGTGGTAGAGCTCCAGTGACAGAGCTCGCGGGCGTAGGCACCACCGCATTACCTAATATACTTGCCGCTAAATGGTAGTGTTCAGCACTATCGTGTTCCGGTCAGGTGGTAATGTACGGCCCTGTAATTTCAGGCACAGAGGCCATAATACCTTGGGCCTCAGGAGTGGCAGCGCATCTGCATTTTGACCTCTGGTCATTGTGTGGGTGTCTATAGGCTGCAGTCATCACTTAACATCAATGTGAACTGCATGCTTGTTTGCCACTTTTATTACATAAAAAAAAAAAAAAAAAAAAAAAAAATGGCGAATATGGCGGGCGATGTCATTTTGACATTTTTTAAATTGTATTTTGACTATATAGTACTTGGAGAAAAAAGTTATATATTCTAATACTATCAAAATCGATTGATCCCAAGTGTCGGCTGTATCGCCGCCATGTTTAACATAGTTGAAAATGATAAAATCGTTTGAATTAAATGTGGTTGTAACTCTAAAATATATTCTTGAATAAATTAATTGTATTTTTTTCGGATTTTTCTTTAATTTACCCATTTTTTGAGGACGTGTACGAACCAGAGCCGAGCTCGCAACATCTCCTTTATCTATATTTGGGGCTCCACTCTGCCTACCCCGTAAGGGACTTGACGTGAAAATACATACATGTAATAAAATGTATAGATTTTATTTTCACTTTTAATATTTATTATAATCAATCAAATAAAATAGATACACATCACACACGTTAGAAGTGTATCTCACAACATGATCCACTTATAAAAATCTATCGACAATTTAACTATCGACACTGGCACATCACTAACTGATTACGCCGCAATCAAACCACTTGTGGTGGTATCCACTCTCAAGAATATAAATCAAACGAAAATCAACATTAAACAATTGGTTTAGATTTGATTTTACTTTGTACATAACATCATACAATTTGTTGTGCAAGTACTCAATGTAACTAGACAGTGCCACAGACTAAATAAGTCAGTGCATTCATACTAGTTTGTCCATGTCGAAATTTAGTATGTATTTTCACACTAAGGGCAAGATTCACAGACCGCACTACGACTTTACTTTCGAGCAAAGTACACTTCGAACTGTCAAAACCCATACATTTCTGACAGTTCTAAGCATACTTTGCTCAAAGTAAAGTCGAAGTGCGGTCTGTGAATCTCACCATTAGTCTCTTGCGAGTAGGCAAAGTGGAGCTCTACATATTTTGACCCATACATCCATCTCTCGTACCTCTTTTACATTCACAAAATACTGTCTAGTAGACAAAGTTCTAGCTCAAAGACAAAGCTCTAGTAAAAATGGAAATAATACAAACGATACGATTTTGAAAAAAAATAGGGATCCTTGCGAAAACTTCAATAACATAAACCACCGTCGATAAAAATCACTATTGAAATACCTTAAATCGCGTGCGCTGCAATTACTATTGATGATGGAGCAAAATAATGTACTACGATTTTGAAGACCACATTATTATGTACAGAAAAGTCCGCGGTAGGGTATATCTAAGTATTATAGTTGCGCCAATATAAAAACTTTTATAGTTTAACAAACTATTTAAATCGGCAACGAAATTAAGATGTCGATATTCATATCATGGTATTTATACTTACTTATCTAAATAAATTACTTTTTATTTATCAGTAGTTCAATACCTTTACATTGCTGTTTAAATTATTTTAATCGGACACTCCATTCAAAAGACATAGCGAGTTTAAAAATTTGGGTATCTTAAAAATAACTAAGCGCTTCTCCGCGTCGCGTCGCGGTGTTGAATGAGCGTAGCTGAAGTGCGCATGTGCGTGCAATGTCTATGAGGAAGGTAGCCGCGCGAATAATTTTGGCATAATATATGTTAAGCTTACAAAAAAAAATGACACACACACACCCTATCCGATAAAATACACAATTATCAAAATCGGACAACTCTGAAAAAAGTTATGCGTATAACCACGTTGAAATCAGGCAGCGAACAAACAATCATTCTCTATATTTCTACACTTTAGGTTGGAATTTTGTTTTAAAATTGAAAACAGGCCAACTTCATGGTATGCCCTTTTCAATGAAAAAAGAATTATCAGAATCGGACAATTCAGTAGAAAGTTATCAAAATTCAAATTCAAAAATTCATTTAATCACTTGGAAATAATAGATTTTGCTTGTGATAGGTCAAATTATTAATATAAAATTAAAGCGAATAACTACTGTAACGCTGAATCCGTGGACTTATATAAAAAAAATACATATATACGTGTCGATGTGCGAACCTCCATTTTTTTGTCAGTTAAAAACGTTTAAGTACGGTAAAAACCACTTTTATCAAGAATCAACACACCGGCAGATTTGCACAAGTACAGGTTTAAAATAAACAGCATAATGATCGTTCTTATCAGTACCTTAATACAAAAATAAACATCCCGTTTTTAGGGGACCGGATCTCTAAAGGAAAAGAAATGAACGCCGTGTACCCCTACACTGCGTTGTATGTCTCATAATCATAGAGCAACACGGGCCACCGGCCGCGGCGGACCGGAGGGAAGTAGCCATATGCAGGCTTTTCCCTCTGTCAAAGTACAAGGCCAATAGGGCCTATGCCTGTCGCCTAGAAGCTTAAATGTGTGTGTAAAAAAAAACAAGGGGGATATGCCATTATTGCTCTCGAGGTAAATGGATTGGCGATCGGAATGGCGGTAGTTTATTATTTACTACCGCCAGAGAATATAAAGAAAAAAAAAAAAAGAAAAGAAAAGAAAACATTTATTTGGACAGCACAGAGACATGACGATACAAATTGCCAGACGATTGGGGTACAATTAAACAAAAAGCAAAAACAATTAAAAAAGAAAAAAAAAAAAGAGATTAAGTCTCACGGCTGGTCCAAATGGGAGCCCAGATCAGCTTCATGTCAAGTCGATCACATCAATCGACTTGACGCTGATTTTCATCTGGGACCCTGGTGTTTCACGGATGTCAAGCAGATCAAACAAATTAAATTAATAAAATTAATAATTAAACAAATTAAATAATAATGGTTAACAATATATACTTACACATTTTGTCAGGACAAATAATATAGCATATTTACGATAATTATACATATATTCTTATTATACCATACATAAAAATAAATGTTTACAATGAATATTTTTACATAATATACTTATATTACGTATATATACCGATAATCTTAAAATATAGTAAACATATTATTATACATATCATAACGTACCGAGTATAATAATAATAAATATTAAATTCATGACGACATAGCGTGGTGCGTCGGTACAATGATAAGAGTGGGAGGCTCGATAAAACGACAAGTGACGTCATAGTCGAGTACGTCGATAAAGTGGCTACAGCTGAGCAGGAGGCCCGATAACGGTGATCGATAGCGATCAAACGGAATTCATATTATTATGTACGATTGTAACATTTTAATTCGAATCAGTATACAAGTCATCATTTCAAAAATATACAAACAGTTGTGTAGAACTTTATTAGACGTGACAATTGTAACAACTTATTATCTTAAACCAATTAAGAAATCGGTAAGGTAGGTACTTGTGTATTTTTTATCATCAATATTTAAGAACATAGTGGATATAATATTAAATGATTGTTGCTGTTGTTTATAAATAATATGAATGTTTATTTCAGTGCAAGTAAATGATTGATATGAGGAGAAAAAAATAAATAATATTATTATATTAATGCAATAAACATAAAATTACATTAAATATGGCGGACAGCAAACGGAGACAAAAGATATACAATTTTGCCAAGGCGTCGAATGAAGAGCAAGGAGACGAGGCCCATCACATGTAGGCTACACACTAGAAGTGAGTAACAATTAGGTACATAGGTATGTTACGTAATTAACAAAAGGGCGACTGAGAAGGATGGTACATACATGTATAAGTATGAATATAAGGTTTTTTCAATATTTTCACTTCTAATTTTTGTTTTAGGTCTCTGGATCCATTGTTCGTCGACCTGCTCAGCTCGACTCATGGTGTACTAGTAGGGAACTGGCCGCCTGACCAACACCGACATCTAATGTGCTGGTAATAGAGGCTATATTTGTTGGATTATGGATAAGCGGAAAGCTCCGTGTCTGAACCTGCTTAGAAATCGGTACAGGCGTATCATGTAATAATATAATAATAATATGTAATAATACTACGTATAGAATGGACACTTCGACGTCCCGCCCGATTTCCCCGCCTCACCCAACCTCCTCCCCTCTTATGGGTGACGTTTGATATTTTCTACGTGTTAAGCACACAGGTGCACATGAGCATAAGCCCACTTGGTCTTGTACTTTGACAGAGGGGAAAGCCTTCATGTGGCCACACCGCGGACACTGCCAAAATTCCATACAAACGCTTTTAATTTGGTCTCTTTTACACAGACATCAATCAGTGACGTGTATTTACACGTGCACCTGTGTGCGTAGCACGTACCAAACGGTAAAATACCAACGGTCGCCCATAAGAGGGGAGGAGGTTGCGTGATGCGGGGAAATCGGGCGGGACGTCGAAGTGTCCATTCTACACGCAGTATTATTACATATTCTCTGATATGGCTACTCGCCTCCGGTCCACCGCGGCCAGTGGCTCGTGTTGCTCTATGACAAAATAGCGCTGGTTCGGTTTTAAGTAAGTAAAGACCACTTGATAACCTCCTTTTGATGTCATTTACAAAATATTTATAGGACAATACTTACATTTTTGGCTTTTCAAGCATCTCGGTCTCATCTGAAATAATAAAAAATATCGTTAAAGATAACGCTCAGAAAGCGAAGGGGTATTGACTAGTGTTGCCAGGTCCGATTTATTTTAAATCGGGACAGTAGGTAAAATAAATCGGGACCCAGGCTGTCGCTAAAGCGTTAGGGCGCTAAAGCAATGCAATAAATGTGCGATTCGACAACGATTATTTATGTTTTGTAAATTGCCGAACGTACTATTATATATTATTTATTTATTTATTTAACTTTATTGCACACACAGAAATGTTGTACGAAAGGTGGACTTAATGCTACTAAAAGGCATTCCTCCTTATTTATAAACGTATTTTAGCTAAAGTGTTGCTAATCTCTCCTTTGTCTTTTTCTATCCTGCACATTTGACAATGCAACTGACAAAGACAAAGCATTCTATAGCTAAAACGTATCTAAAGTACGTTTATGAATAAGTACGTATTAACATAGTCATTTGTGATTAAAATATGGCATTCTTGAATAATATGTGGCATTCGATTTCCATGGTTTATTATTCGGTATTCGGCGAATAGTACCGAGAATGCGGCCGAATACCGAATATTAAATAAAGTGGCCGAACAGGCCGAATACCGAATAATGGCCTAATATTCGTGGCATCTCTAATTTCAAGCCTGCAGATTGCTGAAAAAACTATAGTAAATACTCGAAAATACTATACGAAATGAGCCCCTAACAGCAAGACTGGTCGATAATAAGGAACTCACAAAAAATTGAGCTTTAAATAGAATTAATAATATGGATGTAATAAATGATAAGCCTTAACGTCAGACTGAGGTTATCTCGTAGATAAATAAATAATACAGGTTCATTGGCCCTTATACATTTTAAATATAGGTTTTTACTGGTGGTAGAGCTCAAGAAACCGAGCTCGCGGGCGTAGGCACCACCGCATTACGTGTTCAGCACTATCGTGTTCCGGTCAAGAGGTAATGTACGGCCCTGTAACATCCGGCACAGAGGCATAACACCTTAGGCCTCATAAGTGGTAACGCATCTGCATTTTGACCTCTGGTCTTTGTATGGGTGTCTATAGGCTGCAGTCATCACTTAATAATAATGTGCCAGACCGAATTTCAGTCACGGCAGCCAATCTCAACGGAGACTAGCCAACTGCGCCGGAGATATTATAGTGCACAAGTGTATGCGCAAACACAGCTGCACTCTCTATTCCTCACTCTCAGAGCCCGATGGGACGGCAATCCGACACGACCGGAGAGAGATCGGGCGCAGGACCACCGGCTTTTACTGGCTCTCCGAGGCACGACCAGTCTCCGGGCTACTACTGGGAATTTTCTCACAGAAAAAACCCAAAAACAGATTTTTTCCGAACTGGGGATCGAACCCAGGACCTCAAGCTTCGCCATCGCGATTGCGACCACTGAGCCAACGAGGCAGTCCCAGTCCTAGCTGTGCCCACGACTTCTTCCGGGTAGATACTGAACAACAATAAATATTCACGCGGACGAAGTCGCGGGTAACAGCTAGTAATACAAATGAACGTAGAAGAAGCACGGGAGGTGTGTCAGGACCGGAATATCTGACGCTCTACACTCTCTGCCTACCCCCATAAGGGACTTGGGGTGAAGAAACATACATTTTTTTTTTTATGTAATGGAAGTGGCAAAGAAGCATGCAGTTCACATTGATGTTAAGTGATGACTGCAGCCTATAGACACCCACACAAAGACCAAGGTCGAAGTGCACATGCGTTACCACCCCTGAGGCCTAAGGTGTTCTGCCTCTGTCCCGGAAATTACAGAGCCGTACATTACCACCTGACCGGAACACGATAGTGCTGAACACTACCATTTAGCGGCAAGGTAATAGGTAGTGCGGCATATTAGGTAATGCGGTGGTGCCTACGCCCGCGAGCTCCGTCACTGGAGCTCTATCACCAGTAAAGAGACCACATTATAATATGATCATTTTTAAATTACATAACACAGTAATACATACATGAGATGTCCATTGTTCTTGATATACATGCGAGAGACCACCAGACAGACTCGCATTATTTTTGGAACCTGAAAATAAATACCAAATTAAACAAAAATATTGCTACTCTTATAGGTTAGGATCCCACTGCAGAATCATTTGGTTCATCCAGATATGCTGCAAACTGAATTTTTACGCATATTTAATAATCTAGAGCAGTGATTCCCAAAGCGGTCCATATAGACCCCCAGGGGTCTATGGGAGACTCGATGGGGTCTACGTATATGCGTAAATAAAAATGGGATAGTATGGGAAAGTGATATAAATGTTAGCAAGGGGGTCCACCGAAACCAGAAAAAATTGAAAGCGGTCTACAAGAAAAAATAGTTTGGGAACCTCTGATCTAGAGAATATATAATGTACTGGTGGTAGAGCTCCAGTGACGGCGCTCGCGGGCGTAGGCACCACCGCATTACCTAATATACTTGCCGCTAAATGGTAGAATTCAATGCTATTGTGTTCCGGTCAGGTGGTAATGTACGGCCCTGCAATTTCCGACACAGAGGCATAAAACCTTAGGCCTCAGGAGTGGTAACGAATCTGCATTTTGACCTTGGTCTTTGTGTAAGTGTCTATAGGCTGCAGTCATCACTTAACACCTATAAGCCTACTACCGGTTACATCAAAGATCATGGAAATTCTTATTCTAAAGCGGCTGACACCGGTACTCGCCAAATCTGAATTAATTCCGAGCCATCAGTTTGGCTTCCGAGAAGCCCATGGAACGATTGAACAAGTCCATCGCCTGGTTGAAAGGATAAACTATACATATGAAAATAAAAAATATAGCTCAGCAGCATTCTTAGACATTTCGCAGGCATTTGACCGTGTGTGGCATGAAGGCCTTTTATATAAGATCTTGAAAACCCTACCTATTAACTTTTACCTCATCATAAAATCATATCTTCAACAACGCCGTTTCTATGTTAAGCATGGAGAAGAAGTAACTAACTTGTTTGAAATTAAAGCTGGTGTTCCTCAGGGCAGTGTAATGGGCCCAGTCTTATATCTCATATACACCTATGATTTACCAACCACAGAGGATGTCCTTATAGGGACATTTGCTGATGATACTGCTCTAATTGGAACCCACAAAAATCCAGTGACCGCATCATATATGTTACAGAAAAGCCTAGATGAAGTTTCAGATTGGCTAAAAGACTGGAGAATAAAAGCTAATGAGGATAACTCTATACAAGTAACTTTCACTCTTAGACATGACACGTGCCAATGATGGTATTTATAAGCTCATTTGACGTGTCATAAGAGGTGCCTGTCACCCTAAATGAATAAATGAGTTTCTGATTCTGATTCAATGACACGTGCCCCACTGTCGCGCTTAACGGTATTACGATCAGTCCGAAGACGTGCGTTACTTAGACATTCACTTGGACAGACGCCTTACGTGGAAGAAGCATCTATTCACAAAAAGGAAAGCCCTAAGCGTTCAACTTCGCAAACTCTACTGGCTCTTAGCACGAAAATCAAACCTCTCACTGAATAACAAACTTCTCTTATACAAAAATATCCTCAAACCGATATGGTCTTATGGAGCAGAATTATGGGGAACTGCAGCAAATTCTAACCTGGAAATCATAAAACGGTTCCAATCAAAAGTTATCCGCATGATAAGTGACACTCCATGGTTTGTTTCCAACTCTCAATTACGCCGAGATCTGAAGATACCAACAGTGAAGGAGGAAATTCTTAATAAATTGAAGTCATACTCTCGTCGCATGGAGAGGTATCCCGACGAGCATGCTTGCGGATTGATGAAGCCCGTTCGCGCCTTTAAGCACTTGAAAAGGAGAGGCCCCCAGGACCTTCTCCCATCGTAAAGATCTTCCTCGAGGATTTTACTTTGTATATGGATGCGCCACTGGGCGTGTACCATGCATGTCTATACTGAAATGTTTAACCATGAGCTAAATGCCCAAATGAGGCAGATTGCAGAAATAAAGGAGATAAAAAAATAAAAAAAATAAAAACTTAACACCAATGTGAACTGCATGATCGTTTGCCACTTTCATTACATAAAAAAATATATATATCCACTAGGACATGCACTCCGATTCCTAAGACTTCAAATAAAAGCTTATTTGATAAATAATTTAGTAAATGTTAAGTAATCAGAAATATGTAAATGTTAAATAATGGTTAATGTATTAGGTTGGGGAAAAAGTTTCTTCGCATTTTTTAAGATAATTCAAAACATTTTTTAATATAGTTTATTTAAATTTAACTAAAGTATGTATGTACCATTTTGTTCGATAACCTTTTGCCATCTTGTAGGTCCCTACCTACAAGATCCCATTGCTATAAAAATTTCGGGACTTCTCATCAAAATACCGCGACAAGTGGATTTGGCAGTCCTCTCGTGATGTTAACCTAACATTGCATAAAGAATTCTGAAGAGACCGAAACAGGTGGAAATCTGAAGGTGCAAGGTCAGGACTATACGGCGGATGCATTAACACCTCCCAGCCCAACTCTCTTAATTTTTGCTGAGTGGCTATAGATGTGTGAAGTCTAGCGTTATCATGATGAAACACCACACCCTTCTGTTGATCAATTCCGGCCGCTTTCTCTCAACTTCTTGCTTTAATCTCATCAGTTGTTTGCAGTAGAGTTCAGAATCGATAGTCCTGCCTGGTGGTAATAGCTCATAATGAATAATGCCCTTCCAATCCCACCACACACACAACATCACCTTATTGCGAGTTAACCCAGGTTTCGCCACAGTCTGTGAAGCCTGACCGGCCTTTGACCACAACCTTTTTCGCACGTTCTTGTCGTACGTGATCCACTTTTCATCACCAGTTATCAGCTTCTTCAAAAATGATTCGGTTTCATTACGTCGTAATAAAGAATCACAAATGAGTACACGGTTCATTAGGTTTCTTTCAGTGAGCTCGTGAGGTACCCAAAAATCGAGCTTTTTTTGTACCCAGCTTTTTTCAAATGCGCCAAAACTGTTTTGTGATCAATTCTCAGTTCTTCAGCCACGTCGTAACTACTGATATGTCGATCTTGCTCCACTTTTTCAAAAATGACATCCATTTTATCCGTAATAGGGCCAGAGCGAGGTGCATCTTTGACATCAAAATTTACGGATTGAAAACGCTTAAACCAAATTTGTGCTACTCTCACAGACACTGCACTAGGTCCATAAACATCGCAAATATTTTTCGCGGCTTGCGTTGCATTTTTACCTTTTTTGTAGTAAAATTTTAAAATGTATCAAATTTCTTCATTAGATTCACTCATCTTGACAGTACGAAAAACAAATGAAAATCACACATTTGCCTAATTTGAATTTGGAATTATGTTCTTTAAAATTTTAACTTTCAATGATACCAAAACCAGCCAGATACAAATACTACAGCCAAAGAGATTTTATTACAAGTTCATACATACTATAATGCGAAAAGACTTTCCCCAACCTATTATGATGGAACTGGCGTGAACATTATGTTCAAAAGTTCCTTTTCATTAAATAAGATTAAAGAAAAAGACTTTTGATAATAAATACTCATTTTAGGAAGTAATTATTTTATCTTTAACAGACTGCTTCTGTGCTTGGACATTTTCTTATCAATTATGTCACTGATACACTTAGTGCAATTGTATGAACTGTATCAAGTATGCAAATAATTTGAAGTGCCTATTCTTTTAGGGTTCTGTAGTAAACAAGGAACCCTTATAGTTTCGCCATGTCCATCTGTCTGTCTGTCTGTTTAGGTTTATACCTTAGAACATAGATAGTTACTTTTAATGAAATTATACGACAAAATTGTAATATGATATCATCTAGAAAAGCCACTGATTCCCGAAACACAGTGAATACTAGTTTGGGAATCTATGGAGTCAATATTTAAAACAATGTATGTTTTTATTTGTCAATAAATACATTTTTTTTATAGAAGCAAACAAGCATAACATTCACATTGATGGTTTATCGAGTCAATTTTTTATAGAAACCTAAATGAATAATATTCTCTTGAAACACACACACACATACAAAGTATTGAAATAAAAACAAATATCAGTCACTATGTCTTGATTGGTTTGTCTCTTTACCAAAACAAACTATGTTTGTGATAAAAAAAACTCTATTTTTTTTATGTTATGGAAGTGGCAAACCAAACAAGCATGCAGTCAAAATGCAGCTGGGTTGCCACTCCTGAGACCTGATGTTATGCGTCTGTGCCGGATATTAGATACTTTTTCTTAAATTTATGGGCTATATTGTGTAAGCAAGGTAAAATACCACCCAAAATACAATGTAAAATCCAAATGTATCTATAGTTTAAGATGTTGTTTATTTGTCTATTTAATACTTGATTAAAAAAATGCTTCTAGTCTAGTCAGTTCTTTAATTATTTCATGGATAGGTTATCACTATTATGTATAATGGTTTGATAACTATGGGCGCATCTAGAGATGTTATCCAGGGGGGCGTATACATATAATGGCACAAATTTCAGCCTTAATTTTTTGTGAGTAAACATTCTAGGGTGGGCACCAGATTATTCTGGGATGGGCACACCCCCTACCTCCCTAAACCCACATTGATAACCCTGAAATTATAGTCTTTTGTTATACAAATGTCTCACTTTTTGAAATAAAGTTAACAAAACTCGAGCTTACATTCAGAAAAAAATCACTAAAAAAATAAACTAAACAACAAACACGGCATCCAATCAATGCCAACAAAAAACAGCCTTTGCCAACTTTCACAAAGCGAAAAAATCGTATCGAAAAAAATCTATCATCCACGGCAAATGGCAATTGTATCGAATATATCATACTTACACACACATAAATAGAGCTGACGACCTCTAATTAGGGCACATAAACACTTGGAAAAGCGTTAAATCATGTAAAAACAGTGAATTTATCCATACACTACAACACAGTACAAAT
Organism: Macrosoma leucophasiata; assembly: GCA_036365455.1. Taxonomy (NCBI): domain Eukaryota; kingdom Metazoa; phylum Arthropoda; class Insecta; order Lepidoptera; family Hedylidae; genus Macrosoma; species Macrosoma leucophasiata. The sequence continues at coordinate 515,520 of JAWQUS010000022.1, read as the reverse complement.
GCTTCACAATACACACGAATATCCGTTCGATATTTTATTCACTGGTTTATCATTGTGAGGGGACTGTGTACGAGGATTATGTTTCATATTTTATGCACAGAATCTATTGTAATCCTATTTAGAACTTTTTCGACCTAACGAGTTATCGAGACATATGTCAACAGGTTGACAGGTTTTGAACTTTTTTTTTTTTTTCATTATTATTGCATCGCTATTACGCATATTGCCAGTGTCAAGTAAAACGATATTTCGTATTTATTTAAGCAGCGTCAAAGTTAGTATAATAGGTAAGTATCAAGTATATAAGTTACCAAGTATAATATGTCAGTCAAGTGAGTTACAGTCAAGTTATTCGAGTAAAGCGATGGCTACTTTACCAGAACATTTACAATGAAGTTTTGGAGGCAACCTGAAAGGTCGTGTTTTCGCACTGTTATTCTATTTCACTATACACGGGCACTATAATAATCCTATATCAAACAAAAGTCCACCAACTTTATTCAATATAACTTAAAAATACACCAAGAAAATGAAATAAAATAAGAGCACCATTCATACGCATCTTTCAAGGTTCCCGCCAAAACTCGGTTTTGAACTTGTTTTTGTGAAATGTCAAGTCAAGTAAATATCGACGTTCCGTTTTTTGTATTGATAATGAAGAGTTAAACTTGATCTCTACTTTGATTTGAACAAAACACGTTTAATCAAACATAGTTTACAACATTTACTTTATGGATATTCTTGAGGTAGTTACTTAGTAGAATAATTAGCAAAAAACTGAAAGAAAACTAGAAACCAGAAACGTAAACAGACTAAGCAGAGGAGCAAAAGTGTTATCGTTATAAAACACAGTCAACATATTATTGGTCCGAGGTCAACATAGCGTATTATGTATGTATGTATGTATCTTCACGCCAGGTCCCTAACGGGGTAGGCAGAGAGTGTAGAGCGCCAGATATCCCGGTTCTGACAAACCTCTCGTGCCTCGTCTACCTTCATCATCTTCTTCATACATGCACGCCGATTCCTAAGACTTTTGACCCCACCATCAGACAGAACTCGACCTATTTGGTCATGGTAGGTCAGTCTTGGTCTTCCTGGGCTTCTGCAACCAGTGTATTATACTACCATTAAGTCATATTTGTTTTTTGTGTGTAGCATATACCGTAAAAAATAAACTCCATATCATTTAAAAAACGATAAAGACTGCTATAACAGCAGTGAATGAAATGTGCAACAATGTGCACATTTTACATATAAAAAAAAAAAAATATATCACAACACAAACATATCAAACAATATCTGTTAGATATTACAAAAATTCAGAACGAAAACTACAACGTCACATCTAACGTCAACTACTCACAAATAAAATAAATGTCAAATTGACATTGATAAATTGTCATCCTTGTAGGTTGACGTGTTTTTCTTTTGTATTTTGTATTTTTATCGTAAAAATATTATTTAAAATTACAAACCACAATGTCCGCACATAACGTAAACGTCTGTGATATCGGCGATGATGTGAAGGAGGTCCTCAAGAAGTTTCGTTTCGCTAAACACACCACAAACTGTGCGCTTATTTTAAAGGTGGGTGCATATTTAGATATTCACGCGTCATTGGACTCAAGCCTCATCGATTACCTACATCCTGTTGATTCAGAGCCGATGTTTATTGCAATTCAATTATGAATGCAGTTTTATTATGATAAGCTTACCAGCTTGCTGAAATCTTATTACAATATTGGATGTAGGTTTTCACTGGTGGTAGATCTCCAGTGATGGAGCTCGGGGGCGTAGGGACCACCGCATTACCTAAGTAAGTATTCAGCACCCTATGGCCCTATGATTGCCTGCACAAAGACCGTGTGATTAAAACGAAAGATGAAATTGTTTAATCGAGTTCTTTTTTACTGATAATGGCAATATGTACATTTTGTACACTCATGAATCTAGTGACATGAGATGACAAACTTATCAAAAAAATTCTCAATTGCCATCGCCAAATTTTTGCATTACCATTTTGTGTAAACATAATTATTTTTAAACAAAAAACTACACAACAACATTAACTAAAATTGATAGTCGGAAATTGTTCAGAATAGTTTAAACCACACCGCGGACACTCCGCCAAAATTCCATACAAACGCTTAATTTGGTCTATTACACAGACATCAATCAGTGATGTGTATTTACACGTGCACCTGTGTGCGTAGCACTTAGAACATGCCCTTAAGAGGGGAGGACATTGGATGAGGCAGGGAAATCTGGCAGGACCTCCAGAATCTGGTGTCCATTCTATACATAGTATTATTACATATTCTCTGGTTTAAACTATTATTACCAAGTGGGAACAAGTCCATACTTTTTTGGACCATCTCCTTTTGTAATGTATGGGTCAGTATTAATTATCATAGAGGTAAACAATTTCGGTCTTAGAGTCGGCAACGCATGTGCCTTTTAACCTCTGGTTATGTATGTGTTCTATCAGAATCAGAATCTCATTTATTCATTTAGGGTGACAGACACCTCTTATGACACGTCAAAAACAAACAAAATAAATTGAAGCGAATAACAATTGATATACATGTCAAACAAGATAAAAAATGTATGTAAAGTATATATATATATATCAATAGTCTTCTCAAACAATTCAGTTTATTCATTTATTTCATATAATTAGGCTCCTGGAAAGCACTTTTACATAGTCATTCTTTTTAAAAACTAACCTAGAGTGAATAACCTCTGATAATAATCAAAAACACATAATAAATTAAATAGAAACTAAACAATTTTATATAATATGGAATGCATCAATTTATTACAAATTCCTCCATTTCCCCAATTACAGGTGAACAGAGAGAAACAAGCCCTGGAGGTGGACGAGGAGCTTGAAAATGTGGAGCTGGAGGAGCTCCAAGATATCCTACCATCACATCAGCCACGTTTTATTGTTTACAGGTACTTATGCAACTAGTAATCTGTATCAAAAATGAATCGCTAAATGCCAGGCATAAAAAAACCTGCATTAAGTCAATTTTTATTTTTTTTGTCATTCACATGTGTCATTGCAAAAAATGTACGGTCTTATTCATAAAAAGTTATAACACCTCTAAGATGTTGCTATAGTATGCTTTCAGAAAAACACTATTCATAATACCATTTTAGCGCTAGAGCACTCTATAAACCCACTATAAAGTTATAGAGGCCCGAACCCTACTTTAACAGTGCTATAAGGACAAAAGCTGGCCAACATTCAACAGCTGATTGTTGAAATTGACATTGGGTGCGTTTCATTAATCGACCACAACAACCGTAACGCCCTTTGTATTGTTCCACCTGAGGTCCGTGGTCGTCGCGAGCGGTCGTTTGACGTCATAAATAACGTCACTGTCCGCGACCGCATTCCGTCCACTCCGATCCACCAATATTTTGTGCTTTCACCAAAATGTCAATTGCAGCGGTCTTGGTCGCGGTCGTTGCGGTCGATTAATGGAACGAAGCTAGGAAGTGCGCGTAATTTTTAAAACATGACTATGTCACCTGTGACGTTGATTTTTTTCTTTTCACTTATTTTGTAGACAAGTTGGCGTGTTTGATCTCTCGCTGGATCCATTTGTCCACTGAATTCCTTGCACTGGCAACATTTTGACTATTAGCAGAATTTTAACTATGAAAGGTTAATAGAACGTTTATGAATAATCAATTTTATAGAACGTTTTATAGGCTTATAGAGCATTTTAACTAATGAATGCTATAAACCTTCTAAAAGCATTTTATATGAATAAGACTGTAAAAATATTACAATGAATTACAGTTACAAACTGGAACACAGCGACGGAAGGATATCATTCCCGATGTGCTTCATCTTCTACACGCCGCGTGATGCCCACATGGAACTGCAGGTATGTATCTGCACCCCAGCCGCACAATCGTCTAGCTCAGCGTTTCCCATCTGCCGGGTAGCGACCCGGTACCGGGCCGTCAAAATAAAATACCAGGTCGCAACATACCCGCCTTGTTTTAAAAACATTACCTACCGATACTTATTTTACCTTTTGTTACTTTTTATGCATGTGAAGCTGGGTTTATAACTAGTTTACCTTAAAAATAAATATAGAAACCGATTTGGAGTTGAACCAGACCTAAGGATAAAACTTTCTTTTTTTAAAAATTAATGTAATGGAAGCGGCAAACAAGCTTGCAGTTCACATTGATAGTAAATGATGCCTGCAGCCTATAGACACTAACACAAAGACCAAGGTCAAAATGCAGATGCATTACCACTCCTGAGGCCTAAGGTGTTATGCCATTACCTCGGAGTTTGGTAATATGCCCGGCGATGTCAATAAACTCACCGAATACATGGGCCAAAACGTAAACGGCGAATCATGGGTGTTTGCCTGTATGCTTGAATGCATGCATTTTACCTCTGCCTCCCCCTTCGGGGATAACAGGCTTGAGGTTATTAAACTAACTGTATGCACAGGTAATGTACGCAGGCACGCAACGCGCTCTAGCGGCAACAGTGGGCGCCCCCCGACTACTTGAAGTGCGGGAAATAGACGAGCTCACCGCCGACTGGCTTAACGATAAACTAAAGAAGTAAATCAATACCTCTAAGACTGATTTTACCTCCAAGAGTTACGAAGAAGAGTGGGAAGAATTACTCATAAAAAATTCAATATTTTTTATAATAATGGCAACCTTTGATACGTCCCACTGCTGGGCACGAGTCTCTCCCATTTTTGGGGGGAGGACTGGAGCTTACTCCACCACGCTGCTCCAATGCGGGTTGGTGGAGATACGGGTTAGTGGCCAACCCGCTGTCGGATGTTTTCAAACCGCCCATAAGGCCTCCGACAAGGTTTAACGACTGCTATCTATCGATAGCAACCGGGATCGACGGCTTAACGTGTCCTCCGAAGCACGGAAACGCGCATTTTAATTTGCCACTAGCGGTTACCCATCACACACCCGACCGCGCCCGTATCTCTTAACCGAGTTATCCGCTCGCTTACCATCTACACCAGCCGCGGGGCCATGCGCGCTTCACATACTAAATAAATCTTTTTAATTCCTAATATTTGAGCACTATTAAATATGAGTACTTTTTGTCATATATTTTTTTTTTATAAATGCAAGGGAATTACGAAATTTAAAAAAATTGGGAAGGAAAAAAACTGGACTGGTTATGCTGAGGTCACAAGTTCGATTCCTACCCGAAGTCTTTCCATATTTTTTTTACTCCCAATATCTATTGTTATTACTGGGAGCGTAATTCTAATTGGTAACAAAACGGACGCCAATATATAAAATAGAATTATTATAATGTAAATTATTTAATTAGTCAACGTATACGGAGATGTATTATTAAATATATTTTTAATATAAGTTCTAAATGTCTTCTAGACCGATAAAAGTATTTTTTTATTTACCAAATTGTATAAAGCTCTTATTTTTTTTTTCGATGGTTTCTGGTGAGTTTTTTTCTTTAAAAATATTATAGTAATGTCTGTATTGCCCCAAAAGATGAAGCTCGTTTCTCTCGTCTAGTTTAAGTCTCGAAAAGGACAAGTTCAACGTTGCAGGGACCGGATTAGCGGCTAATTTTAAAAGCGCTTTAAATTTTTATCCTTACGATAATGCCTTGCGGCCATATTATCCTCTAGAAAGTCTTACCCAAGGAAAGGGTAACCTAATAATCTATCCTAACGTTAGGGTAACCCTAACGTTAGGATAGATATAGCCTTTACTTTAAGCGCTTAGTTTAATCTCTTAGTGATAAGGTTTTTGCTTACCGAAGTTGATTGCGTCGCCCGCGCTGGTATCAAACAAACCATTACCCATTTGTTAAATTTGTAACGCAATGCCATTAAAATAGGGTATATTTTAACTACGTGTGCCGCGCGCCGCCCAGTCCAGAGAAAGCGCATCGCATGCAATAGGGTTACCCAATCAGAGAGGGTTCTTGTAAGGGTAACATAAAATGCAAGTTTTATTCCCATTTCCCCGTACCTCGAAGTTTGGTAATGTGCCCGGAGATGTCAACAGGCTCGCCACCTGTTACATGGGCCAAAAATGTAACCGGCGAATCGTGGGTGTTTGCATGTATGCTTGAATGCATGCATTTACCTCTGCCTACTCCTTCGGGGATTGCAGGCGTGAAGTTACGAAGTTACGTAAAATTATTCAGTATTTTATGCTTCTTCTCTCAATAAAGTGTACAAACTCCATACATTTTGGAACGTCTCCTTTGCTAGGGAGAAGTCCGTTAATCACGTGACGTATGGCCAAAAAATGAGTAATTTGAACCTATTACATCTTCCTAACCTTTCAGGGTAATACAGGCGTCAAGTTATATTTTTTATAAAAAAAATATGATTAAGTCAGAGAGCAACTCGGCCCACCGGCCGCGGCGGACCGGAGGGGAGTAGCCATAGCGTTTATTACCGATGGAAAACAGTCTGTCATTTTTTGCTCGGCGAAATGCGTGTGATACACTCACTACAAAAACGTCTATTACTATGTAACTCACACTTTGACTTTAAACAAAATACATAAACAATTTCACGCACACATTTAATCATCTACCCCCTTATTCATAAACGTATTTTAGCTAAAGTGTTGCTTATCTCTTAATCTCTTCTCTATCTTTTTCTATTCTGCACATTTGACAATGCAACTGACAAGGACAAAGTATTCTGTAGCTAAAACGTATCTAATGTACGTTTATGAATAAGGGGACAAGGCGACAGGCATAGGCCTACTTGGGCTTGTACTTTGACAGAGGGGAAAGCCTGCATATGGCTACTCCCCTCCGGCCCATCGCGGCCGGTGGCCCGTGTTGCTCTATGGATTATGTAGTATTTTTTCTTGCCATAAATGTAATGTGTTCATATAAAAAAGATATTAAAATTAAAAACGGAGTATTGAAGTATTAGTAGGCTGGACGTCAATGGAGTTCTATTCAATTCAATTCAAATAATTTATTGTTCTGGAGTCAAATTTTTCTTTCCATTTTTCTTTAAAGACATGTTTCGCTAGCATTGTTATTGCGAAATAATATTAAAAAAAACGTATTAAAAATTATGTCTTCAAAAGAAAATGGGACTCTTTAAAAAGAACCCTTAATAATGTTTCTCTAACTTAAGTATTTGATTTTTAGTGTTAATTCTGAAATTTTATGAAAATAGTAAATATGAAAGTTTGGGTGTTTTTGACTGTTGAATGTCTATAACAGTTTGGATTAATTGTGACATACAGATAGTTTACGTGCAAAATTAATTTCGATACTTTTTATCCCCCTAAAAAGACCATTCAGCAGACAAAATTAAATATTGATTACTAACCTTTATTTGATAATACTATTTCTAATTTAATACTCTATTCCAAGTAGTCATTTTAAAATAATTTAGTGTTAATTTTGCAAAATGACAATATACAATAATATATTTACGTAGATTTTTATTATTTTTTCTTACATTCTTAATGCATACCAATTATTGTAATATATTAAAAAATAATATAATAAAATATTAAGATGGAAGCATATACACAAGTTTTGTCAAATATATTTTGCATTTAGTATGTGATTTTTATTGCATTTATATGTAACAAGTAAAAAGACAATTGGTGTGTTTTTATAATAAAATGTATTTATACAAAAAATCTTCACGTTTTAATTTATATAACAAGTAAGTACGTATATATAATTATATTTGGACGTCCCGGTTAGTCCAGCGGTGTGAGATGACAGTTTGATTCTAATGGTCGCGGGTTCGATGCCCGCACCGGAACAAATATTTGTATGGCCTGCAGATATTTGTTTCGGGTCGGGGTGTTTGTGTATGTGTTGTATGTGGTTTATGCCTACTGTGGGGCTGTGAGTGTAAGCGTATAAAAAAAAATATATTTATTTTTTATGTCTGAAGATTGACAGACAAGCAAACGGGCCACCCGATGGAAAGTGGTCGCCGTCGCCTATGAACATTTGCAACACCAGGGGAGTTGCCAACGCGCTGCCAGCCCTGAAGGACTCTTTTGACGCCATTTTTGAAGAACCCCATATTGTAGCACCTAGGGCACACCTCAGAGTTCGTTCCACAATTTACACATTCCGGGCAGGAACTAACGTGAAAACCGCACCGTTGAGCACTGCCAGGTGTCCAGTCGGTGAGGGTGGAACTTCTCTCTTCGGCGGGTAGTACGGTGTAGGAAAAGAGACGGTGGCACCATGTCAAACAGTTCAGCAGAGCACTCACCATTGTAGAGACGGTACAACACGCACAGACTCCCAATATAGAAAATATTTACTTAAATAAGAAGTATTTACACTATAATTTTGTGCATATTGAAATAAAACTAGTTTTCGGATTTATCTCGCATATATTAAACTAAAATGATTATAAGCCAATAGGCATGTTTTTAATAATAATGGCAACCCTTGATACGTCCCACTGCTGGGCACGAGTCTCTCCCCTTTTTGGGGGGAGGCCTGGAGCTTACTCCACGCTGCTCCAATACGGGTTGGAGGAGATAAGGATTAGTGGCCAACCCGTTGTCGGATGTTTTAAAACCGCCCATAAAACCTCTGACAAGGTTTAACGACTGCTATCTATCGATAGCAACCGCGACCGACGGCTTAACGTGCCCTCCGAAGCACGGAAACGCGCATTTTAATTTGCCACTAGTGGTCTCCCATCACACACCCGACCACGCCCATATCGCTTAACCTTATTTATTTATTTAATCTTTATTGCCACAATATACATAATATATGAGCAAATGGCGGACTTAACGCTAAAAGCGCTCTCTACCAGTCAACCATTGGTAGTGTAGAAAGATTGGTTGGCGGCATTAATGAATAATTTAAAAAAAAATGACTACATACACTCAACAGTACGTACATATTATAATGAAATATACTTAAATACATATCTAAATAATATTCAGACTTTTATAAATATATATATGTGTATATATATATATATATATATATATATATATATATATAAAAGTATATAGATATATATAGAAATAGAAAATATTTTTATTTCGAATAGATCTTTACAGATACTTTCAAAACGTCAAGAAATATAAAACACCTAGAGTAAATAACCATTACATAAAGTAAAGCAAAATCATATATCAATAGTAAATTAAAAATTAGAATTTAAACTACTTAGTTAAAACATAATAATCACAAAATTTTTCTCATCCTTCAAGGATGATAAATGATGAAAAGAAAAACTTATTCGTCAAGATCAAAGTTATTCACTTAGCAGAGTTCCAAGTGCAGTCACTACTGAGAAGAACTCCGCTACCCAACAAACTCAGTAAGAGCTCTTTTAAATGAGAGCTTAAATCTAGTACAAATTATCGTGAAAAATCAAATAATGTGAACGTCCATAGCATAGATGCAAATAAACTGCTATCTACTAAATGTGATGTAGCCCCTGCAAACCAGAACAGACCAGTCCCCACCAACAGCACCCGTTCACGAGTATGACGCATGTGACAGCCATTGACCTCCTCGACCATTTTAGAGGGAAGTGAGCAACCCGCCACACGACGCCGCCAATAGATATAGATATATAGATATAGCGTATAGATATAGATATATACATATGCCTATAATAGATGATGAACCTTCGTAGATCTACACCAGCCGCGGCCATGTTTACTTACTCCTTATTTTGTGTTGCGGAGGAAAATTCCTGTGCAGCATAAAATAAGTGTAAAGTTGGTATTCTTTCGGGGTATTCTATAGCCGTTAACAATAGGTCGACCATGTCTGAGGGTGAACTCAAGTCTTCAGAATCGGCGTGCATGTATGAAGAGAATGATGAATGTAGAAGAAGCCCGGGTGGTATGTCAGGACTGAGATATCTGGCGGTGCAGACTCTGCCAGTGCCGGATGAAGCCGGTGCGGGGCCCGTAGCAAATGTGACCATGGGGCCCTAGAGTTACATTGCCTACTGAAATTTAAGATGTAAATAAAACAACATTTACGAAAAGGAATCGAAAACAAATTTAGGGGATTCCCCCTGTAAGTATTGTGGTATTGCCAACTTGCAACAAAATAATATAGGTACCTATATAATTAGTGGTCAACGCTCCCTTTGAGAATAGCTAAGGTGTATTTATGTTTTTTTTTACATATTTGTGTTTTTTTTTTGGGCACAGGCACGGGGCCCCTAATTTTGCGGGGCCCGTAGCATTTGCTACTCCTGCTATATGGCTAATCCGGCACTGCTCTCTGCCTACCTCGTAATAGATCTGGCGTCAAGATACATTCATTAACAATCGTGACAGCAAGTCCTAGATGTCATTACTGAAAGGGCTTATTGTGATATTGTTGTTTTGTAAGATCTTAATTTTTCTAAACAGAGCCATTGATTCCCTTTAATATTAATTTCAAAGAGTATCTGAAGTATGTATAAAGACTAGCTGTGCCCGCGACTACGTCCACCTGCGAATGTATGATTGTTCAGTATCTACCCGGACGAAGTCTTGAGCGCAGCTTGTATAAAAGTAGCCTAAGTTACTCCTTACATAAGCTATCTGCCAGTGAAAGTCCCGTCAAAATCGATAAAGCCGTTCCCGAGATTAGCGGGAACAAACAGACAGACAGACAAACATTAAAAAAAATGTTGTTTTGGTATATGTACCGTGTATACATATATATGCATATTGTAAAAAGCGGTTATTTTAATTTATCAAACATACACTCCAATTTCATTTATTTGTTTAAAGATGTCCTTCTTTGTTTTAAAAACAATGTGTTAATACATCAGTAACATTATTATTATTATTTAATACTTACTAAAGTCATATTAAAACAAATCACTGAGTAAAAAAATAGTCCTATTTTCTAGTTCTTTAAAACTAAAAAGGCTTTTACACGTCACGGTATTCAGGGTCCGGCAGAAAGTGTGGGCGTGGCCTCGCGCCGGGTTGCCGCTTATTACACTATCCGGTCGACAGCGCCCTAACTCAATCACAGTACAAATACACGGTCCTCTCCGGTCGCCCTAATTAGGGCCCTAACTCCCTAAATGTTATTACACTACCCGACCCTTGCTATCGTACCCTGAATACCGTGCCGTGAAATAAGTCCTTAAATACTGCTTCTATTTATAACATATTCCCATAATTTCGGCGGTCGGAGTCTCGCACTGGGACAAGTCGATGCCATGTTCCAACATGTCGGAGTAAGGGAGTGTGGCCAGGACCTCGTAGCCGCACTTCTTGGCCAGCACCTGCGAGCTCTTGGCCGTGAACACCGTTGATACTACTTGGATGTTGAACGCTTTGCACATTTGTTCCCTGGAACAAAAAATTGTCACTTAATTTAACGTATTATCTAAACCAGCTATATTTAACTGTACTTAGCTAACTCATGGCCTTATTACACGGCACGGTATTCAGGGTACGATAGCAAGGGTCAGGGTAGTGTAGGGGCGGATTTGATACGTTGGCTGCCCTAGGCCTATGAAAGATTCCCCCCCCCCTGTACTGTAAAGCATAAAAAATTAGATAAACTTTAGAAATTAAATTAAAATGAAAAACAAAAACCATAGTAAGTGATTTAATTAATTCTTCTAATAATCGTATACATTTTTTCGCGAGATGCTTTATGGACACATTTTTGAGATTTTACACAGACGCGCGTAGGCAACGACTTAAAAAAAACGACCAAATTTTGCCGCCCTAGGCCTGGGCCTACTTGGCCTATAGGACAATTCGCCCCTGGGGTCTCCCTAAATGTTATTAGTGTAATAGTTAGAGCCCTAATAAGGGCGACCGGAGCGGCTCGATCAGCCTAACGCCCTAACTACACACACTACAAATATGAACAGTATGGAAACTACGCACCTACAAAATGTTCAAAACGGCACATTCACACAAACATGCGCATCGACGCTCGAGTAGCGAGTGACTCGGAGCTGCAGCAACGCGAGAACCGCTTAGGGGCTTCGTTGATGTGCATGTTTGTGTGATTGCGCCGTTTCAACGTTTTGTACGTAGTTTCCATACTGTTCATATTTGTACTGTGACTGAGTTAGGGCTCCCCTGTCGGACAGATAGTGTAATAAGCGGCAACTCGGTGCGAGGCCACGCCCACCCTTTCTGCCGGACCCTGAATACCATGTCGTGTAATAAGGCCAATCTATACTAATACTAATATACTAATTACTAATAATATCTAATCTAAACTAATATTATAAAGCTGAAGCACAGTGCTGATATGAACAGTGTGGAAACCTCCACCTGGTGGCCTCTAAGCGGTTCTCGCGGTGCTGCAGTACTGAGTCACTCGCTACATCGAGCGTCGATGCGCATGTTTGTGTTAGTGTGCCATTTCGAACGTTTTGTACGTAGATATTTGTACTGTGGCTGAAGAGTTTGTTTATTTGAACGCGCGAATCTCAGGAACTACTGATCCGATTTGAAAAGTTATTTCAGTTTTAGATAGCCCATTTATTGAGGAAGGCTATAGGCTATATATCATCACGCTATGACTAATAGGAGCGGAAAAGCGCGGGCGAAGCCGGGGCGGGCCGCAGAACTTTGATACATTACCTAACTTCAATCATCCTAGCGCCTATATTCTGTCCCCGATGCTCGGGCAGCACGGTGAGGCCACTGGAAGACATGAATGTATGTACGCTGTAATGTTTGAACACGTCCACTAGACTTTCGGCCACTATGAGCGTCTTTAGAAGCTTCTTCCAGGGTTCACCTTGTTCCTGGAAAGTGGAAGGTGATGTCAATTAAAATTACGGAGTATCATTCACTTGTGGTAGAGCTCCAGTGTAGGAGCTCCAAGGCGTAGGCACCACCACATTAACTAATCTATCTGTCGCCAAATGGTACCATTACCGTGTTCCGGTTAGATACTGGTGGTAGAGGTCCAGTGACGGAGTTCGTAGACGTAGGCACCACCGCATTACCTAATATACTTGCCGCTAAATGGTAGTGTTCAGCACTATCGTGTTCCGGTCAGGTGGTAATGTACGGGCCTGTAATTCGGCACAGAGGCATAACACCTTAAGCCTCAGGAGTGGTAGATAACGCATCTGCATTTTAACCTTGGTCTTTGTGTAAATGTCTATAGGCTGCAGTCATCACCTAACATCAATGTGAACTGCATTCTTGTTTGTTACCAAAATAGATATATCTTAGGTACACTGGAACTTCTCATGTACCTAAAATATCGGCAAGTAGGTACAGTACACTCGAAATTTTAATACTTGACAAGAGTTTTTTTTATGTAATGGTAGTGGCAAACAAGCAGGCTGTTCACATTGATGTTAAGTGATGACTGCAGCCTATAGACACCAACACGAAGACCAAGGTCAAAATGCAGATGCGTTACCACACTTACCACTCCTGAAGCCTAAGGTGTTATGCCTCTGTGCCGGAAATTACACGGCCGTACAAAAAAGTCTGAGAGCCTGATGAAAGTGACTGCCACATGAGTCATTACTTAATTGATAATGGTACAAGACTTACGTGTTCAAACTCATCTTTTTCGTCGTCAACACACTTGACAATAAGGATGTTGAAGCCGACCAGGTCCTTGGGCTGGCCGTCCACCTCTGTGTAGCATGCTATCGAGATGCCCTGTGACGTCATCATCTCCCAGTTGGAGCGGATTGACGTCACCGATGCGGGGTCCGATTTTATGTCTGTTTGTAAAATGGTAGGTTATTATTTTAGCAAAAAATTGTTAATGTTAAAGATTTGAGTTTGAAAGTTGTGGAGGAACGGGTGGAAGTACTCCTCCGACGCAAACGGAGGATTTTCGGACCAGGGGTGCGACCGCCTATCGACATTGCTGTCGTCATTGTTATTGCTGTCAAATTGTCAAGTCGATTTTTACTTTAACTAAGTAACAATAATCGAAATAATCTTCCATTATCGCTTGTTTATCTCCTACGAAAACGAGAACATCAATCAGATTATCAATACTACTTTTAAAGGAGCTACAAATCGACATGAAAATTTTACAGCAATGACAATGTCAGCAGCAATACAGATAGGCGGTAGCACCCCAGGCGAGAGGGAGGTGGTAGCGACTGGCGGGCCGCGGCCCGTCGTAATTGACGTTGGGCAGTTGTATATATATTTTTAAAGAAAAAATGGAAAGAAAAATTTGACTTCAATCGAGACTCGAACTCGCGGCCACAGGGAATCTAGTCCAGCCGCTCTTCCAACTGAGCTAACGAAGTCCTGCCCGATTTGTCAAATCTTTCCTTCACATTTATTGTATTGCCTTATGGTGGCAGTAGCGCCATCTATTGCCATACAATGCTAGTTAGGCAATCGATATAATTAACTTTGCAGTTTATTCAGTTTTCAGTTGGAAGAGCGGCTGGACTAGATTCCCAGTGACCACGAGTTCGAGTCTTGCCTGAAGTCAAATTTTTCTTTCCATTTTTCTTTTAAAAATATATTTTACAAGCATGTGTTAATGGAAAATAATTTATTAAACAAGTTGTATATATGCCAACTCTTGAGAAACCTTCGTATGTGCGATGTTATTCGATTGACACGCCATCTGCCGTATTAGAAAAGTACCGTGAGGTTTAGTTATTAGGCGTAGTTGTAGTAAACAATTATCGATATAATTATCTAGATATATAGAAGGGCGCATGGCCCTGCGGCTGATGTAGATCGCAAGCGATCTACTCGGTTGTGTGATACGGGCGCGTGACGTGTAACCGCTAGTGGCAAAATTTAAATGCGCGTTTTCGTGCTTCGGAGGGCACGTTAAGCCGTCGGTCCCGGTTTTTATCGATATAATAGCAGTCGTTAAACCTTGTCGGAGGCCTTATGGGCGGTTTGAAAACATCCGACAGCGGGTTGGCCACTAACCCGTATCTCCACCAACCCGCATTGGAGCAACGTGGTGGAGTAAGCTCCAGGCCTCCCCCCCAGAAAGGGAAGAGACTCGTGCCCAGCAGCAGTTAAAAGGGTTGCCATGATGTTACTATTATATATAAATTAAAGTTACTTAACACCCTGGACAGTGGCTCGTCCCTAAGGAATGACATCTGCATCATGTCCAGACAAGCCTTGCGGTCTTCTTCCAACATGTCGCGAATTTGATACCTGCAATTGTTAAATATACCTATTAAGTTCGATCGCTGTAGGAGATACCTAGTACTTTTGAGAGTCTTAATGCTTTGTAACCTTCAAGGAATTCTCTCAACAGCCCTCAGTATTTAAGTAAAAAAGTAAGTAAATATTCTTTATTGTACACCAGTAATGTTCAATAAAAACATAAATAGAAAAAACAAAGTGAAAGTACAATCAGGCGGTCTTATCGCTAAAAGCGATCTCTTCCAGACAACCTGTCGGTGGAAAGAGAAATGTTAAATTACAGAGGCAGGGTGTACATCAAATTAAGGACAAACATTGTGAATAAATAAATAAATAAATAAATGGATAGGTACACACATTTCATAAATATATAAACCTAATTAAAACACAAAACTTAATATTAGGTTGGGGAAAAAGTTTCTTCGCATTTTTTAAGATAATTTAAAACATTTTTTAATATAGTTTATTTAAATTCAACTAAAGTATGTATGTATCATTTTGTTCGATAACCTTTTGCCATCTTGTCGGTAGGGGCATGATCCCATTGCTATAAAAATGTTGGGACTTCTCATCAAAATACCGCGACAAGTGGATTTGGCAGTCCTCTCGTGATGTTAACCTAACATTGCATAAAGAATTCTGAAGAGACCGAAACAGGTGGAAATCTGAAGGTGCAAGGTCAGGACTATACGGCGGATGCATTAACACCTCCCAGCCAAACTCTCTTAATTTTTGCTGAGTGGCTATAGATGTGTGAGGTCTAGCGTTATCATGATGAAACACCACACCCCTTCTGTTGATCAAATCCGGCCGCTTTCTCTCAACTTCTTGCTTTAATCTCAGTTGTTTGAAGTAGAGTTCAGAATCGATAGTCCTGCCGGGTGGTAATAGCTCATAATGAATAATGCCCTTCCAATCCCACCACACACACAACATCACCTTATTGCGAGTTAACCCGGGTTTTGCCACAGTCTGTGAAGCCTGACCGGCCTTTGACCACGACCTTTTTCGCACGTTCTTGTCGTACGTGATCCACTTTACATCACCAGTTATCAGCTTCTTCAAAAATGATTCGGTTTCATTACGTCGTAATAAAGAATCACAAATGAGTACACGGTTCATTAGGTTTCTTTCAGTGAGCTCGAGAGGTACCCAAATATCGAGCTTTTTTTGTACCCAGCTTTTTTCAAATGCGCCAAAACTGTTTTGTGATCAATTCTCAGTTCTTCAGCTACGTCGTAACTGCTGATATGTCGATCTTGCTCCACTTTTTAAAAAATCCATTTTATCCGTAATAGGGCGACCAGAGCGAGGTGCATCTTTGACATCAAAATTTCCGGATTGAAAACGCTTAACCAAATTTTTTTTTTCGCTGCTTGAGTTGCATTTTTACCTTTTTTGTAGTAAAATTTAAAAATGTATCGAATTTCTTCATTAGATTCACTCATCTTGACAGTACGAAAAACAAATGAAAATCACACATTTGCCTAATTTGAATTTGGAATTGTGTTCGTTAAAATTTTAACTTTCAATGATACTTAAACCAGCCAGATACAAATACTACAGCCAAAGAGATTTTATTACAAGTTCATACATACTATAATGCGAAAAGACTTTTTCTCCAACCTATTAATATTGCAATAGGAATGATGATGTTAAGTTAAAGAAGCAAAGTAGTAGTCAAAGAGTCGTTTTTTAAACGACTCAAGAGTCTGTGCTTGCCTTATGTTTAAGGGCAAGGAATTCCACAGTCGTACAGCAGTTACTGTAAAAGAATTTGCAACGAAGGAAGAAAAGTGACGAGGAATTTGAAGAAGCAGATTTTCTGAGGATCGTAGATAGAGAGGATTTGATTGACAAAGGTAACTGAAATGATTTTTAAGATAGTCAGGAGATTGTGGAACGTATAGAAGACAGTAAAGAAGAGAGAGAATATGAGTATTCCTGCGAAGACGTATAGGAAGCCACTTGAGCTCAACACGAAATTGAGAAACATGGTCATATTTGCGTAAGCCATATATGAACCGTATGTAAAGATTTTGGAGGCGCTCAAGTTTGTTAAGTTGCTCCTGGGTCAAATCAAGATAGGATATGTCGGCGTAGTCTAATATAGGGAGGAGAATAGATCGAGCAAGCGCAACTTTAGTGGAGGTAGGCAAAAAAATTTGAAGTCTTCTCAAAGAGCCAACAGCGCCAAACAGTTTCTTGCTGACTTCACATATTTGCGGGGCCCATGTTAAACACTTGTCTATAAGCACACCTAGGTTTTTAACTTTATCACTAAATGGAATTGGAGAACTGTTCAGGGTAATTTGTGGTACTTTTGTAAAGTCGATTTTTGACACCATCCTTGAGCTCCCAACAACAATAGCCTGAGTTTTTAATGGGTTGAGATGGAGTCCGAAAGATTGACACCATTTGGAGATGCGGTCTAGATCATCATTAACAATTTTAATGGCATCAGGCAAATCTATGAATTTAGTTTGATAGTAAATTTGGAGGTCGTCGGCATACAGGTGGTAGAGAGAAGTTAGGTTTTGAGTAATAATACTGATGAAAGTAGAAAAAAGGAAAGGAGACAACACGCCACCTTGCGGTACACTGCAGTGTACCGCAAGGTGGCGTGTTGTCTCCTTTCCTTTTTTCTACTACCTAAGTATTTAGTATTCATCATTATCATTCCTGAGATTTACCATGGTTGCTCACCATGGAAGGATACCATAGGAAGGCCCAAGGCCACGCAGAGAGCGTTGGAGAGAACTATGCTTGGAGTTTCTCTGCGAGATCGAATCAGAAATGAGGAGATCCGCATGAGAAACAAAGTAACCGACATAGCCCACCGAATAGCGAAACTCAAGTGCCAGTGGCCCCAAGAGTGGTAACGCATCTGCATTTGACCTCTGGTCTTTGTGTGGGTGTCTATAGGCTGCAGTCATCACTTAACATCAATGTGAACTACATGATTGTTTGCCACTTTCATGACATAAAAAAAAACAAGAATGAAGTCACGAAGTATGTAGCAAAATTAGACTCACATGTGCCCCGGAACTCCATTTCGTTCACGACCCTGGAAGCGACCCCACACTCGACCGACGGGCACCGTTTCTGGTCGTTTCCAATGCATTACGGCTTTGTAACATCTGTAAAAACGTTTAATATGTAAACTAATAAAATATTTCCTAAAAATAGTAGGTACCTAATATTTTTCTACCATATCTACAAAGGCGAGGGCTCTGCTGTACTGTTCGATATGGTCACAGTACAAATATGAACAGAGTGCCTAGTGCGAGATTTCCGATCGCGATTTTCGACCGCGATCGCGCAAGAGTAAACGCAGATTTGTATGGAATTGAAGGAGCGTCATCGATTCACCGCTAGATGACGTTCCTTCAATTCCATACAAATCTGCGAGATTGATGTTAAGTGTGCCGAAAATCGCGATCGGAAAATGAAAATATTTCTGTAAGAGTAAATAAAATCTCGCACTAGGCACTCTGTATGGAAACTACGTAAAACGTTCGAAACGGCACATTAACACAAACATGCGCATCGACACTCGAGTAGCGAGTGACTCGGTACTGCAGCACCGCGAGAACCGCTTAGAAGCCTCGTCGATGCGCATGTTTGTGTGAGTGTGCCGTTCAACGTTTTGTACGTAGTTTCCATACTGTTCATATTTGTACTATGATATGGTGCCATCGTCTCTTTTCCTTCGCGTCCTTCGCCGCATTACTTCTCTCTGAGGTGTTCCCTTAGTGCTCCAATATGGGGTTATTCAAATATGGCGTAAAGGACTCTCCTTTAGGGCTGGCAGTGTGTTGGTAATTCCTCTTGTGTTGCAAATGTTCATAGGCGACGGTGGCCACTTTCCATCAGGTGGCCCGTCTGCTTGTCTTAGGTTAAAATGCGTAAAAATTAGGTTTGCAGCATATCTGTATGAACGAAATTATTCTGAAGTGGGAGCCTAACATATTTGACCTTTTGATAAAGAACTACATACGTGAGGAAAAATAATGAGGTATGACGTCACCGTACGGTGATGGTAATGGAGAGCAAGACACGCGCAGGCACGGGGCACGGGACACTAATGAAATGTGGCGCCATCTGTTATTGAGTAGTTTGATTTAAAAAACAGAAACTTTTTTTTTTCTTTCTTTTGTGAAGTGATACAATCCTTATTTGGCCCTGTTTGAATAAAAAATGAAGAAAGGTACAGGGCAAATCAACTTTGTACATATGAAAACTCTTAGGAATCGGCGTGCATGTATGAAGAGAATGATGAAGGTAGACGAGGCACAAGAGGTATGTCAGGACCGGGATATCTGGCGCTCTACACTCTCTGCCTACCCCGATAGGGACCTGGCGTGAAGATACATATATGAAATCTCTTTACGATTTTGAAAAATAGAACGATCTAGATCTAGAATTTTGCAAACAAGATCATTTATTAATCAACCGGGTACCTAGATTAATCTATCATACACATTAATTATACCTTTTACCACATATAAGAAAAAACGGAAACAGCGGGCAATAATTTTTGCCTAATTTTTAAACACGGGGACAGAGTACGGGGACATCGAAAAGTAATTTTAATTATTTTACTAAAGTACCGTTGGCCCCGTGCGTTGTGTCCCCGTCACGGGGACAACAAGAAAAGAATTTATAGATGTCCCGCTGTCCCCGTGACTGGGACATGGTGCACGGGGACAACGGGAATAAACCAATAATTTCTACCGGTACCAGGTGTAAAGTTTTGCTATTATCTTATACCTTTTTCCATTTTATTTTTGTATAAATCAATGTATGGATGGAAATTTTCTTGGAAATAATCTTAGCAAATGATTATTTCCAAGAAAATCGGGTAAAATAGTACAGGAAAACATTATCTAAGGCGGTCACCCACACACGACGCGTCCCGTCGCGGTGCGCAGACGGGCAGAAAATAGTATGAAGCCGACCCGCGCGTTGCCGCGTCGGCCGTGTGTTACCCTCGGCTTGTTTTCTCTTTACCAATCGAGATATTTGCATATAATGTTAAAATCCGCCGCTCGAGCGCGGTGCATTGGGTTGAGCGCCTTAATAATGAAATCGTAGATTACAGATTTTTTATTATTATTCAAATTACTGAAATAAATACTTTTGTTTTGAAATAAATTTATTACAATGAAGATTGTAATGGGAATACACAGATGGACAATATTTACTGTTTTGTTATCAGTTTGTAAAAGGGGAATGAGATATTCTACTGATATACTGAGTACTGACCTATATAATATTTAGTTTTATCTTATACGTGATCCATATCAATTTTAATCTAATCTAAAAATAATAATACAATCAAGAATTGATTCAGTTTTTTTTTTATTTTTAGTTGACATTGTAGGTACTTATAATAATTTTCATTCGCTTTAATTTCAGTAAGTACCTAAGAAGCGCATGGCCCGGCGGCTGGTGTAGATCGTAAGCGATCGTAAGCGATTTAATTTTAACCCGACCGCGCCCGTAGTGCCTCGGTTAGGCACTACGGGCGCGGTCGGGTAGTGTGATGAGTGATAGTGGTCACAATAAGTGGCAAATTAAATGCGCGTTTCCGTGATTCGGAGGGCACGTTAAGCCGTCGGTCCCGGTTGCTATCGATAGATAGCAGTCGTTAAACCTTGTCGGAGGCCTTATGAGCGGTTTGAAAACATCCGACAGCGGGTTGACCCGCCCACCTCCACCAATCCGCATTGGAGCAGCGTGGTGGAGTAAGCTCCAGGCCTCCCCCCAAAAGGGGAGAGACTCGTGCCCAGCTGTGGGACGTATAATGCGTTGCCATTATTATTATTATTATAAGTACCTATTTTGTTTATCTTGGGTTGTCATCCTAAATCAATAAATACATTTCTGATTCTGATTTTGTAAACGACCTTGCAGATTTATATCTGTCAGAAATTTTCTTGTAATATGATAAACCGGGCAAGTGCGTGTCACGCCACGCGCGATGTAGGGTGCCGTCAGTAGGTACATAACCACATTTTACAAGTAGATCGACTGGCAAAGTTGTCGAGTCCACCTAGCTGTGATAGTTTTACTTTTATGAATTTCTTTACTTGTCTTATGAATTTCAGCTATTCAAATAGTTTATAATAGGTAATAATGTAAGTAGGTACCTTCAATTAACTGTCGTAAGTATATTTCAAAAACAAGAATATCATATTAGTAGTATGGTGACATATTGTTGTCATACAAAAATTACATAAAGTAAGTATTTCCGACAAAAACACAACGATTCAATTTATTTTTTTGAGTATTTTACCATGACTCTATGCATTTTCTTTATCTTTTTGTAAAGTGTAGGTACCTACAAGGCGTGGGCCCACTGTGGAACTTGTCCTTATATTGCTCCACTTTTTCCGCATAACTAATTTGTATATTCATGACAAATTACAGCAATCTATGACAGACGGATGGACAAACGTGTCGGCATTTTAAACTGTTTCCACACAACACAACTAACGCCATCTATTGAAGCGGTTCGCGAAACTTCCACGTCCACAGTCTTCATAGTTTATTACGCATTAATATAATTAAAATATCAATATAATAATACATATGCAAATAATATTATTTACTCACATAAAACACGCAATCCACTCTGGCGCACGGTATATGAAATGAATAACATACGAATGACTAGATTTATCTACAACAATGTTAAAAGGTAGTGGAATTAGCAAAAATCAATCTTACTGGCTTGTAATAGCGTTAGCGGTGTGGAAAGATGGTTCACTATTTTTGCTATCTTTGTATTTGTGTCCATTATACAACGTTTAATTAAAACGTGACTAAAGGAGGCGGGTAATTTTGTGGCTGCAAAATTGTTACTGGTTAACCCATTTTACAGTACATTTTGTGTTGTAGTTAACAATAAATAATCTAAGCCAACTTTTACTTGATTTATACTTCAACTAATGGTTATTCAAAAAATGTCCGAATATCAAATGATGTACTTATTTTATAGTCATTTAAAAATGACATAATTTGTGCATTAGAAATTAAAGAAATCACGGAAAGAAAAAATTGATCCGGGTAGGAATTGAACCTGCGACCTCAGGATAACCAGATTAACCAGGCCTTGAGGTCGCAGGTTCGATTCCTGTCCGAAGTCAATTTTTTTTTCGTTTTTCTTTAATTTCTAAAGTTTACTCGCATGTGATATTGCGAAAAATAAACATTACAATAGTTTGTGCAGTCTTAACACCTGGGCCCAGAAATGTATGGAACAGTATCATTCTCCTTTACCCGGATGTATAACACAACATCACGAGAAATAAATCCAAAGGAAGGCATCGGGACGTGCCATAGAGCTACGCGGCCCACCGGTCGCGGCGGACCAGAGGGGAGTAGCCATAGCGTGGAGTAGCCGATGCAAAATAGTCAAGTCATTTTTTGCGGGGGGAAATGCGTGCGACACACACGCACACTACAAAAATCGTCTATCACTACGAAACTCACACCTTGACTTTAACGAAATACAGAAACAATATCACGCACACGTTTAAACATCTAGGCGACAGGTAAAGGCCCATTTGGCCTTGAATTTTGACAGAGGGGAAATCCTGCATATGGCTACTCCCCTCCGGTGTTGCTCTATGGGACGTGCCCACTTCCAATTGAGGAGAATTCTTTCGCTTGTGCTGTCAACCGAACAATGGCGGTCAAACCATTCCAATGGGGCGGTGGTAAGTGCAATAACGCAAGATGGGCCACAGCATCTCATCAACTCTCAGCATCAATTTCCGGCACAGAGGCATAACACTTTAGACCTCAGGAGTGGTAACGCATCTGCATTTTGACTTTGGTCTTCATGTGGGTGTCTATAGGCTGCAGTCATCACTTAACATCAATGTGAACTGCATGCTTGTTTGCCAATACCATTACATTAAAAAAAACTACTGCCACTGCAATCGCCAATCCGCTTGCCAAGCGTTGTTATTATGGAATAATAGACACTTACACAAAGACCAAGGCAGAGAATATGTAATAATACTACGTATAGAATAGACACTTCGACGTCCCGCCCGATTTCCCCGCCTCACCCAACCTTCTCCCCTCTTATCGGCGACGGTTGGTATTTTGTACACGCTACGCACACAGGTGCGCATGTAAATACACGTCACTGATTGATGGAAACCAAATTAAGCGTTTGTATGAAATTTTGGCGGAGTGTCCGCGGTGTGACCAAGGTCAAAATGCAGATGCGTCACCACTGCTGAGATTTACTATTTTACTATTTACTGCATTTTATCGCTATCCGCTTGTAAATTTTCTCTGAAATAAAGAAACCGTCAGTGTTAATTCTTTAGCAGTGGGTGTAAATAAATGTAGAGCTTAATACCGTGGAATGGAATTACTTGTGTACAGATTATATCGCACTGTTCTCCAATCCGTTTGTGGATGTAGATGCAGAACAGCGGAAGTAATTGAAAGGACAAGTTCCACGTTGGGCCCCTGTCTTGTACACTATATCAAAAGATAGACAAAAATACGTAGAATCATAGAAAAATACGCAAAAAATAATTTGAACAATGGTTTTTTATCGACAACAATATGTCACCATATTGCTACTATGACATTCTTGTTTTAAAAATAAACTTACGACAGTTGAGTAATTGAAGGTATAATAAACGATTCGAATAGCTGAAAATGATTAAGTATTTTATGTTTCTTCTCTCAATATAGCGTAATAGGCCCAAGATCCATGCATTTTGGATCGTTTTCTTTTAAATAGTTTTAGATATTAAAGAATGTCGTGTCGTGTCAGTGTCGTGGCTACAATGGACACGGTGACGTAGAAGGACACACTTCACGCACCACGTCATTATTTACATCACTGGGAATTGAGATAACACGTAATACGGCCTTGCGATCACAATTGGCTGTTGACAGCGATTGACCTGATCAACATTTGGAATGATTCGATAACTTATTGATATTAAGTTGATATCACACTATCACACATGAAGCGCGCATGGCCCCGCGGCTGGTGTAGATTATGAGCGATCTACTCGGTTAAGTAGTACGGGCGCGGTCGGGTGTGTGATGGGTGTTCGTTGGTGGCAAGTTAAAATGCGCGTTTCCGTGCTTCGGAGGGCACGTTAAGCCGTCGGTCCAGGTTGCTATCGATAGATAACATTCGTTACACCATGTCGGAGGCCTTATGGACGGTTTGAAAACATCGACATCCAATCCGTATTGGAGAAGCGTGGTAGAGTAAGCTCCAGGCCTCCCCTCAAAAAGGGGAGAGACTCGTGCCCAGCAGTGGGACGTATAATGGATTGTCATTATTAATTATTACTAGCTGTGCGCGCGACTTCGCCCGCGTGAGAATTTATGATTGTTCAGTATCTTCCCGGACGGAGTCGTGGGCGCAGCTAGTATAAAAGTATGATGTTTAGATATATGTTATAGATGTTTAAATGTGTGCTTGAAATTGTTTCTGTATTTTGTTAAAGTCAAGGTGTGAGTTTCGTAATAATAGACGATTTTTGTAGTGTTAGGGCTGGCAGCGCGTTGGCAACTCCCCTGGTGTTGCAAATGTCCATAGGCGACGGTGACCACTTACCATCAGGTGGCCCGTCTGCTTGTCTGTCAACTTAATGACATAAAAAAAAAAAAAAAAAAAAAAAAGTGTGCGTGTGTGTCGTTTTGCATCGGTAATACACGCTATGGCCACATGTGTACATAGGTTAGAATCCCACTGCATTACCACATTTCGTTCATTCAGATATGCTGCAAACTTAATTAACTTAATTAACCAAAATTACATTTTTTGTCTGTCTGTCCGTCTGTCTGTCTGTCTGTCCGTCTGTTTGTACCCGCTAATCTCGGGAACGGCTTGAAAGATTTTGACGGGACTTTCACTGGCAGATAGCTGACTGCGTCCACGACTTCGTCCGGGTAAATACTGAACGATCATAAACTCTCACGCGGACGACGTCGCGGGCACAGCTAGTAACCAATAAAAAAACACATGCAGAAACTCAAATACTAGAAACAGGAAATAATGGTTAATTTGCATCGTTTAACTTGTTTATAAACCTACTTCTGTGATGCTAATATTAGCAATTATCTTTACTAGTATGCATACTACCTACTTCCTGTGCAGTATTCAGTAGCGATCCTTAATTGTTGAATCCATTTCATTTACCGCTTTTAGATGATGCTATTGTATTTAAACAATAGTATGCTCTCTCGAAGTCACTGCTAATCTTGCCACTTGTCCCGATTTCGCCGGGACAATCCCGATTTCGATTATTGTCCTGCGTCCCGATAGCACACAGCGGACACTCCGCCAAAATTAATCTTGAGAGAACGAAAAACGCGGGCAAAAGTTCAAACCGTCGCTGTTTGATAAATAGTTGACCTAGACATTTTCCTTTTATAGAGAAATTGCTTCTGGTTTTTTCCTTATACTCTTATACCTAGTATCTTCATTATGCCACCCATTTAACTCATTTTAATTAACGCGTAATTTGGTCTCTATTACACAGACATCAATCAGTGACGTGTATTTACTCAAAACTCGTTATTTTAACTACTTAAATCAAATTAAAATGAGTCACGTGTGTTAGTTAGAGGATGGCAGAATGCTTCTCTACATGTTTCAACAGAACTTCTTCCGTGGTCTCAAGATGTAGGGAGCAGTAGGGACCAAACATAAAGAATTCATTTCCTCTCAATTGCTTGAATTTGAAAAATATCAGCTTGGTTACTTACTCGGTCGGTAGGTAGTTTAAAAAGTAAATAATCATACCAAACGGTTTTTGCTTTTTTTTTATATAAAAACCATAATTTTTATTTTGGTGCAACTAAACCGAAATCTGATGCAAAAGAAGTTTTCAGTTACCTTCAGTAGCTCAGACAGGTTGGAATTACTGGAACCAAACATGTTTTCAGTTACCTTCAGTAGCTCAGACAGGTTGGAATTACTGGAACCAAACAATTTCAGGTCATCCATGTATAGCAGGTGAGATATCGTCCGACCACCTCTTCGCAACCGATAGCCAAGCCCCGAAGCCTCTAGCAGCGTGCTGAGAGGATTCAGGGCCAGGCAAAACCATAAGGGGCTCAGACTATCGCCCTGGAAAATGCCCCTGGCAATTCTCACAGGTTCGCCAACCACCAGGGGCTGCCGAGATCCTGGATAGCGAAGAACCGTACTCCACTGCAACATACATGAGCCCAGAAAGGCCCGAAGAGTTGAATGTTGTTTATTATTATTATTATTGGATCTCACAAAAGATGTCATTTTCGTAATCAGCACCCCAAGAAATCTCAAAATTGATACCCATATCATATTTTGAAAAAAAAGTCTGTCCGCCATCTTGGATTTGAAAATTTGAAACAGAAAATTGAAATCCATATCATATTTCTGGAAAATGATTATGTTCGCCATCTTCGACTAGAAAGGAGGTACCATTTTTGTAATAATAATCATCACATCATCTTTGAGGTGATAACTATTTTTACCCTGACATTAGGGTGATTCTGAAGTCCTCTGAAGACGCTTCAGTGTATAGGCGGCTCAACAGACAGATCTCGAAGTCACTGACTCGCGACCTTCGGCACTTTAATACTGACAGTGTTAAAACGGCCATAGAGCGGAACAAGGGCTCCAAAGTGTTCGCCAAAGATCTGTCTATAGGGCAGAGCTGCCTGACTAAGCTGAAAACAGAGGACGACAGAATAGTATCGTCGAATCCTGAGCTTGCGTAAGAGATCGAGCGGTTCTACGGACCGCGACAGCGCGACCACCTGTTAACAATCCGGCAGCAGATCCCAGAACCGGACTGACCCGACACTACACCGAAGATATCCCGGACGTCAGTCTAGACGAGATTAGTACGGCTCTCAAACAGCTCAAGAACAACAGGGCGCCGGGTGATGACGGAATCACTGCTGAACTCCTGAAAGCGGGCGGAAGGCCAGTATTAGAAGCTCTTCAGTTGATGTTCAATTCCGTCATATCCGAGGGAAAAATGCCACAGGAGTGGCACAGAAGTGTGGTGGTACTGTTCTTTAAAAAGGGTGACAATATCCTTCTTAAAAACTATAGGCCCATCGCACTTCTAAGTCACGTCTTTAAGCTGTTTTCGAGAGTGATTACGAACCGTCTATCTCGCAGACTCGACGACTTCCAGCCTCCCGAACAAGCCGGGTTCCGCAAGGGTTTTAGTACTTTATACCACATACACATGCTGCGGCAGGTTATACAGAAGACAGAAGAGTATAACCAGCCCTTATGTCTAGCGTTTGTGGACTACGAGAAAGCCTTCGATTCGGTCGAGATTTGAGCTGTGCTGCAGTCACTTCAGAGGTGCCAAGTGGACTACCGATACATCGAGGTGCTCAGGAGCTTGTACGAAAACGCCACTATGTCGATTCGCCTTCAGGATCAGAGCTCGAAACCTATCCAACTGCAGCGAGGTGTGAGACAGGGCGATGTCATATCTCCGAATCTGTTCACCGCTGCATTGGAAGATGTCTTCAAGCTTCTGGACTGGAACGGATTTGGCATCAACATTAACGGCGAGTACATCTCCCATCTCCGATTTGCGGATGATATCGTAGTGATGGCTGAGACCCTGGCAGACCTTGCCACAATGCTCAATGGCCTCAGTAGGGCCTCCCAACGAGTGGGCCTTAAAATGAACATGGACAAGACGAAGATAATGTCGAATGTCCTCGTTACGCACACTCCTGTTATGGTCGAGGGTACTACACTCGAAGTTGTTGACGAATATGTATACCTGGGACAAACGGTCCAGTTAGGTAGGTCTAACTTCGAGAAAGAGGTCAAACGCCGAATCCAACTCGAATGGGCAGCGTTCGGGAAGCTACGATATATCTTCTCGTCCAATTTACCGTAGTGTCTGAAGAAGAAGGTCTTTGACCAGTGTGTGTTGCCAGTGATAACATACGGAACCGAAACGTGGTCGCTCACTATGGGCCTCATAAGAAGGCTCAAGGTCACTCAGAGAGCAATGGAGAGGGCTATGCTCGGAGTTTCTCTGCAAGATCGAATCAGAAATGAGGAGATCCGCATGAGAACCAAAGTAACCGACATAGCCCACCGAATAGCGAAACTGAAGTGGCAGTGGCCAGGGCACATAGCTCGCAGAACTGAGGGCCGTTGGGGCAGAAGAGTTCTAGAGTGGCGACCGCGTACCGGAAGACGAAGCGTAGGCAGGACCTCCACGAGGTCGACCTGGTGATGGTCGCGGGCAATCTTTTGATGAGGGCGACTCGGGACCGTTCGTTGTGGCATTTTTTGGCCTTTGTTCAGCAGTGGACGTCTTTTGGCTGAAATGATGACCATTTAGGGAAATGTAAATTGGGAAATGCGGTGGTGCTCGTTCGTCTTGGGGCTCCATCACTGAAGCTCTACCACAGGAGTAGCCATAGCGTGTATTACCGATGCAAAATAGTCTGTCATTTTTTGCGGGGGGAAATGGATGCGACACACACACACACTACAAAAATCGTCTATTACTACGAAACTCACATCTTGACTTTAACAAAATACAGCAACAATTTCACGCACACATTTAAACATCTAGGCGACAGTTACAGGCCCATTTGGGCTTGTACTTTGACAGATGGGAAAGCCTGCATATGTCTACTCCCCTCCGATGTTGCTCTATGCATTTAGATAAACTTAGTCTTTTACAACAAGTAAATTGACAGAATACATAGTTTAAAAATTATTACGGCACATGATGTACGAGTAGCTAAATAAATAGGTATACATTTAAAATAATCCGTCACGAAACTTAATGTGGCAGACTAAAGTCCACGCGAGCGAAGCCGTGGGCAAAAGCTAGATTATCACGTCGATCAAATGATCGACGTTCGTGGAACGAGAAAAGCAGGTAGGTGCAACCGTACAATACACCCGTGCGTAATATTTATGTGAGAGACATTGTCGGTCCTTCGGGGCCCTCTGAGGATGGGGGCCCTGGGCACTGGCCCCGAGTGCCCTTATGGTAGAGACGGCATTGACCGCACCACGACTTTACTTTCGAGCAAAGTACGCTTCGAACTGTCAAAACCCATACATTTCTCACAGTTCAAAGCATACTTTGCTCAAAGTAAAGTCGTAGAGTCTGTGAATCTCGCACTAATGGTGAGATTCACAGACCGCACTACGACTTTACTTTCGAGCAAAGTACGCTCCGAACTGTCAAAACCTATACATTTCTGACAGTTCTAAGCATACTCTGCTCAAAGTAAAGTCGTAGTGCGGTCTGTGAATCTCACCATAAGACTTTTGACCTCACCCTCAGACTGTACCCGATCTTTTTGGTCATGAATCAAACGATTCTAAGTACGTCTAATCTGAATTCTAAATAAAACCATTTGACTCATTAAATTTTATTACGGTTTCAGTAAAAACAAATAGCGTACGCATAAATAATGTACGAACTACATCGGGTTCAAAATTTCATGTTCTGCTCGCGGTACGAAAATAAACAATGGTTTTCTGAGAAGCGTCTGCCAGGTGTTGGTGTGTAGTGTTGGGATGATGCCGCATTTTCCCGTTTGTTCATGCAATTGAGGAATGAGATGGTAACTGTATAAAAACTGAATGAGGTGTCACATTTGGGACACCCGATTGGAACAAAGTTCCTCTTTAACTTCTAATGAATAACTTTCACAATGCATTGTTCATTTTTTTTAATATTGAAAATAACTACAACTATATACACACGAACACGACAACAATGTATGCATACACAGCAGACGCTCGCGTCGCGTGGCTTGTCACTGTCGAGAGAGAGAGAGAGAAAAACAATAAGTGGAATCCTATTACTCGGCCTGCCGACACTTCCCTATAGTGCGTAGCGCTCGGAGCGCTCGGAGACTCGGAGAGGGCTCCGACCGCTACGCACTATAGCAAAAGTGTCGTGAGGATTATTCGTGACGCTCGCCTAGCCCCCTTAGCCAGCGTACGTAGCGCGATAAGTAACTTCGTTTCAAAAAGAAAGTCCTGGCTTAAACTTTTTTTATTTAAATATGCTTACACTCACAGCTCCACATTAGGTGTTATATAAACCTGTGACGTGGATGTTGTTGTACACACACAACACATACACAAATACAAATTATTTTGTATTTGTGTATTTGTGTATGTGTAGTTTATCTCGATGCTGAAATCGAACCCGCGACCCATCGAATCAAACGGTCGTCTCACAGCGCTGGACTACCGGGTCGTCAATGGGTTGGGTTGCATCTTCTTACTTTAAGTATTACTTTGTTAAAGTGCAGGTTAAGTAAAGAACTGAGTTGCACCAATTGAAAAATTAAATTTAAATTAGCGAAATATCTGCTTGCCTTGAGTCATGATGCTACAGAAAGTATATTAATTTCTATAATATCACTTATGTGAATCAATTTTGATATTGGCATACAGGACAACATTCGCACACACTCACTTACACACACACACACTTACACACACACACACACACACACTCACACACACTCACACACACACACACACTTACACACACACTTACACACACACACACTCACACACACACACACTTACACACACACACTTACACACACACACACACGATCGCACGTAATCACACAGAGCATATTTTTCCATTTTTATTTTATGCTTCTTGTATGTTACGTATTTTCCCTTTTTAATGTATTTGTTGCTGACAATGGTGACATTTCCCTCTCGTCAATTCGTACATAATTTATGTATATTTTACTTTATTTTTTTTTAATCTGAACTTATTTGGAGGCTTTTGTCCACTGGAGGATATGTCAGCCCCATCATAACCTAATCTACAATATTTTACTTTATGAAACTAGGTATTATCATTTGTAAATAGTTGTAAACCTTTTCACTGTTTCATTGTTATTGTAAATTTGTCTTTCGGTTTGATTGTTTGTACGGCTTTCTTTCGGTGAGCTATGTCGGTAACTTTGGTTCTCATGCGGATCTCCTCATTTCTGATTCGATCGGGACGTATAATGTTGGTTGCTATTATTATTATTATTATGAGGGAATCTGTCAACCCTGATTACATTAACTATGCCATACTATACGCATTTCGCAGTCACTGCTAAAGTACAGTATCCAACAAGAAATTTTGCACATCGACCTTAGAAAGGCGATTTCGGCTTATTTCTGGTCTGTAGAGCGTTATCTTTTTTCACCTTACTTATATGACATTTGTCGACCATGTTGATCAAGTTTTGACCAATATCGAACTATCGTAGTAGTAGTATATGCTTACAGTGTGCAGCAGTGATAGGAAGAAAGAAAGAAAAATACATTTATTTGGACAATACTTAGTAAAAAACAAACCAGAAAAAAAGATACAAAACAACAAAAAAAAAACAGTAGCAAAAACTTATAAGGTAAAATAATAAAAAATAGAATTAATACAAAACAGAACTAAATTATGAAACTGTCCAAAAGGGTCCCCAACTCAGCATTGTGCCGAATTAATAACCCGGCGCTGGTATGGGCCTTAGTGGTGTGCCACTACGGATGCCCAATTGCTGCCAACATAAAGATAACGCTCTACGAAAAGCGCTACGAAGAAATAGATAGCGCTCTACGAAGTCGAAACAAACCGATTGTCTCTTTCGTAGGCTCGTACATCAATAGTCGATAAGGATTTACATACAGTATTTACAACATTCGACTTGTGATTTAAACTAGCTGAATCATAAATTGGGTTTTTTTTTCTTTCAACTCCTGCTTTTGTATGAATCATTAGAGCATGTCATGTGCAAAGGCTCATTTCACACCCAGTTTCTTGTTTTACTTAAATCTCCTGTTACGTCTGTTATTACAAACACGATTGGTGAGCGTTACTTTCGAAAATAACATGTTACGAAACATTTATAAATTACATCACAAACATGTATTAATTTCACACGGTACTTGTTCATTTCTACCGTGGATTTGCAAATTGTGACCTTAAAACGTGCTGAAAAACATTGCTACGTTTTTCAACATGTAAACTTTAAAATGACAAAGTCAAAGGAATATAAGTAATATTTTTGAAACTTTTAAATTACATATCTTTGAAGAACCCCTTATTGTACCACTAAGAAAACACCCCAAATGGAAGTTTTTTTTTTTATGTAATAAAGTGGCAAACAAGCATGCAGTTCACATTGATGTTAAGTGATGACTGCAGCCTATAGACACCCACACAATGACTAGAGGTCAAAATGCAGATGCGCTGCCACTCCTGAGGCCTAAGGTGTTATGGCCTCTGTGCCTGAAATTACAGGGCCGTACTTTACCACCTGACCGGAACACGATAGTGCTGAACACTACCATTTAGCGGCAAGTATATTAGGTAATGCGGTGGTGCCTACGCCCGCGAGCTCCGTCACTGGAGCTCTACCACCAGTAGAAAAGCTCATTCCAAAATGATAACGAGAATAATGAATATATCACAGAAGAAGAAGAATGGTTCGAGAATGTAACCCTGTGGGACCCCAATCGCAAAAATACTAAAGAAGACAACTTCGTTTTTTATAAGATAGGTAATATAATACAAATTATGATTATTAACAATAGGTGGTAATGGTAATGTCAATATTTAATGTTGTAAATGTAAACCTTTAGATTTTTCATATCAGTTGTATCAAATGCCACCTAGTACCGAATGCAAGTCGCTGGCATTTTTAGTCAATAAAAAAAAACTAAAATATAAAATAAATCTTGTAGTTAAGTAATTGAAAGATTCAAGTGTTGTCAATGAATTACAGTAGTTCAGTGAAACTTATACGAAAATCATTAGAAGATAGTTTAGAAAAACTTCTAAATAATATTAGGCGATAATTTTTATGCCTTGTATCAAGATATATAGGTAGATATATCTAAATGCACAGAGGTTTAAATTTCTGTGTCTAAGTGCAAGAAAAATGTAATTTACCAGGATGTTATTATGACGATAATGAACATCAGAACTCCTCAAAACTATGCCACAATACGGTCGAAGTCAAACACCTTTAACCGTTTAATGCTCTAAAATCGAGCTTTCACCAACTTGCGCCCGCGCTCATCTACATCTGAGCCATCACTACGCGTAATTTTATATATCCCCAATCCAATTTCGCTTTCACGGGATCATAAAGTGTTTTTTATCCAGACGTTGCTCAGTTGCCGCGCGAATCGCACGCGTCGGCCATCTTTAAAACCAAAAATAACGCGTTCAGTTTCACGCATCGGACAGTTTCACAGTGCGATTGTTTTTTTTTTAATGCTGAATTCTAAAATAGTTCCTAATATTGTGTGTGGATCATGATTTTGTATGGGTAAGTGAGTATTTTCAGTATTTTGCGCTTAGTGTCGTGTGGAGTTGACTTTTCAGTGTGGGCGATACCGTTTGAAATATTGTAAACGTTGTCTTTTGGATAATATATGAGTTT
The DNA here is from genome assembly GCA_036365455.1 of Macrosoma leucophasiata. NCBI lineage: Eukaryota > Metazoa > Arthropoda > Insecta > Lepidoptera > Hedylidae > Macrosoma > Macrosoma leucophasiata. The sequence continues at coordinate 481,944 of JAWQUS010000022.1, read as the reverse complement.
CTTTATTGGTGAAAATGTTTATCTAATTGAATTCAATAAATTTATCTGGCGCGTCATAGGTGATCTTTGTTATGGTTTTGAGTTTTAAACCATTTATATTTGAAAGCATTTCTTGTATCAACTTTATCTATCCGTGTTCTAATTGTGGACTTACTAAAACTCCATTATTTATTACATCTATTTATAAAGATACTTATCCGAATTTACTCTCTGTAGATAGAGCAAGCTAAAATCATAAAAATAATCCACTGATATTTACTGTGACTGTTTTAGAGATTTTCTTGTCATGAGGACATGATAAAACATCTGTTGAAATATCTACTTCGCTTTAATCGTTTACATTTTCTTCTCATGTTTTTAATTCAACTAAAACGCTTTCTTTTTTAAGACAAATTATTTAAATAGGATTCTTGGATTTATTATTATTTCACAAATCTACAAATATATAAAAGCAAAAGGTCATTCACTCATCACAAAATCTCAGAAATTACTAATGCTAGGCGTTTTGAATCTTGCATGGGTCCTTTTTGGGACGTAAGTGCTCTTTAAGACGGGATTTTGAGAAATTTGATCCGTAAAGGGTTTTTTCTGAGGTTGATAGTTTGTATGGAACTTCGTTATTAAAAGTGCAAGTCCCTTTACTTGGGACTTGATTTATGACGTAGAATGCAAGATGTAGATTTTGACGAAATTCGTCCTCTCAGGGTGTGTTTTTAGAGTTGATAAAGTCGGTTTAAGGGATAATAATTGCTCATAACAAACCTCTTAGCAAATATTTATTAGGAGATATTTCTATCAATTTGCAATACTTATCAAAACTTCAAGTATGTAGTTTCAATAGTTACATCAAATTATTTTTGCTAAAATTTTAGTAGGTACAGATTATAACAGAATTAGTAGTCGTAATGTAGATAACATTGCACCCGAGCGAAGTCGGAGCGGGCCGCTAGTAGCTTATAAAAATTTCACACAAGAATTTAGAGGCAAGGCAAAACAATTAAAATCTCAGGGCTGGCAACGCATCTGCATTTTGACCTGTGGTCTTTATGTGGCTATAGACTGCAGTCATCACTTAACATCAATGTGAACTGCATGCTGGTTTGCCACCTTCATTGCATAAAAAAGGACTCTAACCTCTTTATTCATAACCGTATTTTAGCTAAAGTGTTGCTAATCTCTCCTTTGTCTTTTTCTATCCTGCACATTTGATAATGCAACTGACAAAGACAAAGCATTCTATAGCTAAAACGTATCTAATGTACGTTTATGCATAAGGGGGAAAGACTTTATAATGAATGTTACAGAGGACAAAGACTAATGAATGTGCACTTTTGCAGACAAATCATTGTAAAACAAAGACATGTAGTTGAATCGAATTTTAAGGGGATAAAATACGTTCTCGTTTGCATTTAGCAACATTATACAATTTGTCCGTACAGTTCAGAATAATGTTTTGGCAATGCAACGCCATTAATTAGAAATAAACAGGATGGAAGAGACTTGTAAAATTCAGAGATATTTCTGTATGTAAGGGTTATTTAAGAGCGTGCTCGGTTTCGTAAGTGCTGATTTTTTATATAAAACTCGCTGTTACCCGTGTCTTTGTTCGTATAGGAATGTTGTTTATTATTGAGGAAAATTAGAATAATAAAAACCCACCAAGTAATATTGGAAGAAATATTGCACATCGAGCCTACGAGAGAGACAGTCGGCTAGTTTCGACTTCGTAGAGCGTTGTCTCTGCTGCACACTGCCTACGAAAGCACTGTTAGTACGGTATTGGTCAAAACTTGATCAAAATGGTCGACAAACCTCACATAGATAGTGTGCGAGAGAGATAACGCTCTAATCGTCAACGATCCAGGACCCACAGACAAGCTCGAAAATCTGAGCAGACATTGGGAGTCTGTGCGTCTCTTATCGTCTCTACAATGGTGAGTACTCTGCTGAACTATTCGACATGGTGCCACCGTCTCATTTCTTACATCGTACTAACCGCCGAAGAGAGAAGTTCGAGAGTCGGGTCGAAATTAGCCGAAATCTCTTTCGTAAAGTCGATGTGCGATATTTCTTGGTGGAAATTATACTTTATTTTGTAAGAGAATCGGGCTTATATCTAGCTACAGTCAGAGAATATGTAATAATAGAATGGTCACTGCGACATCTCGCCCGATTTCCCCGCCTCACCCAACCTCTTCCCCTCTTATGGGCGAAGTTTAGTATTCTCTACGTGCTACGCACACAGGTGCACGTGTAAATACACGTCACTGATTGATGTGTGTAATAGATACCAAATTAAACGTTTGTATGGAATTTTGGCGAAGTGTCCGCGGTGTGCTACAGTCGTATCAAGATGTCTTTAAAATTACATTTTTATAGACGTAAATGTATGTGCTAGATTCATTGAGATATTTAATAGAGAGGGCATATTCCACCTACTAGTTATACAATAATCCAACAATAATCAGTAAAATCGACACACGTATGTCAAAAACAGTTTTGACTCTTTATAGGTAAGTAAACAGTAGATCTCTGATTCCTGAATTGAATTACATGCTGACGAGACGAGAGACATAAGAAATACGACTTCTTTTTCCGTTTGATTAGCGGTTCTGTCGTGTCTGTCATCATTAAACTAATAAAGTTTTGCGTACAACGAAAAGTGTGTCCAAAAATTCTACCGAAATCAACTACATATTGCGTTTCATATTATGTTACGATCACACCTATTCGAATTAACATAAGATTTTCGAAACTATGTGTCCATGGTCATAGCCAACACGCTGCCAGCTCTGGAGGACTCTTTTGACGCCATTTTTGAAGAACCTCATATTGTAGCACCGAGGGAACACCTCAGAGGGAAGTTCGTTCCACAATTTACACTTTCTGGGCTGAAATGAACATAAAAATCGCACTGTTGAACACTGCCAAGTGTCCAGGGGTCAGAGTCAGTGGGTCCTGGGTCGCCGACGTGCGAACGGCGCGTCTTTGTAGGTGATCAAATGGACTAAGCTGGTATTTGGGGGCTCCCGCACACAAATGAAAACAGTATTCCACATGAGGCTGCACTTGCGCCTTATAAAGCTGTAGTAGCTAACCCGAAGTGAAATACTGCTTGTAATGCAAAAAATATTTGCCAGAAAATTCGCAGTAATAATTTGCCTATAATTTCTGGCACAGAGGTATAGCACCTCAGGAGTGGTAACGCATATGCATTTTAACCTTGGTGTTTATGTGGGTGTATAGAGGCTGCAGTCATCACTTAACATCAATGTGAACTGCATGCTTGTTTGCCACTTCCATTACAGAAAAAATAAAAAATCATTAGCCCGCCATCATTGAGATTGATACAGTGACAAAATTATATACGTAGCAGCTTCGTAGTAAAAGGCTACGTAGTAGTGTAGACTGCTACAGTGACGTAATTGTACACGTAGCGGTTTTTTAGTACGCCGCTACGTAGTACAGTCAAGGGCAAAAATATGTATACACCACAAAGTCTCAAAAAAAGACGTCATCAATAGTATCATAAATAAGGGAACTTCAAAAGCTGCAAAAATATGTATACACTGTTTGAAAGAAAAGTATGTAAGCAACAGGGTCAATAACATGTCACCAACAATTGACGCATAAATTTAAAAACACCATGAAACTCATAAATATGTATATCAATAAAGTCAACAATATGCAAGACTGCATGGTTTGCTGGATATTTTTCTATATTTCTAACAGAACTCAGCGTGACTCGAAACTCTCTTTTGGTGTTCCACAAGGTAGTATGTTGGGACCAACACTATACCGCAACAAAACTTCATTGTAAATGTTCTGGTAAGGTAGCCATCGCTTTACTCGAATTACTGACTGTGTCTGACTGACTGACTGATAATTGACTGACGGACTCTCACTTTTACTGCTTTCACGCTGCTTATTACGAATACGAAATATCGTTTTACTTGACACTGGGAAAAAAATACGTAGCAGAATTCCAGAATCATTGTTTGAAATATACCGCAAATGCAAAGAATATGTAACGTAAAGAATGGACAATTTGACGTCCCGCCTGATTTCCCCGCCTCACCCAACCTCCCCCCTCTTTAGACAAAGGAAGGTATTCTACAGCGAGGTTCCGTGCGCCCTAGGTTTGATACATTTTATATTTATTTTGTTTACTTATAAATGGTAAGTAGTTATAATGCTATTTTGTTCCGTGATAATGTACGATGAGAGAGCTCCAATGAACGAGCTCGAAGCCGTGAACACCTACATGTTACCTACTTGACCTACCAGTAAGTGGTTATCGATTTTCTCCAATGTAAACCGTTATCATGTTCCGGGTAGGTTTGAGTGGTAGAGCTTAAGTGATGGACCTCAGGGCGTACGAGCACCACTGTATTTCCCAATTCACATTTCACTAAATGGTAAGTACCTAACGATAATATATTATCTAAGCAATGTGGGTGACAATGTTAGGGTTACTAGAGGTGATAATTACGAACATGGTATCTCCTTTCAAGTCAAAGATGGCGGACGCAATTATTTTTCGAAAATATGATATGGATTTCTATTGCACGGTTTCCTGAGGTGCAGATTTTTGAAAGAAACCACAAAATTTACACCCATTATTATAGGTTATCTGACATACCTACCCAGATTACTCACATAATATTTGTGTGCCTTTGAGCTCTATTATTGAAGCTCTACCACCGTACATTACCACTACCACTTAGCTGCAGGTAAATTATACACATACAACCTATGATTATAATGCGGAGGTGCTGATCGAGCTCTCGAGAGTGATCTCGAGCTCGTTCAGCGAGCTCTACAACGAATTTCCAATTTAAATATTTTTTTGTGGCCGAAAAAAATGTTAACGTAAAATATGTTATGTAACCCAGGCTTAACATCTTCATCTAAAAAAAACGGCCAAGTGCGAGCTGCAGGCGCGCGAGTCCAGCTCGCACTTGGAAGGTTTTTTCCCTTTTTTTTTATATTCCTAAAAACATAATGGCAAGGAATTTTATTTTATTATTTATTTCTATCAATGCATCTTTGCTGACGCATTGGTAACTTATTGATGCCCTTCTTGAAAAAATCAGCTGGATTGGCAACAAATTTTTCGAAGGCATTTTGTACTGCCTCTCGGGTAAGTACTGAATTTATTTCCCGCCAAGAAGTATTCCAAATTTTGGAAAAAGTAGAAGACTGTAGGCGCAAGGTCTGGTAGGTACGGCGGATGACGGAGAACTTCCAACCCCAGCCTTGCAGCTTGGAGCCCGTCTGCTGTGCAGTACGAGGTCGCGCGTTGTCATGCAGGAGCAGTAGAGAAAAATTGCACAAAGCTGGTTTGGAGACGTGCAAGTTTCTCCATAATTGTATTTAGTTCAGTTCAGTTCAGTTTCATCTGCTGTAATGTTCATCCCGTTTGGTAAGAAGCTGTGATGAATTACATCCGCGTTAGCACAGCAAACAATGACCATCACTTTTCTGGTGGTAAATTTACAGGGTCCAACCAACTTTGTCAAACAAGATACATTTCTCGTCACAACTAACAATGCGGTTCAGAATTCCTTCATTTGTACACCGTGCACTATAGGTTAAGCCTCTCCTGCTGCCACGACGGTACTTACCTATACGCTATAATTACTCGAATACTTACATACCATGAATTTTTGTTAATTTTCTTGTTGTATTCATGTTAATGCCACATTAACTGACAACAATATTTTGCATCTTTAGTTGATTACTTATTATTGCTCGTGTTGTATACATATTTATGAGGTCAGTCATGTGTACATATTTATGAGTATATGTGCCCGTACAATTTTATGCAACTTTCTATGATGACTTATTTTCTGTAACTACAGTTGTATACATATCTTTGCCCTTGACTGTACTTGTAGATAGATTACATCAGTGACGAAATTGTACACGGCTTCGTAGAGCAAAGCTACGGAGTAATGTAGATGGCTCCAGTGTCGGAATTGTACGCGTAGCAACTTCGTAGTAAATATTATTTGCTATAGTGACGAAATTGTACACGTAGCGGCTTCGTAGCACTCTACGTAGTAACTATAGCGAGATTCATAGACCACACTTCGACTTTACTTTGACTTGAAACCGAACTTTCTACGCTTAGGCTGGTCGCCCGCCCACATCCGATAATCCGCGACTGATTTTTGTAGGAGAAAAACAGAACGTATTGATTGCATTCGTTCAACGCACCGATTTTTTGTAGGACGTGTGCGTTGCAATATTACTAAAAAGTTAAAAAATCGGTCAACAGTTATCGGACGTGGGAGAGCAGCCATTTTTTGTTTCAAAAACGTATCAACACTCTAATTTTACATAACTTAATATAAGATTCACGCGCAAAAGCTATTTGAATAAGAAAATGAACTAGCTATGGAATGTGTCCTTTCATTTTTGTTTTGTTTATTTATCAATATTCAGACGCGTCCAACAGACGCCCAAATCTCGTAGGTGTCTATTGTCCGTAACCGTACACAAGCCAAGTGTTCCAGTCGTAAATCAAGATGTAAAAATACAATTTTACTTTCGTTTACAAAACGTTTTCGGCGTCTCATACTTTGTTTTTGTACGTTCTTGGGTGAAAAATTATACAAAGGTTCGACAATTGGAAAGGAATTAAAAAGGGAAAGAGGAATTCGACGCTCTGGTTATTCTGCGGCCGCAAGTTTAATCCCGAAGTCAAATATATCTTATCCATTTTGCTTTATTTTCTTAATACAATAAAAATATCGCAATTATGTAACTGTTATATTTTTCATTTAACTTCGTTATACCTAAATAATACTATCGTGATCTTTTTACGTTCAATCACCACAATTGAGCGGGCAGAGACTCTACAATCTACAAAAAAATCGACACTTTTTCACAAGAATCCCAAAATTAAGTAATGTTGTTCTAAAATTCACAATATCTTTTTAAAAACCTGTCAATCGACACATTTCAACTGGTATGCGCAAATAAAAACATCCCAACTTTGGAAATAAAGGATACGAGATTTTTGTAAGAACTACACTTTACAGTTATTCGTGCCAAATCACCTCTAAGCTAAGCCACACCGCGGACACTCCGCTAAAATTCCATACAAACGCTTAATTTGGTCTATTACACCAATCAGTGGCTTGTATTTATACGTACACCTGTGTGCGTAGCACGTAGAAAATACTAACCGTCGCCCATAAGAGGAGAGGAGGTTGGGTGAAACGGGGAAATCGGGCGGGCCGTCGAAGTGTCCATTCTATACGCAGTATTATTACATATTCTCTGGCTAAGCTGTGGATACACAAACGCAACAGACGGACATGGCGAAAAAATAAAGGTTCCTTGTAGCCTACGGATCCTTGAAAAAGGGATAAACAAACTATGAATAACCCTTTCACTCCATTCTATTAGCGTCCGAGATACCATCAGTGTGTTTATGCCAAGTGACACTAATAATTGTTACGATACATTTTAACTTTTGCTTTTGATCGCGATGTTATTTACGATGACTTTTTTTTTTGGTCGGTTATATTGAGAACTTTCAACGTGTTTGTTTGTTTACAGTAAGGCCAAAATTTAAATGCCAGCTCGCGACGAGCACACAGAGAGAGCGAATTTTAATGTTGGGCTGATGAGAGCGGACTACTTTCCACATTTTCCTCCTTGCGCATCCCTTCAAGACCATAAAACTATTCCAATAGGGCGATAGTATCTTTATAAGATACAAAAATAAAACACATTATGAAATGAAAAGGGAGCAATGCTTTCAAAATAGAAAGCATTGTTCACTAACCATCTGAAACTCAAAAGTTTATTTCAAATTGGTCTACAAGGATGCATTGTCGGTTAACAAAACTACCTATAGTGAATGACAAAAAAGGGTTTTACACGACACGGTATTCAGGGTCCGGCAGAAAGGGTGGGCGTGACCTCGCACCGGGTTGCCGCTTATTACACTATCCGGTCGACAGGACCCTAACTCAGTCACAGTACAAATATGAACAGTATGGAAACTACGTACAAAAAGTTGAAACGACGCAATTACACAAACATCAACGAGGCCCCTAAGCGTCTCTCGAGGCGCTGCAGCTCCGAGTCACTCGCTATACTCGAGCGTCGATGTCGATGCGCATGTTTCTGTGAGTGTGCCGTTTTGAGCGTTTTGTACGTAGTTTCCATACTGTTCATGTTATAATGTGTGTAGTTAGGGCGTTAGGCTGACCGGGCCACTCCGCTCGTCCTCATTAAGGCCCTAAAAATGTTATTACACTACCCTGACCCTTGCTATCGTACCCTGAATACCGTGCCGTGTAATAAGTCCATAAGATATTTGGTGAATGACTTATAATAATTATTAATATTATTCAATGTAGAATCTTGAACACGTGACTTCCTTAAACATGTTAAATATGTCCAAACCAGTAAAAACATTAATATGGTAACCCCAAAATAAACTGACACAACGCATCATATTTAAACTCTCGAATCATAACAGAAATATGCGGAATCACAACATCTTCATTTTCCGGCATCAAAAGAAAGTTATTGCATCCAAATTTGCCCTTCTCACGAATTGAAGTGTATTTTACCAAAAATAAGATACAAATGTTGCGGAAATGAAGGAATTTTCGCGTATTTAAAGATATCATTGAACCGAGTGCAAGAAGAGTTGACGCTAATTTTAGACTGTTCATTATTGTGCATTGGAGTCAAGTTTCAATGTACAAAGAATATACATTATTTCGAAGTATACTTATTTATAAAATCTTCTCGCTTTTATTTCCTTTTCCTTATTTCTTCTTATAAGTAGAAGTACTGGAAAGTGTTTCAAGATAGTTTCAAATTAGATCTTGTAAAAGTTTTTCATTTACATTGATAAGAAATGAATAATTGTTTTAAACTTTCACGATTTGTATTCATATTTTTAAATTGTAAACGGGACTTAATCGCGTACTATTTTAATCGAAGTATTTACCTCGACACTCGACGTTTCGGCCGTAATGCAACGGCCGTGGTCACGAGTAGACTAGTCTACTAGTCGTTTACAATTTAAAAATAAGAAATGAATAATTTATTAAACTAAGGCAGATTGCTGGATGCAAGTGATGACTGCCGTCTATAGACATCTACACAAAAACCAGAGGTCGTGTAATGCAGATGCGTTGCCACCCCTGAGACCTTAATTTGTTTAATTTTTTTCCCCGTCTGCTTGTCCCTGACCTGATGGAAAGTATTTCCGGCGCCTATGAACATTTTCAACACCAGGGGAGTTGCCAACGCGCTGCCAGCCCTGAAGGACTCTTTTGACGCCAGTTTTGAAGAACCCCATATTGTAGAGACGGTGAAACACCTCAGAGGGAAGTTTGTTCCACAATTTGCACGTTCAGGGCAGGAATGAACGCGCGAATCGGACCATTGAGCATTTCCAAGTGTCCAATCTGTGCGGGTGGAACTTCTCTCTTCGACGGGTGGTACGATGTAGGAATGTAGACGATGGCACCAAATCGAACAGTTTATTAGAGTGACACATCACATCTCTGTGATAGTTATTATGGGGCCATACAATACCATCTAACCGGAACACGGTAGTGCTGAACTCTACCATTCGGTGGCAGAAATAATGCGGTGGTTCCTACGTCCTCTGCACTGGAACTCTGCCACCAGCAAAAACACATTGTTTGTTTATAAAACTCCTGAAGGAAAAACTACAAGCTTCTGAATCCGACATACCTGTTCCACGAAAAGAGATATTTAATGGGTCAATAAAGGCTATTATTATATCGATTAACCACAACAACAACGTTCACGAATACCATGACGTTTGAGTAGGCGAAAATAACAGAACAAGATGGCCGACTATATCGTAACACCTTGTGTTTAGGGTCGCCATATTTTAAATCTTTAAATTTGAACTCATTCACTTTGAAATATTAAAGTACTAGATACCTACGACACTGCACTTGATTATACGGTGTCATTGGTCCCAGGCAGTACCGCTATGAAATCAAAGCAATAATAAATAATAATGGCAACCCTTGATATGTCCCACTGCTGGGCACGCGTCTCTCCCCTTTTTGGAGGGAGGCCTGGAGCTTACTCCACCACGCTGCTCCAATGCGGATTGGTGGAGATACGGGTTAGTGGCCAACCCGCTGTCGGATGTTTTCAAACCGCCCATAAGGCCCCCGACAAGGTTAAACAACTGCTATCTATCGATAGCAACCGGGACCGACGGTTTAACGTGCCCTCCGAAGCACGGAAACACGCATTTTAATTTGCCACTAGTGGTCTGTGCCTGAAATTACAGGGCCGTACATTAATGACCACCAGACCAGGACACGATAGTGCTGAAGACTACCATTTAGCGGCAAGTATATTAGGTAATGCGGTGGTGTGTACGCCCGCGAGCTCCGGCACTGGAGCTCTACTACCAGTAAAATCTACTAGTATCCATACAACTAGCCGAAAGGATGGTAACACTACTAGTGTTTGAGGAAAATCCAGTCAGATAAATAATGTTCAGATTAAAAAAATAAGCTATTTGATGGACAGATTTATGTACACGATTATGGATTGCGTTGTTTGTTTACGGATGATTTTTCTTTTTATTTGAAAACTACTTTAACTCTCTTTGATTTTGCGCGGACGCACATTTTTTTATGTTGTGAAGTAAAAAAAAGTTGATTTTAAAAAATTGGTTAAAAGAATCTTTCTTTCTAAATGTCTTATACCTCTTATATTCATTTTCTCCTTCCCTTCATAGATTTTTTAACTTTCATTTTCGTTTTTAACTGGTGGTAGAGCTCCAGTGACGGAGCTCGCGGGCATAGGCACCACCTAATATACTTGCCGCTAAATGGTAGTGTTCAGCACTATCGTGTTCCGGTCAGGTGGTAATGTACGGCTCTGTAATTTCCGGCACAGAGGCATAACACCTAATGCCTCAGGAGTGGCAGCGCATATGCATTTTGACCTCTGGTCATTGTGTGGGTGTCTATAGGCTGTCAATGTGAACTGCATGATGGTTTGCCTCTTTTATTACAAAAAAAAACTTTGCTACACTAATTCAATGGTCTATTCAAGATGGTTTAACTTGTCTTGTCTGACTAATCTTTAACATACCTACTCGTACAACTGAAAAAGATTTTACGGCTTTGTTTTTTTCACTTTAGGCTCAACAATTAATGCCAAAAGATCCACGTGTGTTGTTCACACGTGATTATTTGGACGAGTGTTTAATATCAGCCAAAGTTTACATCTTGTAAGTCAAAGTCGAGTGATGGGCGCATCTGCTTAGCAAGGTCAGTTTGTTACACAAAGTATAACAAACGAGTATATTACAATACGAGTAAAATGAAGTTGCTGTGAAGGCGATTATATAGCATAGGGATAGGCGAGGGGTAATATGTGACAGTAGTTCGCTTTCATCAGACATTGAAACTCTCTTCCTTTATTGTCGCGAGCTAAGAGACTGATGCGCGCATGGCCCCGCGATTGATAGGCGATCTACTCGGTTGCGAGATACGAGCGCGGTCAGGTGTGTGATGATTGACCGCTAGTGACAACAGTGACATATGCAGTGGAGACATGGACGATCCTAGCCCGGGAGAGGCAAAGAATTGATGCTTTCGAGATGTGTTGTGATGATGTGGAACGAACTTCCCTCTGAGGTGTTCCCCCGGCGCTACAATATGGGGTTCTTCAAAACAGGCGTCAAAAAAGTCCTTCAGGGCTGGCAGCGCGTTGGCAACTCCCCTGATGTTGCAAATGTTCATAGGCGACGGTAACCACTTTCCATCAGGTGGCCCGCCTGCTTGTCTGTCAATCCATTGACATAAAAAATATAAAAAAATGTGGTGTTGGAAACGAATTCTGAGAGTACCCTGGACTGCTAAGCGCACCAATGCATCTATCCTGACCCAACTCGGCATAAAAACCCGCTTATCCACCATTTGCCAACAACGCATTCTTTCATATTTCGGCCACACAGTGCGTAGAGGCGACACCAGCCTAGAAAAATTGATTGTGGTTGGAAATACCGAAGGGAAAAGATCGCGTGGCCGCTCACCAACAAGGTGGACCGATCAAATAAAATATCCTACATCTTCCAAATTCTACACTGTCGTAAGAGACGCGCTGGATAGAAACCGGTGGAAACAGATCATCCGATCCAGATGCAACCCAGGTGCTGACCACGATCCTCAGACATAAGGGACCGACCACCGAGAGAATATGCGACCACTAAGAGACTGACGCGCGCATGGCCCCGCGACTGATGTAGATCGCAGGCGATCTACTCGGTTGTGCGGTACGAGCGCGGTCGGGTGTGATGAGTGACCGCTAGAGCCAAAATAAAAAAACGCTCGTTTCCGTGCTTCGGAGGGCACGTTAAGCCGTCGGTCCCGGTTGCTATCGATATACATATAGCAGTCGTTAAACCTTGTCGAAAGCCTTATGGAAGGTTTGAAAAAAAACACATCACTGTCGTGGGCGTCTTTGAGGAAGGCTTTATCCAGCAATGGACATGTTTCGGCTGGAGTGATGCCAATGGCGATGAGTACAGTAGAAGCTCTTTATTCACGCTTCCTTCATTTCCTTCATTTGCGGCTTAAGATTTCTTTATTCGCGGATTGAATCGGTACATCGGTACATACTCGTATATATTATGTCCCTAAATAAAAGTATTCGGTATCCTTTATCAACGCGTTAAGAGATAAATAAAATAGACTAAAACTATGCCTAGATTGTGTTTTCAAAAGCTAACGGCGTTGTTTTTTCATTCGACGATTCCTTTGAGGTAAAGTCGCCTTCGCCGCGGTCGGTGTTTTAAGTATGTAGGTAAACAAACAGAAAATTTAGATAAAACAAACTTGTTGCTCAAAACATTAAAGTATATTATTGAATGCTGCCATAATTGAACCATTGCATAGACCTGAAGATATGTAACTTATCAAAATGTATGGTCAAAAATTTAAATTAAACTGATTTTTTATGTGTTTGTTTTTTTTATTACGTCGCCTAGGAACGTATTCCCTATATTCTATATAAATTACCATTCCATATTCACGATTTTGATATTCTCGGCATATTATACCCCGCGAATAAAGAGCTGCTACTGTATCTATCTTCTTAACATCGTTGTATCGATGTTTATCTTTCCATACATCCCTAGGACTAATCAGTACGTAATAATTCATACAAGGGATATTTTTGGCACTAACTATCATAAACATTAAATTTGTCCTCGTATTTGAACTACCAGTAGTGACGTGACGTGACTGATTTAGAAGGATTTATTAGTGGTGATTATGGCAGTAAATTACATGCCACATAATAAATTATATAGATACAGAAGGTTCACTTTATAAACTTCTTCCTTGTCGTATTCTTCATTACTGTTTTGGTAAGTATAGGTGGAGGAGCTGACGAGTTGCTTCCAGGCCGCTCTATCTTCAGCTTTTCTGAGAGCTGCAGTCACCGGCAGTCCAGTGATTTCTTTTATGGCGTCAGACCAGGCGCTAGGTGATCGGCCTCTGGGTCTTTTTCCGTCTACTTTACCCACCACAACCAGTTTGTCGAAGTTTTCTGGTTGTCTTCGAACTATGTGGCCAAAGTAGGTGAAAATGCGCTGGTAACAGATTGTCGAGAGCCTAGTTCGGACTTTATAAACACATAAATTTAATGTCAATTCTTGTACCTACAACCCCAATCAATTGCAATTTCTATCGCGCAGTTTCTTAATAGCATTCTCAGAGATTTTTTTAATGTAATGCTGGTGACCAACAATAATGCAGTTAACGTTGATGTTATGTGATGACTGAAGCCTATAGACATTTACACTAAGATCAAAGTTCAAAATGCAGATGCGTTGCCACCCCTGAGACCTTAGTTGATATTACTTGATATGTGTTTGCTCGTGGTAGAGCTCCAGTGACAGAGCTCGCGGGCGTAGGCTGGTGCCTACCGCCTTGCCGCTAAATGGTACTTAGTGTTTAACACTATCTTGTTCCGGTCAGGTGGTAATGTACGGCCCTGTAATTTCCGGCACAGAGGCATAACACCTTAGGCCTCAGGAGGGGTAACGCATCTGCATTTTGACCTTGGTCTTTGTGTCAGTGTTTATAGGCTGCAGTCATCATTATCAATGTGAACTGCAAGATTATTTGCCACTCTTCCAAAACATTAAAAAAAAATCATATGATGCAATCAAATCTGGGGGAGGCTATCGTTTAGTTATGGATGTCTTTTAACAAAAAAATCTGAGGACAGACTCCATAGAGCAACGCGGCCCACCGGTCGCGGCGGACCGGAGGGGAGTAGCCATAGCTTTTATTACCGATGCAAAACAGTCTGTCATTTTTTGCAGGGGGAAATGCGTGCGACACACACGTCTATTACTACGAAACTCACACCTTGACTTTAACAAAATACAGAAACAATTTCACGCACACATTTAAAGACGTAGGTGACAGGTATAGGCCCATTTGGGCTTGTCCTTTGACAGAGGGGAAAGCCTGCATATGGCTACTCCCCTCCGGTGTTGCTCTATGGCAGACTCAAATGCGACGAGGTAGTTACCTTTAGTTGGGAATTCATTATTTATATATCCTTGTTTTAAATATACGAATACGTTAAAACTATTGTAAACTGTTTGTTAACATAACAAAGAAAGACAGTGTTTAAATATAGAATATGGACGGAATGCAAAAAGTTTACGTTAGCAGAAATAGCGTTTGTAATGCCATTGGCAACACAAAACAAGATGGCGGCTAGACAACAAAGTATAAATAGGTCTATATGTTTTTTGACTGCAGTAGGTAATAGCTTTACTGGTGGTAGAGCTCCAGTGACGCAGCTCGCGGGCGTAGGCACCACCGCATTACCTAATATACTTGCCGCTAAATGGTAGTGTTCAGCACTATCGTGTTCCGGTTAGGTGGTAATGTACGGCCCTGTAATTTCCGGCACAGAGGCATAACACCTTAGGCCTCAGGAGTGGTAACGCATTTGCATTTTGACCTTGGTCATTGTGTAAGTGTCTATAGGCTGCAGTCATCACTTACCATCAATGTTAGCTGCAAGCTTGTTTGCCACTTCCATCAATAAAAAAAAAGTTCCAGTGTTGGAGCTCGTAGACGTAGGTTTACTAATGTATATGCCGTCAAAATTAAATGGCACTATAGGTCGCGCCACGTAAAAAGAACGCTGGCGGTCAAGCTGCGCGTCATGTGTTTTTATTTCATTTTATGTTATTCTATGTAATATAGTTTTCAATCTGCCTACCAATACACGAAACCGCAAGCGAAAGCTAGATCAAAAATAAACCAATAGGGCTAGTACTTTCGTGCGCGAGTGTACCTATGCGCGAACACATCCCTTCTACTTTCTTCCAGCGTTCTTTTTACGTGGCGCGACCTATAGCATTCATCAGCACTTTCATATTTATGAGGCACGGGAGGTGTCAGAACTGGGATATCTGGCGCTCCACGCTCTCTGCCTACCCCGTTAGCCAGGTGCATAACTCATTTTTCATTTTTCATCCCACACTATATACAAAAATAAAAATTTTAAAAAATATCCGCACGTTACATGTACCCTAATAATAAATAATAATGGCAACCCATTATACGTCCCACTGCTGCTCACTAGTCTCTCCCCTTTTTGGGGGAAGGCCTGGAGCTTACTCCACCACGCTGCTCCAATGCGGATTGGTGGAGGTGGGTGGGTTAGTGGCCAACCCGCTGTCGGATGTTTTCAAACCGACGGCTTAACGTGCCCTCCGAAGCACGGAAATTATATACCTGTATATTTTTTCTTTTGTTTTTATTCTACCACTTTGTCGTGATTAAGGTATATACTTGTGCCAAATATCAAGTCCCTAGTACCAATAGTTTATGCGCTAAACCGCGGACGGACAGACAGACAGACAAAGCGAAACTATAAGGGTTCCTTGTTTACTACGGAACCCTAAAAACGTTGCTAGTTGGATTTCGATTTATAAGCAGTATGTTGCAACTCTTCTGTGACCTATTTCCAAGCGTTGCATTCCATTCTTTGTGTTATTTGACATATCACAAGCTTGTAAATAGGGATGGGGCTTCTTACTGAAAATGATCGATTTTTTTATCGATTCGAATTGAATTGTCATAAATTGACGTAAGAAAAAACGATGCCGATTAATCGATCTATTTTTAATTTCATATATAAGTACTACAAATTCAATCGTGAGCGACAAAGATGAGCAAATTAAACCGGCCAAATACGTGTCGGGACTACTCGGGACGCGCGCAATGGTAGGGTTCCTGTGTAAGTGGGTAGATTTAAGTTGATCGACTATTACTCGCAACGTTTTTGAGTCTATTAATAATAATAATCATTTATTGAAGTGACCA
Source organism: Macrosoma leucophasiata (assembly GCA_036365455.1). Taxonomy (NCBI): domain Eukaryota; kingdom Metazoa; phylum Arthropoda; class Insecta; order Lepidoptera; family Hedylidae; genus Macrosoma; species Macrosoma leucophasiata. The sequence goes on along the minus strand of JAWQUS010000022.1, from coordinate 465,544 downwards.
GGACTCAATATAATATAAACTATAAAAACATACCCTCTTATTCATAAACGTACATTAGATATGTTTTAGCTATAGAATGCTTTGTCTTTGTCAGTTGCATTGTCAAATATGCAGGATAGAAAAGAACAAAATAGAGATTAGCAACACTTTAGTTAAAATATGTTTATGAATAAGGGGGTTAACTTTTTAACTCATAAATAACTTAAAATTCTACTATGTATAAAAAGACTTACCCCCTTATTCATAAACGTATTTTAGCTAAAGTGATATGCTAACCTCTCTTTTGTCTTAACCTATCCTGCACGTTTGAGAATGCAACTGACAAGGACAAAGCATTCTATAGCTAAAACGTATCTTAAGTACGTTTATGAATAAGGGGGTTAAGTTTTAACAAAAAATAATCAATTTAAATCTAAATACCTATTAGCCGTGATAGTTTTTCTTTAAAATTCGTTATACGTACTGTCACTGTGAATTTTTTATACATCGAAATACCACCATTTAAGGGGGCACACTTGAATCTAGCAAAAATGTGAACTTTGAATCTAAGCCTGGGTTGCACCACGATATTTGTTAAAGTAATTGTAACATTTCACATCCTACTCTAACTCATAGAAATCTGTTATAGTTAGAGCAGGATGTGAAATGTTACAATAACTTTAACTTTAACAAATAAAGGCTTTAATAACAGGATAAATATTTCACAAACAGACAATTTAATCGGAAAATGGTCTTCTAAACCCTTGTGATGTTTCTGAAGACTTATCCAACGATACCGCACACGATGGGACATGAAAATGTTTCTAAGGTAGAGTATCAGTTCACTGGATCGAACAAGTGCTACGGCTCAATTTAAATAATCGATTTTCCGATAAATCGATCTCAGATCGCCATCCCTATTGTAAATTTCGATATCGGTTTGGAAACGTGCCTGCTTACATTATAAACTAACCTGATTTACTTTGGGACATATCGTAAGAGTTTTTATGTCTACATATACAATCAGTAGGTTAGGTCGGTGGGAAGAAATTAACATGGAAAAATTTATCTATTACAAATAAATAAAATTGGAGTGTCTGTTTGTAATATTAAAGTAACCGCTTTTTACTAAATCCATATGTATGTATACACGGTACATATACCAAAGCATTTTTTTTACAATTTTTGTCTGTCTGTCTGTCTGTTTGTTCCGCTTCCGACTGGTGGTCCAGCCGCTCCCGATCTCGGGAACGGCTTTACTGATTTTGATGGGACTTTCACTGGCAGATAGCTTATGTAATAAGGCGTAACTTAGGCTACTTTTATACTAGCTGCGCCCACGACTTCGTCCGGGTAGATACTGAACAATGATAAATTCTCACGCGTATGAAGTCGAGGGCACAGCTAGTATTGCAATAAAAACTATCGATTAAGTGCTGTTGCTGTTGGTCATCCACTGCTGGACCAAAGCTTCCTCATAAGAGGGATAAGCCATAATCGCCACGCTTGGCATGCGGATTGGCGATCGTAGTGGCAGTAGTTATATCGCAGGACGTTGTCCATCTTGCGTTTTTCCGTAGTTCCGTAGTAAATAAGGAACCCTTATAGTTTCGCCATGTCCGTCTGTCTGTCTGTCTGTCTATCCGTCCGCGGTTTAGCGCAAAAACTATTGGTAGTAGAGACTTGAAATTTGGCACAAGTATACTTACACCTTTATCACGCCCGCCGACAAAGTAGTGGCCAACAAAAGCATGCAAAATAAAATTATTATACCCCGCAAACATCGTATTGCCCACGGAATAGATAAATAAGGATGGAAAGGCCTTTGCTTCAATTTAGTATTAGAACCAGTGTCGCCGCTTTTCTCCCACCATGCAATTTCTTACACAAATGTAACACCATCTCGACAATCACCCACACATTAATCTCAGGGCAGCTATTCGTTTGCGTAAGTTTGCATACTAAGATGTAACGCCCGTAGACAATTAACACTCGCACGCACACAATATACTCACCAATAAACTAGTCGAAGTGTAGCGAACGCATTACATGCTGTACATTGCCAGCGGAGACAGTAATAGCGTTAATTGAGCGAGTGCTTAGCGAGCAATGTATTCGCTAGCAGTAACGTTTAAATAATACAGTTTAAGTTCGAATATTCATATTCCTTTGTATATTTATGTTTTATACAAGTATTATGACAATAATTTTTATTTGTGACTTACCGATAAAAAGATATACCTCCTCGCTTTATACTTGAGGTCTGACATTTCATATTACATGTTAAAATTGGCACTACATGGTATTTTACCAAGAGATGCGTCGTTCGAAGCAGTCTACACGACACTACGAGCGGCGAACGAATGGTTCTGCCGAACTGTGTGTGTACACGCATAGTTGTCGTGCGCTTGCCACGCCCACATTACCATTCCATCTTTATTTATTTATTCCGTGGTATTGCCTCATAATGAAATAATGTGTCAAAGGTTTGATATATACCGAATCATTACACGGACTATTTGTATGGGAAAATGAAATTGCGGTTTTTACTATTTCCCTACAATTTTTTAATATTTACTTATCTTTTAAACCTTCCCTGGGCTTGAAATAATTCAAAATCAAAATAAGCTAAATCGGTCCACCCGTTCTCGAGTTTTAGCGTGACTAACGAACTGCAAAGCAATTGATTTTTATCTAGAAGATAGATAGTTATTAAGATATTGCCACGTCATCTGTCATGTTACTTTAAGAAACTGTGGTAATTCGACTCCAGAAAACTAGAACCGTGCTACCAAGGGGAGTGTCCTATCTAGTACTTTAGTACATATAGTTCAATGTTTAGAAGTAATATAAAAACCAGATAAAAATATAAAATAACACCATTACAAAATTGGCACTGGCGTGCATTTGTGTAAATGACACTAATTCTGAACGTTCCAAAAATAAAATGTCCATAGACAATTTAGTGTTTTGGCGCCATTTAGCAGTCTGGTGTCGATGGTAGCAAAAATAGATTTCGTTTTTAATGGGCCTTAATCACTTTTCCGAAAATTTGTATTAATTTAGGTTTTTTTTTCATTCAGTACATACCATTTTATAAAATTCAGTTTAAATGGCTAATAATACTGCTTTGTATACTTTCTGTGCCAAATTAAATATTTTACAGAAGTGACTTTAAAATTAACGCCTGAAACAAGCATTTTAAGAAAATTCCTCGACACAATAACACACATACCAATCAGCCTTTCTTTGACATAATGAAAAAAAAAAGTTAACAAGACAAGGCTGAATAAGCTTTGTTCTTGTGTCCTCTTGTGAGCTTTGTTCTTGTGAATGCCAAATTATAGACACCTTGGCCTTATGTAGTAATTCTTTTTTATGAAACAGACTAATAAATGAGAACTGATAAGACTATTGCACTTGAGTATCATTTGAAATTGAAATTAATTATGTATGTGTGTTTTTTAAAGCTAAAATGGCATCGATATTACGCATATTGCCAGTGTCAATTCGTACTCGTATATATTTATAAGCAGCGTAAAAGTTAGAATCAGTCAGTCAGTCAATTAATTAATATGTCAACTATGTCAAGAGAATAAAGCGATGGCTACTTTACCAGAACATTTACAATGAAGTTTTGGAGGCAATCTGAAAAGCCGAGTTTTACCACTGTTATTCTATTTGACGTATAGTCAAACGGACGGGGTCAGTACGGGCACTGTAATAAACTTATATAAAAAAAATGCCACCAACTTTATATAATTCAGAAATACACTTAAAAATGAAATAAAATATAAACACCACACGCCTCTTTCAAAGTTCCCCCCAAAACCAGGTAGAGTATCTAACAAGAAATATTGCAACGGCTTATTTTGGGTCTGTACAGCGCTACCTCTTTCGCACCTTATCCAGAGAATATGTAATAATACTATGTATAGAATGGACACTTCTACGTCCCGCCCGATTTCCCCGCATCACCCAACCTCCTTCCCTCTTATGGGCGACGGTTGGTATTTTCTACGCGCTACGCACAAACACAGGTACACAGGTGCACGTGTAAATACACGTCACTGATTGATGTCTGTGTAATAGAGACCAAATTAAGCGTTTGTATGGAATTTTGTCGAAGAGTCCGCGGTGAGCCTTAACTATTTGATGTTTATCGACCATTTTGATCAAGTTTTGACCAATACCGAACTACCAAAGCTTCTACGTAAGCTTTGATAACGCTCTACAAAGTCGAAACTAGCGGATTGTCACTTTCATAGGCTCAATGTGCAATATTTCTTGATGAGCACTGTATGTGTTTTATGCTTTTATATACCACACGTCAATTAGCTTATCATCATTGCCACACGTTATGTGATGAAGTTGCAAATAGGTAGGAACAGAAATAATTTATACATATACCTAGTCCTGTTTGATCACTTGTAATGTCTTTCAGACCAAATTTCGGTCTCGGCGGCCAATCGCAGACTAGCCAACTGCATATCTGCGGCTCCGGTTCGCCGCAACCGGTGGCCCGCGTTGCTCTATGTTTTTTTTATCTATTCGCAATTCTTACAGCTTTTATTCGGAAACCTTCGAAATATAAATTTTAAAAGAAGAGCCTCAAATTTCGCAGTTTTCAACATTTTAACAATTTGACTTTTGTGACAGCTTCATTTTCCCGCGCATCAGCGAAATTCAAAATGGCAGACGTTTGACCTTGCCGAATGGCGGATCGTGAAAATACTAAAAATAGTCACCCGTATTTTGGTTAACCTCTGATTTATAGTTGTTCTGTATTGTTTATTTAAGAGATCATAAATAAAACTGTTAGCGCGTGTAAATAACTAACTAAAGTAACTTTAATATCCAGAATGCATTAAAATTCTGTAAAAAAAGGAAAACTCTGGTTACAGGCTATACCTACATAGGTATATATTGCTGCGCTAGTCTTGGGTTCAGTCGGGTGTAAGTTTTTTTTTATGTAATGAAAGGGGCAAACAAGCATGCAGTTCACATTGATGTTAAGTGATGACTGCAGCCTATAGACACCCACACAAAGACCAGATGTCAAAATGCAGATGCGTTACCACTCCTGAGGCCTAAGGTGTTATGCCTCTGTGCCGGGAATTACTTGACCGGAATATGATAGTGCTGAACACTACTATTTATCGGCAAGTATATTAGGTAATGCGGTGGTGCCTACGCCCGCGAGCTCCGTCACTGGAGCTCTGCCACCAGTATAAAAAAGTGCTATTGGGTTTTTCAATTATCCGAAAATAACCTAGTGCGACCCTCAGAGTTTTCTCAGATCTGTTTCAGCGATCTGTCACTCTTTGCGGGGGGAAATACGTGTGACACACACTCACACTACAAAAATCGTCTATTACTACGAAACTCACACCTTGACATTAACAAAATACATGAACAATTTCACGCACACATTTAAATATCTGGGCGACAGGCATAGGACCATTTGGTCTTGTACTTTGACAGAGGGGAAAGACTGCATATGGCTACTCCCCATCCGGTCCGCCGCGTCCAGTGGCCCGTGTTGCTCTATGAACTACGCAATATTAGCCATGAAATATAATTTAAATGCTTACTACGCCTTTAAAAATGAATCACCGTTCCAATGAAATGTTATTAAAAAAAAAGAAAGTTAGGCGGCAAATCTATCATTGTCTAAGAATTTGAGTTATTTCTCAAAAATCATAATTTAAAAATACTACGCCATAAACGAATCACACTGTACAAATGACATGTTATTAAAAAAAAAAGAAAATTTGGCGGCAAATCAATCATTGTCGAAAAATGTGAGCCATTCACTAAAATACGGAAGCGAAATATAAATGAATGCGTTCTATAAAACTAAAATACTATACATTTCTCGAAACGATAGTTCATTGTCATTTACAGGTACAGTCAGTATTAGGTCAAAGAGAGGCCGTTAGCATAATTTTAGGACAAATACACTATGAAACAGTTTATGACGTCTATTACTTTTTTTTGTTGTTAGCTATGGATGCCAACTGTACTATGTCAGCTGGGTAAAAAAAATATTTCTATGAAGCAACGAGATTAATAATTAGATAGAAGAAAATAACGGAATAAACAACCGGTCCCGTTTTAAAATTTATTTGACAGATGTGTGACATTTCACGTCGTCTGTCATGGGAAACTGTTAAATTGACTTCGAAAAACTGAAACCATGTTACCAAGGGGAATGTCCTGCCTAGTACTATACTAGCTGTGCCCGCGACTTCGCCCGCGTGAGAATTTATGATTGTTCAGTATCTACCCGGACGAAGTCGTGGGCGCAGCTAGTATAAAAGTAGCCTAAGTTACTCCTTACTTCATAAGCTATCTGCCAGTGAAAGTCGCGTCAAAATCGGTAAAGCCGTGCCCGAGATTAGCGGTAACAAACAGACAGACAGACAAAAATTGTAAAAAATGTTGTTTTGGTATGTGTACCGTATATATATACTCTTACATATGCATTTAGTAAAAGGCCGTTTTTTTATATTACAAACAGACACTCCAATTTTATTTATTTGTACAGATTTGTATTTTTTTATTTTTTATTTTATGGAAGTGATGACTGCAGCCTATTGACACCCACACAAAGAAAATGCAGATTCGTTACCACTCCTGAGGCCTTATGTGTTATGCCTCTGTGCCGGGAATTACAGAGCCGTACATTTCCACCTGATCGGAACACGATAGTGCTGAAGACTACCATTTAGCGACAAGTATATTAGGTAACGCGGTGGTGCCTATCCTCTTCCTGCTAGCTCCATCACTGGAGCTCTACCACCAGTAAAAATTAATTAGCATATGTCATTAATTTGCACTGATCGCCAATATTTCATACTACCAAATCGACAGTCCGCATTTCACCGCCACGTCGCGAACTTATTTTCATTCAATTCACTAATTTAGAATTTTATTTCACTTTGTAATTATTTTGATACGAGACTTTACAATTTCACTAGCATTTCATTCAATCCAACGTAGGTTGCGTACATATTGGTCCTTCGAGCCGGATCCGCACCTCATAGTACACGTCTTTTATTCAATTCAAACTCAATTTTTTCGTCAAACCTTCATGTCCACCTATATCTAATTGTGTCTCATCTCACTAACTGACGAATATCACTCTAGGGTTATTGGCATTTGGCCCAAATTGAATGTAAAAACTATTTTTCCTCTGTTTACAAGAAACATCAATCTACTCGAATGTTACTTTAAAAAGGTCCGTGAACTGTTGCCTTAGTGAAATGTAATATAGAAAAGAAAGAAAGAAAAATTGCGTGTGCACTTATGTTCGCACGTGTGTAAGAATTTATACTTCTTTAGTAACAATCCATTATAGTATTTATCCAATATAATAAGTTTTAAACAAAACGACAACAAAAAGTTTAGCAACTAACTTCAGACGGTTGCTTTCATCTGTTTAGCAACTAACTTCAGACTGTTGCTTTTATTTATACAATCGCGCCAATAAAGTACAATTAAAAAAAATATTTACTTGGACAAAAGAGGAAATGAGACATTCTACTGATATACATAAGTGTGTATACACATATTATTCTAAGTTTTGTTGGTAGCAGAACTCTTCTCAGTTCTTAATAGTACTTGGAACTCTAAATAAGATTTTGATTTAGATTCGAGTAATGAAATTTTCTATTTCTACTTATCTAGTCTTTGGAAGGAAAGAATTGATTTTTCAAAAGATATTTTAAGTTGTAAGTTTACTATCTCTATTTTAATTATAATAATAACTAATACTGGTGGTAGAGCTCCAGTGACGGAGCTCGCGGGCGTAGGCACCACCGCATTACCTAATATACTTGCCGCTAAATGGTAGTGTTCGGCACTATCGTGTTCCGGTCAGGTGGTAATGTATAGCCCTGTAATTTCCGGCACAGAGGCATAACACCTTAGGCCTCAGAAGTGGTAACGCATCTGCATTTTGTTCGTGGTCTTTGTGTGGATGTCTATAGGCTGCAGTCATCACTTAACATCAATGTGAACTGCATGCTTGTTTGCCACTGCGATTACATAAAAAAAAATATAAAAAAATTACTCATTTGTTAAAGTTAGTTATTGTAACATTTCACATCCTACTCTAACTAAACAGATTTCTTTAAGTTAGAGGAGGATGTGACATGTTCCAATAACATTAATTTAACAAATGTCTTGGTGAAAACCAGGCTTATTGTCTGTTTTACTTTTACTTTACGTAATGAGTAGTCATTACTAAGTAATTTTTGATTACTGACCCTTTGAAACCGGTTCTAAAATCTTACTCAAAATGAAAAATATTTCCATTTCTTCCTTTCTTTTTTTTTAAACAAAATATGACACACATTTACCGCTTCTAGAAGTAACACCTAATCCATTCTAACAAAAGACATAAAAAAAAACAATGTATTTTCTGAAACCTAAAACCAAAACAATATGAGACACGATGACCTGTATTTCAGTCTAATTATAGAGACGGCCGACGACCTACCGATTGAAAGCGATCGTGTCATATTCGATACAGACAGCTCGTCTGAAACTGATCTAGTGTGACCGGCTGAAGTATTGGCATAGGTGGCGTTTACTAGCTAGTAAGGTGCACCAAAATATTTGTTAAAATATTTTTTTTTATGACAAGTCATTGAGCTATGAGGGACAAATGAAATAGCCATAGAGCAAGCGGCATAAGCACAAGTGATCCAATGCCTGTCGCCGAGATGTTTAAATGTGTGCGTGAAATTGTTTAAGTATTTCGTTAAAGTCAAGGTGTGAGTTTCGTAAACTTTCGTATTAATAGACGATTATTTTTGTATGTGTGTGTGTGTTACACAAATTTCCTCCCGCAAAAAATGACAGAGTGTTTTGCATCAGTAATAAACGCTATGGCGCTACTCCCCTCCGGTCCGCCACGGCCGGTGGCCCGTGTTGCTCTATGGAAATATGCCATAAATATGCGGACAATTTCCTTCCACGTTATGTAAGTTACTGTTACTCTCACTCAGCGGTCAATGGAGAGGGCTATGCTAAGCGTTTCCCTACTGGATCGAGTCAGAAATGAAGAAATCCGTAGGCGAACGAAAGTCGCTGACATAGCCAAGCAGATCTCCAAGCTGAAGGGGCAATGGGCAGGACCAATACCTGAACGTCAGTGCTTACGTAGGCAGTGTGTAACAGAGATAACGCACTACGAAGTCGAAACGAGCCGATCGTCTCTTTCGCAGGCTCGATGTGCAATATTAATTGTTGAGTACTGCATTTTTTATTTCATAACCATTTTATAATAACTGACACAGTTATGAGATTTAAGCAGTTTGCCATAACACACTCCTCACTCAGTTAAAAACAAAGCAAAATTACGAGGAAAGCATAGAAAATACAATTTGTAGAATTTTATTTAAGTACTCCAATACAGTGTTGGTCCATCAGTCTGTCTGTCACCAGCTAATCATCTCCAATGTCACAGCTATTTCTAACGCCTCGCATTTTTTAATGTTCATTGTTTACCTTTGTATTTGGGACGCGGTTCTTATTTTTTTTATGTGAATGAAGTACCATGGCAACGAACTACATATTATCATAGAGCAACACGGGCCACCAGCCGCGGCGGACTGGAGGGGAGTAGCTATAGCGTTTATTACCGATGCAAAACAGTCTGTCATTTTTGCGGGGGGAAATGCGTGCGACACACTCGCACACTACATAAATCGTCTATTACTACGAAATTCACACCTTGACTTTAACAAAATACAGAAACAATTTCACGCACACATTTAAACATCTAGGCGACAGGTATAGGTATTGGTCAAAACATGATCATTATGGTCGACAAACGTCACACAGGTTCGAAAGAAATGGTCATCTACAATTGTGAGTGCTCTGTTGAACTGTTCGACATGGTGCCACCGTCTCTTTTCCTACACCGTACTATCCGCCGAAGAGATAAGTTCCATCCTCCCCGACTGGACACCTGGCAGTGCTCAACGGTGCGGTTTTCACGTTCGTTCCTGCCCAGAAAGTGTAAATTGTGGTACGAACTTCCCTCGGAGGTGTTCCCTTGGTGCTTCAATATGGGGTTCTTCAAAAATGGCGTCAAAAGAGTCCTTCAGCGCTGGCAGCGCGTTGGCATCTCCCCTGGTGTTGCAAATGTCCATACGCGACGGTGACCACTTTCCATACCGTCTGCTTGTCGTATGACAGACAAGCAGACGCAAAATGACATAAAAAAAGCGACAACGCTCCACAACCCTCAAATAAGCTGAAGTCTCGTTCCTATGTTGGATGCTGTTGGTACATAGGTCTGTACGAATGGATAAACGGAGATCTTTGCGTTACTAGAAGTCACAGATCACCTCCAATAGATACCGCATTCAGGGCAACCGACACTCACAACACATAACTCCATTTTGCTAGCATCATAGAGCAACACCGGAGCGGAGTAGCCATATGCAGGCTTTCCCCTCTGTCAAAGTACAAGCCCAAATGGGCCTTTACCTGTCGCCTAGATGTTTAAATGTGTGCGTGAAATTGTTTCTGAACTTTGTTAAAGTCAAGTTGTGAGTTTCGTAGTAATAGGCGGATTTTTGTAGTGTGCGTGTGTGTCGCACGCATTTCCCCCCGCAAAAAATGACAGACTGTTTTGCATTGGTAATAAACGCTATGGCTACTCCCCTCCGGTCCGCCGCGGCGGCCGATGACCCGTGTTGCTCTATGCCTCCAATAGATACCGCATTCAGGGCAACCGACGCGACGCTCACAACACATTAGTGCATTTTGCTAGCATAGAACGCAATGCTCGAAATCGCGACGCTGCCTGACAGCCAATCACAGCGCTTCAGTTACGTCTCCCGCAACCCCCGCGTACCTCAAAGAACGGTGAACACGGATCCGAAAAAATATTCACTAATGCGGTATCTATTGGAGGTGATCTGTACTAGAAGTGGATCATCAATCCAACCACAATACCTATAAGTGAACTAGGAAACGATTAATTTAAGAACAATATAACAAATTCAATTATATCTAAAGTATTCAATTTCAATGTAATAGATGAATAATATCTAAAGTGGTAGTTTTGAATGTTATAAATGAAGCTTTCTGTTCCACTTTCAATTTGACATTTGGATAAGATCCAATATGGCGGTGAAATATTCAGTCTATTGGAAGTCATATGTTTTGGTTGTTATCGAGATTCCAGATAAAGGCATTTATTAGCTTGATGACGTGTCATAGGTATGATGATCACATATGTGCAGTTGACGAGGTGGCCAGGGAGTGTGGAGCTCCAGTTTTTTTTTATGTATGGACGTGGCAAACAAGCATGCAGTTCACATTGATGTTAAGTGATGACTGCAGCCTATAGACCCACACAACGACCAAGGTCAAAATGCAAATGCGTTACCACTCCTGAGGACTGAGGTGTTATACCTCTGTGCCGGAAATTACAGGGCCTTACATTACCACCTGACCGGAACACGATAGTGCTGAACACTACCATTTAGCGGCAAGTATATTAGGTAATGCGGTGGTGCCTACGCCCGGGAGCTCCGTCACTGGAGCTTTACCACCAGTAAAAGTAGCTTGATGACGTGTCATATAGATGATCAAATATGTGCAGATTACGGGGTAGCCAGAGAGTGTGGAGCTCCAGATATCCCGGTCCTGACATAACAGTCAAGCCTGACACATCTGGCGCGTATATGAATGTAGAAGAAGCACGGGAATACGGGACACCTTCCTCTTCTACATTTATCATTCTCTTCATACATGCACGCCGATTCCTAAGTCTCTGGCCTCATCCTCAGACAGCTATTTGGTCAAGGTAGGTCAGTCTTGGTCTTCCTAGGCCTCTGCAACCATCCACATTCGCATTGTAGGTATATACACGTGCGACGTAGATTAAACACACATTCATGCAAACACTCCTTAATTTATAATACTTAGTTTTTAGTAGGTACTAGCTGTTGCCCGCGGCTTCGCCCGCGTTGTAATTTTTCCTGAATTTTCTTTGCTATAAACCTCACGGAGTCCGAGACCTTTCCAACGAATGCAAAACCGTGGCAATCGGTTCGTGCGTTCTGGAGTTATAGCGTCAGGAAGGAAAACCCGACTTATTTTTATATTATAGACTAGCGGCCCGCCCCGGCTTCGCCCGCGCTGCTCTGCTCCTATTAGTCATAGCGTAATGTAAGCTATCCTATCTCTCAAGTTGGATCGAACTGCACATGGTGTGCGAATTTTATTATAATCGGTTAAGTGGTTTAGGAGTCCATTGAGGACAAACATTGTGACACGAGATTTATATATATTAAGATAGTTTCAGTTACTCTAAGACTTTAAGATACAATGTAAATCGCTTGCATTCATCACGGTGGAAGAGCGAGGCATTCCCAACTCAAGTGTCTTATGACAACTTAATGGGTAGTCTCAGTGTAAAATTGTTAATGATTTACCTAAATAAAAGATATTTTATTTTTATTTTATTTATCTGTTTAGTCATTCGCCCATTCGATACACCAATATTTAATTTTTGGCTGAAGGTCTGGCAACATGCAAACGGACCACCTGATGGAAAGCGGTCACTGGTCGGTCTGCGGCACAACAGCTGCCAGCCCTGAAGGACTCTTTTGACGCCATTTTTGAAGAACCCCATATTGTAGCACCGAGCGAACATCTCACCTTTGTTCCACAATTTACACGGTCTGTTTTAAGTTAGTCTACGGTTTTGAGCAAAATCAAACGTGAAAATCGCACCGTTTTTACCGAATTTCTCTCTTCGGCGGGTAGTGCGATGTAAGAAATGAGAAGGTGGCACCATAATAATATGGAAAAGTTTAACAGAGCACTCACCATTGTAAAAACGGTAGAAGACACACAGACGCCCGATTTTTTATCTACGCCACATCTCAATCGTACAGACACTTGTAAAAACCTAAACATTATTTCTGTAATCAAGCCCAAGCGAAGCCGCGGTCACAGCTAGCTTATATATAAATGTTACGTTTAGTCTGATCTATTTTTGTCCTTCCGTGTGAGACATTCCAATAAAAGTAGGAAAACGGGTCACTTGGGCTTCCTTAACACTTGTCTGATTACAATTCTTAACATTACAATTCTTAATCTGCAAGATGCAGCTTGCACTTCTGTCTACTTTTTTTAGGTGAACTGAACTCTACTGGTGATAGAGCTCCAGTGACGGAGGTCGTTGGCGTAGGCACCACCGCATTACCTAATATACTTGCCACTAAATGGTAGTGTTCAGCACTATGGTGTTCCGGTCAGGTGTTAATGTACGGCCCTGTAATTTCCGGCACAGAGGCATAACTTAGGCCTCAGCAGTGGTAACGCATCTTCATTTTGACCTTGGTTTTAGTGTGGGTGTCTATAGGCTGCAGTCAACACTGTGAAGTGCATGCTTGTTTGCCACTTACATTACATTAAAAAAAAACTCTTTATATTATAATAAAGTACAGTGCTTCTGGTCAAGCTTTATTAGGCATGCAGTTTATGCGTACATACTGAAGGCTCACAGTCTGAAGAAGTTCCTCATTAGAAAGTTTTGGTTTTTAAAGATAATGGAAAGAAAAATTTGACTTCAGGTAGGGCTTGAACCCGCTGCCACTGGGATCTCTAGTCCAGCCGTTCTCCCAACTGAGCTACCGAAGTCTACACCTGACTGTCGAATTTTTTCTTCACAATGATTGCATTGCCCTAGACAAAAACATTTGTTTTTGTTGTTCTGTGGCACAGACCAATCAGCCTTCCTTCTTTAGTCGATGTTCTGTGGTAAAATATTACTTGTATACCGCCATCTATTGTCGAGTAGACCTATTATTTAATAACGAAACAACAGCAACCACAGAGTAAGCTACTAAATAAATAAAAAAATGTTCATTATGGTAGGCGATCTGAACCTAGGTCGACCTTCACCCATCTGTTTACCGAATGTAACATTCTTTTTATCAAATTTCATACACACATAAACACGTCTTACTTGTTTTGCCTATCAAAATGTGTTCATAGAATAAAATTTAAAAAAAACTAGTTCCACCCATTTGTTAACCAATAAAAGGTAATCAATCACCTTTTATTGGTTAAACTAACAAACTAAAAGTTTTATACATAAAATAGGTCTTTGAGATTTATTGGTGAACAGATCGGCGCAGATACCTACATTTACTTACCTGTTAACACTGGCTTGCCAGGTAGCCATGAACAGAATCAGAATCAGAAAATCATTTAGGGTGACAGGCACATCTTACGACACGTCAAAACAAACAAAATAAATTAAAGTGAATAACAATTGATAAACCTGCATATCAATTTAAAAGTTAAAAGCTAAGAGTTTTTGTTTTAGGTAATGAAGGTGGCAAACGAGCATGCAGTTCACATTGATGTTTAGTGATGACTGCAGCCTATAGACACCCACACATTGACTAAAGGGCAAAATGCAAATGCGTTGCCACCCCTGAGACCTTACTGTTGTTCATGTCTCTGTGGTAGTTACGGGGCCATACATTACAATCCAAACGGAACACGATAGTGCTAACCATTTAGCGGTAGATAGATTAGGTAATGCGGTGGTGCCTACACCCTCCTACACTGGAACTCTACAGCCAGTGAGTGTTCCAATTCGAAAAAACACATTTATAACATTAGTAAGAAGGTAGGATATTAACTTTCTCACTACACAGATATTGAAAACCAAAATAAACTAAAACCTTGATATTGCTCGTCGACTTGTCCGTCGTCAAATATATAAAATTCGGTCATTACGCGAAAATGAATTCCAATAATAAAAATTTCACTTTGAATTTCGTAATATATGATAACATTTTAATGGTTGTAGAAATACTTACGGAAATTGCGAATTTTTGTGGGTGATGATGATTACAAGGAGAATTTTTACGAGGTAACTACATGGTAAACATCATTGGATTATTTTGGTTGAAGCGAAACAAACACTTCAAGGGGTTTGGAGTTCAAAATATTCTTCTTATATCGCTTTAAAATGTGTAATGAAAGTGAAAATTATGCATACAGAGTTCCAGTGACGGAACTCGCGGGCATAGGAGTGAACGCTACCATTTGGCGGCTAATAAAGGTAGGTGATGCAGTGCACCAAGAGTTTCCAACTTGTCATGGCGGGAGAAGGCTTAGTTACCGGTGGTTATTCCTACACCGTCGAAGATAAGAGAAACCCAGCGAGGGAGAGGCGTTTGGCGAAGCTCTGCCCGCCACTCGCTGCTGCGGTGAAGAGACGGCTGGGAAAGATATATACGGATATGTCGTTGGCCCTGTACCCTATTCCTAGCCGCCTAACGGTGGCTCCGACGTCCGCTAGGAACGTTTCGACACTCCCGCTCCCTCGATACCGAAATATGTGCGTTTGGGCACATATTTCGGTATCGAGCCATTCCCCCGAGCGGTTCCCTCCACCCGGCCGTTTTGAAACGCCTGATGTTGTGACTGTATACTGGACGTCGAACTAGGGGATGTCCGTCACCCGAATGGAGAAAAGTCCCATGTGCACGTCAGCACATGTCTGATGTCGCGTCACTAGTGTTGGGTTGAGTCTAACGGCTCAAACTGTTGAGAGCTTGGAAACGAGTAGCCACCGGCGGGGTCACGAATGTGTGAGTAAGATTTTTTGTAACAATGCCACTGATAGCGCACGAGATGAGCCGGAACATCGCGGGGTTTTAGTGAGTACGAGAATCACACTACCTAGAGTTTTTACTTCTAAAAAAAGGTAATACAGTAGTCCTTCAACCTCGAGCTCTTGCACTGGAACTTTAATAATTTGAACAATATTCTTACTTGCGACATTCATCACAGAAAAATACGGAGGAATGACCTGTATATCAATCGGATATTTGAACAATAACTCATTTTCTAGATATATCTCAGGTCATTATTCCCATTTCGTACCCTGATCGAATGTCTTTCTGATTTAACCCATTAATGTCTGTCTGTCTGTACGATGAACTTGCGATCAAAGGCGTTTATATATAGACATTCTTTTGTTTTTCTATGAAACTATATTAATTTGAATCGATTTTTATATTTATCATGGCAGTCAGTTGAATGAATCAATCGAAAACGTAACTTCACGCCTGTAATAGCTGAAGGAGTAGGCAGAGGTAAATACATGTATTCAAGCACACAAGCAAACGGTTACGTTTTGGCCCATGTAACAGGTGGCGAGCCTGTTGACATCTCTGGCCACATTATCAAACTTAGAGGTACACAGAAACTTCCAGAAAATTATAAAATCCTAAAAGTGATTCTATTAGGATTTTACAATGTTATCTCTGATAGCATTGTATTATTTTATGAATGAGACTCTTCTTGATAAACTTGATAGACTCATTAATAACTCTCTCCATTTTATATTTTGTATTCGCAAGTTTGACCATGTTTCTTCCTTTCGAACAAAGCTGAATTGGCTTCCTGTTCGACAGCGGAGACAAGCACGGCTTCTTAACCAACTTTTTTCTATTCTTTCTGACCCCACTACTCCTTCATACTTAAAAAGTAAATTTAATTATCTTTCTTCTTCGCATTCGTTTCAATTACGCTCCATTGATTCTAATATTCTTTCCATACCTCTTCACCGTTCCGGCTTCATATCCAGCTCTTTCGTCATCCAAGTGATCCGTTTGTGGAATGCTCTTCCAGAAGATATCCGTAGACTTACTACTAAACAGGCTTTTAAGAAAAGAATCAAAGAACACTTTCTTAAATCTTAAATCCGCAAAATCATCATCATTACTTTTATCATGTAGTATTATATCACTCTGTTAATTTAATTTCTGTTTAAGTTATAATGCTATTTATTTATATTATTATGTATACATATGTGTATATATATATATATATAATACTAGCGGCCCGCCCCGGCTTCGCCCGCGCTGCTCTGCTCCTATTAGTCATAGCGTAATGTAAGCAATCCTATCTCTCAAGTTGGATCGAACTGCACATGGTGAGCGAATTTTATTATAATCGGTTTAGTGGTTTAGGAGTCCATTGAGGACAAACATTGTGACACGAGATTTATATATATTAAGATTTATATGATAGTTATTTATTTGTGTATTACGTATGTATAGAAATAATTTATATATTTATTTTGGTTTGTATAATGTATTTATTTTTGTATTTAATTGTACCATTCCAACTGAATATCTCGATTTATTAGTTTATTTTTTTTTTGTAAGCACCGCCAACAATTTTTTTTAACTACCAATGGTTGACTGGCAGAGAGCGCTTTAAGCGTTAAGTCCGCCATTAGTACCGATGTTTTATTGATACAATAAAGTATAAATAAATAAATATTATGGCTCCGTGATGACTATCACAGAGACTCCGTCTGGACCTATCCGACTGGAGCTCTACCACCAGTAGAGCTCCAGTGACGGAGCTCACGGGCGTAGGCACCACCGCATTACATAATTAACTTGGCGCTAAATGGTAGTGTTCAACACTATCGTGTTCCGGTCAGGTGGTAATGTACGGTCCTGTAATTTCCGGCACTGAGGCATAACACCTTTGACCTCAGGAGTGCTACGCATCTGCATATTGACCTTGGTCTCCATGTGGGTGTCTATAGGCTGCAGTCATGACTTAATATCAATGTGAACTGCATGCTTGTTTGCCACTTCCATTACATAAAAAAAACAACTACCTAAGGTCTAAGGGGTTGCATCTCTAGTCTTTGTGTAAGTGTCTATAGGCTGCAGTCATCACTTAACATCAATGTAAACTAAACTGCACGGAAGTTTGCACTATCATTACTTAAAAAAAATAGCTTCCGACCCCGGAATCGGACCCAAGACAACCGTGTAGTAGAAGTGGCCTGCTACCACTAGGCTACTCAGGCAGTTTTTTAAATGTACAACTTCCCAACCTTAGGTCGTGGCCTGGTAGGCACTATCACCTTGTCGGAAAATCCTCCCATTTCGTTTCAAAACTATTTCTTCCAACCAGTTCCATCAATTACAAATCAAGGCAAGCTAAAGAAGTTTCCTACGAAACTTCCAGTGTACGCTTGAGGGCTTAGGCACCACCGCATTACCTAATCTATCTGCCTCCAAATGGTAGTTTTGAGCACTATTCCGGTTAGGTGTTTAACTACCACAGAGACATAACTAAGGTCACAAGGGTGGCAACGTTTCTACATTTTGAACTTGAGTCTCTGTGTAAACGTCCCTAGCTAGGCTAGGCGGCAGTCATCACTTAACATCAATGTGAACTGCAAGATTGTTTGCCACTACCACTACATAAAAAATGCGTTACCACTCCTGAGGGCTAAGGTGTTATGCCTCTGTGCCGGTAATTACAGGGCCGTACATTACCATCTCACTGGAACACGATAGTGGTGAACACTACCATTTAGCAGCAAGTATATTAGGTAATGCCACCAGTCATTCTTGTTTGCCACCTTAATTACATAAAAAACTACGCGTTATGAGTCATCGTGCCTAACTAAAAGCTACCTACCTGCATTCTTCATAAAAAAACCATGCATCAACCAAAATAACTAAACATGTCAAGATCGTCAGCACATCAAAGTAGGGCGCGGTATTTTTGTGGACTACGTTTCACGTCGGTTTAGAAATGGATATTTAATATGAATTAATGTTTGGATGTCTGTCCGTCAATTATGAATGGGTGGGATTTCAAAGGAATATTATTTCGCAAATTCTCTGTCCCGGATAGTTGACTGATATCCGTTTCACCCAAGTGCATATCCGTCAACTATCCGGTACATTCAGCCAATAATATCCTGCCGAATATCTTCAAAATTTTGAGGATTCTAAAACACTAACCCAGTAACTCTACCACTAAGCATTTATTGGAACTTCGGTTACTAAAACGTGTCAATTGTGGAACAAACTCCGATTTGAGGTCTTTCCTTTCTTAAAAAATAGCGTCCAAAATAGTCCTTCGGGGCTGGCAGCGCATTTGCGATTCCTAAGCCGAGGCACGGACCCGCATGGGTCACCCTTAGACAGTTGCGCTAACTTTTTTTGCTTAGGCTGGAGCGCCTTCTGCGCCGATTCTCCGGTGAAGTAGACTAGTGCCGTCTCAAGACAAGCCGACTACACAAAACACGACCTTAAAAAAAAATTAAGAATTGCAATTCCCAAAGTGTTGCAAATGTTTATAAGCGACGGTGACCGCTTTCCGTCAGGTGGCCCGTTTGCGTAATGTGTCAACCTTTAGACATAAAAAAAACCTTTATTTTAGAGCTACTGGAGCTACCCAATATCTAGAGGCCACAGTTAATATGCTATAATTAAATGTAACAGGTTCAAGGCTCGAAAAGAAGTGTTTGTTTTTTTAACTTAAAAAAAAATTTTTTTTTTATATATTTCACAACGTTTACAATTAAATATATGTGCATGAAATTATTAAGTAAAGATATGCTGTTAAAGAGATCTTTTTGATGTAATGAAAGTGGTAAACAAGCATGCAGTTTACATTGATGTTAAGTGATGACTGCAGCCTATAGACCCCCACACAAAGACCAAGGTCAAAATGCAGATGCGTTACCGTTCCTGAGGCCTAAGGTGTTATGCCTCTGCGCCGGAAATTACAAGGCCATACCACCTGACCGTAACACGATATTGCTGAACAATACCATTTAGCGGCAAGTATATAAGGTAATGCGGTGGTGCCTACGCCCGCGAGCTCTGTCACTGGAGCTCTACCACCAGTAAGAAAAGGTTTATGGAACTAATGAATAATTGTATAATAATGGTAAATGATATAAAATATATGACAATGAAATTGAAGAAATTAAAAAAAAATGTATTTGGTTAAATAATCGGCAGACATATTAAAAAACACTATTTCTTTTGTTGCAGGTATTTTGTTATCCTACATTAATCAATCTAAACGAGTGTCAATCGAAATTGAATAGTTGTGAGCTTATTATTATTTTGTAAAATTATTAATAATTTTCATGCAACTATGATAATAAAACATAGGTTACGTAAAACCAGTAGGCTGATAAGACTTAAAACCATTGCCAGTGTAGTGATGTGAAGTTTCGTGTTAGAAAGGGACAAAGTTATTGATTGTGGCCGAGAGGGAAGGAGAGAAAATGTCGCTGGTGGCGCCACGGAGAGTCCAACTGGATTGGGCCCATTCCATACCCTGGTAAGTTTGCTAGTGACTTTTTGAAAATTTACCAATTTTCTATTAAAATTGGACAAACAGACTTACCTTCATTATAAAGTTTCCTGTGCTTTCACTTTTTACATACATTGTCCAGTAAAATACTCGATTGAGTTTAAAAACAGAGATAAATATCACTTGTGGTAGAGCGTAGTACACCACCGCATTACCTTATCTACTTGCCGTTAAATGGTAGTGTTTAGTACTATCGTGTTCCTGTCAGGTAATGTACGGCCCTGTTATTTCCGGCACAGAGGCATAACACCTTAGGCCTCAGACGTGGTAATGCATCTGCATTTTGACCTTGGTCTTTGTGTGGGTGTCTATAGGCTGCAGTCATCACTTAATATCAATGTGAACTGCATGCTTGTTTGCTACTTCCATTACATAAAAAAAACGTCGGAAACGCCTACCAAACAAAATATCCCCAAAAATAAAAAAAATAAAACCTTATTCAGAGCATAGAACAAGTGTGCCAATCTTTTTTTGTTTAGATACTTACTGAGGAATCACTTTTATTCTGTAGGTAGTTATTTAACTGAATTATATTTCTTCTGAGTTATCATCGAGCGTTTCTTTAGCTATAAATTCAAGAATAGACTACTCAACAAGTTAAATATTTTGACGTTCATCTACTCACCAATAGATGGCGCTATCTAATTCCAAGTCTCCTAATTCGTCCATTCTACTAGGTTTTTTATTTAAAAAAACTTACCTTTAAAGTGAAAAAAGTCCCCAAAAAATAGTTTAAACTGAATAAAATAGAGATTTATTGGAATAACATGGATTAATTTCGTTGTTTGAAAACTGTTTCTAAGCATAGACAATAATATTCGTTAGAACCTCAAAAATCGGGCTTAAACTAGTTATAACTATATCGTAGCCCACGGCCTTTTATTTACAAATACAGTCTAATTCTTAAATCGAAGGAAATTATACATAGATAATATTTCAAAACAAGCGCCTGACAAAATTTTAAAGCAATGTTGCAAGAATTTATTTTTATACAACTTGACCTGAAAAACCAATCTTACCGATTTTTTACTACGAATCAGTAAGTTCCAAAGAATTCAATAAATATGGTTCTACATTTAGTCTCGATTTATTTAGTACCTACATACGTACACCTATCTACTTCAATCTCAGTTTAATTGTCAGGGTAAAGTTAGTAACACAATAAAATAATCAAGTCAATGTTACTATGACAGTGAAAATGAACAGTACGTAAAATATTCTTGGCAGGTACCTATGCATTTTAATTGTAAAAAAATCAAGAAAAAATAAATAATAAAATATAAGTGTGTATAAAAAAGAACATGTCACCACAGGTCATTGCCCGACGGGCCGCGGCTATATTCACACTGTACTGTGAAAAAAAAAACTCGCCCGTCAGCTGTGCGAGCAGCGCATACTTCGCGTCAGTGAAAAGAAACTGTCATGGCATCTCGATCGATGTTGTACTCTCGTTAATCACGAAAAAAACTCGAAAAATATGTCGCGCTTTGCGATGAAAGACGTCAACCGCGCCGCGACCGTGTTTTTGACCGCCTAACAATTATATCCGACTGAACTGTACGTCCGTTGTGTGTATTTCAGTGAGATTTCAGATTCTAAATTTATTCTTTGACAGTGCGAGAGTGGCTATCCCGTTTTTCTCGGTGAGTATTCTGTATAGAACGCGCTAAATGTACGCGCGTGTTTACAATAAGATTCTCTTTAGAATTATACGCGTCGTAGATGCTATTTTATTGAAGTAAATCCTATATGAATTGTTAAAAATCGATTAGATGTGGGTGGGTTAGCTGAAGCTTCATCCGTCTCGCTTTAGTATTAACCGACCGATTTGTATTGTGACGTAACCGCGTAATACTGCATCGTGGCATAATGCAGTGAAATTGGTCGGATTACTATATCCGTCTCTGTCTAGCGGTAATACTTAATTCTTGAGATTTTTCGTTGGTTATTGATATTTTCTAAATAAAAACCGCATTGATTTATTTTGGGAGTACGTAATTTGTAGGTCCGAGCTTTTGTACATGACCGATGTTTAGCAAATTATGTGTCGAGTGTTGTAAAAAGGTAATCAATACATAAAAGCAATGACAAATTGAGGAATTGTTATGTCAATTCTTTTTTTTTAACTCTTTTTTGTGGTAATGGTATACGTTTCTATTCAGCTGTGAAGGACAAGAGAGCGCAGATTTGGTCAATGTTACAAATATTATTGTAGTATGTATTAATAAAATAATATTAATGAGATAATTGAACAAACTGGACCATTATTTGTTTATTTAATGTTGTGTAAACTATTTACAAACAGAACAGGGAAATTAAGTATAGTGTAGATCAGTGCTTCCCAAACATTGTTATACTATGGCCCGGTAATGTTTACTCTGCTCCTTTGTGACCCACATTTTAAAGCCAAGCTGGTACAATTAAGCAAGTAAAATAATACACATTTATTAAGAATACTAGCTTCCTGACGAACTAAAAGGTATAAGATATTGAAAATAAAATTTTGTTGAGAATCACCCATATCATTTAGGGGTTTGAAAAAAAGATGTTGGCCTATTCTCAGACTTAACAATAGGCACACAAAATAAAAACAAATATAAAAATTCTCGTGACACAATGTTAGTTACCACACTCCTTCGAAATGGCTAGAAAATTTTATGAGAATCGGTCTCATAAAATTTTTATATTTAGAGAAAGAGATTATGATGCATCGATCGATAGTTAAGTATCATTTTAAAACAAGGTAGGAATGTTGCGAACAGGTATTTCAAATTGATGACCTGGTACCAGGTTGCGACCCTGCAAATGAGAAACGCTGGTGTAGATAAGTAATCACCTACATAATTATATTTAAACAAGATAAACATAAATCATTTGACTATATTGACATGCATGTTAAGTAATTTTTTTTTTTTTATCATTTAGTTTTTTTGGACTTATATTTATTTTATTTTGTTTACTTCGACATATTAATCAACGTATCAGTTGTTATTCGCTTTAATTTTATATTTGTAATTTGACCTATCACAAGCAAATTCTATTATTTCCAAGTGATTAAATTAATTTTTGAGTTTGAGTTTTGAGTTTGAGTTTCTAGTGTATCCTTATGTGGCATGATGCAGTAGGTGGTGGACCCAGTTAGACCAGCAATATTTGTTTCAGGGTATGGTTGTTTGTGTTATGTGTGTACAACGGCACCCACAACACAAGTTTATACCTAGTGTGGCACTGTTAGTAATTAATTTTTATATATAAAAGTAGATCCTTAGTATAAAGTCAGCGGACTAAGGTCATTAGGGGCCCGGGGTGGCATAAGGAGGACCCTAGGCCCCCCCCAACCCAGTACCAGCGACATACAACCATTGACAGACTAGCTGACATGCCACCTGATGGAAGGTGCCAGTTGATGAACAGTTGCAACATCAGGAGAGTTGATAGTAGGGGAGCCCAAGAGGTGATTTTTAATTTATCCAGCCCGATCATGCCTTTTTTTATATAGCCTCTTTTTTATCCAGGCAAGAGGCTTTGTGTGAATGAGAATATCGGTGTAAAAATGAAAAACCGGTTAATTGCGTGTGAGCAAAAAATACCTTTTACCCTCTCCATCTGTGTGGTATTCTTACATTGGTAAGAGTAGATAGAGGCCATGGAAAAAGAACTACGTTTTCCTACATGAGGTCTAAAAATCTCTTAATTTGGTGTCAAACTTTAATTATTCAAAAATTTCACTGGTGGTAGATCTCCAGTGACGGAGCTCGCGGGCGTAGGCACCACCGCATTACCTAATATACTTGCCGCTAAATGGTAGTGTTCAGCACTATCGTGCTCCGGTCAGGTGGTAATGTACGGCCCTGTAATTTCCGGCACAGAGGCATAACACCTTAGGCCTCAGGAGTGGTAACGCATCTGCATTTTGACCTTGGTCTTTGTGTGGGTGTCTATAGGCTGCAGTCATCACTTAACATCAATATGAACTGCATGCTTGTTTACCACTTCCATTACATTTAAAAAAACTCAGTCGAGCTGTGTGGAGACCTGCAGAACCTAAGGCATATGGCGGACCTGCCCTCCCTTAGTCCACCACCGTATAATCTAGTATTTGCTATTGAAATTATTTAAATATCTTGCATGTGCTCAATTACCTCAGTTATAATTACAATGTAAGAATGATGTGAGCAAATTTAGATAATGGTCTATGCAGATAAATTCGGGCCAGGGTCAAACTGACCTTCAAGTATCTTGACCTTATTTGTTATCGTTAAATCTCAATGGAAGACAAAAAGAAAATAGTTTTTTTCGTCTCTTTACGCCGATTTATATCAGGGTAGCCAGATTTGGATTTCTAGCCAAAAACGTAATACATCTGTAAAGAAAACGTAACTTCCTGCTTGTGTTTCCGGAAGTGGTAGGCAAAAGTAAATAGAATAGAATAGAATAGAAAATATTTTTATTTCGAATAGATCTTTACAGATAATTTCCAAACGTCAATAAATCATAAACTACCTAGAGCGAATAACCATTACATATAGTAAAAGCAAAATCATATATTAATAGTAAATTAAAATTTAAACTATTTGGTTAAAACATAATAATCACACAATTTTTCAATTCCTTCAATGATGATAAATGAAGAAAAAGAAAAACTTATTCGTCAAGATCAATGTTATTCACTTAGCAGAGTTCCAAGTGCAGTCACTACTGAGAAGAACTCCGCTACCCAACAAACTCAGTAAGAGCTCTTTTAAATGAGAGCTTAAAAATGAATGCATTTAAGCATACATACACACACGCCGAATTCGCTGGTTCCATTTTTGGCCCGTGTAACAGGTGGCGTGCCTATTGATATCTCCGGGCACAATACCAATCTCCGAGGTATTGGGAAACTTCCAGAAAATGGAAAAATCCCAATAGAACCTAGAGATAAAGGATTTTACAACGATACCTCTGATAGTCCCCGACCCGGAATCGAACCCGTCCTGAGTTCGATTCCCGAGTCAGCTCAGCGTAGTAGTACTGAACTTTAAAAATACTGTTGGCTAACTGTTAGCCCTGAATACAATCAGATACAGTTAAAAATATCTTTTAATGACCGTTAATCAGTCGTCCATTGATTGGCATATGGAATGCCGAATCTCGGTTTGGCAGGCCACATTCTAGTTTGATTCCTGATTTTATTTTATGTCAAAGGATTGACAGACAAGCAGACGGGCCACCTGATGGAAGGTGGTTACTGTCGCCTCTGAACAGTTGCAACATGAGGAGATTTGATAGTAGGGGAACCCAAGAGGTGATTTTTCAGGGTTCCGTACCTTAAAAGGAAAAAAGGAACCCTTATAGGATCACTCGTGCGTCTGTCTGTCTGTCTGTCTGTCCGTCCGTCTGTCACAGCCAATTTGCTCCGAAACAACTCGACCGATTGAGTTGAAATTTGATGAATATATGTAAATTGGTGACCCAAAGATGAACACGTCAAGTAATTTTAAACACACTTTCAGGCCACTTTCGGGGGTTAAATCAGAAAATTTAAAAAAAAAATTCGTAAACTGTGTCGTGTGACATATCAAATGAAAGAGGTTGTTGTCAGCATTTCAGATATATTTTTTTTATAATTTTTATTACTACGAAACTCCCACCTTGACTTTAACAAAATACATAAACAATTTCACGGACACATTTTAAACTTCTAGGCGATAGGCATAGGCCCACTTGAGCTTGCACTTTGACAGTGGGTAAAGTCTGCATATAGCTACTCCCCTCCGGTCCGCCGCGGCCGGTGACCCGAGTTTCTCTATGTACTCTGATATACATATATCTGGAGATAATCACATAGCTATTATCAAAACAACTTTTTAACTATATTATCCCTTATTGCTTCGTCTATCCCCATAGAGCAACCCGGGCCACTGGCCGCAGCGGACCGCAGGGGAGTAGCCATAGTGTTTATTACCGATGCAAAACAGTCTTGTCATTGTTTTTTATATTATTTCGCATTAACACATGCTTGTGAAATATATTTTTATTTTTAAAGAAAAATGGAAAGAAAAATTTGACTTCAGGCGAGGCTCGAACTCGCGGCTGGACTAGATTCCCAGTAGGTCGCGAGTTCGAGCCTCGCCTGAAGTCAAATTTTTCTTTCCATTTTTCTTTAAAAATAAAAATATATTTCACAAGCATGTGTTAATGCGAAATAATATAAAAAACAATTATTAAGGGTAAAAGCGACTTCTTTACGATATTCAATAAACTGAAAAGTCTATTATATCGGTTGCCTAACTAGCATAGTTGGTAATAGATGGCGCTGCTGCTAAACAATATCGACTTTATACTTTGAAGTTAGAGTCGAAAGTCGCTTGTTGACAACTATAGCGTCTAATTCAGAGGCGGCTTTTATCAAAGAGACTGCGCGCTCACAAGTATACTACCCGCTCGTTTTAAGTTTGCCGCTGGCGATAGGTATGACGTTCGAAAAGTAGCGTAAGCAATACATAATATAAAAATATGTTTTATTTAATTGTAACAATAAAAATTGTGTACGTACATATTTGGGTAAAACAATGACACATTGTAAGTTTTGTTGTCACGTGGGGGAGGGTACGCGCATTCCACAGACCGGCAAACTTAGAGCGAACGGGTTGTACAAGTATAAAATTGTTGATACCAAACTTATGAGATATTGTACCAGCTATTGTAACACATGTTTCTAGAAATATAAATAAATAAATAAATAACGTTCATAGCGTTTTGTGCGGCCGCGCTTTAGGGTTCCGCGGAAAACACTTAGAGTATAGCTGGCCTAGAAGTTTAAAATGTGTGCGTGAAATTGTTTCTGTATTTTCTTAAAGTCAAGGTGGGAGTTTCGTAGTAATAGACGATTTTTGTAGTGTGCGTGTGTAGCACGCATTTCCCCCCGCAAAAAATGACAAGACTATTTTTATTTTTAAAGAAAAATGGAAAGAAAAATTTGACTTCAGGCGAGGCTCGAACTCGCGACCTACTGGGAATCTAGTCCAGCCGCTCCTCCAATTGAGCTACTGAAGCCCTGCCCGATTTGTCAAATCTTTCCTTCACATCTATTGCATTGCTTTATGGTAGCAGCAGCGCCATCTATTACCAACTATGCTAGTTAGGCAACCGATATAATAGACTTTTCAGTTTATTGAATATCGTAAAGAAGTCGCTTTTACCCTTAATAATTGTTTTTTATATTATTTCGCATTAACACATGCTTGTGAAATATATTTTTATTTTTAAAGAAAAATGGAAAGAAAAATTTGACTTCAGGCGAGGCTCGAACTCGCGACCTACTGGGAATCTAGTCCAGCCGCGAGTTCGAGCCTCGCCTGAAGTCAAATTTTTCTTTCCATTTTTCTTTAAAAATAAAAATATATTTCACAAGCATGTGTTAATGCGAAATAATATAAAAAACAATTATTAAGGGTAAAAGCGACTTCTTTACGATATTCAATAAACTGAAAAGTCTATTATATCGGTTGCCTAACTAGCATAGTTGGTAATAGATGGCGCTGCTGCTACCATAAAGCAATGCAATAGATGTGAAGGAAAGATTTGACAAATCGGGCAGGGCTTCAGTAGCTCAATTGGAGGAGCGGCTGGACTAGATTCCCAGTAGGTCGCGAGTTCGAGCCTCGCCTGAAGTCAAATTTTTCTTTCCATTTTTCTTTAAAAATAAAAATAGTCTTGTCATTTTTTGCGGGGGGAAATGCGTGCTACACACGCACACTACAAAAATCGTCTATTACTACGAAACTCCCACCTTGACTTTAAGAAAATACAGAAACAATTTCACGCACACATTTTAAACTTCTAGGCCAGCTATACTCTAAGTGTTTTCCGCGGAACCCTAAAGCGCGGCCGCACAAAACGCTATGAACGTTATTTATTTATTTATTTATATTTCTAGAAACATGTGTTACAATAGCTGGTACAATATCTCATAAGTTTGGTATCAACAATTTTATACTTGTACAACCCGTTCGCTCTAAGTTTGCCGGTCTGTGGAATGCGCGTACCCTCCCCCACGTGACAACAAAACTTACAATGTGTCATTGTTTTACCCAAATATGTACGTACACAATTTTTATTGTTACAATTAAATAAAACATATTTTTATATTATGTATTGCTTACGCTACTTTTCGAACGTCATACCTATCGCCAGCGGCAAACTTAAAACGAGCGGGTAGTATACTTGTGAGCGCGCAGTCTCTTTGATAAAAGCCGCCTCTGAATTAGACGCTATAGTTGTCAACAAGCGACTTTCGACTCTAACTTCAAAGGATAAAGTCGATATTGTTTACAACGCAATTTTTAAATTTCTGTTTATATTTTTGCTTTTTGTTTATCAAAGGTGCCAACTCGAGTATTTTCGAGAATATTTGAGATCGAGTCTAGGTATAAAAGCGGCGATCGCACGTCGCGCGTCGTCAGTTGACGATTAGCGTTCGGAGCGATAAGTTACTACCTACTTACAAGCTCGCTAGCGAGAAACTAGTGTTCATTGTTTTACTGCCTGCTGTATTCTGTCGTCTCAGTTTTGTACATTTCTTCACTGTACTAAATTTAGTCTCTTATACGCAGTAACGATTGTGCATTATTTAAACCCCACTATCCTGACGTGTAACATTATAAATAAAGAAGAATGGAACGTTGGTTTAAAGGTGTTGCAACAACCGCTTCTAATGACGCTGAATGTTCAAAAGTGGTGCGCGCGGAGAATATAGCAATCACCGATCCAGAAGATGATGCCACGACGTCAAGCTCGACGGTTTCAAAGACGAAAAGAAGGAAGTATGATGAATCTTATATCAGTTTCGGATTTGTTGATTCCAACGGCTCACCTCTCTCCATGCTCTGTAGTAAACTGCTTCCTAATAGTTCCATGGCACCTGCCAAATTGCGCCGACATTTAGAAACTGCACACCCCAAGTCTAAAGACAAGAATAAAGAATTTTTTGTTCGCAAAAAGATCAGTTATTACAAAGTCAAAAAAATATTATGCATGTAACACAAACTATCAACGAAAAGGCCACGTAGGCATCATATTTAGTTAGCTATCGCATTGCACAAGCAGGCGAAGCGCATACTATCGCTGAGAAATTAATAAAACCATGTGTATTAGACATAACAAAATGTATGCTCGATGAAAAATCTGCAAAGCATCTTTCTACTGTTCCGCTATCAAAAGATACTGTTTCACGACGAATCCATGATCTGGCAAGCTTCGTCAAACAAGAACTAGTTACACGTCTACAAAATACACGATTCGCCTTGCAAATGGACGAGTCGACTGATGTCGCTGGTTTGGCTTGGCTATCCTGCTGGTTATTGTGAGATATGCATATAAAAGTTCTTTTGAAGAAGACATGCTTATGTGTTCATCGCTGCTTACAAACACTACCGGGGAAGAAATTTTTAATAAAATAAATATATTTTTTGAAGAAAATAATCTCAGTTGGAACAATTGCATTGACATTTGTACAGAGGGGGCCAAGGCGATGACAGGTAAAACAGCAGGAGCAGTGTCACGAATGAAAAATAAAGCGCCTAATTGTAGTTCCAGTCATTGTATTCTGCATAGACAAGCACTTGCGATGAAGCAAATGCCGTCAAATCTAAAATTAGTTATGGATGAAGCGGTAAAAATAATTAATTTTATCAAATCACGACCACTACTATCCCGATTGTTCTCATTATTGTGTGAGGATTATGGCAGCAAACATAAAACACTGCTGCTCCATACAGAAGTGCGATGGCTGTCTCGGGGTAAAACTTTAACAAGGCTATTTGAACTTAGAGCCGAGTTACAAATGTTTCTTTCAGCAGATACTTCTTTTAATTTGAAGGACCGTTTGTATGATAAAACTTGGTTGTTCCGATTGTCTTTTATGGCGGATATCTTTCAAAAACTTAACGAATTGAATTTATCGTTGCAAGGTAAACAGACAACAGTGTTTCAGGCCTATAATAAAATAACTGCTTTTAAAAGAAAATTAGATTTTTGGATCATTTGCATTGGTAAGAAAGAAATAGAAAGCTTTAAGTTATTCATTGAGTTTGTTAGCGAAAACGACTCAGAAATGTTTGAAGATGATGTGTTTGAAGCATTGGTCCAATATCTCAGTTCGATGCGCGCATCTTTTGGAAAGTATTTTCCCGAAGAACACAATACAAAAATTAAAGTGAATTCATGGATTCATAATCCTTTTTTACCCAACTTGGAAAAGCCTGAAAACATGTCAAACGAGATATATGAATCTCTTATAGAAATGTCATCAGACACAAGTATGGAGTCACTGTTCAAAACGACGCCTCTCAATGATTTTTGGTGCAGAATCCAAGATGAATATGCAATGCTTGGCCAAATGGCTCTGGATATTCTTCTCCCGTTCCCAACTACATATTTGTGCGAAATAGGATTCTCTGCCTACGCAGCCACGAAAACAAAATATCGCAATAGACTGGACCCCGAAGCTGATATGAGACTTCAACTTTCTTCCATCAAACCTGATATCAACCAATTGATGAAAAATAAAAAACAGTTTCATACCTCCCACTAGTTAGATTTTTTCTTTTTAAATGTTTTCTATTATTGTCCTTGCCAAGTGGTGAAGTAAATAATAATTAGTAACTGTTACATTGTACTTTTATTATGCTGATTAATAAAAAATACACATATAAAAACAATTGTTTTATTGTAGGGTTCCATCAAGTATTTTGATTCCCAAAAGGGTTCCATCATTTATAAAGTTTGAGAACCACTGTTTTAGGCGATAGGCATAGGCCCACTTGGGCTTGCTCCCCCTCCCCTCCGGTCCGCCGCGGCCGGTGACCCGAGTTGCTCTATGTACTCTGATATACATATATCCAGAGATAATCACATAGGTATTATCAAAACAACTTTTTAACTTTAATTATCCCTATTTAACTATATTATCCCTTATTGCTTCGTCTAAACCAGAGGTTCCCAAACTATTTTTTTTTGTAGACCCCTTTCAATTTTTTTCTGGTTTCCGTGGGCTTACTTTCCTTGCTACATTCATATCACATTCCCATATTTCCAACGCCTACGTAGACCCCCATCGAGTCCCATGGACCCCAGGGGGTCTATATGGACCACTTTGGGAATCACTGGTCTATCCCATAAAAAACACCATGTTTACGCCTATACAATAAAGTTGAGTTCGATGTTTATAGCGAATTATGGTGTATCGTCATGAATTCCGCGAAATTAAGTCGTTTATGGCTGTCCACTACTCTGACGAAATAATTTTACGACGTTGTGGGTGGAGCACACAAAGTCGGGCCGGATTTTCAATAGAGTTTTATTATGTGTGTTTAACTAGTAGTAGATCTGTAGTGACGGAACTCGCGGGTATAGGCATCACCGCATTACTCTATCTGCTGCCAATTGGTAGTGTTAAGCTCTGTCGTGTTCCGGTTAGATGGTAATGTATGACCCCGTAATAACTATCTCAGAGATATAATAACTTAGTTTGATGCTATTCTTCGGTTGACTGACTGCACTGGGCAAAATTCTTCTCGACTAGAGGGCGAATGGGTCGTCACAGCCCGCGACGTCTTCGATAACCATTCGCCACCATGATCTATATATATATATATATATATATATATATATATATATATATATAATAATCAATTGCTGTTCGTAAGTCTCGCTAAAACTCTAGAACGGCAGGACCGATATGGCTAATTTTGGTTTTGAATTATTTTTGGAAGCCCAGGGAAAGTTTAAAAGGTAAGAAAATATGAAGAAATTGAAGGGAAATAGTAAAAACCACAATTTTATTTTTCCATACAAATCCGTCAAGTCATAGTCCGTATCTATCAAACCTTTGACACATTATCTCATTTTTTTTTATGTATTAAAAGTGACAAACAAGCATGCAGTTCACATTGATGTTAAGTGATGACTGCAGCCTATACACACCCACACAATGACCAATGGTCAAAATGCCGATGCGCTGCCACTCCTGAAGCATTAGGTGTTATGCCTCTCGGAAATTACAGGGCCGTACATTACCACCTGACCGGAATACGATAGTGCTTGTTCAGGCACTACTTCAGATGTTTCTGTATATTAGCCAATCCGGAGCCATCGGAGTGCTGCGGGCCAATAGGAGCTGCTGTCGGTCACGACGGCACGAAATTGACCAATGGCGGCCGTCTTTCAGTGCAATTTTTAAATGTTATAAAACCGATCTTTTTTCTGTTTTTTGACACATTACACGTTATTCACTTAAACCTGCTCCATCATTTTCTACCAAGCCCATCTACAAAAGTTTTATCTTCGTTTTGTGTCTCACAAATAGACATAAAATGGTCAATTGCTTATTTCATCAACTTTCGGCTCGAATGACCATTTTATGTCTATTTGTGAGACACAAAACGAAGATAAAACTTTTGTAGATGGGCTTGGTAGAAAACGTGTAATGCGTCATATATTCACCGCTAGATGACGCTCACCGCTACGCGCAGATTTGTATGGAATTGAAGGAGCGTCATATATTCACCGCTAGATGACGCTCACCGCTACGCGCAGATTTGTATGGAATTGAAGGAGCGTCATATATTCACCGCTAGATGACGCTCTCCGCTACGCGCAGATTTGTATGGAATTGAAGGAGCGTCATCTAGCGGTGAATATATGACCCTCCTTCAATTCCATACAAATCTGCGATTACTCTTACGCGATCGAATTCGCATAACTCTCGCACTAGGCACTCTGTAAATAGTTGTGAGACAATAGACAATACGAAGTTTGCCGGGTCAGCTAGTGATAAATAAAAAGAAATAATCGAGAAATATCTCGGCCCGAATACATGTGCGGTGTGCTTACCGCATAATAAACAAGTCCTCATAAAGTCATTTATACACATGAAGTGTAGGAGTGTAGGTGTGGCCTATAGTTAGATTTAAGTGGGCCCGTTAACGGCCAATTGTATCAATTGTGACGCGAGGACGATCGTGTCGTGCTAAGCGCTTGTAATATCGCGCTAGTGCTTCGCCTGGGGTAGGCAGAAAACAGGGCCCTGTAATTTCCGGCACGGGCATAACACCTTTGGCCTCAGTCTTTGTGTGGGTGTCTATAAGCTGCAGTCATCACTGAACATAAATG
This sequence comes from Macrosoma leucophasiata, assembly GCA_036365455.1. Taxonomy (NCBI): domain Eukaryota; kingdom Metazoa; phylum Arthropoda; class Insecta; order Lepidoptera; family Hedylidae; genus Macrosoma; species Macrosoma leucophasiata. The sequence goes on along the minus strand of JAWQUS010000022.1, from coordinate 432,199 downwards.
TGAACTGCATGCTTGTTTGCCACTTTCATTACATAAAAGCATACAGCACATCAGCATTTTGACCTCTGAAATAAATGGCATTTTTATCGGCATATTAGCCTCACCAACAATAAACATTACCAACATACCTTAATGATAACTCAAATGGCACGCGGTACGTTAATCTTAAAATATGACCTTTTGCGACCTTTCCCTCGTGACCCTAAAGGTCTCTGATATATCGGAGCGTGGGGGAGCTTGTTTCGCGTGGGTTTTAGGTAAATATTAGGAGAAATTCATTTTAAATGAACTTTATTTTCTCGGGAGTGTTGGTATGATTTATTTTGGCTTACCTTTGGGCGTACGACTATTATTAATATTTAGGACTAGCTTTTACCCGCGGCTTCGTCCGCAATTCGTAATATACAAACTTTTTTTACTATTTTTCCAGTGATAACTTCTTTATAGTATAGGGGGGGTGCTAATTTTGGATTTTCTCGAGCGCGTCAGATTAAGACAGCAACACCGGAGGGGAGTAGCCATATGCAGGCTTTCCCCTCTGTCAAAGTACAACAAATCCCAAATGGGCCTAAGCCTGTCGCATAGATGTTTAAATGTGTGCGTGAAATTGTTTCTGTATTTTGTTAAAGTCAAGGTGTGAGTTTCGTAGTAATAGACGATGTTTGTAGTGTGTGTCGCACGCTTTCCCCCCCCCCAAAAAATTACAGACTGTTTTGCATCGGTAATAAACGCTATGGCTACTCCCCTCCGGTCCGCCGCGGCCGTAGGCTCTGGTATATGTGTTGCTCTATGGATATGGGAGATACCTTGAACCCTGTTGGGCACCTCCACTAAATCTAAGTTTTCTATATGTCATTGTATCAGGCCGCGCCCGTAAGGTAAACCTTAAAAAATTTCAAAATCGTCTGAATTTTGGATAAGGCTTTCATTTTAGAAAATGATTTTCCAAAAATTATGCCGCCAGTGTACCGAACAACGGCGACTAAAACACCCCAATAGGCGGCAGTGAATGCAAAAACAGGAGATGGGCAGCAGCGTCCTGCATTATAACTTCCGCTATCGCGATCACCGATCCGTATGCCAAGCGTGGCGATTATGACATATTCTCTAGTAATAACGCACAACCGCACAACCCTGATGTGGCCATCTTTATGGACGGTTTATTTTGTCCAATTGTGGACCTCTATTGCCCGAATTTCACGTTTACGTCTTTATAACAAAACTTCTGTGAAAATATCAGCCTTTTTGGTCCAAAGGTTTTTATTTATAGGCTGGGCAAGTGATCCTACTTAGCACATCATAGATATAAAAAAATATTGCTGTTCGAAGTCTCGCTAAAACTTGAGAACGGCTGGACCGATGTGGCAAATTTTGATTTTGAATGATTTTTGGAATTGCAGGTTAGATAATATGAAGCAATTAAAGAGGAATACATATTAAAAAATACAATTTTATCTTCCTATACAAATAGTCCGTATATATCAAACCTTTGACACATTATTTCATTCTGAGGCAATACGAAGTTTTCCGGGTCAGGTAGTACCAAATAAAATGTGTCACTTAAACAAAACGTCTCTGGTACGGAACCTTTAGTTTGTGAGTCCGATCTGCACTGTCCTCTTTTTTATTTTGAAACTGAAAAAGATAATTTACGACTGTCTACCAGACAACCAGGAAGATAAGAGAGATCTGTCACGCGAACACTACGTGACACTAAGCCGTTACGTATTCAAAAGTACCAGGGGAGCAGAAGTATTATTCGATTGGACCTATTTGATTTCGATTAACGAAGGGAGAACTTAAAACCCTGACTGAAATAAGGGGGTTGTAAAATGATAAATAATGTTTTTTTGGCTTCGTAGCTACCTGCAGTTATGTATTTCTTCAGAAATTGAACTCTATCAGAAGAAAAGCCTAAAAGTCCGTGAAGGAGGGGAATTTTGATTTTTAATATGGATCTGTTTATTTATTATTTCAGTATCGCCTTCTTTTTTTTTCTGTACATACTCTTTTTTTTTGATAGTTTTTTTTTTAATTTTAAATGGCATCGCTATTACGCATATTGCCGGTGTCAAGTAAAACGATATTTCGTATTCGTATAAAAGCAGCGTTATAGTTAGAATTAGTCAGTCAGTTAATTATTTATTATGTCAGTCAATTGAGTCACAGTCAGTAATTCGAGTAAAGCGATGGCTACTTTACCAGAACATTTACAATGAAGTTTTGGAGGCAACCTGATAGGCCGTGTTTTCGCACCGTTCACTATACACGGGCACTGTAATAAACCTATATCAAACAAAATGCCATCAAGTTTATTTAATACGGCCCGCCCCTGCTTCGCGCGGGTGCAATGTTACCTACCCTCTCCTATTCGTGTTAGCGTGATGATTATAGATATAGCCTAAAGCCTTCCTCGAGATGTTTTATAGTTTAGGCAGCGTACGCAAGCAAAATAAGTAACTTTTCTGGTTGAAGTTTTACACCTTGTGTCTGAAAAACCCCAAGTATCTTACGGAACCCTATTTTTTCTAAAATAACATATAGCCTATGTTACCCGTGAATAATGTAGCTTTCGAATAGTGACGATATAAACGAAATACGTACCAGGCGAGCATAAGCTGGAAGCGGATTTGTATTAGATTTTGTTTGGAATTCAAATTGCTTGTTCCAACGAAGGACCAATTCTGGGCTCTCTGAATTCTTAACTAATTAAAAGACATTTCGTGGGACATTGTTTGAATAATTTTCGGTTAGACCTTTCAGTAAATGGTCTACGTTTTTTTCTTGCCAGGGGTAAGTACTGGTGGTAGAGTTCCAGTGTAGGAGCTCGAGGGCGTAGACACAACCGCATAACCTAATCTTTCTGCCGCCAAATGGTAGTGTTCAGCACTATCTTAATATATGGCCCTGTAATTTCCGGCGCAGAAGCATGATGATAAGTATAATTATCCCTTGAAAAATTTTGTCTCACAAATCATCTTGTGTTTTTTTGTCATGAAGTGGCAAACACGTGTACAGTTCACATTAATTACTTTAATCTTACACATCAACATAAAAAACCAAAGCTCTACGCCCGCGTGCTCTGTCATTGGAGCTCTACCATCAGTAAATGTAGTACAGTGCTCAACAATAAATATTACACATCGAGCCTAGGAAGGAGACTTCGGCTTATTTCGGTTCTGTAGAGCGTTATCTCTTTCGCTCCGTACCTATTTGACGTTTGTAGACCATTTTGATCAAGTTTTGATCGATACCGGACCGTCGGTGCTTACGTAGGCAGGGCAGTGTGCAACAGAGACGCAGATAACGCTCTACGAAGTCGAAACGAGCCGATCGTCTCTTTCGCAGGCTCGATGTGCAATATTAATTATTGAGTACTGTAGGTTAGGTATTAAAAATATTGCTTCCGTAGGCGATTTGAGAACCAATGAATGCACCAAGTAACACTTTTTTTATTACCTACTTACCGACGAAGTTAAATATTGAAGTTAAAACTTCTTTAGCATCGTTTTATATTATTTCGCATTAACACATGCTTGTGAAATATATTTTATTTTTAAAGAAAAATGGAAAGAAAAATTTGACTTCAGGCGAGGCTCGAACTCGCGACCTACTGGGAATCTAGTCCAGCCGCTCTTCCAATTGAGCTACTGAAGCCCTGCCCGATTTGTCAAATCCTTCCTTCACATCTATTGCATTGCTTTATGGTAGCAGTAGCGCCATCTATTACCAACTATGCTAGTTAGGCAACCGATATAATAGACTTTTCAGTTTATTGAATATCGTAAAGAAGTCGCTTTTACCCTTAATAATTGTTTTATATTATTTCGCATTAACACATGCTTGTGAAATATATTTTATTTTTAAAGAAAAATGGAAAGAAAAATTTGACTTCAGGCGAGGCTCGAACTCGCGACCTACTGGGAATCTAGTCCAGCCGCTCTTCCAATTGAGCTACTGAAGCCCTGCCCGATTTGTCAAATCCTTCCTTCACATCTATTGCATTGCTTTATGGTAGCAGTAGCGCCATCTATTACCAACTATGCTAGTTAGGCAACCGATATAATAGACTTTTCAGTTTATTGAATATCGTAAAGAAGTCGCTTTTACCCTTAATAATTGTTTTATATTATTTCGCATTAACACATGCTTGTGAAATATATTTTATTTTTAAAGAAAAATGGAAAGAAAAATTTGACTTCAGGCGAGGCTCGAACTCGCGACCTACTGGGAATCTAGTCCAGCCGCTCTTCCAATTGAGCTACTGAAGCCCTGCCCGATTTGTCAAATCCTTCCTTCACATCTATTGCATTGCTTTATGGTAGCAGTAGCGCCATCTATTACCAACTATGCTAGTTAGGCAACCGATATAATAGACTTTTCAGTTTATTGAATATCGTAAAGAAGTCGCTTTTACCCTTAATAATTGTTTTATATTATTTCGCATTAACACATGCTTGTGAAATATATTTTATTTTTAAAGAAAAATGGAAAGAAAAATTTGACTTCAGGCGAGGCTCGAACTCGCGACCTACTGGGAATCTAGTCCAGCCGCTCTTCCAATTGAGCTACTGAAGCCCTGCCCGATTTGTCAAATCCTTCCTTCACATCTATTGCATTGCTTTATGGTAGCAGTAGCGCCATCTATTACCAACTATGCTAGTTAGGCAACCGATATAATAGACTTTTCAGTTTATTGAATATCGTAAAGAAGTCGCTTTTACCCTTAATAATTGTTTTATATTATTTCGCATTAACACATGCTTGTGAAATATATTTTATTTTTAAAGAAAAATGGAAAGAAAAATTTGACTTCAGGCGAGGCTCGAACTCGCGACCTACTGGGAATCTAGTCCAGCCGCTCTTCCAATTGAGCTACTGAAGCCCTGCCCGATTTGTCAAATCCTTCCTTCACATCTATTGCATTGCTTTATGGTAGCAGTAGCGCCATCTATTACCAACTATGCTAGTTAGGCAACCGATATAATAGACTTTTCAGTTTATTATATATATTATATATTATATAGATAATAGATATATCGGTTAGGCGGTTAGGCAACCGATATAATAGATATATCGGTTGCCTAACTAGCATAGTTGGTAATAGATGGCGCTACTGCTACCATAAAGCAATGCAATAGATGTGAAGGAAGGATTTGACAAATCGGGCAGGGCTTCAGTAGCTCAATTGGAAGAGCGGCTGGACTAGATTCCCAGTAGGTCGCGAGTTCGAGCCTCGCCTGAAGTCAAATTTTTCTTTCCATTTTTCTTTAAAAATAAAATATATTTCACAAGCATGTGTTAATGCGAAATAATATAAAACAATTATTAAGGGTAAAAGCGACTTCTTTACGATATTCAATAAACTGAAAAGTCTATTATATCGGTTGCCTAACTAGCATAGTTGGTAATAGATGGCGCTACTGCTACCATAAAGCAATGCAATAGATGTGAAGGAAGGATTTGACAAATCGGGCAGGGCTTCAGTAGCTCAATTGGAAGAGCGGCTGGACTAGATTCCCAGTAGGTCGCGAGTTCGAGCCTCGCCTGAAGTCAAATTTTTCTTTCCATTTTTCTTTAAAAATAAAATATATTTCACAAGCATGTGTTAATGCGAAATAATATAAAACAATTATTAAGGGTAAAAGCGACTTCTTTACGATATTCAATAAACTGAAAAGTCTATTATATCGGTTGCCTAACTAGCATAGTTGGTAATAGATGGCGCTACTGCTACCATAAAGCAATGCAATAGATGTGAAGGAAGGATTTGACAAATCGGGCAGGGCTTCAGTAGCTCAATTGGAAGAGCGGCTGGACTAGATTCCCAGTAGGTCGCGAGTTCGAGCCTCGCCTGAAGTCAAATTTTTCTTTCCATTTTTCTTTAAAAATAAAATATATTTCACAAGCATGTGTTAATGCGAAATAATATAAAACAATTATTAAGGGTAAAAGCGACTTCTTTACGATATTCAATAAACTGAAAAGTCTATTATATCGGTTGCCTAACTAGCATAGTTGGTAATAGATGGCGCTACTGCTACCATAAAGCAATGCATTAGATGTGAAGGAAGGATTTGACAAATCGGGCAGGGCTTCAGTAGCTCAATTGGAAGAGCGGCTGGACTAGATTCCCAGTAGGTCGCGAGTTCGAGCCTCGCCTGAAGTCAAATTTTTCTTTCCATTTTTCTTTAAAAATAAAATATATTTCACAAGCATGTGTTAATGCGAAATAATATAAAACAATTATTAAGGGTAAAAGCGACTTCTTTACGATATTCAATAAACTGAAAAGTCTATTATATCGGTTGCCTAACTAGCATAGTTGGTAATAGATGGCGCTACTGCTACCATAAAGCAATGCAATAGATGTGAAGGAAGGATTTGACAAATCGGGCAGGGCTTCAGTAGCTCAATTGGAAGAGCGGCTGGACTAGATTCCCAGTAGGTCGCGAGTTCGAGCCTCGCCTGAAGTCAAATTTTTCTTTCCATTTTTCTTTAGCATCGTTGATTTGAAACTTGATGAAACGAAAAAGCGACAGTGAAAAGAGACAGACACATATATTTGTAATATTTAACGTGGCAGATAGTGAGATAGGAAGCATACAGTAAAAAGAGACAGTCACCGAAATTTGTAATAATTAACGTGGGAGAAAATGAGATTAGAAGCATACAGTAAAAAGAGACAGACACATAAATTCGTAATATTTATCGTGGGAGATAATGACATAGGAAGCATCATTTATTTATTTATTTCTATATGCTTTTTGCACAATAATGTACATAAGGCGGACTTAATACCAAGTGGTATTCTCTCCCAGCCAACCTTAGGGCCGAATAGAGCAGTCGAAGATTCAGTCATTATACAGTGTGTCTCTTATGATTTTTTTTACAGGTTTCATTTCTACCACGTGTGAATTGCAAATATGTTTTTTTTGTACATAGATCCCATTCTACTAATCCTACAAATATAAGTGCAAAAGTTTGCGAGTATGGATTTCTTTAAAAATGTATGGATGGATGTTTGTTACTTTCAAGAAAAAACTACGGGACGGATTTGAATGAAACTTCAGTAACATATAACATTGGAATAACATATATGCTACAATTTGCAATGATTAAAAGAACACGCTCACGAAGTCGCAGGCTAAAACTAGTGTTTACATATATATAGGTACATTCCCTAACCATACCTGTGTTCCGTTGTTTCAGGGAACAAGAGCCGACGTGCGAGAGGGAGTCTTCGTTTAGGCAGATCGCCCCCCATCAGTCTAATAGATCGGGTAATATACTTTTTTACTTTTTATAATATACTTTATTTCAATTCCTTCATAGAAGAAAAAGGAAAATCAATTCGTCATAAACATAGTCATTCATCAACAAGATCTATACTGTCATACATAATACATAAACTAAGCAATTCAATGTAATTTACAGAATCATCATCGTCGTCCGCCGACACAGCATCCCAGGGCTCCGGGCCGGCAGCGGAGCCCCGCCCGCGGCGTCATGAGCCACAGGTTATTATGAATTTAATTCGGTTACAATGAAAGTTTGTAAATGCGCTACCATTAACTTCCATTTGTAGTTAATAATGATGAGTTAAGAATGTTCTTCCAGTCCGATCTATTCTTGGCTCTTCCTCTGCAATTCGTTACGCCCAGCATTCTTAGATCCTGCTCTACTCCGTCTGGCCATGTATCTAGCTAGCATAGGTTTATGATCTTAGACCTCGCGACGTTTTTTTTTTACCCACCTCCCGCCAAATCTTATTAATTTTATTTTTCGCAATTACATTTGCGAGAAAAACTGTCCCTGTCCGAAGTATTTTTTTTTCTTTCTATTTTTTTTAATTTTTAAAATCTCACTCCCTTATTCATAAACGTATTTTAGCTAAAGTGTTGCTAATCTCTCCTTTTTCTTTTTCTATCCTGCACATTTTACAATGCGACTGACAAAGACAAAGCATTCTATAGCTAAAACGTATCGAAAGTACGTTTATGAATAAGGGGGTTAGTATTTAGCATTAGGCACTATGTTTACTATTCCAGATTTAAAATTATATGATAGAGTAAAAATGATGCCATATTAAAGGTATATTTTTTAATTATAGTCCGGTCAATTTAGACATTGACCCTTGCAAAAATTCGCAGAAGGCTGAAAATTTGCATAGATGTTAGGGACAGCATTGTTATGAAATTGTGTAAAGTCCTCATCGATTCCATGTCTGCAAAAATTTTTATTCAAGGTCAAAGGTTGTAAAAATGTGTTTTTTGAATTTTTCAGCGAAACGGTTAGTTTTTGACCTAAATTGACCGGACTCATTACATCCGTTATTTATATCTAAAAAAAAGATAAAATGGACGCCTAACTTGTTGTTATTTTTAAATTTGTTCCACTATACATAAAAGGCAGAAGTGTGTTGTAATCTATATTTGTCGAATAATATACAGAGACAATTAACACACCAAATATAGAGGTAGTGATACATTTTATTTTTAAAGAAAAATGGAAAGAAAAATTTGACTTCAGGCGAGACTCGAACTCGCGACCTACTGGGAATCTAGTCCAGCCGCTCTTCCAATTGAGCTACTGAAGCCCTGCCCGATTTGTCAAATCTTTCCTTCACATCTATTGCATTGCTTTATGGTAGCAGCAGCGCCATCTATTACCAACTATGCTAGTTAGGCAACCGATATAATAGACTTTTCAGTTTGTTGAATATCGTAAAGAAGTCGCTTTTACCCTTAATAATTGTTTTATATTATTTCTTTAAAAATAAAATATATTTCACAAGCATGTGTTAATGCGAAATAATATAAAACAATTAGTGATAAATTGTTATGTAAAAACATCCTTGTTTAGTTTGTTAATTATAAACATGATCTGCGGGCGTACTTTGTATCACAGATCAATTCAATTCAATAATTTATTTGTACTCCGCAATGGTAATGTCGTTGGACAATAAAATAATATTTTCTATATCACATTACAGGCCCGTTTGGGCTCAGTTATAAAAGTTATGGCATAGTTATAATACGAGGAATAAGAACAAGTTGTCTCTGCCAAGTTTTCGACTGACGAAAACTAATACATCTTTCCTAAAATATAGTGTAGAATTTTATAACAAGATCCCAGCCGGGATTGCTGAACTCACCGATGGTAAATTCAAAGCATTAATTAAACGCACTCTATGTAAAAAGGCTTACTATAAACTCGAGGACTATCTCAAGGATAGAAATGTTTGGCTAAATGCTGATCTAGCTCCACAAAGGTGTTAAATGTAATAATCAAAGTGTAATGTTGATATTATATTGTTAATTTTAAGCTTGTTTAAATTATGGAAAATTGTAAAAATATGCCTAAGAGATATTTTTAAAAGAGCCGACTGAGTTTTTTCCGCCAAGTTTTTCTCAGATCATATTGGCCTTTGGAACTTTGCCGGTGAATGACAAATAATGACTCTTTTTCTTTTCTTTTTACTCTTTGTTATAAGTTTGTAAAGGGGAAAAGAGACATTCTACTGATATACTTTTACATTAGTTTATTACATTTAGTTTTATCTTAGTGATATTCTTGACTTTACATATATTTTTTATCTTGTTTGACATGTATATCAGTTGTTATTTGCTTTAATTTATTTTGTTTGTTTTTGACGTGTCATAAGAGGTGCCTGTCACCCTAAATGAATAAATGAGTTTCTGATTCTGATTCTTATTCTCAGCAAAATTATATAATAACTAGCTGTCCCGGCTAACTTCGTATCGCACTAGAAAATAAAATAAAAAAATGTCCAAAAATGTTATGAAAAATAGATGTTGGCCGATTCTCAGACCTACACAATATGCTCACAAAATTTCATGAGAATCTGTCCAGCTGTTTCGGAGGAGTATGGCAACGAAAACTGTGACACGAGAATTTTATATATTAGATAGGAGAGGAGAGGCTATTCATAGCAAAATTATTTTTATAAATTGGTAATAAAATTTCTTCCGGAGAAGTAAATAGAAAATTGGTTTAGTACAGTATTATAAAATTAAATAGTTTTATAATTTATCGTTAAGGTATTCTTGTATATTATAGTAGGATTTTTTTACAAGTATGTATGCTGTTTATTTATTTATTTATTTATTAATACTTTTATGCACATAAAAGATACATATGGCGGACTTAACGCCACTAGGCGTTTTCTACCAGTCACCATTGGTTGACTGGTAGAAAACGCCTAGTTGTGTAGAAATCAACGAAGTAGGTGCAGCACTGGTTAAAATTTGAGAATGACAATAAAATAAATTAAATAGATTTAGTTTAGTGTTTCAATTATTAAGAAATATTTTATTTAGTGTTTCGCATTTTAAGGATTCTAGTAATTTATTAAACGTTTTAATCTAAACTGGATCGCATTTTTTATGCAATGGTAGTGGCAAACAAGCATGCAGTTCACATGTTAGGTGATGACTGCAGCCTATAGACACCTACACTAATACCAAAGTCAAAATGCAGATGCGATACCACTCCTGAGGCCTAAGGTGTTGTGCCTCTGTGCCGGAAATTACAGGGCCGTACATTACCAGCTGACCGGAGCACGATAGTGCTGAACACTACCATTTAGCGGCAAGTATATTAGGTAATGCGGTGGTGCCTACGCCCGCGAGCTCCGTCACTGGAGCTCTACTAGCTTTGTCCGGTTCCTTCATACGCGCTGTAACATTAACAAATGAAACAAAAATTTGGTGGTTCCTAAATTGAATCGTCATGGTACGAGCACTGAAGTTAGCTGTCAATGAGTGCGCAACTATTAAAGTATACGTAAAATAAACCACTGCGCAGTCATTCGCGAACTTCGGGTTTTACTCATGTCATGAGACATAATTTTTTTATATTGAACTAGCTGTGCCCGCGACTTAGTCCGCGTGAGAATTTATGATTGTTCCATATCTACCCGGACGAAGTCGTGGGCACAGCTAGTATAAAAGTAGCCTAAGTTACTCATTATTACATAAGCTATCTGCCAGCGAAAGTCCCGTCAAACTCGTTCGAGCCGTTCCCGAGATTAGCAGGGCCAGACAGACAGACAGACAAAACTTGTAATGACCTTACACAATCATGAAATAAGTCGTTGCACTGCCTACGTGATGAAATTAACTAAAAATAGACCGCTCGCTCGCCCGCTCGCAACCTCACTGTTGAAGTTCATTCAACTGCCTCTCGAGGGGAGGTGATGGGTGAGGCGGGGAAATCGGGCGGGACGTCGAAGTATCCGTTCTATATGTAGTATTAAAATATGTTCTCTGCCTAATTAATATATTAAACTTACCAAATCTTTTTCGTGTACCTTTTGTTAGATGTTTGATGAATAATACCTACTTAAATTATTATTTTGTTAATTATAATGTGTATTCAGACGACGGATGTTTTGCTGGCTTTATTTGTGTCACAGAATTGGCCCCAATGGAAGACCAGCGCTGCTCAAAAGAGCAGCTTTATGCTGAATTGGGGAACCTTTTTGTAACAAAACAATTAAAAAAAAAACAAAAAAAATCAAATCATTTATTTCAAATTGGTCTACAAGGACACTTTTGCATTGTCGGATTATAAGCTACCTAGAGAGAATGACTTATAATAATAATCCAATAGGTATTAATAAATACCAATTTAATAATAATATTTAACCGATACGTGAATCATCAAATGTTTCAATTCCTTCATAGAAAAAAAAGAAAAATCTGTTCGTCATAATCATAGTCATTCACTTAGCAGAGTTCCAAGTGCAGGCACTACTGAGAAGAACTCCGCTACCCAACAAACTCAGCGTGTTACTCTTTTGTCAAAACCTTAGATTTAATACATTAATTATTAATATAAAGATAATGTGAAATAGAGAACATCATTAAAAATAGTATGTCCATGAAGCAAGTACAAGATAAAAAAGAATTAAGTGAAAACAAAATACTCACAATACCTACATTGAAACTTATCACGAGACGCACTGAACTTATAAAAACTAAACATAAAACCAAAGAAATGAAGAAAACTTTAAGCACACTATTCAAGACGACCAACAAAGCTATCAAACGAGACTACACAGACTACAGAAAGAGAATAATAGAAAGAAATATAAAACAATACAGGAGCACTAAAAGAGAATACAAACAATTAAACACTCATAAAAGTTGGATACAAAATTTAAAAACAATTACTTCTCAAACGAACACCAGGAAATACATCATAGATTGTGCCACAAAGTACTACAAAGACCTGTACAAAAACAACATCGAAACTAGCTTAAATTATAATAAATAACCTAGAAATTACAACATCATTGAAGACGAGCCCGCAGAAGTAGATGCAATAGAGGTAATAAAACATGTAAAAAAACTTAAATTGGATAAATGTCCAGGGCCTGACGGCATACTAAACGAAGCTATAAAAATTGGAATAGATCTATTAGCAAGTCCACTATCATTCTTATTTAACAAAACCATACACACAGGTCAAGTACCTGAACAATGGAAGAAATCAGATATAATTCTGCTTTATAAGAAAGGTGACCCTCAAGATATAGGCAATTATCGTCCAATCAGCCTTCTAAATAACACCTATAAGCTTTTTACCTCCGTTTATGGCAGGCGCACCTCTTCATATATTGTACCTAAATTACTAAATAACTTACGAGAACTACTAAAAACATCATTAAAAGTTAATAAATACAATCACAAGACTGTTCTGAAAAAATATCTTCTACAATCGCTAAATACGGTTGAGACAATGTTTTAATACTAATATAATATATCATATAGTACTTATTATAACAATTACTTAATATATATCTAAAACAATAATAAAAGAAAAAAAAATATAAAAAATTATATGTATCGACGACACTGGAGCCACCTGTATATTCGTTGGGAATAAAACCGGTTATCATCGTTATTCATTGCAAACAGGCGCAACCATCGGAGTTGTTTACGTCACATGCGCAATATTGTATTAAATATTGTATTAACAGCCGCCTTTGATCGTTGAATGACAGTGATGACAGTATTATTATAGCTATGACAGAAGGTAGATACCTAATTATGTAGATTCTGTTGTATTTTCTTAACAATGTTATATTGTAAAGGTGCTGTTCATGAGCATGTGTGTATGTATCTTCACGATAGGACCCTTACGGGGCGGGAAGATAGTGTGAAAAACATTTTTCATGTGTCTTTCTTTTCAATGTACAAACTTATTTATTGGAAGTTTTTGTTATAAAGCCGTTATTCATTAGCATTTAAGACGAATGGAAGTACCTTGACAAACCTATTCAAGGTTTTATGGTGCTTTTTGTTTTACACTGTATGTACTCCTTATATTGAAATAAATAAATACAAATACAAATATTGCTTAGCAGAATCAACGAAAAATTGAAAATTCCCAACCCATAGAACAAGCTGGGTTCCGATCCGGGTTTTCAACAACCGACCATATACATGTAATGCAACAGTTGATGGAGAAATTCAAGGAATTTAACAGACCATTATATTTAGCTTTTGTCGATTACGCAAAAGCGTTTGATACCATATCACATGATTCAATCTGGCTAGCACTTAACAAATATCACGTCCACGACCAATACATAAATATTCTGAAAACCATATACGATAACACTACGAGCTGTGTGAAACTAGAGAAACGAGGACCAGAAATACCAATTCTACAAGGAGTGAGGCAAGGAGACCCCTTATCTCCCAAGATTTTTATAGCGGTGCTGCAAACCATCTTCGAGAATATGGCATGGGAAAATGAAGGAATCCAAATAGCTAACCGGCACTTAAGTCACCTTAGATTCGCAGACGATATAGTTCTCTTTGCTGAAAGCAGTAAAAAACTTGAAAAAATGATAAACTCACTTAGCGAAGAAAGTAAAAAAGTAGGCCTTTCCATGAATAAAAATAAAACAAAAGTGATGACAAACAGCTACACACATGCAATAAACCTTGATGGAGAAACACTAGAATACGTTAACAAATACATATATTTAGGGAAAGAAATATCATTTGAAGACAAAAATGAAAATGAAGAGGTAGAACGGCGAATAAACATAAGTTGGCGAAAATATTGGTCACTTAAAGAGATTATGAAGGGTAACTATCCGCTCCATGTAAAGAAAACAGTGATGGGCACATGCATTTTACCGATTATCACGTACGGTTGTCAAACGAGAACCTACAATACTAAAATAAAAACAAAACTGGTTAGATGTCAGAAAGCTATGGAAAGGAGCCTACTCAAAATACGAAGAATACATAAAGTGAGAAGTGAATCTATAAGAAAGAAAACAAAACTAATAGACGTTCTACACCAGAGTCTAAGATTAAAATGGCGATGGGCTGGCCATGTAGCACGATATAATGACAAGCGATGGACAGTAGAAGTGACAAAATGGAAAGGACCGAGTGGCAAAAGACGTAAAGGACGACCTATGAAACGATGGAATGATGACATAATTGCTGTAGCAGGAAAAGAGTGGATAAAACGAGCTAAGAACAGGGAAAGCTGGAATAAGCTGGAGGAGGCCTATACCCAAACAGGGGTTCCTATCCCAGAAACTATGTCAAGCTAATTATAGATATGTTATGATTACATTAAAATAACATGTAGAAAAAAAATTGTATTTAAGTAAATGCAATGTAAACATTTTATATTGGTGATGGGAAATAAAAAGGCTTTAATAAATAAATAAATAAATGTGAACGTTCATGGCATATAAATATTTGCATATAAACACATACGCTAATACCCATCAACAGCTTAATATCGTGATAGAAAATCAAAACAGACCAGTCCCCACAATCAGCACCCGTCCACGAGTATGACGCATGTGGCAGCCATTGCTCTCCTCGACCATTTTGAAGGGAAGTGAGCAACCCGTCACACGACACCGCCGAAGGCAAAGACATTAAAGTGAGCATGACTGTTATGATTACCAGTGCGTAGATAGCATACAATTTGTAATTTATAAAAGGTCTTTTTATTATAGCTCTAAGTTGTTGTTGCGAATAATGTATTATTTTATTCAATTCTAATGTTTTACGTTTGCCTTGTTGCAGAGGGAAGAGAGGCGGGTGGAAGCCGCCAGCACACCGCGAGTACAACCCAATCCTTTATTGAGGTGATTACACCACTTTGTTTTAAGTTAACCCGTACAAAAGTACAGGTATTCAAGCAGGAGCGGATTTGATACGTTGGCTGCCCTAGGCCTATGAACGATTTGCCTCCACCCACCCCCCCCCCCCCCCCCTTATGCTGTAAAGCATAAAAAAATTAGATGAACTATAGAAATTAAATGAATATGGAACAAAAACGTAAGTCAGTAAGTGATTTAATTAATTCTTCTATTAATCGTAATTGCCATCTGTACATGTAAATATTTTCGCGAGATGCTATATGGACATATTTTTGAGATTGTCCACGTATGCGCGTAGGCAACTACATAAAAAAAAACGTAACGTAAACGTAACTTCACGCCTGTAATCCCCGAAGGGGTAGGCAGAGGTAAATGCATGCATTAAAGCATACATGCAAACACCCACGACTCGCCGGTTAGTTTTCGGCCCATGTAACAGGTGGCGAACCTGTTGCCATCTCCGGGCAC
The DNA here is from genome assembly GCA_036365455.1 of Macrosoma leucophasiata. NCBI lineage: Eukaryota > Metazoa > Arthropoda > Insecta > Lepidoptera > Hedylidae > Macrosoma > Macrosoma leucophasiata. The sequence continues at coordinate 416,559 of JAWQUS010000022.1, read as the reverse complement.
ATAACCAGACTCCGAGGTACTGGGTAACTTCCAGAAAATGGAAAAACCCCAGTAGAACCAGAGATAAAGGATTTTAAAGAAAAATGGGAAGAAATCGGGTAGGACTTCAGTAGTTCAATTGGAAGAGCGGCTGGACTAGATTCCCAGTAGGCCGCGAGTTCGAGTCTCGCCTGAAGTCAAATTTTTCTTTCCATTTTTCTTTAAATAAAATATATTTCACAAGCATGTGTTAATGCGAAATAATATAAAACAATAAATAATGTAGGTATATGTTAAAATACTAAGTATTTAATTCAGTATAAATCATCCTATCTCCTACATCGCGGTGCCCAACGGGGTCCATAATCCTAATGTTGCAATAAAAACATGATGGTGCAATAAAGTATCGAGTATCGAGTATAAGTTTGTGCCCGGGGGCGTCAGGTCCCGGACGCTCCCCAACTTCGGCGGGGCGCGGTCCCGGTCGGCGTCCCGGTGCGACACGTCGGGGCGCGCGCAGCCCATCACCATGGCCAGCGAGGACCTGCTGCAGCCGGGGCACGTCGTCAAGGAGCGCTGGAAGGTAGCCTGCTCGTCTTTTATATTCATTTTATACTAGCTATCCCGGCAAACTTCGTACTCCCTCACGATGAAATTATGCGTCGAAGGTTTGATAGATACGGACTATTTGTATAGGAAAATGAAATTAAATGTAGAGATTCCCGTGGGAATTTTCCCCCAGTAAAAAGTAGTCTAAATGTTGGCCAGGCTTAGTATCTATACACCACAAAAAGTTTCATCCGAATCCGTCCAGTATCTTCGGAGATTAGCCTGGACAAAGGGACAAACAGACAGACAAAAAATTTAAAATTCATTGAAAAGTGTTCTAATACTATTTTAACATCGCCCCCAATTGGTTTTTCGTAAATATATACAATGTACAGACATGCGGATTTTCCTGGTTTATTATATGTATAGATAATGGAAGCATAGTCACACCGCGGACACTCCGCCAAAATTCCATACATACGCTTAATTTGGTCTCTATTACACAGACATCAATCAGTGGCGTGTATTTACACGTGCACCTGATGTTTAAATGTGTGCGTGAAATTGTTTCTGTATTTTGTTAAAGGCAAGGTGTCAGTTTCTAGTAATAGCGTGTGTGTCGCACGCATTTCACCCCGCAACAAGACAGACTGTTTTGCATCGGTAATAAACGCTATGGCTATTCCCCTGCAGTCCGCCGCGGCCGGTGGCCCGTGTTGCTCTATGAAGACACCAACATCTATTCGACACATGATGGAAGTGGCTAACAAGCATGCAGTTCACATTGATGTTAAGTGATGACTGCAGCCTATAGACATCTGCACGAAACTAAGGTCAAAATGCAAATGCGTTACCACTCCTGAGGCCTAAGGTATTATCCCTCTGTGCCGGAAATTACAGGGCCGTACATAACCTCCTGACCGGAACACGATAGTACTGAACACTACCATTTAGCGCCAAGTATATTAGCTAATGCGGTGGTACCTACACCCGCGAGCTCCGTCACTGGAGCTATCACCAGTAAAAATGTCGCTACTGCCACCATCAGGCAATGCAATAAATGTGAAGGAAAGATTTGACAACTCGGATGTAGACTTCGGTAGCTCAGTTGGAAGAGCGGCTGAACTAGATTCCCAGTGGCCGCGAAATCGAGTCTAAATTTTTATATCCAATTTTCTTTAAAAAAAAAAATGTATGTCACTAGCATTTGTTATTGCGAAATAATCCATACATCTAAAAACAACACTTCAATTTTAAATATTTACAAATAAATAAAATTGGAGTGTCTGTTTGTAATATAAAAATAACCGGTTTTTACTAAATGCATATGTATGTATGCACGGTACATATACCAAAACAACATTTATTACAATTTTTGTCTGTCTGTTTGTTCCCGCTAATCTCGGGAACGGCTGGACCGATTTTGACGGGACTTTCACTGGCCGATAGCTTATGTAATAAGGAGTAACTTAGGCTACTTTTATACTAGCTGCGCCCACGACTTCGTCCGGGTAGACACTGAACAATCATAAATTCTGACGCGGACGAAGTCGCAGGCACAGCAAGTATAAAAATAAATATCTTGGTGCAACCCAGTATAAGATGCAATGTTTGTTGCCAGGTGGTAAAGAAGATAGGCGGCGGCGGCTTCGGCGAGATCTACGAGGGTCTGGACCTGGTGACGCAGGAACAGGTGGCCCTGAAGGTGGAGTCGGCCAGGCAGCCCAAACAGGTGCTGAAGATGGAGGTGGCTGTGCTGAAGAAACTTCAAGGTACGTGCCCTTTCGTCTACACCAGCGTTACCCAAACATTGTTCTGCTTCGGCTCGGTAATTTTCACACGGTCCCTTCCAGACATGGGCAAAATGTAATCAGATTCATGATTACAGATTACGATTACATTGTGTAATCCTTAATCATGATTACAGATTACAAAAAGTAATCTTGCTTACTTTTTTGGTTGACCTAGGCGAACACTGAAACTGAAAAGAAGTTATAAATAAAATCAAATGAAAAATTTGACTTCAGGCGAGACTCGAACTCGCGGCCTACTGGGAATCTAGTCCAGCCGCTCTTCCAATTGAGCTACTGAAGTCCTGCCCGATTTGTCAAATCTTTCCTTCACATTTGTTGCATTGCTTTATGGTAGCAGCAGCGCCATCTATTACCAACTATGCTAGTTAGGCAACCGATATAATAGACTTTAAATATTTTTTTATATATTTTTTTATATATTATTAAGGGTAAAAGCGACTTCTTTACGATATTCAATAAACTGCAAAGTCTATTATATCGGTTGCCTAACTAGCATAGTTGGCAGTAGATGGCGCTGCTGCTACCATAAAGCAATGCAATAGATGTGAAGGAAAGATTTGACAAATCGGGCAGGGCTTCAGTAGCTCAATTGGAAGAGCGGCTGGACTAGATTCCCAGTAGGCCGCGAGTTCGAGTCTCGCCTGAAGTCTAATTTTTCTTTCCATTTTTCTTCAAAATAAAATACATTTCACAAGCATGTGTTAATGCGAAATAATATAAAACAAAATCAAATGATATTAACAATAAATCATCTTTATTTTTTAAATCACACAATTATCATGTAATTTTGATTTGCAACTACTGTAATCAAGATTGAAGTAATCTTGATTACAGTAGTTGGGATATGTAATCATGAACACTTGTAATCAGATTATTAATCCGATTACAAAAGTAATAGATAATGCGCAACGTCTGGTCCCTTCGTGCCCGAATTAATATTTTAATACAAACGCAAGTTGGTTCCATTACCTAAACGGCACATTATGTTAAAGTTCTTATATTACTCTCCTATTATAACTGCCTCGGTAGCCTAGTGGTAGCAGGCCACTACTACTACGCTGAGGTCCTGGGTTCGATTCCCGGGTAGGGGGTTATCAGAGATAATGGTGAAAAAGCCTTTATCTCTGGTTCTATTGGGATTTTTCCATTTTCTGGAAATTTCCCAGTACCTAAAGTTTGGTAATGTGCCCGGAGATGTCAACAGGCTCGCCACCTGATACATGGGCCAAAACGTAACCGGCGAATCGTGGGTGTTTGCATGTATGCTTGAATGCATGCATTTACCTCTGCCTACCCCTTCGGGGATTACAGGCGTGAAGTTACGTTTCTTATATTCCTATCTTTATCTATGATCAATAAATGTCTCGTCTGTTTATTTGTATGCTTATCTATTTTTTATGTGTTATATTTAAATCATTGTCTCATTGTATCGCGCAATAAATGGTCGTATCCCAAACCAGTTTTATATTCTACCTCCCAGCTCACAGTACGTAGTACAGGTAAAATGATACCTAAGCGTTTATTTTACAAAACCAGGCGGGAATGTTTCGATCCGGTATGTTTATTTTGATGGCCCGGTAACGGGTCGCGATCCGGCAAATGAGAAACGCTGGTCTACACTAATATTCCTACTCTAAAATGAGATCAAAGAAAAAGCTCATTAAAAAAGAAAAAAAAAACAGTAGATGACTCGGGTCCTGGGTTTGACACCCGGGTCGAGACTTCCAGAGATAAAGGTGTAAAATTCTGGTTTAATTAGGATATTTCCATTTTCTGGAAATTGCCCAGTACTTGGGCGTACTGTCGCATGGGTCGAGACGTAACCGGCGAATCGGGCATGCTTGAATGTATGCATTCACCTCTACCTGAGTTGCATTAGGTTTTTTTCTAAAATAGCTGATAAAAAAAAAACGAAAATATGCTCACACACACAGCCACACACTAGGTATAAACCTGTGTCGTGGGTGCCGTTGTACACATATAACACATATACAAACACCCAGCCCCGAAACAAATATCCGTAGGTCATAGAAATATTCGTCCCGTCGCGGGGAACGAACCCGCGACTCTTCGAATCAAACGGTCGTCCCACACCGCCGGACTACACGGCTCGTCACGATTTATCAATGAACGTCAAGTTTTCTCCGTTTTCTTCGCAGGCAAAGAGCACGTGTGCCGTTTCATAGGATGCGGTCGCAACGCTCGCTTCAATTACGTGGTGATGCAGCTGCAGGGCCGCAACCTGGCCGAGCTGCGGCGCGCGCAGCCGCGGGGCGCCTTCTCGCTCTCCACCACGCTCAGGTGAGGGCCGGGGGCCGTGGGGTGGGACCTTCTTTCTCTAGGACTTAGCTTAAAGGATAAATGTCGGTTTGTTGTATATCACTTTGGAGAGAAATTAACAGTCCGAATCTGATTGAAGAGTCTATTGTTCATACCCATCGCAACACACGCACAATATTGACAGAAATACGACTGATTTACTCAAGGTGAGCAGGACGACTGTCGGGGCAAACGACATGCGCGGCTATGCACGTTTACAAAAACCATCGACATATTATAATGTATCAAGTCCCTACAAAGGTGAAGTTCCACGTTGAGCGCACCTTGTACACTTTATCAAAAGATAGAGATAAATCCTATAAAAAAATACTCAAAAAACTCTCAATTTGAATCGTTGTTTTATTTTATTTTATTTTTATTTATTTAACCATTTATTTCAGGCAACCAGGGCCCATAACATACAATACACAGATAACAATAAAAAATACATGTATGTATGTATGTATCTTCACGCCAGGTCCCTAACGGGGTAGGCAGAGTGTAGAGCGCCAAATATCCCGGTTCAGACAAACCTCTCGTGCCTCGTCTACCTTCATCATTCTCTTCATACATGCACGCCGATTCCTAAGACTTTTGACCCCACCATCAGACAGAAGTCGACCTATTTGGTCATGGTAGGTCAGCCTTGGTCTTCCTGGGCCTCTGCAACCATCCACATTCGCATTGTATATCTGTTTAGTTATTCGCTCATTCGACATTCTTTCTATATGCCCGAACCATCGGAGCATGCCTTTCATTTTTACACCGATACTATCATTCACACAAAGCCTCTTTCTTACATCTTCATTACGAACGCGATCGGTGAGTGATACACCGCAGATCTTGCGCAAAGATCTCATCTCGACCGCGTTCAACTTACTTTCATACTCTTTCCTGCATACCCAGTAATAATTTAGTTTTTTGTTAAATTCACCATTTTTTGTTTCAGGCTAGGTTTGCAGATATTGAAGGCGATAGATTCAATACACTCGGTGGGCTTTCTACATAGGGATATCAAACCGGTGAGTGGAACGAAGTTTATCAATAGTGGACTTTAATATTTCCAAATGTCGTGTCAATCACTATCACCTCATCACTGTCACTACTCACCACGTAACATAGAGCAACACCGGAGGGGAGTAGCCATATGCAGGCTTTCCCCTCTGTCAAAATACAGCCCAAATGGGCCTTTACCTGTGGCCTAGATGTTTAAATGTGTGCGTGAAATTGTTTCTGTATTTTTTTAAAGTCTAAAGTGTGAGTTTCGTAGTAATAGACGATTTTTTTAGTGTGCGTGTGTGTCGCACGCATTTCCCCCCGCAAAAAATGACAGACTGTTTTGCATCGGTAATACACGCTATGGCTACTGCCCTCCGGTCCGCCGCGAGCGGTGGCCCGTGTTGCTCTATGCTACGTTATAAAAAGTAAAGTCCCCCTATTTTCTCTGTCTGTATGTATGCGCTAATCTCGGAAAGTTGTCAAAGGATTTTGTTCCTGTTTGAAATGTTGGGAAAAAAATAGTTTACTGAGGAAGATTTACATCTATAATTTATCAATATCTTACTTATATTAACCGAGAAGAAGCGCGCATGGCCCGGCGGCTGGTGTAGATTGTAAGCGATCTACTCGGTTAAGCACTACGGGCGCGGTCGGGTAGTGTGATGGGTGACCGCTAGTGGCAAATTAAATGCACTGCAATGCTCCGTGCTTCGGAGGGCACGTTAACCCCTCGGTCCCGGTTGCTATCGATAGATAGCAGTCGTTAAACCTTGTCGGAGGCCTTATGGGCGGTTTGAAAACATCCGACACCGGGTTGGCCACTAACCCGTATCTCCACCAATCCTCATTGGAGCAGCGTGGTGGAGTAAGCTCCAGGCCTCCCCCCAAAGAGGGGAGAGACTCGTGCCCAGCAGTGGGACGTATAATGGGTTGCCATTATTATATTATTAACCGAGATATCACGGTTTTTGTCAAACAAAGTCGGGCGCGTCCCCACAATATAATAAATGCTATCCGTGCAAAGCCGTGGCGGGTTGCTAGTTCTTAATAATTTGTATCTCTTTGCATATTATTATTGTTCAGTTTGTCCCCCCATAGTAAAATAAGAACTGGGCCGATAAGAAAAGATCAATAATGATAGATAAGAAAAGATTTCCACTAAACGTAACGAAATCTGACGACCCGGTTAGTCCAGCGGTGTGAGATGATCGTTTGATTCGAAGGGTCGCGGGTTCGATCCCCGCACCGGGACATATATTTGTATGGCCTACAGATATTTGTTTTGGATCTGGGTGTTTGTGTATGTGTACAACGGCACACACCAGACAGGTTTATACCTACTGTGGGGCTGTGAGTGTAAGCGTATTAAAAAAAATAGAAAAAAAAACGTGCGACACTTTGTACCTCAGACCACGGTAGAGCTATTTTTATTTGACTTGCCAGAGCAACTTCAGCATCGGACGGCACCCGTCCAACTGCCGTCGAGTGTACATGTTGGACTTCGGTCTGGCGCGCCAGTACACCACCAGCAACGGCAGCGTGCGCCCGCCCCGCGCCGCCGCCGGCTTCCGAGGTCAGTGTGGTCCCCCCTCTCCCCCAGGGTCACAGGGTCACATGCCGCACCTCGGTCTGGCGCGCCAGTACACCACCAGCAACGGCAGCGTGCGCCCGCCCCGCGCCGCCGCCGGCTTCCGAGGTCAGAGTGCCCCCCCCCCCCTGGTCACAGGGTCACATGCCGCACCTCGGTCTGGCGCGCCAGTACACCACCAGCAACGGCAGCGTGCGCCCGCCCCGCGCCGCCGCCGGCTTCCGAGGTCAGTGTGGTCCCCCCTCTCCCCCAGGGTCACAGGGTCACATGCCGCACCTCGGTCTGGCGCGCCAGTACACCACCAGCAACGGCAGCGTGCGCCCGCCCCGCGCCGCCGCCGGCTTCCGAGGTCAGAGTGCCCCCCCCCCCCCCTGGTCACAGGGTCACATGCCGCACCTCGGTCTGGCGCGCCAGTACACCACCAGCAACGGCAGCGTGCGCCCGCCCCGCGCCGCCGCCGGCTTCCGAGGTCAGTGTGGTCCCCCCTCTCCCCCAGGGTCACAGGGTCACATGCCGCACCTCGGTCTGGCGCGCCAGTACACCACCAGCAACGGCAGCGTGCGCCCGCCCCGCGCCGCCGCCGGCTTCCGAGGTCAGAGTGCCCCCCCCCCCCCTGGTCACAGGGTCACATGCCGCACCTCGGTCTGGCGCGCCAGTACACCACCAGCAACGGCAGCGTGCGCCCGCCCCGCGCCGCCGCCGGCTTCCGAGGTCAGTGTGGTCCCCCCTCTCCCCCAGGGTCACAGGGTCACATGCCGCACCTCGGTCTGGCGCGCCAGTACACCACCAGCAACGGCAGCGTGCGCCCGCCCCGCGCCGCCGCCGGCTTCCGAGGTCAGAGTGCCCCCCCCCCCCCTGGTCACAGGGTCACATGCCGCACCTCGGTCTGGCGCGCCAGTACACCACCAGCAACGGCAGCGTGCGCCCGCCCCGCGCCGCCGCCGGCTTCCGAGGTCAGAGTGCCCCCCCCCCCCCCCTGGTCACAGGGTCACATGCCGCACCTCGGTCTGGCGCGCCAGTACACCACCAGCAACGGCAGCGTGCGCCCGCCCCGCGCCGCCGCCGGCTTCCGAGGTCAGAGTGCCCCCCCCCCCCTGGTCACAGGGTCACATGCCGCACCTCGGTCTAGCGCGCCAGTACACCACCAGCAACGGCAGCGTGTGCCCCCCCCCTCTCCAGCCCGGAGTCACTGAGTATCCCGACATGGGGTCATTAATGCCCACACGGGATCAAGAGTACTCCATCCAGAGGCAGGCAAGATCACTCTCGAGCTCGATCAGCACCTCCGCATTATATAATTTACCTGCCGCTAAGTGATAGTGGTAATGTATGGTAGTAGAGCCAGAGAATATGTAATAATACGTATAGAATGGACACTTCGACATCCCGCCCGATTTCCCCGCCTCACCCAACCTCCCTCCTCTTTTAGCAAAGGAATGGTATTCTACAGCGAGATTCCGTTCAATGTTAGGGTTCCTTGAAGTGTTAATTACGAAAATGGTATCTCCTTTCAAGTCAAAGATGGTGGACATCAAGTGGTGGAGTCAAAAACGGATGCCATTTTCGTTATCAACACCCCAAGGAAACTCGAAATTGATACCCATATAACATTTAAAAAAAAAAGTTTTTCCGCCATCTTGGATCTGAAAACGGATGTCATTTTCGTAATCAGCACCACGAAAAACCTCGAAATTGATACCCATATCATATTTGAAAGAAAATCTGTTCGCCATCTTGGATATGAAAAATGATGACATTTTCGCAATCGGGTACCAAGAAACCGCGAAATTAACACCATATCACAATGTAGAAAAATAATTAAAACCGCCATCTTCGATTTGAAAGCAGGATACCATTCAGAATCAGAATCAGAAATTAATTTATTCATTTACAGTGACTTGCACCGCTTATGACAAGTTAAAAACGAACAAAATAAATTAAAGTGTAAGACAATTATGCTTATTGATATGCACGTCTAATTAAAAAAAAAAATATATATAAAAATTATTTATTATATAATTTTTATGAAGTGTCCATTCTAAACGTAGTATTATTACATATTTTCTGATAAAAGGTTTTAAAGTATTATTAAAAATATCGATACCGACTAACGTATATGCGGCACAACACTATCGATCGACTTTCTTATCTTAGAAATAACGTAATGGGGTTTTTGGCGGGAACCTTGAAAGAGGCGTGTGGTGCTCTTATTTTATTTCATTTTCTTGGTGTATTTTTGAGTTATATTAAATAAAGTTGGTGGCATTTTGTTTGATATAGGCTTATTACAGTGCCCGTGTATAGTGAAAAAGAATAACAGTGCAAAAACACGGCTTTTCGGTTTGCCTCCAAAACTTCATTTTAAATGTTTTGGTAAAGTAGCCATCGCTTTACTCGAATTTCGGACTGTGACTCTGACTGACTGACTTATAATTGACCGACTGACTCATACTTTAACGCTGATTGTGAATACGAAATATCATTTTACTTGACACTGGCAATATGCGTAATAGCGATGCCATAATATTAAAAAAAAAAAAAAAAAAAATAACGTAATGAGTGAGCAGGACTTAGCGAAAATATACTTGTGCATAATCCAGTTTAATTGATCTCTGATAATACGTGTTTTATATGAATTATTTACTTACCGGTGAACTATCATACCATCTTTTTTAATATTTGATGTTCTAGACGTATTTAGATATGATTTTAGTGCGCAGGAAGCCATTTGCTAGTTATTTTCGGTAGAAAATGAATTATTTCTCACGTACGAACGGGTCGGAGGCTTGGTCGGTAATGGCGTCATTGGTGTCGCGATTTCGAGCTTTAAAAATAAGCTAGTAAATTAGCTAGCAACGTGTTGTGCGCGTCGGTTGCCCTGTATGCGGTATCTATTGGGGGTGATCTGTGGGAATAAATTAATGTCTTCTTTCCATCTCTAAACGATCTCTAATCAACACTAACTTAAATTCCAGGCACTGTCCGATACGCCTCGATAAACGCCCACAAGAACAAGGAGATGGGGCGGCACGACGACCTGTGGTCGCTGTTCTACATGCTCGTCGAGTTTGTCAACGGGCAGCTGCCGTGGAGGAAGATTAAGGATAAGGAGCAGGTCAGTTCTTTTAGCCGCCCCCCCTCCCCCTCCCCTTCGACGTAACTGTATACTACTACGTACTTATATTTTTACTTATATTTTTACGATTATTTGAACTTTATGGTCTTAAAACTTATATGCGAAATCCAAATTTTAACAAGTATGTCGCTACATATTCAAAATGTTTAAAAGAGTTTGTAAAAACGCAAATTCAATTTATATAAGCAATAAAATTAAAAATGCAGACGATAAAATGAAGGCGACCTGGAAAATAATAAATAGTGAAACAAGCAAAAACAAGCGGTCTGAAACTCGTGTCCTTTTGGAGACACCACAGGGTATTTCAGGCTCAGATTTAGACATTGCTACACACTTTGAAGATTACTTTGCTAATATTCCATTCGAAATTACGGCACCTTTAAATTCTTCTACTGGAATATCGATTGATATTCTTAAAAGGAACGTAGAGCCTTGTCATATTAAACTAACTTTTAATCATATTAGTCCACAAACAATAATATCCACATTTAGTCAGCTCAAAAACAAAGCTACTGAAGATATTTATGGTAGGTCTGTTAAAGTGTGTAAATCGATTATTAGTACTGTAGCGTCTTATATGTCTTCAATTTTTAATTTATGTATTGAGCAGGGAATCTTTCCGGATTTGTTAAAACTGAGCAAAGTCGTACCACTATTTAAATCAGGGGATAGTAAAAACTCGAATAATTATAGGTCGGTATCTGTTCTTCCCGTTATTAGTAAAGTTTTCGAGAAAGTGATACTTCATCAATTGCTGCAGCACTTTAATAAAAATAAGATCTTACACCACCAACAATTTGGTTTCACAAAAGGTTGTAATACAATTGATGCCGGTGTTGCTTTACTTAAACATATTTATGAAGCTTGGGAAGATTCGCAGGATGCTATAGGAATCTTTTGCGACCTCTCTAAAGCATTTGACTGCGTGGACCATAATACGTTAATGTGCAAACTTGAGCACTATGGCCTTGGATATAACGCCCTTCAACTTATTAAATCGTATCTAGTAAACCGGGAACAGAAAATACAAGTTAACGGAGTAAAATCACCAAGCTCTAAAGTAGAAATAGGTGTACCACAGGGCTCGATATTAGGTCCATTTCTGTTTTTAGTATATATAAATGATTTGCTCCATTTGATGCCCATCAGTGAGCCTAAGACAATTTTATTTGCCGATGATACCTCGCTGGACTTTTAAGTGTTTTTTTTTTTTATGTTATAAAAGTGGCAAACAAGCGTGCAGTTCACATTGATGTTAAGTGATGACTGCAGCCTATAGACACCCACACAATGACCAGAGGTCAAAATGCAAATGCGCTGCCACTCCTGAGGCATTAGGTGTTATGCCTCTGTGCCGGAAATTACAGAGCCGTATATCGGTTTCATATATTTGATATGGTAACCTTCGCACTAGTGTGTCGTGATGGCATTACAAGTGACAGTCGTCGCCATGGCAACGCCCAGTGACGTCAGACTGAAGCGCTATACTAGCCTCGTGTCGTAAGTTAGCCGCCTTTCTCTTGTTGTCGCCGCCGGTCGCTATGGCAACGGTCTGGTGACATCACACAAATACAAGATTAAAGGGAGATAAAATTATGACCAATGCCGCACTATCAGTGCGTATGTATTCAGGAGGTTTTGACGGGAACGGGGAAAAGAGCTGAGTCGCTGCGTGATATATTTTCAAAATTTGTGTATAGTCGCGTTTTTATGTGCAAAAATGGGAGTTTTTTTCATAAATCATTCGATACTGTTCACGGGTGTAGGAAAGTGATATTATGAAGTAAAAAGTGATTTTTTATGTTGCCTCCAACACTTCGTAAAATCTCCTAGTAAAGTCCCCATCACTTTACTGGAGCCATCTCATCATATTCCACATGGAAGCATCCAATCATCGTCATCTTTCATATAAAAATAAAAGAAAAAAAATAAAAAAAAGAAATATTCATTTTAAACGGTTTAACAAGTAACATCGCAAAGGCCCCCATACTGGGTTAAGGATATTAATTATCAAAAGAAATAAAGAAAAAAAATACTGAAGATTGGCTGTTAAGGACTGGAATCCGTGGCCGTAAAATAATTTTAAAAAAAAATATGTATGCAGTGTGCAACACAGATAACGCTCTATGAAGTCGAACGTAAACTGTTCTTCCACGCTCACACGTCACTGCGATATCGTCTCTCACAGTTGTCCTCTGGCCCGGCAGGTGGGGCTGATGAAGGAGAAGTACGACCACCGCCTGCTGCTGAAGCACCTGCCGTCGGAGCTGCGCCAGTTCCTGGAGCACGTGCAGCAGCTGGAGTACGGCGACACGCCCGACTACGGCATGCTGGCCGCCATGCTGGAGCGCTGCTGCAAGCGCCGCGGCGTGCGGGACACCGACCCCTACGACTGGGAGAGAGACGTGAGTACAGTACAGTACAGTACAGTACAGTACAGTACTGCCGGCCGCCATGCTGGAGCGCTGCTGCAAGCGCCGCGGCGTGCGGGACACCGACCCCTACGACTGGGAGAGAGACGTGAGTACAGTACAGTACAGTACAGTACAGTACAGTACTGCCGGCCGCCATGCTGGAGCGCTGCTGCAAGCGCCGCGGCGTGCGGGACACCGACCCCTACGACTGGGAGAGAGACGTGAGTACAGTACAGTACAGTACAGTACAGTACTGCCGGCCGCCATGCTGGAGCGCTGCTGCAAGCGCCGCGGCGTGCGGGACACCGACCCCTACGACTGGGAGAGAGACGTGAGTACAGTACAGTACAGTACAGTACAGTACTGCCGGCCGCCATGCTGGAGCGCTGCTGCAAGCGCCGCGGCGTGCGGGACACCGACCCCTACGACTGGGAGAGAGACGTGAGTACAGTACAGTACAGTACAGTACTGCCGGCCGCCATGCTGGAGCGCTGCTGCAAGCGCCGCGGCGTGCGGGACACCGACCCCTACGACTGGGAGAGAGACGTGAGTACAGTACAGTACAGTACAGTACTGCCGGCCGCCATGCTGGAGCGCTGCTGCAAGCGCCGCGGCGTGCGGGACACCGACCCCTACGACTGGGAGAGAGACGTGAGTACAGTACAGTACAGTACAGTACTGCCGGCCGCCATGCTGGAGCGCTGCTGCAAGCGCCGCGGCGTGCGGGACACCGACCCCTACGACTGGGAGAGAGACGTGAGTACAGTACAGTACAGTACAGTACAGTACAGTACTGCCGGCCGCCATGCTGGAGCGCTGCTGCAAGCGCCGCGGCGTGCGGGACACCGACCCCTACGACTGGGAGAGAGACGTGAGTACAGTACAGTACAGTACAGTACTGCCGGCCGCCATGCTGGAGCGCTGCTGCAAGCGCCGCGGCGTGCGGGACACCGACCCCTACGACTGGGAGAGAGTCGTGAGTACAGTACAGTACAGTACAGTACAGTACAGTACTGCCGGCCGCCATGCTGGAGCGCTGCTGCAAGCGCCGCGGCGTGCGGGACACCGACCCCTACGACTGGGAGAGAGACGTGAGTACAGTACAGTACAGTACAGTACAGTACAGTACTGCCGGCCGCCATGCTGGAGCGCTGCTGCAAGCGCCGCGGCGTGCGGGACACCGACCCCTACGACTGGGAGAGAGACGTGAGTACAGTACAGTACAGTACAGTACAGTACTGCCGGCCGCCATGCTGGAGCGCTGCTGCAAGCGCCGCGGCGTGCGGGACACCGACCCCTACGACTGGGAGAGAGACGTGAGTACAGTACAGTACAGTACAGTACAGTACTGCCGGCCGCCATGCTGGAGCGCTGCTGCAAGCGCCGCGGCGTGCGGGACACCGACCCCTACGACTGGGAGAGAGACGTGAGTACAGTACAGTACAGTACAGTACTGCCGGCCGCCATGCTGGAGCGCTGCTGCAAGCGCCGCGGCGTGCGGGACACCGACCCCTACGACTGGGAGAGAGACGTGAGTACAGTACAGTACAGTACAGTACTGCCGGCCGCCATGCTGGAGCGCTGCTGCAAGCGCCGCGGCGTGCGGGACACCGACCCCTACGACTGGGAGAGAGACGTGAGTATGTATTGCCTGCCGAATATTGGAGCCATTCTGGATCGTTCTTAGTAAATGTGTCGCATTTTAATTGTATGATCCAAGGGGACAATAAATGTTGTCTCTTTATAATATTAACGTAACTTCACGCCTGTAATCTCCGAAGGGTTAGGCGGAGGTAAATGCAACATTCAAGCATACATCCAAACACTCGCCGGTTACGTATTGGCCCATGTAACAGGTGGCGAGCCTGTTGCCATCTTCGGGCACATTACCAAACTCCGAGTTACTGGGAAACTTCCAGAAAATGAAAAAATCCCAATAGAACCAGAGATAAAGGATTTTAAACCGTTATCTCTGATAGTCCCCGACCCGGGAATCGAACCCAGGACCCCCAGCGCAGTAGTAGTGGCCTGCTACCACTACGCTACTGTGTCAGTATAATATTAGCACAGTTTTTTTAATGTAATGTGGCAAACAAGCACGCAGTTCACATAAATGTAAGTGATGACTGTAGCCTATAGACATCCACACAAAAACCAAAGGTTAAAATGCAGATGCGTTATCACTCTTGAGGCCTAAGGTGGTATGCCTCTGTGCCGGAAATTACAGGGCCGTACATTACCACTTGACTGGAATACGATAGTACTGAACACTACTATTTAGCGGCAAGTATATTAATGCGGTGGTGCCTACGTCCGCGAGCTGCGTCACTTTAGCTCTCGTTGCAAAACTCTTCATTACAAAACCGACGTTTCGTAACAATTTCGTTTCACATCTTAACTTTCCACAACTACATCACTACATAAATAATTCACTTGGCAAACAGATTATTACAAAGCTATTCATTTCATAACTTCATAAACAAAAAAACATCACCATCACAAACAAAACTGTCGGTTAGGTTAGGTTAGAACTGCGGCCCATCGCCAGAACCGAAATGCTGTTATTTTAGTTTAATGTACTTGTAAAGAAAAATGGAAAGAAAAATTTGACTTCAGGCGAGACTCGAACTCGCGACCTACTGGGAATGTAGTCCAGCCGCTCTTCCAATCGAGCTACTGAAGCCCTGCCCGATTTGTCGAATCTTTCCTTCACATCTATTGCATTGCTTTATGGTAGCAGCAGCGCCATCTATTACCAACTATGCTAGTTAGGCAACCGATATAATAGACTTTTCAGTTTATTGAATATCGTAAAGAAGTCGCTTTTACCCTTAATAATTGTTTTATATTATTTCGCATTAACACATGCTTGTGAAATATATTTTATAAATTAATAATATAAAACAATTATTAAGGGTAAAAGCGACTTCTTTACGATATTCAATAAACTGAAAAGTCTATTATATCGGTTGCCTAACTAGCATAGTTGGTAATAGATGGCGCTGCTGCTACCATAAAGCAATGCAATAGATGTGAAGGAAAGATTTGACAAATCGGGCAGGGCTTCAGTAGCTCAATTGGAAGAGCGGCTGGACTAGATTCCCAGTAGGTCGCGAGTTCGAGTCTCGCCTGAAGTCAAATTTATCTTTCCATTTTTCTTTTAAAATAAAATATATTTCACAAGCATGTGTTAATGCGAAATAATATAAACCAATTAATGTACTTGTAATAAACTTTAGAGGCCATTTAACCATATTATCTTTGAATATTAATTAGATATATGCGAAGTATTGTTATAAATTTACCTAATCAAATGTTTGTGAAATAATTAGAAGAGTAGAAGCTTTTTATTCGCGCTTCCTTCATTCGCGAGGATTGAAAAAATGCGACTCAAGTCCTATATTCGCGGCATAAGATTTTATTATTCGCGGATTGAATCGGTACTTCGCTACATGTCTCTAAATAAAAAGCATTTGATATACGTTGTCAACGCATCAAGAGATAAATAAAATAGGCCTTATTACAACTATGTCTAATCCGTCTCGAAGGACCAAAAACATGTGCGGTCACTGCAAGTTGTGACTTCGCACTTGTTATAAATGTGTCAGTATGTCAGATTATGTCAAATGCAATAAAACGAGTCCGATCGGTGCAAATGTTGTATTCGAACTGTCTCTTATTCCTAAGACAATGTCACTTAATGCTAAGTTTGCAAAAATGTGCGAGTGGTAGCTCGTACAGTTGTGTTTTCAAAAGCTAACGGCGTTGTTTGTTTCGTTTGACGGTTCCTTTGAGGTAAAGTCGCCTTCGCCGCGGTCGGTGTTTTTAAGTATGTAAACAAATTGAAAATTTTGATAAAACAAATCAAAACATAAAGTATATTATGGAATGCTGCCACAATTGGACCCTCGCCTAAACCTGAAGATATTATGTAACTCAACAAAATGTATGTTCAAAAACTTCAATCAAACAGATTTTTTATGTTTGCTTTTTTTTTAGTTCGCCGCCTAGGAACGTATCCCCTATAATTCTATACAAATTGCCATTCCATATTCACGATTTCCGTATTCGCGGCATATTTATGGAACGTATACCCCGCGAATAAAGAGCTTCTATTGTAAACGAATCGTTGAGTTGCGAAATGCTACATTACAATTATATATTTGTGGAATGAATAGTGTACACAACGTTGGTTTTGAAATGAAGATTTGCGTCACGTTCGTCGGTGAAACATTAGCGTACCTCGTCTCGGGTGTGGGTGTTTGTGTACGTTTATGTGTTGCGCGTGTCCAACGGCACCCACCAGTCCACGACACAGGTTTATACCTAGGTTGGGGGTTATACCTGTGGGGCTGTGGGTATGTGTGTGAGCGTATGTTGTGTGTGCAGACGGCGCCGGCGTCCCGGACGCGCGTGGCGCTGGCCGCCGCGCCCGACCTGGCCGCCGCGCCCGGTGCGGCCGGCGCGCCCGACGCGCCCGACAGGGTGAGTTCTTTTTATATAACACCACCTGTTGCGCCCGCGTGGATGTCGTTTTGTAAATTATTTTTAATTTTACGATTCGTGGAAATGTTCTTATCGAGTTTCCCGTCGCGTACCTCTTTGTGAAAGGACTAATAGAATAACTTTAAAAATCTCTATTTAATTTAAACCCCTTATAATTTAACCCCCTTATTCATAAACGTACATTAGATACGTTTTAGCTATAGAATGCTTTGTCTTTGTCAGTTGCATGGTCAAATGTGCAGGATAGAAAAAGACAAAGGAGAGATTAGCAACACTTTAGCTAAAATACGTTTATGAATAAGGGGGTTAAAGTTTAGGAGCGATTCTCACAAACTACTAAAAGACGTATTTTTTATTTCTAAGAGAAAGACTGGACATCACTCTTTAAATATCGAACTTGGAAATTACCAAAAATCCCACACAAATTTTAACCTCAATTCTATTTTTATATACATAATAAGAAGAGGAAGACTAGCTGTGTCCGTGACTTCGTCCGCGTGAGAATTTATGATTGTTCCGTATCTACCCGGACGAAATCGCAGCAGCGGCTGGTATAGAAGTAAAGCCTAAGTTACTCTTTATTACATAAGCTATCTGCCAGTGAAAGTCCAGTCAAAATCGGTCCAGCCGTTCCCGAGATTAGCCCCAACAAACAGACAGACAAAAATTGTAAAAAATGTTAGGCTACTTTTATACTAGCTGCGCCCACGACTTCGTTCGGGTAGATACTGAAACTGAACAATCATAAATTCTCACGCGTACGATATCGCGGACACAGCTTTTTTTTTTTTTTTTTTTTTATGGCATCGCTATTACGCATATTGCCAGTGTCAAGTAAAACGATATTTCGAATTTATTTAAAGCAGCGTAAAAGTTAATATAATATCAAGTCAAGTATATTATGTAAGTATCAAGTATGATATGTCAGTCAAGTGAGTTACAATTTACAATCAAGTTATTCGAGTAAAGCGATGGCTACTTTACCAGAACATTTACAATGAAGTTTTGGAGGCAATCTGAAAGGTCGTGATTTCGCACTGTCATTCTATTTCACTATACACGGGCACTGTAATAAACCTATATCAAACAAAATGCCACCAACTTTATTCAATATAACTTAAAAATGTACTAAGAAAATGAAATAAAATAAGAGCACCATACGCCTCTTTCAAGGTTCCCGCCAAAACTCCACAGCTAGTTTCTAATATATTTCACTAGCATGTGTTATAGCGTTAATACTAGTGATGCGCCGAATAGTGGTTTCACCGAATAACCGAATACCGAATAATATTCGGTTTAACCTATACCAACGGCCGAATTATTCGGTTTACCATTTCATGGTTTTGCCGCTTATACCCGGTTCTAACATGTCGCTGCTTGCATTCGAGGGCTACACTAAAAGTTCTTAGAAAATCAAAAACTGAGCAAACTAGCGAATTATAAGTTTTATTATATCCTTTTAATAGTCGCCATTCACTAATAAATGTTGACTGCATATAACTAACTACAGGACTAAAAGGTTTAAGAATATGTTGATTTGAAGTTTCAAAATAAGTGTTGATTTGGTTTAAATCTTTATAGGATTTCTTTGGCTTAGTAAATAACATAAGAATTTTTATCTTATTTTATTTTTAAAGAAAAATGGAAAGAAAAAATTGACTTCAGGCGAGATTCGAACTCGCGACCTACTGGGAAAATAATATAAAACAATTATTCAGGGTAAAAGCGACTTCTTTACGATATTCAATAAACTGAAAAGTCTATTATATCGGTTGCCTAACTAGCATAGTTGGTAATAGATGGCGCTGCTGCTACCATAAAGCAATGCAATAGATGTGAAGGAAAGATTTGACAAATTGGGCAGGGCTTCAGTAGCTCAATTGGAAGAGCGGCTGGACTAGATTCCCAGTAGGTCGCGAGTTCGAGTCTTGCCTGAAGCCAATTTTTTCTTTCCATTTTTCTTTAAAAATAAAATATATTTCACAAGCATGTATTAATGCGAAATAATATAAAACAATTTTTATCTTGTTGTTATGTAAGTAGATACCGTGTCGTAGAGCCAATAAAATAGAAATATTCGAACCGAATATATTCGGCACCAAAACCGAATAATTCGACCGAATACGAATAGTGGAAAAGATGCCGATTTTGCCGAATACCGAATACCAACGAATATTCGGCGCATGTCTAGTAAATACTAAAAATGTTTACAAGTGATAACATTCCATCGTTCTACTACAGGCGCGTAGACGTCTAGAGACCGAGGCGACTACGGCAATGGCGACTGACACGCAGACAAACATACAGAAAGACAAAGATAAACGGCCGCAACCGGTGTCGCCGAGGCACGCGCACCCACACCATGTTAACGGCTTTGTGAGTATAGATAAGTGTGTCTGTGTTACGTAATCACTGTTCCACCATCTCAATCAGTGTAAGTGATTGTATCGATGTGTAATAATAATTGTTATACCTACTTATACAGATATGTGTTGTATACTGACATGTATTAAATTATAACGTAACTTCACGACTGTAATCCCCGAAGGAGTAGGCAGAGGTAAATGCATGCATTCAAGCATACATGCAAACACCCACGATTCTCCGGTTACGTTTTTTGGTCCTTGTAACAGGTGGCGAGCCTGTTGACATCTCCGGACACATCACCAAACTCCGAGCTACTGGGAAACTTCCAGAAAATGGAAAATCCCAATAGAACCGGAGATAAAGGACTTTGTACCATTATCTCTGATATCTCCCTACCCGGGAATCGAACCCAGGACCTCAGCGTAGTAGTAGTGGCCTGCTACCGGCTACCGCTAGGCTACCGAGGCAGTTGTTGTTTAATTATAAAAGTAGATAAAAAATTGTAATCGCTTAGAGAGTAATACGCGCCGCCATAGATATCTATCTGACGACCGGGTTAATCCAGCAGTGTGAGATGATCGTTTGATTCGAAGGGTCGCGGGTTCGATCCCCGCACCGGAACAAATGTTTGTATGGCCTACAGATATTTGTTTCGGGTCTGGGTGTTTGTGTATGTGTTGTATGTGTACAACGGCACCCACGACACAGATTTATACCTACTGTGGGGCTGTGAGTGTAAGCGTATTTTATTTATTTTATCTACGGATTTCCATCTTGACAAATAGCAGGTAAACGTTTACAGAAACTGATATGCGCTGCCACATATTATTAACGGACTTTTGGATATATATCTATAGATGTCCATCTTCATAACAGGCTCGTAGATATCTTAAAACAGAGACACAGAATTATACAATCATGTTTCTGTCCTTGAAAATATAGATATCTACAGACATCTATAGATATTAATCTGTACAACTGGCATATGGTTGTATAGGGATTGAAATTCGTTTTCCCATGCCGCAATAAGTGGGTTCATTTTATAGCGATAGATTTATAGACGTCCATTTAATAAACATGCTGTCTTATACCACAGTCGGCGGCCGACAAACCTACGGGTGAGAAAGAGGCGGAACCCAGAACAACCCCCGCACCATCTCCCGATAGAAATGCTAAGGTAAATAATAAAGTAGGTACACAGTAGACTTGCCACGAATAATGATTTGGCCGAATAACCATATAACTGCGTTCGGCTTTCCCCTCGGCCCAATAGCCGAATATTCGGCGGCCGAATCGGCCGATCACAGACTTGTTCATAAATAATAAGCAAAACGAGGAAAATATTTATAGAAAAACAAATCCGTGTTCAAATGAAATTTATTTTTATTTGAAAACTGCTCGCCTAAATCGGATGGCAGACCTATAAAATTGGTAGTCAGCAAACGCAAAATTATTTCCAGTCCTGACGTTTGCAAAGATTTATCTGCTCTCTATGGTCTAAATCAGAGGTACCCAAACTATTTTTCTTGTAGACCCCTTTAAATTTTTTCTGGTTTCGGTGGACCCCCCTTGCTACATTTATATCACTTTCCCATATATCCCATTTTTATTTACGCTTATACGTAGACCTCGTCGAGTCTCCCATAGACCCCTGGGGGTCCACCTGGACCACTTTGGGAATCACCGGTCTAAATTGACCGGACTGTAATGGTACATTCGCAGGAGACGAGCAGCAGCGGCGCGGGCGTGGGGGGCGCGGGGGTCCCGGGGGGCGCGGGGGGTGCGGGGGGCGGGAGCCCGCGGCCCGACCGGCAGAGCGTGCCGCCCGGCAAGGCGCGCGCCCCGCAGCCCGGTATGTATTCCGTCATGCGTATAATGATCTCTGACAACGAATTTTTATTTCTTATTCTTTCCTACTAGTTTCGCTCAGATAACTGAGAACTGCCTCGGTAGCCTAGTGGTAGCAGCCCACTACTACTACGCTGAGGTCCTGGGTTCGATTCCCGGGTAGGGGGTTATCAGAGATAATGGTGTAAAGACCTTTATCCCTGATTCTATTGGGATTTTTCCATTTTCTGGAAATTTCCCAGTACCTCGAAGTTTGGTAATGTGCCCGGAGATGTCAACACGCTCGCCACCCGTTACATGGGCCAAAAACGTAACCGACGAATCGTGGGTGTTTGCATGAATGCGTGCATTTACCTCTGCCTACCCCTTCGGGGATTGCAGGCGTGAAGTTACTTTTTCTTCGAACCGTACGACTTTTTTTATTGTCATTTTAAAGGAGACGTTCCAAAATGTATGGAGCTTACGGCCAAATACTCAAACGTCACTTAAATATAAGTGGGACTTAAAAGTGTTCTGTCTTTATAAAACACGAATTCAAACGATAGAGATAGCGCACATTTGAGCGTTGCTTAAAATTGAATGACGTTTGAGTATTCGGCCATTAGACCCGCACCTTGTACGCTATGTTACTAGAGAAGAAGCGTAAAATACTAAATCATTTTCAACTATTCAAATCGTTTATTATACCTTCGATTAAGTGTCGTATATTTCAAACACAAGAATTTCACAGTAGCAATATGGTGTCATATTATTATCGTACAAAAATTACATCAAATATATATTTCCGACATAAAAACAAGAATTCAAATGATTTTTTGAGTATTTTTCTCGTATCTTTTGATATAGTATCTACATGTTTATATTTTATCTTTGTAACTAGCTGTTAGTTAGCCTACAATTGTAAAAATAAATTAAAATAAATATAAGATTTTAGGGGAGATGAAGATAGCACCACAGGCATAGTAACACAGGCGACGGTGACCACTTTCCATCAGGTGGCTCGTTGTCTGTCAAACTTCAGAAATAAAAAAAAAAATTTAAAAAAGTACCAAGGATCATGTAACGTGTTTTAAGAGATGAATTTGCAGTTTTATAAGAGACTAACGGGTCATTACATACATAAGTCATACATTTAAAAATAATAGAGTGGTACAGCGCATAAGAGAATCTACTTAGTTTAGATTTTAGGTTTTCAATGTGCGTTTTCCAGTTTAAATTAGTGTCAATTTGTAAGCCTAACAATGTACACGCTTTAACCTTTTCTAGGCGGATATTATCAATTTGTAACTCAATGTCTAATGGTGATTTTGATGAGGTACTCGTAAAATCAAAACTATTACCAAAGCGGTACGTAAATGTCACATTGCAATTGACCAATATTTATAGTAATAATAAATGAAAATAATATATGAAATAATATTATGTAGTTTTATTCTAATCGCAGGTTCGATTCCTGCCCGAAGTCTAATTTATCTTTCCGTTTTTTCTTTAATTTCTAAAGTTCACTCGCATAAATGTATTATTGCGAAAAATACACAGGACAATTATAATAATTATTACCTACATTTTTTAAGCTGTTTGACGAAGGCTGATTAAAATTTGTACATTGTTTATTACGATATTGTGATTTTATTTAATTTTGTAACCTTTTCCTTAAAGGCTTATTACACGGCACGGTATTCAGGGTACGATAGCAAGGGTCGGGGTAGTGTAATAACATTTAGGGAGTTGGGGCCCTAATTAGGGCGACCGGAGAGGCAACCCGGCGCGAGGCTAAGGCCCACCCTTTCTGCCTGACCCTGAATACCGTCTCGTGTAATAGCCTTTATACATTATTAGTAGGAACACTTCCACCCGTTCCTTTACAGTATCATAATTGTTGTATTTTTTTTTGTTTGGTTACGTTTATAAATAAACTAGCTGTGCCCGCGACTTCGTCCACGTGAGAAAAAATATGATTGTTCAGTATAGTATCTACCCGGGCGAAGTCGTGGGCGCAGCTAGTATAAAAGTAGCCTAAGTTACACCTTATTACATCAGCTATCTGCCAGTGAAAGTCCCGTCAAAATCGGAGACACTCAAATTCTATTTATTTGTATGTATGTATGGTTGTATGGAGATAAAAGTAGTCTAAGTTACTCCTTATCACATCAGCTACCTACCCGTGGAATTAAATGTATATGTACATGTTGGCAATAAATAAATTGAATTGAAGTCCCGTCAAAGTCGGATACACTCCAATTCTACTTATTTGTATGTAGGTATGTATGTATGTATGGTTGTATGGAGATAAAAGTAGACTAAGTTACTCCTTATTACATCAGCTACCTACCCGTGGAAGTCCCGTCAAAGTCGGATACACTCCAATTCTACTTATTTGTATTTAGGTATATATGGATGGATGTTTCGAGATAAAAGTAGCCTAAGTTACTCCTTATTACATCAGCTACCTACCCGTGGAAGTCAGGTCAAAGTCGGATACCCTCCAATTCTACTTATTTGTATGTAGGTATGTATGTATGTATGGATGTATGGAGATAAAAGTAGCCTAAGTTACTCCTTATTACATTAGCTACCTACCCGTGGAACTAACCCAATCGAATCTGTTACCTACATAAATACATATTTCTCTAAGATTGGGCAAACACTAGCCGAAAACATAACAGTCACACATCCGGTTCAAACTCTAGTCTGCAATGAACCAATTCACTCTCAGGTATCTTCTTTTGTTCTTACTGAGGTTGACCCCATAGAAGTTTACAGTACTTTAATGAACCTAAAAAGCAGTTGTGCTGTTGGCAGTGACGAAACACCAACCCTATTCTTAAAAATGGCCCACAGTTGGGTGGTCCCCATATTAACTCATTTCGCCAATCTTTGTATTAGGTTTGGAAGTTTTCCAACACTTCTTAAGCAAGCCATCATTACTCCTATATACAAGGGTGGAGACAGAGATGAACTTAGTAATTACAGACCCATTTCAGTCTTATCAGTAATAGCTAAAATAATAGAAAAATTAGTAAATAGTCGTCTCTCAAAATATTTAAAACAATTTAATCTTATCTCCAATTCACAATTTGGTTTTAGACATGGGCTATCAACTGAAGATGCCGTTATAGCACTTATTTCCACGATAGTACACAAAGTAGATTCTGGTATGAAATGCATAGCAGTTTTCTTAGACTTGAAAAAAGCTTTTGACTCCGTCTCTGTCTCCATCCTCGTACAAAGAATTGAAAGACTGGCTATAAGAGGTACTCCCTTAGAACTTTTAAAGACTACCTGAGAGGTCGTACACAGCGAGTCAAAATTGGGGATTTTAGAAGTGAATTGACTAACATCAATTACGGTGTGCCCCAGGGAAGCGTCCTCGGTCCAACCTTGTTTTTGACCTATATAAACTCGCTCTGCAATATGCATATTGAAAATGGTCAACTTTTCTCCTATGCTGATGACACTGCCATAGTTTTTTATGCAAACACCTGGGAAGCAGTATTCAATGCCACAGAATTGGGTCTTGCAAGAATAGCTAACTGGCTAAACAATAACTTACTAACACTAAATACCGCTAAAACAAACTATATATGTTTTACTAAATATAACTCATCACAACCAAACCCAAATTTTAATATCAAAATTCACAACTGTCATAACATCAATAGTTCAGAATGTTCGTGTAACATTCTTCTAAGATTGGACAAAACTAAATATCTTGGTGTTGTGTTGGATCAGAGGCTTTCCTGGCATGCACACATTGATCTTATTGTTAACAGACTTAGAAAATTTATGTGGATTTTTAAAGAGCTTCGACATGTTGCTGGACCAGCTGTACTAAATCGGGTTTACATTTCATTAGTACAATCGATCCTCGTGTACTGTATACCAGTTTGGGGTGGTGCAACAAAACTTCTAGAGCTAGAAAGAGCTCAAAGATCTTTGCTCAAAGTTATGAATTCTAAACCATTCAAATTTCCCACTGATGAATTGTTATTGTATTTAGGTTCTATTTCGCTTAACTCGAATGCACTAGGCCGGTGTTAAAGAAAAGACGTTTTAACTGCACGATGTTTTAATTGCGACTGAATTCAATACATTATATAATGATGACCGTAGGGATTGTATGACGCAACACATTCATTTCGCGACATACCGCCCACCAAAAACAACGTTTTTCATACATATACAAATATTTGCTTTCTTAAACAAACAATACACGTCATGCAATACAATACATGCAAGTAAAACTCATAAACCATTAACTTGTACTTAAACTTCAATTTTTAACTAAATTCAAGCAAGTAGCGGTTACATGGAGAAGCCATGTAAGCCACATCACATACATAGAAAACATTTAACTCCAACATTAATTGCAAACAACTACTTATTAACAGTTTCAACGAACACAACTTGGTAGGTATGAACTTGTTGATCTAAAATATTGCAACTGTTGAGATATGAAACAATTTTAATCATTAATTGGAAGCTCGCATATCTTAGAAACATTACGTTTTACAATCTTATCACGACATTTAATATTATATACGCGACATAATGTATCGGAGCCTGGGTGTTTTTCAACAATACGTCCCAGGGCCCATTTACCTGGTGGAAGATTTTCTTCCCTTAATAAGACGACATCACCTATTCTTAATTCCTTAGTTTGCCTTTGCCACTTGGGCCGCTGTTGGAGTTGGGTCAAATATTCAGATTGCCAGCGACATCAAGTGTTAAATTAACCTGGTGTGTTGCCATCTGGATAGCTTATGAACATTTAAATCGAGCAAACTAGGTTCTGATATATTAATAGGGGCCTTCGTGGCCATACACATGAATATGGCAATATAAGCCTTACTACATTTACTACCTCTGCCACGAATGAAGAAATGGACGAGCTGGTGTTACTCTGACACCTGGAAGATCTTCCTTCATCTGTTCTCGATGTTTGGCTCTCTGTATGGCACATGTTAAGCATCTGTGCATACTGGTTTTCACTAACATCTTTGCTTTCATTATCCAAAAGCGAGATTTGAGAAAGCAAAGCATTAATTTTGTATCACAGTATTCTTATGGCCGAGCAAAATCAGCTGCTTAGCATCTTCTGCAATTGATGCGTATCTGTATCTTCCGCCGACTCTCAAAATATCTAAGGAAGGATTTAAAGATTGCATTTTACCTTTTCTAGCTATAGGTTTCTTTAATTTAAAATTTAATAATTAATATTCAAATTTTTCCTTCATTTTCTACAATAAAGTATTACTCTGTGTAATTCTTCTATGTTAGGTTTTTCAAATACGATGTTTAGCATCCTTAACCAACTTGTCCCCGCCCACCATGATTGATTACGTACGATTTGAGGAAGAGATATTCCTCTACTAGTTGTATCAGCAGAATTGTTGTCAGATAGAACGTGATACCGTTGAGTACTTGGAATAATATCAAGCTTACTCAACTCATCTTTTGGCACTTCATCTGTGTAATTATTCTCCAAGTATTCATGTATAATCCTTTCATATTCTCCTTTTAAGTCTGGTTCTCCTTTAATTCTTCCTTTTAGATGACTAAATCTTTTTACTGCCATATATCTCGTATTACCTTCTGTTGCTAGAAGTTGATTAATTTTCACAGGCATCTTTACATCATACCTTCCGTCAGATCTTCTTACATATGTATTTGAATATATTTGTTCACATAACCTCTCGTTCGCCGTATATGAACGTTCATCCGTAGGCTGTAACTCCCACATAGATTTCATCAAATCGTCATACTTAATTTGACTGCACAGCACTACGCTATTGTGACATGCCTGGTTATCACTAATACCTCCAAAAAGGGTCCAACCTAAACTGGTTTCATGCGCAGAGGGTGTGCCTGAAGGGCCTTTTATAAAATTATTTTTAAGTGTTTCTGTATAAGTCTCAACACCCAATAGTAAATCTATTTTACCTGGCATATAATAATTAGGATCAGCTAAGGTCAACCCCTGAATTGGACTCCAGGTTTAACTATTTTTAACTACTATTGAAGGTAACTTTGATGTTAAGTGGTTTGCAAGTAGATACGCGTTTATCTTGAGTCTGAAAGACTGCTCATAATTAGATAACACCTCAAATTGTACCACATGACTGACAGAAGTCTGAAGTGACCCAACTCCAGTAACAGTACCTTGAACACCAGTTCTTGGAAGCCGCAAAAACTGCGCTGCTTTCTCACTAATAAATGAGGACTGGGAGCCGGGGTCGATTAATGCTCTCAACATCGTGACGTATCCCGCAGAACTCCTAACGGGCCAGTGCAGTGGCAACCATGGCAGTGGCTAACAAAACATTTCTGTTTTCAGAAGAAACGTGTGAAGCAATAGAGACATCATTGACCTTATTATCTTCTACATTTGAATGCATGGAAGTCACCCTTGTTGTGTCCATACCCTTATCATTATCCAGGGGCGCTCCCGGTTTCCTATAGGAATGTAGAAGTGAGTGATGTCGTCTCGAACAAATTTTACACGAACTCTTCTGTTTACAGTGAAAAAACGAATGACCTGCCAATAAACAGTTAAAACACAACCTTTTATCCTTGACATATTCCTTTCTCCCTTCCGTATCCAACTTACCAAATTCCTTACAGTGATATAAATTATGACTACTATTACAAAAAACACAGTTTATATTAGTTACCACAGAAACATGAAAACTCCTTTCTTTTATTTTATTGTCTTTTATCGGCGCGGTACTACATGTTAACTCCAAAGTCCTTATTCTATTTTCCAAAAAGTTAATGAGAAAATTTAATGCAGGCAAGCTATCAGAACACTCTTTACTAACATAATTTTCCCAATCTATGTGGGTTTCTACATCCAATTTTTGAATAATTAAAAAAAATTATAATCGGGTCCCACGTATCAGTACAAATTTGCATATTATTTAAGTTATTTAAGCATTCTTTAATGCAATTAATCAATGTTTTGAACTGACCTGATACTTGGGTGCCGATTCGTTTAACCGAAAACAATCTTTTTAAATAGCATTAACAATGAGTCGCTTATGACTATACCTTCTTTTTAAAGTGTCCCACGCTGAATGAAAATTATTTTTAACAATCTGAAAATGTTTAATTGTATTCTTTAAATAATGTAATTTTTGCACGTCGTCAACATTATTGTTGTTACAAATAAGCATCGTAAATGTATCTTCGAAAGATTACCACTCATCGTATGCACCACCAAACGTAGCTAAATTGATCCTGGGAAACTTGATCCTGGGTAACTTGATCCTGGGTAACTTGATCCTGGGAAACTTGATCCTGGGTAACTTGATCCTGGGTAACTCGATCCTGGGTAACTTGATGTCGGTACTAATCATCTCACGATCGGAAGACGTAGTAGAACTATTAGCCAATGGGGCGGATGGTTCTAGAATATCCTTTAAATCCGCGCGCAAACACATAAAAATCTCTTCACATTTACTATATTCATCTTGATTGAAATATTCTAATGATTTCCTCTGATCCTTTGTAGTAAGTCGTAATAAAGTAGTATGCGCCGCGAGATAATCCTCCCAGTATTCATCTATGCACCTTATCTTTGTTTGTACATATCCACGCGTTAATCTTGATTTAGGACACTTTTTAATATTGATTTGTGCATTGTTAATTAGCCGATATAAGTCATCTAACTGTACCAAAATATCTTCTTGCGTAGCCATAATTAACAATTAAATAATACGTAAATGAGTTGCATAAAAACACCGTAGGTATATCACTGCACTTGTTCACTTCATTCGGTCGGGATTACTTGGAATTAGAACAAAAGACGGATAGGCGGCCGGCCGATTGTTTACGAGTCAGCGTACCTACGCTCACTTTATCCGACTCGATTTTGGACCATATGTTATTGTATTAAGGTTCTATTTCGCTTAACTCGAATGCACTAGGCCGGTGTTAAGGCGTTTCAAACTGCACGATGTTTTAATTGCGACTGAATTCAATACATTTTATAATGATGACCGTAGGAATTGTATGACGCAACACATTCATTGCGCGACATGAATTATATTCCATCTCTAACGGCCTCTCAGTCAGGAAACTGTACATTCTCCACACGGTATTGAGAAAACACAAGCAATTATTTTTTAATCCAAACTCCTTGAGTAAGAGACGGAAGTACAAAGTAGCTCAGGTACCTAATTTAAATACCACATTTGCCATCAGACAATTTCATAGCCAATCAGCATATTTATATAATCATTAAAATTATATAATCATTACTCCAACGCTTTTATATGGAAGCGAGAGCTGGGTATGCAGGAAAGAGCATGAAAGTAAGTTGAACGCGGTCGAGATGAGATCTTTGCGCAAGATCTGCGGTGTATCACTCACCGATCGCGTTCGTAATGAAGATGTAAGAAAGAGACTTTGTGTGAATGATAGTATCGGTGTAAAAATGAAAAAAGGCATGCTCCGATGGTTCGGGCATATTGAAAGAATGTCGAATGAGCGAATGACTAAACAGATATACAATGCGAATGTGGATGGTTGCAGAGGCCCAGGAAGACCAAGGCTGACCTACCATGACCAAATAGGTCGAGTTCTGTCTGATGGTGGTGTCAAAAGTCTTAGGAATCGGCGTGCATGTATGAAGAGAATGATGAAGGTAGACGAGGCACGAGAGGTTTGTCAGAACCGGGATGTCTGGCGCTCTACACTCTCTGCCTACCCCGTTAGGGACCTGGCGTGAAGATACATACATACATACATTAAAATAAAATTCTAAATATTATCCACTAACCCTCTCTCGATGCAATAAGGTTATAACTAATTGGCTAAAGACTATGAATTATGACGAAACGGAATTAATTGTTAAACATTAAATACACACACAGACACACACACATACAAACGCACGCACACACGCGCACACACACACACACAACACTCACCTCACACTCACACAGACCACGAACGCGCGAGAATTTTTATTTTTCAATTAAAAAAAAACACATATATAAATATATACATATTATGTAATGAATATAAGATTTACAGTAATACTTAAACAGTTATGATTTTATTAGTAGATTTTTCGTAGATCTATATATAGTGACTGTGAAGGAAGAGCAGGACCTCCTAACACAGGTATTGTATACTTAAAAGGGGGTCCTGGCCACGGTTTAATGTAAAACTTATGATCTAACCACCTAGAATTCTCTATTGAACAATCTACCCTAGTCATAATTAGGTTACGTCTCCGATAAACTAGATGGCTCTAGTAGTCACATTTAGGTTCCTCTCCGACATGCTGCAAACCTATTTTTTACGCATATTTATGATCCAGAGAATATATATCCACAAGGTTGCCTATCTCCATGTGGCCGCAAGTATTTTTATTTTTTTTTTTATATTTTTGGGACAAAATTTCGTTGACTTGTTTTTTCAATAAACTATCGTCCACTTCACAGCAATATATGTAAAGACTCTGGCTGCCGTGATTTTTCAGTCTTTAGTTTTTTAGAAAATAGGCTTGCAGTATAAACTGGATGAACGAAATGTTTCTGTTATGGGATCTTAACCTATCTGTTTCGATTAGTGAAAATCAATGATAGAACAATTGGCAGGCATAGGCGCGGGAGGAGCGACATTAGCCCGCCTGCGCGTCGTCACCGCGCCCCCCACCTGCGTGCAGGAGCTGGCCCACGCCCACGCCCACTCCCACGCCCACACGCCGCCCACGCCAGGTGATTGTCTTTCCTTCACTCTTTTTATTTGTGTAATTTAAGTGGTAAACAAACATGCAGTTCACATTGATGTTAAGTGATGACTGCAGCCTATAAACACCCACACAAAGACCAAGGTCGAAATCCAGCAGTGTGAGATGACCGTTTGATTTGAAGGGTCGCGGGTTCGATCCCCGCACCGGGACAAATTTTTGTATGGCCTACAGATATTTGTTTTGGGTCTGGGTGTTTGTGTAATTATGTGTTATATGTGTACAACGGCACCCACGACACAGGTTTATACCTACTGTGGGGCTGTGAGTGTAAGCGTATTTTATTTATTGATTTGTGTTTAATTTTTTACAGGTGACACGATCAGTCCCCGAATCGTGGCTGATGTAGACAGCGTACATTCTGACACGCATTTCAAACGAGGTGAGATGTACACCCATACACACACACTCAAACAAACACATGCGCACACACACACACACACACACACACACACTGTGCAATTGGTTTTTTCATTTTCTGGAAGTTTCCAAATGTCACCCTCGGAGTTTGGTAATGTGCCCGCAGATGTCAAAGGGCTGGCCATTGGTTACATAAGCCAAAACGTAACCGGTGAATCTTGTATGCTTGTAACTTCGCCTGTCGCGAATAATGTAGGCGTGAAGTTACGTAGTTCCTCTTAATTAAAGAAAAAAAAGAATATTTCTTCATTGAAGTTTATTCCTTAAGAAACGAAACTGGTGGTAGAGCTCCAGTGACGGCGCTCGCGGGCGTTGGCAGCATCTCAATACCTACTCACTCATACTTGCCGCTAAATGGTAGTGTTCAGCACTATCGTGTTCCGGTCAGGTGGTAATGTACGGCCCTGTAATTTCCGGCACAGAGGCGTAACACCTTAGGCCTCAGAAGTGGTAACGCATCTGCAATTTGACATTGGTCTTTGTGTTGGTGTCTACAGGCTGGAGTCATCACTTAACATCAATGTGAACTGCACGTCACTGGAGCTCTACCACCAGTAAAAAGCCTAATGAGACTAACGTCTATCTAAAATAAAATGCTAGTCTCAACAATTTTATTAAAACTCGTTGAGACGTGCAATTTATTATTAAAAATAATAATAATAATTTAAGTAATAAAATAGTGAAAATGAATGTAATTACTAGCGAGTGTTAAATAGGGGTACGCAGGTTACGCTACATCACATTGCGACAGTGTACGTGTGCGTTATATCTTCTCGTCCAATTTACCGCAGTGTCTGAAGAAGAAGGTCTTTGACCAGTGTGTGTTGCCAGTGATGACATACGGAACAGAAACGTGGTCGCTCACTATGGGCTTCATAAGAAGGCTCAAGGTCACTCAGAGAGCGATGGAGAGGGCTATGCTCGGAGTTACTCTGCGAGATCGAATCAGAAATGAGGAGATCAGCTTGAGGACCAAAGTAACCGACATAGCCCACCGAATAGCGAAACTGAAGTGGCAGTGGGCAGGGCACATAGCTCGCAGAACTGACGGCCGTTGGGGCAGAAGAGTTCTAGAGTGGCGACCGCGTACCGGAAGACGAAGCGTGGGCAGGCCCCCCACGAGGTGGACCGACGACCTGGTGAAGGTCGCGGGCGGTCGTTGGATGAGGGCGGCCCGGGACCGTTCGTTGTGGCATTCTTTGGGGGAGGCCTTTGTCCAGCAGTGGACGTCTTTTGGCTGAAATGATGATGATGATGACGTGTGTGAGTTGGTTTGTGTTTTATGTGCGGTCGTAGGTAGAGGTAGGGTAAGTATGCATAGGGTGTGCATACTGTTCGTACAAATTGAGGACAACTTGTTTCTAAAATAAAAAATATTAAATACTTAAACATGTAATTTCAGTTCAAGTATTATGATTACAACTCGATTTTCTAATCGGGGTGTTAGAGAGTGTGCATTATTACCGTTACATGTTGTATATAGAGAATGTGACGGTATGTTTGTCCGTCAGGCGGGCGTCGGGCGGCCCGGGCGCGCGCCGACCAGAGCTACACGCAGTTCGCGGTCTGTGATGACGACAATGTGTCTGCCTTGCAACAGGTATGTATTGCTGATTCACACCCGTAGCACACCGCGGACACTCCTCCAAGATTCCATACAAACGCTTCATTTGGCCTCTATAACACAGACATCAATCAGTGACGTGTATTTACTCGTGCACCTGTGTGCGTAGCACGTAGAGAGTACCAAACGTCGCCCATAAGAGGGGAGGAGGTCGGGTGAGGCGGGGAAATCGGGCGGGACGTCGAAGTGTCCATTCTATACGTAGCATTATTACATATTCTCTGCCCTTAAAGCAATTCGGCCCATCGGTCGCGGCGAGCTGGAGGGGAGTAGCCATAGCGTTTATTACCGACGCAAAACGGTCTGTATTTTTTTTTTCGGGGGAAAATACGTGTGACACTCACTCACAAAAATCGTCTATTAGTACGAAAGTCACACCTCGCACACATTTAAACATATGGGCGACAGGCATAAGACCATTTGGTCTTGTACTTAGATAGAGGGGGAAGTCTGCATATGGCTACTCCCCTCCGGTCCCGGCGGCCGGTGGCCCGTGTTGCTCTATGTTCACATCAAACTGAAATAAAAATTATTTAGGGCGGATTTCACCGTTTGCTCTGAGAACTGAGTTAAATTAAACGTGGTTTAGCTTAAAATTTGCATCCAATTTCAACCTTATCACGAACAATTTTCGACGGTGAAATCCAAATAGTGTCATTGTTAGATAATATATATTATTATCTTTTGCTGCTGGGAGAAAGGTTAGACCTTAATGTCTGTTCTTAACAATGAACAAAAACAATATAAAATATAGAACCATCACAATTCAAATAAGCTTCATTAGAGCTACTTTAAGATCTATAATATTAAAAGATCACGGTGTAGATTTAAGGAATTTAGGTGAAATCCAAAACATCTTAGCTGACCCTATGAGTGATATTAGTAAAATGCTTTCCAATGGTATATGTAATATTATCTATAACTCTGGGGCAACCATGGGTCTGGCATAGTCGCACGACGACTCAAAGTCCCTAATAAAATAGAGAAAGAAAAAAAAAAGAAAAAAATAAGCTTCATTGATCCGGCTCGAAGGACCAATGAAGCTTACTTGTATTGTGTGCTTCTATATTTTAAATTGTAGGACTGGTTCTTGAAATAATATAAGAACTTGGAAAAATAGTGTTTTTAATGATCACACAACCGGAAGAGAGAGGAAGACAACTTTTTACCTTTTTTTTTTGTTGCATGCAGGTAACAAAAGGCGGCGCCCTTACGCTGGTCTCCCTGTGGAAGTCCCAGTTCGACGACTCCGAGGAGACGACCGACAACGAATGGAAACAGGAACAATTACAGGTAAACAAACTAGTGTTGTTAGATTATGTTAGATTAAAAAAAACTTTTTTTTATGTAATAGATGTGACTGCATGACTGCAGCCAATAGACACCCACACAAAGACCATGGTCAAAATGCAGATGCGTTACCACTCCTGAGGCCTAAGGTGTTATGCTTCTGTGCCGGAAATGGGCCGTACATTACCACCTGACCGGAACACGATAGTGCTGAACACTACCATTTAGCGGCAAGTATAATAGGTAATGCGGTGGTGCCTACACCCGCGAGCTCCGTCACTGGAGCTCTACCACCAGTAAATTTTAGTTATACTTTTGACGCGATTGCAAAAAAGGATGAAAGTGAATTTTAAAAACGCGCGCGCACTTCGACAAGTAAAAGTGACATCCTAAAGTTACCACCGAACCGGGTCCACCGAAACCAGAAAAAATTTAAAGGGGTCTACAAGAAAAAATAGTTTGAGAACCTCCGCCAGTTCCTTACATTAATGTACGGCCCTGTATTTCCGGCACAGAGGCATAACACCTAAGGCCTCAGAAGTGGTTACGCATCTGCATTTTGACCTCCGGTCAGTCATCACTTAACATCAATGTGAATTGCGTGCTTGTTTGCCACTTTCCTAACGTTAAAAAAAAAAATGTCTCATCCCTTTTATCCCTTTCAGATCTCTTTATCCTTTTCTACATCGAAAAATACACACTTTTCACATATTGTTAAAAACCGGTCAAGTGTGTGTCGGGCCACGCCCTGTGTAGGGTTCTCGTTACACTTGACTCTGACGAAAATTGGTACTTTAAATCTTAATAAGTCTCTAAGTACTAAGTTAACGATTTCGAATAATGATGCTAGCACACCCCTAACATTTTTGTAAGACCTAACTAATCTAACCTATAAAATATCTCACACTATATAGAAAACGAAAAATAAAAAAATATTAGCTCGTTACATGTGGGGGAGGTACCCAAAATATATATTTTTTTAATGTTTTTATTCTACTACTTTGCCGGCGTGATTAAGTTGTATACTTTTGCCAAATTTCAAGTCTCCAGTACCAATAGTTTTGGCGCTAAACCGCGGACAGACAGACAGACAGACAGACAGACAGACAGACAGAAAGACGGACGGACGGACGGACGGACGGACGGACGGACGGACGGACGGACGGACGGACGGACGGACGGACGGACGGACGGACGGACGGACGGGCGGACGGGCGGGCGGGCGGACGGACGGACGGACGGACGGACGGACGGACGGACGGACGGACGGACGGACGGACGGACGGACGGACGGACAGACAGACAGACAGACAGACAGACAGACGGACGGACATGGCGAAACTATAAGGGTTCCTTGTTTACTACGGAACCCTAAAAATGAGCATTACAGTCCCCAGAACACCGCTGTCGAGCGACCAGCGCGGTGTCGAGCAGTTCCAATGCCCCGCGCACGCAGCTGCCCGTCACCCACACGGTGCCCAGCCAGAGCCAACAGAGCCAGCAGAGCCACAGCCCCAACCCGCCGCCCGGCACACACCACACCAGAGTGCAGGTACCTGAATCACACCCCTCACACTCGGCTAAAATACCATGCAAACACTTATTCTGGTTACCTAAACATCATATCAGCCATAGGACGTCCACTGCTGAACATAGGCCTCCCCTAATGATCTCCATGCCGACCGATCGGAAGTTTATTCAGTTTATTCATTTATCTACTATATAAAAATAAGTCGGGTTTTCCTTCCTGACGCTATAACTCCAGAACGCACGAACCGATTGCCACGGTTTTGCATTCGTTGGAAAGGTCTCAGGCTCCGTGAGGTTTATAGCAGCATAAGAAAATTCAGGAAAAAATATTTATAAAACGACATCCACGCGGGCGAAGCCGCGGGCAACAGCTAGTTTCATATAATTAGGCTCCTGGAGAGCACTTTTACATCGTCATTTTTTTTAAACTAACCTAGAATGAATAACCACTAATAATAAACAAAAACACATAATAAATTAAATAGAAACTAAACAATTTTGTATAATATGGAAAGCATCAATTATTTACAATTTCCTCCATTTCAAAAGAAACTGAGAAATACGGAATTTGGTCGTCATAATAAAGGTTATTCACTTCGCAGAATTCCAAGTGCAGTCAATACTGAGAAGAACTCCGCCACTGAAGAAACTCAGTACAGCTCTTTTAAATTTAAACTTAAATCTAATACAGTCTGTAAATCCAAAGTACAGGTTTTCGAAATAGCCTGAGAGCGATCCCATCAATCCCATGGTGTGATGTCATTAAAATAATCATTAAGATAATAAAAGAAGCGACGTGCATCCAGCGGGTACCTGCAGCCTTCACTAGGTCACACCGCGGACACTCCGCCAAAATTCCATACAAACGCTTAATTTGGTTTCTATCCATCAGTGACGTGTATTTGCACGCGCACCTGTGTGCGTAGCACGTCCAAAATACCAACCGTCGCCCATAAGAGGGGAAGGGGTTGTGTATGTGTGCAAATCGGGCGGGACGTCGAAGTGTCCATTCTATACGTAGTATTATTACATATTCTTTGACTAGGTCGTCGGTCCATCTTGCAGGTGGACGGCCCGTGCCGATACGTGGTCTCCACTCGAGAACCTTTCTGCCCCAGCGGCTATCGGTTCTCCGAGCTATGTGCCCCGCCCGTTGCCACTTCGGCTTGGAGATCTGCTTGGCTATGTCGGCGACTTTCGTTCGCCTACGGATCTCCTCATTTCTGATTCGATCCAGTAGGGAAACGCCGAGCATAGCCCTTTCCATTGACCGCTGAGTGACTTGGAGCTTTCGTACGTAGGGTTATGACCTTAAACAATCGTGAAATAAGTCGTCGCACTGACAACGTGACGAAATTAATGAAAAATAGACCGCTCGCTCGCCCGCTCACAACCTCAATGTTCCAGTTTATTTAACTGCCTCTCGAGGGGGTGGGGGGAACATAGGGCGGAACATCGAAGTGTCCATTCTATACGCAGTATTATTACATATTCTCTGTCATAATACAACTGTCATTAATATGTCCTGAAAAAAGGCATGCTCCGAAAATTTGGGTTCGGTTCCCATACTATAACTTCTGCTTTCTAGGCCCAAAACTAAAAAAAAAAACGTAACGTAATTTCACGCCTGTAATCCTCGAAGGGGTAGGCAGAGGTAAATGCATGCATTCAAACATACATGCGAACATCTACGATTCGCCGGGTACACGATTCGCCGGGTACGTTTTGGCCCATGTAACAGGTGGCGAGCCTATTGACATCTCCGGGCACATTACCAAACTCCGTAGTACTGGGAAACTTCAAGTTAATGGAAAAATCCCAATAGAACCAGTGATACTTTGGTGGTAGAGCACCACCGTATTACCTAATATACTTGCCGCTAAATGGTAGTGTTCAGCACTGTCGTGTTCCGGTCAGATGGTAATTTCCGGCACAGAGGCATAACACCTTAGGCCTCAGGGGTGGTAACACATCTGCATTTTGACCTTGGTCTTTGTGTGGATGTCTATAGGCTGCAGTCTTCACTTAACATCAATGTTAACTGCAAGCTTGTTTGCCACTTTAATGAAATAAAAAAATAAGATATATGATTTTCACAATATTATGTCTGACAGTCCCCGACCCGGGAATCGAAACCGGAACCTCAGCGTGAAATTTTTTTGTATATAATGAAATGTTCCTTCCAGCTACCAGAACAACAAGACAAACCAGAAACAATAGAGAAGACAGACAAAGTCCAGAAGAGTCAGAAGACTAATCGTGCGACACGGTGTTGTTTGCACAGCGCCGGCATCGACGCCTTCCCCGCGCTGCAGCCGAGGTTGCCGCGCGCTTGGACCTTGCCCGCCATTGGTGAGTTCATTTTTGGTTGAAGTTCCCATGGGAACTTTTAGAATACGTCTTCTACACGAACGCGAAAGATATCCACTACTAAATATAAGTGTGTAACTTAACGGATGTTAAAGTTCCCGTGGGAACTTAGATAGTCTTTATAACAAATTAGTTATTCTGTCGGTAATATATGCATACGTGTTGTTCCAGGCTGAGTACCCGCGGGAACTTAATAAGTTTTGTTATTCATTAGTTGTACCGACCTCAGATACTGGATATTGGTCTATGCATGTCCAGGAACAACTAAGAATACCAATTCCATTGAGTGCGGTTGAGTCAAGGTCGAGATTACGGCTTAGAACCTGGACAAATGCTGGTCTAGCTCCACAAGACTAAACAATAATTTTGTGAAATGAATGTGCATTGTACTTGATATTGTAAAACATAGTTATAAGTGTCATACTGTGATAATAGATGTAAGGAACATATTTTGAAAAGATCCTACTGAGTTTTGTTTTGGCAGGTTTTTTCTCAGTAATGTGGGCTTTGGAACTCTGCCAGTGAATGACAAAGAATGTTACATATTTTTGTTGTTTAGTCTTATCTTGCCGTTTGTAAAAGAGAGCATGGAACATTCTGTCGATAACCATTTTTATTATTAAGTATTTTTGTACCATTAATTATTTTATTTTTGTTTACTTTGACTTTACGTTTGATTAATCAACGTATCAGTTGTTATTCGCTTTAATTTTATATTTGTAATTTGACCTATCACAAGCAAATTCTATTATTTCCAAGTGATTGAATAATTTTTTGAATTGTTTTATATTATTTCGCATTAACATATGCTTGTGAAATATATTTTATTTTTAAAGAAAAATTTGACTTCAGGCGACACTCGAACTCGCGGCCTACTGGGAATCTGGTCCAGCCGCTCTTCTTAACGATATTCAATAAACTGAAAAGTCTATTATATCGGTTGCCTAACTAGCATAGTTGGTAATAGATGGCGCTGCTGCTACCATAAAGCAATGCAATAGATGTGAAGGAAAGATTTGACAAATCGGGCAGGGCTTCAGTAGCTCAATTGGAAGAGCGGCTGGACTAGATTCCCAGTAGGCCGCGAGTTCGAGTCTCGCCTGAAGTCAAATTTTTCTTTCCATTTTTCTTTAAAAATAAAATAATTTTTAGAAATTTGAATTTGAATATGGTTGTAAGAAACGGTATCATTTTGTACGCAGGTTCCCACATCCGCTCCCTCCGTCCGCCGCTCGTGCAGCAGGCGTCGTTTGACGGCGGCGGTGGCGGCGCCGCTCTCCGGTACCGGGTCGACGTCATGCGGGGCGTGGCCGCCCGCGACACCGACGTCACCGACGTCACGCCGCCCCTGAGGGCTAGGAGCTTACCGGTGAGTATAAAGGCGCGAGCCCACCGAGACGCGTGCTGTGCA
This sequence comes from Macrosoma leucophasiata, assembly GCA_036365455.1. Taxonomy (NCBI): domain Eukaryota; kingdom Metazoa; phylum Arthropoda; class Insecta; order Lepidoptera; family Hedylidae; genus Macrosoma; species Macrosoma leucophasiata. The sequence goes on along the minus strand of JAWQUS010000022.1, from coordinate 376,635 downwards.
CCACAGAGTACTATAATACATACTGAAATAGAGACCAATTTTCAATATCAAAGAAAGCAACAGCTCACTTACGCTGCCTGGCGAGTCTGCGACTCGTTTTGGAACTACAATGTAAGGTCAATAGCCCGTGCGTAGCTATTCACTGCTTTTCCATTATAAAAACAGTATTTTGGACCGCTTTCTTTATATATTAGGTTGGGGAAAAAGTTTCTTCGCATTTTTTAAGATAATTCAAAACATTTTTTAATATAGTTTATTTAAATTTAACTAAACTATGTATGTACCATTTTGTTCGATAACCTTTTACCATCCTGTAGGTAGGAACATGATCAAATTGCTATAAAAATTTTGGGACTTCTCATCAAAATACCGCGACAAGTGGATTTGGCAGTCCCCTCGTGATGTTAACCTAACATTGCATAAAGAATCCTGAAGAGACCGAAACAGGTGGAAATCTGAAGGTGCAAGGTCAGGACTATACGGCGGATGCATTAACACCTCCCAGCCAAACTCTCTTAATTTTTGCTGAGTGGCTATAGATGTGTGAGGTCTAGCGTTATCATGATGAAACACCACACCCCTTCTGTTGATCAATTCCGGCCGCTTTCTCTCAACTTCTTGCTTTAATCTCATCAGTTGTTCGCAGTGGAGTTCAGAATCGATAGTCCTGCCTGGTGGTAATAGTTATGTATTATATATTATGATTATAACTCGATTTTCTAATCCAGGTGTTAGATAGTGTGCATTATGTCCTTTACATGTTGTGTATATATATATATATTCTCTTGATTATAAATATGCGTAAACATTAAGTTTGCACCATATCTGGATGAACGAAATGATTCTGCAGTGGGATTCTAACCCACCACGGACACGCTACGGATATAAATTGGAAACTCGTGGCTTCCTAGAATATGTGAGCACGGAGCTCAACGCGGGCAAAGTCGACACGCTGTACACGCGGACCACGTGGTACGAGGAGGCGGGGCCGGGTGGTGGTTTTTTTTTATGAAATGGAAGCGGCAAACTAGCGTTCAGTGCTCATTGATGTTAAGTGATGACTGCAGCCTATAGACACTTACAAAAGACCAAGGTCAAAATGCAGATGCGTTACCACTCCTGAGGCCTAAGATGTTATGCCTCTGTGCCGGAAATTACAGGGCTGTACATTACCATCTGACCGGAACACGATAGTGCTGAGCACTACCATTTAGCGGCAAGTATATTGGATAATGCGGTGGTGCCTACGCCCGCGAGCTTCGTCACTGGAGCTCTACCACCAGCAGAGTAAATAATACTACACAGATATTTCTTTGTTTCTTTCTATTCTCAAAGGCGCGAAATGATATTTGTTTCAGAGCGTGTCGGTGTCGTACAGTTCGGGGTCCCCGCCGCCCGAAGCCCCCGAAGCGGCCGAAGCGCCCGCGGAGCCCCCCGAGCCCCCCGAGCCCACCGCCACCGTGTCCAGCCGCCTGGAGATACGGGTGCGGCCGCCCGACAGCGCTTCGCCCCTGCACTCGGGTGAGTTCTGAATAAATGCCACCCCAAGGCATTACCTTTTGGCTGTAATTCCGTGGCTCGCGATCGATCGCCGTCATCGGCCGCGCGCGACTGTAGATGCAGTATGAAAATGTATGGAACCGCTTCGTGACTCGCGACAGACGCGCGCGGCCGACGACGGTCGCGAGCCGCGCGCGTCTTTGCGTATATTGACAGAAACATCATGGATTTCATGGCGCAAACATAACGAACCTCTACGGTGAAACCATTTTACCACTGGCTAGGTACACGGCACATATAATATGTTTGACATTTTGACAGACAACACAGACTAATTTCGAAATTTTTCAAGACAGGTTAAGATACATCCAAGAATCATTTCGTTCGTCCGGATATACTGCAAACCTATTTTTTACGCAACTTTATAATCTAGAGAATTACTCGTATATCCACTAGGTTGCCTAGTAGTGGCTAGTCTAAAACTCTGCCGGTGAATGACAAAGAATGACTCTTTTTCTTTGCTTTTTACTCTTTGTTATCAGTTTGTAAAGAGGAAATGAGACATTCTACTGATATACTTTTTACATTAGTTTATTATATTTAGTTTTATCTTTGTGATATTCTTGACTTTACATATATTTTTTATCTTGTTTGACATGTATATCAATTGTTGTTCACTTTAATTTATTTTGTTTGTTTTTGACGTGTCATAAGAGATGCCTGTCACCCTAAATGAATAAATGAGTTTCTGATTCTGATTCTAAAAGTGAAAAATATCCTATTGTAAATTTAATCCCACAGACTGACCGTAATACTTTTTTGAGTTTATTGCGAACAGACAGACAACCAGACGGACGCGACGGGGATTTTGTTTTATGATAAGTATAGAATTCTATTTGTTTCCAGTGAAAATCCACTCGGTGGTGAGCGGTGGGGAACCCCCCATACGCCTAAACCACGACGAAGCCTCAATATACTATGATGCTACCGAACACCAAAGAGATAAAAGGTAATGTATATTAGTAATCAATTAACTCATTAGGGATCAAACACCTCACGCTAAAGTAAGCCTTTGCTGACCCCCTCCAAGTGGCGGACTAAAGGGGGAAGGGAATAAGTTTTATTTCAACTACTATTCTCATTTTACTATGGTCTAGCGGCGGAGCTTGTCTCGCCGAACAAGCGAAACAATACCGCTTACCGATACAATACCGCTCGCGCTGTACCGAATATATGCTTGTAATTCATACAAAATACCCGAGCGAAAGCCGTGCGGTAATTCCTCTCCTCACGTCGGTAGCGAATAACGCGCAGAATAGGGAATACAACCATTTCGCTTCCGCTCGCCTTGATTTGTTTTGGCGTCACACGCTTTCTGTTCGCCTCGGTATCGGCACGCATTCGGCACGCTTTCGCTTTTCTATCTGACTAGATTCAAACGATACTACTAGATACATACATCACAAAATATAAACGCTTCGCCACGCTTTCGGTTCGCTGTCTATTTGACTCTGGCTTTAAAGGGTCAGTTTGCTTTGGGTGTTTGTATACTGCTGTATAAACTGCCTGAACTGCTTGCTTTTTTGCTACTTTCATTTGTAACATACCAATAGTAAATAAGGGGAGTCCGAAAGTTTGGATTTACTCGAAATTATTGTAATTATCGTGTTATGTTAAAAAAAAAATCCGACTAATTGAGAACCTCTTTTTTTTTTGAAGTCTGATAAAAACAGCTATAGAATAGAATAGAAAAAAAGAGGCAAACAAGTATACAGTTCACATTGATGTTAAGTGATGACTGCAGCCTATAGACACCCACACAATGACCAGAGGTCAAAATGCAGATGCGCCGCTCCTGAGGCATTAGGTGTTATGCCTCTGTGCCGGAAATTACAGGGCCGTACATCACCACCTGACCGAAACACGATAGTGCTGAACACTGCCATTTAGCAGCAAGTATATTAGGTAATGCGGTGGTGCCTACGCCCGCGAGCTCCGTCACTGGAGCTCTACCACCAGTGAGAAGATTTGGTAAGAGTTACTCAACAAGGTACAAGTTATCCCCCACATTTCTTTAAATCCCTCAGGCCACCAACGAAATATGACAATTGATTTCTTATTATTTTTGACGACCCGGTTAGTCCAGCGGTGTGAGATGACCGCTTGTTTCGAAGGGTCGCGGGTTCGATCCCCGTACCGGGACAAATATTTGTATGGCCTACAGATATTTGTTTCTGGGTTTGGGTGTTTGTGTATGTGTAGTATGTGTACAACGGCACCCACGACACAGGTTTATACCTACTGTGGGGCTGTAAGTGTAAGCGTATTTTATTTTTATTGTTCTCGGACACTATAGGCAGAGAATATGTAATAATACTACGTATAGAATGGACACTTCGACGTCCCGCCCGATTTGCACACATACACAACCCCTTCCCCTCTTATGGGCGACGGTTGGTATTTTGTACGTGCTACGCACACAGGTGCGCGTGTAAATACACGTCACTGATGGATGTCTGTGTAATAGAGACCGAATTAAGCGTTTGTATGGAATTTGGGCGGAGTGTCCGCGGTGTGCTATACGGTCCATCTGCTTCTTCAGGCATAATCTGACGTTCTCGAGTAAATTCAAAATCCCCCTCTTGGTCCTCCCCCCTTTTATAACTACGTATTGTCCTCAGATCTTCAACTAGGAGTGGGGAAAAGAGTCAGAGTCCGGCCGTAGAGAGAACTAGACTTGATGCGATACCTGATAGGTATATTTTTTACATGTTTTTTATCTGTGAGATGATAGTTTGAATCGAAGGGTCGCGGGTTCGATCCCCGCACCGGGACAAATATTTGTGTGGCCTATAGTAAGCGCATTTTATTTATTTATTACTGGCTGACCCGGCAAACTTCGTATTGCCTCAGAATGAAATAATGTGTCAAAGGTTTGATAGATACGGTCTATTTGTATGGGAAAATGAAATTTAAACCTTCCTTGGACTTCCAAAAATCATTCAAAACCAAAATTTGCCTAATCGGTCCAACCGTTCTCGAGTTTTAGCGAGACTAACGAACAGCAATTGATTTTTATATACTTAGATGAAAGTGCAAACAAGCATGCAGTTCACGTAGATGTTAAATAATGACTGCAGCCTATAGAGAGCACAAAAACCAGAGGTCAAAATGCAGATGCGCTGATATTTGAATAGAACCTGGGATATGGCGTGAAGATACATACATAATTGAATAAAACGTAACCGGCGAGTCGTGGGTGTTTGCATGTATGCTTGAATGTATCCATTTACTCTGCCAACCCCTTAGGGGATTATAGGCGTGACGTTTACGTTTAAGTTACGTTTTTTTTTTCTTTTATATATATAATACTAGCTGAACGATGCGCGCGTTGCTACGTCACCAAATAAAAAATGACAGTAGCGCCATCTGTCGAATTTGCCAACTCAGAAACCTTCGTGGGCTCATGCACAACAACTTTGCTAAAGATCATCACATGATCAAATGAGTAATTTTCGATTCTACAAAGGACATACAGACAAACATTCATTTTTATATATGTAAAAGAAGAAGATTATATTTCAGAGCGAAATTCGCCTAAGTACACAATGTCGTACTGGTCTCAGTCTAAATCGGAACAGCCAATGTACGGTGTACAATACCCTTAAACTTGAGTTAAGTATTATTCTTTAATAAACGCAGTTTGCAATTTACACCGGCATCGCACGGACGTCTTTTTATTTACCGACCAGTCCCATCATAATAGAACATCAGTATTGTATAGAGTATATGGTAACAAATACCCCGTACAGCCAAAATGTTATGCGATGGTGTCTACGCTTATTAAAATAAGAAAACATTTTTTCTCTAGAAGTGGTTCTGTACTACGAAGGGACGGCAGCGCCGGCGGTGACTCTCATAGCCTTAGAGATGTAAGTAAATTACATTAACTTATACCTCATAGAACATAATGTATTTCTTTTTTCAAAAATATGTCAAGTCAACTGGCAAACGTCATTTTATCATACAATAAATGTTAACATAAAAAAATAACGAAACAACAACCAATTTTGAGTTTTGGCGGGAACCTTGAAAGAGGCGTGGTGTGCTCTTATTTTATTTAATTTTCTTCGTGTATTTTTGAGTTATATTAAATAAATAGAGTTGGTGGCATTTTGTTTGATATAGGCTTATTACAGTGCCCGTGTATAGTGAAATAGAATAACAGTGCGAAAACACGACCTTTCAGGTTGCCTCCAAAACTTCATTGTAAATGTTCTGGTAAAGTAGCCATCGCTTTACTCGAATAACTTGACTGTAACTCACTTGACTGACATACTTAATAAATAATTGACTGACCTATATTATACTAACTTTTACGCTGCTAAAATAAATACGAAATATCGTTTTACTTGAGATTGGCAATATGCGTAATAGCAATCCCTTAATTAACAAAAAAAAAAACAACCAATTTTCTGATTTTTGGAGTTTACTCTTTAAGAAACTATTTGAGTTATAAGGTCCGGTACGGAAATTTTAACAGTAAAATCAAGTGTAACACGAAAGTTGAGACGTCACGCGCGATTCCCCCGCGAGCGCCGCGACCGGCGACCTCACTGACGTGCGTCACTACACACACTGCCGATCTCTGCACCGCACAAAGAGTAAACTACCGTCACTCTCTCACTCTACCGTCTCTCCCCTTCTTGAGAGGAGGCCTGGAGCTTACTCCACCACGCTGCTACGATACGGGTTAGTGGCCAACCCGCTGTCGGATGTTTTCCAACCGCCCATAAGGCCTCCGACAAGGTTTAACGACTGCTATCTATCGATAGCGACCGGGACCGACGGCTTAACGTGCTCGTCGAAGCACGGAAACGCTCATTTTAATTTACCACTAGCGGTCACCCATCACACGCTCGACCGCGCCCGTATCGCACAACCGAGTAGATCGCTTGCGATCAACACCAGCCGCGGGGCCGTGCGTGCTGTATAGTTTTGATTCAGTGTGCATATAACATTTGCAGAGATCATCTGGCAGCGGCTCCCGCATCCCGGTGGCGCTGGGGGCGGAGCACCGCCTCGCCAAGTGCGCCTCCTGGAGCGGGGACGGGCCTCCGCCCTCACACGCCGACCTCACGCCCGGTCAGTATAGTTTGTAACTCTGATACCTACCACTATGGTGGTCGAACTTCGAGGTCGTAAGCACTGTATTATAATATGTTTGTCACTACATGTTTTTTCTTAAATGAAAACTTCTTTAGCATTGTTCTGATTTGAAAGTCGGTGAAACGAAAAAGCGACAGTAAAAACTTTTTACTGGTGGCAGGGCTCCAGTGACGGAGCTCGCGGGCGTAGCCACCACCGCATTACCTAATATACTTGCCGCTAAATGGTAACAGGTGGCGAGCCTGTTGACATCTCCGGGCACATTACCAAACTTCGAGGTACTGGGCAATTGCCAGAAAATAGAACTAGAACCAGAGATAAAGGACTTTACACCATCATCTCTGATAACCTCCTACCCGGGAATCGAACCCAGGACCTCAGCGTGGCCTGCTACCACTAGGCTACCGAGGCAATTATGAGTCAAATATAAATGAAATAAATAATCATTCAAGGCCTCAAGAGTGGCAACGCGTCTACATTGAAATCTCAATTCATCTCAATTCAACTTCAATTCAATTCAATAATTTATTTGCATTCTGCAATGGTAGTGTCGTTGGAGAATAATAATATTAGTATCACATTACAGACCCCCTTAGGCACCGCAAAATTATATAATAGTTATAATAGAAGAGGAGAGGTTGTTCAAAGACATAGGCCGCGAGTTCGAGTCTCGCCTGAAGTCAAATTTTTCTTTCCATTTTTCTTTAAATAAAATATATTTCACAAGCATGTGTTAATGCGAAATAATATAAAACAATTATTAAGGGTAAAAGCGACTTCTTTACGATATTCAATAAACTGCAAAGTCTATTATATCGGTTGCCTAACTAGCATAGTTGGTAATAGATGGCGCTGCTGCTACAATAAAGCAATGCAATAGATGTGAAGGAAAGATTCGACAACTCGGGCAGGACTTCAGTAGCTCAATTGGAAGAGCGGCTGGACTAGATTCCCAGTAGGCCGCGAGTTCGAGTCTCGCCTGAAGTCTAATTTTTCTTTCCATTTTTCTTTAAATAAAATATTTTTACAATTTATCGTCAAAATATTCTTGTATATTATAATAACATTTTTTAACAAGTATGTTTTTAAATTCTTAGGGAATATTTTATTTTTCGTTTCGCGTTGTAAGGATTCTGGTAGTTTATTAAACGTTTTAATGGCCATAACATAGGGACTGGATGTATGTAAAGTGAGCCTGGAATTTGGTAACATTAGTCTGTTTTTATTACGCATTGAATAATTGCTTTGAAATTCTTGTCGGTATTTTAAAAAGATGGTTACATGTAGATACTCGTATTTATAGGCTTGCCATTCATGACATTGAAAAAAAATTGGCCCAGCTTAGTCCAGCTGTGGGCATCCTTCGGCTGAAGGGGAATAACATATTGAACAAACATATTGAAAACTACCTGTTTTCAATATGTTTGTCGTTTGGTCACACCGCAGACACTAGGCTAAAATTCCATACAAACGCTTATTCTGGTTACTTACTACAGACATCAATCAGTACACGCGCACACAGAAATGTAGCACGATTAAACAATCGTGAAATAGGGCGTCGCACTGACTCCGTGACGAAATTAACTAAAAATTTTAAACTTTCTACTAGTTGGTGGTAGAGCTCCAGTGACATAGCTCGCGGGCGTAGGCACCACCGCATTACCTAATATACTTGCCGCTAAATGTGTTCAGCACTATCGTGTTCCGGTCAGGTGGTAATGCAAGGTCCTGTAATTTCCGGCACAGAGGCATAACACCTTAGGCCTCAGGAGTGGTAACGCATCTGCATTTTAACCTTGGTTTTCGTGTGTCTGTAGGCTGCAGTCATCATTTAACATCAATGTGAACTGCATGCCTGTTTGCCACTTCCATTAAAAAAAAATAGACCGCTTGCTCGCCCGCTCGCAACCTCACTGTTGAAGTTTATCCAACTGCCTCTCGAAGGGGGTGATGGGTGAGGCGGGGACATCGGGCGGGACGTCGGAGTGTCCATTGCATACGTAGTATTATAAGATATTGTCTGGTTCGGTGCAGCGTTGCGGCGGCGGCGGCAGAACGCGTGCGAGAAGTACGCGGCGGACCCGGCGCGGGACCTGAACCTGCGGTTCGCGCGCCCGCGCCACCGCCAGCCGCACTCGCACCACTCGCACCACTCCCAACACTCGCAACACTCGCACTCCACGTACGTATTGACCGAGTTATTTTACAAGCGAGATACTCGCTGCGACTGCGACGCTAAACTGACGCCGCACCGTGCGTTTTGTATGAGAACAAATGATCGTCCGCGTGCCGTACGCGAAACGTCTAAATTGAAAGAGCCCTTTAGTCGTAGCGGATGGTACCATAACCCGAGCGCCTTGTCCGCAGAAGCGCGGGGCGCGGAGTGCCGGCGCTCCTCCTGGCTTCACCGCCCGCCTCCAACGCCTCCGCGTCCTCGTCTTCGGGCTCCCCCCCGCCCCCGCCGGCCGCGCCCGCCACGCCAGCCGCGCCCACCACGCCGGCCACTCCGGCCACGCCCGCCACGCCCGCCGCGCCGGCCGCGCCGCCCGCCGCGCAGCACCACAACGCGGCGCGCGCGAGACGCTTCCGCCCGCTCTCTATCGCGCCATAGGTCAGTCAAATATAGAGCGAGTGAAACATTAAATCGAAATAAAAACTAAATTCATATAATCGCTTGGAAATAATAAAATGACTAGTTTCACGTGGGGCCCGCCCCTTGTTATTTGTTGTATTTTTATTTTATGGAGAAAAATACATATAATTATGAAAAATGCTCAAAAAATAATTTGAGTCGTTGTTTTTGTGTCGGAAATATTTGTTTTGTGTAATTTTTGTACGTCAACAATATGTCACCGTATTGCAACTAAACCCTTCTTGTTTTTGAAATATACTCACGACAATTAACTGAAGGTATAATAAACGATTTGAATAGCTGAAAATGATTCAGTATTTTATGCTTCTTCTATCAATTTAACGTACAAGGTGCGGGCCCAAGCTCCATGCATTTTGAAAAGTCTCGTTTCTTGTGATAGGTCATATAACATTTTAAAAAATGAATAACGATTGCTGCGTTAAATAATATATCAAAATAAACCTTAAAAATAAAATAAATTAGTAATCGTCCCAAAATTGACAAAAATGATTTTTTTTATCAGATTCGATGTGATGAAAAACGCGGCAGTAAAAAAAGACAGACACATAAATTCATAAGATTTAACGTGAGAGATAATGAAATAAGAAACATTAAACAGTCTAAGTTTATTGTCTATTATGTAATTTTTTGGAGGTTTCACTTCTACCTCGTTACATTTGCAGTCGTATTTTTTTTTTAATTTGTTTTTTATTTTTCTTGTGTTCGACTCGTTTAAATGTTCCAAACATAGAGCAACAAGGGAGTAGCCATAGCGTTTATTACCGATGCAAAACAGTCTGTCATTTTTTACGGTTGAGAATTCGTGTGACACACACACACAACAAAAATCTTCTATTACTACAAAACTCACACCTTGACTTTAACAAAATACATGAACAATTTCACGCACACATTTAAACATCTAGGCGACAGGCATAGGTCCATTTGGGCTTGTACTTTGACCGAAGGAAAAGCCTGCATATGGCTACTGCCCTCCGGTCCGCCGCGACCGGTGGCCCGTGTTGCTCTATGGTTCCACATAAATGGTCCTATCTATACAAATAAATAAAATTGGAGTGTCTATTTGTTATTTAGAAATAACCGCTTTTTACTAAATGCATATGTATGTATACACGGTACCCAAAACAACATTTTTTACCACTTTTGTCTGTCTGTCTGTCTGTTTGGCGGGGCTTATCTTGGGAATGGCTTGACCGATTTTGACGGGACTTTCACTGGCAGATAGCTGATGTAATAAGGTATAACTTAGGCTACTTTTATACTAGCTGCGCCCACGAATTCGTCCGGCTAGATACGTTTAGTATCATAAATTGGCACGCGGGCGAAGTCGCGGGCACAGCTAGTCTACTTATATAAGAATTCTTAACTACTAATTATTTATTACAGGAGCAGGCCGACCTGTGAGCACACAGCGAAACCATTCTGATATATACGCATTATACATATTACACGTACGTAAATATATATTGTATTTAAACATATAATATGTCATGTGACGTCATGAACTATGTGTGGTGGGGAGAGTTTGAAATATAAAGTTAGTCTGTTCATGACCATGGGAGTTTTAAAAAGGGAGCGCAACATCGGGTCGGTTTTTTAAATCTTTTAAGTTCAATATACGCAAAATAAACAAAAAACAGTTTTGTTTAAAAAAAATCAGACTTCCAAAAAATTTGCTAATTCCTCTAGTATAACTTTCCTCTAGTGTTGCAAATGTTCATAGGCGACAGTAACCACTTCCCATCAGGTGGCCCGTCTGCTTGTCTGTCAATATTTAAAAAAACTACCTATTTTAATGGAATTCAAAACAAAAATAATAAGAAAAATCAGTTATAATATTTTATTTTTAAAGAAAAATGGAAAGAAAAATTTGACTTCAGGCGAGGCTCGAACTCGCGACCTACTGGGAATCTAGTCCATATATAATATCCAAAAAGAATAATAATTGGTCTCATGTTTTTCCGAACAAATAGTTTCAAATGTGAGCAAAGAGGCTGTCCATAAAAATCGTTCGAATACGAGAAGGGGGGAAGGGACTCTGTGTAAAACGTACACAACAAAACTCGTCCATTAATACGAAGCACACCTTGAGTTTAACAGAATACATAAACAATTTCAATCTCTGCGACAGGCATACCCACCTTATGCCACTTGTACTTGTACATTGACAGAGGGGAAAACCTGCATATGGCTATTCTCCACCGGTCCGCCGCGGCCGGTGGGCCGTGTTGCTCTATATATTTGATTGATAAAATGTGAGTTTTTAATTACATGTTGATGCATTTCGGTCATTATTTGTTGATAGTTATGCTTTAAAAATTGTTTTTAGTACAAATGAATCTTTAAACTTTCTTATAATTCGAACTTCTCGCCCCGCCATACATAGTTCGTCATCTTGATATGTCAGTTACCAAAATATGGATGCACTAATAATAATATATATGTTACGTTTTTATATTGATAGAAGTGTTTGTGTACGTACGAGTATATAAAGGAGATGTTGCGAGCTCGGCTCTGGTTCATACACGTGCTCAAAAAATGGGTAAATTGAAGAAGAATCCGAAAAAAATACAATTAATTTATTCAACAATATATTTTAGAGTTACAGCCACATTTAATTCAAACGATTTTATCATTTTCAACTATGTTCGACATGGCTACAGCTGACGCTTGGGATCAATCTATTTAGATAGTATTTAGAAAATATAACATTTTTTCTCCAAGTACCATAATCAAAAAACAATTTAAAAAATGAAAATGTCAAAATGAGATTGCCCGCCATATTCGCCATGTTGGTTTTGAGTAGCAATTCTAACTTCAAATAATGTTTTGTAACTGCAAACAAAGCTAAATAAGTGAAAATATGCAGTAAAAACATTTTTTTTTTTTTTTTTTTTTTTTTAATTTATTTAGGACAACAAACAATTACACTCATAAAGTAACAAGGACAATTACTCGGTACATAATTTTACTAGGAGCGTAATCAACCCCGTTGTCCACAAATTAACTATTAGGACATTTTAGGGTAGCGGTATGAAAATACAAAATCATTTTTTTGAACAAAAAAAAATAACATAAAGAATACACCACAGATGTTAACACAAAGTAAACAATATTAATCTTACATTATGTTAATGTTCTGCATTACATTTAGAACATTTCGCTTAAATGCGTTAGGTGACGTTTCAAAAAATTCTACCTTAGTGAAATATTTGTTATATTGTTTCATGAGTCTATTTATAGGTGCTCGCTCACCTGCATTAGTTTTACAATTAGGGGGTGCAAATAGGTTGTTCTTACGGGTATTTCGTGTCGTAGAACGACATGGAATACTAATATAAACTTGATTATTAAGTCTATTGCAGTCAAATTTGTAGTGACATATGTTGTATAGTAACATTTGATCTAAAAGCAATCTTCTCATTTTGAGTGTTGATAAAGAAAATTTTGATAAAAGTGTTTCATAAGGGGACTTAGAAGCAAAACAGCGATAATTCAGGGATCGTAAAAACTTACGTTGAACGGTCTCTAACTGTTCGCTGTATTTATCATAGCATGGATTCCATACAGAAGTAGCATAATCTAGTTGAGATCGGATAAGAGATTTATATAAAAGTAAATAAGTTGCAGGTCTTTTAAAAGGAATACATGTCCTCATGACAAAACCATACAGTCTGAAAGCTCTGTTCATGACTATATTTATGTGAGCATCAAAGTGAAGTTTTGAGTCCATAACAATACCTAAATCTCTTATCAGTGCTACTTTTTCTAATGGGCTATTACATAAATTGTAAGTGAAATCGATTTTGTGTAGTTTTTTAGTAAAGGTTATAGATTTACATTTAGATAAACTCAGATGAAGCTTATTATGGTAACAATAACTTGTCAGACGATCAAGATCATCTTGTAAGCGTCTACAGTCTTCTAAGGTCCTAATTTCGCGATAAATTTTTAAATCATCAGCATATAACAGAAAATGGGTATATTTAAAACAGATATTGATGTCATTAATGAATATTACAAAAAGTAAAGGCCCCAAAATTGATCCCTGGGCTACGCCCGATGTTATCTTTATAATGTCATCAGAAATGAATCCATTAACCACAACGCGTTGCGATCTATTTCTAATATAAGAGGAGAACCATCTTAGAAGGTTTCCGCGAATTCCGTTAAACGCTAGCTTCCGAAGAAGGAGATCGTGATCCACCTTGTCAAAGGCTTTGCAGAAGTCTGTATAAATAGAATCAACTTGGATGCGTTTATCCATACTCTGAAATAACGAATTAGTGTATAATACAAGATTACTAATAGTAGATCGTTTCTTGACAAAACCATGTTGTTCTTCAATTATGAGCTTATGTAGCGAAGGGTAAATATAGTTATGTACTAGACGCTCAAGCACCTTTGATAAAGTGGATAAGAGAGATATGGGACGGTAGTTAGTAACGTCATTTCTACGGCCACTCTTATAAACAGGAACAACATAGGCCATTTTCCACACATCTGGCACAACGCCTTCAGATAAACTTTTACTATATAATATTTGTAGTGGAACTGCCAGAGAATCAGCGGTGTGCTTTAAGAAAAATGGAGGTAGGCCATCGGGTCCAGGTCCTTTCGAAACATCCAAATTCTTTAATTCTTTAATAATTTCATCTTGCGTAATGCATATGTTTGATAAGACGGAGTCACAGAAATTATTCATAGGTAACTTATCAAAGTCAATTTTTTCACAAGTACTGGGTTCATATACTGAGCCAAAAAAATCTGAAAAAAGGTTACATATACTCTCGGGGCTATCGGATATAGTATCACTATATTTCATAGAAGATGGAATACCAGACTTTTTGTCTCGACTTCTAACATATTTCCACAGCGTATTGACATCGCTTCTTATCGAGTCTTCTACTGAATTAATGTACGTGTCAAAACATTCTTTACTGACTATCTGAAATCTATTTCTGAACAAAGAAAATTCTTCGTAGTGGGAAATAGAATTGTATTTTTTCCATTTTATCCAAGCCTTTTCTTTGTTTTTAAATATATGAATCAGTGGCCGGGAAAACCAAATTGGATAGTCACAATGTTTTGGCGAGCGTAAAGGAACATGAGCTTTAATTATTTCATATATTTTTTCATAAAACACACCGACTGATTCGTTCATAGATATATTATTTAAGAGTTTACTCCAATCAAATGAGCTAATTAGTTCATTAATTGAGTGGTATTTACCTTCTAGAAAATAATATCTGGGAGTTGCCGATAAGGTCATTGTTTCGCAAGAAAAATTAAAAGGTGTAAAAAACCAAAAAGGTGGATGTAAACTATCTAAACTAACTAGTGGATTATGCGAAGGTGGTTCACAACTACAAAAGTCGCTATTGGATATACATAAATCTAGAATTCGATCCATACTATTTTTAATAAAGTTATTCTGCTTACTGTTTGTCGCATGTAAAAATTCAAAGATGTGATTATGCAGTATGTTATGTTCATTCGTAAAAGACGATAAATATGAATCATGTGAATCGCAGCTATTCCACTCAATACGTGGTATATTAAAATCTCCGACAATATAAAATAGACTCACCTGATTACAATCTAACTCGTACTGTAATGCATTTAAGAAAGTGGAATAAACCATATGGTGTTGACCAGGCGGTATGTATACGCCGCAAATTGCGTTACACTTACCTTGAGAAATTATTTTTAATAAAACATAGTCTACAGCATCTAGCATATAGTGGTCGTCACAATCGGTATTGAATGTGCTGTGTACAGTACCGATAAATATGCGCTGAACCTGTATACCGCGGCGTACTGCCACCAGCACGCCGCCACCGTCCTCCTTCCCAGTGGCGTCCCGGTCCCGGTCGCACCTAAATACTTGGTAACGGGAATCGCATATTGCACTATCCGAGATTGTATGTACGAGCCATGTTTCGGAAAGTATGATTACGTCATAATTATTTGCTAAAATATTTGTAAATAGTGTAAATAGTTTTGTTCTAAGTCCCCTACAATTTTGGTAATAAATTGATATTTTGTCAGCCATTTTTAATTTGATAAAATAATATAGTATTACTACGATTTAAAGATACAAAAGATTGACGAGACTTATAGAAAAGATTGCTTAAATTTACATATTCAGTATCTATTTCGTTGTTTCTTTTATTTTCTGGTTTTATTAATAAAAATACAGTAATTAAATTTGACAATAAACTTAAATTGACCGCTAAATTGTTACTTACAAACACAATTTTTACATCACGTAAACATTCGAAGGTAGAAAATAAATGATTCGCTGCTAAACGGAGTAAACAACACACAGAGTAATGCATGTATGAGAGATTTCGTTTTAAAACTAAAGTTATTTTTTGAAACTGATATTGAGGTAGTAATATTGTACTAATACGTACTACATAGAACAAGGTTTCAACAAAGATTGCATTAATAGTATACCTGGAAAGTATATACAAAGCACCATCACTTAACTTGGGTTTTGAATTTGCACAAATCTTTCTCGGAGTTAATTGAGAGTACTGGTGAGGTTTCATTTCGCCTAGCCAGTATTTTTCCATGCTTGATCCATACGAAACGAAAACCATGCTCCCGTGAATTGTCCCGTGCCTTACGAAACAGGATTTTTTTCATAGGAGTGATATGCTCATTCACATATATTTTATGCGGGGATCCAGAGATATTCAACTGCTCTGACGAGACTCCTCTATGTAGACGTACAGCAGATATAAAATTATCCCGAAGCATACGAGTTGAAAGTTTCACTATTATGTTCTTGGGGCGTTGACTGTTCGTGATAACTTGAGATACTCGATGCACAGAAATAACGTCTTGCTTGTTTAATGGATGCTTTACAAGTGCTCCAATATCTTCTATAATTGTTAATAGATTTTCTCCACGCTTTTCGGGCATATTTGATATTTCTATGTTGCACTGGCGCGCTTGCTGCTCCAGAGCTTCCAGTTTTGTCTCGAGATCTTCTATTCGCAGGAAATTGTCATGGTTTTTAGTGGACGTCTCTAATGAAGTTATTCGTTTATCCAAGGCTACAGTCTTTGTTTTTAAATCTTCACAGCTGTCGTTGATAAATCTTATAGATATCTTAATATCGTTGAAATCATCAATAATTTTTTTGAACTTTTCGTCTTGATTGGAGAACCACTTCTCAAGAGTACCAACCATGTTGGATTGGAAGGCCTGTATTTCAGCGCGAAGTTCTTGAATTTCGGAACTTTTACGGTGTGTGACATATTGAGGTGGGGATTCCTTGTCACTAAGAGATCCATCTTTCGAAATTGTCTTGTCCATCTCTCACAACAAGCTACTCTGTGGACACTCACGATCACTATTCACCGAGTTGTAGATACTTTGTGTCGCGACCGGTTTACCCGAACACACGAGACGAAAATGAATGAACATTGTTATATTAATTTTGCCTGTTTAATGATATTGTGTACAATACATGGCCGGTGGTACATACATTTTTGCAACATCTCCTTTGTGAAGAATAATATAATTATGTAAAGAATATCTTAAATCAACTTTGGTGCTTGCGCGTGATCATATCTTTGACACGCCAGATATAGTGGCATTCGACGTAATAGCTTTAGCCTGACAACTAGGAATTTTCTATGATATGTATGCATTTTAGGCATGATAACATTTTTTTTTAATGTAATGGAAGTGCCAAACAAGCATGCAGTTCACATTGATGTTAAGTGATGACTGCAGCCTATAGACATCCACATGAAGACCAAGGCCAAAATGCAGATGCGTTACCACCCCGGAGGCCTAAGGTATTATGCCTCTGTGCCGGAAATCACAGGGCCGGAAATTATGCATATTAATGTCTGTATCAATAATTACGTCATAAAAAAGATTTTTTTTATTAGCTTTGCTGTCCCACTCTTGAACAGAAGCCTCTCCTATTTTCCTCCACCTACCTTTTTTTTTTTTTTTTTTTTTTTTACGCGGGGAAACCCTCATGGGCACCCTCCGTCTAGGGGAAACGACGGCGGGTAGTGTGAGACTCGTACTCACTAAAACCCCGCGGTGTTCCGACTCTTCCGCCATCAGTGGCGGGGTCACGGGAACGCTTACGCACACATCCGCGACCCCGCCGGCGGCTGCTCGTCTCCGAGCCCTCCGCAGGTTGAGCTCCTTGGCTCCAACCAACACTTGTGGCGTGCGGAACACGTGCACGCCACCCAGCTTGGGACCTATCTCCATTTGGGCGACGGACATCCCCTAGTCCGACACCCAAAGGTCCCTGCCCCGACCACTCACAACGCCAGGCGTCCCAAGACGCCCGGGTGGAGGAGTCCAGGGGCACTCTGTCCGGCCCCGGGGGAGCGGTAGTGACAGGAATGAACTGACCTTCAACCGCCCCCCCGCGGCCCCACCACGTCCCTATCGAGCGGCGGGACCACCGCTAGGCGGCTGGGGATAGGGTGCAGGGCCAACAACACACCCATACACCTCTTCCCCAGCCGCCTTCCCACCACGTCACCATCTGACGGCGGGACCACCGTTAGGCGGCTGGGGATAGGGTGCAGGGCCAACGAAATACCCGTACACCTCCTCCCCAGCCGTCTCCTCTCCACAGCAGCGAGTGGCGGGCAGAGCCACGCCAAACGCCGCCCCCTCTCTGGGTTCCTCTTGGCTTCGCCGGTGTGTGGACAACCACCGGGTACTGAGCCCCCCCGCCACGACAAGGCGGAAACCCTCGAGGGGGTTCCTCCACCTACCTATCCCGGTCCTTTGCAACTTCGGGCCAATTGGCAATTATTAGGTATTAGGTTATAATTGTTACGTACCTATTCTATATTCGTTCAGATTTAAATAATATTGTGAAACCATTAATTTATTTCTTAGTCATGTGATATTAAAATATTTTAATATAACACTTCTATCAATATAAAACCCATACAGTAATGGAAATCATTAATATTTTCTTAAATTCATCATAATATAGGTGGGAATTTAGCGTTTCTAAGCTATTTACCTTATTTCATACGGAATAAGGCCTTTAAAAGCATAACGAATTAATCGCCACAGATATAGAGAAATGCTGGAAGTGGCTGCGCGTGCTTCACTAAATACCTTGAGCGTAGTTAACGTGAATTAAATTTTTATTTGCATTTTAAAATTAAATGTATGTAAATATGTTGTTGAAATGTTGAATGGTATAAAGCACTGCCGATTAAAAATAAAAAAGTATATATTAATAATGTATTTTCGTATAGGATTTAATGATAGGATGATGGACGTTTAAAATACGAGTAGGACTAGCGGGGTCAGTTGAATACTTCTTGGTTTGGAATAATTTGATAATCTATCGAAATTAAATCCGTTTATTTCCTAATACTAATTTTAATGCTTATGCAAAAAATACTTTTAAAAGCACCACTCCACTCCACTTTGAGACCTGTTGGCATTAGTGTAGATCTCTATGAACTGCAGTGTTTACTTACCATGCAATTTATCTCTTTGATAAGAAAAGATAATATTTTTTATATATTTATTATTTATTTTAATATGAATATTTTCAACCAGAGAGGTATTCAATTGCTCGCTTATCGGTTCTCATAAAAAAAGCGATGTGATGCTATATGTATTGTTATAAAATATTATAACCGCTTATTTGGACGTTTAGATTAAATTAGAATTAAATAAAATCAATATACATATAACATTTGGTAAATATCAATTTAGCTTTGTGAGATCGCAAAGCTTTGTGACCAAATAATCAAATTTTAATCAATATTAGGCTTCCTATATCACTGAAAAATCACTTAATCCATACCTTGACAAGGATCCGTAAAAATGTAACGTTATACAATAAAATTGGAGATATAATTGTAAACATATATCACATCATATTGAAAACGAACCGTATAGAACGTCACATAGTCTTCTCAATGTAACTTTAATGTGTAAATATGATATATTAATGAATGTCACTTCCAGTTGATCTCTATATCCGTGTTTATATCATTAATTTTTGCGCATTACGCCTTGATGTTAAGATTAAATAGATCTCTTAGATAGGATTGCCTTTTAAATGCTATTGGCTTGGTAGAGATGTTTTTATTGAATGGACAAATACCATATAAATTATAAAGGTACAGTATAAAACAAAAATCCTGCACATCGACCTTAGGTAGAAGACTTCGGCTTATTTCGGGTCTGTAGAGCGTTATCTCTTTCGCATCTTACTTATATATGACCTTTTTTTATTTATATTATGGCATCGCTATTACGCATATTGCCAGTGTCAAGTAAAACGATATTTCGTATTTGTATTAAGCAGCGTAAAAGTGAGCATCAGTCAATCAATTTAGCAGTCCGTCAGTCAGAGTCACAGTGATTCGAGTAAAGCGATGGCTACTTTACCAGAACATTTACAATGAAGTTTTGGAGGCAATCTGAAAGTACGTGTTTTCGCACTAATATTCTATTTCACTATACACGGGCACTGTAATAAGCCTATATGAAACAAAATGCCACCAACTTTATTTAATATAACTCAAAAGTACACCCAGAAAATGAAATAAAATAAGAGCACCACACGCCTCTTTCAAGGTTCCCGCCAACTCTTCTATATGACCTTTGTCGACCGTTTTGATCAAGTTTTGATCAATACCACACTATCAGTGCTTACGTAGGCAGTGTGCAGCAGAGATAACGCTCTACGAAGTCGAAACTAGCCGATTGTCTCTTTCGTAGGCTCGATGTGCAACTTAACTTGCTTGGTACTGTATCTCAGTACATAGCACAGTAGCAAAGTCTTTTTTACAAATGTTTTTTACTTGTTATAAATATGATCATTACTATTAGATAGGATTTATTTATTACGACTGGTGGTGCCATCTATTTTTAAGGTTGCTTTTGGTAAACAACAGATGGCGTGATAATTGATAAATTATTTTAAGCAAAACTTTCAAGAATAATAACTTACATCTCTAGGATGCTACTTCTAGATAAACTTGTGCTAGAATTTGCTATGGTGCTATTGTATTTTTTTTAATGGTTTCATGTTGGCGGTTCGTCTTGAGACGGCACTATTCTGCTTCATAGGGCAATCGGCGAGCGGAGAGGGCTCTCAGCTTAAAAATCGTAATAGTGTTGTTGTTTAAACATATTATGAAACATCTTTAACTTTTCTAACTGCCTCGGTAGCCTAGTGGTAGCAGGCCACTACTACTACGCTGAGGTCCTGGGTTCGATTCCCGGGTAGGGGGTTATCAGAGATGATGGTGTAAAGTCCATTATCACTGGTTCTATTGGGATTTTTCCATTTTCTGGAAATTTCCCAGTACCTTGAAGTTTGGTAATGTGCCCGGAGATGTCAACAGGCTCGCCACCTGTTACATGGGCCAAAAACGTAACCGGCGAATCGTGGGTGTTTGCATGTATGCTTGAATGCATGCATTTACCTCTGCCTACCCCTTCGGGGATTACAGGCGTGAAGTTACGTATGAAACATCTTTTCTCCGATTATTGATCTTTTATTATTAGAATTCGGCGGTTGTCGCCAAAAGTTTTATTGTTTGGTGTGTAATTTAGACTATATTTTTAAAATATTTCGCAAAATCTCATTAATTATATCTAAAATATCTTTTATCTGCATATAATTCCAATTCAAATTATTTATTGCGTTATGTCATATGGGTACATAGGTGGTTTTGTACAATAACACCCTGTTAGGGCATAGCAACATAAGAGGGGAAACTTATGTAATAAGGGGAAAGTTAAATATTATCATTTATTTAGATTAAACATTTATATCATTTCACGGTTTCGCTCAAATTATCCTGAATATTATAGTAACATTTATCGATGAGTAATTCTTTGATAAATAATCTTATAAATACTCATTTTAATATGTCTTGCCTTGTTTTTCTACTAACTTATTAGACTGGGTTGCAGCATCTTACTTTAACTTTAACAAATTTGTTAAAGTACTGGTTAATGTAACTTAACAATGTGAAAAATACGTTATTGTAACGCATTCTGCAGTTACTGTTAGGTTTTGTTGCACCAAAATATTGGTAAAACTTACAATACTTCTCTGACTTTAACAAATTTAGAAACAAGAGAAGGTAAAAATTTAACTTTAACTAATATTTTGGTGCCACTGAACCTTAGTCTCTATTGTGGTATAAAATATAGTATTTGTCCATTCAATGTACGTTGGTTGAGCTATCTCAATCCACAGCCTTCAATTATGATAACGGCTTGTTGCGCGGACTCGGGGGACTGTTGTGCAAACGATCGATCGTATTGGGACGATTCCAGTCGTTGTTTACTGCATTGTTATCTCAGCGACTTTTATTTTTAGTAATACATTAGACAGGATTCTTTGATGATTTACATAGTTTGTAATCATTATTTTTTGGACGAACTTTTTTTTCGCATCAACAATAGCCATAGTTTGGTATTAGTTGCATTTTAAAATCGTAAAAAATGTTGTAATATCTACGAATAATATGTATGTAAATGTAACTCTCATAGAATCATCGCTTAGATTTTGGTTCCATGTATGCCCCGCCCAGGATGTGTCTTTTTAGGTGGAACTAATTGGACCTACTTTTGCAACCATCCACAAACATGCCAAGTTCGAATTAAAACCTTAACCACACCGCGGACACTCCACCAAAATACCCTACAAACGCTTAATTTGGTCTCAATTACACTGACACAAATCAGTGACGTGTATTTACACGTGCACCTGTGTGCGTAGCACGTAGAGAATACCAAACGTCGCCCATAGTAGAGGAGGAGGTTGGGTGAGGCGGGGAAATCGCGCTGGACGTCGAAGTGTCCATTCTATACGTAGTATTATTACATATTCTCTGCCTTAACTCTAATATTTTGAGATATCTATACACAATCGATTTTGATAATATGTTGGTTCTTTGTTGCATAAGTAGGTCCAATTTAGACTTGGTTTCACTTTTACATTTTATTCGTAGAATATTGCTAATTTTATTTTGATTTTACGTTTTAAGTTTTCCTAAACTTAAAATTACTTAATATTGTGATCATTTTTTTTCAAAAAGTTGTAAATTCAGTTATTTTTACTAATTAATGTTATTTTTCTGTACTCTGTCTCACGCCTATTTACATTTTTTCATTACGTATCTACTATTAGTTAAAACAATAACAACACAAGACTTAATAACGTATTTTTTTAAATAACGACTCGACGCGGTCGTGAATACTCGAAGCGATCGATCGTTTCCGACTACAGTCGTACTCGGAACGCGATTTGTATATACAGGGAAATGACGGATTGTTGACGGTCGTTTTATTATTCAAAGACTTTAAAAAGCTCACTAATTTTATTATGTGTATATTTAAAATGGTTTATTGCTTTTTTTATTAAGTGTACATTATTATTTTAGCGTTCGGAATTGCGTTGGATTCGAATTTTAATTTAGCAACTTAAATATTATAATAATTTTTGAATGGTAGATATCGAATATTTTTCATCTAATGCAATGATGAGTCTAACATTTAAATGACTACAGAAATTAATGATAATATATTATGTACCATAATATTTGCTTCAATTTATTTAGACAGCGCCATCTAGTTAATTTAGTTTGAAAAAATAATACATTCACACTAAAACATAGATTCCAGTAGAATTAGTATGTTTACTAATTTCTTGGACGTTTATTGTTTTTGTCAAGTAAGTAGAGTAACCCTAGTAAAAGAAAAAACACTGAAAATTGGCTATATCACTTGAAATCCATTTAAACAAAACTTAAGGTATGTGGCAAGTAAAGTGGTGTTGTTATTAATATATTAATGAAGGCATTGAAGCGTTTTTATTTACTGGCCGTTGTTTATTTTTAATCAAGGTGATATTGCTATGTTAAAGTGACCAATTAAAGTCGTGGTTTTGGCTAAAAAAGAAGTTACAAACAAAATTATTAATTTAGAAGAAATGTTTTAATTATAAAGTTACATTTGAAGGCTTTTTGTTATTCAGTGCTTAAATCTAACAGCTTCCTTATTGCTCCAAAAATGGGCACTGTACTGTACATATTATATTATAAATTTTATCGGCATTAATACTTCATGAACACTTTCTGTTTGGCCGAAACTAAGACTAGAGCTGAATGGAAAATTCATATTTCTGTTTTTATTTCAGTTTTACTTTGTCTTTCGGTATCGTTTTACACTCAACATTTGGTCACTATTTATGACATATTATTATATTATTTCACTAGATAAACTTTACCAACGGCGCTTAGTATTTAATTCTTCTATCTTTCGATGTCCTGATTGTATGTCAGTAATGCATCATTTGCATTTAGTGGAACGAAACAATCGCACTAAAATTATCATCATCATCATTTCAGCCAATAGACGTCCACTGCTGAACAAAGGTCTACTAAAATTATAACCTGTAAATATCTTCGAAGTATAGTTTAATAACAGTTCAATAAGTTAGCAAATACTCAACAACAGATGGCGTTGTCGCTACTTTGAAAAATATATGAGAATCGCGCTTAACTTTCTCGAATTATTAAGGTAATATTTTAATTTTAAACAATAATTGCGAATGCTTTTTCTGTGAACTGTATCAAACTAAAAAATATCCTAGTGCGATCGTGAAGGTTCCACATTTAACGAATGAAAATCGATTTTTATTGGGTCTTGTATTCGTGAATTAGTTTGTCGGGCTTTTATAAAAACTTTTTCAAAAATAGTTGTCATAGAGGTCACTACCGTCGTCAAAAGATGGCTCTGACAATTTTAGTTTTTATGTTCTGTTGAAAATTATTTTTTTATAAATGTCAACACATAATGTATACGCCAAAAATAAATATAAAATTAATATAATTATAAGTTCTTTACGCACGTCTAAGGTGCATTTTCGTTGACTGTACTGTATTATTGTACCCCCTTATTCATAAACGTATTTTTGCTAAAGTGTTGCTAATCCCTCCTTTGTCTTTTTCTATCCTGCATATTTGACAATGCAACTGACAGAGACAAAGCATTCTATAGCTAAACCGTATCTAATGTACGTTTATGAATAAGGGGGTAGGGCTATAAGAATCGCAAAAGTATACATTAATTTTTTACCTAAAAATTGGGTGTAAAAAGCAATAACTTTAAAATGAAAATGTCTATATTTAAAATACCTAATCATTGAAAAGAATAATCTAATTTGTGTATAAAATATTTTATGTGAGCACTTTCAATAATGTGTCTTCATAATATTACGGTATTTTCTCCATATTTCACAATCTTTTCAAAAAATCCTTGCCCATATCATAATATAAAACCTGATAGAAGATTTAAAGGCTGGGTTTTGATATGAGTTGAGTTACGATTTTTCTTTTTAAAAGATATTAAATGACTTGAGAAACGATTTTCATTTGTTACTATATAATATGAATCTGGTGCTTTTATTTATATTTTTTTCTTGTATTATACGTTTTAATGTGTATTTAAATAAGATAAAGATGCTAACATTATTATTTATCCTAAAGGGTTTTGTTCTCAAGTAACATAATATGTAATGTGTAAAAGAT
This sequence comes from Macrosoma leucophasiata, assembly GCA_036365455.1. Classification (NCBI taxonomy): domain Eukaryota; kingdom Metazoa; phylum Arthropoda; class Insecta; order Lepidoptera; family Hedylidae; genus Macrosoma; species Macrosoma leucophasiata. Next base: position 351,735 of record JAWQUS010000022.1, on the reverse strand, counting down.
ATGCACTTTTATGTGTAAAATATATAATTTTTTGTTTATGGCAAATATTGTTTGCAATCATAGTAAAATAAATAATATTGAGTGCTGATCCATTCTAATTTTGAAAATATTTTAAATCGTTTAAAATATTAACGTAATTAATTTTACAATATTTGTTTTTTTTTTCAGATAATGTAAAATAATCAAGACATTAAGAAAAGAATGGAAGCACTCATGTATTAATAAGTACCTAAAACTTCGACTTTTATAGAAATATGCAAGGGGTGAGAATTATCAATTTTCCTTTTTCTTTTGTATAATTTGAAAATATCGAAAAGATCTTTTGAATATTTCTATACAAGTCTTATCGTTGTCTCTCTCTATTTCGAAAAAAAAACAGGTTAATTTCGATGTACTCTAATATTATAAAAGCACAGGTCTATACAAAATGTATAAATACATAACAATAACTATTATTATATATACATTGTTGTAGACGCCATTAAACTCTAGTCTTTGCTGCTTAGTTATATATAGAAGAAAAAGAAATAAAATTGTATGTAATAATTAAATTAATATTGATCATCAATATAGTGTTAAGAATTATGGATAATTGTGAGAATTCAGCGGTTAACCCGCCGTTTGGTTGTCTGACAGCTGTCAAACTGACATTGACACATGTTAGGGGGAAATCGCGGGAAATTTAAGCTGGTATTTATCGCTTGGGGTACCGTGTATGGGGCTTGGATGGTTTTCTTTCGGAATCCATACACGCGCCGCCCGGAACACATTCTAGTCTACAGAACAGCTTCCGTCTCATAGATTTATCGATAATGGAAAAAAAATGGTTGGAACAGTTATTTTTGTCAGAAAAATGGAAAAAAAATGAAATTATAAATTATGTATAAAGTTGTTGTTATAATTGTAGGCCCTTTTTTAAAAATGTTTTTTGAGCGCGGCGACGGCTGTTGAGGCGCTGATTTTTTTTTTCAAAAATGCACGCTGTTTCATTTTTATTTTGCCATATTTTTTATATTTACCGAAATATGCACAATGAAATTTAAATAAAAGGTATTTGTCCTTGTATTGTGGTTTTATTTTTATCATATGCCTACCATGGTAGAGGTTCTTTATTATAAATATATCGACAAACATTATGCAGGGCAGTGTCGGACTATCGAATTTGTCGGATTATAGAGTACTGCCTAAGACCCCCTATAGTCCGGATTTTTTTACAAAAGAGTACTTTGTAATCCGACAAATTACACACAATTACCCACTATCACACAATAGCGGTATCGCGTACGAGTTGCAACATGTTCATACCTGCGTGATCTACATTAGCGAAGATTGTCAAATACATATTCAAAGTCATGTCGGATTACAGGGGGCACCGGATTAGACAGGGGCCGGATTATCGGGGGTCCACTGTATACGTAAATGTGACTTCACGCCTGAAATGCCCGAAGGGCCAGGCAGAGATAAATGAATTTACTCGAGCATTTGAAGCGCGCATGGCCCCGCGGCTAGTGTAGATCGTAAGCGATCTACTCGGTTAAGCATTACGGGCGCGGTCGTAGTCGCGGAGTCGTAAAATTTTGGGCGGTTTGAAAACTTCCGACAGCGGGTTGGCCACTAACCCATATCTTAACCAACCCGCATTGAAGCAGTGTGGTGGAGTAAGCTCCAGGCCTTCCCCAAAAAACGGGAGAGACTCGTGCCCAACTACGTATAATGGGTTCAAAATTCAAAATTCTAATCATTTATTTCAAATTGGTCTACAACGACATTTTTGCATTGTCGGGTTATAAGCTACCTAGAGAGAATGACTTCTAATAATAATCCAATAGGTATTAATAAATACCAATTTAATAATAATATTTAACCGATACGTGATCAAATTTTTCAATACCTTCATAGAAAAAAAAAGAAAAATCTGTTCGTCACAATCATAGTCATTCACTTAGCAGAGTTCCAAGTGCAGGCACTACTGAGAAGAACTCCGCTACCCAACAAACTCAGCGTGTTGCTCTTTTGTCAAAACCTTAGATTTAATACAAATATTATTACATAGAATAAAAATTATGTGAACATCCATGGCATATCAATATTTGCATATAAACACATACGCAAATACCCATCAACAGCTTAATATCGTGATAGAATATAACACCCGCAAATCACAACAGACCAGTCCCCACAATCAGCACCCGTTCACGAGTATGACGCATGGGGCAGCCATTGCTCTCCTCGACCATTTTGAAGGGAAGTGAGCAACCCGCCACACGACGCCGCCGAAGGCAAAGTTGCCATTATTATTATTATATAAGCATACATGCAAACACCAACGATTCGCCGGCTAAGTTTGGGCCATGTAACAGGTGGCGAGCCTGTTGACATCTCCGGGCATATTACCAGTAGCGTAGCTGACATAGGTGGCACCCGGGCGGCTGACCAAAAAAAACAGGACAAGTGCGAGTTCGACTCGCGTGATGAGGGTTCCGTAATTTAAATAAATGTTTTCGAAAATATTACAGATTTAAAATGCAGGGACATAACGGTTACGGTGGTACCGGCAGAGGGGGTTATATTATTAAGAATTTTCTAATTTGAATACTCAATCTTCTTATAGGTTTTCCAGTAATCTATAGGCAAAGAACTACTCGTATTTTCCACATTTTTTTCAAAATTTTAAGTTCAGTAGTTTCGGAGATAGAGGGAGGAAATGGTCAATTTTCGTCGTTTTTCTTAAATAACTTCAAATTTGTTTATGCAAAAATTATAAAAAATATATATCTGAGATGCTGACAACAACCTCTTTCATTTGATATGTCACACGACACAGTTTTTTTTTTCTGATTTACCCCCCGAAAATGTGTTTAAAATTTATTATTTTACTTGACGTGTTCATCTTTGGGTCACCAATTTACATATATTCATCAAATTTCAACTCAATCGGTCGAGTTGTTTCGGAGCAAATTGGCTGTGACAGACGGACGGACAGACAGACAGACAGACGCACGAGTGATCCTATAAGGGTTCCTTTTTTCCTTTTAAGGTACGGAACCCTAAAAAAGGAAATACTTCCCATTCTTTTGTATCTTATTTCTCCATTCTCCAATCGTTGTGCCCTCCTATTTGAGTAAATTCTGCCTCTGGCGTCCCCTGGACGTAATAAATTTATGCTTTATTGATTATAAATGCGAAAGTGCAAAAACAAAATAAACAGCTCAAATATGGAATATTTAAAGAGAGGGTGTCACCCCCAAATGGGTGTCAGTCTGCCGCCGGAGCGCGTTCGTCGCGTCGATGCGAAATGATGCGATTTTTTTCTGTAATGGAAGTGGCAAACAAGATTGTAGTTCACATATGTTAAGTGATGACTGGCAGCGATACCTATAGACACCCACACTAAGATCAAGGTCAAAATGCAGATGCGTTGCCACTCCTGAGGTGTTATGCCTCTGTGCCGGAAATTACAGAGCCGTACATTACCACCTGATCGGAACACGATAAATGTAATGCGGTGGTGCCTTCGCCAGCGAGCTCCGTCACTGGAGCTCTACCACCAGTAAAAGTGTGTTCGTCGTTCCATACTTTGCGCTCTTTTTGTATGGACTAACTGACGAACCCCGTCGATCAATGTGATCCGAACTTTGTACATATTATCTTTTGCGACAATCAACAAAGATAATAAAATCCCTTTATCCCCATCGGCCCCCTCTGAGACCGGCACCGGGGTGGCAGTTAGTTTCATCTGCCCCCTTCGTAGTTATACTGCAATGGTTTATTCGCATTTCGCATCGGACGTTAGGAACCAATAGTAAAAAATTGGTTAGGTGACAATTTTTCAATTTTTCGTCATGTAAATCCAAGATGGCGTGTGCATGGAGTTGTCAACTTTTCCGTCATGGGTGTCGTTTTCATGGTTCTTGAGGGTGTTGAATTCGATAGTGGTGTATAGTGGTGGTGTGTGACTAATAGTGCCAACGGGTCACTCCGGTGCCGGTCTTAGACCCCTCTATGGGAAATCGTAAATCGAATTTTATCGTTTATTGCCGATGGGAATAAACGATAAAATCTAGGAATTATAATAGGAAGATGTAAGAAAGAGGCTTTGTGTGAATGATAGTATCGGTGTAATAATGAAAAAAGGCATGCTCCGATGGTTCGGGCATATAGAAAGAATGTCAAATGAGCGAATGACTTAACAGATATACGATGCGAATGTGGATGGTTGCAGAGGCCTAGGAAGACCAAGACTGACCTACCATGACCAAATAGGTCGAGTTCTGTCCGATGGTGGGATCAAAATTCTTAGGAATCGGCGTGCATGTATGAAAAGAATGATGAAGCTAGACGAGGCACGAGAGGTTTGTTAGGACCGGGATATCTGGCGCTCTACACTCTCTGCCTACCCCGTTAGGGACCTGGCGTGAAGATACATAATAATCTAGGAATGAAACCACATTTTACTAACTTCCCATTTATTTACTTATTAAAACATAACATAATCAAATAAATGCACACAAATGCATATTTATTTCATAATTATAAAGTTTTCAATATATATAGGTACTCGTAAACTATATATTGCATTCTATATTTTGGCGGTAGCCCAGAAAGTAACAAATATCTGCCATAAAATCAAATAAGGTAATATACAATAACAAAAAAAAATCAATATTTTGCAAGATAATGTACTGATTTTATGAACTCACTATACGTTCTTATCAGAAACAATAGAGTTTTGTCACGAAATGTATAATAATAATAATAAGTGCCCGACCCAGTTCTGGAAAACGACCATGTCACGATGTATTGGGACCGATCTATCATCACTGACAGGACTATTGTTGCCAATAAGCCTGATATAGTGGTGATAGATCGCTCGGAGCGCCGCGTAATGATGATCGACATCACCGTCCCGCATGATGAGAATCTCGTGAAAGCCGAAAAAGACAAGGAAATAAAATATCTTGATCTGGCTCACGAGGTTGTCGCCATGTGGGATGTGGATTCGGCCATCATTGTGCCGATAGTCGTATCGGTGAACGGGCTGATAGCGAAGAGCCTCGACCAACATCTCAAGAGGCTCTCGCTAGGTGGATGGATCAAGGGTCTGATACAGAAAGCAGTACTCCTCGGCACGGCACGCATAGTGAGGAGGTGCCTGTCTCTGTGTCCCTAACCACCGGCAGCTTGGACCATGCTCTCGCTGCCGGCGGCACACTATTTTTTAATTTTTTATATATATATTTGTTGTTTTTTTTTATACATATATATGTAAAAAATTATTTAATAAGTTGTATAAATAAATAAGTGGAATAATAATAATAATGGCAACCCATTATACGTTCCACTGTATGCTATGGTATTACATAAACATAATTTAGAAATTGAAGAAAAATAGGAAAGAACGATTTGACATAGGTCAAGTTTGCCTTCACATTATTGCTACAAAACTATTTTAACAGATTTTTTAAATCAACTTAACGTTTCGATCGCTTTTCAGCTGCCGTGGACTCTGAAGCTGATAGCTAAAAGTTAGAGAAGGATGTAAAATGTTACATTGACTTTAACAAATATGTTGGTGCAACCTAGCCGTGTGCTGTAGCTGCACATAATAATTTTTCCATCTGCTGTCAGATAAATGTCACCTCAGTCTGCCCGAGACCACGGCAGCTGAAAGCGACCGAAACGTCGGGTTGATTTTAAATAACCGCCCAGCCTGAAGACAAATTTTTCTTTAAAAAATATAATAATAATAATGAGGGGGCAGAGCAGCTTGTGGCGAGCTGTTGGTGAGTAGCGACACCACCCCCTACCATCATCTCGAGTTCCTCCGAGAGAACTGTTCGTCCGCCACACAGGGGTACGGCCGGACGGAGCATCAGGTCTCTCACCTCTGGCTTGCCTTCATTGGCCGGTCAGAGTAGGGCGCTAGAGGTATAGCATTTGCAGAAATTTAGATAATAGGCTGTTGTCCAAATTTCTGCAAAAGCCATACACTCGGGGGGTGGAAGTGTCTAAAGGTATAATAGCGGGGAAGCCCGCTCCGAGCTCGAGGTTACTCGCTCGTGATGGTGAAACCGGGTCACACCTCTCGACACCCCCAGCCTCTCTCAACAGTGTTGCCCCTCGTCGACCATCGGGTTGGCTGTTTGGGGGGCCCACCAAGGAGAGGCGAGTCACCACCTGCCTAAAGTAGGATTCGATAATGTGAGATGTTGAATATAGGCAGGTGCCGGATCTCACTCCATAGGCCCAGCCAGCTCGTCCCCCCAGTTCACCCACATAGCCCAAAGTTTGGCAAGTCATTTTCATTACAATAGTCCCATTATATTCTGCGGGGTCTGTCTGTGTCTGTATTAACTATTGATGCGGTCAGAGAGAGGTCTCGCCGAATATAACCCATTACAAAGTAGATCAAAATTCTCGAAAGGGCCTCTACGTGTTGGACCTCCCATGTCCCCGCGCAAGCCTGACAAAGGTCCGGGGTTCAAATTGGACCCCCTCTGCTGACGAGAGACATAATAATATAATAATGACATTAGAAGACGAATCGGGATGGCAAAAGACGCTATGACCCGTTTAAACAACATATGGAAGAAAAGGGGAATTAATATTAAAACTAAGATGAGACTTATACGAGCACTAATATTTCCCATCTTCTTATATGCAGTGGAGACGTGGACGATCCTAGCCCGGGAGAGGCAAAGAATTGATGCTTTCGAGATGTGGTTGTGGTATTGGAGACGAGAGAGTACCCTGGACTGCTAAGCGCACCAATGCATCTATCCTGATCCAACTCGGCATAAAAACCCGCTTATCCACCATTTGCCAACAACGCATTCTTTCATATTTCGGCCACACAGTGCGTAGAGGCGACACCAGCCTAGAAAAATTGATTGTGGTTGGAAATACCGAAGGGAAAAGATCGCGTGGCCGCTCACCAACAAGGTGGACCGATAAAATAAAATATCCTACATCTTCCAAATTCTACACTGTCGTAAGAGACGCGCTGGATAGAAACCGGTGGAAACAGATCATCCGATCCAGATGCAACCCAGATGCTGACCACGATCCTTAGACATAAGGGACCGACCACAGAGAGAATAATGGCAAGCCATTTTACGTCCCACTGCTGGGTACGAGTCTCTCCCCTTTTTGGGGGGAGGCCTGGAGCTTACTCCACCACGCTGCTCCAATGATTGGTGGAGATGGGTGGGTGTTAGTGGCCAACCCGCTGTCGGATGTTTTCAAACCGCCCATAAGGCCTCCGAAAAGGTTTAACGACTGCTATCCATCGATAGCAACCGGGACCGATGGCTTAACGTGCCCTCCGAAGCACGGAAACGCGCATTTAATTTGCCACTAGCGGTCACCCATCCCACTACCCGACCGCGCCCGAAATGCTTAACCGAGCAGATCGCTTACGATCTACACCAGCCGCTGGGCCATGCGCGCTTCAAAAATATATTATTACGAAAATAATAAAAAAACCAAAACAATTATTAAGGGCAAAAGCGACTTCTTTACATACATCTGCATTTTGACCTCTGGTCATTGTGTAAGTGTCTATAGGCTGCAGTCATCACTTAACATCAATGTGAACTGCACGCTTGTTTGCCACTTTTATTACATTAAAAAAAAAACAAATTCCCAGAGGTCGCGGGTTCAAGCCCCGCGTAAAGTCAATTTTTTCTTTCCATTTTTCTTAAAAAAAATTGCAGCTTGCACAGTATTTACTTTTTTGACTACCCTCACATGATCACATACAATATTTACAATTGAACATCACGATTCTCACTAAAACCAGTCACTAAACTGTCTAAAGGAGGCAGAGACACTTTCAACGACTCTATTTTGCTTTCCGTCACAATAGTTATATCTTTCTTAACATCACTGTGGTACTTTTTCACATGAATATCCAATAAGGACTTTCTAACTGACATATAATCACATAAACTACATTTGAACGGTTTTACACCGGTGTGTATAGTCTGATGGCATAATAAACTCTCTTTTCTAGATGCTTTGTAGTCACAGAAAGTGCATTTTAAGCCATTACCGAGGTGTAAAGTGGAATAATGCTTTTGCATCTCATATTTATGCTTGCAAGAATAAGTGCAAGCTGTACATTTGAACGCATAATGACTTTTTTGATGCAAAACAAAAGCGCATTTGAACATCGAAGTGAAATCACAAACATTACAACTCAATTCTTTATCAGATTTACTCCTTTTATTATGCAATGAAATTTGGTCTTTAGTTTTCGTGGAGAAATCGCAATTGCAGCATTTGTATGGTCTGTGAAGACTGCCTGTGTGATGCCTCTGAAAATGCCTCTGTACCGCTGCTTTAAATTTAGATGAATATGGACACATATGGCATTGAAATGGTTTATCTTTATCATTCGATTCCAAGACATCTATATTATTCCAGTCTAGACAATTCGGATCTATCAAGTACTGTTTTTTACTATCCGTTTTGTATTCATCGTAATTAACTTGGTCTTTTTTAGGAGAATCCTCTACTGGTTCAGGTAATTCAACAGTTTTGTGTATAAGGCAATTCATATCGATTTGATTTGTGTTTTTAATGCCGTATATTTCGCTGTAGTGTGTCACTTTGTGCTTTTTAATCTCGCACATGTAATACGTTTCGAATTCGCAGTATGTACACTTCATAACGTTCTCCTGTTTACTTCTCTGCTTATGTATATTCAATCTCCAGTTGACTTTCGTGCAAAAATCACAGAAATCACACTTATTAGCTTTATCTATAACCTCGTTATGTATTTTAGCTAGATGTCTAGTAATATGCCCTTCGAATTTGGTAACAAAAGGGCATTTATCGCATCTAAAAAACACACCTTCGTTATGGACTTTGCTATGCTTCATGAAGTTATGTCTATACGCTGTTTCGTAGGTACAATTTGGGCATTTGAACTGTTTCTCCGGCTTGTGTTTTCGTTTGTGAGCGCTCAGATTCCACTTGTAATGGGATTTGTAGTCACATTGTTGGCATTTGTAGACCGGTGCGTTGCTGTCAGTTGTTTCAGGTTCACTCGCTTGGTGTTTGACAATCATGTGCCTGTTTAAAGCTGTTGGATACTTGGTGGAGTAGTCGCAGAGGCTACAAGCGTATGGTTTGGCTCCATTGTGACCGGCTATGTGTAGTTCTAAGCAGTTTTTGTAGATGGTAGTGTATTCACAGGCATCACATCGCAATATCTTATTTGCTTTCCACTTCTTCTTTTGCGGTTTTCTGGAAGTGAAGGATGATTATTTTTAATGATAGTAAGTACAATAACGTAGCGGGCCCTTAATGGACGCGTGTCGCGAAGGTCCGTGAGGAGTGGAGAGCCTTAGAGGCCTACGTCCAAGGACAAGCTGGACAACAACAGCAACACGCAACTGGCACAACTAATTTGTAATTATTAGCTATATAAAGTTCTAGCAATAATTTTTCACTGGTGGTAGAGCTCCAGTGACGGCGCTCGCGGGCGTAGGCACTACCTCATTACCTAAAATACTTGCCGCTAAATGGTAGTGTTCAGCACTATTGTGTTCCGGTCAGGTTGTAATGTACGGCCCTGTAATATCGGGCATAGAGGCATAACACCTTAGGCCTGAGGAGTGGTAACGCACCTGCATTTTGACCTTGGTCTTTGTGTGGGTGTCTATAGGCTGCAGTCATCACTTAACATCAATGTGAACTGCATGCTTGTTTACCAATTCCGTTACATAAAATATATATATCGATGCGTCCTATGTATAAGGGCCAAACTAACAATTTGGCCATTTTGACTTTTTTATTGTAAACGCATGTTATCGATACAATGAATCATGTGAGCTTAAAAAAACAAAAGATTTCTGCATAGAAACACGATATTCTACGACAGTATAACATTAATTTAAACGTACAAGGTCCTAAGAGTAGTTAGAGAGTTATACGCGGGCAAACCCGGCGCATTTGTTTATATGTTTTGGACCAATCAGCCTATTTTACACTTATACTACGCTAAACGGGGCAACGGCCGCACTGTGATGAATACAAAATCTGATGAACTGGTCCAGACAAATCTAACCTGCTTTAAGATCTGACGTTTTTAAATAACAGCTATTGTTATGGGTATCCAATAAAGTAAAGAAATATAGTCTAATACTTGTTCGTATTGTTATTTTGTTCCTATAAATACATCTTTGGATTTTACATAGAACTAGGGTTTACGTTAAACAGATTTTGAATTATGGAGGGGTCAAAAGTGGCAACAAGTGGTTCATGTAGGTAATATTACACTCAGGTCTTGAAAATCACATTGAAAAACTTAGGTCAGGCAGTACGAACAAGAAAGCAAATTACCGATAGACCTTTTTTATTGTGTTTAGGTTGACTTGACAGACAAGCAGATGGTCCACCTGATGGAACGTGGTCACCATCGCCTATGAACATTTGCCACACCAGGGTAATTGCCAACGCACTGCCAGCCCTGAAAGACTCTTTATACGGTATTTTTGAAGAACCCCATAATGAAGCACCGATGGAACACCTCAGAGGAAAGTTCATTCCACAATTTACACGTTCTGGGCAAAAACAAAAGTGAGAACTGCACATCAAATGTATGTCAAATAGTTCAGTAAAGCACTCACTATTGTAGAGACGATATAAAACGCACAAACTCCCAATGCCTCTGGACCAAGCTGGTATTTGAGGACTGCTGTCTATTCAGTATTCCAGATGGGGCTCCCTGCACTTGGGCCTTATAAAGCTGTAATAGCTGCCCCGTTGTGAAATACTGCCTCGCTTTGTTAAGCACCGACACACAGATATGTCAACGCCCAGGATGCCGATACTCTTTCCTACGGCGAGCGGAGTGCCCTGGAACTGTGGTGCTACAATGAATGGGGACCTACAGAAATTCCTCTGCAACTATTTTACAATCAGCTGTTACCAATACAACCTTCCAAGAAGAAAGACTTGCTTGATTTATCTCGATAAAATATTATAGGGAGAATATTTTTTAGTCATTACCCAAAGGAGATGTTGCAAAAATGTATGGACCTCCGGCCATGTATTGTACACAATATCATTAAACAGTCAAAATCAATATAAAAACGTTTTCTACTGCATATTTTCACTTATTTAGCTTTATTTGCAGTTACAAAACATTATTTGCAGTTAGAATTGCAACTCAAAACCAACGTGGCGAATATGGCGGGCGATGTCATTTTGACATTTTCATCTTTTAAATTGTATTTTGATTATATAGTACTTGGAGAAAAAAGTAATATTTTCTAAATACTATCGAAATCGATTGATCCCAAGCGTCGGCTGTATCGCCGCCATGTTTAACATAGTTGAAAATGATAAAATCGTCTGAATGAAATGTGGTTGTAACTCTAAAATATATTCTTGAATAAATTAATTGTATTTTTTTCGTATTCTTCTTTAATTTACCAATTTTTTGAGGACGTGTACGAACCAGAGCCGAGCTCGCAACATCTCCTTTAGTAGCATTTAAGACATTGCAAACAAATGCAATTAATGAAAGCGAAAATTAAGAAAATTAATGAAAACTTAGTGAGAATTACTGATTAATATTGAATTTGGTCGTTTTATTACTTGATTATATTAAAAAGATTTTTAATTATTTTGTTTATACCAGATAAGTTTATAAGTTTTTTATTTTTTGTAATTTTATTTACAAAATAATAATGTGCAGTTAGTAATATTAGATTATTTTATTAATCACCGTAAGATCTCTTGCAACAGTGTCCTTATGTAATTGATGTAATTTTTTGATCATGAATATACCAAAAATACGGTTCCATAAGAGTAGATTTAAGGCAGATTCAATTTTTATTTCAATTAATGAATATAACTATTGCGTTTTTTTTGTAATTGAAAGAATCTAACTGAAAAGTCAGTTAGTAGGTTAGCATTAGTTTTGGGAAACAAATTAAAAATATATACATTTTACGATGATTAGCGTAATACGCGTATAATGGCCAATACGACACATTGGCCCTTTTAGGGTGTTCTTAAAGAAAAATAATTTTAACAAAAATTAACGTAGATGGGCTGATGTGACGTAAAATAAAAACCAATATATGTACATTTAAAATACCATAGCATAAATAACGAGGAAAGTTATCTTAGTAAACAAGCAAAGATTCGTAAACTTCGGTTTTATCAATCTGAAGTTATAGTAAAGGAGATGTTGCGAGATCGGCTCTGGTTCGTACACGTCCACAAAAAATAGGTAAATTAAAGAAGAATCCGAAAAAAATACAATTAATTTATTCAAGAGTATATTTCAGAGGTACAACCACATTCAATGCAAACGATTTTATTATTTTCAATTATGTTCAACATGGCCGCGATACACCGATGCTTGGGATCAATCGATTTCGATAGTATTTAGAAAACATTACTTTTTTCTCCAAGTACTTTAGTCAAAAAACAAAAAAAAAAAAATGTCAAAATGACATCGCCCGCCACATTCGCCATGTTGGTTTTGTCTTGCAATTCTAACTGCAAATAATGTTTTGTAACTGCAAACAAAGCTATATAAGTGAAAATATGCAGAAAAAACGTTTTTATATTGATTTTGCCTGTTTAATGATATTGTGTACAATACATGGCCGGAGGTCCATACATTTTTGCAATATCTCCTTTAAACTTTGGAGGTCTCGCCTGTAAAGTTGCAATTTTGCATTTTGGCCTATATACATAGGACCCATCGATATATAAAGGCTTATTAAACGCGTTTTCGTTTCATTGCCTTTCAAATCACAAAGATGCTAAAGAAGTTTTCTCTCTTCATGTATGTAAAGAAATAATAGCTGCAGCCCATAGGCACCCACACAAAAACCAGAGGTCAAAATGCAGATGCGTTGCCACCCCTGAGACCCAAGGTGTCATGTCTCTGTGATAGTTATTATGGGGCCATACATTTAGCGGCGGATAAATTAGGTAATGCCAGACAATACGTAATATACTATGTATAGAATGGACACTTCGACGTCCCGCCCGATTTCCCCGCCTCACCCAACCTCCTCCCCTCTTATGGGCGACGTTTAGTATTCTCTACGCGCTACGTACACAGGTGCACGTGTAAATACACGTCACTGATTGATGTCTGTGTAATAGAGACCAAATTAAGCGTTTGTATGGAATTTTGGCGGAGTGTCCGCGGTGTGGTAATCCAGTGGCGCCTACGCCCTCGAGCTCCTAAACTTGGAATTCTACCACCAGTCAACTTAAAAAAACATACCTCCCCTTCTCTATACACGGAGGCGTCTCCTCATCACCATCACCAACCTCCACCTTCACCCAGACGCTGGCGAACATGTTCATCACGTCCCCATCTGCCTCGCCCTCCTCCGGCTCACGATCCTCTTGGTCCATCTCGCACTGGTCCGAATCCTCAGACATCATTCTGGAATAAAGATATTTTTTTTTATTACACAGAGCGAGTACTGTCTGAGTGTAATTTTCCATCAGAAATGTGCTATGCCCTCCCCCCAGTAATAGCGTTAGCTAGTACAGTCCGAGGGTGGGGTCAAGAGTCTTAGGCGTGCATGTATGAAGAGAATGATGAATACCATTTAACGTGCTTTCCGTGCTTCGGAGAGCACGTTAAGTCGTCGGTCCCAGTTGCTATCGCTAGATAGCAGTCGTTAAACCTTGTCAGAGACTTTATGGGCGGTTTGAATACATCCGACAGAAGGATGGCCCCTTAACCTGTCAAGGAACGTAAGGCCACCGGCGCCCAGACACAATTGAATTTCAATTGTCATATTTTTCTCGTGTCTGGAGGACTTAACTGTATCTCCACCAACCCGCATTGGAGCAGCATGGTGGAGTAAGCTCCAGGCCTCCCACTAAAAAGGGGAGAGACTCGTGCCCAGCAGTAAGACGTATAATAGATTGCCATTATTATAGGCAAATAATGTTATCCAATAATAATGTTACGCATTCCTACGAGAATATGAGTAGTGTGACAACTGACTTTAAGATGTGCTCTTCTTTATATCTCACTTTTTCTGATGCTATATGTTGGAACAAAGTTCTTTATAGGACGATGCGGAGGGGTACCCTTGCCGGGAAAAATGTCCGTAACGCGTAACCAACATAAGATTATTACTGTAACAATTTATATACCCAATATTCGTCTAATCAAGAAACAGATAATATGGTATAACACAGAGAATGCTACCAGAACCAGAACGCTGCAGCAAAACCGGCGGGCACGGGTTCAGATCTCAGCAGTTGAAGTTTTATTATAATTTTAAAAAATAGGTATATTATTTTCTTTATTACAGAAAACATTGACTATTAGCACCATATCTGGCTGATCTATGAATGTAATTTTGTAATGGATTGTTTACTACAAACACTAGGTGGCACTACTGTAGATTTAGTTTTTTTCATACTACGAAACTTCGTTCCTATTTGGTGTCCCACAACACCACACTTTTTTTTTCAATATCTTTCAAGAAAAGAGACATTGTTTATATGTATGAAATGGGGGTTTATGTATTGTTAAATAAACATTATTCCTTTATCGATTTAGTTGCAACTTGTTGCAGCATTTTTTTCAGAAAATGCTTCAAAACACTATCTTTAAACTGCACATCTCAAGTGAAAGTTTAAAAGACGGACATTATATTAGCACCAATTGTGACACTTAAGTTACTCCAGTGCAGCGACAAGCTCATGTGATCATGTTCTATTATACTGTTGTATAGATTTCTATGATCGTGAGCTGACTGGTGCAAACTAGATACAGGCAACTTCACTTTGCGGCATTTAAGTTTTAATACGATCACTTTATCGTTTAAGGTTAAATAATTAATATTTGTTGGTGTTGAATGTTTCACATATTATTTTTTAGCCGACTGGCTCAAACTTTATGCAGGTTTGGTGGTAGAGTTCTAGTGACAGAGCTCACGGGCATAGGTACCACTGCATTACCTTATATACTTACCGCTAAATGGTAGTGTTCAGCACTATTGTATTCTGGTCAGGTGGTAATGTACAGCCCTGTAATTTCCGGAACAGAGGCATAACACCTTAAGCCTTAGGAGTGGTAACGTATCTGCATTTTGACTTTGGTCTTTGTGTGGGTGTCTATAGGCTGCAGTCATCACTTAACATCAATGTTAACTGCATGCTTGTTTGCCACTTCCAAAACATAAAAAAGGCAACTTCACTCTGTAGCAATTAGGTTTGAAGGTTTGAGAATTAATATTTGTTGGTGTTAAATGTTTGACATATTTAAATTTTTGTTGATATAACAATACACATGTAATTCACTCATTGAAAAATTCATTTAGAGGCGTAGGTGGGTACCTAATCTCTTTGCTATGCTCATATAAGAAAGGTTACCTTTGGGTATGGATTTCAAATTTGTTTAATAATTACAACAAATTGTACTATCAATGTTGTACTAAAAATGCTTAAACAGGTGTAATACTAATACATGCGTGTCCCGCAAGTTCAATGCACTTATTATTTGGTCTAAATACCTTGTTATCTAAACATTTGCTATACGCAGATTTTATACATTTTTTTTCTAACAACCAAATGGCTGTCATGTATTAGATCATTCAAACAGTATTACTTTTAAAATAATGTAGCTTTAATGTTAAATAAATTGCGTACTTACGATTTTATTTACAAAACAAAACCAAAAGAAATCCTTTTTGACGAATTTACTTGCCAAAAAAAATCAATCCAAGTTCAAGTTGTTCAGAAACTTAGAAATTATATGTTTCGTTTTCAATTCAAACATTTGTTTATTTCGCTTATTGCTACACATACATTATTAAAATATCTTGAATAATACAAACAAAATACTCGCATAATTTAATAATAAAATATAGTACGTACATACATATTCTAGGCTAAGACTTGATATAATTTTAAAAAAGACAAATTTAAAAACAGTAACATTTCTGAACGGCTCGTTGGATCTAATACTTAGACCAGAGGTTCCCAAACTATTTTTTCTTGTAGACCCTTTACAATTTTTTCTGGTTTCTGTGGACCCCCGTCCTTGCTACATTTATATCACATGCCCATATTTACATTTTTATTCACGCCTACGTAGACCCCCATCGAGTCTCCCATGGACCACTTTGGTATGATGTAAGTAAATTGGTACTATCAGTGTATGTGTTGAGATCCATTATCGTGGACCCCCATTTTCATTTTATGGACCCCCATTTTTTGACGCAGACCCCTTTCACGTTGTCATAGACCCCCAGGGGTCGATATAGACCACTTTGGGAATCACTGTTCTAGTCAATCCAATAATGATGTTTGAAATAATATATGTATGTATGTATGTATCTTCACGCCAAGTCCCTAACGGGGTAGGCAGAGAGTGTAGAGCGCCAGACATCCCGGTTCTGACAAACCTCTCGTGCCTCGTCTACCTTCATCATTCTCTTCATACATGCACGCCGATTCCTAAGACTTTTGACCCCACCATCAGACAGAACTCGACCTATTTGGTCATGGTAGGTCAGCCTTGGTCTTCCTGGGCCTCTGCAACCATCCACATTCGCATTGTATATCTGTTTAGTCATTCGCTCATTCGACATTCTTTCTATATGTCCGAACCATCGGAGCATGCCTTTTTTCATTTTTACACCGATACTATCATTCACACAAAGTCTCTTTCTTACATCTTCATTACGAACGCGATCGGTGAGTGATACACCGCAGATCTTGCGCAAAGATCTCATCTCGACCGCGTTCAACTTACTTTCATGCTCTTTCCTGCATACCCAGCTCTCGCTTCCATATAAAAGCGTTGGAGTAAGTACAGCATTATGTACGGCTAGTCGAGCCCGCTGGCTGAGATGTTTAGATTCTAGCAGCTTACCCAACGCTCCATTCACGCAATTCCCAGCAAGCACTCTTCTTTCTATGTCAGTGGTGTACCTACCATCTTTGCTAAAAGCACAGCCAAGATATACAATTTCATCCACCTGTTCTAACACTGCATCATCTACTACTACCCTTGCATTTGTTCTCTGTTCATCTCTTTCAAATACTAGTACTTTAGTTTTATCCACATTCAATTGTAAGCCTTTCTCCATACAATCCTCTTTCATGACTGTGACTAGTGCTTGTAGCCCAGATGGTGTAGAGCTAACAATTACGGCATCATCTGCGTAAAGCAGACAGTTCACCACTAAGTCACCCATACGCACTCCCACATCCATCAACTTCACCCTCTGGAGGCATTTGTCCAGATATATAATAAACAGCCTAGACGAAAGCACACAACCCTGTTTGACACCGATGTTAACATCAAACCAGGGTGACATGTTACCATCTACCCGCACACATGCTTGACAGCCCACATACGTGGACTGTATTGCACGGAGCAGACTGCCATCAATACCATACTCTGGCAAAATGTCCCACAGCTCCTTTCGTAATACCCTATCAAACGCCTTCTCCAAATCCACAAAACCGCAGAAAACCTATACTACCTATACCTATAATATATGTTTCTGTCGTATTGTAAGAAAATATGCCTTAAAATAAATACGTATTCATATTTTCTCTCTGTAATATTAGATTACTGTACCCTACAGTCTTTAGCTATATTTTTGATTTGTTATCCAACATTTTTGGCAAATATCCCATATTTTGAAAAATAAGAAAAAGCATTTCAGAATTTTCATGATGACAGCCTTTTGGCATCTCGAATGTCAATCTGTCAATTATGTGAATGTCAATTTGACAGTTGGGAAAAAACATCGCTGCACAGAGTAACTTTATATTGCATCGCTGCCACTGGAAAAATATTTTTCTTTCACTTTTCTTCAATTTTCACGACGAAATAAAGCTTACATAGTCTTGGTGAGATGTATACCGAAGTAGATGTGTTTGTGAGTAATTTTACATTGATAGATCCAGAAATATACCAGCTATGGATAGAAGGATGCTCTTGTAAGTATTACATTATTTTGGTCTACTAATTGGTGGTAGAGCTTAAGACATTACTGTATTACCTTATATTTTTGCCTCTTAGGTATTTATCTTCGTCCCGGTAATTTCTGGCACGGAAACTAAATACCTTTGGTGTCAGTGGTAAGTGGTAACACAACTGCACTGAGACTTATAGTTTTTGTGTAGATATCTATGTACTGTAGTATTCAATTACCATCTATGTACTGGTGTACCACTACCCACTACTACTTTAAAGATGTAGGATAAGATAAACAGAGAAGAACAGCGTGAAAAATATGACAAATGATTTCTTATTGTTCTTGGACCTTAGGGTCCATCTGCTGCTTCTGGGATTAAGTCGCAAATAGCTAAACAGTGAAGTGACTTGCGACAGCGGGCCGTAGGATCCTAGACGGTTTAGGTATTAATCTTGCCAAAACTTGAAGGTGTTTCAGTAATGTATACTGTGACCTTGAGTGTATGTATAAAAATGTTAAATCATTCTTATTATTATAATACTAATAATTTTAATCGGTGTGCATGTATGAAGAGAATGATGAAGGTAGATGAGGCAAGAGAGGTTTGTCAGGACTGGTATATCTGGCGCTCTACACTCTCTGCCTACCCTGTTAGGGACCTGGCATAAAGATTATATGTGTATATGTACACTTATTATTTTTATTTATTCAAGCTTTTTAGTCGAGGAAAATGTTATAATTAAGAAGGTGTAGTTATTTATTGTATGTTTTGTTTGTACCTGCTACTCTGTCTGGTCACATACTCCCTGATATTTTTACTCATTCATCCTCATATCTTCTGCATTGCCTGCCTTTGCTCCTTTTGTTGTGTTTTCATCAATAATAAATATAAAATGTCAAAAGATCATACATTAAAAAACAATATATATACAGGCTGTCCCAGAAATCAACGATAAACCGAAAACAGGTGATATTCGGCCAAGTCATGACAATTATTAGAGAAATGTCAAAAAAGATATTTGTCATGTATTTTTTATATTAAGTAAAAGGACTTTTAAAAATATTGGAAAAACTGACATCCTGTGATGATCTTTCAAGTCCTAAGACTACAAATATTACTTTTTTGTAATTTATTTTTCTGTATTGTAGTCATGACTAACCCTTCTGTACGGTTTTGTTATGGAATAAATATATATGTTTAACGGAACTGGGTTTCTGGTCAACTCTGTTTAATTATTTTAAATGTTGGTATTAAGTTGTTATGTGCTTTTCGCGTAACCTGTGGAAACTCATCAAATCATCCCATGGCATCCCACGGAAACATTTTTTCGGGATAAAAAGTATTCTTTAATCTAAGTCAGCTGATACCTACCCTATCTGTATATTAAATCGCATATCTTATTCTTGAATAATATGTGGTATTCGATTTATTTTCGATTCGAAAAAGTGGTTGAATAGGCCGAATACCGAATATTCGTGGCATCTCTAGAGATAATTAAGCCTCATAGCACTTTGGATAACACTTGAATAACTGTCATGACTCATTAATTGATATGTAAGTATATAATATGTATGACATGTATGTTGCAGCAAGCGAGGCAGTGTCTACGCTGCACCAGCGCTCGGCAGGCAAGCAAACTGGTGCCACTGTTGAGTTGATTGCCAGTGATGTGCTGGACCATTATAGGTGAGGTTCATTTTCTGTACAAAAACTGGGAAATGGTATGTACCGTTCCAAATTTTAATGTGTATTTTTAGGTTTTGGTATCTTAAAAAGAAATACGGAACCCTCATGTGAGAAAAATGGAAAAATAAAATGGACTTTCCATTTTTTTTCAAATTTTTCTTTCCATTTTTCTTTAAATAAAATATATTTCACAAGCATGTGTTAATGCGAAATTATATAAAACAATTATTAAGGGTAAAAGCGACTTCTTTACGATATTCAATAAACTGCAAAGTCTATTATATCGGTTGCCTAACTAGCATAGTGTAGCAAAAGATGGTGCTGCTGCCACCATAAGGCAACGCAATAAAATGTGAAGGAAAGATTTGACAAATCAGGCAGGACTTCGGTAGCTCAGTTGGAAGAGCGGCTGGACTAGATTCCCAGTAGGCCGCGAGTTCGAGTCTCGCCTGAAATCAAATTTTTCTTTCCATTTTTCTTTAAAAAAAATAAAATCACAATGATGCTAAAAAGTGTTTACCTCAAAATACCAAAGATATCTTAAAGGACAAACGAAAATGTAACTTGATTCATTGACAGGCATTTAAGCAATGACTTAAAACAACAATATACCGTTTCAGGACGTTCGCGCTCCTCGAACGGCTGCTGACGGTCCCGTCCAAGTTGTCCGAACAGATGATATTCCAGATTGACGAGCCGACTAAACAAATGCTTATTGAGAAGTGAGTTAAGTACCTTTCTTTATCTTTGGTCTAAATAGACCATTTTTTTTATAGCCTGTTTGAGGACCTGTCGTACAATATTGTCACTCGAAAACCTATTTGTTCTGTATTGTAAAATATTATTGTAATCTCATTATAAGTCCACGATTTAAGCGTTGTAATACTTAAATTAGGGAAAGAACTAATTATCAGCCTTATTATTTTACCATGTTCCTAGAAGACAACGCCCACGATGAAGGCGCGTGTCGACAAAGATACGCACCACATAAAGGAAACCTCGAATCGTCATCCTGGCACTCCGTTATGTGTATAAAATATAAATCATAATGAATTATAAATCTACTAGCTGGCGCCCACGACTTCGTCTGCGCAGAATTTAGTATATTATGTACGATATCTTCATAAATTATAGCCTATGAGTTATTTTGATGTACAATAATGTACAGGCTATATTATTGTTAAGTTTCATTAAAATCCATTCAATAGTTTATACGTGAAAGAGTAACAAACATACATCCATCCATACATGCAAACTTTCTTGCAAATGCAAAGTTTGTAATATATTTAATGTATTATTTAACTAGCTGTGCCCGCGACTTCGTCCGCGTGAGAATTTATGATTTTTCAGTATCTACCCGGGCGAAGTCGTGGACGAAGCTAGTATAAAAGCCTAAGTTACTCCTTATTACATAAGCTATCTGCCAGTGAAAGTTCCGTCGAAATCAGTTCAGCCGTTGCTGAGATTAGCCCCAACAAACAGACAGACACAAAAATTATAAAAAGTGTTGTTTTGGTATATGTACCGTGTATAGACACATGTACATTTAGTAAAAAGCGGTTATTTTGATATCGCAAACAGACACTTAAATTTTATTTATTTGTATAGATAATATATTATTTTTGAATATTACTATATTTAAACTGCCTCGGTAGCCTAGTGGTAGCAGGCCACTACTACTACGCTGAGGTCCTGGGTTCGATTCCCGGGTAGGGGGTTATCAGAGATAATGGTGAAAAAGCCTTTATCTCTGGTTCTATTGGGATTTTTCCATTTTCTGGAAATTTCCCAGTACCTAGAATTTTGGTAATGTGCCCGGAGATGTCAACAGGCTCTCCACCTGTTACATGGGCCAAAACGTAACCGGCGAATCGTGGGTGTTTGCATGTATGCTTGAATGCTTGAATGCATGCATTTACCTCTGCCTACCCCTTCGGGGATTACAGGCGTGAAGTTACTATATTTCATGCACGATCGGCGTGCATGTATGAAGAGAATTATGAAGGTAGATGAGGCACGGGAGATATGTCAGGACCGGGATATCGCTCCACACTCTCTGCCTACCCCGCTAGGGACCTAGCGTGAAGATACATACATATAATATAAAATATCATTGTTTCAGGTACTATGATTTGGATGACGCGGTAATCAGAGAGCTGTTGGGCAGAAAGTTGTCTTCGCGTCATCGCAAGGACTTAGATGAGGTGCGTGAGCTGTTTTATTTAATCAGCAGGGTTGCCATGGCCAATATTTCATATTCCTCAAACATAAATAATGTTGAGGAATGTGAAATTTTGACCGGGATGTCTGGCGCTCTACACTCTCTGCCTACCCCGTTAGGGACCTGGCGTGAAGATACATACATACATACATACATAAATAATGTTTGATACTGGTGGTAGAGCTCCAGTGACGGAGCTGGCGTAGGCTCCACCGCACCTAATATACTTGCCGCTAAATGGTAGTGTTCAGCACTATCGTGTTCCGGTCAGGTGGTAATGTACGGCCTTGTGATTTCCGGCACAGAGGCATAACACCTTAGGCCTCAGGAGTGGTATCTGCATTTTGAACTTGGTCTTTGTGTATGTGTCTATAGGCTGCAGTCATCACTTAACATCAATGAGAATTGCATGCTTGTTTGCCACTACCATTACATTAAAAAAAAAAAAATACTCCGAATTCGGGGAGACAAAAAACTGGTTGCCTGTAAAGTCGGTTTTACGGGCGAAGATTTTACGTGACAACGTCTCTTTCTCGGTAGAAAGGCATTCGCCGGTCCGGCAGGCCTCTCTCTCGTTCGGTGACTCATCGTTACGTTACCGGGCGTTACACTTTTTCATGAGTGACTCCGAGCCGCAACCTAATTTAAGACGTTGTCACGTCAAAATCGAATACCTCATACATTCCCCACGCGATAAAAGTTGTATTCACAGACAACTTGCGTTTGTTACTAGTATTTATATAATCGTTAGCTCTACTATGAAACACGCCAATATTTTAAAGAACATGTAATAATAATAATGGTGTAAGTTTATACTGTAACTATCTAGTGGAGTTTTGGCGGGAACCTTGAAAGAGGCGTATGGTGCTCTTATTTTATTTCATTTTCTTGGTGTATTTTTAAGTTATATTGAATAAAGTTGGTGGCATTTTGTTTGATATAGGCTTATTACAGTGCTCGTGTATAGTGAAATAGAATAACAGTGCGAAAACACGACCTTTCAGGTTGCCTCCAAAACTTCATTGTAAATGTTCTGGTAAAGTAGCCATCGCTTTACTCGAATAACTTGACTGTAACTCACTTGACTGATATATTGTACTTCATAACTTATTTATTTGATACTTACATATTATACTTGATGACTATAATAAACTAACTTTTACACTGCTTAAATAAATACGAAATATCGTTTTACTTGACACTGGCAATATGCGTAATAGCAATGCCATAATACCAAAAAAAAAAAAAAAGAACTATCTAGTGTTGAGGTGTGAGGGAAACTTCACAGAAAGAGAGTTGCTGTTACACATGTTTTAATGACCGATCAGAGTGCCAGTCCCAACGAGACTGGCTTCGTCTTGATACAATAGGTTTTATTTTTAAAGAAAAATGGAAAGAAAAAATTGACTTCAGGCGAGACTCGAACTCGCGACCTACTGGGAATTTAGTCCAGCCGCTCTTCCAATTGAGCTACTGAAGTCCTGCCCGATTTGTCAAATCTTTCCTTCACATCTATTGCATTGCTTTATGGTAGCAGCAGCGCCATCTATTGCCAACTATGCTAGTTAGGCAACCGATATAATAGACTTTTCAGTTTATTGAATATCGTAAAGAAGTCGCTTTTTACCCTTAATAATTGTTTATTATATATTTCACAAGCATGTGTTAATGCGAAATAATATAAAACAGGTATAATACGGTATGGTTAAGTGCCGTTTACACTACACTTACGAATAGAATAAGTTTACACTGTCCGTTACAATGGCAAACCTTGATATGGGGCCGTTCAAGTAATTATTATGTAAGCAGATTCATTACAATTCTTTACCCCCCCATCCCCCCTGTCAGCAAAAGTAAGCTAAGTTCTTACCCCCTACCCCCATGCTTACGTATACATTTTTCAATTAATGTATTGTTTTTTTTTAATATTATAATTATAATGTTATAATTCGCATGCATTATTTGCGGGAATCCCCGAAAAAGCGTTTCGTTTTCAAGCAAAGATAATGTGAGGGTTGCCATTCGTGTAAAAAAGTAAATAACTACCGATGACGTAATCATCATCTAGACTCCCCTACCCCCCATGTCATCCAAAATAAGCAGAGCAAAGACCCCCCGCCCCCCCATAGTGCTCACGTAATACTTGAACGGCCCCTATGTCCCACTGCTGAGCACGAGTCTCTTCCCTTCTTGGGAGGAGGCCTGGAGCTTACTCCACCACGCTACTCCAATGCGAGTTGGTGGAGATACGGGTTAGTGGCCAACCCGCTGTCGGATGTTTTTCAAACCTCTCATAAGGGCTCCGACAAGGTTTAACGATTGCTATCTATCGATAGCAACGTGCCCCCCGAAGCACGGAAACGCGCATTTTAATTTGCCACTAGCGGTCATCCATCACACACCCGACCGTGCTCGTATCGCTTGACCGAATAGATAGCTTGGGATCTACACCAGCCGCGGGGCTATGCGCGCACAGTTTATTTCTTTTTCATCAATTCCCATTTTATCTCCCACTCCAGGTATCCGAACGTTCTGGCGCCCCTCTACGGTGCTGTAGGCGGCAGTTTGACAATGTGCGTCGGGTGTTCAAGGCGGTAGAAGAGATGCCTGGCAACGTGGTCGCCAATGTGAAAAATACATTTCTTATATCCGAGCCACTGGCCATGTAAGTCTTTATTGATATTATACTTCTTTTGGCAAGATGAAAGCGACAGTCTGAAGTTAGTTTGCTAAATAGATAAAAACGACAGTCTGAAGTTAGTTTGCTAAATAGATAAAAACGACAGTCTGAAGTTAATTGCTAAACAGATAAAAAAGACAGTCTGAAGTTCGTTGCTAAACAGATAAAAGCAACAATCTGAAGTTAGTTGCTAAACAGATAAAAGCGACAGTCTGAAGGTAGTTTGCTAAATAGATAAAAACGACAGTCTGAAGTTAATTGCTAAACAGATAAAAAAGACAGTCTGAAGTTCGTTGCTAAACAGATAAAAGCAACAATCTGAAGTTAGTTGCTAAACAGATAAAAGCGACAGTCTGAAGTTAGTTTGCTAAATAGATAAAAACGACAGTCTGAAGTTAATTGCTAAACAGATAAAAAGGACAGTCTGAAGTTCGTTGCTAAACAGATAAAAGCGACAGTCTGAAGTTAGTTGCTAAACAGATAAAAGCAACAATCTGAAGTTAGTTGCTAAACAGATAAAAAAGACAGTCTGAAGTTAGTTGCTAAACAGATAAAAGCAACAATCTGAAGTTAGTTGCTAAACAGATAAAAAAGACAGTCTGAAGTTAGTTGCTAAACAGATAAAAGCAACAATCTGAAGTTAGTTGCTAAACAGATAAAAGCAACAATCTGAAGTTAGTTGCTAAACAGATAAAAGCAACAATCTGAAGTTAGTTGCTAAACAGATAAAAAAGACAGTCTGAAGTTAGTTGCTAAACAGATAAAAGCGACAGTCTGAAGTTAGTTTGCTAAATAGATAAAAACGACAGTCTGAAGTTAATTGCTAAACAGATAAAAAAGACAGTCTGAAGTTCGTTGCTAAACAGATAAAAGCAACAATCTGAAGTTAGTTGCTAAACAGATAAAAGCGACAGTCTGAAGTTAGTTTGCTAAATAGATAAAAACGACAGTCTGAAGTTAATTGCTAAACAGATAAAAAAGACAGTCTGAAGTTAGTTGCTAAACAGATAAAAGCGACAGTCTGAAGTTAGTTTGCTAAATAGATAAAAACGACAGTCTGAAGTTAATTGCTAAACAGATAAAAAAGACAGTCTGAAGTTCGTTGCTAAACAGATAAAAGCAACAATCTGAAGTTAGTTGCTAAACAGATAAAAGCGACAGTCTGAAGTTAGTTGCTAAACAGATAAAAGCAACAATCTGAAGTTAGTTGCTAAACAGATAAAAACGACAGTCTGAAGTTAATTGCTAAACAGATAAAAAAGACAGTCTGAAGTTAGTTGCTAAACAGATAAAAGCAACAGTCTGAAGTTAGTTGCTAAACAGATAAAAGCAACAGTCAGAAGTTAGTTGCTTAACTTTTTTTTTAGAGTGTAGGGTCCCGAGGGCGTATGCACCACCGCATTACCTAACCTATCTGCCCCCAAATGGTAGTGTTCAGCATTATCGTGTTCCGGTTAGATGGTAATGTATGTCCCCGTAATAATTATCACAGAGACATAACAACGTAGGTCTCCGAGGGTTATTTTTTATGTAATAAAAGTGGCAAACAAGCATGCAGTTCACATTGATAATAAGTGATGACTGTCTATAGACACCTACACAATGACCAGAGGTCAAAATGCAGAGATGCGTTGCCACTCCTGAGGCCTAAGGGTTTATGCCTATGTGCCGGAAATTACAGGGCCGTATATTACCACCTCACCGGAACACGATAGTGCTAAACACTACCATTTGGCGGCAAGTATATTATGTAATGCGGTGGTGCCTACGCCCGCGTGCTCCGTCACTCGAGCTCTAATACCAGGTGGTAACGCATCCGCCGTTGACCTAAACGGTAACGGTAACGTCACCAGCACCAAAGTCACCAATGCTACCAACGCCACCACCACCACCACCACCATGACAACTGTTATTGGGAAAAGTAGATGCAATTCTGGTCTCGTGTCTTACGCATTTTAGATCAGGGTCACGTGTCCTGACGCCATTGTATTCCCATTTCAGAAAATGCACGGCGCCACTGAAGAAGTTGACACTTTAAAATGAAGTATACATATTTATTTTTTAATTTTATGTTTTCTCTTTTGTACATTGTTCCAGGAAATACGGTGCGGTGGTGTTCATAGCTTGTATGAGATTTGAAACTAGCAAGCGGAAGTTGCAGTATCTCACCTTCAACGATTTCTTCCACTGTGCTCAGGTTAGTTGCCTGGATTTCTAGAAACGTCTACTGCTCGCCGGTCGAAATGCGTCGACTTTTTTCGGAGTCGGCTCACTGTCGCTCTCCGACGACACAGATTCGATCGACGATTGACCAGACGAACAAGATGAAGCGCTTTTATCTTCCACCACCTTCTTAGGCGGTGGTCCACTCGATCTACTGGCGCGCCGCTTAATATCGACCGCATTATAAAAACCGCTTGAGCGTCGGCGCCGATATACACTGAAGATCTAAATTTGGTAAAAAGAGAATGTATATAATTTCAAAAATGAATTTCAGAAACTCAAACTCAAATATTTTATTTCAAATTGGTCTACAAAAACACTTTTGCATGTCATGTTTACAAGCTACCTATAGCGAATGACTTACAATAATAATTATTATTCAATAGGTATTAATAATAATGAATTGAATTTTAAATTCACATTATTTATTGCGTCACAATGGTGGGTTTGTACAAATTAAATTTTAATTTTATTCAAATGCATAGAATCAAATTAAAATTTAATCGATTTTATACATCAAATCATAGTCATAAACATAGTCATTCACTTAGCAGAGTTCCAAGTGCAGGCACTACTGAGAAGAACTCCGCTACCCAACAAACTCAGAGTGTTGCTCTTTTTGTCAAAAATCCTTAAATCTAATACAAATGGAAATTAAAGTAGAATATTATACAGATAATGTGAACGTCCCTGGCATATTTAATGCATATATTATAAAAAATTATAGAAATGTAAAAACTTAACACCAATTGTTGATCGTATTTGAATAATATTTTAACATTACGAAAATCAAGCTAAAGGGTTAAATAAATAAGAATAAATAATATTTTCATGCATTTAATACTTATAATGCAAAAGTTGATCACGTGACACCCAACACACAGGACAACGCGTGACGTCACATCTTCATAAACATTTTATCGAGTAGTATCGAATTTGGCACTTCACAGCTGTTTGTTTCGAAAGATGTAAAATAAATATATATATCGGAAAGTAACCTAAATGTGACTACTAGCGCCATCTAGGTTGTCGGTGACGTAACCTAATTGTGACTGGGGTGGATTGTTTAATAGAGAATGCTAGGTGGCGCCACGGTCGGCTTAGGTACTTGGATTTTTTTTTATGTAATGGGCGTGGCAATAAAGCATGCAGTTCACATTCATGTTAAGTGATGACTGCAGCCTATAGATACCCACATGAAGACCAAGGTCAAAATGCAGATGCGTTACCACTCCTGAGGCCTAAGGTGTTATGCCTCTGTGCCGGAAATTACAGGGCCATACATTACCACCTGACCGGAACACGATAGTGCTGAACACTACCATTTAGCGGCAAGTATATTAGGTAATGCGGTGGTGACTACGCCCGCGAGCTCCGTCACTGAAGCTCTACCACCAGTAAAGTGTTTGTTACCTTAGAGGGGATAGTTGCTTGCCGATATCGGGTTTATAAAGGCTGGGAAACAGTTCATGAAGTCAGGCACAGTCACACAGTTGAATCGAATTATTGTAGAGCAGTTATGCTGCCAGTTAGAACAGTGAATAAAAAAATATTAAATTGATATAAAGTGGGTAGTCCTGAACTTGTGATAGTAGTAGTATCGTATCCTGATAAATATGGTTTCCCGGTTCGAAGGGTTTCTTGCCTGTTCTTCCCTTCAGGAAGTAATCGAATGGGCGGATCTTTGGCAACATACGACTTCTTCTGCCAACCTGTGCTTTATTTCATCATCCGCTCGAGTACCCACCTACGGAAGCCCACAAACACGAGTAACATATCGGTTTAAGGAAAGACGCCCACAATACTACCTAGATATCCGGACTGGAGAAGAAGGCCCTCCTACCGATATAAGTATATTTATATTTATACCAGTGACATAGAAAGAAGAGTGCTTGCAGGGAATTGCGTGAATCGAGCGTTGGGTAAGCTGCTAGAATCGAAACATCTCAGCCAGCGGGCCTAAAAGCGTTTGAGTAAGTACAGCATTATATACGGCTAGTCACATAATGCTGTACTTGCTCCAACGCTTTTATATGGAAGCGAGAGCTGGGTATGCAGGAAAGAGCATGAAAGTAAGTTAAACGCGGTCGAGATGAGATCTTTGCGCAAGATTTGCTGTGTATCACGCACCGATCGCGTTCGTAATGAAGATGTAAGAAAGAGGCCTTGTGTGAATGATATATTCTAAGAGCCTGCGACGCCCAGACCAAAAACTCAACTCAAACTCAAAAATTCATTTAATCACTTGGAAATAATAGAATTTGCTTGTGATAGGTCAAATTACAAATATAAAATTAAAGCGAATAACAACTGATACGTTGATTAATATGTCAAAGTAAACAAAATAAAATAAATAATGGTCCAAAACTACTTAATCATAAAAATAGGTATCAACAGAATGTTCCATACTTTCTTTTACAAACGGCAAGATAAGACTAAACAAAAAATATGGGACACTCTTTGTCATTCACTGGCAGAGTTCCAAAGCCCACATTACTGAGAAACCTCTGCTCTACTGACACTTGACCGGTGTTGCCAGGCGATAATGTCCGGCTGGACCTACAGCTGCACCGGCCCGGAGTACTACGACACGGAGATGGACCGCGAGTTCCTGCTCGAGCTACGTGACCTGCGGATACTGCTCGACAGGGAGAAGGAGCACAAGCAGTAAGTGATGCGCTGGGCGCTATGGCTTCTAGGTGATCGCGGGTTGCCTCTCGAGCTGCGCGACCTGCGGATACTGCTCGACAGGGAGAAGGAGCACAAGCAGTAAGTGATGCGCTGGGCGCTACGGGTTCTAGGTGATCGCGGGTTGCCTCTCGAGCTGCGCGACCTGCGGATACTGCTCGACAGGGAGAAGGAGCACAAGCAGTAAGTGATGCGCTGGGCGCTACGGGTTCTAGGTGATCGCGGGTTGCCTCTCGAGCTGCGCGACCTGCGGATACTGCTCGACAAGGATAAGGAGCAGTTTGTTTCGCGTCTGGGTATTTGTGTATGTGTTGTATGTGTACAACGGCACCCACGACACAGGTTTAAACCTACTGTGGGGCTGTGAGTGTTAGCGTATTTTATTTATTTACCATCACAATCACACCGCACATAAATATCTCTTTTCTTTTTTTTTTGTACAATCTTACCATAATCCTTTGTTAATATTATTAATAATAATAATTAATTATGGCAACCCATTATACGTCCCACTGCTGGGCACGAGACTCTCCCCTTTTTGGGGGGAGGCCTGGAGCTTACTCCTCCACACTGCTCCAATGCGGATTGGTGGAGGTGGGTGGGTTAGTGGCCAACCCGCTGTCGGATGTTTTCAAACCGCCCATAAGGCCTCCGACAAGGTTTAACGACTGCTATCCATCGATAGCAACCGGGGCCGACGGCTTAACGTGCCCTCCGAAGCACGGAAACGCGCATTTAATTTGCCACTAGCGGTCACCCATCACACTACCCGACCGCGCCCGTAGTGCTTAACCGAGCAGATCGCTTACGATCCACACCAGCCGCCGGGCCATGTGCGCTTCGATATTATTACTTGAAGATTAATATTGACTATAGATATTATATTATTTCAGTTTAGTCTGCATGCGTTTGAAGCCGAAACTTTTGGAGAAATCCTACCAAGAGTTGGAGTTGAACTTCAGGTAACTATACTATATTTTGTAAGTTTTGATGTGATAGCGTCTTGATGATCGCCGGCTGCATGCACGAATATGTGTCACGTTCCGCTCGAGCCTAGCGTGCGAGCGAGAGCCCGGAACAGGCGATAAAGAGGCAGGGTAGTCCTAATTTACTTATACGTATGTAACAGGATTAAATGTACAACCCGAAGCTAGTTTCTTCAGAATCGGTAACCCAATTGATTTCAGGCATTTTTGATATAGGTAATATTTTGTCCCAAAATTAATTACAATTAAGGAAATCATGGTCACCCATTTGGTGAAAAGTCAATACAAAAGAAAATGAGACTTACGTCTATCCAAAATAAAATGCAATAATAGTCTGCACAAGATTCGAACTCGTTGAGACGTGCTATTTATTATAAATAATAATTTAGAAAAAAAATAGTGCAAATTAGTGTTATTACTAGCGAGTGTTGAATAAGGGTACGCAGGTTACGCTACATCACATTGCGAGAGTGTACGTGTGTGAGAAGGTTCGTGTTTTATGTGCAACCGTAGGTAGAGATAGGGTAAGTATGCATAGGGTGTGCATACTATTCGTACATCTTGAGGATAACTTATTTCTTAAATAAAAAATATTAAATACATAAACAGGTAATTTCAGTTCATGCATTATGATTATAACTCGATTTCCTAATCGGGGTGTTAGAGAGTGTTCATTTATCCCGTTACATGTTGTATATATAAAAATCAATTGCTGTTCGTTAGTCAAACTCAAACTCAAAAATTCATTTAATCACTTGGAAATAATAGAATTTGCTTGTGATAGGTCAAATTGCAAATATAAAATTAAAGCGAATAACAACTGATACGTTGATTAATATGTCAAAGTAAGCAAAAATAAAATAAATAATGGTCCAAAAATACTTAATAATAAAAATAGGTATCAACAGAATGCTCCATACTCTCTTTTACAAACGGCAAGATAAGACTAAACACACTTTTTACTGGTGGTAGAGCTTCAGTGACGGAGCTCGCGGGCGTAGGCACCACCGCATTACCTAATATACTTGCCGCTATATGGTAGTGTTCAGCACTATCGTGTTCCGGTCAGGTGGTAATGTATGGCCCTGTAATTTCCGGCACAGAGGCATAACACCTTAGGCCTCAGGAGTGGTAACGCATCTGCATTTTGATCGTGGTCTTTGTGTGGATGTCTATAGGCTGCAGTCATCACTTAACATCAATGTGAACTGCATGCTTGTTTGCCACTGCGACTACATAAAAAAAAAAAATTAAAGCGAATAACAACTGATACGTTGATTAATATGTCAAAGTAAACAAAAATAAAATAAATAATGGTCCAAAAATACTTAATAATAAAAATAGGTATCAACAGAATGCTCCATACTCTCTTTTACAAACGGCAAGATAAGACTAAACAAAAAAATATGGGACATTCTTTGTCATTCACTGGCAGAGTTCCAAAGCCCACATTACTGAGAAAAAACCTGCCAAAACAAAACTCAGTAGGGTCTTTTCAAAACATGTTCCTTAAAACTATTTTCACAATATGACACTTATAACCTATGTTTTACAATATCAAGTACAATGCACATTCATTTCACAAAATTATTGTTTAGTCTTGTGGAGCTAGTAGTCTCGCTGAAACTCGAGACCGGCTGCACCGATTTGGCTAATTTTGGTTTTGAATGATTTTTGGAAGTCCAAGGAAGGTTTAGAAGGTAAGAAAATATGAAGAAATTGAAGGGAAATAGTCATAATAATCTGTACCTATTAAATCTTTGATGGTTTATTTAATTCTGATGCAATAGGAAGTTTGCCGAGTCAGCTTGTAACTTATAACAACAAATACTCTTCATTGCACATCAAAAGAACATGTATACAAAAAAAAACATTTAAGAAATATGTGATACAAAGGGCGGCCTTATCGCTAAAAGAGCGATTTCTTCCAGGCAACCCAAAAATCTAAAGAAATACTTAAAATTAAACTGGCAGCGTGTGCTACACTAAGTACTGACAGTATGATAAAAATTCAGATAAAAATTGGAATTATACATATTGTTTTCAGAGTATACACACGCGCTCTAGTCGGTGTGGCGTGTAACCTGCACAGAGGTCGCGAACTACGCTCCTTCTTTATTGATCTTCTTGAAAGGTGAGATACGTAACTTCACGCCTGTAATCCCCGAAGGGGGTGGCAGAGGTAAATGCATGCATTCAAGCATACATACGAACACCCACGATTCGCCGGTTACGTTTTTGACCAATGTAACAGCTGGCGAGCCTGTTGACATCTCCAAATCAAAATGGAATAATCCCAATAGAACCAGAGAT
This sequence comes from Macrosoma leucophasiata, assembly GCA_036365455.1. Lineage (NCBI taxonomy): Eukaryota > Metazoa > Arthropoda > Insecta > Lepidoptera > Hedylidae > Macrosoma > Macrosoma leucophasiata. Next base: position 318,995 of record JAWQUS010000022.1, on the reverse strand, counting down.
AAAGGACTACACCATTATCTCTGATAACTCACGACCGGGAATCGAACCCAGGACCTCAGCGTAGTGGTAGTGGCCTGCTATCACTAGGCTAATACAATCTATATATATTATTATATCTATACTTATTTTAAAACAAATTCTCCCCCGGCGTCTGTCTGTCTGTTCGCGATAAACTCAAAGATTACTGCACGGATTTTCATATCGTTTTCACGAATAGATAGAGTGATCGAGAATCACTAAGAAAAGGTTTATGTATATAATTTGTTAAACTTTTGTGTCGTAGGTAGAGCTCCAGTGACGGAGCTCGCGGCGTAGGCACCACCGCATTACCTTATATACTTGCCGCTAAATGGTAGTGTTCAGCAGTATTCCGGTTAGGTGGTAATGTACGGCTCTGAAATTTCCGGCATAGAGGCATAACACCTTAAGCCTCAGGAGCGGAAACGCATCTGCATTTTGACCTCGATCTTTGTGCGGGTGTCTATAGGCTGCAGTCGTAATTTAACATCAATGTGAACTGCAAGCTTGTTTGCCTCTGCCATTACATAAAAAAAATGTGTGTGTGAGTGGTTTTTTTTTTATGGCGGTGTGTGTGCAGGTGTGTGGAGGCCTGGCGCGCGGGCGGCTGGCCCCGGCCGGACCTGGCGCACTTCCTGGCCGCGTACGAGGCCTGTGCGCTGCATTTAGATGTATTGAGGTCTGTCCTTCTTTTCTTATATGATTTTTTCTGAAAATATCAGCATATCGAGAACATTTATACTTAAGAGTAATAATAATAAATAATAAAGGCAACCCATTATACGTCCCACTGCCGGGCACGATTCTCTTCCCTTTTTGGGGGGAGGCCTGCGGCTAGGTTCGTGTTTTATGTGTGGCCGTAGGTAGAGAAAAGGTAAGTGCGCATAGAGTGTGCGTACTGTACGCACAAATTGAGGACAACTATTTCTTAAATAAGAAATAATAAATACCTAATAACTGTTTCTATATTATTTCGCATTAACACATGCTTGTGAAATATATTTTTTATTTTTAAAGAAAAATGGAAAGAAAAATTTGACTTCAGGCGAGGCTCGAACTCGCGACCTACTGGGAATCTAGTCCAGCCGCTCTTCCAATTGAGCTACTGAAGCCCTGCCCGATTTGTCAAATCTTTCCTTCACATCTATTGCATTGCTTTATGGTAGCAGCAGCGCCATCTATTGCCAACTATGCTAGTTAGGCAACCGATATAATAGACTTTTCAGTTTATTGAATATCGTAACCTAACTAGCATAGTTGGTAATAGATGGCGCTGCTGCTACCATAAAGCAATGCAATAGATGTGAAGGAAAGATTTGACAAATCGGGCAGGACTTCAGTAGCTCAATTGGAAGAGCGGCTGGACTAGATTCCCAGTAGGTCGCGAGTTCGAGTCTCGCCTGAAGTCAAATTTTTCTTTCCATTTTTCTTTAAAAATAAAAAATAAATACCTAAACATGTAATTTCAGTTCATGTATTATGATTATAACTCATCTGATTTTCTAGTCGAGGTGTTACATGGTGTGCATTATTCCCGTTAGATGTTGTATATCCTTATAAACCGTGCATTACGATCGACGTGGGGAAGTTGTATGAATAGGGCAACTCTTGGAAACACTTCGTATGTGTGATGCAACTCGGTCACACGCCATCTACCGAACTAGACAGAGTACTTTGTGTGTCTTCATTGTTCCACTAGATGGCGTCTGATGTAGCTACAAGCACGAATAATTTCGACGATCCGGTTAGTCCAGCGGTGTGAGACGACTGTTTGATTCGAAAGGGTTTTTTTTAATGTAATGGCAGTGGCAAACAAACTTGCAGTTCAGATTGATGTTGTGATGACTGCAGCTTAGAGACACCTACATAAAAGCCAAGATCAAAATGTAGATCCGTTACCACTCCTGAGGCCTAAAGTGTTATGCCTCTGTGCCGGAATTTACAGGGCCGTACATTACCACCTGACCGGAACACGATAGCGCTGAACGCTGCGATTTAGCGACGAGTATATTAGGTAATGCGGTGGTGCCTACGCCCGCGATGTTCGATCGGGTTCGATCCCCGCACCGGGACAAATGTTTGTATGGCCTACATCGAATATTTGATTCAATTCTTAATGTCTGTGTATGTGTTGTGTGTGTTCAACAGTATCTACGATACAGGTTTATACCTAGTGTGGAGCTGTGAGAGTAAGCGTATAAAAAAACGATAACCTTTATTTTCAGGGAAGCTGATTTGAAGAGTGTTTGGGAGCGCTACATGCGGGTCGTCAGCAAGTGTCTACTGACTATGTACCACGCGTAACACCAGTGGTGCAAATAGTTTAGTTTTAATGGAAAATTAGAAAGAAATACCTAAACAAAACATTTATAACTACGAGTGTAATGTTGCGGAATTGGAGGCAAGAAAATTCGAGGTTTTTTGGTGTAACGTATGTTCCGTTTATTGATTCGATTGCGATTACAATATTACAAAATTACAAGACCATAGTAAAGATGGCGCGAGCGCCCCGTCGTCCTGGCCGCGTTGGCCAATCACAATCATGCGCATGACGTAGGCGTCCCCATTGGTCCGATTCCAAACGAAGCCGTGTGATTAGCTATATGCACGTGCATGCACAAGGCGCGCACTTTCAAATGCTCCAACAACGAGGTTTATGAATTTATACTTCTCATGGCGCGATCAGAAAACAAAAAATAGAGTTAATTTTTACGATGCGCGCGCACACCGTCTGCACAGTAAGAATATGAACAGTATGAAAACTACGTACAAAACGTTCGAAACGGCACACTAACACAAACATGCGCATCGACTCTCGATGTAGCGAGTGACTCGGTACTGCAGCGCCACGAGAACCGTTTAGAGGCCTCGTCGATGCGCATGTTTGCGTGAGTGTGTTGTTTCAACGTTTTGTACGTAGTTTCCACACTGTTCATATTTGTACTGTGCCGTCTGTCTGAAGTTTGCTAAACAGATAAAAGCAACAGTCGAGGTTTTGGAACCTTGAAAAATGCGTGTGGTGCTCTTATTTTATTTCATTTTCTTGGTGTATTTTTGAGTTATATTAAATAAAGTTGGTGACATTTTGTTTGATATAGGCTTATTGCAGTGCTCGTGTATAGTGAAATAGAATAAGCGAAAGCACGTCCTTTCGGGTTGCCTCCAAAACTTCATTATAAATGTTCTGGTAAAGTAGCCATCGCTTTACTCGAATTACTGACTCTGACTGACGGACTGATAAATTGACTGACTGACTCTGACTTTTACGCTTCTTATTACGAATACGAAATATCGTTTTACTTGACACTGGCAATGTACGTAATAGCGATGCATTACATTTAAAAAAAAAAGCAAGTCTGAAGTTAGTTGCAAAACTTTTTGTAGATTTATTTTATTTCTGGTATTTTGGATCATTACGCTAAAGAATTATAAATTCTCTTGTGCGTACATATTGATTTTATAATATTTCTGTGGGTTTTTGAGAGTAACATTAATTGAAATAAAAATATTTCTAAAACAGTTTTCGTTCGATGGAACCTTTAGTATCGTAAGATGTTATGATTATGAATCCTAGTCATTAATGTAAACTACAATCATAGCATATACTACAACTGTACTGTACAAATACTATCATAGCATCTGCCCGTTGCGCGTTGGTAGAACTAATGAGGGTTAAAAGTTTTATTGATATTAATATAAACATGAATAATTGTAATGATGAATAACATATAAGAAAGAGACTTTGTGTGAATGATAGTATCGGTGTAAAAATGAAAAAAGGCATGCTCCGATGGTTCGGGCATATAGAAAGAATGTCGAATGAGCGAATGACTAAACAGATATACAATGCGAATGTGGATGGTTGCAGAGGCCCAGGAAGACCAAGACTGACCTACCATGACCAAATAGGTCGAGTTCTGTCTGATGGTGGGGTCAAAAGTCTTAGGAATCGGCGTGCATGTATGAAGAGAATGATGAAGGTAGACGAGACACGAGAGGTTTGTCAGAACCGGGATATCTGGCGCTCTACACTCTCTGCCTACCCCGTTAGGGACCTGGCGTGAAGATACATATATATATGAATAACATATAAAAGAAGGCAGAGGGCGCTGTCCTCGTGTAAACACTAGCTCCGTGAAATCTAGTTTTCCAAAATGTGTAGCTTTGAAGTAAATTAAAAAAATATATATTTACTTAAAAAGCTGACGATGATATGCATTAGGCTAAACTAACGGTTAATCGGAAATAATTTCTTATCCGTAACGGAAACCGGTATAATACGTATCTTCACGCTTACGAAGGTGTAGGCAAGTCAACAAGGTCAATTCGCCGAGCGGCAAAAGCCTGATAGCCGTTCACTAGCCTGACGCGCTGCGGTGTGTCCCATTTATGCCCATGGTGTGGAGGAACCATTTTTATGGCTTATTTCACTTCTTTCTTCTTTACTTTATTATTCGTAGTCTACCATATTCTATATCCAGGTGCATACCTATTTTAGTTTGAATTATAGATATAATGATACGTTAAGTAATCCATAAATATGAGTAAAGTGCTGAAAAATAAATATTGCACATCGAGCCTGTCACTGCTCACGTAGGCAGTGTGCAACAGAGATAACGCTCTACGAAGTCGAAACGAGCTCTTTCGCAGGCTCGATGTGCAATATTAATTGTTGAGTACTATAATTAAGTGTTTTATGAGGTGTCTATTTATTATCTTGGTTTGGCATTAAATGTTGGTAAATATTATTTACTGCCTTTAATTTTATGTATCATCAATATCATCATCATCATTTCAGCCAAAAGACGTCCACCGCTGAACAAAGGCCTCCCCCAAAGAATGCCACAACGAAGGGTCCTGGGCCGCCCTCATCCAGCGATTGCCGGCGACCTTCACCAAGTCGTCGGTCCACCTCGTGGGGCCGCACCAAGCTTCGTCTTCCGCTACACGGTCGCCACTCCAGAACTGTTCTGCCCCAACGGCCGTCAGTTCTTCTATATGCCCTCAGCCCTGCCCACTGCCACTTGAGCTTCGCTATTCGGTGGGCTATGTCGGTTACTTTGGTTCTCATGCGGCGCTCCTCATTTCTGATTCGATCGCGCAGAGAAACTCCAAGCTCTCTCCAGTGCTCTCTATCATCAATATAGATATTTTTAATGTGCTGAAGGTTGCCACCACAAGGATGCAGTTCACATGGATGTTAAGTGATGACTGAAACCTATAGACAGCCTAATGTGTTGTTTGCGCCCTAACCTTGAGAGGTTGTTGTTAGAAATTTAAACGTTACGGCGATAGAAGCTTCATATAACGAAATTAAAAGGAAAATTATCACACTTGAGTTGGCCTTGCAAATTTTCGAGTAATAGTCGACTAAATTTACTTTACTCGAAAATGTTGAAAAATATTCATAGACAATATTTTTTATTATTTTCATAAGTTACATCTCTTACTCTGTAACTACGGAACCCTACACTGCACGTGGCCCGACCCGTACTTGACAGGTTTTTGTATTTTTCACACTTATCGCCATGGCGGGTCAAAATGACCGACACGTCAAAATGACCGGCATGCTCCGATGGTTCGGGCATGTAAAAAGAATGTCGAATGAGCGAATAACAGATGTACAATGCGAATGTGAATGGTTGCAGAGGCCCAGGAGGACCAAGACTGACCATGAATAATAGCTCGAGTACTGTCTGACCCCACTCGATCAAGTCTTAGGAATCGGCGTGCATGTATGTATATCGGCGGAGCATTGCGACGTCACAACAAGTTGTAAAGCGCAGGTGCAACAATAATTAATGTACCGCACTAATGATGCCCCACCACTGACGTGTTGAATAAACGCACGCCGATTCCTAAGACTTTTGACCCCAACATCAGACAGAACTCGACCTATTTGGTCATGGTAGGTCAGTCTTGGTCTTCCTGGGCCTCTGCAATCATCCACATTCGCATTGTATATCTGTTTAGTCATTCGCTCATTCGACATTCTTTCTATATTCCCGAACCAACGGAGCATGCCTTTTTTCATTTTTACACTGATACTATCATTCACACAGCAGCCATTCTTACGTCTTCATTACGAACGCGATCGGTGAGCTATACACCGTAGATCTTGCGCAAAGATCTCATCTCGACCGCGTTCAATTTACTTTCATGCTCTTTCCTGCATACCCAGCTCTCGCTTCCATATAAAAGCGTTGGAGTAAGTACAGCATTATGTACGGCTAGTCGAGCCCGCTGGCTGAGATGTTTGGACTCTAGCAGCCCAACGCCAGAGAATATGTAATAATACTAGGTACGTACGTATAGAATGGACATTTGGACGTCCCGTCCGATTTGCTCGCATCACTCAACCCCTTCCCCTCTTATGGGCGACGCGACGGTTGGTATTTTGTATACCAACCGTGTGCTACGCACACAGGTGCGCGTGTAAATACACGTCACTGATTGATGTCTGTGTAATAGAAACCAAATTAAGAGTTTGTATGGAATTTTCTCCATTCACGCAATTCCCAGCAAGTACTCTCTTAGGTCAGCGGTGTACCTGCCATAGATGGTAGGTAATGTATGTAATAACTATCATAGAGACAACACCTAAGGTCTCAGGGGTGGCAACGCATCTGCATTTTGTGTAGATGTCTATAGGCTGCAGTCATCACATAACATCAATGTGAACTCCATGGTTGTTTGCCACATCCATTACATAAAAAACAGTTTTACACTAATCAAATAAAAAAGTGAACAATTTTAAATAATGTTTATTTAAATATCTCGTAATTACAAACATATTAACACTGAAATATCACAACATAATTAAAATAAAGACACGATTACATTTTTTGTACACTATTATTTTTATTTGGATTCGACGCACACGACTGACAACTGTCTGCATGAGTTTTGGCGGGAACCTTGAAAGAGGCGTATGGTGCTCTTATGTTATTTCATTTTCTTGGTGTATTTTTGAGTTATATTGAATAAAGTTGGTGGCCTTTTGTTTGATATAGGTTTATTACAGTGTATAGTGAAATAGAATAACAGTGCGAAAACACGACCTTTCAGGTTGCCTCCAAAACTTCATTGTAAATGTTCTGGTAAAGTAGCCATCGCTTTACTCGAATAACTTGACTGTAACTCACTTGACTGACATACTTAGTAAATAATTGACTGACTGTATTATGCTGACTTTTACGCTGCCTAAATTAATACGAAATATCGTTTTACTTGACACTGGTAATATGCGTAATAGCGATGCCATAATTAAAAAAAATTAAAACTGTCTGCATTTTAGCAGTTTTTCGAATATTTACGACCTAATGACCTAACAGTGTCCTTTATGAAAATGTTTGAAAGTGGTCACGTTTATCACGCGTGAATGGCACACGTTTTTTTTGTAATGTAGATCTCAGCCCATATCATGTGCGACAAAACGTATATTTGTGTGATCGTAACTAAAGCTAGGCCCAATACTGAAACATAATTTTATTTGAAAGGACGCCCTTTTCGCCATAAAACACGTTCAATGAAAAATAATTTTGAGTTTCTTTAAAATACATTAACACCCATATTCTAAGTCGTAACCTCGACATTAACTCAACCTTCCTCAAGGGTATTGGTATTCTTAGTTGTAACTAATAACGTCAACTCGACATTCTCCTCCGTTTGAGGTGAGAAAGCAACTGTCAAACTCCAAGGTACCTCACGACCTACCTTGAAGTTTCGAGTATAATATTCTTGCGCTGAATAAGTTTTTCGTGTCTGAACTTCTGGGAATATAAATTAAATACCATATTTTTCTATAAAAATTGATGTTTAAGACTTTGTGAATTATTTTTATGACACACCAGCTGTTGCCCGCGGCATCGCCCGCGTGGATGTGGTTTAATAATTATTTTTTCATGAATTTTCTTTCCTTTGATTTCGAGGCGTCCTCATAAAGTGAGTGAGAGTCAAGGAATGTTTCAAGTAACGTCTTAGAATATGGGTGTTAGTTTCAGTATTTGGTTACTAATTGATTAACATATTGAATTTGTTTTATATTATTTCGCATTAACACATGCTTGTGAAATATATTTTATATAAGAAAAATGGAAAGAAAAAGCGGCTGGACTAGAAGTAGTCTCGCCTGAAGTCAAATTTTTCTTTACATTTTTCTTTAAATAAAATATATTGAATTTATATACAGTCAGGGAGTCCAACGCTCAGCCACTTTGGAAACAGCTATAGATATTTTAAAAGTGAAAATTTGTTTAGAATCTATTTGATTCGAAAGTCGACGAAACGAAAAAGCGACAGTAAAACGAATAGAAACATAAATTCACAAGATTCAACGTGGCAGAAAATGTGATAGGAAGCTTACACTTACAACTTTTCTGGTGGTAGAGCTCTATTGACGGAGCTCGCGGGCGTACGTACCACCGCATTATCTAATATACTTGCCGCTAAATGGTAATGTTCAGCACTATCGTGTTCCGGTCAGGTGGTAATGTACGGCCCTGTAATTTCCGGCACAGAGGCATAACACCTTAGGCCTCAGAAGTGGTAACGCAACTGCATTTTGACCTCTGTTTTTTTTGTGTAGGTCTATAGGCTGCAGTCATCGCTTAACATCAATGTGAACTGCATGCTTGTGTGCCACTTTAATTACATAAAAAATACAGTCAAAGAGACAGACAAAGATTTAACGTGGGAGAAAATGAGACAGGAAGCATTATACAGTGTCTCTTATGATTTATATATGATTTTTGAAGGTTTCACTTCTACCATGTCTGAATTGCACACATGGTTTTTTTATTTAACTGTTTCAAAAGTGACAGAGCGTGAAAGTCCGCGGTTTATACTTAAAAAATAACCTATTGAGTAAGTAATGTTTATGATATAAGTATCTGTAAGTAATATCTCGATTTTCATTAAAAAATATACAAAGTAACCTAAAATTACACGAAAAAGACTTTGACTGATGCCAAAAAGTAGAAGTGAAAGATTTTTTTGTGATTTCGTATAATAATTGGTAATAGCTCCATCTAGCGGTTAGTTATGAGACTAGTGTATCTTAGATATTAGTATTTTTGGCGGAGGAATATCCTGCCTCTCGCTCTGACATAAAACAATTTTAAGCGGCAAAACAGAGATAATAATACTATAATAGAAAATAATACCAATGAATCTGACGGTATTTGACACTTTTCATTGGTATATTCTGTTTGATGAGCAGTTTCGAGACGATTAATTGCATTTTTTAGAATTGTTGTTCTAAGTTTAATTTGAATTTTGAGAAAAAAAAACCTAATTTACTCAAAAAATAGACAATCGTATCCCTTATGATACTAATTTACAAGAAAATTATATTAGTGTGAGATAAAATTAAATTAATTTTGAATTCGTATCATTAAAGATTTTTTTTTCAAACAAATAATTTAATAAAAAAGTTGACATCAAACTCATTGTTATTGATCGTCTCCGATCCTTTATTCTTTAGTGACGGTAAATGTATTTATTTAAATTGTAATGTCAAATATTTGGGTCAAAACCTGATTTAGAGATGAAAAGGCAAATTAGCAACCAGCCAAGTCATATTTAAGTACCAGATAATTAATCTGACTTATTACTCATGCAGAATAAAATAAATTCACATACAATACATTTCAAGTACACAAAAGCTGCATTCATATTACTTAAAAAATCTTTTGACAATTTTATATAAGTATGGAATGAATTTATTTTCGGTATAAATAATTGTATTTTTATTAATATGAAATAGGTGACTATCGTATTTTTTGTATGTATGCTAAATAATATAAATAACATTTTAATAAAATTACTTTTAGCGTACCTCAAAAAATAATTACGCATACCTGAAGTTGAAAGGATCATGGTAAGGTTTCTACAAAAAATGAAAACAAAAAAGTAAAAATTATAAAAAAAAATGAAAAATTATTTTGACAAGTAATAGAACATTTTCTTATATATTTATTTTGAATATAATTATTCAAATCTGTTATATCTTTTACCTTTTTGTTTTCATTTTTTGTTTGTTGTACAAATCTTGCTAAATAAGTAATCAGTTATAAAATTGTAAATAGTTTTTATAAGAAACAATTTAAAGCAAAATATACTTACACCAATTAAATATCTAATATAACATCGCGTTCCGCAGTTGGGTAAAAAAATCACATTCATTAAGTATCTAAATGCCTAAAATATTTTTTATCTATTTCGGGAATGTCTGTTATTCGAGAAAAAACTATTTCTCTTCTCATCTTATTATTTTATCTTTGAAACTGGAAAGTTAAAATTCGAGTGTTCGATTTTAGTTTTTTCAGCCATTTAATTTGTCACAGTAGTCGATTTAGTAATTGATTTGACAGAGTTATTGATTTGACAGAGGATTTAAGTTGACAGAGTATTTAAATTAGTCTATACAGGTAGGGCAAGACAATATGACATCAATTTAAACTAGTTACTCCAAGTGTATACAAAAAAGTTTATTTTTTATTTTTAAAATAAGCATACAGTTCACATGGCTGAACCTTAAATATGATCATAAAAATATAAATGAAAAATATCCATACATGAACCAAATATTTCTTAGTATTTGATCATCAGTTAAATATTTTTTTAAATAAAAATGGTTAAAATGCATTATATTACCTACTTCACCTTTTTGGTATATTTAAATTCACAGATAAAATATATCACGATATATATCGCAACACAGAGTATTTAAAAATACTGTTAAAAGTCCAATTGTGAAACATTATAAACCGTTTTCGTTACAAATTCCTAGCAACACCAAGGCACGTCTTTTTTAAATTGGCAATATTTACAATATCGAATTTATCATTTAAAAAAATGATTTTGATGACGCATCTTCACGAAAACATATTATATGCCTTCAATGCAACGAAAATATACATTCATAAGTTAGTTACGGTAACAATTACTATCTATCGATATTAATTTTGTCGAAATCAAACTCACTATATTTTTTGAAATTAGGTAGTAGAAGATGACTTTAAGTATATGCTACTAATATTTACCAACCTGGCTACATTTTCGTCGCAACACTCGCAACTAGTAGGTACTCTCGTTTGATTGGTGAATAAAATTTTTTTTCCCAATTTACGTATTTTTTTATATTTACATCACTAGCCAAGGGTCTTCCGAAGAGAGTGATGAATGTAGAAGAGGCACGGCAGATGCGTAAGTACCGGGATATGTGCTCCACACTCTCTGCCAACCCCGTAAAAGACATGGCGTGAAGATACATCATCATTATTACAAAATGGTGCCTTATTTAAAGATATGCGTGCAGTCACTTCAATATAAAACGTTTGGACATTATAATTGATTCAATTATCCGATTTTTGATATAATCATTCTTCGATAGTTTTTTTTTTTTGTTAATTTATTTTTTGTTTAATAATGTATTTACAACATGTTTTTTTTTTATTTTAGAGATTAATAACAAGTTTTGTGCGTTTATAATAATACAAATTCTCATCAGGAAAAATTGACAGCAATGACAAACGACAATAGCAATGTCGATAGGCGGTCGCACCCCAGTAGTGCGTTCAAACAAACAGACAAACAAACAAACTCTACAGCTTTATAATATTAGTATAGATAACAATAAACAAAGAAGCGCGCATGGCCCAGCGGCTGGTGTAGAACGTAAGCGATCTGCTCGGTTAAGCACTACGGGCGCGGTCGGGTAGTGCGATGGGTGACCGCTAGTGGCAAATTTTTATTTTACTGGTGGTAGAGCTCCAGTGACGGAGCTCGCGGGCGTAGGCACCACCGCATTACCTAATATACTTGCCGCTAAATGGTAGTGTTCAGCACTATCGTGTTCCGGTCAGGTGGTAATGTACGGCCCTGTAATTTCCGGCACAGAGGCATAACACCTAATGCCTCAGGAGTGGCAGCGCATCTACATTTTGACCTCTGGTCATTGTGTGGGTGTCTATAGGCTGCAGTCTTCACTTAACATGAATGTGAACTGCATGCTTGTTTGCCACTTTTATTACATAAAAAAAAAAAAAAAAAAAAAAAAATGCGCGTTTCCGTGCTTCGGAGGGCACGTCAAGCCGTCGGTCCCGGTTGCTATCGATGGATAGCAGTCGTTAAACCTTGTCGGAGGCCTTATGGGCGGTTTCAAAACATCCGACAGCGGGTTGGCCACTAACACCCACCCATCTCCACCAATCATTGGAGCAGCGTGGTGGAGTAAGCTCCAGGCCTCCCCCCAAAAAGGGGAGAGACTCGTGCCCAGCAGTGGGACGTATAATGGGTTGCCATTATTTATTATTATTAAAGATAACAGTATCCAACAAAAAGAATCGCACATCGACCTCAGGAAGGAGGCTTCGACTTATTTCGCTTCGGCTTACTGTAATTTAAATAAATTTTAAAGTCGTAAGTCTGACGACCCGGTTAGACCAGCGGTGTGAGATGACTGGTTGATTCGAAGGGTCGCGGGTCAAATATTTGTATGGCCTACAGATATTTGTTTCGGGTCTGGGTGTTTGTGTATGTGTTGTTTGTATATAACGGCACCCACGACACAGGTGCTGCGCCGTACCTACTGTGGGGCTGTGAGTGTTAGCGTATTTTATTTTTTTATTTTTCAAATCTCATTCTTAAGGTATAAACCCTGTTTTACATAGGGATACTTACCCCCTTATTCATAAACGTATTTTAGCTAAAGTGTCGCTAATCTCTCCTTTGTCTTTTTCTATCCTTTTCTATGCAGCTGACAAAGACAAAGCATTCTATAGCTAAAACGAATCTTAAGTACGTTTATGAATAAGGGGGTAAATGTTTATAAATGTATACTAAACATTATTTACATTAATATTCCATAGCAGATGTTTATTACTGTCTTGGGATAAGTTTGTAATGCAGCTACGAGTGTTTTACCTTATATTTTTTGTCGATCAATTTGAACTTGAGTGTTGTATAATTATTTTCAATTTATTATTTTATACGGATTTTCACAGATTTATTTTAAGATTTTTGCAGAAAAGACGACTTCGGGCTGGATTAAACCCTTACGAAAAATCTTTATGACTCCTGTGTATTTTAATTGTGAAACAAGTTAGTTTAAAACACAAATAAATTAATAAAATTTATGATCGACAATTTTTTTTTTCTAAAAAAACTTACAGCGAAACTTTGCATCTTCATTCTCATACATTTTTAAATATACTTAAACATCCTGTATCAAGAAAATAAATTATAAAGTCATTTTCCCTCACACTGGATGTCTTACAAACTACAACAAGGTACGTATTTACATTTTTTTATAACATGTCTTGGTACTGATCTTATCTATTTATAAAATTAAATAAATAAAAAAAAAAATGATAATTCGTTACAAAATTTGCCAAAAATGCATGTTAAGAATTTGACAAATAATGCCTATTAGATACACTAAAATGGTAAAACAAATTTATTTCAAAATGTCTAAAACCCAAAAAAATAAAGAAAAAATGTTTGATGCAAAAAATACATTAAGCAAAAATTTAATAAATTTTAACGTTTTTCTTTTCAATCAAAACCAACCGTATTTACTACAATTTTAAAGTCCTAAATAATTTGCCAATGAATTGGTACATAATGCAAAAAACAGATTCAGTACAAGACACATCAAAAAACTCTATTCGATCAGTCTACGAGTAATTTGAGACAAAATTCGTCAAAGTTCATTCACCGTCTCACTCTGGCGCCGCACGTCAGAAGGGGACAGCCTAGCTCACATTGAGGTTAGCCAAGCCATCTCATATGTCCACTTCGCAAATTTTCCTTTTCTGAGGAATACCGTACTTGTCCTTTTTGATGACCTCCTGTTTAAGTTGGAGGTAGGTTTCTAGTCTGGCTACGGCGTATTCCTGGGCAAAAACATAAATAATTAGTTATCAATGGATTTTTTATCTTGTTTGACATCTATATCAATTGTTATTCGCTTTAATTTATTTTGTTTGTTTTTGACGTGTCATAAGAGGTGCCTGTCACCCTAAATGAATAAACGAGTTTCTGATTCTGATAATAATGTCAAAAATCACTCACCCAATAACCAAAAGGTATCTGACTCTTGGAAGCGTTGACAATGGACCACAGACACCAGAACAGGTGGCTCGCCAGGGCGAAGGCCTCCACTTCGTTCAACAGCTGGTTGACGTCGTCGATACTGGCCTCGTGATCCTTCTCATCCGACATGTTGGTCATGTAGTGTTTCAGATATTCTTTGATGTATATCTCCTGCAAATTTTTTTGGGGTAAATAGAAATTTTTTTTGGGAAAATTTTTAAAAAATTGAAATATTTGTTCTTTAAATAATGGCTGATTTATCTATCAGCAATTTTTGTAAGGTTTGATTTTAGAATTATAATTTTGTATGTTTACATACACGAATATGCATGAGTCGTATTTTGCATTTAGGTATATATAAAAAGCAGTAACTTGTATAAAATAAAATAAATATTAATTCAGGAGCAAAAATAATTAATGTTAAATTTTTACTTCAGAGTCGATAAAATTTTCTTTATAAAAATTGTACAATTATTTTTAAGAATTCCAAACGTTTGAGTATTGTAGTAACATAGTATTCTTAATTTAAATTTAGTGTATTATACACCAATGGATATTATTCAGTTAATTCCTTATCTAATTGAACAATTCTAAAACAAAATGTGATATTCAATTTATTTTACAAGAACTACAAAACGTGTTATTATTATTCGTTTAAAAACTTGAAATAAAACATATCATGTCGTCAAACATTGTATAATAGCATTGTTTACTATAAATCGTACAACCTTACATCTCGGAACAGTTGAAAATCGATAGTCTAGTAATATTATTACCAATTTACAATGTTGCCAGTTCGATTATTAACTCTGGTCTGTTACCTTTTCACGTTCAAACGACTGAACCGATTTTAATGAAATTTGGTACAGAGATAGAGCTGAGTTTGAGAAAGAACATAGGCCACTTACGGCCAAATACTCAAACGTCACTTAAATCTAAGTGGGACTTAAAAGTCTTCTGTCTTTATAAAACACGTTCAAACGATAGAGATAGCGCACATTTGAGCGTTGCTTAAAATTGAGTGACGTTTGAGTATTCGGCCATTAGTTATTTATAAAACGATCCACGCGGGCGAAGCTGCGGGCAACCGATAGTAATATAAAAATAGGGTATTACATTTTGAGAGGAATCTGTTTTTCAAACTCACTTGCTAAATTATATAATGAGTGTCTATTTTATTAGAACATGAGAACAAGGTTGTATTGTTTCAAATAATAATTTTAAATGTTCTAGTAATATCGAAAGATGCTATCAACAACATTTGACGAAAATCAAAACATTCAATATAGTTTAACAGCCTCAAAATTATGAATATTTTTAATATGAAGATAAAATAGAAGGAGATATCAGTGACAAAGACGTATGGAATATATTTCAAGGTTGCTAGCATAAAAAATATACATCCTGCTTCTACAAAACACTCAAGAGCACTGAAAATTTTAACGAATTCATTTAAAAATTGGGGCTGTCAAACCATAATCTAAAGACAAATAAAAAAAGAAAAATTGACTCTCATTTTTATTGTACTTTTTTCATTTCACGGCGCCAAATCGGTTTGTATCGTTTACCGCCATGTTGCCATAGACAAGGTGTCAGCTCCGGTCCTCTACGGTCGCGACCATAGACAACAGCTGCTAAAAATCAAGCATAACAACACACAAGCTGCGTAGTGGCAGATTTTATGTTATACCCGGTTTCGCCGATACGTTTTATTGGCAACACTGTTAGACTTAGTGGATTGTAGTGTTGCTTTCAGTTTTGTGTTTATACCTCCTTGAAATACCAAATATCATGAACATTTTAAAAAAGTGTATGAGCTGGAGAATTGACAATGTTAAAAGTCTAAAACTACTTCCAATAAAAAGTCTTGTTTTCGGACTCCATAACATTAACATTTTATCCGCAATACCTTTCCTCAGAAATTATTTCTATCAAATACTATTTTACTCATTTTTTTTTTTCAATTGAATAATTTCCAGAGATTAACAAGATTTTACCATTTTAAGTGATAAAATATTTTTGGATATTTTCTCATGTTTATTACAGTTCATTGTTTTTTATGTAAGTATCCAACGTCAAGATATTATATATGTCAAGATCCAACAGCTTCAAAAGAATAACACAATTCCTAATATACAAACGATTTATGTAACATGAATGGGTATTTACATTGGGTTTTGATGTAGATGTCTGTAAGTTGCAGTATTATAATTACTTAATTACTAACGTTATACTTAAGAGAATACGTAAAACATATTTAAGGCATTTCAAGGAGGGTTAAATGATATGATGGAACTCTATGCATAAAGCATGGAATGACTTTCGCTGTCACTTACAAATTATGATTGTAGGCTAAGCAGTGATTTATGGAATTAAAATTTTTGGGGATAATATTCGCCCGAAAAATAAAAGGCCATGGGGTAATACCCAAAATTTTCGTCTGAGGACTGTGAAAACCTAAGCGCTTTTTTTTCGAATATTATGTTTTATTGTTTACTGTTTTTTCTCAAATAACAGACACAATGGATAAAGAATATGCATTAATAAACAGCAACTTACATAAAGTATGTACACAATTTCTTCAGAATATTTTGTGTTGGATATCAAGACAAGATTTTCACAGCTAGACATTCAACTAATTATTTAATATATTTTCAGTTTTTATTTACTGTGCAATTGAACGTAATGTCCCCATCGTCTCCTATACTGCATACGTTTTTCAACATAAACGATATCTTTATTGATTTCTTGAAATTCTGTGTCATCGGAGGTATGTCTTATAATTTGGAAGCTCTACAAGTGCCAAGTAAAAATATCATAATACCCAATATTGTCTAAGCCGGGGATCGAACCCGGCTTTACCATTAATGACCTCCGAAACGACTGTGAAATGAATAATGGTAATGTATTAAAATGGCTTTCGAATTGATCACAAGACATGCTAATTAATTAACAAAGACCAGGTTCATGTTTGTTATTGATAATTATTAGAATATGAATACTTACCAAGTAAAAATATAGTTAGTATGACTGTCATTACGATATTTTATAAAGATACAGAAAAGCTAAATTTGAGGTGAAAAATATCATACACGCTCAGGAATAGAATAGAATAGAATATTCTTTATTGTACACCAGAATTGTACCAGGAAATGCAAGAACTATAATAAAATACTCGATTGATGTGTGTTACAAATATTTTTTGGAATCTAAAAATGTCATAAACTTTCACGAAGACAAAATAATGAAAAAAAAAAAGAGAAACCGGATAGAAAATTCAGAATCAAAACAAGAAATGGGGTCATTTAGCGTATACTTGTTAGCATTTGTATTTTCATTTAATGTAGGTATATATCTTTATAATAAAATGTTATGTATCGATACAAAGTAATAAAGTTGAACAGTATCGTAATGGTATTTCTAAAATATCTATCTCTTTTAGTGTATTAATAAATTATTGCAACAGCTATATCCTATTTCATTTACTTACTACCTATTCCTCGATAAAACACTTAGATAACCGATTTTACCATCAAAACTAAAAATGTTAGTACCAATTTCCAAAAAATTTTTTTCAAAATTTTTCAAAATCATCTCACCTTCTGCTCTAAAGTCGGACAATTCTCCTGATTCTCATAATAGAAGGGGTGTTCCGGGTTTGTATAATCAAAACCCCACTCCTGGAAATGATTAGCTAAATCGAACCCCCTGTAGTTGTAGGCACAGTATTCAAAGTCTATGAGCACTATTTTAGGTTCCCCGCTGTCTGAGATGTGGCTGAGTATACTATCGGAGGTGTTGGTGTCGTCGAAGTGAGACAGCACTAGTTTTGTATGATTGTTCTCCTTATCTGACTGTGGGTATTGACCATAGTCGGTTGATATTTCATCCTCAGTTGTATGGACTAGGTCTTCTAGGAGGAGTATGTTGCCTGTGGATAAAAAAAAACATAGAGCAATGAGGTCAACATATAGAGTAGAGAACGGGAACAAGCCGGTTCCATTTTTAAATTGATTTTTTTTTATTGTTATGGCATCGCTATTACGCATATTGCCAGTGTCAAGTAAAACGATATTTCGTATTTATTTAAGCAGCGTCAAAGTTAGTATAATAGGTAAGTATCAAGTATATAAGTTATCAAGTATAATATGTCAGTCAAGTGAGTTACAGTCAAGTTATTCGAGTAAAGCGATGGCTACTTTACCAGAACATTTACAATGAAGTTTTGGAGGCAACCTGAAAGGTCGTGTTTTCGCACTGTTATTCTATTTCACTATACACGGGCACTGTAATAAGCCTATATCAAACAAAAGGCCACCAACTTTATTCAATATAACTTAAAAATACACCAAGAAAATGAAATAAAATAAGAGCACCATACGCCTCATTCAAGGTTCCCGCCAAAACTCCCTTAAATTGATTTGACAGATATTTTGTACGTCGTTTTCACGTCAGCTGTCATGTCACTATGGGCAAGTGCAGGAAATTTATAATATTACCTGCACTTTCCCATATTATGTATGCTGCTGATAATTGTATGCAAATACTGAACGAACGAATCTTCATTATCCCCTACCACCGCGCGTGAAGCGCAACAGAGGAGTTTTGGCGGGAACACGGAAATGAGCTGTATCGCTGCGTGATATTATTTTCGAAATTTGTGTATAGTCGCGTTTTTATGTGTAAAAATGGTGGGATTTTTATCATAAAACATTCGATAACGTTCACGGGTGTAGGAAAGTGATATTATGAAGTGAAAAGTGATTTTTCATGTCGCCTCCAAAACTTCGTAAAATCTTCTAGTAAAGTCCCCATCACTTTACTGGAGCCACCTCATCATATTCCACATGGAAGCATCCAATTATCGTCATCTTCCATATGGATATTCATTATCATAAGAAATGAAGATAAAAATTACTGAAGATTGGCTGTTATAGACTTGAAACCGTGGCCGTAAAACAATTATATAAAAAAAGCGCAACAGAGGGAGGGGGGGGACGGTTCGGGGATTGAGGCGAATCCTCGTACCCCGGGGATAATGGGTATTGTAGCGCGCGGGGAAACTCACTGAGGGAGGCCATATACACACTTTTTTTAAGGGAGCTTTTTAGCCCTTTTTTTTTGCTAATACTGGAACCCTGCTATCAAGGGGAACGTCCAGTCTAGTACTATAGTACTTATAGGTTAATATGATAGTTTTTTTTGAACTTGGAGAATACACACATGTGGTTTTGCATCGTGTTGATTTGAAATTGGATGAAACAAAAAGCGACAAACACATAGATTCATAATATTTAATGTGGGAGCAAATGATTATTTTTTATGTTATGAGAGTGGCAAATAAGCAGCAGCTCACATTGATGTTAAGTGATGACTGCAGCCTATAGACACTTACATGAAGACCAAGGTCCAAATGCAGATCCGTTACCACTCCTGAGGCCTAAGGTGTTATGCCTCTGTGCCGGAAATTACAGGGTACATTACCACCTGACCGGAACACGATAGTGCTGAACACTAAGCCACTATTTAGCGGCAAGTATATTAGGTAATGCGGTGGTGCCTACGCCCGCGAGCTCCATCACTGGAGACCACCAGTTAAAGGTCCTGTGATAGGACTCGCTCCGAAAAGATAGATATCTATCCAGTATCAACTTACAATACTTGTGTCTGTCGCATTTTCGTTTCACCGACTTTCAAATACACAAATGGCGTCAATAGAGTCCTCCAGGGCTGGCAGCGCGTTGGCAACTCCCCTAGTGTTGCAAATGTTCATAGGCGACGGTGACCACTTGCCATCAGGTGGCCCGTTTGCTTCTGTCAACCTTCAGACATAAAAAAGAAATACACAACGATACTAAAAAAGTTTCCACTTCAATATTCCACTCCAAATAGCATCAACTCACCCTCCTGCATATCGTTGTGACAGAACACGACCGGCGAGTCGACAGTGGCTATAAATTTCTTCAGCCAATCCGTCTCCTTGTCGAAGTCTATCACCTTCAGACGTTTGATTATTTGCTGTTCTTCGTCGTTCTAGATGGAACAAGCATTGGCAATGTGTATTTTTTTTAAATGACACTGTCCGACAGTAACTTGTAAAGTATAAACAAAAAAATATTAAAATTGGTGAATTATTGTAAAAGAGTTAAAATAAAAAAGTGAAAAAAAAAAGATATTTTCACCGACCCTAAATCGGTTAAAAATCAAAAAGGGAAAGCAAAATTTGACGCATCGGTGGAAGACTTCGGTAGCTTAGTGGTAAAGCGGCTGGACTGGTTATCCTGTGGTCACAGGTTCGATTCCTGCCCGAAGTCAAGTTTTTCTTTCCGTTTTTTTTTTATTACTAAAAAAGATTGAGTTTAAAAGTAATAATTGTATTAGATTTCATTTACAAATCTCAACAACTTTTACTATGCGAACTATTTACAAAAACGCAATATTAACGAAGATATATTAGTTTTTTAATGAACGGCCCTATAATTTTCGGTACATAGGCATAACACCTTAGGAGGCCTCAGGAGTGGCAACGCATCTGCATTTTGACCTTGGTCTTTGTGTGGGTATCTATAGGCTGCAGTCATCACTTAACATCAATGTGAACTGCATGCTTGTTTCCCACTTCCATGGCATAAAAAAAATAAAATAAAGATTTCTTGAATTTGTCATTGATCTCGTACGTGTAACAAGCGTGTGACGTCACAAGCAGGTACAAAGTTTTGTATGAGCCGTTTGTGATCATTTCATAACTTTCGAATGTTGATATATCAAAAACTATAAGTTATAGACTAGTGGTTCCAATGACAATATTTACTAACATTTCATATACTTTTTGAAATCACAATCTATACTAATATTATAAAGCTGAAAGGTTTGTTTGTTTGAACGCGCTAATCTCAGGAACTGCTGTTCCGATTTGAAAAGTTTTTTCAGTGTTAGATAGCCCATTCATCGAGAAAGGCTATAGGCTATATATCATCACGCTATGACTAATAGGAACGGAGCGGCGCGGGAGAAGCCGGGGCGGGCCGCTAGTAAAAAAATATTAGTCAAGTACCCTATTATGGAAGCGCGCATGGCTCCGCGGCTGGTGTAGATCGTAAGAGATCTACTCGGTTAAGCACTACGGGCGCGGTCGGGTGTGTGATGGGTGACCGCTAGTGGCAAATTAAATGCGCGTTTCCGTGCTTCGGAGGGCACGTTAAGCCGTCGGTCCCGGTTGCTGTCGATAGATAGCACTCGTTAAACCTTGTCGGAGGCCTTATGGGGAGGTTTGAAAACATCCGACAGCGGGTTGGCCACTAACCCTCATTGGAGCAGCGTGGTGGAGTAAGCTCCAGGCCTCCCCCCAAAAAGGGGAGAGACTCGTGCCCAGCAGTTGGACGTATAATGGGTTGCCATTATTATACCCTATTATGAAATACCTTGCCCTGTCCCTGAGAGAGCCTCTCCTCCTTGACAATCTTGATCCACTTGGCCATGGTCTTCCACAGCCAGTTCGGTTCTTTAGACAGCGGCACTTCCATGGAGTGTATGGCGGCCATTTTCTCCGCGATCTTCATGGACAAGGCGGGCTCAGCCAGCTCTTTGGTTAGGAGTGGACGAGCCTGGAAGTGAAAGAATTGAAGATGCAATTATTTATTTATTTATTCATGCTAACATGTACAGCTTAACTGGTGGTAGAGCTCCAGTGGTGGAGCTCGCGGGCGAAGGCACTATCTAATATACTTGCCTTTAAATAGTAGTGTTCAGCACTATCGTGTTCCGGTCAGGTGATAATGCACGGCCCTAAAATTTCCGGCACAAAGGCATAACACCTTAGCCTTCAGGAGTGGTAACGCATCTGCATTTTGACCTTAGTCTTTGTGTGGGTGTCTATAGGCTGCAGTCATCACTTAACATCAATGTGAACTGCATGCTTGTTAAAGACTGCTGGCGGGCTCCTGTCGCTTGACACTTTAAAATTGTTTTTATTTTTTTTATTTTATTGATAAAAAATTTTATGGTAAAAAATCTTTCTCACAAAAAAAAAGATTTTTTTCGGGTCTCTACATAGAATAATTATTGTAAATAAAAAAATATAGGTAGAAGGTACCACTGCGGTCCTCTTGTGACACATTGTGCTAGTCGGACAATCCGATTCAAAGTTATCTATCAACTTATATTTTTTAAAGAAAAATGGAAAGAAAAATTAGACTTCAGGCGAGACTCGAACTCGCGGCCTACTGGGACTCTAGTCCAGCCGCTCTTCCAACTGAGCTACCGAAGTCCTGCCCGATTTGTCAAATCTTTCCTTCACATTTATTGCATTGCCTTATGGTGGCGTGGTCTCTCACTATGGGTCTCGTACGAAAGCTCCAAATCGCTCAGCGGTCAATGGTAAGGGCTATGCTCGGCGTTTCCCTACTGGATCGAATCAGAAATGAGGAGATCCGTAGGCGAACGAAAGTCGCCGACATAGCCAAGCAGATCTCCAAGCCGAAGTGGCAACGGGCAGGGCACATAGCTCGGAGAACCGATAGCCGCTGGGGCAGAAAGGTTCTCGAGTGGAGACCACGTATCGGAGGACGTCCACCTGCAAGATGGACCGACGACCTGGTGAAGGCTGCAGGTACCCGCCGGACGCACGTCGCTTCCGATCGGTCGGCATGGAGGTCATCGGGGGAGGCCTATGTTCAGCAGTGGACGTCCTATGGCTGATATGATGATGATGATGAGATATCACGTGGTTTTATTATAATTATAATGCTTTACTCACAGGTATATACTGCTCGATCCTACCCCCGGAGAACACGCCATGCAACTTGGGCCCGAGCCGCCTCTCCGACAGCAGCGTGAATATCACGGACTCCGTCACTATCGCGTCCATTGCTCGCTCCCCGTGAACCTGGCCGTAGATCCTTAGCAATACCTGGATGGAAACGGCTTTTAATTAAGTATAGACAAGGGTTTACCGCTGCCTCAGTAGCCTAGTGGTAACAGGCCACTACTACTTCGCTGGGGTCCCGGGTGCGGCAAGTAAGCAAGATATTTAAGAAAATGTGTGTTGAGTTTATAGACAATCTGAAACATCTGCCATGGTCAAATGTTAGGCAGGATTATTCCCGTCCACAGTCAAGAGTCTATAGAAAAGGACTCTAGCTCAGGCCGTCCAAATACAACAGTCAGGCATTGATGAAAAAACAAGGCGAAACGTATTTTCAAAAATTGGTTTACATGATTTGATGTAAAATCCTTTATCTCTGGTTCTATTGGGATTTCTCCATTTTCTGGCAGTTTCCCAGTACCTCGAAGTTTGGTAATGTGCCCGGAGATATCAACAGGCTCGCCACCTGTTACATGGGCCAAAACGTTACCGGCGAAACGTGGGTGTTTGCATGTATGCTTGAATGCATGCATTCACCTCTGCCTACCCCTTCGGGGATTACAGGCGTGAAGTTACGTTACGTATAACATAAATAAGTGTCTTATAACATTACATTTAAACATTTTCTCCCACGTTAAATCTTATGAATTTATGTGTCTGTCTCTTTTCGTTTCGTCGACTTTGAAATCACAACGATGCTAAAAGAATACTGTTTATATACCTTCTTAGGCTCTTCCATGCAGAAGGAATTGGAGCGCAGCACTGGCTTGGCTTTAGGGTCCGACTCGTCCGGCGACGACTCGCGCGAGTACGTGCACAGCTTGCTGGTGTCCTCGGGCAGCGCCACGTAGTACAGGAAGTTCGATAGGCCTCCGCTGGGAAAGATATGATACAGTTCTAAGAGTGAGGTATGAGAGTCAACACCATAGAGCAACACGGGTCACCGGCCGCGGCGGACCGGAGGAGAGTAGCCATATGCAGGCTTTCCCCTCTGTCAAAGTACAAGCCCACTTGACTGGTGGTAGAGCTCCAGTGAAAGAGCTCGCGGGCGTAGGCACCACCGCATTACCTAATATACTTGCCGCTAAATGGTAGTGTTCAACACTATCGTGTTCCGGTCAGGTGGTAATGTACGGTCCTGTAATTTCCGGCTCAGAGGCATAAGACCTTAAGCCTCAGGAGTGGTAACGCATCTGCATTTTGACCTTGGTCTTTGTGTGGGTGTCTATAGGCTGCAGTCATCACTTAACATCAATGTGAACTGCATGCTTGTTTACCACTTCCAATACATATAAAAAAAAAAGCCCACGCGGGACAAAGCCGGTCAAAACAAATGTAATTACGTGTTTTCGTTTATCTGTGAATTGGTTTGGACAGTGATAGAGCGCGTACACCGTCTCAATTTTTAAGGACAACATTTTTTTTGTTAGTTCACAAAAAAAAAAAAAAAAAACATAATCTCAATACGTTAGAACATGACGTATGTTTTTAGAAGAAAAAAATAGAAGGAAAATATTGACTTCGGGCAGGAGTCGAACCTGCTTTACGACTATAAAGCGGCTTGGCTGGTTATCTTCAGGTAGCAGGTTCAATTCAAATCAATATTTTTGTTAGAAGTAGTAAATTTGGCGCCTTCTATTTAGTCTGTGGAATTTGTCTTCTATCTATGTAATGTACGCACATCCCTATTTCTCTGTGCTCTCTTGCTGATCATCGCATTGTTCGGTTCTAATGTGTTTTTGTATTTATCCAAACAATAAATTTGTTATCGCTTATTTACACAAAATACTCGTTTAATTTAACAATTTTCCTCTTTTTTTTCTTCAATAAACAAACCTCATAATCAAACGTATTGAGATTATGTTTTTTATTTTTGTTTTTTTTTCGTCAACTAATAAAATGTATTCAGTGAATATTAACGTTTTTGCAGGTTTCCGCAAGTTTCATACATTGTAGAATAAAATAATTAAATTACAATTTATAAATATAAACATTAACTTTAAATTAAATCAAAATTAAAACCAAATCAAAACAAAATTTAATAAATTTTAATACAGATTTAAAAGCCTATGTGTACCTATAATGATGACTATGTCTCCAAAGACAGTCAAACAAACCGCCCCTGGTCATCCCCGGTGCAAAAGAGCACAAAATATTTCAGCATTTCCCCTTTAGTCCAGCGGTACGAAACCACCGTTTGATTCGAAGGGTCGCGGGTTCGATCCCCGCACCGGAACAAATATTTGTATGGCCTACAGACATTTGTTTCGGGTCTGGGTGTTTGTGTATGTGTTGTATGTGTACAACGGCACCCACGACACAGGTTTATACCTACTGTAGGCTGTGAGTGTAAGCGTATTTTATTTTTATTTTATTTTATTTTTGAATGGCAATGGAAACAAAAAAAATGTTGTCCTTAAGAATTGAGACGGTGTACGCGCTCTATCACTGTCCAAACCAATTCACAGATAAACGAAAACACGCAATTACATTTGTAACGCGTTATCAATCAAAATTTTCCGGTGGCACACTTTTTGTATCACGTCACTGATAACACTATGGAATCTCTTTCATCTAAACTAATACCTTTAAACGAGCAATTCTTGTGTATATATATAGAATCAAGATCTCGGAAACGGCTGAAACGATTTTCTTGAAACTTACAGATTAGGGGTTTTTTGGGTCAAGAAATCGATTTATTTAGGTTCCAGGTCCAAGAAAAGCTCGGTTCCAAGTTAATAATAAATTTTCTTCGTAAACGACGACTAACGCCATCTATTGATGAATAGAAGAACGATTAGTCTACTAACGTTAGTCGTATTTTTAGCAAAGAAGAAGTGTTTGATTTGAGGTTTTTATTCATATTTCTTCAGTATGCAATTCATACTAAATATAATTTTCAAAAATCGCTACGGAGCGAAGCTCGGTCAACCAGGTACTATACGTTAATACAGTAACTATACCTACAAAGAATCATTCTTCATTAGAAATAGGACATTGCAACAGTGTCCTGGCAGATCCTACTACGGATGACGCCAGAATACTGTTGCAACTATATCAATTGTCAATGAGCTAATGTTGTTTAATTATTTTTTTAAATGAAGAATGTAATTCATGTGAACGTATAGAGCGTCACGGTCTTTGACCAAGCTGTTTAAATGGAGATTAAAAAAAAAAAGAATCATTGACAATAGGGTATTTTAATATAACCAGAGATAAAGGACTTTACACCATTATCTCTGATAATAATGATGTGGTAAACAAGCATGCAGTTCACATGAATATTAAGTGATGACTGCAGCCTATAGATTGCAACATAAAGACCAGAGGTCAAAATGCAGATGCGTTGCCACCCCTGAGACCTTCATTAATAACTATCACAGAGACATAACAATCAAGGCCACATGGGTGGCAACGCATCTGCATTTTGACCTCTGGTCTTTATGTTGCAATCTATAGGCTGCAGTCATCACTTAACATCAATGTGAACTGCATGCTTGTTTACCACCTTCATTACATAGAAAGTACATACTGATTTTAACGTACGTACTTCATCTTAAGTACATTAAAACAGTTTAACCCATAGAGCATCGCGGCCCACCGGTCGCGGCGGACCGGAGGGGAGTAGCCATAGCGTGTATTACCGATGCAAAACAGTCTGTCATTTTTTGCGGGGAGAAATGCGTGCGACACACACGCACACTACAAAAATCGTCTTCTATTACTACGAAACTCACACCTTGACTTTAACAAAATACAGAAACAATTTCACGCACACATTTAAACATCTAGGCGACAGGTATGGGCCCATTCGGGCTTGTACTTTGACAGAGGGGAAAGCCTGCATATGGCTACTCCCCTCCGGTGTTGCTCTATGGTTAACCAAACATAAAGCTAAAAAAAAGGAATTCGTGCATTCAGACTAAAAATACACAACAAGCGAGAACCATGTTTGACTAACCGGGTTTTGACAACCCGGTTAGTCCAGCGGTATGAAACCATCGTTTGATTCGAAGGGTCGCGATTCGATCCCCGCACCGGGACAAATATTTGTATGGTCTACAGATATTTGTTTCGGGTCTGGGTGTTTGTGTATGTGTTGTACGTGTACAACGGCACCCATGACACAGGTTTATACCTACTGTGGGGCTGTGATTGTAAGCGTATTTTATTTTATTTTTATTTATGTTGTGTTTAACCAAAAATGATGCCACTTCGGAAACGCACTAGGATCCGAAAGGGTTAAAAAAAAAACAGAAAATCTGTATTATTTACTTCAAGTAAAAAAGATTCAAGCCATGTTTTGTTCGTAAGAAACAATATAAAAATAGACGCTTTTTTCCCTCTTCCGGTCATAAACTCTCGATAAAAAAAACCGGCTATCGCAAGGTCAACGGCTTGTTGATGTTTTTTTTTTGCGTCGCGGCCGCGGATCAATTATATTCACAGATTAGTGGGTTAACATAGTGCGCGTTATTTCGACGCATTCAATTCGCCTTATTTTGTGATACGAAGGTGGCAAACAAGCATGCAGTTCACATTGATGTTTAGTGATAACTGCAGCCTATAGAAAGACATCTACGCAAAACCATAGGTCAAATTCAAATTATTTATTGCGTTATGTCATATGGGTACATATGTGGTTTTGTACAATGACACCCTGTTAGGGCATAGCAACATAAGGGGGGGGGAAACTAATGTAATAAGGGGAAAGTTAAATATTATCATTTATTTAGATTAGAAATTTATATCATTTGAAGGTTTCGCTCAAATAATCCTCAATATATACATATAATAAAACAGTAAAATCCGCGTGTCTGTACATTGTATATATTTACGAAAAACCAATTGGGGGCGATATTAAAATAGTATTAGAACACTTTTCAATGATTTTTAAATTTTTCGTCTGTCTGTTTGTCTCTTTGTCCAGGCTAATCTCCGAAGATACTACGGACGGATTCGAATGAACTTTTTGTGGTGTATAGATACTAAGCCTGGCCAACATTTAGGCTACTTTTCACTGCGGGAATATCACTTATTCCCACGGGAATCTCTACATTTAAATTCAATAGTCCGTATCTATCAAACCTTTGACACATTATTTCATTGTGAGGCAATACGAAGTTTGCCAGGTCACCTCAATATTATAGTAACATTGTCAAAATGTAGATGCCACTAGTGGCGCACTAACTTAAGAAAGAGGGGGAGGGAACGGGGGCAGGGGCGGTTCGCCATGGGCCTTCGGTTCTGGACAAAGGTCGCCTGAGCCAGACAGGCTCGGGTGGCTCAGTGGCTCTATCGCAGGGCTCAGTGTCTAAAACGAACGCATGCATTCAAGCATACATGCCTCTGCCTACCCCTTCGGGGATTACAAGCGTGAAGCAAGTACAAGTTTTTTTTAATTTTTTTGTTTAGTCTTATCATGCCGTTTGTAAAAGAGAGTATGGAACATTCTGTTGATACCCATTTTTATTATTAAGTATTTTTGGACCATTATTTATTATAATTTTGTTTATTTTGACATATTAATCAACGTATCAGTTGTTATTCGCTTTTTTTTATTAACATTATATTAATAATTGTTTTATATTATTTCGCATTAACACATGCTTGTGAAATATACGAGTATTTTATTTAAAGAAATATGGAAAGAAAAATTTAACTTCAGGCGAGACTCGAATTCGCGGCCTACTGGGAATCTAGTCCAGCCGCTCTTCCAATTGAGCTACTGAAGTCCTGCCCGATTTGTCAAATCTTTTCTTCACATTTATTGCATTGCTTTATGGTAGCAGCAGCGCCATCTATTGCCAACTATGCTAGTCGAGTTCGAGTCTCGCCTGAAGTCAAATTTTTTCTTTCCATTTTTCTTTAAATAAAATTATATTAATAGCTGAATGAACTGCCTCGGTAGCCTAGAGGTAGCAGGCCACTACTACTACGCTGAGGTCCTGGGTTCGATTCCCGGGTTATCAGAGATAATGGTGTAAAGTCCTTTATCTCTGGTTCTATTGGGATTTTTCCATTTTCTGGAAATATCCCAGTACCTCGAAGTTTGGTAATGTGCCCGGAGATGGCAACAGGCTCGCCACCTGTTACATGGATCAAAATGTAACCGGCGAATCGTGGATGTTTGCATGTATGCTTGAATGCATGCATTTACCTCTGCCTACCCCTTCGGGGATTACAGGCGTGAAGTTACGTTTTAATAGCTGAATGAAACCTCGTGTAGGTACACTAGTCCGACTCGCACTTAGCCTGTTTTATTTATGAACCAAGTGTAATCACATTACATAATATTATAATTTCTCTTTAACTCAATCATCCTATAATATCGTGGACGACAAATATAAACAGTGACGTCACAACACTAGTTATCACCGGTTCCAGATAGACGCAGGTTAATAGGCTAAAGTTTTGAGACCTAGGAACTCTGTGTAGCTATAATGGATAGCAACAATTTTAATGTTGAATACAAATTAATATAAGGATATCAGATGTTTGCATAGAGCAACGCGACCCACCGGTCGCGGCGGACCGGAGGGGAGAAGCCATAGCGTGTATTACCGATGCAAAACAGTCTGTCATTTTTTGCGGGGGGAAATGAGTGCGACACACACGCACACTACAAAAATCGTCCATTACTACGAAACTCACACCTCGACTTTAACAAAATACAGAAACAATTTCACGCACACATTTAAACATCTAGGCGACAGTATAGGTCCATTTGGGCTTGTACTTTGACAGAGGGGAAAGCCTGCATATGGCTACTCCCCTTCGGTGTTGCTCTATGGATGTTTGACTAGTTATCAAGATAAAACCCCTTCTATACGGTCAGGACCAACCACCGACCATCATGTCATTGGTCGGATCGACCGATCTTTGTATTTGTTCTACACAGTCGGGCAGTTGAGTCAACTTGTCAGTTCTTTCAGGCATTCAAAGCGAAAGGCTGATTCACACATATCCGTAACGTCACAGTTCCGGCACAGTACCGCCACTTCACTGATATGTGTGGATCATCCTTTCATAGTCTATAATATAAAAATAAGTCGGGTTTTCCTTCCTGACGCAATAACACCAGACGTACGAACCGATTTCCACAGTTTTGCATTCGTTGGAAAGGTCTCGGGCTCCGTGAGGTTTATAGGAAAGAAAATTCAGGAAATATTTATAAAATGACATCCACGCGGGCGGAGCCGCGGGCAACAGCTAGTATTTTATATATACAGGGTTATTTGTAACCAGCGCATAATTCTTAAAGGGGGGGGGGGGGGGGGCTTTGGCCCATCAAGACCAACACTTTTGTTATACAACTTTTTCTAATTCAATATGTTTTTTTACCATACAAAAAATAATAAATAGAATTGGCAGTTCTAATACTTCTTAACTTCACATTGAGTGTCTAAGTAAACACATCACGCTATAATATGCTGGTACCTATAGGGGTTGAGGCGGCGTACGATGCGGCCTCCCTCCCGCTCCGGCCGTTACGTCTGTACCCGTCTGTACCTATGTAAAAATATGCCTATGAAACCTAGCGCTAACAATTGATAGAAGTCCCGTTTGAAACGATTTTATTTCTTATCATGTGATGTACTGCGTTTTGGAAAAAGTCATAGAACAAAAGTTGTTAGTCTTAACGCACCTAACTCACCTTTGACGATTTATGCGTTAGATATATTTAACCCTGTATATTTATTTTGAAAGATCTTGTGCAATGATCTCATCTCGACTGCCACCACCACGGCCGCCGTCGACGCGGTCGAGATGAGAAATAAATAAGCATAAGTGTGTTTTTTTTTAATGTTTTGGAAGTGGCAAAAAAAGCATGCAGTTCACATTGATGTAAAGTGATGACTGCAGCCTATAGACACCCACACAAAGACCAAGGTCAAAATGCAGATGCGTTACCACTCCTGAGGCCTAAGGTGTTACGCCTCTGTGTCGGAAATTACAGGGCCGTACATTACCACCTGACCGGAACACGATAGTGCTGAACACTACCATTTAGCGGCTAGTATATTAGGTAATGCGGTGGTGCCTACGCCCGCGAGCTCCGTCCGCAAAAAATATGAAATACTACTGTCGCAGCTAACAAGATGAATGTATGATAATATACATAAATTAAATAATTATCTATGTTTTTCCTCAAGGAAAAATATACGAGGAAAACAGAAGCAAAGCAATGGATATAATTTTGAATAAATGCTGTCAACTATTTATTATAATTAAAATCAAATCATTAACATCCATACTACACCCACCTATACTTTTACGCTATGAAGGTGGGAAAAACAGTTTACATGGTTACTGCAGCCTATAAAATAACGTAAAAAAGACCTAACTTCACGCCTGTAATCCCTGAAGGGGTAGGATGACTCGCCGGATAAGTTTTGGCCCATGTAACAAGGTGGCAAACCTGTTACCATCTCCGGGCACATTACCAAACACCGAGGTACTGGGAAATTACCAGAAAATGGCAAAATCCCAATAGAACCAGAGATAAAGGATTTTTAAACCGTTATCTCTGATAATCCCCGATCCGGGAATCGAACCCAGGACCCCCAGCGTAGTAGTAGTGGCCTGCTACCACTACACTACTGAGGCAGTTAAAATAACCATCTATCTATACTACACAAAAATGGCTTATCTTAAATCGAGTACCTACTAGGCGAGCAGCAGTGACAAGAAAGTTACCTGATGCGTCGAGCTTTGAGGATTTGACATAACCTTAACTGGAGCACACCGCAAACACTCAGCCAAAATTCCATACAAACGCTTTATTTGGTTTCTATTACACAGACATCAATCAGTGACGTGTATTTACACGCGTACCTGTGTGCGTAGCACGTACAAAATACCAACCGTCGCCCATAAGAGGGGAGGGGTTCAGTGATGCAATCAAATCGGGCGGGACGTCGAAGTGTCCATTCTATACGTAGTATTATTACATATTCTCTGACTCAAGTACCAGGCGAGCATAAGTAATAATAAAGTTACCTGATACGTCTGAACTCGAGCTCCGAAGGTTGGACACTCTTCCAGGCACCATGCAGGTAGTTCCTGCAGATCCTGGCGGCCACTTCACGCATCTCTTCCTCTGTGCCGCACATTTGCAGTTTCTGGAACGTCAAATATTAGTGGTCATGGATTTGAAGTACTAGGTAGTACTTTGAAGTATAAGGTAGAAGAATCTTTAGTGAGGACTTTGTCTCTGGACTACCCTATAATTCTACTAAGTATGATTCTTTTCTCATTCTTCATCTCACTCTTCTTCACTGTAAAATATGTATGTATCTTCAAGCTAAGTCCCTTATGGGGTAAGCAGAGTGTGGAGCGTCAGATATCGCGGTCCTGACACACCTCCAGTGTCTTTCCACATTCATCATTATACATGCACGCTGATTTCTAACACCCATATTCTAAGTCGTAATCTCAACCTTAACTCAACCTTACTCCATGGAATTGGTATTATTAGTTGTAACTAATAACACAGTAAATAGATACAAACAGTATGGAAACTAAGCCCATTTTGTAAAATATTTACCTACACCCCATTGAAGCAACAGGGGTGTCACTAAATTTTTTAAATAATGGTGTTATTATTTCTGCATTTACTGACGTTTAGTCAATCGTATTGGGATGTTGACTATTTTTTTTATTGGTTACCCAGTAATAGTATTGGATAAATAAATACTATTTGTCTTTGAAACATATAGTCAATAAGTACTTAAAAGTTGTTTAGATATTACGATTCAAAATGTTGCGAATTGTGAAATGACTCAAAACGGCCTAAACGACCCGGTTAGTCCAGCGGTGCGAAACCACCGTTTGATTCGAAGGGTCGCGGGTTCGATCCCCGCACCGGAACAAATATTTGTATGGCCTACAGATATTTGTTTCGGGTCTAGGTGTTTGTGTATGTGTTGTATGTGTACAACGGCACCCACGACACAGGTTTAATATTTTTTACATACATAAGTAGTTATAAAAAAAAACAAACATATACTATAAGAAATTAAAAAATAGTGCGCCGCCGGCAGCGGGAACAGGGTCCAAGCTATCGGTGGTTAGGGTCACGGAGACAGGAACCTCCTCACTATACGTGCCGTGCCGAGGAGTACCGCCTTCTGTATTTGACCCATGATCCAACCTTGATCTTATTATTATTATAGTTTTAAGTACGGCAGACAGTTTAATTTTGATATAACTTGTAGATCTTTGTTTTTTGTTTTGTCTTAAAAATAACAAAACTGAGTGCTAATTACTTGGGTGTTTTTTATAGTTCTGACGACAGTACAATCTGTGGAATACTGCAACGAGTTGTCGAGACCGGGCGAGTTTCTCTTCCCCTCACCCACTCGGGTAGGCAGGATAATAAATAGCTACCCCGACAAACTTCGTATCGCCTTAGAGGTATAAACAAATTAACTGTCCAAAAAATCGAAAAAAAAAAGGTGAGAATCACCCATACCATTTAGGGATATAAAAAAAGACTACAACCGATTCTCATACACACAAAATTTCATAATGATCGGTCTAGCCGCTGCGGAGGAGTATTGTTACAAACACTGTCACATGCGATTTTTTTAAATATGTTAGATATTATAACAATACATCATTCTTGCCTTTCAAAATCACCAGGAAGTTTAAAAAACGATAGCTCCGGTTTTGATGATGCAGAGTTCAAACAGTCGTATACCACGCAATACGCTCGTGGCATCTTTAAAACACTCTTGGAAATAAAAACAAATCGCAACGTGACCGCTCGTCTCGACGCGACACTCGCTACTGTAGCACTGCGAGAACCGCTTAGAGGCCACGTAGATGCGCATGTTTGTGTGAGTGTGCCGTTTTGAACGCTCTGTATGTAGTTACTTTACTGTTTACAATCTATTTACTGTGCTAATAACGTCAACTCGATATTCTGCCTCCATTAGAGGTAAAAAGGAAACTGTCAAACTCCCAGGTACGTCACGACCTACCTTGAAGTTTCGAGGAGTATTTACATGATAATATCATATTCTTTCGCTCAATAAGTGTTTCGTGTCGAAACTAACTGGTAATATAATTAAATACCATATTTTTCTATATAAATGGATTTTTAAGACTTGGTGAATTATCTATATAGTAATCCGTACACATGAGTTACTGTCAAAATACAACTAAGAATATGGATTTCGAGGCGACCTCATAAAGTGTCCTCAGCTGAGTGTGAGTCAAGGAATGTTTCGAGTAACGTCTTAGAATATGGGTGTAGGACTCTTGACCTCACCCTCAGACATTACTCGACCTATTAGGTCAAGGTAGGCCAGTTTTCCTTGGCCTCTGCAACCATCAACATTAGCATATAATCGAAATAAACAATTTGATTTTCAAACGCAATCCTATACCAATATTAGACGCTACTAATATTAGATTGGACGAACAATAACACGTTTATACCCCATTGGCTTGAAGCCCATACTTTCATTGCATGCTCTCCAACAATTCCAGTCAACAATATAAGCAATCGATCATAATCTTGGATTGAATCCGACTCCATAATATGTTGTCATCGCGTGCCGATCTTTGGGATAAGGGCCAAGCATACTTCCTTGTTTACAAAACATATTGTGATGCCGAAATGTAAGACTAGTAGGTCGAGCCGGTATCTGATAGGTTAGGATCCCGTGCAGAATTATTTCTTTCATCGAGATATGCTACAAACCTATTTTTCACGCACATTTATGATCTAGTGCACGTGCTTTCTTGGAACTTGGAAATTCTCATCTCTGTGGATCCGATCTAAGCATAGAGCAACACGTGCGGCGGACCGCAGAGGAGTAGCCATAGCGTGTATTACCGATGCAAAACAGTCTGTCATTTTTTGCGGGGGAAATTACGTGTGATACGCACACACTCTATAAAAATTATCTTTTACTACGAAACTTTGACTTTAACAAAATATATAAACAATTTCACGCACACATTTAAACTTGAAACATTTAATGTCGAATGAGCGAATGACTAAACAGATATACAATGCGAATGTGGATGGTTGCAGAGGCCCAGGAAGACCAAGACTGACCTACCATGACCAAATAGGTCGAGTTCTATTTGATGGTGGGGTCAAAAGTCTTAGGAATCGGCGTGCATGTATGAAGAGAATGATGAAGGTACTAGGTAGACGACGAGGCACGAGAGGTTTGACAGGACCGGGATATCTGGCGCTCTACACTCTCTGCCTACCCCGTTAGGGACCTGGCGTAAAGATACATACATTTAAACTTCTGGACAACAGGCGTATTACCATTTGGGCTTGTACTTTGACAGTGGGAAAAGCCTGCATATGGCTACTCCCCTCCAGTCCGCCGTGGCGGCCGGTGGTCCGTTTTGCTCTATGGATCGAAGTCGGTAACTTCGAAGGCGCGGGCCGGCGTGGCGCGGGGCAACATTATCTTTTTTTTTTAATGAAAATAATTTCCACTGCGCGCCGCGCCGACACGCGCCTCGCCGCGCCGCCGTGAGAACGGGTAGTGCGGACCAAAGAGTACATTTGGTGCGGACTCGCCTGTTGACGCATGCTCGCTCGTACAAATAGGCTCGGCGCGGCGCGACTTGTGATATCTCGCGCCGTGAGAAGGAAGCATTAGTGGAATAGCCAGCAAAAGCTTTTGTTGATAGTGTTCGACGAGGTGATTAATCTAAACTACACTGATCACAACATAATTGCAGAACACTCGAGATATCGACTAAAATGACCGACAAGAACCGTTATTATACACATTTATTATCCAAAGAAGGTTCAAATATTTTAACAGAAACACTGGTGGTAAAATAAACTACTCTAGTTTATTTACTAACTGCCTCAGTAGCGTAGTGGTAGCAGGCCACTACTATTACGCTGGAGGTCCTGGGTTCGATTCCCGGGTCGGGGACTATCAGAGATAACGGTTTAAAATCCTTTATCTCTGCTTCTATTGGGATTTTTCAATTTTCTGGAAGTTTCCCAGTACCCCGGAGTTTGGTAATGTGCCCGGAGATGGCAACAGGTTCGCCACCTGTTACATGGGCCTAAAACGTAACCGGCGAGTCGTGGGTGTTTGCATGTATGATTGAATGCATGCATTTACCTCTGCCTACCCCTTCGGGGATTACAGGCGTGAAGTTACGTAGTTTATTTACTGGTGGTAGAGTTCCAGTGCAGGAGGTTCCTCTAGGTACTCGAGAGCGTAGGCACCACCGCATTACCGAATGTATGTGATGCCAAATGGTAGAGTTAGCAATATCGCGTTCAGGTTAGATGGCCCGGTAATAAACTTATCACACGAGACATAACACCTTATGCCTCAGGAGTGGTAACGCATCTGCATTTTGACCTTGGTCTTTGTGGGGGTGTGTATAGGGTGCAGTTATCACTTAACATCAATGTGCACTGCACGCTTGTTTGCCACTCCCATTACATAAAAAAAAGTATTTTAGCTATTTCGTTTACAAAATCATTAAGGGTTAATTTTAAGATGAAAGTTAATATTTAAGTATTCATCACGAACGAAGTCGCGGTCAAACTCTAATAAAATAATGATATTACAACACTGATATCCACTATCGTTCACCCAAATCTTACAAGGCCATTCACCACGGTTTTAAAATATAAGGTTATTTCCGATAAAAATTCTACTATGTTATTGATAGTAAAACCATAAATAAAATTTGTTTTTTTAGTTCTGTAATTCTATCTGTATATGATAGTAGTTTTTTTTTCAAATCATATGATCGGGTGGTAGAATTGTAGCGTCGTCAGAGCCCAAGGGTTCGTGTACCCTAATTACCTAACCTATCCGCCCCCAAATGGTACCGTTCAACACTAGTCTATTGTGGTCTAGTTACATGGTAGGTAATGTAGGTATGACATGTATTAAAAAGAAAGAAAAGTTATTTCGAATAGATCTTTACAGATACTTTCGAAACGTCAAGAAATCATAAATTACCTAGAGTGAATAACCCTTACATATAGTAAAAGCAAAAACATATGTTAATAGCATTGATATACAAAAAACCCAAGATGCACACTCAACGTCTCAAAACCGTCCGCTCGCAAATAGCGCTAAAATGAAAATTTAGCGCTCATTTGAAATAGTGTCACGTCAATCTTAGAGCAGTGCGTACGTGAAAAAGTGTTTCGTAAAAACCGAGGAGATAATAAGACGAGAACAGCGCATAAAAGGTGAAACAAACACAACCAAGGCCTACTTGTGTTCATTAGTTTTAAAAAGGATATTCAACTTAAATATATTTTCTAGTATTAATACACATTCCCAACAACAACCTGCTTTTTTCAATCATAAAATAATTCTCATAAAAGCTATTGTTGTTAAGTTCATAGACATTCGTTTACATTATATCGCCAAAAAAACAACAGATGCGCTGAAATCTAATTCAAAAAGGCAACTATATAATAAGCTAAACTTATTTCAGGGAAATTGATGTATTTTCTGAAATTTAATATTACCACTTTTAAAATACTTAATTATGCATTATATAAAATTATGATTCGTGTTCCCTATATTAATGAAAAAAATATATAAAGAATATTCATAGAAATTATTATCAATCCTGGACATCACTAACTCTAAAGATCGAAATCTTTTAATTATTAGGTATTAAATTATTTGAAGTTGAAATTGTTACGTAGACATGTTATACCCTTAATACTTATTTCGTTTCAATGTAAGTACATATGATAGCTGTGTTACCAAAACCATTTGATTTTGAATTGAAAATTGTCATTTGATCGATGCAATTTACTTAATTTCAATAGTATTAATTATATTTCTTTTTGACAATTGACATAGACTAAGTGACCTAATATGTTAGTAATACAAAACGTAAAATTACAGTTAAAACACGTTAACGCAAATTTTACAAACTCAATGAATTATGTAACTGAATAATAAGAAAAAAAAATCAAACAAAATAATATTTGACTCCATTCAATTCCTTGTGCCACTCATGCATTTCTACGAAAAAAATTGTTTACTTTTTGCATATTGGTTTGAAAAGAGACCTTAATAGGTAATACAATTAAGGTTCACTTAAAAAAAAAAATAAGGTCGTGTGATATCTATAACTACGTTTGTACAACTGAGGACAGTTTCGAGTGCTAAGTTTGTTCGCGACTGTGCATCTTGGGTTTTTTGTGTATCAATGGTTAATAGTAAATTACAATTCGAATTTAAACTTCATAGTTAAAACATAATAATCACAATTTTTTTCAATTCCTTCAATGATGATAAATGAAGAAAAGGAAAAACTTATTCGTCCAGATCAAAGTTATTCACTTAGCAGAGTTCCAAGTGCAGTCACTACTGAGAAGAACTCCGCTACCCAACAAACTCAGTAA
The DNA here is from genome assembly GCA_036365455.1 of Macrosoma leucophasiata. Taxonomy (NCBI): domain Eukaryota; kingdom Metazoa; phylum Arthropoda; class Insecta; order Lepidoptera; family Hedylidae; genus Macrosoma; species Macrosoma leucophasiata. The sequence continues at coordinate 280,629 of JAWQUS010000022.1, read as the reverse complement.
GAGCTCTTTTAAATGAGAGCTTCTAGGACAGATCATCGTGAAAATCAAATAATGTGAATGTCCATAGCATAGATGCAAATAAACTGTTATCTACTAAATGAGATGTAGCTCCTGCAAACCAGAACAGACCAGTCCCCACCAACAGCACCCGTTCACGAGTATGAACACGATATTCTCTGGAACCCCCTAAAAAGGGTAATTCGAATGTACCTAGCAACACCGAGATTCAAAATCGTATTTACGTAAAACGTCATCATCATCATTCGGCCAAAAGACGTTAACAGCTGGACAAAAACCTGCAACAAAGATTGTTAAAGCGGACGGTCCTGGGCCGCCCTCATCCAGCGACGGCCTACAACCTTCACCATGACGTCGATCCATCTCGTGGAGGGGCGCTTTGTCTTCCGGCATGCGGTCGTCACTCTAGAACACTTTTGTCCCAACGGGAGTCAGTTCTATGTGCTCTGCCACTTGAGTTTCGGTATTCGGTGAGCTGTGTCGGTCACCTCTTCATGCGGATCTTCTCAGACTCCGAGCATAAAATATGATAGCTCTCTCCATTACTCTCTGCGTGGCCTCGAGCCTTCTTACGACCCCCACATACGTAAGTATTGATAATAATTATTCAATTAAAGTTTTTATCAATTCCAATTCAACAAAAACAGGCACGTGCCTCAAATTACGATTATCAGACAATCATAAAAAATTCAGATAGCAATATTAGTTAATAGCCTTCATTAAATTGCTAAGATAAATGTGAAATGCAAAGCCTAGACTTAAGATAACAAAGATAGCATAATCAAACGCATAGCTTTGTTGTATCGACCACGACGTAGTGACATATGTTGTATAGTAACATTTCATCTAAAAGCAATCTTCTCATTTTGAGTGTTGATAAAGAAAATTTTGATAAAAGTGTTTCATAAGGGGACTTAGAAGGAAAACAGCGATAATTAAGGGATCGTAAAAACTTACGTAGAACGGTCTCTTACTGTTCGCTGTATTTATCATAGCATGGATTCCATACAGAAGTAGCATAATCTAGTTGAGATCGGATAAGAGATTTATATAAAAGTAAATAAGTTGCAGGTCTCTTAAAAGGAATACATGTCCTCATGACCAAACCATACAGTCTGAAAGCTCTGTTCATGACTATATTTATGTGAGCATCAAAGTGAAGTTTTGAGTCCATAACAATACCTAAATCTCTTATCAGTGGTACTTTTTCCAATGGGCTATTACATAAATTGTAAGTGAAATCGATGTTGTGTAGTTTTTTAGTAAAGGTTATAGATTTACATTTAGATAAACTTAGATGAAGCTTATTGTGGTAACAATAACTTGTCAGACGATCAAGATCATCTTGTAAGCGTCTACAGTCTTCTAAGGGCCTAATTTCGCGATAAATTTTTAAATCATCAGCATATAACAGAAAATGGGTATATTTAAAACAGATATTGATGTCATTAATGATGATTACAAAAAGTAAAGGCCCCAAAATTGATCCCTGGGCTACGCCCGATGTTATCTTTATAATGTCATCAGAAATGAATCCATTGACCACAACGCGTTGCGATCTATTTCTAACATTAGAGGAGAACCATCTTAGAAAGTTTCCGCGAATTCCGTTAAACGCTAGCTTCCGAAGAAGGAGATCGTGATCCACCTTGTCAAAGGCTTTGGTGATGAGGAGACGGCTGGGGAAGAGGTGTACGAGTAGCTCGTTGGCCCTGCACCCTATCCTCAGCCGCCTAGCGGTTGTCCCGCCGTAAGATGGGAACGTGGTCGGGCCCGGGGGGGGTGGTTAAAGGTCAGTTCATCTCTGGCACTCCCGCTCCCCCGGGGCCGGACTGTGTGCCCCTAGACTCCTCCACCTAGGCGTCTTGGGACGCCTGGCGTTGTGATTGGTCGGGGCAGGGACCTTCGGGCGCCGGACTAGGGGATGTCCGTCGCCCGAATGGAGGTCCCGGGCTGGCTGGCGTGTAGGTGTTCCGCACGCCACTAGTGTTGGTTGGGGCCGAAAGGCGAGCAGCCGCCGGTGGGGTCGCGGATGTGTGCGATAGCGTTCCCGTGACCCCGCCACTGATGGCGGACGAGTCGGAACACCCAGGGGTTTTTAGTGGGTAGACGGATGCCTTTCCTGGAGTCCCACATAATCCACCCCTCTCCCCAAGGGTGGGTATGCGTAACGCATTTTCCCCTGGTAAAGAAAAGGAGTTTTTGATGGAGGGGTTTTATAGAAGTTTTTTTGCTCAAGTTAAGCGCTTATGATTGGGTTAGAGAAACTTTTCACCACACCTGTAATGGGATGCCTTACAAAGTAATTTTAAATATAAAATTTAATACTAAAAGGGGGAATGGGTTTTATAAAAAATAACCCGAATATTTCGAATTCAAGGGTTTTTTTATGTAATGGAAGTGGCATACAAGCATGCAGTTCACATTTATGTTAAGTGATGACTGCAGCCTATAGACACATTAGACACCCACACTAGGACCAAGGTCGAAATGCACATGCGTTGCCACTCCTGAGGCCTCTGTCCGATACTAGTTACCAATATAACCTATGAGAGGGTTTACGAGTTAACTCGAATTTATATAAACGAAAGGGTTAACGCCAAAAAGCGGTTAATGAATCAAAAGAGTTCTTAATTCCAGCAGTAGCACTAAAACTTTTTGCAGTCTAAATTATAATCTAATATCATTGTTATTCGTGAGCTTAATTTGTTAAATAAAATTTATTTATTTATTAAATGCGAGGCGAATGTCACCAAAATTATATGTATCTTCACGCCAGGTCCCTAACGGGGATGGCAATAATAAAATAACTTAATGATTACTTTTAGCAGATATTTTATGTATGGGATATCGAGTAATCTGTAATCTCTCAAAGGCATTTGATCGTGTCGAACACAATAAATTAAATCAATCTTAATCACTATGTAAACACTACGAAATAAATATTTCCATCTCATTAAATACTATATAGCAACGAGTACAAATAAATTTTGAATGAATAGAGTTATAACTCTGCTCAAAAATTAAGAGTGGGAGTCCCACAAGGTTAAACTATAGGACCACATTTTCTTTCTCTTTTTCAAGGTATAATAAACACAATGAGCATACTACAATAAGAGGCTTATCATATCACCACCGAGGCAAATTTGTAATGTTATAGAAGGAATAATATCACAAAGTCAATAACCATTACGTACCTACTAGATACACTGAAAGTGATAAATTTAATAAGCCTATTATATTTAATCATAATGTATTTAGCAAGTGCATTATCAATGATATTTTTTATCGGAGCCTTGAACCTTGCATTGTAATACATTGGTCAATATATGATAAAGAAATACCGAGGAATGTGGTAAAATGGTAAGATGTGGCGTGACTTCTTAGTCATCAGATATTACAACAGGTCTTGTCACCAGTGGCTTAATCCTCGTTGATATAAATTATATTTGATCGTAATTGAATCGGAGCGCTATCTTGCTCTCACAAAAACCGCGTAGGGAAACGCGATTAAATGACTATTAATTTACAAGAATTAGGCTCTAGGTTTATTTACCTTATTCTTAATATAAAAAACGTATCATAATTTTTTTTACAATTAAATTAAACAAAATAGTTTTCTTTCGTTGTTGTTTTTAAAACAGGATTGATGATGTATTTCAAATTTTTTTTTTCATTGACATCCTCGGGACTTTGTAGGGTAAGTAGTGCATGAAAAAACTTGATTGATAGAAATCTGATAAAAACGGACTTCAGGGGCATTTAAACATCATGTTATGTTACTTAATTGACTTGGTTGCTTAGGGATTTTTTCCTGTCAAGCGGGTTTGAGAACGCACGCGGGTGTGCCCTCATGCGGGTAAACACGTCTGCGAGCTAATCAGAAAAAAATCTGTACCGTTGCAATTTGGTGCGTGCCGCTAACAGATACAGTCGTAACAGTCGTATACAGATTGGACATAAAAAAGCCATGCTCCGTATACCGCAAGCGGGTGCCACGCGTCAAAGGAAATAATTGTATGAAACGAACTGGTGGTAGAGCTCCAGTGACGGAGCTCGCGAACGTAGGCACCACCGAATTACCTAATATACTTGCCGCTAAATGGTAGCTTCAGCACTATCGTGTTCCGATCAGGTGGTAATGTACGGCCATGTAATTTCCGGAACAGAGGCATAACATCTTAGGCCTCAGGAGTGGTAACGCATCTACATTTTGACCTTGGACTTCGTGTGGGTGTCTACAGGCTGCAGTCATCACTTAACATCAATGTGAACTGCATGCTTGTTCGCCACTTCCATTACATAAAAAAAAGAACTGTATGTTTGTTTGCCACTTCATGATATAAAACATGAAAGTTACAAACAAGCACAGCTTTCATTGATAGTATCAAAATAATGCAGTCTGCAAACATCTACGCAACACAAGTTTTTGTGTTCTCAAGGTAGATGCATTGCCAATCGCAAGGCCTGAGCTGTTATGACTCTGGGCATCAGATTACCAGGATGAATATGCATGGCTGCATGGAAAACACACACATCCTACCCTTTTAAAAAATTAACTTACAAGTTTGTGGCATGATATCATCCAACATAATAATAACTCAAGCAATTATTTCATATTCCGATTAATGAAGTTTTAAATTAAAAATGGCATTTGTATGTTGAAATGCATTTTTGATTGGTGCAAATTGTACTTTGTACATTCAAACAATTAACATGGATAGTAATAGATCAAACTGATAATTGTATGGCTCTCATACAAATTGCATGGATGCCATACATTTTATTAAAATTGACATTCAAAGGTATTGTGTTAATTGTGTTTTTTTTTAATGATTTAAATGCCATTTTATTGCTTTGACCTTCAAAGAGTTAAACACTTTTATCATTTATGTAAAGAGAAGATAGGGGGTAGTCAAAGACAGGCAAGAAATCTTTTTAAGTTTCATGTAAAGAAATAAATCCTACTAATATTATAAGTGCAAAAGTTTGTGAGTATGGATGTTTGTTTCTCTTTCACGAAAAAACTACTGGATGGATTTGGATGAAACTTTACAGTACAGTATAGGTTATACATTGGAATAACATACAGGCTACAATTTGTAATGATTAAAAGTACACGGAAGAAGCCGCGGGCAAAACCTAGTATCAAATATTTCTCATTTGGTATTTATTTTTAACAGACTTCTTTGGTACAGGCATATTGTTAATTTTAAATAATTAAGTACTTAAAATGGTTGTATGCATTTGACGACCCGGTTAGTCTAGTGTTGTGAGAAGACTGTTTGATTCTAAGGATTGAGGGTTCAATCCCCGCACCAGGACAGACATTTGTAAGACCTAGAGATATTTGTATTGGGTCTGGGTGATCGTGTATGTGTTGTGTGTGTACAACGGCACCCAGGACGCAGGTTTATATCTATGAGTGTGAGGGTAATTTATTTTTTATTGTTTGATATTATTTCGCATTAACACATGCTTGTGAAATATATTTTATTTTTAAAGAAAAATGGAAAGAAAAATTTTTATTTGACTTCAGGCGAGGATTTTTTATTGTTTTACACCAGCAAAGTCATGGGCTGAACATTAATTTCATCTGAGATCAGTTGCAGATAAACAACAAAATACTTAAATGGTTTAAGATATCAGCTTCAATAAACATTTCTTGATATCACTTGGCTTAGATTAACACAAGTCTATAAGAAAATCAACATCATAAGTTGTTTTTTGAAGGCTGTATTCACTTACCATCAATGTCAACTGTATTTTTTAAAATATTTTTTTTTGAGACTGAGTCGTCGTGCACCTTTTTTTTTTTTAATGTATGGAAGTGGTAAACAAGCATGCAGTAAGTGATGACTGCAACCTATAGACACCCACACAAAGACCAAGGTCAAAATGCAGATGCGTTACCACTCCTGAGGCCTAAGGTCTTATGCCTCTGTGCCGGAAATTACAGGGCCGTACATTACCACCTGACCGGAACACGATAGTGTTGAACACTACCATTTAGCGGCAAGAATATTAGGTAATGCGGTGGTGCCTACGCCCGCGAGCTCCGTCACTGGAGCTCTACCACCAGTAGAGCACCTATGCCAGCCCTTTGATAGCTAATTAAAGTTGCCTAATCAGGAATTTATATTAATACATATACCATTGCAAAGCATTTTACTAACATCACTCAAAGGGTCAGCTACGATGCTTTGGATTTCACCTTAAATCTTCTCTTCCTTAAATCTACACCGTCACACTGCAGACACTCCGCCAAAATTCCATACAAATGCTTAATTTGGTCTCTATTACACAGACATCAATCAGTGACGTGTATTTACATAGAAAATACCAACCGTCGCCCATAAGAGGGGAGGAGGTTGGGTGTGGCGGGGAAATTGGGCGGGACGTCGAAGTGTCCATTCTATATGTATTATTACATATTCTCTGAAACCGTGCTCTTTAATAACTGTATAGTTATTTACCCTTTCATTACAATGAAAAAAGTAGCTGCACTGTCACTGACTAAGCAGTTTCACATCTGCCCTTGAAATTGCATAATTATATATCCATATACTCAGAATACTACATAATGCAAATGTGGATGGTAGCAGAGTCCCAGTAAGACCAACACTGACCTACCTTGACCAAATAGGTAGAGAACTGTCTAAGAGTGGAGTCAAGTTTTAGAAATCGGTGTGCATGTATGAAGAGAATAATTAATGTAAAAGAAGCATGGGAGGTGTGTCAAGACTGGGATATTTGGTGCTCCACACTCTGCCTTCCCCATAAGGAACTCGGCGTGAAGTTACATACATATTCTCGCATCTATAAGTGTATATACCTCTCAAAACAAACACAACGAAGTGATATGCTTGTTTTTTAAATATGACCGACCTCCACCATTCAATAAAACTTAATGATAAGCATACATCAAGTCATACACACAAATTCAGCTATGAAAACAGCAAATCCGACCTCAAACCACACCAAGGCCAGTTTAAATCATGATAAATTTTACGTAAATATGCTACAGTACTAGGTGCAGTACTACTTATTTAAACGGCTATAATTACGTGATTTTTCTGGTATTAAATTATATAATACGGATTGGACAAACTCCTTTATCTTCATAACTAATTGCTAACACAATCACAAAGCCGGTTTCACATATATATTTTTCTTTTCGGTTTTTCTCAACCTTCGTGCATATAACTTCATTCTACTTTATATATTTATCAGTACATACCCAATAGCTGTTGGTGTTCATATCTATAAATCGTTTGTAACAATCCTTGGCGCGTAGTAATACGTTTTTAATCATGAAAGACATTAAATTTTAAATAATTTAGACTAGATTTTATCACAAACGCCGACAACTTCTGACTTTTTGACAGATGCGAACTATTGATTTTTCGTTTTGACATCTTTTGATATGACGTTTGAAGATTCGATGTAACCAGTGTGAAAGATAAAAATTCCCTATTTTTTTGTAACTAATATTTCAATCAAAAAAAAAAAAAGAGTACATATTGAATTTAGTATAAAACAACGATTTTTTTTGCAATACTTGTACTTTATACATGCTCTACTCACATTTCATAACATTACAGTGAAAAAAATGATTCTTAAATAAATAATAGTAAACAACAACACAGGGTTTTTTTTTTCATTTGCGCTTTTTTATGAGTGTTTTTTACCGATTTGTACGAGAGTTTTTTATGTTAGTTTGTCGGCCGGCAATCGCGTGAGACAGAAATAACTTGTAATATATTTTAAATTCATAATGCAGAACAATCTTTGTGCAGATGTAACCATCTAGTACGTCACAGGGTGGTACGATGTTCGTTGCAAAAAAAATAAAATAAGTACAGTATCCTAACATACAACGTATCCAGCTACATAACAATTTACCTTGGCCATTGTCAATAAACAAAGTCTCTTCTTTCCCGTAAGTGATATAAAAATCTTTTTTTAATTCAATTACAAAAATACACCGATGTAGTAACACGTTTATTACGTCCGCACTCAACGCGCTAAAAATATGTACTGACGAGCGAGAGGCATGGTCACGGAAATTCGATAGGGCGATACAAAGGAGCTTATCACTGGTGCGAGCGAGATGGGTGATACAGATTTGCACGATCTGCGGCGAATATCGGCGAAAATCATCCCTTGTTGTTAGTACGTGTAATCAACGTCACGCCAATCCGACGGATTCAGAAAGTGACTAACGCTCAAATCCATGAGTATTAAAAGCTGTCACTTTAATTTGTTAATCTAATAAGTTATCACAAAGTGAAAATATAAATAATATTAAATATTTTTGTGATTCATAGTTATGATTTATTTGTGGTGTGATTATTTATGAAATAAGAAATGTGAAGTGTGCATTGTAGTGTTAATACTTTGTGTACTTGACAAACAAACTAGTTGGCATTGTTTAGGAATTCCTTACTTATCAGCAATCATGTAGTTCGCACAAGTTCTAGTTTTGACAGGACGTCATATAGGTATTTACTAGCCACTAATTTGTTAATATTACTAGCCACTAATCTTTCTTCTTAATATATATAAATCTCGTGTCACAATGTTTGTCCTCAATGGCCTCCTAAACCACTTAACCGAATATAATAAAATTCGCACACCATGTGCAGTTTGATCCAACTTGAGAGATAGGATAGCTTACATTACGCTATGACTAATAGGAGCAGAGCAGCGCGGGCGAAGCCGGGGCGGGCCGCTAGTTTGTTTATATATTAGGCATTATTTTTTATTATTTATTTCTTAACATCTTCACGGACAGTGTACGTCTACGGACGTTATAACAATAATACCAAATAAAACTGTTATTGTCTCGTATAGGTACTGTCCGGGAAAGGGAATATATGCAATGCACCTACTTACTTTTATGATTTGATAGAATTAACTATAAATCATAATCTTACTAAATCTTATTAAAAACTTATCAAATCAAGGCATGAGACAAGCTACACATATTTATAAATATTTTAATTAATTTGAATAATTATGTAAGTTACGACTAAAAACGTACTTTCTATGTATTATAATAAAGCCTTTGGAGTATTTTAGCAAATCAAATGAGTCATGATGCATAAATGTAAAAATATTTAAACACAGGAGTATTATAATTAAATAAATACAGAGATATCAGATGTTATAGATACAGGAGCACCTACCTATTATCTTTATTTCATGATTATAATACCTATATACATATATCTTATACCTAATACCATAATTATAATACAGTTATATGATAAATTAGTTTTGTCCTCATATATAATAATTGTCCTCTACTGGAAAAAACTTGTCATAATCACATAACAAGGAAGGTTGGTTGATGATAAGTAGGGGAGACCTAGGAGAGTTGTGACAAAGGTAAGTTGTGACAAAGACGATTTCTCCCTACCTACAATCGTTAGCGAGCTGGCTTCAACGCTAGTTTGCGACTTGAGAGATGCGCTACTTGACTTAGTACTCGCTGGCGTCGTACGAGAAGCGGTTATCAAATTATGACATCTGCGTGAAAAAATATGCGAAAAGTAAGTTTTTCTTTAAAAATTTGATCGAATCTATATCATGCCTTATTACACGTTGATTGTTGTGTTATGTTTTCTTAAATTGTGTGGTTATTCTAGACTCAAAATGTTGCATCAATCTTTTGTGTTTGTATCTTGTCTAGAAAATATGAATTATTATTTGGACCAAGTCATCATTTTGAGCATCTAGGCGAGTTGTGACAGCCTGTCACAACTTTCCTATCTGACTTCATTTTTCGCAATGTGGTATGTTGCATGCTAAAAGGCTACGTTCTTGGTTTCAGAATGCTGAATAAATATACAAGAACGACTGATGAGGAATGGATGATGGAATTTGAAGAGGTTACGTTACGATACGAGATAAATGTCCAAGAGATGTCGCGTCCTCTTACGAGTACAATCTTAACTACATGTCTCTGAAAAGATATATTTAGAAGAAACACGCTTATCAAGCAAACCCAGTAGGCAAGGCTTCATCAATGGGTTATACCATTTATGACGTAACTTCACGCCTGTAATCCCCGAAGGCAGAGGTAAATGCATGCATTCAAGCATACATGCAAGCACCCACGACTCGCCGGTTACGTTTTTAGCCCATGTAACAGGTGGCAAACCTGTTGCTATCTCCGGGCACATTACCAAATGCCGAGGTACTGGGAAACTTCCAGAATTTTTTTTACTGGTGGTAGAGCTCCAGTGACGGAGCTCGCGGGCGTAGGCACCACCGCATTACCTAATATACTTGCCGCTAAATGGTAGTGTTCAGCACTATCGTGTTCCGGTCAGGTGGTAATGTACGGCCCTGTAATTTCCGGCACAGAGGCATAACATCTTAGGCCTCAGGAGTGGTAACGCATCTGCATTTTGACCTTGGTCTTTGTGTGGGTGTTTATAGGCTGCAGTTATCACTTAACATCAACGTGAACTGCACGCTTGTTTGCCACTTCGATTATATACTAAGGCAGTTATGACCTATTATGAGAGGAATATAATAAGTGGCTATTTGAAAACATCAGATCGAATGAACAGTAGGTCCAATGCCTAGAATGCAGACTGATCACATGTAGATTGTACCTACTGGAGACAAGTTGCAAAACGTTTGCTATAATTATCTATGAGATTAATTGAAGTTTTTTGACGGCTTGTAATGTGATTTACCTCAAAATGGTGGCATATATTAGACACTTTTAAGGTATTATTTCTTATTACGAGTGTTATGTTTTTTTTAGTATTCAATGTCCTAAAAGATGATCATCAGTACTTTTTTGCAAATGAAATTGTTTGTTTTATTTTTATTATCTATAATGGTCCTTTTATATAATCAAACAGTCTAAATAAAAAGCTGTCACAACTTATCTCGGTCCCTGTCACAACTTACCTCGGTGTTAGGAGAGTTGTGACAGAGGGAGTTGTCTTTGTTTTTGTTGATTTTCTCAGAAACTATGATATTTCAATTAATTTTTTTGATTAAGTTGCAACGAGAAGGAATGGTGCTACATTAATTAACATAGATCATAACTGTAAAATGTTTCTTGAGCGAGATATGGTCATTAAAGTAAAAATTGTCACAACTATCCTCGGTCTCCCCTATCTACGAGATGATTTATCAATTGTCCTTTACTGTGAGTACCATTTTCCAAAATAAGGTAGGTATAAGCTATTGGCATAACCGCTAAATCTTAAGTTTTCTTTTTTTTTTTTTTTATGTAATGGAAGTGGTAAACAAGCATGCAGTTCACATTGATGTTAAGTGATGACTGCAGCCTATAGACACCCACACAAAGACCAAGGTCAAAATGCAGATGCGTTACCACTCCTGAGGCCGAAGGTGTTATGCCTCTATGCCGGAAATTACAGGGCCGTACATTACCACCTGACCGGAACACGATAGTGTTGAACACTACCATTTAGCGGCAAGTATATTAGGTAATGCGGTGGTGCCTACGCCCGCGAGCTCCGTCACTGGAGCTCTACCACCAGTAAAAGTAGTAAGTAATAGAGCCAAGATAATACTTCAGTATACCTGTAGTGTCATAGCTATAACAGCGCCCGATCTAGGGGGGAGGGGGGGGGAGCAAACCGGGCAATTGCCCGGCGCGGCAAAAATTAGGGGCGGCTGATAAAATTGGTTAATGGTTAAAATTACACCATCTATGGAATAATACATTAGTAAAAGGCGGTACATATTATTTTGCCCGGAGTGGCGATATAGCTGGATCGGGCCTAGAAACTGTCTGCAAAATGCAAAATGCGCGAATTACAAGATGGCGAATTCGTAGATCCAAAGATTATAGGCTGATAAGTTTTAAAAGTAACAAGAATTTTATCTTGCTGGCAATATAAGAGAATCATATCGTATCTAAAGTAATGACCTCGCACTAATTATAAGCTACGATCGTGATTTCATAGGCAGGGGTTCTTGGGGTTGCTAGATTTTGTGGTCATTACGGCTCCTGATTGATTCTGCTGCACGCCGTTCTTCAGAACCTCCTAAAAGCTGCCAGGATTTTAGAGGTAGATGTCTCATTTTCGCGTCGGAACGTGACAACCCACCGCCCACTGGTGTAAGAATTTTATTCTACTGAAAAATAATTCTTCCACTAGTACAGTCAGTCAACCGAACAATGGCGGTCAAACCATTCCAATGGAGCGGTAGTAAATGCAAGAACGCAAGACTTGCGATAAAACTACCGCCACTGCGATCGTCAATCCGCATGCCAAGCGTGGCGAATATGGCATATCCCCCCACGAGGAGCAGTGAACACCTTTCGGCTGATATGATAATGATCATGAGTCTCATACTGATCACCGATTTATAGATTAGTCTCTAGATAGGTCATTGTTCCTAATATATCCGAATAGACCAGCAGAGGTATATTTGATGCCCGCATCTACAATTAGCCATTTTGTTTCTAATATTCCGATTACTGAGGACAGGACACTCCCTTCGGTAGCACGGTTCTAGTTTTTTGCATTCAATTTACCACACTTTGACATAATAACATGACAGATGTCGTGAGAACGTATAACATAAGTATCTGTAAAATTAAAAAAGTTTTTTATGTTATGGAATTTGTAAACAAGCATGCAGTTCACATTGATGTTAAGTGATGACTGCAGCTTATAGATACCCACAGAAAGACCAAGGTCAAAATGCAGATGCGTTACCACTCCTGAGGCGTAAGGTGTTATGCCTCTGTGCCGGAAATTACAGGGCCGTACATTACTACCTGACCGGAACACGATAGTGCTGAACACTACCATTTAGCGGCAAATATTTAGGTAATGCGGTGGTGCCTACGCCCGCGAGCTCCGTCACTAGAGCTTTACCACCAGTAAAAAATATTTTATATACTAATCTTGCCTTATACTGAAAAAGAAACTGCAGATGTGAAGAATATTAATAATTTGTCAGTCAGAACAATAACTACAAACCTATTTCAATAGAGCCAAAAAGTAGGCTAACATTTATCCTACTAAACTAAATTATAAATGCGAAAATTTGTGAGTATGGAGGGATGGATGGATGTTTGTTACTCTTTTACGAAAAAAATACTGGACGGATTTGAATTAAACATGATTAAACTTTACAGTAATATAGGCTATACTTCGGAATAACATATAGGCTACAATTTGTACATAATGATTAATACGAACGAGGACAAAATCGCGGACAAAAACTAGTAAGAAATAATTGCGTCAAGTTAATTTATTATGACTGAAGGCAATTAGAAAAATAATGGAAAATTTTACACATAACTTATTACAAATACTATCAAACAGACCGTGACACAAGATTTTATCTTTGTATGAATCGTAGCACATTGTAAATAAAGCAATACAGTAAGGTTATGGTTCGAATTGACACTTTTTATCGTAAAATTCGTCGATTTAATCTGGTTAATACCAGTTTCGTCATTGAGAAATATTATAAACTAGCTGTTGGCCGCGGCTTCGCCCGCGTGGATGTCGCTTATAAAGCCTATGTTCTTTCTCAAAATCAACTCTATCTCTGTACCAAATTTCATTAAAATCGGTTCAGTCGTTTGGACGTGAAAAGGTAACAGACAGACAGACAGACAGACAGACAGAGTTACTTTCGCATTTATAATATTAGTAGGGATAACAAGTATTAGACCACTGTTATCAGTTTTATTTATGGAATATAAGTTTAACATTGTAACAACTTTATACAATTCTCTTATTTGAACTTAAATAATAAGTTTCCTAAAGTTTAGTGTTTAGTATTTTTATTAGTGGTAGAGGCAAGAGCGTAGGTATCACCACATTACCCATGTGGCGCCAAATTATAGTGTTCAGCACTATCGCGTCCCGGTTGATGGTAAGGTACAGTTCCGTAATAACTAACACAGAGACCTTTTTAGGATGATTATGTGTAGTCGCGACCCTTCGAATCAAACGGTCTCCTCTCACCGCTGGACTCATCGGGTCGTCAACCACCACTGCGATCGCCAATGCCAAGCGTATTGCATATTTTCATATATGCATATTCTCCCATAATGACGCACAACATTTTTGGGCGTTTTTGGGGAAAGCGTTGTCCAGCTGTGGACGTCTTTCGGCTGGAGTGACGATGATGATCATTATTCATGTTCTTGTAAATAAGGTGTTTTAGATCATAACAAATTATTCATAGCTCCATCGCATGATGTCATAGAGCAATCAATATTATGTTGACATTACAAGCGCTTAGTACATAAAGAGAAACTCATAAATCTTTGATGAGCCTGCCGATGACGAAGCCATCTTGAATTTTATTATACGTGACAATGTCAGGTACAATCTATAACAGTTTGTAATGTCGGTAATGTTAATCTTACAATGTGTTTTTATGTGGCGAAGGTGGCAAACAAGCATGTTCACATAAATGTTAAGTGACGACTCCAGTACTTTCGCATTTATAATATTAGTAGGAAAGTAGGCATAGTAAGGATCAACTAATTTACACAAAACTTTAATCCCTACTAATAAGTTATATACACATGAATCGCTCTATCTTTTGGGGAAAATCGCATGAAAATCTACTGATTCAGTCTCTTGTGTTGCCCATCATCGATTATGTTTGCTTTCCGGATCTTTCCCAGGATCTTCTTAATAAATTGGATCGAATTTTAAATAACTGCATTCGCTTTATTTACGGACTTCGTAAATACGACCACATTTCGTCTTTTCGTTCTAAGCTTAAGTGGCTTCCTATCCGGCAGCGACGGTCCGTCAGGATACTCTGCTTATTATTCTCCATATTAAACGATCCTAGTTCTCCTGATTATCTTAAACTCAATTTTAATTTTCTGGGCGCTTCTCATAGTCTTAATCTCCGTTCGTCGGAATCTCTATCTCTTCAAATTCCTTCTCACAGAACTGGTTTCATGGCCAACTCTTTCACAGTTTCGGCAATAAAGCTCTGGAATTCGCTACCCGTGGACATAAAAAAATCATCCAGTAGATTCTCATTTAAAAGAAAGCTCCGTGATTATTATCTCAAAATGCTTTGAGTTATTTTCTATAAGGTTTGAATTTGATATTTCATTCTTACGTTGGTTTCATAATCAGACATATATATGTATATATATATATATATGTATATATATATATATATATATATATAGATATGTGTATAATATTATTTGTATTGTATATATAAGTAATATATATATATATTTTTTGATGTAGTTATATATTTAATTATATCATTAATAAGTATATGTTATCCTGTAACTCCATAATATTACTCCCATTGCTCTGTAAATTACTTTCAAAATGACTATTATGGCTTTTTGTCTATTCTTTACGATTTTCCAAATGCACTACCATTCTTTGTTTTCCACACAACCCTTAGGTTGACTGGTAGAGAATGCTTTCTAGCATTAAGTCCGCCTCATGTACTTTGTTTGTGCAGAAAGTTTAAATAAATAAATAAATAAATAAATAAAATCCGTGCAGCAGTCTTTGAGTTAATCGCGAACAGACAGGCAAAAACGCGGCTGTGAAAAAATATGATTTATAAACTATGTACCATTATAAAACCTACAAGCCCCGACAACATGACGCCCACGAATTTCACGGCTACTGAAAATCGATAATGCACTCGACCGAGAGTCGTGTCGAACGGATTATATTTTTTGATGGTGACCTTTTGTCACAATGATTTTTTTTTATGTAACAAACAAGTGGCAAACAAGCATGCAGTTCACATGGATGTTAAGTGATGACGACAGCCTATAGACAACCACACAATGACTATAGGTCAAAATGCAGATGCGTTGCCACTTCTGAGGCCTGAGGTGTCCTCTCTACTACTAAGATCTCTACCGAAATTTGTCATTGTCTTAACATCTAAACGTAACTTCGTAACTTCACGCCTGTAATCCCCGAAGGGGTAGGCAGAGGTAAATGCAAGCATTCAAGCATACACGCAAACACCCACGATTCGCCGGTTACGTTTTGGCCCATGTAACAAACAGGTGGCTAGCCTGTTGACATCTCCGGGCACATTACCAAACTTCGAGGTAGGTACTGGGAAATTTCCAGAAAATTGAAACATCCTAATAGAACCAAAGATAAAGGACTTTACACCGTTATCTCTGATAACCCCCTACCCGGGAATCGAACCCAGGACCTCAGCGTAGTGGTAGTGGCCTCCTACCACTAGGCTACCAAGGCAGCGAGTTAGATAGGGTGTGTTAATTTTTTGTAAGTTACAAAATATATAAAACAAAAACTTTTTAACAAAAAATGAAACCGCCGAAAATAAACCTTAAAATAATGAAAATTGGCACCGACTCAAATTTTTATTTTTTGTTTTTCGGTTTCATTTATTATCGGCGGTTTCATTTTTTATGAAAACGTTTTTTCTAAATCACAATACACAATTCAGCACTTGCAGCAGTTTTAATTGCTCGATCGGCCTTGTTGAGTATTTTATCACGAGAATACTAGAAAATATCGACTGACCTTTTATCGTTATTAATGATCTTTTGTTTTTAATGATATACCTACGTTAACTCAAAATGGAAGGTAAATGGGGAAATTCTTATCTATACTCATAAAACAAAATCCCCGCTGCGTGTGTCTGTCTGTCTGTCAAAGACTGAAGAATGGAGGGATTTATTGTATGGAATTCTGCGAGAATGTTATATGATACTGTGTCTGTTGATTACTGTAATTGGTGTTATGTATCGTTGTTATTAAAGTGAAAAATAAATAAATAGTTCTACCAACTTACTACAAATCTGTTTTGACCTCTAAATTGAATGTTGTACCGATTCAATAGTACATTGCAAACATTGTTAAAATCAATAATCAGCCACGTATGCAAGTAGAAGTAAACGATTATACTTTAGACAAGGTTATATAGTAATATGAAACACAACGTAATACACTATATTCATTTTCCTACATATGCTATACTAGTGATTGCTCACTGGTCGAAATTCGACCGCAATACGTATGCATTAAATATAACTTAGTTTTAATTCTATAACCAACCTCTATGGTGAAACCGTTTTACCAAAGTAGTAGAGTTCCAATGTAAGGAGCCGAGGGCGCAGGCACCACCGCATTACCTAACCTATCTGCCGCCAAATCGTAGTGTTCAGCACTATTACATGGTAATGTATAGACCCGTAATAACTGTTACAGAGGCATAATAACTAAGATCTCAAGGGTGGCAACGCATTTGTTTTTGACCTCTGGTCTTAGTGTGGGTGTCTATAGGCTCCAGTCATCACTTAACATCAATGTAAACTGCATGCTTGTTTGCCACCATCATTACATAAATAAAATACAAAATTAATATTCTCAACAATTAATTAGTACCTAGAATATTTGTAAACAGGAACTGGCCGAGAGGTCGTTCCCCAATCAGATGGTCTGACCAGGTCCGTTCAACTCTCAATACCAAGCTGCATGACGCACTCCACAATGCAAAGGACATAAAAAAGTGGAAGGAAGTCGCGAAAGTGAAACTGTCTTCCCAACAAGGGGATCACGACCCTCAGCAATGAGGAAATCGATTCGAGGAGGAGAATATTTACAAACATATCTCACCTTGACCTCCTGTCGTGTCTTGTTCGATAGCAGTTTATTAGTCTGTATTATTGCAGAGTAGTTGCTGCCTGTCTGTGAAATTGAACGTTTATTTTATATTCTATGGTGAAGTTTGTTAGAGGTTGGTTCAGTCGTGAAAGTGGCAAAGAAGCATAAATGATGATAGCAGCCTACACAAAGATCAGAGGTCAAAATGCAGATGCGTTACCACTCCTGAGGCCTAAGATGTTATGCCTCTGTGCCGGGTATTACAGGGCCGTACTTCCAAAAAATTGGTCACTTACACCTACCTAATATAAGAATACAGAAACACGTACCGTGTGTCTCTGTATTCTTATATTTATACCAAATTTTTGAAAATGAAATGCGAAACATTGTGTGAACGGAGGGAGAGGATGGTAGGGTTGTCTTGTTTTCTACTCCAATCCCAAGAACGTGAGACATTGCGGGATGCATCCATCGTTTTGCAGGATATTGCAGGACGCTTTTTCAATGAACGACATCACCGTAAAAATGCAGGACTGTCCCGCCTAATGTGGGATAGTTGGCCGCCTTATTTAATACTTTTAATAGTCATCACATACCTACTTATACAAAGGTTTACGAACATAATTTATCTAAAGAGATAAAGTTATTAACAAGCCTTTGTTTTATTTCTTTTCACGTTTTCTCGTCCCAAGTCACGTTGCATTCATTATTAAATCGTTTGCGAGGATAATTATTATTCGTATTTTACTACCAACGAGTTCTGTCTGCCGTTGCGGTCAAAAGTCTTAGGAATCGGCGTGCATGTATGATGAGAATGATGAAGGTAGACGAGGCACGAGAGGTATGTCAGAACCGGGATATCTGACGCTCTACACTCTCTGCTTACCCAGTTAGGGACGAGAGGGACCTGGCGTGAAGATACATACATATACTACCAATTTGGTACATTTTTAAATTACCTTCCGTTGATATTTAAATAATTAAAAAGTTACTACCTCTTTCCTCATGAGCACGTAGTGGTAAGGAATTGAAATTCATATCAAATACTCAAGTCTATAATCAAAATCAAACTTCTATGTCAACGCAATTTAAAGAAATTGCAATTAAAGTCGCATATTTTCAAACTGGCAACAACTCGCAAGAGAATCAAAACCTAAAGGTTAGGTATTTCCAGTCGACCTTAAAATCTTGAAATTTGGTGTAAGGCAATTGTTTATAGCACATAAACACATAATATAAAGGAAAAAAGCCGAAAGCCTTCCTTTTTTCATATTATTAGGCATCGGTGTTGTTTAGAGGCCATTATATGTATGAGTTGGAAAATAACAAAATATCCATGTTCAACATAATTCTACACAATGTCGTAAGTCATAAACTATCAAGTTTTCAATTTACATAATCTGATATAGTTTATCTCTGTAAGTCTATCGTGCATCAGACAGTATTATGATTGTAAAAATAATAACAAATGTTTACAAATACAGATAATATCTAAACGTGCGGTGATAAGATAGTAAAT
Source organism: Macrosoma leucophasiata (assembly GCA_036365455.1). Classification (NCBI taxonomy): domain Eukaryota; kingdom Metazoa; phylum Arthropoda; class Insecta; order Lepidoptera; family Hedylidae; genus Macrosoma; species Macrosoma leucophasiata. Next base: position 261,480 of record JAWQUS010000022.1, on the reverse strand, counting down.
GTATCATTAATTTAAGATCACACATCTACAAACATTTACATAAATCATATTTTTTTCCCGAATTTTGGGGAAACTTTTTTTTTTTTTATGTAATAAAAGTGGCAAACAAGCGTGCAGTTCACATTGATGTTAAGTGATTACTGCAGCCTATAGACACCCACACAATGACCAGAGGTCAAAATACAAATGCGCTGCCACTCCTGAGGCATTAGGTGTTATGCCTCTGTGCCGGAAATTACAGAGCCGTACATTACCACCTGACCGAAACACGATAGTGCTGAACACTACCATTTAACGGCAAGTATATTAGGTAATGCGGTGGTGCCTACGCCCGCGAGCTCCATCACTGGAGCTCTACCACCAGTAAAAACTTTTTTGAACTGGACTTTTGAGTCTGAACTTGAACTTTTTTAAGGCTCTACGACAGTGTTTCCCAAACAATGTTATGCCATGGCCCGGTAATTATCACACTGCCCCTTCATGACCCGCTTAATATTTTTAAACGGAGGCTGATTCCATTATTTATAATGCGTCTACCGATAGTAGCTTATATTTTTTAACACAATACCGGAATGTTGCGAACTGGTATTTTATATGTTCCGATGGTTCGGGCATATAGAAATAATGTCGAATGAGCGAATGACTAAACAGATATACAATGCGAATATGGATGGTTAAGAGGCCCAGGAAGACCAAGACTGACCTACCATGACCAAATAGGTCAAGTTCTGTCTGACGGTGGGTCAAAAGTCTTAGAAATTGGTGTGCATGTATGAAGAGAATGATGAAGGTAGATTAGACACGGGATGTGCCAGGACCGGGATATTTGGCGCTCCACACTCTCTGCCTATCCCGTTAGGGACCTGGCGTGAAGATACATACATACCCTTATCATTCGTTTCTCGAGACTTATGAGTCGTTTCTCCATGAAGGTGAGTTTCTTCTGGAAGTCGTCGGCGATGCATCGACAGAGGCTTACGGATTCGCCGAATATGCGCATCTTACACGTCATCTCGTCGAACTCCGACCGAAATCTTGTAAAATTAACACAGAAAATTATAAACTTTTATAGCCGAATACCCAAACGTAACTTAATTTTAGGCTGGAGTGATGATGATTTATGACTGATCACAGAGTAACACGTCTGTGATACTCTTATGACTACAGTCATAAATCTCTTATGACTGTAGTCATAAGAGTGTTACGGCGTTGCCCTTAATTACTGACAGACAATCATTGTCTGTCTACTGTCCTTTGTGGCACGGCGCCGAATGGGGCGAAACATTTGCTGCGTCCAGCTACACCATCGACGCCGTTGTATGTGTCCCGGTTGCATTGGTCGACCAAAGTTGAAGATGTGGTGGACTACATCCAAATAAAGACCAGCTGCATGCTTAGAGTCGAGCGATTGGAATCTCGCCATAAAGTGAACTTAATTCCTTTGCGGTAAGAGTACCGACTCAACCACTACCGACTTTTTTGAAGGAAGAGTTCTGGGCGCAGGGAGTCGTGTTCCGCAAATTTCGGGAACAACTGCCTGCCGATACGCCGCGCATCACGTTGCCGACAATACGTGATTACAATAGTGTCTTGTTATAATTTATATAATATGTATGTTAATCTTGAAGGTGTATACATATTGTATATGGGCCTACTGTTTATTTTAGGCAGTGTTGCCTGAAAATAAAGAGATTTTCCGGCATTCCTACCGGAATGTTAATTCTTGTGTAAATGCTACTTACCGAGCCGCAAAACGTCCACTGATGGACCAAAGCATCATAAGGGGGGATATGCCATAATCGCCACGCTTGGCATGCGGATTGGCAATCGCAGTGGCGGTAGTTTTATCGCAGGATGCAGAGTCTATGGGATGCAGCTGCCCGTCTTGCGTTATTGCCTCATTGGAATGATTTGACTGCTATTGTTCGGTCGACTAACTGCTAACCCCATCGCCTATTATCGGAAGATTTTTTTCTACTGGAAGGGAATTCTTCCGCTAGTAGGCGATGGGGTCGTCGCGTTCCGAAGCAAAGCAGTTACCTTTTTTTTAATGTCATGGAAGTGCCAAACAAGCATGCAGTTCACATTGATGTTAAGTGTTTATCTTGTTTGACATGTATATCAATTGTTATTCACTTTAATTTATTTTGTTTGTTTTTGACGTGTGCCTGTCACCCTAAATGAATAAATGAGTTTCTGATTCTGATTCTGAAGTGATGACTGCAGCCTATAGACACACAAATACCAAGATCAAGATGCAGATGCGTTACCACTCCTGAGGCCTGAGGTGTTATGTCTCTGTGCCGGAAATTACAGGGCCGTACATTACCACCTGACCGGAACACGATGCTGAACACTACCATTTAGCGGCAAGTATATTAGATAATGCAGTGGTGCATACGCCCGCGAGCTCCGTCACTGGAGCTCTACCACCAGTAAAGCTAATACGCACCTATAGCTTCATGATATTAACCTGGATATGGACGAAGAGAGAGACACCTTGGAGGCAGACGTGGAGCCGTGAGAAGAGTCGAGGTACCTCCACGTTTGTTCCGAACACTTGCTTGATTCAGACGATTCTTTGTATCGGAGAGCTTCGATGCGCTTCTGGTACATGTAAAAATTGTATACATCTTAATCTTCGATGTTTTTAAGCATGTGACAGTGAGTATGCCATGTTTTACCATGTTACTTCACGCCAAGTCTCTCGGCGCGCCAAATCTCTTGTTCCTTACATTCATCACTCTCTTTATACATGCCATAGAGCAACACCGGAGGGGAGTAGCCATATGCAGGCTTTCCCCTCTGTCAAAGTACAAGCCAAATGGGCCTATATCTGTCGCCTAGATGTTTAAATGTGTGCGTGAAATTGTTTCTGTATTTTGTTAAAGTCTAGGTGTGAGTTTCGTAGTAATAGATGATTTTTGTTGTGTGCGTGTGTGTCGCACGCATTTCACCCCGCAAAAAAATGACAGACTGTTTTGCATCGGTAATACACGCTATGGCTACTCCCCTCCAGTCCACGGCGACCGGTGGCCCGTGTTGCTCTATGATACATGCATGCTGATTCTGAAGACTCTAGGCCTCACCTGCGGACTGTTCTCGACCTATCTGATCGAGGTAGCCTTTGGCATTCTTGCACTGCACTAAATTTAGTCGACCCCAATCCGAGGCCGCTTCAGAGAGTGCTCGACTTCAGACACAAGTCCAGTCCAGCTTTCTTCGATAAGCGCCTGATGAGTGCCTCTCGGGCGCTATGAAACCATAGCAATGAAAATTGGGGATTTGTGCCAACATTTCATTGATATGCAGAAGACAGAGCGTGGAAGATAGCACAGAGCCTTGCGGCACATCAGCGTAAGTAGTCTGTTTGTTAACGGAACAAAGTTAACAGTGAACTACTTAGAGACATAATTACATTTTTTTTCAGACAAGCAGATGAGCCACATGATCACCAGGGGTGGATTTACCAGCAGGCTGAGTAGGCTGGAGCCTAGGGCGGCAAATTTTAAGGGGCGGCAGAATTAGTTCATAATAATTTTATTCCTATTAACAAAATTACTGTTAAAATTATCAAGGCTCATATCATAGTTCCCAATGATTCTAACCATAGAAAAAAAGTTGCTTACATCAACTTCAGGATAATGAAGCATAAAACATAAAGTTGAAATTTTATTGATAGATAATATACCTAATTGATAATTTAAAAAAAAATCAAAAATTCAAATCATTTATATCATATTGGTCTACTAGGACACTTTTGCATTGTCGGGTTATAAGCTACCTAGAGAGAATGACTTATAATAATAATCCAATAGGTATTCATAAATACCAATTTAATAATAATATTTAACCGATACGTGAATCATCAAATTTTTCAATTCCTTCATAGAAGAAAATGAAAAATCTGATCGTCATAATCACAGTCATTCACTTAGCAGAGTTCCAAGTGCAGGCGCTACTGAGAAGAACTCCGCTACCCAACAAACTCAGCGTGTTGCTCTTTTGTCAAAACCTTAGATTTAATACAAATATTATTAAATAAAATAAAGATAATGTGAACGTCCATGGCATATAAATATTTGCATATAAACACATACGCAAATACCCATCAACAGCTTAATATCGTGATAGAGAATAACACCCGAAAATCACAACAGACCAGTCCCCACAATCAGCACCCGTCCACGAGTATGACGCATGTGGCAGCCATTGCTCTCCTCGACCATTTTGAAGGGAAGTGAGCAACCCGTCACACGACGCCGCCGCCGATTGTAAACTACGATATCAAAATATAAGGGCGCCTAAAATAATAGCCTACCGGCGGCAAGTTTGTAATTCCGCCACTGGTGGTCACCGTCGCCAACGCGCTGCCAGCCCTGAAGGACTCTTTTGACGCCATTTTTGAAGAACCCCATATTGTAGCACCGAGGGAACACCTCAGAGGGAAGTTCGTTCCACAGTTTACACGTTCTGGGCAAAAACGAACTAGAAAACCGCACCGTTGAGCTCTGCCAGGTTTATACCTGGCAGTGCTCAACGGCATCGTGCATCATATTACAATTAGGTGTATGAGACTTGGCGTCAAGATAGGGTACAGACTTATAAGTACCTTGTAGAAATTAAACTTGCGGGTTTTCTCGCATATTCAACACTCCCAAACTGCTTATATAGGTCGCGCCAGGTAAAAAGAACGCTGGCGGTCAAGCTGCGCGTCATGTGTTTTTATTTCATTTTATGTTATTCTATGTAATATAGTTTTCAATCTGCCTACCAATACACGAAACCGCAAGCGAAAGCTAGATCAAAAAGAAACCAATAGGGCTAGTACTTTCGTGCGTGAGTGTACCGATGCGCGAACACATCCCTTCTACTTTCTTCCAGCGTTCTTTTTACGTGGCGCGACCTATACCCGACGTTTCGGTCGCTTTCCAGCTACCGTGGTCACGGGCGGACTGAAGAAGTTTGGGAGTGTTGATTAAGCGAGAAAATCCGCAAGTTTAATTTCTACAATGTATGAAGGTCGCGAAAACTTACGAAAACGTCATATGTACCTTTTTATCTCAAGAGTAGAATAAGACCTGAGAATTAAACAAATAAATAGGTATTCAATATTCACCTTCATGTTGCTAGCAAATTTGTAATTATTATATTTATTTTGGTTTTGTTTTGACAGAAATTTCGACCAAAGAGTATACAAATACGTATTACGACAGTAACAATTTTATGGGACGTAGATAAAATGCTCGTTGAAGATTTTCTATAAGACCTAATTTATCTATAAGATATTAATAATGTTCTAACTATTCTAAATAATTTACAATTAAATACATATATTATAATAGGTTGGGGAAAAGTCTTTTCGCATTATAGTATGTATGAACTTGTAATAAAATCTCTTTGGCTGTAGTATTTGTATCTGGCTGGTTTTGGTATAATTGAAAGTTAAAATTTGAAGAACATAATTCCAAATTCAAATTAGGCAAATGTGTGATTTTCATTAGTTTTTCGTACTGTCAAGATGTGTGAATCTAATGAAGAAATTCGATACATTTTAAAATTTTACTACAAAAAAGGTAAAAATGCAACGCAAGCAGCGAAAAACATTTGCGATGTTTATGGACCTAGTGCAGTGTCTGTGAGAGTAGCACAAGTTTGGTTTAAGCGTTTTCAATCCGGAAATTTTGATGTCAAAGATGCACCTCGCTCTGGTCGCCCTATTACGGATAAAATGGATGCCATTTTTGAAAAAGTGGAGCAAGATCGACATATCAGTAGTTACGACGTAGCTGAAGAACTGAGAATTGATCACAAAACGGTTTTGGCGCATTTGAAAAAAGCTGGGTACAAAAAAAAGCTCGATATTTGGGTACCTCACGAGCTCACTGAAAGAAACCTAATGAACCGTGTACTCATGTGATTCTTTATTACGACGTAATGAAACCGAATTATTTTTGAAGAAGCTGATAACGTACGACAAGAACGTGCGAAAAAGGTCGTGGTCAAAGGCCGGTCAGGCTTCACAGACTGTGGCGAAACCCGGGTTAACTCGCAATAAGGTGATGTTGTGTGTGTGGTGGGATTGGAAGGGCATTCATCATTATGAGCTATTACCACCAGGCAGGACTATCGATTCTGAACTGCGAACTGCAAACAACTGATGAGATTAAAGCAAGAAGTTGAGAGAAAGCGGCCGGCATTGATCAACAGAAGGGGTGTGGTGTTTCGTCATGATAACGCTAGAGCTCACACATCTATAGTCACTCAGCAAAAAGAGAGAGAGAGTTTGGCTGGGAGGTGTTAATGCCTCCGCCGTATAGTCCTGACCTTGCACCTTCAGATTTCCACCTGTTTCGGTCTCTTCGAATTCTTTATGCAATGTTAGGTTAACATCAGGAGAGGACTGCCAAATCCACTTGTCGCGGTATTTTGATGAGAAGTCCCAAAATTTTTATAGCAATGGGATCATGTCCCTACCTACAAGATGGCAAAAGGTTATCGAACAAAATGGTACATACATACTTTAGTTAAATTTAAATAAACTATATTAAAAAATGTTTTGAATTATCTTAAAAAATGCGAAGAAACTTTTTCCCAACCTTATATTACTTAAATATTCGAAGAAGTGAGAATATATGAAAATCAATGTATAATGAAGTAGGTAGGTACTATTCCCCATTTAATATTTTCCATAAATTAGGAAAAAAGTCATACTGAGAGGCATAGCGATAGTCTTACCTCGCTTCAAATAGATATTTAGAGGCTAGTCCCACTTTCTGAACTACTGATAGATTTTGCTGTACCTTGCATGCGCCTACCTATTCCCTTAAAGCAAATTGTATGTTGCATGTTTTGTATTGTAATTAAATGGCAAACAAATAAAATATAATTATTCTTTACTGGTGGTAGAGTACCGGTGAAGGAGCTCGCGACCGTAACCACCACCACCATCCACCGTCCGTCACATTACCACTAAATGGTAACATTCGCGCCATCGTGTTCCAGTCAGGTGGTAACGTATGACCCAGTAATTCCTCAAATAGAGGGAAGATCCCACAGACTACACAGATACACGCACTAAAACTGGTTATTAAGCCCGAGGCCTTGCACAGATGCTTGCGTCAATCCCTGAAAGCCAGAAGGGGGCCCGTAGACAAGAGCCCGGCTGGCAAACGTAGACAAGAGCCCGGCTGGCAAACGCTACCTCGACTATTTGACCAGTCCGACGTTGATTTAATTATGGAAGTAAGTAAGTAAAGTCGCTTATCATTCACAGCCTCACACTAGATGCTTTAAGTGCTTCATTCACAGCCTCACACTAGGTGCTTTAAGTGCTTAATTCACAGCCTCACACTAGATGCTTTAAGTGCTTCATTCACAGCCTCACACTAGGTGCTTTAAGTGCTTCATTCACAGCCTCTCACTAGGTGCTTTAAGTGCTTCATTCACAGCCTCACACTAGGTGCTTTAAGTGCTTCATTCACAGCCTCACACTAGGTGCTTTAAGTGCTTCATTCACAGCCTCACACTAGGTGCTTTAAGTGCTTCATTCACAGCCTCACACTAGGTGCTTTAAGTGCTTCATTCACAGCCTCACACTAGGTGCTTTAAGTGCTTCATTCACAGCCTCACACTAGGTGCTTTAAGTGCTTCATTCACAGCCTCACACTAGGTGCTTTAAGTGCTTCATTCACAGCCTCACACTAGGTGCTTTAAGTGCTTCATTCACAGCCTCACACTAGGTGCTTTAAGTGCTTCATTCACAGCCTCACACTAGGTGCTTTAAGTGCTTCATTCACAGCCTCACACTAGGTGCTTTAAGTGCTTCATTTATAGCCTCACACTAGGCGCTATATGAAGTGTTTATGTGAATATAGGCACTATATTAACATGTAAATAATTTAACGTGTTTAATTTAAATATAATGTTTACTTTAATATTTGCATGTTTGAATTTAAGCAAAACGTGATAGATCTAATTATTATTGTATGAACACCTGTTTACCATGTTTTTAAGCAAATAAAGATATATAACTGCCTCAGTAGCGTAGTGGTTTCAGGCCACTACTACTGCGCTGGGGGTCTTGGGTTCGATTCCCGGGTCGAGGACTATCAGAGATAACGGTTTAAAATCCTTTATCTCTGGTTCTATTGGGATTTTTTCCATTTTCTGGAAGTTTCCCAGTACCTCGGAGTTTGGTAATGTGCCCGGAGATGGCAACAGATTTGCCACCTGTTACATGGGCAAAAAACGTAACCGGCGAGTCGTGAGTGTTAGCATGTATGCTTGAATGCATGAATTTACCTCTGCCTACCACTTCGGGGATTACAGGCGTGAAGTTACGTAAAGATATTATTATATTATATTAGGTATAAACCTGTGTTGTGGGTACCGTTGTACACACACAATACACACACAAACACTCAGACTTGAAACAAATATCAGGGGGCCGACCGCCTAAAAAAGCATTAAATCTTTCGATTATGACGTTATTTTGTCAGTTTCGTATCGCTTATTAACACATTTTGCTGTAAACATACTTCATACCTGCGGACGAAAACACTTCCAGGCAAAAGTTAGGCGGTACGAAACTGACAAGATGGCGTCGATTCGAAAGCATTTGAGTTAGGGGGTCGGTCCCCTGTAGGCGATACAAATATTTGACTATACTAGACTTTAATAACGTACCGCCTCTACTATTCAACAATTCACCGATTCCGTTTACTGATTTTGTTAAAGACTTAGGACTACATGTTGATACCACCTTAAGTTGGAAGAAACAGGTTATCTCCGTTAGCCAACGCACTACTGCTACATTGCGATCCCTCTATAGGTTTAGAAACTTTCTTCCGTCCAGCACCAAATCTCTTTTAATTCAATCTTTAAATATTCCTTCTATTGACTATGCTGACGTTTGTTACTCGGACATCTCTCAAGAACTTCTGAACAAACTGGATCGGCTACTTAATTCGTGTATTCGGTTTATTTTCGGTCTAAATTTTTTTGTAAACGATAAACTATGTACTACATTTTGTATTTAAGATTATCCATTTGCACCTTCCACAACGCGTTCTTCTACCCAAAGGTTGGCTGTCAGAGAATGCCTTGTGGCATTAAGCCCGCCTTATGTACTGAGTGCAATAAAATGTAAATAAATAAATAAATTTGTCCCGATGCGGGGATCAAACCCGCGACCATTCAAATCAAACGGTTGTCTCACACCGTGGGACTAACTGGGTCGTCATGTGAATCAAGTGATGAAATCTATGAGATACTAGCTGTTGCCCGCGGGTTGCCCGCGTTGAATTTTTTCCTGAATTTTCTTTGCTATAAACCTCACGCAGCCCGAGACCTTTCCAATGAATGCAAAACCATGGAAATCAGTTCGTGCGTTCTGGAGTTATAGCGTTAGGAAGGAAAACCCGACCTATTTTTATATTATAGAAGGTCGGTAAATTACATGGGTAAATTTACTTTCGCCTAGTGATTTCTTTATAGCAAAATCTATTTCCATTGGACAGTTATTACGGAGCATCAGGAATGGCAAGTGTGGTAACGCATCTACATTAAAATATCTCTGTTTTTAGGGTTCCGTAGTAAACAAGGAACCTTTATAGATTCGCCATGTCCGTCTGTCTGTCTGTCTGCCTGTCTGTCTGTGTGTCCATCCGCGGTTTAGCGCAAAAACTATTGGTACTAGAGACTTGTAATTTGGTACAAGTCGGCACCTTAATCACGCCGACAGTGGTAGAATAAAAACATGATTTTTCTATTATTTAGGGTACCCTTCATGTAACGCGCGGATATCTTTTTATTTTTCATTTTCTATATGTATAGTGTGGGATATCGTTGGAAAGGTCGTTCAAAAATGTTAGGGATGTGCGAATATCATTTTTCGATTTAGTTAACTGTTCGTGACGAGTGCCAATTTTCGTTACAGTCAAGTGTCTCCCCTCTGTCAACTAAACGGTTGTTGTTAGAAATTCAAACGTTACGGCAATAGTAGCTACTTATAACGAAATTAAAAGGGAAATTATCACACTTAAGTTGGCTTTACAAGTTTGCGAGTAATAGTCGACCAAATGTGATACTTATTACAGGTTAAAAACTTGGTCGAGACACATTTGGTCGACTATTACTCGCAAACTTGTAAAAAGGAGATGTTGCGAGCTCGGCTCTGGTTTGTACACTACCTCAAAAAATGGGTAATTTAAAGAAGAATCCGAAAAAAATACAATTAATTTATTCAAGTATATATTTTACAGTTATGACCACATTTAATTCAAACGATTTTATAATTTTTAACTATGTTCAACATGGTGGCGATACAGCCGACGCTTGGGATAGTACCTATTTAGATAAAACAAAACTGTATCTGTATATAACTAATGCGATCAATTTAAAGAAATCGATTAATATTGAGTTCTTAGTATTAACACATGAAATCGATTTCGATAGTATTTAGAAAACATTACTACTTTTCTCCAAGTACATACTATCTAATCAAAAAACAATTAAATAATGAAATTATGTCAAAATGACATCGCCCGCCATATTCGCCATGTTGGTTTTGTGTTGCAATTCTAACTGCAAATAATGTTTTGTAACTGCAAACAAAGCTAAATAAGTGAAAATATGCAGTAAAAAACGTTTTTACATTGATTTTGCCTGTTTAATGATATTGTGTACAATACATGGCCGGAGGTCCATACATTTTTGCAACATCTCCTTTACCTACACATTTTTTTCATTACATTGATCAAACCTAAAATCTACGGAACCCTACACTGCGCGTGGCCCGACACGCACTTGACCGGTTTTTCTGAGATGGAGATTTTGCTGTCAAATAGAAACTTTTTTTAGTGTTGACAGTAAAATGCTTGTGATGTGTTTCGAGTCCTAAGAACATTATCTAAAGCATATTGTTCCGAGTTCCAGTCAGTAATAACAATTATATATATATTGCTTTGTGTTTATATTTTTCCTTCAAGTGTAGGTACTATGTATTGTATGTATGTGCGTGTACTTTTTTATCGAGCGTCACATCGTTTACAGGCTGTATCAAACGCATTTACACAAACGGTAAGCTTTGAACTGTTGAAGTAAATAAAGTAAATAATGTGGTATATCAGCTGTCATGTTACTATGGGAAAGTATGGTAAATTGAATGCAAAAAAACTGGAACCGTGCTACCAATGGGAATATCCTGTCTAGTACCTACTTTACTACATAATAATATACGAATGAATATGTAGGTTAAAGCTTTATACACATAATAATTTAATATACCATTTATGACTGTAAAGATGGTTGTAAGGTTATTATTAAAAAAAAACTGGTTGCCTGTAAAGTCGGTTTTACGGGCGAAGATTTTACGTGACAACGTCTCTTTCTCGGTAGAAAGGCATTCGCCGGTCCGGCAGGCCTCTCTCTCGTTCGGTGACTCATCGTTACGTTACCGGGCGTTACACTTTTTCATGAGTGACTCCGAGCCGCAACCTAATTTAAGACGTTGTCACGTCAAAATGAATTTGTATTTTTTGCAAAATAAAAAACAAAAATATTTTAAGTACCTCCATTTTATTTCAATTATTTAATCCTAATTACAACAATTAGAAATTAAATCAATATATAATTATATTGACTAAATACCTTAATTTTATATATAATTTTCAAATTATATAAAAAACATATTATTATACCTTAAAAATAAAACCAATTTGTATTAGAGAGTCGACCATTTTGGCAAAAAATCTGGTTCCAATATGGCCAAGAATCTAATTAATATAAAACATTTATAATAAAAAATACTTTCACTAAAACTATAAATATATGATTATGCGATGGCAGTATTCGAATTTTAAAGCCGCATATATATAATGATACATAATATTATAGAATAATAATTGGCCCACACTTTCGCTTGAAAAAAACCTAGTTCGAATTCAAAACTTTAAATTTTTAAATATCGTCTCTTAGTTGTCATAATTTCGAACAAAGTATTAAAATGTGTCTTAAAAGTTACTTACAAAGTTTTTCAATAAAAAATACATTATTACGAATACCTATCGGAAACAATACCTAAATATATTATCTCTATCGAGTTTCAATCCTCTCTTTCTAAGCTGAGTAAATAAAAAGAGAGGTCCAACCACGTGTGAGAGGAGACAATAAGTTTGTTGGAAATGTTGCTTAGCAACCTATGTTTATACACCGAAACATTAATGTATATTCTATCTTTTATACAAATATTCTAAAACGAAAGCATTTGTATATTTCTGTCTTTGTAACAAATTAATTCTAAAACTTCAAGATTTTAACGAACAAGAGTTTTTTTTTTTTAATTATCAGAATGTAGTAATTTCAATACCAAAGAGTATACAAATTTCAATACTACTATATTTTTTTTTCTAACTTTGACTTTTTTATAACAAAATAGCTGACCTGGCAAATTCTGTACCGCCATGGAATTAAAAAAATTGTCAAAGATTTGACAGTACAAACTTTTTATTTGGAAAAAATGAAATTGTTGCTTCTACTATATTCCTAATATTTTTATCTTAATTAATAATTTAACCTTTAAAAACTTCCTTCCCTGGACTTCCAAAAATAATTCAAAACCAAATTAGCCAAATCAGTCCAGCCTTTTTCGAATTTAGCGAGACTAACAAACATCAATAGATTTTTATATATATAGATTATAGTCAAAGAGCAATAGATAGCTTTATCTTAAAAAAGTAGACCAATTTTTAACCTATCAATACATACCTACAAGGATTTTTAAATATACTATCTATTTACATTTTCGTATAAAAAAACCTTTATCTCCTAGTATAGACTGGAGACTTTTGTACTGTCAGATGGTTATGGCACAGATTCCTTTCAATTTTTACCTTCAAGACACTTGCATTTACCATTATGATTGTGTTGACCTACAACTTCTGCGAAAGATGGATTGAAAGTGACCCCTGGGGCTACATATTGGGGGTTGGTCCCTGATCCTGAGGTTTCGTAGGTAATGAACTGAGGTTTGGTCGTATAAGTTACAATTTTGGGTTTGGTTGTGTAGGTAACTATTTTCGGTTTGGTCGTGTAGGTAAATATTTCAGGTTTCGTTGTGTAGGTAAATACTTCGGGTTTTGTCGTGAAGGTAACGATTTCTGGCTTCGTTGTGTAGGTTATTATTTTTGGTTCGCTCTGGAATACCTTTTTCTCAGTGTATGTCGCGCTGAAGCTATTCGTGATGGGGGCTTTTAGTTGGGTGTTGAAGTTTAGGCCTTGGCCTTCGCCGAATTTTCCTGATGAGAATTGGCTTAGTTGGCCTGATGAGAGTAGGCCTTGAGTGCCGAAGCCGAATTGTCCTTTTCCGTCGACAGCGAAGCCTTTAACTCCCAAATCTGAACCTGCGAGGGAAGACCCGGTGAGGGAAGACCCAGTGAGAGAAGACCCAGTGAGGGAAGATCCCGCGAGAGAGGATCCAGATACGGCAGCACCAACTGAACCAAGAGAACTGCTGCCCTTAACACCGTTGACCTGCGAGCCCTTCACGGAAGAAGTGATCTGCCCAGTGAAACGACTTTGGGTCACTTTCGTACCGCGACTGAATTGGGCGAATCTGACGCTTTCAATTAAACCGATGGCCCATTCGTACCACTCTAGGTCGAACTTGTAGAATCCTGCGATCTGGTTGCCTAGTTGACAGCCTGTAAAAGATAATAATATAGTTTTAATTAGAGTAAGTGCCGACTACAGCTATGCTGGGGTCGGGTTCGATAGGAGGAGTAAGTGCTATTGGGTTTTTTCCGTTTTCTGGAAGTTTCCCAGTGCCGTCTTCGGAGCTGAGTACTAAATGTGCTCGGAGATGTCAAAGGCTCGCCACCTATACATGAGAGAAAAACGTAACTCTGCAGAAAACTTCGTATGTGCGATCCAGCCTCGTCATACGCCATCTTGCGTAATAGACACGTACTAGTCTCTCAGTGTTCCACTAGATGGCGCCTGATGGTACAGTCCTGTTTCCTATCTAGCTTATCGTAGACTCGTAGATACGAAATAGCTACACGACTCTCACTTCGTAGCAGGAAGCTACGCAGCGTAGTCAATGATGAATAGATATAAAATTATATTATTATTATTAGTGGTAGACCTACAATGACGGAGCTGGCGGGCGTCGGCACCATCGCATTACCAAATCTACTTGCTGCTAAATGGTAGTGCTGAATACTGCTGAATTATAAAGTTCCGGACAGGTGGTAATGTATGGTCCTGTAATTTCAGGCCTGTGCCTGAAATTACCTGTAGGTCTACCACTGCATCTGTATGCATAATACCTTAGGCCTAAGGAGTGGCAACGTAACTACATTGAAATTTCATATAGATGTTTATAATCTACAGTGCTACTTATCATCAATACCATCAAACTGTATAGACTTGTTTGCCACTTTCAAAACAATTGGAATACATGTCATGGAGTACGTGTTGCATGATTTGGGATAGGTCCATAAATCTATGACGATGCAGGATACTTACCAGAATCCCAAGAGTATACTCCTCGGAGTGTAAAGTGGCTGTCTCCTGTGGTGCACGCTAGAGCACTGCCAATATCCACCTGGAATTAAGACGTGATGAATAATGTCAATAATTAAAAAAAAAAACATGACATGTGTGCTATTCGTAAGTGGTAGAAGTGATTCCTTAAAAGAAATTCAGAAGAGACAAAGTATAATGATTCCTATCTCATTTTCTCTAACGTTAAATATTATGAATTTATGTTTCTGTCTCTTTTTGCTGTCGCTTTTTCGTTTCACCAACTTTCAAATCACAACGATGCTAAAGAAGTTTTTATTATAAATGGAAAGACAGAGAAGATGTGCTCTAGTCTATACAAATTTAAGGCGGCATTTGAGCTCTTTAAGGGGAAATATGGGTATATTGGAGCCCCTTATGGGGTAACTGGAGTCTCTTCATGGGTAACCGGAGTCTCTAAAGGGGGAACTAGAGCCCCTTTAGGAGGAACCGAAGCACCTTGAGGGGAAACTAGATTCTCTTAAGTAGAAACATAAGTCACTTAACATCCATTTATACATTCTTGTTTAACACCTTAAAAGGAAGAGAATACGTTAGGAGGAATTGGAACCTCTTAAGAACAGGGGAACAGGGAAATTCAAGCCTTTTGACAGAGATCTTGAGCACCATGAGAGGAAATTGAAACCCATAAAAAGGAAGTTGAGGCTCTTAAAATAATTCTGTAACCTCATCTGTAGCATTATTTTGTGGAGAAATGAATGATTTTACTATTTATTATCTTAAGAGGGAATTGTAGCCATTTGAGGGAAAATTTGAGCCCCCAAGGGTAAATTTCAGTCTCTTAAGGGGCAACTTAACATGAATTTGAACATGTATATTTCCCACTCTGCCTCTATTGCCTCCGTAATCTAGTGGCAGCAGGCCACTACTACTACGCTGGAGGTCCTAGGTTCGATTCCTGGGTCGGGGGCTATGAGAGATAACGGTTTAAAATCCTTTATCTCTGGTTCTATTGGGATTTTTCCATTTCCTGGAAGTTTCCCAGTACCTTGAAGTTTGGATGTGCCCGGAGATGGCAACAGGCTGACCACCTGTTACATGGGCCAAAAACGTAACCGGCGAATCGTGGGTGTTTGCATGTATGCTTGAATGCATACATTTAACTCTGTATCTGTACGTGTAACCCCTTCGGGGATTACATATTGCCCAACTTGAAAAGTAAAATGAAGGATTCAACTTAAACATACCCTGCAAATATTATTTCCCGGGTTAGTAGGCTGTCCGCACACGCAACTGTCCTGGTCGTACTGTTCCAGTAAGTGCGGGTAGTCCTGCGACAGTTTCGCCTCGCAGTCGGTCGGGTTGATGAGAGACACGTTGACGCTGTGCATGATACTGCCGGCCAGATGGGCTGAAAAAAAAACGAGGTTTTGAGTAAAGAGAGTCTTTTTAATTTAGTCTTTTAAACATCAATTAAGAGACGCAAAAGTATATCTATCTATATATATATATAAAAATCAATTGCTGTTCGTTAGTCTCGCTAAAACTGGAGAACGGCTCGACCGATTACTTAGCATTTTGATTTTGAATGATTTTTGAAAGTCCAGGGAAGGTTTAAAAGGTGAGAAAATATGAAGGAATTGAAGGGAAATAGTAAAAACCACAATTTCATTTTCCCATACAAATAGTACGTATCTATCAAACCTTTGACACATTTCATTCTCAGGCAACACGAAGTTTGCCGAGTCAGCTAGTCATTACATAAAAAAAACTTTTAATTTCATCGAAGCCGAGACCTCAAATCTTGTAAGATTACGATACGTTATTTATAAACATTATAATCACTTTATACGATACTATCTTTACGCGGTAAAATTACGCAAATTACTGATCTAACACCGCACAATATTTATGGTGTGTTAAATTAGGGCTGCCATGCCAACAAACATGTTTATTGTAGCAGAAAATATGTAATAATACTACGTATAGAATGGACAATTCGAAGTCCTGCCCGATTTCTCCGCATCGCCCAACCCCCTCTTATGGGTGACGGTTGGTATTTTCTACGAGCTACGCACACAGGTGCACGTGTAAATACACGTCACTGATTGATGTCCGTGTAAAAGAGACCAAATTAAGCGTTTGTATGGAATGTTTGCGGAGTGTCCGCGGTGATTGTAGTAAAATAAATCAAAAACTTGCTTTATTCTTACCCTTTCCTTTTTTGTTAAAAGGAATAGTGATTTTTGAAATGAATACTTCTTTAGTAAGTAACCCTGTGATTTGAAAATCGATGAAACTAAAAAGCGATAGTAAAAAGAGATAGACATAAATTCTTAGGTTTAACGTGGGAAAAAATGAGATAGAAATCATTATACAGTGTTTGTGCGCACATACATAGAACTAAGGTTGAGTTTTTGAAAGTTTCACTTCTACTACGTGTCATTTTTTTGTTTTTTTATTTTATTTTTTATTATATATCTGCAGGTTGACAGTCAAGCAAACGGGACACCTGATGGAAAGTGGTCACCGTCGCCTATGAACATTTGCAACACCAGGGGAGTTGCCAACGCGCTGCCAGTCCTGAAGGACTCTTTTGACGCCATTTTTGAAGAACCCCATATTGCAGCACCTAGAGAACACCTCAGAGAGAAGTTCGTTCACAATTTACACTTTCTGGGCAGGAACGAACGTGAAAACCGCACCGTTGAGCACTACCAGGTGTCCAGTCGGTGAGGGTGGAACTTCTCTCTTCGACGGGTAATACTATATTCGCCTGTATATGCTTCAAATTTTGAGTTGCAGCTGTGTCTTTTGTGCGTTAAATTTACTGTAATATAACATTGTAACATATGTATTTTTTTAATTATTTAAATAGTTTTACTCTGAGTTTGATCTCCGTATCAGGAGAAAGTACTATTGGATATTTACCGAAGTTTTCCAGTAATTCTTGGAGTTTGGCAACGTGCCTGGGGCAGTGGGGGTTATCAATAGGCCACCAATAAGATGCGTAGACCAATAAAATCGTATTGTGACGAGTCGTGGATCATTTTCTTGTATATGTATGCTTGAATCTTGAAATTATAAAATAAATTTTTCCCTAACGGAAAATTTGCTATAAGTTGTTTATGAAAATAGTATCCTACTTTAGTATGTCACAGGGGGCAACCCTAAGCTAAATTACAGTTTGCCGATGATTAACAACGCCAGCTGTCAAAGCGTGAAGGATTATTAGAAAAATACAATTTGATAGCATTGACGATGACCGCCTTAAGTTTGGGATCTAAGACGACCTCGGTCGGTTATCACACCGGTGGGTAATGTTCTCGTATAGTTCTCGATGATTATTATTCTCGTGTAAGGGGGCCATCGTAAATTACGTGAAATGTTTAAGGGGGGGATAGGGTCGAGATATATCTTATCTAATCTTACGTTGGAGAGAGGTCTCGGCAAATATCACGCATTTTTTCTGCTTGTTTAATTTTCTTTTCACTGGTGGTAGAGCTCCAGTGACGGAGCTCGCGGGCGTAGGCACCACCGCATTACCTAATATACTTGCCGCTAAATAGTAGTGTTCAGCACTATCGTGTTGCGGTCAGGTGGTAATGTATGGCCATGTAATAACTATCACAGAAACATGACAACTTAGGTCTCAGGGGTGGCAACGCTTCTGCATTTTGACCTCTGGTTTATGTGTAGATGTCTATAGGCTGCAGTCATCACTTAACATCAATGTAAGCTGCATGCTTGTTTTTCACCTTTCTTACATAAAAAAACATAACGTTTCTTGTTTCCATCTTTGTTTGGACTCATGTTCGGTGCGGTGTAATAAGCGGCCTAACCTTGCGTATTTCGTATTGGTTAACGTAACGCAAATTGACCGCTGCTGCAAATGTCAGGTTCATTCTTCGACTATAGTGGCGTAACGTTTGTGTTTGACATCAATACATCGAGAAAATTCTGTGATTGGTGTGAAATTTATAGGCAGTGACATCCCTTTGATTATGCGACAGTCCTAGGACTGTAGGTTAGATATGTAGCTTATAAACTGACAATGCAGAAGTGTCCTTGTAGACCAATCTTCTTATTTCTTATATGTATATAAAAATGTATATTTATCTTTATGTCCTTTATAGAATCGTAAAAGCAATTGATCATGTCATTGTTATGATCTTTAGCAAAGTTGTTGTGCATACGACCAATTTTTGATAGAAAAATAAGTAACGTTTTCGTAGGTTTTCGCGAGCTTCATACATTGTAGAAATTAAACTTGCGGATTTTCTCGCATCTGCAAAACCACGAGATACGGTTAGTAACTTTTGCGTGAATCCGGACCGTTATGCCAGACGTCTCAGAAACAGGTGGCGCTAGCATGATATGGCAACGTATTTTTCAGTAATTTATCGCTAGATGGCGCCACTAGAAGTTTACATCGCACTAGGGTTGTGTTCTGTCTCAGCTATATAAGACCAGGCTGAACATCGTCGAATTAGTCAGCCCGTGACCACGGTAGCTGGAAAGCAACCGAAACGTCGGGTGTATGAAGAAATTTGGGAGTGTTGTATACGCGAGAAAATCCGCAAGTTTAATTTCTAGAAAAATAAGTAAAACAAAAAAAAATTCGCCGATAACGGTACGAAGTTTGCCAAGTCAGCTAGTCTTATATATATAAAAATCAATAGTTGTTCGTAAGTCTCGCTAAAACTCGAGAACGGCTGGACCAATTTGGCTAATTTTGGTTTTGAATGATTTTGCAAGTGCAGGGAAGGTTTTAAAGGTAAGAAAATATGAAGAAATTGAAGGGCAATAGTAAAATATCTGCGGTCAATTACTATGGAGAAAGGACAACTAAATACTTGGTCCCAAAAATATTTAATAAGCAGGATGTGCTAAGACAAGAACAAAACTACAGTCACACAAGGATAAAGTTAGAACTAAAAAATGTATTATTAACTTCAGTTTAAGTATACTTTTTTAAAATGTATCTTCAAATTTTTTTTATTATATATTTAATGCATAGATTTATTACCTACTTCTAATGTAATTTAGTTAGGGTTGATCTTGACAGCCGGTTCCAATGTTCCTGCCAAAATTGAAGAATTGTAACCGGCTGTCCAGATCAAGTCTTATTAACAGCTATGGTAGGTATATATAGTATAGAACTGAGTTTTACCTTGCCAACAAACTGCTTCGTCAGTTTGGCGAGATATTAGTTTATAAGTTTATGCTGCCGCTGCTCCAATGCGGATTGGTGGAGGTGGGTGGGTTAGTGGCCAACCCGCTGTCGGATGTTTGCAAACCGCCCATAAGGCCTCCGACAAGGTTTAACGACTGCTATCTATCGATAGCAACCGGGACCGACGGCTTAACGTGCCCTCCGAAGCACGGAAACGCGCCTTTAATTTGCCACTATCGGTCACCCATCACACTACCCGACCGCGCCCGTAGTGCTTAACCGAGTAGATCGTTTAAGATCTCCACCAGCGTCCGGGCCATGCGAGCTTCTTTACCTAATATACTTGCCGTTAAGTAGTATTCAGCATTATTGCGTTCCGGTAAGATGGTATTGTATGGCGCCTTACTATCACAGAGACATAACAACTTTGGTCTCAGGGGTGGCAACGCATCTACCGATGAAAACTATGCCTCTAATGACTTCCGAAAAAATCGTCCAAGCTAAACAATTTCCGAAAAATTTTCCTATAAACATTTTCCTTAATCATTTGCGAAATAATACATAATTAAAAAGCAAGTAACCTTGCTATTTTAGGGCATCATATACATTTCGTAATATTGTTAGGATTACATCAAAATTAAATTAATTTTTCGTAATTAACATTCCATGGCGCGTCGTGTCGACATTTCTTTCAACTTTGACATTATCGGATGTACTGGACCCACTTAGGTTAGGATCCAACTGCAGAATAATTTCGTTCATACAGATATGCTGTAAACGTAATTTTTACGCATATTTATATGTATAATGTAGGGAATACGCAATGTGTCCCAGAGATAAGTGACCGCCCGGTGTTTTTCGAATATTTTTACAAAATTAACGATAAATACTAAATATATGGACTACGGCTTTGGTTTTATTTGAATGTTTTTTTTTTTAATTGTTTAGTAAATACTCGTGTCGTACTGCAGATTTTTTTTACGATATTTCCTTAGTTTTTACGTCTTTCTTCATTAATTTTTTTAATGACTATCCGAAATCATAGTTTATTAATTAAAATAATCAGACATAACTAAAATGTAATAAAACATTTTTTAGAGTGAAAAAAAGTGAAAAAAGAGCTTTATTGTCTATGATTATTTTTTTAAATAAGTGTCTTATCACATTTGAGTTATGTTTGATTGATACGGGTGTGGTGTGGGCTAGTCAATAAATAAAAAGAATCAAGAAAGATGTGAAAACTTAGGAAATATCGTAAATAAACCGCAGCACGTTACGCGTATATACTAAACATTAAAAAAACCGTTAAAACAAAACCAAAGCCTATAAGTCCCATATACTCGTATATAAGAGTGATTATCCTTAATTTTGTACAAATATTTGAAAAACGCCGGGCGGTCAAATATCCCTGGGACACATTGTATATCCACTAGGTTGCCAGTCAAAATTTGCCCGCAAGTCTTTTGGTTTCCGGATCATAACAGTAAATCCAGCTTTCATCACCTTTAACTATATCGAACACAGCATTTGTGTCCGTTAAATCTGTGAACCATTTCACTACACCAATCAACACGACGGAGTTTTTGGGCCTCGGTCAAAATATGGGGTATCCACCGGGGACAAGACTTCCTGACTGCTAAACATTCATGGAGGATTTTGTGCACTTGACTCATACCGGTGCCTAAGCTTGTCCGAATCTGCTGATAGGTTACTCTTTTATCAGTCTCTATCATACGCCGCACAACGATGTTATCTTGTAGTAATTGATAATATATTATATTCTGTTATTTGCATGCCAATGAAGTGGTGAAATATGAAAGGAAGTTATTGTATTAAACTGAAGTTATCATGTACTATATTTCTAGCAAATAAATTCATTCATTCATTCTTCAGTCGTCGCCGTAGGAAGCCGTCCGTCACGCAGATCATCGGTGAGATTAGTGCGTCCACGTTTAAACTCATTATAAACAAACCAGTTATATACAGTGGCACAAGACGGGGCTTACTACTTGACGTAAAAGGTTAATCTAAGTCTATCATAACTGTCTTGTTGACTTAAATGACATCCAAAGTCATAAAAAATCAATATATGAAAATATTATCGCGTGAAATTCAATTTCATTCACAGACAATTTTCAATTTGCCGTTCCATTTTCAATATGTAAACTATTTTTTTATTATATTGTTTACAAGTGGCCAGTTCTAAAAACTTTCAGTGTCATCCTCGTATATATAAATAAGGTGTCACGGTGTTTGTCCGCGATAGACACCTAAACTGTTTGTCTGATTTTAATTAAACTAGTACACCGTGTGCAGTGTGGTGCAACTTGAGATAGGGTAGTTTATATCTTAACCAGCGTTCACCCGCGTGGATGTCGTTTTATAAATAATTAAGTCACCCATGTTCTTTTTCAAAGTCATCTCTATCTCTGTACCAAATTTAATTACATTTAGTTGAGTCGTTTGGACGTGAAAAGGTAACATTTGGACGTGAAAAGGTAACAGACAGACAGACAGACAGAGTTACTTCCGCATTTATAATATGAGTAGAGATTTAGGCCCATAGCACACGGCGTATTTTATACGCGCAGACGACGCGCGTATTAGGAACGCGCTTCTGCGGCGCTGTCGACGCTGATTGTTGTGCTTGCATTGATGATACAAGCGCGCGCGTGAATCGCGTTTGAAGCCATACAAACGCGCGAACAAAAGACTCAACCGAAGTCATAGTACAGCTGGAGACTGAAGGAGTCTCTGATCAAAACGCAAAGGCTACGAGCAACTACAGCACGTATACGCGCAGTAGATGCGTGTTTCACGATCGCCCCGTGTTAGGTTACAAGGTTGCGTTCATATCTTCTATGAAGCGCGTATACGCGCGTCGTCTGCGCGTATAAAATACGCCGTGTGTTATGGGACTAGTCGAAATATATTGTTAAGTACCGTAGAGCGTCGATTATCCGAACTAATTGGGGGACGTGGGTGTTCGGAAAACCGGTATTTTCGGATAATCGAACTTATGTACATATATTGATTCAGCCATACAAATTTACGTACAGGTAAATGAAAACCACATTAGGTATTTACATTTATAATGACAAATAAAAGAAAAAAAGGGAGGTCGCAGGTTCGATTCCTGCCCGAAGTCAAATTTTTCTTTCTGTATTTTCTTTAATTTCTAAAGTTCACTCGCATGTGTTACTGCCAAAAATGAATAGTACAAATAGAAAATAAACAAAAAAAGTGCAGACAATCTTGTAGTAAAACTAGTGTTTACGAATAACAATTAACGCTTAAAAAATCTTGAATCTTCGTCTGCCGAAGCAAGCCTTCCCGCTTACGAGCGGCTAGATCGCGTACTTTTTTGAGAACAGATTTGATACTGGTCGCTCTCGGCCTGTGTTTCAAACCAGCGCAAGGCAATATCTAAACAAGTAAACGCTTCAGAAGCACTAACTATATTTTCAACTTCATTATCTGAACATACGAGTACAATAACAATTGAACAAGTCGCGACAAATGGGCGAAAACTGAAGCGCGGGTGGCATTGACCCGCGCGTTACTACGTTCGGATAAGCGGTCGTTCGGTTAAGCGACGTTCGGATAATCGACGCTCCACTGTACTTAAATTGCACGCGTGCGAAGTCGATGCGGGCCGCATTAGCATTAGTATAGATTGGAGTCACCAGTTAAATATATTTGCAAATTGAACCCATGTGTTAGTTGCTATTACGTTATTTTACACATTTTACATAAACTTTCTAAGGAATGCTGTAATACACACGATAACAAACGCCAATTCGCAGGCTGTCGAGAAATATGCTGAGGTCATGCGAAATACTATTTCGTTTGCTTGTTATGTGTCTAAATAAATGTAATGGTCACATGCGTAGGAGTTGTTATGTCGATTAATTATGACGTTCTATAAATCAAGACGATGAGTCTACAGAGGGCGTTGATTTTTTTATTTATGGAAGGTGGCATCGTGGCATCAAACATGCCGTTCTCTGTGATATTTTTTTTTGTCAAAATGGCATCGCTGTCACGCATATTGCCAGTGTCAAGTAAAACGATATTTCGTATTCGTCATAAGCAGTGTAAAAGTCAGTCAGTCGGTGAGTCGGTCAATTATCAGACAGTCACGAGTCACAGTCAGTAATTCGAGAAAAGCGATGGCTACTTTACTATAACATTTACAATGAAGTTTTGGAGGAAACCTGAAAAGCTGTGTTATCGCACTGTTATTCTATTTCACTATACACGGGCACTGTAATAAACCTATATCAAACAAAATGCCATCAATTTTATATAATATAGGTAATCCAAAAATAAAAACGGAACGTAACTTCACGCCTGTAATCCCCGAAGGGGTAGACAGAGGCAAATGCATGCATTCAAGCAAACACCCACTATTCGCCGGTTACGTTTTGGCCCATGTAACAAGTGGCGAGCCTGTTGACATCTCCGAGCACATTACTAAACTTCGAGGTACTGGGAAATTTCCAGAAAATGGAAAAACGCCAATAGAACCAAAGATAAAGGACTTTACACCATTATCTCTGATAATCCCCTACCCGGGAATCGAACCCAGGACCACAGCGTAGTAGTAGTGGCCTGCTACCACTAGGCTACCGAGGCAGTCATCCAAAAATACACCAAGAAAATGAAATAAAATAAGAGCACCACACGCTTCTTTCAAGATTCCCTAACTCTGTGATGGTTACTTGGCTCCTTTATAATTACCACAGAGACAACACAACTAACGAAGGTCTCAGGGGAACGCATCTGCATTTTGACCTTAGTCTTTGTGTGTCTATGGGCTGCAGTCATCACTCAACATCAATGTGAACTGCAAGATTGTTTGCCACTTCCATTACATAAATAAAAATCTGGAAGTGTTCAGTACCTCGATGTTTGGTAATGTGCCCAGAAGTGTGAACAGGCTCGCCACCTGTTACATGGGCCAAAACGTAACCGGCGAATCAGAATCAGAATCAGAAACTCATTTATTCATTTAGGGTGACAGGCACCTCTTATGACACGTCAAAAACAAACAAAATAAATTAAAGCGAATAACAATTGATATACATGTCAAACAAGATAAAAAATATATGTAAAGTCAAGAATATCACTAAGATAAAACTAAATGTCATAAACTAATGTAAAAAGTATATCAGTAAAATGTCTCTTTTCCCCTTTACAAACTGATAACAAAGAGTAAAAAGAAAAGAAAAAGAGTCATTCTTTGTCATTCACCGGCAAAGTTCCAAAGGCCAATATGATCTGAGAAAAACTTGCCGGAAAAAACTCAGTCGGCTCTTTTAAAAATATCTCTTAGGCATATTTTTACAATTTTCCATAATTTAAACAAGCTTAAAATTAACAATATAATATCAACATTACACTTTGATTATTACATTTAACACCTTTGTGGAGCTAGATCAGCATTTAGCCAAACATTTCTATCCTTGAGATAGTCCTCGAGTTTATAGTAAGCCTTTTTACATAGAGTGCGTTTAATTAATGCTTTGAATTTACCATCGGTGAGTTCAGCAATCCCGGCTGGGATCTTGTTATAAAATTCTACACTATATTTTAGGAAAGATGTATTAGTTTTCGTCAGTCGAAAACTTGGCAGAGACAACTTGTTCTTATTCCTCGTATTATAACTATGCCTATCGGAGATTTTATCAAACAGATGTAGATTTTTCCTCGCGAAAAGTATATTTTCATAGATGTAATGGCAAGGGACTGTCATTATATTTATTTCTTTAAATAGTTCTTTCAAAGAATCACGACTACGTAAGTTATACATTGCTCTAATGGCCCTCTTTTGTAATACAAATATTGATTGTATGTCAGCCGCTCGACCCCACAATAAAATACCATAGGACATGACACTGTGAAAATAGCTAAAATAAACAAGTCTTGCAGTGTCTATATCAGTTAATTGCCTAATTTTTCGAACAGCATAAGCTGCAGCACTCAGACGTTTCGCTAACTGCCTAATATGTGGTCCCCATTGTAACTTCGAGTCAAGCGTTATTCCCAAGAAGGTAGCGTCATCGTGGGTGTTTGCATGTATGATTGAATGCATGCATATACCTCTGCCTACCCCCTACATTACAGGCGTGAAGTTAAGTACGTTTTATTATTCGGCCATAAGTCACACAGACTAATTTTATCGTTTAAGTATACGTATTTTGATACATCGGGAAAATGACCTTAAGTTATGAGTAGGTATTCAGCACAAGCTCTAAGCTACATTCAATTAATATAAATAAGAAATTTTACGTGTTTTTCAATCAATTGCCGATGGAATGTGTGTTGTGTTACGCAAGACGATGCGAATCTTCAACTTATTGGTCAGACGCGAAACTGGTTGTACGGACAGCATAATAAATATATTTACTTAAATATACTTGTTTGTATGTTTTAACTTGGTAGTAGGACACGAGGTTAGAGGTTCTGAGTTCAATTCTTGATTAAGAATTTTTGAAGTAAAATCTCCTGTAGCGTTGCATTTTTTGTGTTGCATAAAAATGTTGAAATCGCGTCAGGACGTGATCCTGATCGAAATTGCGTAAGACGTGTGCGTCAAAAATGGTAAAAATGCACAACGTAGCCGCCGTATTGATATGGCGTTTATTCCAAACATTTGTGCTTTTTTTTAATAACTGAAGAAAAAGTAAAAAAAAAAAAACAATATTTACGACGTAATATAACGATAAATATAAACCTATACCTTAAAAAAGAATTAGCGTATCTCTTTAAAAAAATAATTCGGTTGTTTTAAGGTACTACTTTATTAATTTTATGCTTTCTTCAAAAATTACTTGACTTTAATTAATATTTTAATATTTTTCAAGGGTAGCGAGCGGACACATTAGAATAGTTGATAAAAAAAAAGTACGAAAAAAAATTATGACAGATGCCCATGAATCCGCCAAAAAAAAATTGTTATGAAAAGGCCTAAATTTTATTGTCAATTATTTAGCTAGATGGCGCTGTTTCCATTTACAAATTGTTGTTAACTTTCTCGCATTCGAAAATGTTTAAAATTATGAAAATTTCTCATAGTTCTCGTAGTTCAAGTTATGAAACTTGCAATACACACACCGAATGTCATTGACTCGTACATTTATGATTAGTAAATACTGTTGCCTATATTAGAACTAAATGCCAATGCATTACTACTTATAATACCTAATGCCGGACACACACCTTTCGTATTAGTTGCGCAAATTGGGTTTTCACAAATAAAACGTAGCGTGTGTGGTCAGCATAACATACTTCATCTATCTGCAGAAAATATCATGTTTGGTTTGTACATTTACTTAAATGTACCTACTAAAGTACTAGATAGGACATTCCCCTTGGTAGCACGGTTCTAGTTTTTAAAACTCAATTTACCACACTTTCCCATAGCAACATGACATATGTCATAAATATCCCTCAAATCAATTAAAAAACGGGATCGGCTGTTAGATACCAGTGTCTTTTCTCTAGATTATAATTTTCTTTATAGAATATTAAAATTATTCTTTTTTTTATCTAAAAAATACAGGTGTTACAGGCTTTATTATATTATTATAAGAACAAAAGAATGTTTTAAGTCAGATGAATTTTTTTTTTAATTACTTAACCGCCCGCTTGTCCTAGGGGGGTCCGCGCGCAACGTGCCTTTGCCCCGGCCCTCAGCGCGTGCCTACCTCAAATGTCCCATGAAGAAAAACGTGACGACCCTACTTTGCCCCGCCATTTTTTGCGCCGTCAGCGCCCGGGTCTGGTTTCACAAAATCGATTCTTGTGACTCAATTTGTTTAAAAAAATGTCAAGTATTATATATATTTATGTTTATTATGAAACTAGCTAAACAACGTTATCTTTTGTTTATCAAATTACGACTTCGGTGCAGAGTTATGCTGTGCTGAACTTAGAAGTAGGGCGTTTTGAAGCTCGTCTTGTATTGAAAAGCTCATACCTCAAAAATAAAAGCGATGACATATGGTTTTTATTCTTTGATTATGTTGTCAATATAATAAATAATAGAATAAGAAAAAAAAATGATTTTATTTTTTTTCTTGACTTTTGTCTATGGCTTGGATGCTTGACTGGTTGTGTGTGAAGGGGAAATTTCACGAAGAAACGGGACAAATAATAGAAATTAGGCCTTCAAGCGATAAAGACGAGTAGAATCAGCTTTTTCGACGGCGGGAGCGATGTTAACCACAGGTTGACATGGTCATAACTGAGTGAAATGCAATGTCAACTACCAGTTAACACGGGCAAAGCCGCCTTCAAGGTTATGTTAACTACTACTTGACATGGTCGATTCTGAATTCTCGGTTTGTTAACTACTAGTTGACACGGGCAAGCCAGCGGTTATTGTCATCTAACTTCGTATACATTAATTCGCAAATCGGCCATTTTGGACTCAGAGTTCTAGTTCTAGGTAGTTTCTGACCAAATGCGCACTTATATTATTTTTGAATTTAAAAAAACTATTCATTTATGTAAATCTTTAATTTTCGTTAACAAATAAAAAGTTAACGATTATAAAGATCCGTATAATGTTATAAAAATACACCATACATCGTAAAACAATATTCTAATGCAAGATTTGATCTGCGATAACAAAATGAATCTTTTATAAAAATAGATAAGATCTATGTTGGATTCTTTAAATTCTTGTCAATTAACGTACCTACTTCTGGTTTTAACATTCTTTGATGTTGTTTGAAGATAAAGCGAAGAGGAAAAATAATTTGGAACGTTAAAATACCATACATAATAACAAAGATATTTTTGCTTAATAACATAACAACATTTAACGGCCCTGTTATTTCCAGCACAGAGTAGTATAATAAGGTTGGGGAAAAAGTCTTTTCGCATTATAGTATGTATGAACTTGTAATAAAATCTCTTTGGCTGTAGTATTTGTATCTGGCTGGTTTTGGTATCATTGAAAGTTAAAATTTTAAAGAACATAATTCCAAATTCAAATTAGGCAAATGTGTGATTTTCATTTGTTTTTCGTACTGTCAAGATGAGTGAATCTAATGAAGAAATTCGATACATTTTAAAATTTTACTACAAAAAAGGTAAATATGCAACGCAAGCCGCGAAAAAAATTTTGTGTGGTGGGATTGGAAGGGCATTATTCATTACGAGCTATTACCACCAGGCAGGACTATCGATTCTGAACTCTACTGCGAACAACTGATGAGATTAAAGCAAGATGTTGAGAGAAAGCGGCCGGAATTGATCAACAGAAGGGGTGTGGTGTTTCATCATGATAACGCTAGACCTCACACATCTATAGCCACTCAGCAAAAATTAAGAGAGTTTGGCTGGGAGGTGTTAATGCATCCGCCGTATAGTCCTGACCTTGCACCTTCAGATTTCCACCTGTTTCGGTCTCTTCAGAATTCTTTATGCAATGTTAGGTTAACATCACGAGAGGACTGCCAAATCCACTTGTCGCGGTATTTTGATGAGAAGTCCCAAAATGTTTATAGCAATGGGATCATGTCCCTACCTACAAGATGGCAAAAGGTTATCGAACAAAATGGTACATACGTACTTTAGTTAAATTTAAATAAACTGTATTAAAAAATGTTTTGAATTATCTTAAAAAATGCGAAGAAACTTTTTCCCCAACCTAATATTATAGATCTACGGAGTGCCTTTTTTTTTTGCCTAGTCGGGATTCCGAAACTTTTTGAGTGAAAAAAAGCGGGATTCTCTAGTCAAAAGCAGGACACAGTAAAAATTCCATATAATCCGATGTATTAAAATATTTATCTATTTACTTGATTAAAAAAATTAAGATTACTTGACAATAAGATAGGAATGTGTTTTAATAAAAATATCATATTTTAAATCTTGTCATTAGGATGAATTTTGAATTACGGACGCACTTCCTTAGCACGCTGCTCGTACGGTCGATATATCACCGAAAGCGCGACTAAGACTGTCCCGCGCGAGACCTATAGTTTTGATTAAAAAAAAACGGGACGTCCCGCCATAATCGGGACGTCTGGCAACACTGCAACGCATCTATACTGAAATCTCCAGTCTCATGTAGATTATAGGCTAAAGTATTTCTTACCATCAATGTAAGCTGTATGCTTGTTTTGTTGCCACTTCATAACTCAAAACAAATATAACTGAATCATTTCAGTTTAGTCACAGTTTTTCATAAGTAAATCGTCGACTCGAGTCAAATTTATTCAAATTGTATGTTTCTATGCAAATTACGCGATAAGAAGAGAATCAAATGAACCTTGGAGCTTATAAGTGGAAAACCAACTCAATAAATCATCTTTATTGTCCATGGCAGACTTTTTTATCTGTTCGCTTGTTACCAAGTCGATTGTTGTCTGTGCAACGTATGAAAGGCGGGAAAACTGGTTTTGATAGATATTGACATTTCTTTTTTTTAAGGCAATGGACTTACTTCTTTATTTCCTATTCTGATTCACCTTGGAAATTATTAATTTTAGATATTTGAACTTAAGGTCAAACTTATTATTCAATGTTAAATATTAAGTTTGGATTAACATGTTTGGTTTAAAATACAGTTCAATATTTGCGTAGGTGTTGTCAAGATGTTTGAGTACACAGATTATTATAAAATTTCTTGGAATCGATTGTATAATGTGAATACATTGTTTTATGTTGAATAGTTTTTACCCTATTCAAGCCCGAATTTGATTAAAAAAGTGTGTGTGCTCCGACGCCCGACGGAAGCTTTCTCGGTGTGCGGAAGGAGATCGCTAGAATGTGGCCGAGTGAAACACATCCGTTGGGACGCAGCGCTTGCGAGGAAACCGCGCGTAACGCGTAATAACACCTCAACTTTCGTGTTAAACGGCCTACACACCACCCTAAAATCAGAGGCGATATCCGGAATGTCGTGGTGGGGATTATCGTCCCTGAATCGTGAGCTCGCTGGACGCGATACAATTCTGGTAACGATTTGCCTACACACGAGGCGATTTAGGGTACGATCTAGTCCTACCCATCACTGCCCCGCAATCGCGTTTGATTTAAGGGTCGTGTGTAGCCGTTCTTAAACTTGATTTTACTCCTCATCAAACGGCCTACATACTACCCTAAACTCAGTGGCGATATCGGGACAGTGGTGGTGGGGATGAAATCGGCTACTACTCTACACGTCCGTCCGAAGACATTCCGGTTATCGCCAACCGAATGGAGTAGAGCGAAAGTTGCACCGCCCATAATCGCATATGTCTCATATGTCTCTCCGCAACGTCCTAAGCCGAGGCACGGACTCGCATGGGTCACCCTTAGGCAGTTGCGCTAACTTTTTGCTTAGGCTCGAGCGCCTTCTGCGCTCGCCGATTGCCCGGTGAAGTAGACTAGTGCCGTCTCGAGACAGGCCGCCTACACAAAGCCCGACCTAAAAAAAAAACCTAGCCGACCGTGCAACAGACTGTTCGGTAATCCGCGATGCCGCCAACTTTCTCAAAACAGCAAAAAATAGGCATTGTCTTGGCACTTACTATGGTGCCACCTAACCAGAGACGAAAAGTCCTGTCTCATGTCGTGGTTGAAGTATTTCTTGTGTTTTTTATCTTACAACTAAGATAAGCCCCTGAAGAGATCTATAGCATTCGTCCACGCTCCTTTTCCTTCGAGATGTTTTTCTTTCTCTGTGCACAGATTATACAAAGAATCTAAAGCAGAGCCTTTAAATACCCCGATTAAGGTGTACCTACGCTTGACGCTTGGGTAGTGGTGCTCCACAAAAGCTCTAACTAGATTTTTTTGCTGGTAAGCGTACTATGGTTAAAGAATGTACCTGTCTTTCCGATTTTCTATTAAATCTTGACATAAAAAAAACAACAGTTTTTTTTTATATTATTTCGCAATAACACTTAAGCTAGTGAAATATATTTTTTGAAGAAAAACGCAATGAAAAATTTTACTTCAAGCGAGACTCGAACTTGCGGCCGCTGGGAATTTAGTCCAGCCGCTGGTCCAATTGAGCTACCGAAGCCCTGCCCGATTTGGACTTCTTCTTTAGAAAAATAAAAACAATAACTTTGTCCGTAAATTCGGTTTACGGATGATTTTACGATATAACGTCAATAGAACACGTGCGTCATAAGGCGAACGCTAGCGAAGTGCCTCTCTAAACTCTCTGTCGCTTGTACCGCGCTCTCGCTCGCACGCTTGACTCAGGCGGAACGTGACACTTTTTCGTGCGTGCACCCGGCGATCATCGATTTATAAGACATCACGTCAAAAAATTCTATTGGTTATCTTAAACATTAATATGTGCCTAATGATTAATTACTGTATTAACATACCTAACGCCGTTCGTTTTAATTAGTGACCTAACCTAACATTATTGATTGGTGTTGCATCTAATCAACGAACAATTTTGTCAACCGACAGGTGTTGCCATTAGTTAAAATCCCGATAAATAATTGTTATTGAAATTTATCATCGTTTCCCAATAATATTGATATAAATTCAGATAAAATTAATTTCTGTTTCGCTATAATCTGTTTAAATATGCAAATGGATTCGTTTTTGGTGTTGTCCACGAATACGCGAAATATTTTTTATTATGTTTTGTTTTAGGGTTACGTTACGTCTAAAGTGAAAAGTCTCTTCTCTTTGTTCTTCTTTTGACACGATTGGAAAAAAATATGAGAGTGAATTTTTACGATGCGCGCGCACATCGTTACATAAAAACAACGGTCTGAAGTTAGTTGCTAAACAGATAAAGGCAACATTCTGAAGTTAGTTGTTAAACTTTTTATTAATGCAATCCTATATACGACGGTGCAATCCTATAAATATTTATTGATAATTTATCAGTAAAAATATTTATTTTGAATGTTAGTGGCAAAAGTGGTTTTGATATACTTTTTTAAGTGCTTTTATAGATTTAAGGTTAATTGTCGGTATGTATAATTTATTGACATTATAAATCGTAAATTATTATCTAATAAATATATTTTTGTCGGTTTGTATTATTTGTGATATATTGGATTTACATAAGAAGAGTGGGTATATATAAGTATACACACTCTTTTTTTTCTATACGGAACTGTAATTGGCCGTCGACTCGCACTTGGCCGTATTTTTTTATCAAGTCGTGATGTGACACAGGTCAATAAGTTTTAATGTTTTGCAAATGTCGTAATCAAGTTTAATGTGTTTTATTTATGTTATTCGGAGTTCAGAAGGTCTAGTACAAATTTTGTAAGTTTATTGAATGTAATAAAATGCATCTATTTATTTATACATGTCTTGTCTTGTTTTTAATATTTCAACGTCATGGCGTCAAATATTATTATTTATTGTGCCTTTATTGATATTCTAAAATAATTTGATAATCGGTAACCTCTTTGGTGGAATTTAAAATAAATGAAGGCCATTAGACGACAGTTTGTTTTAACAATCGATGTTGCAATCCTGTCCTTTTTCATTTATGGAAGGTGGCAAGCAATCATGCAGCTCACATTGATGTTAAGTGATGACTGCAGGCTGTAGACATCTTAACAAAAACCAGAGGTCAAAATGCAGATGCGTTGCCATCCCTGAGACCCATAGAGCAACGCGGCCCACCGGTCGCGGCGGACCGGAGAGGAGTAGCCATAGCGTGTATTAAACCGATGCAAAACAGTCTGTCATTTTTTTGCGGGGGCAAATGCGTGCGACACACATGCACACTGCAAAAATCGTCTATTACTACAAAACCCACACCTTGACTTTAACAAAATTAGCAAACAATTTCATGCACACATTTAAACATCTAGGCGACAGGTACAGGCCCATTTGGGCTTGTGCTTTGGCAGATGGCAGTGTTGCTCTATGCTGAGACCTAAGTCTCTGAGGTATTTATTAAGGGGCCATACATTACCACCTAACCGGAACACGATAGTGCTGAACACTACCATTACGCGGCAGACAGATTAGGTAATGTTAGTCTTTTGCTGTCTTTCTAATTGGTAACTCAAACTTTTGTTTAATGGCCAAATACCCAAAAGTCACTTAAATCGACGAAACTTAAGTGGGACTTAATAGTCTTTTGTCTTTATAAAACACATTCAAACGACAGTAATAGCGCACATTTAAAGGTTGCTTAAAATTGAGTGACGTTTGAGTATTCGGCCATAAGAAATACACATCATACAATTTGGATCCACTTTAATGAATATAAGACTTAAAATAATAAAAGAGGATTTTCTCGTAAATAAATGTACAGTTTATCGCCTCATTTAACTCGGCCATTTTATTTATAACGATAATGAGTTTTTGAATGAAAACTATATTTGGTAGTTGTTATTCGCTTTAATTTTGTAATTTGACCTATCACAAGCTAATTCTATTATTTCCAAGTGATTAAATAAATTTTTGAGTTTGAGTTTGATCTTACTTTCTGGTTGGGCTTTTTTTTATAACAATGCCATCTTTAATTTTACTTTAATTAGAAAGAGAGGATCGCAACACTGATAGAGATAGCGATAGTTGTGTTCTACTTCAAATCAAGCTTCTCTGTAGAATCTGTTTTCTGCTAAATAGTTTTGATTGTTTTCTTTTTTTTTTAGTTTTTACGCTTCAAATGCCACATTAGTCTAGAGGTCGCAGGCCACTAAAAAAACGGATTTTGGGGTCGGAAAGTCAGTGCAGTCGGACTTTGATAATATGCCTATACCTATATAACAAAAAGTTATGCGTGTATTGTGGGTGTTGACATTTAGGTACCTATCAAGAAATATTTATTTTCACATATGGCCGAATAATATGGCCTTAGTTTAAGCAACCCTCAAATATGAGCTATTTCTATAGTTTGCACGTGTTTTATAGAGACAAAAAACTTTTAAGTCCTACTTAGATTTAAATGACGTTTCAGTATTTAACCGATAAGTTTAGGAAAGAGACAATAGGCTAGTTTCGACTTAGTATCTCTGTTGTACACTGCCTACGTAAGTAGGTACAGATAGTGCGGTTTACGTCAAAATTTGATCAAAATTGTCGACAAACGTCTCATAGTCAGTGTGCGGAAGAGATAGCGCTCTACATCGAGCCGAAATCGCGTTGATAAAGTCAATGGGGAACTGTATGCTTGAATAGATACAGTTACGCTCTGCTTAATCCTTTGCGGAATAAAGGCGTAAAGTTTGATTTTCTCAAATTGATGTCGCATCTTTTATCCTTACTGCAATATTTAAGTTCACTGCAAATATTTCGCATCTTGAAATAAATGTTTTATATTTGCTCACGTTTGTTTATACATGCCGATAATTGTAAACACATTAGTGCATTTTTGGCTCATCAATACAAATATTTGGAAAAAGAATTAAATATTTTTTTTTTTGCGAACGCTACCGTCTCGACAATGACCCAGAAAGAGACGACACTTATGTACTCACTTTCCTTTTCTCTCAACTTTGGCTTGTGCCAGACTGGGACGACCTATTTATATTTTGTGCGCTCCTGGTAGCTCAGATTGGAAATAACAAGAATTGGTTGTAAGTTAGAGAAGATACTTAGATACTTTTTTTAATGTATGGCCCTGTAATTTCCGGCACAGAGGCATAACACCTAATGCCTCAGGAGTGGCAGCGCATCTGCATTTTGACCTCTGGTCATTATGTGGGTGTCTATAGGCTGGAGTCATCATTAACATCAATGTGAACTGCATGCTTGTTTGCCCACCTTTATTACATAAAAAAAAAAAA
The DNA here is from genome assembly GCA_036365455.1 of Macrosoma leucophasiata. Classification (NCBI taxonomy): domain Eukaryota; kingdom Metazoa; phylum Arthropoda; class Insecta; order Lepidoptera; family Hedylidae; genus Macrosoma; species Macrosoma leucophasiata. Next base: position 226,050 of record JAWQUS010000022.1, on the reverse strand, counting down.
AAAAAAACTTAGAGTTAGAAGACCAGGATTTTACGCATTCATCAAATGCTGGTAATTTACTGGTGGTAGAGCTCCAGTGACGGAGCTCGCGGGTGTAGGCACCACCGCATTACCTGATATACTTGCCGCTAATCTGGAACTCTATCACCAGTAAAAATGATGATTGATTTAAAATATCGTGAAGTTTACAACCGTGTCTCAATCAATTTTTAAATTGATTCATCTTAAGCCGTTAATAATTTCCTAGTTCATAAAAATATAGCCACAGCATAAAAACGTACAAAAAAAAAATTAAATCATTTATTTCAAATTGGTCTACAAGGACACTTTTGCATTGTCGGGTTATAAGCTACCTAGAGAGAATGACTTATAATAATAATCCAATAGGTATTAATAAATACCATTTTAATAATCATATTTAACCGATACGTGAATCATCAAATTTTTCAATTCCTTCATAGAAGAAAAAGAAAAATCTGTTCGTCATAATCATAGTCATTCACTTAGCAGAGTTCCAAGTGCAGGCACTACTGAGAAGAACTCCGCTACCCAACAAACTCAGCGTGTTGCTCTTTTGTCAAAACCTTAGATTTAATACAAATATTATTAAATAAAATAAAGATAATGTGAACGTCCATGGCATATAAATATTTGCATATAAACACCTACTCAAATACCCATCAACAGCTTAATATCGTGATAGAAAATAACACCCGCAAATCACAACAGACCAGTCCCCACAATCAGCACCCGTCCACGAGTATGACGCATGTGGCAGCCATTGCTCTCCTCGACCATTTTGAAGGGAAGTGAACAACCCGTCACACGACGCCGCCGAAGGTACGATCTCGTACCTATTAATTATACTGAGGTATTGGTATTGGTAAAATTGGTACAGCCGTGTAATGTTTTAAAAGGGCGTAACATTGGTTTATGTGCTATTAGGATGGTCAGTATTTTGGAGTAAATTGTTAGCCAATTCATTGAGAATGATGGAATGCAATAATTATAGTAACAATCGCTTTTTTTTAGATTAACGCTTTGCAACTACACTTGTGGTAGAGCTCCTGTGTCGAAGCTTGAGACTAGGACGTAGGCACCAACGCATTACCTGATCCATCTACCTCTAAATGGTAGCGTTCAGCGCTATCGCGTTCCGGTTAGATGGGTATGTATCGCTCAATTTTTATCACTCAGGCAAAACAATATAGGTCTCAGGGGTGGCAACGCATCTGCATTTTGACTTGTGGTTTTTGTGTAGATGCTATAGGCTGCAGTCATCACTTAACATCCATGTAAACTTCATACTTGTTCGCCATAATCATTACATTAAAAAAACACAGAAGTCACAAGAACACATTTAAATTTCGAGCTACATCGCGATTCAAACCTAGTTGTATAAAACCATAGACCACAGATTTTCTTTTAAATAAGGATTAATGCATTCGTATTTATCATTGTCAGCCTTTTTGTCTGACCCAGTTGTATGAGCGTCGAAAAACATGATACATATTATGTAACTAGCAATTATTCATATTGAAAGGGGTCGTAGTCTGTAAGATGCTAAAAGAGGTTGCATACAACGAAAAGTTGTAAAGTTTGTTTGTTCGTTATTCATTACTGAATGAATGCAAGCATTAGGTACTACCTATGTGTATTAAAGGACACAGGACACTTTTTATTGCTTCTGAAACATGACTCACAAATACATATTCGTATATTATTATAATTACCAAAAATATAGGTAACTAACAATGAGGTAATTGGAAAGCAATTTAGACCACCATAGTATTAATGCTCACTTTCTTTGGACACACATCTCGACGCGACGGTCAGTCTATCGAACGCTTGGTGGTGCAAGGTCGAGTGAAGGGAACCAGGCCACGCGGTAGATCACCAATGCGATGGACGGACCAAGTCAAAGCAGCGGTGGGAGGTCAACTGCACGAGTGTTCGAGAAAGGCAACAGTAAGGGACCAGTGGCGACGCATAAACTCAAACTCAAACTCAAAAATTCATTTAATCACTTGGAAATAATAGAATTTGCTTGTGATAGGTCAAATTACAAATATAAAATTAAAGGGAATAACAACTGATACGTTGATTAATATGTCAAAGTAAACAAAATAAAATAAATAATAGTCCAAAAATACTTAATGATAAAAATAGGTATAGAAAATCAACAGAATGTTCCATACTTTCTTTTACAAACGGCAAGATAAGACTAAACAAAAAAATATGGGACATTCTTTGTCATTCACTGGCAGAGTTCCAAAGCCCACATTACTGAGAAAAAACCTGCCAAAACAAAACTCAGTAGGGTCTTTTCAAAATATGTTCCTTAAAACGATTTTCACAATATGACACTTATAACTATATTTTACAATATCAAGTACAATGCACATTCATTTCACAAAATTATTGTTTAGTCTTGTGGAGCTAGACCAGCATTTGTCCAGGCATCTCTATCCTTTAGATAGTCATCGAGTCTATAGTACGCATTTTTACATAGTGTGCGTTTAATACATGACTTGTATTTATTATCTGTAAGTTCAAGAATGTTGGACGGAATTTTCAAGCACAAGGGCAAGGGACCGTCATTATATTTATTTGCTTGAATAATTCTTTCAAGGAGTCACGACTATTTCAGTTATATATCGCTCTAATAGCTCTCTTTTGTAATATAAATATTGAATCAATTTCAGCTGCCCGACCCCACAACAAAATACCGTAGGACATGACACTGTGAAAGTAGCTGAAATAAACGAGTCTCGCAGTGTCGCCATCCGTTAACTGTCTAATCTTCCTGACGGCATAAGCAGCAGAACTTAAACGTTTTCCTAACAGTTTAATATGAGGACCCCATTGCATTTTTGAATCCAGCGTTATACCCAAGAAGACAGCTTTACTAACAAATTGTGTTTTATCATTGTTGATGAATATTTCCCCTTCTTTACTTTTGACATTTGGAAGAGTAAAACGAATACATATAGTTTTTTTTACTATTTAATGCAAGATTATTTACTGTAAACCAATTATGTACTTCTTGTATGGCTTTATTAATAGTATCATAATTTGGTTCTTTTCTATTCACTTTAAAGACCAGCGAAGTATCATCGGCAAATAAAATTGTTTTAGGCTCACCGATGGGCATCAAATGGAGCAAATCATTTATATATACTAAAAACAGAAATGGACCTAATATCGAGCCCTGTGGTACACCCATTTCTACTTTAGAGCCTGGTGATTTTACTCCGTTAACTTGTATTTTCTGTTCCCGGTTTTCTAGATACGATTTAATAAGTTGAAGGGCTTTATATCCAAGGCCATAGTGCTCAAGTTTGCACATTAACGTATTATGGTCCACGCAGTCAAATGCTTTAGAGAGGTCGCAAAAGATTCCTATAGCATCCTGCGAATCTTCCCAAGCTTCATAAATATGTTTAAGTAAAGCAACACCGGCATCAATTGTATTACAACGTTTTGTGAAACCAAATTGTTGGTGGTGTAAGATCTTATTTTTATTAAAGTGCTGCAGCAATTGATTAAGTATCACTTTCTCGAAAACTTTACTAATAACGGGAAGAACAGATACCGGCCTATAATTATTCGGGTCTTTACTATCCCCTGATTTAAATAGTGGTACGACTTTGCTCAGTCTTAACAAATCCGGAAAGATTCCCTGCTCAATACATAAATTAAAAATTTAAGATAAATAAGGCGCTACAGTTAATAATCGATTTACACACTTTAACAGACATACCATAAATATCTTCAGTAGCTTTGTTTTTGAGCTGATTAAATGTGAATTTGATTGTTTATGGATTAATATGATTAAAAGTTAGTTTAATATGACAAGGCTCTATGTTCCTTTTAAGAATGTCAATCGATATTCCAGTAGAAGAATTTAAAGGTGCCGTAATAGTGAAGCAAGTCACAACATCGTCACCAGTCGACCACCACCACTCTGACAAGAGTGTTACGACTAAGAAGAAGAAGTATTAATCCTTGCAAAATTGCACCTTTTCTACGGAGCGACCTTCTGTAGGTAGATATAGAGTACTCAGCAAGGAACATTGCACATCGAGCCTACGAAAGAGACAATCGGCTAGTTTCGACTTCGTAGAGCGTTATCTCTGCTGCACACTATTTACGTAAGCACTGATAGTCTGATAAAATGGCAACCCTTGATACGTTCCACTGCTGGGCACGAGTCTCTCCCCTTCTTGGGTGAAGGCCTGGAGCTTACTTCAGCACGCTGCTCCAATGCGGGTTAGTAGCCAACCCGCTTTCGGATGTTTTCAAACCGCCCATAAGGCCTCCGACAAGGTAAAACGACTTTTACTTACGGACGTTTACTTAACGTGCCCTCCGAAGCACGAAAACGCGTATTTTTAATTTTCCACTAGCAGTCATCCATCATACACCCGACCGCACCCGTATCGTACAACCGAGTAGATCCCTTGCGTTTCTAAACCAGTCGCGGGGACATGCCCGCTTCTGTCTGTTATTGGTTAAAATTTAATCAATGGTCGATAAACATCACATAGGCAGAGAATATGTAATAATACTACGTATAGAATGGACACTTCGACGTCCCGCCCGATTTCCTCGCTTCACCCAACCACCTCCTCTCTTATGGGCGACGTTTGGTATTCTCTACGTGCTACGCACACAGGTGCACGTGTAAATACACGTCACTGATTGATGTCTGTGTAATAGAGACCAAATTGAGCGTTTGTATGGAATTTTGGCGGAGTGTCCGTAGTGTGACATATGAAGGTGACATGGTAAGGTGCGAAATATGCCGCTCTACTGACCCGAAATAAGCCGAAGTCTTCCTAATGACGATGAGCAATATTTATTGTTGGATACTGTACTATAAAAGGTTTTGACTGCCTCGTTGGCTCAATGGACTTTGACGACCCGGTTAGTCCAGCGGTGTGAGACGACCGTTTGTTTCGAAGGGTCGCGGGTTCGATCCCCGCACCGGGACAAATATTTGTATGGCCTACAGATATTTGTTTCGGGTCTGGGTGTTTGTGTATGTGCTGTTTGTGTACAACGGCACCTACGACACAGGTTTATACCTAATGTGTCCGATGGGGATCCGTCCGGGTTCGATCCCCAGGTCGAAAAAATCTGATATTGGGTTTTTTTCTGTGAGGAAATTCCCAGTAGTAGCCTGGAGCCTGGTCCTGGTGCCTCAGAGAGCACGTAAAGCCGTTAGTCCTGCGCCCGATCTCTCTCCGGTCGTGTCGGATTACCGTCCACTCGGGCTATGAGAGTAAAGGAATAGAGAGTGCACCTGTGTTTGCACATTTTTTTTATGTAATGGAAGTGGTAAACGAGCATGCAGTTCACATTGATGTTAAGTGATGACTGCAGCTTATAGATACCCACACAAAGACCAAGGTCAAATGCAGATGCGTTGCAACTCCTGAGGCCTAAAGTGCCTCAAAAAAAAAGATGTCTTATTCCTCTGTGCCGCAAATTGCAGGGCCGTACATTACAACCTGACCGGAACACGATAGTGCTGAACACTACCATTTAGCGATAAGTATATTATTTATTTATTTATTTCAGGCAACAATTGTACACTCAAAGTAAGACAAAAGGCCCATATACCTTAAAAACTAACATACATATTTATTTAAACTAACACTAATTGTCACGTGAAGACGGCGACGTGATACGCGGTTTGTCAGCAGGGAGTTGTCCCCGGAATTACCGAAATAATACCCCCTGCGGCCAGAACTCCTCCTTTGTATAAGTCGGCAGGTCATGTGTCGGGACTCTCACCAAAAAAAGAATTGAAATTAACTTTATGGCGAGACACCAACCGCTCGACTCTCAGGGTGATATTCGTCTTTATCCGGATGTATTCGACGACATCCTCCACCTTCGTAGACCAGTGTAGTCTGGACACATACAGTTGCGTCGACGGCACAGCTGGACGCAACAAGTGATTTTTTCCGGTCGGCGCCGTACCGCGGAGATTGCGGGTGGCGGGCTTCTTTTTCTTCCTCTTTACCACCGTGAAACCATCCTCGTCGCATTGGTCCTTACGAGGACCCGTGACTACGGGTCCACGAGGTCTCTCATTGGTCTTAGGTTTGTTTCCCAGGGTAACAGGCCGTTTAGTTGTAGGGGCCACGGCAGCAGCGGCAGCAGCGTAGGCACGCTGAGGAGTTGATGTGCAGGCGCGTGACGGCGGGGGGAGAGGAGCGGCGGAGGTGGTGACGACGGCGGGGGTGGAGGCGGCGGGGCGCGGGTCAACGGGCGGCATGACGACGGTCGGTGACGCATTCTTGCTGTTGCAACCGGCCGACTCAAAACTGCTGACCGACGTATTTTGCGCGCCGCGTCTCACGTTCACATTGCAGGCTTCGGTTGACCTACATACTGAACTAGCACCACGTAATGAAACTAATTCAGAACGCAAATCACTGATCGTGTTTTCCGAAGTCTGCAATCGAAATCGAACTTCTTCCAGGCCGGTCTTGAGGGTGTTGATCTCTTTCAGCAGCCTGGATACGTCAACATGGTCAAATGTGACAGGAGGCAGCTTGTGCAGCTGCTTCGCCACAAATGCGGGCACGTCATCCGGATCGTTCTCTTTAAACAGGGTGATGACATCTTGGAGACTTCGTTCCCCTTTGTCGTCCCTTCTGCGTGATGGCATCTCGTCTATCTTACCCAGCGTCTGGTAGAGCAGTACCTTTGCCGAGCAGATTTCTTCCTCTCTGAAGTTAGACTTGCAGATCTGTACAATGCTAACTTCATCCATCGTGTCGATGGCATTCTGTATGAACGCCAGCAATTCGTTAGCTATAAGTTTCTCGGAACCCATAGCGGCCGTAACGTGCGCGGCCAGAGCCGCGCAGCTCGCGAAGTATATTACGATATTTCGTGCAGTGTGACGCGTCTGTACTCGAGCAAACACTACACTGCACACTGAATATTAGGTAATGCGGTGGTGCCTACGCCTGCGAGCTCCGTTGAGTTCTACCACCAGTGAAAATACACTTGTGAACTGTAATATCTCCCGCGCAGTTGGCTAGTCTCCGTTGAGATTGGCCGCCGTGACCGAAATTCAGTCTGGAGGAGGACATAAAAGTTTCGCTGTGACAAAATCGAAAGTCGTTCAGTAGCACAAAATGGTCATTTCCAGTGTTTCAAACATATTTGGTGCTAACAAAACAAACAAAACGTACTTATTCGTCCCAAATTGTTCCTCTTTAGTTGAACGACTTGTGTAATGTACTTGTAACCGTTTAGTTTGAAGAGAGAACGCTTTCAAATAAAAAAAAAATATTGTGTTTTAGATCCGGTTGAGTCAGGAGTTATGATAGGTAGTTTAAAACAATAAACAATAGTGGTTCAAAATGAGTTCACATACAAAGAAAAAAGCAAATAGCATAAGATTTTTTTTTAATGTAATGGAAGTGGCAAACAAGCATGCAGTTCACATTGATGTTAAGTGATGACTGCAGCTACCTACACAAAGACCAAGGTCAAAATGCAGATGCGTTACCACTCCTGAGGCCTAAGATGTTATGTCTCTGTGCCGGAAATTACAAGGTCGTACATTACCACCTGACCGGAACACTATAGTGCTGAACACTAGCATTTAGCGGCAAGTATATTAGGTAATGCGGTGGTGCCTACGCCCGCGAGCTCCATCACTGGAGCTCTACCACCAGTAAAATTGTAATATCATCACAGAGACATAATAACTGAGGTCTCACAGGCGGCAACTCTATATTTTTACCTCTGATTTTTAAATAGATGTCTTAAGCCTGTAGTCATTAACATCCATGTGCGCTGCATGCTTATTTGATATCTTCGTGACATAAAAAGACGTGATAAAAAAAAAGAATGCAAAAACATCAATGAAATGTTAAAATTTGATTAAATATGCAAATATATACCTCTACCTAGAGTAAATTTCTTATGAAATGTTTATTTAAATGTATTTATTACTAACGTAATATTTATTATTTCATAATTTCGTAATGTACTTATGAAGTGTATGATCACACATTCTTCATAATTTCGTAATGTACTTATGAAGTGTATGATCACACATTCTTCATAATTTCGTCGACTTCATACATATGTATATTTTATAGATCTGATCTCCGATTAATAATTTTTGAATATTTTAAAGAATGCATGCAGTAACGCATGTGTTAATGCGAAATAATATAAAACAATTTTTGAATTTTGTACCTATTTTGAAAACCATTTAGTCTCAAAGAGTGATTACGTTATTTTCATGTGAATTTCGTATAATTTTTGGAAATAAAAAGGAAAATATGTAGGCGAACGTTATAAACATTTTGAAATATTTTTTAGGCTTTATAAGAAAATAAATAAGTATTTATATGTTTAGCTAGAGTTAAAGAAAGTCCTACCTTAGGTACGATATACATTAAATATATGAAACCTTTTGCATAATAATGGCACAGTCTAAAGAGAGAAGTATTATAATGAATGGCAACAAAACTTGTGCGTCTCCTTCAAAATCGTAGTAATTAAAATGACATACCTTGTAAGACTTGCTTGCCCCAACCAGTGACTATGCATTCGCCGGCACCATTGTAGAAAGCATCCAAAGTGTCCGTGGCACTTGGCAGACATATCGGTTGGATGTTTTTAGCGAAGCGCAGGTTCTCCGTGAGTACCAGGATCGCAGCATCGTATTGGAGGCTGCCGCGTTTGTAGAACGGATGGCGGAGTATTGTCTTCACTTGAACGATTTGGAAGGGTAGAGGTTCGTCGTCGATTCCCAGTTTCCATTCGCCGCCTTTGATTAGGACGTTCTTGGCGTCGAGCCTGGAAGAAGAGGAGTGGTTATTTTGCTGTGTGATATGGAAATTATGGATGTGTTGTGTGTGAGAGACAGACAAAACTATTTTTGAGGTTATTTATGTCAGAGTTGATTTTTATAAGAGGTTGTTTTGCGTGAATTGAACTGAAAGTGGGTTAATTGATTTCTTTGGTTTGGAGATATCAGCTAAAAAATCATTGTTTTTTATGTGATGAAGATTTCAAACAAGCGTGTTGATGTTAAGTGATGACTGCAGCCTATAGACATCTACATAAAAACTGAAGTCAAACTATAGATGCTTTGCCACCTCTGAGGCCTAATAATTAGTGATAATTGTGATAATTATTACGAGGGCATACATTCCCATCCAACCGGAACACGATAGTGCTGAACACTATCATTTAGTGGCAAAAAGGTTAGGTAATGCTGTGCCTACGCCATCCATCTCCTACATTTGGAACTCTACCACCAGTAAAGTAAGTAATTGTGCGCCATTTCTAAGTCTATGGTAATTTGGTGATCAATCAGGATATCTCCCGCGAAGTTCCAGGCGCAAACAAATAGCAGGATAACATAAATATAAAAGCGATACGAACCCATCAACGCAAGCAGCCGAGGTGACGACCACATCGGGTCTGGTGATCACACCACCGCATAGTAGACTCTTATTGGTCTGCAGAAGTACCATGGCCTGCCAGGGTATCTCCGCGAAGTCTACTTCGATCTCGTTTCGGTTTCCAAACGGCTTCTGGGGCTGGTGGGGTTGAATTAGGTTTTTAAGTTAAGTGGTAAGCAGTTGATATTGATGGTAAGTAACATAACTTTAAGCCTGTATTGTCCGAAAGTGTAGGCAAAGGTAAATGCTTGCAAACACCCTCGATTCGCCAGTTACGTTTTGTCGTCGGTGACGGATCTTTTGACATTTACTTGTAGGTAGATTACTAATTTCTGAGGGTAGCTGTGGGAAACTTATGAAAAATGAAAAAACCCAATGGCATTGCCGAACGTTGGTTGTAGTCAAAGTGTGTTGTAGTAGTGACCTGCTACAAATAGACAGCTAGGACAATTTGTTAAAAAAAATGAATGTCGAAATATTTCGAAGAATGTCGAATTATTACTAACTTTTATTATTATATTTTACGTTTTTCTTATTATACAAGATTCCGGGAACATTTTTTTGATAAAACTGTAATAATAATAAGATAACATAAATATAAAAATTGTTAAAATAAATAAGTAAAGGTGTTTTAAAAAAATGCTTTTCAAAGTACCTGTGTAATGAGTAAGAAACTAATACTGTTTTTATATTTATTTGAAAAGTTATATTATACTATTTAAACTAGGAAGATTTTTTATTGATACGGATGTCTTTTTAAAACATCTGAAGGAGTTTTCCTTTAAATATAAAATTTAAATGAACAAAATCACATAGTTAAATTAGGTAACTATCATAACACAGTCATCGGTAAGTTATTTAACAAACACGGTAACGCGCGCGCACAGAACTGGTTTATGTGACGTAAAAACAAAGTGTTTGTCATATTTTTAGAATTCCAAGTACTCATCAATTCGGTGGTATAAAAAATATTGACCACTGCCTTTTAAAATACGGTATTGTACAATGACAATAATCTTATATATAGAATTCCTCGCGTCACAGTGTTTGTAAAATACTTCTTCGAAACGGCTTAACCGATCATTATGAAGTTTTGGGTGTATATTGGTTGATATGAGAATCGGTTGTTGTCTATTTTTTATATCCATATGGTAAGCGTGATCATCGCCAATTTTTATTCTTCTTTTTTTCATTTTTTTTAATTGTTTAAAAAGTAGGAAGTGAAATATAATCCCTAACTCTCGATTTTTTACCACCAATCTCATTTTTTTTATAGCGGTATCTAGGTCGTAAACTACTCATTTGTCTTTTTATAGGCTAACACGAACACGAAGGTGACATGATGTTCGTCGAGACAGCTAGTTTTTTTATTGATTTTACTGTGTGCTATAGATGTGGTGAGCATCATTTATTATTGTAATTATGTAGATACCGACTTGAATCTATTTTCAAACCTGTATTTTTTAAGATTATGATATTAATTAAAAGAGTTATGATAGTAATCTTTGCTAGACATTTCCAATGAATCGTGTGATGTTTTTCAGCAATCTGACCCTTTCTCATAATGCGAATCTTGAAATAAATATAAAATGGATGCTTAAATGAGGCTCCCATACAATAAACATGATCTTCTTACCGTTTTTATAGATAATGGTACGCAACCCTTTTTTTAATTTCCTAGTTTATTTTTGTTCAAATCTATAAAAAAAATGATGAATCTAGATTTTTATGACCCCAAAGGTCAAAACTACCAGTCGTGAGTATTAACATAAGAAAATTGGATTTTAATTGGATTGAGTAGTAGACTTAATCGGACCAATTAATTCAGAATTTTGCAATATGTTTATCAATTTAATTAATGATGATTTGAATTTCAAATTACCTTAATTTAACAACAATGGTTGAATGTTATTGATTATTTTGATTTGTGATTTATAATTTTATTTCGACAGTTTTGAGTTTATAAAAATTATGTAAGTTTCTACTTTTTTTATTACGTATTGCACCAGTTCGTTTATGTTATAATTGGTGAATAATAATGTAAGCGAAATGAACAGATGATTATATTAATTGATATTAAAAAAATATCTGACTTAAGTTATCTTTAAGTTTGTATAAAGATAGGTATTTGGTTTTTTAAATTCTGGTAGAAGTAGGTTTAATAAAAGTGCCAGTGTCCATTTAATTTTGACGCATAAGAAAAAAAAATCAATTGTTACAAAAAACTCATGAAGATAAATATAAACAAGCAAAGTCGCTATGATACCATCTTCCTTAGCTTAAATTCTTCTTCAAATTTAAACCGAATTTTTGCTAATCATGAACTATAATAAGCCTAAGAAGAAAAACATTCAAATCACCTTTTGCCTAAATGTTGTTTGACCTACTAAAGAAGGAACCAATCCACAAAAATGAGGATTATAACTTTTTGATAGACTTATTTTTAATTTTACAGAATTTTATGTCAAACTCCTTTAGCATCATACACACAACGACCCCTTTCAATATGAATAATTGCTAGTTACATATTACGTATCATGTTTTTTTTCGACGCTCATACAACTGGGTCAGACAAAAAGGCTGACAATGATAAATACGAATGCATTAATCCTTATTTAAAAGAAAATCTGTGGTCTATGGTTTTATACAACTAGGTTTGAATCACGATGTAGCTCGAAATTTATATGTGTTCCTGTGACCTCTGTATTAATTTTATCATGTAATGGATGTGGCAAACAAGCATGCAGTTCACATTGATGTTAAGTGATGACTGAAGCCTATAGACACCCACACAAAGACCAAGGTCAAAATGCAGATGCGTTACCACTCCTGAGGCCTAAGGTGATATGCCCCTGTGCCGAAAATTACAGAGCCTAAAGAACCTTGGCGTAAAGAATCAATACAAAATACTTCTCACATTTAAAAGTCCACACTGCCCAGATCCGCTGTATCGTTGCAAGAAGACCCTCTGTACAGACTCGCTATAGTCGTTCTCCGAAGTCACCCCCCCTCCTTGCGTCACAGCCACCCCCTGGCCCTGCCTGATGCCGGTTCCAACACCTTGGCTCAAAGCTTCACCCTGACCAGCCAAGACTAGTTGTCCTTGTCCAGAAGTCACATACTGTCCAGTTCCTTGTCTGATTCCTTGTCCAATTCCTTGGCTTACTCCAAAACCTAAGCCTTGTGAGACCAGAGATCCACCACCCTGGGATACTAAGGCTCCACCGCCTTGTCTGACTCCTTGGCCGAATCCTTGGCTAACTCCAATACCTTGGCCTTGGCTGACTAAAGCACCGCCTCCTTGGCCGACTAAAGCTCCACCGCCCCCAGTAATAAAAGCGCCGCCGCCTTGTCTGACACCTTGGCCGAATCCTTGGCTAACTCCTTGGCCTACTCCTTGGCTGACTCCGAAACCTTGTCCTTGGCTGACTAGGGATCCTTGGCCTTGGCTGACTAGGGAACCTTGGCCTTGGCTGACTAGGGTTCCTTGGCCTTGCCTGACGCCTTGGCCTACTCCTTGGCTAACTCCGAAACCTTGGCCTTGGGATACGCCAAAGCCTTTTTGTGATTGGCTTGACACTTGATTGAAGGATGATTGGACTCCCTGTTGAGAAATGAAAATTGTTAAGATGCTTTTCACTCATTTCAGATATTTATAAAGTCTTAAAAAGGGAATTACATTTAAAATGATTTCAGTATGAGAGTGATTTACACTTCGTATGAAGTAGTAGGTGTAATAATTGTAAGTAAGTATTTTATTAACGTATGGCCCAGAAACTATCATGTTAAGAGATGATTACAGCCTATAGACAGACACCCACACAATCAAACCCACAAGAGGTCAAAAATCAGATGCGCTGCCTGAGACCTTAGTTATATGTCTCTGTGAGAGTTATTACGGGGCCATACATTTTGTGTAGATGTTAATAGGCTGCAGTCATCACGTAACAACCATGTACACAGCATGCTTGTTTGCTATTTCTTTACATAAAAAAAACCAGAAGAGACTAGAAAATATTCTCACCTGTCCTTGTACCTCCAACTGCCCAAGACCACCCACGCCAAACTGTCCCTTGCCACCCTGAGAGAATACCCCAGAGCTCTGATCAACCCTCTGTCCACCACCCTGTGATACCAGGAATCCAGAACCTTGGTCAACCCTCTGACCGCTACCCTGAGAAACCAATACTCCTTGTCCCTGGTTCACCCTTTCTCCCTGAGCGATTAAACCCTGGTCTACTCTCTGTCCAGCTCCTTGTGAGACCAAAACTCCAGCACCCTGATCAACTCTTTGGCCTGAGCCCTGGGATGCAAAAGCCCCTTGGCCTCTTTGCCCGAATTGAGTTTGGCCTTTCTGGGAGAACTGTCCTTGGCTGAAGGCTGTATTGAAGTTTGAGCCTGAAGCTACTTGGCCTTGGCCTCCTGTGAGTGAGAAAAGATTTTGTTATTTTAGATCATCTATCAATACATAAAAAGACAATAAAAATCGAGTGTCTGTACATAACAATTTTTCCAAAAAACTGTTAGGTTATTATAAGAGTAAAAGAAACCAAAAAACATTTTTTGGAATTTTTGTCTGTTTGTCTGTCTGCTACGTTATAACTTCGAAACTACTGAACGGATTTGAAAGCGGTTTTTACAGGTGGATTACATATAGGAGGAGCGTTGTCATTTTGTTTTTGTTTCGTCAAAATCGGTTTAGAGAAAAAGAAGTAATTGTCAATTAAAAATTTACTTCAAACCCTGCTTCAAAACTTTTTAACAGAGTTGAATGCGGTTTACTTAAACGTATATTATTTAAACTAGCTGTGCTCGGGACTTTATCCGCGTAGAATTTAACAAAACTATTTTTCAGAAGGTAGGTATCTACGCAGACGAAGTCGGGCACAGCTAGTTTTATTGACAAAGTTCACATAAGTGGAATGGAATAACGATTCCCCAGTTTTTTGAGACCCATTCTGAATGAATTATTGGAAAATTTAATTCAATATGTGTCTATATATATGTGGGCATACATTGAGTAGGTACGGTACATTAAAGCTTGAATACTCCTGAGATGCCCTTTTAAACAATTCACAAGCACAAAAAAGTGAAAGTCGTGGAATATGTAAACGAACATACTGCCTTTTTTTTGAAAAAAATAAAAAAGGAAGGACATAATATTTAGAAATTGTATGTATGTATCTTCACGCCAGGTCCCTAACGGGGTAGGCAGAGAGTGTAGAGCGCCAGATAACCCGAAATATATTTAGAAAAGTATAATGAAAATGACATTGTAGGTATTTGTAGTTTTTGTCAAATATCATTATATTTCTTTCGTCAATTTTTTTTTCATTTTCCAAAAAAGCACATACCTTGACCGAATTGTCCCCGTCCACCTTGAGAGAGTGTCCCTTGGCCGCCCTGAGTGAATTGCCCCTGACCGGATTGAGTAAATTGCCCCTGCCCCTTGAAGGAGCTCTGCTGCAGTGTCGTGGCGGGGAAGCCTGGTGTCACTTGGTTCGGTCCTCGTGTTGGAGTAATCGGTTTTGGTGTTCTGTTTTTGAAAATAATATGTTTCAAATGCAAATTGAGTTAAAGACAAAGAAATCGTAGATTAAACAAAAGTCTAAGTGTGAGATTACTTTCAGCAAAGTATGAAGGACTTATCACACGGCACGGTATTCAGGGTACGATAGCAAGGGTCAGGGTAGTGTAATAACATTTAGGGAGTTAGGTCCCTTATTACGGCGACCGGAGCGGCCCGTGTATTTGTACTGTGATTGAGTTAGGGCGCTGTCGATCGAATAGTGTAATAAGCGGCAAACCGGCGCGAGGCCACGCCCACCCTTTCTGCCGGACCCTGAACGCCGTGTCGTGTAATATCCTTTTTAGCTTAGAACTGTCAAAACTCATACTTTGCTGGTAGTTCTAAGCATACTTTCTTTATTTAAAGTGGTAGTGCGGTCTGTGAATCACACCCTAAGACAGGCTGTTTTGAATTTTAATTTCTATTACTCTTAGATAAGAATGAAATTGCATAAAATCATTGGTCGTGCATTTTTAATATTTCCGAGAATATTAAAAAACATCATAATACAACTGCCTCAGTAGCGTAGTGGTAGCAGGCCACTACTACTACGCTGGGGATCCTGGGTTCGATTCCCGGGTCGGGGACTATTAGAGATAATTGTTTAAAATCCTTCATCTCTGGTTCTATTGGGATTTTTTCATTTTCTGGAAGTTCCCCAGTACTCAGTTTGGTAATGTGCCCGGAGTTGGCAACAGGTTCGCCAATAACACCTTAGGCCTCAGGAGTGGTAACGCATCTGCATTTTGACCTTGGTTTTTGTGTGGATATGTATAGGCTGCAACCATCACTTAACATCAATGTGAACTGCATGCTTGTTTGCCACTTCCATAACATAAAAAAAAAACGCATCTCTACTTTTTGACCTCTGATTTATTTTGTAGATGTCTGTAGGCTGTTAAGTGTAACATCCATGTCAACTGCATGCTTACCCAACTTGGTTTCCTGAAAAAAATTACCTGTTAGTATTCAACACCACGCCTCCACCATTATCAGGTCTTAATGTGACTTGGGGTCGTGGGTTATTTGAGCTTCCTCGACTATCAGGTACGTATTTGCCATCATTGCCTCCAAACACACCGGGCACCCATTTGCCGAGCTGGTTGGTTGGCCAGGGGTCAGTGTAGTAGGGGTCTCTGCAGCATTTGCCGACGCGGCCAGTTTCTAAGTCCTTGCAGTCCTGTTGGAAGGAGGATTTCGATTTGATTCATGTGTAAGTAAACAGGCAGACATCTTACACATTTTGAACATGTATTTTATGTGATGCGTTCTATGGTTTTTGCATGCTACTAAAAATATCTCGATAAATATAACTTGTTACTACAAAACACTTAATAGTGTAGTCTGACTCACACTTGGAGGCTTACTTTTCTATTTTACACGAAACACACGTGTACACACACACACGTGCGCGCACACACACAGACACACACACACTCACACACTCAAACTATTTACAAACAATGTTAGATTTAGAACTTGAATAAGTGTTTTTGTTTGTTAATTTTATAAGAAAGATTGTTCTGCGAGACACTCGGGAGGTGGCGTTGATCACAGTTGATGGCAGTTTATGAATATCATCGTACTGTTTGTATGTAAGAAGTATCTTTTTTGATATGTTTCAAATAAATAAATTTCGTTTTGTTTCATTTTCAGTATGACGACCCGGTTAGTCCAGCGGTGTGAGATGACCGTTTGATTCGAAGGATCGCGGATTCGATCCCCGCACCGGGACAAATATTTGTATGGCCTACAGATGTTTGTTTCGGGTCTGGGTGTTTGTGAATGTGTTGTATGTGTACAACGGCATCCACGACACAGGTTTATACTTACTGAGGCTCTGAGTGTAAGCGTATTTTTTTTAGTAAGAGTTACGCTTTCTTTAACCGAGTTCAAAAAACGAGAAGGTTCTCAATTCGGCCGGTATATTTTTTTATTTTTTTTATGTATGTACGCGAATTTCGCCGAGATTTCTGGACCGATACATAATTATTTTTTTGTTTGATGCGGAATAGTTTCGAATTGGTCCCATAAAAATTTGATTCGGATAGGCCCATCACTTTTTATTTTATGAGCATTTTTTTACTTAATTTCACCTCAGACTAAAGGAATAAGAATAGACGGCGAGTTGTCATACAGTGCGTTGAATCCACTGACGTCCTAGATAGTCCTAATGCGCATGACAACAAGATGACACCAAGTGACAATGACACATTTACTCATCGACGACACAACACAGCTTATTAACTCCTTCGTGGATAAAATTCTTTCATTGATTTCGTATAGTCGTGTAATAATTTTGTATCGACGCACATAAACAATTTATTAGGTATCTAATTGTCACGAAGCTACATTAATCTAATGGACAATGCAGCACTAAACTAAAAAGTTTTAAATAAACCGACTTCAAAACTGAAGAGTAAAAAATAATAAAGATTTGATTGTAATTATATACTACCTATTATTTATATGTGCTATTTACTAACAGGTTTGAAGTCGGTGCCAAGCCAAAATCACTAAAGTAGGCATTTCATTGTATTAAAACGTAACTTCACGCCTGTAATCCCCGAAGGGGTAGGCAGAGGTAAATGCATGAATTCAAGCATACATGCAATCACTCACGATTCGCCGGTTACGTTTTAATCAGTGTATTAATTTGCTCGTATTCATATTTAAGTGATTAAATATAACTATTTGTTTAAGGCTTGGCACCGACTTAAAACCTATTAGTAAATAGCACATATAAATAATAGGTAGTATATAATTACAATCAAATCTTTATAATTTTTTACTTTTCAGTTTTGAAGTCGGTTTTTCTTAACGCAGCTATATTTATTTCTATTTTATTTTTCTTAAGGACTTGCTTAAAAAAAGAATAGAGAGTAAGATATGATCATGTATGGATGTTGGTAAGACTTTGGGCTATACTCACAGTAAGAGGTACTCTATAGGACTCCTGATCCCGAGTGAGGGCGACAGTAGTGTTGGAGATGACTCCCTCCGCGGTACAGAACTCGATAGGGGTGCACTTGAGTGCGGCCGCGCATCCAGCCGGGATGTCATCTGGTGAAAAATTTGGGGTTAGATTAACATATTTTGAACATAGAGGTATTATACATACAATCCGCGAGCTCCGTCACTGATGGCAGCTCCAGTGACGGAGCTCGCGGGCGTAGGCCGCATACCGCATTACCTAATATACTTGCCGCTAAATGGTAGTGTTCAGCACTATCGAGTTCCGGTCAGGTGGTAATGTACGGCCCTGTGATTCCCGGCACAGAGGCATAACACCTTAGGCCTTAGGAGTGGTAACGCATCTGCATTCTGACCTTGGTCTTTGTGTAAGTATCTATAGGCTGCAGTCATCACTTAGCATCCATGTGAACTGCACGCTTGTTTGCCATTTGCATTACATAAAAAAAAACAGGAATGCCAAAAGGCAATACTATTTGACAATTGTTGGCCACATTATCGAGTTTCGAAGCCATGAATGGCATGAATGACTTCTAAAATCAGGAATTGACTATGAAGCAAAAAGTGCCTATGTTTTACTGGTGATAGAGTTCTAGTTGAGGGACTTCCGCACTACCTAATATATCTGCCGCCAAAATGGTAGTGTTCAGCACTATCGTGTTCCGGTGAGATGGTTTCTTCTATGTAATGGAAGTGGCAAACAAGCATGCAGTTCACATTGATTTTAAGTGATGACCGCGGCCTATAGACACCCACACGAAGACCAAGATTAAAATGCAGATGCGTTACCACTCCTGAGGCCTATGATGTTATGCCTCTGTGCCGGAAATTACAGGGCTTTTGGTGATAATAATGTATGGCCACGTAATAACTATCACAGATAACTAAGGTCTGAGGGGTGGCAACGCATCGACATTGACCTCCGGTTTTTGTGTTTAGGTCTTTCGGCAAGCAAATGAAATAATTTATCACATTATAAAGAAAATAGAAATACTTTCATCGTTTTTCTGAAAGACGTCCACTGTTGGACAAAAGTCACTCCCAAAGGAGCTCATAACGAACGATCCTAGGCTGCCATCATCCAGCGATTGCCCGCAATCTTCAGGTATTTAAAAGCTTTAATTTATCAGTTTAACCGAAAGACGTCCTCCATACCAAGATCCAAGCTTTCTCCAAAGTTGCTTGCAGTATTCATTGCATGCATGCATGACATTATGGGAAAACAGAATTTAAATAAATCTTTAAAAACAGATTAATGATAACAATAGATAATATGCATGCTTAAAAGAGTCTTTAATAAAATATAGCTCTATTTGTTTAAGAAACCAACTACCATCCGAATTGTCCTACATAAAATGATACGTTCCAAAGTGTTAATTATTAAAGTACATCATAACCTAAACCAAATAAGAATACGTTATGGCCTCTAAAGCCAATTAAATTTGAATACATGACATCACTTACTAGGCGATGGACCAGGTGTGGGCTGGTTTGGCCTTGTAGCGAAATCGTCCAGAATGAGCTGGCCGTCGATGTAGTTCGGATTGGGTGGAAGACGGGTCTCTCTATTGATGGTCTGTTCACCCACAGGAGGGAGGTATCCAGGAGCAGACGTTGAAGAAACGGGAGGTAGGTATGTTGGTTTAGGAGTGGTGAACCTTGGAGTGGTTAGTCTGGGAGTAGTGAAAGGCCTTGGGGTCGTGAATGGTCGAGGTGTAGTGAAGGTAGATGGGAAAACTGTGGATGGAACGACGTTGGAACCACTGTTAGTGTTGTCTACTGGAGGTAGGTAAGGGATTCCTGGTTTCAGTCCACTTGTACCAGGTCGGTAGACTCCCGCGTTTTCACTGCCAGCGGAGAAAGAGTCGGTTTCGATGAAATTTGATTGGCTTGTCGATTTGAAGACTTCGTTTGTGTTTCCAAATCTGCTTGGCGTTGTAGGAGCTAGCGTTGAACCGAATCCAGCGCCGAATTTGTTAGTGCCGAAGCTGGAACCTCTGGTAGATTCGAATCCAGAAGATTCAACCGTCACGCCTCTGTTGACGGATCCTGCTCCGGAGCCGACAGAAGCGGTTGAACCGAATCCAGCTGCACCACTACCGAAGGTACCCTTATTTCCGAAAGACGACTGGAAACCAGATGTCGTCGATCCAAAACCATTTTGACCACTTCCAAATCCGGATTGAGTGCTTCCAAATCCGTTTGAGGATTGTCTGTCAATGGAACTTGATTGGCTCTCGAATCCTTGGGAATTGAAGGAGTTGCCCTGGCTTCCGAAGGAGCCTTGAGCGCCAAATGAGTTGGATGAGCCGGATCCTTGGGCACCGAATGAGTTAGACGAGCCAGTCGCTTGGCCTCCATAAGCTCCAGTTCCTTGAGCCCCGAATGAGTTAGAGCCTGATTGAGAACCAGATTGTGAGCCGAACGAGCTAGAGCCGCTTTGGGAGAAGCCGTTTTGGTTGGTAGCGAAGATATTGCCTTGATTGGAGCTGGCTGCGAAGGCTGACTCTGAAGGAATACGGCAGCACACTTCTGTGCGAAGGTTGCAGTATTGTTTCTGTAACAATAGAAATTATTAATTAGTTACATGGATAAGTAGGAGTTCTGCAGTTATACAGTTCTTGTTGCTGATTGAACATATTCCTTTTTAAGGGAGCCG
Source organism: Macrosoma leucophasiata (assembly GCA_036365455.1). Classification (NCBI taxonomy): domain Eukaryota; kingdom Metazoa; phylum Arthropoda; class Insecta; order Lepidoptera; family Hedylidae; genus Macrosoma; species Macrosoma leucophasiata. The sequence goes on along the minus strand of JAWQUS010000022.1, from coordinate 205,397 downwards.
TATCCGATATTCGATAGTTAAAAACGCTAAAATGATTGCCTTCGACGGCGACGTGTGACGGGATGCTCACTTCCCTTCAAAATGGTCGAGGAGAGCAATGGCTGCCACATGCGTCATACTCGTGAACGGGTGCTGATTGTGGGGACTGGTCTGTTGTGATTTGCGGGTGTTATTTTCTATAACGATATTAAGCTGTTGATGGGTATTTGCGTATGTGGTTATATTATATGCAAATATTTATATGCCATGGACGTTCACATTATCTTTATTCTATGTAATAATATTTGTATGAAATCTAAGGTTTTGACAAAAAAGCAACACGCTGAGTTTGTTGGGCAGCGGAGTTCTTCTCAGTAGTGCCTGCACTTGGGACTCTGCTAAGTGAATGACTATGATTATGACGAGCATTTTTCATTTTCTTCTATGAAGGAATTGAAAAATATGAATTTGATGATTCACGTATCGGTTAAATATTGTTAAATTGGTATTTATTAATACCTATTGGATTGTTATTATAAGTCATTCTCTATAAATAGCTTATAACCCGAAAATGCAAAAGTGTCTTTGTAGATCAATTTGAAATAAATGATTTGAATTTTGATTTTGATAAATTATAAACACATAATGATGTAACTTTACGCCTGTAATCCCCGTAGGGTAGACAGAGGTAAATGCATATATACAAGCATATTTTAAGCAAACACCATCGATTCGCCAGGGTTATGTTTTGACCCATGTAGGTAAGTGGCGAGCCTGTTGACATCTCCGGGTACATTACCAAACTCCGAGGTACTGGGCAACTTGCAGAATATGGAAAAATCTCAAAAAGACCAGAGATAAAGAATTTCACACCATTATCTCTGATGATAGCCTCCGACCCAGGAATCGAACCCAGCGTGGTAGTAGTGGCCTGTTACTAAAACCCCTAATTCCATTTATGGAGTGATTGAGCAATAGTAATACAAACATGTTTATTAAGTATGATATAATGCGTATTGTAAGTCGTTACGTCGTAGGGTCGCGGGTTCGATTTCCGTTGCGGGCAAATTAATGGTGGCCTACTGACATCGGCACTTGATGCGTATATAGAAATGTTGTTTGTCTGTTATTTAACTAATAAACCCATAGAAATGAAGCTTAAAATATGACTGGCGATTTTTGTTTTTTTTGGTTCCGTAATATAAACGGAAAAACGGAAGCTTTCTAAGATCATTCGTGCGTCTCACTGTTATTTTCTGAAAGGGGGTTTTTTATATTTTTAGGACAACAAGCAATTACACTCAGAAAGTAACAAGGACAATTACTCGGTACATAATTTAACAAGGAGCGTAATCAACCCCGTTGTCCACAAATTAATTATTAGGACATTTTAGGGTAGCGGTGTGAAAATAAAAAATAATTATTTTTGAACAAGCAAAAAAAAATGTTGTCACATCTGTATGTTAACACAAAGTAAACAATAGTTAATCTTACAATATGTTATTATTAACGTTCTGCATTACATTTAGAACATTTCGCTTAAATGCGTTAGGTGACGTTTCAAAAATTCTACCATCATGTTGGCTAATTGATTTGAAATTGAGTAAAGAAACCAGTGATTTTCAAACATAGAGTCTTATGTTTGAAACCACTGATTTGTGTACCAGTTTTAGTAGTAGGAATAATAGTAGAATATAAAAAATCCTTTTCAAACTACATATATAAATTATTATGTTGTTGATATTTAGAGTTTCCTAGAAAACCTATTTTTTTCCGTTTTTTGTTTCCAATAAAATAAAATAAAAAAATTAATAAAAATAATATCTCTCAATCGTACGGAACCCTGTAGAAGTGAGCCCAACTCTCACTTGACCGGTTTTTGAAGTGAAAATTTCTTTAGCATAGTTGCGATTTGAAAGACGATCAAACGAAAAAGAAGCAGACACATAGATTTATAAGATATAATATCATGGGAAAAAATTAAATAGGAAGTCGGAAGAGCGGCTGGACTAGATTCCCAGTGGCCGCGAGTTCGAGTCTCGCCCGAAGTCAAATTTTTCTTTCCATTTTTCTTTAAAAAATGTTTTGTTTTATTTGGAACCAAGTGTCTACAACAAACAATTTGACATAAACCGCGATACAAAACTTGTGGTGTATGGAATTACCCAAAACGACTTCTATAAAACTGTATGGCCTTTTGACGTCACATGTGAATACGTCTGTGACATGTATGGCGATATTATGGAATTTTTTTGGAATTCCATTTATACTACGTTATGTTTTCGTTGTCATATTAAAAGATATTTCAATGTATGATTCAGTGATGTGCCGGATAATACAGGTAGGTACCTTTTTTAAATGTAATGTAAGTGGCAAACAAGCATGCAGTTCACATTGATGTTAAGTGATGACTGCGGACTACAGACACTTACACAAGGACCAAGGTCAAAATACACGATATAAATACACGGAACGCGATAGTGCTGAAAACTACCATTTAGCGGCAAGTATATTAGGTAATGCGGTGGTGCCTACGCCCGCGAGCTCCATCACTGGAGCTCTACCACCAGTGAAATACTTGTTACTTTAACTTTAACAAATATCGTGGTGCAACCTAAAATTAATAATTAACTAGTGGTAGAGCTCCAGTGTCGGAGCTCAAGGCACCACCGCATTACCAAATCTGCTTGCCGCCAAATACTAGTGTACAAACCGACAGAATGACGGTTGATAACCACGCAGTGCCGGATAAAGCCGGTGCGGGGCCCGTAGCAAATGTGACCATGGGGCCCTAGAGTTACATTGCCTACTGAAATTTAGGATGTAAATAAAACAACATTTACGAAAAGGAATCGAAAACAAATTTAGGGGATTCCCCCTGTAAGTATTGTGGTATTGCCAACTTGCAACATAATAATATAGGTACCTATATAATTAGTGGTCAACGCTCCCTTTGAGAATAGCTAAGGTGTATTACATATTTGTGTTTTTTTTTTGGGCACAGGCACGGGGCCCCCAATGGCGTGGGGCCCGTAGCATTTGCTACTCCTGCTATATGGCTAATCCGGCACTGTAACCACAGCAGTACTGTGAGAGGGATAAATAATAATACAACTCGTCACAGTCCAGATAAGTTCCCACTCCACCTGGCAGCTCCTCCTCCCTCCCGCGAGGATACTGCTGCCGGAAACTGTCGAATTCTCCAACTCGACTGGTTTCGCAGCTTGCGTTTGCAACAGCGATCCACTGTCCGCAAGCTTGTCCGTCAAAAACAACCGCTTGGTTCTGTTTCGGACAGACATCCGACTCCGAAGGACCAAATGAGGTATGCATGAATTCAAGCATACATGCAAACATCCACGATTCGTCGGTTACGTTTTGTACAGTGTATTAATTTGCTCGTATTCATATTTAAGTGATTCAAATATAATTATTTGTTTAAGGCTTGGCACCGACTTCAAACCTATTAGAAAATAGCACATATATTTAATAGGTAGTATATACCTAATTACAATTAAATCTTCTTCTTAATTAAATCTGCAAGACCTCAAGATACCATAAGTAATTAATGTGTTAATCCTGAACGCTACGCAAGGCGTTTACGAAATCGATGGAGGTAGCTACATATAATTTTTTCAAACTTCTGTCAGACAAATGTCACCTCAGTCTGCCCGGGACCACGGAAGCTGAAAAGCGACCGAAACGTCGGGTTGATTTTAAAAATCATTTTAGTTTAATATACGCGAGATAAATCCGTAAAAATAGTTTTATTTCAATGAGTGTAGCTCGCGAAAACCTAAGAACATATCAAATTAAATCTTTATTATTTTATACTTTTCAGTTTTGAAGTCGGTTTTTCTTAACGTAGTTTATAATATATATATATATATATATATATATATTATTTAAAAATATAGATTATTATCTGTTGACTAGTGATGGGCAACGATTCATTTGTCATTGTTACGTAGTATGAACGAGTACATTACTTTGTATTTCAACGCATTCAATTATTCACTAGGATAGACAACGTTACAAAATATGTAATTAAAATATAATTAAAAAATAATAATCAATCATTTTTAGATTTTATTTATTATCGTTACGCGTAGGTTTGTGTAGGCATGACCACTGAATTTCGAAGTGCGAAATGCCGCAATTTGTGAGATCTAATGTTTACCGTGATGTTTGAAATTTTGAAATTCCGTGTTTTGTGAGAACTAAACTATACGAGTAGTAGGTATGTACAGTACTCAACAATTAATGTTGCACATCGAGCCTGCGAAAGAGACGATCGGCTCGTTTCGACTTCCTAGAGCATTTCTGTTGCACGCTGCCTACATAAGCACTGACAGTCCGATATTGGTCAAAACTTGATCAAAATGGTCGACAAACGTCAAATAGGTACGGTGCGAAAGAGATAAGAATAAGAATAAGAAACATTTATTTGACACACAGCGAGACACATAAAACAGACATAAAACGTAACAGGTAACAGAGAAAAGACAACACATTTTCTAAAAATTAATACATAATATGTGTCTCACGGCTGCCAAAAAGGTGTCCTGTTCAGCAAATGTCAGGTACCTTCATATAAAAGGTAGGGGTTTGATTCCCGGGTAGGGGGTTATCAGAGATAATGGTGTAAAGTCCTTTATCTCTGGTTCTATTGGGATTTTTCCATTTTCTGGAAATTTCCCAGTACTTCAAAGTTTGGTAATGTGCCCGGAGATGTCAACAGGCTCGCCACCTGTTACATGGTCCAAAACGTAACCGGCGAATCGTGGGTGTTTGCATGTATGCTTGAATGCATGCATTTACCTCTGCCTACCCCTTCGGGGATTACAGGCGTGAAGTTACGTTCGTTTCGAAATTCAGTAGCGGAGTCGTTTGTGCCACTGATTAGCTTATGTCAGGGTTTCTCAAAGTGGAGAACGCGAACCCCCAGGGGTTCGACATTCGATGGTATTGGATGGTGGTTCGCGACAAGATTTACTATAAATCGACTTGATGACGAGTCAGAATTATGATTAAAATTGTCCAAAATGACTCCTAAAATTGACTCCATTTATGACAAGAAACAAGCACACCCATCACATTAATAGTACCTAGTAAAAATATATTTCTTTTGGCACTTTATATGTGCGAATGTGGATGGTTGCAGAGGCCCAGGAATACCAAAGCTGACCTACTATGACCAAATAGGTCGAGTTCTGTCTGATGGTGCGGTCAAAAGTCTTAGGAATAGGCGTGCATGTATGAAAAGAAAAAAGCCCTGCGGCCCTGGAAATTCTTTTTTTCTAACCGACTTACGTAGGCGGCTTGTCTCAAGACGGCACTAGTCTACTTCACCGGACAATAGGCGAGCGTAAAGGGCTCTTAGCCTAAATAAATTTACACAATTGTCGAGTGTCAACGAGTCGTTGCGAAGAATGTTATAGAAGGGATACGCGAGAAGGTAAATGTGGCAGTAGTTCGCTTTCATCAGCCAACATCATCAGAAACTAGCTCTGTCTCGTCTGTGTTCGTCGCGAGCTGAGAGACTGGGGCAAAGTTTACGCAGCCAACTTCACTCCATGTTAACAACGGCATGGGCGTTGGCAGGGTTTTTTTGTGGAAAAAGCAAACAAGCATGCAGTTCACATTGATGTTAAGTGATGACTGCAGCCTATAGACACCCACACAAAGACCAAGGTCAAAATGCAGATGCGTTACCACTCCTGAGGCTTAAGGTCTTATGCCTCTGTGCCGGAAATTACAGGGCCGTACATTACCACCTGACCGGAACACGATAGTGTTGAACACTACCATTTAGCGGCAAGTACGCCCGCGAGCTCCGTCACTGGAGCTCTAATACAGGCAGCTGCTCCGCTCTACAGATAAAAAATAGCGCAATTTCAGCAAAGACTGTCATGTGGCTAGTGATGGGCTGTGCCCGGGAACGTTCCCCAAGGTGGGAACATAGGGGAATATTGTTTATAAAGATTATAAAATACTTCCATCAATATTTTACACTTGCCATTTCACATATGAACAAAAATTTGTTGTATTTTAAAATTTGTAGACTAATATCAAACTATTTACTACAAAATCAACAAAATTTGCACGCCATCTAACAACGTAACTTCACGCCTGTAATCCCCGAAGGGGTAGGCAGAGGTAAATGCATGCATTCAAGCATACATTCACCACTAACGTGTTCCGGTCAGGTGGTAATGTACGGCCGTGTAATTTCCGGCACAGAGGCATAACACCTTAAGCCTCAGGAGTGGTAACGCATCTGCATTTTGACCTCGGTTTTTGTGTGGGTGTCTATAGGCTGCAGTCATCACTTAACATCAATGTGAACTGCATGCTTGTTTGCCACTTCTGTAACATAAAAAAAAGGTACCTGCTCTCCCATAGAGTCAAATTGCTCCCCTCTACAACATAGTTGGCTGGCGACGTTCTTGCTCTATGGCATTTAAGTTTTGCAAGTACTATATCAATAATTGTTGAAATAGCGACATGAACATCACAAATTGGGAATACTCAAACTTAATAATAATTCATCTCCATTTTGTGCGTGTCCTTTGCTTTGATTTATATTGACAACATACGCACATAAATGGTATTGCAATTGATTGCAGTCTGTTTGCCAAATGGTAGTTTTGCTTATAATATATCATGATTTGAAGTAGGTATGGTAATATTGTACATTTAGAATAGAATAGAAGCATTTATTGAAGGCAACTAGGGCCCATATCATACTATACTATAAACATATACAAAGTTTAAAACAAAATAAAATGAATACTATGCATTACAAATATGAAGCGCGCATGGCTCCCCGCCTGGTGTTGATCGGAAGCGATCTACTCGGTTAAGCGATACGGGCGCGGTCGGGTGTGTGATGGGTGACCGCTAGTGGCAAATTAAAATGCGCGTTTCCGTGCTTCGGAGGGCATCATCGAATCAGTTTCACAATCCATTGGTTATTTATTTTAAATATTAAATATAACTAAAACTACATACACACGAACACGATAAAACAATGTATGCATACACGGCAGACGCGCTCGTCGCGTGGTTTGTCACTGGAGAGAGAGAGAGAGAGAGAGAGTGAGAGAGAGTGAGAGAGAGGGAACAAATAAGTCGAATCCTATATTATATCACCTAATGCCTCAGGACAGCACATCGGCAGCACATCGGCATTTTAACCTCTGGTCATTGTGTGGGTGTCTATAGGCTGCAGTCATCACTTAACATCAATGCGAACAGCATGCTTGTTTGCCACTTTTATTACATAACAAAAAACTTTCTTTCTTTCATATGACGACGAAAGCGTCGGGGCGTGATGAACTAATCACCCTCTGGTGGAGGAGAACTCTTCCATAAGTGCAGTCATTCGACCGAACAATGGCTTTCAAACCATTCCAATAGGGTGGAAGGAAGTGCAATAACGCAAGATAGAGAGCAGCGTCTTATGATAAAAGAACCGTCACTGCGATTGCCAATCCATATGCCAAGCGTGGCGATTATAGCATATTCCGTTATGGGGAGGCTTTGGTGCAGCAGTGGACATTTTTCGGTTGAATTTTTTTTTAATGTAATGGAAGTGGTATTCTAGCCTGCAGTTCACGTTGATGTTAAGTGATGACTGCAGCCTATAGACACCCGCACAAAGACCAAGGTTAAAATGCAGATACTTTCGCATACACTAGCGTTACCACTCCTGAGGCCTAAGGTATTACGCCTCTGTGCCGGAAATTACAGGGCCGTGAAATTATTGATTTATAATGAAAGTGTGGTTTTTCAATAGTTTTGGATCATCGGAAACTTGTTCAATGTTATATTTAAGCAATAGCACTAGCCGTTCAATTTTTTTGTAGCTGAGGGCAATGAATTCGATACGTTTGAAAATGTTCTCTAGATAATATTAATATGTCAAAAAACATACAGGCGAAATGAGAACCTCCTCCTTTTTGAAGTCGGATAAAAAAGCTTAACATTTGACTTTATAAAAAAAAACAGCAAAATATTGTTACGATTCCTTGAACCACGAAATGACAATGTTAAAAATGTTGAACGTAACTTCACGCCTGTAATCCCTGAAGGGATAGGCAGAGGTAAATGCATGCATTCCAGCATACATGCAAACACCCAAGATTCGCCGGTTACGTTTTGGGCCCATGTAACAGGTGGCGAACCTGTTGACATCTCCGGGCACATTACCAAACTTCGAGGTACTTGGAAATTTCCAAAAAATTGAACAATCCCAATTAAACCAGAAATAAAGGACTTTAAGCCATTATCTCTGAAAACCACTACCCGGGAATCGAACCCAATACTTCAGCGTAGTGGTTGACTATATAAAAATATCGATATTTATTTACCGTTCGCCCATCCCTATTGCCACTGCCTTTTAGTGCTTTTAACGCCGACGAATAAATTAAACAAAATGGCGTCTTTCTGACGTGTGTTGCAATTGAATTTAATGATTAATGGTGCATTTTACGTTGGACATCTGAATATTTAAGGATTTAAATATTCTTGTTACGTAATTAATTACGTTTGGGGTTGATATATTGAATACTAGCTGTGCCCGCGACTTCGTCCCCGTGAGAATTTATGATTGTCCTACCCGGGCGAAGTCGTGGGCGCAGCTAGTATAAAAGTAGCCTAAGTTACGCCGTATTACATAAGCTATCTGACAGTGAAAGTCCCGTCAAAATCAATCCAGCCGTTCCCGAGATTAGCCGGAACAAACAGACAGATCAGACAGGCAGACGGGCAGACACAAAAATTGTGAAAAATGTTGTTTTGGTATATGTACCGTGTATACATACATTTACATTTACTAAAAAGCTTTTATTTTTATTACAAACAGACACTCCAATTTAATTTAATTGTATAGATATATATATAATAGATAATATAGTTTTAATACAGTTGACGAGCCATTAATCCAGCGGGTTCGGTCCCCGTACTGGGGCAAATATTTGCATGGCCCAAAGAGATTTATTTCGATTCTGGGTGTTTGTGTATGTGTTGTATGTGTACAACGACTCCCACAACACAGGTTTATACCCCGTGTGGGGCTGTGAGTGTGAGTATTACATTTATTAGTTCGTGCTGATTTAAAATCGGTTACTTTTAATATGTGATTTTTAATTGACAGATGATTTGACATTTATAAAAAATGCGATGGTAGGTAACATTGCACCCGCGTGAAGCCGCGGCGGGACGCTAGTTCGTTACAAAAATGTTTTTTTTAAACAAAATGTTATAAGTATTAAGTATATAAACGTTTTTCGCTGGTGTTAGAGCTCCAGTGACGGAGCTCGCGGCCTTAAGCACCACCGCATTACCAATATATACATTATATATGCATTATCATTATATAAAAAAACCTAAACCTAACCTTTCTGAAGCTTCTAGATATGACAGATATGATTTTATTTACCTACTTATCAAATGACACTTATTTACATTTCACTGATAATTGCTAATACGACATGCATAATTTAAAGGTTTAGATAAGATAATAATTGAATAAACATAATCTCATAGTGTTTTACATTATTATTAGTTCACGATATAGCTTTCGCTGTTTTAGAATACTTAATAGGGTTAAAGGTTATCTCAACAACCAATTATGTGACCCGAACATTCTGATACTGGTTTTTACCTACTATTGTCGCATTTATTGGGAATATATTTAGATATTTGTTGGATTAAATAGAAAAAGAAACACATCGCTGTGATTTAAAAAATGGACCAAATTCAACGGTCTAAGTATATACTAGCTGTTGACCGCTGCTCCGCCCGCGTGTAGTTCGCTTTTCGCGTAACCAATAGAAACTACAATTATTCATATCTATAATAGACTTGTGCTATTGGTGCTTGTTCCCCTTTTTTGTATGTATGTATCTTCACGCCAGGTCCCTAACGGGGTAGGCAGGGAGTGTAGAGCGCCAGATATCCCGGTTCTGACAAACCTCTCGTGCCTCGTCTACTTTCATCATTCTCTTCATACATGCACGCCGATTCCTAAGACTTTTGATCCCACTTTTGTAACATTCAATAATATCTATACTGGTGGTAGAGTTACAGTGTAGGAGCTCGAGGGCGTAGGTACCACTGCATTACCTAACCTATCTGCCGCTAAATGAGTGTTCGGCACTATCGTGTTCCGGTAGATGGTAATGTATGGCCCCGTAATAACTATCACAGATTTATAACAACTTTTAAAAAAGGCAGAGTTTTTTTTATCTAATGGCAAACAGGCACTTCACATTGATGTTAAGTGATGACTGCAGCCTATAAACACACAAAGACCAGAGGACAAAATGTAGATGCGTTACCACTCCTGTGTACACGTTATGCCTCTGTGCCGGAAATTACAGAGCCGTACATTACCACCTGACCGGAACACGATAGTGCTGAACACTACCATTTAGCGGCAAGTATGAGTCAGTAGGTAATGCGGTGGTTCCTACGCCCGCGAGCTCCGTCACTGGAGCTCTTCCACCAGTACAAAAGGCCTACCTCATTGAGGCCAAGCGGCAAATTATATAGCTTTAATATGTCTATTAAAGCCACGTTTAGTCTCTTTAGTGGCAACGCGACATCTGTATTACTGTATATTGATACGTTAAGATGTCTGCTGTGTCGCAACCCGCAATGTGTCGGTAAACATCGAAAGGACATCGTGATTCTCTTGTAGGGATAGCAAAAAACGACGATTTTAATAGATACATTATTTTTACTGGTGGTAGAGCACCAGTGACGGAGCTTGCGGGAGTAAACAACACCTTTTTTAGGGTTCCGTAGTAAACAAGGTAGTTTTGCCATGTCCGTCCGTCTGTCTGTGTGTCTGTCCATCCGCGGTTTAGAATTTGGCACAAGTATACAACCCTGAAGCGCTCATGGCCTCGCGACTGGTGTAGATCGTAAGCGATCTACTCGGTTAAGCTATACAGGCGCGGTCGGGTGTGTGATGGGTGACCGCTAGTGGCAAATTAAAAAGGAGGGCACGTTAAGCAGTCGGTCCCGGTCGCTATCGATAGATAGCAGTCGTTAAAACCTTGTCGGATGCCTTATGGGCGGTTTAAAAACATCCGACAACGGGTTGGCCACTCACCCGTATCTCCACCAACCCGCATTGGAGCAGCGTGGTGGAGTAAGCTCCAGGCCTCCCCCCAAAAAGGGGATAGACTCGTGCCCAGCAGTGGGACGTATAATGGGTTGCCATTATTATTATTTTATTATGTATCTTCACGCCAGGTTCCTAACGGGGTATGCATTGGTGCATTTTGACTTCTGGTCTTTGTGTGGGTGTCTATAGGCTGCAGTCATCACTTAACATCAATGTGAACTGCACGCTTGCTTGCCACTTCCATAACATAAAAGAAAAAAATATATATTAAATGTTCCATAGGTATCTGCCAACCGTACCCCTAACATCGTTTAGAGGTCCATAAAATTCAAGTTTTCTTAACTGCAATTGCGCAAGCGAAGCGTGTACCCTTATTTACATATTAAAACCCTCTTGGAGATGACACACTTGGAAAAGTATAATTGCAGAACCATAAGGAATCCACTTTCACTGTTAAAGTTCCACAGAACTGGAAGCGTAGGCCGTATCACCGTATTTAAAATCTATAATAAAATCTATATTATATATATATAAAAATTAATTATTATTGCTGTTCGTTAGTCTCGCTAAAATTCGAGAATGGCTCTACCGATTTGTTTAACTTTAGTTTTGAATTATTTTTGGAAGCCCAGGGAAGGTTTAAAGGGTAAGAAAATATGAAGAAAATGAAGGGAAATAGTAAAAACCACAATTTATTTTTCTCATTCAAATAGTCCGTATCTATGACACATTATTTCATTCTGAGACAATACGAAGTTTTCCGAATCAGTTAATAATATATTTATAATAGGTTGGGGAAAAAGTCTTTTCGCATTATAGTATGTATGAATTTGTAATAAAATCTCTTTGGCTGTAGTATTTGTATCTGGCTGGTTTTGGTATCATTGAAAGTTAAAATTTTAAAGAACATAATTCCAAATTTAAATTAGGCAAAAGTTTTTCGTACTGTCAAGATGCGTGAATCTAATGAAGAAATTCGATACATTTTAAAATTTTACTACAAAAAAGGTAAAAATGCAACGCAAGCCGCGAAAAAAATTTGCGATGTTTATGGACCTAGTGCAGTGTCTGTGAGAGTAGCACAAATTTGGTTTAAGCGTTTTCAATCCGGAAATTTTCATGTCAAAGATGCACCTCGCTCCGGTCGCCCTATTACGGATAAAATGCCATTTTTGATATTAGATTGATTGTTAGATAGTCCATTTATCGAGGAAGGCTATAGGCTATATAACATCACGCTAATATGAATAGGAGAGCGTAAGTAACAATGAACGTGCTAGCGGCCCGCACCTGCTTCGCGCGGGTTCATTGTTTGTTCATTGTATTAGTAAGTAGAATAAATCTATTTAAATTTAAAAAAAGGTAACTTCACACTTGCGATCCCTGAAGGTGTAGGCAGAAGTAAATGCATGCATACAAGCATACATACAAACGGTACGTTTTGGCCCTTCTAACCGTTGGGAGCCTGTTGACATCTCCGGGCACATTACCAGACTCCTAGAAATACCAGATGTGGTGGATGTGCGTTTCCAGGTCTATAAATAACCTTTTTACCAAGTGACCTATTTAAATTAATTCATAACATCCGGGTTTTTTTTTTTAATCCATTTCCAAGTCAGCGAAGAATTCGAAGTAACAATTGTTAATGAGCGAGAACTCATTATTTTTTTTTAGCGCGTGAGACCCATTGTCCTATTGTCTTTTAGCCATCTTTTTTCATAGAAATATTGTTTTTATATCTATACTAATATTATAAAGAGTTTGTAACTTTGTTTGTAAGGGCTCATCTTTGGAAATACTGAACCGATGACGAAAATTCTTTCACCGACAGAAAACTACACTATTCAGGAGTGATATGGTATATCTAAACGAATATTATAAAGAGGTAATATTTTTGTGTTTGTTTTGAATAGGCTCAATAACTACTAGACCGATTCAAAAAATTCTTTCACTATTCGAAAGCTACATTATCCACGGCTAACATAGGCTATATTTTATTTTGGAAAAAACAGGGTTCCGTAAGATATTTGGGTTTTTCAGACACAAGGTGTAAAAAATCAACCAGAAAAGTTACTTATTTTGCGTACGCTGCCTAAACTATAAAAGATATCGAGGAAGACTTTAGGCTATATCTATGTATAATCATCACGCTAAGACGAATAGAAGAGGGTAGGCAACATTGCACCGCGCGAAGCCGGGGCGGGTCGCTAGTCTATATATATAAAAATCAATTGCTGTTCGTTAGTCGCGCTAAAACTTGAGAACGGCGGGACCGATTTGGCTAATTTTGGTTTTGAATGATTTTTGGAAATCCAGGGATGGTTTCAAAGGTAAGAAAATATGAAAAAATTGAAGGGAAATAGTAAATACCACAATTTCATTTTCCCACCTTTAACACATTATTTCATTCTGAGGCAATATGAAGTTTGCCATGTCACCTAGTCGTAGGTGTAAACAAAAAAAAATAATAAATGCGCAAGTTTGCATGTTTGTTTGCTTGTTACTTCTTCATGCAAAAACTGCTGAACCGATTTACATGAAATTTAGCACACATAGAGGGAAACTTTTTTTATTACATATACTTTATTATTACATATTATACGATAGTTTTTTCCTATAAATTGCTAACTACCTACTGGATACTAAACTATCCTATGTATAGGATAGTTTAATAGGATTACATAGGATTGTTTTTATCTCGAAAAAATGTTTCTGTGGGAGATAATTTGATGAGTTTCCACTGTTTACGCGAAAAGCAACTTATACGCGGGCGGAGCCGCGGGCAACAGCTAGTAGGCTGTATTTTATTATATCTAGCAATGTAGGTAACATGCGAAGCCGGGGCGGGCCGCTTGTATTTACATAACTGTATATCGAGGACGTTTTGAGTTAAAATGTGTTTTCTTGTGAATCCTGTTTTTATTTTTGTGGGTTGAAGGTCTGTTAAATAGTGACTCCAAAGTATGAGCCCCATAATAATTATCACAGAGATATAATAACTAAGGTCTCAGGGGTGGCTACGTTTCTGCATTTGACCTCTGGTCTTTGTGTGGGTCTATAGGTCATCACCTAACATCAATGTGAACTGCGTGCTTCTTAGCCACCTCCTTTAATTTAAAAAAAAGTAGTGGTAAAAATCCCTAGACTGGTTATCTTGAGGTCGCAGGTTCGATCCCGGCCCGAATAAATTTTTAAATTCACTTGCATGTGTCATTGCAAAAACAATGATGACAATAACCATATAATTAAACGGAAAATTAAGTAGTTAATAATTTACTAACTGCGCCCGCGAGCTCTACCACTGGAGCTCTCCCATTACATAAACCATTAGCCATGACATCAGTCGTGACATTACAATAAAACATTGATTTGTTAATAACAAGAGATTAAAGTAATTAACGTTCCCATGCCACTTGAATAACATTGAATAATTGCATACAATCTTATAGTTTTCTTGAAAAACATCACCAAGCATTGACTAGCGCCAAAGCTGCACCGTTCCTAATCGCATAACAGAATCGGAAACTCATTTATTCATTTAGGGTGACAGGCACCTCTTATCAAAACACACACGTCAAAAACAAACAAAATTTTACGACTTCTTTACGATATTCAATAAACTGAAAAGTCTATTATATCGGTTGCCTAACTAGCATAGTTGGTAATAGATGGCGCTACTGCTACCATAAAGCAAGGCAATAAATGTGAAGGAAAGATTTGACAAATCGGGCAGGACTTCAGTAGCTCGGTTGGAAGAGCGGCTGGACTAGATTCCCAGTAGGCCGCGAGTTCGAGTCTCGCCTGAAGTCAAATTTTTCTTTCCATTTTTCTTTAAAATAAAACAAATAAAAGTAAATAACAATTGATATACATGTCAAACAAGATAAAAAATATATGCAAAGTCAAGAATATCACTAAGATAAAACTAAATGTAATAAACTAATGTAAAAAGTATATCAGTAGAATGTCTCATTTCCCCTTTACAAACTGATAACAAAGAGTAAAAAGAAAAAAAAAAGAGTCATTCTTTGTCATTCACCGGCAGAGTTCCAAAGGCCAATATGATCTGAGAAAAACTTGGCGGAAAAGTTGCCGCTCAGTCGGCTCTTTAAAAAATATGTCTTGTGTGTTCCTCCGCAATGGCCCTAAGCCGAGGTTCTAATCCACAGCACACCGCGGACACTCCGCCAAAATTCCATACAAACGCTTAATTTGGGGTCTATTACACAGACATCAATCAGTGACGTGTATTTACACGTCCACCTGTGTGCGTAGCACGTAGAGAATACCAACCGTCGCCCATAAGAGGGGAGGAGGTTGGGTGAGGCGGGGAAATCGGGCGGGAAGTCGTAGTGTCCATTTTATACGTAGTATTATTATATATTTTCTGCCCATAGGCAGAGAATCTTTAATCTATACAAATAAAATTGGAGTGTCTGTTTGTTATATAGAAATAACAGTTTTTTTCGGCCCGCGACAAAACTACCATCACTGCGATCGCCAATCCGCCTGCCAAGCTTGGCGATTATGGCATATTCACCCCTAATGTCACACAACACCGCTTTTTTTTAATTCAATGGTATCGCTTGTTAAGCATATTGCCAGTGTAAAGTAAAACGATATTTCGTATTCGTTATAAGCAACGTAAAAGATAAAGTCAGTCAGTCAATTTATCAGTCCGTCAGTCAGAGTCACAGTAATTCTAGTAAAGCGATGGCTACTTTACCAGAACATTTACAATGAAGTTTTGGAGGCAACCCGAAAGGACGTGTTTTCACACTGTTATTCTATTTAACTATACACGAGCACTGTAATAAACCTATATCAAACAAAATGCCACCAACTTGATTTAATACTAGCTGTGCCCGCGACTTCGTTCGCGTGATAATTTATGATTGTTCAGTATCTACCCAGACAAAGTCGTGGGCGCAGCTAGTATTAAATAAAGTTGGTGGCATTTTGTTGAGCCTAAGTTACTTCTTATTACATAAGCTATCTGCCAGTGAAAGTCCCGTCAAAATCGGTCGAGCCGTTCCCGAGATAACTCAAAACTACACCAAGAAAATGAAATAAAATCAACCACAACACTGTAGTGGGCGTGTTTGGGGAAGGCTTTGTCCAGCTGTGGACGTCATTCGGCTGGAGTGATGAAATAAACTGACAACTTTTACTGGTGGCAGAGTTGATTGTGATTCTGATAAATGATAATTATCAGGCAGCCGCAGGCGACAGACAGTCTTTCTATTTGTTTTGTCTGACAGCTGAATCACCACGCGGGCAGAGAATATGTAATAATACTACGTATAGAATGGACACTTCGACGTCCCGCCCGATTTGCCCGCATCACTCAACCCCTTCCCCTCTTATGGGCGACGGTTGGTATTCTCTACGTGCTACGCACACAGGTGCGCGTGTAATACACGTCACTGATTGATGTCTGTGTAATAGAAACCAAATTAAGCGTTTGTATTGAATTTTGGTGGAGTGTCCGCGGTGTGTCGCGGGCGTGTCTCACTGTGTCGGACGACACTATAAGACACGCCCGCGTGGTGATTGAGCTGTCAGACAAAAAAAATAGAAAGACTGTCATGTAATCGGCTTTTTGGTCCAAGAGTTTTTTTTTGTATGTGGTGGAAGTGGCAAACAAGCATGCAGCTCACACTGACGTTAAGTGATGACAGCAGCCTATAGACACTAACACAAAGACCAAGGTCAAAATGCAGATGCGTTACCACTCCTGAAGCCTAAGGTGTTATGCCTCTGTGCCGGAAATTACAGGGCCGTACATTACCACCTGACCGGAACGCGATAGTGCTGAACACTACCATTTAGCGGCAAGTATATTAGGTAATGCGGTGGTGCTTGCACCCGCTAGCTCCGTCACTGGAGCTCTACCCTTCGAGTATTGGAACCCCTTAAGCCTAGATTTTTTTGTAGGGATGAGTCATAATACATGCTATGTACGATAACCATCGCCTGGCAAGGATCAGCCCTGCACGTCATGTGGATTTCTGATGAGAAAAGTTACTTCCATATTTTAGATCTGGCAGCCATCGTTTTGCGACCATATTTTTTTTTTAATTTATGATGGCATCGCTATCACGCATATTGCCAGTGTCAAGTAAAACGATATTTCGTATTCGTATAAAAGCAGTCCTCTTCTTTATATGTCTACTGGCTGACCCGGTTTCAGTACCGCCATAGAATTAAATTGAACTGCCTCGGTAGCCTAGTGGTAGCAGGCCACTACTACTACGCTGAGGTCCTGGGTTCGATTCCTGGGTCGTGGGTTATCAGAGATAATGGTGTAAAGTCCTTTATCTCTGGTTCTATTGAGATTTTGCCATTTTCTGGAAATTTCCCAGTACCTCGAAGTTTGGTAATGTGCTCGGAGATGTCAACACGCTCGCCACCTGTTACAAGGGCCAAATACGTAACCGGCGAATCGTGGGTGTTTGCATGTATGCTTTGAATGCATGCATTTACCTCTGCCTACCCCTTCGGGGATTACAGGCGTGAAGTTACTTTTTTTTTAGCATTAAATAATGTGTCGATTTGACTGTTGCAATTTTACCTTACTAGCGTAATAAAATAATAATACAGCTTATAGCGCTAAATCTATTTATAATGTGGAGATTTAAATTAATATTATAGGCTTACATTTATTTTTTGCACACGTATCAATACTTTATTTAAATGCAAAGTATGACTATCATACATACATTCGTCTTTACTGTTACAAAGACCAAAATCTATACTATTATTATAAAGCTGAAGAGTTTGTTTGTTTGAATGCGCTAATCTCAGGAACTACTTATCCGATTTGAAAAATTCTATTAGTGTTAGATAGCTCATTTATCGACGAAGGCTATATAACGCTAAGATGAGTAGGAGAGGGTAGGTAACATTCCAACCGCGCGAACCCGGGGCGAGCCGCTAGTATAAGACAAGACTAAAACTATCACACCATACAAAAGAGTTCAACACGCTATCAATCATTACAAGCTGATGAAAATAAGATTTTAATATCTTAGGTATGTGTGTGTGTGTGTGTGTGTGTGTGAATGAATACATTTAAACATTCAAAGTCACTTGCAGTCACCTAATTTATCAGTGATTCCTAAACATTCTTAAAACAATATTTATTTATTTATTTATTTTATTTATACTTTATTGTACACCAATACATTAAAGAGACAACAAAATAGAAGAAATAGACGATACAAAAGGCGGTCTTATCACAAAACTGCAATCTCTTCCAGACAACCTTTGGGTTTAGGAAACTGTGTAAACTAGAATATTAGGGGTGTACTAATGAGAGTAAATTTAAAATTATAGCTTACAAAGAAAAAAAAAATTAAAATAATAAAAATAATAATAGGTAACTTTTAGATGATCAGGACTTAACTCGACAAGGGGAAGGGCAATATTGTAGTTTTAATAATCTTCCGCCTGAGCCATAAGTATGCTAGGTCAAGGTCATTCAAAAGATGTATGAAACTCGATACAAAAATTGCAATACATCATTTACTTATTTATGATGGTGAATGTTTACGATGCGCGCGCACACCGACAGATAAAAGCAACAGTCTGAAGTTAGTTGCTAAAGGTATTTTTTTTTTTGTTTTTATGTAATAAAGTGGCAAACAATCGTGCAGTTCACATTGATGTTAAGTGATGACTGCAGCCTATAGACGCCCATACAATGACCAGAGGTCAAAATGCAGATGCGCTGCCACTCCTGAGGTATTAGGTGATATGCTTCTGTGCCGGAAATTACAGAGCCGTACATTACCACCTGACCGGAACACGATAGTACTGAACACTACCATTTAGCGGCATGTATAGTAATGTAGTGGTGCATAAGCCTTCGAGCTCCGTCACTGGAGCTCTACCACCAGTGTCTTGTCGTTTTGTTTTATTTCTGGTATATTGAATTTAGGTTAGGATCCCTAATAATGCTGCAAACCTAATTTTTACGCATATTTATAATCTAGAGGATATATATCCACTAGGTTGCCTGGTGCCCGCGACTTCGTCCGCGTGAGAATGAATGATTGTTCAGTAGCTACCCGGACGAAGTCGTGGGCACAGCTAGTATAAAAGTAGCCTAAGTTACGCCTCATTATATAAGCTATCTGCCAGTGAAAGAAAGTCCCGTCAAAATCGGTCCAGACGTTCCCAAGATTAGCCCCACCAAACAGACAGACAGACAGACAAAAATAATAAAAAAAAATGTTTTGGTATATGTACCGTGTATACATACATATGCATTTAGTAAGACGTGGTTATTTTTATATTACAAACAGACACTCCAATTGTATTTATTTGTATGTATGATAATAGATAATTAGGCTTCTAGATTTTCCTTTTACATCCTCATTTTTTCAAACTACCTTGAGTGAATAACCACTTAATCAAAACACAAAATATATTTAAAAGAAACGAGATAATTTAATTATAATATGGAATTACTGAAAATTAAGTTTTACAAATTCCTCCATTGCCCCCTTCCAAAAGAAACTGAGAAGAATGATGAATTTGGTCGTCACAATAAAGGTTATTCACTTGGCAGAATTCCAAGTGCAGTACAGCTCTTTTTAAAACAAACTTAATTCTAATACAGTCTGTAATTTTAAAATACAGGATTTCTAAATAGCCTGGGAAGTAGGGTTACTGCTCGAGATTTCTCCAACTCGAGACAACTCGAGAGTTTCGCCTTCAGTCGAGACGAAAAATAAATAGCCGACTCTCGACAATCTCGAGTTCCGGCGAACACGAAATAAGGACTAAAGTCAGGCTTGCCATTTTACCGCTTCTACCAAAGAAAACGTCACCCGCGCACAACAAACACGTGCAGCGGACTTCTCACTATACCGCATCACTACTTCGTACTACTAGTTACTAACTGGTATGATGCGGGAGACTCCCGGAGAGACGGGAGACTGACGAACTGGCTGTTAGTCAGTCTCCTGCTCAGATTGGTCGGTGAATCTCGTGCCGTGCCTGTGTGTGGCTACGCCAGCAAAATGTAGTAAGTGCTCAAAAATAATAATAGATAATAGATGATAAAGCTCTAATATTCTTTCTATTTTACTGGTGGTGGAGCTCCAGTGACGGCGCTCGCGGGCGTAGGCACCACCGATTACTTTATATACTTGCCGCTAAATGGTAGTGTTCAGCATTATCGTGTTCCGGTCAGGTTGTAATGTACGGCACAGAGGCATAACACGTTAGGCCTCAGGAGTGGTAACGCATCTGCATTTTGACCTTGGTCTTGTGTGGGTGTCTTTAGGCTGCAGTCATCACTTAACATCAACGTGAACTGCATGCTTGTTGGCCACTTCCATAACATAAAAAAAAATACAAGTGGATTAGTCCGACAGGTGTCGGATAAACTGAGTCACAGGCTGCTTCAACTAGTTCAAATGCTGATAATGAAGATAAACAGCCTCCGAAATCAAAGCCAATGACTCAATAAAGTTTAAACTTTGCACAATGCCAGAAGACCCTCTGTGAAATTGTGTCAGGTTTAGCTGCAGAAGATGGTCTCACCATTCGACAAATGACAAGAGGTGAATTTATAAATTAATCAATTCAGATTCAATTACTTACGTTTTGTATTTATAACTTATAGTGCAAGGTATGTTACAATAAAAGAATTCTGTTTTTTAATTGTTTTTCATTTTATCTTCAGTTTCATTTAGAATTTCTTACGAAAGACTCGAGAGTGGAGACAACTCGAAAAATTGGAGTCAAGAATTGTAGAAAATCGAGAAAAAAAATTGAGGCGATAAACCAGAAACCCTACTGGGACCTCTAATTGGAACTCTAGAAACCTATTGCCACTACACAACAGGTAATATACAAAGTACCTGTCTTAACATTTAGACTTAGTTTATAAAACGAGTTACATTGCAAATTTTCCTGACTATAAAACATACTAGATTACTGATAATGTTCACCGGCCGGATTTCTTTAGATCCTTGACATTTCTGACCTCCTGGTACTTGGATGGCCCATTCAATTTACTATTTATGACTTGAGATATGTTTGTATGAAGCGCGCATGGCCCGCGTCCGTGTCGGTTAAACGATACGGACGCGGTCGGGTGTGTGATGGGTGAAAGCTAGTGGCAAATTAAAATGTGCGTTTCCATGCTTCCGGAGGGCACGTTAATCCGTCGGTTCCGGTTGCTATCGATAAGATAGCTGTCCTTAAACCTTGTCAGAGGCCTTATGGGCGGTTTGAAAACATCCGACAGCGGGTTGGCCACTAACCCGTATCTCCACCAATCCGCATTGGAGCAGCGTGGTGGAGCAAGCTCCAGGCCTCCCCCCAAAAAGGGGAGAGACTCGTGTCCAGCAGTGGGACGTATAATGGGTTGCCATTATTATTATATGTTTGTATGACTGTGTTCGACTTCGTAGTCGCGGTAAAAAGCTAATAAATCTATTTTTTTTTTATGTCATGGAAGTGTCAAACAAGTATGCAGTTCACTTTGATGTTGAGTGATGACTAACATCAAAGTGAACTGCATACAGTACAGCCTATAGACACCCACATAAAGACCAAAGGTCATAATGCAGATGCGTTACCACTCCTGAGGCCTAAGGTGCTATAGGTAAAGTGTTGTGGCCCCTGTGCTGGAAATTACAGGGCCGTACATTACCACCTGACTGGAACACGATAGTGCTGAACACTACCATTTAGCGGCAAGTATATTAGGTAATGCGGGGGTGCCTACGCCCGCTAGCTCCGTCACTGGAGTTCTACCACCAGTAAACCAAGATGGCCCCCCCTCCCTAGCCAAGGTGGCCCCCCCTCCCTAGCTATGCCACTGTCCAAGTTAGCTATTCGAACGAAGTCGCGGACAAAAGCTATTTTTTAATACGACACTGTAAAATGCCGTACATTACCACACGATAGAACACGATAGTTCTGAACACTACCATTTAGCGGCAAGTATATTAGGTAATGCGGGGGTGCCAACGCCCGCTAGCTCCGTCGCTGGAGCTCTACCACCAGTAAACCAAGGTGGCCCCCCCTCCCTAGCTATGCCACTGTCCAAGTTAGCTATTCGAACGAAGTCGCGGACAAAAGCAATTTTTTAATACGACACTGTAAAATGATCAATGAAGAAGGAACCTTTACTATGCGACCTTCTATAGTTATCATGGTGTAAGTCGTTTCTATAAATAATAAAAACGGAAAAGGTCGAATGTCATAATAGTTAAAGGTTAATATTTATTAAGTATTATTTGATGCGCTTCTAACTTTATGTTAATATTGTACTCGTATATTCTTCAATTAAAATACTTTCGGCAACGTCTGTCTGTGCGTGATAAACTTAGAAAATACTCAACAAATTTTCATGTGGTTATCGCTATTTGGTCGTAGGTTAAGGTTGTAATCTATTTAAGTATCACTATTCGACGGAATTATTTTTGACAAAGATGAATAGCTACTGGTCGAAGAGCTAGTGAACCCTATGAGTATTGGAAGACCTGTAAGCCTAGATTTTTTGTAGGGATGAGTCATAATACATGCTATGTACGATAACCATCGCCTGGCAAGGATCAGCCCTGCACGTCATGTGGATTTCTGATGAGAAAAGTTACTTCCATATTCTAGATCTGGCAGCCATAGTTTTGCGACCTTAATTGTTGAGTCTTATTTATATTTGTAGTGGTGTTACCATGACAACGGAAATGTGTTTCCATGACGATGAAATTGTTAGGACGAATTCAATAAATTATGTATCGAGCGTATCATGTAATGTAAATTGTACATCAATAAACCTTTTATTTTTTTTTTATGTTATGGAAGTGGATAACAAACATGCAGTTCATATTGATGTTAAGTGATGACTGCAGCGTATAGACACCCACAAAAAGATCAAGGTCCAAATGCAGATGCGTTACCACTCCTGAGGCCTAAGGTTGGCCTGTTATGCCTCAGTGCCGGAAATTTCAGAGCTATACGATTGAGTCGCTATCTTTAAATATCCGAACACACAAAAATTAAACTGTAAGACGCAACATAAATGGTCGCAATCGAGCCAGATCTAAAATATGGAAGTAACTTTTCTCAACAGAAATCCAGATGACGTGACGGGTTGATCCTTGCCAGGCGATGGTTTTTGTACTTAGCATGTTATGATTCATCCCTACAGAAAAAAATTGCCTTACAGGGCCAACGTTACTCGGAGGGTTCAGTATCTCTTCTACTATACAGACAGACACGACATGTTATGTGTACTCTTTGTTGTTATCAGTTTGTAAAAGGGGAAATGAAACATTCTATTAATATACTTTCCTACATTAGTACTATTTAGTAGTAGTATTTAGTTTTATCTTAGTGATATTCTTGATTACATATTTTTTTTAGTTTAGTTTAGTAAATTGACCTGTAGACCTATCAATTGCTATTCGCTTTCATTTATTTTGTTTGTTCGAGTGGTGCTTGTCACCCTCAATCTATACAAATAAATAAAATTGGATTGTCTGCAAATAAATGAAATGCATATAAATGTATACAAGGCACATGTACCAAAACAACATTTTTTACAATGTTTGTCTGTCTGTGTGTCTGTTTGTTCCGGCTAATCTCGCGAACGACCGATTTCGAGGGGACTTTCACTGGCAGATAATCTTAGGCTACTTTTATCTCCATACATCCATACATAACTACGTACAAATTAATAAAATTTGAGTGTCTCCGATTTTGACGGGACTTTCATTGGCTGATGTGATAAGTGTTAATGTAAACCAGATTTTCTAACTAACCATAAGTGTTTTTTGTATAATCCAAAATTAACCAAAAGTTATATCCAAAAAATGCTGCTCAAAGTCACTATTCTACGCGAACGAGGTCGCGGGCACAGCTAGTGAAAAAGTAAATTTGTGATTGTGATTCATGTTATTTTACTGGTGGTAGAGCTCCAGTGATGGAGCTCGCGGGCGTAGGCACTACCGCATTACCTAATATACCCACTTGCCGCTAAATGGTGGTGTTCAGCACTATCGTGTTCCGGTCAGGTGGTAATTCATGTACAGCCCTGTAATTTTCAGCAAAGAGGCATAACACCTTAGGCCTCAAGAGTAGTAACGCATCTGCATTTTGACCTTGGTTTTTGTGTGGGTATCATCACTTAACATCAATGTGAACTGCATGCTTGTTTGCCACTTCCATTACATTAAAAAACACTCTTCTTTTATGTACCAAATATGCGAACTTCATTTCAAATTAAACCTTTAACCGAATTACAATACATTTTGCAAAAATCGATTGACATTCAGATAGAAATTATATCTTAATCTTATATTTGTATAACGAAACCGCCATTTTGAAACCACGTGACATCTGTCAAAGTGTGCAACATGTATTGTGCGCATGATACGCACAAAGAAAGTTTTGAAATGATCTGATTGGTCGGCGTGATTGTTTGGTTTTGAAATATTACGATAGTGTATTTTTGTATTGTAAATATGACATCAAATGTTGGTAATTTTTAATTTAATTTTATGGCATCGCTTGTTTGGCATATTGCCAGTGTCAACTAAAACGATATTTCGTATTCGTATTAAGCAACGTAAAAGTCAGAGTCGTCAGTCAATTTATCAGTCCGTCAGTCAGTCACAGTCAGTAATTCTAGTAAAGCGATGGCTTCTTTACCAGAACATTTACAATGAAGTTTTGGAGGCAACCCGAAAAAATGTATTTCGCACTGTTATTCTATTTCACTATACACGAGCACTGTAATAAGTTTATATCAAACAAAATGCTACCAACTTTATTTAATATAACTCAAATAAACACCAAGAAAATGAAATTAAAATAAGAGCATCTTTCAAGGTTCCCGCCAAAACTCCGTTGGTAATTTTGTCGATGCTTTTTACCAATTCCCTTGCAGTGTAAGTAAAATTGGCCAAGTTCCGTACAATCATGAAATGTATGTATCTTCACGCCAGTTCCGCAACGGGGTAGGCAGAGAGAGTGGAGCGCCAGATATCCCGGTCCTGGCACACTTCCCGTGCCTCAACTACATTCATTTTTCTTACATGCACGCCGATTTCTAAAACTTTTGACATTAATTATGACATTTCCTCTTTTATTATAGTCTTCTTATAGGTCTGCTTCCAATATATAAGTAAATGACTAAAACTGCGTAGGCTACAAAACCAATTTTTGTTTTATTATGTAAGTTTTGAGCCAATTTGTTTTTTTTCCTAACTTTATAACTATGTTTTTGTCGAATAGATTTTTCTATTCGACTCGTCAGTTGAAAGATTTTTTGACATGTATTTATAAATTGGTTATTATTATTGATAATACCTATTGAATAATTTTATTGTTATAAGTCATTCACTATAGGTAGTTTGTACCTAAAAATGCAAATGGTCCTTGTAGACCAATCCTACTGTATTATAAATGAGAAAGTTTGTGAGTATAGATGGATGGATGGATGTATGTTAAATTAAAAAAAAAAAAATTACGTGACGAATTTAGATGAAACTTTACAGTAATATAGGTTATACATTGGAATATCATATAGGCTTCGATTTGAAATGATTAAAAGTACACGCGGACGAAGTCGCGGTCTAAAACTAGTTTAAAATAAATGTATGAAATTTTTATCTAAAAATTATTTTTAAGGAATTGAGGTGTAAGTTTCCATTCCATTGATTGTACACTACATAAAAGTTTTTTATGTATGTCTTGTGCGCATTTCAACCTTACATTCAAGGTGTCTCTCTCCATGACCGAATAGATAAAACATTCAGATATTGGAATCAGAAGTCGTATGAAGGAGTGTAATGAATATAAAAAGTTAAGGAAAGTAAATAAAAACTAAGGAGAAAAATTTGGCTCCGTGAACATGTTCTAAGTACCTATCGCGATCGCATCAATATGCGATTGCGATTCTCAGGCTAAGAATTCACGGCGCGGTTTTCAATTGCACCCGCCGCGGTTGCGGTCCCGCAGCTTCTGGAGAATAATAATGGCAACCCATTATACGTCCCACTGCTGGGCACGAGTCTCTCCCCGTTTTTGGGGGGAGGCCTGGAGCTTAGTCCACCACGCTGCTCCAATGCGGATTGGTGGAGGTGGGTGGGTTAGTGACCAACCCGCTGTCGGATGTTTTCAAACCGCCTATAAGGCCTCCGACAAGCTTTAACGACTGCTATCCATCGATAGCAACCGGGACCGACGGCTTAACGTGTCCTCCGAAGCACGGAAACGCGCATTTAATTTGCCACTAATATTATGTTTGCCCGCGCTTTATTTACGTAATAAGTACGTTTTGAATTCACAATGAGGCGCTCTCGAAAATTGTTGACTAGTTCTTTTGACGAAAAAATTGAAGACAATAATATCATATCCGACATAAGCAAAAATGACAATAATTTCTCTCCGGGTAAGAAAATCAAAGTTTTAGATGATATAATTATTCCATCACGTTCAGTAAAAGCTAAATCACCTGGGTCATATTGGTTAAGCAGAAGATAAATTTACTTAATAACTATAAAGAACATCGATAAATATTTGTTTTTTTTATAACATCACTATCGGGTCATCGAAAATTTGAAAATTTTGATTATTTAGGTGCGCTACATGACATGTATGTCCGGTAAGACGTTTATACCTATAAATCAAAAATCACTAAGCCAATTCTGCAACCAAGAAAAAGCATACAATTGAAGGTCTTATGTATACCATAAGACTATAGTTAAAAGTCAAATAATTGACATAAAATGAAAATTTAACGAGAAATACAGGTTTTAATAAAAAATATTGTGTACCGGACGCATAAGCCATGTATCGCACCAAAAATATATTTAGTACATAGGAATATGGTCCTGTACCGCAACAGTGGAAATACTGTATTTTTGAACTTCGCAGTCAACGTGTTAAAGCGGTTTTATCAATAGAATAATGATGTCACGGCTCGACCGCTAAACTAAATCGCTATTGTGTTAACGTCTTTGATTTATTTCGTAATTTTTAATGGAAGAATCCAATAGAACCAGAGATAAAGAATTTCATATCATTCACCCGGGAATCGAACTCAGGACCCCAGCGTAGTAGTAGTGGCCTGCTACCACTAGGCTACTGAGACAGTTAAGTCAGTTAATTTATTCGTAATTAAAAGATATCCTTAGAAGTCACCGAGCGGATTCTCATTTGAATATTACTTGATGTAAACTTTCGAAATACTTAAATGCCAGTGTTAGGGATGCAAACAATATATCGATTTTCCTGAAGATGTTTTAATTATTAAGTATTTTTGGACGTTTTTTTTTAATGTTATGGAAGTGGCAAACAAGCATGCAGTTTACATTGATGTTAAGTGATGACTACAGCCTATAGATACCGACTACACCGACACAATGACCAGAGGTCAAAATGCAGATGCGTTGTCACTCCTGAGGCCTAAGGTGTTATGTTTCTGTTCCGGAAATTACAGGGCCGTACATTACCACCTGACCGGAACACGATAGTGCTGAACACTACCATTTAGCGGCAAGTTTCCCCGCCTCACCCAACCTCCCCTCTTATGGGAGACGTTTGGTATTCTCTACGTGCTACGCACACAGGTGCACGTTTAAATACACGTCACTGATTGATGTCTGTGTAATAGAGACCAAATTAAGCGTTTGTATGGGTACGCGATTGTTTTGGCGGAGTGTCAGCATGCCAGTTTGGTACAGTTTCGTAATATCCGGTGTAGAAGCTTAGAAAGAAAATTTTTATTGCGAATAAATCTTTGCAGTTATTTTCAAAACGTCTAGAACTCACAAACTAACTTAAAAACTTAGAATTCCGTTTTTTTTGTATTTAACCAAGATGGCAAACAAATATGCAGTTAGCACGGATGTTAAGCGATGGCCACAGCCATAAACACTTACACATAGACCAGAGGTCTAAATGCAGATGTGTTGGTATCCCTGTCTTTACCATACAATGACCAGAGATTAAAATGCAGATCCACTTAGACCCCTGAGACCTTAGTTGTTAGGTCTCTGTGGTAGTTATTACAGGACCATCTAACCGGAACACGATAGCGCTGAACACTACCACTTAAAAGCAAATAGATTAGGTAATCCCATGTTACGTACGCCTTCGCGCTAGTGTTGCCCAAAATCGGTCCTGGTCTTGCGGTCTTGGTCTTGTCCTTGCATTTTTGCAAGACCAAGACCAAGAGCAAGACTGCCTAATTTTAGCAAAACCAAGATCAAGACTGACGGTGCAAGATTTGAGCAAGACCACACTGCTCACGTTGGTCTTGCTCAAATCTTGCACCGTCAGTCTTATTCTTGGTCTTGCTAAAATTAGGCAGTCTTGCTGTAGTTCTAATACCAATACCTAAAAGTTTGTAAAGTATCGATATCTTTGTACGATTACATCCCTAGCAAATAAATAAAGTTACAAGGAAATAAATTCTTCGTAATATGCCATCACCAGGATATTCCGTTTAGTTTCATTGACCGATATTCCGCGATTGTAATCATAGGAAAAAATTGTTGAATTCATCATCATAAGGACTTGCCTTCTGGTTAGTTGCCAAATCTTAAAAAATGTCGACTTATTGTTCTTTGGTTACAAACATGATAGAAATTGAAATGTCCTTTTTATGATGTGTTTTGTAATAATTGTATTTTACTATTTTTCGCAATAACAAATGCGAGTATACTTTAGAAATTAAAGAAAAAACTGATAGAAAAAAAAATTGACTTCGGGCAGGAATCGAGCCTGCGATCTCTGGATAACCAGTCCAGCCGCTTTACCACTAAGCTACCGAAGTCCCACACCGATCCGCAAATTTTGCTTTTCCTTTTTGATTTTTAACCGATTTAATAGTTACTCGTACTTTGCGCTGCTAGTTTTTAATGAAGCGATGTCATTAGAGGGTGGTTTATAGAGCTTTGTAACCCTTACTAATAGTAACAAATATCCGATATATTTTTATATCCGTAACCGAACCCCTGATAAAAGTTACGGATTAATACGCAGTCCATATAAAATGTGTTACAACAGGTTTTTTTTTATCAATTGAAATCGAATTATTCGTTAAAAAATGTAAACGTAACTTCACGCCTGTAATCCCCGAAAGGGTAGGCAGAGGTAAATGCATGCATTCAAGCATACATGCAAACACCCACGATTCGCCGGTTACGTTTTGGCCCATGTAACAGGTGGCGAGCCTGTTGACATCTCCGGGCACATTACCAAACTTCGAGGTACTGGGAAATTTCCAGAAAATGGAAAAATCGCAATAGAACCAGAGACAAAGGCTTTTTCACCATTATCTCTGATAATCCCCTACCCGGGAATCGAACCCAGGACCTCAGCGTAGTAGTAGTGGCCTGCTACCACTAGGCTACCGAGGCAGTTTAACGTGTTAAAAAATGTACACAATAAGAAATGTTCCTCATTACAAACGAAACCAAAGACATTCTATTAATATTGCCTGCAACATGACGTTTGATAAAATAATCTTGGACAAAAAAATTACAATCAATCATATAAAGTATCAAACATTGTTACCTGAGTTCTAGAAGCCTGGATAGGTCCATTGGAGTCGACTATGCCGTTGTTGCACTGCGCCTTATGCACGCACACGTAGCCCTGACCGGCACAAGTCTGCTGCAGGTCCCCACCAGACTGCTCATGCGCCTGAACGTTGCCAGTATTCTGGAAAGCCTCGTCAATACTCTGTTGCGTCTGCTGCTGCTCAAAATCAAACTCATTCTTCTGGGAGTTCTGGATTAGATTCACATTTCCACCAGCGAACGGACTCGGTGACGAACCGGTGTAGCCAACTTTACCAGCGCCAGAGTTGAACGCTGAATTCGACTGGCTAGCGAAAGATGATTGAGAGTTTTGGGAGGATCCAGCACCGAAGCCTTGGTTCGCTCCAAAGCCACCCTGGAATCCAGCTCCAGCTTTGAAACCGCCGTTCAAGAACGGGTTTTTCGAGATGTCGACGTCTCCCTTGTTTGAAGAACTGAAGGATGAAGATTCGAAAGAAGACGATTGGAAGGTCGAAGGTTTCAAGTTGGCTGTCTCTTGCACGTTTGCACCAGAACTGGTGAAACCACCGGCGAGTTTCGAGAAATCTCCGTTAAGGAATGGGTTCGCTCCAATATCTAAGGTTGCTCCGAAACCAGCGCCAGAGCCTCCAGCGCCAGTGGTTCCACCTCCAGTAGTGAAAGATGAGCTTGATGACTTGCTGAACTTCTCAAAGTTTCCTCCATTGCCGCTAGCAGCGCTCTTAAATGGAGAATCCTGGTTCATCCACCAGAAAGGACCGCTGCCGGGGATGCCGCCATCAAAAACACTGTTACCCAAAGCACCGGCAGCATGGAATTGGAATTCATTGTTCGTATCAGACGCTGCGGCAGCTCTAAAAGCATCCAAGTTTCCGAACTTTTCGATCACTGTCCCGTCTTTCACTTTAAGACCAGCGCATCCCTTTTCACTGGAACACCCTTCGAAAGACTGTTGTGTGTGGACCTCAGCTCCTGGTAGAGCTGTGAGTGCTGCAAGCACGTCTTTGGGTGATTTGCCGTCTAGTTTGAGGGATGCTGTGCATGTTGTACATCTTTCTACCCTCGCTTGAGGGTTGGATTCTTCTGCTTCTACGATTGGTTCTTTAGTCTGTGGAAGCTCTTTTACATGTTCTATATTATCTGGGTGAGCGCTGATGGCTAGGAGGAGGCTTAACGCCACCACTGTCTGAAGTAGTGGCTTCATTATTCTGTAACAAACAAAAAACATAGTTTTAATTGATTGCTCAATTGCCACATCTCTTTTGTCTCTATTGATCATTGAGGTACTTTTTGTATACCCTGGTTTTATTTTTTTGGAGTGATATTAGGTTTATTTTTGAAAGTTGGTATTCGTAAGAGTTTATTTGAAATAGAACTAATACTAGCTGTGTCTCGCGGTTTCGTCCGATCCAAAAAATATGTCAATTACATGGAATTCCAATAAAGACCTTTTTGATGCATCATTATGTGTTTATAATAATATAAATGCCAGTAACCAGCAAGAATTATTGCAAATCAGGCCTACGAAAGGGACAATCGGCTAGTTTCGACTTCGTTATCTCTGTTGCACTGCCTATGTAAGCACTATTAGTCCGGTATTGGCACAGTATATTGGTCTTGAACTTGATCAAAATGGTCGACACACACATAGGCAGCGTGCGTAAGAGAAAACACTCTACAGACCCGAAATAAGTCGAAGTCTCCTTCCTGATGCTATATTTCTTGTTGAATTAGACGACCCGGTTAGTCCAGCGCTGTTAGGCGACCGTTTGATCGAAGGATCGCGGGTTCGATCGCACCGGGACAAATAATTGTATGGCCTACAGATATTTGTTTCGGGTCTGGGTGTTGGTGTTTGTGTTGTGTGTGTACAACGGCACCCACGACACAGGTTTATACCTACTGTGGGGCTGTGAGTGTAAGTGTATTTTATTTATTTATTTTTAGCCGACTTCGAAAAAAGTAGGAGGTTCTCAATTCGTCCAGATCTTTTTTTTCAGTTTTTAATTTTTTTTGTAGGCGGTTTTTTTTTATTTTAAAATGATTATTATTTCGTACATGAATGCATTATACTCTTAACATTTTTGAAAAAAGAGGCGTGAAGCAAATACAAAATAACCAAACACCACACACGATTATTAATAAAGATATTCAAATGTAATCAAACAGAAATATTTTTGTTGAAGTTTGACCATTTGTTGACCATAATAGCTGAAGTCGCTTCCTCTTAGTTGTTGAATATAATTATTATATTTTGTCAAACGAGTTATTTTATTGAAGACACGTAACGCAGTGAGCGTATTGAATCCGCTTATGAATATAATGGCTTCGATTGATACGCAGTTTTGCTAAATTAAAAAAAAAAGATAAAAAATCTTTGCATTTTTTAACATGTTGATTATTTTGTGTGCTATTTTATTTATTACTAGATGTGCCCGCGACTTCGCTATCTGCCAGTGAAAGTTCCGTCAAAATCGGAGACACTCAAATTCTATTTATTTGTATCTAGGTATTTATGTATGGTTGTATGAAGATAAAAGTAGCCTAAGTTACTCCTTATTACATCAGCTACCTACCCGTGGAAGTCCCGCTAAAGTCGGATACACTCCAATTCTACTTATTTGTACGTAGGTATGTATGTATGTATGGATGTATGGAAGTAAAAGTGGCCTACGTTACTCCTTATCACATCAGCTATCTGCCAGTGAAAGTCCCGTCAAAATCGGTCCCGCCGTTCCCAAGATTAGCCCCGCCAAACAAACAGACAGACAAAAAATGTAAAAAAAAATGTTTTGGCATATGTACCGTGTATACATACATATGTATTTAGTAAAAAGCGATTATTTTTACCTCACAATCAGACACTCCAATTTTATTTATTTGTATAGATTTGCATACATAATATATAATATAATATAATCATTTATTGACAAAAACATTTTTACAATGGTTAATATTGAATCCATAGATTCCCGAACTAGTCTACACTGTATTTCGGGAATCAGTGGCTTCTCCGAGTTATAACTTCACTTAAAATTATTTTGTCATTAAACATTAAACAAGGTAGATATATCAAGTAATCAAAAATTTTACAAAGAAGGGTGAGTATGTGAGTGAGTGAAAAAGTGTGTGTGTGTGTGGTGTGTGTGTGGTGTGTGTGTGTGTGTGTGTGTGTGTGTGTGTGTGTGTGTGTGTGTGTGTGTGTGTGTAATAACAACAATCTGTGTGTATCAGAAATCGTGTACGTCTATACTTCGCCATATCATGAGAAAAACAAATTTGCTAACATAACTTCAATACCATCATAGTCAAAATTCCTGAGCCATGCTGAAATAATCTTCTTAAACTCATTATTATTTGTATTTTTTATGTTTTTATTTTTATTTATAGGAGTTTTAAGTAATTTATTGTACAATTGTGTAGTAACTATATCGCACTGCTTTTGAGCAAATCTAGTCTTTGCCCTCGGAACATGTATTCGGTCTACTCTTTTTAATGAAGTTGGTAGATAGGGTACTTGTTGGCGATGAAAACGACGCAGACTTTCATATATATACAGCTTGCGTACTGTAAATACTTTAGCTTTTTCATATAAATCTGTGGTGGGATGTTTAAAAGGAAGGTAGAGCAATACTTTTAATACAGCACGTTGGGCACGTTCTAGAGGGTTAATGTTAATTTTAGTCGCGCAGCCCCAAGCACATATGCAATATCTAATGAGACACTCGCATAGAGCTTTATATGTTAGAATAAGTAGCTCATAATCCGCTATGGTTCGAAGAATTTTGAATACATATATGAGTTTTCGTACTCTAGAAGCTAATAATGCGATATGCCTGCTCCAGTTTAATTTTTCATCAATCAGGACTCCGAGGTATTTTATGTCCTCAACACGTGAGAGAACGGCACAGTTACAATTTGTAGAAAGGGTTAAAGAGCGATTGCAAGGGAAGGAATGAATTTTTAAGTCAGTAAGTACAGGATTATTTGCAGAGGTAATACTAAAGCACATAAATTTTGTTTTTGCTGTGTTAAGCGATAAAAGACTATTTTCCAACCATGCTGTAACTTTAGCAAGACCTTTTTCGGCTAGCTCATTGACTATTTGCCAAGTTGGAGCGTGGAATAATAGTACAGTGTCATCAGCAAACATTGAGATGTCCATACCAGACATAAGATAATAGTACTCTGAGATTCCTCTAACAAAATTATATTCGATTAATAAATGAGCGTTAACCCGGTAAGTGTCTAGCGGCGGCCGGCGGCTTTACGTTCCTTGAAGGATTAATCTAATATAAGGTGTCGGGACATGACGACCCCATCCCTATTGGTGGAAAATTCTCCCGCTAGTGCAGTCAGTCAACCGAACAACGGTGGTCGTACAATTCCGGTAGTAAATATAATAATGTGGGATGGGCAGCAGCATCCCGCGATA
Organism: Macrosoma leucophasiata; assembly: GCA_036365455.1. Lineage (NCBI taxonomy): Eukaryota > Metazoa > Arthropoda > Insecta > Lepidoptera > Hedylidae > Macrosoma > Macrosoma leucophasiata. The sequence goes on along the minus strand of JAWQUS010000022.1, from coordinate 171,286 downwards.
AAATGACCGCCGCTGCGATTGCCAATCCGCCTGCCAAGCGTGGCGATTATGGCTTGTTCTTTCTTAGTGACGTATAACTCAACATTATTGTGGGCGTCTTTGAGGAAAGCTTTGTCCACCAGTGGACGTTATTCGGCTGAAGAGAGAATGTTATTTTAAAGGTGCGAAGACGTGACGATCCCTCCGCCCAAAAGTGGAGTAGAATTCTACCGCTAGTGCAGTCAGCTCACTTTTTCACTCTTTTTCACTGGAGGTAGAGTTCCAGTGTAGGAGCTCGATTGCGTAGGCACCATCGCATTACCTAATTTATCTGCTGCTAAATGGTCGTATTCAGCACTATCGTGTTCCGGTTTGATGGTGGTGTATGGCCCCGTAATAACTATCACAAAGACACAATATCTAAGGTCTCAAGGGTGGCAACGTATCTGCATTTTGACCTCTGGCCTTTCTGTAAGTGTCTATAGGCTGCAGTAATCACTTACCATCAATGTAAACCGCATGTTTGTTAACATCCTTTGTAACATTAAAAAAAAAGTCAGTCATCTCAACAAAGGTAGGCAAATCATTCCAATAGTGATATCAAAAATGTAATAATAAATCACAAGTTCACCTCTGTTGATCCAGTGGTTTTTAAATATTCGATCCAAGATAAACTTACTGGTGCATATTAGTATGTATGTATTTATCTTCACGCCAGGTCCCTAACGGGGTAACAAAGAGTGTAGAGCGCCAGATATCCCCGTCCTGATATACCTCCCGTGCCTCATCTACCTTCATCATTCTCTTCATACATCGCACGCCGATCCCTAAGACTTTTGACCCCACCATCAGACAGAGCTTGACCTATTTGGTCACAGTAGGTTAGTCTTGGTCTTCCTAGGCCTGGGCATATCAGTACTAAACACTAAACGCTGTCTACCTACCACGTGGCTTAGCGTGCAGATACATACAGGGTGAAGTTTCTACGGATAGAGTTTTAATACCAGATATTTATGACAAAAGGCATGCTCCGATGGTTCGGGCATATAGAAAGAATGTCGAATGAGCGAATGACTAAACAGATATACAATGCGAATGTGGATGGTTGCAGAGGCCTAGGAAGACAAGACTGACCTACCATGACCAAATGTCTGATGGTGGGGTCAAAAGTCTTAGGCATCGGCGTGCATGTATGAAGAGAATGATGAAGGTAGACGAGGCACGAGAGGTTTGTCAGGACCGGGATATCTGGCGCTTTATACTCTCTGCCTACCCCGTTAGGGACCTGGCGTGAAGATACATACATACATACATATTTATGACCAATAACTTCACTTGCATGCCCAATTAAAGACATCTAAAGACATTACCAAAATTAGGTATTTAGGAGGTAAACCGAATATCTCGACGGTGACATCACTAAACACCTGACATGGACACTCAAATAGAAGAAATAAAAAAAAACTAATAATTTCCATACAGGTAAAGCTGAGCCAAACAGCACGCGGGTGGAATAAATAAGTATAAAGCATTTTGATATTCGATTTTTTTCTTTAGGTTAATAAATTTAACTGAAACGTGTATTTCTAATTGACGGTACGTGAATACTACCTACGGTCTATAGACATCTGCACCAAAAGTGGTTTTGCCTCTCCGATAGTCATTACGGGGCCATATATTACCATGTGACCGGAACACGATTGTACTGAACACTACCATTTGGCGGCAGATAGATTAGGTAATGGAGTGATGTTACCGCCCTCGAGCTCCAACACTGAAACTCTACCACCGGTGGGTATCTGATGGAAAAATTTCAGTGTTTCTATAGCAACCGGAGTCAACAAGAATAACATTGTATCTCTAAATGACTTTAACCGAAAGACGTTCGCAGCTGGACCTTTCCCAAATAAGCCCACAACAGAGTTGTGCGTCATTTAGGGAGAATATCCAATAATCGCCACGCTTGGCAGGCGGATTGGCGATCGCAGTGGCGGTTGCTTATCGAGGGACGCGACTGCCCATCCCGTGTTGTTACTTTTACAACCTTACTTATGCCTATTGGCGGTAGAAAAAGTAACAACGCAGTAACTATTTCTAAGAAAGAGAATATCGATATGTCATTACCTCTTTTAACCCTACAAAAACACGGTGTGAAAGGTAAAATAAGATATGTTTTAGGAAATATCTTTGATGTCATAGTCTAGATTACAGATTAGCAAAGATGTCCAAATTGTTAGTAAAACCTAACTTTTAAGGCTTGATTGAGTAACGATACAACTTTCAAATTTATTATACTGTGAATTATGACTCATAGGATTATGTTTAAAATCTCTTAGCCACACGATGTTTGAGGTAACACTGTTGAGTTAAAATAGAGTAAAAAAACATTTTTATAGCGGGGATTTACATATTTATTTATTGTATTTAATTTCATAATTTACTAGCGCCTCGTCCTGGCTTCGCACGGGCGCAATATACCTAGATTACCAATCCTAGAGCGGTGCTAATTGCGAAAGTGGTATATTTGCCCTTAAACTTCACTAAAACCAGAGGTTTAAATGGAGATGCCTTACCACCCGCTAGGCCTTATTTGTTTTGCCTTCGTAATTACGATATTATATTAATTAGCATCTAGCCAGAAACGATAGTTCTGGAGACTACCATTTTGCTGTACATGGATTAAGTAATGCCGTGGTGCGTAAATCCATGATCACATTTTTTTTTAAATCCGGCCCATTATTTTGATTTACTATTTTCATGGTATTTTCATTGACACCTTAAACTACTTGCTGTCGTTTTAGAATTCATAAATAAAACATTTATAAAATATCACGTATTCTGCACGGCCGAAGCGGTAGGTTAAATACTAAAATGTATTTGATTGAATATGTATACGCTCTTGCAAAAAAAAATATCACCTTGATTTTTAGTACTTTAGCACTTTTGGCAATTCCTTTATTGAATTCAATTTAAAAAAACGCACTAAAACTAATTAAATTGCTTATCACGATCGCCTTTTGTATGTGTCATCTTTAATTCTATAGTTCAAGGGTACCAGGGCTCCATACATATGCAAGAGTTCTTTTATTGTTATACCAATAGACGTTAAAATCCCGTAGCAATGGCGAAAAATGTAAATGAGTTATTGATTTTGAACGTATTAATATTTCAACTTTGAACTTTGTTTAAAATTTTCAATTGCGGTGTTATTTAAAAAAGATGGACAGTTGTGTTTTTTTAAACTATGGTTTATGAATTATATGAAAAAAGGCTAAGTATATTCCGCATATTTATTTTATATAACAATGGCCAACAAGCATGCAACTCACATGGATGTTAAGTGATGACTGCAGTCTATAGATATCTACACAAAAAACCAGAGGTTAAAATGCAGATGATTGACTGCACAAGTGGAAGTCCGTTAATGGTGGGGTTGTCACGGCCCGACATCAGCAAGCTAACAAATATAAACTGATTTAACTAACCAATAACTTCATGAGATGTTAATATAAAGTCATGCTTAATTGACAGTTTATCAAAGATCTCACAGTTTACGAGCGTATGCGTTTAACAGAAGATTACATGTTTAGTTATCTGTCAATTATAATGATTTATGTATGATTATATGTACAGTACCCGCCAATAAATATTATTCGAGCTCAGGAAAGAGACAATCGGCTAGTTTCGACTTCGTAGAGCGTTATCTTTATTGCACACTGCCTACTAAGTGCGGTGGTCAACATTTTATCAAAATGGTTGACAAACGTCACATTGTGCGAAGCGAACGCTCTACAGAGCCGAAGACAACCGAAGTCTATTTCCTAACAAAAGATTTACGAATGACTACCATCGCGTCTCCTACAGAAATATGGTTAGGTTAGGTTGTAGTCATAGAGCAACACCGGAGGGGAGTAGCCATATGCAGGCTTTCCTCTCTGTTAAAGTAGGCAAGCCCAGATGGGCCTATACCTGTCGCCTAGATTTTAAAATGAGTGCGTGAAATTATTTCTGTATTTTGTTAAAGTGAAGGTGTGAGTTTCGTAGTAATAGACGATTATTGTAGTATGCGTGTGGATCGCACGCATTTACACCCGCAAAAAATTACAGACTGTTTTGCATTGGTAATAAACGCTACGACTACTCCCCTGCAGTCCGCCGCGGCCGGTTGCCCGTGTTGCGCAGGATAGAAAAAGCCAATGGAGAGATTAGCAACACTTTATCTAAAATACGTTTATGAATAAGGGGGTTAATTTTTTTTTTCACAATTTTATTTAACCTAAGTCGGTTAAAAAAAAGGGATGGCAAAATTGTATGTAGGTATCGGAGTGGGACTTTAGTAGCTTAGTGGTAATGCAGCTGGACTGGTTATCTTGAGGTCACAGGTTCGATTCCTGCCCGAAGTCAAGTTTATCTTTATTTTCTAAAATTTTATCGCATGTGTTATTGCGAAAAACAAAAATTATGCAATATTTAATTTATCCGGTTACTGGCAGAATAGACTCAACCTACAAAAATTCTCCTCTTTAGAAGAAAAAAAAAAGTGTTTATGTAATAGAAAAACAGTAAACACAAAAATGCAGTGCATATTTTTACCGACACAGGTTTTGACCATCCTCGGCTGATGGAGGCGACCTCTGTCTTACGTAACATCATACCGGATCTCGGTAACGAGTTATCGATGCCCGACACGTTACTCGATAACAATTTCACTCGATTATTAAAGATACTGTTGATGTAATGCATGTATGCAGTTTTGGTGGTAAACTCATACAAAATAAAGACCTTTTTTTTAAAACTAACCCTTATTTATGACCCCGTTATAACTATAACTAAAGCGCCCCCGGCTGGTGTAGATCGGAAGCGATCTACTCGGTTAAGCGATACGGGCGCGGTCGGGTGTGTGATGGGTGCTTCGGAGGGCACGTTAAGCCGTCGGTCCCGGTTGCTACCGATAGTTAGCAGTCGTTTAACCTTGTCGGAGGTCTTATGGTCGGTTTGAAAAGATCCGACAGCGGGTTGGCCACTAACCTTTATCTCCACCAACCCGCATTGGAGCGTGGTGGAGTAAGCTCCAGGCCTCCTCCTAAGAAGAGGAGAGACTCGTACCCAGCACGTGGGACGTATCAAGGGTTGCCATTATTATGTCTCTCGTCAGCACGGGGTCCAAATTGAACCCCGGACCTTTGTCAGGCTTGCGCGGGGACATGGGGGTCCAACACGTAGAGGCCCTTTCGAGAATTTTGATCTACTTTGTAATGGGTTATATTCGGCGGGACCTCTCTCTGACAACATCAATAGTTAATACAGACACAGATAGACCCCGCAGAATATATGGGACTATTGTAATGATAAGTGATTCGCCAAACTTTGGGCTATGTGGGTGAACTGGGGGGACTAGCTGGCTGGGCCTATGGTGTGAGATCCAGCACCTGCCTATATTCAACATCTCACATTATCGAATCCTACTTTAGGCAGGTGGTGACTCGCCTCTCCTTGGTGGGCCCCCCAAACTGCCAACCCGATGGTCGACGGGGGGCAACACTGTTGAGAGAGGCTGGGGGTGTCGAGAGGTGTGGCCCCGGTTTCACCATCACGAGCGATTAATCTCGAGCTCGGAGTGGGCCATCCCGCTATTATGCCTTTAGACACTTCCACCCCCGAGTGTATGGCTCTTGCAGAAATTTAGACAACAGCCTATTATCTAAATTTCTGCAAATGCTATATCTAGCGCCCCACTCGGACCGGCCAATGAAGGCAAGCCAGAGGTGAGAGACCTGATGCTCCGTCCGGCCGTACCCCTGTGTGGCGGACGAGGCGGAGGCCAGTTCAATAATAACTACAACATAGACATAACAACTAAGGTCTTAGGGGTCACCACACTAAGGTTTCAGAGGTGGCAACGCATGTCCATTTCGACCTCTGTTTTTAAAGTAGATATAGGCTGCAGTTATCACTTAACATCAATGTGAGTTGCAAGCTTGTTTGACACCTTGCTTACATAAAAAAAAACTGACTGCTACTTTTTATGTAATGGAAAAGGCAAACAAGCATGCAGTTCACATTGATGTTAAGTGATGACTGCAGTCTATAGAAATCCACACAAAGACCAAGGTCAAAATGCAGATGCGTTATCACTATTGAGGCCTCCGTGTCGGAAATTACAAGGCCATACATTACCACCTGACCGGAACACGATAGTGCTAAACACTACCATTTAGCGGCAAGTATATTAGGTAATGCGGAGGTGCCTACGCCTGCGAGCACCGTCACTAGAGCTCTACCACCAGTAAAAATAAATTAAACTTTTTTTTTCTAAAACCTATACGACCTGTGACACAGTTTTCAACGAAAATTTAACTCAGTTCAAATGTAATGACCTCAGACAAACCTTGCTCCTCAAAATCGCGCCTAATCAGACACCTAGAGCTGTAGGCAGACAATACCGCCCACTGCTGATGTCACCACTTTCAATAACCTTGGACCCACGCGCAGGACATTCTTGATACTGGTTCACTATGACACATTATGTGTGTCCCAGTTGTAGATAGTTAATAACTATCTAAGAAAAGCAACTGTGTTTTAGGGTTTTTTACCAACAAAAAACAACTGTTTTTAGGGTTCTTTACCACAATAGGAAAGAATGGAACCTTTATAGGATCACTTTGTTGTCCGTCCGTCTATCTGAAAGGACAAGTTCGACGTAGCTCAGTGGTCGCAATCGCGATGGTGAAGCCTAAGGTCATGGGAACGATCCCCAGGACGGGAAAATCTCTTATTTGGTTCGTTCTGTGAGGAAATTCCCAGTAGTAGCCCGGAGTCTGGTCGTGCCTCGGCGAGCACGTAAAGCCGTTAGTCCTGCGCCCGATTTAGCAGCAGCAGTTAAAACTACCGCTACTGCGATCGCCAATCTGATTGCCAAGCGTGGCGATCAGTGGCGGACGTAGGAGGAGGAGGGGGAGGGGGAGCTGGGGCGGTCCGCCAGTACTGGGGTCCTCCAAAGATCGACTTGTCGCTGAGAATCATGACAGATTTGTAGAAGTTACGGAGGAGGGAAGTGTTTTTATTTCTCTTTTTTTTGATTTTCAAAACTCGCAGGGGTACCACAACCTATCTTCTTCCCGTGATTTCAGAATCTTGAAATTTGGTACAAAGCAACGTCTTTTAGCACAGATAAAGGAAAAATTGAATGAATTGATTGAATTGAAGCGCGTAAGCGATCTACTCGGTTAAGCACTAAGGGCGCGGTCGGATAGTGTGATGGGTGACCGCTAGTGGCTAATTAAATGCGCGTTTCCGTGCTTCGGAGGGGACGTTAAGCCGTCGGTGCCGGTTGCTATCGATAGATAGCAGTCGTTAAACCTTCTCGGAGGCCTAATTTTTGGTGGAGGCGGTTTGAAAACATCCGACAGCGGGTTGGCCACTAACCTACCCATCTCCACCAATCCGCATTGGAACAGCGTGGTGGAGTAAGCTCCAGGCCTCCCCCCAAAAAGGGGAGAGACTCGTGCCCAGCAGTGGGACGTATAATGGGTTGCCATTATTATATTATTAATTATAAAGGGAAAATTGCGGCAATCGTACATTTTTAGTTACTCTTACCTTCCCTGTGTTTGTCAACCATTTTGATCAAATATTGACCAATACCGGACTATCAGTGCTTACGTAGGCAGTGTGTAGCAGAGATAACGCTCTACGAAGTCGAAACTAGTCGATTGTCTCTTTCGTAGACTCGAAATGCAATATTTCTGGCTGTGTACATTATTTAATACATGCCAGATATATTAGTAAAAGAATTTTGCGTAACTTTAAGCAAATATCACAATGAAGACCGATGATTATAAAATACTATGTTTGTACTGTCAGTTTGTTTATCGCACTTGGTAAGGACATTGTATCGGTTTAGCAAACATAAGTTAAGGTTACATACCAACTATTGTAAGTATTGTGATCGAAGAGGTCTTTGGCATTCCATCTACAGTACCTACCCAACATATTTAATATAAATATTGCACATCGAGCCTACGAAAGTGACAATCGGCTAGTTTCGACTTCGTAGAGCGTTATCTCTGTTGCACGCTGCCTACGTAAGCACTGATAGTGCGGCATTGGTTTTTTTTATATAAATTAATGGCATCTCTATTACGGATATTGCCAGTGTCAAGTAAAATGATATTTCGTGTTCGCAAATAAGCAGCCTAAAAGTCAAAGTCAATCAAAGTCAAAGTCAGTTATTCGAGTAAAGCGATGGCTACTTTACCAGAACATTTACAATGAAGTTTTGGAGGCAACCCGAAAGGATGTGTTTTCGCACTGTTATTCTATTTCAGTACTGACTGACTGTAATAAGCCTATATTAAACAAAATGGCACCAACTTTATCTAATACAACTCAAAAATAGACCAAGAAAATTAAATAGAATAAGAGCACAGAGCACCACACGCCTCTTCCAAAAGTACTCGCCAAAATTGGCGACATTGGTTAAAAATTGATCAAAGTGGTAGACAAACGTCACATATTATAAACCGTTCTGCCACTAGTGAATATAATGTCATATATTCACTGGTGGTAGAGCTCCAGTGACGGAGCTTGCGGGCGTCAGCACCACCGCATTACCTAATATACTTGCCGCTAAATGGTAGCGTCCAGCAAAATCGTGTTCCGGTTAGGTGGTAATGTATGGCCCTGTTATTTCCGGCCCAGAGGCATAACACCTTAGGCCTCAGGAGTGGTGCAGTTCTCGAGTGGCGACCGCGTACCGGAAAACGAAGCTTGGTACGGCCCCCCACGAGGTGGACCGATGACCTGGTGAAGGTCGCGGGCAATCGCTGGATGAGGGCGGCCCGGGACCGTTCGTTGTGGCATTCTTTGGGAGAGGCCTTTGTTCAGCAGTGGACGTCTTTTGACGATGATGACAGTCCCCAGGAAGAAACATTGTACATCAGCTTTAGGAATGAGACGACACTCAATATAAAACGGAAGTTACCACATCTAGTCACTCTTGATCTATGTTTCCTTGCAGAGCATTCTTTGTCAGTGAAGTGAACCAGAATCAGAATCAGAAACTCATTTATTCATTTAGGGTGACAGGCACCTCTTATGACACGTCAAAAACAAACAAAATAAATTAAAGTGAATAACAATTGATATACATGTCAAACAAGATACAAAATATATGTAAAGTCAAGAATATCACTAAGATAAAACTAAACGTAATAAACGAATGTAAAAAGCATATCAGTAGAATGTCTCAAGTACATGTACCATGGAGAAGTAAAGTTACCCATAGTTTAACTGGTTGTTCTATGGGGAAATATTGATGTTAAGTGATGACTGGAACCTATAGACACCTACACAAAGACCAATGTTAAAATGCAGATTCGTTACCACTCCTGAGGCCTAAGGCGTTACGCCTCTGTGCCGGAAATTACAGGGCCGTATATGCTCTCAGTCATGAGGCTTATGTTGTTGTGACAGGAACATACATTACAATCTAACCGGAGCACGATAGTGCTAAACACTACCGTTTGGGGGCAGAAAGAAGTAATGCGGTGGTGCTTACGCCCGCGAGCTCCGCCACTAGAGCTCCACCACCAGTAAAATGCGATAGTTTTGACTTTAGTTGGCAACACTGTTCTACCAGCAGAAGTGTTGAGTTTTGGCGGGATCGCGGAAAAGAGTTGTGTCGCTGCGTGATATTATTTTCGAAATTTGTGTATAGTCGCGTTTTTATGTGTAAGAATGGTGGGATTTTTATCCTATAACATTCGATAACGTTCACGGGTGTAGGAAAGTGATATTATGAAGTGGAAAGTGATTTATTGTTGTCTCTAAAACTTCGTAAAATCTCCTAGTAAAGTCCCCATCACTTAACAGGAGCCATCTCATCATATTCCACATGGAAGCATCCAATCATCGTCATCTTCCTTATGGATAATCATTATCATAAGAAATGAAGATAAAAATTACTGAACATTGGCTGTTAAGGACTTGAATCCGTGGCCGTAAAACAATTGTAAAAAAAAAAGCAAAAGTGTTCTAAGTCCCACTGTCCCTTATTACTCAACACCGCGACATGTCACCATGACGTGCAAAAGTGTTCTAAGTCCCACTGTCCCTTATTACTCAACACCGCGACATGTCACCATGACGTGCAAAAGTGTTCTAAGTCCCACTGTCCCTTATTACTCAACACCGCGACATGTCACCATGACGTGCAAAAGTGTTCTAAGTCCCACTGTCCCTTATTACTCAACACCGCGACATGTCACCATGACGTGCAAAAGTGTTCTAAGTCCCACTGTCCCTTATTACTCAACACCGCGACATGTCACCATGACGTGCAAAAGTGTTCTAAGTCCCACTGTCCCTTATTACTCAACACCGCGACATGTCACCATGACGTGCAAAAGTGTTCTAAGTCCCACTGTGCCTTATTACTCAACACCGCGACATGTCACCATGACGTGCAAAAGTGTTCTAAGTCCCACTGTCCCTTATTACTCAACACCGCGACATGTCACCATGACGTGCAAAAGTGTTCTAAGTCCCACTGTGCCTTATTACTCAACACCGCGACATGTCACCATGACGTGCAAAAGTGTTCTAAGTCCCACTGTCCCTTATTACTCAACACCGCGACATGTCACCATGACGTGCAAAAGTGTTCTAAGTCCCACTGTCCCTTATTACTCAACACCGCGACATGTCACCATGACGTGCAAAACGACGCCAATTGATTTTATTATCGCGTTCCAAAAAATGATACTTTTACCAAATTACGTAAAGATGAGTTGCTGAGGCTTTTGTTCATCGGATTGGTTACATGTTAATTTATACATAACATACAAAACTGTACCAGTAGTCTAGTGGTAGCAGGCCACTCCTACTACGCTGGGTTCCCGGGTTCGATTCCAGGGTCGGGGGATATTAGAGATAACGGTGAAAAATCCTGAATCTCTGGTTCTATTGGGATTTTTCAATTTTCTGTAAGTTCCCCAGTACCTCGAAGTTGGGTAATGTGCCCGGAAATGTCAAAAGGCTCGCCACCGGTTACATGGGCCAAAACGTAACCGGTGAATCGTGGTTGTTTGCATGTATGATCGAATGCATGCATTTACCTCTGTCTACCAACTCGGGGATTACAGGCGTGAAGTTACGTATAAAAAACATATACAGTATCCAACAAGAAATATTGCGCATCGACTTTAGGAAAGAGACTTCGGCTTATTTCAGGTCTGTAGAGCGTTATCTCTTTAGCACCTCACTGTAACGTTTGTCGACAATTTTGATCAAGTTTGTGAGCAACACGGGCCACCGGTCGCGGCGGACCGGAGGGGAGTAGCCATAGCGTTTATTACCGATACAAAACAGTCTGTCTTTTTTTCATATTATGGAAGTGGCAAACAAGCATGCAGTTCACATTGATTTAAGTGATGACTGCAGCCTGTAGACACCCACACAAAGACCAAGGTCAAAATGCAGATGCGTTGCCACTCCTGAGGCCTAAGGTGTCATGCCTCCTTGACGGAAATTACAAAGCTGTACAATCCGTACATTACCATATGACCGGAACACGATAGTGCTGAACACTACCATTGGGTGACAGATAGAGGTAATGCGGTAGTGCCTACGCTCGCGAGCTCTGTCACTAGAGCTCTACCACCAGTAAAAAGGTATTTGGAGCTCTGCCTAGGAGTTTGGTAAAGTGCCCGGAGATGTCAATAGCCTGAATAGCCTCACCTATTGTGAGGCACAGAACAAAACGATACCGGCGAATTGTAGTTATTTGCGTGATAAGCTTGTATATATTCATCCTCTGTCTACCCCTTCGGGGAATACTGGGTAAAGTTATAAGATAACAATGCTTACACAATTATTATAATAAAGAAATTATAATCGGCTATACATATAATAGTTGTTAGTATGTGCAGGGCGTGTCTCAGATTGAAAGAATATAACAAAACGTTTATATGAATTTAATTATTAGTGTGACCCTGACCTCAGGCGTGATTGACCCCAATCGTAGGGTCACTGGAAAAGCCACAAGTCAAGCTTTTTGATAAAATATCAAAATATTACGTTAGATTGGACGCGCACTGTAAGAGTATATTCTTTACTAGCTGTGCCCGCGACTTCGTCTACGTGAGAAAAAATATGATTGTTCAGTATCTACACGGACGAAGTCGTGGACGCAGCTAGTATAAAAGTAGCGTAAGTTACTCCTTATGACATCAGCTATCTGCCAGTGAAAGTCCCGTCAAAATCGGAGACACTCAAATTCTGTTTATTTGTATGTAGGTATGTATGTATGTATGTATGGTTGTACGGAGATAAAAGTAGCCTAAGTTACTCCTTATCACATCAGCTATCTGCCAGTGAAAGACCCGTCAACCGTCAAAAGGTTAAAATATAATCATACCAAGTTTCATTGTAATCGGACCGGTAGATTTTATGTGATGCTTGAACAAACAGACAGACAGACAGACAGATAGACAGACAGACAAAAAAAATCTAATCACATATTTGTGTTCGGTATCGATCTAATAATATCCCCTGGTATTTATTTTTTCAATATTTTTAATGTACAGAATTTACACTTCTACAGATTTATTATAAGTATAGATTAAACCATTATGTAGACGCGACCGACTCGATAAGTAAATGCAGCGGGACGCGGGTTGCGGGGTGACGCAGCGATTGCATTGCATATTAATTTAATTTAATAAATAACGACCACTTGTAAGCGGCACGCGGGGGAATAACTGTGAGAAAAAAGTATATAACCGAAAAAAAAACATGCTAACCAACAAAAAAATACAAAACGGGCTAAAGAAATAGTTTCCCCGCGTGCCTCAATCCCCATTTAGGATCACGCCCCCGACGCTTCGAGGGCGGATAGGCCCGGGGTACTAGGATTCGCCTCAAGCCCCGAACCATCCCCCCATCTGTAGCGCTTCACGCGCAGAGGGAGGGATGACGAAGATTCGTTGGTTCGTTCGATTACATTGCTCTTTTGAAAACATTTTTTTTTAAGATTTTTTTTAAGTCGTACAACAAATGTTGTTAGGATTGATGTAGAGACGCTGCCTACAAGTGGTGATGCGCCATTTTAACCCTGTATAAATATAAAAAATGAAATTACTGTAAAATACAAACCTCAGATTTTTAAGCGCTAGAGATTTTATATTCCGTGAAGAAGTCAAAGATCACGATATTTGTCTGTCTGTAGTCATTCATGTAGTGGACGTCAAGTCTAACAAAACCAATGCATTATTAAAATTTATTAACTCGATTCTTCCATTCGATATAACTATTCGTATTCTTACCGATTTAAATAACCTCCAAAAATGATAATCGATAACCAAATTATTGTGGATCAATAAAACGTTTAAAATATGAATGTATAATTAAGTGTCGTGTGACGTTCCATGGACATCTATTGTAGATGAAATAGTAAATGAGTACTTGGCTTCACGATAAATAAATAATGTCATCTTTATTGAATTAAAAGTTTTGTGATAGGTAGTTAAACAACTTAAAACTCAGTGGCAACGCATCTGCATTTTGACTTCTGTCTTTTGTGTAAGTATCTACAGGCTCAGAGGCATTCTAGTGGAGGTAATTCTTCCACTAGGCAGTTAGTCAACAGAACAATGGCGGTCAAACCATTACAAAACGGGCGGTAGTAAATATAACAATGCGATATGGGCAGCAGCGTCCCTCAAAAATATCGCCGATCCGCCTGCCGAGCGTGGCGATTATGGCATATTCTCCCCTGATGACGCACAACACTGTAGTGGGCGTTTTTGGGGAAGGTTTCGTCCAGCAATGTATTAATTGGTTTTTTTTTGAGCTAATTAATATTTTATTATTGAAATTTATGATTTTTCATGCTTAATTATATTTGGAAAACTAAGTGAAACAATAAAATACTAAATACCTGCTCTGTAATACCTACTTTAAGCAAATACTTTTTTTTATGTAATGAGGGTGGATGCAGTTCACATTGATGTTAAGTGATAACTGCAGCTTATAGGCGTCTACACAAAAAACAGAGGTCAAAATGCAGATGTGTTGCCACCCCTGAGACCTAAGTTGTAATGTCTGTGTGATAATTACTACGGGCCCATACATTACAATCTCACATTCATTCATCACTTAACATCAATGTGAACTGCATGGTTGTTTGTCACCTTCATTACACAAAAAAAAATTATTTCAAAATCCTACATAAATGTTAAATAGGTATCTAGACTTTGTCCAATCTAGAAAAATGTGACCTAGAACGTGAGTGTTGTGTGTTTCGTCAGTGATATATCGGTCCCGGGCGGGGGTCGAACTCGTGATATGCCGCTATTATCATACATTACAACACCACATTTGTCAAAGTCATTACGAAAAGCATTTCTTTTAAACACTCATAAGAGTAGCTTTCGACCGCGACTTCGTTTGCAAAGTAACTTTTTTAAAGTTCTGTGACTTATATGGAATTTGTATACTTTTTTATGTCATGAAGTGTTAAAAAAGAATATAATTTACATTGATGGTAATTAATACAGTAGGCTCTAGTATACTTGCCGCTAACTGGTAGTGTTCAGCACTATCGTGTTTCGGTCAGATGGTAATGTACGGCCCTGTAATTTCCGGCACAGAGGCATAACATCTTAGGTCTCAGGAGTGGTAACGCATCTGCATTTTGACCTTGGTATTTGTGTGGGTGTCTATAGGCTGCAGTCATCACTTAACATCAATGTGAACTTGTTTGCTACTTCCATTACATAAAAAAAATATCTAAATGAAACCAGAGATTTCAATGTAGATGCGTTGCAACTCTTTAGGCCTATTATGCCTCTGTGCCAGGGACTTACGAGGCCGTACGTGACCATCACACTGGAACACAATACTTAGTGCTGAACACTACCATTTGGCGGCAGATAGATTAGGTAATGCGGTGGTGCCTCCGCCCTCCAGATCCTACGCTGGAACTCTACCACCAGTAACCATTTTTTATCACGCTTAATCTCTCAGCCCTACATTAGGTGTAAAAATGAAATATAACATAAAATACGCTTACGCTCACAGCCCCACAGTAGGTATAAACCTGTGTCGTGGGTGCCGTTTTACACATAACATATACACAAACACTTAGACCCGAAACAAATATCTGTAGGCCATACAAATATTGAAGCGCGGCTGGCCCCGCGGCTGGTGTAGATCGTAAGCGATCTACTCCGTTAAGCGATACGGGCGCGGTCAGGTTTGTGATGGGTGACTCGGTGGTCTTATGGGCGCTTTGAAAACATCATACATCTAGTCAGCTCCAGTAAGCTCCAGGCCCCCCTCAAAAAAGGGGAGAGACTCGTACCCAGCAGTGGGACGTATAAAGGGTTGCCATTAATAAAATATATAATAATAAAATACGCTTACACTCACAGCCCCACAGTAGGTATAAACCTGTGTCGTGGGTGCCGTTATATACAAACAACACATACGCAAACACCCAGACCCGAAACAAATATCTGTAGACCATACAAACATTAGTCCCGGTGCGGGGATCGAACCCGCGACCCTTCGAATCAAACAGTCAATTCACACCGCTGGACTAACCGGGTCGTCAATCTTATACAAATTATTAATCATTATTATACAAATGTTTGTCCCGGTGCGAGTATCGAACCCGCGACCCTTCGAAGCAATTTTATCATACCGCTGGACTACTGGGTCGCCAATTTGAAGTTTGGTATACTACCTCATCGGATATCAGACTCAATAACAATATAATAAGTCACGAAGTCAGTGGGACACCCAAAAAACGAGTTTGTACTATAAGCACCTCTTTGTATGAGTCAATGTTTGTATGATTACGCAAACTGCTACTGGCTTACGCAGATAGTTGATGACTTTAATTTAAAATGTTATCCGGATATTAACTGATGGTGTAGTGGGGGATTTTTTATGTATGATGGTGGTAAAGAATGCATTTCATATCAATGGTAAGTGTACTGCAATGTATAGACATCAACAGGTTAGATAGGATACTCAATACTCAATACTCAATCATTTATTGCATTCCATAAATGTACAATACTACAAGACTTAGGTGGTATTTAGTCTATTTCTATATCATTATGTCTAATCTTTAAATCTAATCACAATTTAATTTGTCTTGTAAGTATGTGGAATAACAGCATTTTAGGTTTTCTCAGTAATGTGGGCTTTGGAACTCTGCCAGTGAATGACAAAGAATGTCCCATATTTTTTTGTTTAGTCTTATCTTGCCGTTTGTAAAAGAGAGTATGGAACATTCTGTTGATACCCATTTTTATCATTAAGTATTTTTGGACTATTATTTATTTTATTTTGTTTACTTTGACATATTAATCAACGTATCAGTTGTTATTCGCTTTAATTTTATATTTGTAATTTGACCTATCACAAGCAAATTCTATTATTTCCAAGTGATTAAATGAATTTTTGAGTTTTGAGGTGTACTAGCTGTTTTAGTTTTTGAATTAATTTGTTTTCGTTAGTTTCAGCAGTAAGACCTGTAGGCAAATGATTATAATATATATTTTGATGGACATACTATATGGACTAAATGAATGTATTTTTAATCGCGATTTTGGTAAAATAAGTTTGTCTTCATGTCTGGATTCATATCTCATCGGTAGGTTTTTGAGGTCAGAATACATGCGCACAAATTTACAAATCTCTAGAATATAAATACAAGGTAGTGAAAGGATTTTGTGTTTTTGGAAGTAAGATTTGCAACTGTCTGTGGTTTTTATGTTATTTAAAATGGTATACATGTATGGTAATGTATGATCCCGTAATAACTATCTCAAAGACATAATAACAAAGGTCTCTAGGGTGGCAACGCATGTGCATTTTGACCTCTGGTCTTTGTGTGGGTGTCTATAGGCTGCAACGTGAACCAAAGTAACAACGAAAATCAATTATTCTTCTTTTTAATAAAGTGACGGAGCTCGCGGGCGTAGGCACCACCGCATTACCTAATATACTTACCGCTAAATGGTAGTGTTCAGCACTATCGTGTTCCGGTCAGGTGGCAATGTACGGCCCTGTAATTCCCGGCACAGAGGCATAACACCTTAGCCCTCAGAAGAGGTAGCTCATCTGCATTTTGACCTCTGGTCTTTGTGTGAGTATCTATAGGCTGCAGTCATCGCTTAACATCAATGTGAACTGCATGCTTGTTTGCCACTTACATTACATTTTAAAAAATCGCCACGCTTGGCAGTCGGATTGCCGATCGCGTTGACGGTAGTTTTATCGCGGTAGTTTTATCGCGGTAGTTTTATCGCTGTTGCCCATCTCGGGTTGTTATTTTTACTACCCTATTGGAATGGTTTGCCGCCATTGTTCGGTTGGTTGAATGCACTAATGGAAGATTCCTCCACTAGAGTGTGATGGGGTCGTCACGACCCAACGCCGTTTAGTGAATTAATTGAAATATATTTAAATGTAGTATGCCTACTTACACTATTTGAATACTAAGTAAATAGGTTAAAAACCATTTTTACTAAACAAATATTGTGTCTGCGCTTACGCACGCTTACATCAATATCCGTGAGGTTGTATAAATAACAATAGCTAATGCAAGATTTTATGCTATCTATCTATACATATTACAAAACAAAGACCCCACCGCGTTTGTCTGTCTGTCTGTTCGCTATACTCGTTAACCCAAAAATTGCTGCAGGAATTTAAATGAAAATTATTTTTTAATCGTTTTAGCTTTATATCCGCGAGGTAAGTCCTCGATTTCAATGAGTGTAGCTTCCGAAAATCCGAGAACACGTTTTAAAATTTATTTTAAGCTTAGATATATAAAATAAGCAATAAAATAGTTTAAAAATATGTATAAATATGACGCAAAAAAGTTTGTGAAATTGTTTATTATTTGTCTTTTATAAAAATAATTTAAAAATAAGACTTTCTCTTGTAATAAAAGTAATTTATAAAATAGTTTATTTTAACTTTGAATGCACTTTTTTTAGCAAAAAAGAAATATATTAGAAAAATATAACTCATCTCACACAAGTTTGCCTTGACAGCTCATAATCCGATGCTAATCAAAGAAATTGATCTAAATTACAAATGATTTTGTAATACGCTTGACCACTGTTTTGTAAACCATTTAGAAGATTCAAGGGCATTTATTAACATCGAAACATCGTTAAATGGAGCCGGATTTGTGATAGAATTTCGATATTATAATGCGATTAAAACGCTTTGTTTGAAATGTATTTGGAATGTCGCTTGGAGGACGTCGTCGGTTTATCTTTTCGATAGCTATTAGAGTTTGACAAATTGCATTTTTGAACAATTTGGTGTAAGATATACTCCGTTTATATTGAATACCTATCGGTTAGTTTCACTGTGTAGTGCTGAACACTAATTCAGCACTATCGTGTTACGGTTGGATGGTAATGTATGGCCTGAAATCACAGAGGCATAAAAACTTACGGTCTTATTCATAAAAAGTTATAACATCTCTAAGAGCTCGCTATAGTATGCTATAAGAAAAACGTTATTCATAATAGCATTTTGGCGCTAAAGCACTCTATAAACCCACTATAAAGTTACAGAGGCCAGAACCCTACTATAACAGTGCTTTAAGGAAAAAAGATGGCCGACATTTAACAGCTGATTGTTGAAATTGACATTGGGCGCGTTCCATTAATCGACCACAACGACCTTAACGCCCTTTGTATTGTTCCACCTGAGGCCCGTGGTCGTCGCGAGCGGTCGTTTGACGTCATAAATGATGTCACTGTTCGTGACCGCATTGCGTCCACTCCGATCCACCATTTTGTGCTTTCGCCAAAACGACAATTTCAGCGGTCTTGGTCGCGGTCGATTAATGGAACGAAGCTAGGAATGACTTGTTATGACTATAAGTCACCTTTGGAGTTTTGGCGGGAACCTTGAAAAAGGCATATGGTGCTCTTATTTTATTTCATTTTCTTAGTGCATTTTTAAGTTATATTAAATAAAGTTGGTGGCATTTTGTTTGATATAGGTTTATTACAGTGCCCGTGTATAGTGAAATAGAATAACAGTGCGAATACACGACCTTTCAGGTTGCCTCCAAAACTTCATTGTAAATTTTCTGGTAAAGTAGCCATCGCTTTACTCGAATAACTTGACTGTAACTCACTTGACTGACATATTATGCCTGATAACTTATATACTTGATACTTACTTAATATACTTGATATTATACTAACTTTGACGCTGCATAAATAAATACGAAATATCGTTTTACTTGACACTGGCAATATGCGTAATAGCGATGCCATAATAAAAAAAAAAAAAAAGTCACCTTTGACGTTGATTTTTTTTCTTTTATTCGAAATAAGGTCATTTTCACACGTAATTTATAAACAATTTGGCGTGTTTGATCTCTTGTTGGATCCATCTGTCAACTGAATTCCTTGCACTGGCAACATTTTGTCTATTAGCAGAATTTTAACTATGGAAGGTTTATAGAACGTTTATGAATAAACAATTTTATAGAACGTTTGATAGGCTTATAGAGCATTTTAACTAATGAATGCTATAAACCTTCCATAAGCGTTTTTTATGAATAAGACCGCTAAACTTCAGGGATGGCAACGCATCAGCATATTGACTTGGTTTTTGTGTAGGTAGGCTTATGTAATGGAAGTGGCAAACAAGCATGCAGCTCACATTGATGTTAAGTGATGACTGTAGCCTATAGATACCCACACAAAGACCAGAGGTCAAAACACAGATGCGCTACCACTTCTGAGGCCTAAGGTATCATGCCTCTGTGCCGGAAATTACAGGGCCGTACATTACCTGACCGGAACACGATGGTGCTGAACACTAACATTTAGCGGCAATGGCAAGTATATTAAGTAATGCGGTGGTGCCTACGCCCGCGAACTCCTTCACTAAAGCTCTACCACCAGTATATAATTGATATAGGAAAACCAAATTTCAGTCCAATGGGCTCAATAGTTTGTTGTATATTGTCTGTGAGAGATAGACAGATAATATGAACCCTAAAACTATTATTATTTGAAACTAGCTGACCCGGTAAACTTCGTATTGCCTCACAATTAAATAATGTGTCAAAGGTTTGATTGGAAAATGAAATGAAATGTAGAGATTCCCGTGGGAATTAATGATTTTTCCGTAGTAAAAAGTAGCCTAAATGTTGGACAGGCTTAGTATTTATACACCACAAAAAGTTTCATTCGAATCCGTAAAGTATCTTCGGAGATTAGCCGGGACAAAGGGACAAATAAACAGACAAAAAATTTAAAAATTATTGAAAAGTGTTCTAATATTATTTTAACATCGCCCCCAATTGGTTTTTCGTAAACATATACAGTGTACAGACACGCGGGTTTTATTGTTATATATATATATATATATATATATATATATATATATATATATAACGGTCCCAGTAACGTCCTTGCGATACCCCGCCGACAAAATGAGGAAATCAATCCATTGATCACATAACGAGATATTTTAGAAGATGGCATTGTCATCAATAATAAAATTGTGGAGGTCAAAAGAGCAGATTATAGCTAAAAGGATACAGGTGTGGCTTGCCAACTTTGTATTCCGCGTTTGTATACAAAAACCATAATGGAAATATTTAAAAAAAGTTAAGATAAATAAACAAAACAGGCAAAGTATGTGTCGGACTTGCCTATGCAGGATCTCCCGGAGGAGGAGTAATATTTAGCGAGAGTTTTATTGGCTGGTTTTTTTTCTTTATCTTCTATACATCTATACAAATAAATAAAATTGGAGTATCTGTTTTTTGTAATATAAAAATTACCGCTTCTTACTATATGCAAATGTAAATACAAGTATTCACAGTACAAATACCAAAATAACATTTTTTACAATTTTTCTCTGTCTGTCTGTCTCTTAGTTGCGGCTAATCTCGTGAACGGCTTTACCGATTTTGACGGCACCTTCACCGGCAGATAGTTTATGTCATAAGGAGTAACTTACGTTTATACTAGCTGCGCCCACGACTTTGTCCGCGTAGGCACTGAACAATCGTAAAATAAAGGTATCAAGGCCGTGTACTGCGTACGTGATAATTATCTGTCAATGTGTCAATGGTCCCAGGTGATCAAAACTTGATCAAAATGGTCGACAAACGTCAAATAGGTAAGGTGCGAAAGAGATAACGCTCAACAGATCCGAAATAAGCCGACGTCTCTTCCGAGGTCGTTGTGCATTATTTCTTGTTGGATACTGTATCACGTATTGGTTTGATTAGTATTTTTAGTTTTACGTCGAAGTGGGGACTCCCCATATTGTTTCATTTATTGTTTATTTTTGTATGCAAATCAGAAAGCGGTTCGCAGAATACATCTCCCTAATGAGTTTCGAGTATGGAGTCCTCATCAATAATTTACATTTTATTCTCTCGCATTTTTTATATTTGTAAATTATAATTATTTTTGTCATCAAGAAATGAAAATAATGATTTATTTTCTATTTAGTGTTTTGTTTTCGTTATAGTTTTTGAAACTTCACTTGAATTTGACAAAATTTATTATTTTATATAACATGGCTGTGATACGACACCAGATGGATGCTTTCAATATACTTTATATGAAAATTCTTCAATAATTTTATAATACAATTTTTTTCATAATCGTTCACAACTGCTTTTGTATGGAAATTTGAGAAAAATATATTATAAAAGATATAATTTATCCTTTTATGCAGATATTAATGTTCAAACAAGTTATTGGCAATAAGAGAATCGATAAAATGATGTAGAATATTAAAATAAACGCACATTAGTAAAACATTCTTAAGAATTTCATTGAAATAATATCGTTGTAGCATATTGCATATAAATAACTTGTATATAATAGGTTGGGGAAAAAGTCTTTTTGCATTATAGTATAATATGTATGAACTTGTAATAAAATCTCTTTGGCTGTAGTATTTGTATCTGGCTGGTTTTGGTATCATTGAAATTAAAAATTTTAAAGAACATAATTCCAAATTCAAATTAGGCAAATGTGTGATTTTCATTTGTTTTTCTTACTGTCAAGATGAGTGAATCTAATGAAGAAATTCGATACATTTTAAAATTGTACTACAAAAAAATTTGCGATGTTTATGGACCGAGTGCAGTGTCTGTGAGAGTAGCACAAATTTGGTTTAAGCGTTTTCAATCCGGAAATTTTGATGTCAAAGATGCACCTCACTCTGGTCGCCCTATTACGGATAAAATGGATGCCATTTTTGAAAAAGTGTAGCAAGATCGACATATCAGTAGTTACGACGTAGCTGAAGAACTGAGAATTGATCACAAAACAGTTTTGGCGCATTTGAAAAAAGCTGGGTACAAAAAAACAAGCTCGATATTTGGGTACCTCACGAGCTCACTGAAAGAAACCTAATGAACCGTGTACTCATTTGTGATTCTTTATTACGACGTAATGAAACCGAATCATTTTTGAAGAAGCTGATAACTGGTGATGATAAGTGGATCACGTACGACAAGAACGTGCGAAAAAGGTCAAAGGCCGGTCAGGCTTCACAGACTGTGGCGAAACCCGGGTTAACTCGCAATAAGGTGATGTTGTGTGTGTGGTGGGATTGGAAGGGCATTATTCATTATGAGCTATTACCACCAGGCAGGACTATCGATTCTGAACTCTACTGCGAACAACTGATGAGATTAAAGCAAGAAGTTGAGAGAAAGCGGCCGGGATTGATCAACAGAAGGGGTGCGGTGTTTCATCATGATAACGCTAGACCTCACACATCTATAGCCACTCAGCAAAAATTAAGAGAGTTTGGCTGGGTGTTAATGCATCCGCCGTATAGTCCTGAACTTGCACCTTCAGATTTCCACCTGTTTCGGTCTCTTCAGAATTCTTTATGCAATGTTAGGTTAACATCACAAGAGGACTACCAAATCCACTTGTCGCGGTATTTTGATGAGAAGTTCCAAAATTTTCATAGCAATGGGATCATGTCCCTACCTACAAGATGGCAAAAGGTTATCGAACAAAATGGTACATACATACTTTAGTTAAATTTAAATAAACTATATTAAAAAATGTTTTGAATTATCTTTAAAAACGCGAAGAAACTTTTTCCCCAACCTGATACATGGTAAATACAACTATTACGAAGGTAGCCAACAGATATACCGTTGGATGTTAAATGATAACTGCTATATACATCTACACAACATCCGGAGGTCAAAATGCAGATGCGTCGCCACCCCTGAGACCTTAGTAGATATATCTCTCTGTCTCTCTGATTATAATTATTACAGGACCATATATTACCGCCTTTCCGGAACACGATAGTGTTGAATACTACCATTTGGCAATAGATAGATTAGGTAATTGCATGCTTTTTTCATGTAATGGAAGTGGCAAACAAGCATGCTGTTCACATTGATGTTAAGTGATGACTGCAGCCTATAGACACTTACAGAAAGACCAATGTCATAATGCAGATGCGTTACCATTCCTAAGGCCTAAGGTGTAATGTCTGTGTGCCGGTAATTACGGGGCCGTACGTTACCACCTGGTTTAGAACACTACCATTTAGCGGCAAGTACATTAGGTAATCCGGTGGTGCCTACGCCCACGAGCTCCGTCACTGGAGCTCTACCACCAGTAAAAGTCTAAGTTTGCTCTGCCCAGCTCTTCAGGGAATACGGACGTAAAGTAACGATTGAAGAAAAAAGGTGTGAAGCAACTGTTTTGTTATATTATTTGCTATCTCAATGAAATTATACATCCGTAAACATTCAATGATTTGCTATAAATCATAGTAAACAACTGTTTATATAACCATTATTTATAATGAAATCGCTCATTATCCTTTCCTAGTTAGTTTTTTGCAGTTATCCTTAACGGAAGAATATTCAGCATGAAAAGTGTTTAACTGACTTTGATACCTTTTGCGTAGCACAACTGACAGGGATAAAAGGTATTGATATTTTTATATAGTTACTAGCTGTTGCCCGCGGCCTCGCCTACGTGGATATCGTTTTATAAATAACTATATTCTTTCTCAAAGTCAGCTCTATCTATATACCAAATTTCATTAAAATCAGTTTAGTCGTTTGGACGTGAAAAGGTAACAGACAGACAGAGTTACTTTCGCATTTATAATATTAAAGTAGGGAAGTAGGGATTGATTATAAATTAAAATCTCCAAGTAGATTTCCAAGTGTAGGAGCTTCAGGGCGTAGGCACCTCAGCGTTAGGTAATAAACGAGTATCTACCGTGAAAATGGCAGTGTTCAGCACTACCGTGTTCCGGTTGGATAGTAATGTATGGTCCAGGAATAATAACCATCACAAGAACTGTTGTCTGTTGTCACACAGACAACAGCAACGATCTCAGGGGTGGTAACGCTTTGCAGTTTGCCCTCTGGTTTTTGTGTTGATATCTATAGGTTGCAGACACCACTTAACATTCACGTGAACTGCATGCTTGTTTACCACCTTAGGTAGATAAAAAAACACGTGAGCGCAATTTACATGTGTTAGAAGTAAAACCTTCAAAAAATTTCATAAGAGACACTGCATAATGCTTTCTATTTCATTTTTCCCACGTTGAATCTTATGAATTTATATGACTGTCTATCTTTACTGTCGCGTTTTCGTTTCATCGACTTGAAGTTATCACTTCAAAAAACATACGTGGAACTTACGAAGAGTTCGTCCAATAATAAACGTATTATAAGTTGTCTCCCAAAAATAAAGATGCACAAAGTTAAGCGAGTCAACTTTCATAACTGGCTGTCGGTTGCGAAACGAGACTGAAGGTCGAACAGATGAAAATATTTTGTCGATGGCATCTTTAGTTGATGCCGGTGAGACGTAACATCGCTTACATCTTATCGAGGGGATGGACATTCAATTATCTACCAATAAACATTACTGCTGGTAGAGCTTCAGTGAAGGAGCTCGCGGGCGTAGGCACCACCGAATTAGAATAGAATAGAATATTCTTTATTGTACACTAATACTTTTTACAAAATAAAAATAGATGCGTAGCAAAAAGGCAATACAACCAGGCGGTCATATCGCTGAAAGCGATCTCTTCCAGACTACCTGTAGGTTGAAGGAGAATTTTGATACGGTAGGGGGTACAGGTTAAATATATAATACGTACAGTAATTAAATTAATAAAATATAAAGTTTGCATTACCTAATATACTTGCCGCTAAATGGTAGTGTTCAGCACTATCGTGTTCCGGTGATATATATATATAGAGAGATATATATGAGACATAACAACTTAGGTCTCAGGGGTGGTAACGCATCTGCATTTTTAATGCATCTGATTTTTGTGAATAATAATAGAACCAGAGATAAATGATTTCACACCGTTATCTCTGATAGCCCCCGAAACATGTCTTGAATCGAACCCAGAACCCTAGTGTAGTAGTAGTGGCCTGCCACCACTGGACTAGGCAGTTTTATTTTATGTAATGGAAGTGGCAAACAAGCATTTCACATTGATGTTAAGTGATGACTGCAGACCAAGACCAAGGTCAAAATAATAATAATAATATAATATAAGTTTATTTGCATATAACAAATTACAATAAAATGAAGAACACAGTAGTACATTTATGAGGAATCCTTATTAGTAATATGATTTCATAATATTAGGAAACGGTGACTATGCCCTCGAGCTCCTACATTAGGAACTCTATCACCAGTAAACTATACTTGTTGCCAAAGATTTTTCCGAGATTTATTGAGAAGTTACTATAAGCCTATAAATATATTTTATAACTATTTAATAAAATTATTATAAGCTACAATACTGCACAGCAACGTCTAATAATAAATATTCTAAAATTATTCCAATATCCTGATACACAAATTAACATATTGATAGCATAGCGGTACCGTCACGGGAAATAAAATACTGCTTATTTCATATTATTAAATAATAATAAATAATAAATATAATTTAACGATGCTAAGAATTTTGACTATTAATTATAGTTAGTTATGGTAATAATCATTATTATTTTATGCTAAATGTTATGACTATTAATTTTAGTGTTTGATAATTAATGATATTGTTGAAATGTTATTTATATCTCTTTACAGACATGTTTTGTTGGTTGAATGGTACTTCTGCTAAGACTGCTCAATCCGTACTTCCGTACTTAATATTAAAAATGCGAAAGTAACTCTGTCTGTCTGTCTGTTACCTTTTCACGTCCAAATGACTGAACCGATTTTAATGAAATTTGGTACAGAGATAGAGTTGACTTTGAGAAAGAACATAGGCTACTTTTTAAACGACTTCCACGCGGGCGGATCCGCCGTCAACAGCTAGTATATAAATAAATACGCTTACATTCACAACCCACACTAGGTTAACCTATGTCGTAGGTGCCGTTGTACACGCACAACACATACACAAACACCCAGACCTAAAACAAAATCAAATATTTGTATGGCCTACAGATATTCCCGGTGCGGGGATCGAACCCGCGACCCTTCGAATCAAACGGTCGTCTCACACCGCTGGACTGTCCGGGTCGTAAATACTGTATTACAGTTAATTATACATTTATAGCTTAATTCAAATCCCTATAACACAATCAACTGATAGTGTTATAAAGAAAAAAAAATGTGTTACAAAAATTGTGAAAAGTTCTGTTTAAAATTAGATGAAATTCATTTCTCAGGATCTCTTTAAGTCTAATGGATGTGGGTCGAAATTTCGCCATTCGCAATATGTTTTGACCTTCATTTAATTATTTAGGACCACTAGTTAATATTTGCGGTGTTTGTCGAGTACGTAGGTAGGTTTAGATTTTAGAATCCGTTCTTAAAATCGACAAAATTCTAAAGTAAAAGTCAAATTATGTACCTATTGACTTTGTTGAGTTAACAATATCTTGTTTCAACATACATTATGATACTGTATAGAGCGACATAATCATACTATAATTAAACTTTTCAGAAAAAGAATTAAAAAAAAAGTCTTGATTAGTTTTTTCTTTTTCACTTATTTTTTTATAAAATTTTACCTATATTGAATTATTATATTCTATACTATAATATGACAGTAAAAAGCGAGTGTCTGTAAATTAAATATTTTTCCCAAAAAACTGGTAGTGGCGTTAGTGGCGTTGATGGCATTGGTGGCGTTAGTTTCATTGGTGGTGGTATTGGTGGAGTTGGTAGTGTTGATGGCGTTGGTGGCGTTAGTTTCATTGGTGGTGGTATTGGTGGAGTTGGTAGTGTTGATGGCGTTGGTGGCGTTAGTTTCATTGGTGGTGGTATTGGTGGAGTTGGTAGTGTTGATGGCGTTGGTGGCGTTAGTTTCATTGGTGGTGGTATTGGTGGAGTTGGTAGTGTTGATGGCGTTGGTGGCGTTGGTGGCATTGGTGGCGTTAGTCTCATATCGTGTACAAGTATTAATGTAAACAAGATTTTTATAAGTGTTTAAAATGAAACAAAAGGTATATCCAAAAAATGCTGCCCTAAGTCACTATTCCACGCAAACGAAGTTGCGGGCAAAGCTAGTTATGAATATGATGAACAGTAAGCCTGTGCAGTATAAATTACAGTATTAACAAAAAAAGATATCAACGAGTTCATATCCTTCTTCGTATCGCTCTTAAAATTATTTTCGTGAATGTAACATTATCCTCTTGGAATACTCGAAAACTGTGTTGACTTGACTTATTACAATAATCTTAGTAGATAATTAATTCTAGACTTAATATATATCCGGTTTACATCAAAAATATCTGATCAATTTAGAATTATCAAAGCGAATAACATCACAAATATTTTTGATCAAAATTATTGTTAAAAAAATATTGTCTGTTTACTATTTATAAGAAAACATACATCACAAGTCGAACGCTTATTCTCGTGTCTCCCTATCGCTGGTTCCTTGCTCTCGCTTGCACGCTCGGCCCTAGCGGAACGTGATACTTTTTCATTCGTGCAACCGACATTCATCGATATCTAAGATATTTTCACGTCAGAAATTAACCCTAAAAAATGTATCAATGACAAATTACAACCAAAAACCACAACATCTTATACAAAACCGGTCAAGTGCGTGTCGGGCCACGCGCAGTGTAAGGTTCCGTAGTTACAGGTTTACAAAAAAAAACACATTTTTTTTTTTTAATGTAATGGAAGTGGTAAACAAGCATGCAGTTCACGTTGATGTTAAGTGATGACTGCAGCCTATAGACACCCACACAAAGACTAAGGTCAAAATGCAGATGCGTTACCACTCCTGAGGCCTAAGGTGTTACGCCTCTGTGCCGGAAATTACAGGGCCGTACATTACCACCTGACCGGAACACGATAGTGCTGAACACTACCATTTAGCGGCAAGCATATTAGGTAATGCGGTGGTGCCTACGCCCGCGAGATCCGTCACTGGAGCTCTACCACCAGTAAAATATTTTCTATGGAGTTGTTCAAACATTTCGTGTATTACATTTGGTCCACTATTACTCGCAAACTTGTAAAGCTAACTTAGGTCTGATAGTTTTCCTTTTAATTTCATTATTTATGGCTACTATTGCTGTAACGTTTGAATTTCTAACAACAACCGTTTAGTCTCTAGGGGGGGGGACACTTGAGTCTTACGATAATTGGCTCTTTAAAGCTTAATAAGTCACGAACAGTTAACTAAATCCAAAAATGATGTTAGTATACCCCTAACAGTTTTAAAAGATCTATCCAACGATATCCCACACTATACAGAAAACGAAAAAACGCGTTACATGTAGGGGAGGTACCCTAAATAAATAAAAATATATTCTACCACTTTGTCGGCGTAGTAAAGATGTGTACTTGTGTCAAATTTCAAGCCTCTAGTAGCAATAGTTTTTGCGCTAAACCGAGTACGGACAGACAGACAGACAGACGGACATGGCGAAACTATAAGGGTTCCTTGTTTAGGTACTACGGAACCCGAAAAATGAAGCTACTGGAATTACATACAATTTTTTCTATTATTTCGTCGTAGGTTTTCCCCGAAGCGAATACAAATTTACATTATTCTCATGTCCGCATGATGTCACGCGGCTGACGTTTAATAATCATTTATTTATTGACAAGTATTATCTGACAAATTCAATATTGGATGATATTTTGGTTATATAAATAGCGAGGTTTTTTGTTGATTTTTAACTGCGAGGACTAAACGTAGTGGCAAGTTGCAAAGAGTTTGCCTGTGACTTAGTGCGCGTAGAGTTCACAATATAATACACTCACAGCCCAACAGTAGGTATAAACCTGAAAACACACAACACATACACAAACATCCAGACCCGAAACAAATATCTGTAGGCCATACAAATATTTGTGCCAGTGCGGGTATCGAATCCGCGACCCTTCGAATCATACGGTCTTCTCACACCGCTGGACTAACCGGCTCGTCAAATGTGATGTTAATAACATTTATACTATCCATATTTCAGCCTATTTAGAGTAAGTAGATTTGACTCAAAGGGCTGTAAATGATCCAGGCATGGGTGTGTCTCGAGATATTTCCTAGGGAGGATACGATACGTAACTACACGCCTGTAATCCCCGAAGGGATAGGCAGAGGTAAATGCATGCATGCATTCAATCATACATGCAAGCACTCACGACTCACCGGTTACGTTTTGGCCCATGTAACAGGTGGCGAACCTGTTGCCATCTCCGGGCACAAGACCAAACTCCGGGGTACTGGGAAACTGCCAGAAAATGGAAAAATCCCAATAGAAGCAGAGATAAAAGATTTTAAACCGTTATCTCTGATAGTCCCCGACCCGGGAATCGAACCCAGGACCTCCAGCGTAATAGTAGTGGCCTGCTACCACTACGCATTTGAGGAGAGGATACGATAATGACACTAATTCCAGCCTTAATATAAGGTTGGTACAGTAAGCGAGCACGGGCCACCCGGTAGAAATGTCAATAATTTCTAAAAAAAGATAGATTCGAATCGAAGTGTTCTGTTTTCGATTAATCAATCTATTTTCTATTTGTAAAATTTAGAATCCGCTCCTATTCCGTCTTGAACAATAAAGACGAGAACAAAAAAGGATGTTTATGTGAACGCCGTATGATTTTTGTGTACTGTGGTTGGGTTAATATAAGGCGGCCAACCGTCCCGAATCACGATAGTGCTGAACACTACCATTTAGCGGCAAGTATATTAGCTCCGTCCCTGGAGCTCTACCACCGGTACAAAATTAAGTTTTTTATCCTCATCAGAATAACAATAAATAACCAAAAATGAGTGAATTATATATCTATAAGCAATATTGGTAGGAAAGAAAAAACTACGAAAGTATAAAATACGAGTACCTATATCATAGTTTCTATATAAAAAATCAATTATAAAAAGTCATGTCTTGAATTTAATTGGCAAATAAGCACGCAGTTCACATTGATGCTAAGTAAATACTGAAGCCTATAAACATCTATCTATCATCTTCTCTGAGTTTGAATAACGCGGTGGTTCCTGCGCCCAAGCTCCACCAATGGAGCTTTTTCATGAAAGAAGATAAATTCTAAAAGCTTGTATGCCTTCGGAATCGGCATGTATGTATGAAAGGAGTGATGAATATAGAAGAGGCACGACAGGTACCTATTTTTTTTAATGTAGTGGCAGTGGCAAAAAAGCATGCAGTTCACATTGATGTTAAGTGATGACTGCAGCCCATAGACACTAACAAAGACCAAGGTCAAAATGCGGATGCTTTACCACTCCTGAGGCCTCAGGTGTTATGCCTCTGTGCCGGTAATTACACGGCCGTAAAAAGTAGGTATGTAAGGACCGGAATATCTAGTACCACGCTCTCTGCCTACCCCGTAATTGACTTGATGTGAAGATTTATAGATACATATTTCTCTGTTTTGTAAGTATTCATTATATTTTTGCATCCGATCTTTACAGACTGGCACAGGTGCAAAACATCTGACTTGAAAAGTAGTGCATCTGCATAGACATCTATAGGTTTTTTGTAGATATGTACGAACTTTGGCAATTACCTATTTACCATCGAAGTGAATTGTATGGTTATTCACTGCTTTCATTGTACAAGAAAGATTAAGTAATGTAGAGCCGTCCACGCCAGCGGGCTTTTCCATTGGAGCTTTATCACTCATATAACACACTTATTATGTTAACAGGCTGATAAGTCTAAATATTATTATGATAATTTAATATAATTTAAAGTATGTTCTAAAATATTTAAATATTATATTATTATTAGTGACAAAGATAAAATAATACAACTTGTTTTTACCGCTGTTTTAATTATATTTTGTATTATTTTATTATTCATGAATATTTATATAACGCTAATTAGTTTATAATCCACACTAATAGAATTGTATTTATTTAAATATACAAAGTATTATTGAAATAATTGTAATGACATTTTCAAATTATAAATAACCAAATACTGTTATAATGATTGCGAAAAATAATAACAAGTAACAAAACTAAATTGTAGAATTACAAAAAGGCTCTACATAAAATTTTGAAAATTAAAACAAGAAATATATTTCGAATACTTAATCATAATATGTTGTATGTAACTGTTTAAAAATAGATAAACGATATATCATAATTATTCATTCATTATTCAAAGCTCGCGGATTAAGCAATTATTCTTAATAACAATTTATTCAAAAACAATCGTAAAATTGTAAAATACAATCCCATTATGATTGTAAAATCCAGTTTTATTTGGGTTCACATAATTATGCAATTGATGAATCACAATATATGATTTAAATATCATGAATATATACATCATTAAATAATTTCTAAACAATTCTCTCGGATGTATCAATTTTTGTGCAGGTTCTCGAATTTTGATTAATTGAAGACATCAACATTGAATGATATTTAGGTAACTGATATATGGTTGACGAAATTAGATATTTTTGTTCATTATTTGGTAGATTTTGGTATATTTATGTCGTATTAACAGGTTTTATGAATTATTCTTGTTTATGAATGCAAACAAACCTCGTGCTGTATTTTATTTTAACTAATTTTTATGTTTTTGCTCATGTTTTTAAGAGAGGAAAATTAAATGATGTTTTCAAGTGCTTTGTTAACCCGATTATTATTAGGTACCTACAATTTTGAATTATTAATAATTGTATTTTTTATAAAATATTGCGATATTTTTACTTCAATTAGGTACCTATATTATTTATCAAACAATTTTATCATATTTTTTTGTAAAATTTTATTATCAAAAGTAAAACTATTTATATGTAAAATTATATTATTTTCTATAATAATTGTTATTAAAATAAGTGAGAAATATTTATAATAAATTAAAGATTAATCTCCTATAACAATTACATTTAAAATCGCCTCTTTCTTTTTATTTAATTAAATATTATTACAATATAATAATATAATATTTTTTTTTAACTGTTAATCAGTTCAAAAAAATAATTATATTATTTTCTGTGTCAAATACTATATCGCTTAAAAATATTGATAAAAAAATAAAAGAAAAAAAAACAATTAAAAAGAACTGAATAAAAAGTCACCTCAAAAAATCACTCCCAAAAAAATTCACCACCTCAAAAAAAAGTAAATAAAAAAAAGAACTCACTGTGTCACGCGTAGTTCAACACACACACTACACTACACTGATCGAGCTCTGTCCCCGCGTGTCGATATAATACCTCCGTGACGTCAAACGAGCCTTTGCACAGCCACCACCTCACTTATATAGTTGTGTTTATGAAACCTGACCTTTGCCAGTCTGAAACATCGTCCTGACTTCTAGACACACTAGATACAGATTATAGAGAGATGATAACTTTATTCTATCTATATTATCTGATGTTGGAGACAAAAATAATGCAACAGCGTGGCTGTATGCATAATTCTTCAAAATGCTTCTGTATGAAGCTTTTTAACTTCACGCCTGTAATCCTCGAAGGGGTGGGCAGAGGTAAATGCATTAAGCGGCAGGTAAATATTACTGGTGGTCGAGTTCCAGGGTAGGTGATCGAGGGCGTAAGCACCATCGCATTACCTAATTGATCTGTCGCTAAATGGTAGTGTTCAGCACTATTGTGTTCCAGTTATGTAGATGGTAATGTACGGCGCTGTAATAACTTATCACAGAGACATGTCAACTATGGTCTTAGGGGTGGCGACGTATCTGTATTTTGAATGGCCTTAGTGTGGCTGTCTATAGGCTGCAGTCATCACTTAACATCTATGTGAAATGCATGCTTGTTTGCCACTTTCATTACAAATTAAAAAATATATATTCGTCTGTAATTTTAAAGTTGGTACATTACCAACCTGGCAGGGTGGCATCGTGTGTCGAATGGAAAATTGATTAAGTTACCTATGTACTACCCCTTATTCATAAACGTATTTTAGCTAAAGTGTTGCTAATCTCTCCTTTGTCTTTTTCTATCTGTATCTATCCTGTATATTTGACAATGCAACTGACAAAGACAAAGCATTCTATAGCTAAAACGTATCTAATGTACGTTTATGAATGAGGGGGTTAGACTTTACTGTAGATAGGGATTGCCTAGAATATCTAGATAGATGTTAATAATAAGCTGTATCTATGTAACTACATAAGAATAAAATGTACCTACAAATAGAAGCAATTTTGAAATGTTTACAATTCAAAAATGTTGTATGCAATAAAATATTTTCAATTTTTTTAACTTTTTTTTGATCTTTCTTTTTTTTAATATTAATGGGTGAAGTTAGAGTTGAAAAAGAAAAATAATAGTGTCATTAATAATTGATTACGAATTTATCGACAATAGGAACATTACCAAACTTCCAAGATATTTTTGGAAATGTACTGTAAAAAAATCAGTATTTTACGCTAAGTCCCATGTGGGGTAAGCAGTGAGTGTAAGGATCTCCAACACGTGTCTGTATCTAATTCCAAAGAATAGTTCTTACTATATGGATATATAGGATTTTTTTACTGGTGGCTCGGAGCTCAAGGGCTTAGGCACAACCGCATTACCTAACCTATCTGCCACTAAATGATAGTGTTCGGCACTACAGTGTCCCGATTATATGGTAATGTATGGTCCCGTAATAACTACCACAGAGACAGGACACCTTAATTCTCAGGAGTGGCAAATATATATATATATATATATATGTAAAGAAATACTATTTCTTTCTTCGCACTCTGTGTGTTTACTTACCATGAAGTTTGGTTATAGTTTTTAACTTTTTAACTGTCTGATTTTAAAGAAGAAACGAATTCAGAATGTCAGATGACAGATTTAAATACGAGTTGATTGACAATTGGATAATCAATGAAAATTTTAATATTATATTATTTTATGTTTTAAAAGTGAAAGAATAAACTTT
Source organism: Macrosoma leucophasiata (assembly GCA_036365455.1). Lineage (NCBI taxonomy): Eukaryota > Metazoa > Arthropoda > Insecta > Lepidoptera > Hedylidae > Macrosoma > Macrosoma leucophasiata. The sequence continues at coordinate 136,900 of JAWQUS010000022.1, read as the reverse complement.
AATTGTCGTTTCTTCTTTACAGGTTTGAGTTCATATTGTTTTATATTACCTAAATAAAATAGTCTCTGTATAAAAAAAACTAACAATAAAACTTCTTTACGGCAACACAAGGTTTATTTCTTTCATGTAGTAAAACAGTCTTATATATATATTGACCTCTGATTTTTAAGTAGATGTCTATAGGCTGCAGTCATCACTTAACATCAATGTGAGCTGCATGCTTGTTTGCCACCTTCTGAACATAAAAAATCTCTTAAATCCGACTCGTATTTAGCCGTTTTTCTTCATAAATACTCCGGTAAACTACACAGAAGTGAGACAAATATTTTTATATATTTCTCAGAGAATTTTCTATCGTTTAGAATCCCGAAAATAAAATAAATAAATAAAAAAATTCAACGCTTACGTTAAAATATTATCATTGCGATTTTCAAAATAAATGTTTGAATACCAAATGATAAGTTTATTTTTAATATTTTATTTTATGTATTTGTTATTGTAGCCTATAGACATTACATAATAACAGGATGTCAAAATGCAGATGCGTTACAACTCCTAAGCCTAAGATGTTATGCCTCTGTGCCGGAAATTACAGAGCCGTACATTACCACTCTGGAGCTTTACCACCAGTAAGAAAAGACCAATTAAATTCTCCATAAATATTACTTGCTACTACGAAACTTTTTTTGGGTTCACGGGCATGTCCGACTCCCACTTGACCGTTATTTTATTAAAACAAATAAGTAATTATAATTATACGGATAATGAAACTGCTATAAAACCATGAAGACCTAATAAACCCATCGCGGAAGGTTTACACTCGTTTATGATTAATTAATAATATTAAATAAATTGTTATTGCTTTACAAGATCTGATACATTGTTGTATCTATAGAGAAATAACACACAGGTTCTTTTTTATGACATGAAGTGGCAAACAAGCATGCTTACATTATAAAATTAAATAATAATAGAAATAATAATAAGGGGGCAGAGCAGCTTGTGGCGAGCTGTTGGTGAGTAGCGACACCACCCCCTACCATCATCTCGAGTTCCTCCGAGAGAACTGTTCGTCCGCCAGACAGAGGTACGGCCGGACAGAGCATCAGGTCTCTCACCTCTGGCTTGCCTTCATTGGCCGGTCAGAGTGGGGCGCTAGAGGTATGGCATTTGCAGAAATTTAGATAATAGGCTGTTGTCTAAATTTCTGCAAGAGCCATACACTCGGGGGTGGAAGTGTCTAAAGGCATAATAGCGGGGAAGCCCGCTCCGAGCTCGAGATTACTCGCTCGTGATGGTGAAACCGGGGCCACACCTCTCGACACCCCCAGCCTCTCTCAACAGTGTTGCCCCCTGTCGACCATCGGGTTGGCTGTTTGGGGGGCCCACCAAGGAGAGGCGAGTCACCACCTGCCTAAAGTAGGATTCGATAATGCGAGATGTTGAATATAGGCAGGTGCCGGATCTCACTCCATAGGCCCAGCCAGCTAGTCCCCCCAGTTCACCCACATAGCCCAAAGTTTGGCAAATCACTTTTCATTACAATAGTCCCATTATATTCTGCGGGGTCTGTCTGTGTCTGTATTAACTATTGATGCAGCCAGAGAGAGGTCCCGCCGAATATAACCCATTACAAAGTAGATCAAAATTCTCGAAAGGGCCTCTACGTGTTGGACCCCCCATGTCCCCGCGCAAGCCTGACAAAGGTCCGGGGTTCAAATTGGACCCCGTGCTGACGAGAGAAATAATAATGGCAACCCTAGCTAGATACGTTCCACGGCTGGGCACGAGTCGCTCCCCTTTTTGGGGGTAGGAATGGAGCTTACTCTACCACGCTGCTCCAATGAGGGTTGGTGGAGATAAGGGTTAGTTGCCAACCCGCTGTCGGATGTTTTCAAACCGCCCATAAGACCTCCGACAAGGTTATGGCTGCCATCTGTCGATAGCAACCGGGACCGACGGCTTAACGTGCTCTCCGAAGCACGGAAACGCGCATTTTAATTTGCCACCAGCGGTCATTCATCACCCATCATACAACCGACCGCGCCCGTTTCGCACAACCGAGAAGTTCGCTTGTGTTCTACACCAGCCGCTGGGCCATGCGCGTTTCATGTTTTTTTTTTTTTATGTAATAATAGTGGCAAACAAGCATGCAGTTCACATTGATGTTAAGTGATGACTGCAGCCTATAGCTCGTGGGCGTAGGTACCACCGCATTACCTAATATACTTGCCGCTAAATGGTAGTGTTCGGCACTATCGTGTTCCGGTCAGGTGGTAATGTACGGCCCTGTAATTTCCGGCACAGAGGCATAACACCTAATGCCTCAAGAGTGGCAGCGCATCTGCATTTTGACCTCTGGTCATTGTGTTTGTGTCTATAGACTGCAGTCATCACTTAACATCAATGTGAACTGCATGCTTGTTTGCCACTTTAATTGCATAAAAAAAATACAAATGCGTTGCCACTCAAGCCTAAGGTATTATACCTCTGTATGCCGGAAATTACAGGGCTCTACATTACCACCTAACCGGATTATGATAGTACTGAATACTACCTGATGTCTGTGCATTTTCTACCGCCTTTACAATGGTGAGTGTTCTGATGAACTTTTCGATCTGGTGCCATCGTCTACATTCCTACATCGCACCAACCGCCGAAAAGAGAAGTTCCACCCGCACAGATTGGACACTTGGAAATGCTCAACGATCCGATTCGCGTGTTCATTCCTGCCCAGAACGTGCAAACTGTGGAACGAACTTCCCTCTGAGGTGTTCCCCCGGCGCTACAATATGGGGTTCTACAAAACAGGCCTCAAAAGAGTCCTTCAGTGCTGGCAGCACGTTGGCAACTCCCCTGGTGTTGCAAATGTTCATAGGCGACGGTGACTACTATCCATCAGGTGGCCCGTCTGCTTGTCTGTCAATTCTTTGACATAAAAAAATACCATTTTGCAGCAAGCAGTTTTTATCTTCAAATAATGCAAGTGGCAAGCAAGCATGCAGTTCACATTTATGTTAAGCGATGTCTGCAGCCTATAGACACACACATAAAGATGAAAGTCAAAATGAAGATGCGTTACTGCCCCTGAGACCTCAGTTGTTATGTCTGTATGATAGTTATTACGGGGCCATACATTACCATCTAACCTGAACACGACAGTGCTGAACACTACCATGGTAATGCGCTGGTGCCTTCGCCCGCAACCTCTGTCTTTGGCATTAACACCAGTAATCATTACAAACAATAAACTCATTAGTTGTTATCGTATTATGTAAACAGATCAATAAAAATATCGACATCCATACAACATCTTGATGAGTCGCTTGAATCATTAAAAAGCTGTAAAATTGCATCAACACATTACATTAGTGAATCAGATGTTCCGGAAACTATTCAATGATTAGTTACATCAACGTTATTATATATGGAGATGGATTAATAATTATTAATTATACTGGTAGAGCTCCAGTGACGGAGCTCGCGGGCGTACGTACCACCGCATTACCTAATATACTTGCCGCTAAATGGTAGTGTTCTGCACTATCGTGTTCCGGTCAGGTAGTAATGTATAGCCCTGTAATTTCCGGTACAGAGGCATAACACCTTAGGCCTCAAGAGTGGCAACGCATCTGCATTTTAACCTCTGGTCGTTCTGTGGGTGTCTATAGGCTGCAGTCATCACTTACCATCAATGTGAAATGCATGCTTGTTTGTCACTTTTACAACATTTAAAAAAAAGAGCTTTACCGACAGAAGTAAAGGATATAAAAAAGATTTTAAAAAACGGTGTTTGTGCTTATGTACAATTAGGTCAATATACAGGGTGGCCCAGAAATCAACGATAAACTGAAAACGGGTGATAAGCCAAGTCATGACAGATAGAAAAACGTGAAAAAAAAATTGTCATGTATTTTTATTAATATTTTGATTTTTTAAAATATCGGAAAAACCGACATCCTGCGATGATCCTTCAACTCCCAAGACCACAAATATCACTTTCTTGTAATTCCCCCCTCTATATTGTAGTCATGACTAACCCTTCTGTAAACTAGAGTCTATTATTAAAATCCTAATAATATTAAAAAATATATGACAAATATTTTTTTTACACACCACACATTCTGTAGGTATATAGAGTAGACACCGGGAACAAACAGCCGGTTCCATTTTTAAATTAATTTGATTGACTATGACTCTGACTGACTGACTGATAATCGACTGACTGACTCTGACTTTAACTGCTTTTACGCTTCTTATTATGAATACGAAATATCGTTTTACTTGACACTGGCAATATGCATAATATCCACGGAATAGCTTATTTATCTATTCTGTATAATAGCGATGCCATTATATACAAAAAAAACAATTGACAGATATTTCGTTTGACGTTTTCACGTCAGCTGGGAAAGTGCAGGTAATTGAATGCAAAAAAATAACTGGCACCATGGTGTCTAGGGGAATGTCCAGTCTAGTACTTTACTACATATATATGTATAGGCCAATGCTTATGTAAGAAGTTATGGGTACCTACTCCCTTAGCATAACAATCCAATACACCAGGAATAAAACAAGCCGACAGTTTAACAACTAATTTCAGAATGTCGCTTTTATCTGCTTAGTCCTTACATCACAGTCATAAACTTCTTATGGATTTATTAATTGCTATTGTATTAATTTTGTAAACTTTTTTAAAAACCGATAAATAAATTTTTAAAAAGTTAATTACTCCTAAACTGAAAACCAACTTAACTTGCTTGTTCTTAGAATTGAAACATCCTTGAGTGTTTTTAACCTATTAATTAATTCAGAGCATTACTAAATTTTATCATAATGTCATTTGTTATTTGCGGTTGCCTACTGAATCATCAACACTACAACTTCATTCGCCTTGGCAACTGTTCCGGGTACAGTGTGAATCAGGCTTTACATTAATTGATTATTGACATTGTATTCGGAACTGTTGGAAGTTCAAATACGACTACAATAATATGTTCTTTGGTTTTCGCGAGCTACACTCGTTGAAATAAAACTAATTTTACGGATTTATCTCGCGTATATTAAATTTAAATGATTTTTAGATAAAAAAGGTGAGGTAAATCCATAAAAATAGTTTTATTTCAAATTACATATTTTATTATGTTCTTAATGTGTATAATGCTTGTTTAATATCATAACAAATTTTGTATAAGTTATTTTTTTCGCAATTACACATGCGAGTGAACTTTAGAAGATAAAGAAAGGAATCGAACCTGCGACCTCAGGATAACCAGTCCAGCCGCTTTACCACTAAGCTACCGAAGTCCCACATCGATGCGTCAAATTTTGCTTTCGCTTTTTGTTTTTTTTTACCGATTTAGTGTCGGTTATCCTGAGGTCGCAGGTTCGATTCCTGCCCGAAGTCAAATTTTTCTATACATCTATACAAATAAATAAAATTGAAGTGTCTGTTTGTAATATTAAAATAACCGCTTTTTACTAAATGCATGTGTATATATATACTGTACACGGTACATATACCAAAACACCATTTTTTACAATTTTTGTCTGTCTGTCTGTCTGTTTGGCGGGGCTATTCTTGGGAATGGCTTTACCGATTTTGATGGGACTTTCACTGGCAGATAGCTGATGTGACAAGCAGTAACTTAGGCTACTTTTATCTCCATACATCCATACATTCATACATACCTACATACAAATAAGTAGACTGGTGAGTATCCGACTTTGACGGGACTTCCACGGGAAGGTAGCTGATGTAATAAGGAGTAACTTAGGCTACTTTCATCTCCATACATACATACATACATACATACATACATACATACATACAAATAAGTAGAATTGGAGTGTATCCGACTTTCACGGGACTTCCACAGGTAGGTAGCTGATGTAATAAGGAGTAACTTAGGCTACTTTCATCTCCATACATACATACATACATACATACCTATACCTACATACAAATAAATAGAATTTAAGTGTCTCCGATTTTGACGGGACTTTCACTGGCAGATAGCTGATGTGATAAGGAGTAACTTAGGCTACTTTAAACTCCATACATACATACATACCTACATACATATGAGTAGAATTGGAGTGTATCCGAATTTGACGGGACTTCCACGGGTAGGTAGTAGATGTAATAAGGAGTAACTTGGGCTACTTTTATCTCCATACAACCATACATACATACATACCTACATACAAATAAATAGAATTTGAGTGTCTCCGATTTTGACGGGACTTTCACTAGCAGATAGCTGAAGTGATAATTAGTAACTTAGACTACTTTTATACTATATATACTGAACAATCACATTTTTTCTCGCGTGGACGAAGTCGCGGGCACAAAATAATGCGTAACACAATTTAAGAAGAAATGTATTAGCTGCCAAGTGATTTGGACTACATGAGTAACAAGATGATTCACAGCGTCCGGGACTCCAAGGTTAACGAAATTATAGTAATATTTACGATTCTGTTGCAGTCAGGCCTTCCCCACACGTGGCCCTGGGCTTTAAGTTAGTCAGAGGTCAGAGGCTAGAAAGTGAACCGAATAATGGGTTATTGTTTACGATATTAGATTTGTTTTTTTTTTAGTTTCTAATGTTATTTTCTCTGTTTCTCATGCTATTTTCTATTTATGTGTGTGTGACCAAGAAATTAAATACATATATTCTTTCTTTCTTTCGTTCGGGATTCCGGAACTTAAGAAACTTAATACCGAAAATTTTGGCACTGAAATATAACCGGGATCCCGGTCTCCGGAATTTTGATACTTGGCTCTACATAAGATCTGAAAACATTTAACTTTTTTTTTAGCTTTATGCTATACAGTCTTGTTTCAAACGGTGTCCAGCGGTGGACAAAAAACTTATTTTTCTTAAGTGATATAAATAATTAAATATTTTTACATGCAAAAGCTTTTACGATGCTTACACAAAAAATAACAATTTTTTGCTCCAATTAGATTAGAATAGAGATTATCAAAAAAATCAATAACATTTAACATTTACAAAACTAGTTCTTTCACCCGACTCGTTCTATTTATCATTCATTCTGACCCTGAACCTTAGGACCCCACCACATTGGGGCGGACATCGGACATCACATTAATCAGTGCGTGGGCGTTATGGCCTTGGCAGTGAATCTGGAACAACTATTATTTAAAACACTATTGTTCTCATTTGTCTGTGCTTGGTAATTGTTTTTCTGTTATTAGATTTACGGCCCTGTAATTTCCGGCACAGATGCATAACAATTGTTTTATTATATTATTTCGCATTAACACATGCTTGTGAAATATATTTTTAAAGAAAAATGGAAAGAAAAATTTGACTTCAGGCGAGACTCGAACTCGCGGCCTACTGGGAATCTAGTCCAGCCGCTCTTCCAACTGAGCTACCGAAGTCCTGCCCGATTTGTCAAATCTTTCCTTCACATTTATTGCATTGCCTTATGCAGGGCCTTGCCTTGCCATAGGTGGCAGCAGCGCCATCTATTGCCAAACTATGCTAGTTAGGCAACCGATATAGTATACTTTGCAGTTTATAGAATATCTTTAAAAAAAAAAAATAGATGCATAACACCTTAGACCTCAGGAGTGGTAACACATCTGCATTTTGGCCTCTGGCCTTTCTGTAAGTGTCTATAGGCTGCAGTCATCACTTTACATCTATGTGAACTGCATGCTTGTTTGCCACCTAAATTACATAACAAACCAAGTCAAGTGCGTGTCGGGCCACGCGCAGTGTAGGGTTCCGTAGTTTTTAGGTTTGATTAATGCAATGAAAAAATAAATAATTCTTTTCTATGGAGTTGTTAAAAAAATTCGAGTAGACATTACATTTGGTCGACTATTACTCGCAAACTAGTAAAGCCAACTTAAGTGTGATAGTTTTCCTTTTAATTTCGTCATAAAATATGTAGCACACTATATACACCTTAAATTATTTTATTTTTCATGGTTTTATTGTATCACTTTGTCGGCGTGATTAAGGTGTATATTTGTGCCAAATTTCAAGTCTCTGGTACCAATAGTTTTTGCGCTAAACTGCGGACGGACAGACAGACAGACGGACATGGCGAAACTATAAGGGTTGTTTACTACGGAACCCTAAAAAGTAACGTTTTCGCAGGTGTTCGCGAGCTTTTCATACATTGTAGAAAAAAAAATAGTAGAGATGTTGCAAAAATGTATGGACCTCCGGCCATATATTGTACACAATATCATTAACAGGCAAAATCAATATAAAAACGTTTTTTACTGCATATTTACACTTATTTAGCTTTGTTTGCAGTTACAAAATATTATTTGCAGTTAGAATTGTAACTCAAAACCAACATGGCGAATATGGCGGGCGATGTCATTTTGAAATTTTCATTTTTAAATTGTTTTTTTGATTTTATAGTACTTGGAGAAAAATGTAATATTTTCTAAATATGTACTATCGAAATCGATTTTATGTGTTAATACTATACTAATCGATTTCTTATTTTAAAAAAATCATCTGAACTTCTTTAAATTGATCGATTTGATGCATTGTTTTTTTTTATAATATGTGATGCACTAGTAAGAAACAGATAGCATTATTGTTTTATATTATTTCGCATTAACACATGCTTGTGAAATATATTTTATTGATTGATTCCCAGTAGGCCGCGAGTTCGAGTCTCGCCTGAAGTAAAATTTTTCTTTCCATTTTTCTTTAAAATAAAACAGATAGCATTAGTTTTGTTTTATCTACATAGGTACTATCCCAAGCGTCGGCTGTATCGCCGCCATGTTGAACATGGTTGAAAATGATAAAATCGTTTGAATTAAATGTGGTCGTAATTCGAAAATATATTCTTGAATAAATTAATTGTATTTTTTTCGGATTCTTCTTTAATTTACCCATTTTTGAGGACGTGTACGAACCAGAGCCGAGCTCGCAACATCTCCTTTGCGGATTCTGTCTCAGCTACATAAGACCAGGCTGAACATCATCGAATTAGTCTGCCCGTGACCACGGTCGCTGGCAATCGACCGAATCGTCGGGTGTTAGAAGTTTGGGAGTGTTGTATAGGTACGCAAGAAAATCCGCAAATTCTAATTTCTACATAAAAATAAAAAAGTACAAAATGGTTTAGCCTATCCATATACAAAAGAGACAGGCGGACAAATATAATAATTAAAGCTGTATATCAATCTATAACAAAGACGTAAACAGGCTAACCAGTCAGTAGACCGCACCATATAAGGAAGTGGTTGCTAGGCGCCGCACTCACAATACATTACATCTTTTGGGGATCCGCAAAAACATAAAAAAAAACACAATCATCACTCGAGCTGAAAGACGTCCACTGCTGGACAAAGCCTTCCCCAAAGTCTTTTTACTGGTGGTAGAGCTGCAGTGATGGAGCTCGCGGGCGTAGGCACCACCGTATTACCTAATATGCTCACTTTAATGTCTTTGCCTTCGGCGGCATCGTGTGACGGGTTGCTCACTTCCCTTCAAAATGGTCGAGAAGAGCAATGGCTGCCACATGCGTCATACTCGTGAACGGGTGCTGATTGTGGGGACTGGTCTGTTGTGATTTGCGGGTGTTATATTCTATCACGATATTAAGCTGTTGATGGGTATTTGCGTATGTGTTTTTATGCAAATATTTATATGCCATGGACGTTCACATTATCTTTATTCTATGTAATAATATTTGTATTAAATCTAAGGTTTTGACAAAAGAGCAACACGCTGAGTTTGTTGGGTAGCTGAGTTCTTTTCAGTAGTGCCTGCACTTGGAACTCTGCTATGTGAGTGACTATGATTGTGACGAACAGATTTTTCTGTTTCTTCTATGAAGGAATTGAAAAATTTGATGATTCACGTATCGGTTAAATATTATTATTAAAATGGTATTTATTAATACCTATTGGATTATTATTATAAGTCATTCTCTCTAGGTAGCTTATAACCCGACAATGCAAAAGTGTCCTTGTAGACCAATTTGAAATAAATGAATTGAATTTTGATATTTTTTTTGAAAATTTGAGTTATTAATATTTTCCTAACAGCTATCTTCTGCAGTACCTTTACTATATTATGTATTATATATATAGAGTAAGTATAAATATAATATTACTTATATTATGTGTTAGAATATTATACCTATAAGCCTATATATTTAGCTCCACTGACGGAGCTCGCGGGCGTAGGCATCATCGCATTACGTAGTATACTTGCCGCTAAATGGTAGTGTTCAGCACTATCGTGTTCCGGTCAGGTGGTAATGTACTTTCCTGTAATTTCCGGCACAGAGGCATAACATCTTAGGCCTCAGGGGTGGTAACGCATCTGCATTTTGCCCTTGGTCTTTATGCGGGTGTCTATAGGCTGCAGTCATCACTTACCATCAATGTGAACTGCATGTTTGTTTGCCACTTCCATTACATAAAACAAAAATTGGCGACAGATAGATTGGTAAAGCGGTTGTTTGCATAATTTAAACATAAAATTCAAAATAATAAATTAAAGTACACCACATATTTCGATCATTTTAATAATCTAGATTGTGGGCGGTAATGATGTCCTGTATAATATTATGTTCCAATACTTCCAATATACGGAACCAATATACCTGGTAGTTTAGTGTTGGCACCCACGCTGGACCAGGTCCGGGTTCGACCATTTCACTGTTAGGTATCGTTTACATTGGTATGTTGTTTTTATTTTTTAAGATTTTGTTTTTATGTTGCTGGTGACAAATAAGCTAGCAGTTCACATGATAAGACTGGGTTGCTTCATCATACTTCAAATTTAACAAAGTAAGAATAACGAAAAAAAAATAACTGCTCCATTTGCAAATTGTTAAATGACGTCATAACTTTAACTTTTTTTTTATGTAATGGAAGTGGTAAACAAACATGCAGTTCACATTGATGTTAAGTGATGACTGCAGAATATAGACACCCATACAAAGAACAGAGGTCAAAATGCAGACGCGTTACCACTTCTGAGGCCTAAGGTGTTATGCCTCTGTGCTGGAAATTACAGGGCCGTACATTACCACCTGACCGGAACACGATAGTGCTGAACACCACCATTTAGCGGCAAGTACATTAGGTAATGCGGTGGTGCCTACGCCCGCGAGCTCCGACACTGGAGCTCTACCACCAGTAAGACCTAACTAAGAGGGTGTAGGCCAGTGGAGGTCTAAGGGGGCACCTTTATTATGCAACAAAACAAAAAATGCACTACGTTTATATTAAAGCTTTCTGCCGACACTCCCGGTGTGTTTGTTTTAAGACCTTGTGTTGCAACGATACTTACCTTCGTAATATAAAAAAGTGGTCAAAAAATAAGGAACTTCGTACCAATAAGGCAAGTGAGCAATCATCTTTATCAGAACAATTTTAACACAAACTCATAGAACAAAATATATGTGTTTGGCAATCACATTACATTCCTGACATTTTGTTTGTATTCAGCCGCTATCAGTCTACCATCTGTAGGTTTAGTTAGAGATACAGTCTGGGGACACGGCAGTGCGCTCGACAAGACGAGCCTTACGAATAGAGTTTCTCATCGACTCGACATCCACACCACTTTACTGGTGGTAGAGCTCCAGTGACGAAGCTCGCGGGCGTAGGCACCACCGCATTACCTAATATACTTACCGCTAAACGGTGGTGTTCTGCACTATCGTGTTCCGGTCAGGTGGTAATGTACGGCCCTGTAATTTCCAGCACAGAGGCATAACACCTTAGGCCTCAGAAGTGGTAACGCGTCTGCATTTTGACCTCTGTTCTTTGTATGGGTGTCTATATTCTGCAGTCATCACTTAACATCAATGTGAACTGCATGCTTGTATGCCACTTATATGACATGATAAAAAAAAATCGAGAAGTCTCGAAGCGGGAATGCCCGGGAAATTTAGTCTTAGTCAAGTCGGGAAAAAATGGATCGAGTACCCGGGCAGTCAAGAAATAAGGAAAATACTTTGAAATTAGCCGGTTCACGCTAATTTCTGGTTTACTTGTTACCTACTAGAATTATATTTTTGCATAGAGCAATGCGGCCCACCGGGCGCCGCGGCGGACCGGAGGGGAGTAGCCATAGCGTGTATTACCGATGCAAAACAGTCTGCCATTTTTTGCGGGGTTAAATGCGTCCGACACACCCGCACACTACAAAAATCGTCTATTACTACGAAACTCACACCTTGTGTTTAACAAAATACAGAAACAATTTCACGCACACATTTTAACATCTAGGCGACAGTTAAAGGCCCATTCGGGGTTGTACTTCGACAGAGGGGAAAGCCTGCATATTGCTACTCCCCTCCGGTGTTGCTCTATGTATTTTTGATCTCTCTCTCTTTCTACTTGTCCTTGTCCCGCTGCCGGGGGAAGTTCGTAGTAATAGACGATTTTTGTAGTGTGTGTGTGTATCACACGTATTTCCCTCCGCAAAAAATGACAGACGGTTTTGCATCAGTAATTAAACGCTATGGCTCCCCTCCAGCTCCGACCCCCTGTGGTAGCCTATAAACACCTAATTACGTAACTTCACGCCTGTAATCCCCGAAGGGCTAGGCAGAGGTAAATGCATGCATCCAAGCATACATGCAAACACCCACGATTCGCCGGTTATATTTTGGCCCATGTAACAGGTGGCGAGCCTGTTGACATCTCCGGGCACATTACCAAACTTCGAGGTACTGGGAAATTTCCAGAAAATGGGAAAATCCCAATAGAACCACAGATAAAGGTCTTTACACCATTATCTCTGATAAGCCCCTACCCGGACATCGAACCCAGGACCTCAGCGTAGTAGTAGTGGCCTGCTACCAGTAGGCTACCGAGGCAGTTAAGCAGTATAAACACCTAATTAAACCAGAGATTTCAATTTAGATGCGTTGCCACTCTCAAGAATAAGGTATTATGCCTGTATGCCGGATATCACAAAGTCATACATTACCACCTGACCGGAACACGATAGCGCTGCACACGACCATTTAGCGGCAAGTAGATTACGTAATGCGATGGTGCCGAATTCCGTCACTGGAGCTCTATCACCAGTTAAAAAATCTTATCTATTAATAAAACGTCGTTGCATTTAAACGAATTATTTTATTATCTTTATCAGATTCGAGATATAATGTATGGAAATAACAATAATTATGGTACATCCGCCATTTTCCAAACGGATGCGATCTAGGAAAACACTAATGGCTAGATTTATCTAGACTTAGAATTCATTACGCCTATTTGTCTGTGATGTTGGTGCATGTAATTTTATTTAACAGCTGTGTTTATTTTACTCTCAAGTGTGGAGTATGGCTAATAACTTATACGCATCTTCACACCTGTAATCATTCAGAGGTAAATGCATGCATTCAAGCATTTAATGGTGGTAGAGCTCCAGTGACGGAGCTCGCGGGCGTAGGCACCACCGAATTACCAAATAGACTTGCCGCTAAATGGTAGTGTTCAGCACTATCGTGTTCCGGTCAGGTGGTAATGTACGGCCCTGTAATTTCCGGCACAGAGGCATAACACCTAATGCCTCAGGAGTGGCAGCGCATCTGCATTTTGACCTCTGATCATTGTGTGGATGTCTGTAGGCTGCAGTCATCACTTAACATCAATGTGAACTGCATGCTTGTTTGTCACTTTTATTATATAAAAAAAAAACATGCAAACACCCACGTTTCGCCGGTTACGTTTTGGCCCATGTAACAGGTGGCGAGCCTGTTGACATCTCCGGGCACATTACCAAACTCTGAGGTACTGGGAGACTTCTAGAAAAAATCAAATAGCAACAGAGATACAGAGCCTTCATTCCTTTCACCTTCATCTCTTAAAGCCTCCGACACGGGGATCGAACCCCCTAAGTAGTAGCCTGCTACCACTAGACCACTGAGACAGTTAACTTATTAATAACTATACTCAATACTTTATTGCACCATAATGTACAACGGTAGGTGGTGAATGTTACATTAGCATTGTGGACCCTGTAGGGCACCGCAAAGTAGGAGAGAGCAGGATTGATACTGAATTAATACTTATTATTTTAACATGTATTCTATATTTTTACATACCTACAATATTGTAAAAAAAAAATTTAAAAAAACATACATATATAAAAAAATATTATTTATATTTTTACCCTAATTTGTTGATGTTTTAATTTAATGTTTACTCTATATTTATTTTTCTTGTAATAATTCGTTTATGCTGTCAAAGGTTTTATGTGATAGTATTTTTTTAATTGGGATAAAATAATATATGTTGTTTCATTATTTAAGTTTTTTAATGTTTCAGGTAGATGGTTGTAATTTTTTATGGACGTTTGATAGGGGCTAAACTAAATATATCTTCGCGCCAAGTCCCTTATGGGGTAGACAGAGAGTGTAGAGCGCCAGGTATCCCGGTCCTGACACATCTCCCGTGCCTCATCTACACTCATCATTCTCTTCATACATGCACGTCGATTCCTAAGACTTTTGACCCCACCCTCAGACAGTACACGACCTATTTGGTCTTGGTAGGTCAGTTATCAGGTATGCTAATAGCATATAAAATAATATGAAAAGTATATCATCGATCAAATACCCTTGCATCACATATTGCCGTCCAGTTAATGGCTTTCTTTGTAACCGTACAAGTAATTAAGTTAATTCCACAATTATAAACAAACAATGAAGACGCATAATTATGTAAACCTCGCAGAAAAAAACTCCACGCGATCTCATTTCAATATGATTGGATTATTAGACCAATCACATATACATCGGAATGGACAACTGATTGTATAATAATGGCAACCCATTATACGTCCCACTGCTGGGAACGAGTCTCTCCCCTTTTTGGGGGGAGGCCTGGATCTTACTCCACCACGCTACTCCAATGCGGATTGGTGGCGGTTAGTGGCCAACCTGCTGTCGGATTTTTGCAAACTGCCCATAAGGCCTCCGACAAAGTTTAACAACTGACCGGGACCGACGGCTTAACGTGGCCTCCGAAGCACGGAAACGCGCATTTAATTTGCCACTAGCGGTTACCCATCACACTACCCGACCGCGCCCGTATTGTTTAACCGAGTAGATCGCTTACGATCTACACCAGCCGCTGAGCCATGCGCGCTTCCTTCCCTTTACTGATTCTATAATTAGCCTAAAAAATCGTAACTTCACGTCTGTAATCTCCGAAAGGGTAGGTAGAGGTTAATGTATGCATTCTGTACGAGCTACGTCTCGTCCAATTATTACCTTTGCACCTCATGTTATTATAATTTAGTATAAGTCTCATGTATCTCTTGTATGTTCTTTTTTTTTTCTTTTCTATAATTTAATTTAGTGTCTTTAACCCTTATTTAATTAATGTCTGTCTGTATATACTGTGTAAATTCTTTTCAATTTCATGCCTGCATAGATGGCTTTAGCATACATATTAACATTCATTTCAATAAATAAAATAAAATAATTTATTGCTTGCCACAAGAATATTACAAGTTATCTTAAACTATAACTTAAATAATATTGCCTATGACACCCCCCCGCAGAGGGGGGGGGGGCATCGCGAATTTGGAGGATGACGATTATAATTTTCATAATAAATTCAAATTCCATCTTTTATTTTGCCGTATGCATATACGGAACAGTCATGCACGCTTAAATGTATTTGCCTTTGGCGGCGTCGTGTGGCGGGTTGCTCACTTCCCTCTAAAATGGTCGAGGAGGGCAATGGCTGTCACATGCGGCATACTCGTGAACGGGTGCTGTTGGTGGGGACTGGTCTGTTCTGGTTTGCAGGGGCTACATCACATTTAGTAGATAGCAGTTTATTTGCATCTATGCTATGGACGTTCACATTATTTGATTTTTCACGATAATCTGTACTAGATTTAAGCTCTCATTTAAAAGAGCTCTTACAGAGTTTGTTGGGTAGCGGAGTTCTTCTCAGTAGTGACTGCACTTGGAACTCTGCTAAGTGAATAGCATTGATCTTGACGAATAAGTTTTTCTTTTTCTTCATTTATTATCATTGAAGGAATTGAAAAATTGTATGATTATTATGTTTTAACCAAGTAGTTTAAATTCTAATTTTTAATTTACTATTAATATATGATTTTGCTTTTACTATATGTAATGGTTATTCGCTCTAGGTAGTTTATAATTTATTGACGTTTTGAAAGTATCTGTAAAGATCTATTCGAAATAAAAATATTTTCTATTCTATTCTATTCTATTGCACAACATAATCAAATAATGCTACGTAATACGAGTATGTTGTCTTCTTATCTTCTTAAATGAATTATTTTCATTTAAAAATACATTGATGCTATAGTAGCATTTATATAATAGAAAATGTTTTCGTTCTCTAATAAATGTACCCGGTTTTTTTATATTTTTTATGATTTGGGATTTTAGTTATATATATTGATCACCATTGAGTGTGGCCCTGTTGGAAATTATTTTAGTTTTGATTTAATTTTAGTTTTGCTGCAAGCATTTCCTTATTTATTAAGCATTGTGATTAGATGCGTGCAGTTACTTTTTTAATGATTCACCTCTGCCTACCCAATCTGATGAAACAAATGCATTAAGCTATTTATCACTAACATCTCCGTACATTTAGCTACAGGAAGTATTCTATATAAATTGATCAGAAGTAAGGACATGCAATCTTTCGATTAAATGCTGATTATCTTGCGATTATTGTGTCAGACAGGCGGCGGGTCGTCTGCTCCATGAAAAACTAGTGTACAGTTATTATTGTATGTATCTTCACGACAAGTCCCTCACGGGGCAGGCAGAGAGTGTAGAGGGCCAGAAATCCCGGTCCTGACACACCTCCTGTGCTTCTTTTGTATTTTTTGATGTAATGAATGTGGTTCACATTGGTTCTGACTGCAGCCTATAGACACCTATACAGAGACCAGAGGTCAAAATGCAGATGCGTCGTGACCCCTTACACTTTAGTTGTTACGTTTCTGACGGCGGCGGTGTCGTGTGGCGGGTTACTCACTTCTCTTCAAAATGGTCGAGGAGAGCAATGGCTGCCACATGCGTCATACTCGTGACCGGGTGCTGATTGTGGGGACTGGTCTGTTGTGATGTGCGGGTGTTATTTTCTATCACGATATTAAGCTGTTGATGGGTACTTGCGTATGTGTTTATATGCAAATATTTATATGCCATGGACGTTCACATTATCTTTATTCTATTTAATAATATTTGTATTAAATCTAAGGTTTTGACAAAAGAGCAACACGCTGAGTTTGTTGGGTAGCGGAGTTCTTCTCAGTAGTGCCTGCACTTGGAACTCTGCTAAGTGAATGACTATGATTATGACGAACATATTTTTCTTTTTCTTCTATGAAGGAATTGAAAAATTTGATGATTCACGTATCAGTTAAATATTATTATTGAATCGGTATTTATTAATACCTATTGGATTATTATTATAAGTCATTCTCTCTAGGTAGCTTATAACCCGACAATGCAAAAGTGTCCTTGTATACCAATTTGAAATAAATGATTTGAATTTTAATTTTTTTAAATTCTGTGGCAGAGTTACTGGTGGTAGAGTTCCAGTGCAGTGTAGCTTAAGGGCGTACCCCCCCCCCCCCCGCACCACCACGTGACCTCACCTATCTGCCGCTAAATGATAGTGTTCAGCACTATCGTGTTCCGGTTAGATGGTAATGTATGGGCCCGTAATAACTATCACAGAGACATGACACCTTAGGTCCCAGGGGTGGCAATTTGGTCATGGTAGGTCAGTCTTGGTCCCCCCCCCCTTCCCCCCGTCCCCGAGGTAAGCCACCATATGCATATGTATCTAACTAATAAATAATTTATGTAATAACATTAGATTGTAAAATATTGTACACCTAAGGGTATTGTTGCAGTGAAACTAGAACTCTGTACCGAAGACCTATTTATGGTCCCCATTGACGATCAAATTTTAGTTTAACGTCAGTCCAACTGATCAGTTTAACTGATCGTCAATAATGGGGCTACAATGGGGTATACTTGTGACAAACAATAAATGATTTGAATTGAATTGAATTACATGCATCGGTGGTAAACGCTATGGCTACTCCCCTCCGGCACCTCCGGTCCGCCGCGGCCGGTGGGCCGTGTTGCTCTATGTTCTCAAGGATGGTGGAATAATATTTTAATACTAGCTGTGCCCGCGACATCGTCCACGTGAGATAAAATATGATTGTTCAATATCTACCCGGACGAAGTCGTGGGCGCAGCTAGTATAAAAGTAGCCTAAGTTACTCCTTAATACATCAGCTATCTGCCAGTGAAAGTCCCGTCAAAATCGGTCCAGCCGTTCCCAAGATTCGCCCCGCCAAACAGACAAACAGACAGACAGACAAAAATTGTAAAAAATGTTGTTTTGGTATATGTACCGTGTATACATACATACGCATTTAGTAAAAAGCGGTTATTTTAATATTACAAACAGACACTCCAATTTTATTTGTTTGTATAGATAGATTGTAACATTGAAATGGCGTGTTGACACAATATTTTTTCTTACAATGTATCATATAACAAATGTTTGATGACCCATGGAACTGGTTAACTAATGTCGGAGTCCCCACAGGTCATGCGTAGTTACATTTCTTAGGAAATATCCAATAATATTTCATATGGCCTTGCTATGACTGATGCTTTCCATATTATACAAAATCGTTCTGTTTCTGTTTAATTTATTATGTGTTTTTGATTATTATTAGTTTTTATTCACTCTAGGTTAGTTTAAAAAAAAATTACGATGTAAAAGTGCTCTCCAGGAGCCTAATTATATGAAATAAATGAATAAACTGATGGTAAAGCCTCTGGGATTAGATAATGCAACAGTGCCAGTGGTTGAGGTCCGTCTCTAGCATCAATATTTTACCTACCAACTTAATTTGTGAACATTTTCGTGCGTAATAAACATAGAGCAACACCGGAGGGGAGTACCCATATGCAGGCTTTCCCCTCTGTCAAAGTACAAGCCCAAATGGCCCTGTACCTGTCGCCTAGATGTTTAAGAGTGTGCGTGAAATTGTTTCTGTATTTATGATAAAGTCAAGGTGTGAGTTTCGTAGTAATAGACGATTTTTGTGGTAGGCGTGTGTGTCGCACGTATTTCTCTCCGCAAAAAATGACAAACTGTTTTGCACCGGTAATAAACGCTATGGCTACTCCCCACCAGTCCGCCGCGGCCGGGGACCCGTGTTGCTCTATGGTAATAAACTACTTTTATTTGTTACCCAACCGCCCCTGATCCCGACCCTGTCCCCGGCCCCGCGAGGCCGATGACATTCTGGTTATAACCAACCGAGTTAGTAGAGCGAATGTTGCACCGCTCATAATCGCATATGTCTCATATGTCTCTCCGCAACGTTCTACGCCGAGGCACGGACCCGCATAGGTCACCCTTAGGCAGCTGCGCTAACTTTTTGTTTAGGCTAGAGCGCCTTCTGCGCTCGCCGCTTGCCCGGTGAAGTAGCCTAGTGCCGTCTCGAGACAGGCCGCCCACAGAAAGCCCGACCTAAAAAAAAATCGTTATTTGTGTGTATGACTCAGGCTTATGGTCTTGTACGGCTTTGAAACATAACAAAATGTTATTCATTTTAATATACACAAACAGTACCTAATGGTAGTATACTGGTGGTAGAGTTCCAGTGCAAGAGCTCGAGGACGTAGCCACCACCGCATTACCTAATCTATCTATATTATTCATAATTATGGTAGTGTTCAGCACTATCGTGTTCCGGTTAGTTGGTAATGTATGGCCCCGTAATAACTAACACAGAGACATAAAAACTGAGGTCTCAGGGGTGGTAATGCATCCGCATTTTGGTCTCTGGTCTTTGTGTGGGTGTCTATAGGCTGCAGTCACCACTTAATATCAATGTGAACTGCATGCTTGTTTGCCACCTTTTTAACATAAAAAATGAGTTAAATTAAAATTACGCACCTGCCTCAGAAATTCCGATGGGTCCGATCCTCGACTTAAAGCGTTGCAGGGCTAACACATAAGACATATGAGATTAGGGGCGAAAATAGAAATCAGTAAATTGTTTTAACTAGAGATTTCGCAGACTTGTATGGCCGAAAGCATGTTTTTATTCGTTGATAGGTATATTAAAGGAATCATTTTTCTTCATTTTTATCCATTTTTCTTTATCTAAATTACATTTTTTAAAGAAAAATGGATAAAATATAATAATTTATCTAAATTATATTTTTTAAAGAAAAATGGAAAGAAAAATTTGAGTTCAGGCGAGACTCGAACTCGCGGCCACTGGAAATCTAGTCCAGCCGCTCTTCCAACTGAGCTACTGAAGTCCTGCCCGATTTGTCAAATCTTTCCTTCACATTTATTGCATTGCCTTATGGTGGCAGCAGCGCCATCTATTGCCAACTATGCTAGTTAAGCAACCGATATAATGAATTTTGCAGTATAATGAATATCGTAAAGAAGTCGCTTTTACCCTTAATAATTGTTTTATATTATTTCGCATTAACACATTTTCCATTTTTCTTTAAAAAATATATTTCACAAGCATGTGTTAATGCGAAATAATATAAAACAAAAATAAATTATGATATTAAAATAAGTATGTATGTATCTTCACGCCAGGTCCCTAACGGGGTATGCAGAGAGTGTAGAGCGCCAGATATCCCGGTCCTCACAAACCTCTCGTGCCTCATCTACCTTCATCATTCTCTTCATACATGCACGCCGATTTCTAAGACTTTTGACCTTTTTTGATATTAAAATATCATGACAGTAGAAATAAAAATAGAAATAGAAAATATTTTTATTTCGAATAGATCTTTACAGATACTTTCAAAACGTCAATAAATCATAAACTACCTAGAGCGAATAACCGTTACATATAGTAAAAGCAAAATCATATATTAATAGTAAATTAAAAATTAGAATTTAAACTACTTGGTTAAAACATAATAATCATAAAATTTTTCAATTCCTTCAATGATAATAAATGAAGAAAAAGAAAAACTTATTCGTCAAGATCAATGTTATTCACTTAGCAGAGTTCCAAGTGCAGTCACTACTGAGAAGAACTCCGCTACCCAACAAACTCTGTAAGAGCTCTTTTAAATGAGAGCTTAAATCTAGTACAGATTATCGTGAAAAATCAAATAATGTCAACGTCCATAGCATAGATGCAAATAAACTGCTATCTACTAAATGTGATGTAGCCCCTGCAAACCAGAACAGACCAGTCCCCACCAACAGCACCCGTTCACGAGTATGACGCATGTGACAGCCATTGCCTTCCTCGACCATTTTAGAGGGAAGTGAGCAACCCGCCACACGACGCCGCCAAAGGCAAAGACATTTAAGCGTGCATGACTGTTCCGGATATGCATACGGCAAAATAAAAGATGGAATTCATTTTCAGCCAGGGTATTCAAATTATTCAACCCTTAACAATAGTATATACTAATTACTGAATACACGAAATCACAGTATCATGAAATAGCCTGGCAGCGATCGCTATAATCCCAAGACGTATTATCATTAAGATAATCACAGGTCTTATAGTAATAACATTTATATAAACGTTCTTTCATTACTTTCTTAAATTTATTGATCGATAGACTTTGAACATTTTTGGGGATTTGATTAAAGAACCGTATACATTGACCTCCAAAAGAATTACTGACCCTATTCAGCCGCGTTGCATGCATGGACAATTTGTATTTGTTCCTATTATTTATACTGTGATTGTTACCTATTGTAGGAAACTCATTAATGTTTTTACGGACATATAACACATTTTCATAAATGTATTGCGAAGCTACAGTCAGAATATTTATTTCTTTAAATTTATCTCTTAGAGATACCCTCGGACTCAACCCGTAGATAGCCCGGACAGCTCTCTTTTGCAGTACAAAAATAGTGTTGACGTCGGCGGAATTTCCCCATAGCAAAATGCCATAGGACATTATACTGTGAAAATAACTAAAATAAACAAGGCGAGCCGTCTCGACGTCTGTTAATAGTCTAATATTTTTCACAGCAAATGCTGGCGAGCTAAGTCTACTAGCTAATTTGGCAATATGGGGACCCCATTGCAGTTTAGCATCCACGGTAATGCCAAGAAATACCGTGGACTCTACGATCTCCAATACTTCCTCATTTATCTTAACAAAGTAAAATAATTACCTATGACAAATATACGATGACCCTTGATACTGGGTCGGATAATTAACGGCGGCGTCTCCACGGGTCATACGTGCATTTCTTAGGAAATATCCAATAACATTTCATTCGGCCTTGCTGTGTCACCTAGTGTGATTGTGAATCACTCCGTGGGTCGGTGTTTTGGTATGATATCATTAATATCACGTGCTTTTTCTCAGGTACCATTTCAAGCTTCTGGGCTTTAAGTAATCTATACATCTAAGATACAAATAAATGAAATTGGAGCATCTGTTTGTAATATAAAAATAACCGCTTAAGGTTACTTTTATACTAACTGCGCCCACGACTTCGTCTGGGTAGATACTGAATAATCATAAATTCCCAGGTCGCGGGCACAGCTAGTTAGAACATGAATTTATCGTTGTCCCCGTAACGGGGACACGGCGCACGGGGACACGGCGCACGGGGACACGGCGCACGGGGACACGGCGCACGGGGACAACGGCAATAAACCATATATTTAGGGTGCTGCACATTAAAAACGGGACCTTTGTAGTATCACTTAGTTGTGCGTATGTCTGTTTCTCTGTCACAGCCAATCTTTTAAAATGTAATATACAGATTTTCAGGCATCGGGACGTGACGACCCTACCGCCCTCTAGTGGAAAAGAGTTCTTCCGGGCGGAAGAGAAGTCTTCCACGGGTGGGAGAGAATTCTTCCACTGGCGTATAATAATAATATAAAAAGAATTAATTATTTACAAATTCCTCAATTTCCACGTTTTAAATCTTTTCAATTTCAAATTTAAATATACCTGTATTTAGGGTGACGAACCTTAAAACGAAAAATTGAACCTTTATAGTATCACTTTGTTGTCCATCTGTCTGTTTGCCTGTCGCAACAGCCGAATTTTTAAAAGTTTTTTGAAGTTATACATCTCTTGGAGCGATTGGAAAAAAATAACGAATAGTGCTGAACACTTGGCGGCAGATACATATGGTAATGAATGCAGTGGTTTTAAGCCCGCGAGTTCTGATTCCAGAATCCTTCAAATCCAGAATACAAAATCAATAAATGTATTGCGAAATTTGATACTGTAGGTTTTTGTAGAAATACTTACACTTGTCTAATACAAATTTAATAATATTAAAAAAAATCAACGTGTGGCACTCGGGGGCTGCCGCGGTAAAGCTATTGCATAGCATTTTGTGTCAACTTATGCAATTATAATTATTTATTTATTTTATTTATGCTGTATTTATTTTCTTCTTTGATATTAATTCAAGTTACACTTTGTGACCGAGGTGACCGATAAGAAAACATTTTTTTTTTCTTTTATTAAATAAAAAAGTTAATATTGTTTGAAATATAAACATTCTGAAATAAACGGCAATCAAGGGGTAGGAATCCTTGATATACTATCAATGTTAGGAATGCGTAAAAGTCAGAATTTTACACGAAGTTGTGCAAATCCATACCACATTTCCTGACCAGGCCAAGGTCTCGTGACTCATCCACAATGGCTTATTAAAATTCGAGAATTCTGCAAGCTCCACTCAATATTGTATGTATTAACATATTAATTTCCTAGCGCATATTTAACGGAAGAAATGTTTTCGCAAAATTGATTAGATTGATTATGTTTATTTTGTTGTTAATTTGAGCTGTGTGTTGCCAGTTGCCAGTTGCCAGTGATGACATACGGAACGGAAATATCGCTCACTTTTATTGTAATTAAGTTGGCAAACAAGCATGCAGCTCACATTGATGATAAGTGATGACTGCAGCTTATAGACGTAACTCCACGCCTGTAATCCCCGAAGGGATAGCAGAGGTAAATGCATGCATTCAAGCATACATGCAAACACCCACGATTCGCCGGTTACGTTTTTGGCCCTTATTCATAAACTTATTTAGATAAAGTGTTGCTAATCTCTCCTTGTGGCTATAGATGTGTGAGGTCTAGCGTTATCATGATGAAACACCACACCCCTTCTGTTGATCAATTCCGGCCGCTTTCTCTCAACTTCTTGCTTTAATCTCATCAGTTGTTCGCAGTAGAGTTCAGAATCGATAGTCCTGCCTGGTGGTAATAGCTCATAATGAATAATGCCCTTCCAATCCCACCACACACACAACATCACCTTATTGTGAGTTAACCCGGGTTTCGCCACAGTCTGTGAAGCCTGACCGGCCTTTGACCACGACCTTTTTCGCACGTTCTTGTCGTACGTGATCCACTTTTCATCACCAGTTATCAGCTTCTTCAAAAATGATTCGGTTTCATTACGTCGTAATAAAGAATCACAAATGAGTACACGGTTCATTAGGTTTCTTTCAGTGAGCTCGTGAGGTACCCAAATATCGAGCTTTTTTTTTGTACCCACCTTTTTTCAAATGCGCCAAAACTGTTTTGTGATCAATTCTCAGTTCTTCAGCTACGTCGTAACTACTGATATGTCGACCTTGCTCCACTTTTTGAAAAATGGCATCCATTTTATCCGTAATAGGGTGACCAGAGCGAGGTGCATCTTTGACATCAAAATTTCCGGATTGAAAACGCTTAAACCAAATTCGTGCTACTCTCACAGACACTGCACTAGGGCGTTTTTCGCGGCTTGCGTTGCATTTTTACCTTTTTTGTAGTAAATGTATCGAATTTCTTCATTAGATTCACTCATCTTGACAGTACGAAAAACAAATGAAAATCACACATTTGCCAAATTTGAATTTGAAATTATGTTCTTTATAATTTTAACTTTCAATGATACCAAAACCAGCCAGATACAAATACTACAGCCAAAGAGATTTTATTTCAAGTTCATACATACTATAATGCGAAAAGACTTTTTCCCCAACCTATTATATCCTGCAAATTTGACAATGCAACTGACAAAGACAAAGCATTCTATAGCTAAAACGTATCCAATGTACGTTTATGAATAAGGGGGATAGAATGAAGATAACGTAACTTTACGCCCGTAATCCCCGAAGGGGTAAGCAGAGGTGAATGCATGCATTCAAGCATACATGCAATCACCAAAGATTCGCCGGTCACGTTTTGGCCCATGTTACAGGTGGCGAGCCGAGCCATCTCCGGGCACATTACCAAACTCCAAGGTACTGGGAAACTTCCAGAAAATGTAAAAATCCCAATAGAACCAGAGATAAAGAATTTTAAACCGTTATCTCTGATAGTCCCCGACCCGGGAATCGAACCCAGGACTTCCAGCGTAGTAGTAGTGGCCTGCTACCACTAGGGAGACCGCTGTGGGTTAGCTTAGCTTAGGGCGTTGCGGAGATTCACATAAGACATATACGATTAGGGGCGCTGAAACTTTCGCTCTAGACTTGACCAGAGAATATGTAATAATACTACGTATAGAATGGACACTTCGACGTCCCGCCCGATTTGCACACATACACAACCCCTTCCTCTCTTAAGGGCGACGGTTGGTATTTTGTAAGTGCTACGCACACAGGTGCGCGTGTAAATACACGTCACTGATGGATAGAAACCAAATTAAGCGTTTGTATGCAATTTTGTCGGAGTGTCCGCGGTGTGCCTTGACTTAATGAAATCTTACACCACTAACTGGTACATTATTGGCAACTTTACCCTAATTATTAATTTATTTCTCAGTTAAGTTAATTAAAAAATCTATTAAGATAAAAAGAGAGAATAAAATATCCTCTCCGTCACATAGGTACACACACACACGCAAACAGGTTTTGAAGACTTCCATACAGTGCAATCTAACAGGTCATGTCAAGGTCACGAAGTTCGATTTGGTCTAATTTTTTTGCAAACAAGTGACCAACAAGCATGCAGTTATAAATTATACCCACATTACGACCTATATGTCCAGAAAGCTATAATTTTGGTTTGAATATAGATAGATATGAGTCGACAAAGAAGCACTACATCGTGTGTGTTTCGACATGCACTTGCCACCGACCCTAATCGCATATGTCTCATGAGTTCTACCGCAACGCCGAGGTTCACAGGTCTCCCTAAGGCATATGGGCTAACTTTTATAGAGAGTCCATACCAGAGAAAAAGACACGCTTTTGGCCAGTTTTACATAACTTAAATAATTTATAACCTATATCTTACATAACCAGAGGTCGCTAGTGTGTCCAATCAATTCTTAATTTAAAATTTAATTAACGTACTCACGATCTACCAGTGACCTAGTGGTGAAGATTACCGAATGGATCTAATTTTGATATCGATTCGATTCCTTTTTTAGCGCACCGTTGCCAAATAGCGAAAATGGAGATTTTTTAATTTAATTTTCTCTTTTTTGTTTATCTATTTGTCCATATATCTTAATCAATTATAGTAAGATACATATCCTTGCCAATACGATTTCGTAACCGAAATTAATTTCTCTTCAATAATTTAAAAAAGCCATTCGTTTTTCAAAGGATCTAATCCGGTTAGACAGAGTTCGGGAAGCTACGATACATCTTCTCGTTCGACTTAATGCAGTGTCTCAAGAAAAAGGTCTTTGACCAATGTGTGTTGATATGACATATGGAACAGAAACGTGGTCGCTCACTATGGGCCTCATAAGAAGACTCAAGGTCACCCAGAGAGCAATAGAGAGAGCTATGCTTGGAGTTTCTCTGCGAGATCAGAAATGAGGAGATCCGCATGAGACATGAGACTCAAGTGGCAGTGGGCAGGGCACATAGCTCGAAGAACTGACGGCCGTTGGGGCAGAACAGTTCTTGAGTAGCGACCGCGTACCGGAAAACGAAGAGTAGGTAAGCGCCCCCCAAGAGGGACCGACGACCTGGTGAAGTTCGGGGGCAATCGTTGGATGAGGGCGGCTCAGGCCAAATCCAAAAGGTCATATTTTTAGTTTATTTATTTTTTAAAAAAAAAAGGAAAAGCAGCGCGTTACCAACTTCCCTGGTGTTGCAATTTTTCATAGGCGACGATGACCACTTTCCACCAAATGGCCCGTCCGCTTGTTTTTTTTAATGTAATGAAGGTGGTAAACAAGCACGCAGTTCACATTGATGTTAAGTGATGACTGCAGCCTATAGACACTTACACAAAGACCAAGGTCAAAATGGAGATGTGTTACCACCCCTGAGACCTTTGTTGTTACGTCTCTGTGACTGTTATTATGGGGAACACGATAGTGCTGAACAGTACCATTTAGCGGCAAGTACGTATATTAGGTAATGCGGTGGTGCCTACGCCCGCAAGCTCCGTCACTGGAGCTCTACCATTGCAGGTAGAGATGAAATAATTTGACAATGTTTCTTCGCTTTCCGTAATCCAGATAGATATTTAATTTTGCCGGTATCGTCATCACTGTTGATCCTCGATTTACTAACCCACAAGCAAATATTTTGTAATTGATCTAAAAGTCGTTGTTGTCTCAAAAACTGTAGTAAGGACTTTAAAACCAACTGGAAGAAGGTGATAAACGCTACTTTTTGACTCATCATTTTGGATTTTTGATCATTTGGCTGAAGTGATGATGCCATCTGCTTACCTCCTGGAAGGAATATAGTCGTGATGATGTAAGTTATAAACATAACATGCGTTGTATTACAAAACATCAAAATTTAACTAGTAACTAACTTAACTAATCACTTCAACTAAATTATAGTGTATGATATAGGTACATAATAGTTAAGTAACATATAATTTAATGATTACTCTTTACTTAAAATGTAAAGTTATGAAATATTTATACATAATATTTTACTGGTGGTAGAGCTCCAGTGACGGAGCTCGCGGGCGTAAGCACTACACCAACGCATTACCTAACCTACTGGCCGCTGGATAATATATGGATCCCTATTAAGTAGTAATAACTGTTTAACGGGTAGCAACGCATCTGTGTTTTAACCCCTGATTTTTTGTATGTCTGTAGGCTACAGTCATCACTTATCATCCATGTGAAATGCAGGATTGAAATGATAATCTTGATAAACATTACTTTGGAACGCACTTGGACGCTTTTAAGATGGCAGTTCTTTACTTAGTTTTGTTCCGGTCTCAATCATAGATTCGTTGCAAGCGCATTATTTCCAACTTTAGTGCTTTTAACTGAAATAAAATGACTCATCAGCAATTAGTACTTTTGTAGTCTTTTTAACACATTACGTCTTATCTAATTTTATTCGATATTCAGGTACTAAAAACTTCCTTCATTAATCACCGTGAATATTGCATGGAGAATACTATATCTATATATAGTTTTTAACCGACTTAAAAAAGCAGGAGGTTCTTTGTTTGACTATATGTATGTTCACTGATTACTTACTCCATTATTTTTTTTCTCATAAGTATGACAAACAGATTTACTGGTGGTAGAGTTCCAGTGTAAGGGCTCGAGGGCGCAGGCACCGCATTATCTGATTTATCTGCCGCTGAATGGCAGTGTTCAGCACTATCGTGTTCCGGTTAGATGATAATGTAGGGCCCCGTAATAACTATCACAGAGACATAGTATCTAAGTCTGGGTGTTTGTGTACGTATTGTATGTGTACAACGGCACCCACGACACAGGTTTATACCTACTATTGGGCTGTGACTGTAAGCGTTGTTACTCTTTTATTTTTTGAAGAACCCCATATTGTAGCACCGTGGGAACACTTCAGAGGTCAACTGATGATACAAGCACGCACAAAAGACTCAACCGAAATCATAGTACAGCTGGAGACGGGAGGAGTCTCTGATCAAAACGGAAAGGCTACGGGCGACTACAGCACGTATACGCGCAGTAGATGGGTTGGTTACAAGCACACCGCGGACACTCCGGCAAAATTCCATACAAACGCTTAATTTGGTCTCTATTACACAGACATCAATTAGTGGCGTGTATTTACACGTGCACCTAAAAGAAATAGAAAAGAAAAGAAAACATTTATTTGGACAGCACAGAGACATGACGACACAAATTGCCAGACGATTGGTACACAGGTACAATTAAACAAAAAGCAAAAACAATAACAATTAAAAAAGAAAAATAATGAGATTAATTCTCACGGCTGGTCCAAATGGGAGCCCAGATCAGCTTCATGTCAAGTCGATAACATCAATCGACTTGACGCTGATTTTCATCTGGGACCCTGGTGTTTCACGGATGTCAAGCAGATCAAACAAATTTAAATTAATAATGGTTAACAATATATACTTACATATTTTATCAGAAAAAATAACCACCGATAAGCACCTGTGTGCGTAGCACGTAGAAAATAGCAACCGAGGTTGGGTGAGCCATGGCAATCGGGCGGGACGTCGAAGTGTCCATTCTATACGTAGTATTATTACATATTCTCTGGTTACAAGGTTGCGTTCATATCTCGTATGAAGCGTGTATACGCGCGTCACCTGCGCGTCGTCTGCGCGTATAAAATACGCCGTGTGCTATAGGCCTTAGCCTAAATAAAGTTAGCGCAACTGCCTAAGGGAGACTCCTGCGGGTCCGAACTGGGGACTTGAAATTATATCATACTTTATTTTATCACATAAAAGGATAAATTAATTACAGTTAAATAAATCCCGGATGCGTCCATTTCGAGGCGGAAATAAATAGAAATAAAAACCTCTTTGTTACGGACTCTGTTTTTGTTGCGAACCTTATAATACGGAACGATGATTAATTATAATCCGATTACTAATGTTTGTCGATTATTCGGATGATTGTGGAGGCGTCACGATTTGCGAATCGATTTTGGTGATGTAGAAAAATTGTTTTTATGTAATTATTCTTCATTGTCTATTTATAGAAGATGGTCAAGACAAACATAATAATAATAATGGCAACCCATTAAACGTCCCACTGCTGGGCACGAGTCTCTCCCCTCTTGGGGGGATGCCTGGAGCTTACTCCACCACGCTGCTCCAATGACGATTGGTGGAGATACGGGTTAGTGGCCAACCCGCTGTCAGATGTTCTCAAATCGCCCATAAGGCCTCCGACAAGATTTAACGACTGCTATCTATCGATAGCAACCGGGACCGACGGCTTAACGTGCCTTCCGAAGCACGGAAACGTGCATTTTAAAATGCCACTAGCGGTCACCCACCACACATCCGACCGCGCCCGTAGTGCTTAACCAAGTAGATCGCTTAGGATCTACGCCAGCCGTTGGTCCATGCGCGCTTCAAAAGACAAAACAGCGGTAAAACTCTAGTTTTGTTTATGGAATTAAGTAGGCGGTTCGTCAAAAAAAATTGGCACTAGTCTGTTCATCGGGCAAAAAAAAATTATTAAAACACTTTTTAAAATTGATTTGCTTTGGAAATAAATAGCTAAGCACCTAATCCGGATAGGATTGAACGCCATTTCTTACACCAGTCGCATTCGGAAGCGGTGCCTTGCTTTTGCCGCACTTCCCGCTTCAGTGCCCAGGCGGCTTTATAGACCTACGTAAGGGAGCACAAGAGGGGATTTTTGAATTGACTCCAACGCATCAAATTTAGATATAAGAGATACCTTGCATCCTGGTCAGTACCTCCACCAAATCTAAAATTTCCATAAAGGGCCGAACCCTTAGGGCTTCCGCCACGAGCTTCTTTTTCCCTTAACCGATTTTGACAAAACAAAGTATTGTCAACGCTCCTAATTATAAGTATATAATCCACCTGTGGAAACCGCGCTCAAATCCGTTGAGTGGTTTCGAAATTATGACATACCAGACAGACATGTTTTTGATTATTATTAGTGGTTATTCACTCTAGGTTAGTTTAAAAAAAAATGACGATGTAAAAGTGCTCTCCAGGAGCCTAATTATATGAAATAAATTAATAAACTGAATAAACTGAAGACAGACAGATAAAATTTCAAAAAAATACAAAAATATTTTTTGTTTCGCGTTTGCTTAACGTGTTGCTTAGTGTAAAACACGGGAGCGGTGTGTGCTTTGCTTTTGCCGCCCTTCCCGCTTCAGTGTGCAGGCGGCTTTATAGACCTACGTTTTAGTGGGGGAGCACAAGAGGGGATTTTTGAATTTACTCCAGCGCATCAGATTTAGATATAAGGGATACCTTGCACCCTGGTCAGTACCTCCACCAAATCTAAGATTTCCATAAAAAGCCGAACCCTTAGGGCTTCCGCCACGAGCTTATCTCGCATCCAAGTCGTTAGAATTTTGGATGGTAGCTTTTGAGATTGGGTTCACTTTACATCCCCTCTGAGTATCTGCTATTCTTGAGAAATATCTACCTTTATTTTTGAAAGAATCAAATGTTTTTGATAAGGACGCGGCATTAACGTCATGGGTCAAGAGCGTGTCAGATATTCTGAGAAGGTGTAAAATGTACCTAAACAATGTTCCTATCCAAAAATTCAGACGATTTGGAAGATGAGTAAGATCGTAGCGACCTTTTGAATTTTCTTAAGGGCTACCTTTCGGGCGTGACTCTATATACAAACTTTAGATTTAGTGGAGGTAACTATCTTAATCCATAGAGCATCACGGGCCACCGGCCGCGGCGGCCCGGAGGGGAGTAGCCATTGCGCTTATTACCGATGCAAAACAGTCTGTCATTTTTTGCGGGGGGAACTACGTGTGAGACACACACACACTACAAAAATCGTCCATTACTACGAAACTCACACTTAGACTTTAACAAAATACGTAAACAATTTCAAGCACACATTTAAACATCTGGGCGACAGTCGTAGCACCATTTGGGCTTGTACTTTGACAGAGGGGAAAGCCTGCTTATGGCTACTGCCCTCCGCCGCGGCCGTTGGTCCGTGTTGCTATGTTTTAATCTGACGAGCTCGAAAATAGCATTCTGGGCTCCTCTACTATTTTGGACCATCTCACGTGTCGCAACCACTGTTTTTTACGAAAAAAAAAACAATGTGCACCGAAATCAGATGTAATATTATTTTAAACAGGACATAGAATGTCAAATATATTTTATCTTTGATCAATCTTGATATTAAATAACAGCCATTACTTCTAGATAATGTCTTTTATCATCAATTATGTCAAGTTTATGACATCATCTTGGAAAGGATATTACAATAGTGTACCTATTTTCACAAGGAGATATATATTTATATACTAGTGACACGCCACGGCTTCACGCGGGTGCAATGTACCTGGTACCTAATTCGATGCCATTTTCAATCATCTTTTCCTACTTATCCAACTGTATATAACGACTAGCTGTTGCCCGCTGCTTCGCCCGCGTGGATGTCGTTTTATAAATATTTTTTCCTGAATTTTCTTTACTATAAACCTCACGGAGCCCGAAACCTTTCCAACGAATGCAAAACCGTGGAAATCGGTTGGTGCGTTCTGGAGTTATAGCGTCAGGAAGGAAAACCCGACTTATTTTTATATTATAGATAATTGACGACTGATCGCCATGTGGACTGCCATAAGGTGTACCTTAGAGTAGTACCTACATTAGAAAAGTTAATATTATTATGGTCGTTAAATTTTCAAAATATTAATAATATTTCGCTCAATTTCGAAACCACTCAACGGATTTGAACGCGGTTTTCACAGGTGGATTACATAATAATATATTAGAAGCGTTGTCAAAACTTTTGAGTGTTTCTTTTAAATCGGTTAAGGGAAAAAGAAGAGCACAACTACAAAATTTTTAAACAGAGTTGAATGTGGCTTACAAAACTGTATTTAATTTAGACTAGCTGTAACCGCGACTTGGTGTATACCCGCGTAGAATTTAACAAAATTATTGTTCAGCATCTACACGGGTGAAGTCAGCACAGCTAATAATTAATAGGTGCCGTTGTAATCTTATACCAACTTATACCAAACTGCCTCGATAGCCTACTGGTAGCAGGCCACTATTACTATGCTGGAGGTCCTGCGTTCGATTCCCGGATCGGGGTATACCAGAGATAACGGTTTATATCCTTTATCTCTGTTTATATCCTTTATCTCTGGTTCTATTGGAATTTTTCCATTTTCTGGAAGTTTCCCAGTACCTCAAAGTTTGGTAATGTGCCCGGAGATAGCAACAGGCCACTTGTTACATGGATCAAAACGTAACCGGCGAGTCGTGGGTGTTCGCATGTATGCTTGAATGCATCCATTTACCTCTGCCTAACCCTTCGGGGATTACAGGCGTGCAGTTACGTAACCTTATAATAAGGTTCATTGAAACCATAACCTATCTTTGATCGCCGCTGTCGGTTAAAACACAATACCAGCTGTTTAGCTGTTTAGCTGTTTAGACAGTGAGATATTCGATAAGTCGATGACGATACCTCACGTTACCATCAAATACAGCCTAGTGACCTCTGCCAAAGGTCGCCGTGGGTGTGACTACATTGGTAGAACAAATATCTTCAAACACCAACCGAAATACAACCTTAACTCAATGAGGTAAAGTTCAAATTCCTCTGTAACAAAATTGAATACAATGATAATCAAATTAACAGGAATTTAAACTTTATGTTTATTGTACTAAGGTCGATTGGATATGTTGTTAGGATTCAGTAAAAGCCATTGTTATGAATCATAATGCATAGATATGATTTTTGGGACACACGGGGTAGTATTTTGAAGGTCAACGCTGCGTTTTAAAAACGCGATCGTTTTTCGGTCGGGGGTTGAAAAGAACACGTTCCAAAATGTATGGAGCTTGAGCCCGCATTTTGTACACTATATTGAGAGAATAAAATATTAACTAATTTTCAGTTACTCAAATCCACAGACCAATCAGCCTTCTTATAGTCGATGCTCAAATCAAGTTATACCTTCGTAAGTATAATATTTTTCAAAAACAATAATGTCATAGCAGTAATATGGTTACACAGTGTTGTCATACAAAAATTACATGATATAAATATTTCCGACAAAAAAACTAGGATTCAAATTATTTTTTTAGTATTTGTCCGTGATTCTACGTATTTTTCTCTACCTTTTGATATAGTGTAGTGTACAAGATGCGGGCCCAACGTGGAACTTGTTGAAAATTAAACTGCTGCCATAGGCTTCTGCAAACATATTTTAAATAATAAAGTTTACAAACATGCAAATATACAGTTTACATTCATGTTAAGTGATGACTGCCGCTTAAAGACACCCACACAAAGACCAGAGGTCAAAATGCAGATGCGTTGCCACCCCTAAGACCTTAGTTGTTATATCTTTGTGATAGTTATTGTGGAGCCACACATTACCATCTAACCGGAACCATCGAAAGTCCTGGACACTACCATTTGCCGGCAGATTAGGTAATGCGGTGGTGCCTACACCCTCGAGCTCCTACACTGGAACTCTACCACACGTCCCGTGCGGATGTTTAGGTAAGGTAGACTATTATGTTAATAATATGAGGTGATATTATTAATAAACAGTAGATTTGCTTTCTAGGTTTCGTTTATATTATAACTTTGAGAATCACTTAAGTTTAAAGTATTCATGAAAGTAAGCGATTTCTACACCAGGCGCGCATTGCCTCGCGCCTGGTGTAGATCGTAAACGATCTACTCGGTTAAGCGATATGGGCGCGGTCAGGTGTGTGATGGGTGAACGCTAGTGACAAATTAAAATGCGCATTTCTGTGCTTCGGAGGGCACAACAAGCCGTCGGTTCCGGTTGCTATCGATAGATAGCAGTCGTTAAATCTTGTCGGAGGCCTTATGGGCGGTTTGAAAACATCCGACAGCGGGTTGGCCACTAACCCGTATCTCCACCAACCCGCATTGGAGCAGCGTGGTGGAGTAAGCTAAAAAGGGGCGAGACTCGTGCCCAGCAGTGGGACGTATATTGGGTTGCCATTATTATTATTTATTATATTCAAGAAAAGAGCAATAAATATGACACTAATTACAGCAACAGTAATAAGTAACTGTACCGCAGTAACCGCAACAATACCGTTCGCAATTATATCCCGTGTGTACCCACATTGTAATCCGACGAGTGACAGTAAAGGTTCTCTTTATCCAACATCTTACTTAAATGCAAAATGATTTCATCAAATACATCACCAGCTCATAAACATACACTTGGTAGTATTTAAAAAACAGTGTTTAACTGTTAAAACAGTGAATAAAAAGTTTCATACAAACTTGAATCCCTTATTTGTACCCCTTAGTGATTGAATTTTCGAAAATCCTTCATTAATATACGTGCCAAATTTCAGATCGATCCGTGCAGTGGTTCGGCCTGTGCGTTGATCATAGAGCAACACGGGCCACCGGCCGCCGCGGCAGACCGGAGGGGAGTAGCCATATGCAGGATTTCCCCTCTTTCAAATTACAAGCCCAAATGGCCCTAAGCCTGTCCCCCAAATGTTTAAATGTGTGCGTGAATTTGTTTATGTAGTTTGCTAAAGTCAAGGTGTGAGTTTCGTAGTAATAGACGATTTTTGTAGTGTGTGTGTGTATCACACGTGGTTTCCTTACAAAAAATGACAGTAGTATTGCATCGGTAATAAAAGCTATGGCTACTCCCCTCCGGACCGCCGCCGCGCGCGCCGGTGGCTCGTGTTGCTCTATCGCGTTGATAGATCAGTCAGTCAGTCACCTTTGAGTTTTTTATATTATTTCAAAGAAGATAACTACATACCTCGAAGGGAAGTTTGTTCCACAATTTGCACGTTCTAGCCTAGGAGGGACTGAACGCGCAAATCGAACTAACTTTGATTTGCCGTTAAAATATATCTTGCTAAAAATAATATGATCTTATTCCATAACAGTTTCAGTACCGCAAATTGTAATCGAATGTTGGGGTCAAATGTTTAAAATAAACGATCATTTGAAGTCGTCCACGTTTGGACCCGCGATCAACCTTGACTTTAACTGGCCTCAAAAATGTCAGCAATTGTAGGTTTTTTCTGATATTGTTGTTAAGATGTAGTGATACTATGCCTTGACGAATTTTTGAAAAGTGCACGCGTCTATTCTTCAATTTTTTAATGGTATGTGGCAAACAAACATGCAGTTCAAGTTGTTGGTCCCTAAGTGAATATTGAAGCCTTATAAGCCTATAAACATCTACACAAAAACGGAGATTGCAATGCCAGTCTTTTTTTTTTTTATGTTTTTGAAGTGGCAAACAAGCATACAGTTCACATTGATGTTAAGTGATGACTGCAGCCTATAGACACCCACACAAAGACCAAGGTCAAAATGCAAATGCGTTACCACTCCTGAGGCCTAAGGTGTTATGCCTCTGTGCCGGAAATTACAGGGCCGTACATTACCACCTGACCGGAACACGATAGTGCTGAACACTACCATTTAGCGGCAAGTAAATCAGGTAATGCGGTGGTGCCTACGCCCGCGAGCTCCGTCACTGGAGCTCTACCACCAGTAAAAAACTGTCTGAGACCTAAGCTCTAAATAATGCTTCTGAGCCAGAAAGCACAATAGCACTGAACGGATTTTATTTTTCAAAATCAAGTGGAATTCACTTCAATGTTTTACTGGTACCACTAATAATCATCATCCTTCCCTCCGCACGTGAAGAGTAAAAGAGGAAGGGGATGGTTCGGCGGTCGAGGTGCAACCCTCCTTCCCCGGACCTATCTGCCCTCGAAGCGTCAGGAGCGTGGTCGAATTGGGGGGATTGTGGCACGAAGGCAACTCGCTGATGGGGGGGACCATTCTTTTTTTATGTGTTTCTTGTGTTTTTATTTTATTTTACTTATCATCGATGTAAATTGCAGGTTTGTTTGGCACCATCATAACAAAAAAAAAATATAAACTGTAAAGTTTGTTGTATATATTGAAGAAAAGCAAGAAAAATATTTTATTCTTTGGCTTACACATCAAGAACAAAAAAAGGATATTAAAAAAGATGAAGAATCAGTAACCACAGTAGCTATGCGGATGCTTAATTCAATGCCGAAGCCAAAAAAACGGAACATTTGCAGAGAAAGATTGCATTGGTAGCAATAGTTATCGCTACTGCCACCCCAGAGCAACGCAATAAAATGTGAAATTGTGAAATAAGAACTTTCGAATGTGGGACTTCATGATTCTCTGGGTTCAAGTCCCGCACGATGTATTTTTTTCTTTCCATCTGTTCTTTTAAATAAAAATCTACAGGTTTAGAAATTCCACGCATCAAGGCACATATGAGTGTACCTTAACAATTTGATAGTACCTAAAGGTTAACGCATCTTTCCATTTAGTATTAAATTGAAGGTTAAATTAAAACAATCACAAATGTTACACAACATTTTTTCGCCGAACATTTTTTTTAAATAATATTTTGATGATTTAAACCATTTAAACTGCCTTCAATACCTTTTTTTAGTATATATTTTTAAGATAAATCTAAAGATATAATAATAAACAATAAACGTAACATAACATCATACCTGTAATTCCCGAAGAGGTAGGCAGAGTATGCAGGCATTTAACATACATACAAACACTCACAATTCGCCGGTTACGTTTTGGCCCATGTAACAGGTGGCAAACCTGTTGCCATCTCCGGGCACATTACCATACTCCGAGGTACTGGGAAACTTCCAGACAATTGAAAAAACCCAATAGCACTAGAGATCAAGGCTTTTACACATTTATCCCAGGTGGCCTCCGACAGGGAATCGAACCAAGGACTCCAGCGTAGTAGTAGTGGCCTGCTACCACTGGGCTACTGAGGCAGTCTTACATTTACTTGTGAATTGTGGTTTCCGTTTTTTTTTCTTTCTGGTGTAGGCAACCCTAAAACACTTATGATTAGAACCCGTTACTTCAAGCCCAGCAGTGGCCTACCACCACTAGGCCAAAGCGATTAACAAAACACAATGACATCTAAATATATATCAAAGGACAAGTGAAAACGTAATCCCATTCAACACATCATTTGAATTTTATGAAGCTTCCATTCCATTGAAAGCTATAAACCAAACCTCATGTAAGGTTCATGTTCCATACATACATTGTATTGTACAAAATATAAAAAGGCCCAAGACTTTTTGCCTTGGACTTGGACTCCAAGCGGGCTTTGAACTGGGATCTCTAGTCAGAGTCTAATCCAGCCGATCTCCCACCTGAGCTACCGAAGTCTATACCTGATTGTCGAATTTGTCCTTCACATTTATTACATTTCCCTGGGGTGGCAGTAGCGACATCTGTTGCTAACAATGCTGGTTAGGCAACCGATAGAACAAACCCCAATCCAAAGCTAAAGCTATATCGATAGCTTTACACTGTATTGAGAGTTTTAGCTCATGACATCAACGGCTTACGTCGTCTCAATCCAGTAATCACACATTACATTATGGAGATAAGAAAGACTATAATTGATTTGCACACTGATGTAATAGGTTACTGCTAGAGGTCTTTTAGATGCTAAACATTTATCTACAGGATGGACAAACAATAAGTCAATATTCTTGTAAACTATGTATACCCTTGGGTGAAATATATTTCTTTAAAATATATATATTTC
The DNA here is from genome assembly GCA_036365455.1 of Macrosoma leucophasiata. Taxonomy (NCBI): domain Eukaryota; kingdom Metazoa; phylum Arthropoda; class Insecta; order Lepidoptera; family Hedylidae; genus Macrosoma; species Macrosoma leucophasiata. Next base: position 98,342 of record JAWQUS010000022.1, on the reverse strand, counting down.
ACAAACATGTGTTAATGCGAAATAATATAAAAGAACAAATAATAAGATTAATAAGGGTAAAAGCGACTTCCGTACGATATTTAATAAACTGCAAAGTTTATTATAACGGTTGCCTAACTAGCATAGTGTGGCAATAGATGGCGCTGCCGCCACCATAAGGCAATGCAATAAATGTGAAGGAAAGATTTGACAAATCGGGCAGGACTTCGGTAGCTCAGTTGGAAGAGCGGCTGGACTAGATTCACAGTGGCCACGAGTTCGAGTCTCGCCTGAAGTAAAATTTTTCTTTCCATTTTTCTTTAAAAAAAAATATATTTCACAAGCATGTGTTAATGCGAAATAATATAAAAGAACAATTACCTATATATAAGGTTGGGGAAAAAGTTTCTTCGCATTTTTTAAGATAATTCAAAACATTTTTTAATACAGTTTATTTAAATTTAACTAAAGTATGTATGTACCATTTTGTTCGATAACCTTTTGCCATCTTGTAGGTAGGGACATGATCCCATTGCTATAAAAATTTTGGGACTTCTCATCAAAATACCGCGACAAGTGGATTTGGCAGTCCTCTCGTGATGTTAACCTAACATTGCATAAAGAATTCTGAAGAGACCGAAACAGGTGGAAATCTGAAGGTGCAAGGTCAGGACTATACAGCGGATGCATTAACACCTCCCAGCCAAACTCTCTTAATTTTTGCTGAGTGGCTATAGATGTGTGAGGTCTAGCGTTATCATGATGAAACACCACACCCCTTCTGTTGATCAATTCCGGCCGCTTTCTCTCAACTTCTTGCTTTAATCTCATCAGTTGTTCGCAGTAGAGTTCAGAATCGATAGTCCTGCCTGGTGGTAATAGCTCATAATGTATAATGCCCTTCCAATCCCACCACACACACAACATCACCTTATTGCGAGTTAACCCGGGTTTCGCCACAGTCTGTGAAGCCTGACGACCTTTTTTGCATGTTCTTGTCGTACGTGATCCACTCTTCATCACCAGTTATCAGCTTCTTCAAAAATGATTCGGTTTCATTACGTCGTAATAAAGAATCACAAATGAGTACACGGTTCATTAGGTTTCTTTCAGTGAGCTCGTGAGGTGACCAAATATCGAGCTTTTTTTGTACCCAGCTTTTTTCAAATGCACCAAAACTGTTTTGTGATCAATTCTCAGTTCTTCAGCTACGTCGTGACTACTGATATGTCGACCTTGCTCCTCTTTTTCAAAAATGGCATGCATTTTATCCGTAATAGGGCGACCAGAGCGAGGTGCATCTTTGACATCAAAATTTCCGGATTGAAAACGCTTAAACCAAATTTGTGCTACTCTTACAGATACTGCACTAGGTCCATAAACATCGCAAATTTTTTGCGCGGCTTGCGTTGCATTTTTACCTTTTTTGTAGTAAAATTTTAAAATGTATCGAATTTCTTCATTAGATTCACTCATCTTGACAGTACGAAAAACAAATGAAAATCACGCATTTGCCTAATTTGAATTTGGAATTATGTTCTTTAAAATTTTAACTTTCAATGATACCAAAACCAGCCAGATACAAATACTACAGTCAAAGAGATTTTATTACAAGTTCATACATACTATAATGCGAAAAGACTTTTTCCCCAACCTATTATACCCAGTCGAAAAGGTATTATAAGCCTGTGCTCTGCAGCAGTTAATCGCAAGTTCCCCTGCGTGCCAGCATCTCCCGTTTAAGAACACGCCCCCGGCGCCTCGCCCCGGGGACAGATAGGCCCGGGGAAGGAGGACATTCCTCGACCCCCGAACCATCCTCCTCATTCTGTTGCGCTTCACGCGCGGAGGGAGGCATGATGAATAAACAGTCAATATTTTTTTATATGTACCGGAAGTGGCAAACACGCATGCAGTTCACATAGATGTTAAGTGATGCAGCCTATAGACATCAACACAAAAACCCGAGGTCAAAATGCAGATGCGTTGCCACCCCTGAGACCTGACGATTATTACATATTCTCTGCCTGAGATGTTATGTCTCTGTGATAGGGCCATACATTTCTATCTAACGTTGTACGTTTGTCTGACTGCACAAGACAAGCGGAAGAACTTTCCTCCACTTCTTAGTTACGTCAATAGAGTATTTATCTATTGATTGAAACTTCATATCCTGTCGGAAACAAAGTTGTTTTCTTTGTAATTCGCTCGCATGTGTGAATGAGGAAAACCTATTTAAATTCTTTCAAATCCGCTTATCCTCCCGGATGTAGAAATTTCATCATTCTGTTAATGTTTGTGACGTGTGACAATTCATTAGATAATGGTAACCTTAGTAGATAGGTAGTTTCTCCAATGAAGTCGTTTCTAGTAGTCCTAAAGATACAGTCTTCACTTACCATCTCTGTTAACTGTATTTTATAAGTCAGACGGTTGACAGACAAGCAGACAGGCTACCTGATAGAAAGTGGTCACCGTCGCCTATGGACATTTCCATATCCAGGGAAGTTGCCAACGCGCTGCTAGCCCTGAAGGATTCTTTTGACGCCAGTTTTGAAGAACTTTTTTTTTTTTATTTAATGGAACTGGTTAGCAAGCGTGCAGTTCACATTGATGTTACGTGATGACAGCAGCCTATAGACACAAAGACCAAGGTCAAAATGCTGATGCGTTACAACTCCTGAGGCCTAAGGTGTTATGCCTCTGTGCCGGAAATTACAGGGTAGTGTTCATATTGTAGCACCGAAAGAACACCTCAGAGGAAGTTCAACAATTTACACATTCTGGGCAGAAACGAACGCGAGACCCGCACCGTTGAGCACTACCAGGTGTCCAGTCGGTGAGGGTACAATTTCTCCCTTCGGCGGCTGGTGCGGTGTACGAAATTACTTGATTGACTGATTTGACTGCCTCGTTGGCCCAGTGGTCGCAATCGCGATGGTGATGCCTGATGTCCTTAGTTCGATCCCCCGGTCGGGAAAATCTGTTAAAATTTTGTATTTTTTTTTCAAACGCGCTTGTCCAACGCCTAGTGCAGATCGTAAGCGATCTACTTTGTTAAGCGATGCGGGCGCGGTCGGGTGTGTGATGGGTGACCGCTAGTGGCAATAAAAATGCGCGTTTCCGTGCTTCGAGGGGCACGTTAAGCCGTCGGTCCCGGTTGCTATCGATATATAGCAGTATTAAATCTTGTCGGAGGCCTTATGGGCGGTTTGAAAACATCCGACAGCGGATTGGCCACTAACCCGTATCTCCACCGACCCGCATTGGAGCAGCGTGGTGGAGTAAACTCCAGACCATCCCCCAAAAAGGGGAGAGACTCGTGCCCTGCAGTGGGAAGTATAATGGGTTGCCATTATTGTTATTATATATATGTATTGGGTTTTTTCTATGAAGAAATTTTCAGTAGTAGCCCGGAGTCTGGTCGTGGCTCGGAGAGCACGTAAAGCCGTCGGTCCTGCGCCCGATCTCTCTCCGGTCGTGTCGGATTGCCGTCCCACTGGTCTATGAGAGTGAGGGAATAGAAAGTGCACCTGTGTTTGCGCATACACTTGTGCACTATATCTCCCGCGTAGTTGGCTAGTCTCCGTTGAGATTGGCCGCCGTGACCGAAATTCGGTCTGGAGGACATTATTATTATTGTACGAAATGAGACGGTGGCACCATAACAAACTGTTAGGAGCAGCAGAATTTATGCTTGCTTGCAATTTTCTGACAAAAAACTTAGCGATTGTATCTTTACGATAAGAATGAGGATATCTGTAACAATAGATGTCCATGTATAGCTTTACGTTACGTAGTTCAACTGTGTATGATTGAATTGACTCACGGATTTGTTTGTACTACTTAAACTATGGACTTAAGTTTTTATCATCATCATTAACTCGTTGAACTGCCGCAGTAGTCCAGTGTTAAGATGCCACTACTGCCTACTGTTACAGTGGGGTCCTGGTTTCGATTCCCGGATCAGCTATCAGAGATAACGGTGTGAAATCCTTTGAATCTGGTTCTATTTTTTTTTATGTAATGGAAGTGGCGAACACTTAAAAAAACATTTTCCGATTATTTATTCGTAATCTAAATACAATAGAAAAGTTTGTCTGAAGACCATACACACAGTGTTGAGCGCGTACTCTGTTATTACATTTAAATTTCGTCCTTGTGTCAAATGAAAATGTGGCACGCAGATGAATGGCTTATAATTTCCATACAACAAATGTTGAATGGATTCTGCACTAATACATAATTCACTATCGTCATTATTTCAGAAAAAAAACCAATTGTTGGACTGGAGTATTATTTAAAGATGCCTTTTTTTATCCAGGGGAAAATGCGTTACACATACCCACCCTTGGGGAGAGGGGCGGGCTATGTGGGACTCCGGACAAAGAGAAGACGTCTGTCTACCCACTAAAAACCCCTGGGTGTTCCGACTCGTCCGCACTAGGTGGCGGGGTCGCGGGAACGCTTTAGCACACATCCACAACTCCGCCAGCGGCTGCCCGCAACCAGGCCCAACACAAAGAAAACGGGGTCATGTTATGACCCCCTGCCGCGCTAGTGGCGTGCGGAACACGTGCACGCCAACCAGCTCGGGAGCCATTTCAACCCAGGCGATAGACGTCCCCTAGTCCATCACCCAGAGGTCCCAGTTAGGGCGGCAGATGGTTGGCATATGCCAACCGCCGCCGCCCAGTTCGCCTACGCCTTATCGGGGCGGAGAGGGCGCTATCTTCCCGCTCTCTTTCCGCCGCCTCCTTCTGCGACATCACGACCTCGCAGAAGGTGAGCATGGCTTGCCACGATCTCTCGCTGTTGACCATGGATTCGACCACTGCCGACAGCGAGAAATCGCCCCCCAAGATCGTCACGAGATCGGAGCGCGGCTCCTCCCATGCCGGGCAATCGACCAGCGTATGCTGCGCCGTGTCGTTGGCGCAGCCACACTCGTGGCACGTAGTGGTCGGCTCCCTCCCAGCCACATTACACAGGTATCTCCCGAAGCAGCCATGCCCCGAGAGGACCTGCGTGAGGTGGAAGGTCAGCACGCCGTGCCTACGATTGACCCACTCACGTAGAATTGGCCGAACAGCCTCTACCAACTGCTGGCCGAAACCTGGCTCACCAAGCCGGTCTATCCACTTCCGGAAGATGGCACGACGAAAGTTGTCTCTCCATCGTCGAACTTCCGCCGGAAGCGGCCGGGATCCTTGAGCTCGCAGCTCCGAGCCGCGCTCATAAACCGCCGCCAGCACTTCGACCTCGAGGTCCCAGGGCGGGCTACCAGCCAGTACACATGCCGCATCACAGGATATGGTGCGGTATCCTCGTATTACTCTGACCGCCATGTCCCGCTTGGGACATGGCGGTCAGAGTAATACGAGGATACGAAAGGGTCTTGTTCTGGGCGGTCAGAGCATCCACCCATATAGGGGCACGATACAGAGCCATCGACCGCACCACTCCCAAGTAGAGGCGGCGACACCCAACACTCGGCCCGCCCAGGTTAGGAAGCAACCTTCCGAGCGCAGCGGCGGTATTCACCAATTTGGGGGCAAGGCCGACAAGACGACCAGGTCGTCCCGTCTTACGGAATGAACGAGACAGACGTGATAACGGGAGTGAAAAGTGTAACTGTCTGTGTGAGTTATGTGTGTGTGTGATTTGTGTGAATGAGGGTGTGTATCTGTTAGTGTATTGGGTGTATGTGGAGTAGACCTCTCCCCATTTACCCGGGCTTGAGACCGGCACCATGTGGCCCCTCCCGAAGCAGTCAACCGGAGGAGCCACACAGTAGCTGGGTTTATTTAAAGAAGCCTATCCTAACTTATGAATTTATAATAATATTTATTAAACGAATAACTTAATGTACCAACTCGTATAAATATTTCGAGATTTTTTTTTAATCTACATAGGTACCTAATTTCGATTATTTTCTATAATTTTTTTTATGTAATGAAAGTGGCAAACAAGCATGCAGTTTACATTGATGTTAAGTGATGACTGCAGCCTATAGACACGCACACAAAGACCAGAGGTCAAAATGCAGATACGTTACCACTTCTGAGGCCTAAGGTGTTATGCCTCTGTGCCGGAAATTACAGGGCCGTACATTACCACCTGACCAGAGAACGACAGTGCTGAACACTGCCATTTAGCGGCAAGTATATTAGGTAATGCGGTGATGCCTACGCTCGCGAGCTCTGTCACTGGAGCTCTACCACCAGTGGATTTTCCTCAATCATCACTGTAGCTGAAAGACGTCCACTGCTGCTGGACAAAGCCTTCCTCAAACACGCCCTGCACTTTTCTCAATAACACATGCGACATATTTTTAATTGCACCGCCCCTAATCGTATATGTCCTCAAGCCTTAAGCCGAGATTCGGACCCACAGGGGTCGCGTTTAGGCAGATGCGCTAACATCACTTAGGCTGAGAGCGCCCTCTTCGCTCGCCGATTGTCGGTGCCGCCTACATGGCTCCATACCCAAAAAGATGTCCAACATGGGTATCGAACCCGGGACAACAGGCGCACCAGTATTAACCTGCTACCACTACACAACCTTGACAATTAGCCTAATAAAAGGGTGCCAAAAAAATGTTTTAATTTTAGAACAGAAACAATGTTCAATAAAAATATTTAACAAAGTGGTCTATTAACCAAATAGGCAATTGTTGTATATTCCCACAGTAGGCCGCGCGCCGCGCTCGCTGAACACCAGTGGGGTGACCTTCGGTTGTTCCGGATATATTTTGGGTCTATAAAATGATGGAATAACAATGTGTAGGTGCAAAACTAAAAGGCTTCCGTGTAGTTAGTTACAAGTGGCTACAAAGAAGGCGATTTTATGCTATGAAAGGGATACTCTAGGACAGAGGTTCCCAAACTATTTTTTCTTGTAGACCCCTTTCAATTTTTTTCTGGTTTCCGTGGACCCCCTCCTTGCTACATTTATATCACATACCTATATTTCCAAATATTATTCACGCCTTCGTAGACCCCCATCGAGTCCCATGGACTCCAGGGGGTTTATGTGGACCACTTTGGGAATCACTGCTCTAGGACCTAGGAGGCAAGAGTGGCAGTAGTTCGCTTTCGTCAGGCTAACATTGAAACTCTTTGAATTGAAAAACTTTGCCTACAGATTTGGGCAAAGTTTTGTGCGTTTTTTTATGTACCTAATGGAAGTGGCAAACAAGCATGCAGTTCACATTGATGTTAAGTGATGCCTGCAGTCTATAGACACCCTCACAAAGACGAGAGGTCAAAATGCAGATGCGTTACCACTTTTAAGGCCTAAGGTGTTATGCCTCTGTGCCGGTTATTACAGCGCCGTACACTACCATGTAGCGGCAAGTATATTCGAACCTACTATACTACTAATAGAAATACTATAAATGACATTTTCCGACGAAACATTTTTAAAAATAAATACTCTCATGAAGGGCGCATGGCCCCGCGGCTGGTGTAGATCATAAGCGATTTACTCGGTTCAGCATTGCGGGCGCGGTCGGGTGTGTGATGGGTGTGGCTAGTGGCAAATTACAATGCGCGTTTCCGTGCTTCGGAGGGCACCGTTGCTATCGATAGATAGCAGTCGTTTAACCTTGTCAGAGGCCTTATGGGCGGTTTGAAAACATCCGACAACGGGTTGGCCACCAACCCGTATCTCCACCAACCCGCATTGGAGCAGCGTGGTGAAGCAAACTCCAGGCCTAAAAAGGAGAGAGACTCGTTCCCAGCAGTGGGACGTTTTATGATGTTAAGTGATGACTGCTAGACACCCACACAAAGACCAAGGTCAAAATGCAGATGCGTTACCACTCCTGAGGCCTAAGGTCTTATGCCTCTGTGCCGGAAATTACAGGGCCGTACATTACCACCTGACCGGAACACGATAGTGTTGAACACTACCATTTAGCGGCAAGTATATTAGGTAATGCGGTGGTGCCTACGCCCGCGAGCTCCGTGACTGGAGCTCTACCACCAGTAAAAACTAAGTAGTTTAAATTCTAATTTTTAATTTACTATTATTGTATGTTTTTGCTTTTACTATATGTAATGGTTTTTCACTCTAGGTATTTTATGATTTCTTGACGTTTTGAAAGTATCTTTATAGATAAAGATCTATTCGAAATAAAAATATTTTCTATTTCTATTTCTTCTATTTCCTCTACGAAGTCGAAACTAGCCGGTTGTATTTTGTAGACTCGATATTTGCTGGGCACTGTATAAAGTCCATATTATTAGGAACACGGTTTGTGTATGCTAATATTAAACAATAAATCATTAAGATATAATCATATTGCTTTTTTACCCAACTATCCTTGACTTTTGTTACTATCGTGAATTATGTTAATTTTGTCTCTTCTCTTTTTGAACGGAAACAATAAAGGTTCGATTACTCGTAAAGGGTAAACGATCGTTTTAATATCCATAATATAATTTGTCTGTTTGTTTTTTTAAGATATTAAGTTGCAAATGAGTAGACAGTGCAATCATTGGGGCTGTTCAACCTTGGTAACTTAGTGTGGGGGCAATTAAGATCTTAGAAAATATAATAAGATCTTACAAAAAATCTGCCTGAACACAAATTAAGAATAGAATAGGATTTATTAGCGCAGACTAGAGACACAATAAACAAACAATAAAAAGGTAAAAAGACAGAACATTCAATAAACAGGTACCTACCTAGATTTGCAAAGCATAAATCAAAGACACATGCCCACGGAATTTTCGGATAGACCTTTTTTATTGGTTTACCGATTTAAGTGAATTATTCACAACTCCTCGTATGGAAAACCATTGGATTTTATGAGTCATTGTTTAAGATATTAAAGATACGTGACGCAGTTAGCGTGTGAGCAAATAATTAGCTATAAGTATAATACTATCACAGAAACATGGATAAAAATGGGTCAAGTGCGTGTCGGGCCACGCGCAGTGTAGGTTTCTGTAGTTTTTAGGTATGATTAATGTAATGAAAAAAAAAAAAATTCTATGGAGTTGTTCAAAAATTTTGAGTTTTACATTTGGTCGACTATTACTCGCAAACTTGTAAAGCCAACTTAGGTGTGATAGTTTTCCTTTTAATTTCGTTATATGTAGCTAATATTGCCGTAACGTTTGAATTTCTAACAACAACCGTTTAGTTGGTAGAGGGGAGACACTCGACAGGGGAAAATTGACACCTTAAAGCTTTACAGCTAACAGTTAACTAAATCGTAAAATTATTTTAACACACATAGAACATTTTTGAAAGACCTATCCAATGATACCCCACACCATATAGAAAAAGAAAAATAAAAAATCCGCCACTGGAGCTTTATCACCAGTAATGTATCAGTATAAAGAATAATAAAATGTATTTCGAATATTAACGATACGTGTCTCATGCTGTCAATTTTTGTCAAAGCTAAAGGAGATATCGCTTACTATATACCGTAGCCGTAGGTATTGTATTGTATATGGCAAGATGGATTCACACTCAAATCAAATGGTGTAGTTTATCTACGTATAGTTCACGGTTGAGCTATGCGGATCTTTTCAACCGGAACTGTACTGAGAAAAGTACAAATTATAGTTTTTTGTTACGTGCGGCTGATACTTCTTATTTGTGATATTATAATGGTTCCGCGGAAGGATCAAAGTTAAAATTAACATTTTAAAATGTTTGGCTGTCAAAATGTTTAATGTGTTTCACAATAGGTATACCGATTAATTTGAACATTTATTTGGAAAATAAAATATGAGATCTATTTTAGTTTTTTTATTTTATTGTTAGCCTTCTGGGAACTTTGCCGCAGTACATCGGCGATGTGGATTTTTTTGATGCATAACTGCTTTATTTATTTATTATTTTTAAGATAGTTTGTTTAAGGTTTTTATAAAAAATATTTGTACTAAAGATTAAAATAAACAGGTCTTGAATTTCTTTTTTTTATTGTTTTCTTTATATATATGATAAAATTAAGGAAAATTTGTGGCAGGTAAACAATGATCTAACAGATTTACAAATTTGACGGTAGAACAGTGACGCTAACAGATTGGTCCCGTTATTTATAGATAGATAGATTGGGTAATGCAATAGTGCCCGCATCCTCAAGCTACTACACTGGAACTCTACCACCAGTGAACTCCCTTTTTGACGTTTTCGTTAATAAAAAAAAATTATCGGACTTATTACCAACTCCGAAGACGTAGTCTCCACTGAAAAAGTACTCTACCAAGGCATCGAACTCATTTCAGACCATACCAAACCAGCGGGCTTAAATTTTTATAACCACAGAAAAAAATCTAGCATTGTACCTACTATAGTAATAAATCAAAGAGTTGCGCAACATTCGGTAACGAAGTACGTTAACCTCATTTTTTGCATTTTTGGGATGTTTTCTGAGTGATATATATAAATCATCGAATTACTTTTGAGCGGCGTGCATAATGTGGTTACACTAAATCTTGAGTTATAGACCGTGGTACGCTTAAACTGTGGTTTCAATAAAGCGACCAAACTTTTTCTAAATTATGTATAGCCACTGGCTCTACCTGCCTTATAAGTGTCGTTTATCGCGTCCACTACATCTAGTGGACTACTGAGGAATAACACCTACTTGTCTAGTACGGAGGATGACGCATGACCGCGCTGAATCGCACAGATGAAGTTTTCATACGAGTTTCCAATGTTAACCGTCGGGCACTGGCCCATCAGGCGCCTATCACCTCGCCTGCATACCTTATCGTCGGAGAAACATTTTCCGATAAGTTGGGATCCTAATTAATCCAAGTTAAAATGCTAAACTAAAGCGTGGAGTGGGTTTTCTTGTGCCGAAATTTCAGTAGTAGCCGGAGTCGGAGTCTTGTTTCTGTGCTTCAGATACCAGATAAAACCGTCAGTCTTGCTCTCGATCTCTCTCAGGTCATGTCTGATTGTAGTTCAACCAGGCTATTTGAGCCAAGTAACAGAGAATACACTTATGTCTATGTATAAACTAGTACACTAATATAATATATCCTTAGTTGGCTATTTGACGACCCAGTTAGTCTAGAGATTTATGAAGACCGTTTATCGAGGGTCGTTGATTGACGTATGTGTACCAAATTTCATCTCAATCAGCCAATAAGCCCGGTATTTTATAATTACATTGGCGAATTGTTAGTGAAAGTGATCTGCATACACTACCATTAATGACAAAAATCGCTGTGACGTGTCCACAGCTTAACTCAGTGAGAGGTAATCTATATCACCGTAGCATAAGGATCGGTATTTGTTACTTGTTTCAGCATTAAGATTGATTGTCTTTATATATTTACTAAAGTACATCGACACGATACAGTTCTTTATTGCATGATAGTCAGTTGTACTACTTAAATGCCCGTTTTCAATATCGAATCCTCAAACATCCCCTTATCCTCAAACACTTAACCTAAAGCCCCTTAATCGGTCCCTTACCTAAGTTTGTCTTTACCATGTGATACTTATCTAAGGACGACTTGCGTAAGTGACAGATTTTTTGTAATGTAATGAATGTAATGAAATGTAATGAAAATCTCAGTAGAAAGTAGAAACATTCGAACTATCTGATCAATAGGTATTTTTCATTATCAGACCAATTATCAGTGACCCAATGTCCCAGAGATTTAAATTAAGTGTCACTATCCAGAGATACACTGTCTAACTTAACAGGGAGAACATGCCGGGACTTCTACTATCTGACTTGAAAATGAGACATTGGCTTTTATTGGTGTTATACCTGAGACCATTTTCATTGCATACCTCTCACATATCCCCAAAAGAATATTCAGGACTCTGATTGGCGGATTCAGCAGAACCATATCAACAGCTTATGTCGACTTTGTTGTTCATTACCTTACCATCGACTGAACACCCGATCCCAGCTCTACTAACCTCCCCAATCAGACCCTTAATGTATAAATTAAAGAGACGAGGATAACTAAGTCCACCTTGTCTCACACCAGAATCCAGCCTGTATTCCACCGAATATGGGCATCTCGCAGTATTATGTTGGTTGTGATACCAATACTTGAGTATATATCCTTAATATAGCGTCCACTAGTGGACGTCACAGGATAATCTTTGTTTAGAAATTAAAGAAAAAAGGAAAGAAAAATTTTTGACTTCAGGCAGGAATCGAATCTGCGTCCTCATGGTAACCAGTCCAAAAAATATATATTTAATTAATTTCTAAAGTTTACTAAGTGTTATTGCGAAAAATAAAATATTACAATAATGGCTGCGCCCTCTCTTTGCTTACTAGCTATCTTCAAAACAAGCAGTTAAAATTGAAAATAGCTATAGCGATGAAGAAAGCATAACTTTTGGTGTCCCGCAGGGCAGTGTTCTCGGTCCGACGCTTTTCCTGGTATATATAAATGACCTTTGTAACCTTTGTGGCGTTGGAGGGAGGATACTGTCTTACGCGGATGACACGGCTATAGTTTTTGCAGGGAAATCGTGGGAGAAAGTGAAGGTGGCAGCGGAAATAGGACTGGCTAGGGTTAGTTACTGGCTAAAAAAAAACCTGCTCACCCTTAACATCAAAAAAACGAATTACATATGTTTTGGAGCTTACATAAATTCGCAGCCAACCTCAGACTTTGAGTTAAAAATTCACTCCTGCTCAATCCCCTCTCTAGACACATGTCAATGCCCAATTGTACAAAAAGTCACTTGTGTTAGGTACCTCGGGATATTAGTAGATCAGAGACTAAGCGGGCATCCTCACCTCGAACTTACCATCAGTAGGTTGAGGAAGCTCATTTGGGTTTTTAATTCACTGAGGAACGTAATGAATAGGTAACTACTAAATAAAACATATATCGCACTTGCACAATCTGTAACGATATACTGTATTTCGGTGTGGGGTGGTGCTACTAAATCAAGTTTCTTAGATTTGGAAAGAGCTCAGAGATCCTTGATCAAAGTCATGTACTTCAAGCCATATAGATTTCCTACTGCAGACCTCTACAACATATCTGAATTGCTCTCCGTAAGGAAACTTTACTTGTTGAACTTGATATTAACGTATCATAAATCATTACCTTATGTTCAAGACAAACTTCAGAAACGTAGATGTCAAATTGTTGCTCCTTCACACTTTAGTCGAACAGCCCTTGCTTGTCGGCAATTTATAGCACAAGCCCCGCGTGCTTATAATTTAATTAATCGTATGCTAAATGTTTATACCCTGCAAAAATGTTTGTGTAAGGCTGCTTTCTCTACATGGCTTGGCACACTTAACTACGATGATGTAGAAGATATATTGGCAAGAAATGAGTAGTAGAATTCTCTCTCTCACACACACACACACACACATACTCGCACGCGCACACACACTCACACAGACACACACATTGAGACAGACACACACACACACACACACACACACACACACACACACACACACGCACGCACGCACGCGCGCACACACACACACGTACATGTGCGACGTAGATTAAACACACAATCATGCAAACACTTCTGAATTAATAATATTTAGTTTTTAGTAGGTATTAGTTTAAGTTACTCTAAATTGAGCTAAAACTTTAAGATACAATGTAAATCGCCTGCAGATAAAATGTAAATCACGGTGGAGAGAGGTGGAGGAGCGAGGCATTCCCAACTCAAGTGTCTTGTGACAACTTACGGGAACTTGTGGGAAGTCTCGGTGTTAAAATTTGTTAAGATTTACTTAAATAAAAGATATTTTATTTTATTTTTTATTTTTATTTTTCTTAGTGAAAAAGCGTATCATAACCATATCCCCGACCCTCCGACCCTAAGATCACAGACCAATCAATAAAGGTCTGCTGTCATTGAATACGAGTAACCAAGTAAATCAATAAACTTTATTATAAACAATTAGGTGGACACAAAAATTATTGAAATATATATCTTTTATGACGGCAATTTGTGATTTAAAATAACATTTAATTTGCCAACATCTGTTGAAAATCTGATGGATGACCGCAAGGATGATTTGAACTAGTAAAATATTCAAATTTAAACAATCAACATAAATAGTTGCGTGAAATATGGATTATTTTAATATTAATTTGCAGTTCGGTTGACATTTTGAACTTACAAAATCGTTCGTGTGAACTTGAAGGACGTGTCTTTTTCTTTTTGTCGTCGTTTGTCGTGACTGACCGTCAATTAGTCATCAGTGTAGTCCAGTGCTTCAGCCGAAACACGTCCACAGCTGGACAAAGACGCCAACATCAGTATTGTGCGTGATTACCGCAGAATATGTCGTAAACGCTACCAGAGAATATGTAATAATACTACGTATAGAATGGACACTTCGACCGCAGTACAAATATGATAAATAATAATAATAATGGCAACCCATTATACGTCCCACTGCTGGGCACGAGTCTCTCTCCTTTTGGGGGGAGGCCTGGATCTTACTCCACCACGCTGCTCAAATGCGGATTGGTGGAGGTGTTGGGGTTAGTGGCCAACCCGCTGTCGGATGTTTTCAAACCGCCCATAAGGCCTCCGACAAGGTTTAACGACTGCTATCTATCGATAGCAACCGGGACCGACGGCTTAACGTGCCCTCCGAAGCACGAAAACGCGCGTTTAATTTGCCACTAGCGGTCACCCATCACACTACCCGACCGCGCCCGTAGTGCTTAACCGAGTAGATAGTTTACGAAAAAAAAAACAAAAAATATTTCAAGAGTTCAAAAGAGTGTTTTGGAGTGACGCAGCGGCGGGAATTGCCACTATGCAGCGCTGCACGTGGCGATATTTTGCCTAGACAAAGTTGCGTGGCATACCTACCTACGCTTAGAGTAAATGCCAGTTCAGACACAAAATAAAACAGTTGTACGGTGAAACAAAAAAAATAAAAAAATATTAATTTTAAAAAGTCGTAGAATTAATGTTGTTGGGATCGATGTAGAAAGGCTGCCAACAACTAGTGATGCGCTAATTTATAAACCCTGTTTAAGTAACATTGCAACCGTGCGAAGCCGGGGCGGGTCGCTAGTCTTAATTAAGCAGTGATCACTGAGTGATGTGACGAGTGACGAGCCAATTTGACCCTATAATCCTATTAAATACGATGACAACTTAATCCCATCGTCATGTCTTAAATGGCTATTATACGACACAGGTATTCAGGGTCCGGCAGAAAGGGTGGGCGTGGCCTCGCGCCGGGTTGCCGCTTAATACATTAACCGGTCGACAGCGCCCTAACTCAATCACAGTACAAAAACACGGGCCGCTCCGGTCACTCTAATTAGGGCCCTAACTCCCTAAATGTTATTACACTACCCTGACCCTTGCTATTGTACCCTGAATACCGTGTCGTGTTTTAAGTCTTATAATAAAAGACAAACGTGCGTATCGTACGTCTTCAATTTTACGAGGTTGGTAACATTGCACCCGTGCGAAGCCAGGGCGGGTCGCTAGTCTTAAACAGTGATCAGTGAGTGACGTGACGAGTGACGAGCCAATTTGACCCAATAATCCCATTAAATACGATGACAACTTAATCCCATCGGCATGTCATAATAATTAACACACAAAAGACAAACGCGCGTATCGCACGTCTTCAATTTTACGAGGTTGTTATACGATCATCTGTTGGGCAACGCGACATTGGATATTATGATAATTTTATATATATTTGTGAAATCAAAGTGTTTTGTAATTTCGCGACGTCTGTGTGAAACTATTCGGCCCTTAAAGAGAGCGGGGAATATATTAGAGTGATTGATCGGTGTAAAATAGATTAACTTGAGTTATGCGTTTTTTCACGGTCGGAAGAATTTGTTTTTGATCGGCTTTTATGTGCCGGCGCCGGCGATGGCCTTTTTTGGCACTCTCATTTTAAATACTTCAAATTCTTGGTTAGGTGAAGATTTGTCAAATGGTGGAGTCCGTAAATATCGAGGATTCGTATTTTACTGCAACTGTGTTCTAGTTTATGGAATCTTAAGCCTCAGTTAGTAGTGCAGCTTAGGCCTCAGGGTTGACAAAACATCTGCATGTACGCGGTATCTAGTTCAATACAAATATTTCATAAAAACAATATGTATAGGTAAATAATAGATATTTTATTTTTAATAAAAACTGTTGCTGTTGCTGTTGTTGAACTTACTATCATTAGGAAGGAACTCTTCCAAGTATCTAACATAAATGCAAAAAAGCCTATCATTTCAAATAGAGCATTAAACGTGCTAATATATCTACCTAAGTCTAAAGAATCATGGCAAGTTCCATACAATTTAGAAATATCACCCAGGGAAGCTAAAAACATTAAGTACCTGGTACTTATTTAAAATACTTTGAAATGATTACCGGATCACAAATGGTCTTTCTTAACAATAATTTTATGCACTTTTGTTCCGGCGAGTTAAAAATATTGTAAATACCAGGTGATTTTCAGGTTCACTAGATCATATTTCAGAGCTGTTTTGTCGTGTAGGTATCTTTTTCATTTTTTCTTGCCATGATCCTTTCAGAATCATGTAATATTCAAGTGGCGCCAACAATGTGCAATAAAATATCTCAATCTAGTTAAAGTAAACAAGTCCTGCAATACTTGTGACATTTAAAAACATTCTTCACCTCCCACATATTCGACAAAAAGTGTCGTGAAAAACAAACAAAAATATTCGATTGCCATATTGGATTTATTGTAATAAGGTGTAATAATGTGCTAATAAGATTTTATAATGTGCTAATCACTTGCTTAAATTGACACCCCTTTTTTAGCAACGTCGGTAAACAATTTATTTATATATATTAAAATGTTATATCCGCATATTTAAATACCTACATAGAGAAATACAAACACATAAGTTGAAATAATACTATTTTTACGGATTTTTCTGGCATTATAATAGGACGCAACTGAAATCTCAGGTCGAGATTACGGAAGCTGAAAAGCGACCGACAATGCGGGTTGATTTTTAATATTATTTTAGTTATACTCGAGATAAATCCGTAAAAATAGTTTTATTTCAGTGAGTGTAGCTCGCGAAAACCTTACGACAAATATTATACATGAATACTCAAAAGAGTAATACTTATTCCACTACGCTCCACCAATCCACAGCGCGCAGGAGCAGCGTGGTGGGAACTCGTGCGCAGCTGTGGGACGTATAATGGGTTGCCATTATTATTATTATATTAATCACAAAGATGGAACAAGACAATAAATTAGCCTTTTTGGACATCTTACTGATTCGAAATTCTAATAACACTCTTAGTCACACTGTATTTAGAAAGTCTACTCATACGGATAGGTACCTTAATGGTGAAACACACCATCACCCGGCCCAGTTATCTGCCGTTGCTTTGTCTTTATTTCAGAGAGCACGCGGTATTTGTGACGAGACTCACAGCAAAGGGGAGCTGCAGCATCTACGCCAGGTGCTGCATAACAACAAGCTCCGGGCAACGTCTGCTCGTCACAGAAACCGTGTGAAGCCACCTACAGTTGAACGACAACCGGCCATACTACCATATGTTAAGGGGGTTACAGACAAAATAGCAAACATATTAAGAAAATCATCTTTAAAAACGGTTTTTAAACCTCACAAGAAAATACACCAGTTTTTAAGACCCATTAAAAGTAGCATTCCCTTACTAAATTCCGGTATTTACAAACTCGATTGTGATTGTGGACTCTCTTATATAGGCCAAACAAAGAGAGCAGGGAGGTCTGCAGTATGTGATCACATAGCGGACAATCCAACTCAATATATTCGGTTTGACCAAACTCGAATACTCGCCACAGAACACAGACCAATTCCAAGAATGGTTCGCGAGGCTATTGAGATTAAAAAACATCCAAATTTTAATAGAGAAGATGGTTGGCGATTATCACCAACATGGGATCCAATACTCAGTAGAATAAAAAGCCCAACCGCAACAGTCTGTAAGACCTCAAGATACAATTAGTAACTTTTGTGTTAATCCTGAACGCTACGCAAGACGTTTCCGAAATAGATGGAGGTAGCTGCACATAATAATCCTTTAATATTTTTAATTATTATTTTTTTATTACATCTCCGAATCAGGTGTAAAAGAGGTGCCCCAAAAAAAAATGCAACGCTTTATTGAAATTAAATGTAACCAACACTGCAAACCACAGCGCACGGAACGCTGAAAAGCGGTGAAATTCGAATCGGACTCTACCACGAAGAGTTCCGTAGTCCGAGTTCATAATTTAAAGGTACTTAATTAGGTACCTGAATACTATCATTTAGCGGCAGCCAGGTTAAATAAACTGGTTGTGCCTTCGGACTTTGCCACTGGAGCTCTACCACCAGTAAAGGGTCGAAAATTCTCGTTGGCTTTGTTTTTTATAACACTTAGTATCTGTCACGCCGTAACTATGAAATATTACAATAATTTATTGTAATTTATTGGAGCACCTTTCTAGGCCAATTATGGAGTACAGCCGAGTGGAAAAGTGATTTTATCTTAGTTATTTTATTTTACTTTAACCTTTGTTAAGGTGCAAGTTGTGTTTCTTTTATGTAAGATGGTAAACAAGCTGCAGCCTAAAGACATCTTCACAAAAACCAGAAGTCAAAATGCAGATGCGTTGTCTTTACTTGTTATGTCTCTGTTAGTTTTTTTTATTTTTTTTTAGCCGGAACACAGCGTTTGGTGGCAGATAGATTATGTAATGCGGTGGTGCCTACGCCCTCGAGCTCCTACAATGAAACTCTAGATGTCTTCATCTTAAAGTGCCACTTCTCTACGAAGGTTGGCGACCATCATGGCAATCCTAATTTTTGATGCTGCAGCACGGAATAGAGAACGAGTGCTTAGGTTGAACCATTTTCTCAAAATTTTCAACCAGGATATCCTTCTTCTACCAGGTCTCCTTTTGCCCTGAATCTTGCCTTGCAATATCAATTGGAGTATTCGGTATTTGTCACCTCTCATAATATGTCCGAAATACTGCAGCTTCCTCTCCTTGATAGTTCTGAGTAATTCCACCTTTTTATTCATTCGACGCAGTATCTCAACATTAGTAACCTTTTGGACTCATGGTATTTTGAGCATACGTCTGTATATCCACATTTCAAATGCTTCAAGTTTAGAGCATAATGCTGAGGTTAGAGTCCAACTCTCCATTCCATAAAGTAAGACACTGAATACATAACAGCGGACCAATCTAATACGTATTTTACGGTTAAAGCGTTTACAACACAGAATCTTTTTCATTTTTAAAAAAGCACTACGGGTCTGTTCTATTTTGATACGAACCTCTTGTTCACTATCCCATTTCTCGTTTACTTAACTACCTAAATATTGAAACTTATTCACGCGCTCTATTTGGTTATTTTCCAGAGTTAAATTAACATTTGGGGTTGGTGATTTTGAGACTATCATAAAATTAGTCTTTTTGGTATTTATTTTGAAGCCATACTTATTCCTTGTCTTATTCACACAGCATCCTTCATCCTCATCTAGCATCCTTCGCAGGCCTTTTATGTCTTCTGCAAAAAGTATGGTATCGTCCGCATATAATTATCTTATATTATTACTCTAACTATTATTATTAACTCTAGATGTAATTATCCTATATTAAACGATCGCGGGTGCCAGTATTAAAACTCGGGACCCTCGAATCAACCTGTCGTCACACACCGCTAGCTAGACTAACTGGGTCATCTTTCTCGTTTGTTCGTTTTTAGGTACGAAACCTAATAAATGTTTGAGAGATTTGAATACACTTTTAAAAGTTCAAGAATAACAGAAAGAAAATTTTTACTTCGGACAGGGATTGAACTTGCAAGCTCAGGAATGAATAACGAATCCAGCCACTTATTCAGCTAAGACCGATTTTTCTTTAATTTCTAAATTCTCTCGCATGTGTTAAAAATAAAATTATGACACATTTGAAGACTGATTAAAATGGAAACTGGAACACTTTCCTATGTGACTGTACTCATTAGTGTTTACCAAGGTCGATCTTTGGAAATCGATTTAATTTGTCGAGTCGGACGGACATTCTCTGGAATCTTCTTCGAAAGTAAATCACCTGCAATTTGTCACCGCCCGCCTCGTCTCACAGTCGCTGGAAATTCATTTAATATAGAATATTCTCGTGTGACAGTGTTTGTAGCCAAATTTCTGCACAATGTCTAGATTGATCTTTATGATTATGTGATGTCTCTACAGCAGAGAACTCACCATTGAGCTCTGATGAACTTCCATAATCACACCATCCGCCGAAGCGAGAAGTTCCACCTGTACAGATCACAGATTGGATACGTGGAGGAGCTCCTCCAACAGACTGATACGCGGGTTCATTCTAGACCAAAACGTGCAAATTGTGGGATGTTCTTCCCTCTGAGGTTTCCCCTGTAGATTAGTTAATAATGCGCTGGTATCTATGCCCGAGAGCTACGCCATTGTGCTCTAGCATCAGATAAATCTTCTTCTTATATAAAAACGAATGTCTGTCTGTATGTCCTTTATAGAATCGTAAACTACGCATTTGATCATGTGATGATCTTTAGCAAAGTTGTTGTGGATGAGCCCAAGAAGGTTTCTGAGTTGGCATATTCGACAGATGGCGCCACTGTCATTTTCTAGTTGAAGGCGTAACAACACGCGCAGGGCACAGCTAGTTTAAGATAATTATGAACTCTGCTATAGTAAACTGATGACAAATGACTAGTGTAGCCTTAAAACAATGGAAACGGAACGTTATGCGTCAAGGATATATCTACGAATAGCGGAAAAAACTTGCAAGTGTTATCCATTCTACCAATCCCATTGTAAGCTGTAGATGATCTACTTATCTGTCAGTTAGCATCTGATAAATACCTTCTGATAATCATCTGATAATGAAGACGTTGTCGGAAACTCAGGGATAATTCAAAAGTTAATTTATTGTAGCAAAAACTTGTAAAGTAATTATAATCTTGTTAATTGTGATTGTACCTAATATCAGGTATATTTTTTTGCATTTTTTTGGGTTCCGCAGGAATGCAATGGAACCTTTATAACATCACATGGTAGAGCTCCAGTGACGGAGTTCGTAGGTGTAGGCACTACCGCATTACCCAAATGGTAGTGTGCATCACTATCGTGTTCCGGTCAGGTGGTAATGTACGCCCCTGTAATTTCCGGCACAGAGGCATAATACCTTAGGCCTCAGAAGTGGTAACGCATCTGCATTTTGACCTCTGGTCTTTGCGTGGGTGTCTATAGACTGCAGTCATCACTTGACATCAATGTGAACGGCATGCTTGTTTGCCACTTTCATTAAAAATCACTTTTACTGATTGTAGAGCTCCAGAGTGTAAAGGCAGCACCGCATTACCTTATCAATATGTAGGATATGTAGGAATACAGACGTGAAGTCAGTTATGTTCCATTATCTACATAATGAAACTGTAAAAAACTGTCTCGCAGAGTTGAAATTAAAATGCAAGCGTAACTTTACTTCTAAAAAGTATATTTGGTGGGTATATACAACTTACTTACGAAATATTTACAAATAAGAAAGGAATGTTATAATATCAAGAGCCGAATTATCGTAAGAAGATATTTATTGCATCGCAATTGACTCGGTTCGCTATCTTGTTCTAACATAGGCCGCGCGCATTGGTTAAAGTGAGACAGCGGTACAAGATTTTATGAGCATTGTGCTTATGATTATAACAAAATATAAAGAAAAGTGTGTGTACTTATGTACGCACGTAATAAGTTATACTTCTTTAACAATCCAATATTACCGAAATAAAATAAACGATATAAAAGTTTTACAACTAACTTCAGGCTGTTGTTGCTTGTATCTGTTTAGCATCTAACTTCAAACTGTTGCTATTATCTGGCGGTGTGCGCGCGCATCGTGAAAATTCACATTCATAATTTTTTCCAATCGCGCTAAAAGAAGTATAACTTCAAAAAAAAAACCTACCGGAAGTTGGACAGACCACATATTTTTAGCCGGAGACATAAATATTCTGCAAGACATATATTTGACCGGACCCAACTTATAAAGCGAAACATATCCGGCTAAAGACAAGTGGCAGCCTTAGTTTTGTAACAAGAGAAAAATCCAATACTAGATGCAAATAAAAATTCAACTGTTCGTTTTTTAAATAACAATATTTCATAATTCATGCTAGATTATAGATATTTCTTATCTGTTTTCACTGAACACATTAGATACGAACTGGTCACACGCGAGGCGGACACTGGACGCGATGTTTCACAAATAATATCATATCAATACAAAAGTTTAAAACATTCTAAATAACAAAAATACATTCAATTATACACTAAATATACAATAAGGCACTTTTTTGTTACAAATTTCGCAAATAATGTAAAGCTCGAGTGATATGAAATAAAAAATATCAAATTCAAGGAACTGGCACCTTATCAAATGGTAATAAAAACTACATTTGATTGATTTTGAATAAGCATAAGTTCCCTGTTTCCTTGTACATTGCTATATTGTACATACACTACGAATAATAACGTATGTAAATAGACACACCGTGGGCGGGGCTTTAAAAGGACACACCGCATTGCAAGTTTCCTAGCCACTCGGCATAATGACCTTGTCGCGACCAATCGAATGTAAGCATTGTCTATGTGTAATGTGCGAGTGTTTGTTATGATTGCACATAGAGCAATACGGGAGGGAGTAGCCGTAGCGTTTATTACCGATGCAAAACAGTCTGTATTTTTTACGGGGGAAATTGTGTGACACACACACACACACACACACACAACAAAAATTGTCCATTATTACGAAACTCACACTTTGACTTTAGCAAAATACATAAACTATTTCACACACGCACTCATTTAAACTTCTGGGCGACAGGCATAGGATCACTTGTGCTTGTACTTCGAAAGAGGGGAAAGCCTGGATGGCTACTCCCCTCCGGCACCTCCGGCCCGCCGCGGCCGGTGGCCCGTGTTGCTCTATGCAATTGCAGTTAGTTTGTTTGCGTATATGGAACCAACATAGAAGCGATGGTTATATTGTGTGAGAGTTACATTTCTATACATTATTATTTGTACAACATACGTCACTGTATGATTGTATTACTATAAAAGGGAAGGCAAAGGTTAATGTCTTTCCAAATTGTATAAAAAAACAATATCAGATACTCCGCAAGTCGGAAGCAGAGGCACTCGAGGTATATAAAAATAACTGTTGTAGTACCATCTAGTAAATTTTAATATAACAAATGTTTCTTTAACGGAACTACACGCCTGTTATCCCCGAAAAAGGCAGACGTAAATGCGTGCATACAAGCATACATGCAAACTTCATGTTTCACCGGTTACTTTTTGGATCATATAACAGGTGGCGAGCCTGTTCACATCTTCTAGAACTTCGAGGCACTGGGCAACTTCCAGAAAATGGAAAACCCAAGAACCAGAGATTAAGGATTTTACAGCTTTATTTCAGGTAGCCTCCGACCTGGGAATCGAACCCAGGCAGTAGTGGCCAGCTACCACTATGCTACTGAGGCAATTTTAATTAATGTATCTTTATTAGATTTACAGCTATATAGAGATTATCTGAGATTAAACCGATAAAAATCTGAACACATATCTACTGATGTAAACGTAACAAAAACTGGGATAAAATTCAGTCTTAAAATTAATTATTTATTTTTCTCTAGTTTAGTATTTCTCTAACAGATATCACATAAAGTTAATATTATTCTAATTTAATAAGAATATCTTCCAATTTACAAAATGAACGGACAGACAAAATAATTAGTTTTGTAAACATTTATAAATTAAGAATAACATTTAATTTAATCTTACTTAAAAATTAAAGATTTACAGTAACATTTACAAATAAAATCCAATGCATGGCGACACTGTGTTACATCACAATTATCTTTTCCACATGACTACGTTAAGCTTTCCATTTCACGTCTTTCAATTTCAATGTCGCATCGCAATATTTTCCGTTACATAATGGGTACGTTCCGTTAATCGACCGCAACGACCGCAACCACGACCGCTAAAATATCCGTTCCACTAACGTAAAAAGGCCGCGGGCGTTGACGGCGAATCTTATAGGTAGAACGCACATCTTGAGCGCTCTGTGCTCGCTATATGGCGACATAGTAAAATCGTTCTTTTTTCGAATTTTGGTGAAAGGCCACTCCGCCAATGTTTTGTAGGCCAACCACGGGCCTCAGGTGGCACGATAAAAAAGGGCGGTCGTCGGTTACGGTCGTTGCGGTCGATTACTGGAACGCGCCCAATGTGATCGACATTTCTATAATGCTGTCTCCACAGGCACATACTTCGTTCGAGGTAACGGATCGTTAATTATTATAGTATTTTCAAAGTAATATCGAGGTTACTAAACCCATTTTATCTCAAATTCAATCGTTTGAATGATAGACCCGTGAAAAGTGGTAAAATGACATGAGTCTGTAGCGTCCACTACATTAAGACGCCAACTAGTGGAATACAATGAAACCTTACAGTACTTGTCTAGTACGATAGATGGCGGGCAGTCAAATTACATCGCACATACGAAGATTTCTCATGAGTTGGCATATATACAACTTCCCAACGTCAACCGTTGGGCCGCGGCCCGCCAGGCGCTATCACCTCGCCTGGTCGGAGGATCCTCCCTTTTCGCCGGAGGAACACTTCCAACCGTTCCTCCACAAGTCTTTTAAAATAAGACAGAAAAATCTACGATAGTATAATATGATGTAGATATCAATGAACATTTTCAAGGAAAATTAGTTTATAGCACAGCGTGACCTAAACCCGCACTTTACGCACGCTTTTCTATATAAGTTGTCCATTTGTGAACGGTGCGTCAATCAATTCACTAACTTTACTTCACTCATGCATATAAAATGAAAGAAATGTGTTATCATGAATAATTGCACTGTCACAGCAACGTGCACAACCAAAAACAAAACTGTGGGAACAGGCTCAAGTGGTCACTAAACTTATTAACAAAATAATACAAACCTCCCCCCCTCCCCCCCGCCCCTCTCGCTCGGGCGCTAACTTCACGCCGTGCGATAATAGGCTGCTTAGGTCACGCGTATTGTAATGTACTATTAAACGATATTTAATGAGAAGTAACATTATTGACCTGAGAGTCTTACAGATCGATGAACGCCGCTGAGCCGGGCGTGCAAGCGAGAGCGCGCTACAAGCGATAGAGAGGCACGATCGCCGCACAGCGACGCGTGTTCTCTTGACATTATCACGTAAAATTATCGTCCGTAAACAGACTTTACAGACAATCAATTGTTTTTTCAAAACCCACAAATATATTTTTGTCATAACTCATAACAACACTGAAAAACAAACATATTTTTTGCTGATAAAAGTAACAGTGGTGTTTTGGCTAGGCTAATTAAGATTCACTCAAATATCATTCGGAACCATCCAAGAGCGAGTCCGACTCGCACTTGGCCGCTTCAATAACACATTCCGAGTATCCCTTACTCACACTTGATCACCTTGATCTATCGCACACGCCAAGTATCCGTGTAAATAAAAAAACATGTGTGCAATTCACGTAAGATAAAAGTGAAACCTTCGAAAATTTTCATAAGAGACACTGTATAATGCTTCCTATCTCATTTTCTCACACGTTAAATCTTATGAATTTATGTGCGTCTCTTTTTACTGTCGCTTTTTCGTTTCATAGACTTTGAAATCACAACGATGCTAGAGTAGTCCTCACTTTAATACGTCACTTCACAATACGAGTATGTCCCACTTCACTACGCGACCAAATCCCTCAACTTACTTTTCAACAACTTAACTTTCTTGTTCATAGCACTTTTATAGTTCGTTTTATCATCTCTTTTCGCGTATTTCGTTTTACTTCTCACTCGCTCGTTGTACAGGTCGTAGAAGTGAGGTAGCGGAGCGTCGACCGGCTTGACCCGCGGGTCGTGGTGTAGTGCGACCACGTTCTGCAGGTAGTGCGTGAACATGGCCGTCTCCGTGAACCACTCCAGGAAGTATTGGTTCTGCTTCGACGATGCTGATTTGATGAAAGCTTCTTTCTGCAATTATAAAATACATTTGTCATTACTCGTTGTTATTTTACACTTGTAGTTCCCGAAAGGGAAGGCAGAGAATGCATGGATGTAACATGTGGCGAGCCTGTTGACATCATACTCCAGGCACATTACCCAACTTCCAAAAAATGGAAAATCTCAATAACATCAGTGATAAAGAATTTAACATCTTTGTCTTTGGTAGCCCCTCCATCCGGGAACCGAACTCAGGAACCCAGCGAAATAATAGTGGTCTGCTACTACGCGGTACCACGATGCGACGTCGTATCGTGCCAATTGAAAGAAATGGATGGATGCAGTGCAGTATCTTCTGAGTATCTGTTTTTTTCTTTATCCGTCTTCTTAATAACAGCACGAGTGAAACAAGTCTAGTGCCGTCGATTTTTCGAAATTAACTACTGTTTTGTATCGGTGGCGTGAACGTTACGTCGAGTATGTCGCACGACGTGACGTCGTATCGTGCTTGTGTAAGGGAGCCCTAAGTCAATCTTAAAAAACCCTTAAGAAAGTGATAATCACATCAAAAACGACTCCATCAGCGCACTTGTCGCCCGCCTCCGTCGCTTTCTCGACGAAAAACTTGGACAAATCCCCGATGATGTCGACGAAGAACCTCAGGAAGGCCTCCGATATCATCACGTTCCGCGTCTTGTCGTCGGCGCCGCTCCTCTCCTCCTTGTGCCTGGTGCTCTCCATCTGCAGCGAGCTCTTGAGGGTCTTGTAGGCGGCGGCCGGCAGGATGGTGGACTCGTCGCCCTGGTAGAACAGCACTTTGCTCGGGTGGGTCAGGTCTATTAGCATGCCCTGTGGAGAAAAAAAATGTTTTTTTTAAAAACCTATTATTTAAATTTAAGAACATACGTACAGTACCCAGTGAGAAGTATTGCACATGGAGCTTACGAAAGAGACAATCGGCTAGTTTTGATTTCGTGGAGCGTTATCTCTGTTGCTCACTGCCTACGTAAGGACTGATAGTTCGGTATTGGTCAAAATTTGATCAAAATGGTCGACTAACATCACATAGGTAAGGTGTGAAAGAGATATTCGGTTTGAATTGTTCGATTGAAATAAGTCGGGAGTTACTCGGTGCGGAGATCGCTAGTGTGCGGTCGAGTGAAACACGTCTGCTCGGTCGTAGAGCTAGCGGGAAAATGACGCGTAACCAAAGGCCCCAGAGAAGGGATGTAATAAAATAATAAAATCGAATAATAATCAATATTTTTTTTTGAATAATCGATTAATTTGATCGATTTTTTTTTAGAAAATAATCGATTTTTGTTTTCGCTATATAACGAAATGGTTTCGATTTTTTTAATTTTATAAATGGATTATTAACTTATTTCGTAGTTTCCCATCGTACTTTTAATATTTTAACAGCAACTCAATAATAGAATTATCTTCAGCGCCATCTAGTGCCTTGAAAACATACTATAACTCAGTCGGTAATAAAATACAGTCATTTATTTCACATCTTCAATTGAATATGTAGACTGGTTTTTTAAATTCATTTCCACGTAAATCAATACTTTATTTTTTAACCTCTCAGGAAGCATGATCTGAATCTGTCACATTTTGCGGTAAAATATTTTCTAGACCACCTATCGATGATGATTTCAACTACTTTTCTTTCCTATTAGGTACTTGCTAAATAAGTATTAGAGATGATTTTCGTTATGCGTGTCACTAATTTTTTTTGTAATTTTCATGCTCGAAGTTAATTGTTTGTTTATTTAGCAAGTTGTTTCGATTAATAAAGACTAATAAAGTTTATTAACTGTAAAAGCTTCAAATTTACGATTTTTTTAATTAAAACTATAAAAATCGTTTTTTTTTTAAAATAAAACCTCTGAATTTTTCCTTTTTTATAATTAATATTATAAATTCAATTTTTTAAATAAAATTATAAAATTCGATTTTTAAAAAAGCGATTATTTTTAATAGAATAATAGATTATTTGAAAATCTATTATTCTTGTTTTTAAAATAATCCATTAATATAAAAATCGATTTTTTGCCACCTAAGTCACATCCCTACCACAGAGTATTTTCATACTATACGAACCGCATGACGCCTCGTGCTTCATCTGATTTTATTCCTCATCAAATCAAATTTCTGTACCGGGTCTCATAACTCAAATCGTTTCTTAGGGGGGATTCTCTCGCAGGATGGGATCGTGACGTTCGCAGTTGATTAAAATATTTTTAATTATTTAATATTTCGTGCCGTTATATTTTTAAGGTCCTCATATCGGTTGCCTAACTAGCATTGTACGGCAATAGATGGCGCTACTGCCACCGTAAGGCAATGCAATAAATGTGAAGGAAAGATTTGACAAATCGGGCAGGACTTCGGTAACTTAGTCGGAGGAGCGGCTGGACTAGATTCCCAGTGGCCGCGAGTTCGAGTCTCGCCTGAAGTCAAATTTTTCTTTAAATAATATAATACCCAGTGTCAAATATCGTATCGTTTCCCCGGGCTCACCTCGTCGAAGACGATGGGCTGTATGTTCACGCCGGGCGCGGCCAGCATGCCGGCCAGCAGCGGCAGCGGGGCCTCGAGCACGTGGCGGGCCAGCGCGCGCGGCAGCGTGGAGATGAGCGGCTGCTGCCACACCAGCGGGTACAGCGCCTGCTGCAGCCCCTCCATGCACGACGATATCACGCTGGGGAATTGCAAACAGACATATTGTACTACTCATCTTCCGCAATAACACGTGCGAGCATAGAGCGGCGGACCGGAGAGGAGTAGCCGTAGCGTTTATCACCGATGCTAAACAGTCTGTCATTTTTAGCGGGGGGAAATGCGTTCGACACACACGCACCCTACAAAAATCGTCTCCTACCTTGGACCGTACTCACACCTTGACTTTGACAAAATACAGAAACAATTTCACGCACGCATATAAACATCTAGGCGACAGGTGTAGGCCCATTTGGGTTTGTACTTTGACAGAGGGGAAAGAAACAATTTCACGCACACATATAAACATCTAGGCGACAGGTGTAGGCCCATTTGGGCTTGTACTTTGACAGAGGGGAAAGCCTGCATATGGCTCCTCCCCTCCGGTGTTGCTCTATGTAGAAAGTTAAGAAAACCTCATTATTATCCTGCGACCTCAGAATAATCAGTCCAGTCGCTTTACGACTAGGCTACCGAAGTACAGGTTCGATTCCAGCCCGAAGTCAACATTTTTCTTTAACTTCTAAAAAAACCTACTGTTACCGCGGCTATACGAGTGAACGACGTCCGAATGGTTCCTCGGTGACCGGTCTCCTTTCGCGCCGACCAATGAACAACAAATTTCAAAAGTGCACATTAATCGCTCTCGTTACAAACCCTTCGATATATGTACTCGTTTTTTGTAATGGAATTTCTAAAAAAGGGAATTATACGTTTTTTGTACCAGCTTCGTTAAATTATCATTTCAACGGCTGATCCTGCTAGCAAGAACGACAATACGATCACACGAAAAATACACGAAACAAACATTGGACCTTCGAGCCGCATCGTCATCATCTTGGATCAGCTAATAACGGTCAGGCCAGTCGATTCCTATCTTTCCCATCTCCTTAACCTGTGATTTGTTGTTAATATCGTGCTGTGTAACATAATTCCAGTGTCAATTACAACGCAAGTTCGGTAACGTGGCGCATACCCTCCTGCGCTTCGCTGTTGGTGTTAACCGTGAGTAGCCTTTGTTTCTCATAAACCGTTAAGATGAGTGATGATGATTATGAAACCGGTAGCACCACAAATATCAGTGACCTTAAAAAGTATGTGGGCCGATTTCAAGATGTCATATTAAGCGAAAGACAACAGGCAGAATTAATTCTGCGTATGGAATCAGTTTCACATATTTTAACAGCATTTACTAAAATTCAAGACAAAATTGAACAATTGTTAGATGAACAGGAAATCTTGAAACAACTTGAGTACAGGGAATCATTTGAGGATCAATATTTCAATATTATGTCTGTTGCTAAGTGTTTAATTAATAGCGACAAGGTTAAAGATGATTCTGATTTGCATTGTTCACATTCGCAGAGTCATTCTAGTATTAAATTACCTCAGATAAAGCTCCCTTCTTTCGACGGTTCATATGATCACTGGTTGGAGTTTAAGAATTCATATTTATCTATAATACATAAACGTAGTGATTTGGATGCCATACAAAAATTCCACTATTTGAAGTCGTCACTTTGTGGTTCCGCACTTCAATGATTAATGCTTTAGAATTCACAGCCGCTAACTATGCGCATGCATGGGAACTATTAGAAAATAGGTATCAAAATAACCGTTTGTTAATACATAATCACGTAAAATCGTTGTTTACGGCACAATCTATTAATAAAGAATCTCCCACATTAATCCGAAAACTTATCGATGTTGTATTGCGTAATCTTCGAGCACTAAAATCCTTAGATGAACCCACCGATTCCTAGGACACTTTACTTATTTATATAATAATTTCAAAGTTGGATTCATCTACGGAACGCGAATGGGAGAAATGTAAAGGTTCTATATCTTCTAATTGTATAAAAGGAAAAATAAAATTGGATGATTTATTAAATTTCTAACGGAATCGTGCTGATATGTTAGACATGATTAACAATAATCATGCCCGACCTACACAGAATAATTTAAAGCCTAACAATTCATACGATAGTAAAAAACGTACTGCGACTGCGCCAATACAACAGTCACATAGTTTTCTAGCAGCACGTAGCAATAGTAATGTTAAATCTGATAGATCTATTCGTTTATGTATAATGTGCGGTGAAAATCATGCACTATACACATGCTATAAATTTCTTAATTTATCAGTTCAAGACAGGGTTAATTTAATCGAAAACAAGGCTTTGTGTCGTAATTGTTTACGTGCAGGTCATTTAATTACTGAATGTTCGTTTGGGCCGTGCAAGCACTGTCAGAAAAAACAACAGCTTAATACATATCGATAACTACGTAAACGCATCCACACCGGGATCGTCACAGGCGAGTGCGCATAATTCATCGCCCATTGATAAGAAACCGGTTTCTGTGATGTCGTGTGCGTTTAACTCAATAGATGAGCGAAATGATTTACTGATAAAGAATGCGTCTTTATTACAGGCACCACACGTGTTATTCTCCACTGCCTTCGCCAGTCGAGGTGATGGACAATAACAACCAATATATTACAGCCCGAGCGCTGATAGACAACGGTAGTCAAAACAGCTTTATTTCAGAAAAGCTTTGCAAACGTTTAAATATTTCGTTTATACAGTCCACTATGCGTATATCAGGGGTAGGTCAATCGGTCTCCCAATCAAATCATTTATGCTATATTACTATGCGTTCAAAGGTAAGTACGAGTAGCTTTAGTACAAATCTTAAATGTTTTGTATTGCCGCGCATCACGGCAACCCTTCCGTCGAATCACATCGACTGTGAATCACTTCCTATACCAAACGATTTATGTCTTGCGGATCCCACATTCCACGTACCATCAGAAATCGATTTACTTATAGGTGCGGATGTGTTTTGGGATTTATTAGACGAAGATAGACTCAAATTACCTCACGGGCCATACTTACAAAAATCGAAAGTAGGTTGGTTAATTTCTGGGCCTATTTGTATGAAAAATTCACGCGTTACTTACAATAATACGAGTTGTAATTTTATTCAAACGTGCAATATAGATACACAGTTACGTACATTTTGGGAACTAGAAGAAGTAGTTAGACCAGATTCTATATTAAATGAAGAAGAACGTCAGTGCGAAGACATTTTTATTAATACTACTAAGCGTGACAATAGTGGTAGGTATTGGGTTCGAATCCCATTAAAGGAGTCAACTGATGCACTCGGTGACTCATACGAGAAGGCTAAATCGCGTTTTTTATCGTTACAACGTAAATTAGACAGGTCACCGACTTTAAAGAAAATGTGTAGTGATTTTATGCGTGAATACGTTGAGCTATGTCATATGACTGCTATATCTGAATATACCTGACCATATTTTTTTCTTCCCCATCACGGGGTAATTCGGGAACATAGTTCCACCACTAAATTACGGGTAGTGTTTGACGCTAGTGCTACTACTACCTCAACCAAGTCATTAAACGATATACAGATGACTGGACCTCCACTTCAAAATGACATCTTCTCGCTACTGCTTACATTTCGTCAATATAAATATGTGGCTTGTGCTGACGTGGAGAAGATGTTCAGGCAAGTACAGGTTCAGCGAGATCAGCGTAATCTGCAATTAATCTTGTGGCGAGAAAATGTAAAGGATGAAATAGGTATATATTATATCAACTGAACACAGTTACGTATGGTACTGCGTCAGCTCCATACCTAAGTATGCGATGTGTACGTCAACTCGCTCAGAACACAGATGATCAGGTTATTGCCAGGGTGATAAATGAAGATTTTTTCGTCGATGATCTCATCACCGGTGATGATGATCCTGTAGTCTTGTCACAAATATGCGACAAAACTGCAGATGTTTTAAAATCAGCTTGTTTTCCGTTACGCAAATGGACATTCACGCATGACGTTAACGTTAAAATTGTCAAAGAGTTAGCTATCGGAGAACACAGCCAGAATAAAACACTAGGTTTAGGGTGGCAAGTCGACAGTGATGAATTTCATTTCACTACTCAGGTAAATAATCATTCAAGGATCACTAAGCGTATAATTAAATCTATAATTTCACAAATTTATGACCTCTTAGGTCTTTTATCGCCGACTATAATAATAGCTAAAATGATGGCTGAGTAAAATGATGGCTGAGTAAAATCGATTGGGATGACGCGGTCACCAGTGATATACAATGTACCTGGGACCGATTCATTCATAATTTATCAACTTTAGGTAGATTACGAATACCTCGTTACGTAATGAGAAAATACACAATATCGTGAGTTGCATATTTTTACCGACGCGTCACAGGAGGCATACGGTGCCTGCGGATACATCCGTACTTATAAAGATGAATCATCGATATGTGTTAACTTGTTATGTGCAAAAAGTAAAGTTGCACCTATTAAAAGCGTATGTACCATTCCGCGCCTCGAATTATGCGGAGCCTTACTAGGTGCGCGCCTATAAAATAAAATAGTAAAATCCTTGAGAGTTACTTTCACTAAAGTATTATTTTGGACAGATTCCACTATTGTTATGGGCTGGTTGAGAATGTCACCTCATACTTTAAAAACGTTTGTACAGAATCGTGTCTCAATTAAACGAGCTGACGGGTGACTCATTATGGTTACACATCAATAGTAAGGATAATCCGGCCGATATCGTGTCGAGAGGTCTTATGTTAAGCGAATTGAAAACACATAATATGTGGTGGCACGGACCACTGTTTTTATTAGAACACAATATTAATTATTCTAATGCGTTTACATCTGTAAATCCTAATCAATTACCTGAAATAAAACCTCAAACAATTAGTATGGTTTTGTAATACGACTAAAATAGATAATAATTTTAGATTTTAATAGATTTTCTTCATTTAATCGTCTGCGGCGGGCAGCGGCTTATGTATTGCGTTTTATAAGTAACGCCCGGGCGAGTAAACAAAACCGTAAAACCGGCTCGTTGACGGTTGAAGAACTAAACGCGGCGGTCACATTACTTGCACGGCTTGCCCAACAACAGTCATTTTATGATGAGTACAAAGATTTAAAAAAGGGTTTAGTTACAAAAGCGAAACGATTAATTAGTCTTAACATTTTTCTCGATGAACATAATTTAATACGTATCGGTGGAAGACTAATTAATTCTTCACTGTTCGATAATAATAAAAAACATCCCGTACTTGTATGTAGTAAACATAGATTTACAATGTTGCTATTCAGATATGAACATAAGCAATTATTTCATGGTGGACCTCAGCTCTTACGGGCTTGTGTGCGTGAGTCCTGGTGGCCTCTTGGCGGTAGGAACCTGGCCAGGAGAACTGTGCATGATTGCGTCACCTGCACGTGCATCAAAGGGAAGACGTTGCACCCGTTGATGGGCAACCTGCCGGCTGACGACTGGAACCCGGGTTCCCTTTTATGCGCTGTGGGGTTGACTACGCTGGGCCAGTGAACATTTTGAATCGTAGAGGAAGGGGAGCTGTACCCACTGAGGCCTATATATGTTTATTTATTTGTTTTTGTACGCGTGCTGTTCATCTTGAATTGGTCACAAATCTTTCTTCAAAAGATTACATTCTTGCACTTAAACGATTCGTCTCTAGACGAGGTAAACCTGTTGAGATCGTGTCAGATAATGGGAAAAAATTTGTGGGTGCTGAAAAAGAAATTATTTCACATCTTCAAAATAACAGTCATGAAATTTGTGATTTCACTAATGATAACAATATTAAATTTAAATTCATTCCTCCGTATGCTCCTCATTTTGGCGGTTCGTGGGAGGCGGGAGTGAAATCGTGTAAGCATCACCTGCGACGTGCGATAGGCTGTACTAACCTCACATACGAAGGGTACAGTACGGTATTAACACAGGTCGAAGCCATCCTAAACTCCCGTCCTTTGACAGCCCTATCTAGGGACCCCGATGACCTCAATCCTCTAACACCAGCCCATTTCCTCATCGGTCGGCCACTGACTGCTCCAGCTGCTCCAGATCTGACTGCCACGCCGAGTCACCGTCTCCAGAGATACGAGGTGATCGAACAGATGAGACAGAACCTTTGAAAGCGCTGGGTAAAGGAATACGTTGCAGAACTCCAAACACGAACGAAATGGACGACACATCAACCAGACATTTCGCTCAACAGCCTCGCTCTCATCAAAGATGACAATCTGCCTCCACTGAAATGGAAAGTAGGCAGAATTGTACGCATTTATCCCGGCACTGATGGGATTTCACGTGTGGCTGATCTTCTCACCGCATCCGGCATAACACGTCGAGTCTGCTCGAAGATATGTCCTCTCCCGGCGCCCGACTCGTGATCATCGCGCTCGCAGGAATTCGCCAGCATCGAACCTGTCGGAACCTCCCGCTTCCGAGGCCGGGCCCGTGTTACCGCGTCTATACAAGTGAACGACAACGATCGTTTTGTGAAATGTTATGTCATAAACTGTAGCACCGACCTGAGCTGGTCCCCGAGGATGATGACCTTCCTCTCCAGCAGCAGCGAGGAGAACACCTTGATGACGAGCCCCGTCCCCAGGGAGTCCAGCAGTACCGACAGGTTGTGCTCGTCCAGGCGCGGGTCCAGGCCGCGCTTTATTGTGTGCACTCTGGAAACAGAAAAAAAAATTTTGTTTTACAAATAATTTTTATACACAAAGTGCAACTTTAAAAAAAAATTGTTTGTTACTCTATTTGACATCCCTAACAATGAAGTCGTCAATGAAAACGCTCAGCATTTCACACACACGCACCGTGCGCACCGCGCGTGGCGACGGCGCGGCGAGCGGTGTGCGTGTGTGCGTGTGACCTGCAGCGCCTCTCTCAGCAATTCATACCTACGCTACGCACGCAGGCATAGCGAACGCTTTCGACCGATATATAAGGTTGGGGAAAAAGTTTCTACGCATTTTTTAAGATAATTCAAAACATTTTTTAATTTTGTTTATTTAAATTTAACTAAAGTATGTATGTTCCATTTTGTTCGATAACCTTTTGCCATCTTGTAGGTAAGGACATGATCCCATTGCTATAAAAATTTTGGGACTTCTCATCAAAATACCGCGACAAGTGGATTTGGCAGTCCTCTCGTGATGTTAACCTAACATTGCATAAAGAATTCTGAAGAGACCGAAACAGGTGGAAATCTGAAGGTGCAAGGTCAAACTATACGGCGGATGCATTAACACCTCCCAGCCAAACTCTCTTAATTTTTGCTGAGTGGCTATAGATGTGTGAGGTCTAGCGTTATCATGATGAAACACCACACCCCTTCTGTTGATCAATTCCGGCCGCTTTCTCTCAACTTCTTGCTTTAATCTCATCAGTTGTTCGCAGTAGAGTTCAGAATCGATAGTCCTGCCTGGTGGTAATAGCTCATAATGAATAATGCCCTTCCAATCCCACCACACACACAACATCACCTTATTGCGAGTTAACCCGGGTTTCGCCACAGTCTGTGAAGCCTGACCGGCCTTTGACCACGACCTTTTTCGCACGTTCTTGTCGTACGTGATCCACTTTTCATCACCAGTTATCAGCTTCTTCAAAAATGATTCGGTTTCATTACGTCGTAATAAAGAATCACAAATGAGTACACGGTTCATTAGGTTTCTTTCAGTGAGCTCGTGAGGTACCCAAATATCGAGCTTTTTTTGTACCCAGCTTTTTTCAAATGCGCCAAAACTGTTTTGTGATCAATTCTCAGTTATTCAGCTACGTCGTAACTACTGATATGTCGATCTTGCTCCACTTTTTCAAAAATGGCATCCATTTTATCCGTAATATGGGCGACCAGAGCGAGGTGCATCTTTGACATCAAAATTTCCGGATTGAAAACGCTTAAACCAAATTTGTGCTACTCTCACAGACACTGCACTAGGTCCATAAACATCGCAAATTTTTTTCGCGGCTTGCGTTGCATTTTTACCTTTTTTGTAAATTTTAAAATGTATCGAATTTCTTCATTAGATTCACTCATCTTGACAGTACGAAAAACAAATGAAAATCACACATTTGCCTAATTTGAATTTGGAATTATGTTCTTTAAAATTTTAACTTTCAATGATACCAAAACCAGCCAGATACAAATACTACAGCCAAAGAGATTTTATTACAAGTTCATACATACTATAATGCGAAAAGACTTTTTCCCCAACCTATTATTATGCTGTCAGCCGTTTTGTCAGGGTTGAAACGCATACGATTGAAATCAAAGTTTGTCTCGTAATAACTAATGATTTTACATTATCAGGAGAAAAAGTACTCGGGGGATGAAGTCAACATCAGTGTAGGCATGAACTGTTGAAATATTGTTGGGCCGTGGCGGCTACTCATTGTAATTCCTGGCGTCGGAACTTAACGACCCTACCGCCCATTAGCGGAAGAATCTTCTTCCACTGGAAGAAAATTCTACCATTAAATCAGACATTCAATCGAACAAAGGGGGCCAAACAATTCCAATAGGACGGTAGTAAGTGCAATAACGCAGGATGGATGGCAGCGTCGACAGAACTACCGCCAAGGCATCATGGCATATTCCCTTTATGGAGAGGCTTTGGTCCAGCAGTGGACATGTTTGTCGCGTATACTATACTAAAATATTTTTTAAAAAACAAGCCGTTTCAGTCGCATTGCAACTAGAGAACACACCTCACGTACCATTCCACGAATGGTACGTGACGCTAAGGTATAAAATAATTCTTCCAATAGCGTCATTCCAAAAAAGTCTTCCAATACTAGAAATAGTTTTATTTCATTAAAAAAACTTCGTCACTAAACACAAAACAAAAACTTTTTATTGGTGGTAGAGCTCCAGTGACGGAGCTCGCGGGCGTAGGCACCACCACATTATCTAATATACTTGCCGCTAAATGGTAGTGTTCAGCACTATCGTGTTCCGGTCAGGTGGTAATGTACGGTCCTGTAATTTCCGGCACAGAGGCGTGACACCTTAGGCCTCAGGAGTGGTAACGCATCTGCACTTTGACCTTGGTCCTTGTGTAAGTGACTATAGGCTGCAGTCATCACTTAACATCAATGTGAACTGCATGCTCGTTTGCCACTTTCATTACATAAAAAAAAAACTCACCTCGGTAGTTCAAAATCCAACATAACTCTAATCGGACTGTTATTGTTCTCCACGTCGTAGTACTCGGGCAGCTCGGGCTCCTCGCCCGGGTCGGGCAACTGTCCGCGCGAACTGTCGCTCCAGCCCCGTCTCACCGACACGTCCAACTTGCAGTTCCTCCTCGTGTCCGGCAACGTCTTAGCCTTCTCTGCGACGTCCGGGTGTCCGGCTGTCCGGTGTCGGTCAGGTGGACATACGTTAGTGTAGGTGATCGTGATCTGTTCGCCCGGCGCGGGGAAGTCCGTCTCGAACAGCTGCTGCAGGATCTGGTTCATCTCTATGTCGGAGTCGCCGTGGTGCGACTCGATTTCTTGTAGTATCTGATAGGAGAAAAAAAAAATGTTTATTTATAACAATGTACCTAAGTTCTACAACATTCAACATTATAGGTATTGTCACCGCGGCTATATCCTTGAAATATTTCAAGGATTGTAATTGATTTATTTCCACATTTTCTATGCGTTCCGCAAAAAGTTTATTCAAAAAAGTTGTTACTTCAAAAAAGGGAGAAAGACTTTTTACTAATCATCGGCATGAAGTACATACAAATATACATTGCCATAGAGAGGGAAAAAATAGCAACAGTGATGCGGTACCTTGTAGTAGAGGCCGGGCGCGCGGTACTTGCCGATGAGGCAGTAGCACAGCGGCAGGCAGGCCGCCGCGCCCTCAGTACCTGAGGGCAGAGGGCAGCCAGGAGCATGCTACATGTCACAGTGAGGCGGTACCTTGTAGTAGAGGCCGGGCGCGCGGTACTTGCCGATGAGGCAGTAGCACAGCGGCAGGCAGGCCGCCGCGCCCTCAGTACCTGAGGGCAGAGGGCAGCCAGGAGCATGCTACATGTCACAGTGAGGTGGTACCTTGTAGTAGAGGCCGGGCGCGCGGTACTTGCCGATGAGGCAGTAGCACAGCGGCAGGCAGGCCGCCGCGCCCTCAGTACCTGAGGGCAGAGGGCAGCCAGGAGCATGCTACATGTCACAGTGAGGCGGTACCTTGTAGTAGAGGCCGGGCGCGCGGTACTTGCCGATGAGGCAGTAGCACAGCGGCAGGCAGGCCGCCGCGCCCTCAGTACCTGAGGGCAGAGGGCAGCCAGGAGCATGCTACATGTCACAGTGAGGCGGTACCTTGTAGTAGAGGCCGGGCGCGCGGTACTTGCCGATGAGGCAGTAGCACAGCGGCAGGCAGGCCGCCGCGCCCTCAGTACCTGAGGGCAGAGGGCAGCCAGGAGCATGCTACATGTCACAGTGAGGCGGTACCTTGTAGTAGAGGCCGGGCGCGCGGTACTTGCCGATGAGGCAGTAGCACAGCGGCAGGCAGGCCGCCGCGCCCTCAGTACCTGAGGGCAGAGGGCAGCCAGGAGCATGCTACATGTCACAGTGAGGCGGTACCTTGTAGTAGAGGCCGGGCGCGCGGTACTTGCCGATGAGGCAGTAGCACAGCGGCAGGCAGGCCGCCGCGCCCTCAGTACCTGAGGGCAGAGGGCAGCCAGGAGCATGCTACATGTCACAGTGAGGCGGTACCTTGTAGTAGAGGCCGGGCGCGCGGTACTTGCCGATGAGGCAGTAGCACAGCGGCAGGCAGGCCGCCGCGCCCTCAGTACCTGAGGGCAGAGGGCAGCCAGGAGCATGCTACATGTCACAGTGATGCGGTACCTTGTAGTAGAGGCCGGGCGCGCGGTACTTGCCGATGAGGCAGTAGCACAGCGGCAGGCAGGCCGCCGCGCCCTCAGTACCTGAGGGCAGAGGGCAGCCAGGAGCATGCTACATGTCACAGTGAGGCGGTACCTTGTAGTAGAGGCCGGGCGCGCGGTACTTGCCGATGAGGCAGTAGCACAGCGGCAGGCAGGCCGCCGCGCCCTCAGTACCTGAGGGCAGAGGGCAGCCAGGAGCATGCTACATGTCACAGTGAGGCGGTACCTTGTAGTAGAGGCCGGGCGCGCGGTACTTGCCGATGAGGCAGTAGCACAGCGGCAGGCAGGCCGCCGCGCCCTCAGTACCTGAGGGCAGAGGGCAGCCAGGAGCATGCTACATGTCACAGTGAGGCGGTACCTTGTAGTAGAGGCCGGGCGCGCGGTACTTGCCGATGAGGCAGTAGCACAGCGGCAGGCAGGCCGCCGCGCCCTCAGTACCTGAGGGCAGAGGGCAGCCAGGAGCATGCTACATGTCACAGTGAGGCGGTACCTTGTAGTAGAGGCCGGGCGCGCGGTACTTGCCGATGAGGCAGTAGCACAGCGGCAGGCAGGCCGCCGCGCCCTCAGTACCTGAGGGCAGAGGGCAGCCAGGAGCATGCTACATGTCACAGTGAGGCGGTACCTTGTAGTAGAGGCCGGGCGCGCGGTACTTGCCGATGAGGCAGTAGCACAGCGGCAGGCAGGCCGCCGCGCCCTCAGTACCTGAGGGCAGAGGGCAGCCAGGAGCATGCTACATGTCACAGTGAGGCGGTACCTTGTAGTAGAGGCCGGGCGCGCGGTACTTGCCGATGAGGCAGTAGCACAGCGGCAGGCAGGCCGCCGCGCCCTCAGTACCTGAGGGCAGAGGGCAGCCAGGAGCATGCTACATGTCACAGTGAGGCGGTACCTTGTAGTAGAGGCCGGGCGCGCGGTACTTGCCGATGAGGCAGTAGCACAGCGGCAGGCAGGCCGCCGCGCCCTCCGGCAGCACGCGGCGGCAGTACCTGAGGGCAGCCAGGAGCATGCTACATTGCTCACACGGATAGGGCCATGTCTTTCATGATAATTGTTCGTCTATACAAATAAATAAAATTGGAGTGTCTATTTGTAATATTAAAATAACCGCTTTTTACTAAATGCATATGTATGTATACACGGTACATATACCAAAACAACATTTTTTACAATTTTTGTCTGTCTGTCTGTTTTTTTGGCGGGGCTAATCTTGGGAAAGGCTGGACCGATTTTGACGGGACTTTCACTGGCAGATAGCTGATGTAATAAGGAGTAACTTAGGCTACTTTTATACTAGCTGCGCCCACGACTTCGTCCGGGTGATACTGAACAATCATATTTTTTCTCACGTGGACGAAGTCGCGGGTACAGCTAGTCATGATAAATAAAATACGGATATTAAATATCTTATTCATAAATGTTTTTTAGCTGAAATCGAGTTCGGTGAAAAAAGCAATCGGCAATCCTAAATATTTTTTACAATAGTTGAAATATCCAAAGAAAAGAATGATGGCAAGTTCCAAACATTGTTCTGTACAGAAATAAAATTAGTGGTCTGTAAAGTCAGTTTACGGAGGATAATGTTACGTGATAACATAAAGACAACATGCGTCACAAAGCCGGACGCTTAGGCCGATCATCCCTCTCTATCGCTTGTTCCGCGCTCTCGCTTGCACGCTCGGCTCAGGCGGAACGTGACACATTATAGTGCGGGCAGCCGGCGTTCGTCGATTTATTGGACGTCAAAAATGAAAACGGTGACAGTTTTGAAATATTATCTAGTTATTATAAAATCATTTCTGGCATTTCAAATATTTTTACCTGACCGGAATTGAAAATTGTTGTTCTAATCTAATATGACTTACGACTATATTATAATGTGGGACACAACGCCCTAAGCCGAGGATCGGATCCGCATGCTTCCTATCTCATTTTCTCCCATGTTAAATCTTATGAATTTATGTAGCTGTCTCTCTTTACTGTCGCTTTTTCATTTCATCGACTTTCAAATCACAAGGCTGCTAAAAAAGTTTTACTTAAGGCTCCCATCAGGCAGTACGAAAAATATGACAACAGATTTCTTATTGTTCTTGGATCTTATAGGGTCCATTAGTTGCTTCAGGGATGGACAGCTAATTAATACTCACCCATAAGATCTCTCTCCTCTCTCGTCGGTCAACACGAGCGAGTAGCAGAGCGTGGAAGAGGCCAGGGCGGGAGCGAGAGGGGGAGTCTCGCCGTCCCCCTCCGCCTCGCGGCCCCCTCCCGGCCCCCCCAGCGTCTCGGGGAAGATCAGGTTCTCTATGTGCGCCGGAACTTGCACCTGGAAAGAACACAAAGAAGGAAACATTATTTTTTTACAAACTCTCTCTTTAGCTTTATAATATTAGTATAGATGACTTAGAAAAAACAAGGTTTTCAAAAAAGAGAAATCTCAGATGGATAATCGTGTACCAGGCGCACATATAACACGAAGAGTTCTCACCTGACTTGGAAACACGCTCTTCACGTACGCCTCCCCCGTCATATAGTTCAGTCCGACCAACAGGCATACATTGAACAATCCCATTTCTCGCGGCTCGAAAGGCAACTCTATGTCGACACAGCCGGTCTTCTCGTCTATGCTCAAGTTGTCCAAGCTCTGGTCGCTCAGATCGTCGTGCATAGACAATATATTGCCGCTTGAATCCGTCAAATTCACTTTAGAGTCTGTCATGTCGAGCCGCTCCATTTTGTCTTTGGTCAGATTGTTTTGGGAAGTCCTGAAACTCTTCCAAGATCGGAAGGTGGAGTATGGGTTGTCCAGAATTTCGGATTTGTAGGAGCAGATGGAAGTTTGGTGTCGGAAGCGGGTAGATTTCACGTTTTTCGGATCCAACATTAGCACCCTGGAAGACACCCGTCGGACGTAGTTCTTTCTCTTTTCGGTGAGGCTTCGCGTAAGCTTGACCGACTCTGGAAGAAAGAGAAAGATTTGTTTTGAAATTGAGAATGTATTCCCCGAAAGTTTATGGCGATTCTTATGATATAATTATCGCAACCAGATGGGCCACCTGCTGGTGCGTGGTCGCCGTCACCCGTGAACATCGGCAACACCAGGAGGCCGACCGCCTTACTCTAAGGCTTTCGTTTAGGTCGTTATCTTGTCAGTTTCGTACCGCCTATTAAAACATTTTGCTCCGAAGTATATTATACCTGCGGACGAAAACACATCCAGGAAAAACTTAGGCGGTACGAAACTGACAAGATGATGTCATAATCGAAAGCTAAACGCAAGCATTAGAATTAGTTGCATCTGATGGGCAGTCGCAAGGGCGGCAGTTTTATCACGGGACGCTACTGCCAGTTGCCAGCTGCCAGCCTGTACTATTGTACTCGTATTGACTGCCAACTATTGCAAAGGTTGGACTACTATTGTTCGGTCGACTGACCGCACTAGCGGCAGAATTCACCTCCACCAGTGGGCTGTGGGCTTGTGGGGGTCGTGACGTCCGAGATGAAAGGAATTTTAAGAATACTACGGTATAAATAAATTAATAATAGAAATCAGTCACTAGCGGTAGAAGGTCCTGTGACGAAGCTCCAGGGCGTTGGAAAGGTTGTTGTAGAGAGAAGTAATACGGAATGCCAAACAATCAAAAAGATTGGTGGTAAGTGGCCCCGTAATAACTATCACAGAGACGTAACAACAGGTGTCAGGGTTGGCAACGCATCTGCAATCTGACCTCTGGTTTTCGTGTCTGTCTCTAATGTGTCTATAGGCTGCAGTCATCATTAAACATCCATGTGTGTTCATCACTTTAAAGAAATGTAAACATCAACACAAAAATCAAGAATTTATCTAAATTGTTCGCAATACTAGTCTGACGTCTATGTTTTTATCTCTCTATTGCTGGCTCATACATTACCATCGTACCACACTTTCAAGTAGGTACCTTGTTATTTCGATAGCATTTTAATGAGCTATAAATACGCTGTAACCCGGCACTAGAGGGAGGTTATCGTCACGATAAGATAGCCACCATACAGTTATAACACGTCGCAATTAAAATTAGTTCTAAAATGTTATAAAACCTAAGCGGCCTGCCACGCTAGGCTCCTGGGTTGCTAGAGGCCTGGGTTGAGAGGTAAGTATTATCACCGAAGGTACACCCACCACCTTCGGTGATGTCGGCGTGATTAATTACAGTGTAATTCGTGTTCAGTACTCGTGACCGATATGTCCCGTTTTGAACGGGACAGTCCCGATTTCATGCACCCCGTCCCGGTGTCCCAGGAAAACTTTTCGGAAGCGAAAGTGTAGCGTACCCGACTAAAGTTGCCTGCAAACGTCAATGCGAAATTGTAATATTTTTTGAATAATTTATAATAATTTCAAAAGCAATCGATAGGTGACACCTAAGATACTCGTACTTAAAACGTCACCTAAAGAAGGGCGTTATAGCTGGGCGTTCATCGGTAAGCCTCTTCCGCACTGGTTAATTTTGAGAATGTCCCGTTTTGAGTGACGATAAAAATGGTCACGTTATGTATAACTCGTGTTCAGTTGCTGTGTTACTCGTTAGTCACGATATAACTTGATGCTGTACTTTCGCTGGTGTCGATATGATCAGTCACGGTATATCTTGTTCAGTAGCAGTGTTAGTGTTGTTCAGTCGTGATAATACTGAACGCTGTACCTTCGGTGGTGTCGGCGTGTTCAGTGGGGAAGCTGCCGAGCCGGTGGTCGTCCATGTCGCACGCCGCCGACACCGTCTCGTTGATCTCCGTCATCAGACGTTTCAACTGTAACCAACCAACCAACACAAGGTTCAACGTGTATTGTTTACAGACACAGAATAATATATAGCATGTCTAGTTTTATTTTGTTATGAAGGTGGCAACTCAGCACCCGGCCTATAGCTGGCCTTTATCTA
The DNA here is from genome assembly GCA_036365455.1 of Macrosoma leucophasiata. Lineage (NCBI taxonomy): Eukaryota > Metazoa > Arthropoda > Insecta > Lepidoptera > Hedylidae > Macrosoma > Macrosoma leucophasiata. The sequence goes on along the minus strand of JAWQUS010000022.1, from coordinate 53,942 downwards.
TAGCAGCCTATAGATATCCACACAATGACCAGGGAGAACCACCACCTATGTACCCATATGACATAACGCAATAAATAATTTGAATTGAATTGAATTGGAGCCGAGCGCCTAACTATAATGCTTTCGTACCGCCTCACTTTTGCCTGGAAGTGTTTTCGTCCGCCGGTATATACTTAAGAGCAAAATGTTTCAATAGACGGTACGAAACTGACAAGATAGGTAACATCTTAAACGAAAGCATTAGAGTTAGGCGGTTGCCCCCTAGGAGATCAAAATGCAGATGCGTTGCCACCCCTGAGACGTTTGTTGTTAAGTCTTTGTGAGTAATTACGGGGCCATACATTACCAGCTAACCGGAACACGATAGTGCTGAACACTGCTGGTTATTTGGTTGTAGATAGATTAGATAATGCGTTGGTGCCTACGCCCTCGAGCTCCTACTGGCAATCTACCACCAGTGAGAGTTGCAAGGGTTAATAAAAATCTTATACAAAAACAGGGCATCAGGATTGGTAACCCTAAGCGGGAGTAAGCCACAGGTCACGTTATCTAGGCCCAGCACAAGGTCAGCGAGGCGGAAGTACAGCTGTACTGTACTGTACTGTACTGTACTGTACAAGTGACCAGATGTCAACATGCCAACACGGCTATTAACATGTTGTTTATTTATATTGCTTCTCTCTAAAAGTTCATCGTTTACTTTGGTTAGCTTATCCACAACAATCTACCAACAAATAGGCAATCAAATTGAATTCTCCGAAATATGTATTAAAATAACAGCCCTTTAGCAAATGCATATGAAAATATTAAACCGTATAATATTTGAGGTTCAGTATTCCGTGAACCAGTGGTGGATTTACCAGCAGGCTGAGTAGGCTGGAGCTTAGGGCGGCAGAATTAGTACATATTTTTAGGGTTCCGTACCTTAAAAGGAAAAAAGGAAGTCTTATAGGATCACTCGTGCGTCTGTCTGTCTGTCTGTCTGTCTGTCTGTCTGTCTGTCCGTCTGTCACAGCAAATTTGCTCCGAAACTACTCGACCGATTGAGTTGAAATTTGATGAATATATGTAAATTGGTGACCCAAAGATGAACACGTCAAGTAAAATAATAAATTTTACACAGGGGGGCCACTTTCGGGGGTAAATCAGAAAATTAAAAAAAAACGTAAACTGTGTCGTGTAACGTATCAAATGAAAGAGGTTGTTGTCAGCATCTCAGTTTTTTTTAAAATAATTTTTGCATAAACAAATTTGAAGTTATTTTACGAAAAACGACGAAAATTGATCACCCCCCCCCCATATCTCCGAAAGTACTGAACTGAAAATAGTTCTTTGCCTTTGCTAGATTACTGGAAAATCTATAAGAAGTTTGAGTATTCAAATTAAAGAACTCGCACTTGTCCGGTTTTTTAATTTCTATTTACATAATTACTGTTAAAATTATCAAGGCTCAGATCATAGTTCCCAATGATTCTAACCATAGAAAAAAAGTTGCTTACATGTTGCTTATATGATTGTGAACTATGATATCAAAATATAGGGGCGGCAAAAATAATAGCCTACCGGCGGCAAATTTGTAAATCCGCCACTGCCGTGAACTATAGGTATTAGCAGAGAATATGTAATAACACCGTGCTTCGCGTGCTTCGGAGGGCACGATAAGCCGTCGGTCCCGGTTGCTATCGATAGATAGCAGTCGTTCAACCTTGTCGGAGACTTTATGGGCGGTTTGAAAACATCCAACGGCGGGTTGGTCACTAATCCGTATCTCCACCAAACCGCATTAGATCAGCTTGGTGGAGTAAGCTGCAGGCTTTCCCCCAAAAAGGGGAGAGGCTTGTGCCCAGCAGTGGGACGTTTCAAGGATTGCCATTATTATGTAATAATACTAAGTATATAATTGACACATCGACCACCTTCGACGTCTCGCCCGATTTCTTCGCCTCACCCATCACCCATCACCCCCCTCGAGAGGCAGATGAATAAAATTCAACAGTGAGGTTGCGAGCCGTTTGCGATTGTTTAAGGATAACCCTACGAGCTACATTTCTTTGTGCGCGTAGACTGATTGATGTCTGTGTAATAGGTATCCAGAATAAGCGTTTGTATGGAATTTTAGCAGAGTGTCCGCGGTGTGGTATTTGTTACTTTGGTTCTCATGAGGTTCATTTGTGATTCGATCTCGCAGAGAAACGCCGAACACTCTCCATTACTCTCTGCCTGCCTGCTCTTTTTAATAAATAAATCGTTCCTCGAACCCAACTCGAGATATAGACGTAATAAAACGGATTTATTACTTGAAATTATCATTTGACCCGGTCACCCGCTATCGAACATGAATGAAGTTATAATAGGTACGCAATTTGAACTGAGGGGACCCCACATTTTTCCACATTAATTCCAACGGCGCAAAAGCCTCTCATATGCACGGAAGGTCAAGAAAAATTAAAGACGTAAACGGGGACGACAACGCGATTATTTTACAGTTCGAGCAAAACTTAAACGCGTGAAGATAGTTACAAGTCGCTGCAGAGAAGACGATTTTATGGCATGGGAAAGATACGCGAGGTAGTTCGCTTTCATCAGGCCAACATTCAGGAAACTTGCTCTCTGTCTCGAAACTCTCTCTAAGAGACCGCGGCAAAGCTTATGCACCCAACTTCACTCATTTGTATAAGTTTTTTAGGTACAGTAAGTGATCGAGTGAAGGTAGTGTGTTCAGAACATTTTTGTGATGCAAGCTTAAAGTTTAGATTGGTGATAAGTGAACACTTCAACCTATAGACTTCGACACAAACACTGGAGGTCTAAGAACTTATGAACTGTTGGTGGAGATACCGAGTATACCGAGTTAGTGGCCACCCCCCGCTGTCGAATGTTTTCAAACCGGTAGAGCCCATAAGGCCTCCGACAAGATTTAACGACTGCTATCTATCCATAGCGACCGGGACCAATGGCTTAACGTGCGCATATTAATTTGCCACTGGCTGTCACCCATCACACACCCAACCGCGCCCGTATCACTTAACCGAGTAGATCGCTTGCGATCTACACCAGCCGCGGAGCCATGCGGGCTTCATTAATTCAAAGTTGAGATAATGATCGTTAATTAGAACTAACAATTATTCTGACATGAGTAAATGAGGCCACCGTTATCTAAGGTTTATCCATTAACAACAAAAACTTCTAGGACTTCTGCCTACCCCATTGGGGACCTGGCGTGAAGATAATTCTATAAGGTACACTATTAACCTCAGACTCTCATCTACTTTTCAAGTATTTACAAGTCCACGCAGTAAATAAATACCTTTAAACTTCATTTTGATAACACTTTGAACTTCACTTTGTACTGTCACTCGGAACTTCACTTGGCGGTTAGAGGTGTGCCACAAGTGCGCGCGCGCCGATCAATTTGTGTAATTACGTGGGGCGTCTTGGTCAGATAACATTATTTATTGTGATAGGCTAGACGGCATTAAGCGATATGTCACCATTTTGGAAATAGAAAAATTATATAAGTTTTCTCTTAACACACGTCGAGTGTGTATGAAGAATTATAAATAAGCGGCCAAAAGCTAATCCAAGTCGCGTCCACAGAGTTCCGTAAAATTAATTAATTTCGTACGTTACAATAAATATAGACGAACTTCTTGGTTTTCCTGTAATCTATAAGTAAAATCTATGTTATGGATTTTTTTCAAAAAATTAGGCTTAGCTTTTCGGAGGCAAAGGAGAAAGACGGTCCATTTTCGCAAATTTTATTAATAACTCTTTATTTTGTAATTTAAAATGTACCTACTTGTGATACTCACAATAACGCCTATATCTTATTAAATATTTTTCTAAATTCCTCTATTTATACCCCAAAAGTCACTCCGTTTTTTGAAATTCCTTCAGTTTTGTTACACGTTCATGTTTAGGTCACTGATGTACATGTGTGCACCAAATGTCAACACAGACAGAAATTTAGCTGGCTCTCTCTTCAAAGAGAAAGAATCGGCTGACTCACTCCCGCGCATCCCCATCCCCACCGTTATCGCGGCTAGGTCACAAAACAACATTGTACATGACATATAGCTCGATAACTCTCTAGTGATGTAACGTGTTTATAAACATCGATATCGATAATTAAATTAAATTATCGCAAGTCAGTCCATGGCAAGGCCGTATTTTTGCGTACCTACTGGCCACTTTGATTGATAATTACATAATTTAATACCATTATAATTGGACGTTAATAACTGTTATATTTAAGATATAAAATAATGATGATAAGAAGTACTTTATCACAGTGACTCGAATGTGTGCAATCGAGAACATTCTACGCAACATCCGCGGTGCTTCATATTTTTAAGTAAATATTAAAAGACATACAACTAATTATATTTGTACTTTTTTTTGGGACTTGAAAGAAAAACCTTATTCATATGATAGACGGATTCTATATAGATATCCTTATCTTATTTATATACAATACGACTATCATAGTAAGAAGGTAGTAAGGGCAATTACGCAAGATGGGCAGTAGCGTCCTCCAATAAGACTGCCACCATTACGATCGCCAATCCGCATCCCAAGCGTGGCGATTATGGTATATCCCCCTTATTGGGAGGGTTTGGTCCAGCAGTGGACATATTTCGGCTAATTGATGAACGATGATTTTCTTTTTAAACTAAATCAACGAAATATCGATATGATGACAAATAGCAAAACACACAACTGGGCAATTAGAACACGATAACGTCTGAAATAAACCGACCAACAGTATCAACACACGGACAGATGAGACGACAAGACGCCGCTGTGTTCAATTGGCTCCGTTTCATCTCGCCGACGACAGAAATAAGAGTTATCTTTTGTAAAAAAAACCGCGGATTTGCGAACTGAGTTCGTTGATGTTCTGATTTCTGCCAGTGCGCGGTCTATTTCATTCAACATAACAATGGCGCTCAAAAACAACGATTCCGTAGGTTTTCGTGAGCTTCATACATTATAGAAATCATGTTTGCGGATTTTCTCGCTTATGCTTCTCCCAACTTCTCTTTCTTACCCGACGTATCGATCTGTTTCGTTTCAGTCTACCCGTGACCACGGTAGCTGGAAAGCGACCGAAACGTCGGGTAAGAAAGAGAAGTTGGGAGTAGTATACGCGAGAAAATATGCAAATATGATTTCTACAATGGCGGTCAAATAATTTCAATAGGGTGGTAGTATTGCGTATTAGGTAGTGGTTCGGGTAGGCAACAGCGTCCCACGATACCCAGAGATATCAACAGGCACCGTCACCTGTTACGTGGGCGAAAACGTAACAGGCGAATCGTTGATGTCTGCAGTTATGCTTGAAAGCATGCATTTACCTCCGCCTACCCATTCCGGGATTACAAGCGTGAAGATACGTACATTTTAGTAGGGGCGACAAAATATTGAACAGCCTGCTGGCAACAAATTTGTAAATCCGCAACCGCTACCCCTTAAACAGTCGTGTGCACGAAGGAATATTCCATGATAACCTCACTTCGAGCTGTATTTATAAACATACGGCTGACGTCAGGTTATCGGTTCTTATCGCCCAAAAGTTAGGTTGTGACGCAATTGCGTATTGCGTTGTAGAGCCCATCCCAGTGGAGATTCCGATTTTTGACATACGTCTTTGAATTAACTTTTACAATGGGAGACAATTGGATGACTCCAAAACTGATGATAACAAAATGGAAGGGGGAACGGTTTAGTGTTACAAAGAAAAAAGAATTCATTTCAAATAGATCTTTACAGATAATTTAAAACATCTAGAAATCAAATTAACCTAGAATGAGTAACTATTAGTATCTAAAGTAAAAACGGATATTAATGGTGCATAAATATTTGAAATAAAAATAAACGTACCTAGTTAAAATATCACAAAACTTATCATTTCCTTCCTTACATGAACTAGATGTGAAGAAAAAGAAAAACTAATTCGTCAAAATCAAAGTCATTCACTTCTGAGGCGAACTCCGCTACCAAACAAACTCAGTAGGAACTCTTTTAAATGAAAGCTTAAATATAACACCGATAGTCAGTACTGGCCTGCAAAGTTTAATGTTAACAAGTTGTATATAGGGCAACTCTTGCCAAAACTTCGTATGTGCAATGCAACTCGGTCATACGCCATCTTCCGAACTAGACAAGTACTGGCATCAGGTGGCCGCTTATGTAGGCTTATGTGGAGGCATTGTGGAAGCTACAGATTACTCCAAAATGCGCAGAACCAAATCCGAGGGTATCACTGCAAACTTTCCGAAGACGGAAATATCCCATTAGCAGCGGAAATTATAAAGAATAATGCGCCTTCATCTGATAGTCCCGACCCGGGGATCAAACCCAATACTGCAACGTAGCAATAGTGGCCTGACACCACTCAACTACTGAGGCAGTTCGATCCATGCAATAAATTGTTCAATATATCTAATCGGGAAGGTCAGGAACGGACCGCACCCAGTTCTGGCGTGTCGCTTCCGATCAATAAACGTGGATATTGATCCGGGGTTGTAACACACAACACAGGTGTGCCTTGATTTATTGTTACAGCTATAGCAGCCCTAGCCGTGCAGGTAACACCTCGCTTCCTAACGTTCATCATCTCGGCCAAAAGACCGAGAGACGTCCACGCCAGAATTAAATGATGTGTCACAGATATGACAGGTACGAACTATTTGTATGGGAGAATTAAATTGAGGTTTGGTATTTGCCTTACAATTTCTTCAAACTTATCTTTAACCTTCCTTGAACTATTTTACTGAGATCAGAGACTTCCGTTGCTTAGTGGCAATCGGCTGTATCTACTAGTTATCCGGAAGTCACTGATGAGAAACCACCCCCTCCCCTTTTTATCATAGTCATTTATTTGCGAACTAAATAGATACATGAAGGTCTTAAAATGAGGTTGTAGTAATACTAAGTTGCTATTTTGTGGCACTGCAAAATTGCATTTGAATTAAATTTACGATAATAATAGGTTGGGGAAAAAGTCTTTTCGCTTTATAGTATGTATGAACTTGTACTAAAATCTCTTTGGCTGTAGTATTTGTATCTGGCTGGTTTTGGTATCACTGAAAGTTAAAATTTTAAAGAACATAATTCCAAATTCAAATTAGGCAAATGTGTGATTTTTATTTGTTTTTCGTAATGTCAAGATGAGTGAATCTAATGAAGAAATTCGATACATTTAAAATTTTACTACAAAAAAGGTAAAAATGCAACGCAATCCGCGAAAAAACTTTGCGATGTTTATGGATCTAGTGCAGTGTCTGTGAGAGTAGCACAAATTTGGTTTAAGCGTTTTCAATCCGGAAATTTTGATGTCAAAGATGCACCTCGCTCTGGTCGCCCTATTACGGATAAAATGGATGCCATTTTTGAAAAAGTGGAGCAAGTTCGACATATCAGTAGTTACGACGTAGCTGAAGAACTGAGAATTGATCACAAAACAGTTTTGGCGCATTTGAAAAAAGCTGGGTACAAAAAAAAGCTCGATATTTGGGTACCTCATGAGCTCACTGAAAGAAACCTAATGAACCGTGTACTCATTTGTGATTCTTTATTACGACGTAATGAAACCGAATCATTTTTGAAGAAGCTGATAACTGGTGATGAAAAGTGGATCACGTACGACAAGAACGTGCGAAAAAGGTCGTGGTCAAAGGCCGGTCAGGCTTCACAGACTGTGGCGAAACCCGGGTTTTTTTTTTTTTTTTTAATTTATTTAGGACAACAAACAATTACACTCATAAAGTAACAAGGACAATTACTCGGTACATAATTTTACAAGGAGCGTAATCAACCCCGTTGTCCACAAATTAACTATTAGGAGATTTTAGGGTAACGGTGTGAAAATACAAAATCATTTTTTTGAACAAAAAAAAAATAACAAAAAGAATACACCACAGATGTTAACACAAAGTAAACAATATTAATCTTACATTATGTTATTATTAATGTTCTGCATTACATTTAGAACATTTCGCTTAAATGCGTTAGGTGACGTTTCAAAAAATTCTACCTTAGTGAAATATTTGTTATATTGTTTCATGAGTCTATTTATAGGTGCTCGCTCACCTGCATTAGTTTTACAATTAGGGGGTGCAAATAGGTTGTTCTTACGGGTATTTCGTGTCGTAGAACGACATGGAATACTAATATAAACTTGATTATTAAGTCTATTGCAGTCAAATTTGTAGTGACATATGTTGTATAGTAACATTTGATCTAAAAGCAATCTTCTCATTTTGAGTGTTGATAAAGAAAATTTTGATAAAAGTGTTTCATAAGGGGACTTAGAAGCAAAACAGCGATAATTCAGGGATCGTAAAAACTTACGTTGAAAGGTCTCTAACTGTTCGCTGTATTTATCATAGCATGGATTCCATACAGAACTCGCAATTAGGTGATCTTGTGTGTGTGGTGGGATTGGAAGGGCATTATTCATTATGAGCTATTACCACCAGGCAGGACTATCGATTCTGAACTCTACTGCGAACAACTGATGAGATTAAAGCAAGAAGTTGAGAGAAAGCGGCCGGAATTGATCAACAGAAGGGGTGTGGTGTTTCATCATGATAACGCTAGACCTCACACATCTATAGCCACTCAGTAAAAATTAAGAGAGTTTGGCTGGGAGGTGTTAATGCATCCGCCGTATAGTCCTGACCTTGCACCTTCAGATTTCCACCTGTTTCGGTCTCTTCAGAATTCTTTATGCAATGTTAGGTTAACATCACGAGAGGACTGCCAAATCCACTTGTCGCGGTATTTTGATGAGAAGTCCCAAAATGTTTATAGCAATGGGATCATGTCCCTACTTACAAGATGGCAAAAGGTTATCGAACAAAATGGTACATACATACTTTAGTTAAATTTAAATAAACTATATTAAAAAATGTTTTGAATTATCTTTAAAAATGCAAAGAAACAAATGATACCTACTCTGTTACCCAACCCGAACATTGAAGCATCGAGCATCGAACCCGGGACCGGAGGCATATCGGTGCCGTGCCATTTACGAAATCTTAATTATCTGTTACAATTACAACAAACAACATCCGCACAGGAAAACGACCGAGATAACTGCACTCAACCGAACTGATGACGACATACATCAAAAAACCGTTCCAATTGCGCGAGAGAAAGAAACGCGGAACTGTTTGGTACGTTTACAGAAGTAGACTTCCAGGGCAGCAGGGAGCTGGAGGACGTAGTGTCGTAGGCACCACCGCATTACCTGATCTACGAGTATCTGCCGCCAAATGGCAGTGTTCAGCAATATCGTGTTCCGGTTAGATGGTAATGTATGGCCCATAATAACAGGGTTGACTTTTAACTTGGGTTTCAGGGGTAGCAGCGCAACTCTATTGGAGCCTCCGGTTTAAGTGCAGATGTCTATTAGATAGGCTGCAGTATTCACTTACCATTTTTTACCATGCTTTGTTTGAGAGTTACCTCCTATTCTATAGTTACTTATACGAATACTAATCGGTTGAGATTATAATTATAGTTCTTGGGGGTTTTCCCGAAAAAGTGTCTTAACAGAAATTATTATAATAAAATGTTTGTTTAGTAACGTCGACATCAGCGAGTCATCGCATTCAGTTATCGATACCGTTATCCCGAGCGTCAACACTCTGATGTTGTTATAGTTGAAGTAACATTTGGAAATTTGGTCACAAAAACTAAATAAGTTTGTAGGAAATTATAAAGATAATTATTGTATTTTAATCCATATGCGAGCGAATAATGAGATTTTTTTTAAAAGATAAAAACCGTTTGTTTGTATTTGCGTTTACAGGGTACAATTCAGTAATTTCACTTCAGTAATTTTACTTTTAATACCATGGACTTCTTATAGGTTCTCATACACAACATACAACAACTATCCACTGTAATGTAAACCAGAACAGACCAACCCCTCACCATCAGCTCAGCACCTTGTTTCAATAAACGTCTCTCGGCTGAAGTGATGGTAATGATGACCTCACTCCATCTCTTCATAGGAAAACACCTCGAAGATCAAGTTCAAGGCGATGTTATGAGACGGTACCATACCAACAGCGAATAGACATCTACATAGTACATAGTACGAAATTATATGACGTCACACATTATCACCTCCCATGAAACAGGGTCGCCATTGATTCGAAATGAGTAATCAGTGAGACGGACTTTTAACAGGTGACGTCATAGTTACAGATTACACCAGCGCGAGCGTTTCCCCCGCGTGCTATGGCCAAACCACTCATGTTATTTTTTCACACACGTTGACGTTTATTTCCGTTTAACTGTTTAATATAGACGGGGAAATTAAATTTAAGTAGGTATCAGGCACCTACTGCAAAAGCATGTATGTACTATTTTTGCTTCCAAAGGCAATGAGTTATAGAGAAGACACCGGGAACAAACAGCCGCAAATATTTATGAGACGTTTCCACGTCATCTGTCATGTTACTGTGGGCAAGTGTGGTAAACTGACGTTTGGAAACTGGAACAATGCTACCAAGGGGAATGTCCTGTCTAGTACTGTTATAGTACATATAGGATATAGGTCAATGTCCAAACGCAATATCGCAATTGTACCAACTACCTACAATAATATTACAAGCAAGTCCGAGGACGAATATAAATTACGTGAGAGTTTTTACGTTTTAGCGAATTTTCAATCTCGATCTCTGAATCTATTTCTTTACACACACACACGCACATGCTCACGCACACGCACATGCACTCGCACACGCACACGCACACGCACACGCACACGCACAACAAAAGCAGACGATGTATGCATTTAAGATGGTCGTATCATCATATCAGCCGAAAGATGTTTACTGCTGGACCAAAGCCTCCCCATAAGGGGGATATACCCTAATCCCCACGCTTGGCATGCGGATTGGCAACGCAGTGGCGTTAGTTATATCGCAGGACGCTGCTGCCCATCTTGCGTTATTGAACTTACTACCGCCCCATTGGAATGGTTTCACCGCCAGTGTTCAGTTGACTGAATTCTTTTATAGCAGCAAAAAATTCTTCAGCTAGTGGATGATAGATGATCACATACTGCACTGTGATTGCTGTACCTACAGAAACACACGGACAGAATAATAATACACGTAGGTATAACGAGATGATTTACTTACAGTCTATAGTTCGGTAAAGTTTATAGAATTTTACACAATGAAGTGATTCATATCAGTGGGAAATTACGCGTTATGATCAATTTCGTGGTAATAATACATAACTAAAACACAGGCTCACGCATATTAGCAAGAAGGAATAGGTAGAAGTACAATATACATGCCTGCAAGTTCCGTTCGTTATGAGTTTCGCTAGTTATGTTACAAAATCTACGCATTATAGAAAAAAACAAATATTGTTAACTTACATCTCTCAGCCAAAAAATGCTTTACAAACACATTTCCATGCACAATTCACTGCATCCTAACTTATTACACTTTTGCACAAAAACTATAACATTTCATCTGATCTCACTACTCACAAAAATTGACTAAAAACAAAGCAATATTTAGTTCGCATTTGAATAGACAATGAGTCGCGGTGGAGTGGTGGAGCGTTAGGAAGCGACTACCGCGGGCCACGAGCAAACCTTGAAATACGAGATAACACCGAGTTTACATGACGCTAAACATTCTTGGAAATATTGTATGGGGGTGCAAGGTTTGGCGATTACTGCGAGCATTAATTTGTTCTCATTCAAAAAAGAAAGTATAGTGGGGTAGTACGCTACCTCGGTTTTTATCATACCGCGCGCATCGGTTTCTCCACTCCGCTCGGTGTCAGGTCAGTGTCCGGATTACAGGAAGTTTGAGTACCTATACATTATTCATTAGCCTATAATTATATCTTCCAACAAAACAAAGGTGAACCGCGATTTACGCGAATTCGACTTACACGACTATCCTATCGCGTGAGTCCGAGGTATTACTGACGGGTGCGCATATATCATCGGAGGTCCGAAAATATTTAATATTAACAGAATCCTTCTCGAGGCGTTAGCGCCCGGCGAGCCGGGTCCCAGCCCGGGGGTGGGCCAACTATTGCGAAAACTTCTCATGTGCGATTCAGCGCGGTCATACGGCATCTTCTGTACTAAACAAGTACTTGTTTTCCCTTCTAGTGAACCTTGTCACTAGATGACGCTCTTTCTCCACACACAAGTATTTGTCTACGTTCAAAAACCTACTGGAAATTCCTGGCAACGAGTGACCGATTACTTCACTTCGTACAGTACTTGCCAATAAGGAAAGAAATAATCGGCTAGTTTCGGCTTCGTAGAGCGTTATCTCTGTTGCACACTGCCTAGTAAGCACTGATAGTGCGGCATTTTTCAAAATTTTAACAAAATGATTGATAAATTTCACATAGGTGGTGTGCGAAAGAGATAACTTTCTACAAAGCCGAAAATAGCCGAAGTCTCTTTCCTAAGGTCGATGTGCAATACCTCTTGGTGGGGATTGTATTTATTGTTTTTACCTCAACATTGAATATTTATTTCAGGTCTGTACATGCATAGTGATAACGGTTACGCTTCAGGGTAAATTAATTCCATTTTTGTCCGTATTTTCATCTTTAGCGTTTTTTACTAGCGATAAAACAGTCTTCAAACGTTTTGCATTCCAAGAATAACTTGGAAACATGTGTGATACGCTATGTAAGTAACATTCAAGCTCTGCAATTACCGCATTTAAGGCAAAATGAAAACTATTCTATTCTTATGTAACGAGGGCGGCAAACAAGCATGCAGTTTATATGGATGTTAAGTTACGACTGCAGCCTCTATAACTTTCAAAACACTCGCGTTTAACATTAATTACAATGATTTTAAGAACCGGGTCGTGACGCGATGTAGATATTTCTATAAAAACACTATTTTGTCACGGTTGCACGAGAATAAAATACGATACGTCGCCGATACGTCGGAATAAAGGTAAACTAGTGCAGCCACCCCTGAGACCTCAGTTGTTATGTCTCGGGTATAACGAAGCTATACCATCTAACTGGAACACTACTATTTACTCGTAGCGGTAGATAGATTAGGTAATGCGATGGTATGTACGCTATCGAGTCCCTACACTGGGACTAGCTTCACCTGAATCCATATTTTTTACTCTTTTCTGACGTAATATTCGGGTCACGGCATGAAGTCCCTGCCTGCGTGCGTGCGTGCCTCCATCACCGCAACACGCGATACCTTCAACGTTACAGACGCAGGAGTGCCAATTTTTATGAACAGCACATTAGGGTTGATTGCAAATCACCCTTGAAGATTGGTAATGTGCCCGGTGAATGAAAATAGGCGCGTTACCTATGACTTGGGACTCGAGCAGCGTTAAGAAATTAGATTTGTAGGTAAAGGCTGCGGGACGTGACGACCCATCACAGTCTAGTGGAGGATAATTCTTTCGCCAGTGCAGTTAATTTACTGAATAATAGCGGCCAAACCATACTAACAGGGCGGTAGTAAAAATAACAACGCGTAAAGGGCAGCAGCGTCCCGCGATATAAATACCGCCACCGCGATTGCCAACCCGCGTGCCAAGCGTGGCGATTATGGCATATTCTCCCCTAATGCAACAACGTCTTTGGGGAAGGCTTTGTCCAGCAGTGGATATCTTTCGACAAGAGTAATGACGCTTCAAACTTGAAACTTAGCAAACATTCGCTGATAGTCACCCAAAATGCGTACTATGTTATTCATATATATTCATAACAACGATAGACAACCCTACGCAAGTTTATTTTTACTATCAGTTAAAAAACTGATAGAAAACGAGGCCCCATTTCGTTATGAAACCATTCCACAAATGTGTTTGCGAGACAGATTACAACTGGCGCTTATTTTTGGCACCGGTCAAGTGCGAGTCGCATTCGAGAATAGACGGTTCCGTAATGTTACTTACCGTAAGCCATATTGCACATCGAGCTTAGGAAACAGACATCGGCTTATTTCAGGTCTGTAGAGCGTCATCTCCTTCGGACCTTACCTATGTGACACTTGTCGACCATTTTAATCAAGTTTTGAGCAATATCGTACTATCAGTGCTTACGTAGGCAGGGTGCAGCAGAGATAACGCTATACGAAGTCGAAACTAGCCGATGGTCTCTTTCGTAGACTCGATCTGCAAATTTGTTTTCTGTACTCTCGTGTTGCGGTTAGATGGTAAATGTATGACCGCGTAATGACAGAGACAAAACATTTTATGCTTCGTAGGTGGCAACGCATTATGCAGTGGAGCTGCAGTCACAGAAAAATAAATAACGAGATAATAGAAGTGCCATGGTGGCGTGAACTTGTCACCACAAATTGATGTCGCTTCGACAGTATTCGACACCAATTCCGGTGATCTGTAAACTCTAGTCATATACAGAAATGTCAGTAAACGAAACGTAATAGGACTTATTTTGAACGTTCACGACCGCAGCACAAACTTTGATATTTATAACATTAGTAAGGATGACTAACTTACTATTTGAGCGTGGTACGTCTGCGCCCCTTTATGGCGCGTGAGGTCATCCGACCGCTGTGGCTTTCACGCTAGTTTATGGTTATTTAAGTAAACTTATTATATATTTTTTTATTTAATAGACTTCGTAAAAGGAAATTGTATAACTTCTTGTCGCTTCATAAGAGGCGCTTGGCAACCCTCACTTTTTATACAACACTATGCCAGGGTACCACAGCGACGATGGACCGTTCCTGAAGACAATCTTTCGCTCGTTTGACAAGCTTGCGTGGAGTCCAGAAGTGGACGTCCTGCGGCTGAATTGATGGTAACTTATTACTGGTGGTAGAGCTCCAGTGACGGAGCTCGCGGGCGTAGGCACCACCGCATTACCTAATATACTTGCCGCTAAATGGTAGTGTTCAGCACTATCGTGTTCCGGTCAGGTGGTAATGTACGGCCCTGTAATTTCCGGCACAGAGGCATAACACCTTAGGCCTCAGGAGTGGTAACGCATCTGCATTTTGATCGTGGTCTTTGTGTGGGTGTCTATAGGCTGCAGTCATCACTTAACATCAATGTGAACTGCATGCTTGTTTGCCACTTCGATTACATAAAAAAAAAAAAAAAAAACGTGTCGCTTCGTTCGAGTACGAGTGTACTCAGCGACACGCAGAAGGCTCCCGCTGGGCCGCTGGCTCACTATATCATTTCCACGCGCAACCCCAAAAATAGCGCACGTTTTCAAACGTACAAGCAATAGCTACAGATGCAAATACAAGAAATACACAAAAAAAAGCTGACACGGTTCATTGACATGCTTTTATTGCCTCAATACGTTTCGCAGTTTGTATGTGAACCGATTTTGTTTATTATTTACGTGAGTAAATTAAGTTTAGTAACGGATATGTTGTTGGTCGTTGGTCGTTAAATTACTACCAAAACTGTAAAAGTATTTTTTTTGTATAGAAGGTGGCAAACAAGCATGCAGCTCACATTAATTTTAAGTGATGACTGCAGCCTATAGACGCCAATTACCAGATGTTAAAATTGAGATGCGTTGCTCTGAGACCTAAATTGTTATGTCGCTGTGATAGTTATTACGGGGCCATACATTATTACCTAACCGGAACACGATAGCGCTGAACACTACCATCTGGCGGCAGATAGATAAGGTAAGGCGGTGGTGCCCACGTACGCCTTCGAGCTCCTGCGCTGAAACTTTACGACCAGTGCAATCACGATTCCAGGGTTGGTTCTATGGTAAAAGTTATACATAATTATGAATAAAATTACCCTTTAAAATTTGGATAGATGCTAAAAAATTACCGAATAAAGTATATGTGTGTATGTACTGCATACGAATGCAGTACATACACACACATTTTGTTTACTACCACTTAAGTCGAAATTGTACTAATCGTTACTATATTACATTATATGGAACATTCGAAACAATCGATGTAATTATGACGTTTTCGTAGGTTTTCGCGAGCTTCATACATTGTAGAAATTAAACTTGCCGATTTTCTCGCGTATACAACACTCCCAAACTTCTGCTTTCCAGCTACCGTGGTCACGGGCAGGCTGACCGAAACGTCGGGTGTAAGAAGTTTGGAAGTGTTGTATACGCGAGAAAATCCGCAAGTTTAATTTCTACGATGTAATTATGTTCAGTATTAACCTTTATTACAAAAAACTGTTCGATCCTTGAATTAAGGACAACCACATTTCTCGCGACACTGGTCACTGCCTGTCCACGTGGACACATCTACGAGTAGGTACACCAAGGCTTACTTACTGATATAGGCTTATCCATACTTTCATACCATTTATTGTATAGTAAGTAATACTAATATCATAAAATTAAGTATAAAATAAAAGCGAAAGGTCCCTCATCACATTCATCAAGAAATCTCATAAAATACAAGTGCTAGGAGCCTTAAATTTGAGCTGACTGCAGCCTATAGACATCTACACAAAAACCATACGTCAAGATGCGGATGTATTGCCGCTCCTAAGCTGTTAGGATCTGTGATAATTATTACGGGGCCATACATCAGATCAGATTATACATAGATTTTTTTATGTTTAAAGGTTGATCGACAAGCAAACGAATGAAAAGTGGTCACCGTCGCGTGAACAACGCAACACCAGGGGAGTTGCCAACGGGTTGCCGGAGGTGAAAAACACTTTTAACGCAAGTTCAGAAGTACCCCATATCGCAGCAGCTGCAGGGAACACCGTTCGTTCCACACGTTCTGGGCAGAAACGACCGCGAGAACCGCACCGTTGCGTGTTGAGCTGTGGACCACTGCCTGGGGGCCGACCGCCTAACTCAAATGCTTTCGTTACCACCTAACTTTTACTTGAAAGTGTTTTCGTCCGCAGGTATATACTTAAGAGCTAAATGTTTTAATAAGCGGTACGAAACGGACAAGATAACGTCCTAAGCGAAATCATTTCAGTAAGGCGGTCGCCCCCTGGTGTCCAGTCGGTGAGGGGTGAGGGATGAGGGGTGAGGGCGGGTAGTGCGGTGTAAGGAATGAGACGGTGCCACCACAGAGCAGAGAACAGTTCAACAGAGCACTCACCTTTGTGGAGACGGTAAACATCGCACGGGATGAAGCAGTCGAATCACTCGACCAAAGTAGTCCCAACATTTTACAAACACGTATTTGAAACGGAAATATGTTTTGCCAAATTTAGCCAATTAATTAATTATAAGTATCTACTTGTTATTATGAATCATCCCTGTAGTAGCATTTCTGATACTTTACTACATTTATCATGAAATTCGCGTCATTTTGGTATTTTCATGTGATTAAACGAAATAATAACATCCTCTTGCTATCCTTGTCAACTTGTCACGTTGGCGGTAAATACCGCCAAATGGTGTTCAGCGCTGTCGTGTTCCGGTTAGATGGTACTGTAGGGTCGTGTAATAACTACCACAGAGGCAAAACAACTAAGGTGTCAGGAGTGGCAACGCATCTGCATTTTGGGCTCTGTGCGGATGTCTGTATGCTGCATTCATCACTTAACATCAATGTGAACTGCATGTTTAATTGCCACCTTCGTTGCACAATTTTTTTCCTCCGTCCGCGTGGACATAATCGAAGATCGATTTATTACACTTCAATTCTAATCAATTAAAAAAATCTTTTTTTTTTTCAGATAAAAGCACCATCCCTAACGTCCATCAACTTAGACGAGACATACAGTGTATAACACATGTCCGGATTTTCTACGGAGCGTTCATCGGATTCTGTACGTTCCATACCAAATCCGGCCGTGTGAGAGGAGTCCAGCGGACATCATTATTATTCATCAAGTCCGATGCGGTCCGCTCGCGCAGATTTGGTCACCGGATTCGGTCCGCCGTACCGAATCTAGACGTGTGTGTTACTACTATAACACCTATGACAAATATTTCTCTAAAAAAAACTGACCTAAAAGTTCACCAACAGTCAACTCCATTTTTTTCCCCATCACCCATCTCGGTCTAGCGTCAACTAATAACATCTTCTGTTTCACTCCAAGCCAATTGAAATAGCACACTGAACTTTGCACTCAATAACTAGAGCAACATAGTACAGTTTCGTTTGACAGCCGCAATGAGTAATGAACAAGGCATGATTAGCATAATTGAAGACTAGGTGATGTTTTATAAACATTCGTACTGGCGGCGACACGTCGCTTGTGTCGTGATAAAGATCCCATTTGTCAAACAGTTTATAATATCTCGCTAATATGGTTCGATGAGGTAGGCAGAGTAGGTTAGATTCAATAGGGATGGAACTAGGTACCTATAGCTCACGAGCACAAGCACCATCGCATTACCTAATCTGCTTGGCGCGAAATTGTAGTGTTCAGCGCCATCGTATTCCAGTCAGGCGGTCAGGCGGTCAGGTGGTACAGCCCTGCAATTTGTAGGTCTAAGGAGTGGTTTGCCATCAATGTTAACTGTATGCTTGTTTTCCATTTCATGACATAAAAAAAATTGTCTACCCCTTCGGGGAATACGGGCGTGAAGTAGCGTTTTACAACTTACAACATAACACACTCTGAAATAGATTGAAATGGTTGTTGGCAGGATACTGACAGATAGAGAGGACCATGACCTCTCTGATAAAAATGATTAAAAAAACAATGAGCAATCAATAAGGGGGAAAAATCAATGACGTCCGGGAATACCCAACAGTATCGGATAAGTTAATGAATTAGGAAAAAAAAAAATATATTTTAAGGATACTTACTTACACATATTTTATATGTTTTTTATTTCCATTTTAGTTTACTATTATGGTAGTAACACACGACCGAATCCGCCGACCAAACCCCCCGCGAGCGAACCGCATCGGACTTGATTAATTAATAACAATTCTGTCCGCCGGACTCCTATACCTCCTCTACCTCCTCTACCCCTTTACACCCGACTTTAAGCAGACTAAAAGTGATCGTGAGACTTGATTTTCAAAAATTCTGGCGTGTACGCTGATTGACTTTTCGAGACGCAACCGAGCTCGATCGAGTGTGAGACTATCCTTTTCTTATTCGGTTCGGAGCGTGCCGAATCCGCTGTCCGCTCCGTATCAAATCCGGACGTGTGTTACGACTATAGTTTTAATAATAATAATAAAGTTATTTTATTTTCTCCTCACAAAATATATCAGAAGTCAAAAGTATTCTACTAGAGCTCCAGTGTAGGAGCTGGAGGGGATAGGCACCACCACAGTACCTCAGTTATCTATCTGCCGCCAAATGGTAGTGTTCAGCACCTTCGTGTTCCGGTTACATGGTAATGTATGGCCCCGTAATAACGCATAAAATTCTGGACTGAAACGACACAGAGACGGAGCGACGTAACTGTCAAAGTCAAGCACATAGCATCATAGCAACGAGCCGTGCTAACACTTTTATATTGCGCTTTGTATGACAGTTACTGTACTTATTCGTCGAGCTAGGTACTGTAGGTAACTACTGTATAAAATAGTAAAACAACTCACATTCTCTCGATCAGCGTCCAGCTGGCGATCCCTGGGCAGGCTGAGCATGGCCCGCTGCCGCACCTTGCCCTCGAACTTGCCGTCCTCGCTGATGGTCTCCATACACCGCCGCCTGCCCTCCGTGCCGAACACCTTCTCCACGTTCCTCTTGGCCGTCTTGAACCCGTCCGTGATACTCTCCGAGGACTTCCAGGTCTTCGGCAGGGCGGGTGCACTCATGGCAGAGTTCTCGAAGTTTTCGCGAAGTTTCTGGAAGTCCGTTTTGGTCTCGGGCGTCGGCGGGCGGGATGGTTCGCAGGGGATGTCGTAGATCTTTGTATCCTGGAACGATAGAGATGTCTTTCAATCACTAGTTTCTGGATGAACTACCTATTTTTATTGTTCATCGCGTCGTTAGCATTCCGTAACTCAAAAGGAGCAACGGACGCACGAGTGATCTTATAAGGAACAAGATCATTCGTGTGTCTGTATAAATGATAAATAAATGGTTTTGGAGTTAGGAAAAGACGTAAATTGACCATTCCTCCTGCCCCCCCCCCCTCCTAATCTCCTTTAGGAGTAGTTAATTTTCTATAGAGCCCAAATTTATTTAAAAATATTGAAAAATTGTCATGCTCACACAAATCAAATGCAAAGTGTACAATAAGCTAATACAGAATGCCCCGTTAGCAGCCACAACCGACCACTGGCCAACGGTAACCGAAAAGAATGGTCACCTCATTCTCACACACACACACGTATTATCATATTGAACGCAATTACGATCATTGCCTTATTACGTACAGTTATGGGCTTACTAAGTTTTACTTACGGAGTGTTTCATTTGTGACGAACTTAAACCAATTTTTTTATAGTTTTGCAGTTGTTAGATTATATTGTATTTTTCGCAATAGCACATACGAATGAAAAAGGTTTTTATACAATGGCTAGGCGGGAGTTGAGCCCAACCCAGTTTCTCTATCTACCTACCACCTGAAGTCAAAACTGCGGAAGCTTGTTAGGCGATGGATAGTCCGCTTAATGGAAGAAGACATAAACTCACGCGTTCGCCAATTGGGGCAGATCATCAATGAAAAATGTTCAAAATTCAGATTCAACACACAATCTGATTAACATTAAAAATTCAACAACCAACCGAATTGAAAACCACCTCTTTTTAAAATTCGGTAAAATAACAAACAAACAAAACGTGCGCGACATCAGTCAAAATAAAAAGTGAGCTACACACGCATACTCGTACACGTTGTAACAGAAGCATTTTAACACATTCCTGCTAACTCGCTTTCTTTGTCTGTTGAGATGGGATCTTGAGAGCGATTTCAAACTTAGTTCGTATACAGGTAAGACTCAAGACGTTAAGCTGTACCTACATACAATTCATAATTGGATGATCAGCCAAGAAAACAAGAAGTAGATAACAGTCAGGGAACTTGAAAACACCGGCACCTTATACCATACATAGATATAACTCATGCCTATAAAACACCGATTTCTGTGAAACTGCAATAACTTCAGTATAAATAATGAGACACATGTTTTAGCTTTTTGAATATTCAATCTTTAAGTATCAAAAATGGGGATGAATTAAAGTTGGCAGTTCACGCGGACGAAGTCACAGACAACTAGTATCTAATAATAAATTTCATGTATGTATGTATCTTCACGCCAGGTCCCTAACGGGGTAGGCAGAGAGTGTAGAGCGCCAGACATCCCGGTTCTGACAAACCTCTCGTGCCTCGTCTACCTTCATCATTCTCTTCATACATGCACGCCGATTCCTAAGACTTTTGACCCCACCATCAGACAGAACTCGACCTATTTGGTCATGGTAGGTCAGCCTACAAATTTCATTCAGGATAATAAATAAAACGAAGCTTCCCCGCAAGTAATACAGTCCCGTGTGTACCCGTCACTTGCCATATACCAAAAGACGTAGTTATAATCAGCACATTAGCAGAGAAAGTCTATGTACACAGTCGGTTAAAGTAGTTTTTCTTAATGTTCTTTATGTCTTTTTAATGGGCTGAAAGTGGCTAACAAGTCATTATGACAGTTTTATCGGTTCAAAGAAAATATGTTTTAGGCTTGTATTCCCTGAAGGGGTAGGCAGACGTAAATGCAAGCATTCTTGCGTACATACACCCATAAATCAAACATGTCTATCCCATAATCTTCATATTGACAGGTATAAGTGGCGAGCCTACTGATAAATTGTTTATCGGGCATATTATCGAACTCCAAGGGTGACACCAGGAATGGAAAAAATCTCAATAGCACTTACCCTCCGTAAAACGAACATAGGGTGCAGTAATGACCTAGTACCACACATGCAGTTTCTCCAATCAGTCATTAAAATGATTGATCTTTTTAAAACAAAAATGGGCAATATTAGTCTTCGAACATGTGGTACAGAATCGTACAGATACCTACATAGATCGTGTATCTAGGCGGAGATCCATGAGGAATCAACGAAACACGCAAATACAGTTTTCTCATAAGACTATTTTTACTGGTGGTAGAGTTCAATGCTAGAGCTCTAGGCGTAGCGACCACCATATAGTAGGCCTATTCCGGGTAGATGGTAATCTATGGGCCTGTCACTTTGGCCACGGAGATAAACAACTATCCTCAGGGGTGGCAACGTTCCATTTTGACCGCTGGTATGGGTCCAGAGGCCGCATTACTCACTTTAAGGACACTCCAAATGAAAGTTATTACTCATTATCATATCAGGGGTGCGACCGCCTATCGACATTGATATTGTCGTTGTCATTGCTGTCAAATTTTCATGTCGATTTTTGCGTTTACTAAATAACAATAATCGAAATAATCTACTATTATCGCTTGTTTCTCACCAACGAAAGCAAGAAAAACAATCAAATGATCACTACTGCTTTTAAAGGAGCTACAAATCGACATGAACATTTGACAGCAATGACAACGACAATAGCAATGTGGATAGGCGGTCGCAGCCCTGATCTTACTTAGGTTTTGCGAGCTACACGCATTCAAATAAAACTATGTTTACGGATTTTTCTCACGCAAATTAAATTTAAATTACCTATTTTGTAAATCAATCCGACGTTTCGGTCGCTTTTCAGCTTACGTGATCTCGGGCATGCATGTTTGATTACTTAAAAAAAGCGCAGCGTGACCGTGCGTGCCACCGTGTCGTGTGTCGCCGCCACTTGTCATGCGACACGGCGACGTATCTATTGACACGTCCGCGGAGAAAGCGCGTCTAGTTGGTCGAAAGTATTTGCACCATCATGGGACATTCGCTGTTACAGCGTTACTGCAATTAACATTTAATGATCGGAGGCCTGATTGGAGATATTTTCGGCAATTATAATTCAATAGAGTAGCTATTTCTATGTGACGAAAGTACGTAGTATGTTACCCGAAACGGGTAGGCAGAGGAAAATCAAGCATACAAAATACAAACACCCACGATTACGTCACGCCTCTTCACCATTTTACAACAGGACAACAAGGCGAACGGAGGCATACTATCCGTCCACAGTAGATGTTCCTAAAATTCTAACCAAACGTTTCGGCTCAACGTTTATAACGCGAACAGCCAAGGAATGGAACAGCCTGCCGGCTTCTTTGTTTCCGAAGAACTATAACCTGGGAATTTTCAAGTCCAGAGTGAATAGGTACCTTCTAGACGAGCGTGCTTCATTTTCGGCCACATCTTCACTTTCAATCAGGTGAGATGGTGGTCAAACATTTTGTCTATAAAAAAAAAACAAAAAAAAACACAAAATATCAGAATTCTCTGCGTACGATTTCCCGAAGATGTCGTCACGAGCGGATCCTAACTACTAAGTGACAATGAGACCACCGAGCAGATTTAATTGAATGGATAGGTACATTATTCAAACAAAAAACAGTGTATTAATTACATAGAACAATAGGAGATACAATAGAAATAAATAGGAGGGGCCTATTTTGAATTTGGTTAAAGAAAAGGTAGAAGAACTTAGACGTACCTATATAATACGTGTGAATATCTTTTTATTATTACAGTTCAGATTACAAAAGTGTAGAATAATTAGAACCCACGTAAATGTTTCGGTCAACGGCCCGATGTCTGCTTGCGGTGTGGTGCGGTGTGGTGTCTTTGCATAACAGATTATGTTACCAAATGTGGTATTATAATCGTTGATCACATATTTAGATACACAAGAATATTTCTTAAATATTTTGACGGTTTATTCCCGCTGTCCCCGAGCCCCGTGTCCCCCCCTGCGACGGGGACAACGGTTGACATGATAACATCTTATAAATCGATGAGCGCCGAGAGCGAGCGAGAGCGCGTTACAAGCGATAGAGAGGCATAGAGAGGCAATAGTTCGACTTGTAACATTAAAAATAATTTTAGTTTACGCAAGATAAATTCGTAAAAATAGTTTTATTTCAAAAAAATACCGACGTCGGGACGTGACGACCCCACCGCCCACAAATGGAGAAGAATTCTTCCGCTAATACAGTCAGCCAACCGAACGATGGCGGTCAAATCATACCATTGGACGGTAATCAAATTAAATGTCCCGCAATAACATGATAATCCGATCGTCAATCCGTTCACCAAGCGTGGCGATTATGGCATCAGATCATATGAGATCCGATGATGGACCTAAGCCTCTCCAAGGGGATATGCCATAATCGCCACGCTTGGCATGCGGATTGGCGATCGCAGTAGTTTTATCGCTCTTCGCTGCTGCCCATCTTGCGTTATTGCACTTACTACTTTGAACTACATTGGAATGATGGTTTGACAGCCAATGTTCGGTGGACTGACTGCACTAGTAAGAGAGTTATTTTCCAGTAGAAGAAAATTCTTCCGCTAGTGGACGGTGGGGTCGTCACGTCCACACGCCAGCGATTATGGTATGTTCTTCCCTAATAGAGGACAATCCTATTGTAAGCATATGAGGTGAAGGCTTTTCTCCAGCAGTGGGACGTCTTTCGGCTGAAGTGATAAGACACACAGTGCCCGAACTCGTGGGCGTAGGCACCACCGCACCACCGCACCGCCTGATCTAAGGTCACGGGTCTATTGACATTCATTAATCTGGACGCATTAATATAATATCTTCAGTGACGCAGGTCAAGTCCAGTCAAGGCCCAAGACGCAGACACCGCATTACCCAATCTACCGCTAAATGGTAGCGTTCAGCCAACGAATAAGTTAATAAGGTATTGTATAAAATTGTAACTCTCATACAAGCACGAAAAGTGGCACACGGCTGGTTGCTATTGGGTTAACATTAACAGTAGCGTCGTCATGTCTTGTCATCGTTAATTATTAATTTTATTAATTTAATTTGTTTGATCTGCTTGACATCCGTGAAACACCAGGGTCCCAGATGAAAATCAGCGTCAAGTCGATTGATTTGATCGACTTGACATGAAGCTGATCTGGGCTCCCATTTGGACCAGCCGTGAGACTTAATCTCTTTTTTTTTTCTTTTTTAATTGTTATTGTTTTTGCTTTTTGCTTTTTGTTTAATTGTACCCCAATCGTCTGGCAATTTGTATCGTCATGTCTCTGTGCTGTCCAAATAAATGTTTTCTTTTCTTTTTTCTTTTTTCTTTTTCATCGTATATAAATAACAATAAAAAAAATAAGATTAGCCCATTGACCTATAGTTACCTAAAGTACTAGATACTCTCCTTGGTAGGACAGTTCCAGTTTTTTGCATTCAATTTACCACATATTCCCCTAAATATCTGTTAAATTAATTTAAAAACGGAACCGGATATAGAAATAGAAATAGAAAATATTTTTATTTCGAATAGATCTTTACAGATACTTTCAAAACGTCAAGAAATATATAAAATACCTGGAGTGAATAACCATTACATAAAGTAAAGCAAAATCATATATTAATAGTAAATTAAAAATTAGAATTTAAACTACTTAGTTAAAACATAATAATCACAAAATTTTTCAATTCCTTCAATGATGATAAATGAATAAAAAGAAAAACTTATTCGTCAAGATCAAAGTTATTCACTTAGCAGAGTTCCAAGTGCAGTCACTACTGAGAAGAACTCCGCAACCCAACAAACAAAGTAAGAGCTCTTTTAAATGAGAGCTTAAATCTAGTACAGATTATCGTGAAAAATCAAATATGGTTTGTTACCGGTGTGTTCGGATTGGCCCTGAAAATTAAAATTGACAGACAACGCCCTTGGCAACTGTCAACGAACTATAAATACAGTAGTGTGTAGACTGTAGAGTCTGTAGACACGAAATAGATAAATTCTCTATTCTGAGGTTATGGGGACATCGACAGTATTACAGTAAGTACGGGCAAAACTTATATATGCCACTGAGTGAAGTTGGCTGCGTAAACTTTGCGCCAGTCAAGCAAGCTGCTTGTTTGCTTGCTTGCTTGACTGGCGCAAAGAGCTTCAATGTTGAAGAGAATATTGTTATAGAGCTTGTCTGCTCCGTAGACCCCTCGCATATCCTCCCCCCCCCCCCTTCTTTACCATTAAATCGCCTTCTTCGCAGTGACTTGTAACAAACTTCACAGACGCATTTAAGATTTGTATCCATACCTAATGCATGCACTCACCTCTGCTCACCCCTTCGGAGAATACAGGCGTGATGTTAGTTACTAATCTCAAGAGGGCTTTCTTGGCTCTCAATGGCCTAGATGTTACAATGTAAGGCAAATTGCGCAACGGCCACGTGGTACCGTTTTGGAGGTACACAATGGTCGGCCTTTGTTCTTGCGAATAGCATCTATGTGGGTTATAGTGTTGTGCGTTTTGCGTAATTGGTATCGGTAACTGGTATTCCGGTATTCAAAACGGTTGTAATAGTTTTAAAACCGGTTCTAAGTATGGTTACTTGATAAAGAATTATGACTCAGAAAGAAGAAGATAGGACTCAGAAGTGACACCGCATTTAAACCTCTTGTTCATATTATGTTGATTTTTCATAGGCGCTGAATCCAAGTACATATTTTCATGAATGTGGACTGTATTTTTAGTGGGGATTCTACAACCTACAAACATCCAATTTATATGTTGTTACAGCTATAAAATAAACACCACCAGTGCAGATAAACACGTGAGAATTTTTTTGATTGAATTTAGCGGCAAGTAGGTTAGGTAATGCTGTGGTGCTTACCAGTAAAAATACAATACATTAAGTACATGTACTTAAATCATACAAAAGTTTTTCTCGTCAGTTTTTTGTGTTACATAATACGTGAGAACAGCGCTCAAGAACTAAAACATAATTAAATGGAACGTAGGTTTTTAAAACTATCATCTACCGATGTCAGCGAACGATATCAAATACCGATACCAGCGGCGAACGCAGCACATCACTAGTGGAATGTGTTTATTATGCCAAGATTGCAGATGAATTATAATGAACGAGTATATTACATTAGCCAAACTAGGCTAAGTCTATTGACAATAGGTCTAGCCTAGCGCCAAGAGTGATATGAGTTGGAGCTAGATCTACAATTAATTATTTTACACATTTCTAGATGTTTGTTGGTTCTTCTATTCTTTAAATTGTTTTAAATGTTTAAATTTTACAATAATATACTTCTTTTAAATTTTATTACTGTTTGTTCTGGATATTAGGATATTTTTAATAAAGTCACACCAGTATAGATAGGATATCAAATAGTAATTTCATCTCTAAAACCAAATTTAATGATTTAAATGTGAAATCCATCACTTATCGTTCCGGCAGTATCTGTCTATAGCGCAGTTCACGGAGACTGATTGCAGATTAATTGTTTATTAATTAATTCAGCTTTGACCCCGCCAGCTAGATTTCAATTAGCATAGTTTTAGATAGATAGATAGATATCTAACATGAGTTAAGTTAGAGGTCAAATGGGACGACTATTTGTGATGAAACTCTTGATTGATTATGGACTCCATCTTCCAGTGACGGAGCTCAGGGGTTAACTGCTGCTAAAAGGTGATGTTTAGCTCTATACTCTATGGTATTCCGGTTAAATGGTAATGTAGGGAGGGCAATTTCTATACCATTTTTACTGGTGGTAGAGCTCCAGTGACGGAGCTCGCGGGCGTAGGCACCACCGCATTACCTAATATACTTGCCGCTAAATGGTAGTGTTTAGCACTATCGTGTTCCGGTCAGGTGGTAATGTACGGCCCTGTAATTTCCGACACAGAGGCATAACACCTTAGGCCTCAGGAGTGGCAACGCGTCTGCATTTTGATCTCTGGTCATTGTGTGGGTGTCTATAGGCTGCAGTTATCACTTAACAACAATGTGAACTGCATGCTTGTTTGCCACTTTTGTGACATAAAAAAAAACCATAGGTAAAATATATTGAACATATTTATAGGTCTTCGGTACCTTCGTTTGGTGGTTCACTCGAACATCTTATGATTTAACATAGTTCGGACATCTCTACCTACCCGGTCGTGAAACTACAGGCGTGCAGTTATGCAAACAGAACAAAGAGATGACCTCATGCGGTGACCAGTGACCTAGGACCTCGGTATAAATAACTGATAACGACTGTATTGCATCGGTCACTTTCTAGCGTTCTATCGACATAAATATGCTCTTTCTATTCTAATTAAATGCACGATATAAGGTCGTTTTGAACACAAATCCCCTTATCCATAAACGTACATTCATAATTTCAGTCAAAAGACGTCCACAGCTGCACAAAGGGCTCCTCCCAAAGATAGCCAGAACGAACGGTCCCGGGCCGCCGTCATCCAGCGATTGCCCGCGACCTTCACTAGGTCATAGGTCCATCTTGTGGGGAGACTGCCTACGCTTCGTCTTCCAGTACGCGGACCCTTTCCAGAACTATTCTACCATCGCTTCTTCGAACTGTGTGCCCTGCCCACCTCCACTTGAGTTTCGCTGTTCGGTGAGGAGAGCGGTCATTTCTCGAACAAATTTGACTTAGGGCGGGGATTGTACCAGCAACCCGACAGTATGAGCATCGTTAGCTTAATGGTAAAGCGACTGGGTGGGATAGTTGTCCAGAGGTCGGAGGTCCGAATTACATTTTTTCGATCCATCTTTCAAATCACTCGCATGACATGTGTTGTAGCAAAAACAAATTTTGACAACTATTTCTTTATTATTCTACTATCGTCTCATTCGACATTCAACACTTTTTTTTGCTTTAAAATAAGGGGAGTGTATATTTACCCGGGGCCGGGGTGTGTGACCGGGACGAAATGGGGAAGACACATACCGGTATGTTCTTATATTAGAACTATTACTCATACTTATTTTTACACTACAAAGGCATCTGCATCTATTTCGGTGCGCTTTTAAGTGGCATCTGTTTTTAGAGATCCATATTGTATTTAATTAATGGTATTAGTAAAGCCGAAGTGTTCCACTTCTTAGCGATAACTATACTTAGTTACTACTAATACCAGGGTAAAAGATGTTTAGCAATTAAAGAAAGAAAAAATTGACTTCGGGCCGAGAGCGAACTTTTGACCTCATAATAACCAGTCTAGAAGCTTTACCGCTAAGTAGCCGAAGCCCTACCTAGGGTTACCGGTTCGACTCCTGCCCAAAGCAATTTTTTTTATACATGTTTCTTTAATTTCTAAATGGAAAAATCCTCTGATCAACACACTGCACCGCGCCGCGTTTCGCGACGCAGTCGCGCGGGACGGCAGTAGGTATGAAAAAAAATCTACCGCCCCGCGCGGTGCAGTAGTTACCCGCATTAGACTCCTACTAATGGGCCGTGGGCCATCATGCGCTATCACCTCGTCTGCACAGAGGATCCTCCCTTTTCGTCGGAGGAACATTAAATCCCGTCCGTTCCTCCACAAATCTTAAGCTTAAGGACTTCTGTAGAACCGTTGTGTATACAAATAACAAGTACTAGTAGTTAGGTACAAGTGATCGATGAAGGCACCGATCGTTCCGCGTTTCACTTTCATGAGCGCCCACACGCGAGCTGTCAGTAGGGTTGCCACCTCTCCCAGAACTCCGGGATTCTTACGGATTCGAGCTCTGAAAATTAAAATCTCCCGTCTCCCGGAAGGAATTTAAAATATACGAAATTCGCCCGGAAAAACAAGTTGTTCAAGAGTAATGACACCCGATGTCGAAATGGTTAAGAGCGGCGTAAATTCTCGGCAGCATTCTTGCAGCCTTCTCGCCACTAATGCCACTACTCGCCAGTGGGTAGTTAGCTAGTTTCGTATAAACTGATTTGCGTGCGTGTAGGTACCTACTTTATTTTATTGTCTCTTTCTGAGCCACGTGCGTGAGAGATTGCGTCGTCTTTGTCTCACTCATTTTCGTTCCTCATTTGTTTGTTATAAGTTTCATTCGTTCGCTTATTAGTCTGTATCTAACAGCAATCCATACAATTGTGTCGTATTTTATTTAATTTTTATCTATTAATTATTTCTATATTGTTATTAATTCAAAATAAAATAAAAAGTTTATATTCAATGTTTTTTTTCTCCCGGATTTAGTTAGCTAAGAGGTGGTAACCCTAGCTGTTAGCCGCGAGCCGCCAGCTGGTGGCTGGTGGCTGGTGGCGTGCGGGCGTCACGTGTCGACTGCCTCGATTCACTTTCGCGACTTCCAGCTATCGTCTATGCGTATCACATCAGAAAAACATTTTTTTTTTGACTTGATAACGTCTTAAGAAAAAGTGTCATGTTCGGCCTGAGCCGAGCGTGCAAGCGAGAGCTCGGGACAAGCGATAGTGACAATAGTGAAACACGATCGGACTAAGCGTTCGGCTTGTGACTTTATCACGTAAAATTATCATCCGTAAACCGACTTTACAGACAACCAAAGTTTTTTTTAAATTTATTTTATTCTTATACTCATAGCCTCACACTAGGTATAAACCTATTTCGTAAGTGCCGTCGTACACAAAACATACACAAACACCCAGACCCGAAACAAATATACATATATCTCTGTCTATGTAGATCGAATCCACGATCCTCGGATTAAGCGGTTGTCAGACACCGCTGGCACCAGGGTGGGCCTGGGCCGGAAGAGCCCGGATGGGTGGAGGGCTAACACTGAATAGTGTTAGGCCTCGGTGTGCCTCGGTCACCTGTATCGGTAACCAAGTATTCATTCAAGCAAACTCAATAATAGCAAACCATTCCATTATTTCCCAACAAAAACTAGTCTTAAACATTAAAACACGAACATGCAAAACAAGTTGTGCGGTTGTGCGGTTGTCGTACACATGCAACTTGTTACTTTACTTGCTAACAACCAATGACTAGTTCTTGCAAGTGAATCGACTGCGCCACACTGTGCTCCCTGAACCTATCACAAGTGATCCACTTTCAAAAGACTGACTTTGAGAAAAAAAGGTTTAAAAACCGCTATATAATTATTAGCCTTAAACTTTTGAGATATAACAAAGCAATGCATGGACATTGATTTGTTATATTTCAAAAGGTTTAGGCAGCGTCTTCGATGAAGGCTCCCAGGCTTCATTTTTCACCACCGACACCTTCAACATATTAAACTGAATGTGATATTTACATAAAACTTTAACGAATGATATACAGAAACTATCCTCATTAATAACTCTACGTATTCATTTCTTTGAATGAAAAATCTAATCTGAAACTATCATTAAGGGCTATAGTTAAATCTACCACTACTGTCTACTAAATAGGACAAACAGTCTAAAAAATAAGTTTATTTTGGTATTTCTTAGCTAATAAAAGTCTGGGATCCACTGAACTGTTGCATTTTTTTTTGTGGCTATAAAGATTAAATAAATAAATAAACTAGGCTATAGCCGACCCACATCTATTGTCACCTGCGTGCACACAGCGCCCACGTCTCGATCTGAATACGACCTTAACATTTTGGAGTAAGATGCATTTTAGCCTAGTTGAATGCAAGCACATACTGCACTTCATAATGCAGATGAGAATAACGGAGATTCTTGGACGTGTTAACACTAGTCAATAGAAAACTGTGGATGCAAGATCGCCACTGGATGGGTCCCACAAATCTTATATTGTTATTTATATTTTTATGAGATCAGTGCCACGCCACTCTATTGTTGAGCAAGTCGATCACCGACATATTGCAGTATTGTACATATATATATATATATATATATTAATGGTGGTAGAGTTCCGTGTGGTAGAGTGCAGGGAGGGCGTAGGCACCATCGCATTACTTAATCTATCTACCGTCAAATGGTAGTGTTCAGCACGATCGTGTTCCGGTTTGGTGGTAAAGTACAGTCCTATAATTTCCAGCATGGAGGCATATTAACTTACGCCTCAGGAGTAGCGACGCATTTACATTGAAATCACTGATTTTATCTAGATGTTTAGAGACTGCAGTCGTCACTTAGAATCAATGTAAACTGTACGCTGGTTTGCCATTTCTTGACATAAAACAAAATCCTGGCCA
The DNA here is from genome assembly GCA_036365455.1 of Macrosoma leucophasiata. Taxonomy (NCBI): domain Eukaryota; kingdom Metazoa; phylum Arthropoda; class Insecta; order Lepidoptera; family Hedylidae; genus Macrosoma; species Macrosoma leucophasiata. The sequence goes on along the minus strand of JAWQUS010000022.1, from coordinate 22,029 downwards.
CACAAGCCATGCACAATAAAGATACATCCATCATTCTCTTCACACACGAACGACAATATCGAGGGACAGCTTTTTATTGGGACCTAAATATAAAACTAACCAGTAAACTACCGTATTGATAGCTTTAGTAAAAAACGTAGATCAGTATATGGAGCGGAGTAGCGATCGCCTTGACCGATCCGGTTCTATATCCGGACTGGACTGGACTTGTCGCTGGACAACTGTTGCTAATTAACTTCATTTTAATATCGAGAAAAATACGTTTTTGGAAATGTTTAGTAAAAACTCAAACTATACGAATATAACGTATAACTATAACGAAAATCTATACTAATATTATAAACTTAAAGCTGTAGAGTTGTTTGTTTGTTTGCTTAAACGCGCTAATCTCAGGAACTACTATTACTACTAGGTACTACTAGTCCGATTACAAAAATTCTTGCAGTTTTAGATAGCCCATTTATAGAGGAAGGCTTAAGGCATATTATAACATCACGCTGAGGTGAATAGGAGAGGGTAGATAACATTGCACCCGCGCGAAGCGGCGACACCTCGACCGCGCGCCTCCTAACATTACTATATGAGGCGGCGCGCGGTCCCGTGTACGAAACGCTTTATACAAGAGCTTGTGATACACACGAACAAGAAAAATCTATCATCTATCACACTTTACAAAAAAAACTTCACGCCTGCAATACCTGTGGTGGCAGTAGCGCAAATTCATGCAAAATGGTGTGTACATTTAGGAATATATTTATACTTGCTGATACTGACAAATCATCATCCCTCCCTCCACATGTGAAGCGTAACAGAGGGGAGGTTGGTTCCGGGGTTGAGGATTTCCTCATTCGCAAGCTTCGGAAGCTTCGGGGGCGTGGTCGTTAATGGGATGCTGGCACGCAAGGAACTAGCTGAGGGGGGGCCATATAAACTTTTTTCCCCTTTTTTTTCACGAGCTTTTTAACCCTAGCTATATGACTGGCGTCGGGACGTGACGTAACGAGCCCTCCTACTACCGGAGGAATTGGATTATACTAAAAGATAATTCTGCCTGTATTGCACTCAGTCAACCGAGGCCGTGTACCTATGTCCCTGAACCAAAAGCCGACACTGGTGGAGAAATGGCGCGAACCGCGAACGCGAAGGTGTGAAACCATTCGACACTCCGCGAGTACACAGCGGGCTTAATGCGCCTTGAGGCGACGGGTAGGTAGGTAGGCACCTATAGGCAGACCGCGGAAACATCGTTACCTATAATTACGCTGCATTTTTTACTTCACAGTCTTCCATTGAAAGTCATTCCTAGAAGTGATTAAGTTATGTAGGCGTACAACTGACTGCTATATAGGAGCTACCTTCCATGATAATGTAGTTTGATTGATATATTAGCATTGATGGATATGTTAAGTGATAACTACAGCCTATAGGCATCTACACAAAAAAACCAGAGGTGAAAATGCAGATGCAACCCCTGAGAACCAATTTGTAACGTCTCTGTGTTAGTTATTACAAGTGCAAGGAGTTTCCAATTTTGCATTCAGTGATTTAACGAAATGCGACTCCTAAGGGGTTGTTTTTGAGGTTGACAGTTTGTAATAATGATATTTCGTTAGAACAAGTGCTGGGAGTCTCAAATGCATAGTGGTTCTTTTTAAGACTTAAGTCGTAAACTCTGCGTTCAATTTACTTTATTCTATTTAATTAATTATTCTTACAATTAAATAAACTTACTATTAAATAATATCTACTGGTATATAAGCAGAGTTTGTATTTTTAAGCGTAGTTTTTTCCCACTATATCATACAATCGAGCGTTGCGCGTTACTACTGTAAAAAAAAAAATCGCATCACGTCGCCGACAATACGTGATAAATAGTGTTAGTGTTATTATAAGTTATTTAATATAATGTATGTTAGTCTTTAAGGTATATATTTTATATGGGCCTACTGTTTTATTTTAAGCATTGTTGCCTGAAAATAAATAAAAAAATGAAATCCCAACGTCGTGCCCTCCTCTTGTAGGTGAAGTTGGCTGCGTCAAGCGTCAACTTAGCGCCAGTCGCTCATCTCGCGACAACCACACACACGAGACAGAGAGAGTTTCAACGTTGGCCTGATGAAAGCGAACTACTGCCACATTTGCCTCCTCGCATGTTCCTTCTATAACATAAAATCTTCTTCAACTTGTCACCTGCCAACTGCATGCGCACGGACGCATTTTGCGCGTACTGCAATGCGGACACCGAACAATGAGACGATCTATAAACATTCCCCCTGACGTTTACGGACGCCGCAGAGCCGTGGGAAGCGATCGAAAAAGAAAGCGTCGCAAACTGTTACATACAGCCTTTCTTTCATCCACTCTTGTATAACTCAATGTGAGTTCACGAAAGTGTCTCTTTGAAGGGTATGTAACAGGAGGCGAATCGCGCTAACTTTATGCTTAGAGCCCTTGGCGCTCGCCGATTGCCCCGCGAAGCAGGCTAGTTTCTCGAGACGAGCCAGCTTAATAAGTCCATTCAAATTATTCAAAATATATTTTATGTACCTAACGACGGTGGCAAACAAGCATGCAGTTCACATTGATGTTAAGTGATGACTGCAGCCTATAAACATCTACACAAAAACAAGAGCTCAAAATGCAGATGCGTCGCCACCACTACTCACATAGGCAGTGTGCTACAGAGATAACGTTCTACGACGCGACGTCGACACTGGCCGGTAGCCGGTAGCCGGTAGCCGGTAGCCGGTAGCCGGTAGCCGGTAGCCGGTAGCCGGTAGCCGGTTGTCTCTTTCCTAAGCTCGATGTGCAATATTTTTTGACCAGTGCTGTAACTCGGGTCTACATGAGATCTGACAACTTTATGACGTAGGGTCTTGACAATATTTTACATGAAAATTAGCTGCTCCGACGAAATTCGTATCGCTTAACAGGTATAAAAAGAATTTAATGTACACAAAATCGAAAAATAGTATTTGGGAAGAATCACCCTTACCATTTAGGGATAGTAAGTACGATTCTCCCTAAATAGACTACAAAGGGACAAAAAATATACTAAAACCGATTCTCACATCTACCAAATATACACACAAAATGTCATAATGATCGGTCAAGCCGTTTAGGAGGAGTATTGTCACAAATACTGTGACATGAACATATTACATATTAGCCGTTTTTGGTGGTATTAATTAGAGACAAGCAAGGTTTGAAGAAATTTCTAACACCTCAACACCTACGTACGATATCGCGCGGTGTGCATAACGGTGGTCATGTTTAGCGAGAGCTTCGACACTCGTTGTAGGACGTGGACGTGTAGTGTAGGTGGTGTAGATGTGAGTGGTGGGACCATGAAATCTGTGATGCGTTGACGATCGACTTCCAATATAACATAAGCTTTTATTGAGAACTAGCGCCCGCCCCGGCTTCGCATGGGTGCAATGTTTTCATCAATTTTTTTATGTAATGAACATGGCAAAAAGTCCATTCTTTTTATGAAGAACCGAGGGAACACCTCAGAGAAGTTCGTTCCACAATTAACACGTTTTGGGATAAAATCAAATGCAGAAACTGTACCGTCTGTGTAAGTGGAACATCTCTCTCCGGCGGGTAGTACGGTGTAGGAGAAGAGACGGTGGCACCATGTCGAACAGTTCAGAGCAGAGCACTCACCATTGTAGAGATGGTAATAAACGCACAGACTCCCAATGTCTCCCAAGCTCAGATGTGTGTTAATAAAGTAGATTATAACAAAAAACAGAACATGAAAATTTGTTTATTCGATACAAATGAGCGTCCACAGCCCGAATCTTAAATGGTTAAACCTATATTTAGTGACCGACAGCGAGAGCACAATGTGCCAAATATTTATATAATTTGCGAGTTGCCTGTACTTTTTCCTCACTGGCTATTTTCATGCGCTCGTCGGTTTCAATATTTCATTCGATACTGTAAAATTGTTTACCATGTCGTCTGATGACATCAAGCGAATACTGCACACTACAGGCACAAACACTGCACTTAGGAACCTGAAATTTACTCATTTGTTTTTAGGTGTCTTACTTAGGTGAGTGACGGCTGCAGGCTATTGATAGACATACCTAAACCAAAAGTCAACACGCAGATGCAGCACCATCCCAAAGATGTAAGTTAAGAAATAACGGGCTCATACATTACCATCAGAATCTAACCGAGACACTACAGTACCTACTGAACAATGCCATTACGTGGCAGATGCCTACGCTCAACCTCCGACACTGATACAAACACTACAATCAGTCATAAATAACTGTAAAAAAAAATAATCATTGTAGCTCTAAATACCGTCTGTAAGCGGTAGACAGATTAGGTAATAGTACCCTGATTGCATATAATATACAATACACACTGATAAGGCACTATATCTTTTATGAAAAGTGATAATTTTGATATAAATAAAACAACAACTCTATACATACTATTGATTTGAGGCCGTAAATAAAATACCTTCGAATACGGGGGGTCTCGATGAGCGTGACACGATGTGACATAGGGGGGCGGGAGCGGGGATCTCCAGCAATGCAACTACGCAACTACAACGTACCTACTATTTTCCTTTTTCACTTTTTATCATGATACAAAGCCAAAACGGCAAAGAGAAGATGACGTAGTTCGTCATATAGGTACAACCAACTCGCATCGCAGCTCGGCGAGCTCGAGAGCTGTTATGCAAATTTAAAAAAAAGAAAAAAAGGAAACTTGAAATTTATCATATTATTCAGGGGTATTCGTTTTTGTGACGTTACATTTTAAGGCGGGGTCACAAATACTTTGACACGGCGTGTCAATAGGGAGGAGAGGGTCAGAATTGAAAAATAAGTACATACATATATCATTATTGTACCGTTGTACCACCCAATCATAATAATCTCTAGCGCTATAATCCATTACCGTAATAACAAGATAATAAGATTGCACACCAATGACTAACCGAACAGACAGAGAACAAACAAAATCTAAACCCAAGTCCATACAATACAAACACCAAAGTACCGAATACATATCCTTGGGGAACACCACACAGGGTCTACAATTTAATTCAATCTATGCCATGAATGAAACTTGACAATGCTTTTATATAGCTCTTATAACACAGAATCGGTTGTATATCCTGCACATAGTACGTGTAGTGGGCGGCGAAGCGTGGAGCAGAAGGTCGCACGCCTCAGCCAACTCGCCGCGCACCAATGGCTGAAACATACCCCCAGGCCGTATTGACGTATTGCCGTATTGAATTGCAAGACCGATCGAGAGGGGATACTCTTGGGACAATCTTTTTAAAAAGCGTGGGATTCGAAAAGGCATCAACATATTGCCGGCAATTTAAATACTTGCACCCATTCGGAAAATTAATTGTAAATATTACATGATCTCTGTAAGTAATTTATCTGTATGATTTTCAACTCGACTTCACTTACTTAATCTTTGACTTTTATTATTTGTAGGGTGGATTTGATCTCAATCCTTAATTTAATTAAATTCACGAATAATGTGGCTTTTAATGAAAAAACCAGGGAATATTGCTGTAATTCCCTGGCTCCACTACGGTATGATAACTATAATCATACTTATGCATTACCTAATGTAGTAAAACTAATAAGTGACATCAGTTTTACCCTGGTTTGTCATTTGGAGGAAAAACGTTTACTAAAAACGAAACCGCATGAAATGAACTAGCAATTTATTTCATCACGTCAATTATGATTACAGTGCTCAACAACAAATAATAAAGCACATCAAGTCTATAAAAGTGACAATCGGCTAGTTTCGGCTTCATAGAGCGTTATCTCTGCTGCACACTACTTACGTAAGCATCCGTGGTCCGGTATTGGTCAAAACTTGATCAAAATGGTCGACAAACGTCAAATAGGTAATGTGTGGAAGAGATAACGCTCTACAGATCCGAAATAAGCCGACGTCTCTTCCCAAGGCAGATGTGCATTATTTCTTGTTGCAAACTGTACGCGCGTCATCGTCAACTCAAAAGAACTGAATCCAATTAGACTGACGATTTGTAAAGCGACACTGATGGGCAAATGATCGCTTTTGCCTGTAGTACTCAAACAAAAGCGATAACCTGCCTTTCGTTGGTGCTTTCGTAATGTAAAACGATACTATAAATAAATAAATAAAATACGCATACACTCACAGCACCACAGTAGGTATAAAATCTGTGTCGTGGGTGCCGTTATATACAAACAACACATACACAAACACCCAGACCCGAAACAAATATCTGTAGGCCATACAAATATTTGTCCCGGTGCGGGGATCGAACCCGCGACCCTTCGAATCAAACGGTCAACTCACACCGCTGGACCAACCGGGTCGTCAAATCTTCAAAGGATACGTCATTGCGTCTCTAACTGGGGTTTGACCGCCTAACTGAATCGTTGTTGAGGTCGTTAACGTCAATTCGTCGCGTCGTGTAGCGGGTTGTTCACTTCCCTTCAAAATGGTGGAGGAGAGCAATGGCTGCCACATGCGTCATACTCGTGAGCGGGTGCTGATTGTGGGGACTTGGGGACTAGTCTGTTGTGGTATGCGAATGATATCTTCTATCACGGTATTCTCAGTGTTAAGTTTTTGATGAGCATATGTGTATATATTATATACTTATGCATAAATGCATATGCCATGGACGTTCACATTATCTGTATTCTACTTGAATTACAATTTGTATTAGATCTAAGGATATTGACTAAAAGAGCAACACACTGAGTTTTTCGGTAGCGGAGTTCTTTTCAGTAGTGCCTGCGCTTGGAACTCTGCTAAGTGAAAATATGTTTATACGAATAGATTTTTCTTTTTCTTCTATGAAGGAATTGAAATATTTGATGATTTATTGGTTAAATTTTAATTTATAAATCGATTATTATTGATACCTATTGTATAATAATTATTATTATAAGTCATGCACTATAGGCAGCTTGTAAACTTATAATGCAAAAGTGTCCTTGTAGACCAACCGTATAAATATTATAAATTCGAATGTTTGTATGTTTGTTTATTTGTTAATCCTTCACGAAAAAACTGCAGAACAGATTTTCTTGAAATTTGGCACACACATAGGGGGTAACTTAGACTAACACATAGGATAGTTTTTATACCGAAAAAAATTGATGAATTTCCACAGGTTACGCGAAAAGCGACCTACACGCGGACGGAGCCGCGGGCAACAGCTAGTTTGAAATAAATAGGTACATGAAGTTTATTGAAGTTTGACTTTGTCCCGTGATCCCGTGATATATCCAAAAATTGCGTAAATTTCATTTTTTACAGTAAACTAAAGTTATAGCGAGTGTCAGATTAAAGCTATTACTTTGATACGCGGCTGGAAGAGACAAGGTGAATCAAAGACGAGAACGAGCACTAAAGCGATCCTTGGCGGTGGAACCGCTGCCGCTGATCATTCATCATTTGACTGCTGATAGAGTTCTAGTGTAGGTAGGTATAGGAGTTCTCGCAGGCGCTGGGGCGTACACACCACCACATTGTTGTCAGTCGGTGACGGTGGTAGTGTTCCACTAAATGGTAATGGTTCCACTGGTGGTAGAGTTCGAGTGTAGGAGCTCGAAGGCGTAGGCACCACTGCATTACTTAATTTATCTGCCGCTAAATGGTAGTGTTCAGCACTATCGTGATCCGGTTAGATGGTAATGTATGGCCCCGTAATAACTTCAGGCGGCAGTCATCACTTAACATCAATGTGAGCTGCATGATGTTAAGTGGAGACACACAAAAAAAATGTATGACCCCTTAATAATCATCACAGAGACATAGGTAACAACTAAGGTTTTCAGGGTTGGCAACTTATCTGCATTTTGTCCTCTGGTTTTTGTGTGGGTGTCTATAGGCTGCAGTCATCACTTAACATAAATGTGAACTGCATGCTTGTTTGCCACCTTCATTAGGTACATAAAAAAATTGCTGATTTTCTTCACGGGAGACACAAAATATGTAACTAGTGAAAATCTTGAACTATAGCAAGAACCGAAACAATTACCTACAATAGGCGGTAGGTCGCGGGTCGCGCCTATCGTCTCCCACGCCAACGTGTCAACATGCTTTTTGTGTTCCTATAGAGGTCAAGCCCATTGACATTCTTTAGACATAATAATTTCCAAACTCTTTCTTGTGAAATATTCCTGAAAAAACAAAATTAATTCCTCGTGTGTCTTTGGTTTCTCTCGTCCTTGGTTCCTTTCGAACCGCCTATGAAAAGCATTGAAAGCAGTAGCGTTTTAATATCACCTAAATTAATTACGACAGTCAGATCATCGCCATTGCTCTCGTCGGAAGAAGTCCTCAGCTGGACAAAAGCCTTCCCCAACGATGGCCAGAACAGGACTGTGCATCATTTTGGGGATAATATGCCATAATAACATGCCAGTGGCACTAGTTTTATCGTAGAATGCTTCTGCCCATTCCGTGCTATTACATTTACTACCGGCCTATTCGAATACTTCGAGCGATGGAGTCGTGATCGTCGTCGACGAACGAACAAAATCCAAGTACAAGCAAAAATCATCCTAAACTCAAAGGAATAAAGTAAAAAAATATGTGTGTGAAGCCACCGATAACCCAACGCCACACGAAGACGGGAAGCACGGTCATTACAAAAGTAAAGGATTCATTCAAGAAATAGGGCATCGCGTTCCGCTCCGCAGCCGCTGTTAGGTATATGGGTCATAATTACTCGATGCAATTATGCCATGTTTTTTAGTTTCTTTGCGTTAATATTTATAATGTATGTATACATGTAACATACATGCTACGTATATGTATGTATGTATCTTCACGCCAGGTCCCTAACGGGGTAGGCAGAGAGTATAGAGCGCCAGATATCCCGGTCATGACAAACGTCTCGTGCCTCGTCTACCTTCATCATTCTCTTCGTACATGCACGCCGATTCCTAAGACTCTTTATTGACTCCGCCCTCGTGGTCAAGGTCAGTCTTGGTCTTCCTGGGTCGCTGGGCCTTCTTTGTATAAGTTTGGTAGTTTATGTGTCTAAATAGCGCTATCTATTGATTCAATAAAAACCGGGCAAGTGCGTGTCGGGCACGTTGGTGATCGCAGTGGCGGTAGTTTTATCGCGGGACACTGGTGCCCATCCCGCGTTATTATATTTACTGGGCAGGTACCATATTACCAGAATGGTTTGACAGCCATTGTTCGGTTGGCTGACTAGCACTAGCACTAGCACTAGCGATATAATTCTCCTCCAGAAGAGGGCGATGGGGTCGCAGTCGGTGGCACGTCGCACGTGTGAAGGAACCCGGCGCGACGTCTTCAAGTGTGAAGGAAACACATTACATCACTGCACACATACATACCTAGTTTCCCACTTATGACACTCTTGTCACCCCCAAATGAGTGGTACTCGGTGCGGTAAGAATTGACAGATCACCGGAATTGGTGTCAAATACTGTTGAAGCGACACCAATTCGTGGTGACAAGTTCACGCCATCATGGCACTTCTATGAACTAGATTAAGTAAAGAAAAATGATCCACTATTTTACTGCTGGTAGAGCTTGAGCTTGAGATCATTGGCACCACATTGTCTAATTTGAATGTAACTTAATGCCTGTTAGGAAATCCAAAGGGATACAGAGAACTTTGAAAAGATGACAAAATAAGCATAATTATACTCTGATTGCGGCTCCTATCACCAGTTACATTCCATTAAGTAAGTAAATATAATACCTACTTATTTCTTTTGGACAGATATACCTACCTACCTCATTATACAAAAATAAGCAAAAACCATCAAGGCAGGAGTGATGTAAGTATGGTAATGTTGCATACATTAAGGGAACCATTTTAATGATATCATAAACATTGCACATGTTGTATTATGACATCCAATTGCAGAATATTATTGTTCTTTTTAAATAATTCCTTTATTACCTACTTACTTGAATACATTATGTAACACACATGTAACTATTAGGGTAATAGGTTTATTCTGAGCAGGGCTCCAAGTGATCATTGTCATGATTGTAACTTCACACCTGTAATCCCTGAAAGGGTAGACTCGCCAGTTATGTTTTGACCCTTTTAAAAACATGTTTATTGTATGTTAATTTTCAGTATTTATTTTTATAGTGAATATACCTACCTGTAACTAAAAATACTGTGAACATTTCAAGCATAACATTATCTAGCATAATATTATCTGTGAAAATTTCATCTCTAACTACCTATCACAGTTAATGAGATACAGCCTGGTGACAGGCAGATAGACAAAAAGACGGACATCTGAGTCTTAGTAATGGGGACCTGTTGTTACCCTTCGTTTACAGAATTCTAAAAAACAATGTTTGTATGTTATGGAATCTGAAATAGCGGAAGATAGAGCAATGATATCTTTATCAACTTTGTTCAGAATTGTCTGAAAATGATTTCTGTTTTGTTTTATATTTTATGATTTATATTATAGGGTATAACCCTAATAATGTCTTCAAATTTAAAACTGTGCAGTTAATTAATTATTAAAGCTATTTGCAAATGCCGGCTTGATGTTGGTAATATTAACTATGTATCATCATTATCAGTTCCTTCATTCTCTTTGTAAATTATTTATTAATTATTTACTTACATCTATCAATATACATTATATCCCCAATTTGATAGCAGACAGACAAGCAGTATTTAGTCTTTTCTTTTTCAAATAATAATAGTAATGTATTTAAATACCCATATTATATTATGATACCTACCATTTAAACTATCATAAAATTAATTTATGAGAGTTTAATATATTTTAGTATTAGTTTGTTTTCCCACTAATCTACCTACCAAAGCTCCTCTCTATCAATGTAATCCCAATCCTACAAAAAATTGTTAGTGATGTTTGATGATGCTAGCTATAATAATACCTCTAGACCAGAGGTTCCCAAACTATTTGTCTTGTAGACCCCTTTCTTTTTTTTTCTGGTATCGGTGGACCCCCTTGCTAACATTTATGTCACTTTCCCATATATCCCATTTTTATTTACGCATATATGTAGACCCCATCGGGTCTTCCATAGACCCCAGGGGGTCTATATGGACCACTTTGGGAATCACTGCTCTAGACCAGTGATTCCCAAAGGGGTCTATACCGACCCCTGGGGGTCTATGACAAAGTGAAAGAGGTCGGCGTAAGCGAAAAAAAAATTTGGGGGTCCATGAAATGAAAATGGGGGTCCACGATAATGGATCTCAACACATACACTGATAGCACCAATTTACTTACATCATACCAGTGTTTCCCAAAATGGTCCATCGGAGACTCAATGGGGGTCTACGTAGGCGTGAATAAAATTTGGAAACATGGGAATGTGATATAAATGTAGCAAGGAGGGGTCCACGGCAACCAGAAAATAATTAAAAGGGGTCTACAAGAAAAAATAGTTTGGGAACCTCTGCTCTAGACCATTACCAATAAAAAAAGATAGAGACTCACCTCATCTGTCTGCTTGACCCTTAAATCCTCCAAGCTTTTGCTCTGTGCACCATTCTTCCACAGATTAAGAGACCCGTATTTGTTCTTAGAGCCACTATCACTATCCGAAAACGGAGTATCATAAATATGTTCCTTCGCCAAATAAAACTCAGAGTTCACTAAACTAAGCTGGCATTTACAGTTCAAGTGGCATTTGAAGCCCGACGTTTGGTCGTTTGAATGGCATTTGGCACATTTGGTGTTATTTGCAAATGAACTGATCCCTTTTTCAACATGATCATTGCTACACGAGCATACAGGATTGGGGTCGGAGTTTAACCTGCTGTACGGCAGGCTTGTTGTGGAATTATTATTAACTATGGCACAGTTTAACGAATTGAAACACTTGGAGAGGGGATCAAGAACACTCTGGTTGGGCAGCAGTGTCCTGTGTGTGATGTCCAGTATCTCAGTACACAGATAATGGACTTCTTTAGGTTTTTTCTCACTCAAATCTGCCTCGGCGACATCATAAATATTCTTCTCTTTGTTTTTCGCTTCCCGACTCTGTAAAACTTGCTCTAGCTTCTCGAGCATTTTTTTTGGATCCCTCCGTTGTTTTTCTGGGGCCTCGGCGATTGGGATGAAAGTACGGGGAGGCTTTTTAGGGGGTGGACCGGCCGGGAGGGGCTGTTTAAGAGCTTTCTTTAAGGTGTCTGTGAGGGTAAGGTGAGGGTTCTTGCGTTCCAGTCGCATCGTCTCACTTGATATACTCAGATTGTTCATCTGATGCAAGTTTGTGTCATCGGCTTGCACCGCTTCAGGTTTTTCATATTCTGACACCAGTTTTTTCACTCGGGACTTGTCATCATCGAGATTCTCGGTTTCTGAACTAACTCCACTGTCAGTCATGGCATCTTGTTTCTCCTCGGCAGCTTTAGCTTTGACGACCTTAGCATACTGATCTAGTATGTGTTTAGGCACCTGCGAGTCTGGTATAGAGTTTTTGACCTCACAAACGACTCCGACCGTGTTCACTTTGAGGTTCTCCCTCCGCATCTGGTCCTCGATGAAGTTGCCGAGCATGCGGAGGCGGTCTTTGCTGAGTTTTTTCTCGCCCATTTTGAGAGTGAAGTCGGAAGTCTCGGCGCGGCCGTTGCAGCTGCCGTGCCGCTTAGGGCTGTGGTTGATCTTCTGGCTGCGGTCGCAGCGGAACGCGTGACTCCGCTGCAGCTTCTTGCCGGGATCGCTCGCTTGGCGGGACAGCAACTTCTTCACCTCGCTATCATTCTTCACGTCGGCGTCGCCCTTGCTGTACAAGTAACTGTTGTTCGGCGTCACACACCACTCCGACTCGCTCGTCTCCACCTCCTCGCGCTCGCGCTCACACTCACACACTTTGTTCTCCTTATCATGACTGCCAGCGCTGTAGCTGTTGACTTCCGTATGTTTGTACAGCTGTTTCTGTACAGGTGCTACTTCGAAGTCGTGATTCAGGCTCTCGAACTTGTTTTTTATTTCCTGCACTCGATTTTTCGACGATATCATTATTTCTGATACACAGAATACATTTTTATAACGACTTGTCGTTCAAGCGCACCACTATTACGATCTAATTGAAGAGAACACACTTCTAAAAACCTGTTGCATTTTTTTTAGTTCGGACGTTGAGACGAAGGAAACGCGTTTTAAGGTTTCATTACACAAACACGGTGTTACTTTCGATCCGTTACGAAACAATTTGTATCGAACTGTATTTTACACGGTCTTGGTTATTTTGAAACAGCACAATTCACTTCGCACTTCACACAAAGTTTACATAAACAGACAGTCGATCGTTGCATCGCGGCGCAAGGGCATGGTTCTTTGACTGGGTTGCCAACACACATTTATAATTACCCTACTAATGACTATCTCATATCACAACCTAATTCGCCAAAAATTGATTCAACATATTTTGTTTTCTTTTTTATGTATTGAAGGTGGCAAACAAGCACCCAGCTCACATTGATGACAAGTGATGACTGTAGCCCATAGACACCCAAACAAGGACCAGAAGTCAAAATACAAATGCGTTGCCACCCTTGAGACCTCAGTTGTTACGTCTCGGGGCCAAACGGCTAAGACAATTTTAACATGATAATTTTGACAAGGTTAACATGATTTTTTTTGTGTGTATTTGTTAGGTATGAGAATCAGTCGAAGCATATATTTTTTACTCCAAAATGAGTAAGTATATAAAAAGAAGAATATATTTATACTCCAAAGGAGTTGTAACGTGGTGTTTCCAGTGGTTGTACAGTATATCAAAAGACAGCTCATATTTCAAAGATTAGAGAAAAAATAAAGAAAAATAAAAATAATTTGATTAAAACATAGATGAAATTGTTCAATCGAGTTCGTTTTTACTGATTATGGCAATTTATACACCCAAGAACCTAGTGACATGAGAGTCATGAGATGTTAGACTTGTCAAAAGAATTGTCAATCGTCATCGCCATATTTTTGTATTACCATTTTGTGTAAACTTAATTATTTTAAAACGAAAAAACTGCACAACAATAACTAAAACTGATAATCGGAAGTTGTTCAGAAAAGTTTTAACTATTATTTTACGAACCATATATTAATTCGGAACAACTCTTTACATTTTTGGACCATCTCCTTTTTCGGACAGACGCCACGCCAGCCCCTACGTAAAATAACCCAAAGAGCCAATGGAAGGTTGGGTACGGGTGGATTTTAAACTTGATATCTCAAATCTATTATAAGCATCGATCTCCCAGTCAACGATTTAGCCCTGTACACTATCCCCAGCCGCTTAACGGAGGTCTCACCGTCAGATAGGGACGTGGTGGGTAGACGGCTGGGGATGAGGTGTATGGGTATGTCGTTGGCCCTGCACCCTATCCCCAGCCGCCTAGCGGTGGTTCCGCCGCTCAATAGGGACGTAATGGGGCCGCGGGGGGGCCGTTGAGGATCAGTTCATCCCTGACACGCCCGCTTCCCCACGGCCGGACTGTGTGTCCCTGGACTCCTCCACCCAGGCGTCTTGGGACGCCTGGTGTTGTGAGTGGTCGGGGCAGGGACCTTCGGGCGCCGGACTAGGGGATATCCGTTGAACAAATGGAGAGGTCCCGGGCTGGCTGGCGTGCAGGTGTTCCGCACACCACTAGTATTGGTTGGAGCCGAAAGGCTCCGAGGAGGGCTCGGAAATGGGCAGTCGCCGGTGGGGTCACGTATGTGTGTGATAGTGTTCCCGTGACCCCGCCACTAATGGCGGACGAGTCGGAACACGGTAGACGGATGTCTTTACCCGGAGTCCCACATAACCCACCCCTCTCCCCAAGGATGGGTATAAAAAAGGACCACATACGATTTTATTAATTTGATTTACTAGTAATAATAATAATAAGAGGGGGCAGAGCAGCTTATGGCAAGCTGTTAGTGGTGTAGGTTAGTGCAGCTAGAGGTGAGTAGCGACACCACCCCCTACCATCATCTCGAATTCCTCCGAGAGAACTGGGCTCCGCCTCGTCCGCCACACAGAGGTACGGCCGGACAGAGCATCAGGTCTCTCACCTCTGGCTTGACTTCATTGGCCGGTCAGAGTGGGGCGCTAGAGGTATGGCATTTGCAGAAATTTAGATAATAGGCTGTTGTTTAAATTTCTGAAAGAACCATACACTCGGGGGTGGAAGTGTCTAAAGGCATAATAGCGGGGAAGCCCGCTCCGAGCTCGAGATTACTCGCTCGTGATGGTGAAACCGGGGCCACACCTCTCGACACCACCCCCACCACCACCATCCAGCCTCTCTCAACAGTGTTGCCCCCTGTCGACCATCGGGTTGGCTGTTTGGGGGGCTCACCAAGGAGAGGCGAGTCACCACCTGCCTAAAGTAGGATTCGATAATGTGAGATGTTGAATATAGGCAGGTGCCGGATCTCACTCCATAGGCCCAGCCATCTAGTCCCCCCAGTTCACCCACATAGCCCAAAGTTCGGCAAATCACTTTTCATTACAATAGTCCCATTATATTCTGCGGGGTCAGTCTGTGTCTATATTAACTATTGATGCAGTCAGAGAGAGGTCCCGCCGAATATAACCCATTACAAAGTAGATCAAAATTCTCGAATGGCCTCTACGTGTTGGGCCCCCCATGTTCCCGCGCAAGCCTGACAAAGGTCCGGGGTTCAAATTGGACCCCGTGCTGACGAGAGACATAATAATAATAATTTACTCTTTATTGTACACCAAAGGTTAAAAACAAACAAGACATTAAAAAAAATTTGCACATTTGGCGGTCTTATCGCTAAAAGCGATCTCTGCCAGACAACCAGGTGGAGGAAACAAGGAGGGGGTGTACACCCCCTCCTTGTTTTATAGGAATATTTAAAAGTCAAATAAAAATTTTATAACTAAATTTTATAGTAAACATAATACATAATAAATATATAGATATCTATATATACTTAGATTTGAATATATATATATATGCACATATATACAAACATGCATATAAATATAATTTATATTAATACATACAATAGAAAAGTGTAAGAGTAATAACAGTAAAGAATATCGTAATAAGTGAAAAGATATCGAGAAAAAAAAGACTATTCGTGCGAGGAAAGACAGTATTCAAATAAATGTTTTTTAAATGTTGTAAGGGTTTGCAACTGACGTATGTTAACGGGTAACCCATTCCATAAACGAACAGCAGCATTGGAAAAAGAGTTAGAATAGAAGGAAGTAGTATGGGAGGGAATCTTGAGTCGAAGGTTATTAGAGGAGCGTAGGAAGAGAGAGTTAGAGAGGCTAAGGTAGTGGAAACGTTCCTTAGATAAAGAGGATAGTGAGGATAGAACAGTACTTAGTAGAGAAGGGAAAGAATATGAGTATTCCTGCGAAGGCGAATTGGCAGCCACTTGAGTTGATGACGAAATTCGGACACATGGTCATATTTACGTAAACCAAATATGAACCTTATACATAAATTTTGGAGACGCTCAAGCTTATTTAGCTGCTCTTGAGTAAGATCAAGATAGCATATGTCAGCATAGTCTAAGATAGGAAACAGGATTTATCTAGCAAGCGTAACCTTGGTGGCAATTGGTAAGAAATTCTGTGTATCAACCGAGAGCTACCAATAATAATAGCCTGACTTTTCATTGGATTTACCTGTAGACCATAAGCTTTACTCCAATTCGAAATTTTAGTTAGGTTACAATTCATATTTTGTATGGTTTCGTGTAAGCCGTCAAGGCCAGATTGTACATAGAGCTGCAAATCGTCTGCATTACACATTACTAACAGACACACCTGAATGAAAAACTATATTATTAATTTGTGTACTTCTATCTTCACGCCAAATTCCTCACGGGGTTAGCAAAAAGCGCGAGGTGCCAGATATCCCAGTTTTTACAACCTTATGGTGTCTGTTTTTTTTATGTAAGGAAAGTGGCAAACAATCGTACAGTTCATATTGATGTTTAGTGATGACTGCAGCTTATAGACACCCGCACAAATACCAGAGGTTAAAATGCAGATGCGTTACCACTTCTGAGGCCTAAGGTGTTATGCCTCTGTGCTGGAAATTACAGGGCTGTACATTTTACATTCATGACTAACATGAGTTCGTCAAAGAAAACAATATATTTTTATTTAAAGAAAAATGGAAAGAAAAATTTGACTTCAGGTGAGACTCGAACTCGCGGCCTACTGGAAGTCAAATTTTTCTTTCCATTTTTCTTCAAATAAAAATATATTTCACAAGCATGTGTTAATGCGAAATAATATAAAACAAAAAATAATACATGTTGTTCTAGAGAATAAAATAAAATATTTGATATTTTGCAACACACACATAAGTATTACATTACTAAAATGTGGAATTAAATTATGTGTCAGGTCAAAAATAATGAAATTAAATACGAACTGTAATAAAATTAAATAGTTCTTCACTTCATATAAAATTTACCGAATTTACGGGAAAATGTGTAAATCTGGCACGTTACTCCAACTGATATTTGCATCGACGATCGAATAAGCGTACTAACATAATGCTAATATTGAAATTGTCAATCATGTTGGAAAATCTCCGGAAATAATTTTTATTTTCGTCGGTTAAGATGAAGTTGCATTCAAAGTATGAAACTATGGGTAAGTTACAGCTCAATAAAATAAACCTTACAACTGTATCTACTAAGGCTTGTTGCCTCCTTTGACTACATAAAGCAAGGGATACTATAAGAGCTCCTGCCCACGTCCTACTTTTTGGAGGACAGATAATCGGTCCGATTTTGTGACTGACTCAACGCCCACGTCCGTTTTTTGTCGGTGGAGCAGCACGTCCTAGCGAGCTGAGAGAATCTCATGAGTTTAAGTAGGAAAGTGAATTTACAGAGGAAGGTTTGTCATCGGCTTTTGAGGAACAAAAGTGAAAAAAGAAAGTTCTGGGTTGATCCAATAATCTCTCAGATTATTGAAGGGGATATTTAATGTTCGTCATGCTGATTTAAGATGTGAGACTTTGAGCAGACAAGTTTTTTAAATATTATAGAATGTCAATTATTATTAATAAATTTTATGAACAATGACACGTCCTTTCTAGTAGGGGAGACGAATCTAGGTCGACCTTCACCTATCTGTTCAACAAATGAAACATTGTATGTATCCATTTTTTTAAGTAAGTTTTTTTTTGTATTTTTTAACCAACCAAATGTATTTGAAGCTAAACGTTTTAAACATATAAAAAAAAGATTCGGACGAATTGAGAACCTCCTCCTTTTTTCGACGTCGGTTAAAAATAGGTGTTTGAGGTTTATTGGTAACAGATCGGTGCAGTCACTTATATTTAATTACCTGTTTACACCTCCTTGCCAGGTACCTAGTCATGAACATAAATACGTAGGCAATAGCTTATAGACGTGTTTTATAATATATGTTTGAAACTTTTAGTTTCAAACACTTTTAATTGGTTAACAAATGGGTGAAAGTTGCTAATAAGAATTTTGTTTTTAAATAATCATATCTATTAACATATTTACTACAGGCTACACATGCAAGACGTGTTTGTACATGTATGAAAATTGTTTAAATTATTTCTGTAAACAGATAGGTGAAGGAGGACCTAGGTTCGGCTCTTAGACTATTTCCTTGCGGTCGACTGTCGGTGAGTAGTGTGCGTTGACGCATACATTTCCGAACGAACCATTTTTACCGATTATCGGTCGGGATGCACCGATTTTATTTTTCATTGATTGTTGTAGGACGTGGGTGTTGCACTATGGCTATCAGCACGTTCTATTTTTCTTCGACAAAAAGTCGGTCACCGATTATCGGACGTGGGCGGGAGCCCTAAACCTAAAGTGGCATCCTCTCCAGCCTGACATGTAGATAGTATATCTTTCAGTAGGTAGTGTTGTCGGTAGAGATTGCAATCCCGCAGCTACTTCAATCCCGCGGGATTGATATGCGGGATTGATCAAAACCGAGCGGGTCCCACAAGATTCCGTATTTTAGAAATGACAAAGCCAGAAATTATATAGTACTTTGACCCACTTGAAAACAATTATTTACCAGCACGGCAAATACCTCTTTTTGCTGAGATTTAATCACTGACTACTTACACACACATTTAATCACTTTTAAACTTGTAGTTTGTGTGTAAACTTAAGACATGTCATGCATGGCACGGCCGCAGTAATACACATTTGGTAAAGTACACACAGTAAGGCAAAAGACATGGTCCATACAGACTGGAAGTATAAAATCATTCTGATTTCTGCAAATCTTTACGTTGAGTATAAATAAAGTATTTTATATTTATGAACAGTTCTTTGATATAAGTACCTAGGTTTGTTGTTGCTATTTTATTTAAGTACAATCGTTTTTCGGGTAGATCGAAAATCTATGACAGTAGTAATGTTGACCGATACCTACATTGTCAACGTTTCAATAGTAAAAACAGCGTTTGTAATTATTTAAAAAGATTTTTTTAATAATTACATATACGAAAATAATATGTTTGGATTACAACTAACTTTGAGGGATTAAAACTTGAGTTAGAACGTTTTAAAGTACTTGATTGTTATTTTGAGTAACGCAATTGATTGCGATTCTAATTAGGAACAACCATATTCAAGACTTTTTTAACGTAATTATTAGCCTCAAGTTATACAGAAAAAAAATTTATTAACTAAGAATTCTATTTTTAAAACATAGTTTTTCTTTAATTTACATTTCGTGTAAATGGTGGGTCACAATCTGTCATTGTCATTTTCTTATAAAATCAATTGAAACTGTAGGTTTTAAGGATTTTGTAGTAAACATGGAACCCTTATAGTTTCGCCAAGTCCGTCTGTCTGTCTGTCTGTCCGTCCGCGGTTTAGCGCAAAAACTATTGGTAACAGAGACTTGAAATTTGGCACAATTATACACCTTGATTACGCCGACAAAATGGTAGAATAAAAAAAAGAAAAAAAAAAGACGTGTGGCACTCGGGGACTGCCGCGGTAAAGCTATTGCATAGCATTTTGTATCAACTTATGCAATTAATAATATTTATTTATTCATAAATACCTATACACCTATATACTTTCTCATAAACAGCTGCTTATGTATTCGACCGATTTCGGAGCAGCTCGTCTCGATTCGTGCGAGCTTCGTAGAGTCGTACAATACGTCTAGTTGCACGCACACAAACACCGTGTCGAAGCTGCCGAAAAGAAACGACGTTAGACAATGCACGGCCTTCAAGCCACACCTCCGTGCCCGTCGGAGTGGGGAGCGTGAGGGTTATTTTCGTTACGGAATTTCTGAATTCGGTCCCCGCGCTCAAGGACCTCGAAAGAAGCTATGCAATAGCTTAAAAATATATTTAGGGTACCTCCCCTAAATGTAACGCGCGGATTATTGTTTTATTTTTCGTTTTCTGTATAGTGTGGTTTCAAAAATGTTATGGATGTGGTAATATCATTTTTCGATTTTGTTAACAGTTTGTGACTTGATAAGCTTAAAAGTGCCAATTTTCTTTAGAGTCATGTGTCCCCAACTTTACCAACTAAATGGTTGTTGTTAGAAATTCAAACGTTACGGCAATAGTAGCTACATATAATGAAACTAGTGGCGCACCCCGGCTTCGCCCACGCTGCTCCATTCCTATTAAGCTTCTGCTACACGGTTTGAAATGAGGTATGAAACCAAGGTGACCTTGAACGGAAGTGAGATACGGATTGCGGGCTACACGGTTTGAAACCAAATGAATTGCGAGGATAGAACATGTCGATGTTTCGTTTTTATACCGTGTATTAACGCTATAATTATGCCATGACACCTTATCTATCTGTACAACATGTAGTTCGAGTGAGTCTTGCGATTTTGTGTGCAATTAAAGAAAAAGAGGAATAAAAATAATATGGATGAGGCGGTGGTTAAAGGAGAGATTAACGCTTAGTCATATAACCTTAATTTTATTAATCTCCTGGACTTTCGTGACATAATTAACTTTAGTCGAACATCAGTTGCGTCCGCACGCGCTCGCTGACGCAGAGAGACTGACGTACGCGTGGTTTTAAACAAGCGACTACACGGTTTCAAACCAACGCTTCTGCCAATGGTTTGCAACGCAAGCCTTGCTACCAAGGACGTATGAATTTCATGTGATATTTGGCATAAAACAACGGTCTACACTGTTTCAAACATTTGTTTCAATCCGCCGTTTGATACCGTGTAGCAGACGTTTCAGTCATAGCGTGATATACAACATGTAACGGGAATAATGCACACTCTTAGACACCTCGATTAGAAAACCGAGTTCTAATCATAATACATGAACTGAAATATTTCATCTTTTTTTATTGAAGAAACAAATTGTCCTCAATTTGTACGAACAGTATGCACACCTTATGCATACTTACCCTACCTCTACCTACGACCGCACATAAAACACAAACCAACTCACACACGTACACTGTCGCAATGTGATGTAGCGTAACTTGCGTACCCCTATTTAACACTCGCTAGTAATAAGATTAATTTTATTTCTTAAATTATTGTTAATAATAAAATGCATGTCTCAACGAGTTCTAATACACTCATTGAAACTAGCATTTTATTTTAGATAGACGTTAGTCTCATTTTCATTTGTATGGACTGTTAACCAAATGGGTGACCATAATTTCCTTAATTGTAATTAATTTTGGACAAAATTTCACCTATATCAAAAGTACCTATAATAAATTCAGTTTTAGATTCAGAACAAATTAGTTTCGGGTTGTACATTCAATTCTGTTACACGTTGTTAAGGAAGGAAGGAAGGAAGGAAGGAAGGAAGGAAGGAAGGAAGGAAGGAAGGAAGGAAGGAAGGAAGGAAGGAAGGAAGGAAGGAAGGAAGGAAGGAAGGAAGGAAGGAAGGAAGGAAGGAAGGAAGGAAGGAAGGAAGGAAGGAAGGAAGGAAGGAAGGAAGGAAGGAAGGAAGGAAGGAAGGAAGGAAGGAAGGAAGGAAGGAAGGAAGGAAGGAAGGAAGGAAGGAAGGAAGGAAGGAAGGAAGGAAGGAAG